>CATNEN010000001.1:10500000-13222500 GCA_950097015.1 Macrostomum hystrix
GATGATAAGGGAGAGATGGTAGATGATGAGGGAGGGATGGTAGATGATAAGGGAGAGATGGTAGATGATGAGGGAGAGATTGTAGATGATAAGGGAGAGATGGTAGATGATGAGGGAGAGATTGTAGATGATGAGGGAGAGATTGTAGATGATAAGGGAGAGATGGAAGATGATGAGGGAGAGATTGTAGATGATGAGGGAGAGATTGTAGATGATAAGGGAGAGATGGTAGATGATGAGGGAGAGATGGTAGATGATGAGGGAGAGATTGTAGATGATAAGGGAGAGATGGTAGATGATGAGGGAGGGATGGTAGATGATAAGGGAGAGATGGTAGATGATGAGGGAGAGATTGTAGATGATAAGGGAGAGATGGTAGATGATGAGGGAGAGATTGTAGATGATAAGGGAGAGATGGTAGATGATGAGGGAGAGATGGTAGATGATAAGGGAGAGATGGTAGATGATAAGGGAGAGATGGCAGATGATAAGGGAGAGATTGTAGATGATAAGGGAGAGATGGCAGATGATAAGGGAGAGATGGTAGATGATGAGGGAGAGATTGTAGATGATAAGGGAGAGATGGTAGATGATGAGGGAGAGATGGTAGATGATAAGGGAGAGATGGTAGATGATAAGGGAGAGATGGTAGATGATGAGGGAGAGATTGTAGATGATAAGGGAGAGATGGTAGATGATGAGGGAGAGATTGTAGATGATAAGGGAGAGATGGTAGATGATGAGGGAGAGATGGTAGATGATAAGGGAGAGATGGTAGATGATGAGGGAGGGATGGTAGATGATAAGGGAGAGATGGTAGATGATGAGGGAGAGATTGTAGATGATGAGGGAGAGATGGTAGATGATAAGGGAGAGTTGGTAGATGATGAGGGAGATATGGTGGTTGATGAGGGAGAGATAATGAGGGAGAGTTGGTAGATGATGAGGGAGATATGGTGGTTGATGAGGGAGAGATAATGAGGGAGAGTTGGTAGATGATGAGGGAGATATGGTGGTTGATGAGGGAGAGATAATGAGGGAGAGATGGTAGATGATGAGGGAGAGATGGTGGTTGATGAGGGAGAGATAATGAGGGAGAGTTGGTAGATGATGAGGGAGATGTGGTGGTTGATGAGGGAGAGATAATGAGGGAGAGTTGGTAGATGATGAGGGAGATGTGGTGGTTGATGAGGGAGAGATAATGAGGGAGAGTTGGTAGATGATGAGGGAGATGTGGTGGTTGATGAGGGAGAGATAATGAGGGAGAGATGGTAGATGATGAGGGAGATAAGGTGGTTGATGAGGGAGAGATAATGAGGGAGAGATGGTAGATGATGAGGGAGATAAGGTGGTTGATGAGGGAGAGATAATGAGGGAGAGATGGTAGATGATGAGGGAGATAAGGTGGTTGATGAGGGAGAGATAATGAGGGAGAGATGGTAGATGATGAGGGAGAGATGGTGGTTGATGAGGGAGAGATAATGAGGGAGAGTTGGTAGATGATGAGGGAGATGTGGTGGTTGATGAGGGAGAGATAATGAGGGAGAGTTGGTAGATGATGAGGGAGATGTGGTGGTTGATGAGGGAGAGATAATGAGGGAGAGTTGGTAGATGATGAGGGAGATGTGGTGGTTGATGAGGGAGAGATAATGAGGGAGAGATGGTAGATGATGAGGGAGATAAGGTGGTTGATGAGGGAGAGATAATGAGGGAGAGATGGTAGATGATGAGGGAGATAAGGTGGTTGATGAGGGAGAGATGATGAGGGAGAGATGGTAGATGATGAGGGAGAGATGGTAGATGATGAGGGAGAGATGGTAGATGATGAGGGAGAGATGGTAGATGATGAGGGAGATAAGGTGGTTGATGAGGGAGAGATAATGAGGGAGAGATGGTAGAAATATATACAAGGAGTAGTTTCGAGCATACATTAATTCGGTGTCACTACAAGTCTGAAATGGCCGCTGGCCATAGCTAATCCCGGTCTATATTATGTCTTCGAAGGCTGTAAACACAGAAAATCAAATTAATAAGAAAGCTTTTAGGCTGTGACGTCATTTAGGGTATGGCTTCCAAAATAGTTTCTTTGAGAATTGCTGTATTTTTAGCTTATTTTATATGCTTACTGAAATCATTTGTTTTAAATATAACCCGCTTGTAGTCTATCTTAATATGATACAATGCAATCAGATTTATAATTTTGATATGTTTTCTGAGAAACTTGACACCAATCTTGTTCTGCTCACGAAATTTGCTCAGAAATATGAAATTGAGACTCATTCAGTTACAAGGTTGGTTACGTTGAGCTAAAAATTAATTCTCTCTTGTCAACATTGCTACTCCAGTAGACATCCAATATGTCTAGTGCCGATATCACAAGTAATTACCCACTGTCTCTAGTAGTTAATCTAGTAATTACCCACTGTCTCTAGTAGTTAATCTAGTAATTACCCACTGTCTCTAGTAGTTAATCTAGTAATTACCCACTGTCTCTAGTAGTTAATCCAGTAATTACCCACTGTCTCTAGTAGTTAATCTAGTAATTACCCACTGTCTCTAGTATTTAATCAAGTAATTACCCACTGTCTCTTGTAGTTAATCTAGTAATTACCCACTGTCTCTAGTATTTAATCTAGTAATTACCCACTGTCTCTAGTAGTTAATCTAGTAATTACCCACTGTCTCTTGTAGTTATTCTAGTAATTACCCACTGTCTCTAGTAGTTAATCCAGTAATTACCCACTGTCTCTAGTAGTTAATCTAGTAATTACCCACTGTCTCTAGTAGTTAATCTAGTAATTACCCACTGTCTCTAGTAGTTAATCTAGTAATTACCCACTGTCTCTAGTAGTTAATCTAGTAATTACCCACTGTCTCTAGTAGTTAATCTAGTAATTACCCACTGTCTCTAGTAGTTATTCTAGTAATTACCCACTGTCTCTAGTAGTTAATCTAGTAATTACCCACTGTCTCTAGTAGTTATTCTATGGAATACCCAAGTACCTAACTATTAGTAATTATATATTAAATGTCCTTATCGCCCACCAAATATTCATTGTACTTACAGTGCCAAAAAGAAGAGGTTGTAGCCTTGTGGTTAGAGCGTCGGACTCACGACTTGAAGGTCGGGGGTTCGATTCCCGACTCCACTGGAGGAATTTCTGTCTTTTAGCAAGACACTTAACTCTGCATTGCTTCGGTTCACCCAGCTGTTAAATGGGTACCAGCATCAGCTGGGATAATTGAGGGTGGGTGTGGCGTCCCCCCAGTCCATGGACTGAACAGCTGTACGCAGCCTTCAGATGCGCCGCGCAATAGCTGCGGCTGTGCTGTCGGCTGCACATCTGACCCAATTGGGACAGGTGTAGTCAATTAAATTAAATTAGTGTCAAAAAGTTTCCACTGAATAATCTCTCTGGCGTCTTTAGTCACGCACACTCAGTGCCTCTTCACCTCGTGTTAACCCTTGGACGAAGTAATAGTTATTTAAACTAAGGGGCCTTTCGAGTCACAGCCTGTCAGCTGAAATTGACTTTGACCAGTTCACGCGAAAGTCTAATCTTATTAAATCTGCTTCCTTCAATGCTTCAATAGTGCTCATATCGTTCATGGTTTAGCCGAATTCGAACCCATAACCTTCTCCTGTTAGCAGTCTCGGCTACTCAGTTTTCCATTTTATGAGTTTCTTCTTTTCTCTCCCCACGTCGTCGCAAATTCATCCTACCGACTCTGTCTCTCTAATCTAGCCCTTTCCTCAGATCGTCTTTGGGATATTATCCTCAGTTAAAAAAAATGGGGAAGCCTGCCTACAGATATGAGGAGGATTTTTCGACACTAAAAAAGGATCAGCGTGTATTTTCCAATCACCGTCGGCTTCCTGTTTCTCCTCCCCCACCCCCCCCACTATCCGGCTTTCGCTTTTTATCCTCTTTTTTCAGGGATGCGGGATCAGAAACCACCGACTGCCAAAAGACACTCTCTGCCTAGATCCCCTCCCTTCAGATCCTCTTTGACTTTCTCACGTTAACGGATACGGCAGAAGAGGAGGGGCTGCTGGGTCTAAGAGTTCATGGCTCAACGCAGCATGCAATGGGCGAATCGACTGCTTCCTGAATCGAGTCAAGGAAAGCAGCTTTTGCCATTGACAATTTTTTCCTACTTCAAGACAAGACGCTGCGAGGGATCGAGACAACCCGTCGACAGGCAGAGATGGAATGAGTTTGACAAATTGTATTTCCCATCTCCGCTCACCCTACGGACGCTTGGGATAAGGGTGACAGGAAAATTTAGTTTGCCACTTGCACTTGGGATTGGGAAGACTTTAGCGCAACTGTTGTGCTCAAGCTGATCGTTGAGCAATGCGGCATTGACTCACATTTCCTTCCTCCCAGCTTGGACAGCAATCAGAGCCGGAACTCCCCACTCAAGCCGAAGCTCTGCAAGCCGAACTTGGCGACCTAGAAAATTGGTCCGCTTCGTCTTCTCTTATTGGCTCCCGCGTTGGCCAATCAGAGACCAGCTCTGAGCCGAGAGACCTCTCGACTGCAAAGAGAAATCTCAAAACAGGCGTAGAAGAACTCGATAACTCGAGTCGCTTGAGTCAAATTTCTATTCGCGAAGTCAAGTTATTCAGAATCGATCGACGACTAGAGAAGAAGATGGACGACGCCGTAGGAATGCTTCGCGGCTACGTCATGCCTGGAGTGGTGCTGTTGGGCCTGCTTGGAAACCTCACCACAATGACCATCTTTCTGCTCGAAAATGCGGGCAGCAAACGGTGGACCAGATTCGCCGTGTACGGCATCGCGATCGCTGTGTCGGACACCTTCGCGTTGGTGTTCAACACATTTCTAGACGACTTCCTGGGCCGAGGACTTTGGTACGCAACCGGAGGTGCAGTCCTCATCAAGATTGACACAATATCCAGCATCACCTGCAAGCTGATGGAGTACATTCCCAGTGTAGCATATTTCACCTCGTCCTACCTGCTAATTATATTCAGTTTGGATCGCACTTTAACCATTTTTCGACCATTACAATTTATGTCGCATTTTCACGTGAAAGCCACACTGCTAATTGTGGGCGTCACTTACCTGTGCGGCCTGACTTTGATGCTGCCCATGGCTCTGATTCACGACGTCCAGCTGCAGAACACCAGCCGCGTTGGTCATCAGCTGGAGCGCAAGTGCGAACTGCAGGCGCACAACGGCGTGAATCTCGGGTTATCTCGCGTTATGCTCTACTTCATGACATTTGGCTCGTTCGTTCTGCCATCGGTAATCGTGTGCATGCTTGGCGTTGTCATCGTAGTCAAGCTGACTATTATTCGACGCAATCGGGCCAGCATCCTGCCGACCGCGGCCGACAACCAGATGGAGATGAGCCGCTTCTACGCGCACCTCACCCTGGCCATCGCGTACTGCATCCTGGTGCTGCCTCTCGCTGTCAGCATCTGCGTGCGCCAGGTCTTTGAAAGCCAGCCAGAGGCCTACCAGAGGCAGCACGCCGAGTACGCAGCCTTCTTGTCGCACAATTCTAGGTTCACGTCGTCTGTGAAGGATTTCAATTACGCGCTCAATTTCTGGGTCTATTTGGTGTTTGTGCGCTCATTCAGACGGCGCTGCCTGCTCGTTTTGTCGCAGCTGCTGGTGGCAATGCGCTGCCATCGACTCTGCCGTGGCTGCGGCTGCTGTCAGGAAGCCGAAGAAAGAGTTCGACGGCTGCGTGAGGCCAAGGGCAAGTCGATTAAGTCGGCACTGTACCGGCATCGCAGCCAGCAGCAGACGGCGGTGGCTCTGGCAAGTGGCACTAGAAATAACAACCGGGAGAGGCAGCAGAACGTAAGAGAAATCGAGCGGGAGCAGGTGCGACAGCAGCTAATTAAGAGGGAGTACCTCGATAAGCCTTCACACACGGAGTACACAGTGACTACGGTCTGAACCTGTTTGTTAGTGTGATGTTTGCACTTGAAAAATTCTCTATGCAAAACAAGGTGAAGCTCTGACGTCATGACTATACAGCTGATGCCAACCTGGGTTGCTTTTGAGTAGATCAATTATCTACTGCGAGATGAACCTGCCCTGGTACGGATCCACTAGCTGATGTCCCTGTCTAAATACCAATCTAACTGGTGATGTCCCTGTCTAAATAGCAATCGACCAGGTGATGTCCCTGTCTAAATACCAATCTACCAGGTGATGTCCCTGTCTAATTACCATTCTACCGGGTGATGTCCCTGTCTAAATACCAATCTACCAGGTGATGTCCCTGTCTAAATACCAATCTACCAGGTGATGTCCCTGTCTAATTACCATTCTACCGGGTGATGTCCCTGTCTAAATAGCAATCTACCAGGTGATGTCCCTGTCTAAATACCAGTGTATTATGCGACTTACAAGTCTTGAGATAATGTAAAGCTACATGTATATCATGAACAGCAAATAAGCTTATTTTTTGTTTGTTTTGAGAGTGTATTTATGTTTGTTTGCTTTCAGTTGTGTAGCAAAATTCCGAAATGAATAAAAAACGTGTTTGACTTGTTGTTGCGTTTTGTATCAAGTTTCTGTACCACACCTCCTTTTTCTATCCTTGCTTTTATCCACACGCGAGATGAAATTATAAGTACTAATAAATCATGACAAATCATAACAAAATATCTTTTTACACTTAGCAATAATGCTTGCTATTTAGTTCAACCGAACTTTACTTCTCAATGGCTGGTGTATTTATTAACAGGTTAAACGTGTGCATCACACGCTAGCAGTGTCAAATTGAACAAACGAATATTATTCTACGTCGTCTTACACATTAACAGCCTATGTTAGGACATGTAAAACTTATTGACACGCAAATTACACATTTAAGACAAGTTTTATTGATTTTTGAATGTTACGATCGCTCAAATTCCTTCATCGCCTGACGCCTCTTTTGATGATGCTTCTGCCTGCCCATCAGCTTCATGAAGATCTGCATGAACACCCACAGGCAGCACAGGAAGCCGTACAGCATGCCTAGGGCAATGACGCAATGGTACCAGACCCGCCACTCAGTCTGGTCGTAGCGAATGTACAACCTCGGGTTGGTACTAGCCTCGTCCATTGTGATGGCGCTGATGCACTGATAGAAACTGCTGATTAGAAACAGCAGCGTTAGGAGCAGTTGAAGAAAGTGCATTTTTAGTTGCTTTTATGCAACGGTTGCTTGTCGATTTGGATTTATAACGCAAATAAACAATAGAATGGCACGATGCAGTCAGTGTAGCATGATTATATAGTCTTGGGGTATGGGCCTGAGCAGGGTACACGCAATGAGTAAGAAAGGGTCAAGAAATAGATGGACGCACGGTGAGACACAATTAATTGTGAGAAGCTTCTCATTTTGTGCACCTGCTTACAAGGGGCCCGCAAGGTAGGGAGAGACAGAAGGTAAGAGCTGGATGGCAAACCTATTCAACATGACTTATTTGACAATGTCTCGCCACAGTATATTTTGCTCTGTCTTGAAGCAAGCTCATCACCAAACCCCTGAATTGCTGTCGCCTAAATGACTACAGACGGGGTTTAAAGTTTTAAACTAGCCACTTTGAAAATTCGATGTGTTTTTACTCAGATAGCAAGCTAAGCATTACTAAGGCCTCCTTAACCTTCTGTATGCATTCAATGCATACATCAATGCGTGCTATAATATGCGTCACTGGAAAAACTCACAACACACACACATGTGACTTTAGTCTTTCAAACTAGTTTGCAATGTAGACATCTCACTGTCTTTCTCTCTGCTTCTTATTCTCTCACCTACAGCTACTTTGTCTTAGCTTATTGTTGATAATGAAAAAATGAGTAGCCATTCAAAGCTCGCGTGAGTCTGTACTCAAATGCATACTCAAATGCATCATTGCAACAACAGCCTCAAAACTGATGCTACTCTACTCTACTCTGTACAAGTAGAAGTTGTGCACACCTAGTGCCTCTGCTATGCTCACATTTGTGCTAAAAAAACAGACAAAAAATTACATATTCAGTTCTTATTTCCTGATTATGCTTTACATTAAATGTTTTTCGGTAGACTAAAATACACCCATTTCAATATAACTTACTAGATAGGGCTCGAATATTACATTGGGGCTACGGTTCTAGATTAGAGCTACGATTCTAGATTAGGGCTACGATTTTAGATTAGGGCTACGATTTTAGATTAGGGCTACGATTCTAGATTAGGGCTACGATTCTAGATTAGGGCTACGATTCTAGATTAGGGCTACGATTCTAGATAAGGGCTACGATTCTAGATTAGGGCTACGATTATAGATTAGGGCTACGATTCTAGATTAGGGCTACGATTCTAGATAAGGGCTACGATTTTAGATTAGGGCTACGATTTTAGATTAGGGCTACGATTTTAGATTAGGGCTACGATTTTAGATAAGGGCTACGATTCTAGATAAGGGCTACGATTCTAGATTAGGGCTACGATTCTAGATAAGGGCTACGATTCTAGATTAGGGCTACGATTCTAGATTAGGGCTACGATTCTAGATTAGGGCTACGATTCTAGATAAGGGCTACGATTCTAGATTAGGGCTACGATTATAGATTAGGGCTACGATTCTAGATTAGGGCTACGATTCTAGATAAGGGCTACGATTTTAGATTAGGGCTACGATTTTAGATTAGGGCTACGATTCTAGATTAGGGCTACGATTTTAGATAAGGGCTACGATTCTAGATTAGGGCTACGATTCTAGATAAGGGCTACGATTCTAGATTAGGGCTACGATTCTAGATTAGGGCTACGATTCTAGATTAGGGCTACGATTCTAGATAAGGGCTACGATTCTAGATTAGGGCTACGATTCTAGATAAGGGCTACGATTCTAGATTAGGGCTACGATTTTAGATTAGGGCTACGATTTTAGATTAGGGCTACGATTCTAGATAAGGGCTACGATTTTAGATTAGGGCTACGATTCTAGATTAGGGCTACGATTCTAGATAAGGGCTACGATTCTAGATAAGGGCTACGATTCTAGATTAGGGCTACGATTCTAGATAAGGGCTACGATTCTAGATTAGGGCTACGATTATAGATTAGGGCTACGGTCCTAGATTAGGGCTACGGTCTTAGATTAGGGCTACGATTCTAGATTAGGGCTACGGTCCTAGATTAGGGCTACGATTCTAGATAAGGGCTACAATTCTAGACTAGGGCTACGATTCTAGATAAGGGCTACGATTCTAGATAAGGGCTACGATTCTAGATAAGGGCTACGATTCTAGATAAGGGCTACGATTCTAGATAAGGGCTACGATTCTAGATTAGGGCTACGATTCTAGATTAGGGCTACGATTCTAGATTAGGGCTACGATTCTAGATTAGGGCTACGATTCTAGATTAGGGCTACGATTCTAGATTAGGGCTACGATTCTAGATTAGGGCTACGGTCCTAGATTAGGGCTACGATTCTAGATAAGGGCTACGATTCTAGATTAGGGCTACGATTCTAGATTAGGGCTACGATTCTAGATAAGGGCTACGATTCTAGATTAGGGCTACGATTATAGATATGACTACGGTTATAGACACTAAATTGGCAAGTCACTTTGAAGCCAGGGGACTTTCAGGATAAAACACTGTTAATCACTCGAGTCAGACTTTTCGTGTCGCTATACGATAGGTATCTAATCCTAAAGCCTAGCTACAAATTCTTGCCCAAGTATTTAGGGTTGGAAACAGAGCATCAATTAAGCCTGTCCCACATCGCGAGTTTTAGATACATCGGCTCGATAAGCAATCAGATGCCTTGCACTCATCGCAAAGTAAAGTAGTGATAGCCTAAGGATTAGCCACACCGAGTTTCTTAGCTATTAGTCTGGGATTATTAGCACAACACCTTTGCTGTACTATCTCCTTCTCACTCTGTATGTATTACAAAACCAAGCATAAAATTCGGTGGTCCTTAAAAGGGCCGTTTTAAGTATATTATCGTCGCTTTACTAGCCATTGGAAACTACACGAAAGCAGCTGGTAATTTAATCATTAGTGGGAGAATTCTATGGAAATACCTGGATAATTAAAGCAACTCAGGACACTAAACCCCACAGATTCTATATTACAGATTCTATATAGGTAATATAGAATCTGTGCTAAACCCTATCGTTATTTACATGTCGAGATTGTGACGTTCTGAGTTGTTTAGAAGTTCTCTTTCGTAGTCTATGGCCCGAAGAAGGTCCAGTTTGTTTTGACAGACTTCATAAAAAAAGCTATTTTTGGTCGTGGAAAAGGAGCTCTTTTATGATAAGTACAATACCGAGAAATAGATTTTCGATACTTTTTACCATAGGCAGTTTTTGACTAGCCAGTATTTTTGTATACAAAAATCTCTATATAATTTTATATTAATCTGTCCGTAATTAGCAGAATTTCGACACCGGCTTCACCATTAGAGGTCATGATGATTCGTTTGAGAATCCTTCACGGAGGTCGAGCTGTACTTGTCGACTGCCCACCCTGGTTCACAGTGCAACAATTGAAGCATCGAATCCAGACTTTGCACCTGTTTCAGGAGAGCTTATATGAATTGGAGATGAAGCTTATTTACAAGGCTGAAGTCCTGCAGGACACCAGCTCACTATACGCGTGCGGTGTCACCGACAATGACGTCATAGTGCTCATCAACGTCAAGGAGGAAGAGCGGCTGCGAAAGATTATCCAGGATCGAGTGAGGACATTGAGAATTCGGCCTGACAAGTGATTTGAACTGATTAACTTGGCCCTAACAATGTCTTCAATTGAGGTGTGATTGTTGCTAACTTAAAGTCTTCACTTTTCAGTAAGACTTTCAGTAAGTCTTACAATTTCGTAATAAATTTTATAGAAACTAAGCTTTAAATAAACAAAACGATCTCCATTATCAACCATCCATAGGTATACTTATCCATTACTCAGTCTACTTTTCCATACACCAATGTACTTTTCCATAACCCAGTCTACTTTTCCATACACCAATGTACTTTTCCATAAACCAATGTACTTTTCCATAAGCCAGTCTACATTTCCATAACCCAGTCTACTTTTCCATAACCCAGTCTACTTTTCAATAACCCAGTTTACTTTTCAATAACTCAGTCTACTTTTCAATAACTCAGTCTACTTTTCAATAACCCAGTCTAATTTTACATAACCCAGTCTAATTTTACATAACCCAGTCTAATTTTCCATAACCCAGTCTACTTTTCCATAACCCAGTCTACTTTTCCATAACGCAGTCTACTTTTCCATAACCCAGTCTAATTTTACATAACCCAGTCTACTTTTCCATAACCCAGTCTACTTTTCGATAACGCAGTCTAATTTTACATAACCCAGTCTACTTTTCCATAACCCAGTCTACTTTTCCATAACCCAGTCTACTTTTCCATAACCCAGTCTACTTTTACATAACCCAGTCTACTTTTCCATACCCCAGTCTACTTTTCGATTACGCAGTCTACTTTTCGATAACGCAGTCTACTTTTCCATAACCCAGTCTACTTTTACATAACCCAATGTACTTTTCCATAACCATTGTCTTGTTCAATGTAAATTGCTACACATTCAACTAATCTGACACATTAAATTGTTTTTTAAATTAGTTGCAATTTTCTGCTCCAACGGTCTCTCTAGCATTTTAATTTTTCTTAAAACTCCACCATGCTAGCAAAACCAACCACTAATTGTCCCGCGTGATAGTATTCAACCTAGCAGATCAGGTTGAATTAACAAAAATCAAATAGTATAGTGACAGGATAGTCAAATATAATTTTGGTTTTAGATACACTTTAACTTTACGTGTTTAAAAGCAATTGCTTTAGCTCGGAAGAAAAACTATATTTTTAACAAGTGCAACAAAATACACTTTGTTATGCTCGCAATTTGTCCTCGGATAGAAATATGATCAGACAGTTTGGTCACAGGCGCAGCAGACAGCACAGCTTGGATAATACCTTAGGCGGTCGATAAAACAAAATTGCACAGTATAAAAAAATTCGAGTAAATTCAAAGAAAACAACAGCCAGATAAGAATGGATGATCTTTTGATTGTTCTTCCTTGTACTTTTTAGCAATTCGAGTGGCCAGCAACTGATGCTGTCCGGTGTTGTGCACTAGATTTAGTGACGCTTGATTGACCTCATCCAAGTTTACATTCCGCTGGTGAAGCAGCTGAAAAATGTTTTTGTTTTGTAAAAAAACAATTAATAACCTTAACCAGTAAACTGAATCACACCTGAGTGACTGAATCACAGCTGATAGAGTGACTGAATCACACCTGATAGAGTGACTGAATCACAGCTGATAGAGTGACTGAATCACAGCTGATAGAGGGATTGAATCACAGCTGATAGAGTAACTGGATTTCAAATGAGAGTGACTGAATTTCAACTGAGAGTGACTGAATTTCAACTGAGAGTGACTGAATTTCAACTGAGAGTGACTGAATTTCAACTGAGAGTGACTGAATTTCAGCTGAGAGTGACTGAATTTCAGCTGAGAGTGACTGACTTTCAACTGAGAGTGACTGAATTTCAACTGAGAGTGACTGAATTTCAACTGAGAGTGACTGAATTTCAGCTGAGAGTGACTGAATTTCAACTGAGAGTGACTGAATTTCAACTGAGAGTGACTGAATTTCAACTGAGAGTGACTGACTTTCAACTGAGAGTGACTGAATTTCAACTGAGAGTGACTGAATTTCAACTGAGAGTGACTGAATTTCAACTGAGAGTGACTGAATTTCAACTGAGAGTGACTGAATCACAGTATACTTGTCAAAGGAATGGCTAGTTGGCTCGAAGGAGAAATCTGTGTACTCACCTTGATATTCACTGACGAAGCGTCTCGGAAAGCGTACGAAAATAAGGTCCTGTTTGGTGTGCGCCTATCAGGCATAATCACTGGGCCAGTTCTTGGCAGAACAGGTGTGTCAGGTGTTCGAGGTGTGTCACCAGGAGAAGGTTTCTTATTGAATGATGACTGCTGACTGCTAGACATTCTGACGTTGTTTGATAACTTTCGGTAGCAATTTCATCTCTTGCATCTCAATAAAATCAATCTAATTGCTTTTATACACGTTTTTACTTTCCTAATCACGTTGAAAAAGTAACTGACGTTGCAGGCAAATTTTTAAGTTTAGAATTTTGTCGTCACATCTGAACATTTGCGCATGCGTTAATAAGTCAGTTGAAACAAATGATCGTTTCAGATTAAAATATTCATGTGATGCAGACTGTGCATGTCAGAAATTTACAGAGAGCTAAAAATAGAAGTAAATGAAAAATTTCAGGCGAAATTGACATCTGCACTTTATCGCTTGACCAGGGCGTGCTGGAAAAACCAACAGAACCTGGAACAAAATCTGATAACTCACATCAGCTGTTAATAATAAATCTGATGCTTCATAAACCGTCACTTCTAAATTAAAATTTGTAGGAAGGTAGCCTGACACAATCAACTAAATGTCGTTTAAGAGCTGGACTCACGGCTAGAAGGTCAGTGGTTCGAGTCGCGACTGGAACAATTTGTGTCCCGTAGCAAGAC
Source organism: Macrostomum hystrix (assembly GCA_950097015.1). Classification (NCBI taxonomy): domain Eukaryota; kingdom Metazoa; phylum Platyhelminthes; family Macrostomidae; genus Macrostomum; species Macrostomum hystrix. The sequence continues at coordinate 10,513,576 of CATNEN010000001.1, forward strand.
AATTAATTCTGCATTGATTCAGTTCACCAAGCTGTTCACCCAGCTCGTAAATCGGTGTCGTCACCCGGTTATTATTACTCGTATTATTATATATTATTAATTAATTAATTGAACTCAATTGAGGATCAAAGTTTCCTATTTTCTTAGCAACACAACATGTGCTAAAAAACTGGGAATTTATTATTTTTGTTGAAGTTTTATTTTTTTAAACTTCATTTATAAGAGCGAAGAAAAAAAGAAAAAAGTTCAATGAGTTAAACAAAATATAGCCTTTTGTTAATATTCGAATGTTTAGGCGCGTATTTGAAAACATGTAGCAACACTGCCATTAAAACACATAGATACCCGTGCATGCTCAAATGGATAGCTATTATAACAAAAATTATGCCATTGAGTGTGTGGAATGAGAATACAAATTACCAAAAAACACTAAAAATACATTAAAAAGTCTAAGTTTTAACATAAATAATAAAATATAAACACAAATTGTAATGTTTCAGACTATCTATCACAACAGATTAACAAAAATATTAGCACGATCTATGCTATAATTATTGGTTGGTGCAATCGGAAAATGTACTGAAAATGACTCATTGAATTAATGGATTGTTTTCGCGATTACCATTAAATAAATAAGGAAATAAAATGGTTTATTTTTTCCTACGTCAATGACCACGAGTTAGTTTCTCACTAACTATTTGCGTCAATTAACAGATCAATTTTATCGTCTTTAGTTTCTAATATAAAATACTCCGAAACATTTAAATAAATAAAACTAAATAACCAAAAAAACCGATTATATGATAGATTAGTTAGATCAGTTTTTACTAAGCTAACCCATTTTTGGCATGAAACTAAAACAATGAATTAGCAAGTGTTCCAGAATCGATTATCCAATAGGAATCGAATCCCTGACCTTCAAGTCGGTAGTACGACTCTTTGGCAACTAGGCAAAAACCCCTTAGTCAACGAATTTAACATTGAAGCCTGAGAAACTCACTGATTTAAGACGTAGAGGAAAAATCTATAACCAACCAATGGAAAGACCAACGGTGCGTCGTCGGCTATCGAATTGTGAATAAAAACAGTCCATGAAAAAACATCAGTAACTTTTGTTTAAACGGAAAATAAATGTTTCCTAGAAATATCATTAACGACCGATATTTGGAGGAGTGCATTCGAGTACTCAAATAGCTAAATATCTCTCTAGAATAGGAATATAAACTCACACATTAATTCAATATGAGTGGACAATGGACAGACAAAACATCGCTAAAATATTGCATTGAAGGTTGACTGCAGAACACACCAATCTGAATGAGAGTTTGCTAAAAAGACAGTGGCTAAAAAAATTTAACAGGAGATAAAATTTCCAACGAAGTTTGATTTATGTTTACAACACAACGCTATTATCTAATTCACTGTGGATTGCAGTAGGTTATAATGATTTTCTAATCTAATTCAATCGAACGGTAATGTTTGTGAGTTAAATTCTTTGTTTTTTTGATTGATTCAAACACAAAAAATATTGTTTCGTAGACTATTCACAACAAAATCACAACAAAATCTGTTTAAGCAATAAAGCAATATCAATAACAATATATGTGCTAAAATAGACATCGCTAGCAAAATTAACAAGATTTTTGTCAATCGAAAATTTAATTTGTTGCGTCACTAATTGCGGCAAGTAAACAGCTATCACTTCCGTTCAGACGTTTATATAAACAAGCGACCAGTTGAAAATGATTAAAACTGCCAGAATTTCTTGTCTTTCTGCTTTTGAGCCAGTTGACTGGCCAGATTGCGATATTCCAGCGCAGCCTGCCGCATGCGCTCCGTCTGCTCGTCCACTTCGCCAAGCTTCTCTCCGCGTTCCAGACCTTTCTATAATGAGTATGACATACATAGCTTATCAGCCTAAGAGATTGGAATTCGGCGGGTAAGAGAGCTTGATAACACTCTGGCGGAGTGAGGTGGAGGAGGGTAAGAGAGCTCGATACCACACTGAGAAAATTGAGATGGTGGGTAAGAGAGTTTGATAACACCCTGGGGGGCTGAGGTGGTGGGCAGTCTCGATAGCACACTGAGGGAGTGAGGTGGTGGGTAAGAGCTTGATAACACTCTGGGGGAGTGAGGTGGTGGGTTAAAGATATGATAGCACTCTGGTGAGTAAGGAGAAAGCTAAAATAAATTTCAAACTCGCCTGAAGAGCGTTGGCAATCTCGGAGTTGGCTCCGCTGGCACGGGCTCTAAGAGCTTCCATATTTTGCTGCGGTCCTTGCTTGACGGTGCAAATGCCGGACATGGGCTTGCCAGCAGCCGCTTCACCGACTTTAAAATTAGGTTCATTTAAAGAATAAATTGAAATGAAGAAGCACGCAAATAGCTCTACTGCAAGTAGACACAACCGACTCACAGATCTGTTCTCGGTCGATTGGAGGAGTGCTAGCGCTGCCAAATAGATTCTGGTTAAATTTTTCAAACAGACTCTTCTTTGGCGGCTCGGGCAGGTCGCAGGGTGTGTACAGATCGGCCAGCATGTCGTTCAAATCGTTGCTTTAAATATAGACCAAGATAAATTGCATTTAAAACCATGGAAAGGCTTAACCCAACTAATCTAGCTACCAACCCGCAGATCAAGCTACCATCTCGGATATCTAGCTACCACTCTACTAATCAAGCTACCTTCACACCGATCAAACTTCCACCCCAACTGATCAAGCTACCACTCCACCGATCAAGCTACCACCCCACCGATCAAGCTACCACCCCACCGATCAAGCTACCACCCCACCGATCAAGCTACCACCCCACTGATCAAGCTACCAGCCACCGATCAAGCTACCACTCTACTGATCAAGCTACCTCTCTACTGATCAAGCTAATAGCCTACTAATCAAGCTACTACTTGCCGATCTAGCCAAAACAAAAACGATTCTACGTACTACTATAAGTAGCTTAAGCGTTAAAATAATCAAAACCTGGAGATAACTCACCACATATCACTGCAGATAGTAATTTTTTGCACTTCACTTGGCGAACAAAAATAAACAGCGTGACCATGGTTGCTGCACTGAAAGGTGCGACCAAATCTGAAAATGGTACGATAAATCCGATATTCAAAATTACAATATTATTATAAACAACATTGCCTAAATGAGTTGTTAGTTACAGCTGTATATTTTTATAAAATGATATATTTCGATTAAAAAACAGCTCGACTCTCGTCTTATTCTTTGAAATAAAAATTAGGGCTACACGAGTTCTGAGTACGCGGAATTCGGGGTTCGTTACATGTTTTATGTTAAAAATATGCATGGGGCTATGGCCAGGGACCCATATTCGGGCAATAGTCTATCCGCAACCAGTCAGGAGACCATTCTGCCCATTCCGCTGACTCCTGAGCACACAAAATCACACAGACCCCCGTACGCAGGCACACATAAACAGGTGTGTACATCTGCCCTAACTTTTCCATCGTGAGATCTACCGTTTCCTTCCTCAACTTCCATCTGTTCCTCATCATCTACCGTCTCTCCCTCACCATCTACTATCTCTCCCTCATCATCTACAATCTCTCCCTCATCATCTACCATCTCTCCCTCACCATCTACCAACTCTCCCTCATCATCTACCATCTCTCCCTCACCATCTACCAACTCTCCCTCACCATCTACCAACTCTCCCTCATCATCTACCAACTCTCCCTCATCATCTACCAACTCTTCCTCATCATCTACCATCTATCCCTCACCATCCACTATCTCTCCCTCATCATCTACCATCTCTCCCTCACCATCTACCATCTTTCCCTCATTATCTACTGATTCCCACATTATCTGCCCTTGACCTGAGCTCACAAGCACACAGATACCGTACGCAGGCATACGCTCACACAGGTGTGTACATCTGCCCTGACTTTCTCATCGTCAAGCGGTGTACACTGTCACAGTGCCTTGGAGGTAGGCACTCATGAGCGTAAATTGCACGACAAGCCCCCAAAAACTTCTCTCAGCGGCTGCGCCCCAAATGAATGTTGCATGGCCTCGGTATCGAGGCCTGAAATCTTCGCCAACTAAGCACCGCTTGAAAATTCGGGTTTCACAGAGTTTTCAGTACATGTCAAAGCAATTTAAAGCAATTTACAAAACCATAAGCCGAAAACAAAATTAAACATATAATTCCTATTGTGTTCTGGCAATCGACAAGCAAACAAAAGGTAGTGTGAGTTTGAGAACACTTGCAACAGACACGATAGAAGCATAAAGTGATAGACTGAGTGACGAATAGACAAACACCATCGAAATATTATACCAAAATAAAAATAAAGTTAAAATAATTGTTCCGACTAACTAAGAGAAAAATATAGTTTTTAACCCAGTGATGACCAGAAAAAAAATTAGGCCATTGCTTTTGAGTACATGTGAAGCACATAATTAGTTTAAGAGACAATAAGCAAAGCACAATTGATCAATACGCTGAATTGGATCCATCTTCAATACCTGATCAAATAGCTGTCTCTATCCAAAACACGTCTAAAATAATAGAAGATTTCAATGAAGCACGCTTTCACAATGGCTGTTAGTTTGTTAATACGAGTTTGTACAAAAAATCGACGATGCTGACGTCGGACTGCTTTGAAAATTAGTTCATCGTAAAGGGCAGAAAATTTTGATGAATATGGTGGACTTTCACGAAAATCGGTCATTCGGTTTGGGAGCTATCGTCAAGTGGGCAGTGGGTATTTGAAATAGCCTGTGGACTTTCTACTGCTAATTAAAACGGCACAAACCTACCTGACATCCACGCTGGGTGCATAGTCGACGTCCATCAGCGGTTTTAAACCCGGCAGAGAGTTCACAACAATGTGACCATTGGCTAGGAGGCAGACTAGGCAGGCGTGGCCCCTCACCATGGTAACCGCCGCCTTAGCAACGCTAGAAGTTTCCGTGAGTTTCTTCTTGGCGCAGCAGGTCAGGGATGGCAGGCTGAGTATTCGGACCTGCTTATCCGAGCAGAGGCTCACCAGCTGCGTGTCCTCGGCAGCTGGCGGCGGACTGTACAACAGGCTGACAGCCTGCATGGCGCCAAGCATGCGGATGAGTGTGCCGGATGGAGCAGCAGCCGCCGCTTGCACTGCCCTGGCCGCTTCCGTTGGCGGCAGTTGCAGCCGGACCGGAAACAGCGAGCCGTGCGAGGTACCAATCCACAGCGTGGGCGTTGGATTGGGATCTGGGATCAATTGGGAAGTTTGTTCTCTCAGAATGAGTGCGCGACTTAAGGATAACTGTAATTGCAGGAGGGCTGCGGGCAGTGGCACATCATTTGATGACACTAGACCCGCTGCCAGCGAGAAGGCAATTCTGCCCATTTCGCTGACTCCTGAGCACACACGCACACAGATACTGTACGCAGGCACACGCTCACACAGGTGTGTACATCTGCCATGACTTTCTCATGGTCAGGCACTGTACACTGTCACTGTGCCTTGGTGTTTGGCCCTCAAGGGCGTAAACTGCACGACAAGAGCTCAAGCCTACTGTACGTGGCTGCGCCCCAAATGAATGTTGGCCTCGCCGCGGAATCGAGCTCAGGACCATTGGCGAGAGAGGCAAAGAGCTACTCTGCCACTTCTGCGACAAACACGCAGCCTTCGTGACGAAGCTGTTGACTACGGAGTCTTGTCTACCAACAAACGTCACGAGTGAAACGAAGTCTTGGCTTGATAATAACGGGTGCGCTTAATTATGAAGTAATATCTAAAATCGATTCGATTCCGGACTTCACAAAAAAACAATCCATTTAACATGATCTAGAAATTTAAGACAAGTCTCACCTATCTTCCTTAGTTGAGCTAGTCCGAATTGCAGCAGGACCACAGCCTCCTTGTTGCAATGCTCAAGACTAGATGTGCTGCTGCTGCACGAGCGAGAGAAGTTGTCCGATTTGTCTGAAGGCGATGGGAGAAATACGAACAAAGTGTCAGAAATCGAACTGAGAAACGAACAGGTCGCAATGTCGCCCCTAGCAACAAGCGCATGTACACACGCAGACAAACAGACACGCACAATGTGATTACAATACTAAACTACCACAAAGATTTGTGCGAACATGTTCATCATAAACATCGGCATCGTCTAGATATTCAACGTTTCTCGTCGGGGTTTTTTCTTGTTGTCTTTGTCACCAGGGTTTTCGTCAAGAGTCGCTGAATATCACGACGAAAGGGCAGAAGATTTTGATTCCGATGGTGGACTTTCGCGAAAATAGGTAATTCGGTTTGGGAGCTATTGTGAAGTTAAGTTGCTAAGGTGGCTTAACAATTAACAAGATACAGACACACACATAGTTGCTACATAGTTGCATGCAATGTCTTATGCAGCATGTTAATGTGGGAGTTATTTAAACGTTTGAGAATGAAGGAGTCGGAAGTTGTTGAACAAAGGAAAATGAGGTTGAGAAATATTCGATGACAACTTTGAGATTATATGATAGCAAAAAGCGCTTATAAAAATTCTATTTTATAGAAAAAATCTGCAATAGGACAATTAGTTCTTATAAAGAAGATAGCTTTGCTACAACTATAATAACGGTATTGAGAAAACAGGTTACTAAAAATAGTTGAAAATATTGTGTAAACTATGAGATTGGGTCATTGCAATATTATACTGGTTGTGCAAGTGTAAAATATGTGCGGTAATGTATGAATATACAGACTAGCTCTATGCAATGTACCAAAAGGCTAGACAAGTGCAATATAGGCCAGAGAAGTTTGAAAGCATCAGGGAAGTTTAAATGGGTCAGGGAAGTTTAAATGGGTCAGGGAAGTTTAAATGGGTCAGGGAAGTTTAAATGGGTCAGGGAAGTCAAAATGGGTCAGGGAAGTTTAAATGGGTCAGGGAAGCCAAAATGGGTCAGGGAAGTCAAATTGGGTCAGGGAAGTCAAATTGGGTCAGGGAAGTCAAAATGGGTCAGGGAAGTCAAAAAGGGTCAGGGAATTTAGAATGGGGCAGGTAAGTGAAAAAAGATTCCAGATTCTTGCTAAGTTATCAGAAAATAATTTTCGTGTTTAGACAACAGACAATAGCATGGCGTATAAATTTGTCACAAAACAACAAAAATTATACAAAAAAATGTAAGCATGCAAGCTGGGCGGGTGAGTCTACACTTACAATGTGGTAACATCGACTAAATAAAATAACAGAACTTAGCATTTAAATATGAACCAAGTAGGTAGTAGCATAGTCGGCAGTGGTATTAAAAATTAAAAGTGAAACTGAAAATAGAATAAATCATGTGTGTTAGGCTACCAAACGAAGAAGAAGCGGCTGTGTTTGAGCTGCCGGGCCCGCTAGACGGCTCTTCTAAACTACGAACGAAGTGGGACGCGGCGTGCGAATAATTAACCCTAAGGTAGTGCTGCTGCTGCTGCTGCTGCAGCGGCTGCGGCTGATAATAGCGAGCAACGACGACTTCGCTAGTCTGACCTTGACTGCGGGCCCGCTTCAGTTCGGCTCGGGTGGTGGCGGCCGAGGCGGCTGCGGCTACGACTGAGCCTCCGGAAGCACTGGACGGATTATCGGAGCGTCGGACGTAGCGGCCGGGAGCTGCTGGAGTAGCTGTGGGCTGCGGAGGAACCAGCGGCGGCGTTGGCTGCTGCTGCTGCTGCTGCTGCTGAGAGGAGGCCATTGTCGATAGGCACCCGGAGCTGCCGGCGACGCCGTGATGAAGCTGATGATGCTGATGCTGCTGTTGCTGCTGCTGAGCTGGCAAACCGTTGGCCTGTTTTTACAGACAGAGACAGAAACAGAGCAGAGCGAAGGAAGACACGGAGATAGTGAGAAGCGCGAGATGTCAGAAAAGAAAGAATAGAAAGAGAATCACACAAACGGGGTAGGGGGGGGGCGGGGCCAGCAATTAGACCAACTTGCAAGCATTCCACTTTCTCAATAAGCTTACCGCCGCAAAGCACGGCATTGGCTGCTGTCAAGGGCACTGGCCTGAGCCTCTTGCACGGCAAAGAATCGTCACGCAGATCCCAAAGCTGACACGGCAACTGCTGCTGCTGCTGTTGCTGTGGCTGGTGCTGCTGCTGTTGCTGCACCGTTGGCGTCACAGTCAATGGCTGAATGCTGGGTGCTGTGAGACGCTTAGCCAATAAGTGAGACCGAGGAGGTGGGTCAGCATTGGTTGCTGAGGCCGACAGCTCAGCGAAATTAGTCTCGCAGCTCACAAGAGACCCCGGTCGGCGCGGCTGCGGAGGCGGCGGACGCGGCGGAGGCGGCGGAGGCGGCGCCGAAGGCTTCGGTGTCACTGAATGATTTGAACCTGAAACGGCGTCGTCACTTGCTGACGGCAGCGACGTGACCGATGATGAAACTGGAAAGCCGGGCGGTGTTGTAGCGTTAGACGCAGGCTCTGATCGCTGATACTGTTCATGCTTCGGCTGCTCCTCCGAAATAGTCGGACTAATCGACTCAATATTGACATAGTCGTCATCGTCATCAACACGATTCGGCCCTGTCAACGCGACCTCCTTGCTATCGCTGTGCTCTGTCACGTGACTATCTGACTCTGTCAACTCTCCGTGCCTTTGAGATTCGTTGAACTTTGCGCAAGACTCGGTACTCTGCAATAGGCGATAAGTGCGTATACCGCAAGCGGTTGGCTTGCGAAGGCGCACTATTGACTGCGAGCCAGGCGATGAAGCTTCAACAGCAGCAGCAGTAGCAGCAGCAGCAACAGCAGGAACAGGAGACGTTGCTGTATCACTATGGTTTTGAGCTACTGTTCCAGAACTGGTTGCATCATGGTTGCTGTCAATGCTTGCTAAAGCTCGACTATGCTGAATGATGGCAGTGCTCTACAAAGCAAGGAACAGAAATAGGTGGTGATGCTATTGAAACATAATCAAAGGTCAATGAAAGTAAGGTAAACATAAACTATATAAATAAAGGCAAATTTACGCAACAACAAATACCATGATAACGTATTTTATAATTTAAACTGTCGTAAGTGATAACAATAACACTTTGTAAAACGATTTTTGGCATTAAAATGTACAATGTTTAATAATTGCTTCTGGCATAGATACTAGAAATTCCATTTAAATGTCAATTGTCAATAGACAAGATCATCTGCTAGAGTAATGAAATCGTAATTACAAAGCTGCTATTCTACTGTTCATGGCCACTGTTCATAATAGATATTCAACCAAGAAAAAGACGAACGAACTCCACATTAAAGCTAAAATGTTAATCGTTTGTTTTACAGTTTGCTATGTTTTCGGGTTTTTTGAACGAATTTTAAAGAGGATTAAGTACTGGAAACCGTAATTTCCTAAACAACATATATTATTCCGATCTTAAAGTACTTTTGGAGGGACTACTCGTCATTTGAGGAAAGATTTTGTTTACAGTGGGTGTCACAAAACTAAGTTTGCAAAACGCAAAATTGTACTAAAGTGTAGGAGTGAGTATTGGTTAAAAAACACAATAAAGCATAATACTATAGAAGATATATAATAATGGTTGATATTTAATAAATAAATATTAAACACAGGAAATAAAAAATACGATTACAACATTATTGCAGAATGGAAAGCTTTAAAATGGAAAGTTTTTAAAGCTGAAGCTCTAATTTAGTAAGCGAAAAAATTGAATGCAGAGCCCTGAATAAACGATAATAATTAGTTTATCGTTTATCGTTAATAATAAGTTCAAAACGATAACTATGAAAACCTTGACAGCAAACATGTCACAACTGTTCTTTAATTCTGACCTGCGAGTTTTCAATTCAAGCCGTGACGGCCGACCTGTAAGCCCTTTTACAGACTATTGCCAAATTTTACAAAGCCGGAAAAAAATCGTACACAATTACGATTCTGTAGTGTTAAGTTTGATTAAAATAGCATATTTTAAACTTTTTATATTAGAAAGAGCTCGCTTTGCTAAACTTAGAACCAATAAAAATTAAACAACATTAAGCGGTTTGATAATTTCTTTAATGGTTAATTTAAACGTGCTTGCTCGCGGTAATAGGTTCACACAGTATTTCGATTTTTCTGTTTCCACGTAAAACAGTAAATGTAAATAAAAATATATTAATTATTAATAGCTTATTACCCCGCTGTACGATTAATAAATTTAATGCAAGTTTACATAATTTCCACCTGGAATAATCTCCATTTGCAGTGCCGTGCAGTGATTTATCGATATTATTTAACTTTCGATAGTGACAGAACGACTAGCTCCCATCCGGGGAGCTAGACGCTTTTTAAGTCGTCATGAATGTTTAAATCTCAACTTAGTAAAACGTAGAAATAAAAAAATTATTTTTTTTTATCTTGGTCTTAGAAATTTAGATTTAAACGTACATAGCAAGTGTACTCAAAAAACTATTCTACAATGCTTTTGTGCACTGGAAAGATTTACAAGTAAAAAGTATGGTTCCTATGGTTCTTTACGTTCAATAAGTTCATTTTGCTCATCTAAAACATAAGGATAAAAGTTGTGGAAGCATTCTTATACAATAAATATTTGTTGGCACATTCCAACATTTCAACACCAAGTTGAACAACACAACGCATTTTCATCAATAGCAATTATTTCTCATTTCGAAACAGCTGGAAAAGCAAATCTATTCACACTATCAAACTGCATTAATGATAATAACCTTAGTTGAAGAGTCAATAATTTGATGCCACTTAGAATGTGCCTTCGTCTTCTTGGAAGTGTCTGGGCTAGGGCACTGAAAGTGCATATTTGTTTCACTTTGTCAATTGCTAGTTTCTCGTCGCCAAGTATAAAATTACGTAAAATAAATTACGTAAAAAGCTAGTAGAAGTCAATTTTTTACTTCTTAACGACTAAATAAATCCAGTCGAGTAATAAAATCCTTAATTTGAATGAAGTTTCCCCATATAAAAAAGATCAAAATTTATACACTGGCACTATAGAATAAATTTACCCAGTAAAATTTCAAAGAACATTCTAGTTATGGTAGAACTGTGAAAAACATCTAGGTTTTTCATTTAGCAGATTTCGGAAAAGAATCGGTTCCGAAATTCAATGAAAGAAAGCAGCAGAACATTGCAGCACATTGCTTTGCCACGTGAGCCATTCTAGCAGCTAAGGATAGTACTAAAAAAGCTGTCAAAACTGGTTAAAATTATATGCTACGGGAAGATTTTTTGGAAGATTATTTTTATCTGACAGCTTTATTTCCGTTAAATTAAGAACTTTTTCTCTTTCTGGAACGACGCAACGAAAAGCTTTCTAGTAGTACATAATGAAAAAAAAATTACCGAATAGCAGCGCTTTTTATTAGGACAAATTTTAGTTTTGAAATTTCCCTTAATTTCCAACAATCGCTACTAACGTTAAAGTGCAAAAGTAGTGTGTAATGTGCAAATAATTTGTTTGTACGCTACTTATTTTCAGTGCGATTGCTTATTGTTGCAGAGGGATGCTATCTGATAGTTCATTTGTTCTGCAAATAATCAATCCCTTTAAACCAAAAGCGTTTTAAGAGACAACACTATTGTAAATAATGCGAAATAACTATATGTAAATATATGGGTGCACATGAAAACGTTGTTTAATTCTGTTACAAGTATAATATTTGATCTTGAATAGTATAAAAATAAAGTCTACTATGGAAACTGGTATTGGTACATGGTTAAGCAATTATAAGGTTTTACTAAAAAATCAACAAAAACTTGTATTTGCTATAAAAATTGCAACTAAAATAATTCCGATACTGCTTATCTGAACAATCTTAGGGTTCATAGTTATGAATAAAATTATTAATGCTTTTGTTATATGTTTAGTGTTTCGAGCAAGAAAATAGTTTTTTATTGTGTAATCTGTTAAAAAATATTGATTTGAATAGTTTAACAATAAATGCTAAAACTTCATTTTTAACGAGTTTAATCACACAAATACATAAATAAGTATTTAATTATGTATCGCGGTTTAAACTTTTAGTGAGAATCTAAAAAGGATTTTTATTTTGCGTGTTTGTGTTACTGATTTTTTTGTCCGCAAAATTCGATGTTGCTTTGCTTTTTCTTTGTAAACAATTATCGCAAGTAAATAAACAAATTATAAATAATTTTGTCTTCTCTAAACTACGGCTAAGACAAAAGATAGTATTTGTGAATAAACGCCGTTTAGGGTGTTGTTATAAGCATAAATTAATATAAGAAATAACAATGGGAAAGCGGGTTGATAAACTACAGCATTTTCTTTATGATAATGGAAGCCAAACAAAATTTGCCCAATTTCTCTACTACTGCTTCCCATACAGGCACTAGGGTGCGATCTTTGAATGCCCACCTCGTTGGCCTTCATTACGTTGATCTGCTGGCAAGACTTAGTCTTTTTATCACAGCGCAGCGCTTTAAACTGGTGCATGCGCAGCTGCGGCGATGATGGCAGCCCGCCGGCCATTGCGCCAGACGGAAACGAATGATGCAAGCACTGCACGCATATTTGTTTGATTGCGTTATGTGTGGGAATTCAATATTATGTTTGTATTTCTGTTTCTAAAATGTATTACTTTAATTAGGAAAATATTCTTTTTTTTCAAACGCAATGCTACGTTTCTTCAAAAAATTGTGTAAATGTGATTTAAACAAATATATATTAAACTTAAATAAACAAAACAGGAAAAGAAATTCATAGAATTTGTAGCAGTAAAGGATTTAAGAAAAATATTTGCTTTCACATGTTTTTTTAAATTTAATTCTACAACAATAGTTAATTTTAGTTATAGAAAGGTATTTCAATTGAATCATAGTAATTTTAATTTTGATCATAGTAATTTTGTTGGCCTAACGTTACTGAGCGAAAAGCATGTCGTTGTAATCCCCAAAAATAAATATACAGGTATATTTGCCCATACGAAACCATTATTAAAATATCACGCTGTTAATTGTAGACTAAACTTTCTTAAGTACAATATAGCTGACAGAGAAAATCATTTTGAGCCTGTTACAGCACATGTAAAAGCAGACTGCAGTTAAATAAACATCTACTTACCAATATCTTAATTTACACAGAATATAAAAAACTATAGACCAAAATTAAATAAAATAAAAGAAAGTATTAGTTAAAACAAAAGCCAAGAAGGCTGAAGCCGGAAAAAATCAAACTTTACCTGCTCAGAGCCCTGCAATCGGTCGTCTTTCTTCCCGCCAGTTGGCGAGCGCAGATTGCGAACGTGAGTGTCCACGGAGCCTGACCACGTGAAATAATATTCTGGTGTAAAATTACGAGTGGAAATATTCAATGTTTTTTATTAATTATATTTAATCAAAGCTTTACCGTGCAGATCCGGAGTGCACAATGTCATCAGGGGGCTACCCTGTACTGTGTCCACCAATCCGACACCGTTTTCATTGCCAATAGCCAAACTGAAAATTAGTTAATTTTGAGTCATTTAAATTCTGGACGATTGGATCAATTGGATCAATAACTAGCTCTAGCTAATGCTGGCCAGAAGTTTAGTGTCCATGGACTTTGTGAGGACCCCGAGCTGGACCCAGCCAGGAGTGCTCATTTTACAGTCAGGGAGCAGACATTGAACAAAAGGACAAACGATGAGACAGTTACGATCGTAGATCGCTCGCTTACATCTGGAACTCTGCCGAATATTTCGCAGTAATAATCGGCGCCGGTTGGCAATCCGGACAGGCGGTTGCTAGGCGACAGATGAGCTCGGGCTGATAGCCGGGACTCCAACGACGGCGGCCTCTCTTCACAGCCTGAGTGACCCACAGCTCCTAGGAAATGAAGGATTGCCGGATTTAGATAATACCGTTAACTTTTTCTACAGCAAAGCGGTCTAAAGCGTTTGACTCTCGCAACAGAGGTCCCCGAGCTCGATTCCGCGGCGAGGCCAACATTCATTTGTGGGCGCTGCCGCGGAGAGAAGGCTTGGGGGCTTGTCGTGCAATTTATGCCCTTGAGGGCCAACCTCCAAGGCACAGTGAAAGTGTACACTGCCTGATCATGAGAAAGTCAGGGCAGATGTACACACCTGTGGGAGTGTGTGCCTGCGTACAGTATCTGTAACACACTACAAGTGGGGAACGAACCTCGCGCTGGCAGACCGAGACCGGTTTCTGGCTTGTTTGCCTTCGTCAGTCAGCCATAGCCACACGCCATCCTCTCCCACCACTCTTAGTGTGCACAGAAGTCTTTTTTAAGCTTGCCATTTTTATGGCGATATTATTTAGTGTTACGTGAGAGTTTTGCAGCCAAGTCTTTGCTTTTCTACTGTTGTCAGTAGTCTGAATTGTATCTCTCACAGTATCTGTGTGCGTGTGTGCTCAAGAGGCAGCGAAATGGGCAGATTTGCCTCCTCGCTGGCAGCGGGTCTAGTGTCACCAAAATATGTGCCATTGCTCGCAGCCCTCCTGCAATTATTATTATTATATAATTAATATATTGCTAGTACTTGTAATTACCAATATTTTTGTTCAGGATTTTCTCTGTTTGAAGTGTTTTCAACGCAACTTTTGTTAAACTGCTCTCTAAGTGACTGACAAGCAAATACTAATAACAAGCAGATGTGAATCGACAAAGAAGAATCGTAGTTGGTCGACAGTGCAGATTAAAAAAATCGGTGCAGTTCAATTTTTCAATATACGTCATGCGTTCAAAAATTGTTTTAATTACAAAACACGAATCACAGATTTCAAGTCGAAAAGTCACACGGAGTAAAGAAAATAGCCTTTTGAATAATGAGCAAACGGATAACACACTGTTGAATACAATCCATTCATGGGAAACATTTACAGTTTTTATCATGCAGGTACTTAATTAATTCAGTTATTTTTACGAGCGTATAATAACACATACAAAAAGCTAATTAACTTTTACCATATCTTTTACAATTAACAACCTTTAATTTTTTTTCACTCTAAAATAATTTATCACGCAGACGAGACAATATCGTGCATTGACTTCACGAGACTATACACAAAATAAATATTATTGTTATGACTGTCAGCTACCACGGACTAAAATAAAAACAATTTCTTAATACGCACTTTAGCTTTTTTCTGGAGAATTTAATGGAAAATTTAATTTTAAACCTTGCAACAACCCCAAGACACCAGCTCTTATCTCGAGTGAACGATTTCATTTCAACCCCTGCCCCACCCCATGACACCCACTCTTATCTCGAGTAAATGATTTCATTTCAACCCCTGCCCCACCCCATGACACCCGCTCTTATCTCGAGTGAACGATTTCATTTCAACCCCTGCCCCACCCCATGACACACGCTCTTATCTCGAGTGAACGATTTCATTTCAAACCCTGCCCCACCCACGCCACCCGCTCTTAACTCGGTAAAAAGAGCAACATCAAACCTTGGGATGGTGAACAACGAACGCATCCGAATGAATGGGGCTCGAGGCGTGGCTTGACGCTGAACTAAATCTAGATCTATGCAAGCGCTGCAACAATAAAGTGGGATTTTAAATGTCAGATGAGTTTATTTTGCGGCAATTCGCAGTAAAAAGTCCTGCCGATGTTTTCCGTGCGTTAAAACCAAATCTGATATTGCGACAAAATATAATAATTAGCGCAGTTTCACAAGTTAGAACGAGCGTAGAAGCCACGAAAATTAAAACAATTAAGAGCAACGGAATCGCAATTTGACTATTATTTACTAATAACTTTAAAATGCGAAAAATCCGTTTATGCAATTTACAATGTTCTTAAAAGACTATACAAGCTGGCGTACATTAATAAAAATCTAACTATACATTAAATTTTGTTTAGACTGTAATTTACAAACCTGCCTATTAGCAAATGAGTAGTCTAGTGAATTTTTTCAAATAATGCACGCATCCACTCACCCTCTCCGCGGGGTGCTTCGGCGAGCCCCAGCTGCCGATGTTCTGCTGCGATCCGCTGCTAGCTCGCTGATGCTGAGCCGAATTGTCTTCGTGAGCTTCGCCTCCACCGGATTCCTCTAGATTTGGCTCGATGCACAGGTCAACTGTCTGTGACCACGAGGAACGGAAGTTTAATGAGAAAAGTTTTAAAGCGAAATATGAAACAACACCTTTTGACAGCTGATTGGCTAGAGCTGGTTAGAAGGGTAGGAAAGAGACATTTCAACCCTCAACCCCATCTGAAAGCTGATAGGCTAGAGCTGGCTAGAAGGGAAGGAAAGAAAAATTTCAACCCTCAACCCCATCTGAAAGCTGATTGGCTAGAAGGCAATAACAAGGGAATAGCAAGCAAGAATTTTTGTTACAAAAATTATGCTAGCAAAATTTTAACGAAACTACTTCAAGTAGAATGGTTCATCAAGAAGTAACAAAAGAGCCATACTGTTTGATAAGCAGCCGTGGATGCAGAGAAATTTGCTAGCCACAACTAAACAGAATTGCTAATTCGTTTTGAAAAACTAATTTCCTTTACCCTCACAAGAGAATAAAATAAATAGAAAGATTGCCTGGGGCGACAACCCATACCTTTCAATCCCAAAAGATTTTGATTCGAATATTTTGACAATGAAAATTGCCAATCAGATCCCTTTCCTAAGCTAAAAATTAATCCCCACCTTTGCGCGACTAGAGCCTGTGAGGCAATGACACACTATCTGTCTTTTTCAAGCATCTTCAGCTGAAATCTGATTCTTGCTTGGACTCAAACCAACTGCTCAAACGGCGGACACCCGCCCCCCCTAACTAATCCGCCTCGAATTAGGAAAGGAAAAAATCCCACGGGACAGTATCCTCACAGATGTAAAAATCATCAGAGGAAAGCCTTGGAATTTCTCTGCTCCCGAGATCGATTCTAATCTAGCAAACAAAATTTTAATTCATTCAAGAAAGAAATTGACAAATAACGCGGCGCACTTAGAATATGGGACTTGTGAAGAGAATAGGCAAGAGTTTAATAAATAAAAGTTGAAATAAGGACAACGAATAGATTAAGAAAAAGTGAGAAGAAAACAGAGATAAATGAGACACAAAATGAGAGAGAGACGGAGAGAAGTCGACAAGGGAGAAGTAGACAAGGGAGAAGTAGACAGGGTAAGAAGTAGACAGGGTGAGAAGTAGACAGGGTGAGAAGTAGACAAGAGGAGAAGTAGACAGGGTGAGAAGTAGACAGGGTGAGAAGTAGACAGGGTGAGAAGTAGACAGGGTGAGAAGTAGACAGGGTGAGAAGTAGACAGGGTAAGAAGTAGACAGGGTGAGAAGTAGACAGGGTGATAAGTAGACAGGGTGAGAAGTAGACAGGGTGAGAAGTAGACAGGGTGAGAAGTAGACAGGGTGATAAGTAGACAGGGTGAGAAGTAGACAGGGTGATAAGTAGACAGGGTGAGAAGTAGACAGGGTGAGAAGTAGACAGGGTGAGAAGTAGACAGGGTGAGAAGTAGACAGGGTGAGAAGTAGACAGGGTCAGAAGTAGACAAGGTGAGAAGTAGACAGGGTGAGAAGTAGACAGGGTGAGAAGTAGACAGGGTGAGAAGTAGACAGGGTCAGAAGTAGACAAGCGGAGAATTAGAGTGGGGGACAAGTAGACAGCGGGAAAAAGTAGACAATGGACAAGAGTAGCACAGCATATCATGATCGCCAGCAGTCTCACCATTATCTCTGAGCTAATCTCGCGCCTATTGAAGGCCAGCACGCAGGCGTAGGTGCTGGTGCCTAGTAGGAGCCGTTGACCATCTGGCATCAAGCTGATCAGCTGGATGGCGTGCGGCGACTCGTCCTGGAGGCTCGGCGGCAAAATCTTCGAGCTTGGACCCGATGGCCCGGCGGCTGGCGAAGATGCCGAAGGGGTTGCGCCGCCGCTGTCATCGGCAGTTGCTGTTGAAGCAGTCGCGGCTGAGCCTTCGATGTCTGTCGACACCTGCAGGTTAATGGGGTCATTGAATTGAAATCTATCTTTAGAATGACCTTCGGAAAGGAAATCCATCCGGTTTATTAGAATGACCTTGAGAAGGGAAATCCATCAGTTTTTCCAAGGGAAATCCATCAGTTTTTCCAAGGGAAATCCATCAGTTCATCCTATAATGACTTTGAGAAGGGAAATCCAAGAGGTCCTATAATGACATTAAAAATAGAAATCTATTTCTTGGAATGACCTTAAAAGGGGAAATCCATCAGTTTCTAGAATGACCTTAAAAGGGGAAATCCATCAGTTTCTAGAATGACATTAAAAGGGGAAATCCATCAGTTTCTAGAATGACCTTAAAAGGGGAAATCCATCAGTTTCTAGAAATAGCCAGCAAAGGAAATCCATCAGTTCCTATAATGACCTTTAGAAGGGAAATCCATGAGGTCCTATAATGACATTAAGAATTGAAATATATTTTTTGAATGACCTTGAAAGGGGAAATCCATCAGTTTCTAGAATGACCTTAAAGGGGAAACCCGAAATTCTCACTTGTCTAGACGGCGGTGCCCGAAACGACGGCGGCGCTGTTACTGACGATTGCGAAGACACAGTCGCTGGCGACCCGGTGTCAAAGTATTTGGACGTCTTCAGTCGGTACAGAGCCTGCAGCTGCAGCAGCGAGGCGTTCCAGAACTTCACGGATCCGTCGGCGTGGCCGGTGATGAGAACCTCCGAGTAGCTGGTCTTGGAGTCGCCCCACTTGCCACCCGTCACCGGCCAGCTGTGCTCGCTGAAGCCTTTGGCCTGCTTCTGAGACCGGCCGACTAAGAAGCAGTTCTCGATCAGCTTGTGCGGACAGTCGGCGACAAAGTGGCATGACGTCACCGGCGACTCGTGCAGATCCATCGGGTACGGATTCTCGAAGTTAGGGTAGCTGGCGACAGAAAGCAATGGGAGCTTGATTATTTTTAATGTTGGCGATTAGCGATTGAATGGGATATTGTCAGTTTTGGGATATCAGTGATTTTTCGGATATCTGTGATGTTTGGGATATTTGTGATGTTTGGGATATTTGTGATGTTTGGGATATCTATGTTTTTTGGGATATCTGTGATGTTTGGGATATTTGTGATGCTTGGGATATTTGTGATTTTTGGGATATCTGTGATGTTTGGGATATCTGTGATTTTTGGGATATGTGATTTTTGGGATATCTGTGATGTTTTGGATATTTGTGATGTTTGGGATATCTGTGATTTTTGGGATATCTGTGATTTTTGGGATATCTATGATTTTTTGGATATCTGTGATTTTTGGGATGTCTGTGATTTTTGCGATATCTAATTATATGTAATCATATGTGATGTTTTAGATATCTGTGATTCTTGGAATATCTGATTTATTTAAACAAAAAAATCTAGAATAAAAATACTAGGGTAGAAATGATTGGACAAGTTTTTTCAGCATAGGAGTCCAGGCAAACTCAAGCAACTCAATTTTCTTCTCCACCCTAAAGTGGAGAACCGCGACACGAGTATGACCTGACTAATCAATGGACTCTAACACCAGCCTATTGATTATGCCGATTTTTTTAAAGGAAGTTTTCCCATACTAATAATCAGCCACACCTGAACAAAGAAAGGCCAAGATAAAAAGGATAACCATTCTTCAATCGGGCACTCAAACAAGAATATTTAAATACTGTTATTAAGCGCGTATGGTACTAGACACATGTAATTTTTTACATTGCCTTCAAATTTTCTTCATCTCCAGCTAAGAAACTTTCAAGCTGAGGTCCAAAAATTAAAATAGTATGCTTATAACGAAATGTATAACAGATATACCCTATAGAGACAGCGGACCGCATTGACATGAGAGAGATAAGACACGAGAGAGAGATGAGACACTGGAGAGATGAGACACGGGAGAGATGAGACAGGGGAGAGATGAGACAGGGGAGAGGTGAGACAGGGGAGAGATGAGAAACGGGAGAGATGAGACACGGGTAAGATGAGACACGGGAGAGATGAGACACGGGAGAGATGAGACACGGGAGAGATGAGACACGAGAGAGATGAGACACGGGTAAGATGAGACACGGGAGAGATGAGACAAGGGAGAGATGAGACACGAGAGAGATGAGACACGAGAGAGATGAGACATGCGAGAGATGAGACACGAGAGAGATGAGACACGGGAGAGATGAGATACAGGAGAGATGAGACACGGGAGAGATGAGACACGGGAGAGATGAGACAGGGGAGAGATGAGACACGGGAGAGATGAGACAGGGGAGAGATGAGACAGGGGAGAGGTGAGACAGGGGAGAGATGAGAAACGGGAGAGATGAGACACGGGTAAGATGAGACACGGGAGAGATGAGACACGGGAGAGATGAGACACGGGAGAGATAAGACACGAGAGAGATGAGACACGGGTAAGATGAGACACGGGAGAGATGAGACAAGGGAGAGATGAGACACGAGAGAGATGAGACACGAGAGAGATGAGACATGCGAGAGATGAGACACGAGAGAGATGAGACACGGGAGAGATGAGATACAGGAGAGATGAGACACGGGAGAGATGAGACACGGGAGAGATGAGACACGGGAGAGATGAGACACGGGAGAGATGAGACACGGGAGAGATGAGACACGGGAGAGATGAGACACTGGAGAGATGAGACACGGGAGAGATGAGACAGGGGAGAGATGAGACACGGGAGAGATGAGACACGGGAGAGATGAGAAACGGGAGAGATGAGACACGGGAGAGAGATGAGACAGGGGAGAGATGAGACACGGGAGAGATGAGACACGGGAGAGATGAGACACGGGAGAGATGAGACACGGGAGAGATGAGACACGGGAGAGATGAGACACGGGAGAGATGAGACACTGGAGAGATGAGACACGGGAGAGATGAGACAGGGGAGAGATGAGACACGGGAGAGATGAGACACGGGAGAGATGAGACACGGGAGAGATGAGACACGGGAGAGATGAGACACGGGAGAGATGAGACACGGGAGAGATGAGACACGGGAGAGATGAGACACGGGAGAGATGAGACACGGGAGAGATGAGATACAGGAGAGATGAGACACGGGAGAGATGAGACACGGGAGAGATGAGACACGGGAGAGATGAGACACGGGAGAGATGAGAAACGGGAGAGATGAGACACGGGAGAGAGATGAGACAGGGGAGAGATGAGACACGGGAGAGATGAGACACGGGAGAGATGAGACACGAGAGAGATGAGACACGGGAGAGATGAGAAACGGGAGAGATGAGACAAGGGAGAGATGAGACACGAGAGAGATGAGACACGAGAGAGATGAGACACGGGAGAGATGAGACACGGGAGAGATGAGACACGGGAGAGATGAGACACTGGAGAGATGAGACACGGGAGAGATGAGACAGGGGAGAGATGAGACACGGGAGAGATGAGACACGGGAGAGATGAGAAACGGGAGAGATGAGACACGGGAGAGAGATGAGACAGGGGAGAGATGAGACACGGGAGAGATGAGACACGGGAGAGATGAGACACGGGAGAGATGAGACACGGGAGAGATGAGACACGGGAGAGATGAGACACGGGAGAGATGAGACACTGGAGAGATGAGACACGGGAGAGATGAGACAGGGGAGAGATGAGACACGGGAGAGATGAGACACGGGAGAGATGAGAAACGGGAGAGATGAGACACGGGAGAGAGATGAGACAGGGGAGAGATGAGACACGGGAGAGATGAGACACGGGAGAGATGAGACACGGGAGAGATGAGACACGGGAGAGATGAGACACGGGAGAGATGAGACACGGGAGAGATGAGACACTGGAGAGATGAGACACGGGAGAGATGAGACAGGGGAGAGATGAGACACGGGAGAGATGAGACACGGGAGAGATGAGACACGGGAGAGATGAGACACGGGAGAGATGAGACACGGGAGAGATGAGACACGGGAGAGATGAGACACGGGAGAGATGAGACACGGGAGAGATGAGACACTGGAGAGATGAGACACGGGAGAGATGAGACAGGGGAGAGATGAGACACGGGAGAGATGAGACACTGGAGAGATGAGACACGGAAGAGATGAGACACGGGAGAGATGAGGCACGGGAGAGATGAGACACGGGAGAGATGAGACACTGGAGAGATGAGACACGGGAGAGATGAGACACGGGAGAGATGAGACACAGGAGAGATGAGACACAGGAGAGATGAGACACGGGAGAGATGAGACACGGGAGAGAGATGAGACAGGGGAGAGATGAGACACGGGAGAGATGAGACACGGGAGAGATGAGAAACGGGAGAGATGAGACACGGGAGAGATGAGACACGGGAGAGATGAGACATGGGAGAGATGAGACACGGGAGAGATGAGACACGGGAGAGATGAGACACGGGAGAGATGAGACACTGGAGAGATGAGACACGGGAGAGATGAGACACTGGAGAGATGAGACACGGGAGAGATGAGACACTGGAGAGATGAGACACGGAAGAGATGAGGCACGGGAGAGATGAGACACGGGAGAGATGAGGCACGGGAGAGATGAGACACGGGAGAGATGAGACACGGGAGAGATGAGACAGGGGAGAGATGAGACACGGGAGAGATGAGACACTGGAGAGATGAGACACGGAAGAGATGAGACACGGGAGAGATGAGGCACGGGAGAGATGAGACACGGGAGAGATGAGACACGGGAGAGATGAGACACTGGAGAGATGAGACACGGAAGAGATGAGGCACGGGAGAGATGAGACACGGGAGAGATGAGGCACGGGAGAGATGAGACACGGGAGAGATGAGACACGGGAGAGATGAGACAGGGGAGAGATGAGACACGGGAGAGATGAGACACTGGAGAGATGAGACACGGAAGAGATGAGACACGGGAGAGATGAGGCACGGGAGAGATGAGACACGGGAGAGATGAGACACGGGAGAGATGAGACACGGGGGATATAAAGATTGATGCTGAATAGTCGGTTCCCAAAAAAGTAGAGATGATAAATGACTCTAATGTCATTAAGGAGTTAAGGGGGGTCCCGAAAATTGTGGGATGTGAAATTGACCATAAACTGAATAATAAACTATATATAAATAAAATTCCCAAACGGATTTCAGTCCCATCGCCAGCACTAGATTGTTGTTGAAAATGGAGATTTCCTATTTTTCCCGGCGATGACAAATGGCGGCGACTTGCCTGACCGGAGATGAGGCCGGCTGGGAGTGAAAGAAGAAAAAACTGTTCGGCTGAAAATTTCGACTCAAACGTCTTGCAGGGGTCTACTTCAGTTCACAATTCTACTTCACTTTCAGTCTCGCCCATTCTCATTTCCTTCCGTCTAGGGCATCCTGTTTTTGAGATTCGAGAGTATATAAAAAACAAAACAATTCTTCTTCTTCTGCTGCTGCTGCTGCTGCTGCTGCTGCTGCTGCTGAGTCTATGTGCATCTTAGGGATCTACGCGAAACGAGCCAAAAAAGATTAACTTTAATCGCCTAGGATGTTATAAGACCGTCGATGGGGCATGTTTTGAGTTGGTTAAATCAATTTGAGAAGGGAAAAAGCGATGCCAGACACTAACGATTATAGTACATGCTCGAGTACAGAGCCTACAACTGTATAGGCTATTCCTGCTCCGTGACTTTTAAATGGCACTCTCTCCCTACGTTTCAGTGTCACTCCATACCTATGTTTCAATGTCACTCCATGCCTACGTTTCAATGTCACTCCATGCCTATGTTTCAATGTCACTCCATGCCTATGTTTCAATGTCACTCCATGCCTACGTTTCAATGTCACTCTCTCCTAATGTTTTAATTTCACTCTTTACCTATGGTTCAATGTCACTCCATGCCTATGTTTCAATGTCACTCCATGCCTATGTTTCAATGTCACTCTCTCCTTATGGTTCAATGTCACTCCATACCTATGTTTCAATGTCACTCTCTCCCTATGGTTCAATGTCACTCCATACCTATGTTTCAATGTCACTCTCTCCCTATGGTTCAATGTCACTCTCTCCCTATGTTTCAATGTCACTCTCTCCTTATGGTTCAATGTCACTCCATACCTATGTTTCAATGTCACTCTCTCCCTATGGTTCAATGTCACTCCATACCTATGTTTCAATGTCACTCTCTCCCCATGCCAAAATGTCGCTCTTTATTACTCTACCTTAGGTAATTATATGTCTGAGTTCTAAAATAGTCTGCCAGAACTTCAGTATTCTAACCAAACAATTATAAATACACAGTTATCTACACAAGTGAGTTAATCAACTATATAGCAGGGACATAGTTAGTTTAAATTTTTCTCTTTCAACGCATCAATAATTTCCGCAGACTTATCACTAAAGCTAATCTTTCCATTAGGATGATTGGGTGTGCCCGCCCACGCCAGCTTTAGTTGCTAGGCAGACCGCACAAACTTGGCCATGGCAGTTGGGGAAATTGGGAAAAAAGTAAAAATTTTGTGCTTCTTTTGCACACGCGGTCTTCTGTGAGCTCACGCCCCATATATTCCTATATTCCTGTCCTTGAGTCAGGCACGATGACCTCGTGCTCCCAGTAGTGCATCTTGGGAATAAATTGGTCTGTCTGACAGCTGAGCCTATTTAGGAATCGGGTCCATTTACCCTTTTACCTCCTATCTTCAGGGCCTGAGTATTCTGCTTTCCACCGAATCTTCAGGGCCTGAGTATTCAGCTTTCCATTGAATCTTCAGGTCCTGAGTATTCAGCTTTCCACTGAATCTTCAGGTCCTGAGTATTCTGCTTTCCACTGAATCTTCAGGGCCTGAGTATTCAGCTTTCCATTGAATCTTCAGGGCCTAAGTATTCAGCTTTCCATTGAATCTTCAGGGACTGAGTATTCAGCTTTCCATTGAATCTTCAGGGCCTGAGTATTCTGCTTTCTACTGAATCTTCAGGGCCTGAGTATTCTACTTTCCACCGAATCTTCAGGGACTGAGTATTCAGCTTTCTACTGAATCTTCAGGGCCTGAGTATTCTACTTTCCACCGAATCTTCAGGGCCTGAGTATTCTGCTTTCTACTGAATCTTCAGGGCCTGAGTATTCTACTTTCCACCGAATCTTCAGGGCCTGAGTATTCTGCTTTCTACTGAATCTTCAGGGTCTGAGTATTCTACTTTCCACCGAATCTTCAGGGCCTGAGTATTCTGCTTTCCATTGAATCTACAGGGCCTGAGTATTCAGCTTTCTACTGAATCTTCAGGGCCTGAGTATTCTACTTTCCACCGAATCTTCAGGGACTGAGTATTCAGCTTTCCATTGAATCATCAGGGCCTGAGTATTCTGCTTTCCATTGAATCTTCAGGGCCTGAGTATTCAGCTTTCTACTGAATCTTCAGGGCCTGAGTATTCTACTTTCCACCGAATCTTCAGGGACTGAGTATTCAGCTTTCCATTGAATCTTCAGGGCCTGAGTATTCAGCTTTCTACTGAATCTTCAGGGCCTGAGTATTCTACTTTCCACCGAATCTTCAGGGCCTGAGTATTCAGCTTTCCATTGAATCTTCAGGGCCTGAGTATTCAGCTTTCCATTGAATCTTCAGGGCCTGAGTATTCAGCTTTCTACTGAATCTTCAGGGCCTGAGTATTCAGCTTTCCACTGAATCTTCAGGGCCTGAGCATTCAGCTTTCTACTGAATCTTCAGGGCCTGAGTATTCTGCTTTCCACCGAATTTTCAGGGCCTGAGTATTCTGCTTTCCATTGAATCTTCAGGGCCTGAGTATTCAGCTTTCCACTGAATCTTCAGGGCCTGAGCATTCAGCTTTCTACTGAATCTTCAGGGCCTGAGTATTCTGCTTTCCACCGAATTTTCAGGGCCTGAGTATTCTGCTTTCCATTGAATCTTCAGGGCCTGAGTATTCAGCTTTCCATTGAATCATCAGGGACTGAGTATTCTACTTTCCACCGAATCTTCAGGGCCTGAGTATTCTGCTTTCCATTGAATCTTCAGGGCCTGAGTATTCAGCTTTCCATTGAATCATCAGGGCCTGAGTATTCAGCTTTCCATTGAATCTTCAGGGCCTGAGTATTCTGCTTTCCACCGAATCTTCAGGGCCTGAGTATTCTGCTTTCCATTGAATCTTCAGGGCCTGAGTATTCAGCTTTCCATTGAATCATCAGGGCATTCAGCTTTCCATTGAATCTTCAGGGCCTGAGTATTCAGCTTTCCATTGAATCTTCAGGGCCTGAGTATTCAGCTTTCTACTGAATCTTCAGGGCCTGAGTATTCTACTTTCCACCGAATCTTCAGGGACTGAGTATTCTGCTTTCCATTGAATCTTCAGGGCCTGAGTATTCAGCTTTCTACTGAATCTTCAGGGCCTGAGTATTCAGCTTTCTACTGAATCTTCAGGGCCTGAGTATTCTACTTTCCACCGAATCTTCAGGGACTGAGTATTCTGCTTTCCATTGAATCTTCAGGGCCTGAGTATTCAGCTTTCTACTGAATCTTCAGGGCCTGAGTATTCTACTTTCCACCGAATCTTCAGGGACTGAGTATTCTGCTTTCCATTGAATCTTCAGGGCCTGAGTATTCAGCTTTCTACTGAATCTTCAGGGCCTGAGTATTCTACTTTCCACCGAATCTTCAGGGCCTGAGTATTCAGCTTTCCATTGAATCTTCAGGGCCTGAGTATTCAGCTTTCCATTGAATCTTCAGGGCCTGAGTATTCAGCTTTCTACTGAATCTTCAGGGCCTGAGTATTCTACTTTCCACCGAATCTTCAGGGACTGAGTATTCTGTTTTCCATTGAATCTTCAGGGCCTGAGTATTCTGCTTTCCATTGAATCTTCAGGGCCTGAGTATTCAGCTTTCCATTGAATCTTCAGGGCCTGAGTATTCAGCTTTCCATTGAATCATCAGGGCCTGAGTATTCAGCTTTCTACTGAATCTTCAGGGCCTGAGTATTCAGCTTTCTACTGAATCTTCAGGGCCTGAGTATTCTACTTTCCACCGAATCTTCAGGGCCTGAGTATTCAGCTTTCCATTGAATCTTCAGGGCCTGAGTATTCAGCTTTCCATTGAATCATCAGGGCCTGAGTATTCAGCTTTCCATTGAATCTTCAGGGCCTGAGTATTCAGCTTTCCATTGAATCATCAGGGCCTGAGTATTCAGCTTTCCATTGAATCTTCAGGGCCTGAGTATTCAGCTTTCTACTGAATCTTCAGGGCCTGAGTATTCAGCTTTCTACTGAATCTTCAGGGCCTGAGAATTGTGTTTTCCATCGAATTTTCAGGGCCTGGATAATAAGTCTATCCCCAAATCCCCTGAGAATTTGTTCTGCCCAAGTCTTGAGGTGTTTTGATTTCGATATATTTGTCTCGTCACAGTTAGCAAATTAGTTAATCTTGATCAAGGCTTAAATAACTCGATTTAAGGGGGGAGAGAAAGTTACATAGAAAAGGGATTAAGCTGCAACTGAAAACAGGATTTATTCTTGTTCAATATTACCCAAGATGGACATTAGCGATTCGAGATAAGCGTAAACATCACAGTAAATATTGCCACTGTAAAACTGATAATAAGTAGCCGATAATAAAATACCTGTCGAGAGTCTGGCTAGGAAACCAGGTAAGAATTATACACACTTTGATAGCCCGAATGCCGTGTAAACAGGAAATAGGATAACAATATTGAAGAGAGAGGTAGAGGAAGAGAACTGACTGATCAGTTAAAAAATAGTTGAACTGATGTGGCAAAGTGAGGGGTAGAGGAAGGGGCAGAGTAAGTGGTAGAGGAAGGGGCACAGTGAGGGGTAGTGGAAGGTGCACAGTGAGGGGTAGAGGAAGGGCAGAGTGAGGGGTAGAGGAAGGGCAGAGTGAGGGGTAGAGGAAGGGCAGAGTGAGGGGTAGAGGAAGGGGCGCAGTAAGGGGTAGAGGAAGGTGCGCAGTGAGGGGTAGAGGAAGGGCAGAGTGAGGGGTAGAGGAAGGGCAGAGTGAGGGGTAGAGGAAGGAGCGCAGTGAGGGGTAGAGGAAGGGGCGCAGTGAGGGGTAGAGGAAGGGGCGCAGTGAGGGGTAGAGGAAGGGGCGCAGTGAGGGGTAGAGGAAGGGGCGCAGTGAGGGGTAGAGGAAGGGGCGCAGTGAGGGGTAGAGGAAGGGGCGCAGTGAGGGGTAGAGGAAGGGGCGCAGTGAGGGGTAGAGGAAGGAGCGCAGTGAGGGGTAGAGGAAGGGGCGCAGTGAGGGGTAGAGGAAGGTGCACAGTGAGGGGTAGAGGAAGGGGCGCAGTGAGGGGTAGAGGAAGGGGCGCAGTGAGGGGTAGAGGAAGGGGCGCAGTGAACCTACCCAAATGGCTTTGGCCTACCTACATAATAATTGTGGAAACACGGCATCCGCTTCCCTCAGCAGTTCAAGTGTGAGCGCGTGTTTCTGTCCTAGGTAGTCTGCCAATACTCGCTTCAGTAGCGCCAGCTTCTCTTCTTAATCTTCTGAGCGCTAATTGAGTTTCTACCCGGCCTGCAGACTGCAGTCTCCGCCCCGAAGCCCGTGTGTCTATCCCAGTTCTCAAACCATTCTCATCTACATCCCCCCATACAGCTTATCTGCCAGCAACAGGCCTCCTTTAGTGAGATAGAATAAGGAAGTGCCAGCTTAGCAGCAGGCTAATCAGGAGTTGCAACTATGCGAGCGGAAAGGAGATGGATAAATAAGGACTGCGGATATGTTAAAGATAATTACTCTCGGAGCCTAACAAGAGGTCGGGCGTGATCAGGATCGTGAATTTTAGAGTAAAAAAACTGCCATAAAACCCTGTTGAGCATGAAGGGTTTAGAAAATAAAAATTCTATCAAAACCAACAGGAAAACCAAGGACCACTAGAAGAAGGAGGGACACTTCGTTTCTTGGAAAATTAATTAAAGACGGATTTTCATGGAAAAAATGCACTGACTAGAATCGAACTTTGAATGAAGCTTTCTAAAGTTCGGTTAAGCAACATGTTTTGCAAGACATATTAAAAGAACAGCGTTGGATCTTCTTTCATTGAAAACTCATCGATAATTTACTGTGAAAAACGTGATAAGTTCATATCTCGCTAGCGCATTTTTTCGTGAAAATCAGCCTTCAATACATTTTCCAAGAAACGAAGTATCCCTTCCTTCTTCTTCTAGTGGTCCTTGCTTAAAACATCTACGAGAAAGCGAGAAAATAAAAGCTTATGGATTTTATAAACTAACGAATTTTTTAATTAACAAAGTTTCACCTAAGTGATGAAATAAATTCACTTTTTGGACATTGTATGAAAAGTAATAAAAAAGATAGACTTTTAGACACACATTATTCAAATTTCTCGACCTGACAAAAATAAAAAAAGATCTAGAAAATGTAAAATGGGAAATATTTGACATGGAGTAATAATTAAATTATTAATAAAACGAATAATTAATTACTTCAGGTAAAAATAAATTAGTCATAACTCGTTAAATTAACTTGATAATATCTGAATTACGTTTCGACCCGAGAAAATTACACGATATCTGGAAAATCTATGTTGCAAAAATCTATATACTCGTAAATAACCAAAGCTAAAAAATACTTAAACAAAAAATGTAAAAAATCCGACATTCTCGAGAAGTTCACGAAATTTAATTTAAATCTGTAAACTTTTAAAAACTAAAAAAAGCCGGAAAATTTACGAAAATTTACGGAAAGTAAGATACAAATTTTCTATTAGTTAAAACCGTAGAACAGTGAAAGCGACTGATTAAGGCAGAGATCGAAATAGAATATTGCGTGTTGAAATTTCATAGAAAGGTATTTAAAATACTTTTTTGAATATCCAGTTTTATTTGAAGTGTGATGAGAACTTAACAAAAAACTACTCTTCTGTTGGGAATTTGTTAAATCGGATAGTAGATTTTAGGCCCACCGTAGCAGATAGTGCAAAGTGCGGACAGTAAGTAGCGACTAGTTGCTGTTAGATGCAGGCAAGGGGATTAGGGTGGGGAGAGGCGACCTCGCGGCTACATCTTGATAACCTCGATAGTTATGAAGGTGGGGCTGTGGGGCAAGAGGGAGGTACTGCTAGTGATTGTAGATCTGAGATACACTCGAATTAACAAGGTTTTCGCTTCTCCTCTGAAGGAGTCGAAATATGGACAGAATCTTGAGTCTTGATCCTGAGATAGATTCCATCGATAGAGTATTTGTGCTGGAGAAATCGGATAGCCAGAGAAAAAATTAACAGAAGAGAAGGACAAGAATGAATCTGATGGAAATACATTTTACAGACAGACGGGAGAGAGATGAGGAGAGAGAAGGGGAAGAGAGAAAGGAGAAGAGAGAAGGGAAAGAGAGAAAGGGGGAGAGAGAAAGGGGAGAGAGGAAGAAGAAGAGAGAAAGGGGGAGAGAGAAAGGGGAAAAGACAAAGGAGAAGAGAGAAAAGGAAAAGAGAGAAGGGAAAGAGAGAAAGGGGGAGAGAGAAAGGGGAGAGAGGAAGAAGAAGAGAGAAAGGGGGAGAGAGAAAGGGGAAAAGAGAAAGGAGATGAGAGAAGGGAAAGAGAGAAAGGGGGAGAGAGAAAGGGGAGAGAGGAAGAAGAAGAGAGAAAGGGGGAGAGAGAAAGGGGAAAAGAGAAAGGAGAAGAGAGAAAAGGGAAAGAGAAAGGAGAAGAGAGAAAAGGGAAAGAGAGAAGGGAAAGAGAGAAGGGAAAGGGAGAAGGTGAAGAGAGAAAGGGGGAGAGAGAAAAGGGAAAAGAGAAAGGAGAAGAGAGAAAAGGGAAAGAGAGAAGGGAAAGAGAGAAGGTGAAGAGAGAAAGGGGGAGAGAGAAGGGAAATAGAGAAAGGGTGAGGGAGAAGGGGAAGAGAGAAGGGGGGAGAGAGAAGGCGAAGAGAGAAAGGGTGAGGGAGAAGGGGAAGAGAGAAGGGGGAGAGAGAAGGAGAAGAGAGAAAGGGTGAGGGAGAAGGGGAAGAGAGAAGGGGGGAGAGAGAAGGGGAAGAGAGAAAGGGTGAGGGAGAAGGGGAAGAGAGAAGGTGAAGAGAGAAAGGGTGAGAGAGAAGGGGAAGAGAGAAGGGGGGAGAGAGAAGGGGAAGAGAGAAGGCGAAGAGAGAAAGGGTGAGAGAGAAGAGAGAGAAGTGGAAGAGGCTAAATGTTTAGAAAATGGTGTATGAGATTAGAAGTTGAATGAAAGTGAACATAAAACGCCGAAAGTACAGAGCACACGAGCAAGAGTAGACTGTCACGAGTTCCCAAGTATATAGCCTCATCCAACTCAAGAGTCTGAGCCACAGGGTCGGACAGAAGGGACCAGATACCAGATTTTGATGAGTTAGATGACTCAATTCAATCATGACCGCTAGATGATGAAAAAAATGAAATAGAAAAACTTTTTTGAAGCCAGACAGAATGAAGCTTTGCCTTTGCAGTGGCAGTGTGGTCTGATGCTACAGATAGGCTAATCTATTTAATTAAGCGAAATTCAATCATGTTCAAATGATTAAATATGCTAAATTAGAATTTGATAAGCTTGTCCTTGAATAGCTCAATTTTTGAGTGCACTTAGACGTGAGAGCAGAAGAGTGCATATTTAGACTGCAACAGCCTTAAGCCAGGATAAGAGAAGTGCAACTATTGTCTAACAGACCCAGATATTGTGTAATATAAAGCCAGATTAGTTGATTATGTGTCAAACAGGTAGATAATGTGTCTAACAGTGTGTCTGGTGTGTCTAACAGTGTGTCTGGTGTGTCTAACAGGTAGATGATGTGTCTGAAATGTAGATAATGTGTCTAACAGTGTGTCTGGTGTGTCTAACAGTGTGTCTGGTGTGTCTAACAGGTAGATGATGTGTCTAACAGTGTGTCTGGTGTGTCTAACAGTGTGTCTGGTGTGTCTAACAGGTAGATGATGTGTCTGAAATGTAGATAATGTGTCTAACAGGTAGATAATGTGTCTAACAGGTAGATGGTGTGTCTGAAATGTAGATAATGTGTCTAACAGGTAGATGATGTGTCTAACAGGCAGATGGCGTGTCTGAAATGTAGATAATGTGTCTAACAGTGTGTCTGGTGTGTCTAACAGTGTGTCTGGTGTGTCTAACAGGTAGATGATGTGTCTAACAGGCAGATGGTGTGTCTGAAATGTAGATAATGTGTCTAACAGTGTGTCTGGTGTGTCTAACAGTGTGTCTGGTGTGTCTAACAGTGTGTCTGGTGTGTCTAACAGGTAGATAATGCGTCTAACAGTTGTCTGGTGTGTCTATAGGGTAAATAATATAAATATAGCAGGTAAATAGTGTAATCTAACAGGTAAATAGTGTAATCTAACAGGTACTTAGTGTATCTAACAGATAATTAGTGTATCTAACAGGTAATTAGTGTATCTAACAGGTAATTAGTGTATCTAAGCCGTGTATCTACCAAGCTTAGATTAGACAAATAGATTCTCACCCATCTGATAGTAAGTCGATAACAACCAAATCATTTTGCAGCAGTACAGCCACAGCATAAGCTTCTGATGAATCTGCAAATTCAGGTTTAGGTAGCACCCATTGAATGAAGTAAGTGTGGCCTAACAGACAATTGAAATTAGTTTACCATTGCTGAATGGTGTCTCGCAGAGTGGCACAATGTCAACAATGCCATGCTCCATCATGAGCACATCGATATGACGGGCTGCCTGAATGTTCAGGCACGGCTGCGGCAAGTCCTGAGGTCCGCCGCCGCTGAATAGAAGCAGCTCAGCCTTG
The DNA here is from genome assembly GCA_950097015.1 of Macrostomum hystrix. Taxonomy (NCBI): domain Eukaryota; kingdom Metazoa; phylum Platyhelminthes; family Macrostomidae; genus Macrostomum; species Macrostomum hystrix. The sequence continues at coordinate 10,546,199 of CATNEN010000001.1, forward strand.
TCCTGCTTTCTGGACAGCCAGCAGACTCGGTTGATGGGGCGATAGGCGGCCGCGGAAGCTGCGCCAGAATCTGCTTCCGCCAAATTGGCTGTTTCGAGGTGTAAATTTTTATTAATCAATAGGAGAAAATAGGAGAAATTTTTTATAAAAAAATATATGTAGATATCTATTTCTATCAAGTTTTATAACGTAATTAATCACAAGGAATTAATTTACAGTCTCTAAGGACAGTAGAATCAAGATAGCAATTTTAAATACTCAAATATAACGGGGTTTTGTTCAAGCAATTAATCAACAAATCTGTCCATCATTCAATCAGTTGATCAGTCAATCAGTTGATCAGTCAATCAGTTGATCAGTCAATCAGTTGATCAATCAATCAATCAGTTGATCAGTCAATCAGTTGATCAGTCAATCAGTTGATCAGTCAATCAGTTGATCAGTCAATCAGTTGATCAGTCAATCAGTTGATCAGTCAATCAGTTGAGCAGTCAATCAGTTGATCAGTCAATCAGTTGATCAATCAATCAGTTGATCAGTCAATCAGTTGATCAGTCAATCAGTTGATCAATCAATCAATCAGTTGATCAGTCAATCAGTTGAGCAGTCAATCAGTTGATCAGTCAATCAGTTGATCAATCAATCAGTTGATCAGTCAATCAGTTGATCAATCAATCAGTTGATCAGTCAATCAGACCATCAACCAACTAATAATTTCTCACCTCTCGGAAAAAACAGTTCCGCTGGTTTCTGCGGCGATTTGAGCAGCCATTTTACCAGCGAGCCGTCAACATGCGAGCAGATGAAGGCCCGGCCCTCCCAGTGCCATGCGATCGAGCACAGGTCCTCCGTGTGACGAAATCGAACCCCGTCGTGCTTCTGCAGATCCCACAGCACGGCAATGCCTTTACGAAATCCGATGAGAAGCCTGGACTGATCGCTGGGGCACTCGGACAGGTGCACCACTGAACCTGGGTGCTGAGAGTCCATCCTGGCCATGAGGAGGGGACAAGTAGAAACTGTATGGGAAATTTAAGAAATATGGAACCAACTCGGGGATTTGGGAAATTATAGAAATCTAAGTTCATATCAGGGGCACATATAAAATCAACCAGGGGATCTGGGAGATGAGTATAATCTACCTGGGGATCTGGGGGATTAGTATAATCTACCTGGGGATATGGGGGATTAGTATAATCTACCTGGGGATATGGGGGATTAGTATAATCTAACTGGGGATATGGGGGATTAGTATAATCTACCTGGGGATCTGGGGGATTAGTATAATCTACCTGGGGATCTGGGGGATTAGTATAATCTACCTGGGGATCTGGGGGATTAGTATAATCTACCTGGGGATCTGGGGGATTAGTATAATCTACCTGGGGATCTGGATAGTTTCTACATAGGATTTCAAAAACTAAATAATGATAACTTTCTGGAAACAAGCATAATCAGCATAATTACTAGACTAGCTAAAAGTACTCATCATTAAAATTGTAATCATTAACTCATGCAAAATCCAGACCAAACACGCGAAAATCTTGGGATTAGGAAAGCCAGCATTGAAACGAAAAGTGAGCGGTGCTTGGGATCGGAAGCAAGCGCTGACAGCTTCACAATGGCGTTGACATAATTCAACAAAAGCCACGTTTCCACTATCCCTGCTGCGCGTGTTTTGCAACCCGAACAAAAAACCGCAAAACTACAGCCTCTACTGCAGAAAGGTCACATTAATCAGTCGTTTTGAAAAATCATGTTTGAAAAGTTTTCAATCTAATTAAATAACTTCATTGTTAAATGCGTGACGCTTTGCTTTACAAAAGAAATTTTTATCTGCAGCCTTTATTAGCTTAAAACTTTGTCTGCTTAAGTTGAGTCGATACAGTATCTTGAATGATTCAGTTATCAAAAAATCTTCCGTTTATCCCAAATCTTCAGTTTATCCCAAATCTTCAGTTTATCCCAAATCTTCAGTTTATCCCAAATCTTCAGTTTATTTCAAATCTTCAGTTTATCCCAAATCTTCAGTTTATTTCAAATCTTCAGTTTATCCCAAATCTTCAGTTTATCCCAAATCTTCAGCTTATCCCAAATATTCTGTTTATTTCAAATCTTCAGTTCATCCCAAATCTTCAGTTTATCCCAAATCTTCAGTTTATCCGAAATCTTCAGTTTATCCTAAATCTTCAGTTTATCCCAAATCTTCATTTTATCCCAAATCTTCTCAATTTGTAGATTGAGAAGCTTTATCCCAAATATTCTGTTTATATCAAATCTTCAGTTTATCACAAATCTTCAGTTTATCCCAAATCTTCAGTTTATTTCAAATCTTCAGTTTATCCCAAATCTTCAGTTTATTTCAAATCTCCAGTTTTTCCCAAATCTTCAGTTTATCCCAAATCTTCAGTTTATCCCAAATCTTCAGTTTATCCCAAATCTTCAGTTTATCCCAAATCTTCAGTTTATCCCAAATCTTCAGTTTATACCAAATCTTCAGTTTATCCCAAATCTTCAGTTTATCCAAAATCTTCAGTTTATCACAAATCTTCAGTTTATCCCAAATCTTCAGTTTATCCCAAATCTTCAGTTTATCCCAAATCTTCAGTTTATCCCAAATCTTCAGTTTATCCCAAATCTTCAGTTTATCCCAAATCTTCAGTTTATCCAAAATCTTCAGTTTATCACAAATCTTCAGTTTATCCCAAATCTTCAGTTTATCCCAAATCTTCAGTTTATCCCAAATCTTCAGTTTATCCCAAATCTTTAGTTTATCCCAAATCTTCAGTTTACCGCAAATCTTCAGTTTATCCCGGATTATATTTTATCCCAAATATTCAGAATCTTCAGAACTTTGAGTTTATTCCAAAGCATTAGTTTTCTGTGTCCACAGAGTCAATAAGCAATAAGCAACAAATGACCGTCACTCACATGCCAATGGCCTTGTTCCATCTGATATCAAAGCCGGACAGTTTAAAAGTCTCAATGTTGAGAATGTAGACATTGCCCTGAGTTGTTCCAATGTAGATAAACTTGGATTGAAACGGCAGGTAGGCGTGGCTGATGCTGCGAAGTTTCAGGGGATAAATGAAGGTTCTTGTTGTTCTGTTTCGTTAGAAATTTCAATAACACTTATGCAATAACACATGCTTCCGATTTATTAAGCTCTAGATTTCAGAATATTTGTTTGATTTTTATGAGAAAAAAAACTAATAAGGACAGCCAGGGAGACAGTAGAGGGAGAAAGTTGAGGGAGAGAGTAGAGGGAGAAAGTTGAGGGAGAGAGTAGAGGGAGAGAGTAGAGGGAGAGAGTAGAGGGAGAAAGTTGAGGGAGAGAGTAGAGGGAGAAAGTTGAGGGAGAGAGTAGAGGGAGACAGTAGAGGGAGAGAGTAGAGGGAGAGAGTTGAGGGAGAGAGTAGAGGGAGAGAGTAGAGGGAAAGAGTAGAGGGAGAGAGTAGAGGGAGAGAGTAGAGGGAGAGAGTAGAGGGAGAGAGTAGAGGGAAAGAGTAGAGGGAGAGAGTAGAGGGAGAGAGTAGAGGGAGAGAGTAGAGGGAGAGAGTAGAGGGAGAGAGTAGAGGGAGAAAGTTGAGGGAGAGAGTAGAGGGAGAGAGTAGAGGGAGAGAGTAGAGGGAGAAAGTTGAGGGAGAGAGTAGAGGGAGAAAGTTGAGGGAGAGAGTAGAGGGAGAGAGTAGAGGGAGAGAGTAGAGGGAGAGAGTTAAGGGAGAGAGTAGAGGGAGAGAGTAGAGGGAGAGAGTTGAGGGAGAGAGTAGAGGGAGACAGTAGAGGGAGAGAGTAGAGGGAGAGAGTTGAGGGAGAGGGTAGAGGGAGAGAGTAGAGGGAAAGAGTAGAGGGAGAGAGTAGAGGGAGAGAGTAGAGGGAGAGAGTAGAGGGAGAAAGTTGAGGGAGAGAGTAGAGGGAGAGAGTAGAGGGAGAGAGTAGAGGGAGAGAGTAGAGGGAGAGAGTAGAGGGAGAGAGTAGAGGGAGAAAGTTGAGGGAGAGAGTAGAGGGGGAGAGTAGAGGGAGAGAGTAGAGGGAGAGAGTAGAGGGAGAGAGTAGAGGGAGAGAGTAGAGGGAGAGAGTAGAGGGAGAGAGTAGAGGGAGAGAGTAGAGGGAGAGAGTAGAGGGAGAGAGTAGAGGGAGAGAGTAGAGGGAGAGAGTAGAGGGAGAGAGTAGAGGGAGAGAGTTGAGGGAGAGAGTTGAGGGAGAGAGTAGAGGGAGAGAGTTGAGGCAGGGAGTAGAGGCAGAGAGTAGAGCGAGAGAGTAGATGAATTATGGGAGGTTAGATAACAGGGAATATGAAGTTCGCCTGGGTTACACAATGCAGATACTTAAGTGCAAGTGTTAAATAATTAGAACTCCAAGAGTTCCCACGACTCAGAAAAATTATTTTGGCCTACAAAAAAGACATGAATAAATTAGGTAAACTAGCGAGTTAGGTGTAATCCATGCAAAACGGTTTTACGCTAATGAAAAAAGCATATAGGATATGAAGCATTGATTTACAACCTGTTTCTCATTGCGCTTTTATCGCTTTACTAGAATGCTACAGTCTGCGCCTCATCCGGCCACAGCTTCCCGGGTAGACTAATTTGTCAAGTGTACCTTGCCAGGCCATTCTCCTGATCAATTTACCTATCTTCTCTACTGATCCCCTTCCTCTACTGTCTCCCTCCAACTCTCTCCCTCTACTCTCTCACTCTACTCTTTCACTCTACTCTTTCACTCTACTCTCTCACTCTAATCTCTCACTCTAATCTCTCACTCTAATCTCTCACTCTAATCTCTCTTTACCCTCTCCCACTACTCTCTCAATCTTCTCTCTCTCTACTCTCCCTCTACTCTTTCCCTCTACTATCTCACTATACTCTTTCCCTCTACTCTCTCTCTCAACCCTCTCCCACTACTCTCTCACACTACTCTCTCACTCTACTCTCTCACTCTACTCTCTCCCTCTACTCTTTCCCTCTACTCTCTCCCACTACTCTCTCACTCTACTCTTTCCCTCTACTCTCTCTCCCTCAACCCTCTCACACTACTCTCTCACTCTACTCTCTCCCTCTACTCTTTCCCTCTACTCTTTCCCTCTACTCTCTCCCACTACTCTCTCACTCTACTCTTTCCCTCTACTCTTCCCCTCTACTCTCTCACTCTACTCTCTCCCTCTACTCTCTCACTCTACTCTCTCACTCTACTCTTTCCCTCTACTCTTTCCCTCTACTCTTTCCCTCTACTCTCTCACTCTACTCTTTCCCTCTACTCTCTCTCTCAACCCTCTCCCACTACTCTCGCACTCTACTCTTTCCCTCTACTCTCTCCCACTACTCTCTCACTCTACTCTATCTACCCTCTCCCACTACTCTCTCACTCTACTCTCTCCCTCTACTCTCTCCCTCTACTCTATCTACCCTCTCCCACTACTCTCTCACTCTACTCTCTCCCTCTACTCTTTCCCTCTACTCTCTCCCTCTACTCTTTCCCTCTACTCTCTCCCTCTAATCTCTCCCTCTACTTTCTCGATCTACTCTCTCCCTCTACTCTCCCCCTCTACTTTCTCTCAAAAATAGTTCCTTTTGGCATTGACAACTTTCACTTCTCTGCAGTTACTTTTTCTCTCTTTCTCCACCCGCTCTTCAAGCTAATATTCTGACGGCCATCGCAATAAGACAACTATAGCTTCAAAAGAGAACTAGATTTTTGCAACAGCTCGCAGCCATCCGGCCCATAAATGGTCATTGCTGCTGGCGCGCAGTCTTATTTTCGTCCTGAGTAAGGTGGCTTGAAGAAATTTACAGAAACACGCGAAAACCGGAAAAGAACACACGAAACAAATTAGGCAACTATCGTTGTGGGCTAAAAAAATCTTGTGCTAACACAGACACACACACGAACACTATTTATAAGAACATTAATTAACTATTTAAAGTTGTGTTAGGTAGTACCTAGGTTCAGATATGGCCAAATATTTCTCTTTTTCTTTGTGGTTCATTAAGTTGTTGTTAAAAACTGAAAAATATTACCTTCTTTAACTGAACAGCTAAAATAGCTGTTACGAAAGCAATTGTGGCAATGTTGGCCAGTACATACTAGACGTGTTTTTGTTTCTAAAAAAATAGCAACTAGAAACAGTAATGTTGACTTCGTTCCGGGACGTCTTTATGTCATTTTTTAAACATAAATTATACTAATTGAGCTTAACTATACTAATAATTAGAGACAGAGAGACAGAGATAAACAGAGAGAGAGACAGAGATAAATAGAGAGAGAGACAGAGATAAATAGAGAGAGACAGAGATAAATAGAGAGACAGAGATAAACAGAGAGAGATAAATAGAGAGACAGAGATAAACAGAGAGAGATAAATAGAGAGACAGAGATAAACAGAGAGAGATAAATAGAGAGACAGAGATAAACAGAGAGAGATAAATAGAGAGACAGAGATAAACAGAGAGAGATAAATAGAGAGACAGAGATAAACAGAGAGAGATAAATAGAGAGACAGAGATAAACAGAGAGAGATAAATAGAGAGAGAGACAGAGATAAATAGAGAGAGAGACAGAGATAAATAGAGAGAGACAGAGATAAATAGAGAGAGACAGAGATAAACAGAGAGGTACAGAGATAAATAGAGAGACACACTGAGAAATAGAGAGAGAGACAGAGATAAATAGAGAGACACACTGAGAAATAGAGAGAGAGACAGAGATAAATAGAGAGACACACTGAGAAATAGAGAGAGAAACAGAGATAAATAGAGAGACACACTGAGAAATAGAGAGAGAGACAGAGATAAATAGAGAGACACACTGAGAAATAGAGAGAGAGACAGAGATAAATAGAGAGACACACTGAGAAATAGAGAGAGAAACAGAGATAAATAGAGAGACACACTGAGAAATAGAGAGAGAGACAGAGATAAATAGAGAGACACACTGAGAAATAGAGAGAGAGACAGAGATAAATAGAGAGACACACTGAGAAAGAGAGAGAAACAGAGATAAATAGAGAGACACACTGAGAAATAGAGAGACACACTGAGAAATAGAGAGAGAGAAGACAGAGATAAATAGAGAGACACACTGAGAAATAGAGAGAGAGACAGAGATAAATAGAGAGAGACAGAGATAAATAGAGAGAGAGACAGAGATAAATAGAGAGAGAGACAGAGATAAATAGAGAGAGACAGAGATAAATAGAGAGAGAGACAGAGATAAATAGAGAGAGAGACAGAGATAAACAGAGAGGTACAGTGATAAATAGAGAGACACACTGAGAAATAGAGAGAGAAACAGAGATAAATAGAGAGACACACTGAGAAATAGAGAGAGAGACAGAGATAAATAGAGAGGTACAGAGATAAATAGAGAGACACACTGAGAAATAGAGAGACACACTGAGAAATAGAGAGACACACTGAGAAATAGAGAGACACACTGAGAAATAGAGAGAGAGACAGAGATAAATAGAGAGGTACAGAGATAAATAGAGAGACACACTGAGAAATAGAGAGAGAGACAGAGATAAATAGAGAGGTACAGTGATAAATAGAGAGACACACTGAGAAATAGAGAGAGAAACAGAGATAAATAGAGAGACACACTGAGAAATAGAGAGAGAGACAGAGATAAATAGAGAGGTACAGAGATAAATAGAGAGACACACTGAGAAATAGAGAGACACACTGAGAAATAGAGAGACACACTGAGAAATAGAGAGAGACACTGAGAAATAGAGAGAGAGACAGAGATAAATAGAGAGGTACAGAGATAAATAGAGAGACACACTGAGAAATAGAGAGAGAGACAGAGATAAATAGAGAGGTACAGAGATAAATAGAGAGACACACTGAGAAATAGAGAGACACACTGAGAAATAGAGAGAGAGAAGACAGAGATAAATAGAGAGACACACTGAGAAATAGAGAGAGAGACAGAGATAAATAGAGAGAGACAGAGATAAATAGAGAGAGAGACAGAGATAAATAGAGAGAGAGACAGAGATAAATAGAGAGAGAGACAGAGATAAACAGAGAGGTACAGAGATAAATAGAGAGACACACTGAGAAATAGAGAGAGAAACAGAGATAAATAGAGAGACACACTGAGAAATAGAGAGAGAGACAGAGATAAATAGAGAGAGACAGAGATAAATAGAGAGGTACAGAGATAAATAGAGAGACAGAGATAAATAGAGAGAGACAGAGATAAATAGAGAGAGACAGAGATAAATAGAGAGAGAGACAGAGATAAATAGAGAGAGAGACAGAGATAAATAGAGAGGTACAGAGATAAATAGAGAGACACACTGATAAATAGAGAGACACACTGAGAAATAGAGAGACACACTGAGAAATAGAGAGAGAGAAGACAGAGATAAATAGAGAGACACACTGAGAAATAGAGAGAGAAACAGAGATAAATAGAGAGACACACTGAGAAATAGAGAGAGAGACAGAGATAAATAGAGAGAGACAGAGATAAATAGAGAGAGAGACAGAGATAAATAGAGAGAGAGACAGAGATAAATAGAGAGGTACAGAGATAAATAGAGAGACACACTGAGAAATAGAGAGACACACTGAGAAATAGAGAGACACACTGAGAAATAGAGAGACACACTGAGAAATAGAGAGACACACTGAGAAATAGAGAGAGAGAAGACAGAGATAAATAGAGAGACACACTGAGAAATAGAGAGAGAAACAGAGATAAATAGAGAGACACACTGAGAAATAGAGAGAGAGACAGAGATAAATAGAGAGAGACAGAGATAAATAGAGAGGTACAGAGATAAATAGAGAGACAGAGATAAATAGAGAGAGACAGAGGCAGTCATCGAGTCAGACACTCGGATGAGGCACACGCGGGAACAGCTCAAAGATAAGTATTAGCAACAGAGAAAACCATGCCAACAAGAGCATCAAAGAAAGCCAGGCTATAGCGGGTTCCGGTACAAAAATAGTTCATGTTATCGATGCGCATCATCAAGACAGTGAGCTGTGTGACACTGCACAAAAAACTGCCTTACCGACAAACAGGACATCAACACTACAGAAAGGTTTGGAGTTAGCTTCGTTCGAAATCTAATTAGGCATTTCTTTTATCCATGCTGAACTACAGTGGTGTATTCACTAATTCTATTCACTGCCATTCACCAACTCTATTCCCTGCCATTCACCAACTCTATTCACTGCCATTCACCAATCTCATTCACTGACATTCACCAACTCTATTCCCTGCCATTCACCAACTCTATTCACTGCCATTCACCAATCTCATTCACTGACATTCACCAACTCTATTCCCTGCCATTCACCAACTCTATTCACTGCCATTCACCAATCTCATTCACTGACATTCACCAACTCTATTCCCTGCCATTCACCAACTCTATTCACTGCCATTCACCAATCTCATTCACTGGCATTCACCAGTCTCATTCACTGTCATTCACCAATCTCATTCACTGCCATTCACCAATCTCATTCACTGTCATTCACCAATCTCATTCACTGTCATTCACCAATCCCATTCACTGTCATTCACCAATCTCATTCACTGTCATTCACCAATCTCATTCACTGTCATTCACCAATCCCATTCACTGTCATTCACCAGTCTCATTCACTGTCATTCAACAGTCTCGTTCAGTCATTCACCAATCTCATTCACTGGCATTCACCAATCCCATTCACTGTCATTCACCAGTCGCATTCACTGTCATTCACCAGTGGCATTCACTGTCATCACCAATCCCATTCACTTCCATTCACCAATCTCATTCACTGGCATTCACCAATCTCATTCACTGGCATTCACCAATCTCATTCACTGGCATTCACCAATCTCATTCACTGGCATTCACCAATCCCATTCACTGTCATTCACCAGTCGCATTCACTGTCATTCACCAATCCCATTCACTGTCATTCACCAGTTTCATTCACTATCATTCACCAATCTCATTCACTGTCATTCACTGTCATTCACCAGTCTCATTCACCGTCATTCACCAATCCCATTCACTGTCATTCACCAGTCTCATTCACTGTCATTCACCAGTCTCATTCACCGTCATTCACCAATCCCATACACTGTCATTCACCAGTCTCAATCACTGTCATTCACCAATTCCATTCACTGTCATTCACCAATCCCATACACTGTCATTCACCAGTCTCATTCACTGTCATTCACCAATCTCATTTACTGTCATTTACCAATCCCATACACTGTCATTTACCAATCCCATACACTGTCATTCACCAGTCTCATTCACTGTCATTCACCAATCTCATTCACTGTCATTCACCAGTTTCATTCACTATCATTCACCAATCTCATTCACTGTCATTCACCAATCCCATTCACTGTCATTCACCAGTCTCAATCACTGTCATTCACCAATTCCATTCACTGTCATTCACCAATCCCATACACTGTCATTCACCAGTCTCATTCACTGTCATTCACCAATCTCATTTACTGTCATTTACCAATCCCATACACTGTCATTCACCAGTCTCAATCACTGTCATTCACCAATTCCATTCACTGTCATTCACCAATCCCATACACTGTCATTCACCAGTCTCATTCACTGTCATTCACCAATCTCATTTACTGTCATTTACCAATCCCATACACTGTCATTTACCAATCCCATACACTGTCATTCACCAGTCTCATTCACCGTCATTCACCAATCCCATTCACTGTCATTCACCAGTCTCATTCACTGTCATTCACCAGTCTCATTCACCGTCATTCACCAATCCCATACACTGTCATTCACCAGTCTCATTCACCGTCATTCACCAATCCCATACACTGTCATTCACCAGTCTCAATCACTGTCATTCACCAATTCCATTCACTGTCATTCACCAATCCCATACACTGTCATTCACCAGTCTCATTCACTGTCATTCACCAATCTCATTTACTGTCATTTACCAATCCCATACACTGTCATTTACCAATCCCATACACTGTCATTCACCAGTCTCATTCACTGTCATTCACCAATCTCATTCACTGTCATTCACCAGTTTCATTCACTATCATTCACCAATCTCATTCACTGTCATTCACCAATCTCATTCACTGTCATTCACCAATCTCATTCACCGTCATTCACCAATCCCATTCACTGTCATTCACCAGTCTCATTCACTGGCATTCACCAATCTCATTCACTGTCATTCACCAATCTCATTCACTGTCATTCACCAATCCCATTCACTGTCATTCACCAGTCTCATTCACTGTCATTCACTGTCATTCACAAATCTCATTCACTGTCATTCACCAGTCTCATTCACTGTCATTCACTGTCATTCACTGTCATTCACTGTCATTACCTATTTACTCCTCACACTCCTCATTGGATTCACAGGTTCAATTCTACAGTCCCTCACTCAATATTTGGGGCAGGAATCGATAATACATGAGCTACGGGCAGAGATCAAGCCAATAACATGAAAATGGCCTTGTAGCTCAGAAAAAAACATAAAGTCTAGCATTCGGCAATGATGTCAAATGAGGACATCAAGAAATTAAAAAATTCCGCTTCTTTAACTGGAAAATCTTGATTTGATTTTGAAAGATGTACTTTTATCTTTTAAATGCCTACAATATGAAATTCCAATATCACTTAAATGATACATCCGAAATCAAAAATCATATTTCGGATTGGAAATTCAATTGGGCTTATGGAAATAAAAGACAGTACTTTAAGTGTGCAGATCAAGATGATTGACAATTGACAAAATAACTTTAGGATATACATAAGAATAGTTAATCCTTGTCAGTTACATCATCCTGAAGAACAGCTGACTAACACCCTGAAGAAAAGCTGACTAACACCCTGAAGAACAGCTGACTAACACCCTGAAGAACAGCTGACTAACACCCTGAAGAACAGTTGACTAACACCCTGAAGAACAGCTGACTAACACCCTGAAGAACAGCTGACTAACACTCTGAAGAACAGCTGACTAGCACCCTGAAGAACAGCTGACTAGCACCCTGAAGAACAGCTGACTAACACCCTGAAGAACAGCTGACTAACACCCTGAAGAACAGCTGACTAACACCCTGAAGAACAGTTGACTAACACCCTGAAGAACAGCTGACTAACACCCTGAAGAACAGCTGACTAACACTCTGAAGAACAGCTGACTAGCACCCTGAAGAACAGCTGACTAGCACCCTGAAGAACAGCTGACTAACACCCTGAAGAACAGCTGACTAACACTCTGAAGAAAAGCTGACTAGCACCCTGAAGAACAGCTGACTAACACCCTGAAGAACAGCTGACTAACACCCTGAAGAACAGCTGACTAACACCCTGAAGAACAGCTGACTAACACCCTGAAGAACAGTTGACTAACACTCTGAAGAAAAGCTGACTAACACCCTGAAGAACAGCTGACTAACACCCTGAAGAACAGCTGACTAACACTCTGAAGAACAGCTGACTAGCACCCTGAAGAACAGCTGACTAGCACCCTGAAGAACAGCTGACTAACACCCTGAAGAACAGCTGACTAACACTCTGAAGAAAAGCTGACTAGCACCCTGAAGAACAGCTGACTAACACCCTGAAGAACAGCTGACTAACACCCTGAAGAACAGCTGACTAACACCCTGAAGAACAGCTGACTAACACCCTGAAGAACAGCTGACTAACACCCTGAAGAACAGCTGACTAACACCCTGAAGAACAGCTGACTAACACCCTGAAGAACAGCTGACTAACACTCTGAAGAAAAGCTGACTAGCACCCTGAAGAACAGTTGACTAACACCCTGAAGAACAGTTGACTAACATCCTGAAGAACAGCTGACTAACACCCTGAAGAAAAGCTGACTAGCACCCTGAAGAACAGCTGACTAACACCCTGAAGAACAGCTGACTAACACCCTGAAGAACAGTTGACTAACACCCTGAAGAACAGTTGACTAACACCCTGAAGAACAGTTGACTAACACCCTGAAGAACAGCTGACTAACACCCTGAAGAACAGTTGACTAACACCCTGAAGAACAGCTGACTAACACCCTGAAGAACAGCTGACTAACACCCTGAAGAACAGCTGACTAACACCCTGAAGAACAGCTGACTAACACCCTGAAGAACAGCTGACTAACACCCTGAAGAACAGCTGACTAACACCCTGAAGAACAGCTGACTAACACCCTGAAGAACAGCTGACTAACACCCTGAAGAACAGCTGACTAACACCCCGAAGAACAGCTGACTAACACCCTGAAGAAAAGCTGACTAACACCCCGAAGAACAGCTGACTAACACCCTGAAGAACAGCTGACTAACACCCTGAAGAACAGCTGACTAACACCCTGAAGAACAGCTGACTAACACCCCGAAGAACAGCTGACTAACACCCTGAAGAAAAGCTGACTAACACCCCGAAGAACAGCTGACTAACACCCTGAAGAACAGCTGACTAGCACCCTGAAGAACAGCTGACTAACACTCTGAAGAACAGCTGACTAACACCCTGAAGAACAGTTGACTAACACCCTGAAGAACAGTTGACTAACACCCTGAAGAACAGCTGACTAGCACCCTGAAGAACAGCTGACTAACACCCTGAAGAACAGCTGACTAGCACCCTGAAGAACAGCTGACTAACACCCTGAAGAAAAGCTGACTAGCACCCTGAAGAACAGCTGACTAACACCCTGAAGAACAGCTGACTAACACCCTGAAGAACAGCTGACTAACACCCTGAAGAACCGGAGTAGCAGGTATTCTATAAAATCTTTGTCTGTCAGCTGATGCAAAATGTTCTTGAAGCTAAATTAGAATTATTAGCAACAACTAACTGGAACTCGCTTGCTCCAGGAACTAATGTTCTCAAAGGAAATATCGAAGGTAAATGGTGCTGCTAGCAGCCAGAGTCTGTGGTGTCACAGACGTGTTGGGTCAGACTGAATGAACAAAATTACTTGAGAAGTGCGGAATTAATTTGGCGATGTTAGACACGAGAGTATTGGACGACCGTGAGCAAATTTGAGTACAGCTCAATCAATAATTCAAAGAATGCATCTTTCCGAGCATGGCAGAGTGTGGGGTGGGTGGTTCCCGGTCTCGGTCGAATGAAGAGCCAGAAAATGCGGCGAGAAGTCGAGAAAAATTAGTGCGAACACGACTGAGTGAGTGAGAGAAGAAGATGGAGAAATTGGGATAAGAAAATATAAGAGAGTGCTAAAGATGGCTTAAGACTAATATTTGATGTCGAGTTGTACGCTGGAAAAAAGTGCACAGCGTTGCAGAACTCACTCTTCTCGCTTGTTAAACTGAGTCTGCATACTGATGGTCGGCTCCTTCTGGCGAATTGTCCACAGACTGATTGTGTTGTCGGATGCAATCGAAATAAGTCCGCCCTAGAAGCATTGCGAAAAAACAGCCCACTTAGCTTAGATAACTAGTGAATACAAAAAAGAATTAATAAATAGTTTACTTGCCTCATTAATTATGAAGATGAGTTGCTTTACTGCTTCCTTGTCTAAGCTTAGGTTACAATCGACACCAGAGTGACCCAAACTAAAATGTGTGACAAATTTATATTTTATTATTTATTTAAACATAAAATTTCTATAATTTTTTTAAGTTTACATATGAATCATCCAAGCAGGCATACATTCTTATAGAGCCATGCTTGGTTCCAATGGCGAGTAGCTTCTGAATCGGGTCAAAAGCAATGCAACAGGGCGCATTTGGAAATCCATGACAGACAATCTGGAATTTTGTAATTATAAAAAATATATTTCTTGTGTATTGTCATATGGAAAAGGGGTTAATGATATATATCTAAGCTGCCAACTTTAGTAATGACTACAACAATGCTGCTATTACAAATATTCTACGAATAATCTACTTAACAGTATTGAAATAATTTAAATAGCCATACTATAGCTCATACAATATATTTGTATGCTGAAATATTTAGCAGTAATTGTTGCATACTGGATAATATAAAACAAAAGCTTTTTTCTTAGCAATTTCTTACAAAACTATTTTAAGCATTAAGTTTATAAGATTCGCAATTTCCGATTGGATTCCACTAAATTAACATAACTGCAATAAACTGCTTAATGTGAAAAAGTGGTACAATCATTACAACCTGCATAAAAACATAACTTTTTAAGCAAATAGTTTAAATTAAAATTACAAAATACCACCTTATTCAGCAAGATTTAGTGTACTTTCGTTTTGATAAAACTTGTGAATACAGGCAAACTTACTTTTGCTATCTTAAAATCTTCAGACTTTAAATTTTCCTCAAAGTCAAATGATTCCGTGTCAGACTTAGATGACTGAGATGATCCACCCAGGCCTCGAAGACCATCAAACATGCCTCTCATATTCTTAATCTTTTTCATGACTCAAATGTAGTTTTTCGTCCTTCTGCGCTTCTTTAAACAAATGGGGCTTTTTACATTTCAATTATTGAAGAAAAGGTAAACTAAAAAACAGTGCTTGCTTTGGTAATCGCAGGGCATTGAGAGCAACAAATAAGCGAATTCACAGAAAGTGTTCTTTTTAAATTGTGTTCGCGAAGCTAACAGGGTTAAAAAACAAATTTTAACAAAAAAATAAAATTGCTAAAAACATTATCGTGTGTATGTAAAAAAAGACTAGACTACCTCTAAAAAGTTTTTTTATTAAAGTATAGCATCTTAATTCATCCCAAAATTATTTCTTTAGTTTTAAGCGCCAAGTCAATAGTGAATATTTTCAAAGAAACGCAACGGTATCTTAAACTTGCAAGTGGTCTAAGCTAATACCAACTTGTCACGAAATGGCACTCTTTAATACATCAGATACTAAATTATTGGATGATTATTACAAGCTTACTGTATCCATCGAAGGTAGCCAGGACTTAAAGGACTTCGTTGTAAGTAGAAAATTTCCTTTTCTTCTTGTTTAAATTTATATGTCCATTTTAGTCTTAAAATATGAGCAATTAAATACTTAAGTCGTCTTTGTAGCTTTTTTAGTGACGCAATGAGTTGTACATGTAACTATCAAGCAATATAAACTGCGCAATTTCTGTTGTACATAGGTAGCTGAATTAGCCAATAGGGGAATGTAGATGTGGATGGCGCAAATATATTTAAGCAGTGAATATATTGTAGAGAAAAGGGCGATCTTCCATCCCGTTGTGTCCAACGACCACCATAACTAAATAAGCTACTAGTCTGGTAGTTGTTAATATTTTGCTAAAAATGTATACATTTTTCTACCTAAATGTTAATTGTAGCCAGCTATATTATTTTGTTTCCTTATAGACACTTAAATGCATAGCTATAACTATATTAAAAGGTCTTAAAATAATAAATGTAATTTTATTGAGTTCTAAGCATTTTTTATTTTAAAACAATAATTATATTTCACAAAAATATTTACTTGCCTTTTACAACTTGAATCAACTTGTAGCATTTATTTTGTAAAGTTAGTTAAATGTTTGTTTTAGTTAATTAAGTAAAAAAGTAATTATTAGTTTAGAAAAAGAAAAAAATAAGGTTTTTTTGCATAAAAATGTATGAATGAAATCAATTTGAATGTCTTAATGATATTGTTCATTTGCCCCCAATATTTGCCAGTTAAA
This sequence comes from Macrostomum hystrix, assembly GCA_950097015.1. Classification (NCBI taxonomy): domain Eukaryota; kingdom Metazoa; phylum Platyhelminthes; family Macrostomidae; genus Macrostomum; species Macrostomum hystrix. The sequence continues at coordinate 10,562,838 of CATNEN010000001.1, forward strand.
TTACATTTGTGGGGCAAATATTTTAAGTGTTTAAATTATTTGTTATCATCAAGCTAAACAGTCTATTGTTTGTTTAATTTCAATAAAATGTATGAGTTGTGTTATTTTAATTTGCTAGCTGCTTCTAGTCTTTTTAATATGTTTTATCAATCATATAGGTGGTCAGTTTGTTAAAACTTTCAGATGGACTTGTAAACTCACAATCAATTTTTTTTCAAAGGAGTACATACTCAAAGTCAACCGGGGTGACACTGACTCCTGGAAGGTGTTGCGCCGTTACAATGACTTTGTCAGTTTGGACAATGTACTAAAAATCGCTGGCTACGATCTGCCACTGCCGCCAAAGAAGTGGGTTGGCAATAAAGATCGAGAATTTGTTGCCACTCGTCAAAAGGAATTGCAAAATTATGTGAATGTTCTGCTGAGCATTCCACTGCTGGAGCAGTCACTTCCTGTGAAACAATTTCTTGATCCGGACAATTACTGCTTCAATTATCAAGGTTTGGAGATTTTTAATTTGTGGTTTATCTTTTGTAATTAATAGTTGAACAAAAATAGTCTATCGAATCGATAAATTACAGAGATATCATTGCAACACGTCTCAATGGTGCTCAGATCAGAGAGTACATTTAAAGTACTTCAACCCTGCACTTTTATGGGTGAGAACTAGCGCACTGGAGTTCACAGAAATTATTCGTCTCATCCGGCCAGTTTTATTATTATTATTTTGTTTTAACTAATTTTCAATGATTTAGGAACTAGGATTCGAAAGACCTACTTCTCGGCAGAAAGTGCGCTAGCCACTGACAGATGCGAATACGTTATGACCTGGGTGAGATTGGCTTCTTTAACTAATCACTGAATTAACTCAGTAATCTGTTAATCAAATAGTACAATGGCTTAAACTAATTTTATTACTTAGGTTGGCTATGGGCCGTTCAGCAATTTGGATCAAAAGGACACAGCCTCTGTTGTGTCCTGTCTCACCTCTATTAGTGTAAGTTTTTCATCGGAATTATCGAAAAAAGTTAACATAAGCTTTACTTTCTACTTGAAGTAGATCAGTTCAAATTTTGCATAATTTCATTTTAGCATCCATTCATCTCGAATGCCAACATTTGCGGCGCGGTCAAGCACGGCTTCTACTGCGTTAGACAATTCGAAAGACAGGGTTCGATTCGCGATCTAATCCACAAAGTTAGCTAATTATACATTTGCTTTAACTTTTTTTCATTTAATTGATCTAGCCTAACCAAGCTAACCGTTGTTTACTAAATAATAAACTGTCAGACAAAGCCGAAGTCTGACTGCCTGCGCAAATACGGCAAACAGAAAGGATCCGGCGGACTTGGCGGCCTCGGGGTGCCGCAAATTCAAGCATTCGGCCGACAAATTCTCGAAGCTTTGAAGTTCATGCAATCTAAGGGATTCCCCTACGGTGAGTGGACTTGGCTGAATCAGTTTGAGAATCTAAACAGTTTTAAAACACCCGAAAAATCACTGTCATAACTAAATAAAATCGACCTAGATAGATAATCCAATCGGTCACCTGTTCATTTAGATAAATAATCCAATCGGTCACCTGTTCATTTAGATTGATAATCCAATCGGTCACCTGTTCATTTAGATAAATAATCCAATCGGTCACCTGTTAATCTAGATAGATAATCCAATCGGTCACCTGTTAATCTAGATAGATAATCCAATCGGTCACCTGTTAATCTAGATAGATAATCCAATCGATCGCCTGTCAATCTAGATAGATTATCCAATCGATCACCTGTTAATCTAGATAGATAATCTAATCGATCACCTGTTAATCTAGATAGATAATTCAATCGATCACCTGTTAATCTAGATAGATAATCCAATCGATCGCCTGTCAATCTAGATAGATAATCCAATCGATCACCTGTTAATCTAGATAGATAATCCAATCGATCACCTGTTAATCTAGATAGATAATCCAATCGGTCACCTGTCAATCTAGATAGATAATCCAATCGATCACCTGTTAATCTAGATAGATAATCCAATCGATCACCTGTTAATCTAGATAGATAATCCAATCGGTCACCTGTTAATCTAGATAGATAATCCAATCGGTCACCTGTTAATCTAGATAGATAATCCAATCGGTCACCTGTTAATCTAGATAGATAATCCAATCGGTCACCTGTTAATCTAGATAGATAATCCAATCGGTCACCTGTCAATCTAGATAGATAATCCAATCGATAACCTGTTAATCTAGATAGATAATCCAATCGATCACCTGTTAATCTAGATAGATAATCCAATCGATCGCCTGTCAATATAGATAGATAATCCAATCGGTCACCTGTTAATCTAGATAAATAATCCAATCGGTTACCTGTTAATCTAGATAAATAATCCAATCGATCACCTGTCAATCTAGATTGATAATCCAATCGATCGCTTGTCAATATATAGATAATCCAATCGATCACCTGTTAATCTAGATAGATAATCCAATCGGTCACCTGTCAATCTAGATAGATAATCCAATCGATCACCTGTTAATCTAGATAGATAATCCAATCGATCACCTGTTAATCTAGATAGATAATCCAATCGATCGCCTGTCAATATAGATAGATAATCCAATCGGTCACCTGTTAATCTAGATAAATAATCCAATCGGTTACCTGTTAATCTAGATAAATAATCCAATCGATCACCTGTCAATCTAGATCGATAATCCAATCGATCGCTTGTCAATATATAGATAATCCAATCGATCACCTGTTAATCTAGATAGATAATCCAATCGATCGCCTGTTAATCTAGATAGATAATCCAATCGGTCACCTGTTAATCTAGATAGATAATCTAATCGGTCACCTGTTAATCCAGATAGATAATCTAATCGATCGCCTGTCAATATAGATAGATAATCCAATCGGTCACCTGTCAATCTAGATAGATAATCCAATCGTTCACCTGTTAATCTAGATAGATAATCCAATCGATCGCCTGTCAATATAGATAGATAATCCAATCGGTCACCTGTTAATCTAGATAGATAATCCAATCGGTCACCTGTTAATCTAGATAGATAATCCAATCGGTCACCTGTCAATCTAGATAGATAATCCAATCGGTCACCTGTCAATCTAGATAGATAATCCAATCGGTCACCTGTTAATCTAGATAGATAATCCAATCGATCACCTGTTAATCTAGATAGATAATCCAATCGATCGCCTGTCAATCTAGATAGATAATCCAATCGATCACCTGTTAATCTAGATAGATAATCCAATCGGTTACCTGTCAATCGAGATAGATAATCCAATCGGTCACCTGTTAATCTAGATAGATAATCCAATCGATCACCTGTTAATCTAGATAGATAATCCAATCGTGCAATTCGCATACGTCAGGTCACCTGCATCTCGGCAATGTGCTGGTATCTGAGAATGGCTGCAAGCTAACAGACCTTGAGAACGGTCTATTAGGCCTTAGCTGTGCTTTGCGTCAGCGAGTTTTGTCATTAAAACGACTGCGCTCTTTTGAAGACATCGATGTCTACTCATTTGGCCATTGCCTGTACGAAATGGCTACTGGTCAGATGCTCACATCGTCCTTTGTTGATACGCACTCGTTAAACTGTTCGACTGATCTGAGTAAGTAATGAAGGATCATGTAGATTAGTTTTTTGAAAAAATATCTGAAACACTAATCTGAAATTACAGAGAACATTATTCAGTCGATTTTAACCGAAGACGCTGTTAAAGCTGGTCTGCCTACTATTGGAGAACTGCTTGAGAACCCGTGAGATTTCTTGTTGCTTAATACCGATTTATGTACAGATTTGTAGATGGTCATACTGATTAAATGGCAGATGGTCATGACAGTGGATGAGCAGATGGTCATGACAGTGGATGAGCAGATGGTCATGACAGTGGATGAGCAGATGGTCATGACAGTGGATGAGCAGATGGTCATGACAGTGGATGAGCAGATGGTCATGACAGTGGATGAGCAGATGGTCATGACAGTGGATGAGCAGATGGTCATGACAGTGGATGAGCAGATGGTCATGACAGTGGATGAGCAGATGGTCATGACAGTGGATGAGCAGATGGTCATGACAGTGGATGAGCAGATGGTCATGACAGTGGATGAGCAGATGGTCATGACAGTGGATGTCCTCTCCTCACCTTACAGTTTCTTCGCCTCCACCCCCGTGCACTACCTGGCCAAGCCGCAGTGGAAGATCGCAGGCCGAGCCAAGGAGGTCCTGACCGCCTACAAGGCCGCTCTGGAGTTCCGCCTGAGGGAGGACCAGCGCCAGCTGAGCCTTGTCAAGCGAAGGTCGCGAGCCGCAAACCTCAGCGAGGAGGAGAGACGGTCGAGACGGTCTGCCAGAACTACGGTGAGTGAACTGAATTCACGTGATTCATCTCGCAACCTCAGCATATCTTATAATTGTTTTGTAAATTTCATATTTTTTATTGGATAGAGAATTTATTTCAATTAATTTGCAGACTTCGGAAAATTCCGCCCAGAAAGCTACTGGTATGTGCATGATCGTTTTTTAGATTTTGTTAACATCTCAGGTTCTTGTAGAACTTTTCTTGAAATATCGCTGAATGCTCGTTGTCACTGTTCAGTCGCGTCTACCATAGTCGTATCATTAGTATAGTTTCGATCGATTAAATTAGACACAGGCCTCATCACAGTATAAATCAAACAAAAACACCCACCTCACTACAATATCGATCGAAAAAACACCCACCCCATTCCGATATCGATCGTAATTAAACACCCACCCCAATCCATTATCGATCGAATCAGAATCTTATCACTCTGATATAGATTAACTAATACGACACCCACCCACTGCAGTATCGTCCGAATTAGCCTACGAAAATATTTACTACAAACGCCACTCCAATATAAATTAAAATTAACAACAGCACCCAACACAGTCCAATCCACTTTTTGATTCCCAACAATTAAAAATCGTTCCAGCAGTTAGCCAGCAGGCGCCGCCTCCACCACCGCCAGTTGCGCCGCCGGCGCCGCCGCCTCCAGAAATATCGCCGCTGGGAGACGCGGCAGGCGGCAGCGGTCAGGCCCGCGGCGCGTTGTTCTCGGATATAACAAAATTTCGCAAGGACGGTCTAAAAAAGGCGACCACCAATGATAGAAGCCAACCAGCCGTATGATGCTGACTTGGCTCCCATTTTAGCATTGTTGATGAAGCGAACAATTGATCAAGTTCAAACACCTATTCTATGATTATGTTTTCAAGTTATTTGTTAATTTCATTCGGTTAAGTATTAATTGGTGTCTATTTGCCTTAAGTTGTGAAAAATCAAATTTTCACATTAGAAAATTGTCATTAGAAAAACTTGGAAACTTGGACACATAATTCATTACAATATGCTACATATCCCTTTACTTTAAATTTGTTTTTAAATTTAGTGTTAAAATTTCGTTTATGTGTACACACTAGATAATCCTATAGTTACAGGTGTAACGATTTCTTATGCAACATATTGAGTCCTCGCAGTAAGAGCCCGTTTATACGGCAGTGAGCCAATTCCGGCCGAGTCAAAATATATTTAAGTTTAACAGAGCGATAAGGAAGGGGGGTTGGCTAGAAGGGTAACATGTGCGCGGACTGGCCAGAGTTAAGAGATGAAACGCAGGGGAAGGAAAGAGAGACGAGGTGAGAGCCAATCAGAGCCGAGAGAGAAGATAAGGCTAATAAATTGAACAGGCAGGGGGGAGAGAGGAGAGAGTACATTAAGAGGGCGCGCGAAATGAGAAACCAGGGAGAAGTTAATACAACAGGTGTTTATTTCGTTTATTTAAATCTCTAGCTGTAGCTTCATGCCAATGTCTGATTTCTTAACATACTTAATAATGAACTCCACTCCACTTTGCCATTTATCCAGTGCCAGAAACCGATTTTTAGTTATAAAAAATGCTTGTCACCCACTTTTCAGTGTCAAGAAAAGTTTTTTGTCGTTATTTGCCGTTATTACACAGTAATATGTGCGCATTGTATTGTACCGATCAGCATCCATATGAATTGATTTCCATATATTTGTGTCTAATTTTTCGTGGATCAAATTCGTAGCGCTGTGCTATAATTATTTTAATAATAAACTAACTAAAAAAAGAAATAATAGCGTTATCTATATATAAAGATTTGATTCTGCTATAATACTAGAGTATTTGTATTGAATTGACCTCGTTGTAACATACATACATCATACTGCTAGTGAGAAAACTTGTTTGATAAAATATATATATTATTAACATATAAAACGGGTACAGAAATCTTGAACCTAATTTGATTTGCTGATGAGCCTAGTCTAAAAATAGACAGCATGTACATGTAGTGCGCGGAGTGAGGTGGGCCAGATGTACATTTAACAACCGAAACTCAGGCACCGTTATATTATTAGTTTATTATATACAAGCATAGATAAAAACCATTAAATAAACAGAGTAAGAAATTTACAACTTTTTCCGAGCTCAAACTAAATGTAATGTAATGAACTTCAGGTAAAAACAATTGTCAGGAGAGATTTTGTAAAACCAAAGACTTTTCCATTTGGAATGACACAATCAACGATTTTAATGCGAGCTCGTACATGTTAGATTGGCTTGCGATCACAGAATAAGTATGGACTTGTTTTTAGCTACTGAAATGATTAATATTGTCAAGGATTATATATTAAAATAATGGATAATGAATATTAAATAAAAAAGCAACTAATTAAATAAAAAAATTTAAAGACAGATAAAAAGCATCTCTATACATGTAATACGCGAAATTCACTGATTCAGCATGTAACATGAGTCACAGTCACTATGCTATGACTCATCTGACTGAGTGACAGTGTGGCATGAGTCACAGTCACTATGCAATGACTCATCTGACTGAGTGACAGTGTGGCATGAGTCACAGTCACTATGCTATGACTCATCTGACTGAGTGACAGTGTGGCATGAGTCACAGTCACTATGCAATGACTCATCTGACTGAGTGACAGTGTGGCATGAGTCACAGTCACTATGCTATGACTCATCTGACTGAGTGACAGTGTGGCATGTGTCACAGTCACTATGCTATGACTCATCTGACTGAGGGCCAGTGTGGCATGTGTCACAGTCACTATGCTATGACTCATCTGACTGAGGGACAGTGTGGCATGAGTCACAGTCACTATGCTATGACTCATCTGACTGAGTGACAGTGTGGCATGTGTCACAGTCACTATGCTATGACTCATTAGCGCAGAGCACCAGGCACCATTGCAAGCAGGCACTCTCTACCCGGAGCCATCAGCAAGCGGTACAAGGCAGTCCTGGGATTCGGCAGTCGCCCATCTTTGACATAAATGCGGCAGCAGGCGGCGACAGTGTCGCATAAAAGACTGGCCCGCTGTACATTCAGAGCGGCCTCTATTGTCTCCTGGCTGTCTCCGAGGCGATAGGCCAGACGCAACCGGCAACGATAATTGGTTAGCAGCACGGCCATGTCGCATAGGACAGATAATAGATGCCGGTATTGGCCTAAACGCAATCGTTTTACAATTGAGGAAAAGCTGATAGGAAAGAATTGTGGGGCGCAGCGGCTTAGTCGACCAGTTAGAGGACGCCGGCGACGTGTTCGACAATCGGAAAGAAATGCTACAGGAAATAGGTAACGCCACCGATTTCTGCCGAATTCCTCTAAGCAGTTCAGCGTGTTTCTCAACGATTCCGATTGGTTATTGCTCCCCTGCGTAGATTTTCTTATGGTACTACTGCAAGTACTAGTTGGCTGATCAGCAAATGCGGAACTGCAGATTTTTGTTAGCTGCAATGCGTTTCAGTATTGAACTGTCTTTAATGATGTGTATTGGGAACCCATGGGATGGGTGAGAATGATTTCAGATGGATGAGATAGGATTTGCGATGGGTGAGATAGGATTTGAGATGGGTGAGATAGGATTTGAGATGGGTGAGATAGGATTTGCGATGGGTGAGATAGGATTTGCGATGGGTGAGATAGGATTTGAGATGGGTGAGATAAGATTTGAGATGGGTGAGATAGGATTTGAGATGGGTGAGATAGGATTTGAGATGGGTGAGATAGGATTTGAGATGTGTGAGATAGGATTTGAGATGGGTGAGATAGGATTTGAGATGTGTGAGAATTATTTGAGACGGGTTAGAATGATTTGAGATGGATGAGATAGGATTTGAGATGGGTGAGAATGATTTGAGACGAGTGAGAATAGTTTGAGACGAGTGAGAATAGTTTGAGACGAGTGAGAATAGTTTGAGACGAGTGAGAAAGCACATAGCTACATAATTTAAAATCAGCACTCACAGGGCGCATGTGCCATGGGCTGACGAAGTTGTCGCATCCGTTATTGCTGGATTCAGAATCCCAGCTGACCCTGATGCAGCGCCAACCGCTAACTAATCTGGACTTTACAAAGCCCTTCACTGTGCCGCGACACGGCGTCCTTCTAGCGTTGTCATGGCAACAATGAGAATTTTCGCATAGAAGCCGATCGCCAACATTCCAGCAGTGCCGCTGCATAGCCTTATTATAGTCGCTTAGCGGAACAAGAAACTCGGGAGCTAGCCTGGGGCTCAACACAGGCCAGGCAATCTCAAAGGCCCTGGTCGACTCTCCGCCGCAACCAGTCAGCAGCGGCTGCAGACGAAGCCTCAGCAACCAAGCCGATCCTCGACGCCGTTTATTCCTGCTGTAACAATAGCGAATGCCGACAACTCGAACTGGCTGACGGGCCGGTGGTTGGCTGACGTCAGCCAGGCCATTGTCAGCAAGCCACGAGGCGTGAGCATCGCGCAGGTAGACTGCCAGATCGCCAACCTGCGGAGCGAAGCAGGTCTTCGCCGGTTTGAATCGCTTCGCCGGACGCGCGCTGTGTTCATCGGCAGACGTCGGAGCGTGTCTTTTAAGAAGTACAACAGGCTCCGAATGAAATATCTGATCCCATTCTTTGGGATTATTGGACAGTCCGACAACGGACAGGCCGGCAAAGCTAGGCGACAAGCGACGAAGGCGAATCTGCAGTTGCGGCATCGACTCGATTGGCTGAAGAATAACAAGTCACGGTTGGGATTTTAAAGTACTTTTTCTAAGACAATCAATAATCTGGCATGACTTCTAAAGTCAAGATTTATGATCAAAGATGTTAAGAAATAGATCGAATGAAGAAATTTGATAAGGTTTGGATTAAAACAATGTCACTACAATTTAGCATTTAGGAATTTGACGATAGGGGCTTTCAAACTAGAAATGAGATAGAGATTTGGGATTTAGAAATGGGATTGGGATTTGGGTATAGAAATAGGATTGGGATTTACGATTTAGAAATGAGATTGAAATTGGGGATTTAGAAACGAAATTGGGATGTGGGATTTAGAAATGGGATTGGAATTTGGGATTTAGAAACGGGATTGGGATTTGGGATTTAGAGATGAGATTGGGATTTGGGATTTAGAAATGGGATTGGGATTTGGGATTTAGAAATGAGATTGGGATTTGGGATTTAGAAATGGGATTGGAATTCGGGATTTAGAAACGGGATTGGGATTTGGGATTTAGAAATGGGATTGGGATTTGGGATTTAGAAATGAGATTGGGATTTGGGATTTAGAAATGGGATTGGAATTTGGGATTTAGAAATGGGATTGGGATTTGGGATTTAGAAATGAGATTTGGATTTGGGATTTAAAAATGGGATTGGAATTTGGGATTTAGAAATGGGATTGGGATTGGGATACTCAGTTTTCTATTAATTTTAATAAGAAAAATTAAATAATTTAACACAAACTGACAGCTGTTGAACAATATAACTTTATGTACATTTCCTGGTGGTAATCACTACACCGACATACACAAAAAATCAAAGGTGTTTTATTGAAAGTTTTAAACACAGAAAATTGGCACGTAACCAACATTAGCATATTCGGGAAATTAAAAATAAGATGCGAATATAAATTTAAGAAAAGTTTGTTTGCAGCAAATTTACGCCCTGTAAAGTCTTTAGTTATTGATGTAAATATATCTGCACACTATTTAATCAAACATAGATTTCCAATAAGTTAACCAAAGTACAGAATGTACTTTAATGAAAGGAATTTCAAACGGCAGGAGAGAATGAAAATGAATTGTTAGAATTTACACAGACAAGCATTTATTTTGTATGCTTATAAAAAAGTTACTAAAAATGCAAAAAATATAACAGAAAATATTTATACATGCTTCTTAAAACTAGATACTACTTTGCCTTCAGTAGTATAACAAGAAAATATATAGTGCTATAATACAAGAAACACTAAGTACTATAAGGGTGTTGAAGCATTGTGATTTGAGTGTCTGATTCAATACTTGAAGGTCGGGGGTTCGATTCCCGGCTTCACTGGAACAATTTTGGTCCTTTGGCCACATTTATTTAGGGCGCAGCCGCGGAGAGAAGGCTTGGTGGCTTGTCGTGCAATTAATACCCCTAAGGGCGAACCTCCTAGGCACATTGAAAGTGTACGCTGCCAGACGATGAGAAGTCAGGGCAGATGTGCACACCCGAGTGAGCGTGTGCTCCGGAGTCAGCGAAATGGGCAGAATTGCCTCCTCGCTGGCTGCGGGTCTAGTGTCACCAGATGATGTGCCATTGCCCGCAGCCCTCCTATTATTATTATTATTATTATTTATCCAACTATAAAAATAAGGTACCAGCATCAGCTGGTATAGTGATTTTCGGTGGCCAATAACTGTACAAGCTGTGCAAAGTCGTGTGATAATTTTTTATCTAACCGGATTTTTCGCGCGAGTTTAAATTCTAGAAAATTGGGGACAAAGGTAGTTGAAGTCATCTTCTACGCACAACTGCCCCAGGTCGACCATTGGAGTCGATGGAGTCGCTACCGGCGTCGCTGCCTTCAACAACATCAGCGGCGCGGTGATGCCGGCCGCGGTTAACCGGACGCCGGTCGCCGCTGTCCTCGTCATCGTCGGTGTCCTCGAGCATAGCGCGATAATCCGGACGCTGACGCCGCAGAGCGGATCGTCGGACACCCACAGCGGGTTCGACTTTCACAATCGACTTCGAGCGCCGAGGCCGTTTAGCTTCGCCGGCGCCAGACTCCGTTGTCGATTTAGATTCGTTCAGGTTTTCCTCCTCGTCAGAGGATTCCACCACCATAGCCGGTCGGCGCCGCTTCGGCCTAGTCGACGACGCGGACGGCTCTGCGGCTGCCGACAGTCGGTCTGGACCGTGTCGACGCTGATGACGTCGCTGCTGACGCTGAACCTGGCGTCGAGTACGCGGATGCCGACCGCCGCTGCTGAGCTGCTGATGCTGCGAGTCTGACGCGCTCAGATTTGAACGGTCATTGTCGCGACGCTGATGATTTTCGTCGGTGCTCTCCGAGTAGGTCGCCTCGCTGTCTTCGCTGCCTTCGGTCTGGTCATCCGTGTCATCGGATTCGCAGTAGTTTACCTACAGTGCGGCGACAATGGAATGGAAACTGGATTTAGGGAATTAGGAAATGGGAAGTAATAAATCTGGAATGGGATCAGGAGGGGATCATATTAGGAATAGGATTAGGAAGGAAAGCTAAGGAATTTAGAAACCGGATCTGAAAAACTAGAAATAAGGATCTAAGGAATTTAGAAAAGGAAGTATATTCAAATGATCCAAGTCTCGAAAATGACATGTAACTTTTGAAATAGAATCTAAGGCTCGAAAACGGGATCTAGGGTTCTGAAATGGGATCAAAGATTCTTAAATGGGATCTAAGGTTCTGAAATGGGATGCAAGGTTCTAAAATGGGATCTAAGGTTCTAAAATGGGATCTAAGGATTCGAAAATGGGATCTAAGGTTCGGAAATGGTGAGTGTACCTGAGCGCTTCGCTTTCGAAGTCCACCGCTGCCATTTGCCAACGCCGACGACGAAGAAGCCGCGGCGGCGGCAGACCGGCCTCGATTCGGTGCAGCAGATGCCGTCCTGCGCTGCTGCTGCTGCGGCCGTTTAGTCGGCGTTGCCACAGAAACAACAGCGTCAATGGACTGGCCCTGCTGTTGCTTCCGCCGCTTAGAAATGACACATCGGTCTTGTTGGGTCTTTTTAGTCACCGAGGAAGACGAACAAGCAGCAGCTGCGCCAGTGGCTGCGGGAGCAACCAAACTGACATCCTGACCCTTGGCTCTCATTCGACGCCACCGTTTCAGCGCGCCGTTCATTAGCCGCTCGAATTCGCGCTGCAAAGTCAGCGTCATCTGGTAGATCCTGGAGGTCGGCACAGTGTTGTAGGCTCTGGAATTGCTAAACATTCGCTGGAGATCGCGAAAAAATTCCAACGGACTGGCGTAGCAACCGTTGCTAAGGCGTTGCCTTGCGGTGCTAAGATCGATGGGATCCGAAACAACGTCTAGATAGTCAGGATAAGCTTCCAGATCTACCGGATGCTGAAATGGCAAAGATTCATCCCGTTGGCTAAGCTTAGCCAGTACTCGATAGCACAGCCTAGTCCACAGCGGCTGCTGCTGCTGATGCTGCTGCGACGGGCCTGGAAGCGATGACGAAGCTGATGCTAAGCCTTCTTCCGCTGTCAACCGCTGCTGGTCGTTGCCAGCTTCAGACGAATGATCGACATTGGCCTAGGCGAAAAAATGTTTTTTGAAATATACTAATAAGTATTTTCCGCAAAAAAGGTCTACTAATAGTAGTAAAATTTAAAATAGGGGGTCTGGTGGCAGAGCGGTCTAAAGCGTTTGCCTCTCGCACCAAGGTCCCTGAGCTCGATTCCGCGGCGAGACCACATAGAAGGCTTGGTGGCTTGTCGTGCAATTCACGCCATTGAGGGCCAAACTCCAAGGCAGTGAGAGTGTACACTGCCTGACGATGAGAAAGTCAGGGCAGATGTACACGCCTTCGTGAGCGTGTGCTCATGAGTCAGCTAATTGGGCAGAATTGCCTCCTCGCTGGCTGCGGGTCTAGTGTCAGCAAATGATGTGACATTGCCCGCAGCCCTCCTGAAATCATTATTACTATTAATATTAATATTTAAAATACTTACATTTTCTTCTTCGCTGTCACTTATTTTTCTTTTCTTTGCGGTAGTCTTTGTATCGAAATCTTTGTCATCTTCGGAGCTGGCCTCCGAAGACTCCGAGTCACTGTCGTCGGCTTCATCACCAATGTCGGCCTCTTTATCATTATCGTCGTCAAGTTGTTCGTCATTGTTCAAAGCGTCGTCGTCATCTTCGAATTCGCTGAGATGCAGGCCGTCCCTGTTCTCGTCGGTTAATTCGTCCAGCATCTCGCGATACAGCCGGCCAACATCCGTGCACTCTGTGCGCCTGATAAACTCCAACAGCAGGTCGGTGAGCAGCCTGGCCCGCCTAACAATCACAGTCTCGGCTTCGTTGAAATACTCGGCATTGTTGGCAAGGAATCTGACGTCGTATTGCACCGATAGCAGCCGGCGATAATACATGTTCCTGAGTCGGCTTCTAATTGTGCTCAAATCAATGGGATAGGCGATCATGAAGCCGTAGGATGGATACAGGTCCAGATCCACCGGCTTGGCGAATTCGCTGAAAACGGGCAGGTCGATCAGGTAGTCCAGGGCGGTGGCGATTCGATTGCACTCGGCAGGCCGACCGCCTGGCTGGGGCCATTCGCGCTCGCAAGGACTGTACTGCAGATTGGCGAACTCGCTGGCTGTCACTGGGCGATTCTCGTTGGCCAATTCGGAGCTTTGGAGATGGGAAAGTATGACTTTGAAGGATAATTTATGCGGGGATGCAAATTAACGAGGGGATGTTATATGATATTGGATGTATATAAATAAATTACCAGGGGAAATTTAATAATAATATTAAAATGAGGGCAATACCAGTAAGAGTTATTCAAGCCTAGAGGGTCGACAAAGAAGGGAGGTTTGGCGGAGAATAGAGGAGGCGAGAGAAGAGGAGGGAGACAGGAAAAAGGGAAGAGAGGGAAGAGGAAGAAGAGGAGATTAGAGAAAACGAGATGAGACGAGACGAGAGGAGATGAGACGAGTTGAGAGATAAGCAGATAAGAGATGAGAAGCAGATAAGAGATGAGAAGCAGATAAGAGATGAGATGAGAGAAGAGGAGATGAGATGAGTTGAGAGATAAGCAGATAAGAGATGAGATGAGAGGAGAGGAGAGAAGAGGAGAGAAGAGGAGAGAAGAGGAGGGAGTAGAGGAGGGAGGAGATGAGATGAAATGAGATGAGAGGAGAGATTGAACAACTGAGAAGGGAACTGAGATGAGAAGAGAAGGGGCAGAAACAGAAGCAGGCATGCCTTCAGTAATTGACTACAATGTGATGAAAGTGAAGGTAACAATGATCATAGGCAGGCATACAACTCACCCATCGTCTCCAACAATGAGCGGATGCAGATCCCACAGGCTGAGGCACTCCTCAGTGCCTTCGCTATCCCATTTGGCTCGCACGCTGAGCCAGTACGAGTCAGGGAAGGCTTCCTCGCAGGCCGCAATGCCCACGATGCAGCCGGACCACCAGTAGTCGTCGATGATGGCTCTAAACCGATCGCCAACTTTCCAATTGCGCTGCAGAGCCCTATCGTAGGTCTGGCGCAGCACCATGAAATCCAGGACATTGTCCATGTCGTGAAAGCGCAACTGAAATTTGCCCCTCGAACAGTCGGCAAAGGCCAGGGTCATCTGGACCAGGCGAGGCGAATGTTTTAGCAGCGGCTTCATGCCGGACACTTTCATCTGCTCGTGCGGCGACAGGTCGGGCATGCGCAGCCAGGGCGGATCGCGATCGACTTTGTAGGCGTTGGTGGCCTGCGGGAGACCAGGGGAGTGTTTTAAATACCCACTGCCTACTTCTAGATAGCTCACAAACCAAATGACCGATTTAAGTGAAACTCTACCCTGTGAATATGGATATGGATAATATGGATAATAGGGTGTAGATAAGGTGGACTTACACTTATCTACCTACCTTATCTGCTTCTGTACCCTACCTTATCTGCTTCTGTACCCTACATTATCTGCTTCTGTACCCTACCTTATCTGCTTTTGTACCCTACCTTATCTGCTTTTGTACCCTACCTTATCTACCTCGAAACCCTACCTTATCTACATCAAAACCCTACCTCGAAACCCTACCTTATCTGCTTCTGTACCCTACCTTATCTGCTTCTGTACCCTAGCTTATCTGCTTCTGTACCCTACCTTATCTACCTCGAAACAATACCGCATCTACCCCCGTACCCTACCTTATCTACTTCCGTACCCTACCTTATCTACATCCAAACCCTACATTATCTACCCCCGTACCCTACCTTATCTACATCGAAACCCTACATTATCTACCCCCGTACCCTACCTTATCTACTTCCGTACCCTAACTTATCTAATCTCGATACCCAACCTTATCTACCATTCTAACCTACTTAAACTACCTTTCCAACCTACTACACTAATTTCTCATGTCTCTAGGTCCACGGCACCCGTCCTCACCTCAACGGTGTTGATATAAAGCTGATGCCCCTGCCTGAAGTACACAATCTCGTCGCCAATCTGAGGCACGTAGGGACTGTGCCTAGGCAGGGTGGAAGTCAGCCATTCAGGCGGCCGATAATCTTCGGACAACTTCAACTTCTTCTTCTGCTGCCTGTTGCTAAGCGGAACGGCGTCATAGGATGCCGCTGTTCTCGCTGGCAAGCGTCTAGACGATGAGCGCCTAGGCAGCGATGCCGCTGGAGCCAAAGTCGGCTTCCTCTTCGTACTGGCCGATTTGTCCTTCGCTTTAGAAGAGGCCGACTGGCCGCGAGACCGACTTCTTGACTGCCGGGGCGCCGCTGGGGACTGCATGAGAGTTATTATAAAATAGAGGCTCAATTAAACAGAAAAGGTTTTGATAATTTTCGATCAGGGATCGCTGAAAGCTTCAGTTGGGGATTTGGGATCACTGAATGGAAATTGGAAAACTTCAGTTGATGATTTGTTATCACTGAATGGGATTTTTCAGTTGGGGATTTGGGATGGCTGAATGGGAAGCTTTAGGTAGGGATTTGGGATTGCTGAATGGGAAGCTTCAGTTAGGGATTTGGGATTGCTGAATGGGAAGCTTCAGTTAGGGATTTGGGATCGCTGAATGGGAAGCTTCAGTTAGGGATTTGGGATCGCTGAATGGGAAGCATTAGTTAGGGATTTGGGATCGCTGAATGGGAAGCTTCAGTTAGGGATTTGGGATCGCTGAATGGGATTTTTCAGTTGGGGCTCTGGGATCGCTGAATTGGATTTTTCAGTTGGGGCTTTGGGATCGCTGAATGGGATTTTTCAGTTGGGGCTTTGGGGTCGCTGAATGGGAAGCTTCAGTTGGGGCTTTGGGATCGCTGAATGGGAAGGCTTCAGTTGAGGATTTGGGATCGCTGAATGGGAAGCTTTAGTTAGGGATTTAGGATCGCTGAATGGGAAGCTTCAGTTGGGCAAGAACAACAAGACCAGTGGCCCCACTCACCTCAGCGTCACCTTCCTCATCTTCGGAGGACTCGGAGTTGTCGCCGTCATCCGAACTATCAGACGTAGTCGAAGTAGCCGTTGTCTCAGATTCTTCATCGTCGTCATCGTCGGTACCAGAGCTGCCGGACGAATCGCTGCCATCGCCGCGGTGATTCATCGATGCGCCGGACGGCCCAGCGCCGGAGGTTGAAGCCGATGTTGCAGCAGCGAAGGCTGCAGCCGCAGCGGACCGCCTGACTTTGCGACGTTGAACTCGCTTCGGCATCGCCATTCTGCCCGCACCCTGATTGGGAAGAATTTTCAATTTTGTTGCCTCTGGTTTCATTATTTAAGAAAGGACCATAGTCACATGCATATGAACATAGTCACAGAGCCTTTAGAACATATATTTCTAAATATATAGCTCTGTGCATGGATTAGCAGAGGGACTTCGAGAAACAGTATATGGACTTCTATATTCAGTATATGGACTTCTAGATTCAGTATATGGACTTCTAGATTCAGTATAGGGACTAATAGATTCAGTATAGGGACTTATTTATTCAGTATATGGACTTCTAGATTCAGTATAGGGACTTCTAGATTCAGTATATGGACTTCTAGATTCAGTATATGGACTTCTAGATTCAGTATATGGACTTCTATATTCAGTATATGGACTTCTAGATTCAGTATATGGACTTCTATATTCAGTATATGGACTTCTAGATTCAGTATATGGACTTCTAGATTCAGTATAGGGACTTCTAGATTCAGTATAGGGACTTCTAGATTCAGTATATGGACTTCTAGATTCAGTATAGGGACTAATAGATTCAGTATAGGGACTTCTTTATTCAGTATATGGACTTCTAGATTCAGTATAGGGACTTCTAGATTCAGTATAGGGACTAATAGATTCAGTATAGGGACTTCTTTATTCAGTATATGGACTTCTAGATTCAGTATAGGGACTTCTAGATTCAGTATAGGGACTTCTAGATTCAGTATAGGGACTTCTAGATTCAGTATATGGACTTCTAGATTCAGTATATGGACTTCTAGATTCAGTATATGGACTTCTAGATTCAGTATAGGGACTTCTAGATTCAGTAAAGGGACTAATAGATTAGAGTATACAAAATTCTAGGATAACAGTACATTTAATTCTAGATAAAAGTACATTTAATTTTAGATAAAAGTACATTCAATTCTAGGTAAAAGTACATTTATTTCTAGATAAAAGTACATTTATTTCTAGAAATAAGTACACTGATTTCTAAATAAAAATAGACAATGTTATAGATAAAAGTACATAGACTTTTAGATTCAGGTTTTAGTTGAACTATTTCTAGATATAGTACAACTACATGGAATTGTAGTTGAACTACAACTACATCAAATTTTGTTAAAATCGATTACTTGGTTTTCTATTTTATTTTTTACATATTCGTAAGAGTCACAGGTAAGTACCAACCTCATCGGCAAGCCAATCAGAGTACTCAGACTCGGTAGTCCTATCATCGCTAGAATCGTCTCCAGCCGCTTCCAATTGAGCATAGACTCGATCGACATCTTCACCGCTGCCGCAAGTTTCCACGTCCGTGTCGTACAGAGCTCTGGCAGTTAGACGATTGGTGGTGGCGGCAGATGCTACTGCCATGGTAGATTCTACTGGTAGAGCCTGGCTTAGCGCCGGATGCTGTAGAAATATTTGAAATAGTTATTTAACATTTTGAGAACTTCATTGGATTTCCCGAGAAAATTTTTCTCGGGATTTAATCAAAACATGAATTGAGGTAAAACAGAACAGAAACAATCATTATTAATTCCCTAGCAATGATTTATCACATTACAAACCTAACTTCCAGACCTTTTTGTAGAAATTTTAAAATGACACTAGACCCGCAGCCAGCGAGGAGGCAATTCTGCCCATTCCGCTGACTTCTAAGCACACGCTCACACAGGTGTGTACATCTGCCCTCATCGTCAGGCAGTGTACACTCTCACTGTGCCTTGAAGGGTTGGCCCTCAAAGGCGTCAATTGCACGACAAGCCCCCAAGCCTTCTACCCGCGGCTGCGCCCCAAATGAATGTGGCCTCGCCGCGGAGTCGAACTCAAAAGCGTTAACTCTCCCCACATATTTTTCTACATCAGCAATGAATTTACCTGCTGTTGTGAAATAGGTAGCTGAGGATCTCTCTGCAGCTGCTGATCGGCTGACTGACCGCCGCCAGATCCGCCTACAGCAGCGGAAGACAATGATTGCTGACCAGACGACACACCGCCTACCGACTGCATCAGTGCCTGCTGCTGATGCAACAGAGGATTATGGGCCTGCTGCTGCTGCTGCTGCTGCCTGGAAGATCTAGCCAGATTCGGAGCCTGCTGATCCGGGGGCCTCAGTCGGCATTCGATGCAGAACTGGCGAACCTCTCGATCGCCGGCCGCTTGTCGCCTAGCAACGGACTGGGCTAGTTGAGCGCCAGAGAGCGGCGGCACCAGCTGGCGGCTCAGCCAGACGGATCGCTGCAGATAGGACCGCGGCGGACCGAACACGCGGTCTCTGGCAGCCACGGACTCGGCGATGGAGTCGTCAACTACACGCATATCGCCTGCGTCGTCGGTACGACAGTAGGGTATCAACTCCGCTATGGGAAGCGACTCGCGGCCTGGCACCTGGGAGCGAATGGTGGGGGGATAATTCTAGGGAATTTTCTGTCATTTTTCAGAATATCAATTACAGAGGTTGTTAAAAATTATTCAATGACAAGCATTAAAATTCTTAACCTGCATCAAATAGAGCATAAAATATCTCACAAAATCTCTTCCAAATCAAAAGGAGCAAGGAAATCTAACCCCTATCACACCACATTCAAAGGTAAATGGCGAAAAATCTCACCCAAATTATAGAAAGTAGCTAAAATCTCACTGAATCAAAGGTAAGTAGTCAAAATCTCACTCTACTCAAAGGTAAGTAGCCAAAATCTCATCCTAGTCGAAGGTAAGTAGTCAAAATCACACCCTACTCAAAGGTAAGTAGCCAAAATCTCACCCTACTCAAAGGTAAGTAGCCTAAATCTCACCCTACTCAAAGGTAAGTAGCCAAAATCTCACCCTACTCAAAGGTAAGTAGCCAAAATCTCACCCTACTTAAAGGTAAGTAGCCTAAATCTCACCCTACTCAAAGGTAAGTAGCCTAAATCTCACCCTACTCAAAGGTAAGCAGTCAAAATCTCACTCTAATCGAAGGTAAGCAGTCAAAATCTCACCCTAATCGAAGGTAAGCAGTCAAAATCTCACCCTAATCAAAGGTAAGCAGTCAAAATCTCACCCTAATCGAAGGTAAGCAGTCAAAATCTCACCCTAATCAAAGGTAAGTAGCCAAAATCTCACCCTACTCAAAGGTAAGTAGCCAAAATCTCGACCCTACTCAAAGGTAAGCAGTCAAAATCTCACCCTAATCGAAGGTAAGCAGTCAAAATCTCACCCTACTCAAAGGTAAGTAGCCAAAATCTCACCCTAGTCAAAGGTAAGCAGTCAAAATCTCACCCTAATCGAAGGTAAGCAGTCAAAATCTCACCCTACTCAAAGGTAAGCAGTCAAAATCTCACTCTAATCAAAGGTAAGCAGTCAAAATCTCACCCTAATCAAAGGTAAGTAGCCAAAATCTCACCCTACTCAAAGGTAAGTAGCCAAAATCTCGACCCTACTCAAAGGTAAGCAGTCAAAATCTCACCCTAATCGAAGGTAAGCAGTCAAAATCTCACCCTACTCAAAGGTAAGTAGCCAAAATCTCACCCTAGTCAAAGGTAAGCAGTCAAAATCTCACCCTAATCGAAGGTAAGCAGTCAAAATCTCACCCTACTCAAAGGTAAGCAGTCAAAATCTCACCCTACTCAAAGGTAAGCAGTCAAAATCTCACCCTAATCGAAGGTAAGCAGTCAAAATCTCACCCTACTCAAAGGTAAGCAGTCAAAATCTCACTCTAATCAAAGGTAAGCAGTCAAAATCTCACCCTAATCGAAGGTAAGCAGTCAAAATCTCACCCTAATCAAAGGTAAGCAGTCAAAATCTCACTAAAACAAAGGTAAGATGTCTAATTCTCCCTGAATAAAAAAGAATTTTATTTTATCTATTTTATCTATAGATAAAAATCTATTTTATATGAATAAAATAGGCACAAACCCGTCGTTGAATCTCAGCCTGGTATGGCTGCATGAGAGCGTCAACCAGATACGGCGGCGGCATGAGATGCGGCGGCCTCTGTGTGGCCTCGTCCAACGGCCAACCGTTAGAGTCCAAAACTGGAGGCGGAGAAAAATCCGTATGAAAGAACTGTTCATCCAGAGCCTGGGCATCGGTGGAATCGTCCGAGGCCAGGCTAAACACTAACAGGTGGCCGACGGCATCGACTACGGCAAGGGTGTCTCCGTCAGGACTGAATTTCGCTTCGAACAGACTCACTGGCTGGCGAGTGTTGTTGGCCTGAAGTACGTTGGGTTTGGTCTAGTTGCTATGGAGACAGGGAGTTATTTCGATCAGACTTGTCGATTTTAGCACAATGATACGCTTCTAGGAAAGAAGGTAGGTAGGTAGGTTGGTAGGTCAATAGGTAGCTAGGTAGGTAGTAGATAGGTTAGTAGATAGGTAGGTTAGTGCGTCCGTCATGGAGGCTCCCTGCCGCTAAGTCAAGAAAAAAAGGTAGGTTAGTAGATAGATAGGTTAGTACATAGGTAGGTTAGTAGATAGGTAGGTTAGTAGGTAGGTAGATTTGGTAGATAGGTAGGTTAGTACATAGGTAGGTTAGTACATAGGTAGGTTAGTACATAGGTAGGTTAGTACATAGGTAGGTTAGTACATAGGTAGGTTAGTACATAGGTAGGTTAGTACATAGGTAGGTTAGTACATAGGTAGGTTAGTAGATAGGTAGGTTAGAAGATGGTAGGTTAGAAGATGGTAGGTTAGTAGACAGGTAGGTTGGTAGACAGGTAGGTTAGTAGATAGGTAGGTTAGTAGGTAGGTAGATTTGGTAGATAGGTAGGTTAGTACATAGGTAGGTTAGTAGATAGGTAGGTTAGTAGGTAGGTAGATTTGGTAGATAGGTAGGTTAGTACATAGGTAGGTTAGTAGATAGGTAGGTTAGAAGATAGGTAGGTTAGTAGACAGGTAGGTTGGTAGACAGGTAGGTTGGTAGACAGGTAGGTTAGTAGATAGGTAGGTTAGTAGGTAGGTAGATTTGGTAGATAGGTAGGTTAGTACATAGGTAGGTTAGTAGATAGGTAGGTTAGTACATAGGTAGGTTAGTAGATAGGTAGGTTAGAAGATAGGTAGGTTAGTAGACAGGTAGGTTGGTAGACAGGTAGGTTGGTAGACAGGTAGGTTAGTAGATAGGTAGGTTAGTAGGTAGGTAGATTTGGTAGATAGGTAGGTTAGTACATAGGTAGGTTAGTAGATAGGTAGGTTAGTACATAGGTAGGTTAGTAGATAGGTAGGTTAGAAGATAGGTAGGTTAGTAGACAGGTAGGTTGGTAGACAGGTAGGTTGGTAGACAGGTAGGTTAGTAGATAGGTAGGTTAGTAGGTAGGTAGATTTGGTAGATAGGTAGGTTAGTACATAGGTAGGTTAGTAGATAGGTAGGTTAGAAGATAGGTAGGTTAGTAGACAGGTAGGTTGGTAGACAGGTAGGTTGGTAGACAGGTAGGTTAGTAGATAGGTAGATTTGGTAGATAGGTAGGTTAGTACATAGGTAGGTTAGTAGATAGGTAGGTTAGAAGATAGGTAGGTTAGTAGACAGGTAGGTTGGTAGACAGGTAGGTTGGTAGACAGGTAGGTTGGTAGACAGGTAGGTTGGAGGACAGGTAGGTTGGTAAATAGAGGACAGATTAGAAGAGTTCAGACCAATTGAAATAAAAATTGCTATTTTTAATCTAGCATTAAGTTTCTTAAGGATTCATTTCCAGATATGAGATCGAATTGACATATCACCTGATTAACGTGTCGATAAGCCGAATTGGTGGATTCCAAATCGCGCACAGCAATTTTGCCATCGTAGCCGGCAGTCAGGAACAGGCGCGGATTGCACGGATGGCAGTCAACAACGAAAACGTCGTCGCGATGATCGCGAAACACGGCCAATAGGTGGCCGCGGCGGCTGTCCCAGCAGTGGACCAGGTGGTTGGAATGAGTGGTCACTATGCACCTGGTAAATATTAATAGATAGTTGCTATGCAATTGCGGTGGCATGTTGCGAAACAAGAAGGGTTAGATTGGAAAAGTTGCTGGGAAAAAATTGGGGATGAACAGGGAAAGAACGGTGGGAGAAATTGGGGATAGAACAGCGGAGAAATGGGGGATAGAACAGCGGGAGAAATGGGGGATAGAACAGCGAGAGAAATGGGGGATAGAACAGTGGGAGAAAGAGAAAAGAACTGTGGGAGAAATGGAGGATAGAACAGTGGGAGAAATGGGGGATAGAACAGCGAGAGAAATGGGGGATAGAACAGTGGGAGAAAGAGAAAAGAACTGTGGGAGAAATGGAGGATAGAACAGTGGGAGAAATGGGGGATAGAGCAGTGGGAGAAATGGGGGATAGAACTGTGGGAGAAATAGGGGATAGAGCAGTGGGAGAAAAAGGGAAGAATAGTGGAAGAAATGTGGAAGAATAGTGGGAGAAAAGGGGAAGAACAGTTCGAGAAAATGGGGATAGAACAGAGGGAGAACGAGGAACAATGGAGAGAAGAACATAGGGCAGAGGGCAGAGGACGGAAACAACAGTTGTAAGATGGGGAAGTGAGAAAGAAGGCTGGGAAGGTAAGCTAGGAAACAGAGGCCGCAACGCACCTATCGTCTGCAGTCCAGCTGACGCCTCTAGCCTGCTGTGGTTGGCCAGGCGGGCACAGCACCAATGAGCGCCAGAGCTGCCTAGAATAGCTCCAGACTCGGCAGGAGCCGTCGGTGCTGCAGCTGGCGAATCGGTCGTCCAAGTGACTGTATGCCACACTGTCCACGCTGCCCCGGTGGCCCTCCAATTCGCCAATCTTCTCGGGCAGGCCGGGCTGAAAGCTATAGACTCGAATAGCGTGATCTGAGCAGCCGCCAACAAAGAATCCGCCGCCGGCGCTGAAGCAGGAGCACATCATGCAGCAGCCGGGCCTGGAGCGTTCAATAAATTTCATTGGCCGATCTTCGAATGCCAGACTAACCGGATCGTAGGCCCAGAAACAGACGCAGCCGTCCTTGGCGGTAGATGCTAGCCAGCGTTTGGCGCCGCGAACACTAGGCGAGAATGCGACAGAAATGATAGCGGAGGTGTGCAAACTCAGTACGGCCACAGGCGCGCAGCTGTCAAGTCGCCAGACCATGACGCGTTTGTCGCATGCGCCGGAGGCCAATAGGCGATTGTCGTGCGACACGGCCAAATCACAGATCTCATTGCGATGACCGCGCAGTGTAGCCAGTAGGCGCAGAGTTCGACAGCACCAAACCTTGATTAGAGAGTCGTCGGCGCCCTGTTTTGGAAAATAATTAATTCATTAAGTTAGCAGATTCGATACTCACTACTCATAGTAGATTAATAGTAGAAATACCTACATTTTTTATTTTTCCTAGTCTTTCTACTGTTAATAGTAGGAACAGAAGAATAGATTGTAGTCTAGACTTGAAGGTCAGTGGTTCGATTCCTATTTAACAAGACACTTTAAATGGGTTCCAGCATCAGCCTTGCTTTTTTCTCGTCTTTCCTACCCATCTACAGACAATTAGTCAACTCACTGTAATAACAAAACGCGAAGTCCGATCGAAAACAACGCAATAGACGGAATTTCCGTGGCCAACAATGCGTTTGCGCAATTTTAGGCGCTTAAAAATTGCACACTCCAACTGCAGTCGATGGCGTTGGTCGTAGGCGCTTTGTAGAATGCAGTTTGCTGTTGAAATGTTTTTTAGGTTATTATATACTAGACAGATAGGAATAACATCTAACCATTTTTTATTTAAACAACACACTACTGCCTATTAAATACTGAAATAAGTAGTTCGTCAATAATAGTAGTAATCATTGCGGGAGGGCTGCGGGAAATGGCACACCATTTGGTGACACTAGACCTGCAGCAAGCGGAGCAGACGATTCTCGTGTGTTACACAGGTGTGCACATCTACATCTTCGGGCAGTGTACACTCTCACTGTGCCTTGGAGGTTGGCCCTAAAGGGTGTAAATTGCACGACAAGCCTCTAAAACAGAGTTCTCTCCGTGGCTGCGCCCCGGAATCGAGCTCAGGGACCTTGGTGCGAGAGGCAAACTTGTTAGACCAAGTAGTCTAGTGTGTTGCATTTAAACTCGTCATGGCTACTGACTTCTTAAATAAGTAGTATATTTTTATTTTACTACAAAAACTCGCTACAGCCTACTGTCTGTACAACGAGTAGTAATAATAAAATGGCCGCGACACTCACGAACATTCCGTTTAGATTTAACGCAATTAATTGGCATTCGAAAGCCTTGCCGATGAGTTGGAAAGCTTTGACTCAAAGTTAAATGAATGCTTCCGTGATCTGAAAATGTTTACGTTTTTTTAGATAATAGTTTTACGAATCATTTTTTCAATAAAAAAATAAAAATAAAAAAATTTTTACGAAAACTAATGTGACAACTAAGCTATTGCATAGGAACACGTGAAGTATTTACAAGACATGATGAGACATTTAATAAGCAGAAAGATAGATTTGCATTTGGACTGAGTAAACATATAAGCAGACTTAACAAAAAACTAGACGAAAAGTATAATATGTAGCACTGGAATAAAGAAAATGTTTCACTCGCCTATGGATGCGTAGCCAATCTGACCTGCAATTTTTTAGTCCATGAATTGATGGGACTTCAGCATACCTGGTTTACAGTCTATCCGTTAATCCCTTTGAGATAAGAAAAACTAATGCGCACAAATAGAGGTAATGGGATAATGGGTAAGAAAGGAATAGGAAACGGAAGGGGTGGGAAAGAACTGAGAAATAAAGAAGAAATAGTATGGAGAAGATGGGGATGATAAGGGAAAATGTAGACGAAAGGGAATAGAGAATCAAGAACAATGTGGAAGAAAAGGGAATGGGGAGATAAGGGAATATAGGAGATAATAGAATGGGGAAGATAAATGAGTGGAGAAGATAAAGGAATGGGGAAGATAAGGGAATGTTGAAGATCAGGGAGTGGGAAAGATCAGGGAGTGGGGGAAGATCAGGAAGTGGGAAAGATCAGGGAGTGGGGAAGATCAGGAAGTGGGAAAGATCAGGGAGTGGGGTAAGATCAGGAAGTGGGAAAGATCAGGGAGTGGGGTAAGATCAGGAAGTGGGAAAGATCAGGGAGTGGGGTAAGATCAGGGAGTGGGGGAAGATTAGGGAGTGGGGAAGATAAGGGAGTGGGGAAGATAAGGGAGTGGGGAAGATAAGGGAGTGGGGAAGATAAGGGAGTGGGGAAGATAAGGGAGTGGGGAAGATCAGGGAGTGGGGAAGAAAAGGGAGTGGGGAAGATAAGGGAGTGGGGAAGATAAGGGAGTGGGGAAGATAAGGGAGTGGGGAAGATAAGGGAGTGGGGAAGATAAGGGAGTGGGGAAGATAAGGGAGTGGGGAAGATAAGGGAGTGGGGAAGATAAGGGAATGTTGAAGATCAGGGAGTGGGGAAGATAAGGGAGTGGGGAAGATAAGGGAGTGGGGAAGATAAGGGAGTGGGGAAGATAAGGGAGTGGGGAAGATAAGGGAATGTTGAAGATCAGGGAGTGGGGGAAGATCAGGGAGTGGGGGAAGATCAGGGAGTGAGGGAAGATCAGGGAGTGGGGAAGATCAGGGAGTGGGGAAGATCAGGGAGTGGGGGAAGATCAGGGAGTGGGAAAGATCAGGGAGTGGTGGAAGATTAGGGAGTGGGGAAGATAAGAGATAAATGAATGAAAATGAAGGTGTAATTTGAACTGTGGCCTACATTTATTCTACAAAAGATTCCATGAATAAAAACAAACTTATCTCTAAACCTACCTGCGGGAGATCGCAGGAGCGATCGCACAACGCCGCCCAGCAGGCTGGCGGTGGCCGCAGTGAGCTGGGCTGACGCGCCAGGCGCCGGGGTGGCGCCGGGGAAGGCGCGCTCAAGAAGCGGGCAGATGGCAGAGCAGACATCGACCAGGTGGCTGCCAGTCACGTGCGGATGAAAGCGGTCCTGAAGTTGTTCAAAATTTGGTTGCCTTATTAAGGGCACTAAGATAAACAGAAACGTATCTAGATAAATAAGAAATTAGACTAGAACGCTATGTACAGCTGTTCAGTCCATGGACAGTAGAAACTCTTATACAGGCAACTTACAAATTCATCAAAGCTTCGCACATGACTTTGGCCAGTCCAATCTTTACGTGGTGGAAGCAACTGGAATACATTGAAAATGTGCAATATGAATTCATTGTTTAACAAATTCATAAAAAAAATTAGAATGTAATTTTTTAATACTTACCTGATTAGTTTCACATAGTGCTTTCAGTCTCTGCAATAGGAAAGTGCAATCAGATATTAAAAAGAATGGTTACATTTTGACAAAAAACATTAAAACATTAAATTTTCACGCTTACAGTAGCAACCTCAGCACATGGACCAGTCTCAAGGAACTTAATGATCAAATAGTAGAGCTCTAAAATGAATTAATAAAATGAATTATCTACTCAAATCATGCAAAAATACATCAATCAATAAATAATAAAATAAGGAGGCTTGAGAAAAGTTTTTAAATTAATTCAAGGTTTTCCTATGGCCTCCAAACATTAAACTGACTTTGAAGGGCCCAGAGCTAAAAAATAAGTAAAAATTAACACTTGTTTGTGCTATCGGTCAATATTTTCAATTAACTTATAGACAGATAAAATACTGTTTTAAAAAGCTGTGCCAACAAGTTTACTTTGAATTATGCCTGAGGTTCTAACAAAAATGTATTAATTATAGAATGTTGTAATATATATTTAAAATGCATAAATTTGAATGTTGCCACTTCATGATATTTACTACAATGCTAACTGTACTAGCAATTTAACACCATTGCATTACTAATATTCTACAAAATCTAAGGGTCTAATAGAATGAAATGCAATTTTTCCCACATTACTGTCATAACCCATAGGCCTAGGCCCTAGATTTCTATCAGCACTACCAAAGACAATTATCTAAATAGATTGAGCCAAATCTTATAGAACATTTTTCTGAAGCTACTTGGTGATTCAGGGCATGTTAGGATGGTTAAGCTAAAGACACAAATTTTCCAAACTGTCCAAAGTTTATAAGGGATAGGTAGAAAAGCTGCTCATTATTCACTTATTTGACCTATTTAGATCAAAGAAACTTATAAGTTTAAACTTTTAAAAAGTACATGGCAACATATTTAGACTTTTAAGTTATCTTTAACACAACTTATAACTGGATTGGCGGCAATGTTCTACTTCCGTTCGTTATATTATTTTTTTGTTTGCAAACAACAAATAACGACAAAAAACAAGTTTAATGGTAACAAAAAGTCAGTACTTTGGTCAAACAGTTCTGAAATGTCTTGGTCAGTCTTTCTTATTTCAAACCGGGTAAGTGCCTAATCCGGTAGAGGAGGGCACCGAAGCTATTCTTGGGGTATAGACAGCGCCATAAGAATTCTTCGAGGTGGCTTTTGAATAGAGCAGCACTCGTGCCATGCATTTGACATAGCTTGGCCTTTGCAAAATCTTCAGCTCTACAGAATTTCTGTGCCTTAGCTTCCTGTTCCCCCATATTTGGCAGATTTTGCCATAGACATAGATCCAAGTGTCAAGTCACGGCAAAGCTATGTCAGCACAACTTTTCAAACTCAGAATGCACGTGTGGCACAAATTCAAATGAAAAAATAATATAACGAATAGAAGTAGAATATTGCCGGATTGGCTATTAGTAAATTCAATTCAAATTAAGTGAATATTTTCTGAGACCAGTTTGACCATAAACCCTCCTAAACTTATGGTATGAATGAGCAAGTGATTATAAATGAGGATCAGCAAATAAAAAATATTTGACAAAGTTAACTTAATATATCCATTATTGAATATCCCCACATTCCTACTAATTTTTCTCTTCATAATGCCAATGACAACAGTCACTTTGATAAAAGCCACTTGGGTGACAAGCAACCACAAATCTAATGGGTCTTTAATGTCAAAAAGCTATATGTTGCAGTCTTTTGATGCTAGGCCTATTCTTTTGAAATCATGCTGTTAACATATTTTAGTGTAAGTATTTATTTTGGAATTGAAAGAAAGTAATAAGAAAGCACAAATATGTAACAAGTAACTCTGAAATCATAATTTTATTACTAACAATAATGAAGATAATAGACTACTAAAAAGCTGAATTATGTGGCTCTATAAAAGATCATATATTATATCAGTATCAAAAATTGACAAAGTCTAAACCCACCTTGCTTTAAGGGCTCATTGACATCTTTGACTTCAGTATTTGACTTGTCCTTTGATTCAAAAACATCTTTGTTGTCTCTGTTTTCTTCCTTCTTTGTTGCAGCAGATTTATTTTGCTTTGTACTACTTCTTGTAACTTTTGATTGTGTTGTGTTTGAAGAAGCATTAGATCCAGACGGACCAGCATCCATGAGGATCAGGTGACGGTCATAGAATATTATAAATATTACAATAGTATCGTATAGTGGCGATTAAGGTCCTTGTCCTGTCGATTTGTCCAAAAAAGTGTTTGCGGTAACAAAAAAACCAATGTAAAATTTTTATTTTAAGTACTGCTCTACAGTTGTAAGCAGAAGGTGCTGTTACCAGGTATCTCAATTCAACAATGTTCGTTTTAGTAACAAGTTTTTATAGGAAACTAAACTCGTCGTTGATGTTAAATTTGTGCCTTTTAACATGAAAAGGTCTAAGTAGTATAATAAAAAGGACAAAAATTTCCCATCGCTACAGATTATGTATATTTTTCGTAAGCATTGTTAGTAATTTATAAAGCAGTTACAATTTTTTTTAGTTTAAATTGCTTGAAGAGAGGGTTTGTGTTTTCTTGCATTTTGTCCTATCATGCTATATCGACATATCGTCGAATATATAAAAAAACATTATATTTACATTACATTATATGCCAAATTCAAAATTTTTTAAGTATATAAAAATAGAAATTTAAGTATATAATTAAAAATTAGTAAATTCAAATGCATAAAATTAGTTTCAAGTAAAGAAGAAGAAAGGGAAAAAAACATATGTATACGACGAAGCCTATCCCGAAAAAGTTTCTCTTTAGTGCAAAGTTTCTTAAGTACATGCATGGTTAGTCATTCCTGAATCTATATCTGAATGACAAAAGACACCACAAGTTTTAAAGCAAATGCAGTCTCACAAGCTTCAAGGGCTATCAAGTTAAACACACACAGCTTCGTTTACAAATCTTGCCACTTCGGCTTCGTTCACACGATACGACGTCAGAAACATCATCAAGTTTTCAGTTTTGGCTGGCAAATCAACATCAGAGATTCATGAAGAGCTTGGACAAGTCAACCAGTTCAGGAACGGGTCCGTGATGTTCAAGGAGGCAGGCTGTCGATGGAAGACAAAGAGCGGTCTGGAAGGCCAAGAACAACCACTACTGATGCCAAATCCTGAGCGTGTCAAAGCTACAGTCACTGTGGACAGCAGATTGACTTGCAATGAGATTGAATACCTCCTGGACATACTTCACAGCACAGTGCATCGCATTCTTACTGAGCAGTTGGAAAAAGCAGATGACCTTCGTGAAGTGGATGCAAAATCTCCTGACTAAAGATGAAATGAAAGAGAGGGCAAGAACACCTTCTACCGTTTAATCGAGAGAGAAGCAACTTTCTCAGCAGAATTGTGACAGAAGATGAGACATGGATCTACGAGTGGGATCCTGAGCTCCAGCGCCAGTCAGCGCCTTGGCTTCCAAGGGGATCAGCGAGTCCTGAAAAAGTTCAGCGGAAGCGGATCTCCTTGAAGGTGATGCACATCGTCTTTTTTTACATCCATGGGGTCCTGGTGGACTGGCCAGTGCCAATCGGCACCAAGCTGAATGCATAATTGAGGCCAACCGCTATCTGGAAAAAGCGACCTGTGCACCGCGCCAGAAGAGTCGAGGAGCTCGTGGATTCATGGAGCTCAGAGGTCCTGGCACAGTCACGCTATTCACCTGATTTGGCTTCAGCGGACTTCTATATATTTCCCAGAATGAAGGAGAGTCTTCGTGGTCAACGCTTCGCCTCTGTGGAGCAGATAAACAGCAATGCTTCATCAGCTTTGCGGCATCCGGGGGCTGCGATGCTGCCTTTCAAGCAGGGCTACGGCGCTGGCAAAAGTGCGTGGACCTTAGGGAGCAAATTTGTGGAGTAAAAATGACCTGTTTTGACTACTTGTTTTGTCCTTCAAGCTGTTCGCCTTTTTGTTGAACTTACTTTTGGGATAGCAGCCCACAGCAACCCCATTGAATGGGGGTCGGTGGCAGAGCGGTTAACGTGTTTGCCTCTCGCACCAAGGTCCCTGAGCTCGATTCCGCGGCGTGGCCACATTTATTTGGGGCGCAGCCGCGGAGAGAAGGCTTGGGGGCTTGTCGTGCAATTTACGCCCTAGAGGGCCAACCTCCTAGGCACAGTGAGAGTGTACACTGGCTGACGATGAGAAAGCCACGGCAGATGTACACACCTGTGTGAGCGTGTGCCTGCATACGGTATCTGCGTACCTGTGCGCTCAGGAGTCAGCGAATTGGGCAGAATTGCCTCCTCGCTGGCTGCGGGTCTAGCGTCACGAAATGATGTACAGCATTGAATGGTACAGCATCAATCCCTTTGTATTTAATAACTTAAGCAACGAACAGGAGAGTAAAGCTTGTTTCATTACAAACATTTTACAAAGCATTTATCGCGATCCCCGAGAAAAAATATTATGATAAACTTGGGATGTGGATTTTGAATTTAAAATTACTTTCAAGTACAGATACCAAACTATATCAGATAATTACTTCCAAGTTATTCCCAACTTCCCAAGTATTCAATGTTTGAATTACATGTCGATCGACTTACTTCCAACTACTTTCCAAGTATCCAACGTGACAAACTTATCAAGTACAGTTAAGTACAAAGTACCATTGCTGACTTGACAAGTTTACAATGTTTTTTCTCGGGATATCAGTATATCTATATCCATTTATTTGTCTCTTTTCGATTCAGTTCATTATAAATTATTGTTATCACCACCACCACATAATGTTTATGTCAATATTTACATGCATGGCATAAATCATCGGACTATTGAGTCTCAAATTGCGAATGTCTAAATTTGAAAATTCTATAAATAGATTCGGAATTTTCTAGAATGTATATGGCGTCAATTTTATTGACTACAAGCAGCAGAATACCTGAATGCCTGACTTTGAAGGTTATTTAAGAAAGATAGAAAATGTCCAGACACAAAAAATGTGCACTTTTCTATTGAAAACTGAAATTCACTTTTCTTGATATAATAGTTTCCTAATCAATTACTTTTATTGAATGCACCTGCCTCAATTAAAACCAAATGCACAGCCGTAGCTTTAGCCCTAGCTTTTCCTACGCATGATGGGGGCAGCACACCCACCCCTTGTTTACCCCAGCTGATGCTGCTACGTGCTCAATTAACAACTGAGTCAGGATTCGAACCTCGGTTGTGAGTAAGATAATGAGACAGGATAGGCATATATTCCAGGGCTTATTGAAATTGACAGAACAAGTTATTTAACTAGGATCATTATAAATTTGAGAATTTCAAAAAATAAGTTTAATTAACTCAAAAGTCAATGAAAAAATCTGTAAAGCAACGATTAAGTAGTCGCTAATGATTATAAGAATGATTTTAAGAATTCATAGAATCGGCAAATTTCGGTCCATCAGCTAGATACGGCTATCGAAGCTCCAAAATCCGGCCCCTGGCCCCTCTTCAGCGCCTAAAATGCATCTATCTCTTCCGTGCCTTATTCGCTCCTGTATCGAATCTTCCATGCCTCATCTCTTCTCTCCCGTGTCTAATCTCATCCCTGTTTCATACCTGTTCTGTCTCATCTCTCCCTGTCTCAGCTCTTCTGTGTCTCATCTCTCCCCTGTATCATCTCCTGGGGGTCTTATCTCTTTCCTGTCTCATCTCTCTCCGGTCTCATCTCTTCATCTCTCTCATCTCTCATCTCTTCCGTCTCATCACTCACCAGTCTAATCTCTTCTGTGTCTCATCTCTTCCCGTGTCTCATCTCTTCCCAGTCTCATCTCTTCCATGGCTCATCTCTCTCTTCTCTCATCTTTCGCCAGTCTCATCTCTCACCAGTTTAATCTCTCCTGTGTCTCATCTCTTCCCGTGTCTCATCTCTTGCATGTCTTATCTCTCCCGCGCCTCATCTCTCCCCAGTCTCATCTCTGCCGCGTCTCATCTCTCGCATGTCGATCTTATCTCCTTTGTGTCTCGTCTCTTTCTTGTCTGTCTTCGCCCAATCTCTTTTCTTGTCTAATCTCTCTACAATCTGATATCTCCCGTCTTATCTCTCCCCTTTTCTAGGCCGTCTCTTAAAACAGAACATTGTGGACAGACATGTCCTGAAAATCCCAAGTTGAACAGAATTACCACTAACTATTTTAACATAGACAGCAGTTTCAGCAGAAAAAAATCACAGATCTTCTGCAAAAGTAGCTTTCAAACTATTCGACATAAAGGCAACAGGCCCTCATAAACATAAAAACAACTCGCCTACCCGCTTAATGCGTAAATAACAAAATTCTTTATTTACGATTCTCAATTTACGAGTGCGAGACAGCGAAGGCCAGACATAGAGCTAGAAGAATAAGATGTCATTCAAAACCATTCACTAGCGAAGCGAATGAAGTGGAGAACGAAAATAAGGTGAGTAAAAGCAGCACTCAAAAAGCTAGACTTGTCTTTTAAAAACACGAAATACCCTGAAATATAATGGTATGCCAGTAACTGGTTGTTTACACGAAAAAATGTGAAACATATTAATCAAACATGTCTCAAAAAGTGTATAAAAACGCAACTGGCAAATTAAATAGTCTTCATGAAATCTCTTAGCGAGAATTCCTCGAGCAACTTCAAGATTAAGTCTCTGACAGATTCTGCTAAGCACTGCGCTACAATGCTTCACAACAACATGCTGTATCTGCTGCTTCTAGTAGGCGCTCTCGCGGTGCCACATGCAAACTGCCAATCAGTCGAAGACAAAAAGTGCCCGTGTCCGTCGGGCTACAAGCAGGTGGAGGTCAAGAAGCAGGTGCGCAGCGATGGTCCGTGCAAGCCGCAGAAGCTTGGGTCGCTGGGATTCGTCATTGACAACACCGCATCGATGGGAGCGGAGATCTTCGCGGTACGCACTCAGGTGGGAGCCATCATGGCCAACAACTCGGTGTTCAAGGACTACGTTGTGGCCTCATTTGGTGACCCCTACGTGAAGAATGTCATCCGATCTAGCAATGCCAGCGCCATCCAGACGTTCGTGAACGCGATCGTTCCAGCTGGCGGAGGCGACTGTCCCGAGTTTGCGATGTCTGGCATTGAAGACGCAGCGAAGGAGGCTCGCAAGAACTCCGTGCTCATCCTGTTCACCGATGCTGCAGCCAAGGACGCCAACAAGACCGCCCAGGTAGTCACCCTGCTTAAATCGAAGAACGCGAAGCTCTTCGTCATCGCCACAGGCACTTTCTGCGGTTCCGGTGTTTACAAAGGCGAGTTTGAAGAGATTGCCAAAGCCACTGGCGGCCGTGTCATAACCCTGACAGCCAAGACTTCCGTCAACGAGGTGAGTAGCTTTCTCAATCCTCAATTCAAAGTTTATAAATAATCATCTTTCTAAATTTAGAATTTTAAGCTAACGTTGAATTGACGTTTTTGAATCACAGGTGCTGGAGTTTATCGGCCTGGTAGCTTCGGGCAAGTACTCGCTGGACTCATTTCCAACCAGTTTGGACGAGCTCAGAAGCATGAAGCCTCCGATGAGTAAGCATTGCAGATGGTGTGCTCAACTTTATCTCAACTTTCGCATAGGATGCTCTGTTAGTTATAAAAATATACTCCCGACTTTCAGAGTGTTCCAAGTGGATCGTAGAGCTTCAATGCAAGAAGGAGGAAGGTAAGTTCAGTGCTCAGTGATCAGATATTGCTTCGAGCAAGCTACTCAGATGACTTGAGGAATACAAGTGTTGAACTCACATCAATTGCAGCGCCCTGCCCGCCTGGATACAAGCGAGTGACCATGCGCAACAAGGTCTGTGCTCCGCCCAAAGCCTGCAAGCCGAAGCCGGTGGGTTCACTGGGCTTCGTGATCGACAACACCGCATCGATGGGAGCCGAGATCTTCGCCGTGCGCAGTCAGGTGGGAGCCATCATGGCCAACAACACGGTCTTCAAGGACTACGTCATTGCATCGTTCGGCGATCCCTACGTGAAGAATGTCATCCGATCCAGCAACGAGAGCGTCATTCAGAGCTTCGTGGACGGCATCGCTCCGTCGGGTGGAGGCGACTGTCCAGAGTACGCCATGTCGGGCATCGAAGACGCGGCGAAGGAGGCCCTGGACAACTCCGTGCTCATCCTGTTCACCGACGCGGCTGCCAAAGACGCGAACAAGACCGCCGACGTCGCCGCCTTGCTGGTGTCCAAGAAGATCAAGCTGTACGTAATCGCCACTGGCACTTTCTGCGGTCCCTCGGTGTACAAGGGAGAGTTTGACTACCTGGCCAAGGCCACCGGCGGCTCCGTCATGACCCTCACCGCCAAGACTTCCATCGGAGAGGTAACTATCTGATGATAGCTCGTAAAACATTGATATCTAGTTGATAATACATTGCCAGTGACATTGCCCCTGTTCAATCTTCAACTTCGTCAGGTTCTTGACTTTGTTAATCTAGCGGCTTCTGGTGCAGTCTCCTTCGACTCGCTGCCTGCCTCACTTGAGAAGCTTCGTCGTTTGCCTCGCCGTAAGTACAACTGACTGCTGAGCATTCTATGTTGTATGCATTCTATGGTGATCTACCTGGACCAATTGATCTCATTTATCACCTATTCTCAATTTCAGCGTCAAACTGCTGGACTCAGGAGATATCCACCTGCATGTGCGACTGCTACGTCCGCGAGTGATTTTAACGGCAATCCCTTAATTAACACTTTTAGTGACTTTACACAATGTATGAGCACATGAGTATAATCGTTTTATCATGCCACAATGTGACAATTTCGTAAGAATTGTATTTTTCTCTTTAACTACATGTACCTGCTTTTTCAAGTAATGCTGACATATGTGAAAATAGTTTTTAACAAAATGTGTGCAAATAAATAACTTTTATGAACCCTGCATTGAGTGGATTATCAATCTTAAGAAAACAAAAACTTGCAAAAAATCATTTTGTTCTTTATCAGCTGCTTATAATTAGCAATAACAACCAATATCACAGAGTGCACTTTCAATTGACTGTCACTATAATTAATAGTTTTGTCGAGTACATGCAGCTGAAAACAGAACTGATACACTGTAAAAGTAAGGTTTTGAATCTGTAATTCCAACCTATCTAACAAGCGAGGTAGTACTAACAATTATTTCAGAAATATACTTTAAATAGAAAAAATTCCCTTGCACCTTACTCTACGTTACACTTAATGCAATGATAATTCCACATCTAGTGACAGTCGACGCGCAGCCAACGTGCTGAACTCAAACACGCACACAATAATTTATTTTAGAGTTTAGAATGGCTTATATATACTCTAACATTATCGTATCGTGTTGTGCATGCTGCAGGTGTCAGTGACTTCTGAACGGGTTCGACAGTAACTAATCTACTAAGAGCAAATATATTGCAGATTGACGCCATGGATATAATATCTAACACAGCTCTCACACCAGCTTCTAATCCTGCTAATCCATCTAGAGCTGTTCGCTAGTCCCTATAGGCGAACACAAAATTGTTTTACGAGTTAGATAGACGAGACTGTTTGAGCTACGTAAGGCAGCCATTTTTTAATGGCCATGCGGCTATCCTCATGTTCCATCCTGTCCTCTCACTATCTTGTCCAAAGCTCACTAACTGCTCATGCTCATCTTCAGAGAGAAATGAGGCACAAAGTGTATATAATGTTCGTTAATTTGAAACCGGAGAGTATGCCGGAGGGGAGTTGATGATGATGATGACGGCGAGTGCATTGAGGGAGCGGCGTGGTATGAAGGCCGCTGTGTGATGACGCCTCACTTTGACCGAAAACTGCTCACGCGACCATTCGTTTGAGTAATGCAGCTCTTTCTTCACTTCCATCTAGACTTGTTTGAGTCCATTTTTAATTATTTCGACCTGACTGTTTTCTCTCTCAAATCTCTGCTTTCTCTCCAAGCTTTTCCTTGCTTGACTGTGATGATTTGAGTAGACAATAGCCTTGACTGTGATGATTTGAGTAGACAATTGACTTGACTGTGAGGGTTTGAGTAGACAATGGCCTTGACTGTGATGATTTGAGTAGACAATGGCCTTGACTGTGATGATTTGAGTAGACAATGGCCTTGACTGTGATGATTTGAGTAGACAATGGCCTTTACTGTGAGGGTTTGAGTAGACAATAGCCTTGACTGTGAGGGTTTGAGTAGACAATAGCCTTGACTGTGAGGGTTTGAGTAGACAATGGCCTTTACTGTGAGGGTTTGAGTAGACAATAGCCTTGACTGTGAGGGTTTGAGTAGACAATAGCCTTTACTGTGAGGGTTTGAGTAGACCGTAGCCTTGACTGTGAGTGCTTGAGTAGACAATTGAGTAGACAGTAGATTGCACTTTAAGGGTTCAGGTACGAGCAAATGTATGGACTTCAAGCCTCAAAGGATTCATCATGCATACAATCTCCATGCTGGCTAATTGCCTATTGTATCTATGTACTATTACTAAGGAAAGATCGCTGTGCTTGGCAGATGGTGAAAAGCTTGTTTAGATAACTTGTTACGGCCACAAACGCATTGACTATCGTCACGTCCATCTTTGTCAAATTAGACTGCTTGTATTAGGAGGTAGGGAATGCATCCGAGTATAAGAAGGCCTTTACTGAGAGGATTTAGGATCTGACCCTAGAGTCTTACGTATAGCGCTTCTCAACACTTCCTAACTCTTTCCGTATGCCCAATATTCCCTGAGGATGAATTCCAAAGTGGAAATTATATTCGTCGCCTATCCGGTCAGTCAACACTTGGGATAGGCCGAGAGAGAAAGGAGATGAGAGACTGTGCTTGGAGTGGCCCCTGACTGAAAGATATACGAGAGGAGATGCGGACACACGCATCGGTTGCTATAAAATATTAACACAATAGATTGGCTTCGGCATGTATGGGCAGGTAGCACTGGCTCGTGTGACAGATCGAGTCAACATTCCATTTTTTTAGAATATTTAGACAAGCCCTGAACAGTTTGAAGTGCACTATAGAACTGCTCTAATGACGAATGATTGACTTGATGACTTGATGGCATGACTTGATACGTCATGCCATTTTTTAATAATATTTTTGGGTACTTTGGAGCACTTAGGACATTTCAATTTACCTTAGGGTTAGTTCATCTGATGGCTTTTCTCTGATGACCTTGGTGCTTAGGGGAATCCTTTCTCTGACGACCCTGGTGCTTAGGGGAATCCTTTCTCTGATGACCCTGGTGCTTAGGGGAATCCTTTCTCTGATGACCTTGGTGCTTAGGGAATCCTTTCTCTGACGACCCTGGTGCTTAGGGGAATCCTTTCTCTGATGACCCTGGTGCTTAGGGGAATCCTTTCTCTGATGACCTTGATGCTTAGGGGAATCCTTTCTCTGATGACCCTGGTGCTTAGGGGAATCCTTTCTCTGACGACCCTGGTGCTTAGGGGAATCCTTTCTCTGATGACCCTGGTGCTTAGGGGAATCCTTTCTCTGATGACCTTGGTGCTTAGGGGAATCCTTTCTCTGATGACCCTGGTGCTTAGGGGAATCCTTTCTCTGATGACCTTGATGCTTAGGGGAACCCTTTCTCTGACGACCTTGGTGTTTAGGGGAATCCCTTTTCATGACCTTGGTGCTTAGGGGAACCCTTTCTCTGACGACCCTGGTGCTTAGGGGAATCCTTTCTCTGACGACCTTGGTGCTTTGGGGAATCCTTTCAGTGATAACCCTGGAGCCAATCC
This sequence comes from Macrostomum hystrix, assembly GCA_950097015.1. NCBI lineage: Eukaryota > Metazoa > Platyhelminthes > Macrostomidae > Macrostomum > Macrostomum hystrix. The sequence goes on from CATNEN010000001.1 coordinate 10,601,582, forward strand.
TGGGTAGACTTGTTTTGGTTTTCCTAGAATCAGTGAACATATATGATATATATGTGAAGTGGCGTGCTACGACTGATTGGCTTCTGGACGTATAAAGAGCTTTTTTCTTATGTTATCGTAGCTTCGTTATGTTTCTGATTTAGTCGACCGCAAGAACAATAAACTGAGCAACAGAACCTTGAATGTACTATAACAAATTCAACAAATACAATTTAATAGCCAATGGGTTGTTGCCAGCCATATGTGTGCGTGTGTGTTCATGGGATTTGTGACTGATTGACTTGGTGAAGAGGCGCATTGCAGGGGAGACGGGGACGCTTATTTTTGGGCACCAATGGGGTGGAGGTACATTGGGGTGGGGCGGTGGTTGGGGAGCAGTATTTTTTGAGCAGAATGAGTCGGGAGAAAGAAAAAAATAGCCATTTTTACTGTGGCGCTTAATTCTACCAGCTAGAAGCCCAACAACCGACCAGACGCGAAGGATTTCAGCGTAGACTGACTTATTGCCGCCACCAAACCCAGCCCTGCTAAGTTATATTGTTATCCAATAAAAATTCTCACCGCAACAGAGACGGGAAGGCAGAGAGGTCGCTATCCATAAATAATTAGGCGATCCGGTTTAACCCCGGCTCATCGCTATCGGTCATTGTCCGTTAGCCTTGGAAAGTAAAGACTTCACCGGCACATTGTGGCAGCCAGTGACAAGCAGAATGCCAATCTCAATAATTCTAGCAGGGTTCGCCGCGTTGCTGATCAACTCCCAGCTCTGCGAGGCGCTTCGACCCTACCGACATTGCTCCATGGCCGAACTGGAGGGCATCAGGCGGGACTGCTTCTACGACTTCGAGTCCCAGCTGTCCGAGACACCATCCCGCAGCATCCACGTGGAGCTGCAGCAGAAGTGCAAGTGAGTCTGTCTGTGTGTCTCTCTGTCTGTCTCTCTGTCTGTCGGTCTGTCTGTCTGTCTGTCGGTCTGTCTGTCTGTCTGTCGGTCTGTCTGTCCAGTGTGACTCTCAGTCGTGAGTTTCTCATTTCTCAGTCTTGTGTCTGTCCTGTGTGTCTGTCCTGTGTGTCTGTCCTGTGTGTCTGTCCTGTGTGTGTCTGTCCTGTGTATCTGTTTCCCTGTGTGTCTGTCCTGTTTGTCTGTCCTGTTTGTCTGTCCTGTGTGTTTGTCCTGTGTCTGTCCTGTATGTCTGTCCTGTGTGTTTGTCCTGTGTCTGTCCTGTATGTCTGTCCTGTGTGTCTGTCCTGTGTCTGTCCTGTGTGTCTGTCCTGTGTCTGTCCTGTGTGTCTGTTCCCTTGTGTGTCTGTTCCCTTGTGTGTCTGTTCCCTTGTGTGTCTGCCCTTTGTGTCTGTCCTGTGTGTCTGTCCGGTGTGTCTGTTCCCGTGTGTGTCTGTCCTGTGTGCCTGTCTGTCCTGTGTGCCTGTCTGTGTGTCTGTCCGGTGTGTCTGTTCCCCTGTGTGTCTGTCCTGTGTGCCTGTCTGTCCTGTGTGCCTGTCCTTTGTGTCTGTCCGGTGTGTCTGTTCCCGTGTGTGTCTGTCCTGTGTGCCTGTCTGTCCTGTGTGCCTGTCTGTGTGTCTGTCCGGTGTGTCTGTTCCCCTGTGTGTCTGTCCTGTGTGCCTGTCTGTCCTGTGTGCCTGTCTGTGTGTCTGTCCTGTGTGCCTGTCTGTGTGTCTGTCCGGTGTGTCTGTTCCCCTGTGTGTCTGTCCTGTGTGTCTATCATGTGAGTCTTTCTTTTGAGCCTGTCAGTCGTGTGTTTGTCCTTTGAGTCTGTCAGTAGAGTATCTGTCAGTCGTGTCTGTCCTTTGAGTCTGTCAGTAGTGTATCTGTCAGTCGTGTCTGTCCTTTGAGTCTGTCAGTAGTGTGTCTGTCAGCATGTGTCATTCCTTCGTGTTCTTTACATCGTAGGTCTGTCCTTGCTGTCTATTAAAATATTTGCGTCCCAGTCAGTCAGTCTTCTAGTCTGACTGGACTAACATGCCTGCTAGCGGTTAGCAGCTCTGACGATTTTTGTTAAGCAGAGGCAAGCAGTATTTGTCTTCTAAACAGTAGATAGCATCTAGCCTGCGCAATGCTTCATCGTAATTCAATATGATCGATTATGTTCTTAGCATGTTTGAATACAAGGCTAACAGGCCTATATACTATATAGCCCAGTCTAAAGCACACAAAACACTAATTTCTAATGTCGAAAAAGTCTACGATTTTTGAAGTGTGTTCATTTTAGCCGTTAGCAAATTTAAAAAAAACGTGCCCTCTCGGTTAATGTCAATTATGTGAAAAAATGTACTTTTTTGTAAGCTTCCGATTCAGCTGAAACCAATCCTATCTCCGTCCCGTCCTATGTATATTTCCCAGCAACGCCACTTTTATTGTTGGTAATAATTAGTTTTTATGACTTTCAAGCTGAAAGATCGGTCTTCGTTAACACATGGTAAAACTGTATTACCAGATCGGTTGTAAATCGTTTTTACTTGGCTAAACTAAACTAGTATCTGCACTAGCATTTAAAGGCATTGCATAACAAATAGGACCATGTTAGTGTGAGTTAAACATTCATGAAATTGTTGCAGATATCATAAAAAACTTGTCATTTGCTGTACAGATCTGTCAGTCAATTCCCGTGTAGAGGTAAAGTGAGGTAAATTCACTCTCAGAAAATGTGTTCCATTTTTGCAATAAAAGCTTTGTCACTGATAATTCTCAGTGGTGAAATTTTCTGTGGGACTTAAAAACTTTGACTTGTCTGACAAAACCTTTATAAATAGATGCAATAATTTTTGGGCAGCATTGCGGTTGCGAACACCCAGTCCACGGACTGAACAGCTCCGTGTCATATTTCTTATCTATCGCAATTCTTCCGTGTCCTATGTCTCCCGTTTCTTATCTTTCTTGTGTCTCATCTCTCCCTTGTCTCATATCTCCCGTGTCTCATCTCTCCCGTGTCTCATCTCTCCCGTGTCTCATCTCTCCCGTGTCTCATCTCTCCCGTGTCTCATCTCTCCCCTGTCTTATCTCTCCCGTGTCTCATCTCTCCCGTGTCTCATCTCTCCCATGTCTCATCTCTTCCATGTCTCATCTCTCTCCTCTCTCATCTTTCATCGCCAGTCTCATCTCTTCCCAGTTTAATCTCTCCTGTGTCTCATCTCCCCCGTGTCTCATCTCTCCCGCGTCTCCTCTCTCCCCTATCTCATCTCTCTTGCGTCTCATCTCTCCCGTCTCATCTCTCCCGTCTCATCTCTCCCCTGTCTCATCTCACCTATGTCTCATCTCACCTATGTCTTATCTCCCCTATGTCTCATCTCACCTATGTCTCATCTCACCTATGTCTTATCTCCCCTATGTCTCATCTCACCTATGTCTCATCTCACCTATGTCTTATCTCCCCTATGTCTCATCTCACCCATTTACCAATTTGTCACCAGTTGAAGTGTCCATATTTATAACCAAAGCATCAATTTTCTAAACATTGCAGCGACAGCACCATCGCTAGGTATCCTGTGATGCGAGATTGCATCACACTAAACATGGAGCGACGCGGTTGCTCGAACGACGAAACCATTATGCGCCGATTTAACCTGACTAAAAAGGCTCACGAACACCTGTGCTCTGTGAGGTTTAAAGGTGCGTTGACTTTGAGCACTGTTTTGAGCGACGATGAGCATTTCAAGAATGGGTAATGACCGATTCAAGATTGGTTAATGACCAATTCAAGAAAGAACGATGACCATACATTGATGACTATTTCAAAAAGAATTATGAACATTTAAGTAAAACTTAGGACAAAGACAGAAGATAGACAATATTTTAGAATGGCATTAGAAAGCCACATAGATAGGAATAGGACAAGTAGGATGTGGTGCTGTACGAGACATTATACTGTATTATTTGAAGAGGCCACACGGATGAATGCGTCATTAGCCAGTATTAGTACAGCACAGAACCCATTGAAATACTTTCCCTCAACAATGGAACGTGAGCTCTCAGCATTGCTTGCTTCTCAACTTCAGAGTCAAGCCGGCTTAGAGCATGAGAAAAGTGGCGTTGGTTTGAGGCAGATGATAGCTAGATGGAAAATATCTCGAAGTGCAGCAGGAATTAACTGATAATTGCAGAGGGTGAAATGGCTCGCAAAGCGTTCTAGGTAAAAAACGAGGAAAGGCGTGCATTTTCGGTTGTACGTTTTTCCACACACGAGTGTAAATATCAAATATCAGGTGAACTTTTCAGCTAAAGCAATCTGATGCTGCAGCATTTTCATATCAGCTTAGATAGGCGAATGAGACTGATCTTGTCCTAGATGAGAGCACCTATTGCTGATAATGAACCAACATGATATTATGGATTTAGCCGCGGTGTTGTCAGGCATTGACAGATCTAGGGAGGGTCACCGACGCCTGTGCCTTTAATTCCTTCTTTTTATTACCATTTCGTACTATTGTAGATGTGACACATGAACGAATTTACTTCTTGTTCTGTAAATGCGCGTGATTCGTCCAAGGTCAATCTAAAAATAGAAACAATTCAGCTCGAATACGCGTGATTCGTCCAAGGTCAATCTAAAAATAGAAACAATTCAGCTCGAATACGCGTGATTCGTCCAAGGTCAATCTAAAAATAGAACCCATTCAGCTCGAATGCGCGTGATTTGTCCAAGGACAGTCTAAAAATAGAACCCATTCAGCTCGAATGCGCGTGATTTGTCCAAGGACAGTCTAAAAATAGAACCAATTCAGTTCGAATGCGCGGAATTTCTCGACGGGCAGTCTAAAAAATATAACAATGCCATGCACACCTCTATTGTGTGATAAGACAAAAAACTCGCAAAATAATTTTTATAATCGCTGCAATCGCTAAACAAAGATTTTTGTTTAATGGTTCTAATTGCTTTTAAAAGAAAACAAAAAATAATTGGTGCGCTTTGCCGCCCTCAGTTAATTGAATAGTAAAATAATTAACAAGAACATGAAGCCGTTGAGCCACACATTTAAGAAGAAGCTTACAAAAAAGAATCCTTAAGGCTTCGCGATTGCCAACTGACCCTAGGGAAACAATCCAGACGAGAAGAAAAGGTTTTTCTATTTCTTTGCTTATGAGTCAAAGTGGATCTTGAACCACGCGAAGCCGAAGCCACGGCATCGTTTGCATTTTCCTCATTAGTCGCTTCTCTTGATATTTCTTTTCTAAGAAAAGGCGAACCAAGACGCGTTTCGAATTCCCACAGGGATTGAGCACAGAGGCCAGTGTGTGAGCTGCTTGCCTCAGACACAATGCAATCTTACTAGACCCCCATCGCAGCAATTGGATAAGCAAAAAGTCACCCTTTATCGATTATTCGGGCTGTGATCCAATATCCCCGACAAATCAATGATCAATTTATTCACCAGGGAAATTTAATTCATTGAAAATTCGGTCGCAGCAACGTCGTCACAAAGTCTGGACTAAAACATTTCAGGCGAGTTCTGTCGCGAACTGCCTAAGAATCTGCCACACTACGTGAACCTGTGCATCGCGTCCCTGTACGACGGAATAAAGAAGGGAGTTGTCTGCATGTGAGTACTAAAAGCTAACAAGTAATTATTTAGCACACTCTCACAGGTTTGTACAAGTGCCCTGACTTTGTTATCGTCAGGCAGTGTACACTCTCACTGTGGATTCGAGTTTTGGGGCTTGAAGGAGTTCAGTTCAAATTTTAATTGCAAAATAGGCCGTTCTTCCAGTGTGGTTTGAATAAAACAAAATGATAACATTTTTTTTTCGACTGCCAGGAACTCAGGTCTCGATCGGTGGGTAAAAATCACCCAACATATTTTGTTACATTGCCACTCTCTCTCCGTCATCAATATTGAAGAGTGTCGTTTTGCATTTTCTGTTTGTTTATCATAAATCAACTATTTCTTCTTCGAAATTAAAAAATATTAACCTGGGGTTTATATAAAAATGTAATTTATTCATTTTGCCACACCTTAGGTGATGCCACACAAAAGATTACCTAATTTATTTCGTCCTAATTAAAGAAATGGTGATTTTATAGAATCGTTACTTCAAGCGTTAATTCAATCGTTAAATTGATTTACTTAAATTCGTGCTAAAACTTTACTTCGAACAGTTTTTAAAACAGTTTTTATTATCATTTAGTTTTTACTCTAAATTAGTTTTTTAGCATTCGTCAAGTACTTCAATTATGAGCAAACAGAAATTGATGGATACTATTTAAGACAGGTTTAAAAACTGTACAAAAACTGTTTTGGCACTAATTCTAATTGGAATTGAAATTAGTTAACCGGTTCTTAAGGATCGTCCAATAATCGTTTAAATGTGTTATCACATTTTTATTGATAAACATGCTGAAATTTTCCAATAATTTGCGCTTAAAACTATTACTCAAACGTTTATTTTGTTATCCGCTTTGATATAAAATCTTGAGTTGCAAATTATCAAGACCTGTCATAAAAAGCAAGTGCATAATACCCGCTAACAAATATGTAAAACCTTTTTTATTTGAATTCAATTGGTCATTTTTTGTTCTTCAATAAAAGCCCAATTAAAAACATTAAAAGTCTCTTTTACTAAAACTGCTGATTCAAAAACTTTTTAAACAGTCGATCGCTGATGACCATTCAAAAGTCGCAATCATGCGTGTACTACATTCTCAACCTGATGGGGTCCCAGTGCTACTATCTGCAGTTCAACTTCTATCACGTGCGCACCTACATTGAAGAGCAGGTCAGCTTCAAGTGCAACGGTGAGCCAGAAAATTATGTTTTACTTTCAGAATCAACCCAACTTAGATCACAGAGTCTACCAAGTTAGATCTTAAAATCTGCCCGAATTAGACTTTAGAATCTACCCCAATTAGATCGCAAAATCTACCCCAATTAGATCGCAGAATCTACCCCAGTTAGATCGCAGAATCTACCCCAGTTAGATCACAGAATCTACCCCAATTAGATCGCAGAATCTACCCCAGTTAGATCACAGAATCTACCCCAATTAGATCACAGAATCTACCCCAATTAGATCGCAGAATCTACCCCAATTAGATCGCAGAATCTACCCCAGTTAGATCGCAGAATCTACCCCAGTTAGATCGCAGAATCTACCCCAGTTTGTCGCGGAATCTACCCCAGTTAGATCGCGGAATCTACCCCAGTTAGATCGCAGAATCTACCCCAGTTAGATCGCAGAATCTACCCCAGTTTGTAGCGGAATCTACCCAGTTAGATCGCAGAATCTACCCCAGTTAATTCGCAGAATCTACCCCAGTTAGATCGCGGAATCTACCCCAGTTAGATCGCAGAATCTACCCCAGTTAGATCGCAGAATCTACCCCAGTTTGTCGCGGAATCTACCCCAGTTAGATCGCAGAATCTACCCCAGTTAGATCGCGGAATCTACCCCAGTTAGATCGCAGAATCTACCCCAGTTTGTCGCGGAATCTACCCCAGTTAGATCGCAGAATCTACCCCAGTTTGTCGCAGAATCTACCCCAGTTAGATCGCAGAATCTACCCCAGTTAGATCGCAGAATCTACCCCAGTTTGTCGCGGAATCTACCCCAGTTAGATCGCAGAATCTACCCCAGTTTGTCGCGGAATCTACCCCAGTTAGATCGCAGAATCTACCCCAATTAGATCGCAGAATCTACCCCAGTTTGTCGCGGAATCTACCCCAGTTAGATCGCAGAATCTACCCCAGTTAGATCGCAGAAACTACCCCAGTTAGATCGCAGAATCTACCCCAGTTAGATCGCAGAATCTACCCCAGTTAGATCGCAGAATCTACCCCAGTTTGTCGCGGAATCTACCCCAGTTAGATCACAGAATCTACCCCAGTTAGATCGCGGAATCTACCCCAGTTAGATCGCAGAATCTACCCCAGTTAGATCGCGGAATCTACCCCAGTTAGATCGCAGAATCTACCCCAGTTTGTAGCGGAATCTACCCCAGTTAGATCGCAGAATCTACCCCAGTTAGATCGCAGAATCTACCCCAGTTAGATCGCAGAATCTACCCCAGTTAGATCGCGGAATCTACCCCAGTTAGATCGCAGAATCTACCCCAGTTTGTAGCGGAATCTACCCCAGTTAGATCGCAGAATCTACCCCAGTTAGATCGCAGAAACTACCCCAGTTAGATCGCAGAAACTACCCCAGTTAGATCGCAGAAACTACCCCAGTTAGATCGCGGAATCTACCCCAGTTAGATCGCAGAATCTACCCCAGTTTGTAGCGGAATCTACCCCAGTTAGATCGCAGAATCTACCCCAGTTAGATCGCGGAATCTACCCCAGTTAGATCGCAGAATCTACCCCAGTTAGATCGCAGAATCTACCCCAGTTAGATCGCAGAATCTACCCCAGTTTGTCGCAGAATCTACCCCAGTTAGATCGCAGAATCTACCCCAGTTAGATAACAGAATCCACCCCAGTTAGATCGCAGAATCTACCCCAGTTTGTCGCGGAATCTACCCCAGTTAGATCGCAGAATCTACCCCAGTTAGATCGCAGAATCTACCCCAGTTAGATCGCAGAATCTACCCCAATTTGTCGCGGAATCTACCCCAGTTAGATCGCAGAATCTACCCCAGTTAGATCGCAGAATCTACCCCAGTTTGTCGCGGAATCTACCCCAGTTAGATCGCGGAATCTACCCCAGTTAGATCGCAGAATCTACCCCAGTTAGATCGCGGAATCTACCCCAGTTAGATCGCAGAATCTACCCCAGTTTGTCGCGGAATCTACCCCAGTTAGATCGCAGAATCTACCCCAGTTAGATCGCAGAATCTACCCCAATTAGATCGCAGAATCTACCCCAGTTTGTCGCGGAATCTACCCCAGTTAGATCGCAGAATCTACCCCAGTTAGATCGCAGAATCTACCCCAGTTTGTCGCGGAATCTACCCCAGTTAGATCGCAGAATCTACCCCAGTTAGATCGCAGAATCTACCCCAATTTGTCGCGGAATCTACCCCAGTTAGATCGCAGAATCTACCCCAGTTAGATCGCAGAATCTACCCCAGTTTGTCGCGGAATCTACCCCAGTTAGATCGCGGAATCTACCCCAGTTAGATCGCAGAATCTACCCCAGTTAGATCGCGGAATCTACCCCAGTTAGATCGCAGAATCTACCCCAGTTTGTCGCGGAATCTACCCCAGTTAGATCGCAGAATCTACCCCAGTTAGATCGCAGAATCTACCCCAATTAGATCGCAGAATCTACCCCAGTTTGTCGCGGAATCTACCCCAGTTAGATCGCAGAATCTACCCCAGTTTGTCGCGGAATCTACCCCAGTTAGATCGCAGAATCTACCCCAGTTAGATCGCAGAATCTACCCCAGTTAGATCGCAGAATCTACCCCAGTTTGTCGCGGAATCTACCCCAGTTAGATCGCAGAATCTACCCCAGTTAGATCGCAGAATCTACCCCAGTTAGATCGCAGAATCTACCCCAGTTAGATCGCAGAATCTACCCCAGTTAGATCGCAGAATCTACCCCAGTTAGATCGCAGAATCTACCCGAGTTTGTCGCGGAATCTACCCCAGTTAGATCGCAGAATCTACCCCAGTTTGTCGCGGAATCTACCCCAGTTAGATCGCAGAATCTACCCCAGTTAGATCGCAGAATCTACCCCAGTTAGATCGCAGAATCTACCCCAGTTAGATCGCAGAATCTACCCCAGTTAGATCGCAGAATCTACCCCAGTTAGATCGCAGAATCTACCCCAGTTAGATCGCAGAATCTACCCGAGTTTGTCGCGGAATCTACCCCAGTTAGATCGCGGAATCTACCCCAGTTAGATCGCAGAATCTACCCCAGTTTGTAGCGGAATCTACCCCAGTTAGATCGATTATATTACGATATTGTATTTGCTACTTCCTAAACCAAAATTTAGTTGATAAAGTGAATGTATGCAATTATTATTATTGCAAAGTTAAAAGGTGTGACATTTTCTGCTGCACAAACGAGTGTTGCTAGGCAGGACAGGATGTGTCGTTGGACTGCTCCCTAAATCACTCTTTCTCCACATCCGGCTTCGCCAAATCGTTGGAAAAAATGAATTTAATATTGAATAGCTTATAAAGCCGGCTGTACATGAACCTGACATTGTAGCAGGGACGCATTCGAGTGGCTAAAGATTCAAGCAGCCCGCTAGCCGGAAATGAAAGCTGAACAGGCAGGTCGGGGCGTTGAAAGGCGATGCGAGCTAACACAAAACAAGGGCTAACACAAGAGCACTAAACTAAACTGATTTTTCTGGTTAATGCCTAACTGACACGTTTGTGCTTAGGCAGTCTGCGATAATAGAATGAGTGTCGTGCTAGAAACTAATTCAATTATAGTTCTAAACTAATGAAAGGTATGAATAATTCAATTCGGTTGTATTTAATTGGATTGGATTGGATTGGAATGGATTGGATTGGATTGGATTGGATTGGATTGGATTGGATTGGATTGGATTGGATTAGATTGGATGGGATTGGATTGGATTGGATTTTATTGGATTGTACTAGATTAGATTGGATTGGATTGTACTGGATTGGATTGGATTGGATTGGACTGTATTGGATTTGATTGGATTGGATTGGATTGTACTGGATTAGATTGGATTGGATTGGATTGTACTGGATTAGATTGGATTGGATTGGATTGGATTGTACTGGATTGGATTGGATTGGATTGTAGAGGATTAAATTGCATAGGATTGTATTGGACTGTATTGGATTTTACTGGATTGGATTGGATTGTAGTGGATTAAATTGCATTGGATTGTATTGGATTGGATTGGATTGGATTGGATTGGATTGTAGTTGATTAAATTGCATTGGATTGTATTGGACTGTATTGGATTGTACTGGATTGGAGATAGATTGGAGTTAGAAATTGAATTTTATTGACAAGTGGTATTTAAAATATGTATAATTATTTTAGAATAAAAAATCTATCCTTAGTGCTACTTGTTTTTTGCAATTATCAATTCTTAGTTTTTTGTAAGTCATATCGAAATTGTAACTAAAAATGTTTTTCACCTAAAGTATCGCACGAAATTCCATCGCTAAACTTGTACCATTTTTTCAGATGCTCCGAGTCGTGTTTCGTCGAGTGCAGCACTGCAATTTTCAGCACTGATGTTTTCAATTCTGCTGGCCTCAATGCTGCCGGTTTAGCTTCGTTTTTTCCTCTTGCCATTGCTAAGTAAATAGTGTCTATCCAATTTTACTGTCATTCTTTTCTCATTGTTTTTTAGACTCTGTGTAATGTGCATGCACAAGAGTACTTTACAAATCGATTGCATGGTTTGCGTAAAATGAGCTCCTTTGTATTATCATTACATTTATTATAACAAAAAACCGATTGCACCTATTTTCGTCCACAACACGGATCGATATTTTCCGCGCTTTACAATAAGCTAACCTTCAAAGCTGTCAGACGTCAGCATCGTCGAGGTGTTCAGCGATTCTTGTCGAAGACTCTGGTGACAAAGACTCTGGTGACAAAGACTCTGGTGACAAAGACTCTGGTGACAAAGACTCTGGTGACAAAGACTCTGGTGACAAAGACTCTGGTGACAAAGACTCTGGTGACAAAGACTCTGGTGACAAAGACTCTGGTGACAAAGACTCTGGTGACAAAGACTCTGGTGACAAAGACTCTGGTGACAAAGACTCTGGTGACAAAGACTCTGGTGACAAAAACTCTGGTGACAAAGACTCTGGTGACAAAGACTCTGGTGACAAAGACTCTGGTGACAAAGACTCTGGTGACAAAGACTCTGGTGACAAAGACTCTGGTGACAAAGACTCTGGTGACAAAAACTCTGGTGACAAAGACTCTGGTGACAAAGACTCTGGTGACAAAGACTCTGGTAACAAAGACTCTGGTGACAAAGACAAATAAGTGTAATGAATGTTTGCTTGTTTGGTGGTAACAGACACCCCGATGAGAATCCTTGAATATTTCGACCATGCCGGTATTTTGCGATTCTGGAAGTTGTTTCATCGGATAGAGCGGAAAGTTTCAGCCGTGATTGGTTGAATATTTTGGGAGATACAGAAAAAATTATGTGGGTACTCATGTGTTCTTTCAGCTGTTAAAAGGCTGCTTATACAATGCAGCCCTATCAGTTCCCATAGGTCGTCAATATGATAACTTAGGTAAGCATATTGTAAAAAATAATAACTTCGCTACTGTATTATATCTGTAAAACAGTTCTTTTTATGCTATAAAAATATCATTAAATAAAACATACAATTAAACGTAAAGTTAGTGTATTTTTTAATTTCGCACTTTTTGATTACTACTGAAAGTAAGAGGCTTGGCATTCGCACAACTTAGTTTATTCATCTTGAGGCTTTTCTGGCGATTGAGTTTTTAAAGAGCTGTTTAAGATTAGTGATATTTTTTAGCGGCAGCAACAAATTTACACAGATTGATTTCCATTCCAGAGTAAATTATTGAAAATTTTCTTACGCAGTAAGTGCGCCCACGCCATGATATTAAGTTTCGGGTTTATAGAGAGTGTAATGAAATACTGAATAACAGCTTTGCAGAGCTACATCACAATTGCATAGCAACAAAGACTAAAAAACGACCGCGTAATCCGACAAGGAGCGGTTAAATGGGATTAAACTGTAAAAGAGTGCAGCACTTTCATGGCAAAACTTTTATGATGCTACATTACACGGCCGGCCTACAAAAAAAGAAAATAACTCTAAGTACAAGCTAATTATTGAATGAGAGTCGAAAATCAGTTAAAGAACGAGTTTAAACAGGTGCGAACGAAAAACATTCGTGCTTTCTTGGATAGAAAGTTTTTTTTCTAAATTTTTTCTTCGATTTAACCTTAACAGAGAGAGACCACGTTAAAAGAAACTGACTTTCTTTTTTGCTTCTCCTAAAATTTTCTAACAAACGCCATGAAAATCCAGAACACGACCTTAAATTTTCCTTTCTATCGGACGAAATAAATTTCAAATTCACAGAAAATCTGAATATAATTGAACCAATATGGATGCACCAATGTTATTTGTCTTTGTCACTAGAGTCTTCGACAAAATCGCTGAATATCTCGACGATCGTGACGTCGGACGGCTTTGAAAGTTAGTGCATCGAAAAGAGTGGAAAGTGTAGATGCATTGAATGGACTTTTAGGAAAATCGGTCAGTCGGTTTGGGAGCTATTGTGAAGTAGGCAGTAGAAGTAGACACCCCACCTGGCTGCTGGGGTCTTTTACCAGGGGAAACGGAAAATAGTTCTCGTGGTCTTTGTACTGTTAAAGCTTATCCGCTACAAAACTATTTAGTAGCTGAAACAAAACATAAAGATTCTGTCAACCTTTTCATCGTCCATTCGCTTATCTTTAGCTGAGAACACATGACACAGTGGAGTGCAGCTCAAGTGCAGTACACCTCTTCCACTGGTTTCGCCTTCTTTGTTTCATTCTCGATGTACTTCAGGATGGCCATGTACACGAAGCGGTACTGCGGCTCAGTCTGGATCATGCCTGAGCGCTGCGTTCTCAGATTCCTGGCCGCGCGGAAGATGTCCAGGTCCGAGTTGATGCCGATCGCTTGCAGCTGGTTGATGAGGATGTCCAGAATGATGAAGGTGCCAGTGCGGCCGATGCCGGCGCTGCAGTGGACCACGATGGGCGGTCCGGGGCGTGGCTGCCCTGCCCGGATTCGCTCCACCAGCTGGTTCATGTCTCGCAGCAGCGTCAGAACTGACGTCGGATCAGTTGGCACGCTGTGATCGGGCCAGGCCAGGTACTGGAAGTGGTACAGGATGCGCGGCGGCTCCTTGCTAGCGGTGTGGCTAACCTCCAGCTTAGTCAAGGTGTAATCGTGCTTCAGTGTTTCCTCCAAGAAGCGAATGATGAACGCGTTGCCGGATTCGCCGATGTCCACCTGCTTGACTTGGTCATCTCGATTTGACCAGTACTTTGCGCACTTGTTCTTGCCGCCTTCAACCTCTTTGGTTGTCATGACGATGACTTGGGCTTTCTCCTGCCAGATCATGCGCCAGAAGTCGACTACAGTCGCCTGCAACGGACCCTGGCTAGCAATGTAGACATTGTGGTTAGGCAGATGCAAATCAGGACAAATGTAGTTTGCGTTGACGTAGTCATTCAGTGGCGGATCCACCTTATCCAGCAGCTTGACCCGTGTCTCATCGTAAGGCAAGATGTTCTTGAACCGATTCTTATTTCGATTCGCCGCCTTGAAGCCCTCAGTCTTGGGCTTCTCCCGATTGTCTTCATCGAACTTTGTTAGCTGCATGTACTCATCGCTGAAGCCGCTCTCTTCCGAGTGCCCCAGATCGTTTATTCTGTACTTTATAGTGGTGGCTTTCAAACTCGACGTGTTCACCGGCTTCTTCAGCTTGTAGCTGATGCCGTCTGAGTCAACCATGCTGCGCTCCTTGTAGAAGCTGACGAGCTCTGGCACAGACATGAAGGTGCTGTCCTGAGACAAGTAAAATTTCTGTTGACCGCGCGAGTCTTGACCTTTGCGGATTTGCACGTGAACCACCTGGCTGTTGGGGCCTACTATCGAGATAACGTATAATGGTTCGCCGTGAGCCGCTAGCCGGATTAGGAAGCTGCCCTCCGGCTTGTTTTCAAGCAGGGCTGCTGCCCGCTTGCCGTTGATGTTGCGGTGGAACCAGCGGTCATCCAGGAACACCGGGTTGTCCTTGAATATCGGCTGACTAAGGCGCACCTGCAGGTTGTTGGACAGGTTCAGCGTGTGCTTGCTGGATGTGTAGTGCTGGATGATGTCGAAGGTTGACGCGAACTGCTCCGAGTCGCCCTCAAGCTGATAAAACTCGCCATTGCAGACGATTTTGACGTGGATGACCTTGGAGCGATTCAGTACCGATAGTACAGTGGCCTGGACTCCGTTGTCGCTTCGTGATTTCGAGCTCGGGCGAAGCAGGAAGGCGCCTTCAACGCCGTGAGTGGCTAGAAGGCTCTCCGCTGTGGGCCCATTGATTTTGTGATAGCACCTTTGGATGGAGGAGGATTTTCGTTTGAAATTTTTTAATTATAGATTTTTTCCAGTCAGTTTTTTGCCTTGTTAAAAGGTTCAGAAATGAAGATTTTTCAAGCATGTGGTGCTTCTCTGTACAAGTATTTGATTTATAGAATAATATTAGTAATATTACTAATGACAAATTACAATGGCACCGATTGAGCCAGATGTGCAGCCGACAGCACAGCTGCAGCTATGGCGCGGTGCATCTGAAGGCTGCGTACTGCTTCTCAGTCCATGGACTTGGGGGGACGCCACACCCACCCACAATTAACCAAGCAATGCTGGTACCCATTTAATATCTGGTTAAACTGAAGCAATGCGGAGTTAAGTGTCTTGCTAAAGGACAAACTGTTTCAGTGGAGTCGAACCCCTGACCTTCTAGTTATGAGTCTGACACTCTAAACACCAGTCTTGAATTCCTTCACTAGGCCACAACGTCACCCAACCCTAACAGTCCAAGACCAGTCCAAGACAAAAGTATTCTACTCACAAAGTGGAGGTCGGCATGAATGACACCGTCATGCTTATTATCTGGAGTTTTTTACAGTCAAACAGCGCGATGATTTTGTGAGCTGCTAAGAATTGAAGCGCTTTCGAATTTTGTCTAAGATAGCTGAAGCCAGGTATCTGCCTAATTAAAGAGAAAAGCAGGTTCTCTCAATTTCCGGTGTCAAAGTAGGAGAGCTGTTGAATCGCAAGCAACAAGCTTCATGACCAGCTAGATGCTATCTCGATGCGAAGTTTGTTCAAAAACCTAGCCTCTTAATAACATCGCTAGCAAGTTAGCTCGCTGGGCCTGGGTTGGACCACATCAGAATGCATAAACTATTGTATCTATTTTTAAATGCCAAGCTTAGTCCCAATGTCAAACAGCGTACAGGCTGACGCGTTGAAGATGTTGCTGTTTAAATTGCTTTGATTCGGACGGAACGCAGCTGACTAGGCTTGTTTGTCACCCTGTCGAATTGTCGGCATTTGCTTATTGGCGATTGCATTGGCTCGCTTGGAATCTGAACATGGTTAAAATACTAATAGTTTGCTAATTTAAACTGTAAGGTTAATAATAAATCACCAGAAACATACCGAATCAGAAACTAAAAGCTAGTATTTCGAGATACGGAAAGTACACAGTCAGAGTGGTCGATGATGCACAAACAAGTCGTGATCCAAGCCAAGGCAGAGAAGCCACTCGCTTGTTCTCCATCCATCGATGGCTTAGCAAACAAATGGCCCAGGCAAACACCGCTGCAATTCCATCAGCTGTGTTTGCTTTGAATATTCTCAAGGCCCAGTTGCGGTTGGGTCAACGACAAGTGTTCCCACTAAGCGGAGAAGGAATACAGACTTCTAGTCGGGCATGAGCGGGGAAATTATGAGCATTTTCCCAGCAACTATGATTAAACTGCAGAATTGGATTTCAACACCAATTGCATTGAGGTGTAAAAGGATCAAAAAACTTGGATATGATAATCCTGTCCGCTTTTGTACAGATCTGGATTTAACGATATTTATTTTTCCATTGACATGAAATTTCGCACATTTGAAATGTACAATTAAATTTGCTTATTCAGAAAGTATAGAATATAGAAATGACACTTTGTCTAGTGGGTACACCACAGGCTGTGTACGGTTTTTAAGTCCATGGACTGGGGAGGTCGCCGCACCCACCCGAATTTCTGGCCCAGCTGATGCCATTTTATACGTTGAACTGAAGCACAAAGTCATTAAGTGTCTTGCTTAAAGGGAATTTTTACTTTCGGTAAATATTCGAACTCATGACCTTCCGGTCAGAAGTTTGAAACTCCAACCGAAGGACAACGAGCTCATTGTGACATGTACAGCAGATACTATAGTGAAAACATGAATTGTATTTGAATGAGATACTATGTTGCCAAATAAGACTAAAAGGAATATTTTAGTAAAAAGAAAAATTAAAAAACTAAAAAACTAAAAATTAAATGACAGTCGCTTGGCCGAATTTTGAAGGTTCTTTTACTTCTGTCTAAAAAAATCTGACGGCAGTTGCTTTTCGCCAGCTACGTTGGTCTGCATTCGTGCTGAAGTGCAGAGGTACTTGACTCTCGTGCTGAAGCGTCGAACAAATATTATTTGCAGTGACGAGTTCGCCACTGCCAACCGGATGCTGCGAGTAAAGGTGCGGCATTTTCATGCTGATGGAGGCACTGTCAATCAGCACGAGCCAATAGAAGAAGGTGATTTACAGAAAACGCGTGCTTATTTTTACCGTTCTACAGCTGAACGGTTGCAAGATGAAGTACTATTTACGCTGCTGTATGTCCTGGGCGAGAGAGCTCAAGAACACATGTCAAGTCTAAAGCAAGTTGGCACGCTCCTAGAAGAAGTCGACGCTGATGGGAATCCATATCTTGCGTTGCCGCCGTTAAAGACAAAAAACCAGAGTAGTGATCCAACAAAATGCAAGGGAAATCAGAGCAAACAGAGTCGGATCTACGGCGCTCAGCGGGAGTTGATCCTGCATTATCAGAGTTTGTTACCGCAGAATTCGTCCTCGAATTCGTCCTACTAACGAAGCACGTTAGTAGTGTGTGCAACCTCTCCAAGCAGTACACGAATCACTGCATACGCGTCACGCGTATTGCGGATCTTTTCGACAAAGGAATGCCTATGGGTGAGATAATGGCGGTAACGGGACAACGATCGGAGTCCACTGTTCGACGTTATCTCGCACGCAAGCGTGACAGAACCCTCAGGAAGGTTGCTACCGCTGTTAGTGACAATTTGGCCCCACCAACCGAGGCGACTACGAGTGCAACCACTAGTGCAACAGTCATGCAGCAAGCTCAAGTTGACATGCGAAGTGTGCAACAGCCGATGTTTGCCAAATGCCTCTTCGATGGGTGCACGTTCAACTTCTAACAAAGAATATATAGCTCGTACTTATAAGTCTTTACTGTCGAAAATTAAATACTTGGTATTCGTTTGCTTTGCTATATCCTCGATCTGTTTCCTGTTAAAGTTCTTGTTGCTTAAATTAATAAAAACTGTGAATTTCTCGCTCATAATCTATGGCAATTTATCGTGACTTTACAGCTTCATTAAAAAATGCATTAAAAAACTATAGTCTATATGATAATGACCGCAGCCACGAGTGCATCTACTATGTACAATCAACCTTAGTATCCAAGCTGTAGCTTCTATCCTATTGTCATACTGAATAGCCAACAGAGGGGCTCTGCCATAGACAGGAGCATTAGCCACGATTGCACGCTGATGATTGGACAATAATTATTGCGTTCTGATTGTTGACTGTCTATTGTAAAATCCCCATTATTTTGAGTCCCTTGTTGGCTGGACGATATGAAATCGATGTATTCACAAGTCCCGATTAATTTCGCTGATGTATACTTTATAGCATTTATCAGTAAGTAGTACTCTTTCTACTTGCCCATAATTCTTTCTGCCTTTCATCTGATAGTAAAGCAGCTCAGTATTGATGTTTTCCCGAAGTCAATCAGAATCATTGATTTCTTTCCTCTAGAACGAGTTTTACCTTCTTCTCTCAGACTGAATCTATATTTAGCATCAGGCAATAGAATTCACATAGGCATTGTCTTTGTATTGAGATTCGCTTTCATTGAGAACTCTTCGATCCCACATTTATAGATACTTTAAAGCTTTTATAGTAGTCTCGAAAAGGGGCACAATTGAACCTATTAGAAAAGGTGGGGTCAATTTTTTTTTCATGAAATGCGAGAAGGTATTTTTGTTGGCATGTGTTTTAAGGAGAAAAAACAAATTACAATTTGAATTAAAAATTGTTTTCATTACCATTATTGTCCATATGACAGCCTGTCAGTGGTCAGGTGGCTATCACGGCATCCTAGCTATCGGAGACTGCAAGCTGGTAGCTGTTGCTGCTGAATTAGCTAACTCAATGAGACTGCCGCTGATAGCAGTGCCGACGGGTCTGTGCGACTACAACCATTGGCTCAACAGTGAGTTCGTTGTTGGTGTGGCGGGTGAGAACTTTTTCTGTGGTAATGGGACAGGAAAAGACAGGGTTAAATTTCGAAGACCAGACTTAATTGATTCAACATTCAACGAACAGGAGGGCAAATTCTCTCTTAAAAAAACCTAATCCAGCGTCAGATTTCACTGTCTAAAGACAAAGTGCATTTTAGCAGTCGTCAATTAAAAAATCTTGATTTCTTACTGCTATGGTAACATGGATCATTGCTCCGGACAAATACCCAACCATCCAAGTTACTCACACTGTCACTAAGGTCTACCTGGTTTTTCTAATTAGCTGCTGTTTTGCTCGCATTATTTTTTGGAAATTTGAGTGAAAGACAAAATTTAACAAGCTAAATAAAGTGTTTCCTTTCGCGAGTCTCGGCTACATAGCGTCTCTCGCATACTCTCGAAACAACCACTACGTTTTAGATTACACATCGATTGCGATGGAGTCCCCAGCCTGGTACCTGCGGGCCACTGTCGTTTCAATGCACTTACATCGAACTGTTGATTCCGTATTGATTCTGTACGACAGTGGTCAAGGTTGGTACAGTATTAGTATTTGTATTTTTACTTCATTACAGGAAGTAGAGATTTACGAACTAATTAAGGACAAAAATTATGGGGGAAACACTTTTGTCTCTGGCACCTGAGCTCGAATCCGCGGCAAGGTCACATTTATTTCAGTGTCGCGGCTTAGTTTAAATTTCCCGAAATGCTGATCATAGATATCATAGATTGGTTACTACGGTAACCAACAGACAAAAGCATCTAAAAACCTCTCTACTAAAAAATTTCAGCGACTTCCATCCTAGAAGAGCTGCAGGCATGCTTGGCGATGCAATTTCCAAAGTTAGCCAGCAGTGCCTATCTGGTGGACGTCATTGCGCCGTCGGGCAATTCAACTGGCAATTCAACCGTTCAATTATTCAGCCTCATCAGAAAAATGAAGACCGGAGTCAATTTTGTCATTCTCATCGCAAGCGAACCAAAAGTGCTTGACGTCATTCGACTGGTAGTGACTAGATTAGATAGATCATGCATCAATTATAAATTATAAATCATTTATGGTAAAGTCTAACAGGATCTGATTATATCTAACAGGATCTGACCATGTTCAACAGGATCTGGCCTCATTTAACAGTATCTGACCGTATTTAACAGTATCTGACCGTATTTAACAGTACATATCTGACCGTATTTAACAGTATCTGACCGTATTTAACAGTATCTGACCGTATTTAACAGTACATATCTGACCGTATTTAACAGTATCTGACGGTACTAAACAGGATATAACCTTGTTTAACAGGATATAACCTTTTTTAACAGGATATAACCTTGTTTAACAGGATCTGACCATGTATAACAGGATCTGACCATGTATAACAGGATCTGACCATGTATAACAGGATCTGACAATGTATAACAGGATCTGACCATGTATAACATGAACTGACCATATCTAACATCACCTGACCATTTCTCACAGAATCTAACATTGTCAGTGGCAGACAAAGCTTAAAAGCCAGTATTTAATCCATCGCATCCATTGCTCCGAGCAGGCAGCCTCCAACGGATTCCTCAGCGTGAACATCAACTGGATGGTGATCAGTCCCGCCATCAGCCCGAACCAGCTGCTGTCCCTGATGCCAGTTAGTTATCAAATTGGTGCGCCAAATCTACTGTTGATTCGCGGCCCAACCAATGGCCAGCTCGCCGGCGGTGTCTGCTCCGTAGATCTTGCCGCAATATTTGACGGCTGCAAGGCTGACGATGTGCAGGTGAAAAAATCTAGGAAAAATTTAGATTGAAAAGACCACACTTTCCCCCCCTGGGGAAAGACCAGGGGGGTATTTCAAATACTCACTGTCTACTTCTCGATAGCTCCCGATTTCATTGCGATTAGTGGCTTTTCTGGAAGATGCAGAAAAAAGAGAAAAATGCTTGTATTTGAAATACCCCCGTGATCTTTCTATTGTTAAAGCCGTTCTTGGAGGGGGGCGAGTGGCAGAGCGGTTAACGCATTTGCCTCTCGCACCAAGGTCCCTGAGCTCGATTCCGCGGCGAGGCGACATTTATTTTGGGGCTCAGCCGCTGAGAAGGCTTGGGGCTTGCCGTGAAATTTACGCCCTTGAGGGCCAACCTCCAAGGCACATTGAGGTGTACACTACCTGACGATGAGGAAGTCAGGGAAGATGTACACCTGTATCAGCATGTGCCTGCGTACAGTATCTGTGTGCGTGTGTACTCAGGAGTCAGTGGAATCGGCAGAATTGCTTTCTCTCTGGCAATTGGTCTACTGTCACAAAACGATGTCTCATTGCTCACAGCAAATATTCCTGCAAATATTATGATCATTATTAAGCCCTTCTTGGGGTAAGTTTAAGATCAGCACACTTTGATTGCAGGCCGTACAAGTTCGAGTGCTCGACGCCCTTCTCGAGTTTGGTCGAGCTTTTCACAACGTCCTTGGCAACGGTACTTCTTATCTTATTAATGACACTAGCGTACTTAGCAACGGTATCCAATCGGTCAGCAATGCATCCTGCACAGGAGGAGGATGGAATGGTGGGCCTGAGGCCGCTAGATTTATAAGAAACGTGAGTCCCGTTTTAGGATTGCAATACGAAACAAAAAAACAAAGATGTTACTCACATATCCGGGCATGCAACTGATTTCAGGCCGACAGCTACGTATCTGCAGTATCGACTATAAAATTCAACTCGACTACTGGCGATCTGCAAAGCGGCTATCTGGAATTCTTCGCCCTTCAGAGTGCACCCTCCGCTGCTGCCAGATTCTTAGAAAGCGGTCGCTATTATCCGCACAATGGCAGTGTCGTCGCCACATATCCGAGCCGGTATAGGCGCCTGGTGTTTCCAAACACTTTTGTCGGATTCACGAACCTGACGCTCAATATTTGTACTGTGGTGGTGAGTCTGCTCAATGGCCAGCCTGTCATGGTTTGTTCTGTGGGTGAGTGGCAGAGTGAGTGGCAGAGGGGGTAAGTGGCAGAGCAGTCTAACCCGTCTGCCTCTCGCGCCAAGGTCCCTTGAGCTCGATTCTGCGGCGAGGCCCCACTCTCGCCACATTGAAGCGCAGCCGCGGAGAGAATGCTTAGTGGCAATTTACGCCCTTGAAGGGCCAAACTCCAAGTCACAGTTAGAGTGTACACTGCTTGACGATCAGAAAGTCAGGGCAGATGTACACACTTGTGTGTCTAGGTTTGTCTAGGTACAGTATCTGTGTGTGTGGCCTCAGGAGCCAGCGAAATGGGAAGAATTGTCGCCTCGCTGGCTGCGAATCTGCTGTCACCAAATGACCTGCCAATTGGGGGCGAGAGGGGTCAGCGGCTAACGTCGCTGCCTCGCACTCCAAAGGACGCTAGTTCGATTCACCCTTCAGGTCACGATTAATTTCGGTACTTGTTGGGGGGGTTTGGACAGTAGCGACCGGCGGAGGTGCACCATATTTCGTGCAATCAAAGCTTGAAAAATAGCTTCGCTCCTACCTTTCTGTGTGCCTGTTCTGCGTTGTATGAGTTATGTGCGTTGGCGCTGGGGCGTTAGACCTTGCGGGGGGTGGCTGGGGGGCGGGTGTACACCGCCGCGCGCTCATCTGGATTTCCGTAAGCGCGATTGGATAAAGTGTACACTCGTCACCCGCCCCCCCCTGAGGACTGATTTCTATCAGCCTTCCGCCCCGGCTTGGTCTGCTCTGTGCGTGTGCGGGCCTGGGGTGAGAGGCACTCCGGCTGCCGCCCCCTTCCCCGCTTGGCTTGCTGCTGTGTGTGTGAGGTGCCTGCTCAGGGGAGGCGGCGCGATGGGCGGCTCTCGCCTAGTTCGCCGGCCTGGGGGCATGCCGTTCCTGTGTTTGTGCGTCAAGTGCCCCAGGTCCCCCTGCAAAGTAAGTAAGTAAGACGTGCCAATTGCGTTTTGTAAACATTTTTATCTGGGGGGATCTAAACCCTCAAGCGAAGCCTCAAGAAATCAAGAAGGCCCCTCAAGAAAACACGACTCAAGGCTGGAGCAGAGACAGGAAAACTAAGAAAGGGTGCCACAAGAAATTCACTCGCTACTGCAAGGGGAGGGGATGATTCTCAACGCTGCTACTTAGATTCTCATCAATCCTCATTTCAGACGTCACCCTACTCAATCAACGTGAGCTCACTAGGCCAAAGAGAGAAGCCGTATCACTCGGCCTTGCTGGATGTGTTCGCTCAGAATTTGCAGTTTAAGTACGCAATTAGTAATCTTCATTTAATTGGAATATCTAAGTTATAGTACTATTTATTAAACTGTCGGTTATTTCATATTAAAGTCACAGTTTACCTGTTTCAGCTATGTTCTAATTGAACCCACTGGAGCTACTGTAGATCAGCACCAGTTTTGTATTAACGAGATTCTGAGCGGGGTAAGCTGTACTAAATATCTGCGTCTAGTAGGATTTTTTGATGTTCGGAATTCACAAATCTTGTGTTAAAGACTCATAATTTCGGGTATTTGGTTCTTTGTGGGAGCTGTTGCAAAATTTCTTGAAAATCACGACGTCGTTTAGGTACCACAGTATAGGCCCCGTTTGTTTTGGTCTGCTAAATGTCTTTACAAGTTGACAGCAAACAATCGATTCGCAGCTCATTTTCTCGTTTGAAGCGCGCAAGTTTTGCCTTGCTGTTCGACGCGAAAAGAAACGAAACGTCGCCAATCGACTATTCGCTCGAGCTGTCACCAACCTGGCTGGGGATTTTATCCAAGCGGCCTGCTAGAAGTAGCCGCATGTGGGCCTTCTACCGACCCTTTGACGCCATGGTTTGGATCACCGTCCTGGCATTCATGCTGGCTGCATCCTTGGTTGTGTTCCTGTTGGCCTACTTCAACGATTTCTCTGGTCCGAATCTGGAACTGCCCTACGCCATATCTGATGAGGTCTGGTTCCAGGAGTACATGTTCTCAGTTTTAAGCAGCTTCCTATTGCAGGGCCACGATTTCTATCCGCTAGCTCTGAGTCCGCGAATTGTCTTGGCCTTCTGGTGGATGCTTACCGTGATTATCTACGGCGCTTATACAGGTGATTTCCGGCAAAATCTAGTCGATTCGAGAAAGCTCTTGTACCAGTTTTAGGGGCTAAAGTTTCCCAGCTTTATGAGCCCGACTGTACGCTCGTACCTGTACCTATCACTAACAAATCATGGCTCATAGCTATTTGTTAAAAATGTATTAGCATTTATCTGAAAAAAATTGGGTGGGTGTGGCGTGGCGTCCCACCCGTCCATGGACTGAACAGCCGTACGCAGTCTTAGCTGCTAGCTAAGTCTTCGCAATAGCTGCGGCTGTGCTGTCGACTACACATCTGGCCTAATCAGGGCAGGTACGAGTATATTCAGTTATCTTAGACTTTCTAATTTTTATTTCTTTAAACCTCAGGTGAGCTAGCAGCCCAGCTGACCATGATCAACTCGCCGGAACCAATCAGCTCTCTAGACAAACTGACCGAATCAGCTGACTACAGTGTACTCATGCCAGGTAGTTTGTCTGGCTCAGCCAGCCTTCCAAGCAGCTTATTGTCGCGACTGACTATGGTAGCTGATTCCGGAATTGGGTGCTCAGAGAGTGTAAGTTAATGTGCTCCAAGATTGTATCTTGATTTTGAAGTTCCAGAGACGATGAAGAAAGCCGGAGGATTCACGCACAAACTTTCGAATTTTTAAGGTTCTTCGCAGTCCCGATAGCTCATTGATCTCCTGCATCGCAGAGAAGAACATTGTTAACTATTACTCTACAGTTTACTGTAGACAGGTGTACTCAGCTAGTGAACTGCTCAGTGGCAGTGATAAATTTAATGGACTTGCCTTTGCAAAGAGCTGGCCCTATGCTGACCGATTTAATTATCTGTGAGTCGTACAGAAAATCAACGTCATCTTTATTCGATTGGCTAACATATCGACATGTAGCATGTAGCTAACTGATAACATTTGTTAAAAATTAGTTTTTAATCAGCCTTTTTAAATTGGCTTTCCAGGATACAACGCACAAAGGAGAGCGGCATCCTTGACCAGCTAAACAGATTGTACTTTCCAGCCGAGAATGCTGACTGCAAAGTTGCCAAGGTTACAGTGACTGCCGACTCAGTGTCTATGGAAGATATCGGCGGGGTACTAGTCTGCGGCGGAGTGTTGTACCTGTTGGGCAGCCTGTTTATTGGCTTTGAAACTCTGTGGACAAGGCTTCTCAAAAGGAAGCCATTCTAAACTATTTCCTTGCATACTGATTTATACGCAAATAAGGACTATACTGTGTATTCAATCATTTTAAAGAGTTCTTATATACTTTCTGCGTGAAGTCTTTTTTAAACAGATTCATAAAGTATTTTCTTTTTCTGTATGCACTATGTATCTGCTTAGCAGCAAACTGATCTCCTGCAAGTGTGTTAAAATATTTATATCCAATTCTCTAAAATAATGAACACAAGAATAACTGAGAAATCAATTCACCTTCAAGGTGTAGATTTTAGAATAAAATATTGCACAGTAAATACAAATTATCTGTGATTTTACGCGAATTTGGATGTAATCAAGACATTTTTACACCTGTAAAAATGTATTTACATTTTTTTTTGCTGTTTTTAAACCAGTCAATCAGCATGTTGACTTATTAATTGTTGATAAAATGTACCAATTATGCGTTTCAATATTTGATAAGTTTAGAGAATTGTCCTAAGCTCGTTCACATCGCAATAAAATATGTTTTAGTGTTCGAAAAATGTTTATTAAGAAAAGTTTACAGGTGTGGGTTCTCGTTTGATGACAGTGATATTACATTAGCCAACAGGGCCAAAGGCAACAAGCGGGAAGGCACAGGCGTGGCGACAAAGGCAGCGGACGAACGAGTCCTGCGATAGCGAATATATTTTAGGATTTCGGGCGTCACGAAGGAAGGATTAAAAAGGAAGTCAAGAAGCAACGGAATAAAGGCAATACAGAAACAAAAATTTACGAGCCAGAACGAGAGAGTGTGAGCGCACAAATAAAAGTGGGGCCGACGCCGCCACCCCCCAACCAAACCACCCCACCTGCCCACCGGCACCCAGCACCCCACCTTGCGGCAGGGATGCACACGCGCGAGCCGCACGCACAGACAGGCGGAGGGCCGGCCCAGTCGGCTAAACACGATTACAGAGCCAGTTAATACCGGCCCCGAAATCGCAACCTTAGCGTACCTTAACCATTTAAACGCATAAAATCTAGCAAAAATACGAATACGGTGAAATAAAAACAAGTCAGATACTCACTTTTTTAATGGATTCAAGTGTGATCTAAAAGTTTTATAATGACAATAATGAAAGAGTTAAGTAACCATCAACAAAAATAGTAGCTGCTATGGGTTAAGGCAATACGACGGTTGCAAGCAAATAAATTTGGGTTTCTTCTGTTCTAGATATCCTTGTGGATGGGAAATAAAAATAGTGGGCCATAATTAATTTTACTGAATGGGATAATTATCTAAAATAAAGGAAGTCATTACAGTTTTGCCTTGTGAAATAGTGCGGGTCTTTTGCTAGCCGATGACCGCCCTCATGAAAGATAGGAGTGTGGAAAACGACGATAGAGTCGGAGGTCGATCGCTGCTGCCGCGAGTTGTCGCAGAGAGGGATGACGAAGGGAGGGATGAAGGGAGAGATGAAGGGAGAGATGGGGCGGTACAAAGGATGCAAGTGAGTGGTCCTATTGGCCTCAGGCTGGCCAGTCCCACCCAACCCATAGGCCACAGGCATGACTGCCGTGCCCACCCCAAGCAGTGCTCGAAACCGGCTAAAAGTCTAAATAGATGTCGGACTACCCGCAAGCGAATAGGACAGGGCTAGATAGCCTACTGTCATCAGTAGCATGTTCGTAACTGACTCCTAACTTTGGTAGCAGTGGTCGACTCGGCCTAGGCTCTTGTCTTAGAAATGCGGAAAGGCTATCGGCAAAGCGGATAATGATCGAAGGTAGCGCCACCACCCAATGCGCCTACGTTGCCACCGCAGACATTTGGGAACTTGGGTCCCCGGAGCTCGCAGCTCCCAGTTTGTCACACAGATCTTAGACAAGCCGAAAAATAGAGCATTCTGTAACTTCCGTTTTAGACTAGGGTGAGAACCCCAGAATGGATCGAGTCACGCCTCACAAGGGGATTCCTGAAACTGCGCTACAGTGGTCTAGAAAGGTGGTACTCCGAACCCGAATGAGAAGTCCATAGCCAGAATCCTACTCATGAGACATTAGACACATTCCGTACATTAGACTGCAGCCTACTCATTAGATAACTAGCAAGCCGATTCTGTGTGAGTTGAGGAAAACAGAGGCAGGAGAGATTGAGCAGAACACTGGCTGAGTGATTATGCAAGCAGGAAATTATTAGATCACGCCTCTCGCTCCCATGGCCGCGGTTGCGAAAGGCGGGGAAAAGAGGGAGAATTCAAATTGGCAAAGGAACTTGACGCATACACTGGAACCCGCCGAGAGAGTGAGGAAAGCCGGCCAAGGAATCCCCCACCTCGTAGGCAGAAATGCACACGCTACATCCCGCATTTAGCTCGCAAATCCCTAGCTCCATATTACTCTCATGCGCGCTCACAGTAGCCTTCTTGCCGCAGCTTTCAGCTCGGCCTCGCCAGAGCCCATTCCCCTAGTGAATTAGCCACTCATGATTGAGGGCTGTCTAATGAGAAAATAAAGGGGAAATAACAGCATGATAGAAAGTGATTTAAATTGTTACTAAATTGCCTAATAGTTAAATGATTGGCGACTAAGATGAATAATAGTTTATTAGGCTAAAAACAAATCTCTGCCCTCGCCCCGATTGCCCACTAGCTAAGTAATAAATCCCTTAGGGATAACGATAAAAGTCCGCTGCGCGGGTTACTTATCTGAATACGCTGGTTGGCAGGCTGCAGGCCGTCGATCTCGCGGGGAATGCAAATGAACGGGAGAAAGGTGGGGAATTGCTAAGTACAGTTGGCAAGGGGCCAGACTGCAGGGAGCTCAAGGCTCAATTTGGAGCGCACCTAAGGAGGTGGCTTGCGCTTAAGGGCACTAGCAGGTAGTTGCCTGCTGCTACGATCTGGAGCCTTAGGCTCAGGGACTAGGTGCTAGCCTAGACGGGGGAGAGTCCACGGACCGAGTTCCGGGACCGGACAAGGGAAAAAGGTGAGCAGGGAAGTCGCCGGGAAAGGCTCCCGGAAAGAGGAAAAAGGAAGGTAAAGAAAAAGGTTGTCCTAGGGGCAGCGCAGCGCGCTCTCTTAAATAGTCCTGCAGCTCCGCCAACCCCGCATTCATCAAAATAACCCACATGCTCGCCGGCCTGTCAGCGAGGAATCGGGTCGGCATAATGCCACCCCAATTGCCCACTGAAGCGGCGGCGAGAATCGCCAGATGCCCCACTAGGAGCGTCTGCCGGCAGTCGGCCAATGATTGTGATCCCGCCGGGATATGGGAAGCGCAGGCGCCGACCTGCCTATAGTGTCGTTACATGTATCTAAAGGGGGAAAGGTCATAATCGAGCTTCGGCTCGGGTTACAGTAAAGAAGAGGGACATGAAGAATTAAAGCTCACTCTAAACGCATGAGTGATCCCGACAATCTGATCGCGGTTTGGAGGGGAATTATAACCTAAACTAGTCCATACAGTATTGCTATTTCCGCGATCAGTCACTCCTACAGGGGACTAGACAGATCCGAGACAAAGGGAATCGGCGGCTACTTAATTCACCTCCGCCCCAAGTCTGGCCCTAAGATTAATGATGGTGTTCTGCGGCCAGCTGCTATGTGGGTCGCGATTATTAACTTGCTAAAAATGGAAAAATTTGGCTGGCTCACAACCCCACTCGATTCCGAAGTACACTCCACATCACTTGCTAGATATTTGATTTGTAACAGTTTAAACAATTTCCAATGTCAAATTGTCCTCACAGACCATTCGATTCGGTATTTCCTAGAACTGAGCATTCAACACATCCAAAACTTCTTCGCTACTTTTGTCCGACGTTTCTGAACTTTTTGGAACATTTAGAGCAGAAACAAGTTTTGTACGCAGACGATAATTTTCACCACGAAAAACGCATTGATTAAATTGTTTTAGGGCGCGGCGGATTTTAAAGTACCCTTCGACTCTCACGAGACTAACGACAACTGAGTTCTCGTTTTCATTTTCGTTTTCTGAATTGCATCCATCCTCAAGATGCAGAAATGACAAAAATTATGCTCGAAAATGGAGCTCTAAGCCAAGTGACAGATACTATTGGACGTTCACCTTTGACTATAGCTGTAAGCTCTGGAAACTTGGAAATTGTTAAAATGCTGATTGAGAAAGAACAGGAACTACTAGACAAAGTCGGCCTAAGGAAACTGTCCGTTCACTACTGGGCAGCTTGGAAGCTGGGGTTCGAAGACATCTGTCTGCACATGCTACGGTAAGGGACGGCTAACGGTTTTGAAGGGTAGTCATTGTTGATCATCGCGTTGGTCGCAAAAATATTGAAAAAACAAATATATTACGCTTGTACATACCATATTTTTTCCATTTTAGAAAAATATTTTGCGTTTCACGCAAAAATGTTTTGGTAAGCACTCCGTCATTTACTATTTTCTATTCAAACAAACCGTATATTACGTTAGTGCTCACTAGCGATGAAAGGGCTCTTTTATATATTTTTTAAATGGAGGTACTGAAGGTGTTGGAATATTCTGTCGTACAGCTTCAATTTAAATCAGCATGAATTATCATAGCTCGTATAGTTAGACGATGTCTTAGCGCAATCGAATTATCATGTAGGAATATATTTGAAGCTGTATGCCACCGCTGGTAACTATTACACTACATTAGCTAATGTATTGTATTACAGTAATATAAAGCGTGCATATACTACCAACAATTCAAAGACTTTGACTATAACGTCATAAAAATAGGACCTGTTGGTATGTGCCTCACGAGAAATCAAATTACAAAATATTCCAGGCTGCTGAAAGGCTGGGCCGTCTCATCGCACTGGGAAAGTGCGAAGAATTCCTCCAAGGTCTAAAAAATACCGAGATAAGCAAATTGAGGGACTGGAGAGGCAAAACGCCTCTCATGATTTTAGCTGAAATTGGTCCGAAAATTTCGAAGCGACAGAGACATTGTGCGGAGATGCTGCTTAAACGCGGCGCTGATGCCAGCGCCACTGACCTGGAGGGTAATACGCCACTTCATTTGGCAGCAGCAGCTGATAACCTTGAGATGATAAAACTGTTGACAAAATCTTCCCGTGCGAATGCACTACTTACTACGAAAAATTCACAAGGCGAAACTCCCCTGGACGTAGCTCAGCAGAACGGACGCAATGGCTCAGTTGAGTTGCTTAAGATGGCCTTGAAAAAAGTCAAGTAAGTGTTGCTAATTGTTTTCAGTATCTCTTGCCAAAACGATTTCATCTAATTCACTACACAAGTGTGCCCGCTTGAAGTCACAATTTCAGAAGCGCTAAGAGTCTCGTGTCTGTCAAGACCGTTCGTGAAAAAATATCTGGAGCCAAGACTGTCATTAGCCGTAAGCATGAACGTACTTCTGCGTAAAACTTATTTTTGTTATTTGAAATAATTTTAAAGATTTTAAAGATCGAGACCACGTTTTTTTCGGTGGCATCCGCGTAAAGAAGGTTTGGGGGCTTGTCGCGCAATTTACGCCCTTGAGTGCCAACCCACTGCCTGACGATGAGAAAAATCACCAAATGATGAGGTTCTAGTGTCACCAAATGATGGTCCATTGCTTGCAGCCCTCCTAACTAAGCAGCAACTAAGCGTTTACAGGATCTGAAAGATTTTTTGTAGGGAAAAAAGTAAATTCACCCAAATCATAAAATACTTGGATTTATAACTTGTTGATTCATTTTTTACTCTACGTATTCGTCGCAAATTTCGTGGTTTCAAAAGCTTGTTTTATTGTGATACATTAGATCCTTCCGCTTTTTATAAGAAAAGTAAGGAACTCTATGCGCAGTATCGATTTGTTGTGCCAAAAAATTGACCCAACTTTCAGAAAGTGAATCGCCAACAGTGGAACATGCGAACCAGCAGAATAGTGATGCCGTTTATCAGAAATACAAAAAAGAAAACACTTTTGTCGCGCAAATTGATCGTGACAAATTCAAATTACTTGTCTGTGCTGCAAATTTAAACAATCGAATTAAAGAATACATGATGACCAACATCGAGAAGAGTTCATTGAGTATTGAAGGATTCAACAACATTGAGGGAAACATAAAAGCAAAGCAGAGCGAGCTGAGAATTCAGCTGGTTAAATATCTAGAGAAGAATCCAACACGAAACGAGGATATCGTCAAGCAAGACGCTTTATGCGAGCCGTTTAAAAGTTCCGATATAACTTTTAAAAAAACTCTACTTTGAATTTTTGCGTGCATGCACTTCTGGATCTATTGTACCTGACGTGACTTTTAAAAAGTTGTTTTAAGAAATGTTGTGTGAGTGGTAGCATTGTGCCAGAGAAGTTCGAATTTTTGGAGCTGTTATCGCAGCTAATATTTTGATGTATACAATCTCGAGTCCATGGGTGTTTGGCATATATAATTTCTCTTATTTCCCTCAAATGGCACTATTTTCCTCATTTATGTATCCGGATGCGTTAGTGAGGCTGGGGAGGCATGCAATCACGTGAAGGGATGAGTCAACAGTCTGAACTTAAAACACCCATCCCACCTGCACTACCCATTGTTCCAGTTAACTCAAGCATGGCGGGAGAATAAACATCAAATTTACTTTCAAATCGGCACACCACTTAGATTGCTCGGCACTTCTCACCTAAAATATTTGAGTTAATATATTTATAAAGTTAGTTCCTTAATCAAGCGCACATTTTGCATCAAGCGCAAGTCTTTTCGACAAAAAATGAAAATCATAATTTGTATTCGCACCCGCCCCACCTCCTCTTAACCTACTGTACCAACTCGGCCCAATCAGAGAGCAGCAGGGCTCGGCTTGTACATCTCACAGGGTCAAGGCTGGGTCTGCAGGGTCTATCAATCACGTGCACGGCTCACGCGCGTGATGCAATATCTTTCAAATATTTCAAAACCTTCGATTTCTCCACTATACTAAAAATGAAATGCTTGCTTGCTTGCTTGTAATTGATTTTCTCCCGAACGGCTCAACCGATTTTCACCATTTCTTCACCAAAAGATGCCAAATATGGGGACAATTTTACACGTATTTTTATTAAGCTTAACTTTATTGCTAAGGGGATTAAATATTCGAAAAACATGATTTTTCAAAGGTCAAACCATCTTGGCCTATTGAGAATTTTACTCACTGCCACTGAATTAGAATTGCATCGTCAAATTGCGCAACAACCCCTAGCTGATTGAATTTGAAGCCTGCACTCTGGAGACAAATTTGAAATAAATGTACACAACCAACCGCGAGACTGGGTGTACTCTATTTTCTTACTTCATTGTACAAAGCCAGAACTTTGAGAATTCATTTTATAAGGCTGATTTTTGCACCCACTAACCAACAGTCAAAATAGCCGATGTGTAGGCACTAGGAATAAGTTAGGCTAGGCTAGGGTTCGATTCTGCACTGCGTAAAATCATTTAGACTAATTGTCAGTCAGTAGTGATTGAAGATTATTAAAATTTATTTTTTCATTTCGTAAATGAAATATTATAAACCATAGAAAATCTGAGTTTGAATCATGGCAAAAATAGAGTTTGAATCATGGCTAAACCAGAGTTTGAATCATGGCTAAACCAGAGCTTGAATCATGGCTAAACCAGCGTTTGAATCATGGCTAAACCAGAGATTGAATCATAGTCAACCGGAGTCTGAATCATGGCTAAACCAGAGTTTGAATCATGGCTAAACCAGAGTCTGAATCATGGCTAAACCAGCGTTTGAATCATGGCTAAACCAGAGCTTGAATCATGGCTAAACCAGAGTTTGAATCATGGCTAAACCAGAGCTTGAATCATGGCTAAACCAGAGTCTGAATCATGGCTAAACCAGACTTTAAATCATGGCTAAACCAGAGTTTGAATCATGGCTAAATCAGCGTTTGAATCATGGCTACCCAGCGTTTGAATCATGGCTAACCCAGCGTTTGAATCATGGCTAACCCAGCGTTTGAATCATGGCTAACCCAGCGTTTGAATCATGGCTAAACCAGCGTTTGAATCATGGCTTACCCAGAGTTTGAATCATGGCAAAATCAGAGATTGAATCATGGCTAAACCAGATTTTGAATCATGGCTAAACCAGAATTTCAATCGTAGCTAAAACAGAGTTTAAATCATGGCTAAACCAGAGTTTGAATCATGGCTAAACCAGGGTGTGAATCATAGCAAAATGTTTTGCCATTGATGAATTCTCTATATTTAGCTTTTGTTATCATATAACGTCATAATGATATACATTTGTATCAAAATAATTTTGTCTGATATTCAACTAATGTTGTTCTTCTCAATTTTCTACAATAGCAGCTAATAAAAAATTCAACTGGGGAACATTGTCAACTGGGGAGTCTTCAAAAAATAGGGGATCATGGTAAACTGCGGGATGGGATGATTGTCAACTGGGGGATCATTGTCAACTGGGGGATCATTGTCAACTGGGGGATCATCATCAACTGGGGTATCATTGTCAACTGGGGGATCATTGTCAACTGGGGGATCATTGTCAACTGGGGGATCATCATCAACTGGGGTATCATTGTCAACTGGGGGATCATTGTCAACTGGGGGATCATTGTCAACTGGGTGATCATCATCAACTGGGGGATCTTTGTCAACTTGGGGATCATTGTCAACTAGGGGATAATTGTCAGAGTTTAAATCATGGCTAACCCAGCGTTAGAATCATGGCTAAACCAGAGTTTGAATCATAGCTAACCTAGCGTTAGAATCATAGCTAAACCAGAGCTTAAGTCATGGCTAAACCAGAGATTCAATCATGGCTAAACCAGAGTTTGAATCATGGCTAAACCCGAGTTTGAATCTTAGCCAACCAGAGTTTGAATCATTAATAATAATAATTTTAATAATAATTGATTACACCTGCCCCAATTGGGTCAGATGTGCAGCCGACAGCACAGCCGCAGCCAATGCGCGGCGCGTCTGAAGGCTGCGTACAGCTGTTCAGTCCACGGACTGGGGGGACGCCACACCGACCTTCAATTATCCCAGCTGATGCTGGTACCCATTAAACAGCTGGGTGAACTGAAGCAATGCAGAGTTAAGTGTCTTGCTAAAGGACGCATATTGTTCCAGTGGAGTCGGGAATCGAACCCCCGACCTTCAAGTCGTGAGTCCGACGCCCTAACCACTAGGCTACAACCTCAATCAGAGCTTGAATCATGTCTAAACCAGAGTTTGAATCATAGCTAAACCAGCGTTTGAATCATGGCTAAACCAGAGCTTGAATCATGGCTAAACCAGAGCTTGAATCATGGCTAAACCAGAGCTTGAATCATGGCTAAACAAGAGTTTGAATCATGGCTAAACCAGAGCTTGAATCATGGCTAAACAAGAGTTTGAATCATGGCTAAACCAGAGCTTGAATCATGGCTAAACCCGAGTTTGAATCATGGCTAACCCAGCGTTTGAAAAATCAACGTCAACTGGGGAGTCATCATCAAAATGGGGATCATGGTAAACTGGGGGATTATCGTCAACTGGGGATCATGGTAAACTGGGGGATAATCGTCAACTGGGGGATCATGGTAAACTGGGGGATAATTGTCAACTGGGGAATCATCATCAAATGTGGGATCATGCTCAACTTGGGATCATTGTCAACTGGGGGATCATCATCAACTGGGGGATCATTGTGAACTGGGGGATCATTGTCAACTGGGGGATCATTGTCAACCGGGGGATCATTGTCAACTGGGGGATCATTGTCAACTGGGGGATCATTGTCAACTGGGTGATCATCATCAACTGGGTGATCATTGTCAACTGGGGGAACATTGTCAGCTGGGGGAACATTGTTAAATGGGGATCATCATCAATGGGGAGTCATCATCAACTGGGGGATCATTGTGAACTGGGGGATCATTGTGAACTGGGGGATCATTGTAGCTTTAAAATGCTGTAATTTCAGCTGCTAAAAAGTATATACTAGCCGAATTAAAAGTATTTCTGCGAAGGGCCAGCCTTGAACACTCGCGGGACGTGTTCCCATGGGTCAGCTGACGGGACACGTGGAGAGGATTCCTGCACCCGAAGGCACAGGTCTCCTTCCTGCCAAGCCTGCTCCAAAAACGACTGCAGGTGTGAGGTATTGCAGACCTTAGCCCGTGGGCCTGGTCTGACTCATACCACACAGGCGTTGTGTCCCGCCGGTGCGAGCTAGAGAGCTACCACTCCTAGAGAAGGCACAAGGCAGGAGCCATTTGCTACGATATACGAAGTCTCCATCCCTTCAATTAGGACACTCCTTAGAATCCTTTGATGTAGCCGCATTAGTAACAAAATGGAAGTTAGGTAGATGTCCGCTCCGAGATCGAGCTGGTTCCGATGAAGCTACAAAAAATTGAGCTTAGGAACTAAATCCCGACTTCCCTTCTGTATCTTCTCTTCCCCTCTTCCCTAAACATCGGTGCTAGATACAAGTCACAAGCGACAAACTTGCCTCACAAAATGGGCGATAAAGTGTAATCGGAAGCGAAAAGCTTAGAGGAAAACAAGGGAAAATTGCGGCAGAATTTCACCAGGACTTCTGTTTGATATGCACAGGAAGGCAGGTAAACACGGTGTAAAAATAGAATAGCTCTGCCAAGTTACGATATCATGAAAAATGTTAAAATCAGTGATGTGTCACTAATGCATAGCATTGCAAGAATGCACCGCTGCTTTAATCATTGCCGACGTTGTAAACAAACAGAGAACTGTATTAAAAATGCTTCATCTTATATACTAAAAATGTTTGATATGCACAGGAAGGCAGGTAAACACGGTGTAAAAATAGATCTAACTCTGCCAAGTAATACGATATCATGAAAAATGTTAAAATCAGTGATGTGTCACTAATGCATAGCATTGCAAGAATGCACCGCTGCTTTAATCATTGCCGAGGTTGTAAACGAACAGAGAACTGTATAAAAATGCTTCATCTTCTACTATACTAAAAATGAAAATCTTGCTTGGGGATCATGGTCAACTTGGGGATCATTGTCAGCTAGGGGATCATTGTAACTTAAAAAAAGCTGAAACTGCAGCTGCTAAAAAGTATATACTAGATGAATTAAAAATATTTATGCTCCCCATCTGAATCCTAATTCCAAACCCCTGCGCCAAGCCGCCGACCTTGACACCTGCGCCTAGCAAAGCTGTGTATAATATATTTCCAAAAAGGTGTTTACTTTTTACTGTCTGGATAAATGGATTATGCTTTTCATTTTATTTTACTTATTATACTCCAATATACTCATTGCCAGCATTAGTGCTACTGCTCTTTAGGAAGTAAACATTTTGATAATTGATCAATCGTTTTCTCTAGTTTTCCTTGCTTATTTTTTAATTCAGGATCGTGGTTAAGAGAAGTAGAGGGTCAGTGATACGATACGAGTTTGTAGGCAGTTTATTAAGAGGATAATGTAAGAGGAAAATGTAAATACAAGCGTAGTACACAACTGCTATCAGTATTAAAATGTACTGATGGAATAACTACGAGCAGTTCATATATTTTTATATTCGTACAAGCTTTAGCAAGTGCCTCATCCTCAGCTACAGTAGTAAACAGACGTAAAACTCTAAAAGAACCCCTTATACGGAAGACCTCATTTGCAGCACTGACCAGTAAACCTTTTTGATGTCCCTCTAGCGGCTATATTAGTCTTTGTATTTTCCAGCCTAAGCAATTGGCGTAACAACCTGGGCCCTGTCTCTTTAGACTTTTTACAAAGTCCTAGCTTTGCGAGCTTGAGCACAAGGTTAAAGCATCAGCTCTAGAGATGGCCATCTCTAGGCCATCTAGGTGATGGCCAGGACTTTGCATTGCAGTCTTTCATGGATCCAACCGTTTAGCAATGGACCTTCTGCAGGGTTCTCCAGTGATCACTAATATTTTTCGCTTCGGAGCCAAAAAGGAGGAGGCGCTGGGTGGTTTTTGCAGCCTCGCCACGTATCTATAAATCAAGCGCGGGAATGTTTAAAACGGCGTTAAGGCCGTAAAAAGGGGCAGATGGCGGGGCGCTCATGATCATGCGACACGCCCGGCCATGCACTTTCCGCTGAGTCTCATGGCAGGTCTTGAGCTGCAGGGCGCTGGCCCAGATTAGTCCGTCGTACGAGACTGCCGGTCTGACCATGGCAGTTTATATCCACCATAGACGCTTAAGGTTGAGACCCCAGGTGTTGCCCACTGCCCTGCGCAAGAATCGCGGGGGTACTGGGGTCAGTATATTAGAGGACACCGATGGGTCGGATTCCAGGGACTTCGGGCTGGCCGCATACCCGGTCAAGGTGTGTCATGACACCCTTCCCTCAGACCGTAGCCATAGATAGGTGATGAAACACATACACTCAAACATTATCCTGTAAGGTCAAACGGTGTTCACCTTTCCCTTTAGCTGTACCCAGAAGCTCCTAAACGAACAGTACCTTTAGTTATTTTTGTGCATTTTCTGCTTTCTAGGCAAAAAATTTAAATATATATAAAAAATTGTGCAACATAGAAGTTTTATTCGATCTGAAAGTGACTGCTTAGTTTAACTTTGTTATATCAATTATTCAAAATCAAAAATGTGTTTCTCTTCAGTAAACTAAGAAGCAGAGCCGTGCCGATTTTTTAATACACATCGTTTACCATAATGCGCATGTTGATGCCGTCAGTATATACTCAGCATTCCCTAGATATATTTGATATTAAAGATTTTGCTTTAACAATGGAGCTTCAGTCCAGGATCAGAATTCGCAAATAGGCCTTCATTCTTAAAATATTCTAGCTAGGCCCTAATTACCATTTTCTATTAGCTTTATTAAACAGATTAGCTAGATTAGATTATCTTGATACTGCAGATAAAAAAGAGTCATGGGACACTTCATAAATAAAATAAATAATAAAGATATTTTCTTAATGCAGCATTAAACTATTAGCTAATTATCCATGGTAGGCTTATAAAAAACTATTAAATTCTGTAAAAAAAGTTTTAGCTACAATTCAAGCCTTTGCAGCTTTGCTTTCAGCTTTTAGTAATATTGTAATATATACTTTTTATTGATAGTTGCTTTATTTTCTTGATTACAGATATTAGGCCTCTTTTCTGTGACATAACAGTTAAGTAAATTAAAAAGACTATTTTTCTATCTTAAATTTGGGTGTAAATCGGTGTTGTCTGTTTGATTTGGTATGTTTGGTTGGCCTTCACCTGTCTCATATTCATGCATGTGCACCCTCCAGATAAATAAATAATAATATGGACTCATATAGGGGCCTAGTTTAACATATTTTGGGAAGGGTATAAATATGGGTAGGTGTAGTAAGTAGCCTTTACCCAGTCCATGGACTGAACAATATATATATATATATATATATTGATTATATTGTTGAGATATAGGACTTTTTTACTGGCCTAAGTTAATCTTAAGAAATTGGCTATAATAAAAGGCTAGGCCTAATAAATATGTCTTAAGCTCCTAAAAATAAGATATTTCATAAATTGTATTTGTGTGCACTCCTATATAGTTTGTAATATTCTTATTTCAGAATGCCTGTCAGCGCAGAAAGCAGCACTAGCAAATGGGATTGGAAGACCATTGCATTGGTCTCTGTGCCTGTCGCTGGGCTGGGTCTTGGGGTTGCCTATTATTATTTCTATCACCGGCGAGCACAGGGTGCAGACTCTAAGAAAGAAGCTAAGGAAAAGGCTAGTTTTTACCTTGTTTCATTATCATTTTTTATAAATGGTATTACCATCAAATGACTGGAACTCACTCCTTGTTGTGAATGGAATTGACTCCATTTTTAGACTAGAATTGACTCCATATTTGGAATGAAATTCACTCCTTA
This sequence comes from Macrostomum hystrix, assembly GCA_950097015.1. Lineage (NCBI taxonomy): Eukaryota > Metazoa > Platyhelminthes > Macrostomidae > Macrostomum > Macrostomum hystrix. Next base: position 10,640,651 of record CATNEN010000001.1, read on the forward strand.
TTGTGACTGCAATTGACTCCTTATAAGGGTCTAGAGTTGACTCCATATTAGGCACTGGAATTGACTAATTGTTGTGACTGAAATCGACTAATAACAGTAAATGCATTTCACAGGGCTTTGGCGAAACGCCCAACCAGGTGTCAGCTCAGCCAGAGTTAACTCCATCACCTCAGCAGCAGCAGCAGCAGCCGCTACCAGCGACACCATTAGAAGCTGCTCTTCAAGTGAAGGAGAGAGGCAACAAATATTATAGAGGCGGTCGCTATGACAAAGCCATCGAATGCTACACCGAAGCCATCAATCTGTGCCCGCCAGAACAAGCCGAAACACTCGCCACCTTCTATCAGAATCGAGCAGCCGCTCTGGAATCGTTGAACAAATGGACTGAAGTTGAACAGGACTGTACCAGCGCCCTGAGGTACAGCCCGCGCTACGCCAAAGCTCTGGCTAGGCGAGCTAAAGTGCGCGAAAGGCTTGGCGAATTACGCGGCGCACTGTTAGACATCACCGCTGTGTGCATTCTAGAGAGCTTTAGCAATGTTGAGAGCCTCACCAGAGCTGAGCAGGTTTGTGTTATACAGTAATCCTTTGTTTCCTTCTGGGACCTTCAGGTAGCTGTAGCCTAGTGACTTGAAGGTCAGGGGTTCGATTCCCGACTCCACAGGAATAATTTGTGTCCTAAACTTCTTCTTTCTCAGTTCACCCTGCTGTTAAAAGGGGTATTGGGGTGGGTCTGGCGTCGCCCCAGTCCATGGACTGAACAGCCGTACGCAGCCTTCAGATGCAATAGCTGCGGCTGTACTTCTGGCCTGATTGAGGCAGGTGTAATCGATAAGTATTTTTTAATAATTTCTTTCGAACTTCACGCTTCTGTTAGAAGGTCGTAAGTTCGAATCTGAGCATTGGGGGAAAGCAAGTCACCCGATTCCCTAGTGCTAGGGTAGAAATTCGGGTAGGTGTAGTAGCTTTACCATGTTCTGTCATTTGGCTGTGGCAGAAGGCTGTGTTCTGTCCATGGACTAAACAGCCAATTTTTTTACATTGTTTAAATTGTTTACTTTCCTGGGTTTTCTTATTACTAAACCTATTGTTTTCGCCAGAATATCTTCCCCATTTCTCCCATCGCAACTCTCCCATATCCTCATTTCTGTAACCATGCTGGCATGAACATCTCGTCACTCCAAATCAGGTGCTGAAGAGTCGCGGCCGCCAGCTAGCTAAAGAATCGGCCGATCGCATTGTACCCTCGCTGCCTAGCAACGCATTTATGCGCTCATTTTTCATGTCATTCTCCGAGGATCCGGTTCAGCGCGAACCGATCGGCTCCGATCCGCTTAGCCCTGCCTTAATCGCCCTTCGGGAAAATCGATTCGATCAGCTGATCGGGCTGTGCGAAGAGGCTCTTAAAGCTCCCGTGCACTCAAATGGTAAGCTCAACTATGATTCCCTAATTTTGAGTCTCACTCCTAATTCCTCAGATTGGAGTCGATAATCTCCCACTAATCTCCCAAATCCTCATTTTAATTTTGCTCATCCAATAAATCTCCCAAATCCACATATTTGTGTTCCTCATCCCAGAAATCTCTTAATTCCTCAGATTATAGTCGCTAATCTCTCAAATCCTCGGATTAAAGTCGCTAATCTCCCAAATCCTCAGATTTGAGTCGCTAATCTCCCAAATCCTCAAATTAAAGTCGCTAATCTCTCAAATCCTCAGATTAAAATCGCCAATCTCTCAAATCCTCAGATTTGAGTCGCTAATCTCTCAAATCCTCAGATTATAGTCGCTAATCTCCCAAATCCTCAAATTAAAGTCGCTAATCTCTCAAATCCTCAGATTAAAGTCGCTAATCTCTCAAATCCTCAGATTAAAGTCGCTAATCTCTCAAATCCTCAGATTAAAATCGCCAATCTCTCAAATCCTCAGATTTGAGTCGCTAATCTCCCAAATCCTCAAATTAAAGTCGCTAATCTCTCAAATCCTCAGATTAAAATCGCTAATCTCTCAAATCCTCAGATTATAGTCGCTAGTCTCCCAAATCCTCAGATTTGAGTCGCTAATCTCCCAAATCCTCAAATTAAAGTCGCTAATCTCTCAAATCCTCAGATTAAAATCGCCAATCTCTCAAATCCTCAGATTATAGTCGCTAATCTCCCAAATCCTCAAATTAAAGTCGCTAATCTCCCAAATCCTCAAATTAAAGTCGCTAATCTCTCAAATCCTCAGATTAAAATCGCTAATCTCTCAAATCCTCAGATTAAAATCGCCAATCTCTCAAATCCTCAGATTTGAGTCGCTAATCTCTCAAATCCTCAGATTATAGTCGCTAATCTCCCAAATCCTCAGATTAAAATCGCCAATCTCTCAAATCCTCAGATTTGAGTCGCTAGTCTCCCAAATCCTCAGATTTGAGTCGCTAATCTCCCAAATCCTCAAATTAAAGTCGCTAATCTCTCAAATCCTCAGATTAAAGTCGCTAATCTCTCAAATCCTCAGATTAAAGTCGCTAATCTCTCAAATCCTCAGATTAAAGTCGCTAATCTCTCAAATCCTCAGATTAAAGTCGCTAATCTCTCAAATCCTCAGATTAAAATCGCCAATCTCTCAAATCCTCAGATTTGAGTCGCTAATCTCTCAAATCCTCAGATTATAGTCGCTAATCTCCCAAATCCTCAAATTAAAGTCGCTAATCTCCCAAATCCTCAAATTAAAATCGCTAATCTCTCAAATCCTCAGATTATAGTCGCTAGTCTCCCAAATCCTCAGATTTGAGTCGCTAATCTCCCAAATCCTCAAATTAAAGTCGCTAATCTCTCAAATCCTCAAATTAAAGTCGCTAATCTCTCAAATCCTCAGATTAAAGTCGCTAATCTCTCAAATCCTCAGATTTGAGTCGCTAATCTCTCAAATCCTCAGATTAAAATCGCCAATCTCTCAAATCCTCAGATTTGAGTCGCTAATCTCTCAAATCCTCAGATTATAGTCGCTAATCTCCCAAATCCTCAAATTAAAGTCGCTAATCTCTCAAATCCTCAGATTAAAATCGCTAATCTCTCAAATCTTCAGATTATAGTCGCTAGTCTCCCAAATCCTCAGATTTGAGTCGCTAATCTCCCAAATCCTCAGATTTGAGTCGCTAATCTCCCAAATCCTCAGATTAAAGTCGCTAATCTCTCAAAATCCTCAGATTAAAGTCGCCAATCTCTCAAATCCTCAGATTAAAGTCGCCAATCTCTCAAATCCTCAGATTATAGTCGCCAATCTCTCAAATCCTCAGATTATAGTCGCCAATCTCTCAAATCCTCAGATTATAGTCGCCAATCTCTCAAATCCTCAGATTATAGTCGCCAATCTCTCAAATCCTCAGATTTGAGTCGCTAATCTCTCATATCCTCAGATTATAGTCGCTAATCTCCCAAATCCTCAGATTAAAATCGCTAATCTCTCAAATCCTCAGATTATAGTCGCTAGTCTCCCAAATCCTCAGATTTGAGTCGCTAAACTCCCAAATCCTCAGATTAAAGTCGCTAATCTCTCAAATCCTCAGATTTAAGTCGCTAAGCTCCTAAATCCTCAGATTGGAGTCGAGAATCTCCCAGAAATCTCCCAAAATCTCATATTTGAGTTGCTTTGCTTCCGATGCCAAGTCTGTCACAATTTAACCGAATATCCCTATAAGGCTCTGCGCAGACGCCGTCTTCGACAACAGCCGAAGGAACTGAAGATCAGCAGCAGCAGCAGGTGCTAGGTGCCGATGAACAGCTGGAGCAAACAGAAGAGCCATCGACCTCTCAGCCGGCAGAAGCAGATGCTGAAGCCCAGAAGCAGACGTATTTGACACCGTATCGTAGAGACTTGTGCCGCCTTCTACTGGCCACTCTGCAGCTCCTGTCTGGCCAACCTGCGGCCGCTGCTCCCATCCTGAACTCCCTGGCGAATTCCGCCGAGGTCGAGAGATCCGTTAGAGTGAATGCGCTGATTAAACTCGCTTCCCTGGCTATGCAGGCGGCGATGCCCGGCCAGGCGGATGTGCTCACGGAGAGTGTCCTGGGTCATTTCGATCGCGCCCAACAACTATGCCCGGACCATCCGGATGCTCATCATCATCGAGGCCAGATGCTGCTGCTGACTGACCGTCTAGACGAAGCCCTGGTGCATCTGGCCAAGGCGTGCGAGGTCTGTTGACTCTTCTCTGCTGTTTCAATGTTGATTTAACATCCTAAATCCCATCATTCTCCCCTCTGAATCCCAGATATCCTAAATCCCATCATTCTCCCCTCTGAATCCCAGATATCCTAAATCCCATCATTGTCCTCACTGAATCCCAGATATCCTAAATCCCATAATTGTCCTCACTGAATCCCAGATATCCTAAATCCCATAATTGTCCTCACTGAATCCCAGATATCCTAAATCCCATCATTGTCCTCACTGAATCCCAGATATCCTAAATCCCATCATTGTCCTCACTGAATCCCAGATATCCTAAATCCCATCATTGTCCTCACTGAATCCCAGATATCCTAAATCCCATCATTGTCCTCACTGAATCCCAGATATCCTAAATCCCATCATTGTCCTCACTGAATCCCAGATATCCTAAATCCCATCATTGTCCTCACTGAATCCCAGATATCCTAAATCCCATCATTGTCCTCACTGAATCCCAGATATCCTAAATCCCATCATTGTCCTCACTGAATCCCAGATATCCTAAATCCCATCATTGTCCTCACTGAATCCCAGATATCCTAAATCCCATCATTGTCCTCACTGAATCCCAGATATCCTAAATCCCATCATTGTCCTCACTGAATCCCAGATATCCTAAATCCCATCATTGTCCTCACTGAATCCCAGATATCCTAAATCCCATCATTGTCCTCACTGAATCCCAGATATCCTAAATCCCATCATTGTCTTCACTGAATCCCAGGTATCCTAAATCCCATCATTGTCCTCATTGAATCCCAGATATCCTAAATCCCATCATTGTCCTTACTGAATCCCAGATATCCTAAATCCCATCATTGTCCTCACTGAATCCCAGATATCCTAAATCCCATCATTGTCCTCACTGAATCCCAGATATCCTAAATCCCATTCAGGGAGCGCCGGCCAACCCCATCCCGGCAGTTCAGCGGGCCTACGCTTCCCATCGCACCGGTGGCCATGGCGCCCTTGATCAGCTGCGCCGTCTCACCGAGAAGCACCGCGGATGTGGCGAGGCGCACTCCCTTTACGCCCAGGCTCTGCTGGAGTCGCAACAGTTCGACTCGGCCGAGAAGGCTTTCAAACGGGTTACTGAGGTGAGCTGATGAACCTCAGTGACTCTATGACTGCATGACCCCCTACCTCATTGACTCTATGACTGCATGACCCCCTGCCTCAGTGACTCTATGACTGCATGACCCCCTGCCTCAGTGACTATGAATGCATGACCCCCTACCTCAGTGACTCTATGACTGCATGACCCCCTGCCTCAGTGACTATGAATGCATGACCCCCTACCTCAGTGACTCTATGACTCTATGACTGCATGACCCCCTACCTCAGTGACTCTATGACTGCATGACCCCCTACCTCAGTGACTCTATGACTGCATGACCCCCTACCTCAGTGACTCTATGACTGCATGACCCCCTACCTCATTGACTCTATGACTGCATGACCCCCTGCCTCAGTGACTCTATGACTGCATGACCCCCTGCCTCAGTGACTATGAATGCATGACCCCCTACCTCAGTGACTCTATGACTCTATGACTGCATGACCCCCTACCTCAGTGACTCTATGACTGCATGACCCCCTACCTCAGTGACTCTATGACTGCATGACCCCCTACCTCAGTGACTCTATGACTGCATGACCCCCTACCTCAGTGACTCTATGACTGCATGACCCCCTACCTCAGTGACTCTATGGCTGCATGACCCCTTCCTCAGTGACTCTATGACTGCATGACCCCCTACCTCATTGACTCTATGACTGCATGACCCCCTGCCTCAGTGACTATGAATGCATGACCCCCTACCTCAGTGACTCTATGACTCTATGACTGCATGACCCCCTACCTCAGTGACTCTATGACTGCATGACCCCCTACCTCAATCGCTATAACTGTACTACCGTGTCTCAAAGTTTTTAAGTCTATATAACTATATCGTTATAACATCATGATTGTACGGAATTACCCTTCGACAATGACTATTTGACCTTATGATTTATGACTTTAATGTCCATATATGTATACGACCCTTCCAACTGTCTGGTTTCCATTAACCCTAACTTGATGACTCAGTGTCCTAATTACATGACCCAAGCAAGCATCTCAAATAAGCAAATGACCTTCAATTGGCCTCCCAAATATGCAGTTGGAGCCGGACTCCGGCACAGCTTTCGTGCACCAGGGCCTGCTGCGCATGCAGGCGCGCAACGACACAGAAGGCGGCGTGGCTCTCATCCAACGCGCCCTAGAAGTGGAACCCAGATGCGAATTCGCTTTGGAGACTTTGGCCACCATTGAAGTTCAGCGGGGCAATCTGGATGCCGCCATTGGCCTATTCGATAGGGCCATTGCTCTGACCAAAACTGAGGCTGAACTGGCGCATCTATGGGCTCTGCGCGAGGCTGCGGATGTTCAACTACAGCTGGCCAGGGATATGGGATTGCGAATGCCATCGCTGGCTACCATGCAGCAGGCCTTCTGAACAGCTCCCATGCTCAACAATGGCTGAGCACTGCTTAGTGATCATCTTTGCTTTTTTGACACCTAATTTGTCTGCTTATTGTAACCAGTTCTCTCCTGTATCTCCAGTAACCAGTACGTTCCACCCTCCTCCCCTGTCTCCCCCACCTATCTACCCCTCACCCTGCCTCTGTCTCCCCCATCTATCTACCCATCCCCTCCCCCCTGTCTCCCCCATCTATCTACCCCTCCCCTCTGTCTCCCCTATCTATCTACCCCTCCCCTCCCCCCTGTCTCCCCATCCATCTACCCCTCCCCTCTGTCTCCCCCATCTATCTACCCCTTCCCTCCCCCCTGTCTCCCCCCATCTATCTACCCCTCCCTTCCCCGCTGTCTCCCCCATCTATCTGCCCCTCTCCTTCCCCTCTGTCTCCCCCATCTATCTAGCCCCCCTCCCCCTGTCTCCCCTATTTATCTAGCCCTCTCCTTTTTCTGTCTTATATATCCAGCCCATCTTAAATTACATAATTTTAAACATAATCCACTAACGTTTTGCATTATGATGTATTTTTCAAATTAACAAATAAAATTAAGCTATAATTGTGGTTTATAGATGTTGTTTAAACGCCAGCAAATGCCTTCTATATGAGCTGTAGCAAGGATGCTCTATTCACGATAATGAAATACCAATGTCCTGATCTAAATAAACTGCCGTCTTTTCTAGATCCAGTAATTTTTCGGCATGCACAGCCGCTTAGAATTATGTTCATTCCTCATTTTTATTATCTCTTATAAAATTTTTATGAGATTAGGTTAATCTACAATAATATTACTGTTTTATAAGTATTGATTTTTTATCTTAATGATGATATCGATAGGCAATGACCAATGCTTGTCTCGCTGATTTCTAAGTTAAGCCTCAACGTTTGTTCAAATCCTGTTGATTGAACTACTCTACTGATTAGTAGAGCTGTTTGAACATTAATTTCTCTTTTTGTGCGCCTGTTCACGTTAATAGTGTCCAACTTTTTGATAAAGCACTGCATAGCGTTAGCCTTATTTAAATATCCTATTTTTGTGTGCTTCATTTAGATAATATTATACCAACACAAGCCTTACGTCATCCAGCACATGTTACTAGTTATTTTCGGTTTAGTAAATTTAGATACCACATTCTGACACGGTTGCTAACTATGAAGACAAAATATAAACAAATACCTGTGAATTGTCACCGTGGTTGTCCAGAATAAAAAATATATTCAAAATTAGTATACAGTTTTGCTGTTGTTTTTAATTTTTAATTGCAATTCCGATTTTAACTCTTTTAGGACTTACTCCACTCAATTTGTAATAGTAAGCATAAGTGAGACCGATTCTCATAGTGTGAGATCATTTGCGAGACCGATTCTCATAGTGTGAGATCATTTGCGAGACCGATTCTCATTCTGTGAGATCATTAGTGAGACCGATTCTCATAGTGTGAGATCATTAGTGAGACCGATTCTCATAGTGTGAGATCATTAGTGAGACCGATTCTCATAGTGTGAGATCATTAGTGAGACCGATTCTCATAGTGTGAGATCATTAGTGAGACCGATTCTCATAGTGTGAGATCATTAGTGAGACCGATTCTCATAGTGTGAGATCATTAGTGAGACCGATTCTCATAGTGTGAGATCATTAGTGAGACCGATTCTCATTCTGTGAGATCATTAGTGAGACCGATTCTCATAGTGTGTGATCATTAGTGAGACCGATTCTCATTCTGTAAAATCATTAGTGAGACCGATTCTCATAATGTGAGATCATTAGTGAGACCGATTCTCATAGTGTGAGATCATTAGTGAGACCGATTCACATTCTGTGAGATCATTTGCGAGACCGATTCTCATAGTGTGAGATCATTAGTGAGACCGATTCTCATAGTGTGAGATCATTAGTGAGACCGATTCTCATAGTGTGAGATCATTAGTGAGACCGATTCTCATAGTGTGAGATCATTAGTGAGACCGATTCTCATAGTGTGAGATCATTAGTGAGACCGATTCTCATAGTGTGAGATCATTAGTGAGACCGATTCTCATAGTGTGAGATCATTAGTGAGACCGATTCTCATAGTGTGAGATCATTAGTGAGACCGATTCTCATAGTGTGAGATCATTAGTGAGACCGATTCTCATTCTGTGAGATCATTAGTGAGACCGATTCTCATAGTGTGTGATCATTAGTGAGACCGATTCTCATTCTGTAAAATCATTAGTGAGACCGATTCTCATAATGTGAGATCATTAGTGAGACCGATTCTCATAGTGTGAGATCATTAGTGAGACCGATTCACATTCTGTGAGATCATTTGCGAGACCGATTCTCATAGTGTGAGATCATTAGTGAGACCGATTCTCATAGTGTGAGATCATTAGTGAGACCGATTCTCATAGTGTGAGATCATTAGTGAGACCGATTCTCATAGTGTGAGATCATTAGTGAGACCGATTCTCATTCTGTGAGATCATTAGTGAGACCGATTCTCATTCTGTGAGATCATTAGTGAGACCGATTCTCATTCTGTGAGATCATTAGTGAGACCGATTCTCATTCTGTGAGATCATTAGTGAGACCGATTCACTTAATTTGCTAAAGAAAACAACGGAGATCTCTACGAAAAGCTCTGCTTTATATCAGGGCAATATTTTATTTCCTATCAGAGACTATAGCCAGAACAGCATCATCACGTGGACAGGCCTGTTTATAAGATATCTTTATTGTGCTAGATTGTCTTATCTTATTAAGCGCGGTTTGGTTATTAAGCGAGGCCAAGCTGCATCGTCACTGTGCTCACTCGTCATCCGCGTCATCGTTGTACACGACTCCGGCGTACTTGGCCGCCTCGGTGGGCAGCCGGGACTCGAGCTTGGCGCGCCACTCCTCGGCCAGCTTTTTGATGTCGCCTCCAGAGCCGCCGTACTCAGCTGGGAGAATTCTGGCGGGGATCTCGGCCTGCAGAGACTCCTTTGAGCTCTTGTGGACTCGCACCAGCTCCTTGACCGACTTGCTCATGAACACCTTCAGCAGTTCGTAGAGTGCGTTGAACACCGTCGACGTGTTAAAGTAGTTGACGTGCTTCAGCCTGACGGGATAGGCATCCTGGATGGCCGACAGCTTCTTGGTGGCGTCCAGGCTCCAGTAGCTGAGGTGGCGCATCTCGAAGCCCTGAGGGCACGTTTTTCGCTTGTCTGTGCTAGCCGAACCAGCATGACATGCAATCCCATCCTATCACATCCCGTCCCATTCATCCCATCACATCCCATCCCATCCCATAACATCACATCCCATTCCATCCCATCACATCCCATAACATCACATCCCATTCCATCCCATCACATCCCATCCCAGTTATCCCATCCCATCCCATCACATCCCATCCCAGTTATCCCATCCCATCCCATTCCATCCCATCACATCCCATCCCAGTTATCCCATCCCATCCCATCACATCCCATCCCATCACATCCCATCCCATCCCGTCCCATCCCATCCCATCACATCCCGTCCCATCCCATCCCATCACATCCCGTCCCATCCCATCCCATCACATCCCGTCCCATCCTATCCCATCCCATCCCATAACATCACATCCCATCCCATAACATCACATCCCATCCCATAACATCACATCCCTTCCCATAACATCACATCCCATCCCATAACATCACATCCCATCCCATAACATCATATCACATCCCGTCCCATCCCATCCCATTCCATCCCATTCATCACATTCCGTCCCATCCTATCCCATCCTATCCCATCCCATCCATCCCATCCCATCCCATCATTCACTCTATCAGTCACCGTGACACCATCTCTGTTTCGTTAGTAAAGTCTGCAGCTCGGAATGCTAGTTGTCAGGGCAGGCTACCTTCCTTGGCCCAAAGACTGGGAACCCCTGCTGCCCGAAGTACTGGGTACCGAAGAGGACTGCGGTTTCTGTCAACACTGGATTCCCCTGAGCGACACCGCAGCTCCTGTTGCCCGCGGTTGCTAGGGCTTAGCTGAGTCGGTGTCCTCTGCTGCTGGGTCACAGTGAGTCCAGGCCCTGAGCCAGGCGCTCACCTGAAAGTCCACCATGGTGACGAGTCCGGCGGACCTGGTAGCCGGGTCCGAGCACAGCACATCGTAGCACATGTTCATGTAGCGAGACATGTCCTCGAAGCTCACCCGATCCGGCTGCCACAGTCCGCTGCGGAACAGCACCACCACAGCTCCGCTATCGTCCTTGCCCAGCTCCACCACGTAGCCTGCAGTCAGGAGCTCCTGGATCGGCTCCGAGCTGACGTCCGGGTAGACGAACCAGTCCGCCGCTCCCTTCGACTTCGAGGCGCGGACCCGGCAGAAGTTCGTCAGCCGCCGCCTGGCAGCTTCTTCGTCGCCGGAGTCAGCCGAGGCGGCCACCTCGACGAACTTTGCGAGGACCTCGTCGGACAGCGACAGGCCTTTGAGACTGTCCTGCGACTCGGCCCAGCACCTCAGGTCAGCGATGGCGGCTGCCGATGCCATTGCTCCGTCTCTTAAGTTTGAGAAGAGGTTCTTTTTGAAAGGCGTGTTAAAATCGATCACGAATTCAGGCATTGTCCGGCAACTAAAGCTCCATTTTATATGCATGACTTGCAGCCAGCGCCACAATACTGGTTAGTTCTGCGAGTACTCAACTGGCGCCCATTGGCCGACCGGCTTTTTTTAGCTGATTCCAATCCTCCTTTTGGACAGCTCTCACGTCCACACTTCTCTTGGGATGCCTGCCTCCTTGCTTTCACTCACTCTCTCCTTCTCCAAATGGTTGCAAAGTCAGGCTTTTCCTCATTTCTTATTCCGATGGCGTCTGGCTAGTAAAAAAATTGCCAAGCTATTTGCTTCTTTCAGTGAAGTGCGACGGTCTTGCTGTCTGGCGTGGCAGCAGACGCTGATCAGAGAAAATGATATTCCGCATCTGGTTTTCAAAGCAGCTGTTGTGAGCAACATTTCTAGCAAATGCTTGCTTACAAAGACTGGTGCAAAATGAGTTCAGCTTTTTGCGCGCTGATTATCTACTCATGCGATTTCAGAGGCTAAACGGCTTCGCTTTTCATTGTATTTTCTGCTCATCATGGCTCGATTCCTGTAATTGAGGATTAAAAAGTTTAGCCGCTAGTTTCGGGATATTAGAAGCATCTGTGCTAGTCGATAATTAAACTAATTGCCAACAATCGACTCATTTTCCAGTTGGAAACAGTTTAGCTGCTCAACAACACGATTCACAGTGACCGCACTTGGCAACACCGGCTCTGTGACCGCCCGCGCTTTACATTACTCTTGCACATTTGTTTGGTTGGGATAGAGTTCACAGTAAAAGTCCAAATCCCATCTATCTATCCAATTCTAAATCCCATTTATATCTATTCAATTCTAAATCCCATCTATATCTATTCAATTCTAAATCCCATCTATATCTATTCAATTCTAAATCCCATTTATATCTATTCAATTCTAAATCCCATCTATATCTATTCAATTCTAAATCCCATTTATATCTATCTAATTCTAAATCCCATCTATATGTATCAAATTCTAAACCCTATCTATATCTATTCAATTCTAAATCCCATTTATATCTATCTAATTCTAAATCCCATCTATATGTATCAAATTCTAAACCCTATCTATATCTATCCAATTCTAAATCCCATTTATAACAATCCAATTCTAAATCCTATCTATATCTATCCAATTCCACAAAGCCATGGATATCTATCCAATTCCACAAAGCCATGGATATCTATCCAATTTCACAAAGCCATGGATATCTATCCAATTCCACAAAGCCATGGATATCTATCCAATTTCACAAAGCCATGGATATCTATCCAATTCCACAAAGCCATGGATATCTATCCAATTCCACAAAGCCATGGATTTCTATCCAATTCCACAAAGCCATGGATATCTATCCAATTTCACAAAGCCATGGATATCTATCCAATTCCACAAAGCCATGGATATCTATCCAATTCCACAAAGCCATGGATATCTATCCAATTTCACAAAGCCATGGATATCTATCCAATTCCACAAAGCCATGGATATCTATCCAATTCACAAAGCCATGGATATCTATCCAATTTCACAAAGCCATGGATATCTATCCAATTCCACAAAGCCATGGATATCTATCCAATTCCACAAAGCCATGGATATCTATCCAATTCCACAAAGCCATGGATATCTATCCAATTCCACAAAGCCATCGAGATCTATCCAATTCCACAAAGCCATAGATATTTATCCAATTCCACAAAGCCATCGAGATCTATCCAATTCCACAAAGCCATCGAGATCTATCCAATTCCACAAAGCCATCGAGATCTATCCAATTCCACAAAGCCATCTAGATCTATCCAATTCCACAAAGCCATTGAGATCTATCCAATTCCACAAAGCCATCGAGATCTATCCAATTCCACAAAGCCATCGAGATCTATCCAATTCCACAAAGCCATCTAGATCTATCCAATTCCACAAAGCCATTGAGATCTATCCAATTCCACAAAGCCATCGAGATCTATCCAATTCTAAATCCTTCGCAACTATTTTCGTCTGACGAGACAGAGGAATAAATCTAATAAAATAGCAGCTTTACTCTGAGATCGCATTTTTTCTACTCGTTAATATTTCGCTACACAAAATGGTGAGGATAAAATTATGCATAATTTAGTAAGGAAACGTTGATGGCCTACATTGGAAGACATAAAAATATCATTTTGGATCCTGTCTAGTAATATCCTTCATCGCTTCCTCAATCCAATATTTTATGCTTCATGCATAAAACGCCAATTTTATTGCATTATTCGAAGACACAGAATGCATATTTTATTTCTGTCATATGGTTGACACTTTATTACATTTCCTCTTTTAGTAGTAATTGAGTTCTCAAATAAATTATTTCTATTTAATTGCGCATCTCGGACACATCTGCGCTCACATGCTTCTCTACTTGCAGTAGTACAGAAGGCTTAGCAGTAGAAAAACCGCGGGGGTATTTTAAATACCCCGTATTTTCCTTTTTCTGTGTCTCCTAAATCCCGAACACAGCCTAGCATTTTCTGCTCTATCCGATTATTAGTAATAATAATTACGGCTCGTAATAATGATTGATTACACCTGCCCAAATTGGGCCAGATGTGGCAGCCGACAGCACAGCCGGAGATAATGCGCGGCGCATCTGAAGGCTGCGTACAGCTGTTCAGTCCATGGACTGGGGGGACGCCACACCCGCCTTGAATTATCCCAGCTGATGCTGGTACCCATTGGTACCCATTTTACAGCTGGGTGGGCTGAAGCAATGCAGAGTTAAGTGTCTTGCTAAAGGACACAAATTGTTCCAGTGGAGTCAGGAATCGAACCCCCGACCTGGTCGGCATGGTCGAGATATTCAACGACTCTCGTCGGGTGTTTGGTGGCAAAAACCACCAAACTGGGAAAAAAATTCTGCTCACAAAGTTTCATCATGTAATCATGTCGGCTTTTGAACTTTTTGACTTTTGAAGCAGTATGGATTCGCCAATTAGGGTTTTACATAGCAATGTTAGTTGTCCATGTCACCAGGGTCTTCGAAAAAAGTCGCTGAATATCACGACGATGCTGACATCAGACGTCAGATGGGATGGGATGGGTTGGGATGGGATGAGATGGGATGAGATGGGATGAGATGGGATGTGATGGGATGGGATGGGATGGCTTGGGATGGGATGGGATGGGATGGGATGGGATGTGATGCGATGGGATGGGATGTGATGAGATGGGATGGGATGGGATGAGATGGGATGGGATGGGATGGGATGGGATGAGATGGGATGGGATGGGATGGGATGGGATGGGATGTGATGGGCTTTGAAAGTTTGTTCATTGTAAAGAGCGGAAGATTTTGATCGATATGTTGGACTTTCTCGAAAATCGGCCATTCGTTTTGGGAGCTATGGTGAAGTAGTCAGTGGGTGTTTGAAATAGCCCCGTGGTTTTTCCGCAGGGGGAAAATAGATTGTTTATATTATTCGTTATGCAGTTGTTTTCAACTATTAGTATAAACGATTTCCATGGTATCATGTGAGATTAATGAAGCAATCAATAATCCATTATGCAAACCGTTGTCAGTATATTCTGCCAGTTTTTGTTATTCTTAGAAATTCTTGTTTTCCCATAGCTCAGTACTTATCCTGGCAGACTGTGCTGGGGTTATTCAGTTCACTGGCTGTTGTGCTGCTAATCCCAATTAGACAAACGGGAAGTAATGAATTGCGGAATTTCGGTTCTGGCAATTGCTTGCACTTATGTGAGTTTATTATCCGAAATATGCTTTTGCGCTGTGAATGCACGAAGTGGATAGTTTATCTGCGCAGTGGCGAAGCCAAAAACAGTCTCATCGATCTATAAGTTCATTGCGACAGCCTTAGTTGAACATTCTTTGGAAAGTATTAAAGTATTTATACCTGTACATTGGGCTCATTTACCAGTTACATTACTCACCTCAGTCACTGGGATGGGGTGGGATGGAATGGGATGGGATAGAATGGGATGCGATGGGATGGGATGGGATGGGATGGGATGGGATGGGATGGGATGGAATGGGATGGAATGGGATGCGATGGGATGGGATGGAATGGGATGGGTTGGGTTGGGATGGGATGGGATGGGATGGAATGGGATGCGATGGGATGGGATGGAATGGGATGGGTTGGGTTGGGATGGGATGGGATGGGATGGGATGTAATGGGATGTGATGGGATGTGATGGGATGGGTTGGGATGGGATGGGATGGGATGGGATGGGATGGGATGGGATGGGATGGGATAACTGGGATGGGATGGGATAACTGGGATGGGATGTGATGGGATGGGACGGGATGTGATGGGATGGGATAACTGGGATGGGATGTAATGGGATGGGATGGGATGAGATAGGATGGAATGGGATGGGTTGGGTTGGGTTGGGATGGGATGGGATGGGATGTGATGTGATGGGATGTAATGGGATGTAATGGGATGTGATGGGATGGGATGGGATGGGTTGGGATGGGATGGGATGGGATGGGATGGGATGGGATGGGTTGGGATGGGATGGGACGGGATGTGATGGGATGGGATAACTGGGATGGGATGTGATGGGATGGGATGGGATGGGATGGGACGGGATGTGATGGGATGGGATGTAATGGGATGTAATGGGATGTGATGGGATGGGATGGGATGGGTTGGGATGGGATGGGATGGGATGTGATGTGATGGGATGTAATGGGATGTAATGGGATGTGATGGGATGGGATGGGATGGGTTGGGATGGGATGGGATGGGATGGGATGGGATGGGATGGGTTGGGATGGGATGGGACGGGATGTGATGGGATGGGATAACTGGGATGGGATGTGATGGGATGGGATGGGATAACTGGGATGGGATGTGATGGGATGGAATGGGATGTGATGGTATGGGATGGGATGGGATGTGACGGGATATGATGTCCAAAAAGTCTCCGTGGACTGCACTAGTAAAAAGTGTATATTTAACAGAAGTACATTTGCGGGCTACTTCGAATGTTTCAATTCGGGTTGGCTGCTATTCCAGTGCTCTATAGATCATGAAAGAATGTTTAAAAATGTATCGCTAGACTGCGGGTGTTTCGTTAAGCCGAGCCATAAATCTTAGTTTCGCGGCAGCATGTAGCTGCATTAGCATTAGCAGTCGTCGCCAATCTAGATACAGCAGTGTGGCACCAAGTCTAGAAAGCTAATTTGCGAACCAGGCAGCAAACTTCAAGTTTTTCGGAGCGAAAATAAGGCGGAACAGGGGTTGGATGCGCGCGCAACACTGCTGTTGATATTTCCTAGCCGAAACCAATGGCAACCTTTGGGAGGGCACACCAGCCAACCGATTTATAAGACAGACAGCCGGATCATTTGCTTTTAGAAGAGCGACTCCTTGCTTTAAACATTATCCTAACACATAGAGCAATGTCATCGGCAGCCGCCATCGCTGACCTGAGGTGCTGGGCCGAGTCGCAGGACAGTCTCAAAGGCCTGTCGCTGTGCGACGAGGTCCTCGCAAAGTTCGTCGAGGTGGCCGCCTCGGCTGACTCCGGCGACGAAGAAGCTGCCAGGCGGCGGCTGACGAACTTCTGCCGGGTCCGCGCCTCGAAGTCGAAGGGAGCGGCGGACTGGTTCGTCTACCCGGACGTCAGCTCGGAGCCGATCCAGGAGCTCCTGACTGCAGGCTACGTGGTGGAGCTGGGCAAGGACGATAGCGGAGCTGTGGTGGTGCTGTTCCGCAGCGGACTGTGGCAGCCGGATCGGGTGAGCTTCGAGGACATGTCTCGCTACATGAACATGTGCTACGATGTGCTGTGCTCGGACCCGGCTACCAGGTCCGCCGGACTCGTCACCATGGTGGACTTTCAGGTGAGCGCCTGGCTCAGGGCCTGGACTCACTGTGACCCAGCAGCAGAGGACACCGACTCAGCTAAGCCCTAGCAACCGCGGGCAACAGGAGCTGCGGTGTCGCTCAGGGGAATTTAGTGTTGACAGAAACCGCAGTTCTCTTCGGTACCTACTGGGCAGCAGGGGTTCCCAGTCTTTGGGCCAAGGAAGGTAGCCTGCCCTGACAACTAGCATTCCGAGCTGCAGACTTTACTAACGAAACAGAGATGGTGTCACGGTGACTGATAGAGTGAATGATGGGATGGGGTGGGATGGATGGGATGGGATAGGATGGGATAGTATGGGACGGAATGTGATGAATGGGATGGAATGGGATGGGATGGGACGGGATGTGATATGATGTTATGGGAAGGGATGTGATGTTATGGGATGGGATGTGATGTTATGGGAAGGGATGTGATGTTATGGGATGGGATGGGATAGGATGGGACGGGATGTGATGGGATGGGATGGGATGGGATGTGATGGGATGGGATGTGATGGGATGGGATGTGATGGGATGGGATGGGATAACTGGGATGGGATGTGATGGGATGGAATGGGATGGGATGGGATAACTGGGATGGGATGTGATGGGATGGGATGGGATAACTGGGATGGGATGTGATGGGATGGAATGGGATGGGATGGGATAACTGGGATGGGATGTGATGGGATGGGATGGGATAACTGGGATGGGATGTGATGGGATGGAATGGGATGGGATGGGATAACTGGGATGGGATGTGATGGGATGGGATGGGATAACTGGGATGGGATGTGATGGGATGGAATGGGATGTGATGTTATGGGATGGGATGGGATGTGATGGGATGAATGGGATGGGATGTGATGGAATGGGATGGCATGTCATTCTGGTTCGGCTAGCACAGACCAGCGAACAACGTGCCCTCAGGGCTTCGAGATGCGCCACCTCAGCTACTGGAGCCTGGACGCCACCAAGAAGCTGTCGGCCATCCAGGATGCCTATCCCGTCAGGCTGAAGCACGTCAACTACTTTAACACGTCGACGGTGTTCAACGCACTCTACGAGCTGCTGAAGGTGTTCATGAGCAAGTCGGTCAAGGAGCTGGTGCGAGTCCACAAGAGCTCAAAGGAGTCTCTGCAGGCCGAGATCCCCGCCAGAATTCTCCCAGCTGAGTACGGCGGCTCTGGAGGCGACATCAAAAAGCTGGCCGAGGAGTGGCGCGCCAAGCTCGAGTCCCGGCTGCCCGCCGAGGCGGCCAAGTACGCCGGAGTAGTGTACAACGATTCTAAGAAATGAAAAGTGCACTGGCTGCCTCCTAAGCAGCGAAGTTCTTCTGTTGTTATTCGGATGTCTCTGATTGAGGCGAGTTTAGGGTATCGGATAGTCGAGCTGAAACGTGACGACTAGTCTCCTGTTTGGTTGGAACTCAAGACTTGAGTCTGTTATCTCTGCTTTTCATTTGCGTCTAAAATGAACAGACAACCCTTTAAACTTTCGAGACTTTGATGAGATAGAGATTGAGTGGTAGACGATCAGACGATACTTGTCTACCTAAAACGATAAGCTTGTTTCGTTCTAAAACTAAATATAGAAATCAATGTGACTACTCATAGTAATGTTGTAGTGGCTCCTTTTTGTTTAACTACACCTCACTAGAAACTAGTATAAAGAGTTCAGCAGTCTGCGGGTGAGACCATAGACATAAAGGAGTTTCTGTAGACAGGGGTGTCTACAGATTGACAGGTGTGCCTACTGTTTGACAGGGGTGTCTACAGATTGACAGGTGTGCCTACTGTTTGACAGGGGTGTCTACAGATTGACAGGGGTGTCTACTGTTTGACAGGGGTGTCTACAGATTGACAGGTGTGCCTACTGTTTGACAGGGGTGTCTACAGATTGACAGGGGTGTCTACTGTTTGACAGGGGTGTCTCCTGTTAAACAGGGGTGTCTACTGTTTGACAGGGGTGTCTCCTGTTAAACAGGGGTGTCTACTGTTTGACAGGGGTGTCTCCTGTGTGCCTACTGTTAGACAGGTGTGCCTACTGTTAGACAGGTGTGCCTACTGTTAGACAGGTTTGTCTGCTGTTAGACAGAGGTATCTACTTGTTTGAGTATGCTTTGTAGTTCTATTTCGTTTTTGCACTAAATTGAGTCTTTGTTTCTAGTCCTTCACGACTAGACAAAGCTTGCCAGATTCAAATATTATTCGTCAATTCTAGAATGCTAAAGCTGCTAGCCGCAGGTCTCCGAGACAGAAGCCAGCCTGAAGGACACGAAGCCCTGGTCTCCAGTCCAGCTACCATTAGAAACGCAGCCGCCGAGGCAGAAGGAACCTCCGCCTCCGCCGTTGTGTCCGTAGTTCAGTCCGGCGCCTCCTCCGCTGAAGCCACCGCCTGCGCCAGGAGTTCCTCTGCCCGAGCTGCTCTGAAAACCGCCTCCTCCGCCGCCGCCGAAGCCGCCGTCGCTGGAGCTGCCACCTCCAGCAACGCCACCCGTCCAGCCGTCGGCCCGACTGCCGCCGCGCTCACCGTCCGAGGAGCTCCGCCTGGGGTTGACGGCCTTGCCCAGCCAGCCGGCACCGCAGCCACCGTGGCTGAGAGAGGCAGGAGTGGCGTTCGGGTTGTTGAACCCCGGCTGACCATCGGCACCCCCAAATCCCGAGAAAGCGCTGTTGGACCCGTAGCTGTCCGACCCGTTGACTCCAACTTCGCCCCACTTTCCTGTTTTAAAAAGGTGTTCACAATGAAGACTTCAAATTAGTCAAAAGTACTCGAGACTACTTTGGTTTGCTAGCGTTCTAAGGATGAGGATGAGTTCTAAGGACAGTAACACCAGCATTATCTGCTAACGATGCGAATTCGAGCGTATCTTAGTGCAAGGCTTTATTCGGATAAATTTGACAGTTGGTGGAAAATGCAAAAATTATTATTGACCAACCATTGCCGAAGTTGGAGGCACCGCCGCCTCCGCCCGCGGCCAACAGCAGCAGCAGGTCGGAGCTGCGGTACACGAAGCTGCCGCCGCCTCCGCCGCCTCCTCCTAATTGTGCGGAGGTCGAGCCGCCCATCTGGCCGACGACGACGGTCAGCCGGGTGCCGGCCGTCAGGTTCGCCCTGGCGCTCACCCGGGCACCCAGGCCTCCTGTTGTGTTCGTAAAGGTGTTGCCGCCACCCCTGGCTCCCGCAGCCTCGATCAGGTAGCAGCCGGTGGTGCCAATGACCACAGACTGCGTCGAGCCGTTTCGGCCTGTAGCGACACTGTCTGAAAGTAATGCGACATTGCGATTCGGTTTCGCTATTCAGAGAATCTTCAGGACTTTCTTCCTACCGATGGTCACTGACGGACCAACACGCCAGAGGCTGTCCTCGGCTCTCCACACCTTCGCACCGACTTCAAAACCCAGGACAATCAGCATCTTGACAATCAGAAGTCCAGACGCAACTGACGATGACAGAGCTTGTCCAGCAAGGATCAACTGGCAGGCGCGGTCGCGTTGCGCAACGGACACCGCGAAACAGCCGATCTTCTCGCACTCGAACAGGCAGGCCATCTTTGACTTGGCGGCCCTGACCACCTGTGCGCCGCTGCTGTCCAGGGCTACCATCTGCGGCCCGTCCGTTGCGTAGTACTTCCGCTCAGCAATGCCTCCCAGTGCTGCCTGCGAGCTGACGGAGGCTGGAACGCGTTTGACGGCTAGAATGCAGCTCCGATTTGATTGGAAATATTCTTC
The DNA here is from genome assembly GCA_950097015.1 of Macrostomum hystrix. NCBI lineage: Eukaryota > Metazoa > Platyhelminthes > Macrostomidae > Macrostomum > Macrostomum hystrix. The sequence continues at coordinate 10,661,558 of CATNEN010000001.1, forward strand.
TGTACACCTTACTGATTGCCACCCGCAACGTACTGAACAAATAGTAAAAGTCACAGAGAAACTGCTTTCACTTTCGGTAAAACTTTCACGCTGAAACAAGAAATCGGCATAAAAATTTTCAAAGCCAGCAGGCAACTGTCAGTGCCAACAATCAACTGTCAGTGCCAGCAATCAACTGTCAGTGCCAGCAATAAACTGTCAGTGCCAACAATCAACTGTCAGTACCAACAATTAACTGTCAGTGCCAGCAATCAACTGTCAGTGTCAGCAATCAACTGTCAGTGCCAGCAATCAACTGTCAGTGTCAGCAATCAACTGTCAGTGCCAACAATCAACTGTCAGTGCCATCAATCAACTGTCAGTGTCAGCAATCAACTGTCAGTGTCAGCAATCAACTGTCAGTGTCAGCAATCAACTGTCAGTGTCAGCAATCAACTGTCAGTGTCAGCAATCAACTGTCAGTGTCAGCAATCAACTCTCAGTGCCAGCAATCAACTGTCAGTGCCAGCAATCAACTGTCAGTGCCATCAATCAACTGTCAGTGCCAGCAATCAACTGTCAGTGCCATCAATCAACTCACCAATCAGCAGGATGAAGGGAATCGATGCGCTAGCTTTCACAGACATTTCTGCTAAAATAAATTGTTCGAAAGACAGGTTTTTTTAGTCTAGATTACAAAACAGATCGTAAAATGCTCTGCGGTTTCTTTCGTTTTTCCTTTCTCTCTACTCTCTATATAGCTACTCAATGCTGTTACTGACAGTCAGTGGTTGAGTTGTTTCCGTTCTCGCTTCAATTGTGATAGTAGGTAACTTGCAGTAAAGTTAAGCTCAATTTTTGTCTAAAAATGTTTCAGCGTTTCTGCTGCCTCTGCTGGCATGAAGCATGACAATGAATTGTTGTAAACAAGGTGACGGATTCTTTCTTGGCCTGGTTGACTGACCACGGCAAAAATTTTGAGGCCTGCCAGCTGAATGGGCTTGATCCGATTCTCTTCCACAGCAATTGTCTGAATTCTCAAGTTTCAAGACGGCTTGTGTCTTCGCTGCTGCACATAGTTGTACAAGGCAAAAGATAACACTTTGATTTAGGCTCCAAAATACTTACTTTTTTGCATTCAATTGGCAAATTCAATGGAAACATAGACAGAAGATTCTGGGCCTGCTGTGCAATTTTCTGTCACTGAATAATCTGACAGTGGCCCACTGCCCACAAGCAAATTTACTCTAGTTTACTAATTTATTAAATATTCTACGACAGGAAATACTGACCACTCAGAATTTAAGAGTAGACCCACTCTCCATTCCCACTCTCCTATCCCACTGTCCCATCCCACTGTCCCATCCCACTGTCTCATCCCACTGTCTCATCCCACTGTCTCATCCCACTGTCTCATCCCACTCTCCTATCCCACTGTCCCATCCCACTGTCTCATCCCACTCTCCTATCCCACTGTCCCATCCCACTGTCTCATCCCACTCTCCTATCCCACTGTCCCATCCCACTGTCTCATCCAACTGTCCCATCCCACTGTCCCATCCCACTGTCCCATCCCACTGTCTCATCCCACTGTCCCATCCCACTGTCCCATCCCACTGTCTCATCCCACTGTCCCATCCCACTCTCTCATCCCACTCTCTCATCCCACTGTCCCATCCCACTGTCCCATCCCACTGTCCCATCCCACTGTCTCATCCCACTGTCCCATCCCACTGTCCCATCCCACTGTCCTATCCCACTCTCTCATCCCAATGTCCCATCCCACTCTCTCATCACACTCTCTCATCCCACTATCTCATCCCACTGTCTCATCCCACTGTCACATCCCACTGTCTCATCCCAATGTCCCATCCCACTCTCTCATCACACTCTCTCATCCCACTATCTCATCCCACTGTCTCATCCCACTGTCTCATCCCACTGTCTCATCCCACTGTCCCATCCCACTCTCTCATCCCACTGTCCCATCCCACTCTCTCATCCCACTCTCTCATCCCACTCTCTCATCCCACTGTCTCATCCCACTGTCTCATCCCACTGTCTCATCCCACTCTCCTATCCCACTGTCCCATCCCACTCTCTCATCCCACTGTCCCATCCCACTCTCTCATCCCACTGTCCCATCCCACTGTCCCATCCCACTCTCCTATCCCACTGTCCCATCCCACTCTCTCATCCCACTGTCCCATCCCACTCTCTCATCCCACTGTCCCATCCCACTGTCCCATCCCACTGTCCCATCCCACTCTCCATTCCCACTCTCCTATCCCACTGTCCCATCCCACTGTCTCATCCCACTGTCCCATCCCACTCTCTCATCCAACTGTCCCATCCCACTGTCCAATCCCACTGTCCCATCCCACTGTCACATCCCACTGTCTCATCCCAATGTCCCATCCCACTCTCTCATCACACTCTCTCATCCCACTATCTCATCCCACTGTCTCATCCCACTGTCTCATCCCACTGTCTCATCCCACTGTCCCATCCCACTCTCTCATCCCACTGTCCCATCCCACTCTCTCATCCCACTCTCTCATCCCACTCTCTCATCCCACTGTCTCATCCCACTGTCTCATCCCACTGTCTCATCCCACTCTCCTATCCCACTGTCCCATCCCACTCTCTCATCCCACTGTCCCATCCCACTCTCTCATCCCACTGTCCCATCCCACTGTCCCATCCCACTCTCCTATCCCACTGTCCAATCCCACTCTCTCATCCCACTGTCCCATCCCACTCTCTCATCCCACTGTCCCATCCCACTGTCCCATCCCACTGTCCCATCCCACTGTCACATCCCACTGTCTCATCCCACTGTCCCATCCCACTGTCTCATCCCACTGTCCCATCCCACTCTCTCATCCAACTGTCCCATCCCACTGTCCCATCCCACTGTCCCATCCCACTGTCACATCCCACTGTCTCATCCCACTGTCCCATCCCACTCTCTCATCCCACTCTCTCATCCCACTGTCTCATCCCACTCTCCTATCCCACTGTCCCATCCCACTCTCTCATCCCACTGTCCCATCCCACTCTCTCATCCAACTGTCCCATCCCACTGTCCCATCCCACTGTCCCATCCCACTGTCCCATCCCACTGTCACATCCCACTGTCTCATCCCACTGTCCCATCCCACTGTCTCATCCCACTGTCCCATCCCACTCTCTCATCCAACTGTCCCATCCCACTGTCCCATCCCACTGTCCCATCCCACTGTCCCATCCCACTGTCACATCCCACTGTCTCATCCCACTGTCCCATCCCACTCTCTCATCCCACTCTCTCATCCCACTGTCTCATCCCACTGTCTCATCCCACTGTCTCATCCCACTGTCCCATCCCACTCTCTCATCCCACTGTCCCATCCCACTCTCTCATCCCACTCTCTCATCCCACTCTCTCATCCCACTGTCTCATCCCACTGTCTCATCCCACTGTCTCATCCCACTCTCCTATCCCACTGTCCCATCCCACTCTCTCATCCCACTGTCCCATCCCACTCTCTCATCCCACTGTCCCATCCCACTGTCCCATCCCACTCTCCTATCCCACTGTCCCATCCCACTCTCTCATCCCACTGTCCCATCCCACTCTCTCATCCCACTGTCTCATCCCACTGTCCCATCCCACTGTCCCATCCCACTGTCCCATCCCACTCTCTCATCCCACTGTCCCATCCCACTCTCTCATCCCACTCTCTCATCCCACTGTCTCATCCCACTGTCTCATCCCACTGTCTCATCCCACTGTCCCATCCCACTCTCTCATCCCACTGTCCCATCCCACTCTCTCATCCCACTCTCTCATCCCACTCTCTCATCCCACTGTCTCATCCCACTGTCTCATCCCACTGTCTCATCCCACTCTCCTATCCCACTGTCCCATCCCACTCTCTCATCCCACTGTCCCATCCCACACTCTCATCCCACTGTCCCATCCCACTGTCCCATCCCACTCTCTCATCCCACTGTCCCATCCCACTCTCTCATCCCACTGTCACATCCCACTGTCCCATCCCACTCTCTCATCCCACTGTCTCATCCCACTGTCCCATCCCACTGTCCCATCCCACTGTCACATCCCACTGTCTCATCCCACTGTCCCATCCCACTCTCTCATCCCACTCTCTCATCCCACTGTCTCATCCCACTGTCTCATCCCACTGTCTCATCCCACTGTCCCATCCCACTCTCTCATCCCACTCTCTCATCCCACTGTCCCATCCCACTGTCTCATCCCACTGTCCCATCCCACTCTCTCATCCCACTGTCCCATCCCACTGTCTCATCCCACTGTCCCATCCCACTGTCTCATCCCACTCTCTCATCCCACTGTCTCATCCCACTCTCTCATCCCACTCTCCCATCCCATTGTCCCATCCCACTGTCCCATCCCACTCTCTCATCCCACTGTCCCATCCCACTGTCCCATCCCACTCTCTCATCCCACTGTCTCATCCCACTCTCTCATCCCACTGTCTCATCCCACTGTCCAATCCCACTCTCCCATCCCACTGTCCCATCCCACTGTCCCATCCCACTGTCTCATCCCACTGTCCCATCCCACTCTCTCATCCCACTGTCTCATCCCACTGTCCCATCCCCCTCTCTCATCCCACTCTCTCATCCCACTGTCCCATCCCACTGTCCCATCCCACTGTCCCATCCCACTGTCCCATCCCACTGTCACATCCCACTGTCTCATCCCACTCTCTCATCCCACTGTCCCATCCCACTCTCTCATCCCACTGTCTCATCCCACTGTCCCATCCCACTCTCTCATCCCACTGTCTCATCCCACTGTCCCATCCCCCTCTCTCATCCCACTCTCTCATCCCACTGTCCCATCCCACTCTCTCATCCCACTGTCTCATCCCACTCTCTCACCCCACTCTCTCATCCCACTGTCTCATCCCACTGTCTCATCCCACTGTCCCATCCCACTCTCTCATCCCACTGTCCCATCCCACTGTCTCATCCCACTCTCTCACCCCACTCTCTCATCCCACTGTCTCATCCCACTCTCTCACCCCACTCTCTCATCCCACTGTCTCATCCCACTGTCTCATCCCACTGTCTCATCCCACTCTCTCATCCCACTGTCTCATCCCACTGTCCCATCCCACTCTCTCATCCCACTGTCTCATCCCACTCTCTCATCCCACTGTCTCATCCCACTGTCCAATCCCACTCTCCCATCCCACTGTCCCATCCCACTGTCCCATCCCACTGTCTCATCCCACTGTCCCATCCCACTCTCTCATCCCACTGTCTCATCCCACTGTCCCATCCCCCTCTCTCATCCCACTCTCTCATCCCACTGTCCCATCCCACTGTCTCATCCCACTGTCTCATCCCACTGTCTCATCCCACTCTCTCATCCCACTGTCCCATCCCACTCTCTCATCCCACTCTCTCATCCCACTGTCCCATCCCACTCTCTCATCCCACTCTCTCATCCCACTGTCCCATCCCACTGTCCCATCCCACTGTCACATCCCACTGTCTCATCCCACTGTCCCATCCCACTGTCCCATCCCACTCTCTCATCCCACTGTCCCATCCCACTGTCCCATCCCACTGTCTCATCCCACTCTCTCATCCCACTCTCTCATCCCACTCTCTAATCCCTCTGTTGTGACGCAGCCCTCACCTCTGCCCTATCATTTTCATATCTTTCTCATTCCCTGCCCCGCCAGTCGGCTAGCGTGCCCCACCCCAGTCATATGTATCGATCGCCCAGCCTACCCCTAATTGTTAAATGTACATTTCACCCGTGGGCCGGCGCTTGCGTAAGCCCCGGGCGAAGACTTGTTAATTAAATATATATTGACTCTGCGAAGAGACCCGAGTCTCAACCGTTCCGCCTGTTCACCCTGCATTGCTCATTAATTAAAACAGCCTTCAATTCAATCCAAGTTCAAGCCTCGCTGGGCCAGTCGTCGGCCGTAAGTACCCTGCGCTCTCTTTTCTGCCATTCCCTGGGAGACGGGACGGGTGGCACCCGACTGGGACCTGGGCTGTCGCAGCTTCCCCAAAGGCTGTAGGGCCGTGAGACACAACAACTGGTGCCGTGACCAGGATTTCAGTTGGTGCTACCGGTGATTCAGTTTTTTGACGTCTGGTTGTAGAGTGAGAGAGAGTGCTGTGCGTCATGGCCGGATTAGACGATCTCATTGGTGCGTTGACAGCGAGAATCCAGGAACAGCTTCATGTGGGTCAGAGAATCCCTCGTCCGAATAAATATGTTCCCAGTCAAGATTTTGCGCTCTGGCTGCAGCAATTTAATGCGTACTGCGAGGCCACCCAGATCCCCGAGGATCAGAGGAAACAGACTTTGTTGAGTCTCCTTGACTTCGGCACGGCCTTCAAGGCAGTGGCCAACATGGAGTTGGACGAGGAGTTAGGTTATGACCAGTTCGTTGAACAGCTGGAGGCTCGGTTTAGTCAAAATCGAGCGGCTCAGGACTATAAGACGGAATTTCAGAGCAGGAATCAGAGAGACGGGGAGGCTCTTGAGGACTACGCTGACGCTCTGAAGGAGCTAATGCGCAAGGCGTACCCGGCGCTGCCGGTGGAGCAGAGGGACGAGCTGGCGAAAGACCGCTTCCTCAAGGGGATTCGGGTGCCGGACAGGGTGCTTGAGAACGTGCTGCTGCAGGACCCTGACACGCTACAGGCCGCCATCCAGCGAGTCCGCCAGACTCTGGCTTCGATGAAGCTGCTGGAAGGAAAGCGGTCAGTTCACGTGGTGAACAACCAGGCTGCCGCGGCGGCTGAAAGTCAGGCAGCCCGCATGGCCGCGGAGATCGCTAGCTTGAAGGCGGAAATCGCGCAGCTGAAGCAAGGAGGTGCGTCTGCGCAGGCTGGGAGGCCGAGCCCACAGCCACAGTCAGCAGCAGCGCCTCAGTCGGCCAAGAGCTGTGGAAGGTGCCTTCAGGCTGGACATTCGACAGCGGAGTGCAGGAATCGGGTGGCATGCTACGCCTGTGGCCAGCCGGGTCACACCCGCGCCAGATGCCCGAATCAACAGGCTGCTCGGCAGCAGGGAAACGGGATGGGGGCCCGGCTAGGCCAGCGTCCCGGGCCCCGATTTCAGTAACTGGAAAAGCGCCAGGGCCCTCGACCCAGACCCACAGTGTGCTTGGGAGAGCTGGGCTGGGCTACATCGACGCGAAGTTCGAGTCGGGGCCTCTGGTAGCTTGCTTGTTGGACAGTGGGTCCAACGTATCTTTGCTTAGCAATCGTTTCTTAGAAGCTGAAAATATTAAAGGTCAATTGCAAAACAGTACATTAGATTTTTCTATTTTTACTGCTAATGGTGAGCCGATCGAAATTCAGGGAAACATTCAATTTCATTTTTCAATTGGGGAGACAAATTTCACACACGAGTTCCTGGTTGTCGACGGAATTTCACAGCCTTGCATTCTTGGAACAGATTTTTTTCTAAAGCATTGCATGATTATTGATTTTGCCAAACACTGCCTGCAGACAGAAACCAGCGTGTATCCTTTTCGCCTGTGCGCTGAGAGGCCGCTTCTTTGTCGTATTGTACTGTGCCAGAATATCCGGATGAGTATGGGAGAGGAGATGCTGATTCCGGTTCGCCTGCAGAGAAAAGGAGCGAAAGGTTTCCAGTTTCCAGGAATGGTAGAGCCCTGTCGGCAAGGTGAGCGTGAGCACCTCCTGGCCCGGTCCGTGCAGATGCCGAGTCAGGACGGGCATCTGTCAGTCAGGATCATGAACATGTCCGAGTCCAGCCTATCAATGAGAAAGGGGGCGCGCATCGGTTGGTTCTCGCCGATCTCAGCGCAGCAGCCGGCAGAGCTGCAGCTGAACACTGTGCAGTCTGAGGAGGATTCGTGGAACCCCCTTAGCGAAGTGAAGGAGTGGGGGTCGTGTGGCCTAACGGAGGGTGAGTCGAGGGAGTTCGTGGAGCTTGTCGCCAGAAACCGTGATGTGTTTGCCAAAGACAGCTCTGAACTTGGCCTGACGGGCCTCTTGTCCCACGAGATTGACACGGGCAGCGCAAAGCCGGTAAGTGAGCCGCTGCGTCGGCTACCGCCCCACTGGCGAGAGGAAGTCAACAAACAGGTGGATCAGCTTCTGGCCGAAGGCCGCATATTCCCGTGCCAGTCACCCTGGTCGAGCCCGGTGGTGCCGGTCAAGAAACCGGATGGCAGCCTCCGAATGTGCTTGGATTACAGGCGGCTGAACAGCGTGACTGTGCCGGATCCGCTACCTCCGCCCAGGATGGACGAGACGCTGGATGCCTTGGGGGGAAACTGCATATTCTCCACCATGGATCTGGCTTCCGGGTACCATCAGTGCCCGTTGGATCCAAAAGACCAGTTGAAGACGGCCTTCGTAGTGCCGAATCGGGGACAGTTCGCCTGGAATTGCATGAGCTTCGGGCTCAGGAACGCCCCGTCGACATTCACGAGACTCATGTCTATGGCGCTATCCGAGGTGAACTGGAAGGAGTGCCTCGTGTATTTCGACGATATTGTCGTCTTTTCTATAACAGTCCGGCAGCACTTTGAGCGCCTCTTGCACGTTTTTCAGTGTCTCCGGGCCGCTAACATTAGGCTAAAGCCCGCGAAATGTGTCTTCCTTGCCGACCGGATCAAGTTCCTAGGTCACGTGATCTCAAAGGATGGAATTGCCGCGAACCCCGAGAAGTGTGCGGAGATTCAAAACTGGCCAAGGCCTTGCAGTGCTGCGAAGGTCCAATCGTTCTTGGGATTGTGCGTGTATTACAAAGCCTTTATCCCAAATTTCTCCGAAATGGCCGCTCCGCTGTACCGGCTCACCGCGAGCGGAGCAGAGTTTAAATGGGGCCAAGATCAGGAAGAATCGTTCAACAACTTGAAGGCTGCCCTGTGTTCGCCTAGAGTGATGGCATTCCCAGATTTCTCGCCCGACGCTGGCGAATTCATTCTTGACACGGATGCCAGCTCGAGGATCGGAATCGGCGCCGTGCTGTCACAGCGTCAGGCGGATGGATCTGAGAAGGTCATCGCCTATGGGTCACGGATGATCCAGCCCAGTGAAAAGAACTACTGCACCACTCGCCTAGAGTTACTAGCAATCGTGCATTTTGTAAAAAAATACCGTTACTACCTGCTTGGGAGAAAGTTCATAATCAGGTCTGACCACAAAGCGCTGCAGTGGCTCACGAATCTTCGTGATACAGAGGGCCAGTGTGCTCGCTGGCTGCAGATGCTGCAAAATTACGAGTTCACCATAGAACACCGAGCCGGGAAACTCCACGGCAACGCGGACTCTTTGTCTCGCAAATACAGGAAGCATTCCGGGCACGAAACCTGTCCGAGCTGTACGCTGGCGGACTCTCGTGGCGTTAATACCGTCCTTTGCAGTGGACTGGGCAGGGAGGAAATTCAAACAGCCCAGGAAACTGAGTCCAAACTGGAGGTAATCCGCAGTTTTGTGCACAATGGTAACTCTGAGCTGAGTGCGCCGCCTGTGATGTCATGGGAGGAAAGATGTCTATGGTCTCAACGCCAGCTGATCAGGCTGGAGGCGCAGGTCTTGGTCGTCAAGGGACCTGACTCGGAGAAGCCAAAAATTGTCTTGCCGCCGAGTCTGTTCCAGAGGGTCTTCAGTGAATTACATGACGGGGTTGCTGGAGGTCATCTTGGAGTGAAGAAGACTCAGGCGAAAGTTAAGAGTAGATTCTGGTGGCCAGGGCTCTCGAGAAAGATCGAGGAGTATTGCCGGAGCTGCGTGCATTGCGCCAGAGCCAAGCCGGGGAAAGCTGGCAGAGCGCCGCTGCAGCCGATAGTATCGGAAGCTCCATTCCAGCGCATCATGAGTGACATTGTGGGCCCGTTGCCTCGATCGAAGAATGGCTCCAGGTTTGTGCTGACCATTCAGGACTCATTCACGAAGTGGCCGGTCGCTGTGGCGCTCTCGAATCAGCGTGCGAGCACCGTGGCGAAGGCGATTTTTGACAACTGGATCGCCCAGTTCGGCTGCCCAGAATTCCTGATAACCGACAAAGGCACCAACTTCGAATCACTTCTCGTGAAGCAGCTGTGTCAGCTGATGGCAGTGAAAAAGTGCCGAACTACGTCTTATCACCCCATGGCCGATGGCCAGGCGGAAAGCTTTAACAAAACGCTAAAAAACATGATTAAGTGCAGGCAGAGCGAGGCTGAGGCGGACTGGGAGGACTTGATTGGCCCCTCGCTTCTGGCCTATCGCAGCAGCGTCCATCGTGGCACGGGGTATACCCCATATTACATGCTGTATGCGAAAGAGATGCGCCTTCCGGTCGACATAGGGAACTTGCCTGAAACGCTGCCAGCTAATGCGCCTGAGTACCTGCTATCTCTGGGTGACAGGCTGGCAGACGCGCACTCGCACGTAAGGCAAAATCTGCAACAATATCAGCGCAAGCAGAAAGTCAACTACGACTCCAGGGTTCGAGGTCCGACCATAGATGTTGGGGATATTGTGCTTGAATACTCGCCGGCCCTGCAGCCCAGCGAAGTTGCCAAGTTCCACAAATATTGGAAAGGCCCGGCTGAGGTCATAGAGAAAATCTCAGATGTCAATTTCAAAATTCGCCACCAGAACAGTCGAAAAACTAGAATAGTCCATTACAACAATCTTAGAAAAATTCCACAGCGGCCCCCTGAGCTGCAAGCTCCAAAACAGAGACGGCAAAGGCGGATGGCGCGCCAAGTACAGGGTGAAGTAGCTAGAGGGACACCTCAGCAGGATGAGTCCGAGTCAGATGACGCCGAGTCTGACTTCGTCTATGTGCCGCCGCCGCCGGGGCACGAAGCACCAGTGCCGCAGAACGAACCCATTCAAGGTGCAGCGCCGCCACTGCAGGAGATTCCTGCTCCGCCGTCACCGCGCAGACTCCGGCCTGGAAGGGGAAATCCACCGGTGCGCTACGGCAACCCTGTGCTGTACTAGCACTGTAATAAATTACACAAAAAACAATAAGGAAAAAAATACAAAAAAAATACATTAAAACTGTCAAAACGCAAGAAAAACTAATAAAACATCTAAAATCACAAAAACTTCCTTCATTTTAGTATTTATTTACGAGTACATGTACTTGCTTTGCAACTGACACATTTTTACTGTATTACGCGTGCGCTATTTAGCTACAGTTCTGCGTCCAGTTCGTCTTAGCAGTTAGGGGTACCTGTCCGGGAAGCTGCACTCCCTGGGTTTCATGTTGGGTGTCGCTCGGCCCGTTTCCCATTGGGGTGGTGGAGGGCCAGGTGGAGGACACCAGAGGCGGAAGACCCGGAAGCAGCAAGATACGGCAGGAGACACCGCTGCGCCACAGCAAAGCACCACCAACCAGTCAGCGTCAAGTCAGCGAACTGGAGCGACGGAGATGCTACGAAGGCGTCACCTGCAGTCGCTGTGAGCTGAAGAGCGCTTGATGACCGGTCAACGGCAGTGCGAGCGAGTTCGGCGGTAACCAAGGCAAAATGCGAGAGCGACCATTGGCCTAGCCACGGGAGTCGGCGCGCACGAGTCAGCGAGCTGGCAGGCGAGTCAGCGGGTCTCGGGGTCGACAGGCTGCCCGGCAGTGAGCGACCCGAGTTCGGCATTCAGCTCGGCTGGGACACTGCTGTGTTTCGAGCCAGGACTGCGTGAGGCGAGCGACTTTGGCAGAACCGAGGTCGGAGCGAGCCGGTTGGATACCGCGACGTGACGAAGCTGCAGGAACTGTGCTAGCCGAGTATCGTGAATACATTACTAGCACGATTATCATTTTTCTAAAAAAACAAACTGACGTTTCAACCCTAAAATATTTTGCGCTCATGTGTCATCTACATATATCATGCGATTCGTGTTATTTCTCCTTTCCGTTAATCCTACATGATTGCGTCATCAACATGTTTTTTTTGTCATCCGTTTGAGCGTCTTGTTTTCGTTCACTGCCCACTGCATTCTTACCCAAGTGCTAATCCGCTTATCATTTTTTTTCTTCATTTGTAATGCCGTTTTTCTTTTCTTCTAATACTCGTAGTCTTTGTTTTCGTACTTCCCACCGTTTTTTTTAAGGAGGGGAGGATGTTGTGACGCAGCCCTCACCTCTGCCCTATCATTTTCATATCTTTCTCATTCCCTGCCCCGCCAGTCGGCTAGCGTGCCCCACCCCAGTCATATGTATCGATCGCCCAGCCTACCCCTAATTGTTAAATGTACATTTCACCCGTGGGCCGGCGCTTGCGTAAGCCCCGGGCGAAGACTTGTTAATTAAATATATATTGACTCTGCGAAGAGACCCGAGTCTCAACCGTTCCGCCTGTTCACCCTGCATTGCTCATTAATTAAAACAGCCTTCAATTCAATCCAAGTTCAAGCCTCGCTGGGCCAGTCGTCGGCCGTAAGTACCCTGCGCTCTCTTTTCTGCCATTCCCTGGGAGACGGGACGGGTGGCACCCGACTGGGACCTGGGCTGTCGCAGCTTCCCCAAAGGCTGTAGGGCCGTGAGACACAACACCTCTGTCCCATCCCACTGTCTCATCCCACTGTCCCATCCCACTGTCTCATCCCACTGTCTCATGCCACTCTCTCATCCCACTGTCTCATCCCACTCTCTCATCCCACTGTCCCATCCCACTGTCCCATCCCACTCTCTCATCCCACTGTCTCATCCCACTCTCTCATCCCACTGTCTCATCCCACTGTCCAATCCCACTCTCCCATCCCACTGTCCCATCCCACTGTCCCATCCCACTGTCTCATCCCACTGTCCCATCCCACTCTCTCATCCCACTGTCCCATCCCACTGTCTCATCCCACTCTCTCACCCCACTCTCTCATCCCACTGTCTCATCCCACTCTCTCATCCCACTCTCTCATCCCACTGTCCAATCCCACTCTCTCATCCCACTCTCTCATCCCACTGTCCCATCCCACTCTCTCATCCCACTGTCTCATCCCACTGTCCCATCCCACTCTCTCATCCCACTGTCTCATCCCACTCTCTCATCCCACTCTCTCATCCCACTGTCCCATCCCACTCTCTCATCCCACTCTCTCATCCCACTGTCCCATCCCACTCTCTCATCCCACTGTCTCATCCCACTGTCCCATCCCACTCTCTCATCCCACTCTCTCATCCCACTGTCTCATCCCACTGTCCCATCCCACTCTCTCATCCCACTCTCTCATCCCACTGTCCCATCCCACTCTCTTATCCCACTGTCTCATCCCACTGTCCCATCCCACTGTCTCATCCCACTGTCTCATCCCACTCTCTCATCCCACTGTCTCATCCCACTCTCTCATCCCACTGTCTCATCCCACTCTCTCATCCCACTGTCTCATCCCACTGTCCCATCCCACTGTCTCATCCCACTCTCTCATCCCACTGTCACATCCCACTCTCTCATCCCACTGTCCCATCCCACTCTCTCATCCCACTCTCTCATCCCACTGTCCCATCCCCCTCTCTCATCCCACTGTCCCATCCCACTCTCTCATCCCACTGTCTCATCCCACTCTCTCATCCCACTGTCTCATCCCACTGTCCCATCCCACTCTCTCATCCCACTCTCTCATCCCACTGTCCCATCCCACTCTCTTATCCCACTGTCTCATCCCACTGTACCATCCCACTGTCTCATCCCAATGTCTCATCCCACTCTCTCATCCCACTCTCTCATCCCACTGTCCCATCCCACTCTCTCATCCCACTCTCTCATCCCACTGTCCCATCCCACTCTCTCATCCTACTGTCTCATCCCACTGTCCCATCCCACTCTCTCATCCCACTGTCTCATCCCACTGTCCCATCCCCCTCTCTCATCCCACTCTCTCATCCCACTGTCTCATCCCACTGTCTCATCCCACTCTCTCACCCCACTCTCTCATCCCACTGTCTCATCCCACTCTCTCATCCCACTCTCTCATCCCACTGTCCCATCCCACTCTCTCATCCCACTCTCTCATCCCACTGTCCCATCCCACTCTCTTATCCCACTGTCTCATCCCACTGTCCCATCCCACTGTCTCATCCCACTGTCTCATCCCACTCTCTCATCCCACTCTCTCATCCCACTGTCCCATCCCACTCTCTCATCCCACTCTCTCATCCCACTGTCCCATCCCACTCTCTCATCCTACTGTCTCATCCCACAGTCCCATCCCACTCTCTCATCCCACTGTCCCATCCCACTGTCTCATCCCACTGTTCCATCCCACTGTCTCATCCCACTGTCTCATCCCACTCTCTCATCCCACTGTCTCATCCCACTCTCTCATCCCACTGTCTCATCCCACTCTCTCATCCCACTCTCCCATCCCACTGTCCCATCCCACTGTCCCATCCCACTCTCTCATCCCACTGTCCCATCCCACTGTCCCATCCCACTCTCTCATCCCACTGTCTCATCCCACTCTCTCATCCCACTGTCTCATCCCACTGTCCAATCCCACTCTCCCATCCCACTGTCCCATCCCACTGTCCCATCCCACTGTCTCATCCCACTGTCCCATCCCACTCTCTCATCCCACTGTCTCATCCCACTGTCCCATCCCCCTCTCTCATCCCACTCTCTCATCCCACTGTCCCATCCCACTGTCTCATCCCACTGTCTCATCCCACTGTCTCATCCCACTCTCTCATCCCACTGTCTCATCCCACTCTCTCATCCCACTGTCTCATCCCACTCTCTCATCCCACTCTCCCATCCCACTGTCCCATCCCACTGTCCCATCCCACTCTCTCATCCCACTGTCCCATCCCACTGTCCCATCCCACTCTCTCATCCCACTGTCTCGTCCCACTCTCTCATCCCACTGTCTCATCCCACTGTCCAATCCCACTCTCCCATCCCACTGTCCCATCCCACTGTCCCATCCCACTGTCTCATCCCACTCTCCCATCCCACTCTCTCATCCCACTGTCTCATCCCACTGTCCCATCCCACTCTCTCATCCCACTGTCCCATCCCACTGTCTCATCCCACTCTCTCACCCCACTCTCTCATCCCACTCTCTCATCCCACTGTCTCATCCCACTGTCCCATCCCACTCTCTCATCCCACTGTCTCATCCCACTGTCCCATCCCCCTCTCTCATCCCACTCTCTCATCCCACTGTCCCATCCCACTGTCTCATCCCACTGTCCCATCCCACTCTCTCATCCCTCTGTCCCATCCCACTGTCTCATCCCACTGTCCCATCCCACTGTCTCATCCCACTGTCTCATCCCACTCTCTCATCCCACTGTCTCATCCCACTCTCTCATCCCACTGTCTCATCCCACTCTCTCATCCCACTGTCTCATCCCACTGTCCCATCCCACTGTCTCATCCCACTCTCTCATCCCACTGTCACATCCCACTCTCTCATCCCACTGTCCCATCCCACTCTCTCATCCCACTCTCTCATCCCACTGTCCCATCCCACTCTCTCATCCCACTGTCTCATCCCACTCTCTCATCCCACTGTCTCATCCCACTGTCCCATCCCACTCTCTCATCCCACTGTCTCATCCCACTGTCCCATCCCACTCTCTTATCCCACTGTCTCATCCCACTGTACCATCCCACTGTCTCATCCCAATGTCTCATCCCACTCTCTCATCCCACTCTCTCATCCCACTGTCCCATCCCACTCTCTCATCCCACTCTCTCATCCCACTGTCCCATCCCACTCTCTCATCCTACTGTCTCATCCCACTGTCCCATCCCACTCTCTCATCCCACTGTCTCATCCCACTGTCCCATCCCCCTCTCTCATCCCACTCTCTCATCCCACTGTCTCATCCCACTGTCTCATCCCACTGTCTCATCCCACTCTCTCATCCCACTGTCTCATCCCACTCTCTCATCCCACTGTCTCATCCCACTCTCTCATCCCACTGTCTCATCCCACTCTCTCATCCCACTCTCCCATCCCACTGTCCCATCCCACTGTCCCATCCCACTCTCTCATCCCACTGTCCCATCCCACTGTCCCATCCCACTCTCTCATCCCACTGTCTCATCCCACTCTCTCATCCCACTGTCTCATCCCACTGTCCAATCCCACTCTCCCATCCCACTGTCCCATCCCACTGTCCCATCCCACTGTCTCATCCCACTGTCCCATCCCACTCTCTCATCCCACTGTCCCATCCCACTGTCTCATCCCACTCTCTCACCCCACTCTCTCATCCCACTGTCTCATCCCACTCTCTCATCCCACTCTCTAATCCCACTGTCCCATCCCACTCTCTCATCCCACTCTCTCATCCCACTGTCCCATCCCACTCTCTCATCCCACTGTCTCATCCCACTGTCCCATCCCACTCTCTCATCCCACTGTCTCATCCCACTCTCTCATCCCACTCTCTCATCCCACTGTCCCATCCCACTCTCTCATCCCACTCTCTCATCCCACTGTCCCATCCCACTCTCTCATCCCACTGTCTCATCCCACTGTCCCATCCCACTCTCTCATCCCACTCTCTCATCCCACTGTCTCATCCCACTGTCCCATCCCACTCTCTCATCCCACTCTCTCATCCCACTGTCCCATCCCACTCTCTTATCCCACTGTCTCATCCCACTGTCCCATCCCACTGTCTCATCCCACTGTCTCATCCCACTCTCTCATCCCACTCTCTCATCCCACTGTCCCATCCCACTCTCTCATCCCACTCTCTCATCCCACTGTCCCATCCCACTCTCTCATCCTACTGTCTCATCCCACAGTCCCATCCCACTCTCTCATCCCACTGTCCCATCCCACTGTCTCATCCCACTGTCCCATCCCACTGTCTCATCCCACTGTCTCATCCCACTCTCTCATCCCACTGTCTCATCCCACCCTCTCATCCCACTGTCTCATCCCACTCTCTCATCCCACTCTCCCATCCCACTGTCCCATCCCACTGTCCCATCCCACTCTCTCATCCCACTGTCCCATCCCACTGTCCCATCCCACTCTCTCATCCCACTGTCTCATCCCACTCTCTCATCCCACTGTCTCATCCCACTGTCCAATCCCACTCTCCCATCCCACTGTCCCATCCCACTGTCCCATCCCACTGTCTCATCCCACTGTCCCATCCCACTCTCTCATCCCACTGTCTCATCCCACTGTCCCATCCCCCTCTCTCATCCCACTCTCTCATCCCACTGTCCCATCCCACTGTCTCATCCCACTGTCTCATCCCACTGTCTCATCCCACTCTCTCATCCCACTGTCTCATCCCACTCTCTCATCCCACTGTCTCATCCCACTCTCTCATCCCACTGTCTCATCCCACTGTCCCATCCCACTGTCCCATCCCACTCTCTCATCCCACTGTCCCATCCCACTGTCCCATCCCACTCTCTCATCCCACTGTCTCATCCCACTCTCTCATCCCACTGTCTCATCCCACTGTCCAATCCCACTCTCCCATCCCACTGTCCCATCCCACTGTCCCATCCCACTGTCTCATCCCACTCTCCCATCCCACTCTCTCATCCCACTGTATCATCCCACTGTCCCATCCCACTCTCTCATCCCACTGTCCCATCCCACTGTCTCATCCCACTCTCTCACCCCACTCTCTCATCCCACTGTCTCATCCCACTCTCTCACCCCACTCTCTCATCCCACTGTCTCATCCCACTGTCTCATCCCACTGTCTCATCCCACTCTCTCATCCCACTGTCTCATCCCACTGTCCCATCCCACTCTCTCATCCCACTGTCTCATCCCACTGTCCCATCCCCCTCTCTCATCCCACTCTCTCATCCCACTGTCCCATCCCACTGTCTCATCCCACTGTCCCATCCCACTCTCTCATCCCTCTGTCCCATCCCACTGTCTCATCCCACTGTCCCATCCCACTGTCTCATCCCACTGTCTCATCCCACTCTCTCATCCCACTGTCTCATCCCACTCTCTCATCCCACTGTCTCATCCCACTCTCTCATCCCACTGTCTCATCCCACTGTCCCATCCCACTGTCTCATCCCACTCTCTCATCCCACTGTCCCATCCCCCTCTCTCATCCCACTGTCCCATCCCACTCTCTCATCCCACTCTCTCATCCCACTGTCCCATCCCCCTCTCTCATCCCACTGTCCCATCCCACTCTCTCATCCCACTGTCTCATCCCACTCTCTCATCCCACTGTCTCATCCCACTGTCCCATCCCACTGTCTCATCCCACTGTCCCATCCCACTCTCTCATCCCACTGTCTCATCCCACTGTCCCATCCCCCTCTCTCATCCCACTCTCTCATCCCACTGTCCCATCCCACTGTCTCATCCCACTGTCTCATCCCACTGTCTCATCCCACTCTCTCATCCCACTGTCTCATCCCACTCTCTCATCCCACTGTCTCATCCCACTCTCTCATCCCACTCTCCCATCCCACTGTCCCATCCCACTGTCCCATCCCACTCTCTCATCCCACTGTCCCATCCCACTGTCTCATCCCACTCTCTCATCCCACTGTCTCATCCCACTGTCCCATCCCACTCTCTCATCCCACTGTCTCATCCCACTGTCTAATCCCACTGTCCCATCCCACTCTCTCATCCCACTGTCTCATCCCACTGTCTCATCCCACTGTCTCATCCCACTCTCTCATCCCACTGTCCCATCCCACTCTCTCATCCCACTGTCTCATCCCACTGTCCCATCCCACTCTCTCATCCCACTCTCTCATCCCACTCTCTCATCCCACTCTCTCATCCCACTCTCTCATCCCACTGTCTCATCCCACTGTCTCATCCCACTGTCCCATCCCACTCTCTCATCCCACTGTCTCATCCCAGTCTCTTATCCCACTGTCCCATCCCACTCTCTCATCCCACTGTCTCATCCCACTGTCTCATCCCACTCTCTCATCCCACTGTCTCCTCCCACTGTCCCATCCCACTCTCTTATCCCACTGTCCTATCCCACTCTCTCATCCCACTGTCTCATCCCACTCTCTCATCCCACTGTCTCATCCCACTGTCCCATCCCACTGTCTCATCCCACTCTCTCATCCCACTGTCACATCCCACTCTCTCATCCCACTGTCCCATCCCACTCTCTCATCCCACTCTCTCATCCCACTGTCCCATCCCCCTCTCTCATCCCACTGTCCCATCCGACTCTCTCATCCCACTGTCTCATCCCACTGTCCCATCCCCCTCTCTCATCCCACTGTCCCATCCCACTCTCTCATCCCACTGTCCCATCCCACTCTCTCATCCCACTGTCACATCCCACTCTCTCATCCCACTGTCTCATCCCACTCTCTCATCCCACTGTCCCATCCCACTCTCTCATCCCACTCTCTCATCCCACTGTCCCATCCCCCTCTCTCATCCCACTGTCCCATCCCACTCTCTCATCCCACTGTCTCATCCCACTGTCCCATCCCCCTCTCTCATCCCACTGTCACATCCCACTCTCTCATCCCACTGTCCCATCCCACTCTCTCATCCCACTGTCCCATCCCACTCTCTCATCCCACTGTCTCATCCCACTGTCCCATCCCCCTCTCTCATCCCACTGTCCCATCCCACTCTCTCATCCCACTGTCCCATCCCACTCTCTCATCCCACTGTCCCATCCCACTCTCTCATCCCACTGTCCCATCCCACTCTCTCATCCCACTGTCTCATCCCACTGTCCCATCCCACTCTCTCATCCCACTGTCTCATCCCACTGTCCCATCCCACTCTCTCATCCCACTGTCTCATCCCACTGTCCCATCCCACTCTCTCATCCCACTGTCTCATCCCACTGTCCCATCCCCCTCTCTCATCCCACTCTCTCATCCCACTGTCCCATCCCCCTCTCTCATCCCACTGTCTCATCCCACTGTCCTATCCCCCTCTCTCATCCCACTCTCTCATCCCACTGTCCCATCCCACTCTCTCATCCCACTTCATAAATGCTTCAAAGTGATTCATAAATGCTTCAAAGTGATTCAGAAACGCTTCAAAATGATTCAGAAACGCTTCAAAGTGATTCAGAAACGCTTCAAAGTGATTCAGAAACGCTTCAAAGTGATTCATAAATGCTTCAAAGTGATTCAGAAACGCTTCAAAGTGATTCAGAAACGCTTCAAAGTGATTCAGAAACGCTTTTAAGTGATTCAGAAACGCTTCAAAGTGATTCAGAAACGCTTCAAAGTGATTCAGAAACGCTTTAAAGTGAT
Source organism: Macrostomum hystrix (assembly GCA_950097015.1). NCBI lineage: Eukaryota > Metazoa > Platyhelminthes > Macrostomidae > Macrostomum > Macrostomum hystrix. The sequence continues at coordinate 10,681,714 of CATNEN010000001.1, forward strand.
TCAGAAACGCTTCAAAGTGATTCAGAAACGCTTCAAAGTGATTCATAAATGCTTCAAAGTGATTCATAAATGCTTCAAAGTGATTCATAAATGCTTCAAAGTGATTCATAAATGCTTCAAAGTGATTCATAAATGCTTCAAAGTGATTCAGAAACGCTTCAAAGTGATTCAGAAACGCTTTAAAGTGATTCAGAAACGCTTCAAAGTGATTCAGAAACGCTTCAAAGTGATTCAGAAACGCTTCAAAGTGATTCAGAAACGCTTTAAAGTGATTCAGAAACGCTTCAAAGTGATTCAGAAACGCTTCAAAGTGATTCAGAAAACGCTTCTCAGGTGCAGTTGCATCGATTCAAGTAGGCAGTCAAATGCGCTTACAAAGCGGGGCTACAATTTTCAGAACAAGTTATAGGTTGTTGCAAGTTTTAGCTACAATTAACTATAGTGCAGAGTTACTCCATAGATACTAAAATAACTGAGAATTTGTTATTTTAGTTATTTTAGTATCTATGAGTTACTCGTAATAAGGACACAGAATCACTACAAGATTAAAGTTTGACTTTCAAACGTTGGTCTTCACCATAGACGAACTTAATGCCTTCCTGAGTAACCATTGTAGAGCGTGGAGCTTACAAAAGTTTCTCAAATTAAGGCGACTAACAGTCAAGAGAGACATCAAATATTCGAAGCAACGCCTATTTTCATGGCCGTATTGAACCGGTTAACAAGGACTCAACTTTTTATTATATTTTTGGTGGTTGCTGACGCATTAGGGCAATCATTGGCTAATTTGCATGACAAACAAGTATACATGCCAAAATGGTACCCCGTGTGTTTAGCATTGTATGGTACCAAGTTACAAGAGGCCTAACCGTAACGGATCGGGCAGACTGAGTACAATACTCAACAAAGTTAGCAATTGTAAGTTAGAGTTGCAATCATTTTTTAGTTTGGCGCATTCTGTTTCTTATAAATGTAACGAAGCGAGAGCTCAGCCGCACGTCTTAGAAGCGCTCAGGAACCGGAAGGACACGAAGCCCTGGTCGCCAGTTGAACTGCCACCCGAGACGCAGCCGCCAAGACAGAAGGACCCGCCGCCGCCGCCCCTCTGTCCGTAGCCGAGACCGGCGCCTCCGCCGCTGAAGCCGCCGCCTGCGCCGGGGGCTCCTCTGATCGATCCGCTCTCGCAGCCGCCTCCGCCGCCACCACCGAATCCGCCTCTGCTGGAGCTGCCGACTCCAGAGACGCCGCCGACCCAGCCGTCAGCCCGACTGCCGCCTCGGTCGCCATCCGAGGAGCTCCGCCTGGGGTTGACGGCCTTGCCCAGCCAGCCGGCACCGCAGCCACCGTGGTTGCTGCCACCCGGAGTGTCGCTGGGGTTGTTGAACCCTGGCTGTCCGTTGACGCCACCAAGGCCAAAGCAAAATACGCAATCGCCAGTACTGCTAGATCCGTTGAGGCCCAGTTCACCGATTTGTCCTGCGAATCGGTTAATCAAATTTGGCTTTTTACTAAAACCCTGAAGTGAGATTTCTTCGAAAAGTGATTGTTTCAATAAAGCCGTTTTAAGGTCAGACCATTGTTTAAAGTAGATGCGCCACCGCCTCCACCCGCGGCCAGCAGCAGCAGCAGGTCGGAGCTGCGGTACACGAAGCTGCCGCCGCCTCCGCCGCCTCCCTCGTACTGCACGGAGGTCGAGCCGCCCATCTGGCCGACGACGACGGTCAGCCGAGTGCCGGCCGTCAGGTTCGTCCTGGCGCTCACCCGGGCACCCAGGCCTCCTGTTGTGTTCGTAAAGGTGTTGCCGCCACCCCTGGCTCCCGCAGCCTCGATCAGGTAGCAGCCGGTGGACTCGACTAGGACGCTCTGCACCGAGCCGACTCTGCCGACGCTGCTGTCTGAAAGGCGAGGGTTTTCACCGGTGCAGCTTCTCCGCCTTTGAGTGGCATGTACTCAGACTCAAAGCATGACAGACACTCACTGTGCAGCAGCACTGTTGAGGCGAGCCTCGCACTGCCCATCGCCTTCCACACCGTGGCGCCTTCCGCAGCTGACGAAGCCAGCAGCCTCAGAGCCCAGTCAGTGGCTGGCTCGATCCAGGCCGCGATCGCAACGCTCACAATCTCGCAGATGCCGCCGCTCTTCACCGAGACCGCAGCGGAGCAGCGCGACCGATGACACGAGGCCACACAGTCGATGACCGAGCTCGCACTGGTGACCGAGGTCACGCTGATGTTGCTGCTCAGGGACAATGGCGGCAGCAGCAGCTGCGGTTCTCGCACAGCAGAGTATTGTCCAGCAGTCTCAGTGACGCCAGAGTTAGTAATGCTGCTACAGGCTAAAAATCATTGAAAGAACCTTTATTCAGAGCTGAAGTACCTTCCTCAGACAAAGCGTTTTGGCACTCAGAACTTACCGAAAATCAAGATTAGAACTTTTGATATGCATTGATCCCGTTTCATTGTCACTTCTGGTCTTACTTTAGGAGGCTTTTGATTTCTGTGACAGTCGACGCATAAAATAACCTGCCTCCTTGGCTCAACTCAGCAATTTACATACAATGCCTCGCTCGATAGTTTGCTGTTTTCGTCGCCTAGCAACGACTATCGAATGAGATTGTCAAGGCTTCAACCCTAAGCAGCCATCTTTCCATTGGTCCTCTCTCAATTTCACCCTCGATGGCATCCCGGCCTCCCGACCGCTCCCTACCTATTTTAGCTAACTCAGGTAGATTGTCAATTTGGGTTAATTTAACAGACCATTTTTTCAGTGTCAGCTATCAGATTTTTTTGTTCAGGACAAACTAAAGGGCCATCAGCCGAATCTGTCAGTTGTCAATGAGCTGTCAGTTTAATTGCACCCAGTGTACACAGATCACAGGAGTTCTCAAAGCCAGTGTACACAGATCACAGGAGTTCTCAAATCCAGTGTACACAGATCACAGGAGTTCTCAAAGCCAGTGTACACAGATCACAGGAGTTCTCAAAGCCAGTGTACACAGATCACAGGAGTTCTCAAAGCCAGTGTACACAGATCACAGGAGTTCTCAAAGCCAGTGTACACAGATCACAGGAGTTCTCAAAGCCAGTGTACACAGATCACAGGAGTTCTCAAAGCCAGTGTACACAGATCACAGGAGTTCTCAAAGCCAGTGTACACAGATCACAGGAGTTCTCAAAGCCAGTGTACACAGATCACAGGAGTTCTCAAAGCCAGTGTACGCAGATCACAGGAGTTCTCAAAGCCAGTGTACGCAGATCACAGGAGTTCTCAAAGCCAGTGTACGCAGATCACAGGAGTTCTCAAAGCCAGTGTACACAGATCACAGGAGTTCTCAAAGCCAGTGTACACAGATCACAGGTGTTCACAAACCCAGTGTACACATAACGCAGGTGTTCACAAACCCAGTGTTCACAGATCACAAGTGCTCGCAAACCCAGTGTACCAGATCACAGGTGTTCACAAACCCAGTGTACACAGATCACAGGTGTTCACAAACCCAGTGTACACAGATCGCAGGTGTTCACAAATCCTGTGTACAAAGTTCACAATTGTACTCAAAGCCAGTGTACACAGATCACAATTGTACTCAAAGCCAGTGTACACAGATCACAATTGTACTCAAATCCAGTGTACAAAGATCACAATTGTACTCAAAACCAGTGTACACAGATCACAGGAGTTCTCAAAGCCAGTGTACACAGATCACAGGTGTTCGCAAACCCAGTGTACACAGATCACAGGTGTTCACAAACCCAGTGTAAACAGATCGCAGGTGTTCTCAAAGCCAGTGTACGCAGATCACAGGTGTTCTCAGAGGCCCAATTCATTTGGTGCGCAGTCACGGAGAGAAGGCTTGGGGGCTTGAGGCCAGCCTCTAAATCACAGTGAGCGTGTACACTGCCTGCCGATGAGAAAGTTAGAGCAGATGTACACATGTCTGTGTATGTGTACAGGGTCTGTGTTCGTGTGTACTCAGGAGTCAGCGGAAGGGTTGATGTTGCCTCAACGGGTTGAGTGATGCCAAATTATTCGTCACTGCCTCCATGTAGATCGGCAATACGCACTGGGACTATTTTGAGTTCGTAAAGCTATTCCTCTAGGTTAAGAGCAACTGCTTTTAGAGCATTGAAATCTGCTTTGAAAGCTGAGCTCACGGAAGCGATCAAATGCTTTCTGCTCTCATTTAATCGAATCTTTCCTCGTTGTGTCATTGTTTAGAAAACTGCGGCATCCAGCAAAGGCTTTTAGGAAGAGGAGAGCTATTGTGTTGTCTACTTTAAAGCTTTGAAAACATGCTTATTGTGAACTAAGATAATAGATTGTCCTAGGAAAGGATCCTTGATTATTTTTAGCAAAACTTTTAGTGGGCCGCTTGTTACTGATGTGTAAATTGACAAAAATTCGTTCGTTGTCTTGGTATTTTTTTCGTCAGATGCCACGCTTCTCATCAAGATTTCTGTCCTCCTGGGTGACTAAATTTCTCAACCAACTCAAACCTGTGTGACTGCGCACAAAATTAATGTGGCCTTGTTCCTTGATTGTTCCATGAACAGGAACAAGGATGTAAGATATGAACAGGAACAAGGATTTAGGATATGAACAGGAACAAGGATTTAAGATATGAACAGGAACAAGGATTTAGGATATGAACAGGAACAAGGATGTAAGATATAAACAGGAACAAGGATTTAGGATATGAACAGGAACAAGGATGTAAGATATGAACAGGAACAAGGATGTAGGATATGAACAGGAACAAGGATGTAAGATATGAACAGGAACAAGGATTTAGGATATGAACAGGAACAAGGATGTAAGATATGAACAGGAACAAGGATTTAGGATATGAACTGGAACAAGGATTTAAGATATGAACTGGAACAAGGATGTAAGATATGAACCGGAAAAAGGATTTAGGATATGAACTGGAACAAGGATTTAAGATATGAACTGGAACAAGGATGTAAGATATGAAGTGGAATGAGGATGTAAGATATGAACAGGAACAAGGATTTAAGACATGAAGTGGAACAAGGATGTAAGATATGAACAGGAACAAGGATTTAGGATATAAACTGGAACTATGATTTAAGATATGAACTGGAACAAGGATTTAAGATATGAACAGGAACAAGGATTTAAGATATTAACAGGAACAAGGATGTAAGATATGAACAGGAACAAGGATTTAAGATATGAACAGGAACAAGGATGTAAGTTATGAACAGGAACAAGGATGTAAGATATGAACACGAACAAGGATTTATGATATGAACACGAACAAGGATTTAAGATTTGAACACGAACAAGGATTTAAGATATGAACAGGAACAAGGATTTAAGATATTAACAGGAACAAGGATGTAAGATATGAACAGGAACAAGGATGTAAGATATGAACAGGAACAAGGATTTAAGATATTAACAGGAACAAGGATGTAAGATATGAACAGGAACAAGGATTTAAGATATGAACAGGAACAAGGATTTAAGATATGAACAGGAACAAGGATTTAAGATATTAACAGGAACAAGGATGTAAGATATGAACAGGAACAAGGATTTAAGATATGAACAGGAACAAGGATGTAAGTTATGAACAGGAACAAGGATGTAAGATATGAACACGAACAAGGATTTATGATATGAACACGAACAAGGATTTAAGATTTGAACACGAACAAGGATTTAAGATATGAACAGGAACAAGGATTTAAGATATTAACAGGAACAAGGATGTAAGATATGAACAGGAACAAGGATGTAAGATATGAACACGAACAAGGATTTATGATATGAACACGAACAAGGATTTAAGATATGAACACGAACAAGGATGTAAGATATGAACACGAACAAGGATTTAAGATATGAACACGAACAAGGATTTAAGATATGAACTGGAACAAGGATTTAGGATTTGAACAGGAACAAGGATGTAAGATATGAACAGGAACAAGGATTTAGGATATGAACACGAACAAGGATTTAGGATATGAACACGAACAAGGATTTAAGATATGAACAGGAACAACGATTAAAGATATGAACAGGAACAAGGATTTAAGATATGAACAGAAACAAGGATTTAAGCTATGAACAGGAACAAGGATGTAAGATATGAACAGGAACAAGGATATAAGATATGAACTGGAACAAGGATTTAAGATATGAACAGGAACAAGGATTTAGGATATGAACAGGAACAAGGATGTAAGATATAAACACGAACAAGGATTTAAGATATTAACAGGAACAAGGATGTAAGATATGAACAGGAACAAGGATTTAAGATATGAACTGGAACAAGGATTTAAGATATGAACAGGAACAAGGATTTAAGAAATGAAGTGGAACAATCATTTAAGATAAGAACAGGAACAAGGATGTAAGATATGAACAGGAACAAGGATTTAGGATATGAACAGGAACAAGGATTTAAGCTATGAACAGGAACAAGGATGTAAGATATGAACACGAACAAGGACTTAAGATATGAACACGAACAAGGATTTAAGATATGAACACGAACAAGGATTTAAGATATGAACACGAACAATGATTTAAGATATGAACAGGAACAAGGATTTAAGATATGAACAGGAACAAGGATTTAAGATATGAACAGGAACAAGGATGTAAGATATGAACAGGAACAAGGATTTAAGATATGAACAGGAACAAGGATATAAGATATGAACTGGAACAAGGATTTAAGATATGAACAGGAACAAGGATTAAGGATATGAACAGGAACAAGGATTTAAGATATGAAGTGGAACAAGGATTTAAGATATGAACAGGAACAAGGATTTAAGATATGAACAGGAACAAGGATTTAGGATATGAACAGGAACAAGGATTTAAGATATGAACTGGAACAAGGATTTAAGATATGAACAGGAACAAGGATTTAGGATATGAACAGGAACAAGGATTTAAGATATGAACAGGAACACGGATTTAAGATATGAGCAGGAACAAGGATATAAGATATGAACAGGAACAAGGATTTAAGACATGAACTGGAACAATGATTTCAGAAATGAAGTGGAACAAGGATGTAAGATATGAACAGGAACAAGGATTTAAGATATGAACAGGAACAAGGATGTAAGATATGAACAGGAACAAGGATTTAAGACATGAACAGGAACAAGGATTTAAGATATGAACAGGAACAAGGATTTAAGATATGAACAGGAACAAGGATGTAAGATATGAACACGAACAAGGATTTAAGATATGAACAGGAACAAGGATGTAAGATATGAACAGGAACAAGGATTTAAGACAAAAACAGGAACAAGGATTTAAGATATGAACAGGAACAAGGATGTAAGATATAAACACGAACAAGGATTTAAGATATTAACAGGAACAAGGATGTAAGATATGAACAAACACAAGGATTTAGTATATGAACAACTAGTTTTTGCCAACCAGCAAACTGATGTTCGAATCAGTCAAGTTTGTAACGGGACAAAGCTGGTCAGACTTTGGAAAGGCTTGCAAAGCAGCAGTGCCCTTCAATTTGGAAATGCAGCGTTTATCATGTTGCTGCGCTTGTACAAAGCGTACATCTATAGTCTATGTTAACCTATGGCTACTTATGCTTTCTCATGGGATTAGCAGTCTGTGCGCGTCTCTATTTCTGCGCAGTTTAGTTAAATAAAATCACTAATTGAGCATTCTGGGTAAGTTCGCTGGGTAAGCAGATGAAATCCAAGCTTGTGTAACCAGCACCCAAGGCCTCCGAGCAGTCGTAAAATCGTAGGCAGGCCAGAAGCCGCTTACAAACCGCCAAAAGCGGGCAACGAAAGGCCGGGTCGGTTGACCAGTGTTGCGCAATCTCTGGCTTCTAATCGATGCCCATCAGCAAAATGATGCCTACCAGCTTCCGGGCTTCATCCAAAGTGCAGTTTCGCCAGTTCAGCATTCGGCCTCCTAAAAGGTCTGCCAAGCCTTTGAATTCGTCGCATGGCAATCTCTTAATCCTCAGACTCACTAAATGCCTCTTCTCAGTCTTCTGCTGTTGAATAATTGCTTGATGGTCCATCCGAGTCGGAGCATGTTCTAGAGTTCATTTTCAAAATCAAATTCAGAAGGAATGTGAATGACAGCAAAAATGCAATTAGATCTATTTAGTGTGAGCTATGTGAGAATAGGATGTGAGAAAAATGCAGAAAACAATACTACCACGGTATGACCGAGCTTGACCCAGTTTCGAGCCCAAGATAAAGCAGTCACATAAGGATTTTACTCACCGGAAATCAATATTCGTATCAATATGCCGAACCTAAATTTCTAATTTATGTTGTGTAGCAGTCTTTAAATGATTACAATTAGGGCATTAAGCACTGGAAATACAAACGCAAAGGATCAGGGGCAAGAATGAATCAGAATCCATTTCTAAATTATCCAACTCAAGGTCTTTTATCCCAACAGCTCATCCAGACTACCGAATACCACTCTCCCATCCACTCTCATCCCACTCACATCCCACTCTCATGCCACTCTCATGCCACTCGCATCCCACTCTCATCTCACTCTCATGCCACTCTCATCCCACTCACATCCCACTCTCATGCCACTCTCATCCCACTCTCATGCCACTCTCATCCCACTCACATCCCACTCTCATCCCACTCTCATGCCACTCTCATGCCACTCGCATCCCACTCTCATCTCACTCTCATGCCACTCACATCCCACTCTCATGCCACTCTCATGCCACTCTCATCCCACTCACATCCCACTCTCATGCCACTCGCATCCCACTCTCATCTCACTCTCATGCCACTCACATCCCACTCTCATGCCACTCTCATGCCACTCTCATCCCACTCACATCCCACTCTCATGCCACTCGCATCCCACTCTCATCTCACTCTCATGCCACTCACATCCCACTCTCATGCCACTCTCATGCCACTCTCATCCCACTCACATCCCACTCTCATGCCACTCGCATCCCAATCTCATCTCACTCTCATGCCACTCACATCTAACTCTCATGCCACTCGCATACCACTCTCATCTCACTCTCATGCCACTCTCATCCCACTCACATGCCACTCTCATCCCACTCTCATGCCACTCGCATCCCACTCTCATCTCACTCTCATCCCACTCTCATGCCACTCTTATCCCACTCTCATGCCACTTTCATCCCACTCTCATGCCACTCGCATCCCACTCTCATCTCACTCTCATCCCACTCACATCCCACTCTCATGCCACTCTCATGCCACTCTCATCCCACTCTCATCTCACTCTCATGCCACTCTCATCCCACTCATATCCCACTCTCATGCCACTCGCATCCCACTCTCATCTCACTCTCATGCCACTCTCATCCCACTCTCATCCCACTCTCATGCCACTCGCATCCCACTCTCATCTCACTCTCATCCCACTCACATCCCACTCTCATGCCACTCTCATGCCACTCTCATCCCACTCTCATCTCACTCTCATGCCACTCTCATCCCACCCATATCCCACTCTCATGCCACTCGCATCCCACTCTCATCTCACTCTCATGCCACTCTCATCCCACTCTCATCCCACTCTCATCCTACTCTTATCCCACTCTCATCCAAATCTCATCTCACTCTCATGCCACTCTCATCCCTCTCTCATCCCACTCTCATCACACTCTCATCCCACTCTCATCCCACTCTCATCCCACTCTCATCCCACTCTCATCCCACTCTCATCCTACTCTCATCCCTCTCTCATCCCACTCTCATCCCACTCTGATCCCACTCCATCATCCCACTCTCATCCCACTCCATCATCCCACTCTCATCCCACTCCATCATCCCACTCTCCCATCCCACTCTCATCCCACTCTCCCATCCCACTCTCATCCCACTCTCATCCCACTCTCATCCCACTCACATCCTACTCTCATCGCACTCTCATCCCACTCCATCATCCCACTCTCATCCCACTCTATCATGCCACTCTCATCCCACTCCATCATCCCACTCTCCCATCCCACTCTCATCCCACTCTCTCATCCCACTCTCATCCCACTCCATCATCCCACTCTCCCATCCCACTCTCATCCCACTCTCTCATCCAACTCTCTCATACAAATATCATCCCACTCTCATCCCACTCTCATCCCACTGTCATCCCACTCTCTCATCCCACTCTCATCCCACTCTCATCCCTCTCTCATCGCACTCTCATCCTACTCCATCATCCCACTCTCATCCCACTCCATCAACCCACTCTCCCATCCCACTCTCATCCCACTCCATCATCCCACTCTCCCATCCCATTCTCATCCCACTCTCATCGTATCCCAGTCTTTCAACCCGATCCCTCATTTCAGTCTTCCATCCCACACTGTCATTCCACTCTCTCATCCCACTCTCTCATCCCACTCTCATCCCACTCTCTCATCCAACTCTCATGCCACTCGCATCCCACTCTCATCTCACTCTCATCCCACTCTCATGCCACTCTTATCCCACTCTCATGCCACTCTCATCCCACTCTCATGCCACTCTCATCCCACTCTCATCTCACTCTCATCCCACTCTCATGCCACTCTCATGCCACTCGCATCCCACTCTCATCTCACTCTCATGCCACTCTCATCCCACTCTCATCCCACTCTCATCCTACTCTTATCCCACTCTCATCCAAATCTCATCCCACTCTCATGCCACTCTCATCCCTCTCTCATCCCACTCTCATCACACTCTCATCCCACTCTCATCCCACTCTCATCCCACTCTTATCCCACTGTCATCCCACTCTCATGCCACTCTCATCCCACTCTCATCCCACTCTCATCCTACTCTCATCCCACTGTCATCCCACTCTCTCATCCCACTTTCATCCCACTCTCATCCCACTCTCATCCTACTCTCATCCCTCTCTCATCCCACTCTCATCCCACTCTCATCCCACTCCATCATCCGACTCTCCCATCCCACTCCATCATCCCACTCTCCCATCCCACTCTCATCCCACTCTCTCATCCCAATCTCATCCCTCTCTTATCCCACTCTCATGCCACTCTTATCCCACTCTCATGCCACTCTCATCCCACTCTCATGCCACTCTCATCCCACTCTCATCTCACTCTCATCCCACTCTCATGCCACTCTCATGCCACTCGCATCCCACTCTCATCTCACTCTCATGCCACTCTCATCCCACTCTCATCCCACTCTCATCCTACTCTTATCCCACTCTCATCCAAATCTCATCCCACTCTCATGCCACTCTCATCCCTCTCTCATCCCACTCTCATCACACTCTCATCCCACTCTCATCCCACTCTCATCCCACTCCATCATCCCACTCTCATCCCACTCCATCAACCCACTCTCCCATCCCACTCTCATCCCACTCCATCATCCCACTCTCCCATCTCATTCTCATCCCACTCTCATCGCATCCCAGTCTTTCAACCCGATCCCTCATTTCAGTCTTCCATCCCACACTCTCATCCCACTCTCTTATCCCACTCTCTCATCCCACTCTCATCCCACTCTCTCATCCAACTCTCTCATACAAATCTCATCCCACTCTCATCCCACTCTCTCATCCAACTCTCTCATACAAATCTCATCCCACTCTCATCCCAATCAGATTTAATGTTTCCCCACTGCCTTATGCCGCATGCGTTCTTCACTTCAAAAGCAGTTTTGAGTCTCGTGAGTCACTTCTTTATTGTTCTTCCCCCGCAGTTTTTGTTCGAATGTCATTGCAGATCTGTAGCTCTCTGAGATCTTGTCTTTTCCCTTGACTGTGGACTGGGTTCAAATCCTTCTGGCCATGAGTCATCCGGGAAGCAATGTCATTGCTGGGCTGGGCTGTGGGATGAGCATAGACTCATACTCAGCTCTGTTGTGAGATGGGTAGGAAGGTTGAGTGGCTATCTCAAACTATGGTCCGCAGTGAGTCATCGGACAGGGAATGCTGACCCTCCCAAATCTATGGGGCAGTTATTCTTTACAATGCGATGGCAGGCTTGCTGGCTTTCTGAGCCGTGGAGCTCAGAAAAAACTTAAGGGTGTAGGCTATCTGGCTGTCCCGAAAAAAAAACTGGGCAGATAGGAAATTCGGATGCATTGAGATTAGAGTAGAGACAGATGAGAGCAGAGTTGAGAGCAGAGTGAGATAAGAGTGGATTTGAGAGTAGAGTGAAGTAGGAGTAGAGTGAGATGGGGGTAGAGTGAGATGAGAGTTGGGTGAGATGAGAGTAGAGTGATATAAGAGTAGAGTGAGGTTTGATTAGAGTGAGATGGGAGTAGAATGAGATGAGAGTAGAGATGAGAGTAGAGTGAAATGGCGGTAGAGTGAGATGTGAGTAGAGTGAGATGGGGGTAGAGTGAGATGGGAGTAGCGATGAGAGTAGAGTAAGATGGGAGTAGAGTGAGAAGAGAGTAGAGATGAGAGTAGAGTGAGATAGAGTAGATTGAGAAGAGAGCAGAGTTGAGAGTAGAGTAAGATGGGAGTATTGTGAGAAGAGAGTAGAGATGAGAGTAGGGTGAGGTGAGAGTAGAGTGAGAAGAGAGTAGATATGAGAGTAGAGTGAAGTGAGATTAGAGTGAGATGTGAGTAGAGTGAGATGGGGGTAGAGTGAGATAGGGGTAGATTGAGATGGGAGTAGAGATGAGAATAGGGTGAGATCTACTCCAGATCTACAGGCTTTGGCGTCTTGCGCATGTTGAGCCGAAAGGAATTTATTTTAAAGCCGAATAAATTTTCCACTTTAGGTCTGAGGCTTTTAAATTAGGATAAGTTGTTAGGATATGTTTAGTTACTTTAAGTTGAGTCCGGTCCACTAACATCTCAGATAAGGCACAGCTGTTAAAGCTTAAAATGAAAAGCAACTTATTTTATTGAGCAGGATTTTATAGGATTGTATTGGATAAGTTTCCATGAAAAGTTCTTATCGACTGTGAAATCCTTGCCTTAGGCTCTCTGAATGTGGCATTGAAAATGAATTGCCTAGCTGTGGTGGGACAGCCACTCAGCCAGTCTACGAGTGTACACTGCCACTGGGGTAGGGGGGTTTTGGCGAAGAGTTTTTCTCTCCCAGGGTGAACTGCCCCTGCGCACATTGGGCCAGCCAGTCAGTCCTCTGCAGTAATGAGCCCTCTCCTCTCTTCTCTCCCCCAAGCTATCGATTTTCCTCGGGTGGGGGCAGGCAGGCAGTCCATATTAAGTCAGCGCTCGCCAGTTCCGCCAGCCCTCTACAGCCCGGCATCTGCTTGCCTCTGTTGCAGTTGCAGTTAGTGCGCTCTTCATTGCCAGGTAAAGAATTTTCTGATTCTTGCTACGTTGCTAAGTGTTTTTAACCGTGCATTCTACTTAACTATCAAGCTGAGAATGCTCGCTCATTTCTAAGCCACTTTGTCTTCGAGCAGAGCGGGCTAAATTTGTGCGAAGCGAGTTCTGAGCAGAATTACTTGACATCAGTTTTAGCTAGGGCCTATTCGATGCCATGAAAAAGGCAGTTTTGAATCGGCTGTTGATCTCTAATAGGTCCTCCTGAAGGGCGTCTTCTTCGTTACCTCCTAAAGATAACGGATAACTCAAATCAAATCAATCAATAATCCTCTAGGAAGGCGATTTTCCTCTTTCGTTCGTTAAATTATTTTTTTCGACAGAAACAAGTTGTGACTACTGAGTAATGTCAGAAAACGACAGTAATGGGATGCTGGGACTTAAATTTTTCTCGGAAAGTTGGATGGAGTTGTTTAACTAAAGACAAACGGTAATGGTAAACGACATGTAACGACAGTAAACGACAACAATAGGGCACTGCGTCCTGTAGCTTGCTCTGGCATACAGAGAGTCTCACAAAGTCCAATATGGTTCAACTGGAGCCCCAGCAGTTCACAGTTCACAGGGGGTAATAGTGCGCAATCCAAAAGAGAATGTTTCCGAACACATTCTGTGGGTGCATCTTACGCCACATAAATTCCTCCAGATGTGACTCGACTAGCGCCTTGCTTGTTCCGTGCATGAAGATTGAGTGAAGACTCAATGCGATAAGTCAAAGCTCATGCGAGAGTGGGAAGGGGAGCAAGGAGCGAGTGCAAGCTGCTGCCTATACTCCGCCACAAACCGAGTAGGTGAGTAGTGCCATAGACATGTGTCAGCAGCAACCCCATGTCCTTTCCACTACTGCCACATCATTTTTTCAATAGGCACAATTTCAAATGCTGCCACGTCACTTTTTCGCGTCTACGCACCGATTCAAATCGAAAAAATAATTTAACGAACGAAAGAGGAAAATCGCCACAGGAATGTATCCTAGGAAACAAGGAGGCCTTTCTCAAATACATCAACGATATGTGGCTCTCGTAAACTTAGTTCAATTCAACAACGATTGCTAGCAATAAATTACTCTGTCTAGTAAAGTGCTTACCACTTGTCTTTCCCTCAGAGATGAGTCCTCGGCAATCATGAACTTTCCCGCGTTTAATTATTTTTTCTCTTTTTCGTAACCTTTAAGTGTGGGGTGATGAAAATTAGTATTATTAAAGTTCAGGGGCATAAAAAACACTAGGTACCACGATTATTAGTTAATAAAGAGTCACAGTCAGCAGGGGTAGTAGTGGCAGATCCAGAATAGGATGTGTCCGAACTGCAGATTCGGGAACGTCCGGCGCTACATAAATTCCTGGAGATATGTCTCGAACAGGCCATCGGAGGTGCCGTGCATTGCTTGGAACTTCGCCTTGCAGTTCCCCCACATGCCCTCGACGGTGTTTGTGTGGGCATCCGGATTGGCAGGGTTGCGGAAGTGGAGCGAGTGGTTGACGGTAATGTGGTTCTGTAGGGTATTGTACGCGGCCCACTGGTCCGTCACGATCCGTGTCCCTGGGAGCACATGCTGATTGATCACCGGTACCAGGGACGCAGCAGATCGGCTCTGCACAGGTACCAGCATGCAGTGGTTGCTGCCCCGCTCCACCATGCCCAGCACCCAGTGGCCTTCTCGGTACTGGCCCTGGTGGTACTTCCTGTGCATGAATTTGGACTCGTCGATTTCCACGTCCACACCAGGTCCACCAAGCTGGGTTGGGTGATCGACTAGGCTAGTAATGAAGATGTGATCTTCATCGAGATGAGAGAGCAGAGTATTTTGCCCAAAATTTCTTGCCTGAAAAGTTTAAATAAGCCATTAACAGCACAGCTAATGACTCATAAATTGAAAGTAGATTGAGGGAAAATGCAAACTATAAGAATCCACATGCTGTTGGTTGATGCTTAACGGTAAATTTCGACAACTGCATACCCACAGTCTGCATTTGCATAAACTGCACTGAGTATACTGTTGGCAAAATTATTACCTCAGTTTTAAATCCAGAGGCACATGGATTGCCAAACACAGACCTGCGCCAAAATAATATCCCCAGCAATTCCCTTATTCCTAAATTCCCCATCAGAAATTCCCTTATTCCCAAATTCCCTATCAGCTATTCCCTTAAACCCAATCAGCTATTCCCTTATTCCCAATCAGCTATTCCCTTATTCCCAAACAGCTACTCCCTTATTCCCAATCAGCTACTACCTTATTCCCAATCAGCTACTACCTTATTCCCTATCAGCTATTCCCTAATTCTGTTAACAATTTCAATTTCGCCCCTACTGCATGACGCAGGGCTGCTTTGGCCTTATCTGCTGCTGGGGCTGCTCCTGCTGCTGCTGGGGCTGCTCCTGCTGCTGCTTGGGCTGCTCCTGCTGCTGCTGGGGCTGCTCCTGCTGAAGAGGATTACCTTACATTTGTAATATGAAAATTTATATTACAAATGTAATATGTAAAATGTAATAGGCTGGCGCCACTTCTTAGCCACTGACTTGCCACTGGCAGTATCGGTATCACAGAGATTACTCGCTCGCCATTCTCGCTTGGCACTGTTGCTCGCATTGCAGGTCCAGAGTATTTGTCAAACTCGACCCAGATGCAATCAGGATGACTCGGCGGTGCTCTTCCTGTAGCATAGGCAATCTCACAAACTGTCCCAACAGAACCATTCACCAGGCCGTTTTGAACCGACAGATTTCGTGTCAGCATCACACGTGCACCAATCGTCAGGTATAGTCTTTTCGCCAGACAGGATCCTGAGCTCTCTCTTTCACCATTGCCAGCTGAATTCCTTGGCGGTTGTTTGCCTTTACAAATTGCATCAATGCGCCGCACCGGATTTGTCACGCTTGCCATTGCGCCCAGCTGCCTGTAATTTGCATCTTCAACTACATCGTTCAGGTAGTACAAAAACGTGCAGCTTTCCTGGAAACTTGACGGCATCAGCTCTTGGCACTTTTGCATCAACTGCCACACTTGGTCAGTGACATTGCCTTCTCGAAGCGATTCCAACATTCTGGCAAACTCAACATCATCGGCCTGACGAGCTTGTCTGTGCAAATGTACTAACAGTTTTGAATTTCTGATACAAGCTGTAGCCAAATTGATTAAGATTGTTTCTCTCATTCGGTTTGTAATCAAACAGTTTTCCATCTTGAACAGGCGGCAATTGAAACACATCTCCAACGAGAATGATTGACAGTCCGCCAAAGTCTACATTTTCATTATTGACCTGCTTTGGAAACAAATCACACAGTCGGAGGTGAACATTTGCCAGCGTTCTTTTACCGACCATTGAAAACTCGTCAATAATTATGTAGCGAACTTTTGACCACTGATTCTGCATTTCCATCCGTGCCTTGCTACTGCCTTGATTGTTACCTTGACCTCTACTGAACTTGACGTGCAGGCGCAGTGCTGAATGCAGCGTTTGCCCACCAATATTAAAAGCAGATACACCGGTTGGAGCCAATACTTTGCACCTGGATTCGCCAATCAGCTGCTTCACGGCTGCAATCAGAAAACTCTTGCCAGTTCCAGCACTACCGTAGAGAATCACTTTCAATGGAGCTGGCTTTGGCATGCCATCACTTTCCGCAATTTGAAGTTGTCGCCAGTGATTCTCAATAGTGTCGTACAATTTCCGTTGCTCGAGGTTCAACAAACTAACGTCGATTGGAGCTGCAGCGGCCTCATTGTCTGCCATTAGGTTCGCTGCTTCCAATTGTTGAGCTCCCACATTTGACTTGAATGCCGACATAAGAAACGTCTTTGCTTCTTGAACTGTCGGAAACCTGCCAGCCGGAGCAGACCAATCAAAATCTGACGGTGGACTCGGAAGTCTCTCTTCTGCGCTTACTACATGCTGCAATTCTCGATGAGTTGCACCCATTGCAGCCATCCATTCATCCTGCTGATTGGCAGGAAAAGTCCGTGCAGCCACTGATTCGGCATTCGCTGTTGTCATTTCTGGCAACTCGTCAACAGCCGCTTGCTCTTCTTCATCTTCTTCATCGTTGCGCAGCTCGTCCAAATCCCGCACCACCAACTCGCATTGATTCGCCGCCTCTGACCTGGCTTCGAATGCTTCTCGCCAGGTTGCGTGCGATCCCTTTGCCTGCTCTTCAGTGCGCCAGCAACTCCAAAGTAGTACTTGCTGTCGAAAATACTGCTCTCGTCGCTGGTCCGAAATTTCATTAGCACGCAGAAACGGACTCACAATTACAACTGCTTCTTTGCCTTGCACTCTCCGTTGTAGACTGCCTGATCGACTACCACTTTTTGGTGCCACCCAAGCATAGTCTGCAAAAAATCGGTACATTGTCACATTCTCCAGCTGCTTAGGTCGATTGCCATACTTGTCTAAACTGTTCTTGCATGTACCACGACGTTCCACGGCTCGTGTCTCGCCCGTCTGTACGTACACAAATTCGCGAGACGATTTATACATTGGCGTCTGTAGTAGCAAATGCATGGCCTCTTGAGCAGAATAGTCACGTGCTCCAACTTCCAACATAAGCTGCTGCTGAACAATTCGTCTAGCCGTATTAGTTCGACGATACTCTGCTGTTCCATCTTGCTGCTGCTGCTGCTGCTCATCTCCTGTCAACAATCGTTTGCTGATAGCTTCCAAATTCACAGACTGCTTTTCACCCTTGCTGGCATACTTGAGCAAATAGCGAATCAAGCTCTTGGCCGATGCTATAAACTGAATATCAACGTTGGCTCGCCACATGCATAGCAACTGGGGATTGTAGGAGCCCATCAGCTCGTCATTGCGTTGCGTCTCTACCAGCCAATTCAAACGCGACTTTTTCGTTGCCACAGTCCTTTCGCGCAGCTCTCGTGGATACTTGTATCGACACTCTTTCTTGTTGTTAACAGATCGAGTACACCGAGCGCTGCAAATTGTGTCTCGAACTCGCATGGGACAATACTTGCAAATCAGCTTTATCGTCTTGAATTTCTCGCGGCTCCAATCGAGAAGGGTGGTCTTCAAACGTTACAGCATTGTTCATGATAGAATTTCCCGTTTCTGAACCATCTTTGCACATATTCCAACTGCAAATGTACTTGTCTACAAATGCCACAAGCTCTTCTGGCTGCAAATTAATTGACGTCACATCGACACTATCTGGCATCCAAACACATCCGTGCACGTGTGGGCTTCCTCGACTCTGATACTCTACGCGAAACCAAAAGTCCTTCACTTTCCAATGCTCAACAAAAAAGCGTCCCAAAAACTCTTCAAACCGCAACCAAAACACAGTGTCCGCCATGCCTGGATCAGTCCGCAACAACTGTCATTTCTTCTCTAGACGGATCACGCGGCTCATTGTCATCTGAATCAGCAAACACATTCCAGGCATAACGCAACTCTGGCCAATGAATGTCTGCAGCTGATAATGTCACAAAAAAGTGCGGCAACCCCAGCGTCTGAATCATTGCTTCCAACTGGCGCCGTCTAGTCTGCCAATAGCTTGCTGTACCGCGAAGATCGGCTGCTCGTGCAGACACACTCGCCATCACCACGGGATCCTTCAGCTTCTCCAGCATCTCTTTTGCATCTAGTCCGGCCAAATTTTTGTCGTGCACAAATACACGTCCCATTTCAAGCGCTCTCCAACGCATCACCATGTTCTCTAAATAAAACCGAAAACGCGGATCTCGACGAAATCTCGGACAATGGAACTGCATCAAATGCTTTGCATAATCTCCAAGGCTCATTGAATGAACTCGTCCCGGTGACTTGTAATCCCCTCTTCCATCTGGAAACAAATGCGGATATGCCAGACTGAACAATCCGTCCTGCTCAAACTCATTCACCGGTTCGCAACCAAGTGTTGGCCATTGCAACTTTTCTTTCAGCAGTCGATCTCGAACCTTTACTTCCAACTCACGTAATGGACTATCTAGCAAACTGCTCATCAGCCCGTCGCTAGCCTCTGCTTCTGCAGCATCCAAGTCAACTCCATCAGACGTTGCTTCTGCCGCTACCATAGACTCTACATCATTTAAATGACCATCATTCGGCAATCTATTCAATGCTTCGTCATCAATTCTGACACCGCCCTGTTGAAAGTACACATTGTTCTTAGTCAGATACCTGATGGCATTCAAAACTTTATCGCGACGCACTCGAAGATTATTCATTCTTCCGCTTCTCGTTCTGCCAGACTCGTCATCGCTTTTTCCATCATACATTAAAACCACTGGCAAAGTTCGTCTTGGCAGTTCACGAACAACACTAGCTTGATCTTGAGGAAACATTATTCCATGTCCTCTACTTGCGTGCTGGCCTTGTGGAAACAATCGAAACACAACAATCACCGACAGTACAGGCGAGATCAGCATCTGCTCGGCGACCGTCAAATCACGCAATTCTTCAGGCTGCTCAGACATTGGGTTCGCATCATTTTCATCGCTAAACAGATTCGGTACATGCTTATCATTTCTGCACCGGTGGCACATTGTACGCGAATCAATTGAAAAATAGACACCGGGAAACTGTTCCTTACACATATCGCATCTTCTCAAATCCGTTATCTTTGTCTTGACATTATTGAAAAAATCACTGCGCATCTGCTTATACCGGTCACTGAATGGCGCACGAAGACATGCTGGCAGGCTTAGATCACCAACTTCGTTAACTTCTTGCTGAACATCTTCCACTCCGCTGGATTCAACGTTATTAACAACTTCAACTTCAATTGGTTGCTCTGGTCCAAATGATTGCCGCTTTCTAGGGGAAGCACGATTTGGCTCATCAGATGTCTCGTTTGTAGCACGAGCACGCTTTCGAGGCGACGACAACGGTGTGTTAGCATGCGATGATTCCACGTGGCATTCTGCTTCTGATCGTTCTTCTCTAACTGCCCCGTCTGGCTGCTGCTGTTGTTCTATGTTTCTCGGCTGCTTTCTTGGCGATACTCGCACTTCAAATTCCTCCTGCTGCTGCTGCTGCTTTCTGCTGGTGCGTCTTTGCCTTTTCTGAATGTCTCCTCGCTTATCTGTCTGATGCTCACTCGCTTTATCAGTAAGCTCATGTTGACTTTTAGTACATGGTTTATTTCTTTGTGAACGGCGTGCGCCACGGCTTTTACAAACCGGACCGGACCTATCGACACGGAATCAGCCATGTTTTGAAGGTTTCTAGGAGAAGCTAGAATAGACACACTACCATCACTGCTTGTGTGTTCGCTTAGTCGGCTGCTTCGACTATTAGAACAGCTGTGCAAATCACTCTGCCGACTCTTGGATCTAGAGATCCTTGAAGATACATTTGACGCAGAATCGCAACCGACACACGATCGACATGAAGTTGACGTTCGAATGCGGGTACTACGTCTGGTTGAGCTCAGGCTGGAAACATTTGACACAAGATCGGACACTTCTGATTGACACTCACTGTTTGTTGCATTGTACAGGCAACTACTTGGACGCCTCGAAGCGTTTGACACGTCACTATCTTTCCGACGAATTCTCCGAGAAACTGTAGAAGAAATTTCAGAAGTGCACTCACTACTGGCCGCCCTGTCGCTTAATCTGCTGCTTCTACGTGTAGCAACGCTTGGCACAATCTCACTCTTCTTCCGTCGACTTCTTCGAGAGATATTCGATGCCACATCTGAAACGCAATAGCCGATCACTGACTCGCTCTGCTCAGAAGAATCGGCACTCATCGGTTCAGCATCCAAATCAACATTTTGCAGAACACTAAACCGATTCCCTACAGGAAACTGGCTATCCAAAGCAGCATTCATATCCTGCTTGACGCTTTTCATTGACGGCATATGACTAGAGATCCTTGAAGATACATTTGACGCAGAATCGCAACCGACACACGATCGACATGAAGTTGACGTTCGAATGCGGGTACTACGTCTGGTTGAGCTCAGGCTGGAAACATTTGACACAAGATCGGACACTTCTGATTGACACTCACTGTTTGTTGCATTGTACAGGCAACTACTTGGACGCCTCGAAGCGTTTGACACGTCACTATCTTTTCGACGAATTCTCCGAGAAACTGTAGAAGAAATTTCAGAAGTGCACTCACTACTGGCCGCCCTGTCGCTTAATCTGCTGCTTCTACGTGTAGCAACGCTTGGCACAATCTCACTCTTCTTCCGTCGACTTCTTCGAGAGATATTCGATGCCACATCTGAAACGCAATAGCCGATCACTGACTCGCTCTGCTCAGAAGAATCGGCACTCATCGGTTCAGCATCCAAATCAACATTGCATGTTGCAGAACACTAAACCGATTCCCTACAGGAAACTGGCTATCCAAAGCAGCATTCATATCCTGCTTGACGCTTTTCATTGAAGGCATATGACTAGTTTTCAATTCTCTCCATGGCTTCTCATGCTCGATTGGTGGCGGAGGCATTAGCTCAGCGGAGCTTGGAATCAACCGAACTGAATCATAGTGCTGACCACGACGATTAAAGAACAGGCGAACAGTGGCACGCGGTGCACCTCGAGCCGGCAAAATGTGCACGCCTGGTACATCTCTGCCAATCATGTCGGACTGATAGATGTACAGCTCGATTTGCAGTAAATCCGGAGTCAAATTCGCCACTTCATCAGGCACATACTCGTAATTTGTGGCACTTTTCCAAAGAATATCTCGCCAATGATAATAATCAAACACGTCGGATTCGCGGTGCGATTCAATCCAGTTTTCAAGTTCCAAAGTCTGCAGTTCGCAAACTATCTGCATCCATGCTCAAATCTGTTCCTTCCAATTGGTCCGAAATGGCACTGAAGAAGCAGTTACCGTCGCCTCTTATTTTCACAATGGCGCACGAATCGAGCGGAACCCATACAGCTGTGCGGGGATGCGGCAGCGCTACAGTCCCATTAAAACTCGTATTGGTCCCGTCTGCTTGTACACCTAAATGAAAAATGGCTAACAAAGCTGAAAAGCTTGCTTAGTTTTCCCTTTTAAAACAATTTAATGATATTGTTGTAACCACGGTCTGGGTGAGGCAGTACGGGGAAATTTTCCAATTTCTCGATGCTTCCCACTCGGACTGGGCCGCTGCAGTGAGGGAGGTCCTCATCAGAATGGGGCCTCTATCTATACGGTTTCTCCTGTGGCATGCACCCACCCCTTCTAAGTCAGCTGCTCCCCCCAACCCATTTGCACTTTTCCCCTTCACCAGCCCCTCGCCTCATCTAAACCTGACCCGGTGGGCCGCTGAGGAGCGCTCCTTTGTCCCATTTGCCCCTAATTACAGCATCTCGTTCCCTGCACTGCCCCTATTAGTAATAGAGGATGTTTCGTGTACAACAGCTCAGCTCAGAAAAGTACATCTAGGGCGGGTCTTTCCGGAACTGAGGGCCTGTGTGGCGCGCACCATCAATCCGCGGCCCACAGCTAGTGTATATTAATCTCCCCGACTGCTGAATATCCCGAAGTTCGTGGGTGACAAAGGCGGTTACACCAATATGTTATTGAACAAAATGGCACAAATTATTGGAATATATGATTCTGATTAATAAATGAAACACAGGAAAAATTGAATTTTTCGAAACTAAATAACGTAAATACTCTTCGTTTAAATAAGTCAATTAAGTGCGTTAAATAGTTTATAAAAATACATTCACTTCTAATTTGCGCTAAGAAAACAGAGTGAAACTCACTTTCTTCCACTTGACGGCATAGGCCATCTTCAACCAGCTTAGCAGCCGCCTCATCCAACTCATCTGCAATAGTAGCAGCAGCAGCAGCAGCAGAAGCAACAGCAGCATCAAAACTGGTGGCCGTCTTCTTAGCTCGGTTCCAACGTTTTTTGGTGGGCCGACCAGCTGCCTTTTTCAATTTCGTAGAGTCCGAAGCAACCGCTGCTGGACTCGAAGGAGCAGCTAGATTACAACGTGCAGCTTCAGCTTCGCCTGTGCAATGAAAATAGAGTGCAAATTACGAGAACATCAACACTTTTAACATTTAATCAACATCGAGTTAAACTGCCAATTTGCATTAGCCATCATTATTCTATAGAAATAAGACAATTTTTGGCTCACCATTACAAGTCTCATTCAAAAGCATTTCTTCCGTCATGGTCAGTCAGTTCAGTAGATATGCTCGAACCTAGACAAATGATTATTTAAGTAGAGATCAAAATATCAATAGTTTTTGTCTCAATTTAAAACCAAGTCTACCATAGTGCATTTGGCAATTTAAAATTGTATAACACTAGAAATCATTTGAAACTCTTATTTAAAAGTTGTGCAGAAATCAGAAATTGCCCAAACAACTAATGCCATCTAAAAATTATACATATTTAAAACAGCAGTTGATTGCCTTTTAAATTATATACTTATACTTGTGGCTTATAGCATCTTTTAGCAAAGGCAAAACATATGAAAGTTGAATAGTAAGCTAGCTTTTCTAACTTTAATCTTATAAAATAGCTACATAATTCAATATTTATTAAGGGCAATTCTGCAACTCAACAGCTTAAAATAGTGCTCCACCATAAGTTTTAGGAAGTGCTTATCCACACGGATATGTGCCAATAATTTCCCGCTTATTGGCACAGCATATAGAATTTAATAGAGGTGCCATGCCGATAATTTCAATTTTATTCACACGGTTCCATGTGGATAAGCACTTCCTAATTTTTAATACAGTTATAAGAAACTAAGGGGTAGAAAAAACACTGCCATATTTTGGCTATGGATTATGGCCCGTTATTTTCTGTATATGATAGTGGCTGCTTAATTGGCATTCTGTGGTTAGAAAGTCTGAGGCTGGCTTTAATGGTCCAAGGCGAACGAAGCGAGTATTGAGACTATTGGCGTGGCCGAGGACTTTTTACCATAGACTGCAAATTGAGCAGCCACTATTTTATATGAAATTTGATTTGGTTTGGCGCCCCTTTATATGGTTTAATGGGCCCCGTTTTCGGGACCATTATATGGCACACTGGCTTAAGACTTCAATTTTCTATAGACGATAGATTCGTGGCTCAGAATGCGCCCATTAAACGTCCATTAACGACGAAATCGGATTTTATATGTCAGTTAATGTCCACCGAAGTCAGATGAAAAATCCAGATGATTTCAAAGGAACAAATTATTACATTAACTTATCTTAAATAGGAGTGTCTCACTTTCTATTTACTTATTGTCTATCTATATAAAAAATTAAACTTAGCAAAAAAGTAATCACTTATTTTTTATTTGCTAGATTTATTTTGAATATTAAATACAAGTTGCTAACAGTTTTAGTAACTTGACTAATAAATGCTATGCTTTATAATATTTTTACTTTAATTTTTCATTATATTTTTCCCTAAAATATTCACTTTTTATATATATTATCTTGTGTACCCTTTAGATATGCAGAACACTTTTAGACTGGATATTTTGTCAGATCTGGGGTACCAAATTGAATGTCAGAGTGCCATTGGCACCCATGAAAATTGGAATATTTTGCTTATTGCTTATCAACTCCTAATTTATATTTGTATTCGTCCTTCATCTTTACAAATTACAACCTTACCCCTTTCAGATCAGTCTAATCATTCTAGCACTAGCATTTTCCAGTATAAATTAAAGTCTTAACTATGAGGCGTAGGCATGAGCTATAAGTCTATAACTATAACTCTATAAATAAAAAGGTCTATAAGTTTAACTGCGCCCGTATACAAGCCTAAAACCCATAAACTTGATCATTAAGAATGAGTATCAACTACCAGTCTTGAGCAAGTTGAGTCTATCAAATCAGTGTATAGTATTATACATGTATATGTATCTAATGATTCCAATTTCTATTGTATTGTCTAGTTTCTAGTATTTTATATACCAATTCAAATTTCAAATACCATGCCATTATTAGATCTTTTAAGTTTTAGGCTTTTTAGTTTCAAGTTTAAATAAAAGGCTTGAATTGAACCAAGTTTATGAATCATGATGTGTTCTCAGTCATTGAAAATAAAATAGAAAACCAATAATTTCGATTTTGAAATTGTGATCCATTATTGTATTTATCACTATTTTTGTGATTGATAGAATTTATCACTATTTTTGTGATTGTGACATGATGTGCCTTAATCAAAAATGCATTGGAACTAGCCTTAAGAAAGCAGGGTACGAAATTGGCACCTTGGGTCCAATCCTAAGGTGTCAATGATGTGGAGTGTACTTCGGAATCGAGTGGGGTTGTGAGCCAGCCTAATTTTTCCAATTTTTAGCAAGTCAATAATCGCGACCCACATAGCAGCTGGCCGCAGAACACCATCATTAATCTTAGGGCCAGACATTGGGCGGAGGTGAATTAAGTAGCCGCCGATTCCCTTTGTCTCGGATCTGTCTAGTCCCCTGTAGGAGTGACTGATCGCGGAAATAGCAATACTGTATGGACTAGTTTAGGTCATAATTCCCCTCCAAGCCGCGATCAGATTGTCGGGATCACTCATGCGTTTAGAGTGAGCTTTAATTCTTCATGTCCCTCTTCTTTACTGTAACCCGAGCCGGGGCTCGATTATGACCTTTCCCCCTTTAGATACATGTAACGACACTATAGGCAGGTCGGCGCCTGCGCTTCCCATATCCCGGCGGGATCACAATCATTGGCCGACTGCCGGCAGACGCTCCTAGTGGGGCATCTGGCGATTCTCGCCGCCGCTTCAGTGGGCAATTGGGGTGGCATAATGCCGACCCGATTCCTCGCTGACAGGCTGGCGAGCATGTGGGTTATTTTGATGAATGCGAGGTTGGCGGAGCTGCAGGACTATTTAAGAAAGCGCGCTGCGCTGCCCCTAGGACAACCTTTTTCCTTTTTCCGGGAGCCTTTCCCGGCGACCTACCTTTAACCTACCGAACTTCCCTTCTCACCTTTTTCCCTACCTGTCTGGTCCCGGAACACGGTCCGCGGACTCTCCCCCTGAAAAGCTAGAACTTAGCCCCTGAGCCTAAGGCTCCTGAGAATAGCCACAGGTAAATTACCTGCATAGCCCCTGAGCAGTTAAGCCACCTCTTTGGGTGAGCTCCAATTGAGCCGTGTGCTCCTGCGATTTGGTCCCTTGCCAATCGCACTAGGCACCCCCGTCCCTACTTCCTCTTTCAATTGCCTTTCCCAGCGAGACCAACGGCCTGCAGTCTGTCAACCAGCATCGCAGATAAGTAACCCGCGTAGCGGACTTTTATTGCTATCCCTAAGGGATTTATTATCTAGCTAGTGGGCAATTGGGGCAAGGGCAGGGTTTTGATTCTAGCCTAATAAACTATTATTCATCTTAGTCGCCAATCATTTAACTATTAGGCAATTTAGTAACAATTTAAATCACTTTCTATCATGCTGTTATTTCCCCTTTATTTTCTCATTGGACAGCCCTCAATCATGAGTGGCTAATTCACTAGGGGAATGGGCTCTGGCGAGGCCGAGCTGAAAGCTGCGGCAAGAAGGCTACTGTGAGCGCGCATGAGAGTAATATGGAGCTAGGGATTTGCGAGCTAAATGCGGGATGTAGCGTGTGCATTTCTGCCTACGAGGTGGGGGATTCCTTGGCCGGCTTTCCTCACTCTCTCGGCGGGTTCCAGTGTATGCGTCAAGTTCCTTTGCCAATTTGAATTCTCCCTCTTTTCCCCGCCTTTCGCAACCGCGGCCATGGGAGCGAGAGGCGTGATCTAATAATTTCCTGCTTGCATAATCACTCAGCCAGTGTTCAGCTTAATCTCTCCTGCCTCTGTTCTCCTCAACTCACACAGAATCGGCTTGCTAGTTATCTAATGAGTAGGCTGCAGTCTAATGTACGGAATGTGTCTAATGTCTCATGAGTAGGATTCTGGCTATGGATTTCTCATTCGGGTTCGGAGTACCACCTTTCTAGACCACTGTAGCGCAGTTTCAGGAATCCCCTTGTGAGGCGTGACTCGATCCATTCTGGGGTTCTCACCCTAGTCTAAAACGGAAGTTACAGAATGCTCTATTTTTCGGCTTGTCTAAGATCTGTGTGACAAACTGGGAGCTGCGAGCTCCGGGGACCCAAGTTCCCAAATGTCTGCGGTGGCAACGTAGGCGCATTGGGTGGTGGCGCTACCTTCGATCATTATCCGCTTTGCCGATAGCCTTTCCGCATTTCTAAGACAAGAGTCTAGGCCGAGTCGACCACTGCTACCAAAGTTAGGAGTCAGTTACGAACATGCTACTGATGACAGTAGGCTATCTAGCCCTGTCCTATTCGCTTGCGGGTAGTCCGACATCTATTTAGACTTTTAGCCGGTTTCGAGCACTGCTTGGGGTGGGCACGGCAGTCATGCCTGTGGCCTATGGGTTGGGTGGGACTGGCCAGCCTGAGGCCAATAGGACCACTCACTTGCATCCTTTGTACCGCCTCATCTCTCCCTTCATCTCTCCCTTCATCCCTCCCTTCGTCATCCCTCTCTGCGACAACTCGCGGCAGCAGCGATCGACCTCCGACTCTATCGTCGTTTTCCACACTCCTATCTTTCATGAGGGCGGTCATCGGCTAGCAAAAGACCCGCACTATTTCAATGGTGGCAGCGGTGGGATCTAGAAAGGGCGCGAAACGAACCTGAATTTTTCAATTGTTAGTTTAGCGCCGCAGATTTCTGTGGTAGTTAGCCGTAAGGGCTTCTTCTAGATTTCATCTTCCGTACGCCTAAATCTTATCTCTAGAGACTGGACTTCAGTTCGAGTAACTGTCAATTAATTTTCTTTGAACAGTTTCAATTTGATTCGGACTTTAATGTAAGGATTTTGTTAGGATTTCCAAAATTTCTGATTAGTGACTTTCTACTAAGAGTAGGCTGTGTGAGCGGACTTCATGCTAGAGTGTCTTCGGGTTATGTGGCTGCTGCAGGAGTCAGGGACTGTCTGTGGGGTTTCCCGCGTGACTGTTCTGGGAGGGGCCAATCTTAACGAAGGACCGGACCATGCCGGTCAGGCCTCCTAACCGAGCGAAGTGAGCCCCCGGCAATGCAGCCGGGAACCGATGACGAAGTCCGCGGACATCGCTGAGCACCGGGGGTTGGTTCTCTTGGGCAGCTTGCAGGCCTGCTTACGTGTACCTGATTCTGAAAGTGTCACATAGCTTTGATCAAGTCTGACTTTGGTGGGGAACAGTTAGGGAGGTGGGACCTTCTGGGAGGTCTAGCGACACCCGTGCCCGCCTCTCGAAGCTGCCTACTTTAAGTATGGGCTAGAATTCGGTCGGCGCGTCTTTCTAAGAAACTCTCTGAGGGATGGTCTAAACGGAGAAACCGGGCTCTAAGCCACGGACCCCTAACCGAGCGAGGTCTCAGATGTATAATTCCTGGGATCCCCAGCCTCGTAAATCGCGGAGGCGAAGCCCCCGGCCATCCCAACCGGGAAGGGCCCTCTGAGCGAATCGGGGATTAGCCTTCTTTGAATGACTTTTTGAGTCGCGTACTTTCCAAGGTAGGGAGATAGGCTGCTGCAGGCGCAAGCTTGCAGTAGTACTGGCCCCGCCGTACCTATAGTGTAACAGTCCGCTATAGGGTTGCAGAACGAGTGCTAAGTTAAAACCTAGACTTCTATGTCCCAAACTTAAGTGCGCGCAAACAGTTGACAGTAGCCAAGGCTGGAAGCAAAGCTAGCCAGGGCCCTGGGCCCTTTTTCTCTCTCACTGATCTCTGATCATTTTTGCGGTAGGGTTGCTCTCTAGGAGTAGGGAATTCGCCGCATTATCAATTAGGGCTGGATTTGACAGCTCAGGCTCATTTTCTTTCCCCCCCGCACGATCTCCAGTCGTGATCTGTTTTTCCTTTTCCTCCCCTCCCCCATTGTTGCATTAGCGACAGACCCCCCTCTTTTTCATTCGCAAAACCCTCATTCCTCTTTTGGCCGAAAATGTCCGACCAGGAGGATGAGGTCGTCGAGGTGATCGGCGCCCCCCGTCCAACCAAAAGTAGGGCTGCCTCCGCAGAAAGGTGCCAGGAAAGGCGCCCCCTGCCTGCAACTGCAGCCCCGGGTACCCCTAGAACGGACCCGTGGGAGGTCCATCGCTGCCTTCTCGAAATGCTGCAGTCCGTAAGGTCCGACTTGCAATCGCTTAACGGCCCGGTGCACTCCCCGGTGTTGCGGCACTCGGTGGCCACCCAGACGGAAGGTGAACGGCCGCAGGCGGTCAGGCCGGCGTGTGGTTTCCGAATCCCGGTAGAGCCATTCGACCAAGGTCGCTCCGACATTGCCTCTTGGATGCTTCGACTGGAGGCAAAGTTTCAACTTGAGGAGGTCACCGACGATAGGGCCAGGAATGTGACCTGTTACAGCCTGTTGCCGGAAGAGATGCAGTTAGAAAGTCTCCTGACGGTTGACTTTGATGGCCCCTTTCAGCAGTTCCGGGCCAGGTTGCTAGACGGCTGTCTGGATTCCAGGTTGCCGGTAACTAAGAGGCGCACGGTAGAGCGACTGCAACCACGTCCGGGGGAGGCTCCCGAGGTGTTCTTAGTGCGGCTGAGGAAGCTCGTGGAGTGGGCTTATGCTGACTATCCAGAGGACTGGCGGCAGAACGAGCTCAAACAGCTCTATCTACAGAACGGCCACTTCGATTCCAAATTCGCTTTTGAAGCATTCTTGGCGAGAGACTGGACCCCGGAGGGCACGGTGTTTGAGCAGCGGAGGTCCGAGGAGGCTGACCACGTCGCGCACGAGATTGAAAGCGAGCAACTAAGTTCAGCCTCCGAGGACGCTTCGCTGTATCAGAGCTGTGCGTCCCCAGTGGGCAGCCCTCCTCGAGCCGCGGTCAGGGCGGTAGAGGCGGCAGACGAAGCTGGCCCCGCAGAATTCCGAAATGGAGTGGAGAAGGTGGGAGTCGGATCCCAACTAACGGCTGAACAAGAAAGGCAGCTGGGAGACTTGTTGCGGGCCAACGCCGACCTGTTCGCCGACCAGGAGGAGGACCTGACGGTCACGACAGTGGTCCAGCATGAGATCACGCTGACCGACCCTCGGCCCGTGAAGTCGGCGCCGCGGAGGATTCCTCAGGCCTACCTCGAGGAGGTGCAGCAGATGGCCAGGGAGTGGTTGGAGGCAGGGAAGGCCAGTCACTCGGCCAGTCCTTACTGCTCGCCGCTGGTGCTGGTGAAAAAGAAGGACGGCTCCCTCCGCGTCTGCATTGACTATAGGGAGCTCAACGAGCGGAGTGTGTCAGAGGTCACACCGCTGCCGCGCATCGACGAACTGCTGGCATCGTTGCATGGGTCCTCCTATTTCACCACCCTGGATCTCCGCAGCGGGTACCACCAAGTGCCTATGCATGAAACTTGCAAACCATACACCGCATTCGCCGTCCCGGGAGTCGGGTTACTGCAGTGGAATGTGATGCCATTCGGGCTGAAGGGCGCACCAAGCACGTTCTCTCGTTTGATGAACCTGGTGCTGGCAGGCGTGCCGCAGCATGAGGCCATGGCGTACATCGACGACGTCATCGTGCACTCTGCTACCTTCGAGGAACACCTAGTCCGGCTCCAGAAGACATTCGACCGTCTGCGGGCGGCTAACCTGAAGATGAAGCCGTCCAAGTGCTTCCTTGCACAGCCCGAGATCTCTTTCCTAGGGCACGCGGTGTCGGGAGCGGGCATCGCGACGGACCCTCATAAGACATGTGCGCTGTCCACGTGGCCACGACCGCGTACAGCCACCGACGTCCGCTCATTTTTAGGCGCGGTGGGCTACTACCGTGATTTCGTGCCGGAGTACAGCTGCCTCTCGGCGCCTCTTTGCGAACTCACCAAAAAGGGCCTTGTGGATGTGGAGCCCCTCTGGGACGACCGGCACGAGACCGCGTTCGAAGAACTGAAGGCGCGGATGGTCGAGGCGCCCGTGCTGGCCCACCCAAGTTTCGAGAAGGGCGCAGGGCGTTTCATACTCGACTGTGACGCCAGCCTGGAGTCCTTGGGGGCGGTGTTGAGCCAAGAACAGCCGGACGGGACGGAGAGGGTCTTGGCCTATGGCAGTAAGGCATTGTCCGCATCTCAGCGGAACTATTGCGTCACAAAACTAGAAATGCTGAGCCTCGTGTACTTCACCAGGAAGTACAGGTATTACCTACTGGGCCGCCGGTTCCTGGTCCGAACCGACCACAGCTCCCTCCAGTGGCTGAGGAGCTTTAAGGAGCCAACTGGCATGTATGCTCGGTGGGTGCAGCACCTGTCGCTATACGACTTCGACCTGGAGTATAGGAAGGGCAGCCTCCATACCAACGCCGACGCATTGAGTCGCCGGCCTAGACAGAGACACGGAGATTGCCCCGTTTGCCGGCCGTTGGAGCCCGGCAGTGAGGAAGAGAGTGAGGACGAAGGCGTGGTGGTAAACGCCGTCGCGGCGCAGGCAGTCATGGAACCGCCGCTGCAGCCCGAGGAATTGCTGGCCCAGCAGGTCGCCGACCCGGTGATCCATTGGATACTGCAAGCTAAGGTCAACGGTTTGGCCGCCCCAGACCCGGCCGCGGTCCCGGAGTTGACCGCCAAGCAGAAGGTCGCTTTGAAGAAGCTGTTGCCCTACTGGGACCTCTTGAGGGTGGAGGAGCAGCTGCTCAAAATCCAGGTGCACGCTCCCCCCCGGCCGCCGCTGTGGCTGCTCCCAGCAAGCCTCGACGAACAGGCTTTTCACTCGTGCCATAACGGGAGCTTAGCCGGGCATTTCGGGCGTCAAAAGACCCTGGCGCGTGTCGCCCAGTGGTTTTGGCGACCAGGACTCCGCGCTTCGATGCAGAAGCTGTGCGCGCAGTGCCACGCCTGCCTGTGCAGCAAGAAGGGCCGCAGAGCTCAGGCTCCGCCGCAGCCATGGGAGAAAAGCCCGAAGTTCTCACGGATCCACCTAGACTTTGTCGGCCCCCTCGGTCGCGGCGGTCAGAGCATCCTCACGATCGTGGATAGCTACTCCGGCTGGGTCGAGGCGTTTCCTGTGGCCAACCAAACCGCTAAGGCAGTCACGAGGATCCTGTCCACAGAGTTCATCCCACGGTTCGGGGTGCCCGATTGGATCCACAGTGACCAGGGCGCTCAATTCGAATCGAGCCATTTCCGCGACTTTTGTCGGAAGCTGGGCATTCGAAAGACCAGGACCACGCCCTACCACCCACAAGGCAACGGCATGGCGGAATCCCAGCACCGCACCCTGAAGGCGCTGTTGACAACGGCCGTGGGCCGACACCACGAGAAGTGGAAGGCTCACCTGGGCGCTTGCCTTGCCGCCATGAGGTCCGCCGAACACTCCTTGACCGGATTTTCACCTTTCTTCTTGGTGTATGGGCAGGAAGCCCGGCTGCCCGTAGACGTGGCACTGGCCGCGCCGGCCGAAGCACCTGCGCCCCATCATTACGCGGAGCAGCTCTTGCAGAACCTGGAGGAGGCTCAAGTGCAGCTGCAGGAGCAATTTAACCAGAAGCTCCAGGCGCAGGCCCGAATGGGGGACAGGCAACGAAAGACGGAGCTCGAGGTAGGGGCCGTTGTGTACCTGGCCCGCCATCAGATCGAAGGCTGGGAGATTCCCAAATTTCACCAGGCCTACTCGGGACCATGGAAGGTGGTCGCGAAGCCGGGCGTGTCGATTTACGACGTCGCGCCGGTGACCCCGCAGCCCGGCCGACAACAGACGTACCGGGTGCACCGCGACAACTTGCGAGCTGTTCCCAAGGAGGCCGGGGAAGTCCGACCAACCCAGGAGGCGGGCGAGAGGCAACCAAGGCAGGTGCAGCGTGGGCCCGGGCGGCCGCCCGTGAGGCCCAGGCCAGCCTCACCCCCGCCGAGGATGTTGAGGGCGGAAAGCGAGTCCGAGGACCAGTGGAGCGACGGCTCCGACTCCGAGGAAAGCTGGTTGGGCCCCGAGGAACCGCCGCCGCAAAGAGTGGACGAGGGTCCGCGAGTGTTGAGGCCCCGGAATGGCATCCGACCCCCCGAGCGCTGGGGCTATGTCCGGAGGATTCTCCTCGGTGAACCCGAGTCCGACCCGGAGTCCTGGGCGAGGACCAACGGCCACGACCCGGGCTAGGGAGAAGTAGTTTCCACTGCGGGCGCCCCAGAGCGCTCACTCGGCCGTGCTAGGCGACCAAGCCCCACTGGAATTTCGTGGCAAAGCCCCCGCCCTTCCGTTACTTCTCCCCTTTAGTAAAATGCGCACTCTGCACTTTTTGCTCCTTTTCTCCTATTGTGCACGCCTTCCTTTTTCATCAAAGCCGCCTTGGCACAAAAATCTCATAAAAATTCTTATAATTTAGCCAGAAACCCAAAAACATACCTAGTGGGGTGAAATTCCCCTAGTACTTTTTCGCATGAGATGCCTATCTAATTGTAGCAATCTAGGGCATGCACCTTCTTTTCTCAAAGAGCATTTTACTTTTATTCGCACCACATCATGCATGGCACCTTTGCCTTATCTTGCTTCATATTGGTGGGTCTGTGGGAGTTCAATTTAGGACAACTTCTAACTTAGGAGGGGCACCAACCCGCTAAAGTGAGCGGGGTGGTATGCCATGGGAAATTCTATGTTTCTTTAAGGGAGGGAAGGCGGTTTCAAATCAAAAAGGCCATCTCGGCGCCAAACCCTCTTAAAAACTCATATAAACTAAT
The DNA here is from genome assembly GCA_950097015.1 of Macrostomum hystrix. Classification (NCBI taxonomy): domain Eukaryota; kingdom Metazoa; phylum Platyhelminthes; family Macrostomidae; genus Macrostomum; species Macrostomum hystrix. The sequence goes on from CATNEN010000001.1 coordinate 10,715,636, forward strand.
CAAAATCCAAAAACATACTTAGTGGGGTGAAACTCCCCTAGTACGAATTTTCGCATGAAATATTTTCGTAATAACTGCCGCAAACTAGGGTTCGCACCTACTTTTCGCAAACTTGCTTATCTTACATGTTCTCTATGCTTGGTTTCGGGAGTTTAGCTATACCGGCTTCTATTTAGGGGGTATACCAACCCGCTAAAGTGAGCGGGGTGGTATGTTTCGGGAATTTTCTTCTTAATGTTTGTTTAAAGAGTGGGCGGTCGTAAATCAAGAGGCCGGTAGGATCAGGTATTCGAACTCTAGGGGGAAAACAATCTGGCTGTTTCAATGAACGACAGATTTTAAAAATGATAACTTTTCCTTTGTTAGGATTAGGAGGGTCAGAAAAAAACCTTATTTGGGAGCCAGAAGTTAGCAGTTGGGCATTCAAATCTAGGTGCCTGGAGGGGTAGAATAGTAATAAATCGTATGAATTAAGGTTCCAGACGTTTTAAAAACTCATTAACAGTCTATCAGTTAGTTTTTTCGGTTACTAGGCGGTTGTAAAACTTGAGCAGTAATGTTTCGTCTAGGAAAGAAGACGGGTGAAAATAGTGAGCCCTCTTTCATATTTCAAATGGTGGCGTAAAAGAAAAGGAGCCAGGGATTTTTGCATGTTTATTTCGTTATGCATAGAAAGTTCATTTAGCACCAGTCGTGGTATATGAGTCTGTGTGGGTGCGGAGGCTGATCATGTGCTGATAGGTGGGCCGGGGCGTCGTAGGAGTGAAGGTGGCGCGACTGGGTGGCTCTCACAGAAAGTACGAGATGAAGCCCAGAACAAGGGCCACGGCGATCATGGCGACTGCCAGAGCTGCGCCTAGTGGGCCCCGGATAAAGCCGGGGGCTATCGCGGCCACGTCCTCCTCGCGGCCTTCGGGCACGTTAATGTCTGGAGGGGTAAGGTGGATGAGTAGCTTAGTAAACGGGCAGCGATGGTTCGTAGGGGGAAGTCGCAAATAGTGGAACCCAAGTTGGGTGGGAGAGCATGACAGAAAAAAACATCTAACTTACTCATCACGAATGATAAGGCAATGGGATCGCCTGAGCTGGCCCGGCGCCGAGGCGGATTTAAAAATCCGGGCAGGTAATCGCTGGAAATGGAAGGAGGGTGTGGCCAGATTAGGCGGGGACAAAATAGTATTGACAATTGCAATCCAAATAACTCAATTTAATCAATCTTTGGCTGGGGAAGGGTTTTTCCCTTATTGGGTCGGGGTCAATTTCAGATTTTTGGGGATCAGTAGGCGTGCCGTGGGTAAGGGGGATTTCGTTATTCTAATTCTTATGCAATAACCCTCGCAATAATCCTTAAATAACCGGCCTTGGGGGGGCCGAGTAGAAGTAATAACTCACCTTTCGTCTCCAGGTTGCTGCTGGGCCATTGTGGTTTCGGACGAACGAGTATGATAGCGGTAGCTTATGTTTAGGCACTTCGGTAGCTTATGATAATGCACTTCGAAAGAAGAGACTGGATTGCGGTGAAATTTTCAAGAGATAACAGGCTTGAGGTTAATGGGGCGTCAAGAGTTTGCTTTTATAGGGCTAATTTAGGGAGACGTGGCGGTCTAACCGCCAGCCAATGGGAGCAAAGTGGGGATTCCGGGCAGAACCAGTTTAGGGGGCCCATAGTAACGGTTTAGTTGTTGGGGCCCTGACCTTTTCGGTGAGGAGACACCTCGGCCGGCAACAGCATCACAAGCGGCCTGAGCAGCGGTTTCCCCAGCTGCGACCAGCTGCAGCGCCGATTGGGCCGCGCGCAACGGCTAGGCAATCGGCCCGGCGAACATTCCCGGGCACGGCCAGCCGGAAACATCTGGAGCGCGCGGCGAATCAGAGGCTACCAACGCCCGGCAACAGGATCGGTGAGGACGCAGAGCGGGTCAGCCAATCTGGAGCCACCTGGTGAGAGCACGGCCGGACCCTCGGACTTAAGGAGGAAAACGGCCGGAGCGTCCCAGGATTGCGCAACCGCGACCAAGCCGGGCAGGGAAAGACGGGGACAGCTGCAGCCACCTGGAGGAGAAGGCGAATCGGGACACGGCACCCCGGGACAGCGAGAACAACTCTAACTCAGCCGGAATGCGCACCCACCTCCCCTCAGGACTCTATCCCTTAGTTGCTAGGGGCGCCGACCTTTACACTCTCGCACACAATCTATTTATAGCAGTATTGTTACGTACGATGACCTAGGATTTCTTCTCTAGCGGATTTCTTCTTAAGGTTCTTTACGGTATACAGTAGGGTAATGTAAGTTTTTGCCCCCTCGATTCGCGGCACACCCCACTACTGACAGTAAGCACGTAAGTGCCTTACGTGAAAGTGAGCGAAGGCGGTGTGATGTGGAGTGTACTTCGGAATCGAGTGGGGTTGTGAGCCAGCCTAATTTTTCCAATTTTTAGCAAGTCAATAATCGCGACCCACATAGCAGCTGGCCGCAGAACACCATCATTAATCTTAGGGCCAGACATTGGGCGGAGGTGAATTAAGTAGCCGCCGATTCCCTTTGTCTCGGATCTGTCTAGTCCCCTGTAGGAGTGACTGATCGCGGAAATAGCAATACTGTATGGACTAGTTTAGGTCATAATTCCCCTCCAAGCCGCGATCAGATTGTCGGGATCACTCATGCGTTTAGAGTGAGCTTTAATTCTTCATGTCCCTCTTCTTTACTGTAACCCGAGCCGGGGCTCGATTATGACCTTTCCCCCTTTAGATACATGTAACGACACTATAGGCAGGTCGGCGCCTGCGCTTCCCATATCCCGGCGGGATCACAATCATTGGCCGACTGCCGGCAGACGCTCCTAGTGGGGCATCTGGCGATTCTCGCCGCCGCTTCAGTGGGCAATTGGGGTGGCATAATGCCGACCCGATTCCTCGCTGACAGGCTGGCGAGCATGTGGGTTATTTTGATGAATGCGAGGTTGGCGGAGCTGCAGGACTATTTAAGAAAGCGCGCTGCGCTGCCCCTAGGACAACCTTTTTCCTTTTTCCGGGAGCCTTTCCCGGCGACCTACCTTTAACCTACCGAACTTCCCTTCTCACCTTTTTCCCTACCTGTCTGGTCCCGGAACACGGTCCGCGGACTCTCCCCCTGAAAAGCTAGAACTTAGCCCCTGAGCCTAAGGCTCCTGAGAATAGCCACAGGTAAATTACCTGCATAGCCCCTGAGCAGTTAAGCCACCTCTTTGGGTGAGCTCCAATTGAGCCGTGTGCTCCTGCGATTTGGTCCCTTGCCAATCGCACTAGGCACCCCCGTCCCTACTTCCTCTTTCAATTGCCTTTCCCAGCGAGACCAACGGCCTGCAGTCTGTCAACCAGCATCGCAGATAAGTAACCCGCGTAGCGGACTTTTATTGCTATCCCTAAGGGATTTATTATCTAGCTAGTGGGCAATTGGGGCAAGGGCAGGGTTTTGATTCTAGCCTAATAAACTATTATTCATCTTAGTCGCCAATCATTTAACTATTAGGCAATTTAGTAACAATTTAAATCACTTTCTATCATGCTGTTATTTCCCCTTTATTTTCTCATTGGACAGCCCTCAATCATGAGTGGCTAATTCACTAGGGGAATGGGCTCTGGCGAGGCCGAGCTGAAAGCTGCGGCAAGAAGGCTACTGTGAGCGCGCATGAGAGTAATATGGAGCTAGGAATTTGCGAGCTAAATGCGGGATGTAGCGTGTGCATTTCTGCCTACGAGGTGGGGGATTCCTTGGCCGGCTTTCCTCACTCTCTCGGCGGGTTCCAGTGTATGCGTCAAGTTCCTTTGCCAATTTGAATTCTCCCTCTTTTCCCCGCCTTTCGCAACCGCGGCCATGGGAGCGAGAGGCGTGATCTAATAATTTCCTGCTTGCATAATCACTCAGCCAGTGTTCAGCTTAATCTCTCCTGCCTCTGTTCTCCTCAACTCACACAGAATCGGCTTGCTAGTTATCTAATGAGTAGGCTGCAGTCTAATGTACGGAATGTGTCTAATGTCTCATGAGTAGGATTCTGGCTATGGATTTCTCATTCGGGTTCGGAGTACCACCTTTCTAGACCACTGTAGCGCAGTTTCAGGAATCCCCTTGTGAGGCGTGACTCGATCCATTCTGGGGTTCTCACCCTAGTCTAAAACGGAAGTTACAGAATGCTCTATTTTTCGGCTTGTCTAAGATCTGTGTGACAAACTGGGAGCTGCGAGCTCCGGGGACCCAAGTTCCCAAATGTCTGCGGTGGCAACGTAGGCGCATTGGGTGGTGGCGCTACCTTCGATCATTATCCGCTTTGCCGATAGCCTTTCCGCATTTCTAAGACAAGAGTCTAGGCCGAGTCGACCACTGCTACCAAAGTTAGGAGTCAGTTACGAACATGCTACTGATGACAGTAGGCTATCTAGCCCTGTCCTATTCGCTTGCGGGTAGTCCGACATCTATTTAGACTTTTAGCCGGTTTCGAGCACTGCTTGGGGTGGGCACGGCAGTCATGCCTGTGGCCTATGGGTTGGGTGGGACTGGCCAGCCTGAGGCCAATAGGACCACTCACTTGCATCCTTTGTACCGCCTCATCTCTCCCTTCATCTCTCCCTTCATCCCTCCCTTCGTCATCCCTCTCTGCGACAACTCGCGGCAGCAGCGATCGACCTCCGACTCTATCGTCGTTTTCCACACTCCTATCTTTCATGAGGGCGGTCATTCTATGAAAATAGAATAAAAGCAGGATATAAAAAACGCAAACGACTGGCTGCAACGAGCTAACTGCTGATCCTCCTGACCCGAGGACCTTGACACAGCGGGATCAGTCGCTCGCAGGCAGGACTGGCTGCAACGAGCCAGCGACTTCTCCCCTGTTTCCGAGAACTCCTCAACAGCAGGATTCGGTGTCTGCAGGCAGGACTGGCTGCGACGAGCGGACACTTCCTCCTCTGTCTCCGGACACACCAGAGGTTCCGGATCTGGCGCCTGCAGGCAGGACTGGCTGCAACGAGCGGGCACCTTCTCCTTCACCTCTGAGCCTTCCGCCACCACCTGAGTTTGCACCTGTGCCTTGGCATCACAGCCCCGCACCCAGTGCTCCTCCCTTGTGGCTCCCTGGCTCCAGCTACCTTCAGTAGCTACCGTCTGCACGGCGGCATCCACAGTCTGCAGGCAGAACTGGCTGCAACGAGCTGACTGCGGGGCCCCGTTGACAGGTGCTTCCCGCCTCACAGGCTGGCCTGCGGTCGTGTCTTCCTGACACCCTTGCAGCACCGCCTTGTCTTGGCGCACCTTGACAGGCTCCAGGACCGGCTCTTTCACCAGTCCCTCAGACACAGCTGCTTCCCATCCTGGTCGGCCGTCAACGACATCTTGAGCCTTGGGTTTCACAGCTCGCAGTGGCTCTGCGGCTTCGTTGACTTCAACCTGTTTATTGTCCCCTTCCTGTCCCTCCTCCAGCTGACTCGAAAATTGGCGGGTGCAAGCACTCGCACCGAACTGGTTGTGGGGTGTCACCACCCCAAAAGAACAATTCACCGGATTATCCGGCTTTCTCGACATCGAGTCAGCATTTTGGTGAGACTTTCCAGGACGATGAACAATGGTGAAGTCAAACTCACTCATTCTCTCAACCCAACGGCCTAAGATGCCTGTCGCCTCGGTCTGATGCATGAGCCACAGCAGGGCCTTGTGATCGGACCGGACAACAAACTTCTTGCCAACCAGGAAGTACCGGAAATGCCGCATCGAATCTACGACTGCCAGCAACTCTTTGCGGGTCGTAGTGTAGCGGGTCTCCGGCCCTCGCAGCTTCCGGCTGTAGTAGCCAACAGGCCTTTCTACTCCATCAGACTGCAGCTGATTCAAACAAGCCCCTATGCGGTCATCAGAGGCATCTGTGTCCAGGACGAAAGTCACCTTCGGGTCAGAGGTGTACTCCGGGTACGCCAGTACCTCCGTTGAGCACAACGCATCCTTCAATCCCTGAAAGGCTCTCTCATGCTCTGTCTTCCACAGACCCTTCAAGCTGGTAACGTCCCGCTTAGTGAGCTCGTGCAATGGTGCTGCAATCCCTGAGTAATTGCGGACGAACTTCTTGTAGTACTGTGCCAACCCCAAGAAGCTGCGCAATTCTTTGGCGCTTCGAGGTGTCGGCCAGCCTCTGAGCTCGGCGATCTTATCCTCGTTCGTCAGGATGCCTTCTGGTGTCACCACATGGCCTAAGTAGTGCAGCTCCCTCTTGAACAGGTGGCACTTCTTCGGCTTCAGCTTGAACTGGGCTTCACGGATTCGAGTCAGCATCATCCTCAGATGCTCCAAATGGTCGTCAAAGGTAGGCGAGTGGACGAGTATATCATCGATATACCCCAGCGCCACCTTTGGCGTCAGCCCCTCCAGCAGCTTGTTGATGCAGCGCTGAAAGGACCCTGCCGAATCCGTCATGCCCATCGGCAACACAGTAAACTCAAATTGACCTCCGTGGTGAACCGAGAACGCGGTCAGGTGTCTATCCTGCTCTCTTAGCGGGATCTGCCAGAAACCCTGTGCAAGATCGAGGGCGGAATAGTATTGCGCCCCTCTCAAATGCTCAAAGGTCTGCTGTATGTCTGGCAGCGGATAGACGTGCTTCAGGCAGCGGCTATTCAACTCGCGATAGTCTAAGACAATCCTGATAGTCTTGTCTTTCTTAGGGACAATCAGGAGAGGCGTGTTGTAACTGGAGAATGTCGGCTTGATGATGCCTTTCGCCAACATCTCATCCAGCATCTTGTCCAACTGTTCCATCAAGTGAGGCGGGATCCTCCTCGGTGGAATGCGAACTGGAGTGGGATCTGTCACAATGATCTCGTGAGTGACTAAGTCAGTGACACCATGGTCCAGGGGATGCATTGCGAATGCCTCGCGGCACTCTCTCAACATCTCCTTAACCCGATGCCTCTGCTCCTCGGTCAACCTCTCACAGATCTCCACCTCATCTAGCCATGCCCCATCGCTCTCCAGCCCTTCTGCCTGAACCTGCCTGACCGGCGTCTCCTCTAGCTCTGGTAGATATTCGAGTTCGTCGGCCTTCAGTGGCCTCGCTAGCCCTACAAGACCATTGCGTCGAATGACCGCCGGGAAGCAAGAGGTATTGATGACTTCAACACACCCTGTTCCGTCAGCCATCGTCAGCAATGTCGGGGCCATCTCGACCTGAGACGCCCCTGGCTTCAGTCCTGACCTCAAGGACTCAACAAGCAGCGGCGTGCCGTGACAGTCAGTCCGGCCACCCGCTAGCTTCACCGCTACGAGCATCGAAGAGCGCGCTGGCACAGTGGTCTGCTCGAGTGAGTAAACCCGACTGGCCCTCGCCTCTCGCCTCGTGAACCTCAGCGGCACTTTCGTTCCAGACTTCGTGGTCAGCATCCCCTTTGGAAAGTCAATCTTCTGGGTGTGCTGGCGGATGAAATTAATTCCTAGGATGTTCTCGTGCTCGCCCTTCGTCACGCAGAACTCGACGTCTACAGCGTAGTCGCCGAGCCTGACCTCAAAGGCGACTCGCCCTAAAACCGGCAATCGAGAACCATCAAAGTTGCACAGGGCACTCTCTCCTGTCAGCACAGCGTGCGGCACTACATGCCGCAGAGATGCCCACGTCTCACTTCCAATCAGACAGCGCCTGCTCCCTGAGTCTAGGAGAAAAGGCACCGTCTTCTTAGAAACCATCGCCGTCACATAGGGGTCAGCGTTGGAGGCATACCAACGCTCGAGGAAGCTGGTGCTAGGAGAGCCCCTACCCTCTCCTCCAGCTGACTCCTCAGTCTCCCTCAGGCCCGTCCAGGAACTGGACTGCGAGGGGCACTGCCGTCCGTGCTCCTCGCCGTCCCGTTTCCCGACGTCTGAGTGCCTTGGGCCTGCAGCTCGGACTGCTGCCTGGGCTCTTGCCGTTGCTCTCTCGGGTACCCCTGAGTGTGGTGCTCGAAACGCGGCTTGGGTGGCCTCGTCGGGCAATCACGCCTCAGGTGTCCGAACTTCCCGCAACCAAAGCATGCCCCTCTTGGCGGCGCCGGTCCTTCCTGCTGCACGGCTCCTTGTGGTCGGCTGAGCGCCTGGACCAGCATCTCCTGCATCTTCTGCTGATGCTGCAGCTGTTGACCCTGGACCTCGACCATCTTGGTCATCAGCGATTCGAGTCCCTTCAGCGCAGCGGTAACACCTTGCGGTGGCGGCCGCGCATTCAGGTCCCCATCCTCGCCGTGTACCATCCGAGCCGGCCCATCCTTCGCCCTCTGGACTGCCTCGTCGACCACCTCTAGGCGCTTTAACTCTCGCCTAGCTTCCAGGAGTGTCCTAGGGCGAGTCCGCAGCAGGTGCTTGCGGTTCTCAACCGAAGTCCGAACTCCCTTAATAAACTGGTCGACCAACTCATAGTCCAGGTCTCTCTGGCGAAGGTTGGTATAGGCCTGCTCACCGAGTCCCTGCAACGCATCAGCATAGTCATCAAGCGTTTCCGCTTTCTTCTGATAGCGGTTGCGGAACTCGTCTCGGTACTCCTCAGGACTGCTCAGCTGCGCGAATCGCTCCACAATACGCTCCTTGAATTGGGCATACGTGAGCTCTTCGGGCAGCCTCATCCTGAGGACGGCATTCAGGCACTGTACATCGAGGTGGTCGAGTAGAAGGGCCTTGCGTGTCTCCGAACTGCGAATCGCAGCCCGGGCGCAATACGCTTCAAACGCCTCCACCCACAGATGTACGTCCTGACCCCGAGAAAACTTGGCAATCTTCGCCGTCCTACCTTGTTGTTGTTCCACCTGCTTCTCCATCAGGTTGAGCATCCGGTACACCAGGTCAGCCGTCGCCCTGTCGTCCAGCCTCGGTCGTCGTCGCCTTGCTGCCGCCGCCGCTCCTCGGTCGTCCTCGCCGCCGGACTGGTCGTCGTCGCCGAAGTCGCTCTCGCTGTCCTCGCCGTCGCCGACGCAGCCGTTTCCGCGGTCATACCATCTTGACCGAGCTTCCTGCAGCGCACAGCCACCGCGAGACTCCTTGCTCCGGGCTACCTGCTGCCTCTCCTCCCTCTCAGAATCCAATTCCTCTTGGGACATGGCGTTCGTTTCCGCAGTGAATGAGTAAAAAGGCTAACTCGAATCACACCGCTTTGCCACCAATGTTGTACCTGTGGTAGCGTGGCACACACAATTGGTAAAAATAACCAAGACAGGAACTAGATTCCGAGAGAGATTTTACCGGCCTCAACACTGATTGCTTCGTAGCAGTGGAGCAACCCGGTAGTCAGGCTAGATTACCTAATTTCCTCGGTCCTATTTAGGCTCTAGCAGTATTTTCTACTACTTAGATTCCCTGCTTCTGAAGCCTGGCGATGTGCAATGCTTCTAAATGCTACACACGGCCTTGCTTCACAATAATGTTTAGCAGAACAGATACACAGATTGCAAAAGACCACAATCGATGTGAAACGCATGAAGACTGGAGGACAGAAACGTGCCATATTCATACAGAAATCGTGCTACCATGATAACAACACCATCTCAAGGATTCGTCGGACTGTGCTCTACTTATAGTAGGAGCATTTGAGCGTTGTTATGCCAGTCTTCTTCCGAACTTAAGCGATTGCACCATGGTGTGCAATGTGACTCAGTGCGCAGACAGAGCTGGAAAGAGAGAGAGAGAGCGGAGGGGGTGGCGAGCGGAGGTGACAGTGCACGGGAAACACTAACTACCAACCCCTAGCCCTCCCACAGACCTAGAACAGCCTGACTCACAGATTGCCTGGAGGCTGCTCAGCAGTCTACAGCACATCAATATGAATACTAAAAATTATATCATAGAAGAGGCAGATAGTAATATTGAATTGATGCAGGTGAATTAGTGCAGGTGAATTGTGGTAAACGAACGAGCAGAGAGGAAAATCGTTTAAATTAGACGAACTTTATTTAGCGCAAGCACAACTTTAGTACCAACTTATTACTTTTTTACTCATCACATTACTAGATAAACGAATTCACTTCTTATTTTATTCGCGCTACAAATAATAAAAAATGCGAAAAATTTATTTGTTTTACTAATATCAACGCAACATTCAATAAGCCGAACGAACTGCTAAAATAATATTGATCAAGTTTGCCGCACGTTTCTCTTGCAGGTTGCATATGGATTATGGATTCTAGCGAAAGCCTATTGCCCGGAGCCGCTGCAGGACGTTCTGCTGCTGACGCTGCAGGGACCGCGCAGGCGTGGACAGGGTCGCACGGCTCGCTATATCGACCGGCTGATAACATGATAACTAATCGACCATTTTATAAATCGAATTAAAGCAAAGTCATTGCATTCTGTCGCAAAATGCTGTATAATCGCACGAGTTCAACCTACTGAAACATCGATTTAGTTAATTTATCTACAAATATTATATATATTTTTAATAAAAGTGTCTGAGCTTTTGTGTTCTGCTACAAAGTAGGGAAACCGTGAGACTTTCTGGTATTTTAGGTCTTAATTTGATCCCTTTAATTTAATCCCTTCATGGTCTTCGTTGCACTTGCTGTGGACTAGGATGTCGTCAACATCGGTGACTACAAACGGCATGTCTCGGAAAGTAGCATCGACGAACCGTTGAAAGGTGCTCGTTGCGTTGCGCAACCTGTATGCAATCCGTAAGGTGTGCATACTGCGGTCTTCTCCGTGTCTTCATCAGCGATTGGCACAAAATGGTACGCTTTTATCAGATAGTTTACGTCGTTCAGACGACGGCCAACGCCTGACTGCTCTAAAATCATTACAGTTATACGCTCACACAAGTAAAATATAATAATCTGAGAGTAGTAACATAGTTTTTTATAGACGGACATACAAACGAGGACTGCATTACATTCTACATACTGAAATACGTTAAACGGAATGTTATACAATGACATACGATTATGCAGAATAGTCGCACTTACTATACTTAAGCTGTAGCATGTAAGCGCATGAAGAGCGCAACTCTTCTATTGGCATGTCACCGGTAGTACCGCTGCTGCGAGAGAACGCATACTAGAAAGAGACCAAACGGTAAATAACGATTTAACTCGCGTTCAACTTGGTATTCGCATGTGGGCTAAAGCGCTTAAAGATACCTACTGAAGCGAAATTCGTCCGCTCTGCGGCTCCGCTAACATCAGGGGTTTCAAGGATGACTATTTTGCGATCTGGCAGACGAAGTACAAATGAGGCACTGCCTCATTTTGCTGAAAATGCTGATTCTTGCCTTCATTAATCTATTGTTCCTAAAGCGAGCTAAACTACCTTCGAAATCTGGGCACTTCACGCTCTGAAGGTCTGAACCCAGATCGAATCGATTCTTTCATTTGCACGTTTGATGGAAAGCAGTGCAGCCTTTCCAGTCTGAATCTATCAAGCTCAATTCTTTCGCTCGCGACTTCAAGCGGCAGGGATTTGGTACGAAGTATCTAAAGGACAAAGTTCAAATGCAAAATGACAATATACAACACTTTCTACTTCCTAAATTTCTATATTTCTATATTTCTATCTATATTGGTCATGCAATCTCATGCAATCTCATCTCAGCATGTCCATCTCACTCTCAGCCTCTGATCTCTCAAAATAGTCAACAGCAGCACTTGCACATGCTATTGCAGGGCTACGACTAGGAGTAGGACTAGCAACATCATTGTTTTTCCAAGGCAGATGTTGTGCTTTGTTTTTAGATGGTCAACTAATCCTTTGTGGAACCACCTTTGGCAGAAAAAGATTGCTTACAGATCTTGCATCTTGCTGAATTAGGATGTAGCTTATCAAACTACTTCCAACAGGGAGAAGTCAGCTTGTTATAAGCAGGCATTGAAGATGCTGAAAATGATGGCAATTGGCAAAGATGCTGGCTGTGACTACATACAGCACTCAAATTTGCTTTAAAAAACCCAACCTCCACCTATGAATATCCTAAAGTTCAGAACGTTTGTTTACAATGTACTAAATCCAAATAATACTAAATCTCAGAGATTTATCTCATATATGATATGAATATGACACTATTTTCAAAATAATATAATGAGGATACACTTCAAAAAATATTTTTATACCAAACATTAAATGTTAACTTAACATTAGTTTATGGTCTTTGAATCCCTAGTTAGTAGTACAAAATATTATAAAATTATATTATACTACATTTTTCAAAAGGTTATAAGTGTATCATATATGTATAACAATATTAAAGTAAGGATTGAGAATGATTATTTTATAAATCTATATGAATTTTATTAAAAAATAACTAGCCTTTATTTGCTAATAGACTACTAGTACTACTAAAGAATAGGCCTAGCCTATGTAAACTATAAACTTATAAAGTTGTAATTATACACTTAAAATATTTTTACAATTAAATTATAAGTGAAAAAACAAGTCTACTGCATCTGAAATCTGCATGTGTCTACATTCTACAATCTACATTAACAAGTCTACAACTACGCTCGTACGTCTACAATTGCTATTAATTATTGTTATTGCTCTCCATTGCTCGCTTGCTAAGTTGCTACTAGCTGAGTTGCTAAGCTGCTACTTTCTATAATCTATAGTCTATCTCTATACCATGCTTGTCTTTTCTATAAACTCACTAAGTCACTAGAACTAGAAGTAGTAATTTAGTATAGTAAAATAGAAATCATAGAATTGTATTCATACATTTAAGAATTAATATAATCTTGCTGGAAATAGAATTGGACTTTGTATTTTGGATTGATTGAATCTGAATGAATGAGCTCGACTGGACTGGATGAATCGAAAATCAGATTCCGTAATAAAACTTTTACATAAAAAGTTCAAATATAATAATTCACCCGACGGCAGAGGTCTAGACGGGGAAAAAGCTTAAAATATCTCCCGTCTAGCCTGGAAAAAGCTCGTCTGTTAAGCTTTCTTCTATGGACTAGACCGGAAAAAGCTCATCTGTTTTAACTAACTAGTACTTCAATGCAGCAAGGCTAGAAATTAAGCGATTTATTGTGTTTTGTTTAACCTGTTAAAAATCCTAAATTTTGAAATACGACTTTGTTTTAAAGTGCTGTTTGAATAAAAACGAATTTAAAATTCATCAGCACGGGGCTGGCACTGGTATATGATTCATTATCAGGTTTGATGTTACTTGCAGAATTTACAAGCTAGTCAGTTGCTTTAAAGCTATACATAGATGTGACTTACATTGTATGGTGAAGTTGAAGATTGCTTTTTGTCGAATATGAATTTTCTTGTAATGTAACAGTAAAGCCACTATATTACTACTTGCTAGATTAGAAAGTTGTAGTAACAGGTTACAGGAATTAACTATTAACTCAGGTTCTTTAGCTTTATGGGCTTTTTCTGATGTGAAACTTTTGTTAAGTAGAAATCAAGCTAGGCTATGCCTAGGCACGATATATTTTCTAAACATTTGATCTATTTATCCAATAATGTGCTGATAAAAACTGCATAGTTAGAACCTTTTGTTATTATTAATGCTAGTTTATATATATAAATGCTAGCTGTCCAGTCCTCTTAGTTACCCAGCCCTCTAAGCATTTGATCTATTTATCCAATAATGGGCTGATAAATACTGCTTAGTTATAGCTTTTTTGTTATTATATATGCTAGTTAGTAGTTTAATATAGGCACTCATTTGCATGGAGAAAATTTATTGAATTGTTCTAAAATACCAAATAGCTTTTTATGTTATGATCTAGTCATATTTGTTAATTTAGAGACATTATCTATTTTAGTATTAAAATACATTTTGCAATATAAAGTATAACATATATATACCATATATATCCTGTCCTCCTAGCTACCCAGCCCTCTAGTCCTAGATATCCTGCCCCTAGCTGTCCAGTCCTAGCTAACAATCTTGCCCCCCTAGCTGGCCAGTCCTAGCTAGCTATCCTGCCCCCTAGATGTCCAGTCCTAGCTAGCTATCCTGCCCCCCCCTAGCTAGCTATCCTGCCCCCCCTAGCTAGCTATCCTGCCCCCTAGCTGTCCAGTCCTAGCTTGCTTTCCTGCCCACTTAGCTTGCCAGTCCTAGCTAGCAGTCTTGCCCCCCCTAGCTGGCCAGTCCTAGCTAGCTATCCTGCCCCCTAGCTGTCCAGTCCTAGCTAGCAGTCTTGCCCCCCCCTAGCTGTCCAGTCCTAGCTAGCAATCTTGTCCCCCCTAGCTGGCCAGTCCTAGCTAGCTATCCTGCCCCCTAGCTGTCCAGTCCTAGCTAGCAGTCTTGCCCCCCTAGCTGTCCAGTCCTAGCTAGCAATCTTGTCCCCCCTAGCTGGCCAGTCCTAGCTAGCTATCCTGCCACCCCTAGCTAGCTATCCTGCCCCCTAGCTGTCCAGTCCTAGCTAGCCATTTTGCCCCCCCCCCCCTAGCTGGCCAGTCCTAGCTAGCTATCCTGCCCCCCTAGCTAGCTATCCTGCCCCCTAGCTGTCCAGTCCTAGCTAGCCATCTTGCCCCCCCCCCCCTAGCTGGCCAGTCCTAGCTCGCTGTCCTGCCCCCTAGCTAGCTATCCTGCCCCCCTAGCTGTCCAGTCCTAGCTAGCCATCTTGCCCCCCCCCCTAGCTGGCCAGTCCTAGCTAGCTATCCTGCCCCCCCCTAGCTAGCTATCCTGCCCCCCCTAGCTAGCTATCCTGCCCCCTAGCTGTCCAGTCCTAGCTTGCTTTCCTGCCCACTTAGCTTGCCAGTCCTAGCTAGCAGTCTTGCCCCCCCTAGCTGGCCAGTCCTAGCTAGCTATCCTGCCCCCTAGCTGTCCAGTCCTAGCTAGCAGTCTTGCCCCCCCCTAGCTGTCCAGTCCTAGCTAGCAATCTTGTCCCCCCTAGCTGGCCAGTCCTAGCTAGCTATCCTGCCCCCTAGCTGTCCAGTCCTAGCTAGCAGTCTTGCCCCCCTAGCTGTCCAGTCCTAGCTAGCAATCTTGTCCCCCCTAGCTGGCCAGTCCTAGCTAGCTATCCTGCCACCCCTAGCTAGCTATCCTGCCCCCTAGCTGTCCAGTCCTAGCTAGCCATTTTGCCCCCCCCCCCTAGCTGGCCAGTCCTAGCTAGCTATCCTGCCCCCCTAGCTAGCTATCCTGCCCCCTAGCTGTCCAGTCCTAGCTAGCCATCTTGCCCCCCCCCCTAGCTGGCCAGTCCTAGCTCGCTGTCCTGCCCCCTAGCTAGCTATCCTGCCCCCCTAGCTGTCCAGTCCTAGCTAGCCATCTTGCCCCCCCCCCTAGCTGGCCAGTCCTAGCTAGCTATCCTGCCCCCCTAGCTAGCTATCCTGCCCCCCCCCCTAGCTAGCTATCCTGCCCCCCTAGCTATCCTTTCCCCATAGCTGTCTAGTCCTACGCCACCTTCCTTTCCTCCCAGCTACGCTGCCTCCTTGCTCTCTAGTCCTTTCAGCTATCCTGCCAAGTACCCTGTACTTCATTCGATTCCTTATCCTTTTGCTTTCTTATCTTATTTATCAGTCCTAGCTCTGCAGTACCTTTTAATTCTGCAACCTGTTTTGTTATTAGTATCTGTAACCTGCTGGTTTTTCGTTTTAACTTTTGCAGATGGTTCACACTGCGTATTCATCCTTTTTGCAGGAAAATAAACGATTCGGTAAGATAGTATTCTTCATTGTATGTGCTTTCTTAATCCTTTTTAATTGTGTAAGTAATATAAGAATAAGTTCATGCATTTTTTTCATTTTTTTCTTGAAACGGATGTGTATATGTACATGTTTAATGATGTGATTTTAGTTATTTAGCATATCCATGAAGCTGACAAGTCGTTTATACTGTAGCTAATTGCTCAATTTTTTTAATTGGTTGTTATAAAGCAAAATCCCGAATGTACAGTAAAGGTAATAAAGGTGCATGATATATTTATACTGTTACTTTTCTATTTTCAGATCAACAGAAGGAGTTGGCAGCCAGATTCAAGTCTCTCTGTGGCTCGGAAAGACAGCGGCTCGCTGCAAAGGCAGCACAGACTGCCCCCAAGCTCTCAACGATAGAGAAAATGGTAAACTGCATTTTTTTGCTTGGCGGACTCACTTTTTATCGCTACCACACCTTTTTAATTTGCTATCACACCTATCGAAAAGTTTAGCTTCGCAAGGACCCATCGTGGAGATTTTTTTTAATTGTGGCCCGTCAGGATAAGCCACCATACTTTTCATGCAGCCCAGAAGATGTAGAACTTCATCCATTGGCGCGGCAAGTGTCAGAGGTATGAGCCACGTCTCATTGGTTAATGACCTACGCTTACTCTTGATTAATTAATAATGCTCTGTTTAAAACTATTTTTAGAAGCTTATCGGCCATTTGAAAAATCCGCCTAAAAAAAGCATAATGGGTTTGAGAAAGGCCCTTCGCAAGCAGGCTCAGGATGCATATAGTAAGTTATTTTTCTCTAGCTGGTTTTTGGGCATAGACAGATCCTAGAGAAGATCAAATTTATTTTAGCGTTCAATGTGGCTATGAATAATCTTATTGGTAATTAAGATGTGTCAGCAGTAAGATTGTAATAGGAAACTACTTTTATTAGGGATTATATTATAGTTAAATAGACAAAACGTGACAAAAGTTGCCACATTTTTTGGATTGTTAACATTTTAGATGCAGCAGGGTTTCATGGCCGCGTCCAATGGAAGAAGTTGCCTATAATTGGCCAATTCGAACCATGGTTATGCGATCCTACATGGATGACAATGGAGTCTATTAAAGCGGCACTTTCGAGCCCTATCGTATTCCATCCATCAAGATCAGGTCTTAGTTTTAGTTCTTACTTCTTACTTAGCTAAACTTACTTACTTACTAACTAAACTAAACTAAACTAAACTAAACTAAACTAACTAATAAACTAAACTTACTTCTTAGTTTAGCGCACAATATGAAGTTATTTCGTTATTTACACTGCTTTACTTTACCGATTTATACGATAAAGGTGATTTTAATTAGTGCAGAGAAGTTTGAGTGCTTTGAAATATCGTCTAGCTGTTTCCGTTTATTCACTGACTGATTTATCCTTATTTTAAAATCATGACTCAATTTAAACTAGCCGTTTTGTTTAATTTCTTTATTTCTCTCCAGTTCCAATCGACGTAAGCGAACCCGAAGGCAACGAAGACCATATCGACCAATCAGAAGACCTTGACTGGCCGAGCTCCGGCGGTCCGCACTTCGGTGTGCCGAGCTCCAGTGGGCCTAGAGGCGGTGGGCCTAGTGGCGGCGGGCCGAACTCCAGCGGGCCTAGAAGCGGTGGGCCGAACTCCAGCGGGCCTAGAAGCGGTGGGCCTAGTGGCGGCGGGCCGAACTCCAGCGGGCCTAGAGGCGGTGGGCCTAGTGGCAGCGGGCCGAACTCCAGCGGGCCTAGAAGCGGTGGGCCGAACTCCAGCGGGCCTAGAAGCGGCGGGCCGAACTCCAGCGGGCCTAGAAGCGGCGGGCCGAACTCCAGCGGGCCTAGAGGCGGTGGGCCTAGTGGCGTCGGGCCGAACTCCAGCGGGCCTAGAGGCGGCGGGCCGAACTCCAGCGGGCCTAGAGGCGGCGGGCCGAACTCCAGCGGGCCTAGAAGCGGTGGGCCTAGTGGCGGCGGGCCGAACTCCAGCGGGCCTAGAAGCGGTGGGCCTAGTGGCGGCGGGCCGAACTCCAGCGGGCCTAGAGGCGGTGGGCCTAGTGGCGGCGGGCCGAACTCCAGCGGGCCTAGAAGCTTGACTTACTTGACTTATCTGCAGGGCGGTCCGACGGACGCAGCGGGGAGGCGGGAGTCGCCCATTCCACTAATCCCTGAAAGACCCGCAATCGGCCGATGGCGCGGGGCCAGTCAGGGAGGTCCGTGTTCGGTCCTTCCTGCAGCTTGTTCCTCGCTGGGGAAGAAAGAGGCTCGTCTGGTAGCCCTTAGGAACCGGACGAGCCGCGGGATGTTCTCGGATCTGCAAACATCGTCCATTGATGGGTTTGGTCCGAGGTGATTGAGCCTCTCTCTGGTGAAGAAAGGGCAGTGGCAGACGAAGTGCAGGGCATCCTCGTCCTCAAGGTTGCAGAAAGGGCACAGCTCACTCCGGAGGTCTCCACGGAGGAAACAGTGTCTGGCGTAGCAGCCATGGCCCGTGAGGGTCATGGTGAGGGCCCGGATGTCCTTCCGGGTCTGGTTCAGAAGGACCTTCCGGAGCCGAGCGGATGGCACTGGAACTGCCGCTTTGGATTGGCGGCAGTTAGTGGTGCTCCTCCACCGGGTAAGATGGAGGTTGGCGGTCCAATCATTAATCTGACGATAAATGACGGTGCTCGGAATCGGAGCCGGGGGGGAGGGGCCCGGCGCAGAGCTGGCTCCTCCCTGCTTGGCCAGGTGGTCAGCAAGCTCGTTACCAGGGAAACCGGCGTGCCCTGGTATCCACTGAAGTCTGACGGTATTCTTACCGGCCAGGTTATTGAGCTGCCGGACACAGTCGGAGACTGTCCGGGAGGTTGTGGTGGTGTGACAGAGGGCTTGCAGAGCGGCCTGACTGTCCGAGTGAAAGATGATAGTCCTGCCTGAGATGTTTTTCTCATTCAACTCCGCAGCGCAGGAGCTGATGGCCAGGACCTCGTTCTGGAAAACGCTCGAGGATTTTCCAGTGTGTTGGGCGTGTGTGGCGACAACACGTCCGTTGATAAGGATACAGACCCCGAAGCCAGCGGAGCCATCCTTCATGGATCCGTCCGTGTAGCAGTGGACCTCCTGGGTGTTCCAGTGGTCGCTAACTTGGTCCCTGGTGGGGATGAGAACCTTAAAGCGCTGAAGGAGGTTGAGCGAGCACGGTTCACCGTCCGTAAGGACGTTGATTCCGTTGCTCGCACCCAAGTCTCTCAGGCAAAGGTCCGTGTGCGGCAGGAGCTTTCGCTTCGCTGCCGCTCGTTGGGGGACGAAGCGCACACCGGCATCAAGGAGACGCCGGGCGGTTTTTGCCGCCTCCCCGCGGATAAAGATATCGAGCGGGAGGATGTTCAAGAAGGCGTTGAGGCCATCGAAGGGGGCGGATGGCGGGGCGCTCATGATCGTCCGACATGCGCGACCTTGCACTCTCCGAAGAGTCTCATGGCAGGTCTTAAGCTGAAGGGCACTAGCCCAGATCAGTCCGGCGTACGAGACAGCCGGCCTGACCATAGCAGTGTAGATCCACCATAGACGTTTGGGGGTGAGACCCCACGTGTTGCCCACCGCCCTGCGCAGCTGCGCCAGGATCGCAAAGGCCTTTTTGGCTTTGGCATGGACATGAGGAGTCCAGCTGAGCCTGTGATCGAGCGTTATGCCCAGGCATTTGGTTTGCTTCTGGAAGGTGATGTCCTTTCCATACAGCTGCAGGGGGCGAATATGCCATTTGTTTTTGCTGGTGAACATGATCGCCGCTGTCTTAGACTCGGAGAGCTTCAGACCGCAGCGAGTTGCCCATCTTTCGGCGTTGTTGATAAAGTTTTGCAGAAGGTCTCGGAGGGCCTCTGGTACCGGGCCAGATGCCACTGCCGTAACATCATCCGCATAGCCGACCTTTAGGATGGGGTCTGGCTGAGAGTCTCGTAAGAGCTCGTCGATAACCATGTTCCAGAGAACTGGTGAGAGGACGCCGCCTTGTGGGCAACCTTTGCAGACAGTGACCGTCCGCTGGTGTCCAAGAAGGTGTGCCGTAGCAGTGCGGTGGCGGACCATGTACATGATCCACCTCCTAAGATGCGAATGCGTGTGCCGCATACGTAGGGCCCTGTCAAACGCCTCGAAGAGAACGTTGTCGAAGGCCCCGTCAATATCCAGGAAGATGCTCAGGGCAAAGCCGTTCCCGAGGACGGCCTTTTCCAGAGCGTCCACCAGAGCGTGGAGAGCGCTTTCGGTGGAACGTCCCGACCGAAAGGCGTGTTGATTGCCGCTTAGTGGCATATTTTTCAGCTCCACAGAGAGGAGGCGCCAGAGCACCAATCTCTCCATCAGTTTGACCATGGTGGAGGTAAGGCTAATTGGCCGAAACGATTTAATGGAATGGTAGTCCGGGCGGCCTGGCTTGGGGATAAAAACCACCCTCGCCTCGGTCCATGCCTTCGGAACATACCCAAGCACAATGCAGGCCTTAAGGAGCTTGCAAAGATTTGTGAGGAAGCCATGGCATTTTACCGCCTCGCGGATGAAGGCTGGTATAATGCCGTCCGGCCCCGGGGATTTGAAGGGTTTGAAAGACTGGGCTGCCTTGGTAACCCGGTCTTCAGTAATGATGGACGTCGCAAGGATATGACCTCCCTCGGTGTGATCCGGGGGGTCTGTCCCTGCTGGCACGCTGGGGAAAAAGGCTGTGAGCATAGTGTCGAGCGTTTCCCCAGGGTTCTCGGTGGGTCGGCCATCGGCCTTCCTCACCGTCGAAAGCTTGGACATTTTGTCCAGCGTGAGGGCTTTGACAATTCTGGAGGTGGGGCGAGTGCCCTCAAGCTCCTCACAGTATTGCCGCCACTTGCTGTTTTTGGCGTTTCTGACTTCCTTCTTGAAGCTATGGATGGCTTCGAGATACGCAGCCTGATCAGCCGGGTTTTTTGTCTTCGTGGCCCTGCGGTGCAGCCGCTTCGCCGTTCGACGGAGCTCGCCGAGCTGCGGATTCCACCATGGGGCCGAAGTTTTGCCTCTGTAAGCTTTGAGGGGGCAGGAGGCCTCGAAGGCGGTGGTCAGCGAGTTGGTGAGAAACTCAGCTAGCTCATCCGCTTCATCGCAGGTGTTGGCGGGGGGGCTTAGGTTTCGTTGGGTTCCTTCGAGGTTATGCCTGAAGGCTTCCCAATCGGTATTCCTAGCGTTCCTTTTCCAAATGATCTGGTTAGTGCAGCGTGCACCCGCCAGTTGGAAAGAGATGTATTTGTGATCGGAGAGGGAGGTCTCCGGCAGAACCTGCCACTCCCTAAGGCTCTGGTAAAGCCCAGGTGTGGCTAGAGTGGCGTCGATGACCTCAGACCACCGGCCATTGTCAAAGGTCGGGGTGCTCCCTGTGTTGCAGAACTCCAGGGACGTGGTTAAGATGTAGGCAAGGAGGTCCTCGCCTCTCGAGTTAATGTCAGAGCTCCCCCAGTGGGTGTGGTGGGCGTTAATATCGCCAGCCACTATGAGCTCATGGTTTTTGGCAGCGCAGGTTTCAATCAGAGAGATCAGCTCCTCATGGACTGCCGGCCTGTCGCCCGGTAAGTAAACCGAGGCGATTAGGACGGTTTTTCCTGGGAGGATGTTCTCCGTCTGGATGACACAGGTGTCCCGATCAGAAAGGTCGGGTCTGTGCCAGGCGTTGAGGGAGTCTCTCACGAGGATGCACGCCCTGGGAGTTTGGTTCTCCCAGTGACGGCTGTTGTAGAGGCAGTGATACCCATTGGGTACATTTTGAGGCTTTATGAGTCCACGGCTCCTGGACGAGGATGAGACCCGGCATGTTGAGCTCGACATAGCGCATCAGATTGACGGATGCAGCTATGCAGTGTTGCAGGTTAACCTGCAGGCAGGTGATCCCAGTGTGGCCGATCATGGTCCAGCGGGAGTCTCCTTGAGCAGCTCGTCCTCCTCAGACGGGGTCGGGCTGCAGACCTCCATGAGTAGCGGCGCGCCCGCAACCGCTGTGGAGGGAACGGCGGGAATCGCTGCGGAGAGCTGCTGCTCTGACCGCTGCGTGTCCCGGCCGCTCCACCCAACAACGGTGCAGTCGCTGCCGTCACTCGACGCCTCGCCCTCGGGGGTCGGGTCCGTGTGGATGGCAGCCTCCTTCCGGTGAGGGGGATCCTCAGACCAGTCGGTGGCCACCGCTCCGTGGGTCCCGGCACTTTGCGGCTGGCTGGGAGGAAGGGAGGTTTGCGCTTTTGTAGCGCGGGAGCGCTCCAGGTGCTCTCTGAGCGCTCGGGCTTCGCTGAGCGCCCGCAAGACCAGGCCCGATTTGCGGTTGTTGCGGGCTGGTCTACGATCTCGGGGGCCGGATTCGGCGATGCGGATATTTTTGCCCGGGCGGGGGTCCGCGGACGTTGCATGCCGCTTAGCTGGCGGAGCTTTCGCCCCAGAGCCAGGAGCGGCCCGCTTATTTTCCGATCCCTCCCCGGCCTTCCTCTCCTGACAATCCAGGATGGTCAGCGGGTAGAGTCCCGGTTTGATTACGCTCTTGTGAGGGATCCTTTTGGACCAGGCTTCGGAGAAGCCGTAGATCGCCGTGAAACCCTCCGCTTCTTTGCGGACGGTTTCGTGGCAGATCAGCCCGGAGGCTGGGAGGTCCGGGTTCATCTTCAGCAGCAGCTGCCGAAGTTGGTCCCCGGACCGGATTGAGCAGGCGTCGGGGACCCAGACACGATGACGTCGGGTCCGTGGACGCTCGGACTCGGTGGTGCACCTCAGTCTTCCGACATCGGTGCCCCACTTGAAGTCTTTGATCCGATCGCGCAGTAGGCGGCTATCCCCCGCCGATTTGCACCAGAGGAGGACAGCCCCCTCCTGCGCTTCGGACCTGACAACGCTGACTGGTGTCCCTGCCAGTGCCAGGTCCGTGAGGCCCTCGTCGATGGTCCTGAGCATGCTTTTGAGCTGCTCGTTTGAGAGGTCCTGTTCCTCGCCGACCACAATGATCGCCGGCTGGACAGGCTCCCGCTTGGCTTTGGAGGCATAGGTCTCCTTGGCCTTGCTGGCGTTGGACGTGCCGGCCTTGTGGGTGGTGGTGGCCGTGATGGCGGTGGGGGCGGCGGCTCCAGATGGCCCTGCTGCGCCTTCCACGCTCTTTCCGTCGGCGTCGGTGCCGGCCTTGGAGATGGTGCTGGCCGGAGCGGCGGTGGGGGGGGGGCGGCGGATCCAGGTGGCCCTGCCGCATCTTTCGCACCCGCCTCGTGTGCATGTGTCGGGCGCCCACCAGTCGCGGCCGCCGCAGCATTACGGCGGCGTTCGTTGCGCTTCTGGTTGCGCCTTACACGCGCTTCCTCCGAGCGCTTGCGGCTCGGGTTGCGTTTATTCTGGTCGACGATTTCAGTGGCGGGATTCTCAGTCCCACCAGCTGCACCGAGGACGTGGGACCTGCCAGTGGCAGCGTCCGGAGCGGCCGAGTTTAGCTCGGTTTCGAAAGAAGAGATGGGCGAGGCCATGGCTGAAAAGCAGGTGGGGGGCTGCTCGTTACACGAGTGAGAAAAGCCCGACTGGCCGACACCCCAAGCCAGCCGGGAGCAGCAAAAAGGCACCGTTAGCGGCTGGAATACTCCCCAACCAAAGCGCGGACTGAAGTCCGGCAAAGCCCAGCAGCACGGATGCACTGGGGACATTAGAGGGTACCAAAAGGCCGGTACCGAGGCCTGCGGACTGGCCGCATACCCTGTTAGGGTCAAAGGGTAGTACCATTTCCTCAGAGCCGTAGCCAGAGGTACCTGATCACGCACAGGTGCACGAAGCTGCGGACTGGCCGCATACCCTGTTAAGGTCAGAGGGTAACACCATTTCCTCAGAGCCGTAGCCAGAGGTACCTGATCACGCACAGGTGCACGAAGCTGCGGACTGGCCGCATACCCTGTTAAGGTCAAAGGGTGACACCTTTCCCTCAGAGCCGTAGCCAGAGGTACCTGATCACGCACAGGTGCACGAAGCTGCGGACTGGCCGCATACCCTGTTAAGGTCAAAGGGTGACACCTTTCCCTCAGAGCCGTAGCCAGAGGTACCTGATCACGCACAGGTGCACGAAAACTGCGGACTGGCCGCATACCCTGTTAAGGTCAATGGGTGACACCTTTCCCTCAGAGCCGTAGCCAGAGGTACCTGATCACGCACAGGTGCACGAACGTTGCGGACTGGCCGCATACCCTGTTAAGGTCAAAGGGTGGCACCTTTCCCTCCAGCCGGGGCTAGAGGTACCCAGTTTGGCCAGAGGCCCTGGATGGGTCATCCAGCGCTGTTGCCCATTCTGTCCGGCTGCCCTAGGGGCAGCCTTGAACACTCGCGGGGCGTGTACCCATGGGTCAGCTGACGGGACAGCGTGGAGGGATTCCTGCACCCGAAGGCACAGGTCTCCTTCCTGCCAAGCCTGCTCAAAAAGCGACTGCAGGTGTGAGGCATCGCAGACCTTAGCCCGTGGGCCTGGTCTGACTCATACCTCACAGGCACTGTGTCCCGCCGGTGCGAGCCTAGAAGCGGTGGGCCGAACTCCAGCGGGCCTAGAAGCGGCGGGCCGAACTCCAGCGGGCCTAGAAGCGGCGGGCCGAACTCCAGCGGGCCTAGAGGCGGTGGGCCTAGTGGCGGCGGGCCGAACTCCAGCGGGCCTAGAAGCGGTGGGCCGAACTCCAGCGGGCCTAGAAGCGGTGGGCCTAGTGGCGGCGGGCCGAACTCCAGCGGGCCTAGAGGCGGTGGGCCTAGTGGCGGCGGGCCGAACTCCAGCGGGCCTAGAAGCGGTGGGCCGAACTCCAGCGGGCCTAGAAGCGGCGGGCCGAACTCCAGCGGGCCTAGAAGCGGCGGGCCGAACTCCAGCGGGCCTAGAGGCGGTGGGCCTAGTGGCGTCGGGCCGAACTCCAGCGGGCCTAGAGGCGGCGGGCCGAACTCCAGCGGGCCTAGAGGCGGCGGGCCGAACTCCAGCGGGCCTAGAAGCGGTGGGCCTAGTGGCGGCGGGCCGAACTCCAGCGGGCCTAGAAGCGGTGGGCCTAGTGGCGGCGGGCCGAACTCCAGCGGGCCTAGAGGCGGTGGGCCTAGTGGCGGCGGGCCGAACTCCAGCGGGCCTAGAAGCGGTGGGCCGAACTCCAGCGGGCCTAGAAGCGGCGGGCCGAACTCCAGCGGGCCTAGAAGCGGCGGGCCGAACTCCAGCGGGCCTAGAGGCGGTGGGCCTAGTGGCGTCGGGCCGAACTCCAGCGGGCCTAGAGGCGGCGGGCCGAACTCCAGCGGGCCTAGAGGCGGCGGGCCGAACTCCAGCGGGCCTAGAAGCGGCGGGCCGAACTCCAGCGGGCCTGAAAGCGGTGGGCCGAACTCCGGTGGACCAGGAAGCGGCGGGCCTAGAGGCGGCGGGCCGAACTCCAGCGGGCCTAGAAGCGGCGGGCCTGAAAGCGGTGGGCCGACAAGGGATGGGGATTTAGCTAATAATGTTTTGTATGAAGATGGAGAACTTTTTGTTCTTGCTGATTAATTATGCTTCTTAACATGGCGCGCAGCACAAAGTTATTTCGCAATATATATTTTACTGCAAAGTAGTTTGAGTGCTTTGAAACATGGTCTTGCTGTTTTGTATTAGATAATTTGTGATTTGATGATTTGTACGAGCTATGTAGAACTTTTTGTTTTTACTGATTAATTTTGCTCGTTTCGGGTGGGTGCGGTGGGTGGTAATTGAGGGTGGGTGCCGGGTCCCCTCAGTCCATGGACTGAACAGCCGTTCGCAGCCTTCAGGTGCGCCGCGCAGTAGCTGCCAGCTGTGCTGTCGGATGCACATGTGGCAAGATTGGGACAGGCGTAATCGATTATTATTAAAAATATTATTATCATCGTAGTGCGAGTGCACACAAAGTCTTGCACTTTTGAATCCACCACCAAAAATTAAAACGGCAATATTGTTTTCGTGACCTAGACAAGGCACGCAATTTATGTTATCAATGTTTGAACAGAATGTGCAGCTGAAGAGAATTAAAAAAAATGCTTCCTGTTTTCCACTTCTTTCAAGTACAAACTAAAAAACTGTCGAGGCAGATTGAGAGGCGGCGGATAGCAGTACATGTGCCACGGATGGTCGTATGCGACCGGCCAAATTGTCGACCAACTGCACGGATCGTAAACGAGTATACTGGGCAGCGGCAGCTTTAATAATCCAACTCTCCCTCACCCCAACCAAAGGCTTAGCACCTTGCGCGTTGTGCGAATTGCGCAAGTTACAATACTGCGGAGAGGGAAATGGATCACTAGTTGGGATGAGTGAGTTATTCAGGGTGGACACGCGCAGGTTTCAATTGCGCAAGTTGTGATAGGAGGGAGAAATTGCTCACTTGCTCATGTGAACACTTTTCAATGTCCAATAGTGTAACACTGACAATATCAAAGCGTAGCTTTTAACAGATATTAAGGGATAACTCTGATATCATAGCCTAGCACTGGTAGTAGGTTAGTTTTAGGGTAGATTGTACAGATTCGATTTTAGGATATTGGGATTTAGGGAAGTGCTTAGAAGATAAAAACATTTACGTGGGGAAGTTTTAGTGACAATCGTATACTAAAATAGTTGCTTACAAAAATAGTAGGGGCATTAAAACAGTAAACGCTTATTCTTCCTTTTAATAATATACTTTATCGATACTCACGGCTGCATCTTATTCGTCCGTCCGTTATTTATAAGATCGGAGGTTTTGTCTGCACATCTGTTCTCGAGATGTCGGTTTTCGAGCAGTCAGATTTTTTTACATTTTCCATGAAATTAGGTAAAGAGAAGGTAAATTCCTAAGGTGAGTTCTGTACCGCTGGCTTAGCCGACCAACACCTAGAATCATGCTGATGATGCGTTCCTTGATACACAAACAACCATGAGCTGTAAACTTTGGCACGAGGACCATTAGTAAAAGGGATGTTACACTACTCATAAGCATAAAAGTATATGAAAAAATGAAATGCCGCCTTCGGCAAAACCGGGCGACCAGACTTGGGGTAAACCCCGAACCCGGAACCCGACCCGGACCCAAAAACCGACCCGACCCCGAACTTTACCCGACTATCTCCTGGACTTGGAGTGATGGCTAAGAAGAGTACTTGTCTTAAAATACCGCCTTTTCCTTTTTCTACTTTTCTATTGTTAACTCTTCTCCCCCACTATCACTACACTACTCGACTCCTCGGACAGTCGTACTCTTCACTTTACCCTCTACTCCTGAAAGCCTCAGGCAGGTTTGTATGTTAAAAATTCAGATTTAAGTTGCTGACGTGGGATTACATAGCTAACGAAGTAAAAAGAAAACATAATTAAAGACCATTTAAAGACATAATGCAGAATTAGGATGAGCTGTTTAGACTTTAGAAATATGTATATCTATATGTATGTATTATAATTCAAGGCCTAAAATTCGTAGAATGATTTATATACATTAGAATGACTAAGGCATCACGATTATTAATTCATTAGTGCAGTGCAAATTACGCCAGTTCAGTTTAAGAAAAAAATATTTTTGAAATGGCGCGATTTCGAAAGACGCTTTATCACGTAATAAGGCAATACTTAAATAAAACTGATAATAATAAAAACACCGGAAACCTGAACCCGGTACCAAAACCCGACCCGAAAACCCGAACCCGAACACCCAACCCCGAACCTCGAACCCGACCCGGACATCTACACCCGAACCCGGTACCAAAACCAAGAGCAAGAAAACTGAGAAACTTCAATTCTAGACTTCATTTGCTTTCAAAGACTATAGTCTGAAGCTACATGTATACTGCATACGAGGGGGTTAAAAAGTTTTGCCGTTGACTACTTTGAGAAGCCACTTCTACTCTTCGAGAAGAAGCTAAAAGTTTGGGGAATCAAAGGTTCGGATCCATGCACCCATGAAAGCTCGTCGAGAGGCATTTCTAGAAGGCAATGCGCATGACACTTGTTCTGCGACCGCACTGGACCCCTTACGATCGAGCTTATGCAGGAGCCTGACACAAGCATCAATTCTGATCGCTACATGTACATGTACTGAAGGATGCATGACATTCAAAACAAGCGTCACAGAGACACCAAGCCCTTCATTCTCCATCACGATAATGCAATAACACACACTGCTCAGAAGACCACTGAGGCTGTCACAAGGCTCAAACCTTCTGCCACACCCGCCATACTCGGCCAATTAGCTTTGCTCGACTGGCTCACTACAGTCTGCAGCAGCAAGCACCAGGACGCAGGTGTCGAGCGGCGCTTCGTGCCGCCCTTCCTGCGTTCCTCCCGTACATGTACTTTTGTGTCTCAACCCCTTGCCCAGTGTATTTGCAATTACCCCCACCAGCCCAATCCGGTTCTCCGGTTTGTCTGGCCCTCGGCTTAGCCAGGCAGGCCGCTGATTGGCTGCAAACACTTATTTTCTCGACGCTCTAATTCTCTTCTTCGCCTCTCGGCTCTACTGCAGCCTGCCCCAACCCCAACACCCAACTCGGGGTGGCTAAGCCCCACTCCTCCCCTTCTCACCTCCATGGATGCGAGGCTGGTGCGAGCCAATTTTGCGTCTGCCACCCCCTGGCAATGTCATTGGCTGGAGGGCGCAGCCCGGCCCCGCCCCTGCTCTGATTCTCTCGCCCCTCCCCGCCACTATTTATTTGTGCGCTCCGCTCGCCATGCCATAACGCGCTCTCGACCGCCCTACCCTGCTTAATTGCTCCGGAAAACTTGGTTTGACGCGCGGTCTCTTACTCCGACGAATCAAATCGATTACCTAAGATCAGATTTTGACACTTAGAAGAACCACACAGTGCATTGCGGTGAGCGCAGGCACAGAGCAGAGGATTGCCAATAATACTGAGCAGTCAGCGCGTGCACGACCTGCACTACTAGCCCGAGACGCGATTTATGAGCTCCCGGTAAGATTCGACTTTCCGCGTTTATTATTTCACCTGGTTGTTCTCATTGCTCGAGCGTCTTCGGTTATTTACGTTACGTTCGATGGAGTCCGAGTGGCCGTCTGCTCACTCGACACTTTTATTATCCGTTATTTCGATCATTATTGTCTGCAAAGTGTCCGTACGCCTCCAGGCTTTTGCTTACCCTAACACTCTGTAGTGCACAAGACCGACTGCAGGTGAGATGGCCAGGCAGATGCTGAGGTTCTGACCGCGCTGACCAT
This sequence comes from Macrostomum hystrix, assembly GCA_950097015.1. Lineage (NCBI taxonomy): Eukaryota > Metazoa > Platyhelminthes > Macrostomidae > Macrostomum > Macrostomum hystrix. Next base: position 10,744,384 of record CATNEN010000001.1, read on the forward strand.
TCACAGTCGCATTGGTTCTGTCCGATTGAGATGTCCAACCCAGCAGAAATTGCAGAAATTGCTTGCAAACTTGCCTAACTAGCATGCAAAAAGGTACGGTATAGTCGAACTCCACAGCTTAATTACAGTGAATGAGACTAGGCAAATATGCATTTACGTGTCAATTCCGATATTCATGGTAGATCGGCTACTGCTAGTAGTTAAGCAGAATTATGAAAAAAACGAAGGCGCATTAACACTGCCTTTTAGGGTTTGACATTTGGTTTGTTGTTACTTTTTAGCAAAGTAACTGCGACCATATCCAATCAATTTTCAAAATGGACGCGAATTCTCGCTTCTCTCGCCACTGTGGCATAAGAATTGTGCTCAAAGTAACAATTATTATTAACTAAATCGCAGCACTGAAAACAAAAGTAATAAAATAGCGCGCTAGTGAGTAGATTCACAAAGTTGTTTTGATGTAAATCCACAGTCAGCAAGAAATACAAGAAATACAATTTTCCGTATTAAGGAAGATTGTACTGCAACAATATAAATGGGAACTGTAGGAAGTAATTGTGCACACCAATAACACATCGAAAAAATTTCTTCTGTTGCAGTTAAATGAGTTAGAAAATAACAGAAAGAAAAAAACTTTTATCTTGCACGACACCGTAAAATCAATGCATTTGTGCGATCACATCAACGCATTGAAACCGCAGGTCTTCAAGGACATGGCGACAATGGGAAAGCAAGCCTGTTTTGCCTTGTAACGACTCGATTTCTTGATAGAGCCGTAACTGCAGACGCGAAGCTTCTTCGCGGATCAGATTTTTCTCCTCACCTATTCGGGAAAATAGAGACGAAGCTTCGATCATGAGAAGACGATACCGTGCAGCAGGTTCAGATAGAGACACGCCGCAGTAGACATCGGCCGTTGGATTGTAATATGTGGCCAGAGGTTCCCGTGAAAATTGTGGCAGATCCTTGGACCAAATGGCCGCCATTTCGCGCTGAACAACAGACAATCGCGCGATGTACACCTTGGCGTCGCTTTGTGCACTGCATTGGCGAAGGCTTGCATACAAGCGCAGCCGCTCAACAGCTCCGCACCGAAGGCGCTCTAATGGAGTCAGCGGAGAGGATTCTTCTTCAACTAAATACTCCTGAAGGTGCAGCTGTCCTCGTAGAAATAGCTGGTGCGGCTCACGATCTGAAAAATATGATTTCATTGCACGACTGTTTTATTGCTTTACTCACGCGAGACAACCGCAATTAAGGCAGTGTGTTACCTTCTGGAAGCAATTTCTGCAAGAGACTGGTCAGAGACGCCGAGTGCCTGCGCAGCAAACGAAGTCTGTTTTGCAGCCATTTCCCTGGAGTGGAGGAAGTTGAAAAAAATTCTTTCAATAAATCGGCGCCCATAAATGATAACCGCCATCGAATAACTGAATAAATGACATCCATTTTTAATACATTTGCTGTCAAAAGTTGAGGATATATACATTTTCAACCTTTAAACTGAGAAAATATGCGACAGAGAACAGAGAGATAGCATTAAAGTAAAAGGACAAAAAATCAAACACTGACCACATTCCAGTAAGTGACTGACATTCGAACGCCAAATGTAATGAGCTAGAGTGTAAGTGCGGTGGTCAATGCGCATCTCCTTTAACTGTGGGCCGTATGGTCGGAACGATGAATTCAACCTCTCACAGTGTTCGCCATCGGTTAGGCCGCAGCCTTCAACGAATCTAACTGAGTTTTTTAGCTGAAATATGAAATAATAGGAATGATATGTGGCAAAAAATATAATGTACAATCAAAACTATTTTCTTTCTTGTTTTGGTACGAACAAATGTAATACGAAATTTATAAATGAGACACAAAATACATACTCGGCAGGATGTCTTGTGAGCGAATGCATGAAAGGCGTTTACAGCAGGAACAATGGTTACATATGGATAGTCAGCCGCGATCTGCTGCAATCGACGGAACATCTTGCAGGCAATGTCATAGACAAAGATGACTACCCCATTTACGCCACTTGCTTCCAAGAAGTATCGAAGACATTGTTCAGCGTATAAAAGGCGTTCTCCTGGCGATCGGATGTCAGCGCATGAAACTATAATTGAGTGGCGACAGGAGAGCATGAAGAGTCCGTTAACATCAAGGGCTCTTGAAGAAATTCTCCGAGTGACTGAGCCAGCTTGAAAATTCGAACACGAAGCAGTATCTTCGCCAGCTTCCTTGGGATCGACATCAACATGAATAAAAGGTGCCGGAAGACGACCATCGAGTGGTGATGGACACAGCTGCTGACCAGCCCGGCGTCTGTGACGCAAACCCATGCACCCATCTCCTGTGACGATTTTTGTGGACGGCAACGAACCTGGAGTGTTCTGAATAATTTGACGGATCCGCGATTTAAATTTTACAACAATTATTGATTCGTGTATACATGCGAATGCTTGCATTTTAGTAAATTTCAACAGTGATCTAATTAAGAGCAGCAATTTAGAAATTAGACACCGTAGCTGGGGTAGCAAATTTTAGACACAATGTGCACTTCGTCTATCGTCTTTCCTAAGGAAAACCTGCTCAATTTCGAAAAACAGTAGCAAGTTATTACTCACAGCATCTGGACACAACAAGCAACCGGTCGGCCAAGGAAGCACATCGCGAAGAAGTTGCCTATATCTTTTAAGCACATCGTTTCGACGAAGAGCATCGTATAAATGCAGCCATGTCTGGAAACGAAAATGTTTTTCCAATTGTTATCGGCTTTGAGTTTGTTGGTAAAACGCTCTATACTTAACCATATTTATATTTTAAGATACTATCCCATTTTTAGTATATAGGACTAGAAGATACAAGTTTTTTATAACTTACGCGCTGTCGACCCTCAGTGATATTATCAAACGTAAGCAAGCAGCGCACAGCTCGTAGAAGTGACATCTTTCCGTCGGATGTGAGACAATCGAGCATATCCAGAAGTCTCTTGTGAATGAATTTGTCGGAACTAACTTTTGTAACAGGAAAGTAGCCCGCAATAAGCATAGCATCGTTAATAGAACATTCCGCACAAAGATGAACTGACACAAAGATGCGATCTAAAATGATATTGCCCCAGAATGTAAATACGTAAAACAATGTTAATACGGGTAGCACCATCGCAATACAAAGCAAATGTTAAAAATTACGTACGACCAAGATGGTCGTATACATTAGCAGACGTGCTACTATGTAAATCCTCTCGGGAATTAACACAGCAATGAATGACAGGCCGCTCAGCAGGAGTAGAGTCTTGGTACATCTCTCCCTATAATGAGTTTGAAGAGTAAACGAAAGTCACATCCACGACATAAGAAGATGCACTTTCATATGAAGTTATGAACAGTCAACTTACATTCCACTCGGTAAATTTGTGCACCAGAAAGGTGCCATGCGTATCTTTCATACAATCCGAGCAGAATTTGCTGGCGCATGTAGTACAATATACGAAACCATCATTCATGCAGCGGCAGCACGGCTGTAGAATAAATTGCTTTAGACAAGCAGACGACTGCTGCTCAATAACTGGTTCTTCTCGCTCCCAGTCCTGTAGAGGCTGCTGCAACTTTGGTGATGCTGCCACGGAATCTACGACGTCCCAGTCCCTTTCTGCATGATCTGATACATGATCTGCTACAGAATGCTGAGAAGCTGCGGATTCCTGACTGCTTTGAGTAGTTTGCCGGTTAAAGTTGGCTCTAGCGACATTATAGGGCAGAAAGAGTGAACCACGGCCGCGGCGCCGCGATACTCGGATGCCAAGATTTACTGAACGAGGAAACTGAAATAAAATAAAGCATAAGAAAACTACAGTAAGGAAAAAGGAACAAAGTAGTGCTACAGCAGGGCAGGGGCTGGTGGTGGGGCAGGGGCAGGACTACTGCAGGGTTTGGGCAGGGGATGGGACTGGGCAGGGGCAGGGGGTTTGGGGCAGGGGCAGGGACAGGGGGTTGGGGCAGGGGCAGGGGGTTGGGGCAGGGGCAGGGACAGGGGGTTGGGGCAGGGGCAGGGACAGGGGGTCGGGGCTGGAGCAGGGGCAGCGGCTGAGGCTGGGTCTAGGGCAGGGGTAGGGCATCGGTAGAGGCAAGGGGTGGGGTAGGGGCCAGACAAGGGCAGTGCGAAAGTTGGACAGGGGCAGGGGCAGGGGCAGAGCAGGGTCCGTGTCATATAAAGGGAACATAATAAATGACTTCGTTAAATCCAGCTTTATAGGCCACAGCTTGTAGTATATAAATATAACCTTCTAGCTAGTGGTTGGTATAGCTACCCTGGTAAGGTTGGCAGGTTGCTCATAACTGGAGATTTATCTTAATTTAAGTAATTAAATGAAATATGAATTGTATCTCATTTGTCATATAATAGTTTAGGAAATCAAATAGATATAGCCTTATTTAATCACTTCGAAATAGTGCCTCGGTTAGCAATATAAAATCATAAACCAAGTTTAATAAATTATTCTTTATAATAAATTATAAAGAAAAAAAGTATTCTTGTATAAATACTGGACTGGACTGGATAGCTAGCTAGGACTAGAAAGCTAGGGAGGCAAGATAGGACTAGACAGCTAGTGGGGGGGCAGGATAGCTAGCTAGGACTGGACAGCTAGGGGGGCAGAAAAGCTAGCTAGGAATGGACAGCTAGGGGGCAGGATAGCTATCTAGGGGGGGCAGGATAGCTATCTAGGGGGGGCAGGATAGCTAGCTAGGGGGGCAGGATAGCTAGCTAGGGGGGCAGGATAGCTAGCTAAGGGGGGCAGGATAGCTAGCTAGGACTGGCCACCTAGGGGGGTGGCAAGATTTCTAGCTAGGACTGGACAGCTATGGGGCAGGATAGCTAGCTAGGACTGGACAGCTAGGGGGGCAGGATAGCTAGCTAGGACTAGGCAGTTAGGGGGGCACTGGGCACAATAGCTAGCTAGGACTGGACAGCTAGGGGGCAGGATAGCTAGCTAGGACTGGACAGCTAGGGGGCAGGATTGCTAGCTAGGGGGGGCAAGATTGCTAGCTAGGACTGGACAGCTAGTGGGCAGGATAGCTAGCTAGGGGGGCCTGGATAGCTAGCTAGGACTGGCCAGCTAGGGGGGGGCAAGATTTCTAGCAAGGACTGGACAGCTAGTGGGCAGGATAGCTAGCTAGGGGTGGCAGGATAGCTAGCTAGGACTAGGCAGTTAGGGGGGCACTGGGCACAATAGCTAGCTAGGACTGGACAGCTAGGGGGCAGGATAGCTAGCTAGGACTGGACAGCTAGGGGCCAGGATAGCTAACTAGGACTGGCCAGCTAGGGGGGCAAGATTGCTAGCTAGGACTGGACAGCTAGGGGGCAGGATAGCTAGTTAGGACTAGACAGCTAGGGGGGCAAGATTGCTAGCTAGGACTAGACAGCTAGGGGCAGGATATCTAGGAGGACTAGAGGGCTGGGTAGCGAGGAGGACTGGATAAATATAGTATATATATATGTTATACTTTATATTGTAAAATGTATTTAATACTAATATAGATAATGTCTCTAAATTAACAAATATGACTAGATCATAACATAAAAAGCTATTTGGTAGTTTAGAACAATTCAATAAATTTTCTTCATGCAAATGAGTGCCATATAATTTTTTATATAACTACTAACTAGCATTTATAATAACAAAAAAGCTATAACTAAACAGTATTTATATAATTTATCAGCACATTATTGGATAAATAGATCAAATGTTTAGAAAATATATCATGCCTAGGCATAGCCTAGCTTGATTTCTACTTAACAAAAGTTTCACATCAGAAAAAGCCCATAAAGCTGAAGAACCCGAGTTAATAGTTAATTCCTGTAACCTGTTACTACAACTTTCTAATCTAGCAAGTAGTAATATAGTGGCTTTACTGTTACATTACAAGAAAATTCATATTCGACAAAAAGCAATCTTCAACTTCACCATACAATGTAAGTCACATCTATGTATAGCTTTAAAGCAACTGACTAGCTTGTAAATTCTGCAAGTAACATCAAACCTGATAATGAATCATATACCAGTGCCAGCCCCGTGCTGATGAATTTTAAATTCGTTTTTATTCAAACAGCACTTTAAAACAAAGTCGTATTTCAAAATTTAGGATTTTTAACAGGTTAAACAAAACACAATAAATCGCTTAATTTCTAGCCTTGCTGCATTGAAGTACTAGTTAGTTAAAACAGATGAGCTTTTTCCGGTCTAGTCCATAGAAGAAAGCTTAACAGACGAGCTTTTTCCAGGCTAGACGGGAGATATTTTAAGCTTTTTCCCCGTCTAGACCTCTGCCGTCGGGTGAATAATTGCATATGCAATACTTTCGTACTTTTTAATTGTAGACTTAGTCCAATAAATATTCGTCTATGAAAGAAAATGAAAGAAAATAAATGAGCAATCATTTAAGTGCTTAAAAACAGATCTACTATAGTCTATAATTCTTTCTTTCATATATTTCGTTTTACTAATACTAAAGAGAGACGTTTAAAAAACTTCTATCCGGGGATCCCTGGACAAAACCCCGGACCTTCATTCGGGGTCGCCGGGGGGCCGTCCCCGGGGTTGGCATTATGCCACATGGTATTCAATTTGGACATTGGTTCAAATTAAATGCCTGGCTTATAATACTGATTGAAAATGGGCTCAAATGGCATAACCAAATTTAGGTAATTATGCCAAATTGGCCCAGTGAAAAATTCTCAGGTCCAAATGACCTATACTTTAAATGTTTAGCTATATAACTCCAATATTAGGCTTAGTATTATTAGGCATACAGTTACATGTATTTCTAAATACTACTAGTAGGCTAGGCTAGTACAAAACAAAACATTTAGCAAAATTTAGCTAGTCTCTAAATAATTTTATATAAACATCAATAAAAACTTATGTCCCTTTATCTATATTAGTATCAATAACTATACATTTATAAATATAGAACTACAAAAGTCATTATGCCTTATGCACATAGTTTTTATGTTATAAATAATATCAATATACATTGAGGACCAAATGAATATACCAAATGAATGTGGCCTCGCCGTGGAATCGAACTTACGCTCGTAAGGACCGTGGCGCGAGAGGCAAACGCGTTAACCGCTCTACCACCGAACCCCTATTCTACATGTATATGTATAGTTGGCAAGTCGACGGTAATGCTCGTAGAAGTAGTAAATTATGTGACACGCCGCTATATATCACTTGGTCTGACGATTTTTAGCATTTGAGAATTATATGTAAGTTTTTTAGTATGCAAACGATATCCGCTATGCGCTAACGATACAATTTTCGTACGGCTTTTTATAAAAATTGTAACTCATTTAAAAAATATTGTAATTCTGTCGTGCAACAGTAGGTGTTAAGTAGCCCCGATTTTTCGCGTCTCTTGTGCCTTGTCCCATTTCAAACGCTCATATTGATCCCCGATCAGTACATTGTTGCGGAGAGAGCGTACAAGAGATCATTGTATGTATACTTTTCCTCAGACGCAATGAAATTTCATTTAGGCCATTATTCCACACTTTTGGAATTTTCATAGACAAAAGAGTCCATCAGTATATTTTAACTAATAAACCATGGATGAAAATATAACTGAAACGATATAATTTATATTATTGCGTTTTTCGAGCTAGTAGAACCTACGAGCAAGAAATTTAATCCAACTGAATCTGGGCCTCACGGCTAGTAGTCTATGGCAAAAACTGTGTCAAAGCGTCAAACAAGAAAAGCATGTACTGAAATGCGTGCTTGAAGGATTCACTTGCTTGACGCTTTAACACAGTTTTTGCCATAGATTACTGGCAGAGAAGCTCCGATTGCATGCATTTTTTCTATTTTGCATTCATTTGCTTGCTCGTAGGCTCTTTTAGCTTGCAGAAAGCTACATTCATCCATGCATTAAATAACCATGAACACAAAACCAGAACAGGAGCAATTGAATGTCACTGCCTATCAACGTTACTGCAGATGTCAAAGACGCCTTTTACTTACTCACCCCGAAATTAAACGTGCAGTTTTCAAACCGTCAATTTTCGAAAATACGAGACACTTGGGCCTAAGTGTTCATCACTGCAATAATTGAAAGCGAAACTGTTTTGACACCAAAGGAACATTTATTCACCGACAAACATTTTCTGATAAATAAACATTCATTTAATTACTCATAAACTTACCACTTGAAAGATGCACTTCATTAGCCGGCTTGACTTCGACAGGTGAGATACCGTCGACACCTGTCTCAATGCACGGCATGTTTACGCCGTTCGATTGCTTGGGAACCTCGATAGGACGCTCTAAGGCGTTACAGCCGTCGACGCTTCAAAAACTGCGCGGTCGCGCTTCCTTGCTAGATATCGGCGCACCGTTCTTTCGCTCTTCTGACCGGTGATGCACATGATATCGTTCATTCCATGGCCATTACCTTTATTCTTCCCAAAGAGATCAGCAAAAAAGGGTCCCCGCCTCTCTCTAAAAAACTCGGTCTCTATATTCTAAATTCTCTACTTTTAATATTCCACATCAGTTTGTGAGTTGCATATCTAGGACAAAAATTATCGAAGCCTCCATAATGCACAAACCGTTACCTTTATTCTTCCCGAAGGAAAAAAAGAGTCCCCGCCAAAATAAATCTGTCTCTATGTTCTCTACTTTCCATATCAGTTTGTGGGTTGCATATCTGGGACAAAAAATTATCGCAGCCGCTATAATATTCCCTAAGAGATCAGGAAAAAAAGTGAACCTGCAAAAAGTGTGCCAAATCCATAAAACTAACACCTAGATTCCCAATCCCTAAAATCAAGACCCCAAACCTAGGGTGCTCATCCTCCGAAATTATATTCTCATTAAAAATGCTCCCAATCGTCTCTCCAGGATCTTATTACAAAAGTCATGAGCCTAATTACAAAGAGTAAATACCGATGCAAACTAGAATGCAGCGAGTACATGAAAAAATATTGGCCCAACGTCGATATCAATGTCCCTAATATTAATCAAGCTCTCCAAAGACACTGGTTTCATAAGTATGGAGTAACCTACGTAAAGGACTAGGACAGCTTCTATAACTGCAGAAATCATTAAGCAATTGTGCTTTCTTACATTCTCCTGAATGATCAACGTCAATACAAACTCTTCACCGTTGAAATCAACGCCAACACCATCTTCCGTCTCAAACTGTAGCACAATCTCGTGAATCTCCTTATTACTTAGCACAACTCTTTTCACTGGTGCGTACGAGCTCTTCTCCTTGTGCGTATTCATTTTCATATCTATTTTTAAGGCTGTCATATTGTTGTTTTTCAGCTGCTTTTCAGCTGTTATTTTTTACGGGGTAGAAAAAAATTGAGTAAGACAGGAACAACAAATGAGCGTCAGACGCAAAAGAAGGCTGACTCAGCTTGAGCACAATTGAAGCCTTTTTTCAATGGTGTTTCGTGTGGTTGCATTATTTTTCCCAACGGATAGGAAAAATTGATGTGGATTGATGTTTGGGCTAACAAGTCAAAGTGCTTTTCCAGAAGACTACGTTTATTAGAAGTCTTGCGAGCTCGGGTAGCCGCGCGGTAGAAAGGGGCTACTGCCCGAGAGGGGCCTCTACGATATGAAGAAACAAGGGAGGGAGGATGGCACATAGACATATAAAGTAAGACGCTAAGACGCGCAAGCAAAACCAACTAGCGAACTTGATACATCATGTCCCCTTCCCGACAGAGTGCAGACGCAGGGCAACAACAGATAAAGAGACGAGCGAAGGTAAAGGGAGCGGAGGTCGGGCGGAACAAGACCGAGTGAACAAACACGCATCACTGCATCTTCAACTTAGTCACAGCACTGTTCGTGGTAAGAATAGTAGTAATGAGAACAGATCAGTCACGTCCAGTCGTAGTCAAGGAACAAAACGAACGGGAGGGCGCCGAAATCTAGCGCTGCGGCGGGTGGCGTCAACCGGAGCATCGGCGGCTGCTGGATCGTCAGGAGCCTAGGAAGCCACGACGGGGAAAGCCGGCACTGCACCCTCGGCCACGGGGATCGAGTCGCTGTCATCAGTCAGAGCATCGAGGGGGGCCAACTGATTGGTGCTGGCCAGGGGTAGCGAGGCGCCGTCAAGTACCCAAGCAGTGTTGCGGCCCTGGCTCATTAGAAAGTCCACCTTGTTCGGCAGTTGGGAGGACGTCTGCTGATAGAGCACACGGTCACCCTGGGAATATCGAGAAACGAGAGGGACACGAAGCCGACGACCAAAGACTAGCTCAGCAGGACTCTTTCCGCGCGAGAGGGACGAAATACGATGGTGAAATAGAACTTTCTGCAAAAACGGTACAAACGGAGCATGCGTGAGCCGCTCACTCCAAGCGCGCAGCGCTCGCATAACCGTTTGAACAGCTCTTTCAGCAGCACCATTAGCCTGGGGGTAATAGGTAGGTGACTCCATCTTCCTAACACCGTTGATGCTTAGCCACGAACGAAACGAGTCACCGAGGAATTCAGGAGCATTGTCCGATACCAACAGTTCCAGCACGCCAAAGCGGGTGAACACGGTGCGCAACGACTTGATAACGGACTCGGAAGTGCGATCTTTGCAAGGGAATGCCTCTATCCAGCCCGAGAAGGCGTCCACGATGATGAGAACGTTACCTGCATCCGGAACGAAGGCCCAGTCTATGTGAACCTTTTGGAATGGAAAGACAGTCGGAGGCCAAACATCACGTTCCTGTCCCAAACTCGGGTGTAACAGGTTGCAGGTGGCGCAGCCTCGCACGAACCGCTCCACGTCGGAATGCATACCTGGCCACCAGCACGATACCGCCATAAAATTGTAGGTAGCCACATGTCCGGAGTGCGTAGTGTGCGCAGCTCGAAAGGCCTCTGCCCGGAGACGGGGTGGAATGAAAACCCGACGACCGTAGCAGAGTAGACCATCCTCGATCGTGAGCATACCTGCCACAGTCGCAAACGCCCGTTCAGCTTGGGAACACTGGCTCCAATCGCCGGTGCGCACGCGAGTCAAAATCCGCTGTAAGAGTGGGTCAGCATCCAATTCTCGGAGGATTCGATGTTGCGCAATTACGGGGGTCTCAAACGTGACGCAATGTATCGCAGCAGAAGTAGCGCATGAGTCCAGCGAAGAATCAGTAAAGCGAAGGCGGGATAGCGCGTCCGCATGGCCAATTTGCCGACCAGGGGTGTACTTAATGTCATAGTCGAAGTGCATCATGGTCAATGCCCACCGTGAAATGCGAACGGAAGTGTTTGTAGGCACGCCCCCCGTCTGGCCAAAGAGTCAAACCAATGGCTGATGGTCAGTCTCGATAGTAAAACGGCGCCCCAGGAGGTAGTGTTGCAGGCGCTGCACGGCCCAAAAAACGGCCAAAGCTTCGCGCTCAATGTTCGAATAACTTTGCTCGGCTTTAGAAAGGCAACGAGAAATGAAGATGACCGGATGTCCGTCCTGAGTCACGACTGCAGCAAGGGCACCTAGCGAAGCGTCTGTCGTTAAAGTGAGCTCTTTCTCGAGTGAGTAGGGCTGAACAACCGGGATCGACGAAATTTCTTTTTTTCAGCTCAACAAAGGCACGATCGCAATCGGCAGACAACACGAACGCTGCGTCAAAGCGGCGGAGGGCATGAAGCGGCAAGGATTTCCCAGCGAAGTTGGGAACTAACCGGCCATAGAAGTTGGTGCGGCCCAAAAAATGCTTAAGTTCTTTCTTGGTTGAGGGAGCAGCAATGCTGCGAATCTTCTCCACAAGCCGAGTTTCAGGGTGAATCCCAGCAGCCGAGATCCGGAAACCCAGAAAGGAAATATCGTCACACTCTTCCACGCACTTTTCGTCATTCATGGTCACATGCTTCTCGCGAAGTCGAGTCCTGACTACCTGCAAGCGCTTCTGCAGCGAGTCGGAGCTTTCAGCGAAGATGAGAACGTCGTTCTGATAGACAAGAACGCCTTTGAGGTCGCCAAGAAAAGACTCCATCACGCGTTGGAAAATAAACGAGGAGTTCTTCATCCCCATTTGTAGGCGGTGAACGCGATAAAGACGTTTTGATGATGGATAGGTCCTGTGCAGCAGCGTCAAGCTCGGTCTGCCAATGCGCAGAGCGAAGGTCGACTGCAGCAAACTTCTTGGCGTTCTTTAGTCTTGCGAAGAGGCACTCGATGTTTGGAATTGGGTAAGAATCTGACTTAATTTTTGCATTAACGTGAACGCTGTAATCAGCACACATCCGAAGTGAACCATCCTTCTTCTTGATCCAAACGACTGGAGAAGCATTACTCATCGGACCGTCAATTGCCTCGATGACGCCCAAAGCTTGCAGACGATCCAGCTCGGCATTCAGTAGCCTCCAGCGCGATGGGAACGGGACTTGCGCGGCAAAACTTCGGAGTCGTACCCTCGATGAGTGTCATGGTGGCCTTCACACCTTTTATAGCCGGCAGGTGAGCCGGCATGGAAATTGTTGAGGTGCCAGCCGTGGCAGTGGAGAAAGCCTGACTGACTCAGCTTGAGCACAATTGAAGCCTTTTTTTCAATGGTGTTTCTTGTGGTTGCATTATTTTTCCCAACGGTTAGGAAAAATAATGCAACCGCATTCTTTTTCCTAACGGTTAGTAAATTTTATGTGGTGCTCCAGATCAGGTCTTTAGTTGTGTTTTTACGTTTCCATCCTTCTTCTTCAACTTCGTCTTCTTAAACTTCGTCTTCTTCAACATCTAAGAAGACTTCAGCTTCGTCTTTTTTTCCGTTGAAATTGGCTTCTGGAGCAAAGATTTATCAAATAGTGTTTAGTGTTTATAATACCAAAATAATTGAAATATCTTACTTCTTTTACCATCTTCAAACCAGTTGCGTAAAATCTTCTCCTCGCCACCTTCTGCTGGAATCAATGAGATATACTCCTGCTGTATTTTCAGCAATTCATCAAATCGTTGATCGATTTTGGCTTTTGCCATTGTGTATGATGAAATAACTAATCCCGGGTACTCCAAGAATAGGCGGTAAAAATTGTGGAAGTCGGCCACCTTGCGCTGTGTGATGCCGAATGTTGTCACCAGATATTCTCCACTTATCTTGTGGTTCATGATCAAGTAGTGGATTAGCCTTCCTGTTCAAACTGCATGATGGTCGAAGTCAACCGGTTGAACCGCTCTATCAGTTTATCCTTCTCAAAGTTTTGCAGCTTTTCACCAACCAAGTCAAGTCCTTCAGAGATAGCATTAAGACGCAGCTTTATCTTCATTCTCTTCCAACTTACGAAGAATGGTATCCAAAATATGGTTGCGCTTACTTTCTGTTGCCACCTTCTTCACAGGTGTTCGTTTCGCTTCTGGAGCACTTTCAAGTATTTTCAAACTTTTCTCAAAGTCTTTAAGTTCATTATCGGTAAAATCCTTCAGACGGGAACCGATAACAGATGTCTTTTTTGCTGATGGATGAAGCTGCCTGCACGATGGTTGAAATCGCACTCAAACCGATCGCCCCGCGTGTCGCGGTCGACCCGGAACCCTAGCGCTACGGACCGTCACCGAGCCGTCCTTCTCCTGTTGCCGGCGGTAGCCCTCATTGAAGAGTGACCGGCACTCGGTTCTCTCGAGAGCGCCACGCATGTGGGGCATCGAAAAGCGGTCTTGGGCTGGTGGGCCGGACGGTTGCGCCCGAACCTGTGTTGGTGGCGGAGGTGGAGGCGCGGTGGCACGTGGGTCCGGGCCCCACCCGATCAGGGGCACTAGCTCCTGTGCACACGCCGTACGGATGACGTCGATGGCCTCGTTCGGCATGCGTCGCCGCGGTGTAAAAGCTACCGCTGTACTGATAGCTTCGCTCAGCGTCCGCTGGAGGTCGGGGAATGGTACACCGACGCGTTGCCCTCGAGTCCGATCCCGACGGATCGCGGCCCAGCTTTCTGATGTTCGACACAGCTTTCTGACGTCCTTGGAAGGCGCCGTCACCGTTGCCGTAGTGGGACCATTCGTTTCGTATGAATGTCTTGAGTGACTGGAAGATATTTCGCCGTGCGGCATCGATAGCCTCCGGCTGGGGCTCTACCGCTCTCTCTTCGCGGCGCTGTTCCCGTCGTTCCTGTTAAAACCGCTGAGCGCGCTGTTGGCGTCGCTCCCTTTGCGTCAGCCTGGGTGTTATTTCTGCGGGCCCCTCGTTAGTGACGTCGACGACGCTCATCGGTTCGTCGGCACACAGGTCCAGAATGTCGGCCGGGTCACGTCATGGATTCAACGTCGGCGATTTCTCCGTCCTCTAGGTCGGCCATGGCTGCAATGCGGGTGCAGTTCATGCTATAAGCTAAAGGCAACGCGACCCGTGCCATTATATAAGTTATTCCAGCATTTGACTATAGTGCTCTTAGATGATACGATCCAGTCTGATACAATGTGTGTATTTGCCCGATTCCCTGGCAACCATCTTGAATTGACCTCTATATTCCCCGGACTGCAGACTAAATCTGAGCCGAATTTTCATCTTAAAATATTCATAACAAGCTGGCCGATCTTCCTGACCGCAGCTTTGCATGTAGCTGTATTATCCTAGTCATATTAGTATACCGTAACAATGTCTCATAATCACAACTCCCTTCAATTTCAATTAAAATCTAAAACATGGGTCTGACAAACACATAAACTAAATTCTCAGTAGACAAAATCGTAGCAATAATATGGAGACAATTCCCTCAGTTAACTCTTTCACTTCTCACTTTCACTTCCTTGACATTTTAACCATCATGGTCTCGGCGGATTTTTACTCACTTAAGAAGGCTTCAATGATAATAATACACAGGTGGCCGTATGTTCGCGCGGTGTTTCAGCCGCCGACCCCAGGCTGCTGCCGGAGGTGTGTCCCCTCGCTGAGGAGTCGGAATGCGACCCGCAGTCGCCTGTCTTGGCGGACTCACTAGCCCCGGGCTCTGCCTAGCTGGCGTCTCGTCCGGGCTCACCGCTCTGGGCGGAGTCCGTGGACTGTTTCTTTCTCCCTATCCTGTCTGTGGACTGGTCTGTTGTCCTGTCTGTGGACTGGCATTAGCAGTATTCTGAATTCTATCCCTTTCGCTGACTCTATCTCTAGCACCTTCGCTTTCTCTATCCCGGCGGATTAGATTTCCTAAGCTTGGTCTCTGGACTTCTATATGAATGCTAGACTCTTCTGAGTCTTCTTCTTCGACAGGGCGGTCATCTCCATTTCGCCACTGCCGCAACTGGTCGTCTCTAAGATGGCAGGGTTTTGCTCTGTCTACAGTGATCACGTCATGAATTCTTGCTGGCTGTTCTATGCCATCAACTTTTGGTCCAGGCTCGACTTTCAGATTTTTTCCATTTTTCCTAACTTCTATGACTCTGTATGGTCCGACCCATTTCCTGTTACTGTCAAAACATTTCTGGGTATTCGCGAGCCATATCAGGTCTCCGGCTTTGTAGAAATTTCTAAAGACTTTGGCGTCATAATTAGTCTTCTGTCGGTTTACCGAAATTTTCTGCTTTTCTCTGGCAATTCTAAAGGACTCCATGCACTTCCTATATAGATCGTGTACGTGCCTGTCACGGGTTTTGCGCTCCGGCGAAGGCAGGCCGAGTTCGGCGTCAACCGGAAGCCGCATCTTTTGCCCGTACATTAATTCGAATGGGCTGAACTTGTTACTTTCGCTAACAGTACTTCTCTGCACCATCAAGGCGCGTGGGAGCACTTCGTCCCATGCTAAATCAAGCTCACTCTGGGATAATCTAATACTGTCTTTTACAACTCCACCATCCGCTCGCAGCGGCCGTTAGCCTGCGGGTGATAACTTGCGGTATGGCGGAGATCTATTTTAAAATTGTCAGCTAATGATTTCACTATTTCAGAAGTAAAAGAAGCACTACGATCCGACACAAAAGCTTCCAGAGCTCCGTGACATAATTACTACATAATTATTCCTAATACATATTTCCCATCATGTTCTACACGTTCTACTGGTCCAAAAATGTTATCTGTCACTTTTAGTTGTGATTGATGCGATTCTGCAGATTGCTGTATCTGCGGTGCTTCTGGAATTTTGTCCAAAGCCTTTTGCACCTGGGTTTCATGTATGTCGTCAATAGTTTCTTTGACTTGATGATGTGGAGTGTGCTGCGGGATACGAGTGGGAGTGTGAACCAGCATAATTTTTCAAATTTTTAAGTATCTAATAATTGCGACCCACATAGCAGCTGGCCGCAAACAAGATCATTAATCTTAGGGCCGGGTTTTGGGCGGCGGTGAATTAAGTAGCCGTCGAATCCCTTCTCCCTGGATCTGTCTAGACCCCTGTAGGAATGACTGATCGCGGCCATAGCTTTTATTGTATGAGTAGTTTAGGTCATAATTCCCCTCCAAACCGCGATCAGATGTCGGGAATCACTCGGGCATTATGAGTGATCATTAATTCTTCATGTCCCCATTTCTTTACAGTATTCGAGCCCAACTCGACTTTACAACCTCCCTCTCTTTAGATACATGTAAATGTCACTGTAGGCAGGTCGGCGCCTGCGCTTCCCATTGTCCCGGCGGAGTAACAATCATTTGGCTGTCTGCCGGCAGCTGCTTTCGAGGAGCATCTGTCGTTTCCCGCCGTCGGTTCATTGGGTAATCGGGGCGGCCCATCGCCGCTTCGATTCCCCGTTGACAGGCTGGCGCGAATGTGGGTTGTTTTGATGGATGTCGGGGTTGGCGTGCTGCAGGCCTATTTAAGCAAGCGCGCCGCGCTGCTCCCTCTAGGACCGCCCCACCGACCTTAACCTCCCTTCCTACCGTCCCGAACTTCCTTTCCTCCGGGAAACTCCCCAATCGCAAGACCTTCCCCGGACAGTTTCTCCCCCAGCTAGACTCTAGAGCTATAAGCTCAGACTAGTTCTACAGGCACATTGCCTGCTCCTAATCCCCTAAGTTCAAGCCACCTCTTTAGGTGAGTCTTCAAATTGAGCCATAGAGCTTCCCTAGTGCGTTGGCCCCTGCCAGCTCATTCTAGCTTTTTCCCTTCTCTGACTCTGCTATTTTGCCCTGCCCTCCTTCGAGAACGACGGGCCTGTGGCACACAATCAGCATCCAGATAAGTAACCCGCGCAGCGGCTTTGTAATTGTTAATCCTAAGGGACTTTTCTTTAATTAGGCGGCACTTTAGTGGGGAAAGGGCACTTGGACTTTTTGGCCTAATAAATTAGTGCTACTATCGCCAAATCTTTTAACCATAGGCAAATCTTTAATAACAATTTAAATCCTCTCTGCTTTATTCTCCATGTTTATTTTATCTCTTAGACAGCCCTCAGAGATGAGTGGCTAATCTCCTAGGGGGTGGGCCCTGGTGATGCTGAGCTGAAGGCTGCGGCAGGAAGACAACTGTGAGCGCGCACAAGAGTAATATGGAGCTAGGGATTCGCGGGCAGATGCGGAGCGTAGCATATGCACCTCTGCCAGGGTGCGGGGGATTCCTTGGCGGGCTTCCCTCTCTCCCCGGCAGATCAAAGGGGTACGTGTCAAACTCCCTTGCAAATGGAGTTCCCCTTCTTTCCCCCCTCCTCTCGCAACTACCGCCACAGGGGCGGGAGCGAGATCTAAATAGTCGTTCGCTTGCGTAATCACTCAGCCAGTGTTCTGCTTAATCTCTCCTGCCTCTGATTTCCTCATCTCACACAGGTTCGGATTCGTTAGTTACCTAATGTGTAGGCTGCAATCTAATGTACGGAATGTGTCTGATGTTTCATGAGTAGGATTCTAGCTATGGATTTTCATTCGAGTTCTTAGTACCACCTTTCTAGACCCCTGTAGCGCGAATTCAGGAATCCCCTGTTGAGGCGTGTCTCGATCCATTCTGGGGTTCTCACCCCAGTCTAAAACGGAAGTTGCAGAATGCCCTATTTTTCGGCTTGTCTAGATCTGTGTGATGAACTGGGAGCTGTGTACTCCGGGGACCCAAGTTCCCAAATGTCTGCGGTGGCAACGTAGGCGCATTGGGTGGTGGCGCTACCCGAGATCTTTTTCCGTTTTGCCAATAGCCTTTCCGCATTTCTGTGACAAGAGCCTGGGCCGTTTCGACCACCGCTACCAAGGTTAGGAGTCGGTTATTTACATGCTACTGACGACAGTAGGCTCTCTAGCCCTGTCCTATCTGTTTACGGATAGTCCGACACCTTACTTTAGACTTTTAGCCGGGTTCGAGCATTGCTAGGGGTAGGCACGGCAGTCATGCCTGTGGCCTATGGGACGAGTGGGACTGGCCAGCCTGAGGCCAATAGAGCAGAGCAAACATGTCTTCGTGCGATGTTGACAAACATCCTTGCGGTGGCCTTATTTACCGCAGCAGTAGCATTTCACATGATTGACCATGCTGCTTCCACTTGCTACGAGACTTCAAGGCTTTGTGATTGCTCAGTCTTTTCTGCGTCTCGGGCTTGGGCCTTTACTATGGAATTGTCTTTCTGATCAGTAGGACGTGATTGCCCTTCATCCGTCTTTCACCGCGGGTTACGGCTTCACATGCGGTTGCCAAGGACGTTACCCTTTTCCAATCAAGGACTGTCATTTTCTCGGAGAGCAGCTTGCGAACGATGTCCTTATTTGACAGTCCGAAGACGGACTGATCTCGGAGTCTATTGTAATTCTATTGACTATTATAGTCTCATTTGCGTCGACCTCGCTGTGGATTGCCTCGCAGGCCTCAAGGTGAAGTAACTCGCTTGTTTGGTGATCTGGTTCGACGTCGGCCTTCAGCTCTGCTGAATGAATGGCAGGTTGTGATCAGCAAACGGAAGCAAAATGATGCGGCTTTGAACACTTTGCGCAGGTCTTTCCGTAGGCTGGACACTTTCTAAGAGCGGCAAAGGCTATTGTGGTCTGACTGTACTTTGCTCCGGTTCGCGCCTCCTCGGTGGCAAGGGATTGATGTCGAGGGACTCCGAGATTCTCAAGTTGATCTGTGTGCACTCGGCCTTTGATCTAGCGGATTGAGAGGCTACGAACTCCTGGACTTGGCTTATTTGTGCAACCAGTTCCACGATTTCAGCTATGTTCAGTTCTTTGACTTGCGTGTACTCCAGAACACGCTCACACTCCAGAACATCCCAGTAATAAGAGCCAGGCGAAGCATTTCATCCTCCGGGCTTGCAGCCTCTTTTAAGTTGTCGAATTGGCAGAAGCGAGCGGCCTGCCTCAGGCGAGGCTCCGACAGGGTCTACTTCTTCCAAAGCGGCGAAGTGGATTGGCACGTCACGCGCTGTCGCCTACGCCAAGCCATCTGTTCCTCCGCGCGTGCCGCAACAGGTTTAATGGTGAAGTTGCAAGCAGCAACGCACGTGACGCAGCTAATCAATTGGGCTGTGACATCAAGCGCGGCATTTTCGCCGTCGAGATTGAGTTCGCTAACGACGGTGATGGTGCTAATGAAGTGCTCGCAAACTGACGTTGCTGTCTCTTTTCCATTGCGCCCGGGCACCCCTGTCCTATTCCAGGAACTATTCCTATTCCTATTACATGGTCAGTCTGACCTTATGGTATCGATATTTTCTTGCAAATGCGTGTCTATGTGTTGAACTAAGTACTAGAATTTGTGAGAATTTGGCAGTTAGCCATATCACGTAGTACATGCTTGCTACTCGCCCACACACTTGCATTAATTTGATATCCAGTTTAAGCAAATACGTATCGTAGCAAAATACAAGCGTAAATTATCACACAATTTTCTTCTGGTTCTGATTGTTTGCTTTGTGTTGTTTTTTGGGACGATTCTATATGGGATTAGCGTGTTTGCAGTAATTTAGATGACTTAAAAAGTTAAAATTATGCAGGCCCTAAATCTTAAACGCATTGATACCCAAAATATTATTCTGCTTAGATAAGAATAGTGTGTGTGGCATCTAACAAAAGTCATTGCCACCTCTGGAACTGAAACTTATTGAATGAATGTTGTTGCTTCGAAAATATTGGACTCCTCGCGGTCTACTACGGTCGTCGCAAGCCAGACGCGCAAGAGCTGCTACTATGAGAGATAGGTCTTTAATGCTACTAACGAATTTCAGTTCCTATTTAATGACATCGCAACCAAGCTTGTTGTATAGTTGCGTTCGCCAACTCTTCCGCAAATGCATCCTTCCTGAACATGATCAGTTTCACTGGAAAGCATGGCTGCTCCTTTTGCACTATTACTGGAGTTCATTCACATCAATTTACAAAGATGACCTACCCCTACAAAGCGAACCCGAGCTCTTGGCGCGATTGCGAATCTCATGCTCATCACACCGAAGAGGGGAGTGAGAAGAAGGGGTGTGAGGGTTAGGGAAAGGGAATTCCCCGATGCCCGATTTAAGTCTCTTAAACGCCAACTACAGTATACTATTTTGATGATCCGTTTTTTAGACAGTGTATGGCTATGCAGTTTCGCCTGTCCAAACTACATGTGACCATCAACCTGCTCACAAGTGCATCCATCTTTGTGTCCCTCATGGAGAGATGACGAATTGATCGATATGCATATTATGTCCAAAATGTTAAGGGCATTAGGGGTTGCCGTCGACATGTATTCGCTCGTGCAGTGGCTCTTTCGATCGCTGACCATCTGATTTGATTACTGAATATCTCTGGAAATATTCAAATTTATGCTACAGTGTATATTGTACATGTAATTCAAGCTATACTGCACAGCATCATAATGTACAGCTGCGATTCCATCAGATAATTCGAAGACTGCAAGCATTTGAGACTAATGATAGGCACTGTGCTCGCTGCAAGGGAAATCCATGTTCACCTTATTCAACATTCAGCGTTTTTATTTCATTTGCAATACTCAACAAAAGCTAAAAAAAACCCCACGCTGTGTTGGCACAAAGCGCAGAAGTTAACGAAGTCATTGCAATTTCAACACTGTTATAGGTTTTAGCACATCTGTCCTGGAGGATGCATCGCGCAATGCGCCGCAGAATGCTAAGCAATTGCGACTGGCGGTCCTGAATGCCTGGCAGCTGCAGCTGCCCCAAGAATTCATCAACCGGCTGGTGGTCCGAAACGACACTTTTGCACGCAGTAGTTCCCACACGCTACTAAAGCACGACTGACTTCAATAACATTATATTGTCTCCTGACTGGCTTGAGTCTTGTGTGGCGGTTTGCTTTTGCTGAGTATATAAAATGTAATGTTGTGGCGTGCTAGCCAAATAGAGAAGTGCGAGTCCACGCGAGCGTATATTTGTGTGGAATTGTAAGAGTTCTAAACAGCTTTATAGAGTGGGCCCAGCGAGGAAGGGGAGAGAGGGCGGCTTCCAGTTGATGTGCGCGCGGCTTGTTATACGCTGCCACAACACTGAGCAAAACCCGCGAACGCATTCTCTAATACTGCATGTAAACGTATTAGTAATGATAAAACGGAATCAATAGTACAATAAACTGTACTGCAGAAACGCATTGGAGCATACTGTACTGTAATAGTATATGATATGCCTGGTTGATGGAAGCCTGCAGGGGCTTGGTTGCTGAATCTGATCCATTCCATATATATCTACATGTATATATATATTCCAGATGCAGAGTGGTGCGGCCTGTGGAGTGCTTCATAGAGTTGACAAGTTACAAATGGACAAATTTACGTTTTAACATCCAAATGTAAATTGCACTGACAATTAAGTTACAAGTCTGTCAGCCATACTACGCGCAAACATGTAAATCTGATTATTCACAACAGTAGAACATTCACTCCTATACACTTGTCTCCCACTTTTACTGTACATGTAAGCTTTGTAGCATGCATGTCACTTGTCACATTTGTCGCTCACCAGTTGACCGCCACCGCAGCTGCCCATACGCCATGGGCGTGCACTACCCGGAGAGGCTGCCGTCCAGAGATCTGATGACTTGTGCTGACGTCACCCTGCACCGGCATAGTGTATGCTGCTCAGCCTGGCCTGCGGAGCACGGATCCGTCGGAACACTGGTGTTTGGTCCTCTAACACCAGCCGACCGAGTGGCTGCACTGCAGGCCATCAAACTCAGCCCCAAGATCCAGTAATAAGTTCACTTTACTGCAAATAGATATCCCAATAAAATCCGCGATCACGCTAATATTACAGTTTTTTAAATAAGAAATACGTAGTTTACGCAGAATTGACTGCTGCGTGATTTTACATTTCAAAGATGAATCATTCACATTCCGTTATAAAAAAGCATTCTTAAAAATGTCTCGTTAATTTTTAATGACTGTTAATTGGGTGCTCTAGATTTTAAAACAAACAGCAGACCCTGAAAGCAAAAGCCAGTCTATGGAGTGGAGGCAACCAGGCGAAGCACCACCTAGGAAGTTCAAGGTTCAGCGCACAGTCGGCATGGTCATGTCCGCCTTCTTCTGGGTTGCCGATTTATTTAGCACCCTGCTTTCTAGAAATTTCATGCCCCGTCATTTTCTGTGAACCCTCCCATCTTTGTGGCACTCACACCAGATTTTCTTAGCACTCTGCCCAACTTTCTTAGCGATGCGCACCCTTTCGAAGCTCAAATTAGCCAACATCTTCTAGTACCCCAAATGTTTTATTTAAATCAGTGAATTGCATTGGAGGAGGAAGTTTGAAAAGTGCACTTTGGGGGGTTCAGTCACATCATCCAGCAGAAACCCAGACGCAGGAGCGCAGACGCAGTTACTATATTATAACATAAGATTTGGGAATAAAACAATGTAAAGCAACTTTATTAATTTCAGAACAAAAGTTTTAGTTTGAAACACAAGTAAAAGTCTAGCTGTATCAAAGCTTAAACGCTTACTAAAAAAGTCCTAGATAAAAACAAAACTTGCATAAAACAACTTTAGGCAGCAAATTCAACATATTGTTTAACTGAGAAAATTGAAATTATTGTGAAATAAGCTGGCTGACACAGATAGATCCTCTCGGCAGCGTATTAAAATCCGGCACTTCCGAGGCATTGAAGTTGAAGTCAGTCAGTAAATTTCGAACAAAATGCAGCATCCCCTCTAGCCGATGAGTCGGAAGAAATATACTCGGAAGAGTCATCCGATGCTTGCGAATGTGATGATGACTTGTTAGCACCACTGAGTGCGGAATATGAATGGATTTGAGGACTCAGCTGAAGACATTGAGACCGCACAACATCAAGAGCGCAACGACATTTGGAAAATAACCCTGGCCTCCCATGTAGCAAGGCGATCGCTTGACTGAAGCGCAGTTGTAGACGAGAGGCTTCTTCGCGGATTAAATTGCACTCCTCACTTACTCGAGCAAGCAGAGCGGAAGCCTCAATGGCGCGTCGATGAAACTGGACAGCCGGCTCATCTACAGATACATCATCGTAGACCTCGGCCATAGGATTCTTGTAAGTCATTAGAGGCCTCCTGGAAATTTCCGGCAGATCCTTGGACCATACTGCTGCCATCTCGCCCTCAACGACAGAAAGTTCTGATGTGTACACCCTGGCGTCCTTTTGTGAGCTGCACTGGCGAATTTTCGAACTCAAACGCCACAGCTCAACAGCACCGCAACGGAGTCGCTCTAGCGGAGTTAACGGTAAGGCTTCCTGTTGAGCAAGGTACTCCTGTAGATGCAGCTGCCCCTGTTGCAAAACTAGATGCGGATCACGCCCTGGAAAAAAATGAGTTTCGAGTTCGACGCAAGGTAATGGCTAATCTAATCGATTCGACTAATCGAAGGCAAACCGAATCTAAGTTAAAGAGTAAGTACATTAAGTAGTAAAATGTAATCACCTTCCGGAAGTAATTGGTGCAATATATCTTTCAAAGATGCCGAGTGTTTGTCCAACAGTCGCAGTCTGTCCTTCAACCATGAAGCTGAAATTAGAAGCGAATAATGGAAAACATATATTATGTTATTACGGATCTTAAAAGAAGGCCGAATAAATTCTGCGGAAAACTGGTAGTGGTAATTAATGATACGGAATACAATTACGGGGTATATACAGTGCATCAATTTAATGTATCTTATAAATATAATACTATCTTAATTAGACATGTAACAATGCATAGCACGCACCGCTCTGAAGCAAATTGTTAGCATTGGAACGCCAAACATCCATGTGAAAAGGTGCTGACGAAACGGTGGCGAAACGGCGGCTGCCTGGCTTACGCCTGGCGAAAAAATCGAACTACGATAAATATCCCGAAATTTAAGGCAATCCCCTAAATTTATGTTTCTCGTACCCCTGCAGTGCAAATTTTGCTGTTCTAAACTTATTTGAGAATATACTATCAGTGGCTAAAATTCGTGAAGAGCTAGAATCCGTGCCGCGATGGGGCCGGAAGCCGTTCTGCTTAGGTCGCAGATACGGATCCAGCACGGGCTGAAACCGCGATAGCAGCATCCGGTTGAACAGCTTCGCAGCACAGGACTGAAGGCAGATTCCTCGATGCTCCACTAGCCTTGTGGTGCCCGGCTTCTTAGGAATAGCGACGATGTGCGCCGTGGTCCATTCGTTGGGTGCGCCTCACCGAAGAGCACGAGGTTCATCACACCAGCGACCTCACTGGCCACACAGTGGATGCGCAGCGCCTCGATGGGCACCTCATCCGGACCTATCTTTGTTTAGATTTGATAGCTCCTAAGGCTCAAATGAATAATTTATGAATCCACCTCTTACACAAACGAATTTTTAGTCTGGTATGTAGGTGGTGGATTACTCAAAACAGTAGTCTGCGCCAGAACCTGTCAGTAGCGAACGCTTGAATATACTCGTACTCATATAAACGAAATAATATGGGTCACTAATAATTTTAAAAGTAAGGGAAATTTATTACTTTTTTCAGCATTTTACCTCATACTCATACCTCATGGGTCACCATTCATTAATCATGACCTACGGGTGGGAACCTTGTAAAAAGCAAAAACATTGGCGCTCAAAGAAAATGAATAAAAAAAAGTACCAAAAGCCTTTAAACGTACTTCAAATTTCAAACATTACGTATTTGTTAAAGATTTTTATAACCACATTCAACTATAATATTTTACTTGCATGTCAACGTTAAGGTTCAGGACGCCCAATGATTTAAAACAGTGTAAATTTGGTGTAGTAAAGCATATAAGCGTGAATTACGGAGCGAAAGATGGCTTCCGGTTTCCAGCTTATAGAGACAACGATGAGATTGACAAATGAGATGAGATTGACAAATGAAATGAGATTGATTTTATTGACAAAAAACTAAAATGCACGAGGCAATTGAAAGTAAAATGCTGCCTTAAATTTCAGACATACCAGACAGACAAATATACAAGTCAGATAAAACAACTATCAAAACTAACACACGGCGCATAGTGAAAGCATAGAGGCGCATTGACAAAGTCGATTCTTTAGCTCATTCATTCTCATTCATTAGCTCATAAAAATCAGCTAAGTCAGTGTCAATCAGCATGTTCTTCTATACTATGCAAAAAGTTTATTTTTTCAATGCAAAAATATTTTTCTTTCGGACGTGATATAAACGAATATGGGTGACATGCTAAAAGCCAGTGGAGGCTGCGAGTTGGCGGCTCTGGGTGGAAGAAGTTCAGAGAGCTGTCTGGTGCTCTGTGCGGGAAGGACGTGCCAGAAAATGTGAAAGGGATGGTGTACAGAACAGTTTAAATCAATGAAATGAAATTCAGAATGTTCCAAAATGAAAAGAAATTTCGTTTTTTAATTTTTTATGAAAATACACTTCAGAAAATTACGATGGACAGGTGCTAATTCTGACAGCACGAATAGAGGTGTTTGACAACGTTGGTGCAGATGCACCGCCGCGTCGGACAGTCACAGCAGAGCTGCCTTAGACTACAGAGCTGCCCTGGACTGCACCGCCGCCTCGAATAGTTACAGCAGAGCTGCTCTGGACTGCACCGACGCCTCGAACAGTCACAGCAGAGCTGCCTTGGACTGCACCGACGCCTCGAACAGTCACAGCAGAGCTGCTCTGGACTGCACCGACGCCTCGAACAGTCACAGCATAGCTGCCTTGGACTGCACCGACGCCTCGAACAGTCACAGCAGAGCTGCCTTGGACTGCACCGACGCCTCGAACAGTCACAGCAGAGGCACCAGAACTACTGTGAGACGACGAAGCTGTGCTGCCATAATTTAACTCCTCATTAGTATCGCCTTCAACGGCGCTCTCAAACGCTCTTACAGAGAATTGAATTCGATCGCGCGCCTTCCATGTGGAGTCAAGTTTATGCCTCTTCAATAGTTTAGGTGGTCGATCAGCTGGCACTCCAGTAGGCCAATTAAGCCAACAATTGGCGTACTTTTTGTAGGCCATTTTCCGGACCCACCGCCTGCAACTGAAGATAAGGATTGCGATATTATATATTTACCGCAACGAAAATTTGTAGAGTATATTAGCAGAGACACAGTGTCTATTAAATGTTTTGCTAAATTTAAAAGAAAGCTTCGAATTGAGGTTCTGACGGAAAAGAGCTTTGCTTACTGAACTTATTTGTTAGCATTGTGCTGGTCTTCAGCCGAAGCTTAGGCACGTTAAGCCGCTCGATTGCAGTGGTTTTGTCCCGTGATCGTAACATAACCTAAAATGTAAGGGTTTAATCATTTTTGCGAGTGGTGAACTTGAAGATCAGTTTGTGCTTCGCAAAAAGCCCATATATTCATAGAAGCTTAAAACATATGATAAGCTCACTTCAGAGAGACCGGACTTTTCAACTTCGCCTTGAATCGAAGAAGTTTCATAAATGAAAACTTATCCGTTCGGTAGTCCTAGGCAAATTGCGATGGCAGTGTCTCTTTTCTCAGAAGTCCGCATCTGGAATTCACACAATAAAATGTCGCTTATAGTAAAATTTGGGTTGTACGAAGGGTGTCTGGTAAGTTGTTACTTTTTAATATCTTGCGTTTAGAAATTCACACCTATAGGCCTTTCAAATTTCATATTCACGATGCCAGAACCAGAATCGATTCTGTCTTTCTTATTTTGACTTGTCTGAAAAATACGCACTTAGTTTTCTTTATTTTTAACTTTAAACCATCTCAATATTCCTTTTTTGTTTTGTTGCTTAAATGTTTTGCTAAATTTAAAAGAAAGCTTCGAATTGAGGTTCTGACGGAAAAGAGCTTTGCTTACTGAACTTATTTGTTAGCATTGTGCTGGTCTTCAGCCGAAGCTTAGGCACGTTAAGCCGCTCGATTGCAGTGGTTTTGTCCCGTGATCGTAACATAACCTAAAATGTAAGGGTTTAATCATTTTTGCGAGTGGTGAACTTGAAGATCAGTTTGTGCTTCGCAAAAAGCCCATATATTCATAGAAGCTTAAAACATATGATAAGCTCACTTCAGAGAGACCGGACTTTTCAACTTCGCCTTGAATCGAAGAAGTTTCATAAATGAAAACTTATCCGTTCGGTAGTCCTAGGCAAATTGCGATGGCAGTGTCTCTTTTCTCAGAAGTCCGCATCTGGAATTCACACAATAAAATGTCGCTTATAGTAAAATTTGGGTTGTACGAAGGGTGTCTGGTAAGTTGTTACTTTTTAATATCTTGCGTTTAGAAATTCACACTTATAGGCCTTTCAAATTTCATATTCACGATGCCAGAACCAGAATCGATTCTGTCTTTCTCATTTTGACTTGTCTGAAAAATACGCACTTAGTTTTCTTTATTTTTAACTTTAAACCATCTCAATATTCCTTTTTTGTTTTGTTGCTTTATTTTTTAGAAAATTATGGTTTTGAAATCGCTTTGTGAAATGAGCTTGGCTCTTTCACGAGCTTAGCATAATATGGAAGCGAAATATCTTTTTAAATTGACAATTGACATTAACTTTAGGAGATACGGAGCAGCGCTTCAAGAGAAATTGATAGTTAAGACTTTAGTAGAGAGAGGTAAGGGAGACTTACGCAACCTATAAGGCCTGGAAATATATTACCACTTTGGATCGGCAGGAGCAAAGTGAATGAGATCCACAAGCCGCTTTGCTCTGCTCATGTCGACTATGCTATCAGAAAGATGAAAGTGAGGAGGTGGGTGAATCAAATTGTAGTGAGCCACTGCTTAGGGGCCTATTGATGCCTCACTAGCTGTCAGTAGCCCCACCTGCAAGGTAGCTTAGGTGTCCCCTTTTGCTGGCATTAAGTGGCTGTCCGGCCCGCCCTCTCTGGCGTTGTCTGGTCTGTCCCTCTCTGCCCTTCCCTTCCCGGCGGCGCCTGCACTTAGAGTGTGTTGTCTCTTCCCCCCAGGGATGAGTCATCACCTCTTTGTCCCGCGCTGGCTTTGTTGTCCCTTGTCCTTTTCTTTGTGTGTGGTTGTCTGCACTCAGTCAGCACGTGATTCTCCTCATGTGACTGGCCTCTCTCTTTGTCTATTAAAGTGCAAGTAAACATGTTTACTGCACTTGGGGCTTTTATTATGGGACAGGAACCTACGTAGGAGTGACGTTTCTGGCGCCACTGACGCCAGTTGCTATTTTTAGAAACCACGTGATTCCATCACGTGTTTTCTAACTCTGCACTGACCCTATGGGAGGCCCTTGCCTATGTTGTGAGCTGCGTCTCATAACGATCTTGCCCCGACCCCTGCGTCTCCAGCCCTTCCACCCCAGCCGCCTGCTCAATCCGGTTCTGCCCGGCCCCGGCTTAGGCCACCCTCCGTTGGCGTGTTTGTCGTTTGTCGTTCGCCCATTGGCTGTCCCCTGTGCCGTCCTCGCTAGTCTAATCAGGCCTCTCGCCAAGGAGGCTTCTGATTGGCTAGCCGGTCTCCTTCTCTCTCTCTCTCGGCTTGCAGCCGACCCCAGCCCAGCCCTGTTTGCTACCACCCCAGCCCTGCGTGGCTTAGCCCTACCCCGTCCAGCCCTATGCCCTCGCCCCACCCCACGCGGTTATTTATTTGCGCGCGCTGCCCGTGGCCAGCCCCGCGCCTCCAGAGTACTAGGGCGAGAACGTTGGCGAAGCTAATACAACATTAGAAAGTAGAATCCATAATAAACGACGCAGCCTGAAGCACAATTTATTGCATGAGTTCCACGTTCAACCCCTCCCGGTAAGAAAAGCATTCACGCGTTATTTATTTCTTTATTATCGAATCTTGTTCCTCTGCCCAACCTCGGCTGCTGCCAAAAACTCACCATCATCCTTCTCCTCCAGAGTCTTCCTCGAGTCTGCGAAGTGTCGGTACGCTTCCAGACCATCATCTACATCTCTCTTGGGCTGTCGAGTGGCTACCCGCTCGCAGTCAAAACCTTCAGTCAGGGCTTAGCGAGTGTCGGTACGCTCCAAGTCCATCCCGTCTCTCCTCGGAGTGTCTGGACGCCTCGAGGGTCGCTGCTTCCCCCCCTCTACCCCCGGCAAGCTTTGGGTGGTCCGTACCCGAACCCCCACTACCGCGTTGGCGAACTGCCGACAATACGAAAGAATTACAACACCTATAAAAGAAAGCTCCCCGCTCCTCTGGCCCTCAACCTGGCCGCTTCCTGTCATTAACGTTTTCTCTGACTTATTTTAGTCTCTCTTGTCAGTGCCATCGAGTGTCTAAGTTTCCCACTTCAGTCTCTGCGTGTGGCTGCTCGCAAGCTCAGTTCTGGCTAAGTCCCGAAACTAACTTAGCCTTCCCCCACCACCCGAGCTACGCAGGACACTGACAGCCTTTAACTGCGACTGAAACTCTGCACGGTGTGCGCTTCTCAAGACTTCGTGACTTTATCTCTTTCGGGCCAAGGATCCTTCACCTCACCGAATGCAGGAGTCCTGACGCCCTGGTGGCAGCGCTACTACTACACTACCTAGTATTCTTGGACTTCATATTGGAGTTCGCCGGATCCCGCATTGTTAGCAGGACGACCGGTACAACAAAATGCTCAATGAGAAAGGCACAATAGAAAGGTCATGCCGATTGCTTAGCAAGCATTAAAGGCTGTGTAAGACTCAGCCCCTACCTCTCTATATACTTAACTGTCCGTTTCTTATGAAACACTGGTTTGAATCCTTTGAAGTTGATGTCGATTTAAAGAAGAGACTTGCCGCTTTTAAATGACACCAAACTCGCTTACGCTAAGAAAGAGTAAAACCACTTTCCGGATACCCCTTGTACGAGGTGTTAGTTAGATGGCAGGGGGCTGAGGGTTTTGCCACGATCATTTTGGCGACAATCAACACAGCTAGCGGGGAGACACTATCCTGCCCATTGCAGTAGCCCCTGAGCACACAGGCACATGCTGACACAGAGGTGTAAAGCTGCACTGAATTTCTCATTGCAGGCATTGTACTCGTACACTCATTGTATTTGGGATTTTACCCTCATAGGCATAAATCGCACAGCAACCCCGAAAGTATCTGCGGCTGCTTTAACGTGGCCTCGCTACGAACTTAAGGCTCTGGTGCCAGTCAGACGCGTTACTGCTCTGCGACTCAGCCCCCCTGTAGTACGAGCTCGTAGGTGTAGAAAACACCAACAGGAAAACTGGCAATGAGAAATTACAATGTTACTAGCTAAATCATAAAAGATTGTCCACTTAGTCCTCCCTGGAAAAAAATTCGTTCCGCGGTCCCTCAAATTGAGTAATAAATTCGTCTGAGTGCGAATTAGCAAATACTTATAACAATACCACATACTGATCTTTCTGTGAGCAGCTTCACGCGAGAGTTGCTGCATTCAGCGCTGAGGACGCCATTACGTAAACGAACTTCTTCATGCAGCAGGTTAAGTTGAGCAGGTCGCAGTGCATGAAAAGCTTATTTAGAACTTTTATTCGGCCTAAAATAATTACGATTTGATTCTCAGTTTGCATTAAAGAAAAGGCAGATTAAAGGCTTAGAATCGAGAATCACCTTGAAAAGATCCTGTGAGCTTGTAATTTTGTGCCACAAACAAATTCCAAATAGACTTTTTCGCCCACGCATTGCAGAGAAAATGATGATTGTACTGAAAATTTATGGAAGTTTAGCTTCGGAAATTGAATATAAAAAGTTTAAGATGGTTCTAACTTCTAATGTAGAAATTATATTGACTTTCTAATAAGGTAACTTAGGTACCACAAAAACATAAGGTTCGTGGGAGATAAAGGGGAAGAAGGGCAATGGTAGGGTACTAATGATAGGATTGATAGGTTACTAAGTGTAGAAAGATGTGCAGGGGAAGAGGAGCAGAGGCAGATAATCAGGGGTAGAGCAAGGGACAGAAAAGCAAGGTTAGATCAGGGGTAGAGCAGAGAGTAGATATGCAGGGGTAGAGGTGCAGGAGTAGAGTGGGGAAGAGCGGAGGAGAGCTGCGAAGAGCGGGGATGCGCGGAGAAGAGTGCAGAAGAGTTGTGGTGAGCGGGGAAGAACTGAGGAGAGATGCAGAGAGTGGGGAAGAGCGAGATGACGGGGAAGAGCGGAGAAGAGAGGTGAAGAGCGGAGGAGAGTGGAGAAGAGCGGAGGAGAGCGGAGGAGAGTGGAGAAGAGCGGAGGAGAGTGGGGAAGAGCGGAGGAGAGTGGAGAAGAGCGGAGTAGAGTGGGGAAGATCGGGAAAGAGCTGCAGAGAGCGGAGAAGAGCTGCAGAGAACGGAGAAGAGAGGATAAGCAAAGGAGAGCGGAAAGAGAGGGAGAGTGGGGAGTGATATAGAGTAGAGAGAGGGAGAGGGGGAGTGGGGGACGGGGTAGATTGAGTGGGAGGGAGAGGTGGACGGGGAGAGGTGGTGGCAAGGGGGTAGAGTGGGGGAGAGCGGGAGGCGGGGGAGAAGGGGAGCAGTGTAGAGTAGGGAGAGGGTGAGGAGGGGAAGAGGGGGAAGAGGGAAAAAGGGGGAAGAGGGGGACTAGTGGAGAGCAGGGGTAGAGTGGGGGAGCAAGGGGAGAGGGGTAGAGTAGGGAGAGGGACAGAGGGGTACTGGGAGAGAGGGGGGACTGGTAGAAAGGGGAGAGTGGGAGGGAGCAGGGGTATAGTGGGGGAAAGGGGAAGAGCAAGGGGAGAGCAGGGGAAAGCTGAAAGAGAGGGTGAGTGGGGGAGCAGTGAAGAGTAGCAAGATGGGGAAGAGGGGAGAGGGGGTCTGGAAGAGAATGGAGGAGAGTAAGGGTAGCAGGGGAGTGGGAAGAGGGGGAGGGTAGGAGTGAAGAGTAGGTTTAAGGGGGAGGAGAAAGGCAGACTGGATAATAGAGGAAAGAGTATGGGAACAGTGTAGAATAAGGATGGGAAAGAGGGGGAATTAGAGCCTAGGGGAGAGGGGGAGAATAGGTGAGTAGGTTAGAGTAGAGGGGGAGATGAAAACGTAGGGAGAGGGGAAGAGTGGATAAGCAATATAGAGAAAGAAAGGGAGAAGTGAGGGAAAGGGGGACTAGGGGAGAGAGGAGAATGAACAAGGAATGTAGTGTAGGGAGAGAAGGAAGAGAGAAAAAGAGACTTGGAGAGAGGGGGGAAGAATGGGGGAGCAAGGGTAGAATAGGGGAGAGAAAGAGATCATTGGAGAGCAAAGGAAAGCGAATGAGATAAAGTGTGGAAAAAGGGCAGGAGAAAGTAGAGAGTAGAGGAGAGTGGTCAGAGCAAAGGAAAGGTAGAAAAGCCAGGGAGAATATGCCCCTAAAGAAAGAGATGATAATAAAGGATAGGGAGTATAGGGGTAAGGAGATATAGGGGAGAGGAATATAGGGGTAAGGAGAAGAGTGGGGGGAAATTAATTCTTAAAATTTATTTTTTAACTGCACATAATATAATTATAGTCATATAGAAAGCTTAGCTCTGACTTGCTAACCTAGATTTATATAATTTAAATTTGCTATATAAGACAAGGAG
Organism: Macrostomum hystrix; assembly: GCA_950097015.1. Taxonomy (NCBI): domain Eukaryota; kingdom Metazoa; phylum Platyhelminthes; family Macrostomidae; genus Macrostomum; species Macrostomum hystrix. Next base: position 10,777,103 of record CATNEN010000001.1, read on the forward strand.
AGAAAGCCAAATAAAGATACAAAATAATCATAGTAGGCTAAATTACTTGAAGTATAAAAAACTGATATAGTATGGCAGGCTTATTACTTCCATCTAGGCCAATGACAGAGATATAGGATAGGGCCTGTATACATACTAATGTAGGCCTAGGTCTATACAAAATATAACATGACACTAGTCCATGATATCAATTAAAGTAATTTGCCATGTATTTTAAGCTATAACTATCTAATTGTGACCTTACTAAACCACAGAATTCACGTCGGCTATATATTAGTTCATATAATCATATGTGAATTATATTAGAATATAATTCACATACCACATGCTACAGCATGGCATGTGCTAAGCAGTTCCAAAATACCATAAGCTAGTGGCCTACCTACCATAAGCGAGTGGTCAGATATAATAATATATCAGTGGTTTACAAGGCCTATTGAACATGTTCTAAGAACATCGAACATGTTCGGTACAGCCTTAGAAGCATTCGTTTTGCATGTTCGATAATGCTATGTAGGTGGGTTTAAAGAATATGTTTCAATATTATTATTTTTCATGTCTGTAATTTATTGCACGCGTACTAAATTTCTACCCCCCATGCGCTGAGTCATTTTCTCTCTGGCGGCAACTCATTCTTGGGCTTCAGCATGTACGTTTATTTGCCCACCCCAATTAAATTGATTTAAATAGGCTACTGGTCGTTAGCAGCACTGAGAGTGACCGCGTCGTTTATAGCCTATAGTTTTCAAAGCTCAAATGACGGCCTACTTAGTTTTTTTCAATCGTTGAGAACTAGCTCACAAACACTTGGTAGCAGAGCGTGGTTTGTCAAGCCACCAGACATCGCTTATAATAGTGCAAGTCCGAGCTAGGCAATACAGTAGGCAGAAATGAGCGACGATGAAGAACAGAAGAAACCGACAGAGCTCGACGTGTCATCGCTGAACGCTCTTAGGCGACAAAAGGCAAAGTGCAAGTCTGCACTCACCAAGAGCCGCAGTAGGCCATTCAGAGAGAATGCGAGACCGTCACCAAAGCGTACAAGGAGGCGGCAGAAGTTATCCAGCAGCTTTGCGATGAGCTAGAACAGCAATCGGATCCAGGGGCACAGAAAAAGCTGCTCGACGAGATCGACACAATCGAGGACGACTATAGAACAGCTATGCAGGCGGTTTAGCGGTACCTCATGGCCCGCACAGCACCGCGAACAACATCGACTACAGCTACGGCGGCACCTGAGGAGCCAGCAGCGGCTCAGCCACTGTGTGGAGCCAGCCGAGGCCAGCGATTCGGATTCAGCGAGGCGGCGCCGGAGCTCCTGCCAAGTCAACAGCAGCAAAATCCGTACAGAGGATGGAGTGGTGAGTTTGGCTACCTGACTTCAAACCAGCGAAGGGGCTTCGAGAAGGAGGACGATGATCTAGCCAGGGCTTCTGGTGACTGCTGTGAGCGTAGAGTGGGCAATTCTTCAGAGCAGCAACTATCGAAGGATCTCTGGAAGATGCTCCGTGGAGTGGAGATTCCTACCTTTTATGGCGACAAGCAGCAGTATGAAGCGTGAAAGGCAGCCTTTATGGCTTGCATTGATAGGGCGCCTGCAACTCCGGAATTCAAGCTGCTTCAGCTGCGCCAGTATCTGAAGGGAGCAGCGCTGAAAGTGATCGAGCACCTGGGTCACTCGGCAGCGGCGTATGAGGCGGCGAAGGAGAGGCTGGAGCGAGAGTATGGTGGCAAGAGGAGGCAGTTGGCTCTTTATTTAGAAGAATTAGACAGTTCTCCACCTTTGAAGCAGAATAGTGCAGAGGAGTTGAAGAAGTTTGCGAATCTCTTAGACGTTGCTGTTATTAATCTAGAAGAAGCTGGCAAGAACACCGAACTCAGCGATGGCCTACTGTCTGCTAGATTGCAGAAAAAGCTCCCAGAGCCGATGGTCGCAGCGTTTCGCCGTTGGCTATTCAAGAAAGAGAAAGCAGAGGGTGTAAGGACACTTCGAGAATGGGTGCTGAGTGAGTCCGAGTTCCGGACTCAGGCAGCAGAGATTGTGCACGGAGTAGCCACTTCCAACCAGGAGCAACCAAAGAAAGAAGGGAAGCAGAAGACTTTCCACGTGATGCATCAAAGCAAAAGCTCAGGCGAGAGGTACTCTTGTGTTGTTTGCAAGGAGCCGCACGAACTGTGGAAGTGTCCAATGTTTGCAAAGCTGTCTTCCGAAAATCGATGGAAAGCTGCTCAGGAAGCCAGGGCTTGTTTCCGGTGTCTAGGACATGGCCACAGTGCTATAAACTGTCGACGAGGTCGCAAGTGTGGCATTGACGGTTGCAGCAAAACACACCATCGTTTGCTGCATTCAACAGCAAGATCAGAGGCAAAAGCAAAGCCCGAGGCAGCTTCAGCGGCAAAGCAGCAAGCTGAGAAATACCAGCCAAAAGCAGAAACTGTGACTATGGTGTCCAGGGAGGCTAGTGCAGTGTCGCTGCGAACAGTGCCAGTCATTCTTAAGTCGAATAGACGTGCGGTGAAAGTAGTATGCAAGAGGGGGCTTCTAGGACAAAAATAATCGCAGCCTCCATTATCCACAAGCCATTACTTTTATTCTTCCCGAAGAGATCAGGAAAAAAGGGTCCCTGCCTCTCTCTAAAAAACTCCGTCTCCATATTCTAAATTCTCTACTTTTAATATTCCACAACAGTTTGTGAGTTGCATATCTAGGACAAAAATTATCGCAGCCTCCTTAATGCACAAACCATTACCTTTATTCTTCCCGAAGGAAAAAGAGTCCCCGCCAATAAAAATCCGTCTCCATATTCTCTACTTTCCAGTTTGTGAGTTGCATATCTTAAACAAAAAATTATCGCAGCCACCTTAATACTCCCTAAGAGACCATGCCCAAAATAGTGAACCTGCAAAAAGCGTGCTAAATCCATAAAACTATAACACCTAGATTCCCAATCCCCAAACTTAAGACCCCAAACCTAGGGTGCTCATCCTCCGAAAAAATTTATATTCTCATTAAAAATGCTCCCAATCATCTCTCCAGGATCTTATTACAAAAGTCATGAGCCTAATTACAAGAGTAAATACCGATGCAAACTAGAATGCAGCGAGTACATGAGAAAATATTGGCCCAACGTCGATATCAATGTCCCTAATATTAATATAGCTCTCCAAAGACACTGGTTTCATAAATATGGAGTAATTATAAGGGACTATGACAGCTACTATAACTTTGCAGAAATCATTAGGCAGCTATAGACTTTCGATACAATACGCTTTAAGACTTCTAGACTGCATTAAAATCGATATTTTTACGTACAAGCGTATGACATTTTCTGTGTGGCGGCTGGCGTTGAGCGGAATGGGTACGGCAGCTGTTTCTTGCCATAGTTCTTAGCGCGAGCGGCGTTGGTAGTCACTCCCAGTTGGCTCTAGCCCCCCTCACAATCCACTATACTAAAAATGAAATGCTTGGTTGGTTGGTTGGTTGGTTGGTTGGTTGGTTGGTTGTAATTGATTTTCTCCCGAACGGCTCAACCGATTTTCACCATTTCTTAACCAAAAGATGCTAAATATGGGGACAATTTTACACGTATTTTTATTAAGCTGAACTTCATTGCTAAGGGGATTAAATATTCGAAAAACATGATTTTTTAAAGGTCAAACCATCTTGGCCTATTGAGAATTTCACTGACAGCCACTGAATTAGAATTGCATCGTCAAATTGCGCAACAACCCCTAGCTGATTGAATTTGAAGCCTGCACTCTGGAGACAAATTTGAAATAAATGTACACAACCAACTGCGAGACTGAGTGTACTCTATTTTCTTACTTCATTGTACAAAGCCAGAACTTTGAGAATTCATTTTATAAGGCTGATTTTTGCACCCACTAACCAACAGTCGGAATAGCCGATGTGTAGGCACTAGGAATAGGTTAGGCTAGGCTAGGGTTCGATTCTGCACTGCGTCAAATCATTTAGACTAACTTTCAGCCAGTAGTGATTGAAGATTATTTTAATTTATATTTTTTCATTTCGTAAATAAAATATCATAAATCATAGCAAAGCTGAGTTTGTCATAGAAAACCTGAGTTTGAATCATGGCTAAACCATAGTCTGAATCATGGCTAAACCAGAGTTTGAATCATGGCTAAACCATCGTTTGAATCATGGCTAAAGCAGAGTTTGAATCATGGCTAAACCAGAGTCCGAATCATGGCTAAACCAGAGTTTGAATCATGGCAAAACTGGAGTTTGAATCATGGCTAAACCAGAGTTTGAATCATGGCTAAACCAGAGTTTGAATCATGGCTAAACCAGAGTTTGAATCATGGCTAAACCAGAGTTTGAATCATGGCTAAACCAGAGTTTGAATCATGGCTAAACCAGAGTCCGAATCATGGCTAAACCAGAGTCTGAATCATGGCTAAACCAGAGTTTGAATCATGGCTAAACCAGAGCTTGAATCATTGCAAAACCAGAGTTTGAATCATGGCTAAACCAGAGTCTAAATTATGGCTAAACCATAGTATGAATCATGGCTAAACCATAGTCTGAATCATGGCTAAACCAGCGTCTGAATCATAGCTAAACCAGAGCTTGAATCATGGCTAAACCAGCGTCTGAATCATGGCTAAACCAGAGTTTGAATCATGGCTAAACCAGAGCTTGAATCATGGCTAAACCAGAGCTTGAATCATGGCTAAACCAGAGCTTGAATCATGGCTAAACCAGAGTTTGAATCATGGCTAAACCAGAGCTTGAATCATGGCTAAACCAGAGCTTAAATCATGGCTAAACCAGAGCTTGAATCATGGCTAAACCAGAGTTTGAATCATGGCTAAACAAGAGTTTGAATCATGGCTAAACCAGAGTTTGAATCATGGCTAAACCAGAGCTTGAATCATGGCTAAACCAGAGCTTAAATCATGGCTAAACCAGAGCTTGAATCATGGCTAAACCAGAGTTTGAATCATGGCTAAACAAGAGTTTGAATCATGGCTAAACCAGAGTTTCAATCATGGCTAAACCAGAGCTTGAATCATAGCCAACCAGAGTTTGAATCATAGCCAACCAGAGTTTGAATAAGGGCAAAAGCAGTTTTCCAAAGCCAGTTTTGTTAAAAGTGATACTGATTATCACTGATATTGATGATATCACTGATATCAGTGATACTGGTTATAACACTGATAAGAATTGCAGTGTGTCAAATGTAGATAACTAGATAACTGTGTTAACCCCACTGGCGAGACACATCACAGCTTTTCTCACTGGCTGGCGCAGACCAGTGTACATTGTGAGCCCTCTGCCCCGGAATGTGGACACACGGGCCTGGAGAGCCCACACGCCAAATCATAGGTTTTTTGATTTAGACCCCTATTTCTTTATCGATTTTTCAGTTTTACCCTGCGTCTTAAGATAAGCTCCAATTCAGCCCACTGGATGATAAAAAGCCTGCAAATTAGTTTGGCTAAAGGGCGCCTTATCTGATTCTTCAGACATCCAAATCCACAAACTTTCATCTTTCAAACCATATCATTCTTTCTCAACTATTTCATTTCGCTTCTCATTTCTCAATCATGGTTCGACGCGGCGCCAGCAGTTTAAAGAAGAGCCGCGATGCCAAGCGACGGCGACAGGCAGAATCCGAGGCAGAGCGGGCTGCCCGACTGGAAGAACAGCGGCAGCGGAATGCTCAGTGCAGACATGCTGAGACTGAGGCAGAGCGGGCTGCCCGACTGGAAGAACAGCGGCAGCGGAATGCTCAGTGCAGACATGCTGCGACTGAGGCAGAGCGGGCTGCCCGACTGGAAGAACAGCGGCAGCGGAATGCTCAGTGCAGACATGCTGAGACTGAGGCAGAGCGGGCTGCCCGACTGGAAGAACAGCGGCAGCGGAATGCTCAGTGCTTTAAAGCTTTGTGCCTGTGTACACAGAAATGTTTACCGTTGTAAAGAGTTTTGTTAAAAGCATTTGTTACTACCGTTCAAAATCAGGCGCTACAATTTGCCCACGGCAAACGAGGTCGGCATCCTCATTGTTAAGGACACTGAGGACACTGAGGCCCCTGAAGACGGTGATGAGCCAGCAACTAGCCGAGATGTTGTCATTCAACTGCGGGGTGGCGGCTACAAGAGGATTAGCAAAACACACCGATCGTATGATGCACTGGAGTACGTGTTGCTGTTCCCCCATGGCGAGGACGGCTGGCACCCGGAGCTGCGCATGGGCAATGGCCGCAAGCTGACGCCGATGAAGTACTATGCCAGCGAAATCATGGTGCGAGCGGGCCAGAGCAGCCTGCTGCACCACGGACGGCGGCTGTTCCAGCAGTACCTGGTGGACATGTGCGCCAAGATTGAGTCAGAGAGGCTGCTCTATCTGCGGACCCATCAGAGCGATCTGCGCAGTGAGACGTACAGCGGTCTGCGAGACGCTCTATTCGCTGCTGATGGCAGGTCGACCGACACAAATCCGACTGATATTGGCAAGCCTGCGCACGTGTTCCTGTCCTCCAGCTTCGTTGGCGGGCCAAGGTACCTGATGGAGAGGCTGCAAGACGCCATGACCTATGTACAAAAGTTTGGCAAGCCGGACCTGTTTGTCACGGCGACGTGCAACCCTAAGTGGCAGGAAATCAGTGCACAGCTGCTGCCTGGACAGCGACCTGAGGACCGGCCGGATATTGTCACGCGTGTTTTCGAGCTGAAGAAGAAGGCTCTGCTTGCCGAGCTGAGGAAGCGCTTTGGAAAGGAGGCCGCGCATGTTTGCTCTCTGGAATATCAGAAGCGCGGTAAGTTAGCAAATTGCGCTTTCAGTTTTCATTCTGTAATTGCATTCCAGGTTTAGCAATCCATATTTTTATGCAAGGGGTCATTGCAAACCGGAATTAAGCTCTGGTTTAGCCATGATTCAAACTCCAGTTTCTCCATGATTCAAACTCTAGTTTCTCCATGATTCAAACTCCGCTTTCTCTACGATGCAAACGCTGGTTTAGAATTTTAATTCTTTACATGACTAAATTGTGATCACTCATACGTCGCTTTGAATCACTTATTTGTTTATGTCTTCCACAGGTCTCCCCCATGTGCACTTTCTGCTCTGGCTGGTCAGTGGACAGAGAGTGACTCCGGACCGCTACGACAAAATCGTGTCCGCTGAGATCCCGGACCCACAGCAGCAGCCGAGGCTGCACGAGCTGGTGAAGACTCACATGATCCATGGCCCCTGCGGCGTGGTAAATCCAGCCTGCCCGTGCATGGTGGACGGCCAGTGCAGCAAGGGCTTCCCGAAGGAGTTCCAGCAGGCGACCCTAACCAGCGATACTGGCTACCCATTGTATCGCAGGCTGTCCCCTGAGATGGGCGGATTTACGGTGGACAAACTATTCAAAGGCCGCAGCATTCGCATGGACAACAGGTGAGTGAGGAGGTGTTGGTGTTTTTTCAGACTTGATTGAAAGGTTGATTCTTTAATACGAAAGCAAAGTACTTAGTTTAGCCTTGTGTTTAGTTTATTTATATTGCTAAATTGTTTATTTACTGTAAGTTTAATTTAAAATTGCTAGAATACATAAATCATTAATTAGCAATTCTTTTCCTGGCACAAATACAGGTGGGTTGTACCATACAACCCGGGCCTGCTGCTCCTTTTCGAATGCCACATGAACTTTGAAGTTTGTGCCACCGTCAAGTCGGTCAAGTACGTGATCAAGTACTTGCTAAAAGGCGGCGACATGGCGTCGTTCAAGTTCGAGGCAAACAAGAAGCCGAGCGGGCCAGGAGAGCAGGCTGCGGATGGCGAATGACAGGAAGGTTCAGCTAGCAAGGCTCCGACTCAAGCCAAGAAGGAGGGGCGAAATGAGATCAAGGAGTATCTGCTGGCGCGCTACATATGCCCAATGGAAGCCGTGAATACCATCTTGGGCTTTGAAGTAAGTCATAGATGTTTGCAAGGCAGTGCTAGCAGCAAAGAATGGGAAAATAATGATATGGTTTTTAAACTAAAACACAACAGGTGCACAACAGATTTCCGGCTGTGATCCGATTGTGCGTGCACAAGTCTAACGAGCAGCTCGTGTATTTCAACGAGCAAAATGCGAGCACAAAGGCCAGGGCGCCCAGAGATTCGACGCTGACGGCTTTCTTCAAGCTGTGCCGCACTGATGAATTCGCTAGAGGCCTGGTGTACACCGAGGTGCCGTCCTACTTCGTGTGGCACCACAGCGAGAGGGAGTGGCGCCGCGCCAAGAAGGGTTCGAGAGTTGAGGGCCACCCTGGTGTTGTGCACAACACGAACATTGCCCGAATGTACACGGTGAGTCCGAGAGCAGGGGATCTGTTTTATATGCGAATGCTCCTCCTGCAGGTTAGAGGGCCAACCAGCTTCGAGGCGCTGCACACTGTGGACGGAGTGCTGTGTCCCAGCGCCAAGGCTGCTTGCACGGCCCTGGGTCTGCTGCAACGAGACGACCACTGGCGGCGCTGCCTAGCCGAGGCAGTCCAGTCGCGAATGCCGAGAGCTCTCAGGCACCTGCTGGCTGTCATTCTGATTTGGGGCAACCCTGAGGATGGCAGCGATCTGTGGTGCACATTCGCCGAGGATCTGTGCGAGGACCTGCGGTTTCACCACCGAGATCTGAGCGCTGAGGAAATCACCGACCTGGCGCTGCGCGAGCTGCAGAGCATGCTGACCTCCATGGGCGGTCACAGCCTGCCCGAGTACGGCTTGCCTGCGGCCTCCGTGCCGCCTCAAGTTGGACCGATGCAGTTCGACCCGGTTGAACAGGCCGAGATCCGGGAAGCGAGACTGTCAATGCTGACGGAGGAGCTGATTGCGGTGTACGAGTCGGTGACTGCGGATCTTGTGGCCGGCTCGGGCGGTTTGCACTTCCTGGACGCGCCCGCTGGCACTGGCAAGACCTTCCTGCTGGAGGTTTTGCTGGCCTTTGTGCGCAGCCGCGGTGAACTCGCCCTGGCAGTTGCGGCGTCTGGAATCGCAGCGACTCTGCTGCCAGGCGGACAGACTGCGCATTCCACGTAAGTTTTTTAGATTAGGGGAATGCTTCTGAATTTTATAGAGTCGCGTTTCTAATCGATTCTACCTATGACAACTTCACTCTAGGTTCAAGATCCCAGTCCGGCTGCTCCGATCCAACAAGGATGTCTGCGCTGTTGGCGCGCAGTCCAAGCAAGCGGAAGTGTTTCGTAGAGTTCGGCTGATTGTCTGGGACGAGATCTCCATGACCAATCGAAAGGATGTGGAATCCGTGGACAGGTGTCTGCGAGACGTTCGGAAGCAGGACAAGCCATTTGGAGGAGTCACTCTGGTGTGTTCCGGTGACTTCCGCCAGCTCCTGCCTGTCGTAGTGAATGGAACCCGCGCCAACAGCGTCATGGCGTGTGTCTGCAGATCTTCGCTGTGGAAACTTTTCAAGCGACAACGCTTGACGAGAAACATTCGTCTGCTGTGCAGCTCCGAGCCAGCGATATACCAGAAGTTCACGGAGCTACTCATGCAGGTGAGAATGGGGTGTAAAAATCCTTTTTTCTCGCGAATCATTGCGAATATTTTTTTTCATGTTTTTATTGCTTTTCTTTTCACAGATCGGAACCGGGACAATCGAGCAGGATGCTGAGGAGAAGGTGTCCCTTCCCGCTGAGATGGTGATTTCTGCAGAGGCTCCGCTGAATGACCTGATCAAGTTCGTGTACCCGTCGTTTGAAGAATCAGCGGAGCGGGACGACTATTTTGCAAGTCGAGCGATACTGGCGCCGTACAACGACTCTGTTGATGCCATCAACGAGACGTGTCTGGGCATTTTCCCGGGTTGCCTGCGAGAGTATCGCTCTGTAGACAGCCTGGCTGATGAGGAGGCCGCTACGCATTTCCCGACGGAGTTGCTAAACCAGCTGGATGCCCCGAATTTTTCAACTTATCTGCTCAGGATCAAGGTGGGCATGCCGCTGGTGCTTCTTCGGAATATCAACCCGCCGCGGCTGTGCAACGGTACACGGCTCATCGTTCTCACGATGGGCGATAATGTGCTGCGCTGCAAGATTGCCGCCGGTCAGTTCACCGGAGACGAGATCCTGCTGCCGCGAATTCCGCTGATTCCAAACAATGCGGATCTACCAGTGAGTTTCAAGCGGCTGCAGTTTCCGGTGAAGCCGAGCTTCTGCCTTACAATACACAAAGCACAAGGACAATCCCTGGAGACCGTTGGAGTTGACCTGGCTGTCGGTTGCTTCACTCATGGTCAGCTGTACACGGCGCTGTCACGGGCGAAGAACGCCGCGAATGTTCGCGTCCGGATCTGTGGCACCAAGACCAGAAACGTGGTGTATCCAGAAGTGCTCACTGGAGATTAGGCGATTTCCAGGCGTCATTGAAGTGAGTATTACTTGTGTCATTTTGTCTGTGAGTGTCGCATTGGTATCTGTGTTTAATAGTGATCACAAGTAGTTTATCCTGATATGTAAATGGCCCGCTGAGACATATCAGGCAAATCCTGCTTTATTCACCTAATAAATTCAAATGAGATGGGATCATAATGGAATTGAGATCAGGGATTACCTAGGCAAAATGATTAGCTAAATTGGGTTCATTGCATAACAGAACTGAGATTGTTGCTTAGCTAAATTGTGTTTGTGGCATAACAGAACTGAGCATAACAGATCCCAATCCTAAACTCACAGAATCTCTTAGATCCCAATGCTAAATTCAGAGAATCTCTTAGATCCCAATCCTAAATTCACAGAATCTCTTAGATCCCAATCCTAAATTCATAGAATCTCTTAGATCCCAATGCTAAATTCATAGAATCTCTTAGATCCCAATCCTAAATTCACAGAGTCTCTTAGATCCCAATGCTAAATTCACAGAATCTCTTAGATCCCAATCCTAAATTCATAGAATCTCTTAGATCCCAATCCTAAACTCACAGAATCTCTTAGATCCCAATGCTAAATTCAGAGAATCTCTTAGATCCCAATCCTAAATTCACAGAATCTCTTAGATCCCAATCCTAAATTCATAGAATCTCTTAGATCCCAATGCTAAATTCATAGAATCTCTTAGATCCCAATCCTAAATTCACAGAGTCTCTTAGATCCCAATGCTAAATTCACAGAATCTCTTAGATCCCAATCCTAAATTCATAGAATCTCTTAGATCCCAATCCTAAACTCACAGAATCTCTTAGATCCCAATGCTAAATTCAGAGAATCTCTTCGATCCCAATCCTAAATTCACAGAATCTCTTAGATCCCAATCCTAAATTCATAGAATCTCTTAGATCCCAATGCTAAATTCATAGAATCTCTTAGATCCCAATCCAAAATTCTTTAGATCTCTTAGATCCCAATCCTAAATTCACAGAATCTCTTAGATCCCAATCCTAAATTCATAGAATCTCTTATATCCCAATCCTAAATTCATAGAATCTCTTGAATCCCAATCTTAAATTCACAGAATCTCTTAGATCCCAATCCTAAATTCATAGAATAGCTTATATCCCGATCCTAAATTCATAGAATCTCTTAGATCCCAATCCAAAATTCTTTAGATCTCTTAGATCCCAATCCTCAATTCACAGAATCTCTTAGATCCCAATCCTAAATTCACAGAATCTCTTAGATCCCAATCCTAAATTCATAGAATCTCTTAGATCCCAATCCTAAATTCAAACAATCTCTTAGATCCCAATCCTAAATTCACAGAATCTCTTAGATCCCAATCCTAAATTCATAGAATCTCTTAGATCCCAATGCTAAATTCTTAGAATCTCTTAGATCCCAATCCTAAATTCACAGAATCTCTTAGATCCCAATGCTAAATTCACAAAATCTCTTAGATTCCAATCCTAAATTCATAGAATCTCTTGAATCCCAATCCTAAATTCATAGAATCTCTTATATATCAATCCTAAATTCATAGAATCTCTTAGATCCCAATCCTAAATTCACAGAATCTCTTAGATCCCAATCCTAAATTCATAGAATCTCTTAGATCCCAATCCTAAATTCTTAGAATCTCTTAGATCACAATCCTAAATTCACAGAATCTCTTATATCCCATTATTAATTCACAGAATCTTTTAGATCCCAATGCTAAATTAACAAAATCTCTTAGATTCCAATCCTAAATTCATAGAATGTCTTGAATCCCAATCCTAAATTCATAGAATCTCTTATATATCAATCCTAAATTCATAGAATCTCCTAGATCCCAATCCTAAATTCATAGAATCTCTTAGATCATAATCCTAAATTCATAGAATCTCTTAGATCCCAATCCTAAATTCATGGGATCTCTTAGATTCCAATCCTAAATTAACAGAATCTCTTGGATCCCAATCCTAAATTCACAGAATCTCTTAGATCCCAATCCTAAATTCATAGAATCTCTTCGATCCCAATCCTAAATTCACAGAATCTCTTAGATCCCAATCCTAAATTCACAGAATCTCTTATATCCCAATTCTTAATTCACAGAATCTTTTAGATCCCAATGCTAAATTCAGAGAATCTCTTAGATCCCAATCCTAAATTCATAGAATCTCTTATATCCCAATCCTAAATTCATAGAATCTCTTAGATCCCAATCCTAAATTCATAGAATCTCTTATATCCCAATCCTAAATTCATAGAATCTCTTATATCCCAATCCTAAATTCATAGAATCTCTTAGATCCCAATCCTAAATTCATAGAATCTCTTATATCCCAATCATAAATTCATAGAATCTCTTATATCCCAATCCTAAATTCATAGAATCTCTTAGATCCCAATCCTAAATTCATAGAATCTCTTATATCCCAATCCTAAATTCATAGAATCTCTTAGATCCCAATCCTAAATTCACAGAATCTTATATATCAATCCTAAATCATTGCTTAGCTAAATTGTGTTTGTGGCGTAACAGAAGTGAGATCATTGCTTAGCCTAATTGGGTTAATTGCATAACAGAACTAAGATCATTGCTTAGCGTAATTGGGATCATTTGGCATAACTAAGTTGGGATCCTTGCATACTAAATTGGGATCATAGCAAACCAGAATTGGAATTATCGCATAATGAAATTGGGCTCATGGCATGATATGAATGGGATCATTGAAGAATGGAAAATTGGATTCATTGTTTACCAGAATTATGATTAGTAAGAGGGGCGTTCGTAAGGTAATGAAAATTTTCTGCTACGAGTTGGGATCAAGGCAAACCAGAATAGGATCGGATTGGGTTCCCAATAGCCAATTGGGTTCCCAACCCAATAGCTAAATTGGGTTCATAGCATAACAGAACTGAGATCATTGCTTAGCTAAATTGTGTTTGTGGCGTAACAGAACTGAGATCATTGCTTAGCTAAATTGGGTTCATTGCATAGTAGAACTGAGATCATTGCTTAGCTAAATTGTGTTTGTGGCGTAACAGAACTGAGATCATTGCTTAGCTAAATTGGGATCTTTTGGCGTAACTAAAATGGGATTATTGCATAACTAAATTGAGATCCTTTCATAACTAGATTGAGATCATTGCATAACTAGATTGGGATCAAGGCAAACCAGAATAGGATTGGATACAATCGGATCCCAATTTAGTTGTGTCATGAAAGTTAATAAGTAATAGTGAAATTAATGTAGGTAAATATTAGGTGAATATATAGCAGGTTGGCTGCATATCAATGGGCCTTGAGATTGTGGTTGAAATAACGTGTTTGCTGCTTTATTCACGATTCAGAGGTTCTTCCACTCTAAAACTGAGGGTATGCAGCCATGAGAGAGAGGTTTGAAGCAGCTTCAGCAAACCTAGAGACTTGTGATAGCTAAGCTTTTTGTGTGACGTTGAGTGCGTGAACTTAACTTGCCCCAGTGAATGCCTCTGACCAGCAGTGCAGAGTAAAGCAAGCCAACAAGCAGTAGGATTGACACCATTATTCTTGCAGTCAAATGCAATGAACTGTGCAATGATACTGTCTTGTTGGCGGAGCCTTCTGCAAGTGCATCATGTTTACTGTTTGTGGGTAATATTTTTAGGTGCAATGCAATTTTTTCTTTTTTCATTGAACTGAATTCTCTACATTTGGAGTTTGTTTTCTTATAATGTCATAATGATATGTATTTGTATAATAATAATTTTGCCAGATGCTCACTCAATTGTTGTTGTTTTGTTGTTTTCAATGTGTTTTGCAATTGTAGAAATACAAATAAATGTTTTAGTGGACAATGACCAGTCCCATGATTCATGAATCTGCACACCTGGTACCTGCCTTATTCTATTTTAAAAGATAAATTGTCAGGCATGCATTTATAATGAAGAATGATACAAAATGGATTACTAAGAAAAGAGGTCAGATGAGAAATAGGATATGATCAGAACTGGAATCATTAAGAAAAAGAGAGGAGATTAGAAATTGATCCATTGATCAATTGATTGAAACTGAACACTAATAAATTCAAATTAGATGGGATCATAATGGAATTGGGATCAGGGATTACCTAGGCAAAATCATTAGCTAAATTGGGTTCATTGCGTAACAGAACTGAGATCGTTGCTTAGCTAAATTGTGTTTGTGGCATAACAAAACTGAGCATAACAGATCCCAATCCAAAATTCACAGAATATCTTAGATCCCAATGCTAAATTCAGAGAATCTCTTAGATCCCAATGCTAAATTCAGAGAATGCAATTCTTGCAGTCACATGCAATGAACTGTGCAATGATACTGTATTGTAGGCGGAGCAATCTGCGAATTCATCATCTCTACTGTCTTTGTAAGTAAGTATTCACAAAGCAATTCTTAAACTCATCAGTTGTCATTGAATTCCCTTATTTATAATATGTTTTTTTGCATACTTTCATGTGGATGTTTGTTTAGTTAAAAACTTTCAATTAAGCTCCAAAACTTCATTTTAGGTTCTAAATTGATCATAGCAATGAGCTGTGTCAGTTAAGTTTCTTATTTTCATTTAGGAGTAAGAAAAAGCAACACGAAACACTTATTTATCCAGTAAACAGAAATATTTATTTTATTTATTTAGAATAAACAGATTCCACAAACAGATTAAATTTAATTATTCCGCTTCTGCTGCTGCTGCGGCTGTTGCTGCTGCTGCTGCTGTTGCTGCTGCTGCTGCTGCTGCTGTTGCTGCTGCTGCTGCTGCTGCTGCTGTTGCTGCTGCTGCTGCTGCTGTTGCTGCTGCTGCTGCTGTTGCTGCTGCTGCTGCTGTTGCTGCTTCTGCAGCCGCATGTCGGCCAGGTCCGGACACCGGGCCACAGGGTGACCTCCGCCGCAGAGATAACAGGCCACTTTTCTAGGGTGTCCACCACCGCGGCCTCCTCGCCGCTTGCCGCCGCCGGAAAAGAAGTTCTGGGTAAACTTCATTTGTGCAGTGGAACTTGGAGTTAAACAGGCGTAGTAGTTGTGGTTGATTTTCATGGTTGTGGGGCTATTCAATGTTGTACGTCATATAAATACACTCCGCCGTAAGGGCTGGATTTTAACCTAACCAGTGCTCAAAACCCTGCAGATTAGCTTGGTCCATTCTGATTGGCTTACAGCTGTTAGGCAGTCCAAAGTTGTCTCATCCAGTTTGCGCCTTGAAGTTTTTTTGTATCGTCTAGACGTTACGTTGTAGTTGAGGTAGGACAGCTTAATGCTGTGTGATTTGAGATTGGTGTATACAGTGGGTGGTGTTCTGCCATTTTGACTGGCTTAGCCTTATCAGTTCATTAGGGTTTGGTTAATATCAAAGCTGTTTCTGATTGGTCAGCAGCTTTTGGGCCCACTCCTCACTTATGTTATTGGGGGTGGTGGATTTGAGGGGTCTGGAAGCCGGAGGAGGTTGCCACACCCAATTGAAAGTGGCGTGAGTCATCGCACTTTTAAGTGCACGGTGGGTTGTTATTTTGAAATGAATATAGAGATACTAGCTTTTTTTGCCCGTTGTTTTTAGGGGCAGAAATTTAAAGCAAAGCAGTAAGCAATTCACGTCTCTGTATTAACTTTATAGTGAAGGTCACCATTTATTTATTTACTGCATTAATGAAAAGTGAAGAGTTTGTTTAAGGGCGTTTTAAGTAAAAAATAAGTGAAAAGTTTGTCCAAACAGCCCCCTCTTGATTACTTCTTTAGAAACATGTCTCTTAGCCACTCTTAGATAAACCAGAGTTTGAATCATGGCAAAACCAGCGTTTGAATCATGGCTAAACCAGATTATGAATCATGGCTAAACCATCGTTTGAATCATGGCTAAACCAGAGTTTGAATCATGGCTAAACCAGAGTCTGAATCATGGCTAAAACATAGCTTGAATCATGGCTAAACCATCGTTTGAATCATTGCTAAACCAGAGTTTAAAATCATGGCTAAACCAGAGTTTGAATCATGGCTAAACCATCGTTTGAATCATGGCTAAACCATCGTTTAAATCATGGCTAAACCATCGTTTGAATCATGGCTAAACCAGAGTCTGAATCATGGCTAAACCATCGTTTGAATCATGGCAAAACCAGAGTTTGAATCATGGCTAAACCATCGTTTGAATCATGGCAAAACCAGAGTTTGAATCATGGCTAAACCAGAGTTTGAATCATGGCTAAACCAGAGTCTGAATCATGGCTAAAACATAGCTTGAATCATGGCTAAACCATCGTTTGAATCATTGCTAAACCAGAGTTTAAAATCATGGCTAAACCAGAGTTTGAATCATGGCTAAACCAGAGTCTTAATCATGGCTAAACCAGATCTTGAATCATGGCTAAACCAGAGCTTGAATCATGGCTAAAACATAGCTTGAATCATGGCTAAACCATCGTTTGAATCATTGCTAAACCAGAGTTTAAAATCATGGCAAAACCAGAGGTTGAATCATGGCCAACCAGAGTTTGAATCATGGCTAAACCAGCGTCTGAATCATGGCTAAACCATGATTCGCACTAGGTAAAGTCGCACTAGGTTGGGGCTTGCACTGGCAGTTTAATGAAATCACTTTAGTTGAATACAAAGTTTACTGCTATTGGCTGACTTGAAACCCTCTATTTTTAGCCACGTTAGCCACACGCCGCACTGGCTTCCCAATTACAGTGTACATTTGAGATCTTTTTTGTGTCCTATTATTGAAGTGTGTCGAAAACAGATTGCATAACAAGTCGCACCACACTCGACTCTGACACCCCACACAGTGTACATAAAGAAAGAACGTAAAAGCTAAGGCAATCACCAGCCAATCCACAACAAGTAGCCCAGTGGGTGGATTAAAACAAAACTCTCTCTGATTGGTTAGCCAGATCTAAATTGATCTTTACATGGCACCCTCTATTGGCATGAGTCATCACAGTTAGGGTTGTCCGAAACAAAATGCTGCAATATAAACTGGCACAATTGGCCTTGATGCTAAAACTATCAAACCACAAACCGTAAAGACCTTACCAGTGAAATTTTTATAATCCATATTTTTGGCAACTATCAATCGAGCAATATGGAGTCAACCGAAGGAGCCAAGAAAAGCAAAGCGTGTATCTCTGCTCTGCTTCCGGGCCTGATGCACGCTGCAATCGTTGGCCTCGTAATGAGGCTGTCCAAAATCACGGACTTTGAAGGCAAAAGAGGACCAGGCCAAGTGTTTTCCTTTATCCTCTGTGACGACACCGGCGATATACGTGTAAGCGTGTTCGGAAAGGATCTTAAGCCTTTCCTGGAGGTGTGTCGTGAGGGCGTCGCCGTCCGCATATCCGGCGGCTGGGTGAAGAAGGCGGATCCCAAATACAGCTCTACGGACAATGAGCACGAGCTAACAGTTTCAATTGACCAAAGTGGAACCATTGTGAGGACCCTCGAGACCGTCACTCGACGTGCACCAATCTATAAGAAGATAAAGGAGATTTCGGACTGTGAAATGAAAATGTAAGTTAACTTGTTGCAATTGTTAAAAATAAAATGGAAAGGATTTGGAATATATATTCCCACTAAATGTTAGGTTAGCCAATTATTTCTAGGGAAACTTATTTAAATCAGTCAGTGAAGTTGCTTAGTGAATGAGTTAATGCATTCTTGTAAGTTCACCCTTTGCCTCACATATCTCAGGAATGTTAACGTCTATGGCACGATTTCTGCTGTCCAGAAACCAACGGAAGTTAAAACCGGTTCCGGAAAACTTGTCAACCTGGCGAAAGTGACGCTTGTTGATCAGTCTGGGTCCTCCGTGTCGTGCACATTTTGGGCCAGCTCTACTGCCCAAGTTAATGACTGGTCTGTGGGCGACGTTCTAGCGATTCATGGTGCTCAAGTCCAGGAATATTCCCAGACAATCAGTCTCGGATGTTCAAAAGCGGAAATTCAGCATTGGCCAGAAGACTCTGCTGATGTCTCCGACATTACCCAGTGGTACAAGGATGCGCTTTCTAGCCAACAGTGCTTCGAGGAGCTACGCGTGACGCAAAGCTCCCAGCGGGAGAAATATGCTAACCGTGACGACGAAATGGTATTACAGTACCCAGAGCGAATGTTCGACCAATTCGATGAGGTGCGAAGAATTAAAGTGCGATTTGGGGACAAAGAGGTAAGTTGATTTTACGAGTACTACGTGTGGGTTAAATAGAAACATGGAGTCAGAGAACGTACTAAAGAAGCAATAAGTGATTGACTGCTTAGATTCATTATTAACTTGTTCAATGAGGCCTCTTATCTCTAAAGATTAGGTTTATTCATTCATTCAAGAGTAATATGAATATAAAAAATTTATTAAATTCATATATAAATTTCATTTCACAGGTGACATTTTCCCGAGATCATATCAACAGAAGTCAGCAGATCCCCGCTATGTCAACCCCTAAGGCTCCCAATGTGTCCGAGAAGCCTGGGCCATCACATGATTTCATGGACGAGTAGGACTTGAAAGACTAATAAAGATGCAATTAACGTAAGTAATGCTTGAGTGCATTTTTGTCTGCCAGTAGCGCATCTGAGTTCGATAGCCATCACAAGTAGTTTAACCTGATATGTATAATATGGCCCGATGAGACATATCAGGTAAATCCTGCTTTATTCACCTAATAAATTAAAATTAGATGGGATCATAATGGAATTGGGATCAGGGATTAGCTAAGCAAAATGATTAGCTAAATTGTGTTCATTGCATAACAGAACTGAGATCATTGCTTAGCGAAATTGGGTTCATTGCTTGCTCATTGGGTTCACAGAATCTCTTAGATCCCAATCCTAAATTCACAGAATCTCTTAGATCCCAATCCTAAATTCATAGAATCTCTTAGATCCCAATCCTAAATTCATAGAATCTCTTAGATCCCAATGCTAAATTCACAGAATCTCTTAGATCCCAATCCTAAATTCATGGGATCTCTTAGATCCCAATCCTAAATTCACAGAATCTCTTAGATCCCAATCCTAAATTCACAGAATCTCTTAAATCCCAATCCTAAATTCATAGAATCTCTTAGATCCCAATCCTAAATTCATAGAATCTCTTAGATCCCAATGCTAAATTCACAGAATCTCTTAGATCCCAATCCTAAATTCATAGAATCTCTTAGATCCCAATCCTAAATTCACAGAATCTCTTAGATCGCAATCCTAAATTCATAGAATCTCTTAGATCCCAATCCTAAATTCATAGAATCTCTTATATTCCAATCCTAAATTCATAGAATCTCTTCGATCCCAATCCTAAATTCATAGAATCTCTTAGATCCCAATCCTAAATTCACAGAATCTCTTAGATCCCAATCCTAAATTCTTAGAATCTCTTAGATTCCAATCCTAAATTCATAGAATCTCTTGAATCCCAATGCTAAATTCACAGAATCTCTTAGATCCCAATCCTAAATTCATAGAATCTCTTAGATCCCAATCCTAAATTCATAGAATCTCTTAGATCCCAATCCTAAATTCACAGAATCTCTTAGATCCCAATCCTAAATTCACAGAATCTCTTAGATCCCAATCCTAAATTCATAGAATCTCTTAGATCCCAATTCTTAATTCACAGAATCTTTTAGATCCCAATCCTAAATTCATAGAATCTCTTAGATCCCAATCCTAAATTCATAGAATCTCTTATATCCCAATCCTAAATTCATAGAATCTCTTAGATCCCAATCCTAAATTCATAGAATCTCTTAGATCCCAATCCTAAATTCATAGAATCTCTTAGATCCCAATCCTAAATTCACAGAATCTTATATATCAATCCTAAATCATTGCTTAGCTAAATTGTGTTTGTGGCATAACAGAAGTGAGATCATTGCTTAGCTAAATTGTGTTTGTGGCATAACAGAACTGAGATCATTGCTTAGCTAAATTGTGTTTGTGGCGTAACAGAAGTGAGATCATTGCTTAGCCTAATTGGGTTCATTGCATAACAGAAGTGAGATCATTGCTTAGCCTAATTGGGTTCATTGCATAATAGAACTGAGATCATTGCTTAGCTAAATTGGGATCTTTTGGGCGTAACTAAAATGGGATTATTGCATAACTAAATTGAGATCCTTTCATAACTAGATTGAGATCATTGCATAACTAGATTGGGATCAAGGCAAACCAGAATAGGATCGGATACAATCGGATCCCAATTTAGTTGTGCCATGAAAGTTAATAAGTAATAGTGAAATTAATGTAGGTAAATATTAGGTGAATAAATAGCAGGTTGGCTGCATATCAATGGGCCCTGAGATTGTGGTTGAAATAACGTGTTTGCTGCTTTTTCACGATTCAGAGGTTCTTCCACTCTAAAACTGAGGGTATGCAGCCATGAGAGAGAGGTTTGAAGCAGCTTCAGCAAACCTAGAGACTTGTGATAGCTAAGCTTTTTGTGTGACGTTGAGTGCGTGAACTTAACTTGCCCCAGTGAATGCCTCTGACCAGCAGTGCAGAGTAAAGCAAGCCAACAAGCAGTAGGATTGACACCATTATTCTTGCAGTCAAATGCAATGAACTGTGCAATGATACTGTCTTGTTGGCGGAGCCTTCTGCAAGTGCATCATGTTTACTGTTTGTGGGTAATATTTTTAGGTGCAATGCAATTTTTTCTTTTTTCATTGAACTGAATTCTCTACATTTGGAGTTTGTTTTCTTATAATGTCATAATGATATGTATTTGTATAATAATAATTTTGCCAGATGCTCACTCAATTGTTGTTGTTTTGTTGTTTTCAATGTGTTTTGCAATTGAAGAAATACAAAAATTGTTTCAGTGGACAAAGACCAGTCCCATGATTCATGAATCTGCATACCTGGTACCTGCCTTATTCTATTTTAAAAGATAAATTGTCAGGCATGCATTTATAATGAAGAATGATACAAAATGGATTACTAAGAAAAGAGGTCAGATGAGAAATAGGATCTGATCAGAACTGGAATCATTAAGAAAAAGAAAGGAGATTAGAAATTGATCCATTGATATTTAATTAGCCATTGATATGAGCTAACCATTTTGAACTATCAAAATGGATCTAATTTGAAATAGACTTTTATGTCATATAGGATTTGATTCAAAATAAGATTTGACAATGTGAATGAGGCATATAAGAAAAGAGAAGTCTGCTGAGGAGTGTGACTAGAAAAGAAAGGGGGAATTTAGCATGATAATATATATCATATATCATGCCTATATATAGCCAATGTTAGCTTTATTAAAAGTGTCAAACCAAAGGTCGAAGGATGTAGCTCCAGTTGCTTTTGCAAAGTCCATTCACAATGAGATAGCTGCATTGAACTGACTCTTTAAGTCATTTATTATAATAAGAGGGGCCTCATTCAAGGGCAATAGTTGCAATGCTGAGCTACTTATTGTTCGGAACATTGCAGTCGCAGTTAGTACGATGAGCAGGGCTAAGAAATTCACTTACAAATGAAGAAAGTAAAAAATTTCTCGGGATGTATATAAAACTGTAGTACACATGAGCAATACAAGCAACAAGAACATCGGAATAAAGCAAGTCATTTCTCGGAAAGTCGCAATTTCTTGGAATATTATTTAATTTATTTTCAGTAACAACTAAAAAAGTGATCTCAACAGTTTTATAAACTAAATAAATAAAATAATTTTTATCAAACACGTTGACATATACAGGGCTCGAAACTAAAAAACTGTAAAAGGTTAGTAGTTTTGTTTTACCTAAAATGCGTTATTAACGATCTCCAAAAATTCCTATTTTAAGCTTAAGCTTAAAAAAGACACTTCAAGTACTCCTGCTAAAAGGTATATATTAGACGAATATAAATTATTTCTGCTCCCCGAAGGGGGGCAAAACTTGCTAGTCTTCTTATATACTAAAAATGAAATGGTTGCTTGGTTGCTTGTAATTGATTTTCTCCCGAACGGCTCAACCGATTTTCACCATTTCTTCACCAAAATATGCCAAATATGGGCAGAATTTTACACGTATTTTTAATAAGCTTAACTTCATTGTTAAGGGGATTAAATATTCGAAAAACTGTTTTAGATAGGATTTTTAATGCTTTCATCAGAGCCAGTTTTGTCAACGTGCATTCCACTGCCAATTTTAATGATTGCATCAGGGCCAGTTTTGTTAATAGTGAGTACACTGATAAGAATTTCACTGTGTCAAATGTACATAGCTATGTCAACCCCACTGGCGAGACAGTCAGTGCGAATTTATAAATAGATTACATCACAGCTTTTCTCACCCGTGTGTGTGATTTGAATAGGTAAAATGTGCATAGCCCTGCAGACTTCAATTCAACGATATATTGAGACATCTACTCCTTTCTTACTACAACATATAAATCATCAAATCTTTAACAAAATGTCAATCGAGAAAAGTGTCCAACAGTTTTTTAAATGTCCAACAGTTTTTTAAATGTCCTACAGTTTTCTACATGTGTTTACCAGTATTCTAAAAGTGTTTACCAGTATTCTAAATGTTTTTACCAGTATTCTAAATGTGTTTACCAGTTTTCTAAATGTGTTTACCAGTATTCTAAATGTGTTTACCAGTATTCTAAATGTGTTTACCAGTATTCTAAAAGTGTTTACCAGTATTCTAAATGTGTTTACCAGTACTCTAAATGTGTTTACCAGTATTCTAAATGTGTTTACCAGTATTCTAAACATGTTTAACAGTTTTCTAAATGTGTTTACCAGAATTCTAAACCGTTTTCTATATGTGTATAACAGTTTTCTAAAACTGGGTCTCTAAATGTTTTCTAAATGTGTATAATTCTAAACGTGTTTAACAGTTTTCTAAAAGTGTTTAACAGTGTTCTAAATGTGTTTACCAGTTTTTAAAATGTGTTTTACAGTTCTTAAAATGTGTTTTTATAACTGTTTTCTAAATGTTCTCTGAGGCCACATTGGTTCTCTGCTGGGTATAGTATTCTCATGTACATTAGTACCCTAACCCGCTTTATTTTCAGGCTGGCGCAGACCAGTGTACATTGTTAGCCCTCTGACCTGGAATGTGCACACACAGGCCTGGAGAGCCCACACCCGAAATCATAGGTTTTTAAGATTCAGACCCCTTTCTTCTTTATCGATTTTTCAGTTTTTACCCTGCGTCTTAAGATAAGGGCCGATTCAGCCCCACTGGATGATAAATAGCCTGCAAATTAGTTTGGCTAAAGGGCGCCTTCTGATTCTTCAGACATCCAAATCACAAACCTTTACCTTTCAAACCTTATCATTCTTTCTCAACTATTTCATTTCACTTCTCATTTCTCAATCATGGTTCGACGCGGCGCTAGCAGTTTAAAGAAGAGCCGCGATGCCAAGCGACGGCGACAGGCAGAATCCGAGGCAGAGTGGGCTGCCCGACTGGAAGAACAGCGGCAGCGGAATGCTCAGCGCAGAGAGGCTGAGACTGAGGCAGAGTGGGCTGCCCGACTGGAAGAACAGCGGCAGCGGGATGCTCAGCGCAGACATGCTGAGACTGAGGCAGAGTGGGCTGCCCGACTGGAAGAACAGCGGCAGCGGAATGCTCAGCGCAGAGAGGCTGAGACTGAGGCAGAGTGGGCTGCCCGACTGGAAGCCGATCGGATTCGTCGCCGTGGAGCTGTGGTTTCTAGGTGAGTTTTATAATAACGTTTTATAACAAGTCTTTATTTTTGTTTTTTTCTGAATTGCCTTTTTAGTATCCATTTTTCTGTAAAATTTAGGCGGACAACAATTTTTGAGAAATGAATTGTCTTAAAAAGCCAATTAAAGCAGCGGTGCTTACGTTCACTCATTGCCCCTTAGGTCGGACACCCAGCAGCAAGGTACGGAAGCTATTGTACCCTTTGAGCAGTTGCAGGTAATCCCCATTGTTGGTGATGGCAATTGCTTCTTTTATGCCGTGTGTGATCAGCTGCGTGGAACCCCGCTGGAAACTGACGCAGCCTCCTTGCGGCAGGATTTGTCTTGCCGTGTTGCAGAACTCATGCCTCAGTTGGTTGCAGATGGCCTCATTGCACCTGAGAGTGCTGATGACATTGTGAATTGCTCTTTTCAAACAGGAATTTATGTTTCAGATGAAGTTGCCTCTTTGTTGAGCCGCTGCTTTAATGTGGACCTGGTCATTTACCAGGCCAATGGTAATGTTATGCAGTATTTCAGGGCTAATCTGCATCCTCCTAATACCATTGTGCGGGTGCTCTTGCGCCATGAACATTACGAGTCACTGAGACTTCGAGAGCCTTTGCAAGCCCTTTCAGATGCAGAGTTTCCAAGCTTGGCAGCAAGCAGAACTGCCAAGAGGGCCAAGAAAGTCAAGTGCCCGAGAGCAATGCCAGCTCCAAGCTCCCGTTCGGACACTGGAGCACAGACTGAGCAGCATGCCGAGCCGGTGATGCCAGAAGCCCCGGCTCATCAATGCGGCCCAATGAACAGCGCCTGTAATGACTGCGGCGCCCTGCTGTGGGCTAAGGAGACGAGAAATTTCTGCTGTGCTAAGGGCAAGGTGAAGCTGCCCACCCGTTCCGTGCCGCAGGTCCTGGCAGATCTGTACACGGGGCAGCACCGCCTCAGTGCAGAGTTCCTGGCTAACATCAGGAGCTACAACTCTGTGCTGCACCTGACGTATCTGGGTGCGAAGCTCAGACTGGTGCCTGGCTGGAGTCCCAGCTTCATCATCAGCGGCCAGCTGCATCACAACATGGGGCCGCTGCTTGCCGACACCTCAGCCGTGCCGCATGGCTGGCAGGTGTACTTCATGGACCGCGAGCTGGAAAGCCGCCTGAGCCTCAGCCAGAAGGTGAAGCCGCAGCTGCTGGAGCTGCTGCAAACTGTACTGCACGAGTGCAACGGCTATGTGCAGAGCCTGCGAGCTGCTGCTCAGCGGATCAGTGGCGACCCTGAGCTGGGAGATGCGCGAATTGTGATTCACCCGGACCGAAGACCAGCTGGGGAACACATTCGGTGAGTGAGCTGTGTTATGGAGCTGCTCTTTGGGATAAACCTGGGATAAATCTGTTGCATTATGTGAAATACCTGCGGCACCAATTCAATTTCCTGTTCAATCCCAGGCGTTACAATCTCCCTACTGCCAATGAGGTTGGCATCCTGGTTGTCGGTGGTTCCGAGGACGCACCGACAAGTCGTGACGTTGTGATCCGACTGCGCGGAGGCGAAGTTCAGCGCATTTCCGAGACGCACCGGTCCTATGACCCTCTGGAGTACGTGCTGCTGTTCCCGAATGGCGAGGACGGTTGGCACCCGGAGCTGCAGATGGCGAATGGGCGGAAGCTGACGCCCATGAAGTACTACGCCAGCGAAATCATGGTGAGAGGTGGCCAGTTTAACGTGCTGCATTACAGCAGGCGCCTCTTCCAGCAGTACCTGGTAGACATGGCTGCCAAGATCGAGTCCGAGAGGCTGCTGTACCTGCGCACTCATCAGAACGATTTGCGCAACGAGACATACAGCGGCCTACGAGACGCTCTGTTCGCTGCTGATGGCAGGAGCACCGAGAGAGACCCCAATGAGATTGGTAAGCCTGCCCATGTGTACCTGTCTTCCAGCTTTGTTGGTGGACCCAGGTACCTGATGGAGCGACTGCAGGATGCAATGGCCTACGTGCACAAGTTCGGAAAGCCGGACCTGTTTGTCACAGCCACGTGCAACCCGAAGTGGCCGGAAATCAGCGTGCAGCTGCTGCCCGGTCAGCGGGCTGAGGACCGCCCGGACATTGTGACTCGAGTCTTTGAGCTGAAGAAAAAGGCTCTGCTTGAAGTGCTCAGGAAGCGCTTTGGCAAGGAGGCTGCGCATGTGTGCTCCTTGGAGTACCAGAAGCGCGGTGAGTGAAAGCAGATTTTCATACAGTATTGACAACCTGGATTAACAAATTCATGGATTTTTTGCCAACTCGCCTCAGGCCTTCCCCATGTGCACTTCCTGCTCTGGCTGGCGAACGGGAGTCGAGTCACCCCGGATCGCTACGATGCCATCGTGTCTGCGGAGATCCCAGACCCACAGCGGCAGCCAGTGCTGCACGAGCTGGTCAAGACCAACATGATCCACGGGCCGTGTGGCGAGCTGAACCCGGCCTGCCCTTGCATGGAGAACGGCAAGTGCAGCAAGAGCTTCCCGAAGGACTTCCAGCCGGTGACGCTGACGAGCGACAGTGGCTATCCGTTCTACAGGAGGCGCTCCCCTGAGATGGGAGGCTTCACGGTGGACAAACTGTTCAAGGGTCGCAGCATCCGAATGGACAACAGGTGAGTCAGTAGCTGCGTGGCCATAGTGTTTCTGTGCTCTGCAAGCCGCTTCTTCCGTCCAATCACCAGGTGGGTGGTGCCATACAACCCTGACCTGCTGCTCCAGTTCGCGTGCCATTTGAACGTTGAAGTTTGCGCCACTGTCAAGTCTGTGAAGTACGTGATCAAGTACTTGATGAAGAATGGCGACATGGCTGTTTTCAAAGTCGCCGCCACCGCAGGAGCTGCTGAATCTCAGCCGAGTGCTCCTCCTGAGAGGCAGGCGAAGTCACGGGATGAAATCTCCGAGTACCTGTCTGCACGCTACATTGGTCCGATGGAAGCTGTAAACACCATCCTGGCCTTTGAGGTAATTGCTCTGCTGTGATGTAGCTGTGATTTTAGCACTGAATTTAGTCTTGGCGGTCACTCTGATGCTCCAAAAATATTATCACCTTTGCCCAGGTGCACAACAGGTTTCCGGCGGTCATCCGACTTTGCGTGCACAAGACGGAAGAGCAGCTTGTGTACTTCAACGAGCAGACCGCGGGCGCCAGAGCAAAGGTGCCACGAGACTCGACACTGACGGCCTTCTTCAAGCTGTGCCGCACTGACGAGTTTGCCCGCCTGCTGCTCTACACAGAGGTGCCCGGCTACTTCGTGTGGCACCCGAGTGCGAGAGAGTGGCGTCGAGCCAAGCAGGGCGCCAATGTCGAAGGACATCCCGGCGTGAAGCGCAACACCAACATTGCGCGGATGTACACGGTCAGTCCCAGGGCTGGTGACCTGTACTTGACTTACTTGACTTAGCTGCAGGGGGCATCTTCCGGATGCAGCGGGGAGGCGTTGCCGCCCATTCCGCTAGCCCCTGGCGACCACGGGCAACTAGAGCTGCGGTGTCGCGCAGGGGGATCCGGTGGTGCCGGCGTCCGCAGCGCGGTCCTCCTCCGGAGTGTCCAGGAGGTGGAGGGTTGCTCGCCCGGTGGCCCTCAGGTATCGGACGAGCTGGCAGATGTTCTCAGGCCTGAAAACGTCGGGGAGATCCGGGTTTGGGCCGAGATAGGTGAGCCGGTCCTGAGTGAAGGCGGGGCAGTCGCAAATAAAATGCTCTGCATCCTCAACATAGGAGAGGCAGAAGGGGCATTCCTCACTGCGGATTTTGCCTTGCAGGAAGCGGTGCCTGGCGAAACAGCCATGGCCAGAGAGGGCCATGGTGACTGCCCTGATGTCCTTGCGGTTCAGTCCAAGCAAGGCTTTGCGAAGGGCAGTGGAGGGACAAGGGACAGCAGCGCGAGACTGCCGACAATCGGCGGTATTGATCCATCTGTCCTTGTGCTTTGAGGTCACCCACTGGTTAATCCGAGTGTTGACGACGGCGGTAGGGGTGGAGACCGCAGGCACGGGGCCAAAAAGCGAACCCGTCGAACCGGCCTTGGCGAGGCTGTCGGCCAATTCGTTACCAGGGTGGCCAGAGTGCCCTGGAATCCACCTTAGGGACACCTTGTTGTGGGTCCCTAAGCGGTTGAGTTGCGCGACGCAGTCAAGGACTGTGCGCGAGCAGGTGTGCGTGCGTCCAAGGGCATGGATCGCCGCCTGGCTGTCCGAGTGGAGGAAGATTTCTGCTCCATGGACGTTTTGGTAGATCAGCTCCAGGGCGCAGGAGCTGATGGCCAGAACTTCGTTCTGGAAAACAGTAGAGTTTATGCCGGTGTGCTGGGAGAAGGTCGCCACAGTTTTCCCTCCGGACATAATGCAGTAGCCGAAACCAGAGACCGAGTTGATTTGCGATCCGTCGGTGAAGCAGTGAATTTCACGGGGTTGGCCGTGGTCACGTACTTCCTGGCGAGGCGGAATGCTGGTTTTGAATTTTTGCGGTGGGCACAGCGTCGACGGGATTCCGTCGGAGAGAATTTTGAGACCTCCTGCTGCGTCCAGGTCCCGTAGGCTGAGGTCGCCATGGGGCTGGAGGTTCCGCTTGCTGAAGGCAAGTTGCTTCCGGATGGAGATACCCGCGTCCAGAAGACGACGAGCCGTCTTCATCGCCTCCCCCTTGATAAAAAGATCTAAAGGGGGAAGGTCCAGGAAGGCATTCATGCCAGCGAAGGGAGTGGAGGGTGCCGCACTCATGATGGCTCGACAAGCACGGCCCTGCACCTTGTTTAGGGCCTCCAGGACCCCTTTGGTCTCCAGGGCACTATTCCAGATGAAGCCGGCAAAAGAGATGGCCGGTCTTACAATGGTAGTGTAAATCCACCAGAGACGGCGGGGGGTGAGGCCCCAGGTGGCGCCGAAGGCTCTGCGAATCTGCGCGAGCGTCGCAAGAGCTTTACGGGTTTTGAATTTGACGTGAGGTGTCCAGCTCAACCTGTGGTCGAGGATGACACCTAAGCATCTGGTTTGCTTCTCCATGGCGATTGGTTTGTTATAGAGAAGGAGAGGCTCAATCCTCCAGTTTCGTTTGCTGGTGAACATAATGGCGACGGTCTTGGACTCAGAGAGTTTGAGGCCGCAGCCATTGGCCCAGCGTTCGGCACGGTGGATGAAAGCTTGCAGAAGGTCTCTAAGGACCGGGGGAGACGGTCCGGCCACGGTGGCGGTGACGTCGTCAGCATAGCCGATTTTTTGGACCGGGTCCGGGTCAGGGCTGCAGAGCAGTTCGTCCATGACAAGGTTCCAAAGGATCGGACTGAGAACGCCACCCTGCGGGCCTCCCTTCTGGACATTCACAGAACGGGAGTGTCCAAGCAGGTGCGAGGTGGCAGTTCGGTGAGAGATCATATACATGATCCAGCGGGTGAGGTGCTCGTGCGTAGCCCGGCGTTCCAGGGCTCGCCTAAAGGCTCCGAAGAGCACATTGTCGAAGGCACCATCAATGTCGAGGAAAAGCGAGAGAGCAAAACCGGTGCCAAGCACGGCGCGCTCCAGCTTGTCGACAATGGCATGCAGAGCACTTTCGATGGAACGTCCGGATCGAAAGGCGTGCTGGTTGGCGGAGAGCGGGGAGTTCCTCAGCTCAACGTGAAGGAGGCGCCAAAGAACAAGCCTTTCAAGCAGCTTAAGAAAGAAAGATGTTAAGCTGATGGGGCGGAAGGCTTTGGCGGAGTGGTAGTCTCCCTTCCCAGGTTTGGGGATGAAGACGATAGTGGCTTCCTGCCAAGACCTGGGTACGTACCCGAGGGTGATACAGGCCTTGAACAGGTTGCAAAGGAGGCCGAGGAACCTGTCATTTTTTACCGCTTCATGTAAGAAGGCGGGGTAAATGTTGTCAGGTCCAGGCGACTTAAAAGGCGAGAAGGAGTTAGCAGCGCGAGCTGTCCGTTCTCTAGTGATAATAGTTGTCGCAAGGATGTGTCCACCCGGAGTGTGGTCCGGCGGGTCCTGAAGCGGCGCAGTCTGGGGGAAGGCGCTGGCGAGCATGATGTCCAGCGATTCGCCAGGATTCTCAGCAAGCCGGCCGTCCGGTCTTTTGATCACTGAGAGCTTCGACATTTTGTCAAGAGTGAGCGCTTTTACAACGCGAGAAGTTGGGCGGGCGCCCTCCAGCTCGGAGCAGTATTGGCGCCACTTTTCGGACTTCGCTTTCCTGGTGTCACGCTTAAAGTCACGAATCGCATTCTGGTAGGCGGTCAGGTCAGCTGGGTCCTTGCTTTTCCGCGCAATCCGCTGGAGGGATTTGGCCTTTCGCCGGAGGGTTCCAAGCGCTGGGTTCCACCAGGGAGCGGATTTTTTGCCTTTGTAGGCTTTAAGAGGGCAAGAGGTTTCATGAGCTGTCAAGATGGTCATGCTGAGTAGATCAGCCAGATCGTCCACTTCTTGACAGGTGGCAGGAACAACGGATTCTAACTGGTTGGTCTGGCGCTTCACGGATTCCGCAAAGGCCGTCCAGTCAGTATTCCGGGCGTTCCTTCTCCACAGAATACCAGGCTTGGAGTAGGAGCTTAGCAACCGGAAACGAATGAAGCGATGGTCAGACAGAGATTTCTCTTCGTCCCACACCTGCCAGTTCCTAATCAGAGGGATCAGGCCCTGACAGGCGAGGGTGGCGTCAAGGACCTCCGTCCATCGTCCATTGTCAAAGGTGGGTGTGCCACCCGAGTTGCAGAACTCAATATTGGTGGTGCAGATGTAGGCAAGGAGATCCTCGCCTCTGCAGTTGGAGGTAACACTGCCCCAGTGGGTGTGGTGGGCATTAATGTCGCCTGCCACCAGCAGCTCAAAGTCGCGGTCTGAGCAGTAGTCCACGAGGGAAGTGAGACTGGGCGGAACCGCAGGACCGTCACCAGGAATGTATATAGAGGCGATGATGACGGTGCGGTTCGGGAGAATGTGGTTGGTTTGGATGACACAGAGGTCTTTGTCAGAGAGGTCTGGTCTATACCAAGCTTTAAGATCGGTAGTCGCGAACACAGCAGCCCTGGGGTTTTGGGGCATGAAAAAACAGTCAAAACCAGCAGGAATGTTCGGAATCTTACCTTTCTTCGTCCAGGGCTCTTGGAGGAGGATGATGCCCGGTTTTTCGAAGTCCACCACACGCGCCAGGTTGGTCGAGGCCGCGATGCAGTGGTGCAGGTTCAGCTGCAGGAAGCTCACCCCAGGAGGGGCGGTCCGTGCGGCTATCTGCTGGCCTACGGCGAGTTGTTCAGGAGCGATTCCTCGTCCTCGCCGGTGTTTTGCCCGAGCTCCATCGGTTCCTCCTGAATCGGATCCAGAGTTGAGGCCGGGGCTGCCGCAACAGCGGCGTCCGTGTCCTCAACCCGGTTTTCCGCTGGGGGTTCCGATGAAACATTGGGCCGGGTGGTGCTGCGGTGGCGTCCACTGTTGGGGTCCGACAGCTGTCTGGCGCGCTGAGTCAAGCCAGCACGGATGGTGTTGCGGGCGGGTTTCCGGCCCTTACCACGTCCGCCTGTCGTTGCGGCTCGCGCGGCTTTGCCCCTGATAGGGTCCGCATCCTCGGAGTGGTCGTGACGATCAGGAGTCTGTGTTCCAGGGCGCAGGGGCCCGGCAGAGCTCTGGTTCGTCCGTTTCCGCTTTTCCGGGGGCGGCGGGCGAGTGGCGTCGGACTCGAAGCTGAAAATCTGCATTCGAGTGAGGCCTGCACTGATGTAGGACATGTCTGGGCAGCGGAGCATCCAGCTGTCCGACAATCCTAGGATGGCCGTGAAACCGTCTCCACCAGGTCTGGTGATGGTTTCATGAACCACGACACCGTTTGCTGGCAGATCCGGGTGGATTGCCAACAGCAGGCGGCGCAGTTCTCCGGCGTTGGTGATGGCGCTGCGAGCTGGAATCCAAACACGATGACGGTGTGTCTGGGGGCGCTCGTCCTCCCTGTAGATAAACAGGTTGCCCATTTCCGTGCCCCAGTCGAAGGATTTCAGCATCTCGAGGAGTTGCTGTCCGGACTGGTTGTCGGCAGGCTGGACAATGAGGGCTTGGTCCTGGATGTCGGTCTTCAGGACGTGCAGTACAGTGCCGCTCAGTGCCAGTTTGACCAGATGGGAGTCCAATCTGCGCCAGATCTGGTCGAGTTGCGCTGTTGTGAGGGGCGTCTCCTGGCCTCGGATAACCAAGGCCGGCTGCCTCTTTGCCATAGCAGCGTAAGTGCGCTTTGGCCTTGTGGTTTGGCCGGCGCCTCCCGCAACGGGCCCCCCAGCAGTCGTCGGAGTTTCCGGATGACTGTGAGAGGTTCCGCCGCGAGAGGAACCGGATGCCCCAGAGGCCTGGGCGGCACTTTTCCGCGCTTCCGGATTTCCCGGACGGCGCGAGGAGTCCGCCTCCTTGTTGGGTGCCGGTTCCTCCGCGATGTTCGCAGAGTTGCCGGCCCCCTCCTCGGGGGCGGTGGTTGGCGCGGATTTCGCAGCCAACCGTACTTCCTGTTTTCGCCGCCGGAATTCCTGGAGGCGGGCGAGGCTGCGGGCTTGCGTGGAAGGGGAGCGTTTGCTCTTTGATCCAGCCGCTCTGGTGTTTTCCTGAGTGGCGGAGGAGCAGGATGAATTTTGGGCGCCGGTGGAACCGGTGTCGCCCTGGCGCTGGTCCTGAGGATCTGCGTCGCCGGCCGGGGTCGGCGTTTCAGCAGGGTCCTGGGACGTGCTGGAGCTGTAGTGGGACTCCATAGGTCGCTGGAAAAAGAGAAAGAAGAGAATAAAAATAAAAACCGCTAATGGCCGGATAGACTCCCCGGACCTTTCAGCCCCTCAGCGCGGTGAGACCTTAGGCATAAGAGGGCACCTAAAGCAGTGCCAGGCCCGCAGACTGGCTGCGTACCCTGTTGAGGTCGAAGGGTGACACCTGTCCCTCAGAGCCGTAGCCAGAGGTACCTGATCACGCACAGGTGCACGAGCGCTGCGGACTGGCCGCATACCCTGTTAAGGTCAAAGGGTGACACCCTTCCCTCAGAGCCGTAGCCAGAGGTACCTGATCACGCACAGGTGCGCGAGACGCTGCGGACTGGCCGCATACCCTGTTAAGGTCAAAGGGTGACACCTTTCCCTCAGAGCCGTAGCCAGAGGCACCTGATCACGCACAGGTGCACGAAAACTGCGGACTGGCCGCATACCCTGTTAAGGTCAAAGGGTGACACCTTTCCCTCAGAGCCGTAGCCAGAGGCACCTGATCACGCACAGGTGCGCGAGACGCTGCGGACTGGCCGCATACCCTGTCAAGGTCAAAGGGTAACACCTTTCCCTCAGAGCCGTAGCCAGAGGTACCTGATCACGCACAGGTGCGCGAGACGCTGCGGACTGGCCGCATACCCTGTCAAGGTCAAAGGGTAACACCTCTCCCTCAGAGCCGTAGCCAGAGGTACCTGATCACGCACAGGTGCACGAAAGCTGCGGACTCGCCGCATACCCTGTTAAGGTCAAAGGGTGACACCTTTCCCTCCAGCCAGGGCTAGAGGTACCCAGTTTGGCCAGAGGCCCTGGATGGGTCATCCAGCGCTGTTGCCCATTCTGTC
Source organism: Macrostomum hystrix (assembly GCA_950097015.1). Taxonomy (NCBI): domain Eukaryota; kingdom Metazoa; phylum Platyhelminthes; family Macrostomidae; genus Macrostomum; species Macrostomum hystrix. Next base: position 10,810,699 of record CATNEN010000001.1, read on the forward strand.
CGGCTGCCCTAGGGTCAGCCTTGAACACTCGCGGGACGTGTACCCATGGGTCAGCTGACGGGACAGCGTGGAGGGATCCCTGCACCCGGAGGTACAGGGCTCCTTCCTGCCAGGCCTGCTCAAAAAACGACTGCAGGTGTGAGGCATCGCAGACCTTAGCCCGTAGGCCTGGTCTGACTCATACCACACAGGCATTGTGTCCCGCCGGTGCGAGCGGTGACCTGTACTACCTGCGGCTGTTGCTGCTGCACGTGCGAGGACCGACCAGCTTCGAGTCGCTGCAGACCGTGGCCGGAGTGCTTTGTGCCAGCGCCAAGGCCGCCTGCATGGCTCTCGGCTTGCTGCAGCGCGATGATCACTGGCATCGCTGCATGATTGAGGCTGTCCAGAGCCGAATGCCGCGAGCTTCTTCTTCTTCTTCTTCAGTCCTTTTCTCGCCTCGCGGCGTGGACGCTCTGCCGCCGACTCACTGGCAGGTCTTTCGATGTCTGGCCATGTTCGTGCGGGCCAGCATCCTCCCGCAGTCCGGGCACGGAGCTCTGGCGCTCTTGTAGATCCGCGCCGTAATCCCCGTCGTCTGCTGGCCTCTCCCCGTTGGTACTGCTGCTTCTTCTGCCCTCTCGTCCGGTGTCGCGCCCGCCTCTGGCTTCCTTCCGTTCTCCTTGCACCGTTTCCTATGCCGCGCGTGATTGGACTTGCTTATCCACTTGTTGCACTCTCCGCAGTGGACTTCTTTCGCCGATCGCTCCTCTCCTCCGCACCTCTTCTGGTGGTTTTTTCTTGTCGCCTCCGTGAAGAAGGTAGCGTTGCACTTTAGGCACGGCAGCGGTGTCTTCGTAAATTGATGGTGTATCCTCCGTTGGTGTACGGCTAACCCGGCTCTCGACGCGCACACCTTCCCGCAGTTCTCGTAATTGCACCTGTACCCGGTCAGCTCCGATTCCACTTCTCCGGCTTCTCTTTCCTGTGCTGTTTCTTCCTCAGTCGTCTCTGCTTTCTTTCCTTTCTTCCTCTCGCTCTCCTCCAGCGCTCTTTCCCTGATGCGTAACTTCTTTCTCCAAGCCTCTCTATCGGTCACCAGCCTTTCGACCTCCAGCTCATCGATTTCTGCCGTGCGCAGTAGCTTTCTCCATACCGAGATGATGGTCTGCCTTCTCTTCCGCGCTTTCTTGATGGTAGTCAGCTTCTTGCTCCAGCCGAGGACACATCTTTTGACGGTGCTGGTATCCGGGAGTCTGAGTACGTGGCCTAGCCTGCGCCAGTGGGCCGATTCGACTTTGGCGCCGATGCTTCGGACCCGCAGTTCGTTCCGCACGTCCCACATGTTCACTTTTTTTCTCTCCATTTCTTTTAGCGGTGGTTCGGTCTTGCTGCTCCACACGTACCGATAACGACGGTCCATTGCCTGCTGCATCCGCTTAATTTCCGACTTGTGGAAGGGCCGGGCGCCTGCATTGAAGAGCATCGTGCTCTCAACACAGGTCTCTATGATCCTAGCTTGGGTGCGTTTGCTTAGTCGTGTTTTGCGTAGCATGCATTTGACTCCCGCCCACGCTTTGGCAGCTCTCTGCAGCCGCTGGGCGGTGTCCTGCTTTCTGCCGATCCAGGTGCCCAGTATCCGGATGTTCTGACTCTCAGGTGTTCCTAGCTTAGCTCGCTCTTCCTTCTCATCGTTCGTCCGTTCTTCTAGGATTCCGATGGTCTCGATGACGGTTCTCGTCCCTTGCTCGATTTCCTCGGATCCCCCGACAATAGTGGTGTCGTCAGCGAACAGTACTTCTGTGATTGTTATCTCCGCCGCTTCTTCGTTGTAACCTCCCATCTTTTTAGGCGGTAAGCATTTGCCCGGTCGGCAAACCCACTTGATTCCGCATTCGGCCCCGGTGTTCTTCGCTTTTTCCATGCGCCTCTCTTTTGCTATCCGTATCGCCGTCTGGTGATAGATGTTGAAGAGGATAGGCGATGTGGCGCAGCCTTCTCTCAGCCCGCGTTGTGGGTAAAATTCGGAACTTGTCTCTGCGCCGCACCGTACCGTGTACGCGGTGTACTCGTGCAGGTCTGCCAGCTTTTTTATCGTGTGCTCCGGCATGTGCTGATGTTTCAGCAGTTCCCAAAGAGCCGGCTTGTTTACCCGCGGGTAGGCCTTCTTAAGGTCTAGCAAGACTAGGCTGGTATCCATCGACTCTGCCCATTCTGGGCTCTCTCTGATCTTCTCGGCGTCCTCGTTCAGTCTGAGTATGATCTGGGTCGCATCCATAGTGGACCGGCCGCTCCGGAAACCGAACTGGTTGTCGTCTAGCAGACCCATGTTCTCCGTCCATGAGCTCAGCCTCGTCGCCAGTATCCGAGCGAGTATCCTGCTTGCGACTGGTAGGAGGCAGATCCCTCTGAAATTATTGAGGTTCGCCCGATCGCCTTTCTTGTGGAGTGGTATGATTACACCTACTTTCTGGTCCTCCTCCCAGGTGTCCGCTGGGTTGTTCCAGATGTAGTGCACTGCTTTCCGGACCTCCGCTTGGGCCATTGCGCACGCGCTGGTGATGTAGCGCATTCGGATGCCGTCTAAGCCCGGGGCCCCGTCTTTGATCTTTTTGATTTCGTCGTCGATCTCTTTGTTTGTTAGTGGTCTGGACAGCCGGTCATTGGCTTCCTCTATCGTAGCCTTGTCTACGCTTGGCTTTGGGGCTGACCTAATTAGATTGAGCATTTCCTCCTGGTCGTTCTCGAACCGTTGCTCCTGGATCTTTGACAGGTGTTCCTTGAAGTCTTCCGCCGTGAACAGTGGTACTGTTCTGCTGTTGTTCTCATTTTGCTTTGTGTTCCTGCCCATCTTCCGCAAACAGTCGTACATCCCAGCCACGTTTCCCGTGTCGCAGTTCCGCTTGCACTCTTCGGCAATCTCCATCCACCACTGTTCCATCCACTCTTGGAGTTTCTTCTTCTGCTTTCCCCGCTTCTCTTTCAGCCCTTGTGTGGCTCGGGTCAAGGCCACCGTCCGCTCTTCTACTGTTAGGGTCCCTTCGGGTGACTTCTTAACTCGGTTGCGGGCGCTCAGGGCGTGCTCCACTTCTTTGTTAAGTTCTGCCAGCTCTTCTTCGTGCCCTACCATCCACGGGTTCGTCTGTCTCGTCTTTGGGCCGCAGATTTCTCTCGCGGCTTCAAGCATCGTTTGTTTCGTCGTTTCCCAGTCGGTCTCGCCCTTTCCAGCTAGCACTTCCTCCGTCTTATTTCTGTATAGTTCGCGTACGCCGACATCGCGGAGCCGGTCCCAGGCGATTTCGTTTTTTTGGTTTTTTGGATACTTCCTGGTTGGTTCCGCGCATCTCTCCGCGAATCTTCTCTTCAGGGTGATGACCTTCGGTAGGTGGTCGGACCTCGTATGGTGATTCGGATCGTGGTCGGTCCTGATGTTCCCGATGATCCGGTGTCTCTGCTCTTTCTTGGTGATGAAGCCGTCAATCTCGTACCATTGGTGTGACCTCGGGTTCCGCCAGGTGCCTTGCTTCTTCTGCCTGTAGAAGGTGCTCGCCCATGCCAGGCCTAGGCTTTCTAGCCAAAGAAGTAGGTCTTCACCCTGTTGGTTCGTTGGTCCGATTCCATAACGGCCTGTGCTCGAGAGACGGTGCACTCCGCTCCCAACGCTGGCGTTGAAATCTCCACCGATGATTAGTACAGCCTTCTTTGCAAAGGTGTTCAGCATCCTTTCGATTTCTTCTCGGATCTCATCCACTTCTTCCTCGTACTCTTTACCCTTCTTGACCGGTTGGTATACGGCTACCAGGATCACTCCGCCTATTTCCAGCGCAAGTGTTCGTTTCATCGGGTGCATCTTCCTCCCAGTTTCGTTCCACATTGTCCAGGCTGTTTCTCCCAGAAGCATTCCCACCTTCTGGGAGTGGACTAGGTGCATCTCTGCTTCTCTGTGATGGTAGCTTCTGATGCCAACGCCAGGTGTGTCAAGTTCGGATAGGAGGGTGACGTCCCATCCCTTTCCTATCGCGTACTTAACGACCTCGCCGAACCTTCCGCTTCCTACGTTCGCTCTGCGCATATTCCACGTCGCTAGCTTTATGTCGTTATTGTGCCACCTCTCATTTGCCCTCCTGGCCTTCTCCCTAGCTTTACTATCTCGTACCTTTTTTCGTCGTGTGGTTCGTCTGAGCTTCCGTGCCGTCTTTTGTGCTGGACGCCTCGGTCCTGGGTTCTTTTCGATGGTCTCGAGCGCTCTGCTGATTTCAGCCCTTCGCCTTTCCTTGCTTTCTGGGTACGTGCAATTACTCTCTTCGCTTCATGCTCCTTCTTTTTTTTTGTTTTTTTTTGATATTTTCCGCAGCAGTTCCTCACTCTCTCTCTCACTTTCGGCAAAGCTTTCAACCTTACTGTTGTTTCGAGAGGTGCCTGGGTCGGTTAGGTCCAAGCCACTCTGTTGCGAGGAGGTTTGCCCATAGACCGCGGCTGTTACGCCGAGGCTACGGGCCTCTCTCCCCCCCCCCCGATTCTGCTTTGCCAACCGGGTTGCTCCGGTTGCCCGCTTGGCACCGCGTGTTGACGGTACGCTTCGTGGAGGTGCAGAATCTTGCCAAGCAATGCCGCGAGCTCTGAGGCACCTGCTGGCTGTCGTCCTCATCTGGGGCGAGCCAGACGACGGCGCTGATCTGTGGAGCAGCTTTGCAGAGGATCTCTGCGAAGACCTGCGCTTCCACCACCCGGACCTGAGCGCCGAGGAAGTCAGTGACCTGGCTCTGCGGGAGCTGCAGAGCATGCTGACGTCAATGGGCGGCCGCAGTCTGCAAGAGTACGGACTGCCTGCTGCCTCTGCAATGCCGCAAGTCGGGCCGCTGCAGTTTGACACGGTCGAACAGGCGGAGATCACCGAGATGCGGCTGCCAATGCTCACGGCCGAGCAGATGGCCACCTACGAGGCTGTGACTGCGGATCTTGTCGCTGGCTCGGGCGGCCTGCATTTCCTTGATGCTCCTGCAGGCACTGGCAAGACCTTCCTGCTGGAGGTTTTGCTGGCGTTTGTGCGGAGTCGAGGGGAAGTCGCCCTGGCTGTTGCGTCGTCTGGAATCGCAGCCACCCTGCTGCCGGGTGGACAGACGGCACATTCAACGTGAGTTTTCTGGTGGAACTCGAATGCCTTTTTCGTGTTCTACCCAGACCATTCAGTCCCCATCAATATTTTTGTTAGGTTCAAGATCCCAGTGCGGCTGGTTCGCTCTGACAAGGACGTGTGTTCTATCCGAGCGCAGTCTAAACAGGCCGCAGTCTTTCGCACTGTGCGGCTGATCGTATGGGACGAGATCTCCATGACAAACCGCAAGGACCTGGAGGCTGTCGACCGCAGTCTGCGAGACCTGCGGAAGCAGGACTGCCCATTCGGCGGAATCGTCGTGGTGTGCTCTGGAGACTTTCGCCAGCTGCTGCCGGTGGTGAAAAATGGCACGCGCGCTAACAACATCCTGGCGTGTGTTAGCAAGTCCCCGCTGTGGTCTTTGTTCCAGAGGCACCGCCTGTCCAAGAACATCCGGCTGCAGAGTTGTGCTGATGCTGAGCTGTACCATCGCTATATGCAGCTGCTAATGCAGGTAAGTTTTGCTATTGCTGCTTGTAGGAGTAGATCACCTGTGTAGCCTACGATTCTCTTGCATTTTCCTGCCCATTCCACACAGATCGGCTCTGGGTTGGCTGATCAGTCGGACGACACCGTCCGCCTTCCTGCCGAGATTGTCATTTCGGCGGAGGCGCCGCTTTCCGAGCTGATCCAGTTCGTGTACCCTTCGTTCGAGGCGTCAGAGGAGCGCGATAGGTACTTTGCCAGCCGAGCCATCCTGGCGCCCTACAACGATGCGGTTGACGCGATCAACAACGAGTGCCTGGCCATAATCCCAGGCCAACTGCGCGAGTATCGCTCAGTGGACAGCGTGGCTGACGAGGATGCGGCCACGCACTTTCCTCCGGAGCTGCTGAATCAGCTGGATGCACCGAATTTCCCTGCCCACTTTCTGAAGCTCAAGGTGGGCATGCCGCTGGTTCTGCTGCGGAATCTGAATCCGCCACGGCTGTGCAACGGCACCCGGCTGATCATCCTGGAGCTGGGCGAGAATGTGCTGCGCTGCAAAGTCGCTGCCGGCCAGTTCACTGGAGATAAAATCCTGCTGCCGCGGATTCCTCTACAGCCCAACAATGCTGACCTGCCAGTCTGCTTCAGGCGGCTGCAGTTCCCGGTGAAGCCCAGCTTTTGCCTGACGATTCACAAGTGTCAGGGGCAGAGCCTGGAGACAGTCGGCATCGACCTGGCGGTTGGATGCTTTGCGCACGGCCAGTTATATACTGCGCTGTCTCGAGCGAAAAATGTAGCAAACGTCCGGGTCCGGTTGTCTGGAACCACGACCAGGAACGTTGTCTACCCAGAGGTGCTCACAGGAGAATAAATTCGGTTTGAATCTTAATGACAATTTTATTGTACAAAGGACCGAAAAGAACTTTTTGAATGCACCTCGTTTTATTAAAGTCACATTGAGTCTCAGTGAAGTATTTTTGCCCGGATGATTCACTGAGTAAATCCTACTATTTAAGGGTAGGTCGCTGCAAATCAGATTATGGGCTGACAGAGAGTCTGTGAACTGTACATATCAGCTGCTTTATGTACTGCTGGAGATTCCAAACTCTGATAAATGGGATTTGCAGCTGGCGAGCTCTGAAGCAGCTATTATGCAGAGCTGGTGAAAGTGACTTTGTGTGTAATGGTGTCTGCATGAATGTCCCATTGCATATACCCAATGCATGCAACTATCGCAGTGAAGCGAGTCAGGCAGTAGTCAGAATGACTTGAGTTATCAGTGCCTCTGTTGCACCAGTCTCTGGCTACTGCTTGATGGTTTTACCTGCTTAATCGACAGTTCCTACTGCCCCATAACTGCTTTTTAAGTGCAATTATTACATGTTATTTTTTAAATAAAAAATATAATTGATTATAGTGCAAGGTGGCCATAATAACATTTTGTAGTCCCTCTTGCAGCAAGGGCAGATGGTTGCATTATTTTAATTATTTTAAATATTCCTGTTTTCCTAACTTTTTGGTGCATTGAAATAAATAAAAGTGTATAAAATTAATTCCGGGTTCAGTTTGAAACTTATTGCATGCTATTTATATAAATTAAATCAATGTTCATAATTAGAAAAATAAAATCTTAGACTAGCAAACAGTATGTAAAAAAACTAAAAAAGCACTGTCAGTGCATTACATATCGTCGGGTATACATTGCATTGTAGGCCAGATTGAAGGCTACTTTGTTTGCCAATTGACACCAACAATTGTCAAGCACTTTGCATATGGAAGAGGAATAAAATGGTTCTATTCAGTAAAAGTGATTACTTACTTGCAGAACATTACATGTTTTATATAAAATGGGATTTGATTCAAAATAATTTTTGACAATGTGAATGAGGCATTTAAGAAAAGAGAAGTCTGCTGAGGAGTGTGACTAGAAAAAAGAATTTAGTATGATAAATATATGTCATATATCTTAGCTATATAAAGCCAGTGTTAGCTTTATTAAAAGCGTCAAAGGTCGAAGGATGTAGCTCCAGTTGCTTTTGCAAAGTCCATTCACAATAAGATAGCTGCATTGAACTGACTATTTAAGTCATTTATTATAATAATAGCGGCCTCATTCAAGGGCAATAGTTGCAATGCTGAGCTACTTATTGTTTGGAACATTGCAGTCGCAGTTAGTACGATGAGCAGGGCTTAGAAATTCACTTACAAATGAAGAAAGTCAAAAATTTGACTGGATGTGTATAAAACTGTAGTACACATGAGCAATACAAGCAACAAGAAAATCGGAATAAAGCAAGTCATTTCTCGGAAAGTCGCAATTTCGTGGAATAAAATTTTATTTTATTTTCAGTTACAACTAAAAAAGTGCTCTCAACAGTTTTATGAATTAAATAAATAAGATAATTTTTATCAAACACGTTGACATATACAGGGCTCCAAACTAAAAAACTGTAAAAAGTTGATAGTTTTGTTTTACCTAAAATGCGTTATTAACGATCTCCAAAAATTCCTATTTTAAGCTTAAGCTTAAGAAAGACACTTAAAGTACTCCTGCTAAAAGGTATATATTAGACGAATATTAATTATTTCTGCTCCCCGAAGGGGGGCATAACTTGCTAGTACGCTACTAAAAGGAAGGTGTTAAATAGCCGCATGAGAACTCCGCCATAAGTCAAACCGGAACTTTTTTTCAATAAACGGAATACGGTTTATCATGGCCTTGTCAAAAGAGACAGGAATTGCAACGATTGCCGAACTGGCGGTCTCACTGTCATCTAAAGAAAGGTCGGCAATGGGAAACAGACTGAGCAGCTGGAAAGAAGAAGAATTTGTAAGGTTTCAGGCGAGCTTGGAAAAGCTTGAAGGTGTTCCAGTTAAGAAGAGGGCGCTTCCCAATAAAAAAGGAAGAGAGCGAGCGAGAGAGAGTTATTGCAAGGATATATGCGAAGCTGGAAGAGAATGAGAGTCGCGGTGTAAAGTTGTCTCTGGGTGCAATTTCCGATGGTCTCGACTTGGTCGCCACGAATTTGAATGGAACGACAAAGGAAGACTTGGAAGCGAGGTTTAAGAAGCTGACCTATTCTATCGAGAACCTGTCAACTGCTAAGGCCATGATGCAGTTTGAACAGGGGCGCTTAATTCAAGTTTTGGTCTACAAGCACAAAATGAATTTGGAAGAGCTCGCCACTACTTTCAACATCAGCAAGCGAACAGTGGGAGACTACGACAAATTTTACTCTCTCTGTATCACGTACCCAGGTCTAATATTTTCAAGCTACACAATGGGAACCTTGCTTCGCTATAAATCAGTGATTGAAGAGAAGGCAAAAATCGATGAACGCTTTGCTGACATATTGAAGATGCAAATCGAGGGTATTTCCCTGGACGATCAATATCAAGTTTGGTTATGAAGAAAGTAAGTACATAACTTTTTTGTTGCAAATTCTGAAAGAAAATTTGTATAAAACAAACAAAACAAGTCGAACAAACAAAAAAAATTTAGGCATAGAAGAAGAAGACGAAGCGGCCACAATGGAGGTCTTGAACTGATCAAGACGAAGTACTGACTTTTGAATGACTATTATCTATGTTAAATAGTGTTGGCTTTTTTCTCATTATTCAGCGTATTCAGTGTGTTAAAAACTCTTGATATACTCTTATTTGTACTGGCATTTTTTCGCCTTCAGTAGTCCTTTAAGCTGTATCTATTGGTGGAATCATATATATGTTTCAAAGCGCACGAAAGCAGCTCTCATTGGTTGCATTAATTTGACGAACGTTCGTAAAAATCATGCGCAGCATAAAGAGCAAAGGCAGCATCAGCCAGTATTGGTCACTGCTCAACGTTCTAAGCAGCCAGTGTTGGTCACTGCTCAACGTTCTAATCAGCCAGTGTTGGTCACTGCTCAACGTTCTAATCAGCCAGTGTTGGTCACTGCTCAACGTTCTAATCAGCCAGTGTTGGTCACTGCTCAACGTTCTAAGCAGCCAGTGTTGGTCACTGCTCAACGTTCTAATCAGCCAGTGTTGGTCACTGCTCAACGTTCTAATCAGCCAGTGTTTGTCACTGTGTCGATGGCGCCCAGTGTCGACCGCACCCACTGTGTCCATGGCGCCCACTGTGTCGACCGCACCCACTGTGTCCATGGCGCCCACTGTGTCGATGGCGCCCACTGTGTCGACGGCGCCCACTGTGTCGGAGGTGTCCACGTTGTCAGCGTTGGCTGGAGCAGAAACGCCGTTGGTGCGGTTACCAACAGAAATAGGACTACCAAATCCTATCGGTACCTACTGCGCATTCAATGCCGCCTGCCAGTGCCTCGTAGCAACACTTAAGAGGACCCTAACGTTAATGCCGAATTCACCGCCGATTGTTACGTTTTTAAATTCGATGCTAAACGGCAACTCGCAAGAGACACACCGTCTTCAGAAATCCACATTCTTATGGTGCACGAAGAGGATGAAAATGGATCCGCGAGCTCAAAACTGTGTACTGGAATTTCTAACGGGAATTTTAACCGTCCAAGAAATTGAGGAGCACTTTAAATGCTACGTAAGTTTCCAGTTAGTGCACGGTAGTTGTCTTGTAGCTGGATTTTTGCAGGCATACTGCTTTCTATATTATATTTCTTTATCTATTTAGGTTTTACTCTTACGTATGTGCTTGTAGTTAATGTGTAGCGTCTCGATTCTACAGTGTTACAAATGACCATCCAGAAATATTTATTTGCTGTGCTCTGCTGTCGGTTGCTTTTATAATAAGTCACTAATTTCGGACTTCACAAACGATCCCAGTTCTAAATGTACACATGCATGCGCAACGTTGGCAATCACCCGGCCGTTTCTATTGGCAACGCACACATGTATGCGTCACGTGACAATGCGTCATGCGTCACGATAGCAGTCACGTGACAACTATTCTGTCCAATAGCGACTTACATGTGTGTGTTGCCAATAGAAACGGCCAGGTGATCCAACGTTGCGCCCAAGCATGAATGTACATGTATATTAGGTAGCCTGCAAGTAGCGACTCCTATTATAGCAACGGAAAATATGAGCAAAGGAAATTTAAAACATTTTCCAGATGACGACAACTCTCGCATGTTCTTCCTGTCGCATCGTTACTCGGCTAGAGTGCAGTGATTCAACCACAATCCTCCGAATACCAGTCATTCAAGGAGACCAGCGTGACTTTCCGCATCTCGTTCGTGAATCCATGTATTCCACTTCAGACTGTACCGACATTATCTGCCCAAGCTGTAAAACTGGCCGGTGCAGCCATCAACAAGCGCTTGCTTCAACGTCGAATTTCGTGTGCATTGGCATTTGCCGAGTCTATATCAGTAAGAAAGGAGAGGCACGGAAATTAACTCATCCGATAACTTGTCAATCCTTTTTCTTTTTAATGTTTCTTACATGTATATGCATTTTCTTCACTGCCCATGGAAAACCATCGGCTCCATTGAGTCACTAATTGTTGTAGACGATTTGTTTGTGAGCTGTTTTGCGCCGAGTTTTTATGCTCGTAGCCATAAGGAGAATTTCTATACTCTGAATATGATTATTAGACAGTTATTTGTCTTAGATTGACTGAGAAGTGAGAATGAAATGCCAACAGTTTTTCAAAGAGCAGCTCGCTGTATGCTTGATTAGCACCTGAGTATTATTTTGTTGGATTAAGTTCGATAGATAAATAAAGTAATGTAACTAGCCTAGAAGTTTTTCTCATTTTTATGCCTAAAATTTGAAGTTCTGCAGTCAAAAAGTAGTAAGTCTCAAGTCTTCTTTAAGTCTAAAATTTACTGAAAGGTGGATTACTGCAATAGCAAAATGGGCGACGCTCGCCTAATCGCTGTGTCCGGACCCGCCATACTCAGGACTCAGAAATAATGGCATGGCGCGAAAGCAAATGCGTTATAAATGTAATATATACGTAAGTTGGGAGGCCTGAAATAGGGGACAATTTTATTTAAAGACCCGAACTCCGAAATCGATCGATCGAAAGATCGAAGCAAACCTCTGAGAAGCTTACTAGCTCGCAAATAGTACTGCTTGATTTAAAGGCGGGCAACATCCTATATGTATATACTTGAATATCTAAATCGTAAATTTAAATTCAATTGTGAGAATCAAGCGAGCGGCCAAGGCATCCTGTTCTTGCATAAAAATGCAGTGCAACTACACTTGGCAATGAAACTGCATTAGACGGTCTAAAAATGTTTCTTGTTTCTCTGCCGTAACTGCCTCTGAACGTCAGGTACTGAAGTGCACTGGCGCTTTCGCGACGCACGTATCTCCAGTCGCCGCCCCGAATGCTGATCGCGACCGCTAGCGCCGGCGGTCGGACTGCCAGCAGCGGCCGGCATATTAGCAGCAGCGGTCGGCGGACTGCCAGCAGCGGCCGGCATATTAGCAGCAGCGGTCGGCGGACTGCCAGCAGCGGCCGGCTGCTGATCGTCAGAAGTGGATGACTCCTCCCGATTGCGTGGATCGTCGGGTACCTTCACTCGGCGACTTTTAGCGAAAACCCTGCCTCGTCTACGTCTCTGCATGCAACAGAGAGAACTTGCAACGGCAGACAAAGTATTAATGCAGTTTGCATCGCCATGTTGACAGAGATGCTGAAGATTTCTAAGCAGACGTCTGCGTTGCAGCCTCTCTTTCGGACTTGCCTTTTGATGGCGTTCAGGTAACTTGCAGTACATTCGGTCTTGTTTCAACCATTCGCTGGCATTTTGACTGTGAACACCCTTAACACTGCTACCACGAACATCATGCAGAAACAGAAACTTTCCTGGCTCCGAGATAGATTGGAACACGGCTACTTTTCCTCGACCACAACGCCGATAGCCATCCAGTGTGTGAACGCGAATGTCAGAATATTTCAGTCGACGAGTACAATTGCAAAGACGACTGCAGGCATCAAGAAGTGAAACATCATGCGATGCCGAAAGAACTAGAGCAATGGACCGATCAGGGCAGCGAGGAAGTTTCCCAGAGGGAGGAAGCGCACCATCCGACTGGGACTGAAGCAACTTGCCAATGCTAGACTGCAAGAGAACAGAGACAGATGATGTAAACACTAGCACTCTGAAGCCAAAGCACATGCCACAGATGTCAAATAGAATAATGTCAGGTGCATGCCAGAACAGTGCCAAATAGACACACATGCCAAACACATGCCAGAACAGTGCCAAATAGACACACATGCCAAACACATGCCAGAACAGTGCCAAATAGACACACATGCCAAACACATGCCAGAACAGTGCCAAAAAGACACACATGCCAAACACATGCCAGAATAGTGCCAAATAGACACATGCCAAACACATGCCAGACATGCCAGACACATGCCAGAACAATGCCAAACACATGCCAGAACATGCCAGACATGCCAGACACATGCCAGAACAATGCCAAACACATGCCAGAACATGCCAGAATAGACACACATGCCAGACACATGCCAGACACATGCCAAACACATGCCAGAACAGTGCCAAGTGCTTTAGATAAATATTGCTAAGTGATATCAAATGAGTAGTTATACTTTCTAGATCACTTAATTATAGAATCCAAAGGTATAATTGACTAGCCTTTATCAGTGGCATACCCAGGATTTTCAATTGGGGGGGTGTACCACTGGTACAACCAGGGGGGTAGCTGCCCCCCTTTCTGCATGAGGACCCAAAACATAGTAAGGGGGACCAAGCAAATTTCTTATCAAAACAGGCCTCAAACCCTATCTGCCACTCATACAGGATAATTCACCTTTGGTCCACCCCTCTCTGCCCCCCATACATAGGCAAGTAAAATATATAACAGTAGGTGCTGGGTCTGGCATTCACCACATCCTATCATAGCAATGGCATCACATGGTCACCCCCCAGGAGATTGGGGGGGGGGCTGCGGCCCCCCTGGCCCCCTGTGTATGCCACTGGCCTTTATAGTTATTGTTCAAAATTAGTTTAAAGACTAGCTGCCTTCGCTACCCTCTGGGTAGCCTCCCTGTGAGTTCTTATCAGTACGCGCGTGCGTTATCAAAACTGGCTCTGATGCAATCATTAAAATTGGCACTGGAGGCCTCACTGTGCACAAGCTGAAAACAAGAATGCATTAGAAAAGCCTATTTAAAACTGTTTTTCGAATATTTAATCCCCTTGCCAATGGAATTAAGCTTAATAAAATTACGTGTACCGATTCCGGCCCATTTGTGATCTTTTGGCGAAGGAATTTTGAAAATCGGTTGAGCCGTTCGGGAGCTAGTCGATTGCAAACAAACATACAAGATTTTCATTTTTAGTATATTAAAATATAAAATAAACTTAAATGGCTATCACAAGGAAAAACAATTTCATAGGCCTAGGCTTCAAAAATCACAAACTTCAACTATTTGACAATTATAATATAACTTATAATATAAAAAGGAAAAAACTTGTTAAATCACATTTCAATTAATAATTAAAAGTCAAATATGTTTAGAAATTATTAATATACTTTTGTGCTTAGTGCCTACAGGCTAGCTACATATAAAAATGTTGCATATAAAATGTTCTTTGTCTAAAGCTTTGTTCCCATTGGCTCATTGAACTGCCCCCCTCTCTCACTCCCTCTTAGTATTTATAAAAAACTAATCTATAAAGAAAAAGCACATAAAAATTGAAGCAACATCAAGTCAAACAATATCAATATAATATTTTTTTTCAAACCAAAAAATAACAAATACACATGTGCTTTTCTATCAATGGTGAAAACATAAAATATTTTAAAGCCAAAGTGAAATGTAAAATTGCCTGATTATGATTATCTACATTAGCTAAATAGATCAGCTGAACTTTTAATGTCAATGTTAGCCATTAGGCATTGGATATTTGGATATGTTTATCTAAATTAAAAAATAGGCATAACTAGCTATGGGAATAGGATGGCTGTGGGCCTATAGACCTCATAAATTAGGCCTATAATTTGATAGTTCTTTGCAGGCACTCCGAGAACAAATTCCTTGGTGCTGGCCTCATGATGCTAACTATAAGTAAGTGTCAAATAAAAAACTAAAATAAAATAAAAATATCTAGGCAACAATTGTAGAAATTAAGAGAATTAAGGTGCTTTTGAAAACTATCATGTAGGTCACGGGTAGACTATTTATGCAAGTTAGGCGCGTTTTTTGTTAAGACAATTGACGAATTCACGGCCCGGCCCGGGCCGGGCCGTGAATTACCGATACCCCTTTAATTGATGTAATTTAATTAGCCGATCAAAATAACAAAATGTGTCAAAAAAGCTGTTGCAGAAAACAAACAGTAAACATATATTATTATATTTGACTTGTTTGTACTTTGCGAGTACATTTGCGTAAAAGGCTAGTCAAGGTTATTTTTTAATTTAATTCAAATTTAATAAACTCTTTTCGCTTTCACTTTCGCTTTCATCTTTGCATCTTCGCATTCGCTCCCTTAATCTCGCTTTCAATTACCCTTTCAATTGCACTGACTGCACCGCTCTACGCATCGTTCTACGCATACGTTCTACGGCATCGTTCTACACAAGGAATGTCAAGCAAGAAAACTCGAACGCCCCGTACATCCTGGGCTCTACCGAACTCACTTCGTGTCATTCACGTAAGTTCATGCAAGTACTACAAATATTACAACTTATATTACAACTACGGTGGCGCGGCGACTAGCCGCACCCAAATTCAGACCTAACCAGTCTTATGGCAAATTGTCTACAACACAATCAGGGGAGGATTTAGGGGGGGGGCGAAATTTATTAAGAAAGTCTTATTTAAGGATAGTAGACTCAGCGTTTATTTAGAACGGATTTAGAGAAAGATAAAGGTGTGAGACAATTAGGTAGCTCTGGCGTAGCTCAACAGAAGTTACAGGTACAGTTTGGAAATTTAGCAATCTACCATAGATATAAAATTCTAGATTCTAGATTCTTACTTAGATTCTAGAAAATTCTAGAAGGAAAACTAGGATTGACTTACTATTAATAGATGCAGCCATTTTTAAGATAAACGATTACATATTTAACACTCCCACTTAATGTTTAATAAAAATTCTAATGCATTCAGATAATGCATACATATACTTTTAATAAAGAGTTAAATGTCAGATCTGGAAGTAGTTATCAGTTCAGTCTGAAATACTCGTATGAACGAACGGGAATTAGTTCCTTAAGTAATTGAAACTTGGCATTTGACAGTGCTTTTGTAAGAATGTCAGCAACCATTTCTTCAGACGGACAGTAAACTAGTCGTAAAGTTCCACTGACTAACTTCTCACGCACGAAATGGTGACGGATATCAATGTGCTTGGAACGACTGTGGTAGACAGGATTTTTCGCTAGAGCAATGCAGCCTTGATTGTCTTCTAGGATAGTGGCACATCTGACAGTTTCTATGCGAAGATCCCGTAGTAATTGTTGTAACCAAGTGGCTTCCTGAGTAGCAGCTGAGAGAGCCATGTACTCCGCCTCCGTTGTCGATAAGGCTACAGTTTGTTGCTTTTTGCTGCTCCAGCTAATCGGACATTCAGCCAACTTAAAGATGTATCCTGTAGTAGAACGACGGACATTTTGATCTCCAGCCCAGTCTGCATCGGAATAGCCAATTAGGTCGATTTCGCGCGAGTCCTTCTGAAAAACTAATCCAGATAAAATCAGAATAGATGCAGCTATTTTTAAGATAAACGATTACATATTTAACACTCCCACTTAAAGTAGTAATGGTTCTGACTTTGCCTGCGTGAGGTTAAGACTTAAGAGTTCATCATGGAGCGTTTGATTCCGACATCGAGGTGCCTGTTTTAGTCCGTATATACTTCTTTCAAGTTTGCATACTATCCGCTGCCATAACCTATTAAGAAAGTCTTATTTAAGGATAGTAGACTCAGCGTTTATTTAGAACGGATTTGGAGAAATGAAATAGCTGCGGGTTTGCAATCCGATGATCTGTCCTCGTGAAGGAAAGGAGTGTGGGGATGGCGATAGAGTCAGAAGTCGTACCGCAAAGTCTCGCGAGTTGCCGCGGAAAGAGGGATGAAGGGAGAGATGAAGGGAGAGACAGTGGATGCAGGGAGTGGTCCTCTCGGCCTCAGGCTGGCCAGTCCCACTCAACCCATAGGCCACAGGCATGACTGCCGTGCCTACCCCAAGCAGTGCTCGAAACCGGCTAAAAGTCTAAATAGACGTCGGACTACCCGCAAGCGGATAGGACAGGGCTAGGTAGCCTACTGTCATCAGTAGCATGTTCGTAACTGACTCCTAAACTCGGTAGCAGTGGTCGACTCGGCCTAGGCTCTTGTCTTAGAAATGCGGAAAGGCTATCGGCAAAGCGGAAAATGATCTAGGGTAGCGCCACCACCCAGTGCGCCTACGTTGCCACCGCAGACATTTGGGAACTTGGGTCCCCGGAGCTCGCAGCTCCTAGTTTGTCACACAGATCTTAGACAAGCCGAAAAATAGAGCCTTCTGTAACTTCCGTTTTAGACTAGGGTGAAGACCCCAGAATGGATCGAGACACGCCTCACCAGGGGATTCCTGAATTTGCGCTACAGTGGTCTAGAAAGGTGGTACTCCGAACCCGAAGGAGAAAATCCATAGCCAGATTCCTACTCATGGGACATCAGACACCTTCTGTACATTAGGCTGCAGCCTACACATTAAATAACTAGCAACCCGAGTCTGTGCGAGTTGAGGAAGACAGAGGCAGGAGAGGTTAAGCTGAACACTGGCTGAGTGATTATGCAAGCGTGAGATTAATTGAACATCACTCTCGTTCCCGTGGCCGCAGGTGCGAAAGGGGGACAGCGGGAAAACTCCATTGGAAAGGGAGCTCGACACGTACCTTGAACCCACCCAAGAGGGAGAAGGAAAACCGGCCAAGGATTCCCCCAACCCCCTGGAAAGGAAATGCACATGCTACCCTCCGCATTTACTTACAAATCCCTAGCTCCATATTACTCTCATGCGCGCTTACAATTGCCTTCCCGCCGCAGCTTTCAGCTCGGCCGTGCCAGAGCCCATTCCCCTAATAGATTAGCCACTCATGGTAGAGGGCTGTCTAATGAGAAAATAAAGAGGAAATAACGGCATGGCGGAAAAGATTTAAATTGTTATTAAGTTTGGCCTAATGTTTTAATAATTGGCGAATGAATAGTCCGTATATTAAGCCTCGAATCCTAAGCCCGTGCCCACTAATAGCCGCCTAATTAACAGAAAGCCCCTTAGGAGCAATAATTGCAAAAACCGCTGCGCGGGTTACTTAGCTGAAGTCGCTTCGGCTGCGTGCTGCAATCCCGTTGTTCTCGGGGAAGAGGATGGGATAAGACAGCAAAGGCCGGGAAGGGAAAGGTGCTGCGAGTCGGCAGGGGCCAACACGCTTGGAGCTCAAGGCTCAATTTAAACGGCTCACCTAAAGAGGTGGCTCGCGCTCAGGGGGAATGGGGACAGGCAATGGGCCTGCGCTAACTGTGGAGCTATGAGCTCTAGGGTCTATGCCCTAAGTGGGTCCGGAAAGGTGCTCTGGGTCCGGTGGGAGTCCGGCCCGGCAAAAGTAAGTCCGGCAGGGGAGAAGGGGAAGAGCCGGTGGGAGAAAAAGGTCCCGAGGGGGCAGCGCAGCGCGCTTGCTTAAATAGGCCTTGCAGCACGCCAACCCCGACATCCATCAAAGCAACCCACATTCGCGCCCGCCTGTCAACGGGGAATCGAAGCGACGACAGGCCGCCCCAATTGCCCAATGAACCGGCGGCGGGAAACGACAGGTGCTCATCGAGAGCAGCCATCGGCAGACGGCCAACAATTGTTACTCCGCCGGGACAATGGAAGCGCAGGCGCCGACCTGCCTACAGTGATATTTACATGTATCTAAAGGAAGGAGGTCATAAAGTCGAGCTGGGCTCGAATACTGTAAAGAAGCGGGGACATGAAGAATTTTATGATCACTCATAACGCGTGAGTGAGCCCCTATATCTGATCGCGGTTTGGAGGGGAATTATGACCTAAACTAGTTCATACAGTAACATTATGGCCGCGATCAGTCATTCCTACGGGGAGTCTAGACAACTCCGGAGAGAGGGGATTCGGCAGCTACTTGATTCACCGCCGCCCCAAACCTGGCCCTAAGATTAATGATCTTGTTTTGTGGCCAGCTGCTATGTGGGTCGCAATTATTAGTTACTTAAAATTTGAAAAATTATGCTGGCTCACATTCCCACTCGATTCCCGCAGCACACTCCACATCAGAAAGATAAAGGGGTGAGACAATTAGGTAGCTCTGGCGTAGCTCAACAGAAGTTACAGGTACAGTTTGGAAATTTAGCAATCTACCATAGATATAAAATTCTAGATTCTAGATTCTTACTTAGATTCTAGAAAATTCTAGAAGGAAAACTAGGATTGACTTACTATTAATAGATGCAGCTATTTTTAAGATAAACGATTACATATTTAACAAAATTTTGGTCATTGATTTATGGCGCCCCTAAGACGCTCCCTTAAGGGAGTGGTTGGCGCCCCTAATGGGGTGGTTGGCGCCCCTAATGGGGTGGTAGGCGCCCCTTATGGGGTGGTTGGCGCCCCCCTTGGTGCCCCATTGGCGCCCCCCTGACAATCCGCCCCCCCAAACAGAATTCCTGTATCCGCCACTGAACACAATCTCTCCTTTTCCACCCACTCCACAGAAAGTGAACTTCAGTCCTATCAAGTGTGTCAAGCCTGTCAAACATCCGTCGGGACTAGAACAACTGCCTTCGATCGCTCCGGCTGTACAAGCGCATGTTCCAACGCCTGTTCCAAAGACTCCGTCGGGAATAGTGTTACGGCCGTCGAGGCCTTCAATCGCTCCGGCTCTACAAGCACATGTTCCAACGACTGTTCCAAAGCCTCCGTCGGGAATAGTGTTACTGCCGTCCAGGCCTTCAATCGCTCCGGCTGTACAAGCGCATGTAACAACGCCTCATCGAAAGCCTGTTAAAGCGACTGTTCAAGCACAAGCTGCTGCTGCTGCTGCTGGATGCTCTAAGGCCGAATCTACTCCAACCGCTTACCTCTACCAACCGCAGTCCCCCATGGCTGAGAAGGTGGAGGCATCAGTCAATCGGGCCATGCAGCAGACACGGCAGGAGCACACCATCGTGGCGGCTATGACAATTGTCCAGCAAACAATAAGCGAGGCGCAAAGGCAGGGTTCAACGGTTCAAAGCGTAGCAAGAATCGCCAGCAGGGCGTCAAAGGCGGTACTCAAGTTTGATTCCGGACGGGTGACGCGGAGCACAGCTGAGTTGCAAAGAAAGAAGAATAATACGCCCCTGAGGGCGCTGCTGAACTGTACTCAACAGTTCGTGTGACCTGCCGTGTGACCTGCCGTGTGACCTGCCGTGTGACCTGCAGTCTAGGTCTTTAATAAATGCATTTCTCGCCTGCTTGAGAGTTTCGCAGGGTGACCTGTTGAGCAAGACAGGACAGGAATCCAGCTTGTCTTTTGCTGTGCATTATTTCTTTGATATTTGAGTCTTGATTCTTGAGTCTAGTTATCCTGAGCGTGATGAGCAACTACTACTCCGCCTAAACTACATGTATCATAGTACAAGCCAGTACAGGCACTGTGCGAGGCTCATACGCGGGTGCGAGTTCCAAGGTCAAAGGGTAGCACCAATCCCTCAGAGCCGTAGCCAGAGGTACCTGATCACGCACAGGTGCGCGAACGCTGCGGACTGGCCGCATACCCTGTTGAGGTCAAAGGGTGGCACCTTTCCCTCCAGCCGGGTCTAGAGGTACCCAGTTTGGCTAGAGGCCCTGGATGGGTCATCCAGCGCTGTTGCCCATTCTGTCCGGCTGCCCTAGGGTTAGCCTTGAACACTCGCGGGACGTGTACCCATGGGTCAGCTGACGGGACAGCGTGGAGGGATTCCTGCACCCGAAGGCACAGGGCTCCTTCCTGCCAAGCCTGCTCAAAAAACGACTGCAGGTGTGAGGCATCGCAGACCTTAGCCCGTGGGCCTGGACTGACTCATACCTCACAGGCGTTGTGTCCTGCCGGTGCGAGCGAGGGTGGGGTCGCCACCGGACAGGGCCCGGGACCACATGCCACCTACGCCGCCATCGCACGTAGGCAACCTGCCGTTGTCATCACCGGCAGAGACGGAAAAAGGCTGAGCAGCGAACAGCTCAGCAAAATTTGCCGCAACATAGATGCTATGCTGTGGCAACTCCAACTGAAGGGCGAGCCCCTGGCGGTCGGCGCAAGCGCTACCAGGGAATCGTGCTTCGTCGTCTGGCCCGGCGATGCGGAATCAGGGCGGCGGCTCCTTGAGTTGCTGCCCACGCAGAGCTGGGAGGCTGGCCTCGACTTCCTCCGTCCCGGCGAAAAGTGTCGTCACCAGCGCTGAGGACCTCCGCATGGGCCTCATCGCGATGAACCGGGAGCTGCCGACAGCGGGCCTGATCGTGCACCGCACGATCCTGCGCCCCGACGTCACCGGTTTCACCGCCATTCTGGGCCTGTCCGAGCAATGGACACGCCGATACCCAGATGGCGCCAACATCTGCATTGGTCTGTGGAAGACCAAAATCTTCGCCTTCGAGGCAGATAAAACTCGAGGTCAGACCGGGCCCACCACCGTACCGGCCACTGAAGGGTCCTCGGACCCCGAGGCTGGGACTGGGGGCCCAGTCTCGCCAAAAAAGGCCAGAGCGTGCCATCGCTGGCGGCTCTGAGCGTCGCCCCGCGCGCATCACAAAGCGCCGGGGCCTTCTCCAGCGGGCTTCTTCTGCATGGCACACTCTGTCCGCCCTAGATCACTGATCTATGCTGCAAAAGCCTTAAATGCGTGGATGAGACCCGATCTCTCTAACGGGGACATCTGCGTCATCCAATCTGCACACATTGTGCCCAACAAGTTGACCCTCGTGGCATCCGCCTACCTGGCAGGCGACGCCCCCGTGGTCAGCGATACCCTCATCGCCCTCTGTGATTTCGCCAGGGCACGAAACTTTGAGCTGCTCCTCGCGGGAGATGCAAACTCGCATCACACCCACTGGGGTAGCTCAAAAATCAATGACCGCGGCGAAGAGCTCCTGGCCTTCGTTAGCGGCACGCCTCTTAACTTCTGCAATGTGGGCAACACGCCCACGTTCGACAATGGGCGGTTCGCTGAGGTGCTTGACGTCACCCTGGCCTCACCCGGCATCCTCCCAAGGGTGCTGGGGTGGGAGGTGTGGGAGACCGAAAGCTCGCTCTCGGACCACCGCTTCATTCGCTTCAACATCGGTACCCCCGATAAGAAGCAAAAGCCTATTTGGAGGCGTAATGTCAGAAATACCGACTGGCCCGTGTTCAGCCAAAAGCTGCATGAGGGCCTTCGGGATTCCGACCCCTCCATGGCCATGGCAACCACGCAGGACCTAGATGGAGTGGCTGCCCTGCTGGGCGGCGCCATCACAGAGGCCTACGAAATGGCTTGCCCGCTCAAAGCCTACAAAGGCAAAAAATCGGCCCCCTGGTGGAACCCCGAGCTCGGAGTCCTGAGACGCCGAGCAAAGGCTCTCCAGAGGAGGCTGAAAATCTCGCACGACCCTGATGACAAAGAGGCCTATACTCGCGCCATCCATGAGTTTAAGGGCCGGGTCAGAAGGGCAAAAGCGGACAAGTGGCGACAATACTGCGAAGGGCTTGAGGGCTCGCGGCCCACGGCCCGCGTGGTAAAGGCGCTCACCAACGACCGCTTCTCCAAGCTCTCATCGATCAAAAAGCCAGACGGCTCGATCACGGAGCGCCCGGAGGAAACGCTCGAGCTTATGCTAGGGCATTTCTTCCCGAGTGTACCGGCGTACTTTGGCCCAGACGACCACTCACTTGGATGTCAGGGCCTGGCTCAGTCACTCGTCACGAATGACCGCATCGTTCACGCGGCAAAGTCATTCAACCCTTTTAAAGCACCTGGGCCAGATGGTATTTATCCGGCCTTTTTGCATGAAGCGGTCAAAAATGGCTGCTTCCTCCATCTCCTCTGCAGACTTCTACGGGCCTGCATCGTGCTGGGCTATGTACCAGCGCTGTGGCACGAAGCCCGGGTCGTCTTCATCCCGAAGCCCCCAAAAGGCGACTATCGCTCGGTCAAGTCCTATCGCCCGCTAAGCTTGACTTCCACCTGCCTCAAGCTCATGGAAA
Source organism: Macrostomum hystrix (assembly GCA_950097015.1). Classification (NCBI taxonomy): domain Eukaryota; kingdom Metazoa; phylum Platyhelminthes; family Macrostomidae; genus Macrostomum; species Macrostomum hystrix. Next base: position 10,833,438 of record CATNEN010000001.1, read on the forward strand.
GACTGGTGCTCTGGCGCCTTCTTACTGTAGAGCTAGGGCGGGCCCCGCTCTCCCCAAACCAGCACGCCTTTCGGGCGGGCCGGTCCACGGAGAGCGCCCTCCACTGCATCGTGGAGACTCTCGAGAAGGCAGTGCTGGGCAGCGGTTTTGCCCTGGCTGTCTTCCTAGACATTGAGGGGGCCTTCGATAACGTTGTTTTCGAAGCATTTGAGGAGGCCCTGGTTTCCAGGGCCACTCACCCCCACCTCGTTCGCTGGGTCATGTACATGATCCGGCATCGCCACGTGGTGGCCCACCTCGAAGGCAGGCTGCTCTCGGCACCTGTCCTAAAAGGAGGGCCCCAAGGCGGCGTCCTCACCCCACTGCTGTGGAATCTCGTCATGGATGAGCTGCTGAAAAGCACTCGTCCTGACCCAGTCCTGAAGGTGGGATATGCCGACGATGTGCGGTTATGTTTACCAGCAGACTTCTCTGGACCATTAAGCCTGACTCTCTATGTCAAGAATATTGCCATGGAAAAGCAGGTCCGGTGCCTTGGTCTCCTGCTAGACCATAGGCTTAACTGGACCCCGCACATCGCCACAAAGGCCAAGAGGGCCCTGGCCATACTGGCGCAAGTCAGGCGTGCCGTGGGCACCACTTGGGGGCTAACCCCCAAGAACCTTTGGTGGATTTACACGGCGATCATTAGACCGTCCGTCGCATACGCTGGCCTCATCTGGGCCAGCGCCATGGGCATCCAGAAAAACCTGGAGGCGCTCTATAGGGTGCAGGGCAGAGCCTGTCGTATGACGCTGAGCGCCCCACCCTCCACTCCCTTCGAAGGCATGAATGTTTTCCTTAACGCTACACCCATTGATATTTTCGTCAAGGGGGAAGCAGCAAAGTCCACCCGTCGTCTCCATGATGCGGGTGTCTCCTTCCAGAATTCGCGAGCCTTCTCGAAGCGCTCCCTTCTGCCTCACTCTGACCTCTGCCTGAAAACTCTGGGCGAGTGCGGAGGGCTCACCATCCTTTCGGACGGGGCCCCGGCCACTTTACTCCGGAGCCACAGGTACAAAGTCAGCATCTCCCCTCGTAATGAGGTAAAGGACTGCTGGGATGACCCGGCAGTCCACTGTTACACTGACGGCTCTCTGATGAACGGTAAAGCGGGATTCGGAGTGTGCGTCGCCTCGGGTGGTGAGGTCCTCTGGACCCACTCCCAATACTGTGGCAAGAGCTCTAGCGTTTTCCAAAACGAAGTGCTCGCCATCAGCTTCTGTGCGGCTGAGCTGCGCCAGAGGCAGCTGGCTGGTCGGAGGATCTTTTTTCACTCCGACAGTCAAGCAGCCCTCAAGGCCCTCAGCCGCTGCACCTCTCGCTCCAGAACCACCTTGGACTGCAACACACAGTTAAACGGGCTGGCGCAGTCTAACAAGGTGGAGCTGTTGTGGATCCCTGGGCATGCCGGGTTCACAGGGAATGAAATGGCGGACCAGCTTGCTAAGGCTGGAGCAGCCAGCTCCCTGATGGGCCCGGGCCCGGAGTCCCCGATCCCCGTCTCTGTTGATAACTCCAGCATCAACCGCTGGATGGAGACCCAGCACCGGAGGAGGTGGTCCAGCACCCTGAACTGTCGCCAGTCCAGGGCTGCGGTGCCAACCCCCTCTAGTAACCTGCGTAAGGCCTTACTCAGGCTTAACCGCAGAGACCTAAGAGCAGTCACTATGGCCCTTTCGGGACATGGCTGCTTCACCAGACACCGCTACCTTCAAGGCCACGTGCCTGAGGAAACGTGTCCCTTCTGCTGCTCCGGACGTAAAAATACCGAGCATTTCATCTGCCACTGCCCGGCCTACACCCGGGCTAGGCTAAAACATCTCGGGCCGGCACCGACTCTTGCCGAGGCCTGCTCGCCCAAGAACATCCAACAGCTCGCCCACTTCCTCCGGGATACCGGCCGAGCTGATTTCTTCCCAGCCTATGACGAGGAAGATCGCGCGGCGGAATCGACCGACGGAACGCCCTGAGCGGCACCGCCTCGCTGGAGGCTGTCTGGCTGCCAGGGGTTAGCGATATGGGCGGCATCAGCCGCCTCCTCGCTGCGTCCGTCATGGAGGCTCCCTGCCGCTAAGTCAAGTCAGTAAGTCATTGTACTCCGCCCTAACTATCATAGTACAAGCCAGTACAGGCACTGTGCGAGGCTCATACGCGGGTGCGAGTTCCGCAGTCTTGGATCAAGTCGCCAGTACTTCATAAATGCACAGTTGCTCTAATGACCAAGTCGCATGACCAGACTTACCTAGGCCCCTGAGCGCGATGAGCAACCATTGTACTCCGCCCAAACTATTATAGTACAAGCCAGTGCAGGCACTGTGCGAGGCTCATACGCGGGTGCGAGTTCCGCAGTCTTGGATCAAGTCGCCAGTAATTCATAAATGCACAGTTGCTCTAATGACCAAGTCGCATGACCAGACTGACCTAGGCCCCTGAGCGCGATGAGCGACCATTGTACTCCGCCTAAACTATCATAGTACAAGCCAGTACAGGCACTGTGCGAGGCTCATACGCGGGTGCGAGTTCCGCAGTCTTGGATCAAGTCGCCAGTACTTCATAAATGCACAGTTGCTCTAATGACCAAGTCGCATGACCAGACTTACCTAGGCCCCTGAGCGCGATGAGCAACCATTGTACTCCGCCCAAACTATTATAGTACAAGCCAGTGCAGGCACTGTGCGAGGCTCATACGCGGGTGTGAGTTCCGCAGTCTTGGATCAAGTCGCCAGTAATTCATAAATGCACAGTTGCTCTAATGACCAAGTCGCATGACCAGACTGACCTAGGCCCCTGAGCGCGATGAGCGACCATTGTACTCCGCCTAAACTATCATAGTACAAGCCAGTACAGGCACTGTGCGAGGCTCATACGCGGGTGCGAGTTCCGCAGTCTTGGATCAAGTCGCCAGTACTTCATAAATGCACAGTTGCTCTAATGACCAAGTCGCATGACCAGACTCACCTCACATATACACCGGCCACCATGTACATGTACGACGTACAATAAATTAGCCAATGACATTCGGTAAGATCGAAACTTTCGGAAGAATTGATTGATACTAACTCGATTTTTAATGAAACGGTCACACATAACACCGTGCAAATTTACAAAAACAAGATAAATTTAAAATCAAAAAATAAAATGAAGAGAACTTCTTACGCTCGTATTATCAAGGTTTGTTCCCGTCTTTTTATCTCATCTGCCATGCTAAAGGAATTTCCTTCAATAGAAGGAAATTTGGCAATCGATCAAATCCCAAAGCTAGAGGAAGTCTAACAATAAAATTAGAATCACAGTCTTTGAATGGAATGAGAAAGCAAAAAAGTACAATTAGTCAGAACCAGCAAGAATATCCTAGATCCTGAAGGTAGGCGTCGCAAAGATGTCGATCTTCTAATCATAGGTGATTTGCGAGAAAATGCCCACTACGTTTGGATTAAAGATCTTTAATCAGCACAAAGCATTAGAATACTTGGTTGGCAGGCACGCCAACTCCTGTCCTATGGAGGGCGGGTCATAAGCCTAAAAGCGTTAGTTGAGTTAGAAGATTGCCCGTTTCTATGGAATCCCCTTTATCTAGTGTTTGTTTGTCACCGTCCCTCCGTCGCTCCAGGTCTTCTTGGGCGGTCCCGGCCTCCTCCAGGTCTCATCTCCAGATAGGGCTCAGGCAGGCTCCGATGTTGTAGGCATGGCCGGGCCAGGTCGCGTCAGGCCGTGCCAGGTCGGGCGAGTCCGGGCGGGTCCATGTCACGTTGGACCGACGTCGGGCAGGATCGGGTCAGATTAGGCCGCGCCGTGTCGTATCGGACCATACCAGGTTGAGTTGGACCGGGCCGTGTTGCGCTGAAATGATAGTGAAAACTCGGGGCGAGTAATTATCTTAATCTATCTATTCTTAGTTGCTTGACCTCTAGGCGAAAGTTGCTCGACCTCTAGGCGAAAGTTTTCTCTCGAGTTCTTTTCAGATTTTTAAGTCTTATAATCATCATGAATCGGTAGCAATGTGCCGTCTTTGTCTGAAGCATTATAGTGGACCCGATCGTGATGAAAAACTTGAAGAGCATGAATTGACCTGTGAAGATCATCCAACCAACTGCACACTTCCAACGGATAAGTATCTCAGATTTAAGAGTTATCACAAGATGGAAAAACTCCCATTTATAGTATACGCTGACTTTGAATGCACTATAAACCCTGAAACCAATAAGCATGTCCCAAATTCTGTTGCGTATCTCTTTATTGGACGAGACTCTTTTATTGGCTCAAACTATTTCTTAGGTGACCAGTGTGTTGAACAATTCATTTACTCGATGATGGAATTACAGAAAAATGTTGCCGCCATTCAGCCTGTCCCAATGACTATGTCCGATCAAGATGAAATGAACTTCAACTCTGCAACTCATTGTCACATCTGCCGAAAGCTATTAACATCCTGCCACGCCAAAAACCACACGGTCAGAGACCACGATCACTTCACAGGAAAATTTAGAGGGGCAGCTCATAACACCTGTAATCTGAAACTAAAGAAAAACATCCGCGACCTTACCATTTACTTCCATAACGGAAGGGGATATGATTATCACTTACTGGTTGAGAAGCTGGGTATGATACCATTCATTAAACTAGAATGCATCGTAGAGAACAAAGAAAAGTTCAAGTGCATTGATATTAAGCGAGATTCAGGCAAGATTAAGATCAAAGATTCATTCCAGTTTCTAGCCGCAAGTCTCGATGCTTTGAGTAAAAATCTCACCGATGACCAATGCACTTATACCAAGATGCTGGCAGATTCCCTCAATCCTAGAACCCCAGATTCATTTAAGCTTCTTAGAAAGAAAGGTGTCTACCCTTATGAATGTAATCATGTCTTTGCAAAATTACCACCACCCAAACACAAGTTCTTTTCAAAGCTAACAAACTCTGGGATTTCTGATGAAGATAATGAGCATGCTCAGACTGTTTACAAACATTTTAACTGTCGAAACTTTCTTGATTATCACATCATTTATATTTTAACTGATGTCTTTCTTCTAGCTGATGTATTTGAAACCTTTAGAAAGACCTGGTACTTTGCTTATGGTCTTGACCCCGCTCATTATGTTTCTTTGCCTGCTACCAGTTGGGAATCATTGCTTAAAATGAAATGGGATCAAAATCCCAACTGGTACATCGAGCTGCTTACAGACATAGACATGTACAACTTTAAAGATTCATCTAAGAGAGGTGGCATCTCTATTTGTGTCCATAGGTATGCAAAGGCGAACAATCCGTATCTAGAAGACTATGATAAAGAAAAGCCTTCAATCTACATCCTTTACCTGGATGCCAACAACCTCTATGGTTGGGCTATGAGCCAAGATTTACCTGTTAGAGATTTTAGGTGGCTAACAGAAAACAACAAAAACTTTTCAATACCTGCGATCTATGAAGTTGATGTTGAAATCCCATGGGAACTTCACGACGATTTCTCTGACTTTGCCCCCTTCCCTGAGAACATTAACTGTCCAAAGATAATCCAGTACAATGATGGAAGCTGGCGGCTATCAACAGAAAAAGAGCATGTGAAAAAGTTAACACAAAATCTCATGAACAAGACACGCTATAAAATCTACTACAAACTGTTGCGGTATTTTATCTCCCTAGGCTGTAGGGTTACGAGAGTTCACAGGGCTCTCGCATTCACAGAAGAAGCGTGGATGAGGCCATACAAAGAAAAAAACACCCAGTTTAGAACTAATGCAACAAACAGCTTTGACAAGGACCTGTTCAAGCTTGCAAACAACTCTGTCTATGGCAAGACCCTAGAAAACGAACGCAACCGCACGAACCTGAAACTCGTTACCTGTTGTGAGCCTGGTGTCATTCAGACAAGTTTATCAAAGCCCACATTCAAGGAGCTTCATATCTTTAATGTTACTTGGGCGCCATACTGTTCTATAAGACTAAAGTTACCCTATGCAAGCCGATATTCACAGGTGTGACTGTACTCGATGAGTCGAAGCGCCTGATGTATAAATTCTTCCATGACATGAAGCGGCAATATGGTGAACAACTGAAACTTCTATATACAGACTCCCTAATTCTAAACATACAGACTGAGGATGTCTATCAGGACATGTTGAATCAAAAACATCTGTATGACCTATCCGAATATCCAGAGTCCTTCAAGACTTTGAAAGGCTTGAAAGGCTTTGAAAGGTACGTGATACAACAAATCAAAAAGTTGTAGGAAAAATGAAGGATGAAACGGCTGGCACCCTTATCACAGAGTTATCGGTTTGAGTGCAAAGTCCTATTTTGTTGAAAGTTGTAAGTCTACCATTAAAAAATCAAAAGGAATCCCAAATATGTTGTTAAAAACGATCTCCATGAAGCTTCATACAAGGACGCATTGATCAGTAATAAACTCACCACCGATGAATTTATGAAACTGCAGTCTAAAAACCACAACATTCACACAATTCAACAGAAGAAGATAGGCCTCTCAGGTGCTGATAACAAACGATATATATTTGCTGACAACATTAACAGCCTACCATTTGGGCACAATAAATTAAATAATTTGAACCAAAAATGACAACCAATATTTATTTAGAAGAGCTAGCTCAGCAATTAAAAATCGCAAACTTCAGAGGAGTCTTTATGATGGATACACTGCCAGAATCCCCACTAGAAAAAGAATGTGGAATCATGAACTTTGACCCTGCAGAAAAGCCAGTTTCTCATTGGGTTTGTTGGGTAATTGATCCGAACCGTAAACACAAGTACTATTACTTTGATAGCTATGGAACTGCTGTACCTGAACAACTGAGAAATTATATGAGACACAAAATATACCGCTCAGATTTTATACTCAAGGGGCTTAACAGTGATGTTTGTGGCGAGCTGTGTATGACCGTTTTGTAAGCAATGACCCACACCCGAAAGAGTTACGAAGAAATCATTTTAGGGCTGAAAAATAAGTTTTAGGTCCTGTTTATTTTCACCACTTTCGCCAATTTCGCGACATGCTGTTTGAACACATTCTCCAGATCATTTCTTAGCTGGCTCATTTCATCAATGGCATTTAGATTAAGCCTTACTCGCTGTTCATAGAGGGCTTGAATGTTTTTAAACTCATCCTCTGAAATGCACTTGTCCTCAATCGCCTTTGAGATGTACCCGATGATAGAGCTTTTGTCGTCTGTTCCGTGATAGTGCCCCTGTAACTGCTGAAATCAGACCACATGTGGCACCAACAGCTCCGAGTGGAATGGCGATTGGCGCAGTGGTTACAGGAATTGTTGAAACAGCAGCTGCTGATCCCGATAGAACAGATACAGATCCAAGAAGCATATTAAGGTAATCGAAGACCTTGCACTGGCTATTATAGCGCTTCAGTTTCTTGGTATTATGATCAATTTGCCGTTCAAGATCATCTCGCATCTTTTGAATCTCCACCAATCTGAATTGCTGCGAGTTGCAAGTGAATATAACTGGGGTTGGGTAAATGGGTTGGTAGTTTGAAGGAGCACTAGGTTGCTTTTGATCATATCGCGAGTTTATTTTTCAGACATTTTTTGAACGAAAAAAATTATAATTTTTATGACCTTACTCGCAAATCTGTTGCACGCCTTGCTGCCTCCCTTGATGCCTCTTCTGATGTTCGGTCCATCAGATACTCTTGCTTCTTCAATGTCAATGTCTGGCAGATTGTGCAGTCTCTATAGTCGGCCGAGTCTTCTTTTCGTTTTTCCCCAGTCGTTGTATATCCTATTCAAATACTCAGTGTGTCTTGTTACGTTTAGCCCCATGGGTCTTATCTAAGTTTTTGATAAGTTTTCTACAAGTTAAATGTACTAACGATATAACGAAGCAAACCAAGGAGAGCTATATTCCCCTCGCGCTGCGCCGAGCGCACTTACTGTATAAAGTAGGGTACAGAACCAAGAGTACTCTATGGCCCAACTCTTGTTAGTAAAATAAGCATAGTTAAAGCACAACATAAAAATCTCAATCATCGTCTTAATACTTATTACACTCGGCCTACCAGAGATTCTACTTATATTGCGCCACTGTGGTGCTTCTTGCTTTCCATGCACACTTTAAGCGCTAAACTCTTCCTGCTACTTACAGGAGCTATTATAGCTCACTCGGATTACTCATGAAACTACTGCGTAGTGGTAGCAACGATTACTCAGCCGCATAGAAAATATATTATAGATGTAATATATTCTATACTCTAGATGGGCCACCAAAGCATCACGGCAAAGGCCAATATGCGAGTGCCGTTTTTCGCCACATTCTCGAAAAGCCGACAGCGGGATTGAGAAATTGAGTTCAGTTTAACAAAGAGCCATGTGGGTTCAGTAGCTGCTTTTCGCGCTGTCGCAAATGTAGAATGTGACAATCGTTGCCACGCAACTGGGGCGTACAAAGGAGTTTACAAAGGGGTTTACAAAGCGGTGTATTCTGGAATTTTCCGCGTCAGGGTCTGCCTGAGATCAATCAAACAAGTCTGAACTCACTGTGCAAACGTGTATGCCCAATGTAAACACCCGGTAGTAGAACCGGTTTTTCCCCAAAATTTTACTATAAATACAAGCGAAAATCCGAGCTAAAAATTCAGACTCGGAGCGGTCCACCGGACTTCAAAACACCTTACGAAGAAGACGACTCATCTCCGGGGGAAAGACAAGTGGTAAGCGCTTTACTAGACAGAGTTATTTATTGCTAGCAATAGTTTTTGAATTGAACTAAGTTTACGAGAGCCACATATCGTCGATATATTTGAGAAAGGCATCCTTGTTTCCTAGGATACATTCCTAGAGGATTATTGATTGATTTGATTTGAGTTATCCGTTATCTTTCGGAGGTAACGAAGAAGACGCCCTTCACGAGGACCTATTAGAGATTTCACGAGAGATTTCAATTGTTCACTAGGGCGCACGTTTCTATTGTGAATTCCGAGCTCGAGGAAGTAATCTGATTCGCTCTCGTCATTTATTGGTCAACAGACAAACTCAAGCAGCTGCCAAGAAGACAAAGAAGACAAGACTACAAAGACTCAAGAAACACAGACTCGAAACCTCACGGTCGACCAGAACAAGGATAAGAAGAACCGCCGGCTGTCGAAGACCAAAGGCTACGAACTACTCACTACCAAGGAACAAGAAGCAACTGCAGTAAGTGTCACGTGACTTATAAATTCCTAGGCAATTGTTCCCCATTGTCTAGAAGTGAGAGTTTCGTGTGTCTGATCAACACGCAACTCTTCAGAAAGCTCGGCTTAATTTATAGCATCTTTCATTAAGAATAGTCAGTGATTTTTTAAGAGGATAATTTTAAATAAATATGATTTGGGTGGCCCACTGATTTGGAGTGGAGCGAGATTCGCAGTGAAGCAGATCACTTTAAGTTGATAAATAGCATACACTGAAGTTATTTCAATTGTTTCACCAATTGAAATAAAAAAACGAGCGGAGCGTGAGGAACTGCATTACGATAGTTCCCCTGACAGCTATGACAGAAGTGACAGATCTTTCCCCATTTGGGAATGGGATGGACTCAATAATCTCATTAGCCACCTATCATAAAGATTGCAAATAGTGCAAATAGGTTTAGAGTTGTGTATACATGGCCATAGTCATAGTCAGCGTTAATAGTCAAAGTCAGTGTCATTTTCATAGTAATTTAGTCATAGTCATAGACATAGACATCCAGCTATCCAGAGCCTTGGTCATCAGGTCGAATTGCAAGTCAGTCAGTCGGGCCTTATTAGCTGGTCGAAAGCACTGTCTGAGAATCAGTTCAGAGTCCTGCTTAACACCGTGCAACTGTCGGGTGCTGTTTGTTCGGCTGACCATAGTGATGCTGCTGCTGCTGCTGATGAGTGCCTGTAGTTCGCGAGGAATGACGACTACAGTAGTTTCACCAATTGAAATAAATACGAGAGAAGTATGAGGAAGCCAAGGTAGTAATTCGTGAGTTAACTGAATTCATGGCGACCCGACCCCACATTCCATGAGCGCCTCAAAAGCTAAAATCCTGGACAGCGTTCAAAAGGAATAAAAATGCTCACTTTAAAGCTGTTGCAGACGTTCCGCTGTAATCCTGCAACGTTGGTGAAATTGCTCGAACACCATTCGTCGAAGCCTGAACGAAGACGATTGGGCCATTTGCTGGAATACTATGAAAGGCGGCAGAGACATGAACAGCAGATCCTGTATTCTGCGAGTCCGAGTGCAGGCAGTGTACAACAGACCGGGTGTGAACTCTCTGCGATCCAGGTGTAAAATTGCCTTCTCCAACGTTTTTCCCTGAGCCTTGTGTACTGACATTGCAAAGGAAAGCTTTAGAGGAAACTGCTTCCTATATCTGACGTTGGTGTCATCGTCTGCCACGCTCGTCACTGGGACTAGAGCGACAGAGTGAGCAATTTCAGGCAGGAATGGAGGTCCAGAGAATCCAGGAAAACACACGACAATGACATCAGGCAGATCGGGAGGGCTGCGTCCAGGAAGATAACAGATGTCGTACACTATGCCTTCACTTCCATTTGTCAGACCAGCAGTAACCCAGATGTTGCGTGTCAACATGACCTGGGCTCCAACTGCCAGATAAAGTTTATTACTTAGTCCTTCGATGCGCACAGTTCCTCGGCTGTTAAATGAATGAATTCCAATGATAGGCTCCTGCATTGAAATCAGTGCTGTTCGATTGCATACATTCTTGACAGAATTCACCATGCAAATGTGCGTGGCTCCAGCAAATTCCAGCTGCTCATCTACAGCAACAGAGTTGAATAGTCTCTCCTGCCAATGCCTGTAGTCGGCAATTGTAAACGTGCCATCACGAAGCCGCTGTAATTCATCGCGAAACTGCAACTCTGACTGGCCCGTTTGTCTCTCATTGACAGCTAATTCAAAACAGTCTGTGAAAAGCTCGAAGAGAATAGTAGCATCAGAGTGCATCTTGGTGGCGTATTTTGGGTTTTCAGCAAACAACGGAGTGTCCTTCACAGGCGGTAGTTGACACCAGTCACCCAACAGAACGATGGAAATCCCACCAAAAGGCTTTGTTGCATTGGCTGGAAAAAGCTCTCTCAACCGATGATCAATGCATGCAAAAGCTAATTTACCCATCATGCTTTTCTCGTCAATGAACAGCATGCGCAAATTTTTATGCTGCGCTTGCAAACGCACTAGCTGCTCTGCTGATAACGGTTGGATATTTTTAGGCTTCAGTGGCAAGCTCAACAGGCTATGAAGCGTGCAACCACCAATAAGATTTGCTGCGCAGCCTGAGTAGGCAGCAACTTGAGCCACAGAGCTGTCATTCAAGGAAGCAGAGCTTCTCTGACGCAAACTTTCTGTAAGATGTTGAAGAATGCACTTCAATGTGAATGACTTGCCACAACCAGCAGCTCCAGAAATGTCAACATAAATAGGTTTAGGCCATTCACTCTGCAGATCAACAATGCAACGGACATATTCATCGAGTTTTTGTGTAATATATGTAAAAATCTGTCTCTGCTTTACGTTAAGCGAATTTGGGTCAATCATGTGGACATCATCGGTAACTTTTGCTTTATCACCAATCTGGTTATACTGTTTAGTTGTATTCTTCAACCAATGAACACCAGCTTCAATTTGCTGAAGAGAGAGCCTTCTATTGCAGCAAGCGTAATCAGATGCTCGAGCCATTTTTTCCAGCTCCTCTTGTTCATCGTCGGAGTCAACCTGAAGCTCTTCGTTTGGATTATTCCTATGCACACCAGTCCAGTCCGCCTGGAAAATCAGATTATTTGGCACGGGAAGATCATCGGGAACGAGTTCAGCTTCATTGGAGTCGTCACGACAATTGATAATTCTTTCTGCAATGTCGTCGACAACCTTCTTAGGTCCCCTCTGCGGCAGCTGAAGTTGATAGAACTGTTCCTTAACATAAGATGGACACCTCGAGTTGTTTTTGACGAATTCAGCGAGCATCACATCGGCTGTATCGATTTCTAATTCGCTTGGCTTGGCACCCGGTAGGTGCAGAATCAGCTGCTGCCAGCAGAATTGTTTATACTGTGGCGAGCCTTTCACGGGTGCTTTGACAATTGAAGGCACCACATGTGGAATGTAGGCAGTGTTGTGCGAACCTCGTTCACCACTGCCTAGTGGCCTCCACTTGGAACTGTAGCTACTCACAAATTCATACAATGTGACAAGCCGAGGGTCCGTAGTAACATCTCCACTGATAAAAGCTTGCAAGAGATTAAAAAAGTTTGGGTCTTCGTCTTTGCTCCAGTAAAGTTCTGCCCAATCAATTGAGTTCTTTGCTAGAAGTTTCTTACCACCCAAGCTGACCGTACGAAATTCGCGTCTGAATTCAACAAAGTGTTGGTTAAATATTAGGTAAAATGCTTCTTGCATTGAGTAGTCGCGCTTTCCAGTCCACTGAATCAGCAGCTTCTGGTACACAGATGCGCGTGTTTTATCCAGTGCACTACTTGAACTTTTCAGCACGTCGGCAGTAATAACGGAAAATGCATCTGAGCTTCCTTCGCCTTTCAGGGTGTACTTCATGAGGTACTTTAGCAGCGACGAATAAGATTGCACCAACTGGACATCAACGTTGCTTCTGAAAATTTGCGCTAATTCTGGCACGTGTGAAACAACGAAAGGGTGATTACGAATTACAAGCATCCCACTCCGGTCAAAAACTATGTTACTGTGCGTACCTCCTCTACGATAAAAAGTTTCTGGTTTGGATTCTCCTTCACGAACGCCAGAATTGCAGGGCCAAAGAAAATAATCGACCAAATCACGCGGAAACTGAAAACGGCACTTATCACTATTATGTTTAAAGCAGGACGACTTGCCCTTCCGGCAGTCATGAAGCAGGGTTCGGTTTGTTAAGAGAGTGTAGTCATGACGCAAAACGTCTTTTAGTGCAGAACGCTCCTTGGCACTGGCAGCGACATCTGAATAGCGCATTCGAAGGCAATTGACTGGAGGTTCCTGAAAATTTTCTCCCAATGGAGGCGGCCACTGCTTCACATTGCACTCCGGATGAACCGCTCTGACCCCCATCAACATCGTGAATTTTTCGTATCGCAATTTGCTTTCATGAATGGCCGTAGACTCATCGTCGTTATAATTTACCATGCCAGCATGCTGCTTCCAAAGTAACGATGCCAGTTTGAGATCCGCAGCGGTCACAGCATTTGGGACCTGCAGCAGGATATGAGCATGCACAGATCCCCTGAATTGATACTCGTACCGAATAATAAAATCAATGACGCCGAATGCAGGACGAATCACGTGCTTCATGAAGTGTCGCACTTTTTCGCAGAAAAACCAGTCAGCCACATCAGAATTGTTTCGCAGATTCTTCATGCGCATCGCCATATCCGACTTAGCATCCAGACTGCCATGAGGCAGCGTGTCACCTACGCCGAGACGGATCACGTTCTTATCTACATAATTATTTTCCCTGTCTAAAATAAGATGTAAATCCTTCCATTGCAGATCTGCAGCCGACAAAGTCATGAAAACGTTGAACATTTGATCGCCACGAATTCTATTGTAGGCACAGTACGAAAGAGATTTCCGAGCCATCTGTTGAAAGTAAGATGGACTACCTTTTATTACAGATGCAAAATGTGACAGCTTGTTAATGATACTTCGGTCTCCATTTTGATAACGTCGAGCCAGTTCCTCAGCCGAAAGTCCAGCAACAGCACGATCGCAGAACACTCCACCGATCTGCATTGCCTGATGACGCTGCAGCATGTTTGCAGCCACAAACGGAAACAGGTGATGCTGTGCAAATCTTCTGTCGAGCTGTACAAGAAACTGAAAGTATTTCTGATAAGTGCCTGTTGTCAGCTGTGGCTGTTTCAAGCGCCCACTGCGAGTGATGTCGCATCGGCCGTAAGGAAAGAGGCAAGGAAAAGCACAAGTAAAGTAGCCAGGGGTTTTCTCTTGCACTGCATGTGATCCGACAGCTGGGTACGGAACGGAAATGTTCTGCAAAGCTCTTAGAATCAACTTCTCTTGACGTAGACCCGAGAAATCCCCACCTGGCTGAGCGGCACTCCGATCGATATGAATATCGTCGGAACTGTCTTTGGGACCGGAGTCGGCTGAATTTTCAACTCCAATATCAATGTGCGGCACTTCATCAATGCAGCCATCTTCGGGAAGGGTGTTAAGTAAGTGGTCGTCAATTTCGATAGATTTATACTCTGGGTTATTTAAGCGCAACCAATTTAGTGCTCGTAGCACACGATGTCGCCTTACTCGAAAGTCTTTAACCTTGGTTACACAGGTTCCAGGCATCCGCACCACGAGGAAAGGCAGGTTGGCTGCACTGCAGGGCAAGCGATTAATAAACCCTTGCACATCCTGCTCAAATGCAATAGAATGACCACGGCTTAAGTTACATGAAGATCCACGCAGTAGATATACCGTTTTCACAATATGCAGCCGCGAGATCAAAGCTTGCTCCACGCATGTCAGATCATTCAGGTCAGGGGGCACATCTTCCAGACTGAATCCATTGGCTGGTGAAAATAGTGGGGTGTCTGGAACTCTGCAATATTTACACTTTCCATTATTGTCTACATCAAGATTGGGCCACTGTCGTTCACAAACTTTGCACTTTTTCCAAGTCGCGTATTCGGCAATATTGGCGTCAAATTTAATTCCTAAGCCCAAAAATGGGTTGAAGTCTAGTAAGTAGCTCTTAAAATCGACAGCATCAGCATGCAACCGCATCGCGTCGAACTCCATTTGCCGATATTCTATGAAATCATTGAATGTCGGTTGTAGCGATTTCTGCATCATCCATTCATCATACACAGAAGGCCTCTGGGGGGTGGAGTTGGTACCAACCTCTTCGTTGTCGTTGGCTGCATGTTGTGCCCGTGACGGAAGCTGCGCATCGTCGTAAATCTGTGAGCAAAAAGGAGCTGCATCTTGCGAGGCATTACCAGCTTCACCAGAAGCAGCATATGGTGAATCCACGGGAACACTCGTAGAGGCTGAAGCAGCATCCGGTGGATCTGCGTGAACACTTGTAGTAGCGGCATTACTAAAACGCACTTGCTGAACGTTAGCAGAGAAAGGAGATGAGTGTAGATCAGCTGTGAGAATCAAAAGACAGCAGGTTCTGCCGCCGAGGCCAACTTCTTCCTTGCTGATGGATGTGACAGAGAAATCATTACATCGATACCAGGAATCGTTGTTGTACACATCACAGAAAAAGTGTGATGTACCAAGCTGCTGGCTTCCGGTTTGATGCACTACTGCTGTAGGATAATAGACTCGATTTCCAATTCTAAATTCAGCGACTAAGTTTACTAATGACCGCACGGGCTCTAATGACTCAGTAATGCGCGACAGCTCAACTACTATGTGCTTAGGTGCTTGGTTAAATTCCAAATTTGGCTGGGCATTGGGGCAACATTGCTGTGCGACAGAAATCGTCATCCATCTGACAATTAAATCCTGCAGTGTCATACTATTGGCTGTCGAAGGCACTGGCAATGAAAGCAGTAAATGTCGGCCTTCATATAGCACTGATAAGCAGGTATCACACCTGATAAAAATTGGCAGCTCAAACAAATGGCGTACAGCATCACTCCTAGTTCCAACAGCCAGATGCTGCAACAAAGCCGACAAAAATTCTGCACAATCACCAAACTCACCAACAACGAATTGCGGACCCGCTGCACCTACCGCAGCCACTGCATTGATGAGTCGATGCACATTCTGCTCTTGTCCTGATCTGCTACAATTCGCCAATAATAACTCGACATTCGTGGCAGTAGCTTGCTCTCCGATGTCAGATGCCAACTGGCCCAGGACAGTGCCGGATATCAGACTGGTGAGCGCACTGTTTGCAAAGCAAACGTAACGCGTGTTTGGCCGCGAAATAGGCAGAGGTGAAGCAGAAGAAGAATTCCCTGGAGCATGTGTAGAACGTTATAGAGAAATTAAATATATCATCGGGTCTCGGACCCTAATCTCTTGTGTGGTGAAAGTATAAAAACACAAACTTACTTGCAACCCGACGACCGACGAGCAATCCGAAGTCACGTCCTTCGTGTCCAAACTGACGACGCCCTTTTTCACCAAATTGTTTTCCTTGAACGCCAAATTGCTTTCCTCGTGCACCAAACTCTGGACCCTTCAGCCCTCCGAGTAAATTGAAATTGCAGCTTCTCCTACAGCATGACTGCCGACCTTTCTTCCAAAACAGTCCACATTTTGGACAACTAGCTGGAAACTTCGGAGGGCTCATTTTGTTTCTAATTTAATTTTTACATTTTAATAGACTAATTTATTATTTTATAATACTAAGTCAGTACAACAATATCAGCTAACAATGTCGCTGCAGTAGTGGTGGTGGTCCTTATGTGGGCTGCTTCGTGCTGTGTGGTGTGGTGTGGGGTTGTTTTGTGTTTTCTGTCTTCACATGCACATTAACTGGCCCGAAAGGATTTGGGGTTGGTGTGTGCTGCACAATTGAATAGCAGCCAGCCTTCCTTCCTTAGTGTCAGTGGTGTGTGGCTTTGGCAAGTGCAGGCCAATTGGTTAAGGGGCGAAGGGGAGGTCGGGAGCCTTAGTGTGGCTGGCTGGCTGATGCCCGCTGCTGTGCTAGGCCAGTGAATTCAATGTACATTAACTGCCCCCCTGCTGCGTGGAGCCTGCCTTCCTTAAGGAAGGAAGGAAAGGAAAGTTAAAAAGGCTCTGACTTCTGACCTTGATGCTAAAAATAGCTCAGAAAGGGAAATACTCAATTTTGAGCAGGAAGCAATGGAAATGTTGCAAGTCTGTTTTGGTGATCCCAAACTAATTTTCGACGACGAATCGAATGGCGCAAGTCCCAAGAAAATCGGTAGGGTACGAGCTGAGAAAAAGGGGGGGGGTTTGGCACATCAGACCTACCGGGGCATCATAAACCTAAAGACTCGCTCCGCTTCGCTCCGCTCGAAATTAACTTTTCGGTGTTATGAAGTTTCGACCGTGTGAAATTTCGACCTTATGAAGTTTCGACCTTGTGAAATAAATTGCTTTTTGACGTTGTGAAATTTCGACCTTGTGAAACCCTCCCGTGCTTCAGGAGCTGTGTTTCAGGCCCTTAGACCAGATCTTTACTCAGGCGTTTCCCGGATTGTATGCTGAGCTTCGACTCAGGAAAATGAGTGATACAAGGCGCTTAATTCTGATACAAATCTTGTTTGGCTAGTTATTATTATTATTGTTATTATTATTATCATTATACCATAGAAACGGTTATTAAAACACGTTGTGCGGAGTTGTGCCGAAAATCCGCCTGTATTTATAGTAATTGGGATGTGATAAAGCTTTTTTTAAAATAAAATATTTTGTCAGCTTAGAAAAACATAATGTAGAATATTTTTATGCGCTCGTATTATCGAATGCGCATAAAATACTACTTACAGTAAAATATATCTCTTCCAGAGACGCCTTGTGCTTGTCCAGAAGTTGCAGTCTGTCCTGAATCCATCGCGCTACAAGTAAATGATAGGATTTTAGTCATGTCTAATACATCATTTGATGTCATATATTGACAAACAGAGATCTGATACACATGCTGTCTCTGATATTAGTTCCTAAGACTAGACATACCGCTTTGGAGCAGATAAGCAACGTTTGAGCGCCAGATGTAATGAGCCAGCGTGTAAGTACGCCGGTCGATGCGCATCTCTTTTAGGTGAGGCCCGTATGGCCTAAAAGCAGTGTTTAGTCTTTCGCAGTGCTCGCCATCGGTCAGTCCGCAGCCTTTAACGAAGCGCACTGAATTTCGGAGCTGAAGAAAGAGTTTTTTATCATGTAAACATTTTAAAGCTTAAAATAGTTCTCTAACTTTTCTAGATTTTTGTATTTACAAAGCAGTGACAGTGAAGGGGGCTAAAATAAAAGCTCAAGAGTTTAGTGAGTCTGGCGATAACCAAACTGTACCCAACTCAGGTCATGTCTATTTGTAAAGGGCTCTCCATAAGCGACAGGCGCTATTTTTTGTCAGAATTTCGGTGCGGGCCGCCCTCCCTAATTCCAACCTGGTGTCATAAAAGAAGATTTATTGTAGAAAAATCTTAAGCATGGCTTTCTAGAAATTTGAAAAAATGAGAGAGACTTCCATACCCGACAGGATGTCTTGTGGCCATAGGCATGGAAAGCATTTACGGCGGGAATGATACTGGAGACAGCGGAATCCATTTTGATGCGCCATAAACGAGAGGTCATTTCACAGGCCACGTCGTAGATAAAAATAACATTTCCGTTAGTACCACTTCTGTCCAGAAAAGAACGGAGGCAAGTTTCTGGGTAGATAAGGCGCTCCCCAGGAGTACGAATGTCCGAGCATGCGACAATGACGGAATGGCGGCATGACAAGAGATAAAGGGCGTGGACGTCTAGGGCGTGGCAGCCGATTCGCCGAGCCGAGATACCCGCTCGCCAATTAGGACAACTTAGCGGATCAGGGGCGTCACCAGCATCAATGCTCTGGATTGGAACATGAACGAAGGGAGCAGGTAGTTGGCAAGGAGCGAGTCGGGCTCCAGCACCTCGTCTGCGACGAAGGCCTAAACAGGCATCACCAGAGATGCACGTGGTAGAAGGTGGGGATCTAGGCGCTTCCTATGAAGTTAAGAGCATTGACGGATCTGCCTGTTCTGTAATTAATAATATTAAGAAATTCACGGAATGATTCTAAGTACATACTTTTCCTGAGCAGAATAGACAATCTGTTGGCCATGGAACGACTTGTCGGATGAACTGCCGATACCTTAGAAGGACGTTATTGCGGCGAAGACAATTGTAAAGGCCAATCCAGCTCTAAAATAACGGAGAAAGTAGAATTATAAATACATACGTTACATAAAATTATGTAACGAAAAACTGATTCTCCTTACGCTATAGTTTTGCTAACCGGAAATGCACATGCAAATATGCACATACACGATAGACTAAATTACTGCACTGCTGTACATACTATAACGCATATAAATTGCCATAGAGTGCATGTATCACCACTAATTTTTAATAACTTACTCGTTGACTAGCCTCAGATATATTTCGAAAAGTCAACTGGCACCGCACCGCCCTAAGAAGTGACATCTTGCCATCAGAAGTGAGAGCCTAGCAAGTCAAGAAGTCTTTTGTCAATAAATGTATTTCTTTCTACATTCGCAAAGGAAAGTAGCCTGCAGTGAGCATCGCTCCGGTAACGGTACACGTGGAGCATAGATGGACCGACACACAAAGACGATCTAAAAATAACATTTGTTTAAAAAATGTTTAATATACATATTATACTACATTTACTTTGCGTAAATCTACTGTATTTTACGCTAAATGAGCAGTAGCTTGCTCCAAGCGCACATTTACCGAATCTAAATGCTGCGAAGCAGAAATATTTCTAGAATGCTATAAAACAGTTACACAATCATGCGGACGAGTATTCCACGAGAACACAAGGATTTTCATATAAGTCTTTCAATTCTTTTCGCCTTAATAAGTAACGTAAAAAATAAAACAAATAAACCTGTCCATTAAACCTACAAATCACGAAAAACTGATTTACGACCAAAGTAGTCATAAACGTCATAACGGGACAGGAAAGTTAGCCTTTGCTTATCCCCTTCTACGAGTGCAACATTGTCATAAATTTTCTTATCTACTCTACACAACTCTAAACTTGGATTTGGGTTTCGACAGCCCGACTATCGGTTGCGTTGTCACTTGATATTAAACTTAGCAAACAGGAAACTTTGCAAATTGTTCAGGACAGGTTTGCGCCCTTATCTACGTGAGGAGAGATAAGGAGCAAATAGTGTGGGAACTTGAGCCCTAGGCAGAATTCACCCACCTATGTTGACAAAACGGCCGCTTCTTTTTGCTTCCCAAATTCGCTTGCAATCCAGACGAGCGGACCAGGGACCAGAACAGACGGGGATAAGCTGAAGGGCGTTTTGTCTGGCGTGCAATAAGAAATAGGTTTCTTTGTTTACCCTTGAAATACATACAGCATAACTTTGAGTTGACTTGCCTCTGCGGTGGGGCAAGGTAGCAACTTAAAATCCACTATTTTATGGAAATTCGAAGCAGATAAGACAAGTGTCCATGTCGCTGTTATTTGCCAAGTCAGCTAGTCAGAATCTTATTTTTCAAAGACATACATGTTACTGGACATACAAAATTAATCCCGTTCATAGAACTGTGTCTATGTATATACGATTTCTTTTGGCATCATTGCATCTTAAAATCGTACAGGAAGCACAAAAAAATACTGCCAGGATCTGTCATTTGTCGTGGATAAGCTGTATATATGAGACATACAATTTATACTGTTCATACAATTGTGTCATGTGCACAAAATGTCCTTCCGCGTCATTACAACTGAAAAAGAAAAACAAAAAAATCTTTCCACATGCCCGCACATCTAGCACGTACCTGCACTGTTCTTTTCTACATTCTTTTTAAACCAATATTTAACATGTGATAGTGGCTTCGACTTGGTTCTTCAGCAGCAAGCATAATTAAATAAACAAGTGATATCACTTGGCCCTAATAAACAACGGAAATTATTAAAGATGTGTCTCGGGTAATCAACACCACTTCATAATTCCAAAATGTTCTCAAGAGCATAGGCTATGCTTGCTGCTGCGGCAGGGAAGGGCCTCCTTCTCTTTCGAGAGGTCGAGTGAGAGGAAGAGTGAGAGGTGGAGTGAGAGATCGATTTAGAGGAAGAGTGAGAGGTGGAGTGAGAGGAAGAGTGAGAGTTAATTCCTTCCATGTAGGCCTCATCTCTGTCTGTTATGTTAAACTGAAGTAGAGTGAGAGGTGGAGTGAGAGGTGGAGTGAGAGGAAGAGTGAGGGGTAGAGTGAGAGGTGGAGTAAGAGGTTTAAGTTTAAGTTTGATTAATTATAATTATGCATGTTAATTTTTCAGACTAACAACCGCGCCGTCCCTCAAGTTGAACCCATCTGCAACGTCGATTTGTCCTTCACCGACAGCGAGGAAGAGGGCGAGTCACGCGTGGATCAATCGCTTCGCATCGCCCTAGCCGTATGCGGATTAAAGGTACGTCAATTAATAGCGATTGGTGTGGCTGTATGAAGTTGATTTAGGAGCCCAAGTTTCTCTTTGCGTAATTGTCCAAAGGGGAGATTTCGATTTAGACGGATGAGAAAACAAATTAAAACATTTTTAACTACACCCCCGCAGCCTGAGCCTGTGCCGACCGTTAAGACGAGGCCGGCTCGGAGGCTGAGCCGGTCTACCATCAATTATCGTCCCCCGACAACCGCTAAAGATACGACGGAACGCGTCAAAGGGAAGACGGACACCGCGATCGCCGTTGCACCTGCAGGCAAAAAGGGACTGGGCGCCTTCGCAAGAATAAACCTAGCTGCCAGGGCGTATGTCGACGAGTTCGCCAGAATCCTGCTGAACGAACAGGAAGCGATAAGGCGTGAAGTTGAACCCAACTCCGACTGGCTGCTGTTTGAATTTAAATTTAACGGTAAATTATGGGTAATAGATGCCAGCAACAGCGATGGATTGGGGAGGTATCTAAATCTGCTTCTTCTACTGCTCCCAACTGTAAAGCGAAGTTCATAATCATCGAGCAAGGGCTGCGACCCGTCGTTTATTTTGTGACAACCCAATATGTTGCAGCCGGCACAGAACTTACGTTCGACTATACGGCTGGTAAAAGTATTAACAGTGACGTTCTTGTAAAGAACCCCTGGCTGCGAGACTAGATAGACAGACATGCTTCTATACTCGTTTAGTTTATTTTGCGTAACTTGCATCACGTAACCGTGTGTATTTATAACTATGTATCCTCTTTGTGGTAAACTACTTTGGTAAACAAAAGCACAAAAATTCACAACTATTTATTCATCTCGCTAAATCTATACCATTTAAGAAAAACGCGTCGACCTCTCTCCTGTCAATTTTTTCCTCCTTCCCCGCAAACACTGATCACCTAATGTATAACTAAGTATAATCTTTCGACTGTTTAAAATAACTAGTCGCACGAATAAACATCACCTCAGTTGCTTTTCTTTGAACTCCTTTCTCTTTTGTATATATGTCTTACTGTCTGTTACAAAATGCTTATGCTTATACCGTCATCAAAATTAATGAAAAAATAAAAAAATACAAAACTCGAAAATAAAAAACGCATTATAGTATAACTTGTCTTTTTCTACTAAAATTTTTAAAACAACAAAACAGCATAATCTATGAAAGCGAAATAAATATCCTTTGCTAGCCATTGCAATCATTGGCCAGCTCTAAACCTCCGAGTAAACCTTAGTCAAGAATAAGAATCTTTTCATTGAGATTAGAATTCCTGAAACTCCTAATCCGATCTTTTTGTGAAACAATATTTTCCACCAGTTGTAAGCTTACAAAAAGAATCGTGAGTAACCATTAAACGCTTGTGTTTGGGAATCACTTTCTCTCGGTAATTTTATAGTCGAGATGGTAGCAAGGCCATGATACAAAGTTGTGCAGAGTGAACGCATTGAATAACATTGAATAACATTCAAGAGTCAATTGAATAACATCACATCTCCCCTCTGAGTCAGTTTTCTCCCATCACAGCTGCAGTCTCTCAGGTGGGCCACGTGCTCTCAGAGGGTACCGCCGGGGATTCATGGCATCCCGACGCGAGTTGCTCTCTGGTCCGTCGGCGGGTTCATGTGCCGCCTCGCAGATGGTGGCGCCGCTGGCGACAGTATCAGGAGTGGCGCGCGCATCGCCAGCTCCCAGGGTCGAGTCACCGCCGCCATCAGTCAGCGGCTGGCCGGCATCAGCGATGTCGAGGTCGAAGCCGTCAGCACGGGCCGCCACCAGCTGATCCGCATGTGCTGACCGCGCTGCGAGTCGACGATGCAGTTGCGGCTGCCAGCGCCCTTGATGACGCCCTCCGCCCAGCGCGGCGTGTCGCCGGCCCTCGCACCGGCGCTGAAGTCGCGGAAGAGCACACGATCACCGGTTTGGAACTCACGCGCCGCCTTCCTACTCGGTAGCAGCTTCTCCTGTCGCTGTAGTACGTCATTGGCCAGTGACGGTGCCAGTAGATCCAGGGGCATCGGAGCCGCCGGCCGATGAGTAGTTGGCTGGGAGCGACGCCGCTGACGCTGTGCGGCGTGTTGTGGTAGCCGAGCAGCAGTCCCTGGAGCTAGGCATCAGAAAGACCACTCTTGAGCAGATGCCGCTTTGGAACATGGACGAAGCGCTCGGCTTGGCTATTCGTGGCAGGATGGAAAGGTGCCAAGAACACATGACGAATGCCATTGGCTCGGGTGAATTCGGCGAACTGCGGCCCGTTGTCGGACACCAGCGTGCGCGGGATGCCTTGGCGGGCGAAGATCTCCCGCAGACTCGCGATTGTGGCTGCCGCTGTGGTGCAGCGCATCCGCACGACCTCCAGCCACTTGCTGTGGGCGTCCACCACCACCAGGTACACATGACCGTCGACAGGCCCGGCGAAGTCGACATGCAGGCGCTCCCACGGCTCCGACGGGAACGGCCACGGCTGCAGGGGCGCCTTTGGCGGGTCGGGCTGGTTGAGCTGACAGGTCCTGCAGGTATTTGTTGCAGCCTCCAAATCGCCGTCGATTCCTGGCCACCAGACGTAGCTGCGAGCTGGGGCGCGCATTCTGTTGGTGCCTGGATGCGCCTGGTGGAGCTCTTGGATCACGTAATCGCGCAGCGCCGCTGGTACTACGACTCTGGCGCCCCACAACACGCAGCCTTGGTCAACCGACAGCTCCGTCTGCCGCTGGGCGTAAACGCTAAGCTCGGAGCCGATAGGCGCCCCATTCTGCAGGCAGCGTAGCACGCGGCACAGCGATGCGTCTGTCCGCGTGTGTCGCGCCACTGTCTGCGCCGTGACGGCCGATCCGGCCCCCTCGTAGAGTAGCAGCGAGTTGACGGCGCTAGGTGGAATCCCCGTGCTTTTCGCTAACACAGATATCGATGTATATCTGAAGAGACTAGATCACTACTTCACATGCAAAGATGTGAAAGAGGAGGCGAAAGTGGCCACACTTGTCACGGCAATCGGCGCGGAGGCCTACACGGTGCTACGCAATCTGTGCCAGCCTGTCAAGGCAGCGGACAAGACGCTGGACGAGCTGTCTGAGATTCTGCGCAACCACTATGCACCGAAGCCTCCAGTGCTGGCAGCTCGATTTCGTTTCCAGCGGCGCAGGAGATGGCAAGTAAGCCGGCGGCGGCCGTCGCCCTGTTGCGCACGCTTGGAGGCAAGCGGAGCCAGCGCCGAGGTGCCACTCCAGCTGCACTCGGCGGCGAATCTCCGCATCAACGAAGCGTCAAGGGCGGAAATAGCGGCAACTGCGGCAAAGGCGGAGACAACGGCCGAGATGGTGGAACCTGCGCAAGCTGTGGTGGCGCCCACAGCCGTCAACTCTGCAAGCTGCGAGACGCCAAATGCCATGCATGCGGCAAGACGGGCCACATCCGCAAGGTCTGCCCAAGGCGCAGGCTCAAGCTACAGCAGCGTGCTTGCTGGAAAGGAGCGCACAGTGATGGATTCTACGAAGGGCCCAAGAACCCGAATCGTCACGAAAGCTGTCTGCAAAACCGCCAAGACAGTCCATAAACTGGGGGAGTTGATTAAGTACTCTGCCCAGCTAGGCACGATCCCAGGCGTCGAGAGGGATACCCCACTCGATAAGACGCAATCTGCCACCCTGGTGGTCTGGCATATCCTGCACAGAATCTACCACCAATTGCCCAAGATGTCGTATGAAGATTCATACTATACGACCGACTTTATGCTCACCCAAATCGAGCGACTAAAAGTGGCGTTCATGAGGGATCACAACGATGCACTTGTGAAAGTAATCCGGGTGGCGGCGTCTGATTCCAGCCGGACCAGGCAGACAGGCGGTAACTACGATGTTTACTATGACATCGACGAATTCGACCAAGTGCCGCAACTGCAAGACAAGCAGTCGCAGCTCATTGCGCCTGCGCTGTCCTATGAAGCAGAGCTAAACAGCCGGTTCTACGCCTCCAACGACAAACTGTCAGTCGTTTGTCTTGAACCAAGAGAGTACCTCAGCTTTGTGTTGCTGTATCTCAAGACGGCTGGCAACATGGCTGCCGCTATCCAGCGGCTGTCTGACATCCAGAAAGTGTTGGGGCAGTTAATCTGCACCAACCACAGGATCTGTGACTACCGCCGACCCCAAGAACCGTGCCATCGGTCGAAAGGTGCCAAAATTCGTAAAACCTTCGGCTTAAGCGGAGGCAAATTCGATATGCTCTTACGCGAGGGGCAATGGGCCACTCGCAGAGAGGCAATCAAGAGAGCCAGGCTGCTAGGCCCTGGCTTCCGAATTATGTTTCTAGGCCCGCTGAACAGCTCATTGCGGACGGCCGTCAAGTCCAAGCCGGCTGGCCCCAGACAGGGCCCCCAGAAGCGGAAACTAACCCGTGCGGAACAATCCAGCATGGACGACATGGTGAGACAGGAGTGCAAGCGTAAAGCCTACACCGAGAAACACTGGGAACGGTCATACGGAGCTGCTAGATCGCAGTTGACAACCGGTGCACAAAGACGCATACTCCCGTACAGCTGGCCGCACGGGGAGCACACGGCTGAAATGGCAGAAGGCCAAGATGGCTCTCCTCACGAGTCTCCGGTTCGCGCCGCCGACAGTCACCCGAAGGTTCCTGCCAGCTGGCCTAGCTTACATGGAAATGCCACCGGCCAAATGGGACCCGGTAGAAGTTTGCACTACGTTCAATGATACTGCAAACATCATCTGCAAAGACCAAGAACGCTACAACTTCCTGCTGGCCGTGACCGGAACATGAGTCGCAACCAATGCGGAAAGGGCCTCCATCTTCGGAAAGGAGGGGCCCAGCACGCAGGACTGAGGGTGAGGCCCCCTCGGCTGAGGAGGCCACAGACCTACCCTCAAAGATCGCCAGTAACGCCCCACCAACAGGGTGAAGGTTGTCGCCGAAGCCGATCCGAGTTCAACACTCATGGTGTTCCTCGGTAGCTCTACGCCTGCGCCTGCATTCTCGGCTGACGAGATGGACGTGGCCGTGGACTTCAGCACAGCGCAGAAGGACGTAATCGACCTGTGCACTCGCATCGCCGCGGGCGGAACTGTGTCCACCGCTGGCATCCGTGCAGGCGCGACCGGCTGGGACGCCAAGGTCGTCCCTTGAAGCTGAGCATGCCAATGAGGCACATCTCCATTTGTGACAATTTCTGAACAATCCTCATGATTATTCACTTTCCCACGTTTGTATTGCACACCCCATATTTATACAGGTTGTGTGAATCGGCTGCAGCCGCTGAATAAGACAGCTTCAGAAGTATGACCATTGCATGCATGCACGCTTGGTAAGTATTGAACATTGAATAACATTCAATAACATTTAAGAGTCCATTGAATAACATCACAATCTGAGTTCTGGATTTTTTTAAATGATGATCAGACACTTGGACTAACCTTCATACCATCACCCAAAACACACCTATTAACGTGTTCAGGCCTTCTGAAAACTCTTTACCTGTCTACCCAAGGAATCTATGTCGCTATTCTAGACAACCAAAAGAACAATTTTACTGCCATCTTACGCTCACAGATTAAAAATGATCAGGCGACTAATCTGACAACTCACTCAACAGTCGCAAGCGTAAGCACAGTATCCATAAAATCGAGGCTCAGGCGTTCATCCGCTTTGACACTTCCTGCTCCGCCCACTCGATCTCAAAATCTGAATCGACAAATATTGACGACACATTCCCAACCTAGTCAACGGACAACAGCTTCCACAGTCGTAACGACATTTTTGGACGTAACACGTATGTCAACCACGTCTTCGCCGTTGACAGGAGTCACTCCGAAAGTCATAGGCCAAATAATCAGTGAATCTCTCGACCTATATCGCACACCAGTTCATGAACCTTCCGAATCACTACCTGACATATCTGATTTACGAAGGTCGAAACGTCAGCTAAAAACGACACAAAAGGCTAACACTACCGATGTAGTTACAACTTCTCAATCACTTGTTTCGGCCGAATTTCTGTCTGCACAACTACAAGGCATTGCAACAAAACTACATCAAGATATTAAGGAGACGAATACAGTTGACGAATACACAATGCAAAATGTACACCCTGAACTTAAAATACAACCGACAGCTGTACTATACAAATCCTACACTTGCCGCACGATTACTATTACAAATTCCATTCGTGCGAGCACGGTCCATCGCTGGATATATCTTTGCACATCAATTTCAGCCGTTACATAATTTTCTATTTGTACAACCGTACTATTTAACTGGAATGTGCTTTACGCGTTTCATTTACGGTTCAAAACCAAACTGTACTCGTTTTCCTTGACACGACAACTCGTATTATATCCACAGCGAAACCTATGTTAATACCATGCTCATCAGTCTCTAACTACTACCTTCCAAAACGATCGATGCTTCAAAACGAATCTCAACTTCACTATGTTTACACCAACTACTTCTGATTTGACTACAGACGAAACTTACGGATTGGCGGACCTACAACCTTCCATCATGCAGAAGATCTTTACTCCGCTGGGAGACATCAACTATACATCACTAAGAAGTCCTATCACTGTCACCGATCTAATAACACAGTTCATACACACACGTGATTTCTTAGTAACTTTTCAAATTAAACAATACCGGCCAATTCAAACTCGGTTTCGATCCTATCAGTGGCCTTGATACACACTCAGTGCTTATAAACGTGTGGTCCAATTCCCTGTTCAACTGGGAACGTCTCAAGGCTATAGCGCTTCAAGTTTTGTGTTCTTTGTTTCTATGTTTCCTACAGGTAGTCTAGAGGTTATTTGCAGTCTTGTTGTCTTCGTCCCTTCCGGAGCCGTACCTCAGGTTTAACTTAAGAAAGAACTCAAACACAGTTGTCTAAGTAATTAATTTAACCGAGCTTAAAGATGACTCTATCTCTATCGCGGCGAAGAGCATTTTTCCGCGCTCCACTTTTACTTATATCTTGTTTGAAACTCCTCCTTTCTGGGGAGGTGGCAATACTTTATCAATAAGACACTTAAGATAAAAAGTTGAATGAGGTCGCAGCCTCGAGTTTGATATAGCACAAAGTATTAGACTACTTGGTTGGCAGGAACGCCAACCCCTGTCCTAAGGAGGGTGGGTCAAAGGCCTAAAAGCGTTGGTTGAGTTAGAAGAGTACCCGTTTCTATGGAATCCCCTTTATCTAGTGTTTGTTGTCACCGTCCCTCCGTCGCTCAGGTCTTCTTGGGCGGTCCCGGCCTCCTCCAGGTCTCATCTCCAGATAGGGCTCAGGCAGGCTCCGATGTTGTAGGCATGGCCGGGCCAGGTCGCGTCAGGCCGTTCCAGGTCGGGTGAGTCCGGGCGGGTCCAGGTCACGTTGGACCGACGTTGGGCAGGATCGGATCAGATTAGGCCGGGCCGTGTCGTATCGGGCCGTACCAGGTTGTGTTGGACCGGGCCGTATTGCGCTGAAATGCAAGTGAAGACTCGGTGCGAGTGTTTATCTAATCTGTCTATTCTTAGTTGCTTGACCTCTAGGCGAAAGTTTTCTCTCGAATTCTTTTCAGATTTTTAAGTCTTATATCATCCCCCTTTTGAAGAAATCCTTGACTGGTCAAGGGAGTTGCAGCTTATTGCCTTATTCTCGTTCCTAATTGTCCTATTTCCAGTAGCCTTGTAAACATAAAAGACGTTGAAATCTAAAACTCTAAGAAGAAATTAAATAAGTAATTTTATTTAGTCTAGAGTTCATTAGTAGATAGTTAAAATTGTCCATCCTCCGGCGGCTCCGGGTACTCTTTCCGGTAGTACCGCCGGAGACTTCTAATTGTTGGCCATGGCGGATGTTTAGGTGCCGGTTCGGGCTGATGTAGAGAGTTGTAAAATGTGCTTTTTGCTTAACGCGCTACTTAAAGTAATGCCATAAGGAACTCTTAGCTACAACATTTAATCTATTTTTAGGAATGAGTCATGCGCTATTTTTAGAAACAAGTCATGTGACATGAAACCGGAGAACCGGTTCTTGACAGCTGTGTTTGCTTGAATTCCAAATATGGTAAAGCAAACAATTATGATTCATCGGTTTCTGCGTCTGTGTTTACACAATATTCCAAATATGGTAAAAACTCACAATCATGACTCACTAAACAAATATGTGTGACCTAAGTAAACACCCGGTAGTAGAACCGGTTTTTCCCCAAAATTTTACTATAAATACAAGCGAAAATCCGAGCTAAAAATTCAGACTCGGAGCGGTCCACCGGACTTCAAAACACCTTACGAAGAAGAGGACTCATCTCTGAGGGAAAGACAAGTGGTAAGCGCTTTACTAGACAGAGTTACTTATTGCTAGCAATAGTTGTTGAATCGAACTAAGTTTACGAGAGCCACATATCGTCGATACATTGAGAAAGGCCTCCTTGTTTCCTAGGATACATTCCTAGAGGATTATTGATTTGATTTGAGTTATCCGTTATCTTTCGGAGGTAACGAAGAAGACGCCCTTCAGGAGGACCTATTAGAGATATACAAGAGAGATTTCAATTGTTCACTAGGGCGCACGTTTCTATTGTGAATTCCGAGCTCGAGGAAACCGAAAAGTAATCTGATTCGCTCTCGTCATTTATTGGCCAACAGACAAACTCAAGCAGCTGCCAAGAAGACAAAGAAGACAAGAAGACTACAAAGACTCAAGAAGCAACAGAACCGATACTTCACGGTCGATCAGTACAAGGAGAAGAAGAATCGCCGGCTTTCGAAGACCAGAAGACTACAAACTACTCAAGGAACAAGAAGCAATTGCAGTAAGTCTCACGTGACTATTATAAATTCCTAGGCAATTGTTCCCCATTGTCTAGAAGTGGGAGTTTCGTGTGTCTGATCAACACACGAAACTCTTCACTGATACTCGCCCTGGGCCTCCCAGGTGCCATGAGCTTGTCTGATGGTGTATAGTTGCTCCAGGTAAAGCTCCTGGATGTCGTCCGTGGATGTGGCGGTTGTTCTGCCGCCATCAATATCTTCCGCGGTCACTTGTGTGACCGCGTCGGCCTTCACTACCGGCCGCCCCCGGATATCAATATCGCCAATTTTTTCTCCAGGGCGGCGGTTATAATCGTTATCAGCCATGGTACGTGCTGAAAAGGTGTCCAAGACGTATAACTTTCCTATAGGTTGACTTCATCCCTTAACATATTTCCTAAACATCCTCCTAATTTCTCTCCGGCGTACTTGTTGCTATTGCCTATCTGCTTATTATTGACTTCTAAAATTCGATTGAAATTTAGTTAAACAGAAGCGAGGTTTGTAATAACGTATAGATGATATTCCTTAATAATCAATTTTCATGAGAAAATATGCTCCTTGAGGACCCAGTCGATTAATAACATTCCTGGGCCTCGCAGGATGATAACATGATTTGAATCATAGCGTTGTAATGGTTATAGCAATGTGGCATGTGGTTTTAATATAATGTGCTCTGATTTGGCTGTGTCTCGTTTACTCTTGGCAAGCTGAATTCTTGACTATAGTGTGTTTGTTGTCTGTGTCCTATCTTTGTTTACTGAGGCAATGGTTGGTCTAATCCACTCTGGGCATGTGACTTCTGTGGGGCCTGGTGTACTTTAGGTCTCGAAGATGGCCCGGGGCACTCCTGACTTTACTGTTCATCTCTCATGATGTACTCTATGGCCCATTCCCCGCGGCGGAGGGGTGGCTGTAAATTTTCGCTCTCGGGCCTCCGTGCTTTCTGAGGCTGGGCTATATCAATGCCTTCCCCAGAGTTCTCTTCGCGCTCTAAGGTGGCTATTTTTTGTCCGGTTTCTTTTGTCTGCACGAGCCATCCGCACCGCTATGTCGCACATCCGCACCGCATCCGCACCACCGAAATTGAACAGCTTACGAAGCTCGTGGCCACCTTGGAGGCCGGGGTTCGTCTGCTTGAAAATCGTCTGGCCCTAGAAGTGGCGCTCACAACGTCCCTGGAGCGGACGCTGGCTGCTGTTTGAGCGTTGGACAATCTGGCGGGCTGGGGGCCGGAGGGCGATTGTGCATCGTCGTTATTGTTATCGTAATCTGGCTGTGCTGCCGGCGCCGTCGGGGCCCTCTGGCTGAGCCTGCTGCCCATGCTTAATCATCTACCTCAGTTTACTTCTTTGACTCTTTATGTTTTCTCATTTTATGTATACTGTACTTGTTTCTTAAATTTCTCTCGTTTGTTGTTTGTACTGAGCTGATGCGTAATCGTGTCGGGGTGTGTAGTGTAGAATAAAACAAAAGTGTTGGATCATGGAATTTCAGTAGAGCTTGTCTTTGTACTTCTTCATTATTCTAAGCTTAAATTCACTTTGATTAACGGGCCTGGCTTCCCCTAGTTCACTGGTCCGATTGTTCGAGATGTGAATCACCTCCCGAATTTCTTTTAGTGAACTGGGTTCTGCTTTAAGGATTGCACATTAAGTGTGAGTGCCACGAGGATAGAACGTCCAATCGAATTGTCTCACGCAACGATAGGACAGAAAAGTGTCTCAGCTCTCGTGTCTCCTTATGCCCCTAACACTTCCGGTCCCTAAGCTCCTACTGAGAAGCGGTGGCTTGCGAAGCTTCCAGTGCCATTTTTAGTTGCAGTCACTGGAGCAGCGCTGGTAAGTGCGGATTACTCGCTTCTCCGTCTCCTGGTTGCTGATACGAATTCCATGATAATCCAACGCTTTACACAGATGCTTAGCTAACGTGGTGCATCCAGCATGCCCAGGCGAACATCAAATAGTTTCATCTCACCATGCCGATTGGGCTTGCTATGAATGGGCTGTATATCCATGAAGTTGTACAGCTCCGTGAATGAAAGGTATTTTTCTCCCCGTCTGTAGCTCTCCCTCACTATTGTTGGACATTGCGGCAGCCCCTTTCTCGATCTTCTGATTTCCCATTGGGCTTGGAGATGTCGCCTTTGCTGTTCAATAGCAGCGCTGTTTCTAATGTTCACCTCCTTCCCGACTGCTAGGCTTAGTTCTGCCGACGTAAACAGTGGCTTGACTAATGTGTAGGCTGTGATCGGCTCGTCGATAGTGCAATCATCCACTGTATCTAGCTCCGTCGAATACATCTGATTATCCAAAGGGCGGGTTAAATATTTGTGGGTGATTAAATAGTGACTACTTATAAGTAGAGTAACATATTCTATTCTAAAATCAGAGTGCACATCAAAATAATAAATATTTGAAAATGCAAAATTGCCCGTCTACTTCCTCCCTTCCTTGGCATCAACTGTCAAGAAAGTTTCACTTTGCTCCAAAAATCTATAAAAGCTTCTTCCCATCACTCACACTCACCACTCTCAAACTCGATTACACTCTGTCACATTGCGACTCTGCTCGACCTTTTCTGCGACGCTACTCAAGTCTAATCTGTCTGCCGTCTATCTCTCACCGTGGTTGTGTGGACCATCGCTGCCGAAGTCATCACATCTGTCCAAATCTGCCTGACAACTGATACCTGGCACTTCTCGCTGTCTACACCCGGACGAGTAAAACGCACCCGGATTGATTACGGCTACACTGATCGTGACTTAATCTCTCTTTTATCCATCTTTCTCGTCAGATTTTTTTTCTCTACTATACTTTCTGTCCAACATGGAAACCTATTTTATCACTATCAATCTTGCCGCACTCTGGCTCGATCTCCATTCTTCTTCCAGTCCTCAGAATCAAATGCTCTCTCTCCTAGGTGAACATGGGTGGAGTTCTGTGTTAGCATGCCTCACTGGTAAACCTTCTGGGGCAGCTACATTCTGGGGCATCAATTCTCTCTCCCATTGTTCTTCACCTCATTTCTCTCCTCTTATACCGCTACTACGGCCTTACGTATACCAATTCTAAACTCCAACCCGTACCTTTGGGTTGAGAGTTAAGAGTTGAGAGAGAGCCAGTCAAAGCCTGCAAGAACTAAGAATCTGGCAATTTTATTTCTTAGCCATATGTAGCATTGCTATTTAGCTCCTGTCCTTAGCATAAAAATAGGATATTACATTTAGATTACTAGGATAAGGAATAAAGAATAAGGAAATACTAAATGAATACTAACAATACTAATAAAGTGTTACAATTTAATCTATGCGATTTTTACATCTACGCGCGATTGTAGAAAGCCAAAAAATATGCAGCTCTCCCTCCTGCGCGAGGATGCGTTTGCAGGAGCTCTAGGATTAGACTAGAGACTCCTGCCCTATGGCAGCCTTTGGCCGGATTAGTATAAAAGCACTTACACTGAGAGAAAGTAGCCCGACCGTCCCGTTCCTTCTTCTCTTGCAATACTATTCAATCTCCTAGCTCGATCCGATATCTCTTAGTCGCTGGCCTACAAGATCCACATAATTAAGAATACTTCATTGAAATTGGAATTGTGATTCCTGGAAACTCCACCCAGATCTTATTTTGAACCCTTTTCTATTCTTTGGTTACCGACTCAGGATCCCTGAGTAACAATTAAATACTTGTGCTTGGGAATTACTTTCTCTCAGTGATTGTAATAGTTTTAGTAATTTATAGTGAGTTGTCATCTTTTTAATTGTTTGCCTTAACACCATCAAAATATAATACGATTGAGAATATAACATCAAAAGTGAGTGCAACATCTGGAGAAGATAGTCGAATTTCCCACGCCTCCTTATTTCTTAGAAATTACCGCTTGAACTAGATTCTCTGCAAGAGATGACAATTGGAGATAACGAGAACATTCTATAAGCTAGACACCAATAGCTCGGAGGCGAAAACTAAAATATTTCAAAACGATCACCAACATGACGCCCATACACCTAGACCTACTAGACGAAACTAACTGCGAGGAGGCCAGCATAAACGACTTAACGAGTAACATAAAATCATGGCCAGTACCATGGCGTTTAAAAGCACATCGTCAAAGGCTCTTACTGCTCGCCCACAATATTGCTGAAAGAACCAACGGCGTTCGACACCTTCCTCATGTTGATGGAACGGACCGAAGCAACTACCTACACACCACTGCAAAAACCTTTTTGGCCGATAAGCAAGATGGTGGAAAAAATAAGGCGACAACACCAAACACACCTAAACAACATCATCTAAGGGTGAATGAAAATCCAACACCTTTCTTACATTCACTATCGCCTCTTAATTACAATTTTGCCTACAATTACCACTAACTAATACGTTCGTAACGGATATATAGATATACATAATGACAACTATTGCTACTGCTCGGTGATGGTATTAACTCTCACGCTTTAGGTATGTTTTAAATCGAATTATCAACTGTTTCGCTATGTTTTTGCAAATCTCTAAAATTCTATCACACAACTGTTTCAACAATAAGTTGCATATAAGTATATTCTCCTACATCTTTACATCAAAATTTTATTTGTCAATAATAAATTCGGGACGAATTTTTTCGTAAAAAAGGGAGATATTGTAGAGAGTTGTAAAATGTGCTTTTGCTTAACGCGCTACTTAAAGTAATGTCACAAGGAAACCTTAGCTACAACGTTTAATCTATTTTTAGGAATGAGTCATGCGCTATTTTTAGAAACAAGTCAAGTGACATCAAACCGGAGAACCGGTTCTTGACAGCTGTATTTGCTTGAATTCCAAATATGGTAAAACAAACAATTATGACTCATCGGTTTCTGCATCTGTATTTACACAATATTCCAAATATGGTAATGTTCACCTGAAAAAACCCCAAAACGTTGCTGATCAAACCAGTCTGACCTCACTGTGCAAACATGTATGCCCAATGTAAACACCTGGTAGTAGAACCGGTTTTTCCCCAAAATTTTACTATAAATACAAGCGAAAATCCGAGCTAAAAATTCAGACTCGGAGCGGTCCACCGGAAAATTTATATTCAGCGCTGCAGTCATTGTCTATGTCGCACTTATCATTTTTCTCTGCAACATTGGACGCATCTGTGTCGCCTCTACGCTTCATTATGGTCGCACACACCGTGTCGCCCTGATTCGTCGCATGTCTAACGAAAACGTTCAGCCATCACCAGCGACAAATCATAGGCAGACGCCATCGTTCACTTTACCTCAACCGCTTATTCCAACAGCACCTCCTATAGAGTTACAAATGGAAGCCTTAATTCCACCACGAGGAAGACGACCGAAGCCACCACCTCCAGCCATTCCACAATGGCCAGCCTCCTACGCTTGTGTCATCAAACACGTTACTACAGCAACAATGATACAGCTATGGTGCCGAGATACACAACAAACACGATATAGATGCACAGCACTTATCGACAGTGGCGCTTCAATATCTTGCATCTCCTCCGCATTCGCAAAAAGGCTCGGTACTCCACTGCAAAACACCAACTTAAGCGCAGTTTGCGCAGGTGGCCAAAAGCTTTCACACAATCATAAAACTACTCTTCAATTGGAAATAGGACACAAGGTGCATTCCATATCCGCTTTCGTACTGGATTCCCCATCGTCGGACTATGACCTCCTTCTAGGAGTAGAAACCTTCAAGACACTCGGAATTCCACTACAATTCGACTACGCCAAGGCAACCGCAACACTTGGCAATGAAGAATTTGCCATGGTCAACTCACTCGCACCTCAAAATGAGACATCGGCAATGCTGACGGAGAAGACAATGATTCCTCCGCAAACCACCAAACGAACAACGTTGACGTTATCAGCACATCACACACCTGGCCATCCAGTCTTCTTTGTACCAAAGGACCACACTGTACAAAAACACCGGTTGATTATTCCATCGAGTCTACTTAGCGTCGGCTCAGAAGGCAACACAATCATAGTTGAAATTTCCAACCCGTCGTTAGCACCGGTCACACTCCATCCTCACCAGGTTGTCGGTCATCTCGCCGATATGCGAGACTATACTATTGTCAATACGGCTACGACAATCAACCGTCTTACCGTTTCACCGACAACAGAGTCCACAAAGACACTCGTTGCATCTCAACTTCAAGAGGCCAATCAACATCTAACACCAGATGAACAAGCTCTGCTCATTCCACTCTTGATCAAATATCGAGATGTCCTAGCTCTACTACCGACCGAAATGGGATGCACTACTCAATACACTGCCAACATCAGTGTACAACCACACAGCGAGCCTGTCACAGCTCGCCCTTATCCAATCGCCCATAGACTTCAAGAACGATTCGATCAATTAATCGAGAACTTTGTCCACAAAGGCATCATTAGCCCCAGCGAATCTGAGTATTCCAGCCCTTGCCAGTTGGTAGAAAAGAAAACTCTGGATGACCAAGGACGCCGACAACTACGCCTTGTAACTGATTACCGAAAATTAAACAAGATCATAAATGCTCCTAGTATCCGTCCGCCACGTATCCCTGATCTGCTCCACCGCCTGAAAAGTGCAAAACTCTTTTCTCTTTGCGATTTGGCGGATGCTTTTTATCAAGTCAGGATTGACCCGGAAAGTACAAAATATACTGCCTTCATCGCACCAAATGGCCTTCTTTGGGAATTCAACAGATTACCACAAGGCCCCAAGTCTAGTCCAAGTTTTATGTGCCGATTAGTGGCTCTACTTACCGCCGAATTCGCCAACCAAATTGCTTATTTGGACAACGTACTCCTTATTTCGCAAACTTTTCAAGGGATGCTGGTGGAATTAGAAAATCTTTTCCAAAAATTACGTCACCATGGTCTTCGAATCTCACTCAAGAAGTGCATCTTTGCCAAAAAAAGAAGTTCAATACCTAGGATTTGTAGTCTCGGAACACGGGATCAAACCAGCACCAAGTTTGATTAAAAAGATCAAGACGTTTCCTAATCCGACGTCTATTAAACAACTACAATCCTTCCTTGGTCTAGCTAATTTTTATCGCACACACATCCAAGGATATTCAAAGATAATTCAACCTTTATTAGTCGTGCTTAAATCGTCAACCAAGCCGAAAAAGTTTACATGGAACAATGATGCTCAATCCGCTTTTGATAAGCTTAAATCACTGTTAAACTCCGACATTGTACTGACGCATCCGGATCCGAAGAAACCATACTTTCTACACACTGACGCATCAGATTCAGCTATTGGTGCCGTACTATCCCAATTAGACAGTAGAGGACATCAAAAACCTGTTGCATATATTTCAAAAACGCTCACGAGTACAGAACAACGTTACCCACCAATTGAACGTGAAGCGTATGCCATCTATTGGGCCATCAAAAAACTACACGTTTTTCTCTATGCCTCGTATCTTCCGTTCCACGTCTTTACCGACCACCAGCCACTCAAGAGCATTTTCTCAGACAAACAACCTATTTCTCGACGACTACAGAAATGGATCTTACACCTCCAAGATTACAATTACACACTGGAGTACATAAAGGGTAAATCTAATGTCGTCGCAGATTGTTTATCACGCATTCCGAAAATATGTGGCCTCCATTCGGTTACACAATTCGAGAAAATACAAACTGCTCTCGACGACGACCCTACTTTCAAGCTCATCAAAGCGACACTACTCGGTAAACCAGTACAACAGACGATACCGAGTACAACACAACGCTTTCTAAAACGACAGTTAAAATATTTCTCTCTACAAAATGGTACGCTCTATTATGATGATGACCATGGAAACATGCGACTCGTTATACCACACTGTTATCGAGATATCTTGTTATCCTCATGTCATACTTCGGCTTTCGGCGGCCATCAAGGCCTTCAAAAGACTTTACAAAGGTTAACGCGCTTTTACTACTGGCCTACTCTCTACAAAGACGTACAAACCTTTGTTAATGAGAGTACAATTTGTCACCCCGAAAAATCTGGCCCGCGTATACACCCGGAGAGAAAAGCCGTTAAGTTCAACGAAGTCTTCTCACATCTAGCTATCGACATAGTTGGGCCTTTACCACCTGCTGAAGTGTTACAATTTAAACTATGCGATTTTTACATCTACGCGCGATTAGAATATGCAGCTCTCCTGCGCGAGGATGCATTTGCAGGAGCTCTAGGATTAGCCTAGAGACTCCTGCCCTATGGCAGCCTTTGGCCGGATGAGTATAAAAGTTCTTGCACTGAGAGAAAGTAGCCCGACCGCCCCGCTCGCCCGTTCCTTCTTCTCTTGCTATACTATTCAATCTCCTAGCTAGATCCGATATCTCTTAGTCGCTAGCCATTGCTATCCCTGGCTAGCTCATGCAAGATCCAGATAATTAAGAATACCTTATTGAAATTGGAATTGTGATTCCTGGAAACTTCACCCAGATCTTATCTTGAACCCTTTTCCATATCTTGGTTACCGACTCAGGATCCGTGAGTAACAATCAAATACTTGTGCTTGGGAATTACCTTCTCTCAGTGATTGTAATAATTGTAATAATTTATAGTGAGTTGTCATCTTTTAATTGTTTGCCGTAAGACCATCAAAATATAATCCGATTGAGAGTATAAGACCGAAAGTGAGTGCAACATCAGGAAAAGATAGTCGATTTCCTATGCCTCCTCATTACTTAGAAATAGCCGTGTACAATTGGCTCTTGTCAAAGACAACTAGTAAAGATAATAAGAATACTCATTAAGCTAGACATTGATAGACCAGAGGCAAATCGAAAATATTTCACTGGTTCCCTGACCGTCTTTTCCTCTATGCATCCACTTTCTTTCTACACCATGACTAAATTCATTATGGGCTAATCGCCTAAGGCATGGCTGAGGGGCGTGGGGGGAGTAATCTGGCAATTCCTTTTGGCAATTCAAATTAAAATTAAATCTGTCGAGTTCGAGACAATCATGTGTTCTCCCGTGTTTCACTGTGTTCTCAATGAAATTCAAGGCTCCTCTTCGACCGCGGTCAGTCAGTTATTCAACCTCTCTCTTCGCCAATTACCGGCAAATCATTTCAAATGGAGCAAATCAAAACTTGAGGTGTTGCGCGCATATATATAAATCAAATTCCCTTACAGACTTTTCATAAGTCATAGTCGGCAAAACCTCTCTCTTCAACACTTTTCCGAGTCGCCAAGTTAGGTTTAGATTTCGTTGAATATACTCAACACTCTCTAAATGACTTCTCCACTCAATCTTTTCTCTCCATCTTTGCAAGTGTATGCCCCCCCACATTGTTGAAATTTTTGAAAATTCCTTAAGTCAAACGAAAAAATCACACGGCAAATCTTCTAAAAAAGAACCCTATATTCCTCCAACGTAGAGCATCCTGCAGGATGCCTTCTAAAAGAGGATCCTGACTAATATTTTATCATTAGACGCTTTTCCTTTTCGAACCTTTCGCTACAAAACTTTTGCGAATTAACACAAAATCCTATGGCTGTCTCTTTATTCTCAACCATCCGCTTAGTCAGCATAAACAAAATTCTTGTTCATGCAGAAGCAATTTCCTTGAATTAGCTTGCTGCTACGTAATGCTGTTCCCTACAGCCTCCCTGTCAGAACAAATTGCTGAGCCCAGTATTACGTAATGCTGATCCTGCTTCCTGCTTTTCTCTCACACATTTTAATCAACTGACTCAGCCTTCTTCGCATGTAGACTCAAATTTATTTTTTCCTTGCTGTCAGCCACAGCACTATTACGTAACCTATCAAATTGGGAAAACGGCAGCTCCCTTGGGCTCGCTGATTAATCTCTTTCATTAACGAAATTCTCATTTCCTCTCCTTGATCACCATCCTTCTCTCCTGAAGCAGCACTGCTAATTCAACGCCATCTGCGCTTCAATTCCATCAATTCTTTATTCGCCTCGCTGGCCACGGCCTTTAGAAATCTATAAAAGCCTCTTCTCATCGCTGGCATTCAACTCTCAAACTCGGTTACACTCTGTCACCTTGCGATTCTACTCTGCTATTCTTCCGCGACGCTGGTCAAGTTTATCTGGTTGCCGTCCATCACTCCTGTGCTCGTGTGAATCAAACTGCTGATTATTGCCATCGCTGTCCTAGCTAGCTGTCTCCGGGTACCTGTCACCGCTCACTGCCTGGTTCGGAGATATCGCGGATTGAGTGCGGCTACGCAAATCGTGATTTGATCCTTCTCTTTTATCTATCTCTCTCGTCTGACTCTTCTCCCACTTTCTCTCCAACATGGAATCTTCTCTTATCACTATCAATCTTGCCGCACTCTGGCTCGATCTAAACTCTCCCTCTAGTCTTCGGATTCCAATTGGCTATCTTTTATGTGGACATGGGTGGAGCGCAATATTGGCCTGCCTCGCTGGTAACCCTTCGGGGGCGGCTACGTTGACTCTTTCTCCCATTGTTCTCCACCTCATTTCTCTACGCTTGTACCGCTTCCATAAACTATCGTTTCACAAATCTGAACTCTGGCCCGTGCCCCTTGAGCGCCCTTGGAGCCCACGCTTTAGGAATTATCACATCCCTAATTTTTATCCTCTGCGCACCCATCTTATCATTATGGGAATCCGCTTCCAGATTCCCACCCTCCTATTCCTGGGCCTCCGCAGTCGATACCTAGATCCCTCTTTCCTCACCCGTTGGTCCCATGTTTATTATCTCTATGACCACCTTTACGATTGTTTGCCTGATAATATTAAAGAATCCATTGAAGATCTGCTTAATAATTACTTCATGGATGTTCCCACCAACTTTAACTGCTTTAGCCTTCTTTGCATGTGAACTCTACTCCTATTTTCTAGCTGTCAGCCACACTTTCTCGAAGATCCATCACCAAAATCCAATCAACCGCTTCAGCCTCCTTCGCATGTAATCACAAATCTCATTTTCTGGCTGTCAACCGCAATTTCCCGTTACTATAAAAGCCTTCACCCTCTATTCACAGTCAATACTCTCAAACCTAATTCAACTCAGTCACTCTGCGCTCCTCTGCACTTCGACCTACTTGCTGCATCCTTCGCCGTGTCCGCTGAAGATCTGCTGGTGCCATTCTGCTTGACGCCGGCCACTCCACTCTTCCTCGCTGCCGGAACCTCTAGCTGCCAGACACACCTAGTTTGATCGCGGCCCCGTGACTGCCTTCTGATCACATTTCTCTTTTTATCTATATTTCTCGTCTGACTCTTCTTCCACTTTCTCTCCAAAATGGACAAATCATGTGCTCTACTCAACTTCTACACATACTGGCGTTATCTCTCCCTCTGTCCTAGTTCTCTTGAACGATTTATTCTTCTCCTAGGTGAGCTCGGGTGGGGTCCCATTCTAGCCGGCATCACTGGTAATCCTCCTCGGAAAGCCATCCTTACTCTTCCCTCTACTATCCTTCATCTCATTACTCTTTTCATATACCGTTTCTACGGCCTTACCTACGGGGACCCTGAACACCAACCAATATCTCTCGAGCGCCCATGGAGTCCGCGATTCGATTGTGCTTTCATCCGCAATCGATACCCTTTGCGCACCTACCTCATCCTTATGGGAATCCGATTCCAGATTCCCACTCTCCTTTTCCTGGGCCTTCGTTGTCGCGTCCTTGAATTCTCTTTCCTCACCCGCCGTTCCCATATTAATTATCTATATGACCAGCTCTACGATGGCATATCTGAAGAAGTCCGCGAATCCATTGAAGACTTGCTCCAGAATTTCTTCATGGATGTTCCCACAAACCAGAGGTGGCGACCCGTTTACCAACCCCGTAGCCTTCTCTCCATTGCCCGCCAGTCCTTCTGGGATCAACACACCCGTCTCAGGGCGTGGAGAGACCCCAGGGCGACGATCCTAGAATCCCAAGCCGAGGCTCTCCCTATCCCTGCCCGCCGCATCCTGATAGGCGCCCGCCATATAGACCCAAATTTCTATTTTAATAGCGATTTCCCGCTTCCGGCTATTCAATTGTCTATACCTTCACCTAAACCCTACACTAATAATAATGCTTTCCTCTTCTCTCTCTTTTCTCGTCCTGATCGTTTCTCTGACTACGCTACTGAAATCTTTTCAATCCCATCCTGGCTCTTCGATTCCAACTGTAATCAATCCGAATACTAACTTTATTATTTCTCATTCTTCGTCTGCTTCTTCAACCACTTGTAACCAGACATATCTAACGCTGTAAATATACTTGTTATGCTTACAAAATTCTATAAAAAAGCACAAAAATATATACCTTTTCATATCATATATAACATTACCTACTTAAGCTGTATATAATTATTTAACTATCTCTCTCTATGCTTACACACGCCAACGTTTCTGTATATATTTCCTCGTTCACAAACGACCATTTATCTGAATGAATTATCTGTATAATGAAGTTCCGCACTACACAAATTATATCTATTGCTTTCCTTTGAACATATCCTCTTGTAAATACATCTTTTCATACGTAACGACATACGTATACCTGTCTTAATACTTATACTTTCAATAAAAGTGGTAAAATGAATAAAAAATATATAATAATAATAATAATAAAACTCAAAAGATAACAAAAATATATTACCATCTAACTTGTCTTTGTTTATAACGTGAATATATAAATAACCAAAAAACTAAAAATCACAAAATCAAAAAGCAAATAAAAATAACAATATTAGAAAACAAAATAAAAGCAGTAATCTAGAAAGCGTCCACTGATTTAAATATTCCTACAACTTTTAAAATCCCTCCTCGCTATTACACTTCGCTGCATTCTTTGCCTGACTCCAAAACCATGTGGTACCTATTTATTAATTAATTATTCGCCGTACTGATTCAATCTGAACGGAGAACACATTCCCTAATCAGACGCAGATGAACACGTTTAAATAAAAGCCGCATTACTTATTCTGAATCCCCAAAATTGCCAGAACTCCGGACCACGTGCCCGAAAGCCGTTGCCTGTTGCGACAAACCCTCTTCTTACTACTCGCAGTAACCAAGACTTGATTCACTATCAAGTTCTTACTCCGCCTTATTCGAATCTTGTTTTGCATTCAACTCCACAAGAGAGTTTAAAAGTACATGAATTTATTGCCTAGTTATACTGGCTCTGGAAAAAAATTATCAATCATTGAAATTGGAGGACCCACAGCAATCTCAAATACCGAATCAGTCCATAGACCCTGATTCTATAGTTGAGGACAACCCAAACGGCACAAACCCCTCCGTCTTGTCCACACCTCAGAATAGAACTGTTACAGGCGCATCAACTTCCGTCACTTTTGGAGACTTACCGTCATACAGAGACAGTACATTACAAGGTCCACCACTCGCTTCCGTCGATAGTGACAACGACACGTCTGAAGAATCAGAGACTTCAGACCAGACGGCAGACCTTGAAGATAACGACGATCAAAACGTCCAAGTCCCAAACATGGAAGAAGCCGCAGCAGTCTGAGACGGGTGCAGACCGTAATGCAACACCTACAAACAACTTGAAAGAAGAGCCTAGATACCAACTACGCTCAAG
This sequence comes from Macrostomum hystrix, assembly GCA_950097015.1. Lineage (NCBI taxonomy): Eukaryota > Metazoa > Platyhelminthes > Macrostomidae > Macrostomum > Macrostomum hystrix. Next base: position 10,876,919 of record CATNEN010000001.1, read on the forward strand.
AGCCGTACCACGATGAGCAATAATTCGCGCTATGAACTCGATACGATCGACATTCTTTAAATTCGTACATGTTACCTTCTACGTTACCCATATTTTTATTTTTTGTTATAATTTCTTTCCCTTCTTCACCCTTGATGTTTGATATAGAATACCATCATTCCTCCACACATCTAATATCTATCTTCTATAGTGCACATTATATGCCTTGATATCACTTTTGTCAATCCAAAACACAAAAAACTACAAAAAAATACCACTTTTCAATACACATTATTTAGTTTCTCGCTTATCCTATTTCTTTTCATAATTATAGATAATTTTATATATTACCTAAACTCGACATGCGGCTTCACCTATATTTATTCGCTACCTTTATTACCTCCTCATACATATGTTACTCAGCTACGACTATTTCGAAGACAGACCTCTTCTCCTTACACTTGTTCTAAACATTCTTTCCAATATTTTTTCTTTCTGTCCTTTATTCCACATTCGCCTCATTGAGGCTCGACCGTGTGACTAATCTGATGACCTGGCGCTTGGCTAACCCGATGACCTGGCGATTGGCTCACCCGATGACCTGGCGATTGGCTAACCTGATGACCCGAAGTCTCACCGAATACGATTTGCCAGTTCAAGTCTCACCGATTTGAAATTTGGTTTAGCATTACAAGTTGAGAAACAGTTTCACTTTTAGAAACTCGCTAGAAGTCAAATGTTGCACGCATAGAGCCCCACGTTTTTCTGTCCCTTTATATCACTTTTCGTCGCTTTAATTCAAATCTCTCCTTTCCTTTACTTTCTAACTCAATAAACTTAACTGGACATGTACATTACTCGCGCACATAATCTATGGCACTTCTCTGCGCTTCGCTTTATCTCTACCCCACTCCCTTTGGGCACCATCCTTGACCCTGTCTAAGGTCTTGTATATGCCACTTGTTTTGACACTCCTAATCGATCGTGTTTTTTTATCATATTCTTATACCAACTATGCATATAATCTTTTGATGTCACCTTACATTTAATGCTCCTTACAAATACTGCAATGCTATGCTACGTCTTAAATTTTTACGGAACGACCTTTATCTTTAAGCATTTTGTCATTTTCCTATCTTTTGAAACCTGTTTCGAATGCATGCTATATCATTTTTTCTCCTACCCTACACTATTTTACCCAATGATTATCAACATTTTGTTTCTTCGAGCTCGGAGGACCTTCACTTCTGTAAAAAAGGGTCAATGAAGTGTTACAGTTTGGCCCATGCGATTCACACCTATATGCGCTGATAAAAAAACCAAAAATATCCTGTTTTCCTATTATGCGAAAATGCGTATGCAAGAGCTCCAGGATTCGCTCAGAGTCTCCTGTCGAATGACCGCCTTTGGTCAAGCACTATAAAAGTTCTTGCACTGAGAGAAAAGTGTTGCCCCAACCCTTGTCCTCTCCGAAATCTTTTAGTACAAGCAAGCCGTGCTTAAAAACTCACTCACTCTCTTTGCTAGCCTTTTCCATCCCAGGCAAGCTACAAAGTTTTGAATATACTTTAGTTGAACTTTAGTTCATTCCATTGAAGTTAGAATTCCTTGAACTCCCACCCAACCTTTTATTAAAAGACCTCTCTCCCCCCAGCTGTGATCTCAAAGAGGATCCGTAAGTAACCACCTACCGTTTGTGTTTGGGAAACACCTCTCAGTAAATTTTATAGGAAGTTCCATCTTTGTGATTGCTTATTCTAAGACCATCTAAATATAATCCGATTGAAAGCATAATATCTAAAGTGTGTGTAACATCAGGAAAAGATAGTCGATTTCCCACACCTCCTTATTTCTTAGAAATAGCCTTCAGTAATTGGCTATTGTCAGAAACAACAATCGAATATAACAAGAATATTTATTAAGCTAGACATAGATAGATTAGAGACGAATCTAAAATATTTCACCGGTATGGGCTGCTCGCCAACACGATGCAGTGCAATCGTTGCAACGTCGAGATGCGAGTGCAGCGTCGGGAGGGTGACCGGTTCATGGATGGCTGCTGTTGGAGCTGCCGGATCTGCCATGCCCAGGTATCTGTCCGAAAGGGCTCATTCTGGGAAGGATCCCACTGCACTCTGTCCCAACTGGTCGAGCTGGCATACTACTGGTCCATGGGACAACCGTCCGCTACCATCCGAGACCAGTGCGACCTGTCCGGCAAGACCGTGGTCGACTGGCAGCAGTTTCTGCGGGACATTTGCCAACAGTTTCTCCTCGACCATCCCGTCCAGCTTGGTGGCCCTGGCGTCGTAGTTGAGGTAGACGAGTCAAAATTCATGCATCGAAAGTACCACCATGGAGCCTGGAGGGAGGGCCACTGGGTGCTCGGGATGGTCGAGCGAGGAACTGGGAACTGCATGATGGCCATTGTGGAGGATAGGTCGGCGGCTACCCTGATGCCCATCCTGCAGCAACACATTCTGCCTGGGACCCGGATCCTGACTGACGGGTGGCTGGCGTACGCCGGCCTGCAGAATCACGCGTATGTCAACCACCGGCTCCACTTTGTCGACCCAGCCGATCCTACTGTCCACACGAACACGATCGAGGGCACGTGGGCCCATGCGAAGGCCAAGCTGCGGCAAATGCACGGCACAAGTGCGGCGCTGTTTGAGAGCCACCTCGAGGAGTTTTTGTGGCGCCGGCTGTATCCACACAACAGCTTCGGTGCCATCCTGTACTGGATCCGCCACTACTATCCAGTTTGAGTCCGAGATGACAGCACGAGATGTTGAGATAAGATGAGAACATGAGAGATGACTCCTGACGGTTTCAGAACTGTTTCAGCTTCTGTTTCAGAACTCCTACCATTTCAAAAATCCTACCGTGTTAACGTTAATTGTTGTTACTGTTAAACACCGTTAAACACGTTTATTTGTCGTCAGCTGTTATTTTCAAAAGAAAAAATAATTTAACAAACGGAAGTAAAAGATTGCCAGACCAAAAGTGAGTGCAACATCAGGAAAAGATAGTTGATTTCCTACGCCTCCTCATTACTTAGAAATAGCCGTGTACAATTGGCTCTTGTCAAAGACAACTAGTAAAGATAATAAGAATACTCATTAAGCTAGAAATTGATAGACCAGAGGCGAAAATCTAAAATATTTCACATTGGCGGCCTACAAAATACTTGTTCTTAACTGCTAGTTCTTAATAGTCCTTAGCAAATGTTTAGCAAGAGATCAACAGCCGATTCAAAGCTGCCTTTTTCATGGCATCGAATAGCTAAAACTGATGTCAAGTAATTCTGCTCAGAACTCGCTTCGCACAAATTTAGCCCGCTCTGCTCGAAGACAAAGTGGCTTAGAAATGAGCGAGCATTCTCAGCTTGATAGTTGAGTAGAATGCACGGTTAAAAACACTTAGCAACGTAGCAAGAATCAGAAAATTCTTTACCTGGCAATGAAGAGCGCACTAACTGCAACTGCAACAGAGGCAAGCAGATGCCGGGGCTGTAGAGGGCTGGCGGAACTGGCGAGCGCTGACTTAATATGGACTGCCTGCCTGCCCCCACCCGAGGAAAATCGATAGCTTGGGGGAGAGAAGAGAGGAGAGGGCTTATTACTGCAGAGGACTGACTGGCTGGCCCAATGTGCGCAGGGGCAGTTCACCCTGGGAGAGAAAAACTCTTCGCCAAAACCCCCCTACCCCAGTGGCAGTGTACACTCGTAGACTGGCTGAGTGGCTGTCCCACCACAGCTAGGCAATTTATTTTCAATGCCACATTCAGAGAGCCTAAGGCAAGGATTTCACAGTCGATAAGAACTTTTCATGGAAACTTATCCAATACAATCCTATAAAATCCTGCTCAATAAAATAAGTTGCTTTTCATTTTAAGCTTTAACAGCTGTGCCTTATCTGAGATGTTAGTGGACCGGACTCAACTTAAAGTAACTAAACATATCCTAACAACTTATCCTAATTTAAAAGCCTCAGACCTAAAGTGGAAAAAATTATTCGGCTTTGAAATAAATTCCTTTCGGCTCAACATGCGCAAGACGCCAAAGCCTGTAGATCTGGAGTAGATCTCACCCTATTCTCATCTCTACTCCCATCTCAATCTACCCCTATCTCACTCTACCCCCATCTCACTCTACTCACATCTCACTCTAATCTCACTTCACTCTACTCTCATATCTACTCTCTTCTCACTCTACTCTCACCTCACCCTACTCTCATCTCTACTCTCTTCTCACTATACTCCCATCTTACTCTACTCTCATCTCTGCTCTCTTCTCAATCTACTCTATCTCACTCTACTCTCATCTCTACTCTCTTCTCACTCTACTCCCATCTTACTCTACTCTCATCGCTACTCCCATCTCACTCTACCCCCATCTCACTCTACTCACATCTCACTCTACCGCCATTTCACTCTACTCTTATCTCTACTCTCATCTCATTCTACTCCCATCTCACTCTAATCAAATCTCACTCTACTCTTATATCACTCTACTCTCATCTCACCCAACTCTCATCTCACTCTACCCCCATCTCACTCTACTCCTACTTCACTCTACTCTCAAATCCACTCTTATCTCACTCTGCTCTCAACTCTGCTCTCATCTGTCTCTACTCTAATCTCAATGCATCCGAATTTCCTATCTGCCCAGTTTTTTTTTCGGGACAGCCAGATAGCCTACACCCTTAAGTTTTTTCTGAGCTCCACGGCTCAGAAAGCCAGCAAGCCTGCCATCGCATTGTAAAGAATAACTGCCCCATAGATTTGGGAGGGTCAGCATTCCCTGTCCGATGACTCACTGCGGACCATAGTTTGAGATGGCCACTCAACCTTCCTACCCATCTCACAACAGAGCTGAGTATGAGTCTATGCTCATCCCACAGCCCAGCCCAGCCCAGCAATGACATTGCTTCCCGGATGACTCATGGCACGAAGGATTTGTACCCAGTCCACAGTAAAGGGAAAAGACAAGATCTCAGAGAGCTACAGATGTGCAATGACATTCGAACAAAAACTGCGGGGGAAGAACAATAAAGAAGTGACTCACGAGACTCAAAACTGCTTTTGAAGTGAAGAACGCATGCGGCATAAGGCAGTGGGGAAACATTAAATCTGATTGGGATGAGAGAGGGATGAGAGAGTGGGATGAGAGTGGGATGAGAGAGTGGGATGAGGGATCGGGTTGAAAGACTGGGATGCGATGAGAGTGGGATGAGAATGGGATGGGAGAGTGGGATGATGGAGTGGGATGAGAGTGGGATGGGAGAGTGGGTTGATGGAGTGGGATGAGAGTGGGATGATGGAGTGGGATGAGAGTGCGATGAGAGAGGGATGAGAGTGGGATAAGAGAGGGATGAGAGTGGGATGAGAGAGTGGGATGGGAGAGTGGGATGAGAGTGGGATGAGAGTGGGATGAGAGAGTGGGATGAGAGAGTGGGATGAGAGTGTGGGATGGAAGACTGAAATGAGGGATCGGGTTGAAAGACTGGGATGCGATGAGAGTGGGATGAGAATGTGATGGGAGAGTGGGATGATGGAGTGGGATGAGAGTGGGATGGGAGAGTGGGTTGATGGAGTGGGATGAGAGTGGGGTGATGGAGTGGGATGAGAGTGGGATGAGAGTGGGATGAGAGTGGGATGAGAGAGTGGGATGAGAGTGGGATGAGAGAGTGGGATGAGAGTGGGGTGATGGAGTGGGATGAGAGTGGGATGAGAGTGGGATGAGAGTGGGATGAGAGTGGGATGAGAGAGTGGGATGAGAGTGGGATGAGAGAGTGGGATGAGAGTGGGATGAGAGAGGGGGATGATGGAGTGGGATGGGATAGTGGGATGATGGAGTGGGATGAGAGTGGGATGCGAGAGTGGGATGATGGAGTGGGATGAGAGTGGGATGAGAGAGTGGGATGAGAGTGGGATGGGAGAGTGGGATGATGGAGTGGGATGAGAGTGGGATGATGGAGTGGGATGAGAGTGGGATGATGGAGTGGGATGAGAGTGCGATGAGAGTAGGATGAGAGTGGGATGAGAGTGGGATGAGAGTGGGATGAGAGTGGGATGAGAGTGGGATGAGAGAGTGGGATGAGAGTGGGATGAGAGAGGGGGATGATGGAGTGGGATGAGAGTGGGATGAGAGTGGCATGAGAGTGGGATGACAGTGGGATAAGAGTGGGATGAGAGTGGGATGAGAGTGGGATGAGAGTGTGATGAGAGTGGGATGAGAGAGGGATGAGAGTGGCATGAGAGTGGGATGAGATTTGGATGAGATTGGGATAAGAGTAGGATGAGAATGGGATGAGAGTGGGATGAGAGTGGCATGAGAGTGAGATGAGAGTGGGATGCGAGTGGCATGAGAGTGGGATGTGAGTGGGATGAGAGTGGCATGAGAGTGAGATGAGAGTGGCATGAGAGTGGCATGAGAGTGGGATGTGAGTGGGATGAGAGTGGCATGAGAGTGGGATGAGAGTGGGATGAGAGAGGGATGAGAGTGGCATGAGAGTGGGATGAGATTTGGATGAGAGTGGGATAAGAGTAGGATGAGAGTGGGATGAGAGTGGGATGAGAGTGGCATGAGAGTGAGATGAGAGTGGGATGCGAGTGGCATGAGAGTGGGATGACAGTGGGATAAGAGTGGGATGAGAGTGGGATGAGAGTGGGATGAGAGTGTGATGAGAGTGGGATGAGAGAGGGATGAGAGTGGCGTGAGAGTGGGATGAGATTTGGATGAGAGTGGGATAAGAGTAGGATAAGAGTGGCATGAGATTGGGATGAGAGTGGCATGAGAGTGGGATGAGAGTGGGGTGAGAGTGGGATGCGAGTGGGATGAGAGTGGCATGAGAGTGAGATGAGATTGGGATGAGAGTGGGATGACAGTGGGATAAGAGTGGGATGAGAGTGGGATGAGATTGGGATGAGAGTGGGATGAGAGTGGGATGAGAGAGGGATGAGAGTGGCATGAGAGTGAGATGAGAGTGGGATGAGAGTGGCATGAGAGTGGGATGTGAGTGGGATGAGAGTGGCATGAGAGTGAGATGAGAGTGGGATGCGAGTGGCATGAAAGTGGCATGAGAGTGGGATGTGAGTGGGATGAGAGTGGATGGGAGAGTGGTATTCGGTAGTCTGGATGAGCTGTTGGGATAAGAGACCTTGAGTTGGATAATTTAGAAATGGATTCTGATTCTTGCCCCTGATCCTTTGCGTTTGTATCTGCAGTGCTTAATGCCCTAATTGTAATAATTAAAAGACTGCTACGCAACATAAATTAGAAATTTAGGTTCGGCATATTGACACGAATATTGATTTCCGGTGAGTAAAATCCTTATGTGACTGCTTTATCTTGGGCTCGAAACTGGGTCAAGCTCGGTCATACCGGTAGTATTATTTTCTGCATTTTTCTCACATCCTATTCTCACATAAGCTCACACTAAATAGATCTAATTGCATTTTTGCTGTCATTCACATTCCTTCTGAATTTGATTTTGAAAATGAACTCTGGAACATGCTCCGACTCGGATGGACCATCAAGCAGTTATTCTACAGCAGAAGACTGAGAAGAGGCATTTAGTGAGTCTGAGGATTAAGAGATTGCCATGCGACGAATTCAAAGGCTTGGCAGACCTTTTAGGAGCCCGAATGCTGAACTGGCGAAACTGCACTTTGGATGAAGCCCGGAAGCTGGTAGGCATCATTTTGCTGATGGGCATCGATTAGAAGCCAGAGATTGCGCAATACTGGTCAACCGACCCGGCCTTTCGTTGCCCGCTTTTGGCGGTTTGTAAGCGGCTTCTGGCCTGCCTACGATTTTACGACTGCTCGGAGGCCTTGGGTGCTGGTTCCACAAGCTTGGATTTCATCTGCTTACCCAGCGAACTTACCGAGAATGCTCAATTAGTGATTTTATTAAAATAAACTGCGCAGAAATAGAGACGCGCACAGACTGCTAATCCCATGAGAAAGCATAAGTAGCCATAGGTTACCATAGACTATAGATGTACGCTTCGAACAAGCGCAGCTACATGGTAAGCGCTGCATTTCCAAATTGAATAACACTGCTGCTGTTGCAAGCCTTTCTAAAGTCTGACCAGCTTTGCCTCGTTACAAACTTGACTGATTCGAACATCAGTTTGCTGGTTGGCAAAAAACTAGTTGTTCATATACTAAATCCTTGTGTTTGTTCATATCTTACATCCGTGTTCCTGTTCATATCTTACATCCTTGTTCCGGTTCATATCTTAAATCCTTGTTCCTGTTCATATACTAAATCCTTGTAATTGTTCATAGCTTAAATCCTTGTTCCTGTTCATATCTTATATCCTTGTTCCTGTTCATATCTTATATCCTTGTTCCTGTTCATATCTTAAATCCTTGTTCCTGTTCATATCTTATATCCTTGTTCCAGTTCATATCTTAAATCCTTGTTCCAGTTCATATCTTAAATCCTTGTTCCTGTTCATATCTTAAATCCTTGTTCCTGTTCATATCTTAAATCGTTGTTCCTGTTCATATCTTAAATCCTTGTTCCTGTTCATATCTTAAATCCTTGTTCGTGTTCATATCTTAAATCCTTGTTCGTGTTCATATCTTAAATCCTTGTTCGTGTTCATATCTTAAATCCTTGTTCGTGTTCATATCTTAAATCCTTGTTCCTGTTCATATCTTACATCCTTGTTCCTGTTCATATCTTACATCCTTGTTCCTGTTCATATCTTAAATCCTTGTTCCTGTTCATATCTTAAATCCTTGTTCCAGTTCATATCCTAAATCCTTGTTCCTGTTCATATCTTACATCCTTGTTCCTGTTCATATCCTAAATCCTTGTTCCTGTTCATATCTTACATCCTTGTTCCTGTTCATATCTTAAATCCTTGTTCCTGTTCATATCTTAAATCCTTGTTCCAGTTCATATCCTAAATCCTTGTTCCTGTTCATATCTTACATCCTTGTTCCTGTTCATATCCTAAATCCTTGTTCCTGTTCATATCTTAAATCCTTGTTCCTGTTCATGGATTAATCAAGGAACAAGGCCACATTAATTTTGGGCGCAGTCACACAGGTTTGAGTTGGTTGAGAAATTTAGTCACCCAGGAGGACAGAAATCTTGATGAGAAGCGTGGCATCTGACGAAAAAAATACCAAGACAACGAACGAATTTTTGTCAATTTACACGTCAGTAACAAGCGGCCCACTAAAAGTTTTGCTAAAAATAATCAAGGATCCTTTCCTAGGACAATCTATTATCTTAGTTCACAATAAGCATGTTTTCAAAGCTTTAAAGTAGACAACACAATAGCTCTCCTCTTCCAAAAAGCCTTTGCTGGATGCCGCAGTTTTCTAAACAATGACACAACGAGGAAAGATTCGATTAAATGAGAGCAGAAAGCATTTGATCGCTTCCGTGAGCTCAGCTTTCAAAGCAGATTTCAATGCTCTAAAAGCAGTTGCTCTTAACCTAGAGGAATAGCTTTACGAACTCAAAATAGTCCCAGTGCGTATTACCGATCTTCATGGAGGCAGTGACGAATAATTTGGCATCACTCAATAATTTGGCATTCCGCTGACTCCTGAGTACACACGAACACAGACCCTGTACACATACACAGACATGTGTACATCTGCTCTAACTTTCTCATCGGCAGGCAGTGTACACGCTCACTGTGATTTAGAGGCTGGCCTCAAGCCCCCAAGCCTTCTCTCCGTGACTGCGCACCAAATGAATTGGGCCTCTGAGAACACCTGCGATCTGCGTACACTGGCTTTGAGAACTCCTGCGATCTGCGTACACTGGCTTTGAGAACTCCTGTGATCTGTGTACACTGGCTTTGAGAACTCCTGTGATCTGTGTACACTGGCTTTGAGAACTCCTGTGATCTGTGTACACTGGCTTTGAGAACTCCTGTGATCTGCGTACACTGGCTTTGAGAACTCCTGTGATCTGTGTACACTGGCTTTGAGAACTCCTGTGATCTGCGTACACTGGCTTTGAGAACACCTGCGATCTGCGTACACTGGCTTTGAGAACTCCTGTGATCTGTGTACACTGGGTTTGAGAACTCCTGTGATCTGTGTACACTGGATTTGAGAACACCTGCGTTATGTGTACACTGGCTTTGAGAACTCCTGTGATCTGTGTACACCGGGTGCAATTTAACTGACAGCTCATTGACAACTGACAGATTCGGCTGATGGCCCTTTAGTTTGTCCTGAACAAAAAAATCGGATAGCTGACACTGAAAAAATGGTCTGTTAAATTAACCCAAATTGACAATCTACCTGAGTTAGCTAAAATAGGTAGGGAGCGGTCGGGAGGCCGGGATGCCATCGAGGGTGAAATTGAGAGAGGACCAATGGAAAGATGGCTGCTTAGGGTTGAAGCCTTGACAATCTCATTCGATAGTCGTTGCTAGGCGACGAAAACAGCAAACTATCGAGCGAGGCATTGCATGTAAATAGCTGAGTTGAGCCAAGGAGGCACGTTATTTCATGCATCGACTGTCACAGAAATCAAAAGCCTCCTAAAGTAAGCCCAGAAGTGACAATGAAACGGGATCAATACATATCAAAAGTTCTAATCTTGATTTTCGGTAAGTTCTGAGTGCCAAAACGCTTTGTCTGAGGAAGGTACTTCAGCTCTGAATAAAGGTTCTTTCAATGATTTTTAGCCTGTAGCAGCATTACTAACTCTGGCGTCACTGAGACTGCTGGACAATACTCTGCTGTGCGAGAACCGCAGCTGCTGCTGCTGCCATTGTCCCTGAGCAGCAACATCAGCGTGACCTCGGTCACCAGTGCGAGCTCGGTCATCGACTGTGTGGCCTCGTGTCATCGGTCGCGCTGCTCCGCTGCGGTCTCGGTGAAGAGCGGCGGCATCTGCGAGATTGTGAGCGTTGCGATCGCGGCCTGGATCGAGCCAGCCACTGACTGGGCTCTGAGGCTGCTGGCTTCGTCAGCTGCGGAAGGCGCCACGGTGTGGAAGGCGATGGACAGTGCGAGGCTCGCCTCAACAGTGCTGCTGCACAGTGAGTGTCTGTCATGCTTTGAGTCTGAGTACATGCCACTCAAAGGCGGAGAAGCTGCACCGGTGAAAACCCTCGCCTTTCAGACAGCAGCGTCGGCCGAGCCGGCTCGGTGCAGAGCGTCCTAGTCGAGTCCACCGGCTGCTACCTGATCGAGGCTGCGGGAGCCAGGGGTGGCGGCAACACCTTTACGAACACAGCCGGAGGTCAGGGAGCCCGGGTGAGCGCCAGGACGAACCTGACGGCCGGCACCCGGCTGACCGTCGTCGTCGGCCAGATGGGTGGCTCGACCTCCGTGCAGTACGAGGGAGGCGGCGGAGGCGGCGGCAGCTTCGTGTACCGCAGCTCCGACCTGCTGCTGCTGCTGGCCGCGGGTGGAGGCGGAGGCGCATCTTGTATAAAAGGCGGTATGACTGAAAACTGATTGCTTTGCCTGCAAATCCTGCTTCAAGTTTGATAGAAATCAAGTTTATTTACCGATTCGCAGGACAAACGGGCGAGACGGGCAGCGACGGATCTAGCAGTACTGGCGGTTGCCCATCCTGCACAGGCTTTGGTGGCGTCAACGGAGAGCCAGGATTCAACAACCCCAGCGACACTCCGGGTGGCAGCAATCACGGTGGCTGCGGTGCCGGCTGGCTGGGCAAGGCCGTCAACCCCAGGCGGAGCTCCTCGGATGGCGACCGAGGCGGCAGTCGGGCTGACAGCTGGGTCGGTGGCGTCTCTGGAGTCGGCAGCTCCAGCAGAGGCGGATTCGGTGGTGGCGGCGGAGGCGGCTGCGAGAGCGGATCGGTCAGAGGAGCCCCCGGCGCAGGCGGCGGCTTCAGCGGCGGAGGAGCCAGTCTCGGCTTCGCACAGGGGGGCGGCGGCGGCGGTTCCTTCTGTCTTGGCGGCTGCGTCTCGGGTGGCAACTCGACTGGCGACCAGGGCTTCGTGTCCTTCCGGTTCCTGAGCGCTGCTGTGACGTGCGGCTGAGCTCTCCCTTCGTTACATTTATGCCAAACGGAATACGTCAAACTAAAAAGAGGGATTATAAACTACAACTTTGCTCGTACAACGGATATTGTAACTATTTCTACCCAATATTTCTGCAACTGTCAGGTTCTCGGAAATTACCCTGAAATTCTACCGGACACTATCTTGAAATTGATTTTAAGTGTCTTGCAAATTAGCCAAAAGTTTTTTCATGCAGAAGCCACCCCACACGAATAAATAAATTTCGAGTCCTTATTAACCGGTTCAATGTAATCACCTAAAATTTTCGATCACTGCTCTTAATCGATTGCTTGACTCTTCTCTCGACTGTCAGCCGCCTCAGATAATGCAAGTAGAGATGTAAGGTGGCACAACTGGGACGACTGGCGGAGGTGGCACAACAGGGACGACTGGGGCAGGTGGCACAACAGGGACGACTGGGGCAGGTGGCACAACAGGGACGACTGGGGCAGGTGGCACAACAGGGACGACTGGGGCAGGTGGCACAACAGGGACGACTGGGGCAGGTGGCACAACAGGGACGACTGGGGCAGGTGGCACAACAGGGACGACTGGGGCAGGAGTGGAGCTGCTGGGGCAGGAGTGGAGCTGCTGGGGCAGGAGTGGAGCTGCTGGGGCAGGAGTGGAGCTGCTGGGGCAGGAGTGGAGCTGCTGGGGCAGGAGTGGAGCTGCTGGGGCAGGAGTGGAGCTGCTGGGGCAGGAGTGGAGCTGCTGGGGCAGGAGTGGAGCTGCTGGGGCAGGAGTGGAGCTGCTGGGGCAGGAGTGGAGCTGCTGGGGCAGGAGTGGAGCTGCTGGGGCAGGAGTGGAGCTGCTGGGGCAGGAGTGGAGCTGCTGGGGCAGGAGTGGAGCTGCTGGGGCAGGAGTGGAGCTGCTGGGGCAGATGCTGGAGGGCTTTTACGGCGCTCAATTTTGGCATAAAAATGCAGCAATCTACTAACAGTAGACTGTGAGGAAATTGCGCCGAATTTTATTCTACCCTGCGCCCCGGCACCGGAGCGGTGCCGACTGGGGCGTGCGGATATCCTATACGCCGGGGCGGAGAGCGCGCACCTCAAGGCTTGGGGCTTACAGAGAGAACAAAATTAATACATTTTTCTCCAAATCTCTCCATCCCACTCTCTCCATCCCACTCTCTCTCCATCCCACTCTCTCTCCATCCCTCTCTCTCCATCCCACTCTCTCTCCATCCCATTCACTCTACATCCCACTCTCTCTCTCGCCATCCCTCTCTCCATCCCACTCTCTCTCTCCATCACACTCTCTCTCTCCATCCCACTCTCTCTCTCCATCCCACTCTCTCTCTCTATCCCACTCTCTCTCCATCCCACTCTCTCTCTCCATCCCACTCTCTCTCTCTCCATCCCACTCTCTCTCTCCATCCCACTCTCTCTCCATCCCACTCTCTCTCTCCATCCCACTCTCTCTCTCCATCCCACTCTCTTTTCATCCCACTCTCTCTCCATCCCACTCTCTCTCTCGCCATCCCTCTCTCTATCCCACTCTCTTTCAATCCCACACTCTCTCTCCATCTCATGCACATCTTATACACGAGCTCGTGTGTTGGAGAATTTTAGTTTGAAAGTTAGCAATTTGTCAATTTTAAAAAGTCAAATATATTAAAAGGTGACTGTTAAGGTAGTCACGTTGTCATAGATCAAAAAAGCAAAGCAATAAGGAGAGTTGCTCTGCCATTTTGCTTTGCCCCTAGCGATAGTCACGAGGGACCATTTGTGCTACACACCTGAAGCACACTTTTATTAAATTATTATACACCCAAGACTTGTCCAGCAATTTCTCAACTGAATTGGCAGGAGCTAAAAAATCAGTAAATTTGCGAGTCAAAATGAGGCCATAGTCAACCATTTCTACTATGCCATTCGAACCCTGCAGAATTCGGTTACCTGGTGACACCTAGTATTTTCACCTGGTAACGAGCCGGGTAGTTAATAAAATCGGGCAGATTTGTCATCCGTGTTTTAGCTCGTACAATTATTTCCTTTTTATTGAACGAATTTGTTCATGAATTCAGGAACAACATGGAACTCGTATAAAGTGAAACCAGTGGAGTGAAGAGAGGAGAGAAAAGTGGAGAAGAGAGAAGAGAGTTGAGAGTAGAGCTAAGGAGAGTAGAGGAGAGTAGAGTATAATTGAGAAAAAGAGAGTAGAGAGGAGAGGAGAGGAGATAATAGTAGAGAGAAGAGTAGAGAGGGGAGTTGAGGAGAGGACAGTAGAAGAGAGCAGAGCGGAGATAAGTGTAGAGAGGGGAGTTGAGGAGAGGACAGTAGAAGAGAGCAGAGAGGAGATAAGTGTAGAGAGTGGAGTTGAGGAGAGGACAGTAGAAGAGAGCAGAGAGGAGATAAGTGTAGAGAGGGGAGTTGAGGAGAGGACAGTAGAAGAGAGCAGAGAGGAGATAAGTGTAGAGAGGGGAGTTGAGGAGAGGACGGTAGAAGAGAGCAGAGAGGAGATAAGTGTAGAGAGTGGAGTTGAGGAGAGGACAGTAGAAGAGAGCAGAGAGGAGATAAGTGTAGAGAGGGGAGTTGAGGAGAGGACAGTAGAAGAGAGCAGAGAGGAGATAAGTGTAGAGAGTGGAGTTGAGGAGAGGACAGTAGAAGAGAGCAGAGAGGAGATAAGTGTAGAGAGTGGAGTTGAGGAGAGGACAGTAGAAGAGAGCAGAGAGGAGATAAGTGTAGAGAGGGGAGTTGAGGAGAGGACAGTAGAAGAGAGCAGAGAGGAGATAAGTGTAGAGAGTGGAGTTGAGGAGAGGACAGTAGAAGAGAGCAGAGAGGAGATAAGTGTAGAGAGGGGAGTTGAGGAGAGGACAGTAGAAGAGAGCAGAGAGGAGATAAGTGTAGAGAGTGGAGTTGAGGAGAGGAGGGAAAGTGGAATTTTTCCACTTTGTGTCACAAAGTTACAAACTGATGTGTGAAGTTCTGAACTGTCAAGCTGCCTTAAATTGACTTGACAAAAATGTGCATAATAGCAGCAATTCTGAAATGGATAATGGGAACTGGGATCGGGGATGGTGAGGTAAGGGTAAAAAGTAAATACCCGGTAACCCGATAGCTGAAATGCTTCAGAAAATACTCGTAACTCTCGGCGTTCCGCACCTGGAGAGTGCATCGCTGATCAAGAGTGGTCAAGATGGGCGCCTGTTGTCAAATTCAGTAAGTGCTCTCTCTTCGGAGACTCCGCCGTCTGGCAGAAGGAGTGCTAACTGATAGGATCTGAGATACGTATCTATTTATACTATCATACAATATTTTCTTATAGTAATATATTTTGTACCATGGTCTTTAGCTTAAGTAATAAAGGTGTGATGTAATTTAATGTGACGTAAAGCGCGCTTTTGGGCCAACCTAAGGCCCGTTGTCTTGGGACACGCTAAGTCGCTAGGTCTTTGTACTGTTCAACAACTGGAACTGCGCAGCTTGAATTTGAAAAAAATATTTGTTTGACTCATAAAAATCTTTGTCTGCAATCTTTGTCTGAGCTAGGAGTGCATTGAAAAAATCTGACTGACTTTCGTCGTAGTTTATAAGTCGAAATTCGATGATTTCTACTAGTTGGTATGTGCATAGGAACAAGGATTTGAAAGGGAAGCTTTTTAAATTTCAAGCTGATACAGTGTGTTTTGCACTTCAGAATACCAAAGTCGGAGAAACTGAACCACTTGAAGACGTATCTGTCGGTAAAGATGGCAATATACGTTCACTGAATAGCATATGCTATCGTTAAGCTCGAAGCATTCCGTCTAGAACAAATATTTTAACCTGAGAGCTCAGGCGCCAACTCAGCAGCGCTCAGGAACCGGAAAGACACGAAGCCTTGGTCGCCAGTTGAACTGCCACCCGAGACGCAGCCGCCAAGACAGAAGGACCCGCCGCCGCCGCCGCTTCGTGCGAAGCCGAGAGCTGCGCCTCCGCCGCTGAAGCCGCCGCCTGCTCCGGGGGCTCCTTTGACCGATCCGCTCTCGCAGCCGCCTCCGCCGCCACCACCGAATCCGCCTTCGCAGGAGCTGTTGCCTCCAGCAACGCCACCGACCCAGCTGTCAGCCCGACTGCCGCCTCGGTCGCCATCCGAGGAGCTCCGCCTGGGGTTGACGGCCTTGTCCAGCCAGCCGGCACCGCAGCCACCGTGGTTGCTGCCACCCGGAGTGTCGCTGGGGTTGTTGAATCCTGGCTCTCCGTTGACGCCACCAAAGCCTGAGCATAATGGGCAACCGCCAGTACTGCTAGATCCGTTGCTGCCCGTCTCGCCATTTTGTCCTGCGAATCGGTTAATTTGGCTTTTGGCTCAAATTTAACTTTTTACTAACACCCTGAAGTGACATTTCTTCGAAAAGTGATTGCGTTACACTCTGTTTCAATAAAGCCGTTTTAAGGTCAGACCATTGTTTAAAGTAGATGCGCCACCGCCTCCGCCCGCGGCAAGCAGCAGCAGCAGGTCGGAGCTGCGGTACACGAAGCTGCCACCGCCTCCGCCGCCTCCCTCGTACTGCACGGAGGTCGAGCCGCCCATCTGGCCGACGACGACGGTCAGCCGAGTGCCGGCCGTCAGGTTCGTCCTGAAGCTCACCCGGGCTCCCTGACCTCCGGCTCTGTTCGTAAAGGTGTTGCCGCCACCTCTGGCTCCCGCACCCTCGATCAGGTAGCAGCCGGTGGACTCGACTAGGACGCTCTGCACCGAGCCGGCTCGGCCGACGCTGCTGTCTGAAAGGCGAGGGTTTTCACCGGTGCAGCTTCTCCGCCTTTGAGTGGCATGTACTCAGACTCAAAGCATGACAGACACTCACTGTGCAGCAGCACTGTTGAGGCGAGCCTCGCACTGCCCATCGCCTTCCACACCGTGGCGCCTTCCGCAGCTGACGAAGCCAGCAGCCTCAGAGCCCAGTCAGTGGCTGGCTCGATCCAGGCCGCGATCGCAACGCTCACAATCTCGCAGATGCCGCCGCTCTTCACCGAGACCGCAGCGTAGCAGCGCGACCGATGACACGAGGCCACACAGTCGATGAACGAACTCGCACTGGTGACCGAGGTCACGCTGATGTTGCTGCTCAGGGACAATGGCAGCAGCAGCAGCTGCGGTTCTTGCACAGCAGAGTATTGTCCAGCAGTCTCAGTGACACCGGAGTGCGTCATGCTGCTACAGGCTAAAAATCATTGAAAGAACCTTTATTCAGAGCTGAAGTACATTCCTCAGACAAAGCGTTTTGGCACTCAGAACTTACCGAAAATCAAGATTAGAACTTTTGATATGTATTGATCCCGTTTCATTGTCACTTCTGGGCTTACTTTAGGAGGCTTTGCATTTAGATTTTGACAATCAATGCCTGAAAAAGCTAGCCACCTTGTCTCGGCTTGACAATTTACGTACAATGCCTCCTACGATTGTTGCCACGCAACGACTATCAAATGAGTTATGTCAAGGCCTAAACCCAAAGCAGACATCTTTCCATTGGTCTCTTCTCAATTTCACCCTCGATGGCATTCCCAACCTCCCGACCGCTCTCTATCTATTTACCTAACTCAGGTAGATAGGCAGCGGTTCATTAAAGAGGACCATGTTTTCAGTCTCAGCTATCAGACAATTCTCTTTGTTCAGGACAAACTGAAGGGCCATCAGCCGAATCTGCTGTCATTTATTTGCATCCTCGATCGAGTTCGCGCTGTAGTTATTGTACTCAAACCCCATGCTCAGAGATAACAAGTGTCCTCAGAGGCCCAATTCATTTGGGGCGCAGCCGAGGAGAGAAGGCGTGGGGGCTTGTCGTGCAATGGAGCCAAGCCTCAGAATCAAAGGGCAGATGTACACAGGTGTGTATGCGTACAGTATCTGTGTGCGTGTTTCGTGCTCCGGAGTCAGCGGAACGGTTGATGCTGCCTCGTCGCGGAGTGTTATTAACTGATGCCAAATTATTTGCACTGCTCACAGAAGATTGGTGCACACAAGATACGCACTGGGGCTATTTTGAGTTCATTTATCTTCTAGGATAAAAGCACCTGCTTTCAAAGCCTGCTTTCAGGTGCTTTCTGATCTCATTCAATCGGATCTCTGCTCGTTACGTCGTTGTTTCGAAAACTGCGGCATCTAGCTAATGCTTTTATGAAGAGGATAGCTATTGTGCTGTCTACTTTTGAAGCTACGAAACATGCCCATTGTTTTTTAAGATACACCGGCGAAATTACTTCGTTGACCTGGATGTTCTTTAACTGAAACGACGCTTCGTATTGAGAGGGTGGCCCTCATGGAGGCTTGAATTGCTCAACCAACTCAAACCTCGCTGACTTTGTTGGACCTAGTCCCCTGCGACAGGAATCTGCAAAAACGGATGCCATAAAATGCCATATACGCTCGTATATCATATACCATAATATAAAATACTATGAAATCATGCGGAAAAACTGTGATTTCGGTCCCCGTTTGGTTCCCGTCAAACCGACGGGAAGCCAGATCGTTTGTCTGTTAATTTTTTTTAGTCAGGAAGTTGGGAAAGAAGACAACAGAAATCCATGAAGTAGTAACTTTACTAGAGTAAAGTAGACAATCCAAAAGGCGAGAAAGGCTCGACTGTGTAAGAGCCAGTTTTTTATCTCAATCGACAATAGACACAATGGAACCTTGATTCACCCACGGAAGGCACCATCGCAAACGCCAGAGCTTCCGCTTCAATTTCTTTCTTTCTGACTAAAAATGCGAAACCAATAGATTGCTTGAATTAAACAAATTTTAAATCAATTTACGCTCGCAAACAGCATAGCAGCATAGCAGCCAAGTTTAGACTAGCTTTTAAAGGTAAGAAGGCATAGATGTTTACATCGGCTCGAAAACTTACGCCTTAGTACAAGAATAATAACTGCAAGTGGGCTGCGGGCAATGGCACATCATTTGGTGTCACCAGATCCGCACCCAGCGAGGAGGCAATTCTGCCCATTCTGCTGAGTCCTGAGCACACACGCACACAAACACCATACGCAGGGACACGCAGGTGTGTGCATCTGCCCTGACTTTCTCATCGTCAGGCAGTGTACACTCTCACTGCGCCTTGGAGGTTGGCCCTCAAAGGCGTAAATCACAGGACAAGCCCCCAAGCCTTCTCTCTGCGGCTGCGCCCCGAATGAATGTGGCCTCGCTGCGAAATCGAACTCTTCTCTGCCACTGACCCTAAACTTGCATCTAACAAACACTTACAATGCTGCATTTTGAATAAAACTACAGAAGTTGTAATTTTACTTCGGGTGTGTCATAAGTATTGCCACTGAGGGTAAAGCAGACCAACTAACAATCGCAGATGAACGAAACTGTATCAATCAACAACATAGTGTCCCCCAATATCAATCACCCTCTGGCAGTGCTCGTACAGCTTCTCTACCTCAGCCTGCAGGTGTTTTTCCTCCAGCTGTCGGAACCAGTGCAACGCGGCTTCTTTGACCTCATCATGGTTTGCGAAACTTCTCTGGGAAAAGTCTGCCTTCAGCCATTTAAAGAGAAACCTGTCGCACAAGTTGAAGTCTGGGCTGTAGGGACTCTGCCAGAGCAGATTTACTCGCCGTCCAGCCAGAAAATCCGAAACAGCCTGACAGGTGTGGGGCCGTGCGTTGTCCATCTGCCACAGAACTTCGTTCAGGTGAATCGGGTTTGACCGGAGCGTGCGCCAGAGGTTCCCAGTGTGTCGGACAAAGTCGATGAAGTACTGGCCATCGACCTTGGTGTTTGGCGGAGTTGTACAGATGGAGACTCGTT
This sequence comes from Macrostomum hystrix, assembly GCA_950097015.1. NCBI lineage: Eukaryota > Metazoa > Platyhelminthes > Macrostomidae > Macrostomum > Macrostomum hystrix. The sequence goes on from CATNEN010000001.1 coordinate 10,896,665, forward strand.
TGTTTGGCGTGAATGCCACCAGCAGCATGGTCTTCTTGTCTGAGATGGACCTCCTGGTCACAGTCAGCCTGGAGTCCCCAGCTCCCAGCCAGCAGCGATTGTCTGCCTTGCTGCTTTTGCCATCCAGGTGGAGCCAGGTCTCATCCTCAACAACCAGGCAGTTTAGGATGTCATCCAAGCCCCGGCTGCTGAACACCTTGCGGATCTGATTGGCGCAGTTCACACGGGCCTGACGTTGGTCCGCAGTGAGGTCATGGGGCACCCAGACCGAGCAGACGTTTCGGAGATGGAGATCCTCTGTCAAGATGCGATGGACTGTCTTGAAATCAATCTCCAAGCAGTCCGCTAGCTCCCTGACAGACTGCCGCGGGTCTTCCTTGACCAGGTCGCTGATGACTTCGATGTTCTCTATTGTCCTGGTTGAACATGGTCGTCCAGATCTGGCGGCATCTCCCAATTCGAACCCAGGATCAGTAAAGTTCTGAAACCACCTGTAAATTGTCCTGCGAGTTGGGCAGTTGTCTGGCAGTGTGTTCCGGAGATCCTCCTCTACTTCAAGTGCAGATTTTCCAAGCTTGAAGCGAATGAAAGCGTAGAACTGGATGTGCGTCTTGTCGTGATTCATGTTGAGTTTTGCTCGTTGCAAAAAGAAGATTTCATCGCGTTGCGCTTGCTAAATCTGATTAACAAATTCTTGCGACAGTTTTGGTCATAGACATTAAAATTGCTGCTCAGGTGTGGTGGCAACTTCTCAATAAAAGTACTTTCAAAATATAATATACTCGCTTTTTTTGCCCGTTGTTTTTGGGGCAGAAATTTAAAGCAAAGCAGTAAGCAATTCACGTCTCTGTATTGACTTTATAGTGAAGGTCACCATGTATCCCCCTTTTGCCCCGGGCGAGTGTCTATGTGACGCATGTTTTCATTTATTTCCCTAGGTAAATAAATCATTTATTTCCCGCTGCCCCGCGGGCTGATAAATTCGAGACAACAACCATAGACTAACAAAAACTAGCAAAAAAGTGTAGCACACAAAAGCTACACACACCGAACGGGGGATACATATCATATTCCCCACTCATTTAGCTGTCTAGGGCAAAAAGCACACGGTGTCTCGATCATTGACCTCGGCTTCGCCTCGGTCAATAAACGAGACACCTCTTGCTTTTGCCCGCTAGACAACAAAATAAATGGGGAATATATACCATTTATTTTTTTACTGCATTAATGAAAAGTGAAGAGTTTGTTTAAGGGCGTTTTAAGTAAAAAATATGTGAAAAGTTTGTCCAAACAGCCCCCTCTTGATTACTTCTTTAGAAACATGTCTCTTAGCCACTCCTCTATACAGTCAGTGGCAGATCCAGGAATTTTGTTTTGGGGCGGTCTGTCAGGGGAGCCAGCGGCTGAAAAAGGGGCGCCAGCGGCTGAAAAAGGGGCGCCAGCGGCCGAAAAGGGGCGCCAGTGCTGCGACTGGCGCCCCTGGTGGGGGCATCTTATTCCCATGATTAAAATTTAGGGGGGCGACTGCCCCCCCGCCCCCCCCTAAATCTGCCTCTGTATACAGTATGCATGTACACGCGTATACATAAGGAAAATAGCCATGGCATAACAATAACAATGTCAAAGAAACAAAATTAAACTGTTTCAGAGTTCAGAGTTAGACAGGTCAAGGTCAATTCGTGACTACTTTTCTATTAATTGCTTGCGAGTCACCTCAAGGCCTGGGGATACACCACATTCTTCGTTCTTCCCCTTGGTGCGAAAATGAATAGGCCAGCTGGAGTTCCAACACGGGAGCAGGCGACATAAAGCTGCCCATGCGAGAAGCAAGGAGTCTCCAGGTTGATGCCAGCCACCTTCAGCGACTGTCCCTGAGCCTTGTTAATAGTCATCGCAAAGCACACTCTCACAGGGAACTGCAGTCGCTTGAACTGAGATGGCAGGTCCGTGGGGATAATTGGAATCCGGGGAACGAACACAGACTCTCCTCTGCCAGATCCAGTCATTATCGTGGCCTCAATCACGTGTGGGAAGAGCCGCCTGACTATCAGTCTGGTGCCGTTACACAGCCTTGGCGCATTCAGGTTGCGGAGGAGCATAATTGGTGCCCCAACTTTCAGCTGCAAGTTGTGCGATGGAGTTCCAGGAGGATCTAGAGAGTTCAGAAACTCAACAGGATACTCCACAGCGGTGTCATCAGTCAACGTTGTATCAATTGACTTGTAGGTGAAAACTGCACCTGGCAACTCCTGAAGCAGTTGGTAGTTAATTTCGTTATCGGCATCATTTCTAGGACACATAATTGCCCTCTCTGACAGCCAGTCAACGTCAGCATATCGAGAGAAATAGGCTGGCTGGAGAGAAATATCGACCGGAGAGCCCTGCGCACTGGGACGCCACCGCACTCACCGCACTCAGTCTCAGTGCTGCTTGGGGGCCAGTAGACAGTCTAGGGGTTTGGGCTGTGTACATTCACGGCTTGAAATACAATGTACAGTCTGGGGCTTCGGCGCCCGGGGAAGGGAGGGGGTGGCTGTAATAAAATTTGGCCCGCAGAGTGGCGGAGGGGAGTTGGGGTGGCTGTCCTCGGAAAACAAAAAGTGACTCACTTTGAGATGATGCAGCTTTGCTCTGGATTGAGTAGAGATGTTCAAAATTGACAGCATTGTTGGAAAACATGTAAAGTGTAAGTGGATCAAATTAGGAGAAAATCTGAAAAAGTGGGGCGACGATATGTCGAATTGAGTTCTTTTTTGACGATTTTTGAGCAGTTTTTTGCACTTTTGAGCAGGAAGGAAATGATTTTTCGGGAATTTGAGTAGCCTATTGCACTCAGCGTAGGTGGTTTTAGGTATGTGCAAAGTTTGGTGCGATTTGGTTGAGCGGTTTCGGCGTCTATAAAGACAAAAGGTTGCACACACACAGACACACACAGACAGTTTTCACTTTTATAGATATAGATTTGGATGATTATTGCTTTGGGTTCCCGCACAACAACCACAGTGACATTACTTATGACACACCCGTAGTAATAGCTACAAACTGACCCTTATCTTCAATATTCATACCTCTTGTTCCTATAGGGCTAATATTATTTTAAGAAGATTTAATGTACGAGGGTTTGTAAGATGTTGGCTACACAATTATCACCAACCCAAGGACTACTAAAGTTGAGTTTTGTTCTCATAGGGAGGTAGTTTGGTAATTTGTTTAAAATGTATCTTTTTTTAAGTTTCATATTCTTTATCCTTCGTAGGATCCAGCAATTATTCCATTAACCCTGCTTCTCCATTTTAATATTAAACTCTTTATCAGCCATTTGGCAGCATCGCTGAGTACTTTTCGGCTGTCTTTGCGATATTGACTGATACACCACTTCCTTCTAAGCTTTTTCGTTAAATGTCTTATCAAGTTTAGCGTTGTTTGCTGTATCAGCGCTTTGGCAGTTGTTGTACAAACTCCAGTCCAATGCCACCCAATTTCAATAGAGGAATAATTCCTCATTCTTCAAGTCAATAAGTGTTGTTTAAGACATAAAAGGAGTGCCTTGTAAAAGGAATGCATTGTGTTATTTATTTTATAAGAGAGGTGAACGCTACACTGAGAACCATACTAAGAACTATATTAAGAACTATACTAAGAATCATACTAAGAATCCTACTAAGAACTATACTAAGAATCATACTAAGAACCATATTAAGAACTATACTAAGAACTATACTAAGAATCCTACTAAGAACTATACTAAGAATCATACTAAGAACTATACTAAGAACTATACTAAGAATCATACTAAGAACTATACTAAGAACTATACTAAGAATCCTACTAAGAACTATACTAAGAATCATACTAAGAACTATACTAAGAATCATACTAAGAACTATACTAAGAACTATACTAAGAATCATACTAAGAACTATACTAAGAACTATACTAAGAATCCTACTAAGAACTATACTAAGAATCATACTAAGAACTATACTAAGAACTATACTAAGAATCATACTAAGAACTATACTAAGAACTATACTAAGAATCCTACTAAGAACTATACTAAGAATCCTACTAAGAACTATACTAAGAATCATACTAAGAACTATACTAAGAATCATACTAAGAACTATACTAAGAACTATACTAAGAATCATACTAAGAACTATACTAAGAACTATACTAAGAATCCTACTAAGAACTATACATACTCAGATTTATACAAAAAATCTTACTAAGAGGGAACTGTTAAACTCTAATCTCGGGACGCCTAATTGACTGGAAGATACATTCAGCTGCCTAATTTACCGCTCGTGCAATGCAGACGCTACCAGATCGTGTGAAGTGAACGCTACCATTAGAGTACCGAAGCTTGCAAAAATAGTAACATTGAAGAATATTGAGAATTAAACGGCCCATTTAAGGACCGCCAGTTTTAAGCATATCCACTGGATTGTGATAACAGCAGTAAGGTAAAAGATAGCCCTAGTACAACTTTGGTGGCATTATTATAATATTACTCCTACGACAACTTTGGTGCCAAGCGGTGGGATTTTCTATTTAGGCCTACAACACTCACAAATATTGTAATTTTTTTATGGCATTAGTTCTCTCACTGGGTTTGCGAGAAAATGTGTTGTTAAAAAATATATATATAAAAAAAATCAGCACCCATAGATGGCGTGCGCGTTTTAATAATAATAATAATAATAACGTAAGAAGAGCAAGGAGCAACTACTAAGACGCCTTTTGAAACAAGAGGCTGTGCCGTCCATCTTTCCCAACGCTCCATCCTACCTGTCCTCTGAAAAAAAGCCGCAGAGATCAACAGCGGCGACTTCTTCTGAACGTCTGGAGCGGGAACTCAGTGCCCTGCAAAGCAGCATCGACACCCTTCAGGAAGCAGACTCAATTGCTGATTGCAGCCTACACGACGTGCGCTCCAGACTTGATCAGGAGGAGAGTAAGCCAGCTGGTTTTCAAATCTCTCTGTGTGACGGCAAGCTGTACTTGTGTCAACAACTTGGCCGTAAAGCTAGACATGGATTCCGAGCCAGCTCCTGCTGATCAGACGGTAATTTATTACGTCATTGCCGCTGTTGCCCGAACTCTGGTGAAAAACCGAAGGTGTGATTCGTGCAGAGAACTGCTGTTGGAGGAAGATGCTGCCGCGCAGTTAGATGTTGACTGGGTTCCAGCACAGGCCTCCTCCTTCATTGACCAGATCAACCGAGGTGGTCTTTGCCAGCCAACTGAGTTTGCTTTTGCTTTGGGCACTCATTGCTGGAAAATTTTCGAAGAGATTCGGCGAAAGGAGACATTGAAGAAGTTCATGTGCGCTCAGCTGCAGCAGCTGGTATTTTGTGGACTCGTGGACGAAATGACCGACGACGCACTTTTTCTAGAATCATTCACCCACCTCACAACATGCACCCATGAACATGATGTGAAGACAGGATTGTCTAAAGCGTTCTTCAACTGCATGATGAAGAACCTGGCTAAGGAAGTTTCTGGCGATTCGGAGCGCGGAAGGAAGCGGAAGATTGCGAAGCTCTCCAGTCAGTCTGCCGATTCCTACTAATAATTAACTGCGGATTCGCCTCGGTTTCAGATTAAGTGGCTTTTCAGAAGTGTTTTTGCTTTTTCCACTGTTGCAAAGTGTTTTTTTCAGTTGTGCACGTGTCTATTTATATATTTATGTGATTTGTGTTAGCAATTCATGCCCCTCTGCAGAAAAGCTGTGTAGGAAACTAATGCCCCTCAAGGTATAGGTTATTTTTAGCCTTCCAGTCCAGTTGCTTATAATCCCGGGGTCCGCGATTAAACCATTTCGAACTTGTCATCTGGGCAAAATACAAGATGGAAACGAATATTACTCATTTATTTATTTAAATCCCGAGGGCTGGAGCTCTCGTGCGCAATTCATGCGTTTATTGACGGACATAAAAATGCATCGAGAAAAAATACAGTCTGGAAAATAGGAATATTCTAACTCGGTGAGTTATGTCTATGGGAAAAATACATCCTGTAAAAGGCTAGCGTAGGGATTTAAGCGCTAATTTTTTAGTCAATAAACGCTTAGATAACAAACTGTCTATGGCTCAAACGCCTTCTAAGGTTAAAACAATGGCCAGCTGTTGTTTTTCATTAGTCACACTGTGCCCTGTGTAGAATGGGATAAAATTCATGATTGATGGTTCTACCTGTGACGTTTTGATTGGTTCATTCTGTGTGGCTCGCATAATGCTTGTAATAACTAAAAATGAAACAATTTTCTACGAATCAAGAGTCTTTCGACCTACTGTGATAGCCATTGGGTGCAGTTGCCTTGATTCAAGTACTCAAAGGCGCTTACAGAGTGGGACAACAATTTTTAGAGCAAGTTGTAGAGCCGCCTTTATCAGCAGAGATTCAAGTTGTGAGCGAGGGTGACTCGTGGCACTATAAGAGCCGCGACTCTGGTGGCTATGGGCCGACCTCCGCCTCCTACGCTTTAATCTCTCTCGAACGAGCCCCGGACAACTGAGACCTGTGATGCCGTTGGTTATTGTGATAATTAAATCTTTGCCATTGCCTTAAATACCAAATGAAACGGCCAGCTACAGACCGACCAGCCCTTGAAGCCATTGTCTCCACTTCTAAGTAAGTCGCTGCCTTGTCGTGCTAAATTCGGTTGCCATAGCGGGGCAGATAGTCCGTGTGTCCTGACCAGTGTTGGGCGCGATACTTTAAAAAAGTAAAGCGATATTCCGATACCGATACCGATGCTCTAAAAGATATCGGCGATATTTGTTGGTCCGATACCAAAATTTTAGTATCGCCCGATACTTTAATCCGATACCTAGTCAATCTCAATCGACAATAGACACAATGGAACCTTGATTCACCCACGGAAGGCACCACCGCAAACGCCAGAGCTTCCGCTTCAATTTCTTTCTTCACAGTCACAGAAGCAACATCATCAACATAAATGACATCATCATCAGTAGAACTAGACCTATGGCTGTTATTAGCAGCTCTAGGGCCTGCTTGGCCATTGCCACGGCGTCGGCATGGCATAGTTGATAGTTGCCAGTAGTGCAATAGGCCAATAGCTAACTCACTAGTTAAATCTTAAATAACAATGTTCTTCTAATACAACTTAAGTTAAAAAAAATTGAATGTAACTTAATGTAGTTAACAATAACTTACCGTAATATTTATTGATCGAAATCGAAATAAAAAAATGTGCTAATGTATTACATTACGTAAGTAACATTTTTTGTATTTGTGTTACTTTTGTTAACCCTTTCTAGGCGTTTTAGTAAAAAAACAAAAAAGTTACTATTCGATTAAATGTATCGGATTATCGGACTTAAGAAAATGTATCGCGCGGTACCATGGTCCGATACTGAGAAAAAAAGTATCGAGGTCCGATACTCCGATACTCAAATAGTATCGGCGATACTATCGGAGTATCGGAGTATCGGACCTGTGCCCAACACTGGTCCTGACGCCGATTAGTGGGGAGCTAGACCAGGGAACAGATAGGGTTACTTAGTACTGTACTCACGCGGTACTCCTACGCCAGCCTGTGCGTCCCGACGCCCTGCTGAAGGCGGCTGACCGTTCAGCATCACCACGCGGGGGTCAGTCGCGGGGTTGCGTCCTGACGCCTCATTTGGGACCACCGTGAGCTCTGGCGTACTGATGCAGGCCAGCAGGGGCCCGTATACTAGTAACCGATTCCGTATATCTGTATCCGATGAGGTACGAGCTCGTACACTCCACCCGGGGAAAACAGGGGTCGCGAAGACCAATGTCGAGTCCAAATTAGCTCGTAGATATGGTGTTGAGCGACTCATTTATCAAGAGAGAAGCTCAAAAGACAATCGCTCAGATCCTAAAGAAGTCGAGCACTTTACGGACACTGCTAGCCACGAAGCCAGAAAGTCATGTTCGCCGGTTATCCAATCGAGCCGCAACGCAATGTCCAATTTGATTCGACCAATTGCAATGTTGTTAATAAAAAATTGATGAACAATAATATACGAGCTCGTAGTTTGTGACTTCTAACACTTTCATTCGCCCTTCGTACAGTATTCGCGTCGTTCTTTGTAACAAGTACATTGACTTCAAATATCCAATGCTGTGATTGTGCTTGTGGTCCTTTAAATAAATAGAACGAGGTAACTTTAGTCCTCGTACTTAGAAATAAAATGACGGCGACTAAAGTTCTCAAATTAATTGTCTACTTGCAAAAGCGGCAACTACGAGGCATAAGGCATGTCCTATTGATTAACAATTAAAAGAATTGCCAGAAAAGTATATTTTGTAAAAGGAAATTAAGGTAGTTAATAAGAGCTCGACGTCATTTCGAGGGCTAATGCACATAATTATTAAGCGTTGAAATTAAAAACAAAGAAATTAAAGGACGTCAAAAAGTTAGAAAATGGCCCCAGGTTTCAGAGCAACAAGTTGCGAGAATACGAAGCCAAAAAGAGTCGAACAGTAAAAATAAGTATCCGTTTATTAAATTGTATGCTGCAGTTAAAATCCTTTTTCGGCTTGGTACACGCCAATCCGACAAATATTGCACAAGGGAAGCTCAGGCGCACATCACAGAAGCGCTCAGGAACCGGAAAGACACGAAGCCCTGGTCGCCAGTTGAACTGCCACCCAAGACGCAGCCGCCAAGACAGAAGGACCCGCCGCCGCCGCCCCTCTGTCCGTAGCCGAGACCGGCGCCTCCGCCGCTGAAGCCGCCGCCTGCTCCGGGGGCTCCTTTGACCGATCCGCTCTCGCAGCCGCCTCCGCCGCCACCACCGAATCCGCCTTCGCAGGAGCTGTTGCCTCCAGCGACGCCACCGACCCAGCTGTCAGCCCGACTGCCGCCTCGGTCGCCATCCGAGGACCTCCGCCTGGGGTTGACGGCCTTGCCCAGCCAGCCGGCACCGCAGCCACCGTGGTTGCTGCCACCCGGAGTGTCTCTGGGGTTGTTGAATCCTGGCTCTCCGTTGACGCCACCAAAGCCTGAGCAGGATGGGCAAGCGCCAGTACTGCTAGATCCGTTGCTGCCCGTCTCGCCCTTTCGTCCTGCGAATCGGTTAATCAAATTTGGTTTCTATCAAACTTGAAGCAGGATTTGCAGGCAAAGCAATCAGTTTTTAGTCAGACCGTTGTTTGTAGAAGATGCGCCTCCGCCTCCGCCCGCGGCCAGCAGCAGCAGCAGGTCAGAGCTGCGGTACACAAAGCTGCCGCCGCCTCCGCCGCCTCCCTCGTACTGCACGGAGGTCGAGCCACCCATCTGGCCGACGACGACGGTCAGTTGGGTGCCGGCCGTCAGGTTCGTCCTGGCGCTCACCCGGGCTCCCTGACCTCCGGCTCTGTTCGTAAAGGTGTTGCCGCCACCCCTGGCTCCCGCAGCCTCGATCAGGTAGCAGCCGGTGGACTCGACTAGGACGCTCTGCACCGAGCCGACTCTGCCGACGCTGCTGTCTGAAAGGCGAGGGTTTTCACCGGTGCAGCTTCTCCGCCTTTGAGTGGCATGTACTCAGACTCAAAGCATGACAGACACTCACTGTGCAGCAGCACTGTTGAGGCGAGCCTCGCACTGTCCATCGCCTTCCACACCGTGGCGCCTTCCGCAGCTGACGAAGCCAGCAGCCTCAGAGCCCAGTCTGTGGCTGCCTCGATCCAGGCCGCGATCGCAACGCTCACAATCTCGCAGATGCCGCCGCTCTTCACCGAGACAGCAGCGGAGCAGCGCGACCGATGACACGAGGCCACACAGTCGATGAACGAACTCGCACTGGTGACCGAGGTCACGCTGATGTTGCTGCTCAGGGACAATGGCAGCAGCAGCAGCTGCGGTTCTTGCACAGCAGAGTATTGTCCAGCAGTCTCAGTGACGCCAGAGTGAGTCATGCTGCTACAGGCTGGTAATTTTTAGGAAAAGTTTCTTTGTTTTTGAAGAGAAAAGCTGGAATAATAATTTTTGGTAATAAGAACTCACCAAAGAGCAGTATGAGAACTCCGGTCTGATAGATTTCGATTCTCGGCTGCATTTTTGCTGATCAGGCGCAAAAAGTTACTGAAATTTCTTCTACTATCGCCTGGCTTATCAAAGATAGCTGACTGCCGAGCTCAGATGGGCTTTCTTTATTTGCATTTTTTAGACAAATAAAATTTGACTCTTTCAGCGCCGACTTGCATATTGATTTAAGCGAGCAAACAAAAAGCAATTAATGCTTCCCTTTCACATCTTGTTAAACCACATGTAGTCAGAGAACGCTTTATCAATCAGTGCATTGTTCTGCTGAGTAGGATAGTGAGGCTTCAGGTATGTTAGATAGTGAGGCTTCAGGTATGTTAGATAGTGAGGCTTCAGGTATGTTAGATAGTGAGGCTTCAGGAACGTTAGATAGTGAGTCTTCAGGTATGTTAGATAGTGAGTCTTCAGGTATGTTAGATAGTGAGGCTTCAGAGATGTTAGATAGTGAGTCTTCAGGTATGTTAGATAGTGAGGCTTCAGACATGTTAGATAGTGAGTCTTCAGACATGTTAGATAGTGAGTCTTCAGACATGTTAGATAGTGAGGCTTCAGGTATGTTAGATAGTGAGTCTTCAGGTATGTTAGATAGTGAGGCTTCAGGTATGTTAGATAGTGAGTCTTCAGGTACGTTAGATAGTGAGTCTTCAGTTTTGTTAGATAGTGAGGCTTCAGTTATGTTAGATAGTGAGTCTTCAGGTATGTTAGATAGTGAGGCTTCAGGTACGTTAGATAGTGAGTCTTCAGTTTTGTTAGATAGTGAGGCTTCAGTTATGTTAGATAGTGAGTCTTCAGGTATGTTAGATAGTGAGGCTTCAGATATATTAGATAGTGAGTCTTCAGACATGTTAGATAGTGAGTCTTCAGGTATGTTAGATAGTGAGGCTTCAGGTATGTTAGATAGTGAGGCTTCAGGTATGTTAGATAGTGAGGCTTCAGACATGTTAGATAGTGAGTCTTCAGGTATGTTAGATAGTGAGTCTTCAGGTATGTTAGATAGTGAGGCTTCAGTTATGTTAGATAGTGAGTCTTCAGGTATGTTAGATAGTGAGGCTTCAGATATATTAGATAGTGAGTCTTCAGACATGTTAGATAGTGAGTCTTCAGTTATGTTAGATAGTGAGTCTTCAGGTATGTTAGATAGTGAGGCTTCAGGTATGTTAGATAGTGAGTCTTCAGTTATGTTAGATAGTGAGGCTTCAGGTATGTTAGATAGTGAGGCTTCAGATATATTAGATAGTGAGTCTTCAGACATGTTAGATAGTGAGTCTTCAGGTATGTTAGATAGTGAGGCTTCAGTTATGTTAGATAGTGAGGCTTCAGGTATGTTAGATAGTGAGGCTTCAGATATATTAGATAGTGAGTCTTCAGACATGTTAGATAGTGAGTCTTCAGGTATGTTAGATAGTGAGGCTTCAGGTATGTTAGATAGTGAGGCTTCAGGTATGTTAGATAGTGAGGCTTCAGACATGTTAGATAGTGAGTCTTCAGGTATGTTAGATAGTGAGTCTTCAGGTATGTTAGATAGTGAGGCTTCAGTTATGTTAGATAGTGAGTCTTCAGGTATGTTAGATAGTGAGGCTTCAGATATATTAGATAGTGAGTCTTCAGTTATGTTAGATAGTGAGTCTTCAGGTATGTTAGATAGTGAGGCTTCAGGTATGTTAGATAGTGAGTCTTCAGTTATGTTAGATAGTGAGGCTTCAGGTATGTTAGATAGTGAGGCTTCAGATATATTAGATAGTGAGTCTTCAGACATGTTAGATAGTGAGTCTTCAGGTATGTTAGATAGTGAGGCTTCAGTTATGTTAGATAGTGAGGCTTCAGTTATGTTAGATAGTGAGTCTTCAGGTATGTTAGATAGTGAGGCTTCAGGTATGTTAGATAGTGAGTCTTCAGGTATGTTAGATAGTGAGGCTTCAGATATATTAGATAGTGAGTCTACAGACATGTTAGATAGTGAGTCTTCAGTTATGTTAGATAGTGAGTCTTCAGTTTTGTTAGATAGTGAGTCTTCAGGTATGTTAGATAGTAAGGCTTCAGGTATGTTAGATAGTGAGGCTTCAGGTATGTTAGATAGTGAGGCTTCAGACATGTTAGATAGTGAGGCTTCAGTTATGTTAGATAGTAAGTCTTCAGGTATGTTAGATAGTGAGGCTTCAGATATATTAGATAGTGAGTCTTCAGGTATGTTAGATAGTGAGGCTTCAGTTATGTTAGATAGTGAGGCTTCAGGTATGTTAGATAGTGAGTCTTCAGTTATGTTAGATAGTGAGTCTTCAGTTATGTTAGATAGTGAGTCTTCAGTTATGTTAGATAGTGAGTCTTCAGTTATGTTAGATAGTGAGGCTTCAGTTATGTTAGATAGTGAGGCTTCAGTTATGTTAGATAGTGAGGCTTCAGGTATGTTAGATAGTGAGTCTTCAGTTATGTTAGATAGTGAGTCTTCAGTTATGTTAGATAGTGAGGCTTCAGGTATGTTAGATAGTGAGTCTTCAGTTATGTTAGATAGTGAGGCTTCAGGTATGTTAGATAGTGAGGCTTCAGGAACGTTAGATAGTGAGTCTTCAGGTATGTTAGATAGTGAGTCTTCAGGTATGTTAGATAGTGAGGCTTCAGACATGTTAGATAGTGAGTCTTCAGGTATGTTAGATAGTGAGGCTTCAGACATGTTAGATAGTGAGTCTTCAGACATGTTAGATAGTGAGTCTTCAGACATGTTAGATAGTGAGGCTTCAGGTATGTTAGATAGTGAGTCTTCAGGTATGTTAGATAGTGAGGCTTCAGGTATGTTAGATAGTGAGTCTTCAGGTACGTTAGATAGTGAGTCTTCAGTTTTGTTAGATAGTGAGGCTTCAGTTATGTTAGATAGTGAGTCTTCAGGTATGTTAGATAGTGAGGCTTCAGGTACGTTAGATAGTGAGTCTTCAGTTTTTTTAGATAGTGAGGCTTCAGTTATGTTAGATAGTGAGTCTTCAGGTATGTTAGATAGTGAGGCTTCAGATATATTAGATAGTGAGTCTTCAGACATGTTAGATAGTGAGTCTTCAGGTATGTTAGATAGTGAGGCTTCAGGTATGTTAGATAGTGAGGCTTCAGGTATGTTAGATAGTGAGGCTTCAGACATGTTAGATAGTGAGTCTTCAGGTATGTTAGATAGTGAGTCTTCAGGTATGTTAGATAGTGAGGCTTCAGTTATGTTAGATAGTGAGTCTTCAGGTATGTTAGATAGTGAGGCTTCAGATATATTAGATAGTGAGTCTTCAGACATGTTAGATAGTGAGTCTTCAGTTATGTTAGATAGTGAGTCTTCAGGTATGTTAGATAGTGAGGCTTCAGGTATGTTAGATAGTGAGGCTTCAGGTATGTTAGATAGTGAGGCTTCAGATATATTAGATAGTGAGTCTTCAGACATGTTAGATAGTGAGTCTTCAGGTATGTTAGATAGTGAGGCTTCAGATATATTAGATAGTGAGTCTTCAGACATGTTAGATAGTGAGTCTTCAGGTATGTTAGATAGTGAGGCTTCAGGTATGTTAGATAGTGAGTCTTCAGGTACGTTAGATAGTGAGTATTCAGGTATGTTAGATAGTGAGGCTTCAGACATGTTAGATAGTGAGTCTTCAGACATGTTAGATAGTGAGTCTTCAGGTATGTTAGATAGTGAGGCTTCAGGTATGTTAGATAGTGAGTCTTCAGGTACGTTAGATAGTGAGTCTTCAGTTTTGTTAGATAGTGAGGCTTCAGTTATGTTAGATAGTGAGTCTTCAGGTATGTTAGATAGTGAGGCTTCAGGTACGTTAGATAGTGAGTCTTCAGTTTTGTTAGATAGTGAGGCTTCAGTTATGTTAGATAGTGAGTCTTCAGGTATGTTAGATAGTGAGGCTTCAGATATATTAGATAGTGAGTCTTCAGACATGTTAGATAGTGAGTCTTCAGGTATGTTAGATAGTGAGGCTTCAGGTATGTTAGATAGTGAGGCTTCAGGTATGTTAGATAGTGAGGCTTCAGACATGTTAGATAGTGAGTCTTCAGGTATGTTAGATAGTGAGTCTTCAGGTATGTTAGATAGTGAGGCTTCAGTTATGTTATATAGTGAGTCTTCAGGTATGTTAGATAGTGAGGCTTCAGATATATTAGATAGTGAGTCTTCAGACATGTTAGATAGTGAGTCTTCAGGTATGTTAGATAGTGAGGCTTCAGGTATGTTAGATAGTGAGGCTTCAGGTATGTTAGATAGTGAGGCTTCAGACATGTTAGATAGTGAGTCTTCAGGTATGTTAGATAGTGAGTCTTCAGGTATGTTAGATAGTGAGGCTTCAGTTATGTTAGATAGTGAGTCTTCAGGTATGTTAGATAGTGAGGCTTCAGATATATTAGATAGTGAGTCTTCAGTTATGTTAGATAGTGAGTCTTCAGGTATGTTAGATAGTGAGGCTTCAGGTATGTTAGATAGTGAGTCTTCAGTTATGTTAGATAGTGAGGCTTCAGGTATGTTAGATAGTGAGGCTTCAGATATATTAGATAGTGAGTCTTCAGACATGTTAGATAGTGAGTCTTCAGGTATGTTAGATAGTGAGGCTTCAGTTATGTTAGATAGTGAGGCTTCAGTTATGTTAGATAGTGAGTCTTCAGGTATGTTAGATAGTGAGGCTTCAGGTATGTTAGATAGTGAGTCTTCAGGTATGTTAGATAGTGAGGCTTCAGATATATTAGATAGTGAGTCTACAGACATGTTAGATAGTGAGTCTTCAGGTATGTTAGATAGTAAGGCTTCAGGTATGTTAGATAGTGAGGCTTCAGGTATGTTAGATAGTGAGGCTTCAGACATGTTAGATAGTGAGGCTTCAGTTATGTTAGATAGTAAGTCTTCAGGTATGTTAGATAGTGAGGCTTCAGATATATTAGATAGTGAGTCTTCAGGTATGTTAGATAGTGAGGCTTCAGTTATGTTAGATAGTGAGGCTTCAGGTATGTTAGATAGTGAGTCTTCAGTTATGTTAGATAGTGAGTCTTCAGTTATGTTAGATAGTGAGTCTTCAGTTATGTTAGATAGTGAGTCTTCAGTTATGTTAGATAGTGAGGCTTCAGTTATGTTAGATAGTGAGGCTTCAGTTATGTTAGATAGTGAGGCTTCAGGTATGTTAGATAGTGAGTCTTCAGTTATGTTAGATAGTGAGTCTTCAGTTATGTTAGATAGTGAGGCTTCAGTTATGTTAGATAGTGAGGCTTCAGGTATGTTAGATAGTGAGTCTTGAGTTGTGTTAGATAGATAGATCAGCTTTGAGCTGAATAAGCCCGTTAAAAAAACAGAGTAATATTATTCTTATTCTATTTATAGTCTGATACGAGTACAATAGAGGGATCAGTTTGTGTCAGTTGATAGATTCTCCAGTAACCATGGCAACAAGAACAGTTGTGAGCCAGGCCAACAGCGCTACTCGAATGCTTGCCAACGGCCCAGCAACTGTTGTCGACGTAGCCTTGGTTGTAGTTGGGGCTGGCGGCTGCCCGGTTGTTAGGCTGTCCGGAGCCTTCAGACAATTGCCTGTGCTGGAGTACCAACCCAGACAGGAGGCCGTCATGATCACGTGAGCAATGTAGGACTGCTGATGGACACTGTGAAACAGGTGTGCTCCGGGACCGCTGGCCATGACCGACACGTCTTCCGCTGCGTGGGATTCCGTGCTTCTTGGGATTAGGGTCGGGTACCTGGAGGAGAGAGGCTTGAAAATCTAGATAGTGTGGCCCGTATGTGATATTGTCTGTGGCTTGTGTAATCTATGGCTTGTGTAACCTGTGGCTTGTGTAACCTGTGGCTTATGTAATCTATGGCTTGTGTAACCCGTGGCTTGTGTAATCTATGGCTTGTGTAATCTATGGCTTGTGTAACCTGTGGCTTGTGTAATCTATGGCTTGTGTAATCGGTGGCTTGTGTAATCTATGGCTATGTTTAATCTAAGGCTTGTGTAATCTATGGCTTGTGTAATCTATGGCTTGTGTAACCTATGGCTTGTGTAATCTATGGCTTGTGTAATCTATGGCTTGTGTGGTGAGCCATCGATCTCGTACCTCAAGCTATTGCTTGTGTTATCTATGGCTTGTGTAATCTTACATGTAATCGTTGCGATCCTCTGGCGTATCCTCCGAGATGTTCCTCCTGGGCTGTCCGGCAGCCGCCCCCGGCCCGTCGCCGTACGTGGCTACGGTGTACTGCAGACGGTCCGATGCCGTGGCGTACCTGAGCGGTCGCTCGCTGGACATCACTTTGCCCAGTATTGGCTGGCCTCTAAATCCGTAGTAGCCAATGTTGAACACGTGGCTGTGATCTGCCGACACCACAATCAGCGTGTCCTCTGAGCTGGTCATCTCAATGGCAGCTCTGATCGCTTCGTCGAAGGCTACGACTTCGTAGAGGGCCCGCTGAGCCCTGTTGCCATGGTGACCGTTGTCGATTCGACCGCCTTCAACTAGCAGAGCGAAGCCGTTGTTGTTCTTAGAGAGGATCTGCAAGCTCTTTCTGGTCATGTCGGCCAGGCTGGGCTCCTTGTAACCCTGGGAGTTGATATTGACTACGTGGTACTGCATGTCCTGGATGGATGTCAGAGCTAGGACGGAGTCCACAGCGTCAGGCTCCAGGCTTCGCAGCTCATCCGCTGTTTCCAAGTACCGGGCCCGCCTGCCGAACTGTCGCTGAAGACTTTGCCAGCGGTCGATCAGATTGACGCCGTCAGATCTGGTGCCGTTGACTCGCATGCCAGTCGGTTGGTCGATTGTCGACGCATTCTTCGGAAGGAATTTTAGACGGCCGCCGCCCATCAGGACGGTGAAGTTCACGCCGCGGTGCACCATCTGGGTAGCGATGTCCGGGCAGGTGCGCCTCTGCTCGACCGTGTCCGGACTGGAGGTGTCCGAGTCGCGGTCCGTGTCATCCTGCCAACGTCGGCTGACGCAGCTGGCGTAGGCCGGGGCGGGGGTTGCGCCAGTCAGGCTGCTGGTGGTCACAACGCCGGTTGAGCGGCCCTTGGATGCATTTTCGGGATACGGGATTTCAAATTTATAGAGGAAATCCCGAAATAGAGGAAATTTAGAGGAAATCCCTATTTAGACGAAATCCCAATTTAGAGGAAACCATAAATTAGAGGAAATACCAAGTCAGGGGGAAATCCCAATTAAGAGGAAATCCCATTTTTGACGAAATCCTAATTAAGAGGAAATCCCAATTTAGAGGAAATACAAAGTGAGGGGAAATCCGAAATTATTAAAAGAGAAAATAATAGGATACCAGAATCTATTTTAATTGCAAATTACAAGGAATCCCAAGTTAGTGGTAATCTCAAATTAGTGGAAGTACTGAATCATACTATCGAAAAGAATTCAAAGTGGATAAATATAATAAGCTATTTCACCTGATCGGAGGCGTGCTTAAGAAACGAGACAACATCGTGTTGAGCACTGTTGTAAGTGGAGCAGCTACCCAGCTGAGCATTCTGATTCACCCCCAGTGTGTAGAAGTTGGTCTTAACGCCGCAGAGGAAAGCGGTGGCGGTGGCTGCGCTGTCAGGTGTCTGCCTGTCAACATTGTAGGTTCTAATGAGACCTGCGTGGTCGAATTCGTCAAAAACCAGCGATGCCTCTTCACCCGAGGAGTTCTGGAGTTGGCCCTTCAAAATTCGGCCCGCTGTCACGGTGCTGATGCCCATGCCGTCGCCGATGAAAAGGATGACATTCTTGGCTGCGTAGCGGAGACGACTCAGCACCCGACTGGCTCTGTCCATCGACTGCCGGGCCTCGCTGCAAAACAGCAGCGATGATCTGATTAGATTCTAAGACTTATAGCTCTTGTCTAGAGATAAATAATCCGTGGCTTGTGCAATCTATGGCTAATGTAATCTATGGCTTGTGTAGTTTATGGCTTGCGTAATCTATGGCTTGTGCAATCTATGGCTAATGTAATATATGGCTTGTGTAATTTATGGCTTGCGTAATCTATGGCTTGTGTAATCTAGCGACTCAAACTCTCACCTATAGAACTGTGTCTACAATCTCATCTATAGAACTGCGTCTACACTCTCACCTATAGAACTGTGTCTACACTCTCATCTATAGAACTGTGTCTACACTCTCACCTATAGAACTGTGTCTACACTCTCATCTATAGAACTGTGTCTACACTCTCATCTATAGAACTGTGTCTACACTCTCATCTATAGAACTGTGTCTACACTCTCATCTATAGAACTGTGTCTACACTCTCATCTATAGAACTGTGTCTACACTCTCACCTATAGAACTGTGTCTACACTCTCATCTATAGAACTGTGTCTACACTCTCACCTATAGAACTGTGTCTACACTCTCACCTATAGAACTGTGTCTACACTCTCATCTATAGAACTGTGTCTACACCCTCATCTATAGAACTGTGTCTACACTCTCATCTATAGAACTGTGTCTACACTCTCATCTATAGAACTGTGTCTACACCCTCATCTATAGAACTGTGTCTACACTCTCACCTATAGAACTGTGTCAGCTGTGTCATGTATATGAACTGCAAATGTAATTCGCACAAACAAACCAGAAGTAATTAAAGGAATTGCATTCGCACCTGTGCCAATACTCAGGCGTCTCGTAAGCAGGCCTGGGATATAATCGCGGCTGATTATCTGCTAATGGGACTTGCCTGTAAGCTTGTTTGTTGTCAGCACACTCGCTCAGATGGCTGTGTATCACTGCGGCTAGTAGAATGATTGACATTAGCAACACTTTCAAGGCCGATTGTCTCATTGTGTTTTAGAGGGTCGGGAATATTGTCTAGCTGGAATGAATAAACACTGACTAAGAGCAAAATAGTTTATTCTGACAATATTGTAACCATTGAAACTTCTTTTAAGCAACTGTAACCTCTTCGAAAAAAAATTTACTTGGCTGTTCTTAGCTGTACAAAGATATGAAATCAGTGCGTGAAGTTCAATGTTCGTTTCTTCGCTACAAGTAAAAACTTGAAATTTTTACTGATAACAAACCCGCGGTAAGAAGAACTCAAGTTGGAAATGGAATGAAATGGAATGAAACCGAACGAAATGGAATGAAATGGAATGAAATGGAATGAAATGGAATGAAATGGAATGAAATGGAATGAAATGGAATGAAATGGAATGAAATGGAATGAAATGGAATGAAATGGAATGAAATGGAATGAAATGGAATGAAATGGAATGAAATGGAATGAAATGGAATGAAATGGAATGAAATGGAATGAAATGGAATGAAATGGAATGAAATGGAATGAAATGGAATGAAATGGAATGAAATGGAATGAAATGGAATGAAATGGAATGAAATGGAATGAAATGGAATGAAATGGAATGAAATGGAATGAAATGGAATGAAATGGAATGAAATGGAATGAAATGGAATGAAATGGAATGAAATGGAATGAAATGGAATGAAATGGAATGAAATGGAATGAAATGGAATGAAGAAATATAATTAAAATGAAGTTAAATCTAGTATATATATTTTCATGCAGATAGGACACTGTAAATCAGAAAGTTGCGCACTTCGATTCATATATAGTTATTGCTTCAAAACGAAGGCAAAAAGGTCACAAAATTATAAGTCATGATTGAGAGCATTATCGACACAGCAGATGCCGACATTAAAGCTGGCGAGGCTTTTGTAGTTGTAATCCCAACTTGATCAGTAGTCGAACTAGCCGACTCCGGAGCTCTCAGACAATTTCCTGTCTGAGCATACCAGCCCAGACATGCCGACTTCATGATCACATGGGCTATGTAAGACTGCTGGTGAACACCTTGAAATAGGTGAGCTCCGGGACCCCTGGCGTACACTGACACATCCTCGGCTGCGTGCGACTCGGAATGCCGCGGCACAAATGCTGGATACCTGTGAGGACCGACATGGAGTAGAAACTCATCCTGATGTGGACACTCACTGTGGGAATGTGGACACTCACTGTGGGAATGTGGACACTCACTGTGGGAAAGTGGACATTCACTGTAGGAATGTGGACACTCACTGTGGGAATGTGGACACTCACTGTGGGAATGTGGACATTCACTGTGAGAATGTGGACATTCACTGTAGGAATGTGGACACTCACTGTGGGAATGTGGACACTCACTGTGAGAATGTGGACACTCACTGTGGGAATGTGGACACTCACTGTAGGAATGTGGACACTCACTGACAGTGGGAATGTGGACACTCACTGTAGGAATGTGGACACTCACTGTGGGAATGTGGACACTCACTGTGGGAATGTAGACACTCACTGTGGGAATGTGGACACTCACTGTGGGAATGTGGACACTCACTGTGGGAATGTGGACACTCACTGTAGGAATGTGGACACTCACTGTGGGAATGTGGACACTCACTGTGGGAATGTGGACACTCACTGTAGGAATGTGGACACTCACTGACAGTGGGAATGTGGACACTCACTGTAGGAATGTGGACACTCACTGTGGGAATGTGGACACTCACTGTGGGAATGTAGACACTCACTGTGGGAATGTGGACATTCACTGTAGGAATGTGGACATTCACTGTGAGAATGTGGACATTCACTGTAGGAATGTGGACATTCACTGTGAGAATGTGGACACTCACGGTAGGAACGTGGACGCTCACTGTGGGAATGTGGACATTCACTGTAGGAATGTAGACATTCACTGTGGGAATGTGGACACTCACTGTGGGAATGTGGACATTCACTGTAGGAATGTGGACATTCACTGTGGGAATGTGGACACTCACTGTAGGAACGTGGACGCTCACTGTGGGAATGTGGACGCTCACTGTAGGAATGTGGACGCTCACTGTAGGAATGTGGACACTCACTGTAGGAATGTGGACACTCACTGACAGTGGGAATGTGGACAATTTCGCACCTGTAATCCTCTCGATCCTCAGGTAGATCCGCATTGATATTGGCTCTAGACTGGTTGACCCGGGCACTGGGTCCATCGCTGTAGCTTAGCACAGTTTTCTGTAGACTGTCAGCTGCCTTTTCGTATTCTAAGGAGCCATTGCTAGCCTTTGTAATAACCTTGCCGAGCACTGGCTGGCCTCTGTAACCATAGTGACCAATGGTAAATACATGACTGTGATCCGCCGATACAATGATCAGCGTGTCGTCAGCGTTGGTGACTTCGGCAGCCACTTGGACAGCTTCATCGAAGGCCAGAACATCGTAGAGAGCTCGCTGAGCTTGATTGGCGTGGTGGCCGCTGTCGATGCGAGCGCCCTCAACCATCAGGGCGAAGCCTCTGGGGTTCTTGGCCAGAACTTCAAGGCTTTTCCTGGTCATGTCGGCCAAACTGGGTTCCCGATAGCCTGCCGATTGGATGTTAGTCACGTGATGCTGCATCTTTTTGGTTGCTAGGAGACCAAGCACGCTGTCAACTGAGTCGGCCTGTAGATTTTTCAAGTCGTCAGCAGTTTCAAGGTAAGCTGAGCGCCTGCGGAACTGGGCCTGTAGTTGCCGCCATCGATGCACCAGATTGACTCCGTCCGATCGAGTACCGTTGACTCGAACTCCGCCAAACTGATCCTCCGTTGTGACATTGTTCGGCAGAAGTTTCAGCCTTCCCGCACCCAGCAGCACCGTAAAATTCACGCCTCGATGAACCATCTGGGTGGCGATGTCCGGACAGGCTCGCCTCTGCTCGACGGTGTCCGGGCTGGAGTCGTCCGTGTCACGATCGGTGTCGTCCTGCCAAACTCTGCTGACACTGCTGGAGAATGCTGGAGCAGGAGTAGCTCCGGTCAGCTCGCTGGTGGTCACAACGCCCACTGATCGACCCTGGAGATCAGAGGTTAGCAACAGACTCAATGAAGGATCAGAGGTTAGCAACAGACTCAATGAAGGATCAGAGGTTAGCAACAGACTCAATGAAGGATCAGAGGTTAGCAACAGACTCAATGAAGGATCAGAGGTTAGCAACAGACTCAATGAAGGATCAGAGGTTAGCAACAGACTCAATAAAGGATCATAGCAACAGACTCAATGAAGGATCAGAGGTTAGCAACAGACTCAATGAAGGATCAGAGGTTAGCAACAGACTCAATGAAGGATCAGAGGTTAGCAACAGACTCAATAAAGGATCAGAGGTTAGCAACAGACTCAATGAAGGATCAGAGGTTAGCAACAGACTCAATGAAGGATCAGAGGTTAGCAACAGACTCAATGAAGGATCAGAGGTTAGCAACAGACTCAATAAAGGATCAGAGGTTAGCAACAGACTCAATGAAGGATCAGAGGTTAGCAACAGACTCAATGAAGGATCAGAGGTTAGCAACAGACTCAATGAAGGATCATAGCAACAGACTCAATGAAGGATCAGAGGTTAGCAACAGACTCAATGAAGGATCAGAGGTTAGCAACAGACTCAATGAAGGATCATAGCAACAGACTCAATGAAGGATCAGAGGTTAGCAACAGACTCAATGAAGGATCAGAGGTTAGCAACAGACTCAATGAAGGATCAGAGGTTAGCAACAGACTCAATGAAGGATCAGAGGTTAGCAACAGACTCAATGAAGGATCATAGCAACAGACTCAATGAAGGATCAGAGGTTAGCAACAGACTCAATGAAGGATCAGAGGTTAGCAACAGACTCAATGAAGGATCAGAGGTTAGCAACATACTCAATGAAGGATCAGAGGTTAGCAACAGACTCAATGAAGGATCAGAGGTTAGCAACAGACTCAATGAAGGATCATAGCAACAGACTCAATGAAGGATCAGAGGTTAGCAACAGACTCAATGAAGGATCAGAGGTTAGCAACAGACTCAATGAAGGATCATAGCAACAGACTCAATGAAGGATCAGAGGTTAGCAACAGACTCAATGAAGGATCAGAGGTTAGCAACAGACTCAATAAAGGATCAGAGGTTAGCAACAGACTCAATGAAGGATCAGAGGTTAGCAACAGACTCAATGAAGGATCATAGCAACAGACTCAATGAAGGATCATAGCAACAGACTCAATGAAGGATCATAGCAACAGACTCAATGAAGGATCATAGCAACAGACTCAATGAAGGATCATAGCAACAGACTCAATGAAGGATCATAGCAACAGACTCAATGAAGGATCAGAGGTTAGCAACAGACTCAATGAAGGATCAGAGGTTAGCAACATACTCAATGAAGGATCAGAGGTTAGCAACAGACTCAATGAAGGATCAGAGGTTAGCAACAGACTCAATGAAGGATCAGAGGTTAGCAACAGACTCAATGAAGGATCAGAGGTTAGCAACAGACTCAATGAAGGATCAGAGGTTAGCAACAGACTCAATGAAGGATCAGAGGTTAGCAACAGACTCAATGAAGGATCAGAGGTTAGCAACAGACTCAATGAAGGATCATAGCAACAGACTCAATGAAGGATCAGAGGTTAGCAACAGACTCAATGAAGGATCAGAGGTTAGCAACAGACTCAATGAAGGATCATAGCAACAGACTCAATGAAGGATCAGAGGTTAGCAACAGACTCAATGAAGGATCAGAGGTTAGCAACAGACTCAATGAAGGATCATAGCAACAGACTCAATGAAGGATCAGAGGTTAGCAACAGACTCAATGAAGGATCAGAGGTTAGCAACAGACTCAATGAAGGATCATAGCAACAGACTCAATGAAGGATCAGAGGTTAGCAACAGACTCAATGAAGGATCAGAGGTTAGCAACAGACTCAATAAAGGATCAGAGGTTAGCAACAGACTCAATGAAGGATCAGAGGTTAGCAACAGACTCAATGAAGGATCATAGCAACAGACTCAATGAAGGATCATAGCAACAGACTCAATGAAGGATCAGAGGTTAGCAACAGACTCAATGAAGGATCAGAGGTTAGCAACAGACTCAATGAAGGATCATAGCAACAGACTCAATGAAGGATCAGAGGTTAGCAACAGACTCAATGAAGGATCAGAGGTTAGCAACAGACTCAATAAAGGATCAGAGGTTAGCAACAGACTCAATGAAGGATCAGAGGTTAGCAACAGACTCAATGAAGGATCATAGCAACAGACTCAATGAAGGATCATAGCAACAGACTCAATGAAGGATCATAGCAACAGACTCAATGAAGGATCATAGCAACAGACTCAATGAAGGATCATAGCAACAGACTCAATGAAGGATCAGAGGTTAGCAACAGACTCAATGAAGGATCAGAGGTTAGCAACAGACTCAATGAAGGATCAGAGGTTAGCAACAGACTCAATGAAGGATCAGAGGTTAGCAACAGACTCAATGAAGGATCAGAGGTTAGCAACAGACTCAATGAAGGATCAGAGGTTAGCAACAGACTCAATGAAGGATCAGAGGTTAGCAACAGACTCAATGAAGGATCATAGCAACAGACTCAATGAAGGATCAGAGGTTAGCAACAGACTCAATGAAGGATCAGAGGTTAGCAACAGACTCAATGAAGGATCATAGCAACAGACTCAATGAAGGATCATAGCAACAGACTCAATGAAGGATCAGAGGTTAGCAACATACTCAATGAAGGATCAGAGGTTAGCAACAGACTCAATGAAGGATCAGAGGTTAGCAACAGACTCAATGAAGGATCAGAGGTTAGCAACAGACTCAATGAAGGATCAGAGGTTAGCAACAGACTCAATGAAGGAGAGTTGAGTTGGTACTTTACAGAATACCTCACTCACCTCATCTGCTGCGTACTTCAGAAACGAGTGCACATCGTGCTCAGCGCTGTTGTAGGTCGAACAACTGCTCAATCGGGCGTTCTGATTCACTCCGATTGTGTACTGGTTGGTCTTGACTCCGCACATGAACGCTGTCGATGTTGATCCGCTGTCAGGTGTCTGCCTGTCCGTGTTGTAGGTTCTAATCAGTGCGGCGTGGTCGAATTCGTCAAACACCAGCGATGCCTCTTCGCCCGAGGAGTTCTGGAGTTGGCCCTTCAAAATTCGGCCCGCTGTCACGGTGCTGATGCCCATGCCGTCGCCGATGAAAAGGATGACATTCTTGGCTGCGTAGCGGAGACGACTCAGCACCCGACTGGCTCTGTCCATCGACTGCTGCGCCTCTCGAGGCCAGAAATCTGGAGTCTCGAAGCTCGGTCGCGGGTAGAGTCGTGGCGACTGGTTTGCACTACTGACTACATTTGCAATGAGTAGTATTGTCAGAAGGAGCTGCCGAAAATCAATTGAAAATTGCCGCATTGTCCACGCTTTTATTGTCTGTGGGTAAAGCAAATGTACTTTTAATGCCATTAAAAGAGATAAGACACAGGAGAGATGAGACACGTGAGAGATGAGACACTGGAGAGATGAGACAGGGAAGAGATGATACAGGGAAGTGATGAGACATTGGAGAGATAAGACACTGGAGAGATAAGTCACTGGAGAGATGAGACACGGGAGAGATGAGACATGGGAGAGATGAGACACGGGAGAGATGAGACACGTGAGAGATGAGACACTGGAGAGATGAGACACTGGAGAGATGAGACACGGGAGAGATGAGACATGGTAGAGATGAGACATGGGAGAGATGAGACACGGGAGAAATGAGACATGGGAGAGATAAAACACAGGAGAGATGAGACACGGGAGAGATGAGACACGGGAGAGATGAGACATGGTAGAGATGAGACACGGGAGTGATGAGACATTGGAGAGATAAAACACAGGAGAGATGAGACACGGGAGAGATGAGACACGGGAGAGATGAGACATGGTAGAGATGAGACATGGGAGAGATGAGACACGGGAGAAAGGAGAAATGAGACATGGGAGAGATGAGACACGGGAGAGATGAGACACGTGAGAGATGAGACACTGGAGAGATAAGACACAGGAGAGATAAAACACGGGATAGATGAGATACGGAAGAGATAAAACACGGGAGAGATGAGACGGGGGAGAGATGAGACAGGGAGAGATGAGACACGGGAGAGATGAGACAGGGGAGAGATGAGACACGGGAGAGATGAGACAGGGGAGAGATGAGACACGGGAGAGATGAGACAGGGGAGAGATGAGACACGGGAGAGATGAGACAGGGGAGAGATGAGACAGGGTAACTGCATGTGAGCTGGCTTACCTTCAGAATTTAGCAGACTGAAAATCGACACCTTCTCGTGTGAAATCGAATATATAAGTAGGCCTTTATTCAACATAAAATCTATATATGAAGGTCATCTCTTTTTATGTTTGTAAATGTCCAGTATGGCCTGTCATGTGGCTTCACTAGTGAAGCTTGTATCGTGTTTTGAATCAAGCACGAGGTCAACATTGTGGCGCACGTGTGCAACCCTGCCTGCGATTAGATGCGGCAAGACATGCTCAGAAAAATTGCGCAAAGCTTCTAAAAAACTGTTTTCTGAAAATTGAAAAACAGATACGAGCTTTAACATTTGTCCCAAAAAGTTAAAGTTTTGATTAAGCCGAAAACACTTGCCGCAATCTTCTAATTTAAAATTAGAGCTGTGTTCAGTTACAGAATCTCACCCAGAGATTCCACATTCATGATGCAGAGCTGTGTTCAGTTACAGAATCTCACCCTGAGATTCCACATTCATGATGCAGAGCTGTGTTCAGTTACAGAATCTCACCCTGAGATTCTACATTCATGATGCAGAGCTGTGTTCAGTTACAGAATCTCACCCTGAGATTCCACATTCATGATGCAGAGCTGTGCTCAGTTACAGAATCTCACCCAGAGATTCCACATTCACGATGCAGAGCTGTGTTCAGTTACAGAATCTCACCCAGAGATTCCACATTCACGATGCAGAGCTGTGTTCAGTTACAGAATCTCACCCAGAGATTCCACATTCACGATGCAGAGCTGTGTTCAGTTACAGAATCTCACCCAGAGATTCCACATTCACGATGCAGAGCTGTGTTCAGTTACAGAATCTCACCCAGAGATTCCACATTCATGATGCAGAGCTGTGTTTAGTTACAGAATCTCACCCTGAGATTCCACATTCATGATGCAGAGCTGTGTTCAGTTACAGAATCTCACCCAGAGATTCCACATTCATGATGCAGAGCTGTGCTCAGTTACAGAATCTCACCCAGAGATTCCACATTCACGATGCAGAGCTGTGTTCAGTTACAGAATCTCACCCAGAGATTCCACATTCACGATGCAGAGCTGTGTTCAGTTACAGAATCTCACCCAGAGATTCCACATTCACGATGCAGAGCTGTGTTCAGTTACAGAATCTCAACCAGAGATTCCACATTCACGATGCAGAGCTGTGTTCAGTTACAGAATCTCACCCAGAGATTCCACATTCATGATGCAGAGCTGTGTTTAGTTACAGAATCTCACCCTGAGATTCCACATTCATGATGCAGAGCTGTGTTCAGTTACAGAATCTCACCCAGAGATTCCACATTCATGATGCAGAACTGTGTTCAGTTACAGAATCTCACCCAGAGATTCCACATTCATGATGCAGAGCTGTGTTCAGTTACAGAATCTCAACCAGAGATTCCACATTCACGATGCAGAGCTGTGTTCAGTTACAGAATCTCACCCAGAGATTCCACATTCACGATGCAGAGCTGTGTTCAGTTACAGAATCTCACCCAGAGATTCCACATTCACGATGCAGAGCTGTGTTCAGTTACAAAATCTCACCCAGAGATTCCACATTCATGATGCAGAGCTGTGTTCAGTTACAGAATCTCACCCAGAGATTCCACATTCACGATGCAGAGCTGTGTTCAGTTACAGAATCTCACCCAGAGATTCCACATTCATGATGCAGAGCTGTGTTCAGTTACAGAATCTCACCCAGAGATTCCACATTCACGATGCAGAGCTGTGTTCAGTTACAGAATCTCACCCAGATATTCCACATTCACGATGCAGAGCTGTGTTCAGTTACAGAATCTCACCCAGAGATTCCACATTCACGATGCAGAGCTGTGTTCAGTTACAGAATCTCACCCAGAGATTCCACATTCATGATGCAGAGCTGTGTTCAGTTACAGAATCTCACCCAGAGATTCCACATTCACGATGCAGAGCTGTGTTCAGTTACAGAATCTCACCCAGAGATTCCACATTCACGATGCAGAGCTGTGTTCAGTTACAGAATCTCACCCAGAGATTCCACATTCATGATGCAGAGCTGTGTTCAGTTACAGAATCTCACCCAGAGATTCCACATTCACGATGCAGAGCTGTGTTCAGTTACAGAATCTCACCCTGAGATTCCACATTCACGATGCAGAGCTGTGTTCAGTTGCCTTCTAAGCCTGTTCCTTTCAACCTTCTAAAATGATTTCTAAGAAGAAAAAATCCGATAAAACTAAAGCTACTTTGTGTCAACAAAGCGATTCAGAACCTCGTGTTACAATCTATCGCTTTCGTCACGTGAGAAGCACTGGTGGGGTTTTAGGGGTCTGGGAAGTGTTACTCTAAGGAAATAGAAGCGAGAAAATCAGGCAAATAACGTGCTGCTTTGTTCGTTAGCCTATGACGAAACTAGCAAGAAATCTATTTTTAGCTTTTGATTGGGGGAGCCCCATGCGCTGTGCATTCACCAACAGCGTAACTGCTGTTCAGGCAGATCAGTTTTTTATCATAGATAGGACCAGCATTGGGTAAGTGAGGCAATTCCAACTGTCTGCGTGACTCACCGTATGCGATGCTTACTGATTACTGCTGGTAAATACTTGCGCTCATTTTACTGTACTTTTATTACGAGGCTCTAATTTTAGCATAGTTATACGGTTGACTATGCCGATTAAATTGATCAGTCATCATTGTGTGACTAAGCTCATGTCTATTGTATGATCTGCGAGCTGAAGCATTTAAAAATCTGTGTCCTACATGTAACACTTGATGGTAATATAGGGAGACGGATTGGTAATGAAGAGAAACGGATTGGTAATGATGGCAGATGGATTGGTAATGAACGAAACATGGATTTGTAATTAAGGGAGATGGATTGGTAATGAAGGGGGATGGATTGGTATGGTAATGAAAGGAGATGGATTGGTAATGAAGGGGGATGGATTGGTAATGAAAGGAGATGGATTGATAGTGAAAGGAGATAGATAGGTAAATAAAGGGGGGTGGATTGGTAATGAAGGGGGATGGATTGGTAATGAAAGGAGATGGATTGATAGTGAAAGGAGATAGATTGGTAAATAAAGGGGGTGGATTGGTAATGAAAGGAGATGGATTGATAGTGAAAGGAGATAGATAGGTAAATAAAGGGGGGTGGATTGGTAATGAAGGGGGATGGATTGGTAATGAAAGGAGATGGATTGATAGTGAAAGGAGATAGATTGGTAAAAAAAGGGGGTGGTTTGGTAATGAAGGGGGATGGATTGGTAATGAAGGGGGATGGATTGGTAATGAAAGGAGATGGATTGATAGTGAAAGGAGATAGATAGGTAAATAAAGGGGGGTGGATTGGTAATGAAGGGGGATGGATTGGTAATGAAAGGAGATGGATTGATAGTGAAAGGAGATAGATTGGTAAAAAAAGGGGGTGGATTGGTAATGAAGGGGGATGGATTGGTAATGAAGGGGGATGGATTGGTAATGAAAGGAGATGGATTGATAGTGAAAGGAGATAGATTGGTAAATAAAGGGGGTGGATTGGTAATGAAAGGAGATGGATTGATAGTGAAAGGAGATAGATTGGTAAATAAAGGGGGTGGATTGGTAATGAAGGGGGATGGATTGGTAATGAAGGGGGATGGATTGGTAATGAAAGGAGATGGATTGATAGTGAAAGGAGATAGATTGGTAAATAAAGGGGGTGGATTGGTAATGAAAGGAGATGGATTGATAGTGAAAGGAGATAGATTGGTAAATAAAGGGGGTGGATTGGTAATGAAGGGGGATGGATTGGTAATGAAGGGGGATGGATTGGTATGGTAATGAAAGGAGATGGATTGGTAATGAAGGGGGATGGATTGGTAATGAAAGGAGATGGATTGATAGTGAAAGGAGATAGATTGGTAAATAATGGGGGGTGGATTGGTAATGAAGGGGGATAGATTGGTAATGAAGGCGGGTGGATTGGTAATGAAGGGAGGCAGAGTAGTACTATAGGGAGTAAAATTAGTAATGAAAGCTATGTAGAGTTGTAATCAATGCAAACTGATTGGCATGGTATTTAAGGGAAAGATTAAGGTGAAGAGTCGCATTAACTCAAAACCGAACTAAAAAAGACTCGCAGCAATTAAAAGCACAATTTTAAACACCAGGTGCTGCAATCGGCAGAGTTAACTGCTAATTTGAGCTAGCTTCTTGTTATAAAGTATATTGTGTATTGAATGCCGAACGCTTATTAAGTAAGCAACACAAAACAGAAGCGCAAACAGGCATTACAAAGTAAATTAAGAGTATTAAGTTGGGGAAACAAGCATCAATTGACAAGTTCAACAAACAATTTACACAGGACACAAACGGGCAAGCAGGTACCTGTAATGATTAAAACTAAGTAGGGAATTACTGACAAGCTTAAAATATTGTTCTGTCTCAATTATTTAATTCGTCAGTCTTATAGTGAGAGTTTGAGACTAGTTTGAGTCTGGGATTTTTAACAAGAAAAGGATAAGTTCCCTAATCTATTGGAGGGTACAGTTAGATATTACGGCGCTGCTAGTGTTATGCAATAAGTATTGGTGAGTATTGGTGAGTATTGGTGAGTATTGGTGAGTGAATATGTCTGTGTGTGTACCAAATCAGCTTGAATGAAATTTTAACTATATAACATATTGACATGGGCGAGCATGCGACAGTTGAGGCAATACATACATCAATAAAACAATGGAACAGCAACAGCGGAGAAGGCGCGAAAGTTAAATTGGAACAGGAAATTTTATTAAACAGATTGGCCAAATTGAGCACGACGAAAACTGGCCTAGGCCAGGTCGGCACGGGACAGAGCAGCTTAGGGGATATTGTGCGGATGTTGACGCCGACAGACGACAATAAGTACACTTCAGGCAGTTGGATCCGGTAGATACCAATTTGGGATTTCGCTACTTGGGATTGAGTGTTTCATTTATGACCTGAGATATTGACACTATAGGATTTTTAATGCTAATATTTGGGATTTAGTATTTCGCTACATAGGAACAAAGGCATAGATTTTTTGGATCTAGGATTTCGATCTCATATTTGAGAGTGGGATCCCTTCCCTAAGGAACTGGGATCTTACAATCGAAACCCTTTAAACTGAAAGATGCCGTTTTTCAAACTCATAAACTAAACAGTTCTTGGAAGCCAGCAGTGGCAGCAACCAAATTTTAAAAGCACCACCAGGTAAAAACAACAATAAAACAAAGATTAGATGCAACAAACTGGTTGGCCTAAAGATCTTTTGGTTTCGTAATAAAAGCGGCGAGTTAAGAAATAGAAGACTTAATTGTTTGCACAAGAAGCCAGGATCATTTGTGGCCCTTGACAGCGTCAGCGCGGCACACCGGGCAGGTTCGGTTGTGACGCAGCCAGCGGTCAACGCAGCGCGAATGAAACTCGTGCGAGCAGGCCAGGGCGCGCAGCTGCTGGCGCGGCTCGAAGTCGCACATGCAGACAACGCAGCTGGTCTGGCTGCCGGAGCTGCAGCCGTTGGCCAGGTAGCGATAGGTGGGCAGGCTGTCTAGCTCGGCTTTGGACATGCCGCGGGGCTTGTTGTCACCGATCTGAGCAGCTAGGTGCAGCAAGCTGTCCATGTTGTTGGCAGCTGATGCTCGGCTGTGATGCTGCTGCTGCTGAGGTAACTGCTGCTGCTGCTGCTGCTGCTGCTGCTGCTGCTGTTGATGGTGATGTAGCTGATGCTGGTGGTGCTGACGAGACTGATGAGGCATGACAAAAGACGCTGACTGTTGTTGTTGCTGCAGCTGTTGGTTATGCTGCTGCTGATCTAGCATGGCTAGAAAGTGCAACAGGAAGCCAGGGTACGGAGCTGGTGGAGGCGGTGGCGGTGGCGGCTGCTGCTGAAGGCGATGGAGGTGTTGCTGCTGCTGCTGTTGTTGCTGTTGATGGTGAAAGCAGCAGAAAGCCGGACAATAGGCAGCGGCAGCAGCGGCAGCGGCGGCGGCAGCAGCTGCTGCAGCCGAAGCCGGCAGGTAGCAGGCGGGATGAGTGGGATGCTGCTGATAGAACTGACCGTGATGCGGCTGCTGCTGATGCGCTGGGTACGGAAGACCCTGGGACAGCATCGCCTGGGTATGATACGCGGAGCTAGACCCTGCCGCCTGCTGCTGCTGCTGCTGCTGGTAGGCTATGGCTGCCGCGGATGGGTGCAAGTTGGCTGACTGCTGCTGCTGCTGCTGCTGCCGACCCTCGGGTCGAGTTGGATGAAGTATCTGACGCTGCATGGGTAGCGCTTGTTGCTGCTGCTGCTGCTGCTGCTGACGCACTACTGGCTGCTGCGGCTGCTGCTGTACAGAAACCCGCGACGGTTGAGGCAAACTTAGCGGCAACTGATACGGCACAGCGGTGGCCGAAGCCGTAGCGGAGAATGTCGCGGCGGCGGACGATGCACCCGCGGCGGTTGGAGCCGAGCGTAGCCTGGTTTGCGGGCTGCGAAACAGTGGAAGGGAATCAATTAGGCCTCTTTAATGTAAATTATATATACAAAAGCACATGCACAATTGAGATGGGAGAGTCAATTAGTAAGTTTGGCATTTCCACCTTGGCCGCCTGTGTCTCAGGTGCGCCTGCAATTGTCGCATCATTAATCGCGCATTCAACTGAGCGCAATAAGTGGTTGCTAGGCGGATTAGGAGAAGTCGGACACTGGAACTGGCAGCTTCGAGTGGTAGGCAGCGAAGCAACAGGCGAGCCTGCTGCCTAGTAGCCGCTCTGTCAGCCCGGTGCTTGGCTACAAACTCTGCAATTCGAGTTTCGATTGATGAGGCCTCGTCAGCGGCTGAGTTGCCATCGCTGGATTGCAGCTGCGGCAGGACCCAGGCGCAAAACTGCTGGTAAAATGCGTCCAACAAGTGATCGAATAGAGCTGTGAGGCTGTAGATACTACTGCCGCTGCTCCTGCTGTTGCTGCTTCCGGCGGTTGCCAGGGGTAACAAGTAGTCAACAAACAAGATTCCTCGATCCGGAGGCGACCAAAGAAAATGGAAAGCGGCCGCCGCAGCCGCAGCCGCAGCAGCTGCACTGCCAGTTGTTGAAGCTGACAAAGTATCTGTTGTCGGTCTAGGCCTGCGGCATCGATGAGGCAGCAGCAGCTGGGTGACTGAGTCGCCAATGCTGCGATAGGCCTGCTGCCAGGCCTGACTCTCCGACTGGGGCACTAGCGGCATTGCAGCGGCCGAGAAGGTATTATAATAGAATAAAACTATCTGTCTGCTGACTGGACTCCTAGACACTGACTGGACCTCAGGCCGCCGAAAAAGAATAGCAGTTTTATATACGCAAGCGCCCTCATGGGGACTACCATGTGAGGGCATGACGTCGCTGGGAGAGAGGTGGGCCGCCTTGGAGGAAAGGGGAAGCAGAAGGGTAGGGATTCAAGGCGCGGAGAATAGTAATGTAATAAATGTGCTTGGGCTGGGCAGAGAAGGATGAATAATCCGCCTATTAGCTAATCTATTCTAACAACCCCTCCCGCTGCATAAGCTTTTTTAAGCCTGCAAAGGCGCGCGCTCGCCTGCTGGTAGCTGCTAAAGGAAGGAGGGTGGGTGGTAGAGTTTTCAGCGTGAACGGAGGGGTGGGGTTAGGGGTGGCTGGGCTGCTGGGGTTCCGGCCAGTGAGTCACGAATGAACATTCATAAAATTTTCTTTGTACACTTCAGGCCGGGAATTCCCCAATTTCAAAATTTGAGTTCTAAAAATAGATCGTGCGGTAAAGCGAGAGGACAAGACCTTATCTTAACTCAAGGGATTCCCTCCCCCAACCCAAAATGTTCACCCCAAAACCCGCGCGCGTTCGGGTCACGCCGGGTGAGTAATGCGTGCGGCGCGGCGGGCTATACAACTCAGTGTACTGCTTTATTGTTATATGCATAATTATATAGAAGCATACAATACAAATACAAGCGCAGCAATATTGAACTGGGCAGGCAGTTATATAGATATACACAAACTGGTCAAATATAGAGCTGAAATAATTCCTTTGGGAGCAAGGAATTTATAGTGAATGGCTTCAACTGTTGAATATAGCACTGGCTGGAGAGGGAATAAGAGAAAGACAGGAAACAAAGAACTGGGTCAGATCTGTATTTGGGGAAGGGGAGAGAGAGTGCACAAGTTTCGAACAGGGTATTGGGAAAATGAATTAAAATATTACAGCACCGAGTAAGAGGGGGTTGAAAGTGTTCAAAAGCAACAGCGCGGGCCAGTTTCCCTGGGGTCGCGAATAAGAGGAGCTTGTAAACCCGATTTTAGGACAAAAAAGGCTTCTAATTTCCTGAAGTGCTCCTTCGTGCCATAAGCTAGATTCCGGCTGACTGATTGAAAGCCCGTCCCCAACTTCATTCATCGCGAACATAAAGGTGGCGGCGGGAGGGGGAGAATCATAGGATTTATGGCTTCCCTATCTTTTTGGCTGTTTAGTAAACAATAGAAATGGAGGGCATTGTTAGAAGCCACTGCGTCAAGTCAAATGACAACGTGCCGGTCGTTTAATTTTTTGATGCACGACGTGACCAACAAACCTCGATACCATATAACAAAATAAATAATAAACAAAAGGAAATCTAACTGCCGTACATATTAGTAACTGGGCAGAATAACGTAGTACAAGCAGCCGTGAATTCCTTGTTTGCCGCCCAGTTGAGTTCTTCTCTCTTACTTAGAATGCAAAAACTGAATAGAAATGTTTCAAACGGGCACAAAGAGAGTCAGATTACCTTTGACTCTGATATAGGACTTGACTGAGCTGGTAATGCTGTTGATTGTAATGCTGCTGCTGCTGGGCTAGGCGCTGCTGCTGCTGATGCTGTTCCTGCGGTGATAACTGTCTGCGCCCAACTGCACCAGCCTGTTGCATGGCTGCGTTAGCAGCTCCGCCACTGCCTACAGCGCTAGCGCCGCTGCCACTACTACTGGCAGAAACTGCATTGGCGGAGGCAGTCGCCGCCTGGCTGGCATTGTTTGAAGAAATTCGCCTACGCTTTCGAAGTGGCGGAGAATCCGTGCCCGACTGCAATGGCAGAGGGTGAGAGAGGCAGAGGGTGAGAGTGGTAGTGGGTGAGAGAGGCAGAGGGTGAGAGAGGCAGAGGGTGAGAGAGGCAGAGAGTGAGAGTGGCACAGGTGAGAGAGGCAGAGGGTGAGAGAGGCAGAGGGTAATAGAGGCAGAGGGTGTGAGAGGCAGAGGTTAGAGAGGCAGAGGGTGAGAGAGTCAGAGGGTGAAAGTGGCAGAGGTGAGAGAGTCAGAGGGTGAGAGAGGCAGAGAGTGAGAGAGTCAGAGGTGAGAGAGGCAGAGAGTGAGTGTGGCAGAGGTGAGAGAGGCAGAGGGTGAGAGAGGCAGAGGAGAGAGTGGCAGAGGGTGAGAGTGGTAGTGGGTGAGAGAGGCAGAGGTGAGAGAGGCAGAGGTGAGAGAGGCAGAGAGTGAGAGTGGCAGAGGTGAGAGAGGCAGAGGTGAGAGAGTTAGAGGGATAGAGAGGCAGAGGGTGAGAGAGGCAGAGGGTGAGAGAGGCAGAGGGTGAAAGTGGCAGAGGTGAGAGAGGCAGAGAGTGAGAGTGGCAGAGGTGAGAGAGGCAGAGGGTGAGAGAGGCAGAGGGTGAGAGAGGCAGAGGGTGAGAGAGGCAGAGAGTGATTGTGGCAGAGGTGAGAGAGGCAGAGGTGAGAGAGGCAGAGGTGAGAGAGGCAGAGGGTGAGAGAGGCAGAGGGTGAGAGTGGCAGAGGTGAGAGAGGCAGAGGGTGAGAGAGGCAGAGGTGAGAGTGGCAGAGGGTGAGAGAGGCAGAGAGTGAGTGGCAGAGGTGAGAGAGGCAGAGAGTGAGAGTGGCAGAGGTGAGAGAGTCAGAGGGTGAGAGAGGCAGAGGTGAGAGTGGCAGAGGGTGAGAGAGGCAGAGAGTGAGTGGCAGAGGTGAGAGAGGCAGAGAGTGAGAGTGGCAGAGGTGAGAGAGTCAGAGGGTGAGAGAGGCAGAGGGTGAGAGTGGCAGAGGTGAGAGAGTCAGAGGGTGAGAGAGTCAGAGGGTGAGAGAGGCAGAGGGTGAGAGAGGCAGAGGTGAGAGTGCGAGTATGTGGACCCCAGTGATAGTGGGTAAAGATAAGAGAATGAAAGTTGAATACCGAAGGCCTTTCAAGTGCATAGAGTGACAAAGGCACAGATAAGGAGAAAATTAATATTTGACTGTGCGCAATCATACTATACACTAGATTTCATGCTCTTATCAGAATTCGGAATCTATCCCTAAACTCCACTGACAAGTTCGCACTCGACTCGAAAAGCATTGACTAAATAAGGAAATAAATAATATCCATTCAAACCCATTCTGACCCAGGTGAACTGCCTGGGAACAAAGAGTAGGAAAAATAAGGAACGAACTTTGGGGGGGAGGAGAGACAGAAGGACGGAAATCTTTGTGGACGCACCAAAAGATCCTCGTATTTGGGGAGTGGGATCTTTTCCCCACTAGCTAAGCCATAGTTGGAAATGGGGTACCGGCTGCAGAGCTGCAGTCGGAGGGAGCGCATTGGTGTCAAAGTCAAAATACCATACAGCCGTATAAGCTTTACCAAGGCTTTGTGGCGCTTTTTAGTAGTAGAGGGGAATTGTGGAAGCGGGTAAGTAAGGGAAGTGGGACAGGCGGGAAATGCCCATGCGGGCGCCTCCAGTTAATTCACACTGCACAGCTGTGGGAAATGCACGATACACTTCTAGCAGCAGCAGTAGCAGCAGTGAATCACCCAAGAACAAAGACTCAGCACAAAAGCTCAGCAATTTTCCCTGCAGGGAATATTAGGCAAAATTTGAATGTATCACTAAGTGGAAGACATGGCAAATTGAGTTCGTTGAGTTCAAGAGAGACGCATGACTGCAGCTTTTGTTGTTGGCCTTCTAATAATATTGTGCAAAATTGCGATGCTAAATAAAGTAGAATATTAGCGCATAAGCTAGGCTTGCCCTGAAGCTGAATGAATAGTGCTAGCTATGGGTGGGTCCAACTAATGCCCATAAAGCTACTTATAATAGAAGATTGAGGGCAGGGCCGATCCTGTTTTCCTTGCGTGAGAGTGCGCCTCTCTCTGTCTAAGGTAGGTAGGCAGGCAGGCAGGCAGGCAGGCAGGCAGGCAGGCAGGTAGGCAGGCAGGCAGGCAGGCAGGCAGGCAGGCAGGCAGGCAGGTAGGCAGGCAGGCATGCAGTGGAAATGGAGACGCAGCAGCTAAGGCTTCAGCGTGAGTGTATTGTGTATGTGTATACACTATACAGGTATATAGCCAGCGTGCAACCCAATGCATTCAGGGCTTGTGTGCATTATTCAGGACTGAAGGGCCATCGAGTGAAGAGGGCTGTGCCCCCGTAAAGCACTGCTAATGTAGTTAATGGAGGTATGGGGCATAAACTATAAGCTGTAAATTTATCTGAAGGACAAGCAGAGCAAACAGCATGATGTGAACACAAAGCATTGCTAAATAAGGAAATGGGGGCATACCATTGTGTGCAGTATTAGCAGCATGCGATCAAACAATTAGGAGCTGCTTCTAAGTATAAATAAAAATGGAAGGAATCTTCGAAAGAGAATCGGTGTTGAATACATAAACTGTCTCGACAAATCTGAATGCGTGTGTACAGTCTTATAAGAAATATGACTAGGTACTTACTTGCTCTCCAGTCTCAACACTTTATGCCTCATCTTCCTTTCTCACAACCCGTTAAATCTATTCCTGTCTTATCTCTGCCCTGTCTTATCTCTCCAATGTCTCATCACTCCCGTGTCTTATCTCTCCTGTGTCTCATCTCTTTCCTGTCTTATCTCTCCAATGTCTCATCACTCCCGTGTCTTATCTCTCCTGTGTCTCATCTCTTTCCTGTCTTATCTCTCCAATGTCTCATCACTCCCGTGTGTTATCTCTCCTGTGTCTCATCTCTTTCCTGTCTTATCTCTCCAATGTCTCATCACTCCCGTGTCTTATCTCTCCTGTGTCTCATCTCTTTCCTGTCTTATCTCTCCAATGTCTCATCACTCCCGTGTCTTATCTCTCCTGTGTCTCATCTCTTTCCTGTCTTATCTCTCCCGTGTCTTATCTCTCCCGTGTCTTATCTCTCCCGTGTCTTATCTCTCCTGTGTCTCATCTCTTTCCTGTCTTATCTCTTTCCTGTCTTATCTCTCCTGTGTCTTATCTCTCCTGTGTCTCATCTCTTTCCTGTCTTATCTCTTTCCTGTCTTATCTCTCCTGTGTCTTATCTCTCCTGTGTCTCATCTCTTTCCTGTCTTATCTCTCCCGTGTCTTATCTCTCCTGTGTCTTATCTCTTCCGTGTCTCATCTCTCCCGTGTCTCATCTCTCCTGTGTCTCATCTCTCCAATGTCTCATCACTCCCGTATCTCATCTCTTTCCTGTCTCATCTCTTCCGTGTCTTATCTCTGCCCTGTCTTATCTCTGCCCTGTCTTATCTCTGCCCTGTCTTATCTCTCCCGTGTCTCATCTCTCCTGTGTCTTATCTCTCCAATGTCTCATCACTCCCGTGTCTCATCTCTTTCCTGTCTTATCTCTCCCGTGTCTTATCTGTTTCCTGTCTCATCTCTCCCGTGTCTTATCTCTCCCGTGTCTTATCTCTCCTGTGTCTTATCTCTCCAATGTCTCATCTCTCCCCTGTCTCATCTCTCCTGTGTCTTATCTCTCCCCTGTCTCATCTCTCCGTGTCTCATCTCTCCCCTGTGTCCATTTTTCTTCGTTTCATCTCATAAGGAGAAAAAAGAAGACGCCAGGTTAAACGGTAGTGGCTTCTCAAATTGTTTGAAAGGGCCAGCAGCGAAAAGATACTTGCTGCATATAGTCTAACACAGCTGGGAGAGCTGTGCATCATGTTTATGCTACAGTTAAAACAAAGCCGCTGGTGCTTCTGATGGTACCGAATCAATTACAAGAGCTATGTAAAAGCACACAACGCCACAAGATAGAAATGGACTCTTGGACTAGAATTTTGAAATCGTATAAACAAAAATGCACATAAATAAATTATATGCAGATATATGACCATGCAGCTATTGTGTGTTCCCTATAATTCATAGCTAGCTGGTACCACAAAGCATTAAGATGCGATTATTTGAATAATAATTAATGAACAGATGGGGGCGAACCAGATCCATATATAATTTAAAATTTAGTTCCAAGTGATTAGAAATGACATTATGTACATATTCCATTGGCTTCCGCAGTTAAGGAATTCGGTATTTTAAACCACCCGAAAACTGATTCGAACTCTAAAATATCGGAACTGAAGTCCCATCTTTTAGATCTCAAGTGAACCCAAAATCATTAGTTTTTTCGAAAATAACCTGAACTCTGCATCTGACCACCTGAAACAAACCCGAATTAGCCTTTAAACCTCGAAACCAACCCGATTTCTGCATTTAAACCCCGAAACGAACCCGAAATAAGCATTTAAAATCCGAAACTAACCCGAATTCCGCATTTAAACCCCGAAAGGAACCCGAATTAAGCATTTAAACCCCGAAAGGAACCCGA
This sequence comes from Macrostomum hystrix, assembly GCA_950097015.1. Classification (NCBI taxonomy): domain Eukaryota; kingdom Metazoa; phylum Platyhelminthes; family Macrostomidae; genus Macrostomum; species Macrostomum hystrix. The sequence goes on from CATNEN010000001.1 coordinate 10,936,343, forward strand.
ATTAAGCATTTAAACCCCGAAAGGAACCCGAATTAAGCATTTAAACCCCGAAAGGAACCCGAACTAAGCATTTAAACCCCGAAAGGAACCCGAACTAAGCATTTAAACCCCGAAAGGAACCCGAATTAAGCATTTAAACCCCGAAAGGAACCCGAATTAAGCATTTAAACCCCGAAAGGAACCCGAATTAAGCATTTAAACCCCGAAAGGAACCCGAATTAAGCATTTAAACCCCGAAAGGAACCCGAATTAAGCATTTAAACCCCGAAAGGAACCCGAATTAAGCATTTAAACCCCGAAAGGAACCCGAACTAAGCATTTAAACCCCGAAAGGAACCCGAACTAAGCATTTAAACCCCGAAAGGAACCCGAATTAAGCATTTAAACCCCGAAAGGAACCCGAACTAAGCATTTAAACCCCGAAAGGAACCCGAACTAAGCATTTAAACCCCGAAAGGAACCCGAACTAAGCATTTAAACCCCGAAAGGAACCCGAATTACGAGTTTCATTCCGAAGCAGACCCGAATTATGCGATTCTTACCCCGAGACTAGCCCGAAATAATTGTTTTCACCCCGAAACTAAGCGTAGAAACCTATAAACTAAACTCTAGAACACATACTAGACGTTGTGTTGTGTAACCCGAAAATAATGCAGATTCTGACATTTTGGCTCAACATAAAAAATGAGGAAATTAATAACAAATACTTGAGGGATCTTTACATTTTTATTGTTATCTTGTTTAGTATGTACGTTTCTCATTTCCTAACTTAAAAGTGCATTAGAAATGCATAAATTAAGACCAGTTATCTATCAAAGATATTACCTTTGACAGGCGAGACGATGTACAATTCTCGGCTGTGGACGAAGCGGCAGCATTTATTTGTTGCAGCCACTCAGCGGCGGCGCCCACATCGGCCAGGTCTGTTAAAAATGTATATAACGTTGCTAATTTATCTCGTTTATAAAAATATGAAAAAACACTATAGGTAGGTTTTCAAAAATATATTTTTACCTATGACGCCATTGCTTGGTGTCTGTATGTAAAACGCACTTGGTATCATATTGAAGTAAAGAAATATTCTTGGGTGTCCAGATGGAGTAGGAGGGAAAAGGATCCTAGGAACTCTGCCACAGTGAGGAAACTTTTCTATCTCGATTTGCAATTAAATTTAAATTTCGATTGCAAGAAAAGATCTGATTTTCAAAGAAAACACTGAGAAACTCGAAGAGCTGTTAAAGTATTTTAGTCGCTACAAGCCTTAGCTTAAGCCTGTATAATATAGTATATATATGAGAGTTGCAGCCAGCGCAAGACCAAACAGAGCGGAGAGCCGGATACCTTATAGGGACGCCCTATAGCCACCCACCCCAGACTCCACCCACCCGCCCGCCCCCAGTGTGTTTGGGTCGGGGTCGCGGAGGTGGGGGTGTCGCGCGGCATGCGCGGTCCGCTATGTGCGTGCGTGTGGAGGGGGTACAGGAAGGAAATCGGAGAATTCAATGGAATGGAGGTGGTTGGGGAGTTAGGAATGTACAGTTTGTGGACTGGGGGGTGGGTTTCTAATGTACAGTCATATGGAACGCGCTCGGGTTGGGGCGGAGTGGCGTGTGTGAGCTTGACCCAAAAAGCTGGTCTGCAAGGGGGGCGGCTTTGTCCTAAAAATGCCCCGCTTTCCTCCCTCCCGCAGCGGACCGGAGAGGGGGAAGCCCCAAGCCCCGAAGCAAAATCGACTGACTGCCTGACTGAATGAACGACTGAATGACTGAATGACTTGGATGAATGCAACCAAGCAGAACCATTGCAGTGTTCAGGGTTACCTTTTTATAAAAAGAGTTCCATCTCGCACTATCTGTTACTTTGATATTTGCAATGAAATTCTTTTTTATAGCAGGCCTTTTTGGAAATTGGAAAGACGGTGGAGAGTAGAATGAGGCGAAGGTCTACGAACCCCATAATGCTTAAGGCAGCCTAAAAAGGGCTAACAATCAGTCTAGATTGTTCCAGAATTCAAACAACAACTAAGCAAGAAGAATGGGCAAAGAAAGCATGCCAAATATGAAGTCTATTTAGGTCTTGTGGAGGTCCGTTCACTCCCCGTAAATGGTTTTCGCATGCACATAGCACAGTGAGAAAATAGGAGAGATTTAGAGGCGACGGGTAGAGGGGAGACTTACAGGGTCAGGCAGGGCTGTTTGGAACAGGCCAAACATACAGTTTCAGGCCCATGGTGTTACTACTCTCTTATGTATATTTGACTGGATGTGCACAGACTGTATTAACTTAATATTATATAGTCATAAATAAACATTATTTGACTTTTAAACATATTAGTAAACATAATGGAATATATACGAGTATTAAGTATGATTCGTTTAATCAATAAATTCTGACAATTGCTGACTATCAAGGACACAGGGCAATAGCATAGGACATAAGCGACAAAAAGTACGTCTGTTGAAATACAGGAATACGTAAAATATTAGCTGTAACTTCAAGGATAGTCACAAAGTAAAATGATATGCAATCAGGTCACAATGTAAACCTGTATAGTTTATTTGGTCGCTAATTGTAGGCAATAAATGTTCCTTCTGCAGGGTAATAAAAAGACTTAATTTCCAGCTTTTAATATCTTAGTGATATAACAGAGTAGTGACATTACAGAGAAGTGACATTACAGAGAAGTGACATTACAGAGAAGTGACATTACAGAGAAGTGACATTACAGAGAAGTGTCGTTACAGAGAAGTGTCGTTACAGAGTGGGAGTGTCATTACAGAGAAGTGACATTACAGAGAAGTGTCGTTACAGAGAAGTGACATTACAGAGAAGTGTCGTTACAGAGAAGTGTCGTTACAGAGAATTGTCATTACAGAGAAGTGACATTACAGAGAAGTGTCATTGTAGAGAAGTGTCGTTACAGAGTGGGAGTGTCATTACAGAGAAGTGTCATTACAGAGAAGTGTCGTTACAGAGAAGTGACATTACAGAGAAGTGTCGTTACAGAGAAGTGTCATTACAGAGAAGTGTCGTTACAGAGAAGTGTCATTACAGAGAAGTGTCGTTACAGAGAAGTGTCGTTACAGAGAAGTGTCATTACAGAGAAGTGACATTACAGAGAAGTGACATTACAGAGAAGTGTCATTACAGAGAAGTGTCGTTACAGAGGGGAGTGTCATTACAGAGAAGTGACATTACAGAGAAGTGACATTACAGAGAAGTGTCATTACAGAGAAGTGACATTACAGAGAAGTGTCGTTACAGAGTGGGAGTGACATTACAGAGAAGTGACATTACAGAGAAGTGACATTACAGAGAAGTGACATTACAGAGAAGTGACATTACAGAGAAGTGACATTACAGAGAAGTGACATTACAGAGAAGTGACATTACAGAGAAGTGACATTACAGAGAAGTGACATTACAGAGAAGTGACATTACAGAGAAGTGACATTACAGAGAAGTGACATTACAGAGAAGTGACATTACAGAGAAGTGACATTACAGAGAAGTGACATTACAGAGAAGTGTCGTTACAGAGTGGGAGTGACATTACAGAGAAGTGACATTACAGAGAAGTGACATTACAGAGAAGTGACATTACAGAGAAGTGACATTACAGAGAAGTGACATTACAGAGAAGTGACATTACAGAGAAGTGACATTACAGAGAAGTGACATTACAGAGAAGTGACATTACAGAGAAGTGACATTACAGATAAGTGACATTACAGAGAAGTGTCGTTACAGAGAAGTGTCGTTACAGAGAAGTGTCATTAAAGAGAATTGAAATTACAGAGTGGGAGTGACATTACAGAGAAGTGACATTGCAGAGAAGTCACATTACAGAGTAATCACATTGCATATGTTTAAATATTAGTAAACATCAGTACCAACTTTTGAGCAGTATTTTGAGCAGACAGACATTACTCATATGAGGATCTTGTTTTCGTGAATCGAGAACATAAAGTTTTCCTTGTATAATAAGCATATGTTGAGACATATTTTATCAGGGTTTAATCATGCCATTCGTAGCATTGGAGCATTATCTGACGCAGTTGGATAAAAATACATATGGAAATTAAGTCGAGAAGACAATAAAGCTTTGGAATTGCGTGCCTACGTGACATTAGATATGCGAGCAGAAATTAAAGGAAATATGCTGCGTTAACTTTAGTTGTGACTTTTCCGGAGGAAACAATGCCTATTAGAGCAATGTGAGGACTGTGGAGTGACAGTGAGGACTGTGGAGAGTGACAGTGAGGACTGTGGAGTGACAGTGAGGACTGTGGAGTGACAGTGAGGACTGTGGAGTGACAGTGAGGACTGTGGAGTGACAGTGAGGACTGAGGAGTGACAGTGAGGACTGTGGAGTGACAGTGAGGACTGTGGAGTGACAGTGAGGACTGTGGAGTGACAGTGAGGACTGTGGAGTGACAGTGAGGACTGAGGAGTGACAGTGAGGACTGAGGAGTGACAGTGAGGACTGTGGAGAGTGACAGTGAGGACTGAGGAGTGACAGTGAGGACTGAGGAGTGACAGTGAGGACTGAGGAGTGACAGTGAGGACTGAGGAGTGACAGTGAGGACTGTGGAGAGTGACAGTGAGGACTGTGGAGTGACAGTGAGGACTGTGGAGAGTGACAGTGAGGACTGAGGAGTGACAGTGAGGACTGTGGAGTGACAGTGAGGACTGTGGAGTGACAGTGAGGACTGTGGAGTGACAGTGAGGACTGTGGAGTGACAGTGAGGACTGAGGAGTGACAGTGAGGACTGTGGAGTGACAGTGTGGACTGTGGAGTGACAGTGAGGACTGAGGAGTGACAGTGAGGACTGAGGAGTGACAGTGAGGACTGAGGAGTGACAGTGAGGACTGAGGAGTGACAGTGAGGACTGAGGAGTGACAGTGAGGACTGAGGAGTGACAGTGAGGACTGTGGAGAGTGACAGTGAGGACTGTGGAGTGACAGTGAGGACTGTGGAGAGTGACAGTGAGGACTGAGGAGTGACAGTGAGGACTGTGGAGTGACAGTGAGGACAGTGGAGTGACAGTGAGGACTGTGGAGTGACAGTGAGGACTGTGGAGTGACAGTGAGGACTGTGGAGTGACAGTGAGGACTGAGGAGTGACAGTGAGGACTGAGGAGTGACAGTGAGGACTGAGGAGTGACAGTGAGGACTGAGGAGTGACAGTGAGGACTGTGGAGAGTGACAGTGAGGACTGTGGAGTGACAGTGAGGACTGTGGAGTGACAGTGAGGACTGAGGAGTGACAGTGAGGACTGAGGAGTGACAGTGAGGACTGAGGAGTGACAGTGAGGACTGTGGAGTGACAGTGAGGATACACTTTTCATACACTTTTATGAACAAAGTTCTTAATTTGCTAAAATGATATTATAGCTCCTAGATTTGTGGATATGTGAATGGGTATTGATTAGTGAATGGTCAATAAGCCCAGGTCAAATTGATTTGAAATAAAATTTACAACAAGTTAATCTCTAAGCTATGTTTATGACCCAAGACACTGACACACAATCCGAGTTAAGAAATCCAATAACTTCTCTGTCCTTAATCTGTGTTTACCTAAGAGGAGATCATAGAAGATTGTCTTTCGATTTTCTGTGCCTGGAAGTATGTTTACCAATGTTCTATACAATAAAAAACATGGCTATTTGAGAATAGAAATAAATTGGCCGTTTTTTAGTTTAGCTCAGGGCATGAGCAATTGCAGTGAGTTAAGGTGTAGTATAAGGATAGTAAGTAAAAAATATAGTTGTACACGACAACTGGGAAAACTCACTCAGTTTAGGTATAAAAAAGCACTCAGTTTTTGAACAATTTTTAGAGATAATTTTACGGGCCTCAAGACAGACCAATTCTGTACAGGGCAAACGCATTCTGTGCACGATAAACACATTGTATTCAGGATAAACACATTCTGTTCACGATAAACACATTCTGTTCACGATAAACACATTCTTTTCACGATAAACGCATTTTGTTCAAGATAAACACATTCTGTTCATGATAAACGCATTCTGTTCACGATAAACACATTCTGTTCATGATAAACGCATTCTGTTCACGATAAACACATTCTGTTCATGATAAACGCATTCTGTTCACGATAAACACATTTTTGTTCACGATAAACACATTCTGTTCAGGATAAACACATTTCTGTTCACGATAAACACATTCTGTTCAGGATAAACACATTCTGTTCATGATAAACACATTCTGTTCATGATAAACACATTCTGTTCAGGATGAACACATTCTGGTCAGGATAAACACATTCTGTTCAGAATAAACACATTCTATTCAGGATAAACACATTCTGTTCATGATAAACACATTCTGTTCATGATAAACACATTCTGTTCAGGATGAACACATTCTGGTCAGGATAAACACATTCTGTTCAGAATAAACACATTCTGTTCAGGATAAACGCATTCTGTTAAAAAAGTTCAGTTGGTTGTTGTTCAGGATAAACACATTCTGTTCACAATAAACACATTCTGTTAAAAATGTTCAGTTGGTTGTTGTTCAGTATAAACACATTCTGTTCACAATAAACACATTCTGTTAAAAATGTTCAGTTGGTTGTTGTTCAGGATAAACACATTCTGTTCACAATAAACACATTCTGTTAAAAATGTTCAGTTGGTTGTTTTTCAGGATAAACACATTCTGTTCACAATAAACACATTCTGTTCACAATAAACACATTCTGTTCACAATAAACACATTCTGTTCACAATAAACACATTCTGTTCACAATAAACACATTCTGTTCACAATAAACACATTCTGTTCACAATAAACACATTCTGTTCACAATAAACACATTCTGTTCACAATAAACACATTCTGTTCCCAATAAACACATTCTGTTCCCAATAAACACATTCTGTTCACAATAAACACATTCTGTTCACAATAAACACATTCTGTTCCCAATAAACACATTCTGTTCACAATAAACACATTCTGTTCACAATAAACACATTCTGTTCACAATGAACACATTCTGTTCACAATAAACACATTCTGTTCACAATAAACATATTCTGTTCACAATAAACACATTCTGTTCACAATAAACACATTCTGTTAAAAATGTTCAGTTGGTTGTTTTTCAGGATAAACACATTCGGTTCACAATAAACACATTCTGTTCACAATAAACACATTCTGTTCACAATAAACACATTCTGTTCACAATAAACACATTCTGTTCACAATAAACACATTCTGTTCACAATAAACATATTCTGTTCACAATAAACACATTCTGTTCACAATAAACACATTGTGTTAAAAATGTTCAGTTGGTTGTTGTTCAGGATAAACACATTCTGTTCACAATAAACACATTCTGTTAAAAATGTTCAGTTGGTTGTTGTTCAGGATAAACACATTCTGTTCACAATAAACACATTCTGTTCACGATAAACGCATTCTGTTCAGGATGAAAACATTCTGTTTACAATAAACACATTCTATTTAAAATGTTCAGTTGGTTGTTGTTTAGGAGTTTAAAACATGCCCAATAAAAAGCGAATACCATTTATTATTTTAGACAAATAGGATGCCAAAAAATATTTGCCTTTTTAATCGGATATTAGATTCACTTGGCAGCGGAAGCAACGTGCGATCTGGCAAAGGGAACTACCTGGAAGAGCAACACACTACTCACCCAAGAGAAACTCAAAGACGCCTAGATCTATATGCTTTGCAGATTGCAGCAACACAGAGAGAGGTGAGAAAACTAGGAAGCAGCGCATAGTAACCGGAAGAACCGAAAACACAAGCGTGGGGCTAAGTGATTAGCGACACACCTCTAGAGGCTTAAAAACTGAGAGTTAGCGAGTCCCGCATGTAGATGAAGAAATACGCACTATATAATACTAGCGATTGCTTCCTCCCTCTCATTCATTCATTCATTTTCATCAGCTGCCGTCCGCGGCACTATAGACTCTTTGGGGGAAGAACCCTCGGGTCGATGAATCACGCAACAATCTCGCGTGAGACTATAGCCCGTAAGTATAGGGGGTGGTGGGGGCTAGAATGTATCGAGAGCTTACACACAGAACAGTGGGCGGGCAGGCTCGAGGTCAATGGACACGGGAGTAAAAGAAGAAAGAAGACTTACTGCTACAGAAAAAATTGGGAGAGAGTCGCATACGGTTAGTTAGCAGAGCTTAGGAGGGAAGACCCGGGCTATAGGCTATGAACGCAAGCTGGCTACACACTGAACATTGTGTAGACCTCCAGAGCAGGGGGGTGTGTGGGAAATTCTGAATCAACCATCCCACTATTCCTTCATATACACGTAGAATGTAGTAAACTATTTAGTATATTAGTTCTAAAAATTAATGCGTCTAGGAAACTAACATTCTGTCTGATTTAACGTCCTGATTAATAGGTAAACGGCCTGTCTAACAGGTAAACGGCCTGTCTAACAGGTAAACGGCCTGTCTAACAGGTAAACGGCCTGTCTAACAGGTAAACGGCCTGTCTAACAGGTAAACGGCCTGTCTAACGGGTAAACGGCCTGTCTAACAGGTAAACGGCCCGTCTAACAGGTAAACAGCCTGTCTAACAGGTAAACGGCCCGTCTAACAGGTAAACGGCCTGTCTAACAGGTTAACGGCCTGTCTAACAGGTAAACGGCCTGTCTAACAGGTAAACGGCCTGTCTAACAGGTAAACGGCCTGTCTAACAGGTAAACGGCCTGTCTAACAGGTAAACGGCCTGTCTAACAGGTAAACGGCCTGTCTAACAGGTAAACAGCCTGTCTAACAGGTAAATGTTCTGAATAATTGATTGGTAAAAGTCCCTGACTAACATATTAACATCGGGGGTGAGTGGCACAGCGGTTAACGTGTTTGCCTCTCGCGCCAAGTTCCCTGAACTCGTTCCGTGGCGAGGCCAATTTTATTTAGGGCGCAGCCGCTGAGAGAAGGCTTGGGGGCTTGTCGTGCAATTTCCGCCCTTGAGGGCCAACCTCCAAGGCACAGTGAAAATGTACACTGCCTGTTGATGAAAAATTTAGGGCAGATGTACACACCTGTGTGAGCGTGTGCCTGCGTACAGTATCTGTGTGCGTGTGTGCTCAGGAGTCAGCGAAATGGGCAGAATGGCCTTCTCGCTGGCTGCGGGTCTAGTGTCACCCAAATGATGTGCCAATGCCTGCAGCCCTCCTGCAATAATTATTAAAATTAACATTTATAGGCCGTAACATATATAGGTCCCGTCCAAAAGTTAGACGTCCTGTATAACTGGTAAACATTCTAAATAAGAGGTTAACGTCTTATTGATACTGTGTCTTATTTCCTGTCTAATAGGAAAATGACTTGTCTAACAAGTTAATGTGCTTTGGCTTCTTTACTGTGATACAAGACAATGTTGTTTTCTGGTAGCTAACGAAACGGCACTGAGCAAAGAATCACAGGTGCAGGCATAGGTACTAATTTATCTGGTTCCAGATTGCCCAAAAGCAGACAATTTCAGGGTGGATCTTGCACACCTGGCTGAATACAAAAGGAGGCCAATTTTTGTTGGGCCGGGGCCCAGTGCAAATTTGACATAAAAATCAAGACAGTTGAATGAAATTGCCGTCCTTTGAAGCCTAAACTGTTTGTCGAATTGAACGCCACCTGGTGTTAATATTTGATAGAATGACCACGTCATTTCTGTTTTAGAGTCGCTAACACATTATATATCAATCAGAATTTAGGGAGCTCAGGACACAGCGTTCATCTGTTAGACACAGCGTTCATCTGTTAGACACAGCGTTCATCTGTTAGACACAGCGTTCATCTGTTAGACACAGCGTTCATCTGTTAGACACAGCGTTCATCTGTTAGACACAGCGTTCATCTGTTAGACACAGCGTTCATCTGTTAGACACAGCGTTCATCTGTTAGACACAGCATTCATCTGTTAGGCACAGCATTCATCTGTTAGACACTGCGTTCATCTGATAGACACAGCATTCATCTGTTAGACACAGCGTTCATCTGTTAGACACAGCATTCATCTGTTAGACACAGCATTCATCTGTTAGACACAGCATTCATCTGTTAGACACAGCATTCATCTGTTAGACACAGCATTCATCTGTTAGACACAGCATTCATCTGTTAGACACAGCGTTTATCTGTTAGACACAGCGTTCATCTGTTAGACACAGCATTCATCTGTTAGACACAGCGTTCATCTGTTAGACACAGCATTAATCTGTTAGACACAGCATTCATCTGTTAGACACAGCATTCATCTGTTAGACACAGCATTCATCTGTTAGACACAGCGTTCATCTGTTAGACACAGCATTCATCTGTTAGACACAGCATTCATCTGTTAGACACAGCATTCATCTGTTAGACACAGCATTCATCTGTTAGACACAGCGTTTATCTGTTAGACACAGCGTTTATCTGTTAGACACAGCGTTTATCTGTTAGACACAGCGTTCATCTGTTAGACACAGCATTCATCTGTTAGACACAGCGTTTATCTGTTAGACACAGCGTTCATCTGTTAGGCACAGTATCAATTTGTTAGATACAACATTCATCTGTTAGACACTACATCAATCTGTTGGACACTGCATCAATCTGTTAGACACTGCATCAATCTGTTAGACACTGCATCAATCTGTTAGACACTGCATCAATCTGTTAGACACAGCATCAATCTGTTAGACACAGCATCAATCTGTTAGACACTACATCAATCTGTTAGACACAGCATCAATCTGTTAGACACTACATCAATCTGTTAGACACTGCATCAATCTGTTAGACACTGCATCAATCTGTTAAACACTGCATCAATCTGTTAGATACAGCATCAATCTGTTAGACACAGTAATAATAATAATAATTGCAGGAGGGCTGCGGGCAGTAGCACATCACTTAGTGACGCTAGACCCGCAGCCAGCGAGGAGGCAATTCTGCCCATTTCGCTGACTCCTGAGCACACACGCACACAGATACTGTACGCAGGCATACGCTCACACAGGTGTGTACATCTGCCCTGACTTTCTCATCAACAGGCAGTGTACATTTCACTGTGCCTTGGAGGTTGGCCATCATGGGCGTAAATTGCACGACAAGGCCCCAGCCTTCTCTCCGCTGCTGCGCCCCAAATAAATGTGGCCTCGCCGTGGAATCGAACTTAGGGTCCGTGGTGCGAGAGGCAAACGCGATAACCGCTCTGCCACCGACCCCCCTGTTAGACACTGCATCAGTCTGTTAGACACAGCATCCATCAAGACAGGACCTAACATATCGAACAGAAGAGGACTCACAGCAATGCTAGGATGCGTTCTAAATTATTAGAAATTGTAAGACTCCCGATGAAAACGTTACCGTGACAAGAGTCGCATTTGAATCGTTTTATGTGATTCAAATGCGCGTCAAGTGATTCAAATGCGCGTCTAGTGACTCAGAAACGATTCTAGTGATTCTAAAACGATTCAAGGGTGGGTGAGTGAGTCGCACAACATTTTCGGATGGCTAGAATCGTTTCTGAAGCGTATCTGATGCGTTTCAAGTTTTTCACACAGTTTCTGCAACGTGTTAGAACGAATTCAAGTATTCTTCCTGCTGCACAGTATTTATGTCGGATTCCTACCCGACACTTGACATTTCATTTAAATCTGCTATTGTAATTAATAAGCTCTAACTCAATTTCACCTCAGTTACAAACTATTTATCCATGCTAATTTAGACAGGCCCAACCCCAGCCGAAGTGACTTATTAAAAATACAGACTACAAAATGCTATGCATCTTCATTATCTATCCTCAACTAACCTAACTTTGAAATAGTTGTCTCAACGACAATTTTGTCTCAAAGAACCACCCCCATTTGTATTTCAGAGCCACCAAACAGCATGAAGAGGCGACCATGTTGCGATGGAGCATATTGGACCTGGGAAACTGTGTGCAATGTTTCCTTACTTCTACAGAATTCCACTGTATGCTCGTAACTATGATCAAATGTGGCGAATTGACGACTTAGTCTGACGGGCGGACTTTGAACTTGACTCGTGACGCTGACTCTATTTTTGTGCTTGTTCTTTTTACAATGAGCTCTCAGTTGTAGGCAAAGTAAAGTATTTTTAGTGTCATAGTGCCACGTTTTTTATGACTAGCGTTCATGCCGCAGTTCGGACGCCGTGGGGCAATTGAAACTGCTGCGACTTTAAAATTACAGTGCGAGAATATCTGCACCCATTTAACTTCTTATTAATAAATAAGTTTCCAGAATATCAATTTAAGCCTATTTGACACCAAATTTTTGCCTAGTTTGGATGACTTTAAGCACGCGCGTACTGTTATAAAAAATCCACCTTGTTAATTTATTTTACAAATTTGCTGCAAGCACGACTGGTTGTAAGTGGGTGTCACAACGAGACGTGTCAAGAAAAGGATGTCTGTTCAATGTCAGATTAAATGATAACTAAATTTACATGAAATTGTGCCGTTTCATGCTTATCTCTAAATGTCTGTTGAATCTAACAGCACTAGTTGTCCTATGAGAAAAAGCAACGCAATCGTACAACACTATCCTTCCGTTCAGGGGCCGGTACAAAGTGGGCTTTATTTGCGCGAAATATTTCTGCTTTTATTTAGAGAAGCAGAGTTAGCAATTTCAGACTTGCTCTAAGTATTCTTCGCCGAGACAACAATGAAATGCAAGCGAAGCAGGTAAGTAAAATCCGGACTGCATGCATTTAAAAAAATATTTTTTTAAATAACCGGCTAGATAGAATTACATTGCTACGGGCTGTATGAATAAATAATATATTTAACTGCTTCAGAGTCTAGCTTATTCATAATTAAATCGCGTTTATAAAATTTATCGATTTGAATATACTTGTGCTTTCGTGCGGTTTTTGGAGATCGTAAAATCCAAAATTGCAATTAAGTGCAATGTTCTTTTAGCGGTGGCACTCTTAACTGTGTAGTGATTACTACTCTTTCTTTAAAGCATTAATTATGACAAAAATTACAGAGACTTGGTTAGTGTTCTAGTTAAAAGACTATTTTTGGTTTGAACTATTTTTGGTTGTACTACTGTACTGAATTGTAATGTAAACTTACTTTATCAGGTGAACTGGAATTCAGCATACAACTTATAAATAGGCCTATGAAATTCATTTTATATTTCACCTTTTAGAAGAAAGGGTGCTTTATGATAACTGATCTAATATTGATACTATACTGATAATTCTGATAATGATAATGGTACTGATACTGAATGGTGGTGCATGACAATAATATTACTCTATTTGTTCTGCAAAACTCATTTTGCCATAGAGGGTGAAGAAAGTAAATGAAAAAAAGTAATTAAAATCGTATAAAAAACTGTACAACTGAGTTCACAAAAATATGCTGAAACTCATTTCAACATTGCAACATTTCAAGTGTATAAAATTCTGCAGCATTACTGCACTGTATATTGCAATGTAAACTGGCTTCATTTGTTAAGTGAAATTGAATTCTGCATACAATTAATATGAATAAATAGGCTGATGAAAGTGTTTATTATAAAGTTCACCTTTAGCAGACAGGGTACTGATGCTAACATTGAATGGCTAATGCATAATAATAATATTATTATTGTATTGCGTTCTGACTAGCTCATATTTAGCATATGGTGGGTAAAAATGATAGAGTAAATTCAAAACTCAAATTAATTAAAATCACATTAAATTTTACGATGGAGTTCACATAATAAAATGTTGAAACTTATCAGATCATTACAGCAGTTACCAACTTAAATGTAGAAATGATATCCGATGTCCTAAATCCTATGACACTATTCTGCACTATACACCAGCTTTCGTTTTTTACGTCACACTTTATTTTACTTCTTTAATTAAAGAAGTAGAAAGTCTTGCCAAGTTCTATAATAATCTTAATCTTATTAAATCTTATTAAATCTTATTAAATCTTATTAAATCTTATTAAGTCTTATTAAGTCTTATTTAATCTTATTAAATCTTATTAAATCTTATTAAGTCTTATTAAGTCTTATTTAATCTTATTAAATCTTATTAAGTCCTATTTAATCTTATTAAATCTTATTAAGTCTTATTTAATCTTATTTAATCTTATTTAATCTTATTTAATCTCATTTTTCTACTGCCTGAGGTAGCCATAGAAGTTACCAGCTACTTCCAAATTGTCTTTGCCACTGGGAATGTTAATATGTTAAGATACTTGTTCTTCGTAGCATACTCATTTTATTAGTAGTCTAAAGACACAGCAGCGCTGACAAGAGTATGAATGAAATGGTAGGAATAAATCACATCAAGCTGAAAAATATATATGGAATTGCGCATAACAAAACTTAGTCATATGTGGCACCGTACACGCAGTATTTGTTTAAACTGACGTTTCAGTTGGACATTCGTCAGGCACGTCAACTCCATAGGAAGGAGTACAGGCGGCGCGAGCGTGCATTGGCCGATTCCGACCCGACTGGGAGGCTTCGCCGAGGCGATGCTCTTCGGCAAAAAAGGAGGCGCGACCGCATGCGTCAGGAGCGTCAACTGACAGCTGCAGCTCAGCCGGCAGCCGGGGCAGGTCCATCAATGTCAACGGATCTTGATGATGACAGCGAATGGCATGAGGCTGAGATTGAGGCTGAGACTGACGCTGAGGTTGATGTTGAGGATGAGGCTGGCGATGATACTGATGCTGCCGCATTTTTTACCCCGCCTAGTAGCAGCAGCAGTAGTAGTGTCTCGGACGACGATGAGCCATATGTGGACGCTAGGTTACTGGAACCCGTCTGTCCTGGAAGTCGCCATACGCATGGGAGTTTCGCTGTGGCGATGCAGCAGCTGGTGATGCGACACGGTCTGACGGGTGCAGTCGTTCGCGATGTGCTGCGCTTAATTGAGGACACATTGCCCACAGGTGCGTCCATTCCTGTATCTCCACATAGTTTACACTGTGCACTGAGTGTGGATCGGCGCCCTGGCAGGAGGACGCACTTCTGTGCTGGCTGTCTGTCCACGGTTGAAGAAAGAGACGCTGTCTGTGGTAATTGTACAGCTGCGCTGTCCACCGAGAGTCGCTGCACATATTGGAAGGCTGACGTGGCGAAGCAGCTGCGACTGCTCGTTGAGGCGGATGGCCTGCTTCAGCGGGTTACCTTCCCGGTGGACCATCAGGCCGAGCCTGGAGTACTCAGTTTATTCACTTCGAAGGGATACGAGCAGTTTAAGCAGAGGATCTGTCTCGATGCCAGGCAGGACTTATCCTACACACTTTGCATCGACGCCTTTCCTGTAAGCGACATTTTACGACTAATTCTTCCATTCAGTACTGCAGTACATGTACTAACACTTCATCCTTTGACAGGCTTTCCGACACGCTCGGATGGACATTTGTCCTGTGTACCTCAGTGTTAATGAGCTGCCGGATCGCCTTAAGGGCAACAGTGTGGTCACCTGCGGCTTCTGGTGCGGTCGCCAGAAGCTACATTCAGCGGCTTACCTACCCATTGTAGTCAAGCAGCTGAACAAATTGAGTTGCGAAGGGGTGACCTGCAGAAGAGGATTTGGCAATGATGGTGCTCAGGTATATCGGGTCTCGAGTCAGCTGTTTACACCTCTGTGACGGTCGACTTTGTTCACTGAAACATGGCAATCTTTACATCGTGTATCCAAATTCATGCTCCCAGGTCGGTGTCGTTCGTTTCCACCCGCTTCTGTTTCTAATGGACGCACCTCAGCGGGCTGAGACCATGGGCATAATGCGCTTCAATGCAGTCCACGGCTGTGACAAATGCTATGCCAGGTCTGTTCCTTCTGGACATGGGCAGGCCCGCATATTTTCGCCGGATGTGGCTGCCGAGGATTTGGCCTTGGCTGCTGAGTATGGCTGCGAGCAGCCGGAATACCGCACTCTCCATGACACTGTGCACTTAGCAATGTCCGGAGGCAGCCTGGGCGTCAAGTTTGTGTCTGCCCTGAACGAACTCGTTGGATTCAACTACGTCCTGGGTGCGCTAGTAACACATTTTTTCGTTGGGTTTGCAAGTAGTGTATACTACTAGGAGTGTCACTATATATACTATGATAGAATCATACTCCACAATTTCATGACAGCCACACCACCTTGCTATCTGCACCAGCTGTGCGAGGGCCCTGTAAAGTGGATTCTGCTACAGCTGTTTGGCATGAAGCGGCCGGATAGTAACGCATGTCAGTTTTTATTTGCCTGTGTAACATACTTGCTTAGACAGTTTAGGACTTACTAACCAGTTATTCCATTCTTATTCAACTTTTGCTCTACAGCGTCGCCCGTACTGCGAAACTCTATTCCGCTTATTGACGCGCTGACGGCCACCATTCGTGTGCCCAGAGGAGCCATTCAGCGGCCACCGAGGACGCTACGCGACCTTGGGCATTTCAGGGGTCACGAACTGGAGGCCTGGCTCATGTTGTATGGGCCCTTAGTCTTTTCTGACGTTCTTCCGGAGATGTACGCGCAGCACTTCCTGCTGCTTTCATCCGCCTTTTTTTGGTTAACGTTGGAGAATGCGCCACTACATGAGGTGCAGCGGGCGCACATAAGCCTGCGCCATTTCGCTCATCAGATGGAGCCGCTGTACTCTAGACGGGGCCTCACGTACAATGTGCACCACGTGAGTCTGTCTCGATAGTACAGTGATGGAATTCGAGAAATACGCTTAGCCTCCTATCAATCGTACCGCACTTCACGATATTGACCAACAATAGGTCACCAGGCATATGCACACATACGCCGACCTGTACGGACCAGTGCACAGGTTGTCTACCGGCCTATTCGAGTCTCAGCATGGACGGCTGCTGACCAAGTTGCATGGCCGGCGGAATCTGGCACCAGAGCTGTGCAAAGTGCTGGCCGTGGAGGTGGCGTGTCGAGAGACACAGGCGTCTCTGACACTGGCCGGTGTGACTGCGCAGCAGGAAGCAGACAAGTGCATTGCTGCTGTTAGGCTGTCCCGACCCTTGCGCTACAGGCCCGGACGCTTCCAGCGAGCATTGTTGGCCAACGGCTTTCACGTCGAGGCCTACACGGCAAGGCTGCGACTTCGTCGGACGCTCTCCTGCTTCGTAGCGGCTTTCCATACGATCGGAGAGCTTTTTTTTGGCCGTGTACAAGAAATTCGACGAGCTGAAGACGACATTACTATCAGCATCCGCGTCCGACCGCTGCCACTGGCGGATCCACCAATGCAGCCACTGTTTTTGTTGTCGGGAATTGCAGACCCTGACCAGGCAGGCTGCAGCTACAGCCATGTTCGCCGACTGGCATGTCATCCTTTCGATGACTTGCCGGACAGCGCGGACGTTTATCTACGCGCTGCGCAGATATTGGGCACTTGCGCTGTAACGGACAGTCACATTGCCCTCATGCCTCATCCCCAGATGTCACACTCGTAACAAAGCTGAACTCATGTTGACATTAAAGAATCCATTATTGTAGGAAATAGATCGACTGCTTCTGCAGTGACTACAGTGACTGCTTCTCGTGTACCTAGACCTCCCCGACCTCCCGATCCCCGACGTTGAAGCATTTAAACTCCCCAATCCGCTAAAATTCGCACCACACACGCTGAATTTAAGATGGATGATTCATGATTCATGATTCATTAACGCGAAGGCAAATAAGAAAATATGTCCGACCTTAATTACATGCGTTGCAATTAAGAATGCGTTGATTCAAGAAATTTACTTTGTTGCGCGTTGTACTTCTTTCTCATTCTGTTTTGTAAAAACGTAAATCAGAACACCCACATACATGTCAGCTACGTCCCTCCAATCATACCTACAGAAGCATGCCAAAGCGTAGGTATATGCACAGTCCCAGTCACATTGCGGACAACACCGGTGCCATCCCAGTGCGCCCAGCAGCACAGCTAACAGTTGCATTTCGATGCGGTCGCTGCGACAAGGTCGCGGCGATTTGCTGTTCCAAGTGCCCCATTAGCTCTAAGTATTTGTGTGACGGCTGCTCCGGGGCGGTACACCTGAAGGCGCGGGGTCACCGACCTAAGAACTTGCCACACAGTAGCGTGTCACGCCTGAAACCACCTTCAAAGCTGCCAAGACGTGGTTCGAATGGCTCCGCAACTGCATCAGCAAGTGCCCAAGCTGCTGAGCCAGCCACTATTGAGGAGCCAATAAATCAGGCAGCCGTAAAGCCGGCCACAACCATCCCCAAGCGTCACACCGCTGCATCCATGCCAGCCATTCCAGTCGGGGCATGTAAGTCTCAATTGACTGCTCAAGTTCATTGACACAAAGTCACAAGCCGAGCCTCTCAGATCCTAAGGCTGAGCAATCATCCTACCTCACAGACTTTCATGCAGAGTCGCCCGTACGACTACATCGGGATCCCCAAGCTGCTGCCGCATCCACCGTCCCGAAGTCCGTCGCCTCCGCCGCTGCTAATAAGCAGGCTGCCTCTGTCGCCGCTGCTAGTAAACAGGTTGCCTCTGTCGCCGCTGCTAGTAAGCAGGCTGCCTCTGTCGCCGCTGCTAATAAGCAGGCTGCCTCTGTCGCCGCTGCTAG
Organism: Macrostomum hystrix; assembly: GCA_950097015.1. Classification (NCBI taxonomy): domain Eukaryota; kingdom Metazoa; phylum Platyhelminthes; family Macrostomidae; genus Macrostomum; species Macrostomum hystrix. Next base: position 10,954,935 of record CATNEN010000001.1, read on the forward strand.
TAAGCAGGCTGCCTCTGTCGCCGCTGCTAGTAAGCAGGCTGCCTCTGTCGCCGCTGCTAGTAAGCGGGCTGCCGGTGCTGCCGCTGCTGCTAATAAGCAGGCTGCCCCAGACATCGCTGCTGGAAAGCGGGCTAGCGCTGCTGCCGCTGCTCCTAATAGGCAGGCTGCCACCACAGCTACTGCTTCCATTCCAGTCGGGACAGGTACGTCTCAATTGACTGTTCAAGTTCATCGACACAAAGTCACAAGCCGAGCCTCTCAGATCCTAAGGCTGAGCAATCATCCTACCTCACAGACTTTCAGGCAGAGTCGCCCGTACGACTACATCGGGATCCCCAAGCTGCTGCCGCATCCACCGTCCCGAAGTCCGTCGCCTCCGCCGCTGCTAGTAAGCAGGCTGCCTCTGTCGCCGCTGCTAGTAAGCAGGCTGCCTCTGTCGCCGCTGCTAGTAAGCGGGCTGCCGGTGCTGCCGCTGCTGCTAATAAGCAGGCTGCCCCAGACATCGCTGCTGGAAAGCGGGCTAGCGCTGCTGCCGCTGCTCCTAATAGGCAGGCTGCCACCACAGCTACTGCTTCCATTCCAGTCGGGACAGGTACGTCTCAATTGACTGTTCAAGTTCATCGACACAAAGTCACAAGCCGAGCCTCTCAGATCCTAAGGCTGAGCAATCATCCTACCTCACAGACTTTCAGGCAGAGTCGCCCGTACTCCGGCAAAATACTCCGGCTGACCTCGCCGCATACGGTGCCGCTGCCGCGAACACCTTTACAGGCGCTGCCGCAGCTACTGGTAGGTTCATGTGGGTGTTTCAATTCATTGAGTCCGGAAACTTCAGGGCAACGAGCAGCAGCTGCTTCTTAGGGTAACCTCCAGCTAACGGGTTTCACTAGTGGTATTACGTTTTACTGCAATGGGCTAAGAAGCCGACCCCAAGAAGCAATGTGTACAGCACTGTCTTATGGGGACAGCAACTAAACGGGAAGCACGAGTTCGGCAACGAATGTTCAATGCGTCAAATCCCTCATTTTCAGTGTCGCTTGACTGCACGCAGTGCCACGTGCGCGACGCTGAGCTGCAGAGTGTGCAGCACACAATGCATGGTTTGCAAGTTGAGCAACAGCGGCTCAAGGAGGATAGCGCCGCGAAGGACTTAGCCAACGCCAGGTTGCAGCAGGAGAGCACTGCAATGCGTCTCCGTATTTCGGGCCTGGAGAAGGAGCTGGATAAACTACAAGCGGAGTTGGTCCAGGTGAGCAGCACGGGGCCCAAATATCTACTCGCAAATGCTAGAAATGTCAAGACTGTATAGTCAAGCCTTTTCACTTTCTATCACTAAGGTACAGCATGACAGTTCCAGTTCAAAGGCAGCATGCAGGGCGCAATTTCTTCGCATCGCCCATTTCGCTGATGCTATCAGAGATGCAGCCAGCAGCAATGCACCAGCAGCACAGACAGTCGCGGACACGGGTGATTTTGCGTCTGGAATGCTGGCTGAGCTGATGGGCATTCCATTGGACGCGCCACATTCAGCTGCGGCTACTGTGTCCGTTGCTGCTACTGCATTCCCGCTGCCCGTTGCCGATGTTGCCGCAACTGCTGATGCCGACACATGCGGCACAGCCTGTGTCGTGACCGATATGCCCGATATGGTCTCTCTGATTCCAGGGCACCCATTCAAGGTTTCTTTCTTCCTGATGATTACGGTGATGAAAAATTGACGTTCACTTCCAAACACACAGCACAATTGTCCACCTCCTTGCTTCCACTAGGTCAAGCCGAGAAGCTACGCGGAGGTGGTGTCCGCAACAGAAGAGAATAAGAGGTTGCGTTCCAGTCACACGCAGCTTCTGCTTGTGCGGGCTATACTGCGCGCAGTTTTCTCGGAAGAAGACATCGCGACTAAATCATTGACCGGCCGGACTCGCAACCAGGGCACTCGCGAACTAGTGCCATCAAGTGTCCTGGACGTTGTGCAGTCGTACTTGGTGCGCGTCGCAGGAGCTGCAGTGACGTCTGCGGATATTCAGCTAGTATTCCGCCGCTTGCGCAGTGAGCAGAGGCGCCGTGCAAAAAAGTCAGCAGTCGACCAGTCTGACCAGAATGGAGAGCCCGGCGAGGAGACTGCTCATTATTAGGATGCGAACTAATGGGCATGGCCATTTGTTGAGCCCGTTACTATTTGTTCCGTGTTTGTTAGTTTTGTTAAGTTTTTGTCAATTGTTAAAATTGTTAAGCCCGTTAAGGCTATAATATACTCGACGTGCTATCCTGCTGAATTAAAAAAGTACCGCTGAATATAAAATGAAAGTACAGTGCCATAGTGATTAATTGCTCACTATAACAGTCTAATTAATAATAATGACAATTCTAATGAAACGTAAGTCACGAAAAAATATTTCACTTTCAAACGTACTATTTTGATTCAGGCTTACATTTTTATGGATACCGGGACACAGATCATTTAATTTGATTTCCCCGATTGAACGACTCCATGTGTGAACAGTTCTTGTAACTATTCATTTCCGAAAATATGGTACTATAAGGACCACGAGAAGCAGAAGGGAATCAGAAATTGTTCAAATATGTTTTAAAAAATCTAAAATTACAACTCCGAGTCAAAAAGCGCTTCGAAGCGCGTCAGATCCGGCCGATACACTTCAGCGACAGCCCTATTCAAACGATTCAACTGTGAGTGAAAAACGATTCAGAAACGCCGCTAAAACGCGTCAAGTGAATCGTTTTTGACGCGTTTCCGCAAAACGCTTCAAAGTGATTCAGAAGCGCTTCAAATACGCTTCTTTTACGACGTGTACCGTGACATCTCGTCGGTTTTGAATCACACAGAATTACTTTCGCCCCAGTCCTCCATTGCAACTCCGAAAGGCTTCAAAAGCGATTCAAATGCGACGCAAACGCTTCATTTACGATTCTAGGACACAGTCACGTTTTCATCGGGACTGTTCGGCAAAGATGCAAAATAGAGCAATGTTGTAACTTTCTGTAACTAAATCGTTTTCCAATGACGATGACATTTTAGACAAAGAAGGAAGAAAATTAATAGATGGGAAAAGACGACGCAAAATTGCTGCCGGCCTCTTCAATTCGACTTGCTGCTGCAAACCGTCCATTAAATATAATGACAGATTGGGAATTCCAGATTGAAGGAGAGTGAGAAGAAGAAATTCAAGAAAAATGCATCGACAGAATGCGCAGTCACGAAATTATTTCCTAGCACTAGAAAAAATAGTTCTAAAGGAGTACAAAGCAATTAAACGTATGCGTCCGCTTCGCATACAAAAGATGATGCAGCACCTTTTCTTTTTTTCGAACACACTGTCGCCATGGAAACGATTACAATATAAAAAGGAAAAAATTATAATATAAAAAGCAACGTCCAACCTTGAACGCTACGGGCAGCAGATCTTCGATCCAGACTTATGTGATAATGAGAATATGGATGACAATGAGACGATCTAATCGCGGCAGTACCAAGTCCGTGATTCCAAGTACCAATAGTTGGCGATGCAGATTGTGACACTTGAAGCTGGTGTATGCTGGGCAGTCTTGCTGGTTGAGACATTGTTTGCTTAATGAATTTTTACTCTTTCACTGAAAATTATTTCAAGATGATATATTTCTTTGAAGGTAAATAATGCTGTTTTTTCCATAGATGAAGAAAAAACAAAAAAGGAAAAAACTTAGTCAGCCTAAATCTGTTCCAGCTTTATAAATACTGTCTAATATATTTTGTTTTCTGTACTGAAGATTGACAAAAAAATTCAAGTAACAAAATAGAATAAAAAAGCTACCATAGAAAACAACCAGTAAATTTTATCTCAAGAAACTACAGTTAAAAGGGAAAACAAAGGAAAAGAGAAAATTCCATTATGAATGCTATTTAAATCTATATATTATTGTCAACAGCAATAATTAATTTCAGACATAAGACAAAAATATTTTCAAGAAATTTTATCAACTGGTATTTTCATTGTATTAAGTTTTTATTTATTAAGATATTTTAATGGTTCTATGCAGAATGTAATGCTTTCTGTAAGGATAACAATAAAACCAACTACACATTGTAAGTAAAACTGCAATTTTTACCCATTTGATAACTGTTAATGAGTTGCTAAAAAGAAAAAACCCTAAATTAAATATGCTACTGCTAGACTCCAGCTGCAAGAATTTTACACAAACAGTAAGCTTAAACTTAAATAGTTAGAAATTGTTTATAGCAAATACAACAAAATCAGAACACTAGTTTAGATAAAGTGTATTGTGTCTATGAGCGACTAGAAGCTGAAAGAATGATAGAGCCGACAAAACAAATTTACAAACATAATTTTTTTATTCGGAACTCTTGGTAAAAGACAATCCAAAAGCAATTTTTAGGTGATCTTTTCAGTCAAATAAAATACATATTATATTGTATACTTCAATGCAATATACATTGATTTGTTTGATAAGGAATCTCATCTACGAAATTCTTAGTTCTTAGCGGAGCGGAAGCGCAGCTACTGAGGAATGCAGCAAGAAAAGTAGCAACTTTCTTGGTTGGTACGTTTTTTTGGCGGCGATCTATGTAAGATAATGCCAATAATTTAAATTGTTTCAAGCCAATATCTTTATTGTAATCGTGCTCTAACATACAGAAGAGTTTTTGATGAAAAACATAATAATTACTAGTGATCGATTAAAAAAACATTAGTCAGTCTTAATGAATTACAAACAAAGTACTTTTGTTTGGATGCACTCTTGTAGCACAATTTAAACATTTTTCAAAGAAATAGAGGCGTAAATGGAATGCTTCAGCAGCATGTTTGAGTGCGTGTTGCAGTTTAGTAAATTATTTATGTTTATGAATTTAGTCGAACGTCGCAACAGTCACTATACACTGAGATTTATTGGGGGTAATGTTAACCGAGTGACATTTTAATGATAATACGAAGATCTGCAAAACTGCACATTTTTATGAAGTCGTCTTCAACGTTAGCGACATTTTACATTTTTACCGCACTGTTAAAAATGCAAAAAATGTTTTATGTCAATGTTAAATTTTATTTTAATGTTTTAACATGCTAAAAAACCGCAATGGTTAACAAACCCTTTTCAGGCTTAGACTATGCAGTGAACTATGTGGTAGACTATGCATAATTTACTGCAATGTTTAAAGAACCTTCATTTCAGGCTTGGACTATGCTGTGGACTATGCGCTATGCTTTGGACTTAAGCATAGCCATAGTCCTCTGCATAGTCCAAGCCTTAAATAAGTTTTGTTAAACATTGCAGTTTTTTAACATGCTATAAACAGTACAGTAAAAACTGCTAACTTTACCGCAGGGTAATGTGTTTGAAATGTTTGAAATTACGGTCCCAGGTCATTTCGGTGACAAGACATTTCGGTGACAGTCATTTCGGTGACAGAATTGGTCAGTTCGGTGACAACTATTTTTGCACCTAAATATGCTGAGAAAACAGCCTTCCAGGATCCAGCAGCTGCTTAAAGCCTACACTCGCCTTGTCAATCCAAAACTTGAAAAAATATTATTATACACATTAGGAACGAATAACTATTGAAACTATTGACTACTCATAAAATAATTTAATAATTTAACTCATTTAAAGTAAAACCCAGACTTATTCAGAGCGATGCAGCTTCTTATTAATACTTTTAGCATTATTTAATTAATACTTTATAAGTGTGCATAGTTAAAATGGAAGGCCGTTTTTTAGCATATTTAGGTGCAAAAATAGTTGTCACCAATCTGACTAATTATGTCACTGAAATGACTTGAGTTGTCACTGAAATGACTGTCACTGAAATGTCTTGTCACCAACATGACCTGGGACCGAAATTACAATGCGGTAGGCCCTACAGTTAATAGTTTTTACCACGGCAGAGCTTATTCCCACAGTCCCATGCCAATAATTTCACTTTTATCCACATGGATCCGTGCCGATAATTTTCTGCTTATCCACACAGCAGCTTGTATGAATAGGTCTACAACTCTTTGTATATACTGGGTCGTTAATTTCAATTTTATCCACATGGTTCTGTTCTTTGAAACGAGGCCCTTTCAGGTTGAACGTTTTGTTGAACCCTCGAGACAATAGATCGACAAAGTTGCCAGTGTGTTACAACAGTGTTCTACATTTCGACCTACACATTCATTAACCGACATTAGGCCCTAATGTCATCCTTTTTAATTAATTTAATAACAACTCACTAAATCTAGTTTGTCATCGTTATGTGTTTTCATTCAAATTGTATTGACTTAAAAAGTAAAAAGTCTATCAAAGAAAATCATACAAGTCAACCAGCAGAATTCTAGTCAGCACCAAACTTGTCACACATTATACATTATTGTTATTATTTTACACTATGCATTGATAGTGTACACTATACACTATACTCTGAAGCAAAAGCCTTATGCTCAGAGAAGAATAGGTAGGGACTTGAAAGTAGACCTATTCATACAAGCTGCCATATGGATAAGTAGAAGATTATCGGCATGGATCCCTGTGGATAAAATTGAAATTATCGGCATGGGACTGTGGGAATAAGCACTTCCTTTTACCACACATTAAAATGTCGCTAACATCAACTACAGATTGATTTTCTTTTCTGTCAAAAGGGTGGAATTTCTTAAATAATTAGTAAGCCTGCTAACCAACTTAAAAAATAAAGAGTGATCTATTTGGCAGCTGTGCAGACCATTATTTAATAACTTGTAATGTATCCCCATTCAGCTCACAACTTTTGAATCCCCGGAAGATATTGGTACAATAAAAAAATATTGCATATATTGATAAATCCACTTTCAAGAAAAGTTCATGAAATTAATGTATCTGAATCCAACTATGAGCTATGTTGAAAATTCCCACAACTTTTTGGACACCCCTCATAAAAAGAACAAAATACAGAGAAATAGGAAGCACTAGTATTCCAGATCTATAATTAGGCCATTTTAGAAAATGGTAGTTGGTTATATGTATAGATAATGATATATTTGAGAAAAAGAATTTATTCACAGTAAATATATATCAAGATAATTAATTTACAGTAGCCTTTAACTCTATTTGAATGCCAATGGTATACTAGCTATACAAATTATGTCATTATACTTTTTTATACTAAAGTGAAGTTGACAAATTTACCTAGTAACTTAGTAAATGAATAAAACGTTGATGAGTATACCTGGATCCTAATTTATATTGACTGCTTGAATGAGCATCAAGTGGCTTGACTCAAAGAATGAGCCCTATCAAACTAATGTGTGCCTCTTGCATGTGCTGCAGGACCAGCTCCTACTGTCATTGTAGTTGCAACTAGTTTGACACTAATAGCTACAATGCTAGCCTGGGGAATGGGCACAGTCCCTGCTATTGCTCAGCAGTCTGTTGCCAGCCACTTGATGCATGAGTTGGCCAACTCAGTGAGGGCCATTACCTCCCAGTTGATGTCCAGGTCACTAAGCTCCATGGCAGGCCTCAGGAGTTGCGGATCTATGATGTAGCAAGGTGCTTGCTTTTGGCCAGCCATGGTTAGCCCCATTTGTTGTTTCAACTTTTGAAAAAAATTCTCTTTGTTCCATTTGTTACACTCCATAAACTCAAAACAATTTCTGGATCCAAATTATCTATTGTAGTTTCCATTAAAAAAATTCACAATTTGTAACTGATGCAAGCTGTTGATGTAACTTATTAAATAATGAAAGTTTGAATAATAAGTGAAAAAAGAAAGGAAAATAAAAGTGAGGGAATATATTTTTGGTTGCAAACATTTTTCTGGAATAATTTTTCTTTCATCACTTTTCAGGACTTTTTGCATACTTTCGCATTTTTATAGAAGTCTAAGTAAAGTTGTATGCTTTTGTCTATTATCAACAAAAGTACTCAAATGGTTTGCATTTTAGCACCACAATAGAGCAACTGTCAATTTATTAAACCAAAATCAAAGTTGAAGTTTATAGAAAACAATGTCTGACGATGAAAGCAGCAGCAGCAGCAGCAGCAGTGCATCAGATTCCAATGACAGCGGAGGTCCCATTATTAATGAGCCCAGTGGCGCCATTGTGTCTCAGCCTCAGCAAGATCTGCCACCGCCGCAGCCATTGCTTGCCGACGGTTCCAGCGACAGTGACAGCAGCGGCAGCAGCAGCGATGACAATAAAAGTGGAAGTAACACAGCCGGCACAACCGCTGTGGTAGCTCCGTCTCTTGGGTCCACTTCGCTGCAGCAGACACTTTTTGGTGACGATCTCCTAAGTAGCGACGACGAAAATGATCAGGCAGATGATGCTGCAAATCGTACAGTTGCGTCCGCTGCTGGAAAAAGTTCCGCTCGAGTTATGTCGTCCTCTTCGTCTTCTTCGTCATCTTCTAGTTCGAGCTCTTCGAAGAAGGCATCAGCAAAGTTAAAGAAGACAATGCAATCTTCGTCTGACGATGATGAAGCAACTTCGCCTGTGGCAACCACGGCTGCTGCCGCTGTCAACGTGGATGACAACGAAGCTATGAATGAAGAGCCCGGCCTAGAAGGAGGAGAAGGGGAAGAAGACGAAGAGGATGCTCAGCCTGTTGAGTCCAGGATAAATGTTGATTTCCCTTTGATCAGAGCCGATCTAGGCCGTGAGATCTACTTTGTGAAGATGCCGAATTTCCTAACCGTCGACACCAGACCGTTTGATCCAGCCACCTACGAGGACGCTCTAGACGAAGAGGATGTGGTGGACGAGGAGGGAAGGCATCGGCTCAGGCTGCGGGTTGAGAACACCATCCGGTTAGTGCTTGTGTGGCTTGGTCGCTGGGTCCTGGGTGAGATTGGTCCTGGGTGAGACGGGTCCTGGGTGAGACGGGTCCTTGGTGAGACGGGTCCTGGGTGAGATTGGTCCTGGGTGAGATGGGTCCTGGGTGAGATGGGTCCTTGGTGAGACGGGTCCTGGTTGTGATGGGTCCTGGGTTCGATTGGGTCCTGGGTTTGATTGGTTCCTGGGTGAGACGGGTCCTAGGTTTGATTGGGTCCTTGGTGAGATGAGTCCTGGGTGAGATGGGTCCTGGGTGAGACGGGTCCTGGGTGAGACGGGTCCTGGGTGAGACGGGTCCTAGGTTTGATTGGGTCCTTGGTGAGATGAGTCCTGGGTGAGATGGGTCCTGGGTGAGACGGGTCCTGGGTGAGACGGGTCCTGGGTGAGACGGGTCCTAGGTTTGATTGGGTCCTTGGTGAGATGAGTCCTGGGTGAGATGGGTCCTGGGTGTGATGGGTCCTGGGTGAGACGGGTCCTGGGTGAGATGGGTCCTGGGTGAGACGGGTCCTGGGTGAAATGGGTCCTGGATGAGATGGGTCCTGGGTGAGATGGGTCCTGGATGAGATGGGTCCTGGGTGAGACGGGTCCTTGGTGACATGATTCCTGGGTGAGATGGGTCCTGGGTGAGACGGGTCCTGGGTGAGATGGGTCCTGGGTGAGACGGGTCCTGGATGAGATGGGTCCTGGGTGAGATGGGTCCTGGGTGAGATGGGTCCTGGGTGAGATGGGTCCTGGGTGAGACGGGTCCTGGATGAGATGGGTCCTGGGTGAGACGGGTCCTGGATGAGATGGGTCCTGGGTGAGATGGGTCCTGGATGAGATGGGTCCTGGGTGAGACGGGTCCTTGGTGACATGATTCCTGGGTGAGATGGGTCCTGGGTGAGACGGATCCTGGGTGAGATGATTCCTGGATGAGATGGGTCCTGGGTGAGACGGGTCCTGGGTGTGATGGGTCCTGGATGAGATGGGTCCTGGGTGAGACGGGTCCTGGGTGAGATGGGTCCTGGATGAGATGGGTCCTGGGTGAGACGGGTCCTGGGTGAGATGGGTCCAGTGGGTAATGGGTCGGTGGGTCATGCATACCAATGTGTTACTATTCATTGTGTTATTATTAAGTGGTTATAGCCTTGTAGTTGGAGCATTTTACTCACGACTTAAAGTTCGGGTGTTCGATTATCGACACCACTGGAACAATTTGTGTCATTTAGGTAGAGACTTACTCCGAAATGCTTCAATTCACCCCTATCTGTTAAATGGTTACCAGCATTGGCTGGGGTAATTAAGGGTGGGTGTGGCGTCCCCACAGTCCATGGACTGAACAGCCGTAGGCAGACTTCAGATGCGCAGCGCAATAGCTGCGGCTGTGCTGTCGGCTGCTCATCTGGCCCGATAGGGCAGGTGTAATCACTTATTATTCATGAATAGTTTTTTAATTTTCAATACATATCGCCACCCACACAAACAGATGGCGCGTTGCTAAGGACGCCGACGGTCGTGAAATAACAGACGAAGCTGGCCAACCGTTACGCGAGAGCAATGCGAAGATGGTGCGCTGGTCAGACGGCAGTTTGTCTTTGCACCTGGGCGCCGAAATATTCGATGTGCACTCGATGGACACCTCGGCAGATTTTAATCACCTGTTTATTAGGCAGGGCTCCGGATTGCAGGGCCAGGCTGTGTTTCGCAGGAAGCTGGCGTTTAGGCCGCACAGTACGGCTTCGGCTACGCACAAGAAGATTACTAGATCGCTGGCTGATAAAAGCAGCAAGCAGCACACCGTTAAGGTATGTCCTCCACTTTGCTGTCTTCTCCGCTTATAGCCATCTGTCTAGTTTCTACCGTCTCTTAATACTTTAAATAGGGACGGCCTCATGTCTTTGAGGTCGGGGGTTCGATTCCTGACTCGATTGGTACAATTTGTGTCCTTTAGCTAGGGTCCATGCTTCTGCATTGCTTCTGTTCATCCAGCTGGTTAATGGGTATCGGCATCAGCTGGGGTAACTGAGGGTGGGCATCTCCCAGTCCATGGACTGAAGAACAGCCGCACGCAGCTTTCTGTGCTGCACATCAGGTCCAATTGGGTCTAATAAAATAATCGATCTCTTGTTTTATTATCTTCTCTCCTCTCTTCTACCCTCCTACTTTTGTCCTTCCCCGTAATTCTCTACCCCCAGTACACAGATGTTAGATTATCCTCCAACTCTCCCATATCTTCTCTCTCACCTCACCAGGTATATATCCTCTTGGGATTGTCCTTTCAGCATTGCCGACAGCCAGCGTCAATCATTCCTCCCCGCAGGTACTGCCAATCCTATCGGCCGATCCCGAGCGAGTCCGTCAGGAGGCCTTGCGTCGCGACGAGGAGCTTACTAGGGCCAGGATTCGCCGCGAGAATATTCAACGCCGCCGGCGGGAGCGCGGCAGCGGAGCGTCAACCGGCAGCCGGCTGAGTCGCAGCTTCCTAGAAGCCGGCGGTGGCGATGACGACGAAGAGGAGGAAGGCGTCGGCTCGCTGTCGGCTATCAAACGCAGCTTTCGTCGGCCCAGCTCCGGCGGCGCCCGGTCGAAGCCACCGAGAAGTGGCCCCATCTATTCTTCCACGTCGTCGTCGGCATCTAGCTCCGGCGATGAAGAAGCTGAAGCAGAGGAGCAGTCCTCTTTGGCCAGTTCCAATGGCGACGCAGCCGGAGAGAAGAATAAAAAAGATCAAAGCAAAGCCAGGCAAGCCGACAATGACGACGATGAAGAAGATGTTGGACCGCAGAGGCCGAAACGAGCCAAGAAGGTCCTGTCGGACGATGATGAGGATGAGATTGACGGCGGAGGAGACGATAAAACTGGATCAGCGTATAAGGCGGCCGCCGGCAGAAAATCTGTGTCTTCCGGCGATGACAAGGACTCATTATCGTCTTCATCGTCGCTGTCAGATTGATTGATGCAGTCTGTTTAATCGCGCAAACAATTAGCTATTGGAGGCAGCAATGTTCTCCTGTCCTGTGTGCGTCTGTTTAGTTATGCATTTTCACTTATTTCATTTGTTTGTCTAATTATTTTAGACCCGGTTATATAATTACTAGCTAGCATGCTTATTAGTGTTTTCAAAAATTCAAAACAAGTTATAGTTATTTGTTCTTGGCTTTATGCGTATTTATGTCTATTTTAATAATATGCACCTGTCTCTAAGATGTGTCACCCCTCACAACCTCACAATGTCCCCAACAATAGCTCTCACAATGTCCCTCTCAATGTCCCCCACAATAGCCCTCACAATGTCCCTCACAGTGTCCCTCACAATGTCCCCCACAATAGCTCTCACAATGTCCCTCACAATGTCCCTCACAATGTGCCCCACAATAGCTCTCACAATGTCCCTCACAGTGTCCCTCTCAATGTCCCCCACAATAGCCCTCACAATGTCCCTCACAGTGTCCCTCTCAATGTCCCCCACAATAGCCCTCACAATGTCCCTCACAGTGTCCCTCTCAATGTCCCCCACAATAGCCCTCACAATGTCCCTCACAGTGTCCCTCACAATGTCCCCCACAATAGCTCTCACAATGTCCCTCACAATGTCCCCCACAATGTCCCCCACAATAACTCTCACAATGTCCCTCACAGTGTCCCTCACAATGTCCCCCCACAATAGCTCTCACAATGTCCCTCACAGTGTCCCTCACAATGTCCCCCACAATAGCTCTCACAATGTCCCTCACAATGTCCCTCACAATGTCCCCCACAATGTCCCTCACAGTGTCCCTCACAATGTCCCCCACAATAGTTCTCACAATGGCCCTTACTATGTCCCTCTCAGTGTACCGGCAATTCCAGTTTTGGCTCTAATTTCTTCGTATCTGGCATGGAAGTTCTCAAGCAAAATGACAATTAATTAATTCTCGCTGCTCTAATAAAGCACTGTCTGAATCAGGCTTTTGATGGGTATGAAAATCTTTGAAGAAAAGTAAACATATAAATGAGCAAAGTAAGACACCTATCTACCTAACAATAATAAAAGCTTTAAAAAAAGTGCCACAATTTCGCACTGCTTCTTCAGTCCAGCCAAAGTGTCTAACCATGTGTCTCAATTTCCTCCTGTCTGAGAGAATAAAAATTTTTTTTTTCGCTGTACAATGCCAACACAATTTGGGGTGCGTGTATCGCATAGCACTACTTGTAGGAGTTTTGTTTTCATGCTCGTTTATTAAGGCCTGATGTTCAATAATACGCTCGTATATTTCTATTAACATTATAATCGTATGGAAAATACAAATCTACAACTTTCAGCATAAATTCTCTCACTTTGCCGCTTTGTGAAGCTAGCTTTCTTTTTCATTTTTAACCCACTGCTTGCGATAGAACATTGTCTGTGTCAACCAGTTTTCCTCTCTGTCCCAACCTGTCTGTCCAGTCTGTCTGTCCCAACCTGTCTGTCCAGTCTGTCTGTCCCAGCCTGTCTGTCCAGTCTGTCTGTCTGTCCCAACCTGTCTGTCCAGTCTGTCTATCTGTCCCAACCTGTCTGTCCAGTCTGTCCTTCTGTCCCAGCCTGTCTGTCCAGTCTGTCTATCTGTCCCAACCTGTCTGTCCAGTCTGTCCTTCTGTCCCAGCCTGTCTGTCCAGTCTGTCTATCTGTCCCAACCTGTCTGTCCAGTCTGTCCTTCTGTCCCAGCCTGTCTGTCCAGTCTGTCTATCTGTCCCAACCTGTCTGTCCAGTCTGTCTGTCTGTCCCAGCCTGTCTGTCCAGTCTGTCTGTCCCAGCCTGTCTGTCCAGTCTGTCTGTCTGTCCCAGCCTGTCTGTCCCAGCCTGTCTGTCCCAACCTGTCTGTCCAGTCTGTCTGTCCCAGCCTGTCTGTCCCGTCTGTCTACCCACCCAGCCAGCCTGTCTGTCCCAGCCTGTCTGTCTGTCCCAACCTGTCTGTCTGTCCCAGCCTGTCTGTCTGTCCCAACCTGTCTGTCTGTCCCAACCTGTCTGTCCAGTCTGTCTGTCCCATCTGTCTGTCCAGTCTGTCTGTCCAGTCTGTCTTACCGTCAGCTAATATTCTGTTTACAGAGCTGATCACCCGCTTGGTGGCTGAGTTGCAGCTATAGCAATGCGACGCGCTTTGCACAGCAATCTATAAGGCCGCCTTGATCGCCTCAGAGCTAAGGCTGCATCTCCCATGGAGGTCAGCGTTGTTGAAGTGTCTGGAGCCGAGAGACTGCGAATGGCGGCTAGTCAGGGTCAGGTCGGACTGGTCGGTGAACTTCTGCGGGCCGACGCGCCCGTCGAGCCTGATAAGGTAGGCTTCTGACTCAGAGGTCGCGGGTTCGAATCTCGGGTCACTTGAATCCCCAGTGCTTCAGTTCGCTAATATCCGAACGTCCGACGTTCAGCATCGTCGGGATATTCAGCGTTTCTTATTGGATTCCCTGGTGAATCGGATAGAGCGGAACATTTTAGCCCGTGTTCTGGATTTTCATGACGATTGGTTGAATATCTTAGGAGATGCAGAAAAAAATATTTTTTTGTTTTTTAAAATACTTACGTGGTCGTTCTACTGCTAAAGGGTCACATTTAAACTGCTTAACTAAACAATTAGCAACACAATGCACTCCATTAATTTGTAGATTACTAACTAATTTGTTGCCTTTTGTTGCAGTCTTTGTGAGATTTTTTTCTTTCCGAATTTCAGCATGGAACCCAGTAAGTGCGCTGGAATGTCGTAAAAATTAAGTTGGAATTGGCAGTAAAAATTCTTTCCTTTTTTGGTTGCACTTTTTTAATTTCATTTTAAACGATTTATTTGACGCTACTAATAGTAAAATAAAGGCTAGTTATATTTTTTATCCGGAATCGCTTTAAGAAGAAGCATATTATGTTTATGGAAATATTTTAGCTTTATTGCACAATTCTCTTTTAGTTATACCGTTCTGTTTTTCTGCAACATGCACTTTCCTCGTTATTTTTTCACTAATTATACAGTTTATTTCAATACAGTTGTAAGATCCCAATCCCAGAGTGTTCAGATCCCAATCAGAGTGTTCAGATCCCAATCAGAGTGTTCAGATCCCAATCTGAGTGTTCAGATCCCAATCAGAGTGTTCAGATCCCGATCAGAGTGTTCAGATCCCAATCAGAGTGTTCAGATCCCAATCAGAGTGTTCAGATCCCAATCAGAGTGTTTAGATCCCAATCAGAGTGTTCAGATCCCAATCAGAGTGTTCAGATCCCAATCTGAGTGTTCAGATCCCAATCTGAGTGTTTAGATCCCAATCAGAGTGTTCAGATCCCAAATCAGAGTGTTTAGATCCCAATCAGAGTGTTCAGATCCCAATCTGAGTGTTCAGATACCCAATCTGAGTGTTCAGATCCCAAATCAGAGTGTTCAGATTTTCGTTTGTCCTAATAAACTTATTCCTTTCTGAATCTCAGCTATCAGATGTGGGATATTTGAATCCTGTAAAGACAGGAATCTGTTATATCCCATCTATATTGCAGAACCCTATTCTATTTTCAATTCTGCCCATCTCCTACAGGATGGGCGCTCACCGTTGCATCATGCTGCCGCAGGCGGACACGCACAGATTTGCCGCCTGTTATTGGACTCGTCGCCTGCCATCTCAGCCCAGTTGGCCGCAGCCACCGACGTTGGCGGGTTGACGCCGCTTCACCTGGCTTCTAGGCATGGCCACATACAGGTGGTGCAACTGCTGGTCATGGAGGCCCAGGTGAGTGTCTTTGATTACTAATATCATGTGACCTTGTCTAACACTCTACGACATTGTCTAACACCCTGTGACCTTGTCTAACACTCTGTGACCTTGTCTAACACTCTGTGACCTTGTCTAACACCCTGTGACCTTGTCTAACACCCTGTGGGTCTGCAGACAGCCAATCTGCGCAGCCAGCGTCATGGCAACTCGCCGCTACACGAAGCCGCCTGGCATGGCTTCTCGCGCACAGTTGAGCTACTATGCGGCGCCGGGAGCGACGCTAACGCTGAGAATGTTGCCATGGCAACGCCACTACACCTGGCCGTGCAGAACGGTCACAACCAATCCACTAGGGCGCTGCTCTACGCCGGCTCCGATCCGAATCGACGAAACACGTTCGGCGACACGGCGCTGCACACGGCGGCTCGCTACGGCCACGCCGGTGTGGCCAGGATATTGCTCAGCGCAGGTCCCGTCACCAGAGTCAACTCTAGGTGAGCATTATCCGGTGATTCAGGACTGCATACTCAGATAATTCAGACCTTATCCTCAGATAATTCAGACCTTATCCTCAGATAATTCAGACCTTATCCTCAGATAATTCAGACCTTATCCTCAGATAATTCAGGCCTCATCCTCAGATAATTCAGGCCTTATCCTCAGATAATTCAGACCTTATCCTCAGGTAATTCAGACCTTATCCTCAGATAATTCAGGCCTCATTCTCAGATAATTCAGACCTTATCCTCAGATAATTCAGGTCTCATCCTCAGATAATTCAGACCTTATCCTCAGATAATTCAGGCCTTATCCTTAGATAATTCAGGTCTTATCCTCAGATAATTCAGGCCTTATCCTTAGATACTTCAGGTCTTATCCTCAGATAATTCAGGCCTTATCCTCAGATAATTCAGGCCTCATCCTCAGATAATTCAGGCCTCATCCTCAGATAATTCAGGCCTCATCCTCAGATAATTCAGGCCTCATCCTCAGATAATTCAGGCCTTATCCTCAGATAATTCAGGTCTCATCCTCAGATAATTCAGGCCTCATCCTCAGATAATTCAGGCCTCATCCTCAGATAATTCAGGTCTCATCCTCAGATAATTCAGGCCTCATTCTCAGATAATTCAGGCCTCATCCTCAGATAATTCAGGTCTCATCCTCAGATAATTCAGGCCTCATCCTCAGATAATTCAGGCCTCATCCTCTGATAATTCAGGCCTCATCCTCAGATAATTCAGGTCTTATCCTCAGATAATTCAGGCCTCATCCTCAGATAATTCAGGCCTCATCCTCAGATAATTCAGGCCTCATCCTCAGATAATTCAGGTCTTATCCTTCTCAATAATAATCAGAAATCGCAATGGTGACTCCGCTCTGCACATCGCCTGTGCCCTGCGTCGCCGCAAGATCGTTCGCATGCTGCTTGAGTCGGGCGCTGATACACTGCTGCGCAATCGACAGAATGAGACTTCAGCAGATGTAGCTAGAAGAAAAGGCTACGACGATGTTCTTGACATGCTCTACGGCGGCCGGGTCTCTCAACATTATCAGCCCGACCTGCACCAGCGCCAGCAACCGCGCCAGCAGCCACACCATCTCTACCAGCATCAGCAGCCACAGCAGCAGCAGCAGCAGCAGCCAAGTCTCTACCCGGCTAGAAGCTACGGTTCCGGTAGTTCAAGCAATGATTGCCATCAAAATTCACAATTTCAGCATAATTTGCACTATCAGCAGCAGCAGCAGCTAATGCTGCCTTCTTCATTGCCTCAGCAATCACAGTCTTCACCGGCTACTGTTCAACAGCAGCAGCAGCAGCTAGATCAGTCAAAGCCTTCCACAAAGTCTAAGAAGAGCAGAAAGCCATTCTTTAAATTCTCATTGGCCTCACTCTTTCGTAGAAATAACAGCAGCAAAAAGTGTTCGCCTGCAACTTCCGCTTCAACTGGAACAGCGGGTCTGGACTCATCGTCGACTTCATTCGCCGCCGTCGGGCAGCAGCAGGAGCAGGCGCTGACCGTGCCCGCGTTAGCCGCTAGTAGACATTTGCAAGCTGATTGTTACACTGACTTTAGCGGAAATCAGCGAATGGCACCGTCTGTGAGTTCAACTATTGCTGCTAGAGCTCAAATTAATGTGTTAGATGCCATGAGTAAATTGAGTAAAGCCTTCACTGTACTCACTGCTCAGGCCGTTGCGTCCAGCAACTGCACCTGCCACCTGGGCATTCACGCCTGCATCGAGCACGGCTACAAAGAGTGGCACGGAGGCGGCGGTGGCGGCGTTGGCGCCTTCTCAAACAGGCAGCAGTATCCGTTTTTATATCAGTCTCAAAGGGAGCCGCCGACTGGCTATCATCAGCAACAGCAGCGGCCTCATCAGTTGCCCCTGCCGCCGCCTCCGCCGCCCCTGCTGCTCTACAGAACTCGCAGTGACGAATCTTTGTCAATGTCCGGCTATAAAGTCAAGACTCAGGCTGCCAAGACTAAAATGGCCGCTGCCGCATTGGCTAGCAGGCAGCAGCAGCCGCCAATACCGCAGCCGCAGTTTGGTAGGCGCGGTCCAATAGCAGCTTCGGCATCGTTAACTGCATCTGAATCTAATTCAGTCACTTCTCCAACATCGCCAGTGTCTAGTAGTAACGGCTTCGGTGCTGTGGCCACGGTGCCTGTTGATCAGGCCATGGCTTGGCGAAAAGGTCTGCTTCCGGGGCTATTATTGGACTCCCATCTGTTGCCTTCCCCTGTTCCCTCTCTGTTTCCTCTCCCCCTGTTCCATCTCCCACTGTTCCCTCTCCCACTGTTCCCTCTCCCACTGTTCCCACTCCCACTGTTCCCTCTCCCACTGTTCCCTCTCTGTTCCCTCTCCCACTGTTCCCTCTCCCACTGTTCCCTCTCCCCCTGTTCCCTCTCCCCCTGTTCCATCTCCCACTGTTCCCTCTCCCACTGTTCCCTCTCCCACTGTTCCCACTCCCACTGTTCCCTCTCCCACTGTTCCCTCTCTGTTCCCTCTCCCACTGTTCCCTCTCCCACTGTTCCCTCTCCCACTGTTCCCTCTCTGTTCCCTCTCCCACTGTTCCCTCTCCCACTGTTCCCTCTCCCCCTGTTCCCTCTCCCCCTGTTCCATCTCCCACTGTTCCCTCTCCCCCTGTTCCCTCTCCCCCTGTTCCCACTCCCACTGTTCCCTCTCCCCCTGTTCCCACTCCCCCTGTTCCCTCTCCCCCTGTTCCCACTCCCCTTGTTCCCTCTCCCCCTGTTCCATCTCCCACTGTTCCCTCTCCCCCTGTTCCCTCTCCCCCTGTTCCCTCTCCCCCTGTTCCCTCTCCCACTGTTCCCTCTCCCACTGTTCCCTCTCCCACTGTTCCCTCTCCCACTGTTCCCTCTCCCACTGTTCCCTCTCCCACTGTTCCCTCTCCCACTGTTCCCTCTCCCACTGTTCCCTCTCCCACTGTTCCCTCTCCCACTGTTCCCTCTCCCACTGTTCCCTCTCCCACTGTTCCCTCTCTGTTCCCTCTCCCACTGTTCCCTCTCCCACTGTTCCCTCTCCCCCTGTTCCCTCTCCCCCTGTTCCATCTCCCACTGTTCCCTCTCCCCCTGTTCCCTCTCCCCCTGTTCCCACTCCCACTGTTCCCTCTCCCCCTGTTCCCACTCCCCCTGTTCCCTCTCCCCCTGTTCCCACTCCCCTTGTTCCCTCTCCCCCTGTTCCATCTCCCACTGTTCCCTCTCCCCCTGTTCCCTCTCCCCCTGTTCCCTCTCCCCCTGTTCCCTCTCCCACTGTTCCCTCTACCCTTGTTCCCTCTCCCACTGTTCCCTCTCCCACTGTTCCCTCTCCCACTGTTCCCTCTCCCACTCTTCCCTCTCCCCCTGTTCCCTCTCCCTCTGTTCCCTCTCCCCCTGTTCCCTCTCCCACTGTTCCCTCTACCCTTGTTCTCTCTCCCACTGTTCCCTCTCTCCCCTGTTCCCTCTCTCCCCTGTTCCCTCTCCCCCTGTTCCCTCTCCCCCTGTTCCCTCTCCCCCTGTTCCCTCTCCCACTGTTCCCTCTCCCCCTGTTCTCTCTCTGTTCCCTCTTCCCCTGTTCCCTCTCCCTCTGTTCCCTCTCCCACTGTTCCCTCTCCCCTGTTCCCTCTCCCCCTGTTCCCTCTCCCACTGTTCCCTCTCCCACTGTTCCCTCTCCCCCTGTTCCCTCTCCCCCTGTTCCCTCTCCCTCTGTTCCCTCTCCCCCTGTTCCCTCTTCCCCTGTTCCCTCTCCCACTGTTCCCTCTCCCCCTGTTCCCACTCCCCCTGTTCCCTCTCCCCCTGTTCCCACTCCCCCTGTTCCCTCTCCCCCTGTTCCATCTCCCACTGTTCCCTCTCCCCCTGTTCCCTCTCCCCCTGTTCTCTCTCTGTTCCCTCTTCCCCTGTTCCCTCTCCCTCTGTTCCCTCTCCCACTGTTCCCTCTCCCACTGTTCCCTCTCCCCCTGTTCCCTCTCCCTCTGTTCCCTCTCCCCCTGTTCCCTCTCCCCCTGTTCCCTCTCCCTCTGTTCCCTCTCCCCCTGTTCTCTCTCTGTTTCCTCTTCCCCTGTTCCCTCTCCCTCTGTTCCCTCTCCCACTGTTCCCTCTCCCACTGTTCCCTCTCCCACTGTTCCCTCTCCCCCTGTTCCCTCTCCCTCTGTTCCCTCTCCCCCTGTTCCCTCTCCCCCTGTTCCCTCTCCCTCTGTTCCCCCTCCCTGTGGTTCCTCTCCCACCGTTCCCTCCCCCTGTTACCTCTCCCTGTGTTCCCTCTCCCCCTGTTCCCTCTCCCCCTGTTCCCACTCCCACTGTTCCCTCTTCCCCTGTTCCCTCTCCCTCTGTTCCCTCTCCCCCTGTTCCCTCTCCCCCTGTTCCCTCTCCCACTGTTCCCTCTACCCTTGTTCTCTCTCCCACTGTTCCCTCTCTCCCCTGTTCCCTCTCCCCCTGTTCCCTCTCCCCCTGTTCCCTCTCCCCCTGTTCCCTCTCCCCCTGTTCCCTCTCCCCCTGTTCCCACTCCCACTGTTCCCTCTCCCCCTGTTCCCACTCCCCCTGTTCCCTCTCCCCCTGTTCCCACTCCCCCTGTTCCCTCTCCCCCTGTTCCATCTCCCACTGTTCCCTCTCCCCCTGTTCCCTCTCCCCCTGTTCTCTCTCTGTTCCCTCTTCCCCTGTTCCCTCTCCCTCTGTTCCCTCTCCCCCTGTTCCCTCTCCCACTGTTCCCTCTCCCACTGTTCCCTCTCCCACTGTTCCCTCTCCCACTGTTCCCTCTCCCACTGTTCCCTCTCCCACTGTTCCCTCTCTCCCCTGTTCCCTCTCCCCCTGTTCCCTCTCCCCCTGTTCCCTCTCCCCCTGTTCCCTCTCCCCTGTTCCCTCTCCCCCTGTTCTCTCTCTGTTCCCTCTTCCCCTGTTCTCTCTCTCTGTTCCCTCTTCCCCTGTTCCCTCTCCCACTGTTCCCTCTCCCACTGTTCCCTCTACCCTTGTTCTCTCTCCCACTGTTCCCTCTCTCCCCTGTTCCCTCTCCCCCTGTTCCCTCTCCCCTGTTCCCTCTCCCCCTGTTCTCTCTCTGTTCCCTCTTCCCCTGTTCCCTCTCCCTCTGTTCCCTCTCCCACTGTTCCCTCTCCCACTGTTCCCTCTCCCACTGTTCCCTCTCCCCCTGTTCCCTCTCCCTCTGTTCCCTCTCCCCCTGTTCCCTCTCCCCCTGTTCCCTCTCCCTCTGTTCCCCCTCCCTGTGGTTCCTCTCCCACCGTTCCCTCCCCCTGTTACCTCTCCCTGTGTTCCCTCTCCCCCTGTTCCCTCTCCCCCTGTTCCGTCTCCCCCTGATCCTGACCAATTTCTCAGTTAATAAATCACAGCATCTTGTTTTGTTTCACAGCTAATCGTGCTGAGAGGCATAGCTATGTCAACAACAACAGCGGCAGTGCTGTTAACAATGGTGTCGACAATGACGACCATTACAGCCGTCGACGTCGACCTGACGGCTCGCCAAATCCGAGCGGTGGTGGCGGCGGTGGGAATCTGGCTAGCGACTCGTGCCTAGCTACTGGCGTAGTAGTCAAACCCGGCGACAATCATCGGCTACTTCACGGCTGCAGTAACAGCAGCGGCAGCAGCGACCATCGCCGGCGTCAGAAACATCGAAGTGTTGACGGAATCTTGGCCGCTGGTGAAACTGCAGTTGACAGCGCTGGCGGCGCCAACGCTGCTACTGCTGCTGCTGCTACCCGCAGTGACTCATCAGCCTCTCCAACCTCGTCGCAGCCGCCTCCTCTGCCGCTGCATCAGGGTCGGATATCTCATGTGCCATTCATTTGAAATTGACTGACTGAATAGGCTTGACTAGCAAAATCACCAAGCCTCCATTGGATTTAGGGTTAGAATGGATTGCTAGTCCAGCCTCCATTGGATTTAGGGTTAGAATGGATTGCTAGTCTAGCCTCCATTGGATTTAGGGTTAGAATGGATTGCTAGTCTAGCCTCCATTGGATTTAGGGTTAGAATGGATTGCTAGTCTAGCCTCCATTGGATTTAGGGTTAGAATGGATTGCTAGTCTAGCCTCCATTGGATTTAGGGTTAGAATGGATTGCTAGTCTAGCATCCATTGGATTTAGGGTTAGAATGGATTGCTAGTCTAGCCTCCATTGGATTTAGGGTTAGAATGGATTGCTAGTCTAGCCTCCATTGGATTTAGGGTTAGAATGGATTGCTAGTCTAGCCTCCATTGGATTTAGGGTTAGAATGGATTGCTAGTCCAGCCTCCATTGGATTTAGGGTTAGAATGGATTGCTAGTCCAGCCTCTTGAGCAATGCCGATGCCAGTTTCTTTTTAAACCGAATTATTCCTCTCTAACTGATAATTATCGTGCCTAATGATTTATAATAAACATATCTAAAATTTGAGTATGCTTTGAAACTTTCCCATCTGATTTACAAAATATGTACACTCGCAAAGTAAAAACCATTTCGACTTAAAAATACATTTTCCTAGTTTTTTTACACATTTTGTTGCTACAATCTACAATTTGTTTCACTCACTTTTTCTTTCTGCTTCCAAATCAGCCGTTGCTTGTTTGCTTTTCTACTTCAGCTAAATTTTTAAATTGTTGGGTCTTTGAGACTGCTGCTGCTGCTGTTGCTGCTTTTTTGAAACTTTGTAGAGATGAAATATTGTGGAATTTAAGAAGCGTTCCTTGATGAATTAAAAGTACAACATTACGAATAGAAACAAAAAATGATTAAAAAATGAGATTTTTATCCAATAGAAATATTACTTTCAGTAGTAAGCTCCATGTAAATACTCAAGTTTAAAATCGCAATCGACTTTCAAAGTTTTATTGCTTATTTTCTATGCAACTATGTCATTTTCTTAATTTATCAAATAGAATTCAATAAAGGTTGTCAGTGCGCCACGATTTGCGAATTCCGATTGTCTGATTAATTTCCCTGATAAAAAATCCGAGTTATAAACCTCCTGAAACTGCTGATTTTTTATTTCGACAAAAGTTTATTTTTCTAAAGAAATTATCCAGTGTTTTTTTCACCCACACTCCTTATCGTAGCACGCGATTGTTAAGTTGAAATCAGAAATAAATCTGTTTGTTTTCAAATTTATTTTGTGACTTGTTTTACTATTTTGTATTACCGTACGTTTAAAGTGACATTAGGTTGAAGAGACCGACAATAATAGAGTGACAATGGAGTGACAATAGAGTGACTGAGAATCGAGTGAAAATGGATAGACTAAGAATTGGGTTAAATTGAAGAGTGAGATTAGAGTAGCGATAGGGAGTGAGATTAGAGTGACAATGGAGACAGTGAGATTAGAGTGAGATTAGAGTGACAATGGAGACAGTGAGATTAGAGTCACAATGAAGACAGTGAGATTAGAGTCACAATGAAGACAGTGAGATTAGAGTGACAATGGAGACAGTGAGATTAGAGTCACAATGAAGACAGTGAGATTAGAGTGACAATGGAGACAGTGAGATTAGAGTGACAATGGAGACAGTGCGATTAGAGTGGCAATGGAGACAGTGAGATTAGAGTCACAATGAAGACAGTGAGATTAGTGACAATGGAGACAGTGAGATTAGAGTGACAATGGAGACAGTGAGATCAGAGTGGCAATGGAGACAGTGAGATTAGAGTGACAATGGGGACAGTGAGATTAGAGTGGCAATGGAGACAGTGAGATTAGAGTGGCAATGGAGACAGTGAGATTAGAGTCACAATGAAGACAGTGAGATTAGTGACAATGGAGACAGTGAGATTAGAGTGACAATGGAGACAGTGAGATTAGAGTCACAATGAAGACGGTGAGATTAGAGTCACAATGAAGACAGTGAGATTAGAGTGACAATGAAGACAGTGAGATTAGAGTCACAATGAAGACGGTGAGATTAGAGTGACAATGGAGACAGTGAGATTGGAGTGAAATTAGAGTGACAATGGAGACAGTGAGATTAGAGTGAAATTAGAGTGACAATGGAGACAGTGAGATTAGAGTGAGATTAGAGTGACAATGGAGACAGTGAGATTAGAGTGAGATTAGAGTGACAATGGAGACAGTGAGATTAGAGTGACAATGGAGACAGTGAGATTAGAGTGAGATTAGAGTGACAATGGAGACAGTGAGATTAGAGTCACAATGAAGACAGTGAGATTAGAGTCACAATGAAGACAGTGAGATTAGAGTGACAATGGAGACAGTGAGATTAGAGTCACAATGAAGACGGTGAGATTAGAGTGACAATGGAGACAGTGAGATTAGAGTGAAATTAGAGTGACAATGGAGACAGTGAGATTAGAGTCAGATTAGAGTGACAATGGAGACAGTGAGATTAGAGTGAGATTAGAGTGGCAATGGAGACAGTGAGATTAGAGTGACAATGGAGACAGTGAGATTAGAGTGGCAATGGAGACAGTGAGATTAGAGTGGCAATGGAGACAGTGAGATTAGAGTGGCAATGGAGACAGTGAGATTAGAGTGGCAATGGAGACAGTGAGATTAGAGTGACAATGGAGACAGTGAGATTAGAGTCACAATGAAGACAGTGAGATTAGAGTCACAATGAAGACAGTGAGATTAGAGTGACAATGGAGACAGTGAGATTAGAGTGAGATTAGAGTGGCAATGGAGACAGTGAGATTAGAGTCACAATGAAGACGGTGAGATTAGAGTGACAATGGAGACAGTGAGATTAGAGTCAGATTAGAGTGACAATGGAGACAGTGAGATTAGAGTGAGATTAGAGTGGCAATGGAGACAGTGAGATTAGAGTGACAATGGAGACAGTGAGATTAGAGTGGCAATGGAGACAGTGAGATTAGAGTGGCAATGGAGACAGTGAGATTAGAGTCACAATGAAGACAGTGAGATTAGAGTGACAATGAAGACAGTGAGATTAGAGTCACAATGAAGACGGTGAGATTAGAGTGACAATGGAGACAGTGAGATTGGAGTGAAATTAGAGTGACAATGGAGACAGTGAGATTAGAGTGAAATTAGAGTGACAATGGAGACAGTGAGATTAGAGTGAGATTAGAGTGACAATGGAGACAGTGAGATTAGAGTGAGATTAGAGTGACAATGGAGACAGTGAGATTAGAGTGACAATGGAGACAGTGAGATTAGAGTGACAATGGAGACAGTGAGATTAGAGTGACAATGGAGACAGTGAGATTAGAGTGACAATGGAGACAGTGAGATTAGAGTCACAATGAAGACAGTGAGATTAGAGTCACAATGAAGACAGTGAGATTAGAGTGACAATGGAGACAGTGAGATTAGAGTCACAATGAAGACGGTGAGATTAGAGTGACAATGGAGACAGTGAGATTAGAGTGAAATTAGAGTGACAATGGAGACAGTGAGATTAGAGTCAGATTAGAGTGACAATGGAGACAGTGAGATTAGAGTCAGATTAGAGTGACAATGGAGACAGTGAGATTAGAGTGAGATTAGAGTGGCAATGGAGACAGTGAGATTAGAGTGACAATGGAGACAGTGAGATTAGAGTGGCAATGGAGACAGTGAGATTAGAGTGACAATGGAGACAGTGAGATTAGAGTGGCAATGGAGACAGTGAGATTAGAGTGGCAATGGAGACAGTGAGATTAGAGTGGCAATGGAGACAGTGAGATTAGAGTGGCAATGGAGACAGTGAGATTAGAGTGGCAATGGAGACAGTGAGATTAGAGTGACAATGGAGACAGTGAGATTAGAGTGGCAATGGAGACAGTGAGATTAGAGTGGCAATGGAGACAGTGAGATTAGAGTGGCAATGGAGACAGTGAGATTAGAGTGGCAATGGAGACAGTGAGATTAGAGTCACAATGGAGACAGTGGGATTAGAGTGGCAATGGAGAGAGTTCTGACTGATACTCACTTGCCACCCATTGCAGCAGCAGTTTCATATTGGCATTCGTCATTCTGCAACGGCTCATCAACATGCCTTTCTACGCCGTTAAGCGCGGTTTAGTCACGGGCGTGTTTAACACCTGGCTGGAGTGCCAAGCTCAGGTGACAGGATTCGCAGGGGCCAGGTACAAGAAGTTCTCCACTGCTGAGGAGGCTCAGTGCTTCGTATCGGCGCCGCACACGCCGCCTAGAGTGAGCTCCAGCGGCAAGTCAAAGGGACCGCCCACCATGGCAACCGTTGCTAAGGCAATTTCTAGCGGCTTCAATTCGGGCAGCTTTGTTGCCGCCGTCTGTCAAGACGGAGCTGTAGTGGCTACGGTTGCTAAGCAGCAGAGGCAACAACCGCCGCAACAACAACAGCATCAGCAACCACAAAAGGTTTTCGTTGAAACTGCGTCTTTACATTTTTGTTGCAGACCATAATTCATGTCCTATTGAGCCATTTGAAATCCCCTCACTAGGCCACTCTCCCAGTTCCTTTATGTTCAATAGGCCCATCCAACCATTTTCAGAAATGCAACCCATAATCCTACAGTAACATCCACAAGATCCTTTAGGAGCACACACTAGATCCTTCAGAAACACTGCTCAGGATCCTTCAAGAATAGTGCTCAGGATCTTTCAGAAGCACTGCTCAGGATGCCCCAGAAACACTGCTCAGGATCCTTCATAAAGACTGCTCAGGATCCATCAAAAGCACTGCTCAGGATCCTTCAGAAAGGCTGCTCAGGATCCATGATAAAGACTGCTCAGGATCCTTCATAAAGACTGCTCAGGATCCATCAAAAGCACTGCTCAGGATCCTTCAGAAGGCTGCTCAGGATCCATGATAAAGACTGCTCAGGATCCTTCAGAAGGCTGCTCAGGATCCATGATAAAGACTGCTCAGGATCCTTCAGAAGGCTGCTCAGGATCCATGATAAAGACTGCTCAGGATCCTTCAGAAAGACTGCTCAGGATCCCCATCAAAACCACTGCTCAGGATCCTTCAGAAAGGCTGCTCAGGATCCATGATAAAGACTGCTCAGGATCCATCAAAAACAGTGCTCAGGATCCTTCATAAAGACTGCTCAGTATCCATCAAAACACTGCTCAGGATTCTTCAGAAACACTGCTCAGGATTCTTCAGAAACACTGCTCAGGATTCTTCTGAAACACTGCTCAGGATCATTTAGGACCATTATCTAACCTAATCTAATCTCCTGGCAACAAAAAACTCACCTTTGTCAGGCAACAAAGCGCAAGCGGTCACCAACTCCGCCGCCAACAGCGAATCCGCCGCTGATAGTGTACACAGACGGCGCCTGCCATAGCAACGGTCGCGACAACGCCCGGGCAGGCATAGGGGTGTACTTCGGCGACTCGCATCCCTGGAATGTGGCTGAGCGGCATCCGGGCCGGCAGACTAACAATGCCGCTGAGATCGCCGCCGCCAAGAGGGCCGTTGAAATTGCCGAAAGAGAGGGCGTGGAAAATCTGGAGGTTTGATCTGGCCCCTTTTTCTTAGTATGAGATATGAGAATGTGAGACTAGATATCAAAATTGTTAGATTAGATATGAGATTGTGAGACTAGATATGGGAATGTGAGACTAGATATCAAGATTGTTAGGTTAGATATGAGATTGTGAGACTAGATATGGGAATGTGAGACTAGATATCAAGATTGTTAGGTTAGATATGGGAATTTTGCACTAGATATGAGATTGTGAGATTAGATATCAAGATTGTTGGATTAGATATGAGAATTTTGGACTAGATATGAGATTGTGAGATTAGATATAAAATTTGAGACTAGATATGAAACTTTTGGACTAGATATGAGATTGTGAGATTAGACATCACGATTGACAGACTACATATTAGACTGTGAGACAAGATAGAGTTGGTGAGACTGAGTATGAGATGTAGAGTTGATTTTGAATTAGATTTATCAAATAAGATTGAGACTTTGTTACTAGAGACATGTGCTGTGATGTCAGAATACGAGAGTTGTACGCCGCAGTGCAAAATGGGCTGAATAAGGCGAAACCTGTGAATTTCAGGTGCGCACAGACAGCCAGTTTCTGATCAGCTGCCTGACTGCCTGGCTGCCGAAATGGCGCCGGAACGGCTTCCGCCTAGCCGACGGCGGCCCGGTGCGAGTCAGGCAGGAAGTCGAAGCCCTGGCCGACCTGCTGGAACAGACCAGGGTTCGGGTGCATTTTAGGCACGTTCGCGGCCACTCTGGTAACCATGGCAACGAGATGGCCGACCGGCTGGCCAATCAGGGCGCCGACGCGCCGTTGCTAGGCGACGGTGGCAACGGCGACGCTACTGTCTGATGACTGCGGCTTTGAGTGTTTGATTGATTGATTGATTGATTGATTGATTGATTTATAAATATTCTGCCATGCCTTTATTCTCTGCGTCATTAACCCTACCTCCTCCTTTACCCTGATTCATTCTACAGTTCTCATCACTTGACTTTCTAGTCTTAGCACGCTACTCTGCACCCTCTAAGGTCTTGTCTGCTCTCAATTGTCTACTCCATACCCCACCTCTACCAATAATCTACTCTCTACTCCACCTCTACCAATAATCTACTCTCTACTCCACCTCTACCAATAATCTACTCTCTACTCCACATCTATCAATCTACTCTCTACTCCACATCTACCAGTCTACTCTCTACTCCACATCTATCAATCTACTCTCTACTCCACATCTATCAATCTACTCTCTACTCCACATCTACCAGTCTACTCTCTACTCCACATCTATCAATCTACTCTCTACTCCACATCTATCAATCTACTCCTACTCCACATCTATCAATCTACTCTCTACTCCAACATCTGCTAATCTACTCTCTACTCCACATCTATCAATCTACTCTCTACTCCAACATCTGCTAATCTACTCTCTACTCCACATCTATCAATCTACTCTCTACTCCAACATCTGCTAATCTACTCTCTACTCCAACATCTACCAATCTACTCTCTACTCCACATCTACCAATCTACTCTCTACTCCACATCTACCAATCTACTCTCTACTCCACATCTACCAATCTACTCTCTACTCCAAATCTGCTAATCTACTCTCTACTCCAAATCTGCTAATCTACTCTCTACTCCAAATCTGCTAATCTACTCTCTACTCCAAATCTGCTAATCTACTCTCTACTCCAAATCTGCTAATCTACTCTCTACTCCAAATCTGCTAATCTACTCTCTACTCCACATCTACCAATCTACTCTCTACTCCACATCTACCAATCTACTCTCTACTCCACATCTACCGATCTACTCTCTACTCCAAATCTGCTAATATACTCTCTACTCCACATCTACCAATCTACTCTCTACTCCACATCTACCGATCTACTCACTACTCCAAATCTGCTAATATACTCTCTACTCCACATCTACCAATCTACTCTCTACTCCACATCTACTAATCTACTCTCTACTCCACATCTACCAATCTACTCTCTACTCCACATCTACCAATCTACTCTCTACTCCACATCTACTAATCTACTCTCTACTCCACATCTACCAATCTGCTCTCTACTTCACATCTGCCAATCTACTCTCTACTCCAAATCTACCAATCTACTCTCTAATCTCTACACTATTTTATTTTTCTAGTTCTAGTTTACTCTCGTCTGCAACTAGTAAATGAACCGGTACCAACGCTAAATCACATCTATTAGATTGCGGAACATGCAGAATTAGACAAGTTTCATCATCGATCATTGCAATACTTACTAAATATTTTTATCAATCCATTCTATTTTTCTACTCGTATCGGTAGTTATAACAGGCCAATTCTGGCTGCTAATACAATGCAGTATCTGTTGCTGTTATTTGTAAAGGCTTATGTCACCTGTTGTTAATAATAATGATAATAATTATTGATTGCACCTGCCTGGACTGGACTGGGGAGCGCGCCTCACCCAACCTCAATCATCCATTTAACAGCTGGGTTAACTGAAGCAACGCTGAGTTTAAGTGTCTTGCTAAAGCACACAAATTGTTACAGTTGAGTCGGGAATCGAACCCCCGACCTTCAAATCGTGAATGCGACACCCTAACCACTAGGCTACGACCCCCAGTGTTGTTAGCAATAATCATGAAGCTATTTATATGAATTATAATTGTATAAATATATATTCAAGTATGATTAAGTACAGATTTTTCTATCGTGTTGTTACTTAGTTCTCATTTAATACTATTAGCACTAATCCAATGGTTTCTGTAGGGTGGGACTTCCAATGCTTCAACTTGTCAAAAAAAACTATTTTTTCAGGCGTTCTCTCAGGAAGGCGGGCTCGACCTGTACAACTCGGTGTCTGCCGGGCCGGATTCTCTGCAGCTGCTGGACAGCGGCGAGTGCCTTTTCCTGGCTGCGGCTCATCGCACCTGCGCCAACCTGCTGGTGCTGGATAGGCGCGGCCAGGTGCTGCAGCAGAGACAGGCGAGTTCCGACACCTCACACTGGCGCTGGATTTTTAATCCAGTTCAACTTCATTTAATTCCATCCTATTCTAATCCGTTCCGATCTATTCAATTCCAATCCAATCCACTCCATTCCAATCCAAAAAATTCCAATCCAATCCATTCCATTCCAATCTATTCCAATCCAATTCAACAAATTCCAATCCAATCCATTCCATTCCGATCTATTCCAATGCAATCCATTCCAATCCATTCCAATCCAATCCATTCCAATCCAATCCAACAAATTCCAATCCAATCCATTCCATTCCAATTGTAGCAGACCTCTCAGCTCTCTCTCTCTATTTATTGGATTTGGGATTGGTGAGCTGAGTATTTGGGGGGGATGGTAGCGTAATTTATGAGGATGAGAGTAGGTATCTTCCACGAGTTCGGGTATACCCAAGGTAGCGCTAATGCCCGAGCGGCAAGACACTAGCTACTAAGGGGAACGGAATTTACTGCTGCTGGCACGAGGGCTAAGGTTACTGATCTGGGGCACACAGTCCGTGGGGCGTATTAGGATGGATTGAAGTTGCCTAGTGAGCGCTTTCACACTCTCACTTATTTTCTTCTATGGAGTCCGGGATTAGTATAATCTCATAAGGAGGATATAGGCTGAGTTTGGGACTTCAGGGGGGTATTTAGGGACTTCAGGTGGATTTCAGATAGACTTCAGGTGGATTGTAGGCAGGATTTTAGGATGGTATACCGGGATTTCAAAAGGATCGTAGGGTGGGTTTGGGTAAGGAAGGCCGACGAGAGATCTTTTGGGAGAGGATTGGGAAGGTAAAGGAATTTAACTGTTATTCCTATTAGGAAAATGACTGAGGAACTCGGTTTATTTAACAGCAAAACACGGAAATAAGTAGGAAATGTTATTGCTTGAGTTTATTATCGCTGAGAACGGGGGGAAGTCGGTTATCAGAGGGTTTAACATCGCATTGCATATATACACAAAAATGGGGTGGGTGCATAACCAGCAGGGGCGCATATAACGAGCAACGAGCGCTGCGTGATAAAACGATTAAAAGTTAGAGCATAAAAATGGCGGGAATTTAAATGATAAAAATCCTAATTTCTACACTGCCTCACAATCTATTCCATTCCAATCCATCCCAATCCATTCCAATCTATTCCATTCCATTCCAATCTATTCCATTCCAATCCATTCCAATCCATTCCATTCCATTCCAATCCATCCCAATCCATTCCAATTCAATCCAATCCATCCCAATCCATTCCAATCTATTCCATTCCATTCCAATCTATTCCATTCCATCCCAATCCAATCCAATCCATTCCATTCCAATCCATTCCAATCCATCCCAATCCAATCCAATCCATTCCATTCCAATCTATTCCATTCCAATCCATTCCAATCCATCCCAATCCAATCCAATCCATTCCATTCCAATCCATTCCAATCCATCCCAATCCAATCCAATCCATTCCATTCCAATCCATTCCAATCCATCCCAATCCATTCCAATCCAATCCATTCCAATCCAATCCAATCCATCCCAATCCATTCCAATCTATTCCATTCCATTCCAATCTATTCCATTCCAATCCATTCCAATCCATCCCAATCCAATTCAATCCATTCCATTCCAATCCATTCCAATCCATCCCAATCCATTCCAATCCAATCCATTCCAATCCAATCCAATCCAATCCATTCCATTCCAATCCATTCCAATCCATCCCAATCCATTCCAATCCAATCCATTCCAATCCAATCCAATCCATCCCAATCCATTCCAATCTATTCCATTCCATCCCAATCCATTCCATTCCAATCCATTCCAATCCATCCCAATCCAATCCAATCCATTCCATTCCAATCCATTCCAATCCATCCCAATCCATTCCAATCCAATCCATTCCAATCCAATCCAATCCATCCCAATCCATTCCAATCTATTCCATTCCATTCCAATCTATTCCATTCCAATCCATCCCAATCCAATTCAATCCATTCCATTCCAATCCATTCCAATCCATCCCAATCCATTCCAATCCAATCCATTCCAATCCAATCCAATCCATCCCAATCCATTCCAATCTATTCCATTCCATTCCAATCCAATCCATTCCAATCCAATCCAATCCATCCCAATCCATTCCAATCTATTCCATTCCATTCCAATCTATTCCATTCCAATCCATTCCAATCCATCCCAATCCAATTCAATCCATTCCATTCCAATCCATTCCAATCCATCCCAATCCATTCCAATCCAATCCATTCCATTCCAATCTAATACATTCCAATCCATTCCAATCCAATCCATTCCATTCTAATCTATTCCATTCCAATCCAATCCATTCCATTCCAATCTATTCCAATTCAATCCGTTCCAATCTATTCCAATCCAACAAATTCCAATCTAACAAATTCCAATCCAACAAATTACAATCCAACAAATTACAATCCAACAAATTCCAATCCAATCCAATCCAGGTGGCTCCCCAGCCGGACGGTGTGACCTCGAGCGTCTCCACGGCCCCCCTGCTGCAGTGCCGCCTGGTGTCCGCCAACAGTCGCCACTTCCTGGTCCTGCTGACTCATCGGTCCGCCCAGTTCTTCGACGCCGATGGCACCGCCCTGCTGCTCTGCCACACAGTCAAAGGCGCCGCCGCGGCCGCCTCGCTGCCGTTGAAAGGTGTCTGCGGCCTGCCTGAGGCTGGCATCCTGTGCGTCGGCTCCGCCACCGGCGAGCTGCTGATTTTCGACTGTCCGCCAGGAGCCGGCCCGCTGTCATATCGCGGCAATCAGCCACTGGACGGTGCCAGTTCCTCCGTCAGCGTCCTGGTCTCGCTGGAGAATTCGCCGATTGGTGTCGGCGGCTTCGCTGCCGGCTTCGCAGACGGTCTCATCTGCGTTGGCGCGATCAGCAGCGGCGGCAAGGCGCGAGTGCTGGCCAAGTGTCAGGCCGGAGCTGGCGCCGGCTGGCCTGTCAACGCGCTGGGACTGTTCAACGAAGGCGAGTACCTGATGGCCGGCTGCGGTGACGGCGGCCTGCGGGCCTTCCGCTGCGAAGGACTGGAGGTGATTCGATGCTTGACTCCTGGATAAATTCAATTCAATACTTGCTCTGCTATGGGTTGAAGTCTCCGGGTAGGGTCACGAGTTCGAATCTGAAATGAGAACGAATTTTAATATAGTAAACTATCTTATCTAAATGAGTATTATAATAATAATAATTGCAGGAGGGCTGCGGGCAATGGCACATCATTTAGTGACACTAGACCCGCAGCCAGCGAGAAGGCAATTCTGTCCAATTTCGCTGACTCCTGAGCACACACTCACACAGACTTTTTCATCGTCAGGCAGTGTACACTCTCACTGTGCCTTGGAGGTTTGCCCTCACATGCGTAACTTGCACGACAAGCCCCCAAGCCTTCTCTCCGCGGCTGCGCCCCAAATAAACGTGGCCTCGCCGCGGAATCGAACTTAGGGACCGTGGTGCCACTCACCCCTTAAATAATTATCAAGTTCTATCCATTGGCTTTATATTTATAAGAGACAAATGGATCATCAAATCCTTCTCACCTGTCTAGCTGATGGCAGAAATCGGCGCCCACGCTCGCCTCATCACCGGCCTAGCCGTGTGCGACAAGACCGGCCTAATGATCACCTGCAGCGAGGATACCTCGTTCCGCGCCTGGCAGCTATCCGACGAGGGTGGAAACCTGCTGGTTAGTGATCATGCTGTTCTCAAACCCTGTTTCCTAGTAGTTAGGACCTAACTACGACACTAAATACACACGGTGCTTTAAAACATGATAGTTTTTTAAAAAGAAAAGCATTTGTTTATTATCTTTGTGAAGTTGTCAATCCGATATGTGTTGAAAAGATACAACTACTGTCACCCAAAACAGGATTTGAATATTCTTCCGATATAGTAAAATTATGTTAAAACGTAACTGCATTCATTCATTAATTGGGGGTTCGGTGGCAGAGCGGTTATCGCGTTTGCCTCTCGCACCAAGGTCCGTAAGTTCGATTCCACTGCGAGGCCACATTTATTTGGGGCGCAGCCGCGGAGAGAAGGCTTGGTGGCTTGTCGTGCAATTTACGCCATCGAGGGCCAACCTCCAAGGCACAGTAGGCACCGCCTGACACGCACACCTGTGTGCGTGTGTGCTCAGGAGTCAGCGTTGTGGGCAGAATTGCCTCCTCGCTGGCTGCGAGTCGAGTGTCACCAAATGATGCATGTTTAGAAAAAAGCATCTTCTGCTGTCCGATATGTATCGAAAAAAACTAAAATTTGAAGATCAAATGCATCAGAATTACGAATCTCCCATCCGATATGAATCGAATGAATGAACAAATCGAATCACAATTTACTGCCCATCGCGAATGCTCCAGATCAAGCACCTGAGCTGCACGGTGGTGCCCAACCAGATGCTGCAGGGCTGCGCCTTCATGCTGTCGGACCGTCGGCTGCTGACCGTGGCCTTCGAGAGCAACGAGATTCGAATCTTTGTGCGCAAATAATGCCGGCTGAAATTATCCTACTAGGTGGAGGCGGAAAATTCACAACTAACTGTTCCTTTGGCTTTTTCTGCAATAATTGTTTTTGTTAGTTTTGTTCTGACATTCTCTCGTTTTTTCGTGTTCACAAATTTCGTGTTCACAAATAGCTTTGCTATTTTGTTCGGGCTGTGTGTCTGAAATCAAGTTTTCTAGATTTCGTTCTAGATTATTTTGAACTTTTAGAATCTTGTACTAGTTTTACATTTTCACCTGTTTTAATCCGTCCGCAAAATAGTGGTGTGTTTTTTTAACTCAATAGAGTCACAACTCCTGTTTTATAATCAATACTTTTTTCTAACTTTTCTTATAACAAAATAATACGATCAAGACTGAGGATTACAAAATACCGCTACAGCTTAAAATAAATGTTTTTAATAGTTAAATTGTTGTTACTTTCTAAATCAAGCGAAACTTTCTAATTCTACGATGAGTAGAGAATGAGTCGTTGAGTAGAGAATGAGTCGTTGAGTAGAGAATGAGTCGTTGAGTAGAGAATGAGTCGTTGAGTAGAGAATGAGTCGTTGAGTAGAGAATGAGTCGTTGAGTAGAGAATGAGTCGACGAGTAGAGAATGAGTCGATAAGTTAGAGAAAGGGACACAGGCCCAAACGGGAGGACTCAAAGTCTGATCAGTCAAAACCGAGTGGCAGAAATAAGTAACAGCACCAGCACTATGGTTGCTATGGAACGCTTTCTATAAATGAATGTTTGTTAAACCACGGTAAGATAAACTTGCATTACAGCCAGTATAGAATCTCATCACACTTTGGAATCAACAAGAAGTTGACAGAAGCAACAACAGGAGACACCTGTCTAACCTTAGACACACATGTCTAAAAGTAGGCACACCTGTCTAACAGCAGGCACACCTGCCTAACAGCAGGCACATTTCTCTAACAGTAGGCACACCTGCCTAACCTTAGACACACATGTCTAACAGTAGGCACACCTGTCTAACAGCAGGCACACCTGTCTAACAGCAGGTAAACCTGTCTAACAGTAGGCACATTTCTCTAACAGTAGGCACACCTGTCTAACAGCAGGCACACCTGTCTAACAGTAGGCACACCTGTCTAACAGCAGGCACACCTGTCTAACAGTAGGAACATTTCTCTAACAGTAGGCCCACCTGTCTAACAGCAGGCACACCTAACAGTAGGTACACCTGTCTAACAGTAGGCCCACCTGTCTAACAGCAGGCCCACCTGTATAACAGCAGGCACACCTGTCTAACAGTAGGCCCACCTGTCTAACAGCAGGCCCACCTGTATAACAGCAGGCACACCTGTCTAACAGCAGGCACACCTGTCTAACAGTAGGTACACCTGTCTAACAGTAGTCACATTTGTCTAACAGCAGGTAAACCTGTCTAACAGTAGGCACATTTCTCTAACAGTAGGCACACCTGTCTAACAGTAGGCACACCTGTCTAACAGTAGGCACATTTCTCTAACAGTAGGCACACCTGTCTAACAGCAGGCACATTTCTCTAACAGTAGGCACACCTGTCTAACAGTAGGCACACCTGTCTAACAGCAGGTAAACCTGTCTAACAGTAGGCACATTTCTCTAACAGTAGGCACACCTGTCTAACAGCAGGCACACCTGTCTAACAGTAGGCACATTTCTCTAACAGTAGGCACACCTGTCTAACAGTAGGTACACCTGTCTAACAGTAGGCACATTTCTCTAACAGTAGGTACACCTGTCTAACAGTAGGCACATTTGTCTAACAGTAGGCACACCTGTCTAACAGTAGGCACACCTGTCTAACAGTAGGCACATTTGTCTAACAGCAGGTACAACTGTCTAAAAGTTAAACTAACTTTATAGAAACACGGTCCTTTATAGGACAGAAAAACTTTCCGGTAAAATCAAATGGCCTATTATAGATGCGTTAAACTACGAAGTATTAGAAATTCATACCTATCTAATATATGCACCTGCTTATATTTTTTCCGTTTAAGTGCTGCAGATTTACAGTATTATGCAGTGCAGTACAGTTCTGGAAACGTGAGTTCTGAACTCTAACGTGAACTAACCGTGAGGCGCGAGTACTTTCTCTAATCAATCGGTCTACTGCTATCGCTGCTAGCATCACCCGATTTATCTATTTGTCTTTAGTCATCTTTACTTCATTGGTAAAATGTTGAAACAATTCAAGTCCATAGAATGGAAATCTGAAGTGAGATTCAGTGAGTATAGTTAACTAGATAGTTAAGAGGTTTGTATGCACAGTTGCACAGATCTGCAACGCATGCATTTAAATTTCCTGAAATAGAAAACTGAATTCAAGAAAACTTACTGAGCAGTTTTTTTATTTTCTTTTGTTCCTTTTAATGTTTGCTCAGCTTTTCAAGCTTTGGTAGGCTACGAAGTATGTTCTTGAATCAATAATCGATTGTTTGAAGCGGCTAACCAATGGATTTTAGTACGGCCATCAATTGGCAAAGTTCTGGTATAGACGTGATGAAGATTAACAACACTGGCGGCTAGGCCTTTGATGATGCCGACTGCAATGAATCTACACTGACAGCTAGGCCTTTGATGATGCTGACTGCAATGAATCTACACTGACAGCTAGGCCTTTGATGATGCCGACTGCAATGAATCTACACTGACAGCTAGGCCTAGTTGATGATGCCGACTGCAATGAATCACACTGACAGCTAGGCCTTTGATGATGCCGACTGCAATGAATCTACACTGACAGCTAGGCCTTTGATGATGCCGACTGCAATGAATCTACACTGACAGCTAGGCCTTTGATGATGCCGACTGCAATGAATCGACACTGACAGCTAGGCCTTTGATGATGCCGACTGCAATGAATCGACACTGACAGCTAGGCCTTTGATGATGCCGACTGCAATGAATCTACACTGACAGCTAGGCCTTTGATGATGCCGACTGCAATGAATCTACACTGACAGCTAGGCCTTTGATGATGCCGACTGCAATGAATCTACACTGACAGCTAGGCCTTTGATGATGCCGACTTAAGTTCATAAGAACACCATAAATAAAAGTCAAACAAAAGTCGTTATGTTTTCACCGCTAAACTTGATTGCACTTTTTTAATCAAGGAATATAGTAGATAAAAGTGTAATTATTAGCATACATATCTGCTAAAAATTAATTTCAGGTTCGAGCTTAAATAGTTCATAATTCATAAAAAATGGTCAAAAAATCAACACTTAACTAAGCATATTGTACATAAATAAAAGATTATAAATCAACTAGATGGAAAGATATCAATTAGATATAAATTAACAAGAAATACAAAATATTGTAAATCAACAGGTAAGGCATCGTCAAAGCAATCGAATATGCAAAAAATATGCACAGTTTTGACAAAGAGAACAGTCTGCAAGAAATCTGAAGCCTCTAACATTTAGCAAATGCGCGAAAAACTACGTTATAAAGCCAGTCAGTCCGTATGGTTTGAGTTCATAAATATAAATATAAACAGCGACTTTGACAATTAAAAGAGTATTAAAAAACTATAAACAATTCATGATTGTAAATTGATTTCGTTTAGCATAAGCCAGAACTAAAAGGAGACAGAATTGAAAACTGTAATATATAGGGATTGGAGGGCTGAGAGGAGCGAGTGTACATTGTGATCGATAGGGATTGGAGGGCTGAGAGGAGCGAGTGTACATTGTGATCGATAGGGATTGGAGGGCTGAGAGGAGCGAGTGTACATTGTGATCGATAGGGATTGGAGGGCTGAGAGGAGCGAGTGTACATTGTGATCGATAGGGATTGGAGGGCTGAGAGGAGCGAGTGTACATTGTGATCGATAGGGATTGGAGGGCTGAGAGGAGCGAGTGTACATTGTGATCGATAGGGATTGGAGGGCTGAGAGGAGCGAGTGTACATTGTGATCGATAGGGATTGGAGGGCTGAGAGGAGCGAGTGTACATTGTGATCGATAGGGATTGGAGGGCTGAGGAGCGAGTGTACATTGTGATCGATAGGGATTGGAGGGCTGAGAGGAGCGAGTGTACATTGTGATCGATAGGGATTGGAGGGCTGAGAGGAGCGAGTGTACATTGTGATCGATAGGGATTGGAGGGCTGAGAGGAGCGAGTGTACATTGTGATCGATAGGGATTGGAGGGCTGAGAGGAGCGAGTGTACATTGTGATCGATAGGGATTGTAGGGCTGAGAGGAGCGAGTGTACATTGTGATCGATAGGGATTGGAGGGCTGAGAGGAGCGAGTGTACATTGTGATCGATAGGGATTGGAGGGCTGAGAGGAGCGAGTGTACATTGTGATCGATAGGGATTGGAGGGCTGAGAGGAGCGAGTGTACATTGTGATCGATAGGGATTGGAGGGCTGAGAGGAGCGAGTGTACATTGTGATCGATAGGGATTGGAGGGCTGAGAGGAGCGAGTGTACATTGTGATCGATAGGGATTGGAGGGCTGAGAGGAGCGAGTGTACATTGTGATCGATGAAGATTGGAGGGCTGAGGAGCGAGTGTACATTGGGATCGATAGGGATTGGAGGGCTGAGGAGCGAGTGTACATTGGGATCGATGAAGATTGGAGGGCTGAGAGGAGCGAGTGTACATTGGGATCGATGAAGATTGGAGGGCTGAGAGGAGCGAGTGTACATTGGGATCGATGAAGATTGGAGGGCTGAGAGGAGCGAGTGTACATTGGGATCGATAGGGATTGGAGGGCTGAGGAGCGAGTGTACATTGTGATCGATAGGGATTGGAGGGCTGAGGAGCGAGTGTACATTGTGATCGATAGGGATTGGAGGGCTGAGAGGAGCGAGTGTACATTGTGATCGATAGGGATTGGAGGGCTGAGAGGAGCGAGTGTACATTGTGATCGATAGGGATTGG
Organism: Macrostomum hystrix; assembly: GCA_950097015.1. Lineage (NCBI taxonomy): Eukaryota > Metazoa > Platyhelminthes > Macrostomidae > Macrostomum > Macrostomum hystrix. The sequence continues at coordinate 10,994,726 of CATNEN010000001.1, forward strand.
AGGGCTGAGAGGAGCGAGTGTACATTGTGATCGATGAAGATTGGAGGGCTGAGGAGCGAGTGTACATTGGGATCGATAGGGATTGGAGGGCTGAGAGGAGCGAGTGTACATTGGGATCGATGAAGATTGGAGGGCTGAGAGGAGCGAGTGTACATTGGGATCGATGAAGATTGGAGGGCTGAGAGGAGCGAGTGTACATTGGGATCGATAGGGATTGGAGGGCTGAGGAGCGAGTGTACATTGTGATCGATAGGGATTGGAGGGCTGAGGAGCGAGTGTACATTGTGATCGATAGGGATTGGAGGGCTGAGAGGAGCGAGTGTACATTGTGATCGATAGGGATTGGAGGGCTGAGAGGAGCGAGTGTACATTGTGATCGATAGGGATTGGAGGGCTGAGAGGAGCGAGTGTACATTGTGATCGATGAAGATTGGAGGGCTGAGGAGCGAGTGTACATTGGGATCGATAGGGATTGGAGGGCTGAGAGGAGCGAGTCTACATTGGGATCGATAGGGATTGGAGGGCTGAGAGGAGCAAGTGTACATTGGGATCGTTAGGGATTGGAGGGCTAAGGAGCGAGTGTACATTGGGATCGATAGGTCGGGACAGTGTAAAATGTATCTAGTACTCGTGGTAGAAGCAATTCAACGAAATTCTCAAGACTTTAGCGCATAAATCACAAGCAGATATCGACGCCAAACAGATTCTTGATTCGTTTCCTGGCGTCGCCAATGGCAGCAATAATCCCTGCCCTAAATGGATCAATAGAAGTGTCTTCAAGCATATCTCCAGCAGACCATTGGCGCATGTGGTGCAGCAGGCCTCCAGTGCTGGGGTCCAGCTGTTTGGTGCGACAATCATGCCAGCTCTTCCAAACAAAATGAATGCCAATCTCTTTGATCTGTCTGGCCACCACTAGCAATTTGCTGCGCTCTGTGAATGGCAGCACAGCCTTGATGCGCTGCCGCCTGAGCAGGTTGGCGATCTGCAAGTCAAGGCGCATTGTCTGCGTGCAGGTCTTTGATCCAACCATGCTAAGTCCCAGATCCCACCATGCTAGTCCCAGATCCCACCATGATAGTCCCAGATCCCACCATGATAGTCCCAGATCCCACCATGATAGTCCCAGATCCCACCATGCTATTCCCAGATCCCACCATGATAGTCCCAGATCCCACCATGATAGTCCCAGATCCCACCATGATAGTCCCAGATCCCACCATAATAGTCCCAGATCCCACCATGATAGTCCCAGATCCCACCATGATAGTCCCAGATCCAACCATGCTAAGTCCCAGATCCCACCATGCTAGTCCCAGATCCCACCATGGTAGTCCCAGATCCCACCATGCTATTCCCAGATCCCACCATGATAGTCCCAGATCCCACCATGATAGTCCCAGATCCCACCATGATAGTCCCAGATCCCACCATGCTATTCCCAGATCCCACCATGCTAGTCCCAGATCCCACCATGCTATTCCCAGATCCCACCATGCTAGTCCCAGATCCCACCATGATAGTCCCAGATCCCACCATGCTATTCCCAGATCCCACCATGATAGTCCCAGATCCCACCATGCTAGTCCCAGATCCCACCATGCTATTCCCAGATCCCACCATGCTAGTCCCAGATCCCACCATGCTAGTCCCAGATCCCACCATGATAGTCCCAGATCCCACCATGATAGTCCCAGATCCCACCATGATAGTCCCAGATCCCACCATGATAGTCCCAGATCCCACCATGATAGTCCCAGATCCCACCATGATAGTCCCAGATCCCACCATAATAGTCCCAGATCCCACCATGATAGTCCCAGATCCCACCATGATAGTCCCAGATCCCACCATGCTAAGTCCCAGATCCCACCATGCTAGTCCCAGATCCCACCATGCTAGTCCCAGATCCCACCATGCTATTCCCAGATCCCACCATGATAGTCCCAGATCCCACCATGATAGTCCCAGATCCCACCATGATAGTCCCAGATCCCACCATGATAGTCCCAGATCCCACCATGCTATTCCCAGATCCCACCATGCTAGTCCCAGATCCCACCATGCTAGTCCCAGATCCCACCATGATAGTCCCAGATCCCACCATGCTATTCCCAGATCCCACCATGATAGTCCCAGATCCCACCATGCTATTCCCAGATCCCACCATGCTATTCCCAGATCCCACCATGCTAGTCCCAGATCCCACCGTGATAGTCCCAGATCCCACCATGCTAGTCCCAGATCCCACCATGCTATTCCCAGATCCCACCGTGATAGTCCCAGATCCCACCATGCTAATCCCAGATCCCACCATGCTAGTCCCAGATCCCACCATGCTATTCCCAGATCCCACCATGCTATTCCCAGATCCCACCATGATAGTCCCAGATCCCACCATGATAGTCCCAGATCCCACCATGATAGTCCCAGATCCCACCATGATAGTCCCAGATCCCACCGTTATAGTCCCAGATCCCACCATGATAGTCCCAGATCCCATGCTAGTCCCAGATCCCACCATGCTATTCCCAGATCCCACCGTGAATGTCCCAGATCCCATGCTAGTTCCAAAATCCCACTAAGAGCTTACGATGATTGCGGGTTCAAAAATTACATGTCTCACCTTGCAGCCAGCAATATCGGCGGACAAGCCACCGGCCTCTTTAGAAGCTAAAGCAGCATTTGCAGCAGCACCCGGTGCCAGAGGCTGCTGCTGCTGCGGTGGAAAGACTCCATTGCGAAATCCCAAAGCACAGTAGCCTCCCATATCTTGAAGTGCATGAATTGTGGCGGCATTGCCCAGCGTTATAGCCTTCTGTTGTGGACCAACTGGCACAATGAATTCGTCAATGTCAATGAATGCAACCAGGCGATATTTGTCTCTGGCTGAGTACAGACAGTCGTTCATGATCAGCATTTGGCCATGGTAGTGAATATCTTCGGTGTCAACCCCAGCAGCCAGAGACCAGGGAGTGAGACTGGCCCAGCCTAGACCAATGTAGTGCTTCAACACCCTGCTAGCGTGCATGGGCAGGCTCATGTTGTAAAAGAAGAAATGTTCCACACCCAGCAGGTGATTAACTTCAATGAATTCCACAAGGCGCATCGTGAATTGCATTTGTGTCTCCTCCTGGGCCACATAGCGCAGGGCGGTGATGCAAGCGGCTACACCGCTGCTGAAACCGGACACGTCAACCAATTGAACTGGCAAAGTCAGACTATTGCCTTTGGATCGGCTCGATGAAGCACCGTCGGCAGCTATTTGCACCTGGTAATAATTCGGATAATCGAATTTTACTGATGACGCTCCGCTATGTTTATTAATGAACTCTTTAGCAGGACAAAAGTACAACACGCCATCATAGGGCATTGAATGTCCTTCGTGCATTGCGTAATCATCCGCCAGCTGCCATTGCTGCTGTTGAATAACTAGAGCAGACTTACTACTAGTTAGTAGTAAGCAACAATGGACTCTAGGCGGACTGGAAGATAAGCGATTGTTGAAATAGCCTACAATGACCACGGAGCCGAGGCTGGAGTCGTAGCGTGCTGAGAACAGAACAAGTAGAGGCTTGCCGCCAGGGCCGCTCAGCGCAACCCGAGGCTCGGGCTGCTTCGGTTGGAGCAGCAGCGCAGAGGATATTGTGACAGAGGAGACATTTGTGAGCAGCGGTGGCAGCGGAGGAATCGAATTGAAACTGTTAACGCTGACGAAATCGTAATGCAGGTACAGCAGATAGATTATGATGGAGGCAGCTAAAAACACGACTAGGAAAAGTACGCGCCTCCATTTTAGTGCTTTCATGGACTGGAATTGTAATTAGTTATTAAATCCATTAAACCTATTTACTCTCATCTAGTCCCTAACAACTTACACGCAGCTAAGATGGGTCAGCGAGTGAGTCAATAAATCGCAGATGGGTCAGCGAGTGAGTCAAGAAATCGCAGATGGGTCAGCGAGTGAGTCAATAAATCGCAGATGGGTCAGCGAGTGAGTCAAGAAATCGCAGATGGGTCAGCGAGTGAGTCAAGAAATCGCAGATGGGTCAGAGAGTCAAACGAGACGTTGAGTTACGGAGAGTGATACATTGTTCCGAAAGTATGACAGTATGATAATACAAAAGTATGATATTTAGTCGCTACTTTGAACCTAAAAGTACACAAAAAGGAGATAAAAATGCCAATTTCAGAGACAAACATTTCTTTGGTTGCGTCAATAAATAAAAACGCATGGGTGTTAGGTTTCGCTTCCGTGATATCTGAAGCGATTGTGTTGAAAGCATATTTTTTCTATTTAAAAGGCAAACCAGAGATGGTACTGCATTATACGATCAGGATTTTTTTTAATCAAAGCAGAATATAAAAAACAAAAGTAAGAAGTCAAGATTTTGCAGACATTAGATTTTTATTTGTAAGGTATAAATATTTTTTAACACAGACATGACAGCGACCGACAGTGTGAAAACAAAACTTATTGTGCAGCAAAGAAAGGATAAGTTTTTTTGACAGAAATATAACTCCTGCACACGAGAGCACTTATTATGGGATAAAATATATGAACATGCTACTGTATGGCTCACATAAGTTGCATAAATTTGACAGTCTATTCAAGAAGTATATATCTTTTCCCTAGCAACTAACTGTAAGGAATATTTGCCCTAGCAACTAACTGGAAGGAATATTTGCCCTAGCAACTAACTGTAAGGAATATTTGCCCTAGCAACTAACTGGAAGGATCTTTTCCCTAGCAACTAACTGGAAAGATCCTTTTCCCTAGCAACTAACTGGAAGGATCGTTTCCCTAGCAACTAACTGGAAGGATCTTTTCCCTAGCAACTAACTGGAAGGATCTTTTCCCTAGCAACTAACTGGAAGGATCTTTTCCCTAGCAACTAACTGGAAAGATCTTTTCCCTAGCAACTAACTGGAAAGATCTTTTCCCTAGCAACTAACTGGAAAGATCTTTTCCCTAGCAACTAACTGGAAGGATCTTTTCCCTAGCAACTAACTGGAAGGATCTTTTCCCTAGCAACTAACTGGAAGGATCTTTTCCCTAGCAACTAACTGGAAGGATCTTTTCCCTAGCAACTAACTGGAAGGATCTTTTCCCTAGCAACTAACTGGAAAGATCTTTTCCATAGCAACTAACTGGAAGGATCTTTTCCCTAGCAACTAACTGGAAGGATCTTTCCCTAGCAACAAACTGGGAGGGATATTTTCCCTAGCAACAAACTGGAAGGATCTTTTCCTTAGCAACTAACTGAGGGGGGTATTTTCCCTAGCAACAAACTGGAAGGATCTTTTCCTTAGCAACTAACTGAGTGGGGTATTTTCCCTAGCAACAAACTGGGAGGGATATTTTCCCTAGCAACAAACTGGGAGGGATATTTTCCCTAGCAACAAACTGGGAGGGATATTTTCCCTAGCAACAAACTGGGAGGGATATTTTCCCTAGCAACTAACTGGAAGGATCTTTTCCCTAGCAACAAACTGGAAGGATCTTTTCCTTAGCAACTAACTGAGGGGGGTATTTTCCCTAGCAACAAACTGGGAGGGATATTTTCCCTAGCAACAAACTGGGAGGGATATTTTCCCTAGCAACAAACTGGGAGGGATATTTTCCCTAGCAACAAACTGGGAGGGATATTTTCCCTAGCAACAAACTGAGAGGGTATTTTCCCTAACAACAAACTGGGAGGGATATTTTCCCTAGCAACTAACTGAGGGGGGTATTTTCCCTAGCAACAAACTGGGAGGGATATTTTCCCTAGCAACAAACTGGGAGCGATATTTTCTCTAGTAACAAACAAGAAGAGATTGATTTCGTTTTCAAGAAGAAACAAATATTGTTTCCTTGCTAGCTGCTCCAATAGAACAAGAGTTCAGTTTGGACCTAAAAGCAAAGAAAAATGTCGAGCTGCTAATATTGTCTGTAGGTTTATTGGTACAGGTTGCATCACGAAAGAGAGAAAAGTTTTGCCAAATTCGTTCAACCAGGAATATAAAAAATAGTTGAATAAATATAAGAAGAAAAACAGCAGAACAGACAGTGATGCGCCATTAAATAGATCTTCTGCACCAGATACTTGTAATAAGCGCACAGCCAATGATAATGAACAGAACATATAGGACCAGAGGGAGACATTTTCATTGAAAATCGAAAATCTATTTAAGCAACAAAAAACTAGGGACTGTGAGCTACCAGTCCTTGTGATCAGACTTCAGATGAAGAGTTTGAAGTTTGAAGGGAGTTTGAATCTCATACCAATCAAATCATGTGTATCCTTGAGCAGGGCACTTCCCGGTCTAACTAGATTAGGCGCCATATCCAGGCCATAGACAAAACGGTAGTTTTCCGCTAGACCAGGCCTTCAAACAACCTTTAACTTCACCTCCTGCTCAAGGTATGAGGTTCATACATCAAGAAAAAATCCAAGAACCATTAGAAGGAGGGGACACTTCGTTTCTTGGAAATAATTATCAAGGACTAATTTTCACGCCAAACTGTACCGGCGAGACTGGAACTTTTCGCTTTTTTACATTAGAATATTGATAACTTTTCATTAGAAGCAGATCCAATGCTGTTCTTTTAATAAATATATCTTGCAAAACATGTTGCTTTAACGACTTATTTAATTTTTAAAGAAAGCTTCATTCTTGAATAATCTTGAAAATAAGTGAAAAGTTTCTATCTCGCCAGTGCATTTTCCGTGAAAATCTGCCTTTAACAAATTTTCCAAGAAACGAAGTGTCCGGCCGTTCTTCTAGTGGTCCTTAAGAATATCTTGCATGGAAAAAATGGCCGAATAAAGTCGTGTGCTGAATGGCATGCTCTCGCTGTTCTCTAAGAATTGGACTCAGGCCCAATAACTAAAGCGGACAGGGCGAACAATAGAAAGATCACGCCGCCGCACAGCGTGACAGTGCGCACCGAGATTCTTTGGGCTATGAATCGACCGCCCAGTACGGCCAGGCCAGTGCACAGGGCGTGGCCGAGAGTGCCGCCGACAATCACACCGACAACATCGTCTCTAGCGGCCAGAATTATAGTGGCAATCTGGGATCGATCGCCCCATTCAGCTAAGAATGTTAGCGTGAATGACTCAATCAGCACTTTGCTAACCACATTGTAGATGAAGGAGCGTCGGGGACTGCGAATAACGCCAGTCTCCGCGTCCTGTTCGGTGGCAGCAGCCTGGGATTTGCAATATTCTTCGTCGCGTTTCTTTAAATCGGCCTGCACCTCTTCGTATTCTTCTAGGCCCTCGTCCGGCTTCATATAATAGCCTTCGCGCAGCATCTTTAAGCCGAAGATGGCGAATAGGGCGCTGCTAACATAGTAGGTGAACCAGCGCGGAATGACTGTGGTGGCATAGCCCAACACGGCCGATAGGATAGTCATTGTGGCCAGGGCTAGGATGGCTCCGGTGAATACAACCAGCCTGGAGTGCCGCATAGCCATGATGGCGGCAATGAAGAAGGTTTTATCGCCTAGCTCGGATACAATGATAACAGACAGGCTGGCTAGGAATGCGTGGATGAAGCCGAAGCGAGAATTCGACGATTCGATTGAGCCAGCCTTTGGATCGCCCTTTAGGTAGCGCTGTGCACAAGAGATGAGGAGAGGTAGATATTAGAAATTGTCTGTCACTGTAGCAGATTAATAATAACATAATAATAATTGCAGGAGGGATGCGGGCAATGACACATTATTTGGTGACACTAGACCCGCAGCCAGCGAGGAGGCAATTCTGCCCATTCCGCTGACTGCTAAGCACACACGCACATAGGTGTACATCTGCCCTGACTTTCTCATCGTCAGGAAGTGCACACTCTCACTGTGTCTTGGAGGTTGGCTCTAAAGGGCGTAAATTGCGCGACTGAGCCTAAAATGAATGCGGTCTCGCCGCGGAATCGAGCTCGGGGACCTTGGTGTGAGAGGCAAACACTTTAGACAGCTCTGTCACTTATCCCCTCTGTAAGCAGATTGGTAGATGAATTAAATCATTTAATATGGATTTCCATTCGTGACTGTGTAACAAAAAAATCTGGAAGGCAAAATATTATTTTTCCGATTGTGTCAGATTAATTTTATACTGTTATAATGTGGGATGATGCCCTTTTTACAAAAGTAAAGCTGGCCTTTGTATTTTTGTGCAGAAGATTAGGACAAGAAAATGACAATCATAAAATATAGTTCAGAATTGTTTTCGTATTTAAAATCAGGTGAGATTCTACAATTTTGATAAAAATAAAGAATGCAAGAAAAATATCTAGCAAGCCAAACTATATGTTGAAGTAGAAAACTAGTAATTAAAAAACTGGATAAAAGACAAGAGTATTTATGACTAATAATAAGAAAAAGAAAATTGAGTCTCTCTCTGCCGTCTGAATTGGTGAGTCTTTAGAACAATGGCTCCAAAGCGAACAATAGAAAGAACAGACCGCCGCAAAATGTGACCAGGCGAACAGACAGTCGCTTAGCAACTAGACTGCCGCACAGGACAGCCAAACCGGTGCATAGGGCGTGGCCAATAGTGCCGCCGACAATCACGCCGACGGTGCTGTCTCTGGCGGAGAGCAGCAGAGCGGACGCCTGCGATCTATCGCCCCATTCGGCTAGGAAAGTGAGCACGAACGACTCAACTAGAGCGGATCTGTTGCTGTGCTTAGATTGGCGCAGGTCTAGTTCAGCCTCGCGCCACTCTTTCATAGCCTTGCCTGGCGACATTCGCCAAGCTTGCAGCAATAGGCTAATGCCGAATATAGTGAATATGATAATGCCTATAGCGGCTATGCACCAGTGGGGCAGGCGGCCGAGTCCACTAAACAGGTAGCCTAGGCCAGCTGAGATCACATTAATGCCAGCCTCAGCTGCTAGGGAGCCAGAAAACACAGCTAGTTTGGCATTGTGTTTGACAGCCAATAGGCAGGCTAAGAAGAATGTGTTGTCGCCGATTTCCGAGACAGCGATGGCTGAAGCGGCGGACAGAGCTGCTGAGATGATCGACTGGTGCTCAGACTGACAACGATTTAAGCAGCAACAGAGGAGAGGTTGACAACAGAAAAGGGGAAACACCTTGCTTTAAACAGCACGATTCTCACACCAACAAACACAGACAAGGAACTAAGTAGTTACTGTCTACTGTGTGCAACTGATGTCGCTTGCACTATTCTTTAGAAAATTAAGAAAATCCCAATATAAATCGCCAGATATCAGTGGGTGGGTATGATAGGTTGATCTGAGGGTGAGGCTGGTGAATCAGTGGGTGAGGCTGGTGAATCTGAGGGTGAGGCTGGTGAATCAGTGGGTGAGGCTGGTGAATCAGTGGGTGAGGCTGGTGGGTCTGTGGGTGAGGCTGGTGAATCATAGAGTGAGGCTGATTGGTCTGTGGGTGAGGCTGATGAATCTGTGGGTGAGGCTGATGAATCTGTGGGTGAGGCTGGTGAATCAGTGGGTGAGGCTGGTGAATCAGTGGGTGAGGCTTGTGAATCAGTGGGTGAGGCTGGTGAATCAGTGGGTGAGACTGGTGAATCAGTGGGTGAGGCTGGTGAATCAGTGGGTGAGGCTTGTGAATCAGTGGGTGAGGCTGGTGAATCAGTGGGTGAGACTGGTGAATCAGTGGGTGAGGCTGCTGAATCAGTGGGTGAGACTGGTGAATCAGTGGGTGAGACTGGTGAATCAGTGGGTGAGGCTGCTGAATCAGTGGGTGAGACTGGTGAATCAGTGGGTGAGACTGGTGAATCAGTGGGTGAGACTGGTGAATCAGTGGGTGAGGCTGGTGAATCAGTGGGTGAGGCTTGTGAATCAGTGGGTGAGGCTGGTGAATCAGTGGGTGAGACTGGTGAATCAGTGGGTGAGGCTGCTGAATCAGTGGGTGAGACTGGTGAATCAGTGGGTGAGACTGGTGAATCAGTGGGTGAGGCTGCTGAATCAGTGGGTGAGACTGGTGAATCAGTGGGTGAGACTGGTGAATCAGTGGGTGAGGCTTGTAAATGTTTGTATGTGAGGGAAAAGTTTGTAATTTTGTAATTGTGTACATTTTTGTAAATTTATCTTGATCAAAAAACTCAACTGCCAAGGGGCAAAAATAATTTATTTTGTAGCTGACACCACAAAGCAGAACATAGGTTTAGTCAATAAGTATTTATTATCAAGTAAATAGAAAAATAATATACTAATAATATAAAAAAAATATTTATTATGACGCTATTGATCATGGAAATGACAGTCACTAGATATATGAGAGATTAATAAGAAATAAGAAATTATTTTGTCCTAATCAATCACTGACCTATGAACATTGATATAATTTATGCCAAGAAACCATTATTTCATAGTCTTTAGATTGTTTTTGAGAGTGTTCAAGATACACTGTTGGTGGCACACTATTGTTAGAACCTGCACACTTCTATGATGTTGCCTTTGTACTATCTAAATATATTTTATAGCATATTTTTGGCAGTGTTATAAAGCAACAGCAAGTCCTATAAAGTTGATAGTCATAGTCAGGAGTACATAAAAGTTGGGATAAAAAATACAAGTACAAAAAACAAGGAAATTAAGCATTTATTATATAAACAAACATACATGCGCAACCTCCCAAATCTTAAGCCGGCCATGCAACTTAGTTTTTGCTCTATTTACGACTTAGTTTGCTCTCATTTGCGACGTAGTTTGTTTCAGTGCTCTATTTATGACTTAGTTTGCTCTCATTTGCTCTCTTTTTCTCTCCCTTTTTTCCTTTTCTTCATGCCTTCCTTTTTTGTCCCTTGGCCCCCCTTTGATTTTTTTGTGCTTGGTTGATTGGTTTTTGCCACATACCTTGCTTGGCCCTTGTTTCACCCAGCCGGCCAGGTGTTGCGCATGTATGTAAACAAAGCCAAAATATGAATGTCTTTTAACATTTCAGATGAATCAACTAACTGTAAAACTCTATCAATGTTGAAGAGAAACATATTATACATCATTATACTATTATACTAATTTGAAAGTTGAATAAATTATCTGCAAGCTGAGGCATGATATGCAATGAAGCATTAAAGGGAAAGAAAGATATTGATGTTTCAGCAGAAATTTTTATCACAAAAGCATACTTTTTAACAGCGTTTTTTCAGTATATACTTTAGACGAAGATTGTATGTGGTTGCTTTCCAATTAAATTACCATAAATGTAGTTATTTATACAGCATGAAAAATGCTTTCAAATGACATAATTCATGATAGATCACTCTTTAAAATAAGATTAAACCACTCACTCAAATTTTAAAACCGAACATCAAATTCTCTGTTTGGTTTGAAGATACATGAAAATCATTGTTTGGTTTTAGATGAAAAACATGAATAACTTTTTTCTATTTGACAAAATTGCAAAAGCAGATACTATTTAGAAAGACAAAACTGTTTTCTATAACTTGGCTTTTGATTTATCATGATATCTTAAATAGAGAATCTGTAGCTTAGGTTTGAAGTTAAAAAAATGCATATTCTTGTTCGGTTGATGATACATTACCCGATTTAATTAATTCTTTATAAGTGTGCATAGTTAAAATGGAAGGCTGTTTTTTAGCATATTTAGGTGAAAAAATAGTTGTCACCAATCTGACTAATTGTGTCACTGAAATGACTGTCACCAAAATGTCTTGTCACCGAAATGACCTGGGACCAAAAACTACAAATTTGAATCAAATAGTTCACATTTGTCTACATATATATGAAGTTCAATACCATGACTAAGAAATAAAAAACCAAATTAGCAATTAGTAATTACCCATCTCAATATTTAAATTAGGCAAAACATTAGGAGACATTAAGGAGGTTATAGTTGAAATTTATATTATTGTATATTGAGGAGATCATGACATAAAAAGACCCTGATATGCAGTCTTGACTTCTATACAAAGTAAAAATAATGCGTTAAACAGCACCAAATAATAATTAAATAGAAACCATAGAAATGAGTAATAAAATGGAAGAAAAACTAACTTACTTCTGCTTTCTCATTTGCTTTCAGGGCATTCTTAATTTTGTTTTTGACATTGTAGAAAAAAGAGTTTGCCTCGGACTTTGTATCTTCTTGCTTGTCACTGTTTTGAGAACCTTTGTCATTTTCTTTGGCTTTAACATGGGATATGATAGAAACAAGAAATAAGGCTGTTATCAGAACTACAACAGCGCGACGAAAGTAACACACCATGTTGAGTTTCGGGAATAAACTGATTTATAGAAGTATTCAAGTTTTTAAACTAATTAGTAACGAATGAAAATCTATTAAACTAACTATTTTTTACTGTCGAAAACCTGTGCTGATTCTGTTGAAGTGGATGTAAGTGCTAGGTAGGACAAGTTTGTATTCGTTACGAAGTTACCAATCAAGCACTTTTTACGTATTAATTTCCCGATTGACATTTACATTCACATTCACATTCAAACAAGAGTATTGTAACTTAAAAAATAACCATTCAATAACAGCGAAACTTACAAGATCTTCTGATGCAACTAAGATAACGTTCCAAAATAAATATACTTTATTTTTGTCAATGCATAAAATAATTACACAGCTTTGAAGTTTGTTCCTATCTCCGCAGTGTATTTTCTTGTACTTTCAAAAAGACACTACTGCGTCAATCGCAATGAAAATTTACAAATTTACGAATCTGTTTCGTATCTCCGTGTCTGCCAGCGAATGTCAAGCTGGCTCCCAAAAATACACTTACGGAGATACGAAACACACTTTAACCTTGAATAACCCACAGACGCTTTTATGAATCAGTCTGAAATTTTACACATCTAAATCTAATCAACTCGATTGTATCAGAGGTTTTGTAAATTTTCATTTCGATTGACGCAATACTCGTAGAAGTGTTCGGATGAGTTCAAACCGCTCACAATGGTTTCTTCAGTCCTAGCTGACTGAAAATCCCTGCTGCATGTAGTCGCCCAATTAGTACAGGTGACCCTCACACTGTATGACAAATAATAGCCAGCAACAGGGCAAAAGGAATGCACTTTAAGAAACATGAGACTGGTCTGGCTTATTTTGTGTAAATTGGGTACTTATGATGATGAGCAAGAAGCAGTGCTGATTTTGGACCCATAAGACGTCTGATCGACTGCCTAAGGCTGCACGAGTTGCATGGTCTAACTAAGGAAACTGTGCTGCATTTCTTCGTCAGAGATGGGCCAAGTCAGGACCAAATTTTGAGATGTCTCAATGAGATGTCTTGGACCTGAAATACAAGCTAGAAGTAGGTAAAAATCTTTAAAATTAAAGAAAGGAAATGTTTAAACCTATTTTTAATTGCATGCTTCGAAAAACTGTTCTCACACACTCCCTGTTTTCAGAGAGTGTTTTGTTTCGTCCAGTCCATAGCAACAGGTCGTCGGTAACAGATTCGACAAGAACTGAGTGGGTCGAAACAATGATAAAGGCGAGAGCGCATCAGAGCTGCTTGGATTGGAAAGTGTCAGTTGAGACGCAGAACTCTGCCAAATTCCTTATAAATTTCAGCTGAGCAGCAACCAGCGAATCTAGCAACTCGACTGAAACCCTAGCAACTCGACTCGAACCCTAGCAACTCGACTCAAACCCTAGCAACTCGACTCAAACCCTAGCAACTCGACTCAAACCCTAGCAACTCGACTCAAACCCCAGCAACTGGACTCAAAGGTTCCGGCTAGCGAACAGTCGAGCCAAGACTCGAAGAGCAGATCCGAAAGAAGCGAAAGCAACTACGACTTCAATTTCATGGCTGTTTAACCAGCTCATAACTCTACTATGTCCTATCAAACATTGACTGCTTGCGAATCTGGGAGTAGCGAATAGTTAAAAAAGTCAAACAGCAGCTACTTTCAGTGCTGTTTGCTGCTGCCTGTGGGAATTCTCCTTTGACGGTTCTGCCTTGCGAGGGCCGCTGGGCCCGCTCTGCTCAAACAGAAGGCAATCACGCCTCTGCAATGCATCCTACAGAAAATGTACGAGCGTAGGACTGTTCCAGATTTGCTCAGAAGGCTTGCAAATAAAGTTCCATTAACTTTCAGCAGTTCCTATTTCGCAGATGAAACTCAAATCCATTTGATGCTGGGACCCCGACAACTCAATGCTATTTAATGCGTATGGCAGAGACCGCTTACCTGTCTTCATGCAGTCGCACTCTGACACCACCAGAGTCCGATTTGAGCTGACTGCGAAATTCACAATGGGATTGACGGTGCTAGCTGCTCTGCTGCTTGTTTGCACCACCGGTGAGTACTGCTGCTGCTGCTTTCGTCTGGGGGAAATCTTTAGCCAGTCCTGCAACTGCACAATGTGGCTACTGCAGTGTGGATCGCTGACCAGCTCAGAACAGGTTGCGGGCAATGGGCTGCGTCAGAGGGCTGCGGGCAATGGCACATCATTTGGTGACAGTAGACCCAGAGCCAGCGAGGAGGCAATTCTGCCCGTTTCGCTGACTCTTAAGTACACAAGCACACAGCTACCGTACGCAGGCACACTCACACAGGATGTTTAAATCTGTCAATTTTTTTTCATCGTCAGGTAGTGTACACACTCACTGTGTCTTGGAGCTTGGAATGTGGCGAATGGTGCCCAGGACCTTGGTACGAAGGGCATGCGTGTTAGACAGCATGCCACTCAGTTCCCGGCTTCCATCTCAAGAGAGTTATTTTTAAGGGCTCGGAATTTTGTTGCTGCTGACAAATCTGCTATCCACGAGTTCCTATAAAGTTTGGCAATGTCTCTCGCAGAAGCGCAGCTTATCGAGTTTCATATACATATTCTTTCACCCCCGCAATGTGATGCAGTGACGCAAGCTGCTACCGGAAGGCGATTCGAACTTGAGACCAGTGGCTTCATCGCTCTGAATGACTCGGTGAGCAGCAGTGTGCTCAACCAGTCCGGGTTCCGCTCGGCTGCCGAGTGCCTGTACTGGTGCGATGACAGAGGCTGCGCTGCCGCAGTGCTGAATGAGACCAGCCGCGTCTGCCAGATGCTCGTCATCAACGACGAGTCGTCGGGTCAGCTTGGGCCGAACGGCAGTCACGTGACGAGGCAGCTGGGCTCGCCAACCGATGGAGCCGTGAGGCTGTGGAAGGCGGATGACTTCGAGCAGCAGCTTCGGTCGCGACTTTTCTGGCGAGTTTTTGAGAGTGAGTCAGCTGAAATCTGGTATAGAAAAATCCCAGCGGGTGGCTGTGGCTCCATAGAAGACCAGAAGCAATGTCCAGCTGATACTGGGATTGGGATTGTGGAATGGAGTTTGGGTTGTGGGAAAATGACGTGTGTTTGACAAGGCGCGTTTATGGTGCGTATTTATTGATTAGCAAGTTCAAAGGTTCTAAACGAAACTGAAAGTAGGCTCGAGGTCTTAAGACATCGCCGTTGGCGCGCAACCATGAGGTGAGTGGGTCTGCTATAAACTCGGGTGCGGTGTCCGACACTACTGTCTGCGGCGTTTTTGGCAAACGCCAAATCGTGTGAATACGGTTCTGAGGCAATGCATGACGGAATCGGTTGCCCGGTCGCGGCATGGGAAGGCCTCTATCCAACGTGAGAAAGAGTCCAGGATGACAAAATGTTATCGGTGTTATTTACGTAGGCCCAATCCATATGAATGCGCGCTGGAATGCGGTAGCCTGACGGTGACCAAAGATCACTGTCTTGACCATTATGTGGGTGTAGCTGATTGCAGCCGGGGCAACGCTGCACGAGTTTGGTGACGTTTGCATTTGGCTGAAAGCTGCCAGCCGGGCCGTCCTGCACCTCAGAACCCGGGAGTGCAGCCACCTCGGAGGCGGAATCTTTTCTTCCGTCGTCCCTCCCAGGCAAGTCACCAACTGGTTGCTCATTGCCGTCAGGTAGTGGGCGGATCTGATCCCGATGAGCGAGCACCGGCCGACCATCCTCTCGGGTGACCACGGCGGTGTTGTGCCCAGCCTGTACCACGAAACGCGCAGACTCCGTAGGGCTGCTGGCACGAGCCTGGTAGATGACAGGCGCATCGACACTGAACGTCAGGGTCAGTGGGCTCCTCAGTTGTCTGCCCATCAGCGCTGACGGACTGCCTCGGCCGTCGCTCCTCGGAGTCGCCCTGTAGTTCAGCAGCAGCTTGGCCAGATACGCATCAAAAGATCCGCGGTGCACCGGAAATGCCACCAGACCCCGTTTGACAGTCTGGACCATCCGCTCTGCTAGGCCGTTGGACTCCGGGTGGTACGGTGGTGAGTGTATCTGCGAGCAGCCGATTCTCCGCAGCCAGTCGCGCAGCTCGCCGTCGCAGAATTCGGCCGCGTTGTCCGAGACCAGCGTGCATGGGACACCCAGCCTGGAGAAGATGGCCCGCAGAGTGCGCAACGTTGTCTGGGCGCTCCGGTCTGGTACTCGAACCGCCTCCGGCCAGCCAGAAAACGCGTCCACGACGATCAACAGATAGCCGACACCAGGCACGTGCGCGTGGTCCATGTGCACTCGTTGCCATGCGGCGCTTTCCGCGGGCCAGGTGTGGGTGGCGCGAGCCGGTGGAGTCCGGATCTCCGTGCATTTTGCGCATTGCTTGACGTAGCGTTCCACATCGTCGCAGTGTCCGGGCCACCAGGCTTCTCTCTTCAACCGGTTTCGTGTCGCCAGCGCTCCGCTGTGGGAGTCTCCATGCGCCGCTTGAAGGACTCGAGAGCGCAGCCTTGCCGGAGGCACGATCAGGTCTCCCAGACAGATGATGCCATCTTCCACCGTCAGTTGTTGCCGGACACTCTTGTACGGCCGTTCTGCCGCCGAGCAGTTGCTCCAGACGTTGTTCTTGATTCGCTGTCGGATGCTTCGTAGCACAGGGTCATCGTCAGTCGCCTGTTGAATTTCGTTTCGCTTCAGCACGTCAGTCTCAGTCCAATGAACGAAGCGACTCACCTCCACTTTATGATTTTCGAACGAATCCTCAAACTCCAGTCTGGACATAGCATCGACGTGTGGAATGCAACTGCCACGAACATAGACAATGTCGTAGTCGAATGCAGCCAACTGGATAGCCCAGCGCATGATCCTGGCCGATGTCACCTTTGGCAGCTCCTTCGACGGACTGAAGATAAACTCGAGCGGCTGATGATCGCAGTTTAGCGTGAACTTGGCTCCCAGCAGAAAGTGCCTCGCTCGCTGTGTCGCCCACAAGATGGCCAGAGCCTCCCTCTCGATGTTGGAATAGTTTTGCTCGGCTGCCGTCAGCCGCCTGGAGAGGTAGAGCACTGGGTGGCCGTCTTGCGTGAGGATGGCTGAGACCGCCTTCTCACTAGCGTCCGTAGTCACATTCGTGCGCTTCGTCGGGTAGAAGATCCGGATCACCGGATAGGCCGCCAGCGCCCGTTTAAGTTCGTCGAACGCCTTCTGCTGGTTCGGGCCCCATTTGAACGGTGTCTGGCGACTCCTTAAGGCAGTCAGCGGCTCGACTCGCTCGGAGTAGGCCTGGATGTAGCGGGCGTAGTAGTTCGTCAGCCCTAGGAATGACTCCAGTTCCTTCCGACACGTTGGCGCTTTGGTTTGCAGCACTTTCTCCACCAGCTTGGTGTCCGGCCGGATGCCTTCAGCAGAGATTCGGTATCCCAGAAAGGATATTTCGGTGCTCCTGAAGACGCACTTTTTCTCGTTGATCTCCATCCCTGACTTGCTCAGCTTGGCTAGCAGTTGTTCGACTTTTGCGTCCAGTTCAGCTGCTGTCCGGGCGCCGATGCAGACATCGTCCTGATAGATTACCAGGTTCGTCACCAGACCGCCGATCGTGGCTTCCATGGCAGCTTGGAACTGCGCGCTCGCAGTTTTCACGCCGTAAGGCATCCTCGTCCAGCGCAGCAAACCGATCGGGGTGTTGATGGTGAGGATTTCCCTGGCCGACTCGTCCAGCTCGATCTGGTTGTAGGCGTTCGTCAGATCAACCGTGGCGAAGTGGGACATCCCTGACAGCTCTGTAAAGGCTGTCTCGATGTTCGGGAGCGGGTACGAGTCTGCGCAAATTTGCGGGTTCACACTCACTTTGTAGTCGGCGCAGATCCGCAAGTCGCCGTCCGGTTTCCTCACGATGACGATAGGGGATGCCCACTGGCTGCCTCCGGGGCGGACAGTCTCCAGGATTCCGGCATTGATCAGCTTCCTGAGCTTAGCGATGACCAGCGGTTTCAGGTGGATCGGGACAGGTCGAGCCTCGAAGTAGCTAGGCCGGGCCTGGTCCTTCAGAACGATGCGGGCCCGGAATCCGCGAAGCTTTCCTAGCGTGACTGCCGGTGCTTCCTCGACGTTGTGCAGGGACACGCCGTCCAGGTCGAACTGCAGCAAGTCGGTGCCCAGCAGACCGTGTGTCTTGTTGCAGGCCGCAACGATGATGTCCACGCAGGCGACCTTGTCTTCTAGCTCGACAGCCGCTGTGAAGCTGCCGAGGGTTTTGATGGCTGATCCGTCGAACTGCCTGAGTTGCCGGCGGCATTTCCGCAACTTCGGCTCGCCCAGTTGCTGCCAGAAATTTCTCGGGATGATGCTGGCATCAGAGCCGGAGTCCAGCTGCATCTCCATGCGTTGACCCTCGATCAGCACTGTCTTCAGGCTGCTGGTCTTCTGCTGATGAGTACTACTGACTGTGAAGACGGTGTCGGCCCCAGCTGTTTCCGTGACTTCATGCGCTGCCTTGGTCCCGGATCTGCACACGACCGCGAAATGGTTTCGCTTGCGGCACTTGTTGCAGGTTTTGCCCCAAGCTGGGCAGCGGTCAGGCTGGTGCTGTAGGCCGCAGGCTTTGCAGGCGGTCTTCGGGCCCCCGCGGTTTTTGTCCACGCTGGCGATGGACGCCGGCTCGATCGTCGCTGGCTCCGGTGCCTTCTGTCTCTCCGCTCCGCTGTATTGCTGGATGAGCTCGAGTTGTTGGACAAACTCCACGCTGTTTTCGAGCGTCACCTGTTGCTGTGAGCTCTGGATGTGCTCAAGAATTTTGCTGCGATGCTGTGCATTGTGCAGGCCACTGATCAGCATTGTCTGGATGAGCTCGTCCTCTGCTGACTGTTTGCTGTCTTCGGCGTTCAGCTTGTCGAACTCGCAGAAGCGGGCGGCATCTCGAAGTCTCTGGGCGAAATTTTGTGCTGACTCAGTTGCTTCTTGGCGCAGGGACAAAAACCGAGAGCGCTCGGCAATGATCAGCTTCTTCTTTGTGCGAACCTTTTCCAAGATCAGCTTTCTGATGTCCTCGAAGTTCATCTCCTCCAGCTCTTTTGGTCTCGCCATCACACTTACGACACGAACTGCGCTTACGCCTGCCCTGGCAAGGAACAAGTCCGTCACCTGTCTCTCCTCTGCCGTGTCCTTCAATTTCTTATTGCGGCTCATGGCGGCGAAGCTCCTCAACCAGGCCTCCGTCGTTGCAGGGTCGTCCAGCGGCAGGTCGTCTGCTCGCGATGCCATTGTCGTGTCGTTTAGCGTGACTCTTATGTTTGTTAGTTTGGAGCGAACACGATAATATATTTGTGCATCAGTCACATCACTTATATAGAACGCGAGATACAAGTACAACGTGCGATATTATTGAGCGGTGGCCACGTGCCACACAATAGGCATGTACATTAATAGGTCAGTGAAGAGTTAAAGGACATTGGCCATTGGAGTTAAAGGACACCGTGCCCGCCCACGCTCAGGCTATCAATGCGCCTGGCCGCGATAGACCGACGGCGCCACATAACATTTTTCACCCTTTACGATGAACTGACTAACTGAACAAGATATTCAGCACGTCTTGTCGAAGACCCTGGTGACAAGGACAACTAACATTGTTCTGTGTGAACCTCTATAGCGAATCCCTACTAGTTAAAAACATCAACACAATACAATATAGTGAGCACTAATAACCGGCATGATTTCATGATGAAATTTTGTGAGCAGAAAAATGATGCCTATATTGTTGGTTTTTGCCACCAAAAACTTCGACGAGAATTCTGGAGTTTGTGAGTCTAGAAGTTGTTTCATCAGCTAGAGTGCCGTGTTCTGGATTACCAAGGCGATTGGTTAAATATTTTAGGAGATACAGAAGGAAGAAAAATCTGGGTATTTGAAATACCCCATGTCTTTCGAATGTTAAAGGAAACGGGAAGATAATTTAATTAACGCCCTTGACCCAACTGTAACAGCTTGAGCTTGTGGGGAGAACGTTGGCACTAGAAAAGTTTGTAGTTGAAACCATAGCAAACGAACTTGTAGGGAAAAGTACAACAGAGAGGGATCGACCGATAACAATAATACGAGTATAAAATGAGACCAGCGCTAAAACTGGGTTTCAAAGCACAGCAGAAAAGGAGAGTGGGATTCCTTTGGTGGCAGTCCCGAATCCCAAGGATTAAAAATAACAAGCGAATTTAATAAAGTGATCAGCGAGCAATATTGCAAAACAACGCTGACACAAGCGTGAATAAATGAGGTAAATTAATAGCGAGATAAAATAAAAGAAACATAACTAATAAACTCAGTTGGCGCAGAAAAAGAAGATTGCGAGTTGAGCACAAGAACGGTTGAAAAAGGGGGCTAAAGATAAAAACCAATGAGAAGAAAGAAGACAGGCGGAAAAGTACGGACCAGGAGAGATAAATAAAGCAGAAACAGAACAGAAGGACCAAAATAAAATTTTCATCTTACTTCAACTTAACTTAAATTGCTCTTTTTTAAAGCAATTTTTCAAAGTGCATTGCGGATTAGCTTCTCACACCTGGCTCGTTACATGTGAGCAGCCAATCTCTCACACTGCCGCATCACTATTCGACTCACCAAACAGACAGCAGCTCCGGCCGGAACGGATCGGTTCAGCTCTTCTCCGTGCCTTTCGCTGGCTGCTTCCGCATCGAGGCCTTCGGAGCTGCTGGGGGCAACGCGCGGATGCCTCACGCATTAGGTGGCAGGGGTGCCTCGGCCGCTGGGAGCTTCTGGCTCGCCGCTGGCACGCTAATGAAAATTGTGGTCGGACAGGCCGGTGGCAACTCGGAGTGTGATTTTGGCGCAGGTGGTGGCGGTGGCAGCTTCGTGTACATCAGCAACGGCACTGGCAGTCCTCGGCTGCTCCTGGCTGCTGGAGGAGGCGGAGGGGCATCTAGGTATGTTGGTAAGTGGACTGAAGCTTAGAAGAAAGTGCGCCATTCGAAAATATTTGTTTCTCTCTTAGCAGTCACAGAAACTGAGAGCTTAAAGTTAATAGTTGTTAGTGATCGGAATGGTTTAGGCTGTTGAGTCAGGGCTCATAATGCAGCCTTTGTAGGCCCAGAGCTCAAGCCTTTACTGAATGAGCCTCAGCGACTGGTGCAGTCCCTCCAGGTTCAGCCAGGGTCACAGATAGCAGAGCAGGATCAGCTGTTGCAGCGTCTGTGGCCAGGAGTTGCTGGGCAGGAAGGACCATAGATGCCGAGGGCTCTGATTGGCAGGCGTCACATTCAATGGACTTGAACTTTCAAAGCTGCAGTGCAGCAGATTCAGACAGAAGCAACATGGAGAGCAAATCCTGGCTGACAAGCGGTTAATCGGTAAATTTAATTCTCTTTATTAGCCATCTAAAGCAGTTTGACGAAAAGATTTCCATTCAAGAAAATATGAACACGGATTTCATTGCATCAAAATCAGAGAAACTAAAAGCGATTCAAAACTGTGACTTTAATCATTTTATTCAATCTGCCACGAAACTAGAAATGAAAAGAACTCTCTCAGGTGTTCCTTTGCTCGATCTCACCTGAACTGCCCAAATTTGACCTGGCAAGCACTGAAGCAGCCAACACTTGGCTTGGCTGTTTAAAACATTTTCATTGAACACAGACAAAGTACACTCTATTTCAGCTACTCAGTCCATCGTGAGTATCGAGTAGTATCAGCAGGGTTTTAGCAGACAGATTCGAGGCAGTTGGAGGACAGATCTGCGCATGCTCGAGGAACTCGGAGATCCGCAAATAGGTTGTGAAATTCATGAGATAAAGAATTGAGCAGCTCATATTCGTACTAGCGTAGATTATTTTAGAACTACTGAAAGTGAAAATTGGCTTGTCCGCCAGTTTTACAGACTTTCAGCAATAAATTAGGAAACTGGCAGCTCACCGAGCGGTGTGTCAGCTGAGCTGATTGACAGAAACCATGGAAACCAATGGCGTGTCCACTGAAATCCCAGATGGCGTGAGTGGCGACGGCGGCATCAACGGCACGGACGGCTGGCCGAAGAACGACTGGACTGGCGCTGGAGGAGCTGCCGGTCAGCCGGGTCTGGTGGCGCCCAATCGCCGCAACGACCGCCCCCTCTACTCGTGCGGCGGTGCCGGCGCCGGCTGGCTCGGCTCAGCCCAGCCCAGCAACGAGTCCTTCGCTGATCCCGGAGGTCCCGGTCTGAGCCGCATCGACGGCTGGCTCGGCGGAGCTCGCAGCTCCTCCTGCCCCACTGGCGACGGCGGCTTCGGTGGAGGAGGCGCTGGCGGCGGCTGCTGCGCTGGCGATCGCATCGGTGCTTGCGGCGGAGGCGGCGGATTCAGCGGCGGAGGCGCCAGCTCATACCCGTCCCACTCGGGAGGCGGCGGCGGCTCCTTCTGCAGCGGCTTCGTCTACGCCACCGCCACCGGCGCCAACTCGGAGCCGCAGGGCCGCGTGCTGCTGACCGTGTCTGTGGCCTGCGGCTGACGCTCAGAGCGAGGGGAAGCGCCAATCTGTGCCTCAGGTGGTGACAGGTGGTGACAGGTGGTGACAGGTGGTGACAGGTGGTGACAGTTAATGACAGGTGGTGACAGGTGATGACAGGTGATGACAGGTGGTGACAGGTGGTGACAGGTGGTGACAGGTGGTGACAGGTAGTGACAGGTAGTGACAGGTAGTGACAGGTAGTGACCGGTGATAACAGTCCCTAGTTGACAATGCCTTATCGAATCTTAAAAGATCTGACTTACCAATCTTATAATTTCATGCATGATCGCGTAAGTATTTATTTGGAGAATCTTACCAGATCTTGCAATGTATTGCATGAATGAGATAAGATCTTGCACGAAAAATTAATGATCTTGCAAGAATTGGTAAGATGTTAATGTATTCTTTTACTGCTTCGTACTAAATAAGCCTTTCGCTGCAGTTTAAATCCAACCTTCATTGGCTTAAATTATCAAGAAATACTTCTATAGCTAATTTTTAAACAACCCGGGAGGATCTTATCTTTGTCTTATGTCTATAATCACGTAAATTTATAAATAAATTAAAATATGAATTTTTGAATGTCAAAATAAATGAATAAGATTGAATAACAACTGCAGTAAAAATTGCTATTAAACGAGCCTGTATAAAATATGATGCTACACTGGCAACACCCAAAATGGAATTTAAAGGATTTTTGTGTCAATATAAAGATGCAATAAATCCTTGCATTCATAAGATTTGCTCTTATAAATAATTTGCCATTTGTACTATTTCAGTAATATCATGCCCTGGTGCCATTTGTAGTGCAGTGTTGCAAGTGTAGACATTTTACAAACAGATCATAATTACACCGTGGTATTCCGTTGTATAATGGAAAATAAAATATAAGTACATCTATGCAACAAATGGCAAAATAAATGGTATATGAAAGATAGGCCTACAGCTAAATAAAAAGCATTAGAATTTCATAAAAACGTCTGTAATTGTTACAATAAAATGAACATGCCGTCATTATCAATCACAATCACAAGTTCCGTTTTACCACTTTCGAATCCGGCAAACGATTGACATCGCGTAGAAACCGGCAAACGATTGAATCTCCCAGTGGGCTGCCAACTGAAAAGAATGTGCAGTAAGCAAAAAATCTGCAGCGTTTAAGAGACAAGAGAACATTTTTAACAAGAATAACAAAACAACTTACGTGCAGAATTTAGTTGTGCTCATTTAGAGTCATTACCGGAACAACAAAATCCAGTTTGGTTTTTGCCAATGGTACCAAGATGCATTTTCATTTTAGATACTTCCAAATGACTTCAACCTGGTTTCCATAGCTGCCCCAATGCTGGACTAGGAATAAGTGAAGAAAGGTTAAGTTTAATTATATATAGAATTTTTAATCTAACAAAATATCAACAAACACGGAAAAATATCTTGAAATAAGATTGGCTTGAAAAAGTAAAAATGTATATTTTATCTTTATATCTAACTTTTTCTTGTGATTTAGGGCCTTGAATCTTGGGATCCTGATTGTGATAACTAGTTCTAATAATGAAAAACTCTAAATACAAAGGGCCCGTTCTATAAAGCTTGCGTATCTCTAAGTTCAAACTTACGCTGCCGCAATGTCGTAAAGTGTTCGGTGAAGCCATCGTATCTTAAGATCGTTCTTAGATTTAAGAAGCTTCTTAAGTCACCGCACGTGCGTAAATTTGCGTTCGGTGAATCTTTCCTAAGTCACAGCGGCCTCCTAAGTACCGTCGTAAATCTAAGACAGGTCGGACCTGTCGTAAGTAACTTTTGCAGTGAAGACACCAATAAAGCAAGCACAAATGATTATTTATATAAAGACTGTAGAAACTGTTTCAACATAGTTTTGTTTTTAAAAGTGAGTAGCAGGAAATAGCAATCGTCCTATAATGGTTCACGGTGGCAGCAGCTGCATTATTCGCTGTCTCTCAGCTCGACCAGCAGCCGTGTCCTCAGCTGGTGCAGCTGGATTTTCAACTGCTGCTTCTATGGCCAGCGGTAGAGCTTCAGGCGGAAGTGGAACAGCTCTGGCCATCGCAAAATTGTGCAGCACGCAGCATGCCACGATAATGCTGCACACCTTGCTCGGATGAAACTGCAGAGCTCCTCCGCTGTGATCTAGACATCGAAATCTCGATTTCAGAACACCGAATGCCCTTTCGATAGTCACTCGAGTTCTACTCAGTCGCCTGTTGAAGTTTTGCTCGGAATTCGTCTGTGGGTCCCTGAACGGCGTCATCAGAAACGGTCGGAGCGGATAGCCCGCATCTCCAACCAAGAAGCCGGCGACAATCCCATCAGCGAGGAGGTCCTTCAGCGCAGATTGCTGAAAGATGAAGGAGTCGTGGCTGCTGCCGGGCCAACGTGCGACAACGTTGGTGAATGAGAGATTGGCAGTGCAGACTGCCTGAACATTGATCGAGTGAAATCCTTTCCGATTGATGAAGACTCCACCGTCGTCGATAGGACGCCGGATGCGGATGTGCGTGCAGTCGATGGCTCCAAGCACCTGGGGCACTCCGGCAATGTCAAAAAATGACCGAGCTGAAGCTGCCGCCGCCTGCTGATTGCATGGAAACGAAATGTGAGCAGGCGCCATGTCCTGAAGCAGCTTGCAAACGTCGGTGACAACTCCTGACGCTGTCACGCAACTGCAGTTGAAAACGTCCCCAATGACTCTGAGGAAGCTGCCCGTTGCAAAAAAGCGCATAGCCAGGCAAACCTGCAGCTCGACGGAAACTGCTCTGTTGCGACGCGTCTGACGTTGCAGTTGCGGCCGCAGCAGCTCAATGAGCTCGAGCAATGGTTGCCGTGGCAGCCGGTACCGCTCGAAAATCTCCTGATCAGTGAAGTCGAGAGGGTCGAGTCGATCCCGAAATCGTCTCTCAGTTCTCAAGGTGTGCTGAGCGAGTGTCAAGTCTAAGAAATTCATTTGGTGACTCTGGCATTCCATTAAACTAGGTCTCCTATATTTCGGCTGGGGCTCAATTCCTTCAATTCTAAAGGAAAGAATTGTTTAACTGATTAAGTTAAAACCGATTTAACCAAGTGTGGGTTGTAAAAACGGGAGCAGCAGGTGGTCATAAATTCCCCAGCCAATCAGATATATGTAAGTCATCCTTTGTGAAATGCCGCCTCAGGCCGACCTGAGGATAATTGCGCGCCGGGCTGGTTTATAACTTTCGCATCACCTCATTGATCTTTCCGCCAATGAATGCAATCCATACTCCGCAACATTGAAACGCATCACCTTCTCTCTCGTTAACGCCTCTCTCTCTCTAACACTAACGTAACAACCTTAGCACCCCCGCAGGCTGCGGGTGTTAGAGAGAGAAGGTGATGCGCCAATCAAAGTCAATGGAGTAGCAATATAAGGGCTGAACGAAGATAAGCAGATCCTTGTGAATGTGCCAGACAAGCCATGAGTTCCAACGCAGCTCTGAAACGCGCGGCCAACTGGTCCATGATCGAAATCGAGACACTGCAGGAGGCAACGACCAAGCGCAAAAATTACTTGGAGAGCTCCGCTAATACTGTCGAAGCAAATTTACGCAAAAAACGCGGATGGCAGCAAATTGCCGATATCGTGAATTCAGTCGGCGGACAAGGACGATCAGCCGAGAACTGCCGCAAGCGGTGGTCCGATTTCAAGAGTCAACTGAAGCACAAGGTCGCCAGCATCCGCAAGGAGCAAGCTAAGACAGGAGGCGGTCCGTCGCAGGCCCCGCAGTTGTCGAGCTTCGAGGAGAAGGCTGCGCAGTCGATCCGACCCCAGGTCGTGGAAGGTGTGCCATTCGGTGTTGACACGTTGCAGTTGCCTGCATCTAAGGGACAGGCTGCGTCATCAAGCTCGGTGGCTGCTAGTTCACCTGCTGGTAAATCTGTCGAAGAGGTTGGCAGATGTGCATCGCCTGAGTACGACACTGCCGACGATGGAGACAGCGAAGAGTCTGCTGCCACCCCTGCTGCCGCTTCTACTGCCAAGAACAAGAAGCGTCAGACAGATCAAAGCAAGCTTGAGCTGATTGGATCCTTGGAAACAAAACGTCTCCGGGTGGAGGAAGACCGACTGAAGATCGAAACTGACCGATTTTTCGTCGAGAAAGAGAGGCTGCAGATCGAGGGGGAGCGTCTACGCATTGAGCAGGAGAGACTGGCGATCGAAAAGGAGACAAGAAAGAATTTTGATAGTAGGCAATTGGTCCATTTTAATGACGTGTAGGCCTTCTTTCTCTGAGTATCAAGGACCTGTGTCTTTTTTTAATGTGTTGTGGCAACTGTAGTTAAATATAATGGTGTTGTGAACCAAGGGCAATACAGTATTGCCGTTCGATATTTTTGTCTATTGATATGAAAATGTGAGTGTCATTCGTTACTTGAATTACTTAATAAGTACAGCATGCGTCTCAAAGATAACTAAAAAGGGACGGTAAAAATTCCGCTTACGGTAAAAGTAAGACGCCAGTGCTAAAGTTTGATCGCAGCCCCTGCGTAAGTTACGACGCATCTGCGAAAGTTTCTCCGAACGCACGTAAGAACATTCTCAGACAGTTCTTAGTTCTCGTGCGTAAGTTAGAGCGTACGACGGAACTTACGAAAGCTTTATAGAACGGGCCCAAATATTTTAACAAAAATTGTATAAAATATACTATAATTATTGTAATACCCTCTAAATTTATCAGTATAGTCTTTATAGACAGGGGGCGGTGGAACATTTTTTCTAGGGGTGGCAGAAGCCATAGTCAGGAAGGTGGCCTTTTTCGTCGAAAATTCCGGCGTGCAAAGGCATAGCCAAAGATATTCGGCGTACATTCGGCGTACATTTGGTCTGCCTTGCAACAGTTGGCGTACATTCAGCATATGCCATGTACGCCGCAAATATGTGGCATGATATGGGATATAAGGTTGGCATATGAGGCAGTGCTAATTCTCTATTATGTCTACCGTATATTCTTATTCAAATCTCTGCCAAAACTTTACGGTAATCTTTGGGTGTGTTCGAGTTGCTAAGAATGAGTTAAAATACTTAAAATGAAATAGTCGTACTTCGCCAAATGGGTTATACAGACGCACTACTGCCCTGTGACGGGCGTCACCCAAAATCAGTCTGAGTCACTTAATGCCGTGTTTCTACGCGGGGAAAAAATAGAAAAACGTCCCTTGACGATTGCATCTTTAGTCTTTACCAAGCATCAGTCTTCTACAAAAACGAAATTCTTCATGGTCTCTGTGGCCTAGGCGAGTATGTTCTGAAACCCGAGTATCAGTATATGAAACAAACACCAGATACCGTGGTGCCTTCTCCAGCGATATCACTTGAACAAATCGCAGTTACAATCAAGATCCGCAAGATTAGCAAATATCACGTGACAATTTTGCGCAATACTTTAAGCTCGTCATCGGTTCCGAGCTCCTCTAAAGATACTGGCAGTAGTAGGGGTTAACAGAACACGGCCGACAGAGCGGAGATAGGAGGCAGGGTAATGCATTAAGATAGGGATGGAAGCACTTATCTCATTACAAGGGGTACGGCTAACACTGCAGAGATAGGATGATAGGCCGGTTGTTTTCTTTGCACTAGAATGGGAGTGGATATTAAATAATTCGTCACGTTGAAGAGTCAGCTAGCTGAAATAAAAAGGACACATGCCATCATTCTCTATATGGGAATTGTGCGAAAGCCTGAAATCCAGGGCTACTGGGGCTACCAGCAGATTCCACGACAGCCAGTTGTTCCAAAGCGAAAGCTGCTGTCACGGAACCGATTTCAGCAGATTCTTTCATATCTGAGGTTCTATGATTGCCGCGACGCCGACGCTACAGATCCACTGCACAAAATCCGGCCATTTCTTAACAGCTTTCGGCAAGCATGTCAGAGCAACTTTATACCGGGCAGGGATATAGCAGTTGATGAGGAACTAGTTCATCACAAAGGCAGGGTGGCATTTAAGCAGTATATCCCGACCAAGCGTGCTAGGTATGATATAAAGACCTACTGCCTGTGTGACTCGAAAACCGGCTACCTGTGGAATGTCCTAGTCCACTCAACATCTGAAGAAAACAACAAATTCGGCTCAGAGTTCAGTGGCCACAATCTGTCCATAGCGAGCGCATCGTCGCTGAGCTTTCCAAAGACCTGTTCGATCTTAGTCATCGAATATTCGTTGACAGCTTTTTCTGTTCTTATCGCTTAGCAATGTTCCTCCTTGAGCAAAAAACTGACGGGAACCATTCGCTGCAACCGAGGCATCCCGCCGGAGCTCCTCCAACTGCCAACACCGGCTCCATCACATCGCTACATGCGTAGCGGCGATGTCATGACTGTCAAAGTATCGGACCGGAAGGCAAGCGGGGTTAAAACTCTGTACCTCATCGATACGTTCGGAACAGCAAAGAGCATTGAGCGTCAACGAGTTCGAAAAGGAGGCCAGGTCGAAGTGATCCGCAAGCCAGTGACAGTGATTGATTACAAAAAGTCAATGGGCGGTGTTGACAGACTGGACTCTGCACTTCAGCCATACCATCCGACCAGGAAGATGTACCGCTGGCACCAGAAGCTCGGCATTCATTTCCTGCTGCAGCTGGCGCACAATTCGTGGATCTTTTACCACCTGTCAGGCGGCACACGCAAGTTTTTGAATTTTGTGGAGCAGCTGGTTGTTGTCCTCATCGACAGCACTGGGCCAGGCAAGAAGCGGTGCTTTCGCCCTGCGCATGCAGCTGCTGGACCTGCTGGCTCGCATCTTCCCTTCAAGCTGGCTGCGACGCCTGGAAACCAGCGTCCCGCTCGTCGCTGCAGTTTGCTATCAAAACGGCAGATGGCAATCGCACTTTCTTCAGCTGCCAGGAGTGCCCCGGTCAGCCTGGCCTCTGTGTCCCCGAATGCTTTCGTCAATGGAACAGCCGCAACAGCAACAGCGCGAGCTCATCGTCGGTGACTTCAATCTGCACCACACCAGCTGGGGCAGCGAGCCAGACCAAGGCCCAGAAGGCGCAGCTCAGGCCCAATGCCTCATCAACTGGTGCAGCTCTACGAGTTACCACATCCTGAACAGCGGCGACCACACATGCACCGACCGCAAATCCGGTCGCACCAGCGTGCCTGATCTCTCCATAGCGAGCCAGTCCATCGCCAACCTGTGCAAATGGCAGCCCCTTTGTGAGCTAGGCTCCGATCACAAGCCCATCCTCATCACTGTCGACGAGTCTCGGGAAACGCTGACCTCCCGCCCGCGCTTCGGGTGGGCCTGGAAGAAAGCGGACTGGACCAGTTACCAGACCCAACTTGAGAGCCTCCAGAGTGACCTTCACAAAGGCTCGATCCAGACCCAGATCAAGAGACTGTGCTCCAGGATGCTGGCGGCTGCCAAAGCCAGCATCCCCCTCAAGAAGATCTCTAGCAAAAACAAGCCGTGCTGGGATGATGAGCTGAGTAATCTTCGCAACGAGAGAAATCGACTGCGTGAATCCGGGGCCGTCCCCGAGATCTGGCTTTCGAAAAGCCATGACCTGACCAAGCGCTGTGCTGATAAGAAGGCGACCTTCTGGCACGACTATGTCCATAGCCTGGGTGAGCCCGCCGACCCGAAGCAGGTCTGGCGCACTGTGAAATGCCTCAGCTCAGGTGACAAAGGCAGCGCTCCCAACGAGTCCCTCGTCGTGGATGGCAAAGACCTCCCAACGGATAAGGACAAAGCCAATGCCTTTGGCCGCTATTACGAGGAGGTCAGCACGCTGCACCATGATGCGCCCGACCGTAAGGTCAAAGTGAGCATCGCCAACCGGCTCGCGAGCTACCAAGCTGGCGACCCTGAGTTCTCCAGGGACTTTACCCCGGGTGAACTTCAGCGGGCTCTTTCCAAACTGGACCCCAACAAGAAGTGCGGCCCAGACGACATTGAAGCCGCTTTCTTCCTGCACCTGCCGCAATCTTGGCGTGACGCCTGGCTATGTGTCTTTAACAGATGCTGGAAGCTTGGGCACTGCCCAGGGGTCTGGAAGAAAGCCATCATTGTTCCCCTGCTCAAGGACGGCAAAGATCCGAAAGACTGTAGCAGCTATCGACCGGTGAGCCTCACCTCCATCTGTGGAAAAATCCTAGAGCGGCTGGTCCTGGACCGGCTCTTCTACTGGCTCGAGCTCCACCAGGTCATCCAACCCTGGCAAGCAGGTTTCCAACGTGGCCGCAGCTGCGAGGAACAAGTTGCCAGGCTAGTCCAGGAGATCCAGGACGGCTGGGAGCAGAAGCCGCACCTCAAAACTATTGCGATCACCCTGGACTGCTCCAGAGCCTTCGACCGCGTCTGGCGATCTCGCCTGATCGAACGCCTAATGGAGGAGGGCACCCCGGCCTGCATGGTCAGATGGTTTGCCAGCTTCCTGGAAGGTCGTCAAATCGCTGTCTGTGTTGGATCCGCCATCGGGAAATGGCGGCGCCTCCGTGAGGGAGTTCCCCAAGGCGCTGTCTGCTCTCCTGTCCTCTTTCTGCTGTATGTCAACGACTGGGCCGGCAAGACCATCCCCCAGGTCAACTACAGCGGCTTCGCCGACGATCTCGCCATCTGGGCCACTGGTCGCAGCATCGAGGACATCAGATCTCGGCTCCAAAGGGCCCTCGAGCTCATTGAGACCTGGGCCTCTAACCTGAGAATCGAGATTAACCCAAATAAGACTGCGTGCTGCCTCTTCTCCCGCGACCGTGCCGATCGTGGTCGACATTTAGCCTTCACCGTCCTGGGCAAAGCCCTCCCCATCAAAACCGAAATCCGCTTTCTCGGAGTTTGGATCGACCAGAGCCTTCTTTTCTCCACCCACACCAAGTACATCAAAGACAAGCTCTCGCAGCGCGTCTCCGTCCTTCGCGCCCTGGCCCACCGCGAGTGGGGCTTTGACCGCTCGCTCCTCCTTAAAGTCTACAAAGCTGTGGTGGAGTCAGTGGTTTGGCACGCGGCTGCCGCCTGGACCCCCTGGCTCTCCAAATCCAGGCTTGAAGACCTGGACCGAGTGCAGCGCGAAGCCCTCAGGGTTGTGACCGGCCTCCCAAGGTCCGCGCCCACCGAGGCGATCTACCTTGAGGCTGGCTCCACTCCCATCAGCATTGAGGCCAAATGGCGGGCGCTGGTGGCCTACGAGAAGGTCCTGCGCAGACCGGAGGGAGACCCTTGGCGCACCGTCTGCGAGCGGCACCATGACGTCCGCAATCAGAACAACAGGGGTCTCCGCGAGCAAGCCAGGCAGCCGGGCCCCCCGTCGAGAGGGTCACTGGGTGCGAGCCCCACCATGGAAATCCCTGGCCGACCTGAAGATCACCATCCACACGCAACTCCTGGACGCTGTCCACAGAGGCGAGCAGAGACGAAATAAAAGTTGACCTTCTCGCGCGCCATTTCATTTTGCGAGTCGCTAAAACACGACAAGACGAAATATAAATATTTCTGCTCCCCGAAAGGAGGCAAAACTTGCTAGTACTATACTAGATATACTGGAGTCTTTTAATTCACTATTTTTCACAACTGCCAAAGCTCTACCTCTGTCTTATTCTTATCTCATCCCTGTCTCATCTTTCATTGTCTGATCTCGCATCTCATGTGTCAGCTTTGTCATCTCTCACCTCTCAACTGTTTCATTTCTCATTTTCAATTGGTATTTGTATTTTGAATAATTATAATATGTTAAATTTGAAAGTACAGACGAAAGAAGGTAATACTATTGTCCTAGAAACTGTTGTCAGCTGCGGTTCGCTTAGCATTTGATAGTATGCGTGTCCAACTAGTCCAGCAATCATGAGTTCTGAACGGAAGATTGTAATGAAATCATTGCATCGAAAGTTGGAACAGAGCATCAACATCGACGCTTTTACCATTCTAGATTTCCGATGTGAGATTCCAAGTTCATCATGAAGTTTTCAAGCTTTTTTAAAACACCTTTAAGTATATCTAAGTAAAATAGTCCCTGTTCATAAATTCCCCAATCCCCTTCTCCGAAACTTCGAAAGCCATGCAGGAACGCCGTGGCACATCGGGTGGGACTGATCGGGTGGGGAGCACAGACCAAATTGATAAGATAAGGCTTTCCTTCTGTCTGTGGTGGGGAGACCCACATCCATTACGTTCTAAAGATTCTTATCAGTTTTTATTTGAGCTGCTCCTTCCTCTTTTGGCTGTTCAAGTCCTGTGACTCACTTCAATTGGTTTTAGATCCCTAAAAGACTGGGGGCGCGAGTCAGTTCCGAACTTCCGCAGAACTCTGCCGCTAAAAGTACTTTTTTATTTGTCTCGAAAAATTAAAATATGTACAGATTAGCAAATTTGATTGTTAGGAAAAGATATTTGCTGAGTTATAAAACTATTAAATTATATTTACTTGCTTGATGATAAAATAAATAATTTGGGCATGCATTGGGGCCGACATTTGGTTAGCAGTAGTTGCACTTCAATTAATGCGGAGTGATTCTGGAGCATCCTGTTTGCCTAACACTTTATTATGCCAATGAGTACGAGTACATTAAGCGATTAAAAAAAATTAGGACACAAATTCCGAGAAACTTTTCATAAAAGTCACAATTTTCTTAATGCGCCATTGCTTTATTTGTAATAAAGAATATACATAATTAAACATATATTGTTACATGATTAAAGATTTAGCAAAACAAACTAAGCGACTAGTCATAATAACATGCGTGTCTTTCTAGTCTCGAAGCCATGGGTTCTTCACAAGATCATCATTATCGATACCTCTACCAGTCGTATAGTCGAACGTCAGTTCTGTGCCCGTTGCAACATATTTATTTGTCACGAAATAAATGACGGGTCGCAGCCCCTGGTCGATAATAAGGAGCTTTGCTTTACAGTTAGGAGCAGTAGAAGAATGGTTCAGGTACCTTCCCAATCCATCACTGTTGCTGGCGTCAATTACCCATAATTTGCCGTTCCTGTTCGTTCAGCAGGATTCCGGCGAATTGATCGACAAACGCCCCCCCGCAGCGAGGTTGATTCTCGCAAAGGCACCCAGTCCTTTCTCGCCCGCAGGTGCAACAGCGATCGCGGTGTCTGTCTTCCCGTTGATGCCCAGTATGCGCTCGGTTGTATCTCTAGTGGATGTCGGGGGACGATAATCGACACTAGATCGGCTGAGCCTCTGAGCCGGCCTCTTCTTAACGGTCGGGTCAGGCAAAGGCTGTGCGGGGGTGCAGTTAAACACGATTTAATTTGTTTTTTTTCATGCTTCTAAATCGCCCTTCTCTCCATCGCCTCTCTCACATTTCACTTGCTTGCTGACATCTCGTTTGCATCTCATCTCACTTAATCGGCCTCTACTTTTTACTCCCTCTTAATCCTCTCCTCTCTCATTAAGTTACTCAAAGAAAAACGATTACAGAAAAGGAAACTTTGCCCCTAAATCAGCTTTATACAGCCACACCATCCAACCGCAATCAATTGATTGACGAACCTCTAATCGACATACTGCTAGGGCGATTCGTAAAGATTGATCCACGCGTGAGTTGCCTTCGCCCTCTTCCTCGCTGTCGGAGAAGGATAATTCGACGTTGACCTCAGGGACAGCGCGTTTGTTAGTCTGAAAAATTAAACATTTTTAATTTTTTTCTCATGCAGAAACATGAGAATGTGCATAACAGAAATTAAGACGCGGGGCCTACATGCAAAGATTATAGTGGGAGATTATAGTTGCAGAGGGGAGAAGGAGAATACTTAGAAGGACAAGTTATTGAACAGGCAGGTAACATACATAATCATTCACCTGAAGTTCAGCCGTTGATGGAATCGCGCAAGAATGTCGCTTGAATCTGACTATAAGTCCCGGGCCAGTTTCGCAGGTCACCCTGACCTGATCAGCGCGTTGGGAAGTCTGACAATGTATGCGTGCAATACGTGAGTGTACAATAGAAATATAACAAAAGAATAAAGGAAAAGTTGTAAACTTTTTACAATCTCAAATAATTTGCTGCCTCTGAATTCTCACCTCATTGAGGGCGGTCGATACGCGCTTTAAACAAATTTTTAAACCGGGCGCTGCTGTGTCTGCACTTCCGCAGTCAGATATTAGCCACTGATCACTCATATCCATGAAATATTAAATACTTTTGTGATGACAATAAATCGCAAAATAATTTCCTGTGTAATGACTCTGAACGGGTTCGGGTGGGACCGATCGGGTGGGGTGGGGAGGGAGCACACAGGCTTGTTATTTCTAGAAGTTTCTAGAAGTTGTTATTTCTAGAAGTCTCTGGGAGCACAGACCAAATGGATAAGATAAGGCTTTCCTTCTGTCTGTGGTGGGGAGACCAGTCATCAGTTTATCTGTTTTTATTTGAGCTGCTCCTTCCTCTTTTGGCCGTGCAAGTCCTGTGACTATGCAGAAGAGCTCTGCTAGCTAGATGTTTTGGCATTAAAGTGTCAACACGTTCTTCAGGCAACGGACGGCAAGAAAAATGGACTCGTTATCGGAGACCACACACCGCCTCAAATAAACCTTATCGCTTATCATTCCCGGTAGTTATTTTGCTATTCGGACTTTGCTGCTCAATATCTTAGTCTTGTCTCTGATCCGTACGTTTGAGTTCATACAGTGAGTTTATACGTCTGAGTTACATACGAGTTTATGCTTGCAACTCTGGGAGTATACCGTTTTTTACATTTGTACATTTTTATGTCTGTAGTCAAATTGATGCAAAACATTAACAGTAAAAATTACATTTGCTGACAAGGGTGGAACAGAATGCGATTCCGCTACTTAACACCAGAGAGAGGAATGGCCAGCCATGCCTTTCCGGTCTTGCGCGGGAACAGATAGCACTTCCTGTGGGGAGTGCCAGTAACAAAAGATCGTGTTTTACAATAGACTCCGATACCCAGTTTTGAGGACGGATATGGATAGTCATCCAAGTCCTTTTGCAGCGACAGAATATTGCCAGTTACTTGGTCACCAAGAACAGAAGTAATCCGAACAACTGAGCCATTCACGATGCAACAGCTGTCGGGCATCTTAACAGAGTACTTAATGGGCTGAATTGGGTTGCTGACTAGTAAGTCGCAAAGTGAAAGCATTTGATTTAGCAAGTAAGATGATACAAAGCGCGTTACTCGAAGGCGACCCTTTAAGTGAGAGAGGTTCTCATATGGAAATGCCGAAAAGTTGGACACATTTCCACGTTGCCTCGCGTATTGAAACAAGTGCAAAATAACGTGAGCATTGTAAGTCATAAAACTGTTGCCGTACAGTATTTTTCGCTATTTTCTGTCTATGTGTGCCTGATCCTGTCTATCTGCCCTGCGTAAATCGGACAATTTCATTGGCCACAAGTCTTAGAAAAAAGGAAGAAATGAGCTCCGCTTCCAGTGCAAATTTTAATTTTAGAATGTGACTAGCAATTAAGCCGCCCCGAGTTATTCAGTTATTCAAAAATTCGTCACTAACTAAATTCGTCACTTCCTCAGATATCCCCTTAAGCAGCTATCCCCTTTCACCAGTTATCCCCCATCTACAGTTATCCCATGTCGGCAGAAATCCCATTTCATCAGATAGCCCACTTCAGGAGTAATCCCACTTAACCTGTTATCTTACTTCAGCAGTTATCTAACTTCATCAGTAATTCAACTTCTGCAGTTTTCCCAGTGCAGCAGTTATCCCACTTCAGCAGTTATCCCACATCAGGGGTAGCAGGGGTGGTGGGGTAGCAGGGGCCATCAGATTAACGAGTTTAAAAAAACATGTTTATCCAGACGCAAATGTACTTTATCTTAAAGGGCAATAAATTTCGAAGGTCCCAGCGAAAAAGTACATTTCTATGTGCATCCGTTTAAAAAAAACATCGTTTAGATAGTGGCCTTTATTAAAACTTACATAGTCTTTAAGTGTCGCGTCCTTCTACTCTAGTAGTCCTTGCAAATAACTGCAAATTTTAACTATACTAACTAAACTTTTCCGTTTAGCTTCCAGTGCAGATGGTGCTATATAGGGGTCCTTTGACTAAACCCTTCTCACACCGAGCCAAACTAACAGTTTAATTTATTGATTCGCCATGTTACGAGCTATCCTTCCAAAACAAAAAGACTTGCCATTCCTTTAATGACACACCCACCCCATTACCCAAACCCCATATTCGCGTGTGATTCGCTGTGATTCATTTAATGGCACACCCACCCCATTCCCCAAACCCCATAATCGCGTGTCCTCACTGTCTTGAGGCTCCTGGCTTGCCTAATAGTGTCCTGCATATCACACCTTCTATTTAACACAAGACCAGAACAAAGAAACTTTCGTTCAGTCTCGACTCTCAAACTATTTTGTCATTAGGACTTGTTGATTCTACTAAGAAAGAAAATTGTTAATCGAATCTAATAAACTTCAGTCCATCTTTATTTTAATAACGTTCAGTTTGCAAATACTCTCTGAGATTGAGAAAAACAGAGAACTCTGAGAAAAACAGATTCTCATCGCATTCTCCCTAACTCTCCTCTTTATTAAAGACCAAGGAACAAGTTAACATTGTTATTTCGTTTTTTATAAAAAATGGCTAATTTTGTTGGCTATATTATTGACTATATCCGTATTGTTCATGGATTGTGGATTGTTCATATTGTTCATTGTTCAATTCGGGCAGACAGGAGGGAGTGAGGGGCAGAGAGGAGAGACAAGAGAGTGAGAGGGCAGAGAGGAGGGAAGTGAGGGGGCAGAGAGGAGAGAATTGAGATCATGGGATTGGAATTGAGATCATGGGATTATTTAAAGTTGGAAATAAAGGGAAAGCGGAAGGGGATTGTGGGATTGGAAAGTGGTCAGTGCCCCCCTGTTATAGAGGGAACCTGTGCCCTCAGGCAAGCAGGCAGGTATGCCGACAGACAGGATAGACAGACAGGAAGGTAGGTGAGCAGATATCTACCTCATACCTTGAAATGGTATACCTTGGGGCTTACTAAATCTACCCCAAATCTACCATACCCAACCCCAAACCTACACAATGCAGCCTCCTCTCCACCCTCTAAGCTTCTACTCTTCTACTTCCACTTCTTCCATGTGCTCATGAGCCATGAGCCATGTGCACAAATCTCTATTTGGCCTACAAGATAAAAAGGGTTACCAACCCTGTCCTAATAGGTCAGTGTCCATAGATCTTATATTCCCTAGATAACCTACTCCCCATTCAAGCAATGTGAAAAATGTGACCCCACGAAAAAACAAGAAATATTTAATAAACCTGACCATGCTCACTCAGAGCTCAGGTTCAGTAGCTATGGGACATATTCATTTATTTTTGTTTGGATGGCATTAAAAAGATAAAGCAGAAATTTCTTTTGTTGCCAATATTTCCCACCTGTGTGAGCTAGGCTTAGTAGCAAATAGATGGTACCAGAGTATTAAACTCATCTAGCTGCGGCATGAGGGGCTACGGCACCCAACTGCCACAGGGCCACATGGATCCATTTCCCTTCCTCCCATTCCTATTCACTCACATTCCCATCCCTCACATTCCTATCCTTCTAGCCTACACAGAATTGTAGTCTACACTTTGACAGCACTTCATATGGCAAAATAAGATTTAACCACTCACTCAAATTGTAAAACCGAACACCAACTTCTCCATTTGGTTTGAAGATACATGAAAATTATCATACCTTAATTATTATTATATTATTATCATATATTAAATAGAAAATCTGTAGCTTAGGTTTGAAGTAAATAAATACACATTCTTGTTGGGTTGATGATACATTACCCTATAGATAACATATGTTAGACTTTGGTAACAATTGTCTTATTACTTCCCCTCATGTTATTCGATCTTTCTTTTAAAAGCACAATTCTTTTAAATCTGTGACCTATGAAGCGGGTGCAAATTGGCAAGTATACCATACTGACCATACCATTTTTGGAATTGGATATACGATAGTCAATTAGCTTACTTTGGATTACATATTCCACTAATTATCAATTCAATCATAGAATAAAGCCCTGCGGAATTTTTTTAGGGCTACAGAAAAAAAGCCAAACTGCAATGGCAACACTAGTCCTTGATCCTAGGCTCCCAGCTCATAGATCCCATATCCCAGTAGTTGCTTGGAAATCTTAATAAGAATTTATATTCCTGGGTCCCAATTTTATTTAGAATAATGCATTGTTTCTGCCAAGAGTGGCCAGCCAATAAGCTATGTGTATAGACCCAATATACAGGTTTTTTATTCTAATATTAAGACTTATTAAGATAAGCATAAACTTTGCAGCCTATGTAAAAAGGCTTGTATAGCTCACTATTTATAACACACAAACTTTATACTCTTAGAGGTCTACATTTTACATGAATGGAATGTGGGTGCATTCATTTAGTGATGATCATAGCAGGTCACATATTAGCTATGAGCCAAGCTGACAAGTTAGGATAGTGGCACTGGGTTGAGAGCAGTAGATTCATATTGTTTGAGTTAGGGCCTAAACAATTCGACTGTGCAAGTCAAACATAAAACAAACAACATACTCATATTGCCTCCCCAAGCCTGTGATTAGCAGTAACGAGCTCTTGTCCAGCTCTACACATTACTTCATATTGTATTCTGCTAAATTTCAATATTCTCCGCTTTCACATTGTGCCTCGCTTTTATACTGTGAAACAAGCAATTTATAACTTGACGTACCCTTGTCTTCATAGAAATTGACCGCGAAACGTTAATTTAAATGGTCCTCATAACATACGGTGTAGAAACCATCTTTCCTAAAAAGCAAGTCGTTTCATAACGTAACTGTTGTTGCTCGGTCGTATAAAATCTCATTTTAATTCTACGACTTTCCGATGCTCATTTAAATGGGCCTACTTTTCCACAGAGCATGCTTTACAACACAGTTATTGCTCACTTATAAAAAATACTCGCTCCGGGAAACTGTCAACTTTCATTGCCTCCCAATCATCATTCTAATTTTCGAAACTATTCCTTTAAGTTGGAATTCTAATTTCCTAATTGAAATTTCCTCGTAATGTTTAATTGCATTTAATGCATTTAATGCAAAATTGCAGAATATAGGATATGGTAGAAGCACCGCCGCCGCCGCCGCCGACGCCGCCAGTCGCTGCTGAACGGCGGCGCAGATTCAGACGCCTAAGATCGGGAAATCTTCGGATTAAGATCTGCGGAGCTTCAATTAATTATAAATAAAAAATAAGAAATAACAAATAATAATTAATTTTTGTCGCGTAAAATACCCAAGAAACAGTTGCTGATTATCGCGTCGAAATTTCCACTGCTATTGTCGCAGAAACTTCCATAGAAACAATCGCTGATAATCGTGGACATTTCCACTGTTATTGTCGCGGAAACTTCCATAGATACAATTGTTGATTATCGTGTCGAATTTTTGACATTGATGCCTAGAGGCCTATTTTTGGATAATTGTGTTGCCTTTAATCTTCTTTCCTTTGCTAACAGCGAAGCTACGGAGTCATTTTATCGCAGTACTTCATTCACTTTGATTTGACATTAATAATACGTTGTGCTAAAGCCTGTACCATTCCAGTGTCTGTCTGTCTGATTAACCTGTGTCTGACGGCAGCTGCTGACTCTTGTTGTGCAATTCTGCCTAGTGCACTAGCCACGTGGCTACCTCTCTTTGACCTGTGGTCTAGATCAGTGATGTGCCTGCATTTCCAGTGAGTTACTTGACATTTTCTAATGTGAATATGAATGAAGATCAAGTCCTGTTTCAATCTGTCCATCACTTGTCATTCTGGAATTCATTTGTCATTCCAAATCTGTCATTCTGGAATTCTTTGTGTTAGAAATACCTGTTAGACCAAATGCGTCATTTGTTAGGCCGACAGCGTCAACTGTTAGACAGAGAGCCTGTGATCACCTGTTCTGTTAGACACAGTGTTCACCTGTTCTGCTTGGCATGGTACCTGTTAGACATCAAGCCCGTACTCACCTGCACTACTCAAACAGGCATACCGACACGTATGGCCTTCATCAGACGCATCAACGGGCTCTCAAACTTGGTTGTCAATTTGTACAATCCATCAGCTCCAGGCTTGTCCCGTCAGGACCTGCTACAGGAGATGCTGCAGACCAACCTGATCACGGAGCTGCGCTCGAAACTGGAGGTCAAGCGAATGGGCCTGGACGTCTGCTGCCTGGGTTGGCGGCTTCGGTGGCGGAGGCGGCGTCGCAGCGGAAGCGGCGGTGGCGCCACCGGCAGATGGAAGCAGGGCCAGGTGACACCCGTGCTGCCGATATTGGATCCGCAGACTGCCTCACCGACGCCTGACTTGCGTGTTGAGAAAGTGCAAACCCTGGACTGACCTCAGCGAGACAGGTGGCAAGCTGTCTCGCCGATTACTTGCCGATTGAGAGGGGAAATTCGTGACTGACTTCCACATGTAGTCAGTAATTAATACATTAATACAATTATATATATAATCGTTTGATATATATATATCGTTTCTTCTCTGTGCTCATTATTGCTTGTCTGTGCTCATTATTGCTTATCTGTGCTCATTATTGCTTCTCTGTGCTCATTATTGCTTCTCTGTGCTCATTCTTGTACTGCTGTGCTTCGATTCTGGCTACTATTCCTGCTATGGCTTATGCTACGAATCTATGAGCCTATGAGCCTTTGATTCAACATGCCGCTCATCTTATAAACGAGATATTTTTCCGTCACCCTGTCAAACCCCTTTTTTGCTTATCTGCTCACTCTTGCTTATCTGTGCTTTTTATTGTGTTTTTGTGTTTTTTAATTACAAAAATAACAGAAAGCGACTCATGCCTGATTGCGAGTATAAAGTTAAGCAACTGCTCATGCAACGTGTAAAAGAGAAAATTCTGAGATGCTTTGTTTTATTCAGATTGCTTCTAGTCTCGAATCGCGACCCCCAACGACCCAACGATTATTCACGACCCCCAACATTTCTTTTATTTGGAGAGGCAACTGAATTTGAAATTGAATACATAAGTGAATCCACCAGGTGGATTCCACCAGGTGGAAAAATGCATCCATCAGAGTGGGACCACTGACAGTCTGACTCTCTCCTCTGACCATCGCTGCCACACCAGTGCTAAATTTCGTCGAAGCTGCACTATATGGCCTAATATTAATAACATCTCGGATTTATCTACTGACAGACATATAAAGTACGGTACAGTAGTTGTAGTGACTTTAGGTTAAGCCAAATACACATATATTTATTATTTTGATATGGTCAGTGTTCGTTAAACTCGGACTTACCTCACTATTGGCTTCGTTGCACACCTCATTTTGCTCATAGATGAGTATAAGTTCATGACGAATGCTTCCCTTTAATTTCCGTTTCTCTGAGGGATGTCATATCCGTGTGGCATTCACAAAATGGTGCTGTGCATCCACAAGCTCCATGTATATATCTTACTGATAATTTGTAAACGGCTTCTTAAATAAGTTGTAGTAACTCAAAGGCAGAAGTAAGGCCAGAATTGAAACACAGTAAAGAACCAGTCTGATATCGCGGCTCCTTATATTTGCGTTCATGCAGTCTAATTTCCAGACCCTGGGGCTGGGGTTTTGGGGGGATCTGGGGATCCCAGACAGACGGCCCACCCCAGTTGCACGCAAACCAATTGCATGAGACACAAACAACATCAACGGCGGCGGGTGCAGGCAGACAGTGGTGACAAGTGCATGCAAACGAGCTAAGCTAACATTGAATGTCACATTGAATAACAAAAAGTAATGTCACATAAGTAATTTGCAATTCCAAAAATTAAAGCCCGTCTATTGACAATACATACAGTACAGCACAATTTACACTTTACAGTGTGAGTGATTCCAAGAAAGAAGCTGAAATATGGGCTGGGCTGGGCTGGGTTGAGAGGCCGCGGGACAGAGCTGGATGAAAAGAAACTCGGAAATAGGGCTGGGAGGCTGGGATGATTAAAAGAGACGAGCGTGGCACCAATTTTTGGGTTCTTGAATTTTCCTAAACAACAATAGGTGCCCACAAGCTCCAGTTCAAGTTTATAAATCTGGCTACATAGTAATAATTAAGTAGTCTGTGTGGTGGGAAACGCATGCAGGTAAGGCCAAGCGTGGCACCAATTGTTGGTTTCTTGAATTTTCCTAAACGACAATAGGTGCCCACAAGCTCCAGTTCAAGTTTATAAATCTGGCTACATAGTAATAATTAAGTAGTCTGTGTGGTGGGAAACGCATGCAGTTAAAGGCCAAGCGTTTTAAGGGCAAGGCGTAAAAAATTTAGCTAAGCAAAATCAGTAGATATAACCTTGGCAAAAATTTAAACATGATACATGTATAACAATTGCTGTACCATTGCACATATATATTCATATTTTAAACGGTATCCATTCGTACTACAGTAAATAGTATATGGCTGTCGTCGGTGTCCCAAGAGATTTGAGCACAATTTATCGAGTCGGATTCAATTGAAAATCAATCTAGAAATGATTTCCTACACGACTGAGTCGGTTTTATGATTTCAAATGATTTCTACTTGAACTTATTAACCTGGAAAGTCACCTAGAAAATTTGACGAAATAAACAGGGGCGATACACTGCTGACATTCTGAGGCCGCAGGCTGTCTTTTAGACCCCAGTTTTCGACGGGGATCTCTTCTACGTCTATCCCAGACTACGGGACATCAAATCCTATCGAAATCAATCAAAATTATGGGGCATCACGAAAACACTTTTGTCAGTGGTACCCCCATCGATCAACTTTGTCTGATTGCCTTATCTTGCCAGGCAGGGGTGTACCCACTTTGAGGGGACCCCATTTGAGAACCGCTATATTTAGAGAGATGAGACTGATGTCGTCTGGTAGGCCAATAAATGGCGCGTCGGATGTCGCTGATTGCGTCGATAGATCTGCATTCGTTGTCTGCTGGCAGCCTGTCTAGTAAAGCGTCATAATCTACTCATA
This sequence comes from Macrostomum hystrix, assembly GCA_950097015.1. Taxonomy (NCBI): domain Eukaryota; kingdom Metazoa; phylum Platyhelminthes; family Macrostomidae; genus Macrostomum; species Macrostomum hystrix. The sequence goes on from CATNEN010000001.1 coordinate 11,038,328, forward strand.
GCGCCATCCTTTAGGAGGTACCTCTGACACTCTAGACATCATTTGACAGCCTTCCGGTGGGTATTTATCGACGATCTTGGTGTCGTTAGAAAGCTCTAGGCATGCTCTATCGACGTGCGTTTGTCCGAAATATAGGTGCCCACAAGCTCCAATTTAAGTTTATAACTCTGGCTACAATAGTAATTAAGTAGTGCGTGTGGTGCGAAACGCATGCAGTTAAGGCCAAGCGTGGCACCAATTGTTGGTTTCTTGAATTTTCCTAAACGACAATAGGTGCCCAAAAGCTCTCTCTGTCACCTCACCCTCTCCTCTCTGTGCCCTCACTCTCTCCTCTCTGTGCCCTCACTCTCTCCTCTCTTAAACGCGTTTAGAACTTCCGAACTCTCTTCTCTCACTCCGCTGCTCGTTTGCAAGGGAGCACGACCATTGAAGAAATTGCATGACTACCAGGGAAAACTGAATAAGTTAGTCATCGGAACATATTCTGAACAGTTTGACTCTAGCTCTCCTCTGACCATTGCTGCCACACCTGGGCTAAATTACTCTAGCTAAGTGTAATGACTATAGGTGAGTCAAATACATGCACAAGTAGGATTGCAGGCAAGCAGACACAAAAGGTATACACACGCATATGAGCATTGACACTTGTATGTATATGAACGCATATGAAGCAATTATGAAGTCAGATTGGCCGAGTTCGCATTACAACAAAACGCCTTGGACGACTGGAGGGAATGGAAAAATGACATTAGATAAGGCTAAAGGCGTAGAAGTGCGTAGCCACGAACCTTTAATTGTGCAAATATTTCTAAAAGCTAAAATAGCGTTAGCAAGATGCTTCTTCAAAGATTGGCCACAATGGTCGAAAGACCAGAAGCACCACCAAAAAAATGGAATGGATCGTCATTTCCATTGTATTGAATGCTTGCGCACGTCATGTTGACATCGCGCACGTCATCATGTTGACATCAGAATTGTAGCTTAAAGCTGCAGCGGAGCGTTGATTACAGCTGTAGTCTTAGGCCCCAGGCACCTGTGGATTTAAATCAACTGAATGAGCACTCGTAGGTTGACCAGCTGCTGGAAGAGCCGGCGATATTTCGTTGGCAGGAGTACCGCAAGTTTTACCACCAACAGCGATGTTGCGTAGCTCGTCAATGAAACTTAATGCAGCAAGGTTAGTAGCTTTGAAGTCCTCAGTCGTGATGATGATTCTATCGCCTCCTCTTTTCCCGCGATTGTGAATGAGCATGTGCGTATCGAAGCCCGAAGTGATAGTAGATCAATATGGACAGAGATAAATAATCGGAGAAAACTCCAGCTTATGTTGTAGGCGACAGTAGCGAAGGTTGGCGTCGATTCGCTTTTCAGATAGGTACGGATGAGCTCGGCGGCAATGCTGTTTAAAACCTGATGCCCTGCCACTCCAGTGGCACTGAAGACACGTAATCGCGGCGTGAATGTTGGGGGTGTCATCAACTTTCAATGAAAGTGATGCTGGCCTGAAATTTATTCGAGATTGAAGTTTGAAACGTTGACAATTAAAGCTTGACCCTAAATGAAGCCGTGAACGCTAATAACGACATTGATCTACTATGCATATAATTGTATAAAGCAGGCAGTCTATTCTCAAATGCACATCTATCTCCATTTGTCCTAGCTGTTCCCTGCACAGCCAACTAATGAGCAGAAAGAAAGCGCATCCAAAAAACAAGCAATGAAAAAATGGAAACGCGAAACACTGTTAAGGAGCCCCTCCATTTATTTGACAGACAATGAAACTGTGAGCTATATAATCTATATATATAAAAGTGAAAACTCTGTCTGTCTGTGTGTGTGTGTGTGTGTGTGTGTGTGCAACCTTTTGTCTTTATAGACGCCGAAACCGCTGAACCAAATCGCACCAAACTTTGCACATACCTTAAACCACCTACGCTGAGTGCAATAGGCTACTCAAATTCCCGAAAAATCATTTCCTTCCTGCTCAAAAGTGCAAAAAACTGCTCAAAAATCGTCAAAAAATCACTCAATTCGACATATCGTCGCCCCACTTTGTCAGATTTTCTCCAAATTTGATCCACTTACACTTTACATGTTTTCCAACAATGCTGTCAATTTTGAACATCTCTACTCAATCCAGAGCAAAGCTGCATCATCTCAAAGTGAGTCACTTTTTGTTTTCCGAGGACAGCCACCCCAACTCCCCTCCGCCACTCTGCGGGCCAAATTTTATAACAGCCACCCCCTCCCTTCCCCGGGCGCCGAAGCCCCAGACTGTACATTGTATTTCAAGCCGTGAATGTACACAGCCCAAACCCCTAGACTGTCTACTGGCCCCCAAGCAGCACTGAGACTGAGTGCGGTGAGTGCGGTGGCGTCCCAGTGCGCAGGGCTCTCCGGTTTATATTTCTCTCCAGCCAGCCTATTTCTCTCGATATGCTGACGTTGACTGGCTGTCAGAGAGGGCAATTCTGTGTCCTAGAAATGATGCCGCCAACGAAATTAACTACCAACTGCTTCAGGAGTTGCCAGGTGCAGTTTTCACCTACAAGTCAATTGATACAACGTTGACTGATGACACCGCTGTGGAGTATCCTGTTGAGTTTCTGAACTCTCTAGATCCTCCTGGAACTCCATCGCACAACTTGCAGCTGAAAGTTGGGGCACCAATTATGCTCCTCCGCAACCTGAATGCGCCAAGGCTGTGTAACGGCACCAGACTGATAGTCAGGCGGCTCTTCCCACATGTGATTGAGGCCACGATAATGACTGGATCTGGCAGAAGAGAGTCTGTGTTCGTTCCCCGGATTCCAATTATCCCCACGGACCTGCCATTTCAGTTCAAGCGACTGCAGTTCCCTGTGAGAGTGTGCTTTGCGATGACTATTAACAAGGCTCAGGGACAGTCGCTGAAGGTGGCTGGCATCAACCTGGAGACTCCGTGCTTCTCGCATGGGCAGCTTTATGTCGCCTGCTCCCGTGTTGGAACTCCAGCTGGCCTATTCATTTTCGCACCAAGGGGAAGAACGAAGAATGTGGTGTATCCCCAGGCCTTGAGATGACTCGCAAGCAATTAATAGAAAAGTAGTCACGAATTGACCTTGACCTGTCTAACTCTGAACTCTGAAACAGTTTAATTTTGTTTCTTTGACATTGTTATTGTTATGTCATGGCTATTTTCTTTATGTCTACGCGTGTACATGCATACTGTATACAGAGGCAGATTTAGGGGGTCGGGGGGGCAGTCGCCCCCCTAAATTTTAATCATGGGAATAAGATGCCCCCACCAGGGGCGCCAGTCGCAGCACTGGCGCCCCTTTTCGGCCGCTGGCGCCCCTTTTTCAGCCGCTGGCTCCCGTTTTTCAGCCGCTGGCGCCTTTTCTTGGCTCCTGGCGCCCTTTTTCGGCCCTCTGTGATTCTCATGGCGCTCCCCTGACAGACCGCCCCAAAACAAAATTCCTGGATCTGCCACTGACTGTATAGAGGAGTGGCTAAGAGACATGTTTCTAAAGAAGTAATCAAGAGGGGGCTGTTTGGACAAACTTTTCACTTCTTTTTTACTTAAAACGCCCTTAAACAAACTCTTCACTTTTCATTAATGCAGTAAATAAATAAATGGTGACCTTCACTATAAAGTTAATACAGAGACGTGAATTGCTTACTGCTTTGCTTTAAATTTCTGCCCCAAAAACAACGGGCAAAAAAAGCTAGTAATAATAATAAAACGGAATTGAACGGAAAAGCTGATAAATGAACGACACAGCACACAAAAGTAGGTGCAGAGTGAATTTACAAGGCAGCGCTTGACTTCAATTAAAAGCACAAGTAAAGGTGGAATTATTAGTACACTGGTTGGATACTTAATCGGAGTCGCTATCAGAAGACCCCGAATCTTCTGAAGCAACCGCTTCATTAGCGCTCTGACTCAGCGTGCTTAAAGAGAACTTATTCGCAAGATATTTTACAGCATCAGTCACGCTTTTACTTGAAACATCTTCAAGCAGTCTTCTAAACAAATCCCGAAATTGAGCGGCTAAGCCCGGCTGATTCGCTAAGTCATCACAGAGGCTCTGCAAATTAACCAGAAGGTCAACCCACTCATCTGAAATAATATGCGCTTCTTTTAGGCGTTTATATTTGTTACTGACGTCTATAGCCCGCTGACGAAATCGGATGGAAAGGTCGGTTCCAGACAAATGTTCATATTTCGCACTACGCGGCTTTTTATATTCATCGAAAAAGCTCTGTCTTCAATTCGAAGACGAGCGTAGAGTTTCTTCATGTCGGATGCATAACTTTTAACCTTTCGCAAGCACATTCTGGTTTGACTTTGGCCAACCGACTTACCAACCTGTTTACTCCAATGATCTCTGTGCACTGCAAGAGCGCGTAGCTCACATAGGATATCATCTTCCGAGTTGTGTACAGCTACTCGGAGGGAATCTTCATACCATTGGGAGCCTAAATCCAAAATTTCATCCTCAGAGATGACCAGACTGTCATTTAGGACCCCCGAGTGCTGCAAAATCGCAGACTGGCTTTGTAGCTCTTTTAGCTCACTTAGAATGCTTTTTCCCGCACCTACCATAAGCTTAATACGTTGTGTAAACCACCCAGAAGCGCTAAGAAGCTGTTGTGCATTAAAGAAGTATAGAATATGCGCCATGTATTGCGCTCGTCGGGCTTTTCGCGTGTACTTTAAAGACATACCGAACGGCCTGAGTTGAGACCAGGCTCGCTCAGTATTCTCTCCATCGCATAGACCTGCGCCTGGAGTAACGCGAACAGAAAACTTTTTTTGACAACTGGGCAGGTGACCAAGAGCATGAAAAGCGTTTATTGCACAGCTACTCGCTTAAATGTTGGCACCAGACTTCGCAATAGCGGACGTTACCCGGCTGGATACGCGACAGCCTGTGAATTGGGATAAAGAGTAGATCATGTTGTCATATTACTGTACACAAGCAACAGTATTTCATATATTGTATGCATTTTATAAAATAATAATAAACTTACCCACGTCATATACGACAAGTAATTCCTTAGACACTGACGTTTCCAGAAAGTGTTCAAGGCACTGTTCCAGGTAGCAAAACTTTTCTCCACCAGTTGTGATATTTGAGCCACACAAAAGGCGATTGTGACGACAGAATAATCCAAAGAAACCCGTGACATCATGTCTCTGCTCACGACTTAATGGTTCATGAGCACCGGCCTTCCAATTAGGACAATTCTGTTCCTCTGCTCGATTTTTTGGCACATCCGCTTTAATATCTACATAGACAAGCGGCGTAGGTAATGGACGACCATCTGATGGTATTTCCAGTTGTGTACGCCCCCTGGCTTTAAAGCGCTGCCAACCAAATAGAGCATCTGCACAGACAACAGTTTTGCGCACAGCGTGATTATCTGGACAGAGAAGACAATTATTTGGCCATTTTGCTGAGGCCATTTGCAGGTGGCGAAACCGCAGCAAAACATCATGTCGTTGAATGCGTTGATAAGTGCTTTTTACAAGAGCCAAATTATATGTACCTTGTCCCAGAGTTGGCCCAATGAGCAGTGTACTGACCGCTCTGTGAACAGGCAACTGCCCAGTCATACAAAAACTGTCTAGCAGGGACAAAAAGATAAAAGAAAAGAATGCATACTCATCTGAATCAGGCTTTGACCCTTCGCAACAAGGGAAGAACCCATTGCATTGGGAAAGGAGTGCACCAATAAGATCACAGGAGTCGCAGGTAATAAAAATGACCTTTACGCTTCCAGCCAGATCTATAAGGTCAACTTTTGTAGCCGCACAGACATTTAGATTCAATTTACTAGAAGCGCAGCAAAACATTTCAAAAGCATCGTGAGTAGCATCCAGTTCCTGAAACATTAGACTCTCCTTATTCCATATGAGAAACTTGTGGGCTGAAAACTTTTTATGCGTCTCATTCTTACAGCTGGCACATAAGCTAAGTCGACAAGTAACACATCGATACACACCTTCGTGCTCATAGCTCACAGATTTAAGAGAAAATGCTTCTCGTAACTGCCTCTGTATTTCTCAGCAAAGCTGTCAAAATCTACCCATTCAACATCTTCTACTGGAGGAGCAAAATACTCAGGCATACCGACATCGTTCTCGGTGCTAGCTTCCACTGGAACAGGAGTAGTTTCGGACACAGGATGCCGAGATGTTGAGCCTCGATTTCGGCCGCTAATGATTGTCTTAATCTTTCTGGGTCGCCCACGACAGCCAGTATACAGTGTAGCTTTGACAACACGCTTCAGTTCAATGCCGCGATACATTGTCTGGAAATGAGAAAGTAATTTATAAGCATTGCTCCACAGTATTTAATATTGTAGACAGACAACTGTTTTCTATTTATTACTATAAAGTTTTATATATTCTACAAGAAATCATAGCACTTATATTCCACATATATTCCTACAAGTATTGTGGTCATGTAACTACAGTCTGTGGAGATTGCAGAGCTGCACTTGGGCATCATTTCTATACACTTACTTGCTTGAATATAAAGAACTGAACATTTACATAAAAATTTGAACATGAATCTCTTTTTCTCACTCTCACGAATTAACACATTCTGTCACCCATGGACTCCATGGAATGTGACAAAGATTGGCAGCACTCGGGGTAGCAGTTTGCTCAGCTTCGCCAGGGCCAGACTGACATGCTGCAGTGTCCAGATGCAGCTATTCTGCCAGACACACTGCAGTGTCCAGCTGCAGTTGTTCTGCCTAGATGATCAGCCTGTTTGATAGTGATACCAGATGGACTTCTCTAATCCTCCAATGGATTGCCACTAATCTCAGTCTACTACCCTCTCAAGTGATTGTTTTAAAGAGTGATTGATTGATATATATACTGACCTTAAGTTCAAGGTCCACTGGAAAGAAGCCTTTATGTGCAAGGAGTATGCATTAGTTTTTTGAGATCTTGCCCTATTAGCTATTTACTTTATTTACTATTTACTAAAGCCTACTTGAATCAATGTTAAAGTTACTTATATTGGTAGTGCATGTCACATATTACATTGTTTATTATTTCTTTCTGGCACAAAGAGCCACCATTTTAACTCTGGAAGTAGGCTAGGAGGCTAGGTCTAAAGACTCACCAGTTCAACCAAATAAAATTTGTGACTGTTGCTTCATAAAAAGTTGCAGAGCTTGGTACACTGTTAAGCAAAAAATGCAAAGAAACTAGCAGCAGAACTTAACAAATAAAAGTGAATATTATAGTCAGACAACTGTTTCTAATTTAATACACACTGGCACAAGCTCTAACAAAATTTTGGATTTTGTTGGATTTAATACACACGATGTAACCAACTGTAGAATCAACCACTTTTGCTCCATTTACCTATCTTTAATTTAAACTAAATATGAGTAAATGCCCATAGGCACTAACTATAGTACTGGCTTACTGTCTAGTTAACTAGTTTCTAACCTACCAAAGGCCTGCCAAAGATAGTCAGATAATATTTCCTATTCAATACTAGCAATCTGGAGTGTTATATTAAATCATACTTAACTTAACTTAAATCACAGCTAACTTACCGTCTGACAAGACGCTTAAGCGGCATATGGGTGCTCTCGGCAATTGTGGAACCGATGGCGACTGCCGGGCAGCAGTCAGGGAGTACTTTGAACAGTTTTCATCATCTCAGCACTGCTGCTCTGGTCTTTACGATGAAGCGTGTTCAGCCGTCGCTGCGCGTCAGTGGCTGTCACACTATTTGTTGCTCCGAAGACGCTCCACTGTTACTTGCATGGACTGTTTTAGCACTAATGGTGAAGCCTTTCAAGGAAGCATCTGCTTTTGTTGCAATGCTTATCCCTGTGTACAGCTTGCAGTCAGAATTTCTTAAGAATCAAGTGGTGCATCTGATTAAAATATTTAACCAGAACCCGTGACAACCATTTTATAAATCGGAACTTCTTCCAGTCTATTAGCGACACTAGCAGTGTTCCTTGGCGAGCTTAGAATCCAGCGGATCCTAGTCAGCCATTATTTCTTCTGACGACTAAAAAATATCCACAATAACTGGTTGACACAGTCTAATGGGGAATTCGACTTCCAACCAGAGGCTGGTGGCCACGTATATAGAGCCAAATGGAGTGACATGTTCAAATTAAGGAAGCCTCTCGTGGCCAACTTCGCTCAATTTAGTCGCCTGTCATCATTCTCTTCTCAAGAGACAGAATGTGTCTCTTGCTTTAGCGGTTTTTATTGATAAGACCACCGCTGCCCTACGACTGAGCGGCCTAACCGACACAGCAGAATTTATTGACTTAGTAATTAGTAATTTCTGGGCGATTGTGAACGTCAAATCTCCGGAATATCACATTCAGCTGAACGACGCAAGGCGTGCCAATTTCGACAGTTAATTCACCGAGTCTAGCGAAGCTGCGCACTTTCGCTGACATGATCGAACGAATGTCGGTTGGGAGAGGAGCAAACCGGTCTAGATATCTCACCACCGAAACCCGCAATGTGATTGCCAGACGCTACACGGCTTAGTTCAACTGAGTCAGCATTTATTACCTATATCCAATTTAAATACGTCCTACTAAGTTCTCTAATGTAACCAACTGTAGAATCAACCACTTTTGCTCCATAACATAGGGATACTCCACTAAAATGTTTTGGTGCGCCTTTACGGATTCACGCCACTGCAACAGATAGTGGTTTTGAGGGTAAATGTACTTTTGCAGCCCAGTCTGTTTGTTAGATTTGCGTTTGATCGAGCTGTTTTTCGTCCGAAAGTCACGGGTTGATCGACCCAGTTTTTCAAGTGCCTTGCACCCACCCATATCGATTTATTGCATGCGTACATTTAAACATTTAACATCAGACCCCACACACCTCAAGCTAAAGGCTAAATATAATACCATGGAGTTCCTTGGAGTTCTCCCCACGTGAGTTTCGACTATAGCAAATAGTGCACCAAATCGTGCGTCTTTTGACAAAGCCTAATAAACAGATGGACGATCATAGGCCACCATACAGTGGCTATATTAAAAGACGCTTCTTCTAATGACCAAGTATAAACCTTAATGGGTGTGGCGTCTCCCCAGTCCACGGACTGAATAGCCTTACACAGCCTTCAGTTGCGTCGGGCAATAGCTGCGGCTGTGCTATTGGGTGCATATCTCGTCCAATTTGGGCAGCTGCATTTAATTATTTTTTAATCATTAATACAGTAGTAATGTACACACTATTGTGCGCTGGCGCGCAGTAGTGTGTTTTAATCGGGATGATGTACATCTTTGTGTGCTGTGCGCTGCCAGTCGGCCTTTTACTCTTACCGCGTTTCGCGCGGGTTTTAGCCCCTCCCCCCTCTGCGGGGGTTTTTAAGTCCGATCGCTACCTATTGCAACCTATCGCCTGCGCGTAAATTTTTTTTTAATTTAAACTCGCAAAATGCAAAAAATAAATTCGAAAGCATGCAAGGGCCTTCTTCTTCGCCCGCTCGTTCTCCGCCAACCGCTTCGCCTTTGTGTCATCTGGATTAATATTTTTTCTTTCCACTCACTGCTTTATAGGGACTAATTGTCGTCTTCGAAAATTTATTGCACAATCAGGCAAACTGCAAACCGATAGAATAGAGGGCGAGTTAAGACAGAGTCACTGAGGGTGTTAGAATATTTCCATGTATCAGATTCTGTCAAGTTCTTGCATCCGGATGATGTAACTTTACAGCCAGTTGACAGACTCGAGAAATTCCACTAAAGGCTCCGTGTTGTTCGGCTTCCATGACGAAAGCTGACTGCCCATTTGAAAATTTGCCTGAACGCTATTGTAGTCCCACCGATAATAAAAAAGCCGGCATTTATTACATCTGCGGTTACGTAGCTGCCAAAGAGCAACTGTCTGCGCCAACTGATCTGTGCGCAACACCTGAAAATAGCGAGTCTACATCGCTTTTGTCGGGGGAAAGTTGCGCAATCCACCTGTGTGACTCGTAGTTTTTGTATGCTTTTCCTATGCGTTATTTAGCGCTTCCAAGCCTGCCTGTTCAAACTACTGCATCTCAATTTTTCCTGTTCTTTTTTTATTACTTCCTTGATGTCGATATTCTTGCTGACCTACGCAAAAGAATATCTAGGCGCCTTGCAAATGCATTTACAAAAGGACATGAAGGAGAAGCAGCCAGACAATCTACGTTGAGTCAACATTTGTTGAGGCACCTACCTGTTGAACACTTTTACAAGTCATGTTCGTAATTTATGCGTTTTGTGGCTTGATGATTTTAAGTAGCACACTGATTACAATGCAACTTCCAGCTTTGCATTTCCAGAAACGGCCAAATCCTAACACATTTTACTTGTGTATTAAACATGAGACTTAGGATAGCCTATAGACTCAAGTCTAAAACAAGTTCCTCTTTTTTATACATCTGTTTCAATTCCAAATCTGTCGTATCTATAGATATCTACAGACATCTATATCTTGCATCCGTTTTGTTTTATTTTATATCTGTAGATATCTATAGACGTTGCCACGTTACCTGTTCTCTTCGTGCTTTTTCTCTTTCTGCTCTTAATCCCTGCAGATTCTAGTGTTCTATTGTTTTAATATTCTCTCGTTTTCGAGGGCTCGTACGTTTTACAGTATGTTGCACTTAACTGCAATTAACTCATGTTAAGCTGACATGAACTGAAACTGGGCTGGAATGATTATTTATTGCAATCAAGAGGCTGTGCCATATCCAGATTGCAAGGGGAGTGAATCTATATAACGTGGAGGGAGCAGTTTGGAAGGCTAATTGTGACTTAGTAAAGTAAAATGATGACCAGCATCTGTCAGCATCTAGGTTGGTCTCAAATGTGCATCTGAATGGTCTCTACCATTGTAGTATCAGACAACTTGAATCTGATACTAGCGCCAACGAGTCCGAGACGACGAAGGACGAACGCAGACTAACACAGTCGAGATGCTAATTCACGCACATTCACAAGGGTTCAATTTCTTCGGGCGCAATATCGAAAAAAAGAAGTCTGTTAATACTTTGAGTCGATAGGTCAGTAAAAACAAAACATGTCGGCCTTGCCTCGGGCCTTTCTGAATATTATATTATTTGAAAGGCTAGGGCAGAAAGGGGGGTCGACAGCGAGGAGAGACAAATGAGGGTATGAAAACCCTGGGGGGATGTACAATGGGGTTAACAGGCGATAACGCGCGCAGGGGGAAGGAAAACAAAGTTGGTGCTGACGCTAGACTGGAGGGAGACAGAGATGAAAGGGACACAAGGGAAAATCGATAATAGATAGAAAGGGCGGGGCTGGCAGATAAACGGGTAAGAAAAAATAATATATTACCACACGGGTGAACAGAGAACAGGATTGGCTAATAATAACTCACGATTTTCGCGACATTTTATTTACAAGGAACGCACCCTCTACCCTTAATCGCTATAAGCAAGACGTACTTCTCTAATCAAACGTAAGCAACTAACCTTGCATAACAAACCTTACTTCTATAACCATGGCTCAGATTTCAGCACAGGTTCACTATGTACTGCGCTCACGCCTAAAAAACATGGCCAGGCCAGCGGAGAGTAAGATTAGTGAGGAACAGTTTGGCAGGCTGTGGGACGGTGCCGTCGCAACCCAGCAGCAATGGATAGATGCCAGGAATCAGTGGGCTGATGGCGCGACATTGGGTGTCAAGGCCCGTATAGCTGCAGATATTGCGGATGTAAACATGACAGCTAGGATCGCTGCAGGCATGAGAGACACCATAATGATGGCTCTGCCTACTGACAGAGTGGTGCTTCCTGCTAATCTGCCGGCGGCCAGCGTACAAGCGTAGTGGGTCTGTGGACCCATATGCAGGCCAAGCAAAGGGTGGCTGCTCAGGGCAACCCTAATGCTGGTCAACAGGCTCATTTCGCACGTGACATACTTGATGACCTTGAGGTGTGGTCTGAAACTGGAGCCTTGGCTGTCAGGCTTGCAAGTGGAGGTATTCGTGGGACCCAGCTGTCAAGGGGTGTCATGAACCTGATCAACCAAGGGTTGACCTCCCTCTGCTGAGACTAGATGAAACCATCACAGGTGAAGCCAGGCAGAGTCCTGTTTGATTTTGCAGCTGCCGCACTGGCGTTCCCACCGCCTCAAAACGGAGCGACAGTCATGATGTCCAACAAATTCATGTTGGACTACATCATGCTGTATATCCGACATATGATGGCCCACCAAGTCTCCATGGTTGACTCACGGAATGCACTTCGGCGTATCGCTGCATTTTCTTGTGGACGCTCTGTTGGGGATCAACTCTTGGCGAAGATGGGCCAAGATGCAAGACCCTGCTTTAGAACGTGCCATGACGGATCTACAGGCCACTTCTCTTCATGACAACCCTGCTCGGATGTCGGCCCATCGATTTTGGATGGCCGCAGCATGCTGCCACAATGCGGCTGTTGACGTCTTAGCCACCGCGCACGGCGAAGTTTTCGAGATCGTGTGTGCGCTGGAAGCGGTCGATCCACACGAACAGGCAGCAGGCACAACATCTGGGCAGGAGCATATCCTGCACCAGGTGGCTACAACCGGTCAGACACCAGTTCCACCTCAACAAGAACCAAATTCCTAATGGTGCTCTGTCTAGAGTCACCTTAGACGTCTTAGCCACCGCGCACGGCGAAGTTTTCGAGATCGTGTGTGCGCTGGAAGCGGTCGATCCACACGAACAGGCAGCAGGCACAACATCTGGGCAGGAGCATATCCTGCACCAGGTGGCTACAACCGGTCAGACACCACAGTTCCACCTCAACAAGAACCAAATTCCTAATGGTGCTCTGTCTAGAGTCACCTTCGTGGCTCCGGGCAATGCAGCAGCCGGAGCTGCCGGTGGTGGCGGCGGAGGTGGCGGCGGAGGACCAGCAGGCGGCCCAGGAGGTGCTGAAGGCCCGAGACCGGCAGGCGGAGCAGGGCCAAGAAGGGCCGGGCCGGAAAACGTCCGAGCTGCTGTACTGTTTTGGGTAGGTAGAACATTGGCGAGGAATGGAATGGTAGATGATCTCGAGGACAGGCTGGCTCGACTTGGGCATGAACTGCTGGATGAAGATTTCAATGTAGGTGAAGGAGTCGCTGTCACGGGAGTGGATGATGAAGAGCATCTGGTTGACAGAAGCTCCCTGGTTGAGATGTTTGGTGGCAGGAAACCAGTGAGTCGTTATCCTGACGCTGTCCCTACATACTACGGAGGAGCCACTACAGTGTTCTTCGATGGTGCCTCTGCCTCATCAGAGCCGCATAAACAGCCTCAACAAGCACACCGCTTATATGAGGCAGAAGGAATGGACAAAGAGATCGTCTTGATAATCTCGGAGATCAAGGCAGAAGGGATACGCAGGGAGCAGATCCCAGAATTTCTGGCTGACAAGTTCGGCAGATCAGTGAGAAAGAAGGACATCCAAACAGCTCTCAAGAGGATCACAAACTTCCCTGAGGTGATCAGCAAGGGTACCGATCCGACAGAATTTGCAATGTTCATCTACTTACTGACTGACGTGCCGTGCACAACCAACAAGGGCAACATGCTGAGGTGGAGAGAAGAAACAGTGTACGATATAATCCAGAGGGCTTCTGCCAAGAAGGTGTAACTCTCTTGGCTAAACTGCAGCAACAACAGTTGCTGCAGCATGTGCACCACATGCTCGGGGCTATTCCATCTTATAACTTATACATATCAATTTCTGGTTTTCAAGCAATCTTCACTTACTGTTGCACTTGTTTATCTACAACTATCTTCAATAATAGCTCTATATTCCGGTTGTATCTGTTAGGGGATCTGACTGCATACTTAAAATAAATAAATAAATGTTGTAATCTGAAACTAATTCGACGATGTGCCTCTATCAACAACGGCATTCCTCATCACTACAAACACTCTGCAGCCAGGGAGTGGCAACAACAGCAAGTGTCTGTCACCAGTCTGCAGCTCTCAATTATCATACAGTATTTTCCATAGTTCAATCATTTAGTGGCAATATTGGTGAAAGTCTGGTTTAACAATGCACTGCAATCAGAAGTCCTGGTTTGTTTGGCAGCGGTCTGAGGGTCCAGCCACCTCCCAGACCTCCAGGGTTCAATCTGATGCACGGTGCTTTGCCTCCAGCTGTCTGTGGTCCTGTAGATGCAGCTCTCCAAACTCCGGATACTCCGTTGGGGTGTCACTCTCAACTACTGGTGTCTGATTGACAATACTGTTCTTCACAGCCTTGTCTTGAGCTTTCCAACTTGTTCTGTCTCTCTTCTTCAATACACTTTACTCACTCTCTCCAGCAACTAACTCTGACATATATATATAGGCACATACAACCTGAAGACAATGATAAGGAAAGGCATCTCATAGGAGGTGCCCCGGAAGCTGTTCTTAGGAAACAGACAGATGTGTCGAGAGGGTTTAGGTGAAACTTTGTGTCAAAAAATACACAACTGATCAACACAAGTTTCTACGTAAAATATTAAGATGTGCCTGTGGAACTGATCCGAGGGCTCGGTCAGTTTTGGTCGATAATCTGGCAAGTGGCATCTGGCCTACAATCTCCCATACAACTGATGTCAAGTGCCTAACACATAACAGACATATGCATGATAATCAATGTATGCCAAATGCATGGCACACTGTTGGAAGGTGTGTCTGTGCTCAGGGAAGTATAACAAGGTGAAAGATATCCAATCAGGACAACATCAGGTCTCCGATCAGCTAGTCTAAATGTACAATTGGTTTGGAAGGTTTTGTTCAATTGTTAATTTTATTTGCTCATTTTGTCTGTACAGGCTGTCTGATGACTCAGGCAGCCTCTGTAGCACCGGCAAAGGGTGCTGCTCCGACAACATAATTTCTCATGTTGTGCGGGCTGTCGGAACTCTGATGAAAAATGACCGCAGTTTTCACAATCAAGAGACACAACCGTGGGATTCAAAATGTATCATTTCCATGGTTGATAGTCCCCCGGTGGACAGAAGCCAGTTTTGTCCGCATGTATCGCTTAATTGGGTACGGGCAGTTTGGGATAAGGTTTTTAGGATAGGGGGTCTCTTCCTTTAAAGTATTAACTGACTTCATTTTATCAACAGTTTGAGCGCAAAAATTATAGTTCAAACCATAGAAATTATATTGTGTCAAAGTTGTCAATGCGGCTCATGCAAACTTAATTATGTCAATACGGATGATTCTACCTTAACGATGTAAATTCGTATATTCAAACTTAACGATATCAATACGGCTTTTCAAACTTAGTGATGTCAATACGGTTGAATAGGAAGCAAAATTTCGATAGCGTGTCAGGCACGTTTCCCTATATATATAATGAGACTGATGCATCGACGTGCGTGCGCTCTCTCTATACATATCTCGCTTCCTTGGCTGACTGATGGCTTTGGGCCATGGACAATGCTGCGGCCAAGGCAATTCAGCTTTTGTAGTCTATATATATTATTAGACCCACTTACTAATTATATGGGTCTAATAATCTACTAATAATAAAACTAATTATACCTATTTAATATAAGGAAGCTCGTGTTATTGTAATATCGGCTGATTAGTATCTTAAGCCTTAATTCGTAGAATGAAAAGCAAATCGTTAAACATACACATAGTAGTACAACGGAGAAGCTACATACACGTCTCAGTCAAGAAAACTGAGAGAGACAGACTGAATTCTCAAGCTGGCCTGCAGGTAGCTTATGGAGAGTAGCGAAGTCAAGTGAAGTGTGAGAGGGCGTTGTGCCCTTGACTATATATTTAAACATGGTTAAGTTGGACAGACTGGAGGAGGTTGGCGGTACGATAACAAGAGTGCGACTGAGGGTAGGAGAGGAGGCTAGAATGTGAGCGGCGGACCAATCAGAAAGGAGGAAAGAAAGAAAGGATAGAGAATGAGAGATCAGCCGCAGAGATAACGAGAAAGAACTTAGATTGAACTGGACGATGTAAACAAGAAAAGTGCAGAGAACGAAAGAGTGAATAGACGACAGAAGGCAGAGACGGAAGTCGCGACAGCACTTATGTCGACCAGAAATTCCAGCCGAATTTCGACGCTCCCTATACGTAATGGATATATCCCAAAACCAGCTGGCAATTCAATGACGACGAAAATGATGCAGAATTGAAGGCCGCCTTGCTTGCGGCATGCGAAGCGGAAGACGCTATGATCGAGCATCTTCTGCACCCGCAAAAGTGCAGGTGCGTTCTGCATTCAGTTGAAATATTTTATATTCGCCTCTGTTCTATGCCTAGCTTAATAAATGTTCATATTACAAGTGTATCTTCAATTATTATCTCTAGCAGAAAGGCCAATTATAAACGGCGATTTCTAAGAAATAAGGAGTCGTGGGAAAATCTTTTCCTGATGTTGCACTCACTTTGGATGCTATGTTCTCAATCGGATTATATTTAGATGGTCTCAAAGCAAACAATCACAAAGTTGAAGACTCACTATAAAATTACCGATAGAAGGTGATTCCCAAAACACAAGTGTTTAATAGTTACTCACGGATCCTTTTGTTAGCTTACAACTGGTGGAATATGGTTTCAAATTAAAGATCGGATGGGAGTTCAAGGCGTTCTAATCTCAATGAAATGATTCTTATTCTTGACTAAGGTATAGTCGGAGGTTTAGAGCTGACCAGGGATAGCAATGGCTAGCAATAGAGAGTGAGCGGATTAGGTAAACTGCGGCTGGCTCGCGCAAAAGGAGGTCGAAGAAGGGACGGGCAACACTTTCTCTCAGTGCAAGAGCTTTTATATCACTTGACCAAAAGGTTGTCATTCGACAGGAGTTTCTAAGCGAATCCTAGTGCTCTTGCAAACGCATTTTCGCATAGGAGGAAAAGCTGAATATTCTTTGGTCTTTACAAGCGCGAACAGATGTAAATCGCATAGGTTAAATTGTAACACTTCATTAGCCTTTTTTTACAGAAGCGAAGGCCCTCCCAGCTCAGAATTAACAAGATGTTTAAAAATTATATGATTTTGATTAAAAATTGTGGGGGGGGGTAGAAAATGCTGGTATAATAGGCATTTGAAAACAGGTTTAAGGAAAATTAAAAAGCGCGAAAAACTGTAAATTATAAATAGTGTAAGTTTTTGATAAGATAATTGAAAATGTAGTCTAGCTTCGATAACGTTTGTAGGTATAAAATGTGAGTTGACATTAAAATGGTTGTATTTTGTATGCATAGTCTCTAAGACTTTATTAGAAAACAAGATTAAAAAACAGGATTAAAAACAAGTAGCATAAACAAGACCCTGGACGGGTCAAGGATGGTGCAAAAAGGAGGGGGGTTGTAATAAATCGAAGTGGAGAGGGCCATAGACTATTTGCGCAAATAATGTACATGTCCATCTAAGGTGATTGAGTTAGAAAGGAAAGAAAAGGTGGGTTTGGATTAAAGCGAAGAAAAGTGATATAAGAAGGAGCGAGAAAGCGTGGAGCTCTTTGCGTGCAACGTTTGACTTCTAGCGAGTCTCTAAAAGTTTAATTGTTTCACATTTCTGCGATGCAAGATCCAATAGCTAATCTGCGCTGGCTTTTGACAGACCTCGGCGTTCAAGTTAAAAGTCTCGATAGGTGGCTGTAAATTACCGAGTGGCTACTGATTAGCATGTGGGCGCTGCTAGGCGCCTTCATTCTAGTCAGTCTCGTCGTGTGGGTGTGCATCTGCTTTTGCTGCAGATGTCGATGTCCGCGGTGGAAGATCCGTCATCCGGGGCATCAGTCAGTTCGTCCAGCTGATGTTCTAGACAGCGCTGATTTTGTTGCGGGATCGCTCTGTTGACTACACAGTGTGATGTTAGCCCATTCTGAACGTTAAAACGGCCCTTCTCAGGGCCACCACTTTGAAATGAGGCTTCTGTGTCTGTGCCACGGCAGACTGGAGAGATCGCAAGCGCAGTAATTGTGCAGAGAGACTTGATCGACGAATAAGAGGCCAGTACCGCTGTCAATGCAAACACTGAGATAGTGTGGGGTGTTGCCGATAGCTGGATGAGCGGCAGAATGTCAGTGTTGGCCACTGTGTCGGCCTTAGCGGCATTCGGTGAGACCGGTCCTTGAAGGGGTAGATCGTGATGTCGTTCGCCAGGTCGTCAGGTTAGCCAATCGCCAGGTCATCAGGTTAGTTGAGCAACCGACCCTCAACGAGGCGAATGTGGAATTCAGAACAGAAGAAAAATATGTTGTAAAGATTGTTTTGAACAAGTGTAGGAAGGAGAGGCGTGTCGTTGAAGTAGTCATAGCTGAGTAAAATGTGCGCGGTGACAAATGGTAGTCATTGACGAATGTTTGTACATCTTTGTAAAGAGTGGGCCAGTAGTAAAAGCGCGTTAGTCTTTGTAGAGTCTTTTGAAGACCTGGGTGGCCGCCGAAAGTCGAAGTACGACATGAGGAAAATAAGGCGTCTCCATAGCATTGCGGTATAACGAGTCGTATGATTCCATGGTCATGGTCATAGTAGAGTGTGTCATTTTGAATTGAATAGCCGGGCCGCCAGCGGTGCTCTATGACAGTCGGGCTGCCTCCAGTTGGCAGCTCCGCTCCCGTTTCCCAAGTCGCCGTCTTGCTTCGCCCCCTTGATTGCCCGCGGCTTCCCCTGCGGGGGGTACCAGTGATGCCCGGTTGGGTGGGGGCATAAGGGATGGGCGGGGGTTGGTTTGGGCTCCCGCAGCTGCCGAGAAATCTCTGCGAGCTGCTGGGTCACCCTGGCCAGCTCCTGCGTTAGCAGGTGCTGTTGCTCCCGATGGGCGGCCATGGTCTCACTGAGGTGCTCCTGCCCCACGTCCTCTTTCGCCCTGACCTGGCGCACCCTCCTACGGGGGTCTCGCTCAGCAGCCATTTCAAACTCCATCCTCATGATGGGCGCCAGGACTTCGGGGGTGGCCACGATTCCTTCTAGGAAGGAGGCCAAGAGTGCTCGCTCGAACGGCTCGCCGCGGCCGTTGGGATTGGCCTGCATGGCGGCGGAGCGCAAGCGGTCAGCGAAGGAGGCATACGTTTCCTCACGGCCTTGCTTCAAGTTGCGCCCACTAAGGAGACGGGCATAAGGGGTACAGGGCACAGGGCACAGGCGCCGCTAAATGCTTCGGTGAGGTCCTGCACGAACCGCACATACGTGGCACGGCGCGGCAGGGTCATGGCCTGAGTGAGGGGTTCACCGCCTAGGTGGGCCAAAAGGGTGAGGATCTTCTCCTCCTCATCCTCTAGACCTTCGGCTTCGTTTTTAAGCTGAAGCGGCGCAGCCAGCGGGGGAATGACTCCTTTAAGGATTCATAGAGCTCGATGGCGACCTTCACCCTATGAGCTCGGGGGCGCCGCATTTCCAGGCGCTCTAGCAGCGAGGCTAGGCGTTCTACCGGATCGGCCTGCTGGGCTGCCGCAGGAGGGTCGGCGCGCGCCGCGGCTCGGCCTCTGGGTGGACGGCCGGTTCCGACCGCCTCCACCACCTCATCCTCCTGGTCGGACATTTTCGGCCAAAAGAGGTATGAGGATTTTGCAAGATTGAAAGGGGGGTTGTCGCTACTGCAACAATGGGGGTGAGAGGGATGAGGGCTGAGAAGTGCTCAGCGCACGACCAGGGGCCGTGGGAAATAAACAAAGGAAGAGCCCGGCTGACTTGCGTCACCTGACCTAAAAAATGATAAAGGAGAAGTTCCCCGGCCTAATAAACAATCACTGCGATGCAGTGGCCGATAAGGAAACAAAGAAACAGAATACGGGGAGAGAAAGGGTCTAAGGGGGAAAAGAAGGGGAACTCCATTGGCAAGGGAGTTTGACACGTACCCTTTGACCCGCCAGGAAGAGAGGAAAACCCGCCAAGGAATCCCCCACACCCCGGCAGAGATGCACGTGCTACGCTCCGCATCTGCCCGCGAATCCCTAGCTCCTTATTGCTCTCATGCGCGCTTGCAGTTGCCTTCCTGCCGCAGCCTTCAGCTCGGCATCACCAGAGCACACCCCCTAGTGAATTAGCCATTCATGGACGAGGGCTGTCTAATAGAGAAATAAATAGTGGAAAGCAAAACAGGATAGGATTTAAATTGTAATAAAATTTGCCTAAAGTAAATATTTGGCTAACGGCGATTAGTTTATTAGGCTAAAAATCCCCAGTGCCCGTTCCCGCTATTGTGCCGCCTAACTAGCAGAATAGTCCCTTAGGAGCAACAATTAAAAGACCGCTACGCGGGTTACTTAGCTGAATATGCCGGTTGCGTACTGCAGTCCTGTAGTTCTCGAGGGAGGGCAGGGCAAGATCAGCGAGGACAGAGGAGGTGAAGGCTAAATGTGAGCTGGCAGGGGCCAACACACCAGTGGAGCTCAGTGGCTCAATTCGAGAGCTCACCTAAAGAGGTGGCTTGTACTATTCGGAGCTTATAGACAGGCAATGAGCCTGTGAGCGCTAGATGAGCATAAAGCTCTAGGGTCTAAGCCCTAAGTGGGGGGATTAGGTCCGGAAGGGAGGTCCGGTCCTCGGGAGGGTCCGTGGACAGAAAAGTGTCCGGACGAGGCTGTCGGGATCCCCGGACGAGGTGTCTGAGGGCAGCGCAGCGCGCTTCCTTAAATAGTCCTGCAGCACGCCAACCACGACATTCATCAAAATAACCCACATCCACGCCGGCCTGTCATCGAGGAATCGGAGCGGTGATGGGCCGGACCGATTACCCAATGAACCGGCGGCGAGAAACGACAGATGCTCCTTTACGAGCAGCCGCCGGCAGTCGGCCAATAATTGTTATTCCGCCAGGACAATGGGAAGCGCAGGCGCCGACCTGCCTACAGTGACATTACATTTATTTAAGATGAAAGGTCATATAATCGAGCTGGGCTCGGACTACACTAAAGAAGTGGGGACATGAAGAATTATTGATCACTTGAGATGCCTGAGTGATTTCCGATATCTGATCGCGGTTTGGAGGGGAATTATGACCTAAACTAGCTCATACAATAAAGTTATGGCCCGCGATCAGTCACTCCTACGGGGGTCTAGAACAGATCCAGGGAGAGGGGATTCGACGGCTACTTAATTCACCGCCGCTCCAAACCCGGCCCTAAGATTAATGATCTTACTTTTGTGGCCAGCTGCTAGTTGGGTCGCGATTATTAATTGCTTAAAATTCGAAAAATTCTGCTGGCTCACATTCCCACTCGATTCCCGTAGCACACTCCACATCACTCCACCTTCGCTCACTTTCACGTAAGACACTTACGTGCCTACTGTCAGTAGTAGCGGGGTGTCTCAAGAATCGAGGGGAAAAATTAACTACAACATACGGTACAGAACCCTAAGAAGAGTTCCGCTATAGAAGAATCCTAGTGCGTGTGTACGTACGAATACAACTATAAATAGATTGGTGCGTGAGTATAAAATGGTCGGCGCCCCTAGTGATTAAGGTATAGCGTCCTATGGGGGGTGGGTGCGCATTCCGGTCGCGGCGAAATTGTTCCTCATTGCCAAGCGGGGTGCCTTGTCCCAACTCGCCGTCTCCTCCAGGTGTTCGCGGCTGTCCTAGTCTCCCCCTCGCCCGGCTTGGTCTCGGTTGCGCAATCCTGGGAGGCTCCGGCCGTTTTCCTCCTTGAGTCCGAGGGGTCCGGCCGTGCTCTTCCCAGGTGGCTCTAGATTGGTTGGTCCGTTGCGCCCTCGCCAATTCCGTTGCCGGGCCTTGGTAGCCTCTGATTCGCCGCGCGCCCAGGTGTTCCCGGCTGGCCGTGCCCGAAAATTCTCGCCGGGCCGGTTGCCTAGCCGTTGCACGCGGTCCAATCGGCGCTGCAGCTGGTCGCAGCTGGGGAAACCGCTGCTCAGGCCGCTCGGTGATGCTGTTGTCGGCCGCAGTGTCTCCGCACCGAAAAGGTCAGGGCCCCAACAACTAACCTGTTACTATGGGCCCCCTATACTGGAATTTCCCAAATTTCCGCCTGTCTTCCCATTAGTCAGCGCTCCCGCCACCATGACCTCTAAACTAAATGCTATATAAACAGCCACTTAACGCCCCATTAACCTCAAGCTGCTATCTTTCTGAAAAAGCATTCCTCAAGCTACTATACAACTCTCCGACATTTCGAAATGACATTGACGGTTCGTCCGATCACGCCACTACTAGAGGGCCAGCCCGTGGCCCAGTCTCAGCCTGGAGGAGAAAGGTGAGTTATCGTGCTTCTACTCGGCCTCCCAAGGCCGGTCATTAAGGGGTTATTACGAGGTTGGTTGCATAATAGTTTTGAATAAACATTAAACATTATCCCTGGCACACCCGGCTTGTTTCCAGCTATAATTGATCCCTACTCAGGCACATAGATGGCCTTGCCCTAAGATATTAACTAAAAAACCTGTTAGCAGTCTTAATTAGAGTTAGATTAGGTTTTATTTAATTTCATAAATAATAAATGCGCTGGCGGTCGTTGCTATTAATAACCCTAATTTGCCCACCTGATTTTAAGAGATCACTTGCTGCCGTCACCTTTGCGCGTCACCTTCGCTATCCGTAAGTTGACGTGACCTGGTTCTTGTTTTCAACTATCCCACCTGTATGAAACCGCTATCCTTGTCTCAGCCGCCCTAAAATTCCTCGGTCTAGGCTTGAAAAAGGCATTGAAATGGTTGGGAGTTTTGAAACCACTGAACTGCCCCCGTGAGAGATAGAAGCCTAGAGGCGGGTGTTCGAATCGATGAACCATCCACCTTGCTGCTCGCAGGATGTCGCGGATAGAAGGCAGAGATGAAGGGAGGGGTGAGGAGATGAAGGGAGAGATGAGGAGGTTAAATGGCTGCAGAGAGTGGTCCTATTGGCCTCAGGCTGGCCAGTCCCACTCGTCCCATAGGCCACAGGCATGACTGCCGTGCCTACCCCTAGCTCGAAACCGGCGAAAGGTCTAAAAGAGAGGTGTCGGACTATCCTGAATCGGACAGGACAGGGCTAGATCGCCTACTGTCATCAGTAGTACGTGCGCAACTGACTCCTAACCTTGGTAGCGGTGGTCGATTCGGCCTAGGCTCTTGTCATAGAAATGCGGAAAGGCTATCGGCAAAGCGGATAGATGATCTAGGGTAGCGCCACCACCCAATGCGCCTACGTTGCCACCGCAGACATTTGGGAACTTGGGTCCCCGGAGTACACAGCTCCTAGTTTATCACACAGTTCTAGACAAGCCGAAAATAGGGCATTGCTGCAACTTCCGTTTTAGACTGGGGTGAGAGCCCCAGAATGGATCGAGACACGCCTCAAAAGGGGATTCCTGAATTTGCGCTACAGGAGTCTAGAAAGGTGGTACTAAGAACTTGAATGAGAATCCATAGCCGGAATCCTACTCATAAGACATCAGACACATTCTATACATTCTATACATTCTACTGCAGCCTACACATTAAGCAACCAACAAATCCGAATCTGTGTGAGTTGAGGAGATCAGAGGCCGGAGAGATTAAGCAGAACAACTGGCTGAGTGATTACGCAAGCGTAAGATCATTAGATCATCACTCTCGCTCCCGTGGCCGCAGTTGCGAGAGGGGGATAGGGGAAGACTCCATTGGAAAGGGAGTTCGACACGTACACTTTGAGCCCGCCCAAGAGGGAGAAGGAAAGCCGGCCAAGGATTCCCCCAACCCCCTGGGAAGAAATGCACATCCTACCTCCGCATCTGCTTGCAAATCCCTAGCTTCTTGTTACTTTTGAGCGCGCATACAGTTGCCTTCCTGCCGCAGCTCTCAGCTCGGCATCACCAGAGCCCCCCCTAGGAGATTAATTTATTAGTTTTTAAGTGGAATTTTCGGCGCTAAGATGGCTTGATTGAAAAGGGAGCACAACGAACATGAGAGTGAGTGCGCTGTGCTGAGTTTTAATTGAAGGACCTGGCGTATCCCTTTAAGTCTATAACCCGCGCCTGTCGTTCTATTAGAGTTCGTTTTGCTTGAAGCTGAATAATACAAGCTGGCATATAGCCTCGACTATTCACGTCAAGTGCGCCTTCATATTATAACAAAAGCTAAGCTAATTGACTGCGCCTCTTATTCATGACATTTAATAGACGTTGGGCATAATAGACGTAAAAGTCATAATCTTTTTAATCAGACTTGGTGCTGGTTTGATGCCATGTTTCGAGACGACAAATCCTAGGTATTGAACTTCCTTTTTTGGCGAAGATGTACTTCTTGAGTGAAATTCTAAGACCATGGTGACGAAGTTTTTGAAAAAAAGTGTTCCAATTCCACCAACATCTCTTGAAAATTCTGGTTATAAGGCTTTATGTATTAATACGTTTAGTATGCCTTACCTTATTAGCTAAAGCATATTGCACCAGTAACCTATTGGTTTAGGCTTTTTATCTACGGAATGGTGCAGCAAATATGTTGTCTTGCGATTATATCTCTCCAAATTTCTCCAATCTCGAATGTACAAGCACCCATTGCAATAAGAATTCTTGAAAAGTATATCATTGCAGCAATACCACATTACTATGATATTAGTACATCAGCAAGCCGCATAAGAAGAGCATGACGCAGCAAAACCACATAACATCAAGTTTAAAGACAATCACTAACCACTATGTTGCACATAGTTTATCTTACCAGATTTATTCCTTAAATCTTTTTTACACTTCAGCTTCGAATCTGCACTAACGAAGAGTCAAGAAAGAAGCGTCTTTGAGCTTCTTCACTTGACCAGCTGCGACTAAAAGGATGTGAGAGGCTGGAAATTACTGATGTTGAACAATTAAACTGCCCGGATCGTTACTGAAGATGGTTTCGAAATCGATTATAAGACCTAGTACCCAAAATTGCAAAACAAGCGAAGTTCATTCTTAATTTGCTTCTAGTCGAGGTTTTGGACTGTGTGTCAAAGCAATCCAATGAGACGACCTTCATGCTCACCTTCATCCTAGCAGGCAGCAATCCAGCAGCTCCGAACCTGGGGGATCCACTGGAGCGAGCACAGAATGCAGCATACCATGGCTGGAGGTCTACACACTGCCTCGGATGGACGAATTGAGCGACGCACTTTGCGACCTTAGGCTCACCCAGAAAAAGGTGTCGACTTCAAAGTGAACAGATAGTTTGTTAACCATTTTATCATGGATAAAGTCTTTCAACGGCTTCCATTTCCTGTAAGACTTTGTCCACTACCGCATTCATGCCTTTGTTTTTGTAGTTATTCGTTATTATGAAAGGGCTGTGTGGCCCTAATGTCGGAACGCGTTTGACACCGTCTAAAACACGCACAGCACTTTTAATCGCTTTTGGAACTCTCAGTTTCAGCAGTTAAGTTGTTATGAAGCAGAAATATTGTTTGAATTTGTGCATCTTTATCAACAGCAACAAATAAACGAGAATTGGTTTCTATCCCAAATTCCTTTTGCACTTCAAAAAGGCGTGTCTTAATCATTTCTTTTCTTCCTGCACCTTTCCTTAGCTTTCTGATACGGTAGCTAGGTATCACAGAACACGTTACACATTCCTGTCTGTCTGTTCTGTAAGCCTTGCAAATATGCTTCAGAACATTGTATTTGCATGGCTCACATGACTCGCGTACACGACGAGGCATCCGTGGATCGATACGGCCCAGGAATGGGAGAAAGAAGTTCGGTGAGCGTTTGCTGGGGAGCGTGTGCGTGTGGGACAAAGAAACAGCTGCCCCTGTGTTAGCAATCTCCCAGCGTTTCTCCCTCTCCCCATTCTGCCTCTGTTGTGCGCGCTGCTTGAATTTAAATACACTGGAAGCGAGAGGCAGAGCTTCGCTGTCGCTTTTCATGTGACTCCGGAGTCCACACAGAAACGGGCCTCTGGCCCGTGGAGCGTTTATCTCTATATTGCTGTGGCAGAAGGTAACAGGAAGACAAAACTTTCCTGTTATGTGGTTCCCTGAGAGAGAGTCACCCTTTGCGCCTTTATCAACGACGGGTGATTGCCGAAAGGTTCCTACACCGCTAAACACCAGATTCCTGCAACGGCTTCAGAGAGAAACGAACAGAACAAACGTAACATCAGCAGAAAAAGCTATGCGACGCAGTCAACGTACCAGCAACTGAGTAACTATCTACAATTCAGTACTGGCAGTAACTATCTAAAATTCACGACCATCAACCTGAACAAAAAAACTGCAAGTAAACCTCAAATGCTCTACTAGTTTTGGATTTGGTCAGACAACGGCAGCATGTGACAATGAAAAACAAAAGCGGTCGCAGTGGGCTCTAATCGTGTTTTGGCCTACGAGCCTTTGGCTCACTGACACTATCATATATAATAATTAATACAATTAAAAAATAAATAAATAGGTGCTGGTTCCATTCCAACAAGTCCTCAACAATCTGTGACTGTGACTGCAGCTGTAGCTAATACTAGTGCTTTGGCATGGCAGAACCTTTTTTCTCGACCAATGTCAAGTAATGCCAAGCGCAAGTCGTTCTATGTGTCTATTGCTTTTGTCGCGCTATGTGGAACAGTGGACATGCAAAACGGAACGGCCCATTGAATTCTATGGCCGAGCGTTTGAATTCACATGAGAAAGTAAGCCATAGACAACTCAAATTGTCATGCTATGTGGAACGATGAGCCAGAATAGAAGGAACGAGTTTAGCTTTTATTTGCAGAAAGAATAAAAGCAAGCAGAAGCAGAATTGCATTCAAGTGAATCTTATTATAAGTCTGAAATTGAAGCATCAGTTACAAATTTGAACCCCTAAAACAGATGTCGCTGCAAACACAATCGAAAAAATCGATTGCAGCGCAGCTCCCAGCCAGCGCACTTGTCAGCAGTGACTGCTTGACCAACAGCTTCAAGTAGCATGAATCTCGACTGCTCAAGTGTCACTCCTTCTGGTGGAACTTGCTCATCCTCAACTAAGCCGGCTTCCGCCAAACGGTTTTTGAGATTGGACTTCATTTGGGGCGCCATTATTTCTTAACTGATCAAGCGAAAGAAAATGAAAGCGTGTTGTTGTCTCTGTGAAAAACTAAAATCGTTCCTTCTATTCTGGCTCATCGTTCCACATAGCATGACAATTTGAGTTGACTGGCTTACTTTCTCGTGTGAATTCAAACGCTTGGTCATAGAATTCCATGGGCCGTTCCGTTTTGCATGTCCACTGTTCCACATAGCGCGACAAAAGCAATACTGGCACTGTGTCTGCTTCAAATGTTGATCTAACCAAGAAGCCCAAGCGGGACACTGTACAGGATGTGCACTATTTTCTGACCTGCTTACGTGCCAATAGGCCACTTCGCTATTGCCGAACAATTCGTGGAGATTCATCCAGCTTGCAGCGACATCGAGAAACACAGCATAGTGGTCGCAAGGGCATTGGTCATCCACAAGCTGAGTTTGGTCGTTTGGACTTACAAGAGGTGCAACTCTTGCTCCAGAAGCATACACAGCAACAAGGCTCTACAGAAGCTGCTAAGATCAGCTCAGATGAGGAAGCTGTTCCTATTTCTACAACTGGAAGTTCTGAAGCACCTGACTGCTCTCCTCAGGCAACAAACAATTTACTCCATGAGCAGCGAGAGCACCATGGTGTACAACTAAGGTTCGATTCTGGCAATCTGACAGGTTTCCCTGTAGACCTGGAAAATAAGATCGAAAACCTTCAAAAGCAGCTGCAGGTTCAGGCACAAGAAATGGCGAAAGTGACAAGTTTGCTCGAACGTTTTTCGGTGGCATCAGCATCAGGATCGGCAGAACAGAATAAAACTTGTGCGGACCTTGGTGTCAAAGCTGTTGCAGCAGCTGAGAGTTTGGCTGAGCTGTTGCAGTTTGAGTCTTTGAGGCCCTGTGAAAAGGGTGACTCCATTTTTAACTGTCTGCCTTGCGTCAAGTTTTGCTGTAAGGCAAGACCAATGCGGCCAAATGCAACAGCCGAGGAAGTCTACAAAGTTCTGTAAGTTCACATTAAATTATGTGACTAAAGGAAAGCAACTTTTGCCTCAATAAATATGTATAGAACTGTTTGAATATTTTCGATTTTCCACAGGAATCCGACCACACAGGAAAAGAACAATTCACTAGCCCGAGGCTTACGGATGTCCGAAGAGCGAGTCGCGGCTCTGCTGAATGATGGCGACGAGTTTGCCAAGTTTCGATATCGGCTGATGCGCCCCTAGCGAGGTTCATAAAAAGGCCGTTGAGGACTACCGGGCCGACGAGGCGCAACTAACAAAACAAGGCAAGATCGTACGCATCCTTCTACGCTGCGCCGTTGCTACCATTGAAATGGCAGCTGCTGGGTCACACTACGAGACACTGCTAAGTCTTCTGGATGCCTCTGACTGCAATGTTGGGCAAATTGGCCATGGTTTGTAAGTCATTTTTTATTTTTTGTTGACTTTTTCCCCCAGCTACAAATCATCATTATGCAACTAAATAGAGTTAGAAACTTTATACCTTGTCATTTTCTCAGTGCCTTTTGTACAGAGCTCTGGTGGCTGCTAGACGCATGCGTCAATGACGAAACTATCGAGTTTCTTCAGCGTCCTCTGCCATCGACAGGACAGCCACCATTGCTGACCATCACGTGCGATAAGAGCACACCAGGCCGCACAACGAATCAAGCAGCTCTTGTGCTTGCGCGATGCGACACCACTGGGCAAGCAGTGGCAATTCCTGCCGGTGCACCTGCTGTCTACGACGAAGACATGGAGGCCGATGGAGCGACGCTTGCCAGACGGCTTATAGATTCTCTGAGTGTGAGTGCGCATGAAGTTTTATAAAGGCGTATAATATTCCCTTTTCAAGCCTACAGGAGCCGTCCAATTGGTGCCATCTGTTACATTTGACGACAGGTTCTGCGACCGCCTCGGCAGAACATTGTCGGTGTTGTAGCGGACGGGCAGTACCAGGCGGCGACCTTCTGCCACGCCATTCGGTCCGAGCTTGGCGTATCTGACGACGACAACGACAAGATGCCAGTCAACTGGGATGCGGCGCACTTCTTAAATATGGCCGTTACTAACGTGCGTGATGGTCCTGATGGAGAGTCCCTGCGCTGCTTCATAAAGCGGGCCAACCACTTCGGGTCTCTCTTCAGCAGAGGTCGCGGGCACGCGGCACTGAGAGCTGCTTCAGACGGCCTGGCTCGGGAGATGTCGCACTTCGCTGCTCAGAGATTCACAAGCTCTGCAATCAAGTTCGTATAATTAAGCATTACTCCTCAGTTTTTGTGAACGTTTTTAGCTGTTAAAGATTTCTAAAAATTGTTATCAGATAGGCAATGGTTAGGTAACGCACGGCTTTTGAGTGCACCAACGAGCAGAGACACGAGTGCGCGAAGCAGTCTCACCAGGAGAAAGCCGTGCGTTAACAGCATTATCCAATGAGAGGCCGTTTCCGCATCGATCCGTCCTTACTCTTTCGACCATAGACAAGTGCGTTGGCGCACGCCCATGTTTTTGGGCGGTCAGGCTGGCTTAAGGCGCAAGCCCCAACGCAGTTGAGTAGATAAGATTTCGACATGATCAACCTAATGCACTGGCCGAATGAGTGCATATCTGGCTTGACCATGGACGAGATTCGACTCCAGAGGGAGCTCTTCCAGCTGAACGAGGTGGTGGAGAAGGAAATGTATGAAGATTTTGAATGTCCCACCCTGGACGAACTCTGTGCGTTACTGCCAGACGACTCTACCGCGGATTTGGAGGCAATTGCAGCGCAGCAATACGAGGATACGAAGGTCGTGTCCACCGAGAGACAAGAGATCGCTGCAGTCGAACGATTCAAGCAGTTCCTGACGACAAACGCATTTTTGCCTTTCGACATCGATTTGTGCAGTGAGGATGAACTGGCCTGCAAGCTGCGACTGTTTTACGCCACACTAAGAAAGGAAGACGGTTCTCTGTACGCTTCGACATCTCTGATTTGTGCGAGAGCTGGACTTTTCCGCTACTTTCGGAGGGTTAGGTCTCTGAACATAATCGAGAATGACAAGTTCCACGCAGCCAATCTGGCTTTGAAGGCGGTGGCGCGAATGTTTCTAAAGGCTGGTGGACGGATCAACCATTACGAGGCCATCCGTGAGGAAGATGAGGGCAGGTTGGCGCGGTACTTTGACCGTGCGTCGCCGACGACCCTGTTGCACGAGGTATACTTTGTCCTCATCTACTTTTTCGGCCAGCGTGGGAGAGAATGGTTCCGTGGATTGGATTCGGACAGTCTGGTGTTCGAGGACAATGCCGACTGTGGCAGGACAATGCCGACTGTGGCACTCTAGTCCGGCTTCGCACAGGGTTGCAGAAGAATCTGGGACGGGAACTCAATGCCGGAGCCATGAGTGACAACAGAGAGGCGGTGATCAAGGCCACTGGGACGACGCAATGTCCAGTGCAGGCACTGCGGCTTTACCTCGAGAAGCGACGGGAGGCTCTGCCCGGTTGAAAAACTGAGCGGGCCTCAGCGGGCTTTTGAGCGGGCCATTAGCGGGCCGAAGCGAATCGGCCCGTATTACAGGCCTTTTACAACAAATTGGCCCGCTGAAACCCGGCCCGCTCAGAAGCCCGCTGATTAGCCCGCTAATGGCCCGCTCGAAACCGACCCGCAGATCGGCCCGCTGATTAGCCCGCTGGTTGGCCCGCTCACTGGCCCGTTCTAAACCGGCCCGCTGCGCGGCCCACTGGTTGGCCCGTTCTAAACCGGCCCGCTGCTCGGCCCACTAGTTGGCCCGCTGGTTGGCCCGCTCAATGGTCCGTTCTAAACCGGCCAGCTGCTCGGCCCACTAGTTGGCCCGCTCACTGGCCCGTTCTAAACCGGCCCGCTGCGCGGCCCACTGGTTGGCCCGTTCTAAACCGGCCCGCTGCTCGGCCTACTAGTTGGCCCGCTGGTTGGCCCGTTCTAAACCGGCCCGCTGACTTGTCGTGAACTTGATAATCTTATCAAATGGTGTATGAACTTGTACATGAAACTTTTGCAGTGTCTTGCGCAATTATTCGATTTGTAGAGCACTAATGCTGTCCAATAAACTGTGCAGACACAAATGTAAGAAGAAGTTTTTTGTGCCATTTACAATGAGTGTGTCAAATTTTTTATTTTTATCGCCTTATACGCCCACAGCAATTTGTATATCGTGCTACGTTGACTTATGTACTTCAGATATCACCCAGTTTAGTGTGAAACCATTGCTTCGCCCTTTGCTGGCACTTGGCCTAAGATAGCAAACTGATGGGTCACTCGTTGTAGAATGTGTAGGTAGAATGATGGTATTTGTTAATTATCAATTTTAGTATGGATTCTCTCCTAGTCACACAGGTATTCAATTTCTTCATTTTCAGTCACTTGAACGACTAAAAGAGCTCGACAAGAAGTCAGCTGCCATCGCACGGCGCTTCAGTCGACTCAAAGAATCAGTGACACTCAGATTTAGACAGACGGTTGTGGCGACAGCCCGTCCGACACGAGCAGAAGCTTCAGCGAGCCACTTACCAACTGCAACTCGGACCACTCATGACGTACCAACCACTATAGAGCTGCCTAGCTCTATAGTGGCGCAACCAAGCAACAGTGTACCATTGGCAAACGGGGGATGTAGCAGTGGCGTCCAGACTCCCATGGTCGTCGAGCCTACTGGCTCGCAGTATTCAGACAGCGACGATGAGGACAAATCTTCTAGATCTATCGTTGAGGAACCAGGCGAAGAAGCTCCAGATGACGACTATTGGAGTGGCGCTCCAATGGCGTTGGACGCCAGCGAGCAGTGCGACGATTGTGAGGACTTCACTGTAGATGACCGCCCGCCAGAGGATGAGGATGTACCGTGTGTTGGCAATGGAGCCACCCATAACCCAGAAGCTATGGATATGCAGCCGCGTAGGAGAAATGGAGCCGCACTTTTCCTAGACTCTCCGTTGACCTACGATTCGTTTGCGGCCTATGTGCATTTGTTCAGCGAGCGCCAGTCTCTGCCAAGGAAAGGCATAGCTGACCTGCTTCGCCTCTTCCATGCAGCTGTGCCAGTCGGTAGCAACCTGCCTGGTAGTGTATATTTACTACGGAAAACAGTCCAGGCATTCGCGAACGACTACATCGCCACCCCGACTGTTCTGTTCCTCCTGTAGTGCTGAGGTCACGTCAGCGCAGGCTCAGAACCGTGAAAATTGCACTTATTGTAACAAGGAACTGTCGCCGGCCGGCGTATCCAAGTTTTATACCACCGACTTTAAATTGCAAATCAGACAGTTAATTGAACAGTGCCGGCTTCTACAGAGCGTAACTTTCCCTGTCGATTTGTCATCTGAAGATCGTAATTTTGTCTCAGTATCCAGTTGCGACGAGTATCGGCATTTCAAGCGTTCAATTCGGCTACAATTGAAGCAAGATCTGTCGTATACTGTGAACATCGACGGCTTTCCAGTATTTGCAGACGCGCTGATGGAAATGTGCCCAGTGTACTTGAGTATCAACGAAGTACACGAAGCAATGAAATCGCGTTTCATCGTCGTATGTGGTTTCTGGGCTGCAAAGTCGAAGGTGAAGACATCCACCTTTCTTCCCGGTCTTGTTAGAGAGCTGAATGAGCTCCGGTCTATCGGGATCACCTACAGCACAGGTGGTGGCACTGAAGGCGACGCGCCTGGTCTTCTTCGACTGCACCCGTACCTCTTCGTCTTGGATGCCCCACAGAGAGCTGAGGTTGTCGGTCTAAAGCGTCACAATGCAGAGTTCGGCTGCGACAACTGCTATGTGAAGACGCAGAGATCATTGGGTGCCAATCGGTACCCAGTCAGTGGCAAAGAAGAGGCGGTTGCGCTGGCAACCGCAGTCGGTTGTATTACACCGCACGCTCGTAGCTTGCGAGACACGCGCCTACTGGCGCACAACATCCCGGTCGGCAAGGACAACTATCTGGGCGTTATGTGCGTGTCAGTGTTGGACCAGTTAAACGGTTTCGACTACATGCATGGGTGTCCACCGTGTCTGCTTCATCAGTGCTATCTTGGACTCGTTCACTGGATTTTGAGACAGCTGTTTCATCCTAAGAAACCAGACATGTACCACGCGCATAACCCCAATCTAGTTTCGCGACGTGCAGATGTGGACCTTGCCTCTTCGCGGATTCACGTACCCCTGTCTCATCAACGTGCTCCCCGAAGTTTCCATGAACTCGGCATGTTTCGGGGCCACGAACTTGAGGCATGGTTAATCGTCTACGGCCCTATGGTGATGGAAGGCATCCTGCCCGACCGCTACTACTGGCACCTTCAGCTACTGTCCACGGCTATGTTCTGGCTTACATTGAATGGAGCGCCTCTAATGGAAGTGATGAAAGCCAGCCGGCTTCTGCACTACTTTTACAGTCAGCTGCCTCAGATGTACTCCAACATGGCCCTTACGTACAATGCACACCAAGTTTGTGAGCACTTTGTATCGTACGTAACTTTATACGGGCCAATGTGGAGGATGTCTGCGGGCTTGTTTGAGTCGTCGCATGCGAATCTTCGCACCAAAATTCACGGCTCCAGGAATGTTGACACCGAAGTTGCCGGCCTCCTACAGCACCAATTGGCGCGAAGGCAAATGATGGCCGAATTGCAACTCCCCAACATCTTCAGCGAGGGACCACCAAATGGTGAGGTTCGACTGCCGGATGGTGTGCGACTGCGCAATCCTATTCGCCGCCAATTGGCGGGCGGTGACACACGGTATGGCAAAGCAGTACTGACCAGCGGGCTACGCATTGAAATATTCTTGCCTCGCCTGATCCACCAGCGCGCCGCCTCGTGCTTTGTTACTGTCCTCATCCCTAACTGTCGTCAGCCGTTTGAATTCGCACGAATTGAGGAAATTCAACTCCGGGACAATTGCGCATGGGTTCGCCTACGCCGCCTTCTGACTGTGGAGCCGCACGAGGACAATCATCCGTTGTACCGCTTGACTGGCGAACCGGACCACGGCGGATGCTCAGTCGCACACGTTCGGCGCCTGCGTGCCAATCCATTTTGCGCAGTTGACAAATACTACTTCGAAATCCCTGCTAACGACGTACTCGCTACGTGTTGTGTGAACGACCGCTACGTAGCATTCCTCCCCCATATTCAGTTTTCTTACGCAGCGTGAGAATTGTATGTACTCATTGTACGTAGGGTGTCCCAATAAGAAGGAAAAATCGTTGCACAGGCTTTCTGGTAAAACAATATAATTTCTTAGAACTCACATCACTATAGTAAGTAAACATTCGAAAGTTCTAAAGCTTTTTAAATTGAGTAGAAATGTCACCTGTTCATTCAAAACTTATGACTACAGTTTACAACAAGGGGTGAGGGTTAGAGGACACCCTCGCTCAAACGGGACGGGATATGCCATAATTTCTCTTTTCCAGCATGCCTTCTTCAACTGTGTTTTGCTTATACTGCTTATATATTGCTTATATTGCTTGTATTGCTATGTGGTATCATATGAAATTATATTTATATTTAGTAACAAACGTCGGTCACATGACGTGTATATCCAAATGTTGCCTTCCTTTACGCCTTTATTTCTAGCGGATATTTATAGCGGACATGTTTCCGGGTGATAGTGGATATGAAATAGCTGCGGGTTTGCAATCCGATGATCTGCCCTCGTGAAGGAAGGGAGTGTGGGGATGGCGATAGAGTCAGAAGTCGTACCGCAAAGTCTCGCGAGTTGCCGCGGAAAGAGGGATGAAGGGAGAGATGAAGGGAGAGACAGTGGATGCAGGGAGTGGTCCTCTCGGCCTCAGGCTGGCCAGTCCCACTCAACCCATAGGCCACAGGCATGACTGCCGTGCCTACCCCAAGCAGTGCTCGAAACCGGCTAAAAGTCTAATTAGATGTCGGACTACCCGCAGACGGATAGGACAGGGCTATGCGGCCTACTGTCATCAGTAGCATGTTCGTAACTGACCCCTAAACTCGGTAGCAGTGGTCGACTCGGCCTAGGCTCTTGTCTTAGAAATGCGGAAAGGCTATCGGCAAAGCGGAAAATGATCTAGGGTAGCGCCACCACCCAATGCGCCTACGTTGCCACCGCAGACATTTGGGAACTTGGGTTCCCGGAGCTCGCGGCTCCTAGTTTGTCACACAGATCTTAGACAAGCCGAAAAAAAGAGCCTTCTGTAACTTCCGTTTTAGACTAGGGTGAAAACCCCAGAATGGATCGAGACACGCCTCACCAGGGGATTCCTGAATTTGCGCTACAGTGGTCTAGAAAGGTGGTACTCAGAACCTGAAAGTGAAATCCCTAGCCAGAGTCCTACTCATGGAACATCAGACACATTCGGTACATTAGACTGCAACCTACACATTAGATAACTAGCAATCCGGTCTGTGTGAGTTGAGGAAAACAGAGGCAGGAGAGGTTAAGCTGAACACTGGCTGAGTGATTATGCGAGCGTAAGATTAAAAGATCATCACCCCCCACTTCCCTGGCGGTGGAAGCGGGAGGGGGAACGGAAGGGAAACTCAATTGGCAGGGGAGCTTGACACGCACCCCCAGTTCCGCTAGGAAACGAGGAAAACCCGCCAGGGAATTCCCCACCCCTGGGCAGAAAGAAAACACGTGCTACACTCCGCATTTTACTTGCAAATCCCTAGCTCCCTATTACTCTCATGCGCGCTTACAATTGCCTTCCTGCCGCAACCTTCGGCTCGGCATCACCAGAACCCGCCCCCCTAGGCGATTAGCCACTCATGACCGAGGGCTGTCTATTGATAAAATAAAGGTAAAAAGGAGACATAATAAAAGAAGTTAAGTTGTTATAAAGTTAAGCCCAATAAGTTAAAAGTGCTTAGAGTGGATAGTTTATTAGGCGAAAAAGTTCCTAGCTTCCCTCCCACTAAATGCCGCCTAACTAATAGAAAGCCCCTGAGGAGCAATAATTGCAAACCGCTGCGCGGATTACTTATCTGGACGCTTCGGCCGCGTGCTGCAATCCCGTTGTTCTCGGGGAAGAGGATGGGGTAAGATAGCAAAGGCCGGAAGGGAGAGATGCTGCGAGTCGGCAGGGGCCAACACGCTTGGAGCTCAAGGCTCAATTTAGCAGCTCACCTAAAGAGGTGGCTCGCGCTCAGGGGGAATGGGGACAGGCAATGGGCCTGCGCTAGCTGTGGAGCTATGAGCTCTAGGGTCTATGCCCTAAATGGGTCTGGGGGATAAGTCCTGGGTCCGGTGGGAGTCCGGCCCGGCAAAAGTAAGTCCGGCAGGGGAGAAGGGGAAGAGCCGGTGGGAGAAAAGAGGTTCGGGGGTCCTAGAGGGAGCAGCGCCGCGCGCTTGCTTAAATAGGCCTTGCAGCACGCCAACCCCGACATCCATCAAAGCAACCCACATTCGCGCCAGCCTGTCATCGAGGAATTGAAGCGGCGATTGCCGCCCCAATTGCCCAATGAACCGGCGGCGGGAAACGACAGATGTTCTGCGCGAACAGCCGTCGGCAGTCAGCCAGCGATTGTTACTCCGCCGGGACAATGGAAGCGCAGGCGCCGACCTGCCTACAGTGATATTTACATGTATCTAAAGGAAGGAGGTCATAAAGTCGAGCTGGGCTCGAATACTGTAAAGAAGCGGGGACATGAAGAATTTTACGATCACTCATAACGCGTGAGTGAGCCCCTATATCTGATCGCGGTTTGGAGGAGGAATTATGACCTAAACTAGTTCATACAGTAACATTATGGCCGCGATCAGTCATTCCTACGGGGAGTCTAGACAACTCCGGAGAGAGAGGATTCGACAGCTACTTGATTCACCGCCGCCTCAAACCCGGCCCTAAGATTAATGATCTTGTTTTGTGGCCAGCTGCTATGTGGGTCGCAATTATTAGTTACTTAAAAATTTGAAAAATTATGCTGGCTCACATTCCCACTCGATTCCCGCAGCACACTCCACATCAGATATATATATACACAGAAGACTCACGGTCTTCTTCCTTCACACACAGGCAGGCATATATACACAGATGACTCACAGTCTTCTTCCTTCACACACAGGCAGGCATATATAAACAGAAGACTCACAGTCTTCTTCCTTCACACACAGGCAGGCATATATAAACAGAAGACTCACAGTCTTCTTCATTCACACACAGGCAGGCATATATAAACAGAAGACTCACTGTCTTCTTCCTTCACACACAGGCAGGCATATATAAACAGAAGACTCACAGTCTTCTTCATTCACACACAGGCAGGCATATATAAACAGAAGACTCACTGTCTTCTTCCTTCACACACAGGCAGGCATATATAAACAGAAGACTCACGGTCTTCTTCCTTCACACACAGGCAGGCATATATGGTGATTCCATATATGGCAACGTGTATATATGTGCCTGTGTGATGGACCCGACAGAAGACAACAGAACACATATATACGCATGGCACCAATCAAGCTTTGAGAGTAGCTTTGAGTAGGTTACAACCGGTACGCATCTGTCCTTTTGTTCACCTAATAATCGTGCACCTACTTCGCATTAATTTCAGTCGACCCACTGACAAAGAAGTACCAGCAAAAGAAATTAATTTGTACAAATTAAGGACGAATAAACAAATTAAGATTAAGACATCACAATGCCGGGCCAGCTACCATGCCCCAAATGCAATTCGCGGGAATACTTCGTGTTCGCCGACAATTGTTTTATTTGTCGCTCCTCTCACTGCGACGACTGTAAGGATGTCATCCACGCAGCCCATGCCGAGCAGCAACGGCTATTTAAATCGCGCGCCTGCAGCAACTGGGACGACGACTGTAGTGACGACGCCGGAGCTACAGTTGAGCCAGTCGGCTCGAGCTGTGTTCCTGCGTCTGCTGCCACAGGAGTAGTCAAACAGCTTCGCGACATGTCGTTGTACAAGGAGCCTCTGAGCGATTCCGCTCAGCAGGCCGAAGGCGCCCTCGGCGCGACGGGTCGTGTCGAGCCAACCGGCTCGACCTGTGTCCCAGCTGCGTCTGCTGCCACAGGAGTAGTCAAACAGCTTCGCGACATGTCGTTGTACAACGATCCTCTGACCGATTCCGCTCAGCAGGCCGAAGGCACCCTCGGCGCGACGGGTCATGTCGAGCCAACTAGCTCGGCAGACTGTCGCGCTACAGGGCCACGTCGGCGGCCGACGTCTACGGTGGCCGACGTCGATGACAGACGTTGGCCAGCGGAGCAATTGGCCAGCAGTCTCCGTGGCGGCCTGTGCCGAGACGACCGGCTCTGGCATTTGCGATAAGTGCAAAGTACTATACGTCGAAGGAAAAAACTGGCCATCCTGCTGGCGTACAGATCTGCAGCCGTGGCTGACACATGCTTCTGAGAGACTACGGCAGTATGAGTCACAGCACGCCATATTATTTTCGGACAGCATGGGCAATGCGGTCTCAACACTAGATTGCATCTTCATGTATCTGTGGTACCGGGATTGCGAAACAACGTGCTGGACTAATGCCGTCCGCACGTTGTACTCGCATCTGAGAGACAGCGGGATCGTAGACGCGCCGGCTGGCGCGAAGACCGAGCTGTCGATCGACGTCCAAGCCATCTTCGACAGAGCAGTGAGCAACGTTAGTGAGCACGCCGCATCCGCCGGTGTCACGCCACCGGTGCAAAATCGGGTCAAAGTACTTAAAAAGTCCAGGCGACGTGGTCGAGCTGCCCATGAGTACCGTCTGGTGTACTTAGGGCATAAATCCAATGTCCCATACACGACCCTGGCCGTCGCCATTGTAGGGATGTGGGCGGCCTATGCGCGGTTTAAGTAGTCAATGTAGGCCACGTTATAGTACTATAGTAGTATTACTAGTAATTCTGGAACGTGTAGTTAGCCGCAGCTTCAATCACTAGTAGTTTCTGCCCACTGCACCACAATTAAGAGTGTATGTCAGAATATAGTGTATGATATATTGCATATGATTAGATTCCGCTTGAACCGTGCAAAGGCCGCCATAATTTCTCTTTTCCACCATGCCTTCTTCAACGGTGTTTTGCTTATATTGCTTATGTATTGCTTATTGGTGCTTATATTGCCTATGTATTGCTTATTGGTGCTTATATTGCCTATGTATTGCTTATTGGTGCTTATATTGCCTATGTATTGCTTATTGGTGCTTATATTGCTTATGTATTGCTTATTCCTGCTTATATTGCCTATGTATTGCTTATTGGTGCTTATATTGCCTATGTATTGCTTATTGGTGCTTATATTGCCTATGTATTGCTTATTGGTGCTTATATTGCTTATGTATTGCTTATTCCTGTTTATATGGCCTATGTATTGCTTATTCGTGCTTATATTGCCTATGCATTGCTTATTGGTGCTTATATTGCTTATGTACTGCTTGGTCGTGCTTATACGAGTACTATAGTACTGCCAGCTAGCTAGCTGCTTATGTATTGCTTATACTGCTTATATATACATATATATATACAGCACTTCTGCAGTATATAAAGGCCGGCCAATCGGGTCAATCCTTCATTCGCTAATCAAGTTTGTCAAGCGTCTTTACTTACTAGTAACGTAATAGTAATAAATTGTTAACAATTTCCCACCGCAGCATGGTATTGATTCTCCAAGCTCAGATGTGTGTCGGACAAACTTGCATGTGCATAACAGACGACATACTTGCTTTTCAGACATGTCGAACGACCTGAGCCCTAGAGGAGTTGACTTCTCCGCCATCATGGATGACGTCCTTCGAGACGTGGCGCGAACTATGTCGCCGACTCTTGCCGACCTGATCGGTTACCGGTTCTCAGCTGATCGGGCAGAGTTTGACGACATTGAGCCGGCTGGCTCGAGTGCGAACGGCGCCAATGACGACGATCAGCGTCGCTACAACGCCGAGACGCAGCTGGGTTCGCCGTCTCTGTTTGACGACATTGAGCCGGCTGGCTCGAGTGCGAACGGCGCCAATGACGACGATCAGCGTCGCTACAACGCCGAGACGCAGCTGGGTTCGCCGTCTCTGTTTGACGACATTGAGCCGGCTGGCTCGAGTGCGAACGGCGCCAATGACGACGATCAGCGTCGCTACAACGCCGAGACGCAGCTGGGTTCGCCGTCTCTGTTTGACGACATTGAGCCGGCTGGCTCGAGTGCGAACGGCGCCAATGACGACGATCAGCGTCGCTACAACGCCGAGACGCAGCTGGGTTCGCCGTCTCTGTTTGACGACATTGAGCCGGCTGGCTCGAGTGCGAACGGCGCCAATGACGACGATCAGCGTCGCTACAACGCCGAGACGCAGCTGGGTTCGCCGTCTCTGTTTGACGACATTGAGCCGGCTGGCTCGACTGCGAACGACGCCAATGACGATGATCAGCCCGCGGCGCGAGACTACGAGCCGGCTGAGAACTTAAACAAACTGCGCGCGGAGTATAACCGCCTGCCTGACCCGCCGAATCAAAAGAATTACGCTTGCGTACGCGTTGTCCGAAAACGGGCGGATCGGCAGGAGCTGGACCCGCACTGCTGCCCCGAGTGTGAGGCATGGTTTTCGAATTTGTCGCCTCGTACAAAGCAGAGACGGCTGCAAGAGCACGGGCGGCACCGCAGTAACCAGCCTCACCAGAAGCGCGACCCTAACTTTTTTAAAATTGAAATGCCTGACACTCAACCAGAAGCGCCCTTTGAGGCCATGAGGTTAGGCAAGAGGCGCATGCGTCCACTGACGGGTGCCAGCGCCGGGCCGTCTAACACACGGGATAAGAAGCTGTAGGCAGCTTAGGCTGTACGTCACTGTTAAATAATTGACAATATTGTACTGTATATATATTTGCAAAATATATTTGCGTCGACTTGTCAGCCTCGATTGCACAGATCCCATAGATCTGGTAGAAGGTACACAGGCGTTGCATTTTTCGTTGTGGAATTCAATATCCTTCCTTACTTTCATTAGCATGACACTGACGCATACTTGCGTCATATGACGCATGTCATATGAAACCGCATTTAGAAAGAAACCTTTCCCGCTCTCATTGCAGAATAATGGGAGACGGAAAGAAGACTGAAAGAATGAATAAGAAGAGGGACCACGAGAAGCGGGCCGAAAAAGAGAAGCGGAAAGATAAAGATGCCGATACTGGCCTAACAACTGCAGCTGTTGACGTCCAGGAAAATCCTGCTGAGCTGAATGGCGACGACGGAGATGAGCCCACGACGCTCCCTAAAGGAAAGGCCACTTCAACGGCGCTAATCGGCTCCGATATGAGCACGGCCGTGTCCGCGGAGCCGACCGGCTCTACTACGAACCGGAAAGCCGAAGCCAATGCCGAATCTCCATCTGACTCATCGAGCGAGCCAGACCTAGAGTCGAGAAAGGAGATGCGGCATCGCAATAGGGCCGGTGGACCACCAAAGGCTAAGGCGCCTCGTGTCATGGTCATCCACAAAGCTATTTAGTGGGTGCTCACGTACACTAACACCGGCAAAGTTATGGCCATCGACCAAAAGTGCATCGTCGACCCGGATCCCGTAACACGAACAGTCGGCGTTAAAGTACAAGTACGGACTGGCCATAGCCCGAGTGCAAAAACTTTCGACGCTTTCCTGACGGCCGGGCCTTTTCCGGACAGGAAGTCCGCTTACGCTGCCCGGGACAACCTGGCCAAATCGGCAACTTTAATGGGGTCGGGCTCTGCAGGCGCCTATAGGCGCGTGCAACCCGTTATAAATCACCCTGATGCCGGATGCCCGCGCTGCCGGAACCTCGACATCGAATGTCGTGACCTACGTGAGGCTAATCGAGAAGAGGCGGACAAGCGGGGGGTTGCTGAAACTGATGCAGCCAACCTGAAGAATGAAGTTTCGGCCCTTCGGTCTGAGAATGAGCAGCTGAAGCAGGAACTGGCACAGAAAGCTGACCTGCTGGAAAAGTATGACACCCGACTTGCAGGTTCCATGCATGCCAATTCTAAGATTCTTACGACGTTACAGTTCGTCACGGCACAGGCTCAGTCGGCCAACGAGGTGGCCCGTAGAGCTTCCGAATCATTCAACCACCTCGAAAGTCTGGTGCGCTCCATAAGCGACTTTGACACGTTGGTTGCTGGTTCGAGTACTGCACCCGGAGAGTCGTCATCAGCTGCTGCCGATGCCGAGCCAAGTGGCTCGACGTCATCGCGGCTTGATAGTGGATTTGTGAGCCATGCCATTGCGACGGCTATCGCTAATATA
Source organism: Macrostomum hystrix (assembly GCA_950097015.1). Lineage (NCBI taxonomy): Eukaryota > Metazoa > Platyhelminthes > Macrostomidae > Macrostomum > Macrostomum hystrix. Next base: position 11,080,433 of record CATNEN010000001.1, read on the forward strand.
TCGACCTCTATGATGGACAACCAGTCGTCGAAACGTGTGCCGCTTATACCTGCATTTCCCGGTGTCACGGTTTGTCCGTTGGCCCTGACAAAATTGGACGCCGCAGCAGTTGAAATGCGAAAAGCCCCGAACAATAAAAAGATTCGCAGACGAGCCATTCGGCTAGTCATACTTGCTGCGTGCCCTGAGCAAGACCTGCGAACCGCATCTTGGGCTGGTCGACAGGTGAAAGGAGAGAAAGCGGCCAACCGGGTTGAGCTGGATAGCTCTAAGAATGCGGCCATACGGTCCTACCTGGCCAGCAAACTTGTCACAGAGGAGGACAAGAAACTATTATCAGACGCCGAACTCGGCGAGGTATTCCGCCGTACAGCCAGGACCGTACGGGGTCGGGAGGGTTCCAGTGTGAAAAGTGGCGCCTGCGCGGAAAATGAAGAGGAAAGCGAGTAGTTTTTTATAGAGACTAGGCCTCGATTGTGGTGACAATTTTTCACCTTGACAAATGACACTGAGTCTACTGTATGAAGTGCATTTTATGTGCCTACTATGATTTCCTATTTGTGGCACCATGAAAAATACTAGTATTCTATTTTAAGATTAACATCTCTCTGTTTTTACCAGATCCAATGAATTATATTCTAGGTTTTAATAAAAAAATAATCTTACGGCTCATCGTTCTGACTTGGAAATCTGATGCTTATTTTGATTCTATTTCTTTACTTATTGCATTTTGTTCGTTGAGCGGGCCAACTAGCGGGCCGGTTTAGAACGGGCCAATCAGCGGGCCAACCAACGGGCCGGTTTAGAACGGGCCAATCAGCGGGCCAACCAACGGGCCGGTTTAGAACGGGCCAATCAGCGGGCCAACCAGCGGGCCAACCAACGGGCCAACCAGCGGGCCGGTTTAGAACGGGCCAATGAGCGGGCCAACCAACGGGCCGGTTTAGAACGGGCCAATCAGCGGGCCAACCAGCGGGCCAACCAACGGGCGAACCAGCGGGCCGGTTTAGAACGGGCCAATGAGCGGGCCAACCAACGGGCCGGTTTAGAACGGGCCAACCAGCGGGCCAACCAGCGGGCCAACTAGTGGGCCGAGCAGCGGGCCGGTTTAGAACGGGCCAATGAGCGGCCCGATGAGCGGGCCAACCAGCGGGCCAGCCGGCAGGCCGGTTTAGAACGGGCCAATGAGTGGGCCAGTGAGCGGGCCAACCAGCGGGCCAGCCAGCGGGCCAACCAACGGGTCAGCCAGCGGGCCGGTTTCGAACGGGCCAGTGAGCGGGCCAACCAACGGGCCGGTTTAGAACGGGCCAATCAGCGGGCCAACCAGCGGGCCAACCAACAGGCCAACCAGCGGGCCGGTTTAGAACGGGCCAATGAGCGGGCCAACCAACGGGCCGGTTTAGAACGGGCCAACCAGCGGGCCAACCAGCGGGCCAACCAGCGGGCCAACTAGTGGGCCGAGCAGCGGGCCGGTTTAGAACGGGCCAATGAGCGGCCCGATGAGCGGGCCAACCAGCGGGCCAGCCGGCAGGCCGGTTTAGAACGGGCCAATGAGTGGGCCAGTGAGCGGGCCAACCAGCGGGCCAGCCAGCGGGCCAACCAACGGGCCGGTTTAGAACGGGCCAACCAGCGGGCCAACAAGCGGGCCAACTAGGGGGCCGAGCAGCGGGCCGGTTTAGAACGGGCCAATGAGCGGGCCGATGAGCGGGCCAACCAGCGGGCCAGCCAGCAGGCCGGTTTAGAACGGGTCAATGAGTGGGCCAGTGAGCGGGCCAACCAACGGGCCAACCAACGGGCCAAACAACGGGCCAGCCAGCGGGCCGGTTTAGAACGGGCCAGTGAGCGGGCCAGCCAGCGGGCCCAGAAGCGGGCCGTGGAACGGGCCGATTTGAGAGACTCGTCGATTTGGAAAAATTAGCGGGCTTTTAGAGCGGGCTTTTCTGACACGAAGTGGCCGATGAGCGGGCCAATTTCAATGGGCTTTTCCAGTATTTTTTTCAACCGGGCTGGGTGACGCTGAGACGGAAGGATCTCCGCTGCTTCTGACACCGAAGAAGTCCTCTGCAGCTGGGGGCCCATGGTACACGAAACAGCCAGTCGGGGTGAATACCGTTGGCGGAATGATGAAGACTATCTTAACGAAAGCTGCCCTGTCAAAGATCTACACGCCGCACAATATTCGGCCAACTGTGATTGCGGACCTTCACCAGGCAGGATTCAGGCTGGAGCAAATTTGCAAAATTACTGGCCACAATGAGGCAAAGACTGTGCAACGGTGAGTACCCATATATGACGGGCTTTGCACTAACAAAGTGAACATGTCATCGTCATGAGTAACTACTTTCAATCGCACTTTAGGTACCTCACGCATGGGAAGCGGAAGGCAACGGACATGGGGAAGATGTCAGACGCTCTATCCGGATCGCTGTACGGGCGTCAACAGACGGGCGTGGTAGCAATTCCAGGGCCGCCGCCGCAGAGATCAGCTGAGCCCACCCCCGACGGTGTCATCCGGCATGTCAACTGTCATCTGACAGTTCCAGGGGTCACCGGCGCATCGACGCCGCATGCGCAGCAGTCCACGCTTCAGCTTCCCTCCAGTCAGGTGGTGCAGCAAGTTTGTGTGACAAGTTCGACCCCTGGCAACGCTGGAGCTCCAGCGCTGTCATTCCACTTTGGTGGACATTTTGAGAACTGCACATTCAACCTCAAGTGAGCTGCCTGAGTTCTAATAAGAGCACGAGTAAGTGACATTTCTACTTGACAATGCCACACACGGTCATCTGGAGTATGCCGTGCAAACTGCTATGAAAATGTTGTCGCCGTTAATATTTCGTAAACACCAACAACAATCCCCTTGTTGCACCGTTAATTCTTACTACGTTTTGAGCTCAAATAAATGCACTCTAAGTTTGCGTGCTGATAACGGTCATTGACGCACGCATTTTAGGCCGTTGATGCACGCTGTCTATGGTAAAATCTAGCATTGACGTGGCACGCTGAGACTGCCTATCGTTTGATAATGTTAGGAAAGTTTTTTCTTCAAGTATAATGCATTATCAGTAAATTGTCCGTATATACTCCGTTTTTCTCAGGCAGTGGGCCGCAATCGAACAATGTTTTGAGGCCTTGCACACTGCGTTTCGCAAGGAGAATCCGTGCTGCTCGGACGATGAGGAGCTGCAGTACGCCATGTTCGGAAGCGATTTTGTTTTTGATCTGCTCTGCCTGCAGGACCTCCTCGGCCCATTGGTGTCCCTGATGGAGATCGTCCAGGACCTCCAGATGCCACACTGGAAGGTAGCAGCTCTTGCTGGCAGGTCAAAAAGCACCTGGCAGATCGCGCTACTGCTTTCCGGGTCGAAGACTACCCGCGACTCCAGGTAGTACTATTTGCGTTTCGTTTCTGGGTATCGCATAAGTTAAAACAAAGTAATGATTTGCCGACGGTATCGTCAAGTATATATCAACTGCTGACAATGAAATTTGGACCTTTGGCTTGGTGATTGATTTAAAATAAAATCTCTCATGCTCCTCTAATTTAAGGCATGCTATGATTCAGTCAGACCTGGAGGTTCGTACAAATCCGTCAACTTGCTCTCCGGCTGGCTTGTGCAGTGCGACAAGCCTACTGTGCCCCCCAATGGTGGTCCAGAAGCGCGTGCGTGTGAGCGGAAGCCCAGAAGCACTGTCAACTGGCATCTGCGGGATCGCCGTGATGTGAAGCAGGTGATAATTGTTTGACGATGGTATATAACATAAATCTGTTCCTCTCTTGTACGTACATAATGCATGAATCGAGAATGTGAAAAAGCTTAAAGTCTCATCGTCTTATCTTACTGATATCGTTTCTTAATCACGTCTCACAGGACCTGGTGAAGCTGGCTTCAGCGCTTCACCAATCCTTCATGGCTCGATTGGACAGATGCATGAAGCCGGACCTGTCAATCACCTTGGACGCAGCTGCAGCTGTGAGCCTTCTTGCAGCCGATGATGTTGACGAGGCTGTCGAGGTTGCTACGCAGTCGTCTGATGCCAAACGCCTTGTGCAGCTGGCCATACTGCACGAGCCCTTAGCTACGCATCTAAAAGAGTCGTCGTCGCGCAAGTACGCCGAATCATTCGTTACAACGATCCACGAGACGATGCTGTCTGGCGAGGGCCGTGAGCACTGGCTTCGGCCTGACGTTCAAGGACGAATCATTAAAGTTGCCAAGGGCGTTGAGAAGTCTGGCGACCTGGCGCTTCGTCTGCAGCTGACGATGGACTCCAGGGAGTCAGTCAGCGCCACCCTGAACGAGCAGGCAGTGTATGCCTCGTTTTACAGCGACCCCAAGGTGTACAGCCACGCTGGTCAAGCTATGTGCCTCCTTCTAGACTTTGCACTTCACTGTGGCGGCACTGGTGAGAAATAATATTTCATAGAACTTTGTCTTTTTCTGGAAGCATTCTGTGTGATTGTGTGAATGCATTCATGAATATTTACACTTACAGAAGCAATCGTCGAGTCGTTTTACGCCACGATGCGCTCGCAGCAGCAGATTGGCGGCCAGCTAAACGACACGCTTCAGCTGAGGACAAAGCTGCGCTGGACGCTGCCGCCAGTTGGCACCAACGCTAGCGAGCGACTTCTTGGTCAGGCAGCTAAGCTCTACTACACTGGCGACAGTAGCCGCAACTTGCGACAGCATCGTGGCCCTCTCTTCTTTGACCACAAGGCCAGGGCATCAAGGAAGTATGACAGCAGCAAAGTCCTCGATTGGCACCGTGAAGGGCTGTCCAAAAGCAAGTCGCTGGTCGAATCAATGACTGAATGCTGCTGACCACCTTTCTGTAACTACTTATTACTAACTTACTAACTTACTGTGACTCTTTCTCCTGACTTTGCGCATTGTTTTTATTAGGCCAATATAGCACTTTCTAGTAACAAAATTTGTAGTATTAAATAGGTAATATAGCTCCCCAAAGTTTGGAAAAATGATATGGAAAAAGGACTTCAGCGTACAGCATAATGTTTGAAATGAAGCTAAAAAAATTGGCGTACATTGGTGTACAGGCTTAATTTTGCCCAGAATTAGTTCCTGTGTACACTGGACACCTTCTTAACTATGGCACAGGCAACGGTTGCCAAGGTTGGTTGCAGCCGGACATTGAGGGTCCAATTAAGGACCTTCGTCATGTCCCACGATCTCTGGCAGACCTAATGCTCCATCTGTCTGGCAGGAATTTACTGCCACCATTGACAAAGCCACCATTTACTGGTTGTTTTATTCGGACCCTCGTGTTTTTGAAATGGCTAGAAAGTCCGCCTGTGCCCTGCTAAACTATGCACTTCATTGTGGTAGAAGCGATAAGAAGCTATTCAATTTTATAGAAATTGTTAAAATTTTGTTAAATAAAGTTTGTTCTTGTTTGTTCCAATTACTCTTTTACATTCAGAGGCCATCGTCGAGTCCTACTACTTGACTAAGCGGTCGTAGCAGTAGCAGGGCGGTCAGAGCAACGCAATGCTGAGCCTCTGGACCAAGCTTCGTTGGATGTTGCTGCAGTGGTCAGCAATGATTGTGAGCGGCTCCTGGACAAGGCTGTGCAGCTGTACTACTCTAGAGACATGTAGCATGGTATCCATGGCCACCGGAATCTGTTTTTTATAGATCCTCGGGCGATAAAGTATCACATCAGCAAGGTCGTGGACAAGAGGAAGGCAGCAATTTCCCATTGCCCTTTCATTGGTAAATTGTCCCACAGCTCCTAACTGGTATTTCACTTGACTCGTTTTCTTTTTTAGTTGTAATTTACTTTTGGATTACATTTTTATTGCTCATTTTAGCCATGTGGGGCTTTTTTTCTGTTGGTGTAATTTTTTGGGGACAAAAATGGGAGTAACTGTGCTGGCGTAAGTCTCAAAAAAGCTAGATTATACCTCCGGCGTAAGGCTAGCATGATCCGGACTATGGATCATGGCATGGTATAAACTGACAAAATCTCTTTTTTGTACACCAAGAGTTATTCCTAATATGCCAACTCCAAAATTGTCTCTAAATTATATATGCCAATTAAAAATGGAAAAAACTGAATAAGAATGAAGCACACAAAAGCAAATTTAATAGCAAGAATACATTTATTTTAATAAATTTTTAAATAGCAAGATATGTACAATAAATATTATGAAAAAATATATTTTTAAATGAAGCATATTATACATTTTACCAAATTATCACAATCTTATCCCATAGTTTCAATTGCCAAAGCAATTGTTTTCACAAAAAATATTGAAAATACAGTATTTGGAATCAAGGACATGGAACCACAACTTATAGGACTTGCAATTTGCTCATTAAGGACAATATTGACTACTTGGAACTAAAATTGTAATAAAATAAGGGAAACCAAAGTTGGAGAGTCTTAAATATAAAATGCTTTGCACTGCGCTATAAAATGACTTCATTCTTGAAGAACGATGTCAAACATAAGTACTAATAGATAAGATAATTCGTTATTAACCAAAAATATAATTGGTGTCATATAAAATCTGTCTGACGCTTCAAGCGTATTTAATATAAATTCTAAGGCTAATGCAGGTTCATTAGGATAACAAACAAAAAAGGCATTTCAGGTTAATTAAATCTTTCTGTCTCTGTGACTGCAACTTTACCTATGCCTTACGTCACATGTGATGTTGATGGTCTACATACGACTTTCACGGTGAGAAATTTACTGTACTGTAAACGGAACGACTTAAATTATATTGTTGCGAAGTTATTTATTGGTTATATTTTATTAGCGCAATGACGGTACACGCGTTGCGCACAAAAAGACGCGACGATGAGTTTAAACACCCGTGTTGACACGGTAGTCAGCCTAAGAAACGATTTCGGAGCATGCACGAGGAGCGCATCATAGGCTACTCGGCGCATGCTCCGTGTTCTAAGAGCATGCTCTTTCAGTTTAATTAGGCTCGATAGTCCAATTTAATAGGGAGGATCTACGCTACACTGCAGAAATAGACGCTTAGTATTAGTTATATAGCAAGTAGTTATATAGCAATTAGCTATATATAAATGTATTTTTAGTAGTACTATTTTAATTTGTACAGTATTTAAATGTGAGAATCTATTCTAAATGCCAAAAAGACTCTTGACAATTCAAGATAGAAGAGAAGCTCTCTACTGCATTATTGTAATCCTTTATGATATCTATTTAGTGGTCCAATGGTGCACAATAGAATCGATAATTGGCTTGAACAAAACTGTCAGTTAGTTAATAAAAAGGCTAGAACTAGTTTAGCTGCATGCCTGTATAGTATTATTTGAACTAAAATTGTATTTCTAGCTGTCTTAAATGGGCAAGTATTAATATTAGGCCTAATATTAGCTAGGCCTATTAGCTTTCTTTTTGGATTTAGGCCCAATTTAAATTGTTGATGTACCTGATCCCCTAAATTTATAATTACTTCTATGTATTGACTTGTAAATGAATAATTCAGCTAGCTTACTATCACATACTAGGCTTATAGCTATAGTCAAAGGCTTAAATAAATAACCATAAATTATTCCAATGCCATTGCAATGTCTATATGCATAAGTAACCAAGGCTTTTACATATAATTTATTAAATATAAAATCAAATGTCCATAGCTCTATAATCTATATATACAGTCCATTTCATAAGCTAATATAGCCTGCCTGTCTAAGGCAATAAATAGGCAGGGGCTAGATAGTAGAGCTTGTAGTAGGCTAGCTGGTAGGGCTAGCTAGTAGGGGCAGGCTGGTAGGGGCTAGATGGTAGAGCTGTTAGGGGATAGCTAGTAGGGGCTAGATAGTAGAGCTGTTAGGGGATAACTGGTAGTGGCTAGCATAGGCCTAGATAATAGAGTTAGGGGATAGCATAGTTGGTAAGGCTAGCTAGTAGGGGCAGGCTGGTAGGGGCTAGATGGTAGAGCTGTTAGGGGATAACTGGTAGTGGCTAGCATAGGCCTAGATAATAGAGTTAGGGAATAGCATAGTTGGTAGGGATAGCTAGTAGGGGCTAGATGGTAGAGCTGTTAGGGGATAGCTGGTAGCAGCTAGCATAGGCCTAGATAATAGAGTTAGGGGATAGCTGGTAGGGCTAGCTAGTAGGGGCAGGCTGGTAGGGGCTAGATGGTAGAGCTGTTAGGGGATAACTGGTAGCCTAGGGGCTAGATAGTAGAGCTGTTAGGGGATAGCTAGTAGGGGCTAGATAGTAGATCTGTTAGGGGATAACTGGTAGTGGCTAGCATAGGCCTAGATAATAGAGTTAGGGGATAGCATAGTTGGTAAGGCTAGCTAGTAGGGGCAGGCTGGTAGGGGCTAGATGGTAGAGCTGTTAGGGGATAGCTGGTAGCAGCTAGCATAGGCCTAGATAATAGAGTTAGGGGATAGCTGGTAGGGCTAGCTAGTAGGGGCAGGCTGGTAGGGGCTAGATGGTAGAGCTGTTAGGGGATAACTGGTAGCCTAGGGGCTAGATAGTAGAGCTGTTAGGGGATAGCTAGTAGGGGCTAGATAGTAGAGCTGTTAGGGGATAACTGGTAGTGGCTAGCATAGGCCTAGATAATAGAGTTAGGGGATAGCATAGTTGGTAAGGCTAGCTAGTAGGGGCAGGCTGGTAGGGGCTAGATGGTAGAGCTGTTAGGGGATAACTGGTAGTGGCTAGCATAGGCCTAGATAATAGAGTTAGGGAATAGCATAGTTGGTAGGGCTAGCTAGTAGGGGCTAGATGGTAGAGCTGTTAGGGGATAGCTGGTAGCAGCTAGCATAGGCCTAGATAATAGAGTTAGGGGATAACTGGTAGGGCTAGCTAGCCAGTAGGGGCAGGCTGGTAGGGGCTAGATGGTAGAGCTGTTAGGGGATAACTGGTAGCCTAGGGGCTAGATAGTAGAGCTGTTAGGGGATAGCTAGTAGGGGCTAGATAGTAGAGCTGTTAGGGGATAACTGGTAGTGGCTAGCATAGGCCTAGATAATAGAGTTAGGGGATAACTGGTAGGGCTAGCTAGCCAGTAGGGGCAGGCTGGTAGGGGCTAGATGGTAGAGCTGTTAGGGGATAACTGGTAGCCTAGGGGCTAGATAGTAGAGCTGTTAGGGGATAGCTAGTAGGGGCTAGATAGTAGAGCTGTTAGGGGATAACTGGTAGTGGCTAGCATAGGCCTAGATAATAGAGTTAGGGGATAGCATAGTTGGTAGGGCTAGCTAGTAGGGGCTAGATGGTAGAGCTGTTAGGGGATAACTGGTAGTGGCTAGCATAGGCCTAGATAATAGAGTTAGGGAATAGCATAGTTGGTAGGGCTAGCTAGTAGGGGCAGGCTGGTAGGGGCTAGATGGTAGAGCTGTTAGGGGATAACTGGTAGTGGCTAGCATAGGCCTAGATAATAGAGTTAGGGGATAGCATAGTTGGTAGGGCTAGCTAGTAGGGGCAGGCTGGTAGGGGCTAGATGGTAGAGCTGTTAGGGGATAACTGGTAGTGGCTAGCATAGGCCTAGATAATAGAGTTAGGGGATAGCATAGTTGGTAGGGCTAGCTAGTAGGGGCAGGCTGGTAGGGGCTAGATGGTAGAGCTGTTAGGGGATAACTGGTAGTGGCTAGCATAGGCCTAGATAATAGAGTTAGGGAATAGCATAGTTGGTAGGGATAGCTAGTAGGGGCTAGATGGTAGAGCTGTTAGGGGATAGCTGGTAGCAGCTAGCATAGGCCTAGATAATAGAGTTAGGGGATAGCTGGTAGGGCTAGCTAGTAGGGGCAGGCTGGTAGGGGCTAGATGGTAGAGCTGTTAGGGGATAACTGGTAGCCTAGGGGCTAGATAGTAGAGCTGTTAGGGGATAGCTAGTAGGGGCTAGATAGTAGAGCTGTTAGGGGATAACTGGTAGTGGCTAGCATAGGCCTAGATAATAGAGTTAGGGGATAGCATAGTTGGTAAGGCTAGCTAGTAGGGGCAGGCTGGTAGGGGCTAGATGGTAGAGCTGTTAGGGGATAACTGGTAGTGGCTAGCATAGGCCTAGATAATAGAGTTAGGGAATAGCATAGTTGGTAGGGCTAGCTAGTAGGGGCAGGCTGGTAGGGGCTAGATGGTAGAGCTGTTAGGGGATAACTGGTAGTGGCTAGCATAGGCCTAGATAATAGAGTTAGGGAATAGCATAGTTGGTAGGGATAGCTAGTAGGGGCTAGATGGTAGAGCTGTTAGGGGATAGCTGGTAGCAGCTAGCATAGGCCTAGATAATAGAGTTAGGGGATAGCTGGTAGGGCTAGCTAGTAGGGGCCATGGATGAATAATATAACTGGATCGCCAGAAGCTCGATTTTTTTGGTCCTAGCCATAGACAAGCACCAGCATCACAAGAAGCTCAGAATGCCGTACTTTCACACATAGACAAATTGCCGCTGCAGAAGCTGCAAACCTTTATTTATAAGTATACTTAGTAGGATAAGTGAAACTATTGCAAATGTGAAGGCAAGCAAAGAAGAAAACGAATATGTAAGGGAATTAATACAAAACAGACACGAAAGCAGGCAAGTAAGCAAACAAGCACGTAGACAGACAGCAAACAAACAAACAATAAAAGGCGAAAACAAACAGCCAAATGAGTTGCAAGCAAACCGCGCAAGACAAAGGAGAGTCAAGTAAAGACAATAAATTCAAGGCGTCACCCGCACAATGCTAATTTGAAGTCACTGACCCATGAAAATAATTTTTTTTGTTAGCATCTGACGCACAGTTGTTGTGTTCACAGCGTTAAGCCTCCGAAGTACATGCCGCAACCGAATGCAAAGATATTTCTTAGAAATCGCCTGCACTAGAAAATATTGATGGTTTTCTTCGGGTGCTCTATTGCTGCAAACGTGAGCGAAGAGTGACAACTCGATACCCTGTTGGATGCAGATTGGAAGTAGACGATCGAGTATGTCTAGAGACAGTTCGTCAGTTCTGACTCCTTTCACAGCCGACTCGCAAATGTTCGCCAGTCGGCAAAGTGATGCTGATGGTCGAAAAAGACGACCGCGATCTTTGAGAGTAGTAAGCAGGTTGGTGTGCATCTCGCAATGAAGAGATGCCTTGCAGTTTTCGCAAGACAGTCTGTTTGTAAGCCATCTGCCAATGAATCCAGCGATGTAGCAGCCGACATTCTGGCTAATGAGGCTGAGTGCTAATTGCGGTGGATCCTCGATTTCATCTTGTACACTGGCAGAAGCAGAGGTGGAGAGTCCAGGCGGAGGTGAAATCTGTGTCGAGAGGGACCAGTGCCCGACAGATCCAGTCCTGTGCGCCAAAATCGCCCGATAAGCGTACCTGAACTGCTGAACGTTCGGATTGTTATTAAAACCACCTCTCTGACGAATCTCACCAAAGAAGTGTTCCAGCGGGTCTTGGCATAAACGGTACGTCAGGAGGTACTTAAAGCAAGCAGACGGCTGATAGAAAATGTCCTGAAGTAACAGCTTCAGGGCTGTGATATTGTTGCAATATCCTACAGCCCATGTTTTTCGCCGACTCTCAATCAGCGGTACGCCATTAATCGTGTAGAGGCTGCGAATGTAGTCGCGCGCCTCATCGAGAAACGCGAATGTGGTCGAAAGGCTTGCTTGCGACTTCCAAATGGGACCTTTCCAGCCTGACGCCGACGGAGTCCTGCAAAAAACGGATGCAAATTTAAAGGCCATGATTGCGCGTCTTTATGCTATTTTGGTTTAATATACCGGCTCACCTCGAGTTGAAGATGTCGAACAGATGGTCCATCAATGCAATAAAGCGGACCGTTTCATCACAATTTTGGAAATCCGAAACTCCAAGCTCCTTTAGGAATGTGAGAGCGTCAGCGACGGACGAACTGATTGTCTGTGCAGCCAAGCAGACCTTCATCTTGTGTCGCTGCCACAATTCAATGCATTTCTTTGTCAGCCGATTTCCGATTCGAACCCCCTCAGCTTCTTGCAGATTGTGCAATAGTTCCAGATAGTGCCAGTTGATGATGCGATCGTGAACAACGAATACTCCCAAATCGGCCAGCGAATTGCGCACCAACTTTATCAAATGACTGTTGTCAATGAATGCGAATATGCGATCTGGTTGCGAACCGATTTGGAAATAAGGACTAGACGGCAGCTCAGCTCCAAGTTTCCTGTACGTCGCAAGGTTCGCAGAGCAACCGTCCGACACGAGCGCGCGTACAACGACGCCCTCATCGTTCATTGCGCTAATAGTACGCGTCAAAAGCTCCACTTGTTGAACCGGGGATGTTGCAGCGGCCAAAATGTAGGCAACTGGCACTTTCCACGGGCGCTGAAGATGGCAGGCCATGACAACGATTGCCTCAGAAGCAAGTTTGTGACCTAAATTTTCATGGATCCCTGAGTCACAATAGCCGACCACTCTTCCTTCGCTAGCTTCCCAACACAACTCCTTTCGAAGATGCATGCCATCAATGACTAGAGTCCAGTCGTTGCAAGCGACGCCATCGAAGATCTGTTTCGATAGGGCTCCAACCTTCTTGACTCCAGCAATGGAAATGCCAGGCCTGCCATCCACTGCTCCAATCCAAGACCGCAAGGTTGACGGCGAAGGGAGGTGCATGAATTTTCTCAACTCTCGATATGCTTTTGGAGAGCAGAAGTTGATCCTCTCGGCGAAGTCTTTGACGTGGTTATTGAAACCACCTGCGGTATTTCGTGGTTGTAAAGAAAACAGCTTGAGACCTTCAGAAGTCAACATTTGCTTTACATGTTTTAAGGTCGCTTCGGTACTTTTCCATTTTGCAACGCGTGGACCAAAAGTCTTAATCGTGCGCTTCTTGTGCTTCAGCCGCATCAACAGGCGCTGTCGGGTGTTTGGTGGTGGGTCGACTGATGTGCGTGTGGTTGCCGCGCTGCAACTGACAGGCATCGGCATCTCAAACTCACAGTCTCCAGTAGCTTCGTTTGCATAAGAGTTTGGATCGTGGAAGTCAGTGAGCTCTTGCGGTTCAAGCTTAGTCCACTCAAGCTTCGGAACTGCGCCAGTCATCAGTCGCTTGCTCCTCCCATGAGCCTGCATGTCTCGCTGCTCGAAGTGCAGCTCACAAAGGAACTTACGAGCTCCGAATTTGAAATGTGGCTTTGCTTGCACATTGCTGTTCCACTGCGCTAGTCGATACGGATCACCGATTGGATAAGAAAAAAGGGTGACAGGTTTCGTGCCTTGTCCACTTTTGGATAGGCATCCGATTGCAGCACAAATTCTGACGTCCTTATTCATCTCGCGAAGCCATCTTTTGCCGCCCTGCATATATTGCGAGCATGTGCTTGGACATAAAATGGAATATTTCATAAATAAAGGTTTCTGCAGCGGCAATTTGTCTATGTGTGAAAGTACGGCATTCTGAGCTTCTTGTGATGCTGGTGCTTGTCTATGGCTAGGACCAAAAAAATTGAGCTTCTGGCGATCCAGTTATATTATTCATCCATGGTAGGGGCAGGCTGGTAGGGGCTAGATGGTAGAGCTGTTAGGGGATAACTGGTAGTGGCTAGCATAGGCCTAGATTATAGAGTTAGGGGATAGCATAGTTGGTAGGGCTAGCTAGTAGGGGCTAGATGGTAGAGCTGTTAGGGGATAGCTGGTAGCAGCTAGCATAGGCCTAGATAATAGAGTTAGGGGATAACTGGTAGGGCTAGCTAGCCAGTAGGGGCAGGCTGGTAGGGGCTAGATGGTAGAGCTGTTAGGGGATAACTGGTAGCCTAGGGGCTAGATAGTAGAGCTGTTAGGGGATAGCTAGTAGGGGCTAGATAGTAAAGCTGTTAGGGGATAGCTAGTAGGGGCTAGATAGTAGAGCTGTTAGGGGATAACTGGTAGTGGCTAGCATAGGCCTAGATAATAGAGTTAGGGGATAGCATAGTTGGTAGGGCTAGCTAGTAGGGGCTAGATGGTAGAGCTGTTAGGGGATAGCTGGTAGGGCTAGCTAGTAGAGGCTAGATGGTAGAGCTGTTAGGGGCTAGCTGGTAGGGGCTGGAATAAATAAGAGAGTTAGGGGATAGCTGGTTGGGGCTAGGTAGTAGAACTTTTAGGGGATAGCTGGTAGGGCTACTTAGTAGGGGATAGCTGGTAGGGGCTAGATAGTAGAGCTGTTAGGGGATAGCTGGTAGGGGCTAGAAAAAAAATAATAGAGTTTGAGGCTAGCTGGTTGGGGCTAGAAAAGATAATAGAGCTGTTAGGGGATAGCTGGTAAGGCTAGCTAGTAGGGGCTAGCTGATAGGGGCTGGTAGAGGCAAGCTAGTGGGGTTGGTTGGAGCTAGCTTGTAGGGCTGGCAGGGCAGGTTGGGGTTGGGGCTAGCTGGCAGGCTGGTTGGGGCTAGATGGTAGGGCTTGTTGGGGCAGGCTGGTAGGTGCTAGCAGTATGTGCTGGCTAGTAGGGGCAAGCTGGTAGGGCTGGTAGCTCATAAGGGCTACTGATAAGGTTAGCTGGTAGGGTCTAGCAGGTAGAGCTTGCTTGCAGGGGCTTGCTCTAGCTGTCAGGGGCTAACTGAAATATGGCAAGAGATGCTATGAACCTAAGTATGAACCTAACTATGAACCTATGAACCTAACCTAAGCTAGTGGGAACATAAATGGGTTTGGCAAGAACACGGGATGTGGCAGATCGCTGGAGTGAAAATAGTTTTGCGGAAATTTAGCATCTTTGTTTTTTTACGTCTAGATCTATTTGGGATTCTCAGGGAATAGATTGGTCAGCAAGAGAGGACTTTTGCATAGGGGATTCTTAGGGATGCAGCACTAGACATGCAGTGGGCACTACCCAAGGTAGAGTGTGTCCGATGGGAAACAGTCAGCGCACTTCTTATCCATTAATGGTGTGCTTCAATGCATGCGTTCTCGTGCATGTGCAGTCCCTAACTATTCCTATCTATATATATAAAAGTGAAAACTCTGTCTGTCTGTCTGTCTGTGTGCAACCTTTTGTCTTTATAGACGCCGAAACCGCTCAACCAAATCGCACCAAACTTTGCACATACCTAAAACCACCTACGCTGAGTGCAATAGGCTACTCAAATTCCCGAAAAATCATTTCCTTCCTGCTCAAAAGTGCAAAAAACTGCTCAAAAATCGTCAAAAAATCACTCTATTCGACATATCGTTGCCCCACTTTGTCAGATTTTCTCCAAATTTGATCCACTTACACTTTACATGTTTTCTAACAATGCTGTCAATTTTGAACATCTCTACTCAATCCAGGGCAAAGCTGCATCATCTCAAAGTGAGTCACTTTTTGTTTTCCGAGGACAGCCAACCTTAACTCCCCTCCGCCACTCTGCGGGCCAAATTTTATTACAGCCACCCCCTCCCTTCCCCGGGCGCCGAAGCCCCAGACTGTACATTGTATTTCAAGCCGTGAATGTACACAGCCCAAACACCTAGACTGTCTACTGGCCCCCAAGCAGCACTGAGACTGAGTGCGGTGAGTGTGGTGGCGTCCCAGTGTCTGTCTTTTGTCTTTATAGACGCCGAAACCGCTCAACCAAATCGCACCAAACTTTGCACATACCTAAAACCACCTACGCTGAGTGCAATAGGCTACTCAAATTCCCGAAAAATCATTTCCTTCCTGCTCAAAAGTGCAAAAAACTGCTCAAAAATCGTCAAAAAAGCTCAAGGCAAAAGTTTACCCGAACCTGATGGTTCGATATGCTGACTTTGACTGGCTGTCAGAGAGGGCAATTCTGTGTCCTAGAAATGATGCCGCCAACGAAATTAACTACCAACTGCTTCAGGAGTTGCCAGGTGCAGTTTTCACCTACAAGTCAATTGATACAACGTTGACTGATGACACCGCTGTGGAGTATCCTGTTGAGTTTCTGAACTCTCTAGATCCTCCTGGAACTCCATGGCACAACTTGCAGCTGAAAGTTGGGGCACCAATTATGCTCCTCCGCAACCTGAATGCGCCAAGGCTGTGTAACGGCACCAGACTGATAGTCAGGCGGCTCTTCCCACACGTGATTGAGGCCACGATAATGACTGGATCTGGCAGAGGAGAGTCTGTGTTCGTTCCCCGGATTCCAATTATCCCCACGGACCTGCCATTTCAGTTCAAGCGACTGCAGTTCCCTGTGAGAGTTCACCTGCTTTGCGATGACTATTAACAAGGCTCAGGGACAGTCGCTGAAGGTGGCTGGCATCAACCTGGAGACTCCTTGCTTCTCGCATGGGCAGCTTTATGTCGCCTGCTCCCGTGTTGGAACTCCAGCTGGCCTATTCATTTTCGCACCAAGGGGAAGAACGAAGAATGTGGTGTATCCCCAGGCCTTGAGGTGACTCGCAAGCAATTAATAGAAAAGTAGTCACGAATTGACCTTGACCTGTCTAACTCTGAACTCTGAAACAGTTTAATTTTGTTTCTTTGACATTGTTATTGTTATGCCATGGCTATTTTCCTTATGTATACGCGTGTACATGCATACTGTATACAGAGGCAGATTTAGGGGGGGGGCGGGGGGGCAGTCGCCCCCTAAATTTTAATCATGGGAATAAGATGCCCCCACCAGGGGCGCCAGTCGCAGCACTGGCGCCCCTTTTCGGCCGCTGGCGCCCCTTTTTTCAGCCGCTGGCTCCCGTTTTTCAGCCGCTGGCGCCCTTTCTTGGCTCCTGGCGCCCTTTTTCGGCCGCTGGCACCCCCTCTGTGATTCTCATGGCGCTCCCCTGACAGACCGCCCCAAAACAAAATTCCTGGATCTGCCACCTGACTGTATAGAGGAGTGGCTAAGAGACATGTTTCTAAAGAAGTAATCAAGAGGGGGGCTGTTTGGACAAACTTTTCACTTATTTTTTACTTAAAACGCCCTTAAACAAACTCTTCACTTTTCATTAATGCAGTAAATAAATAAATGGTGACCTTCACTATAAAGTTAATACAGAGACGTGAATTGCTTACTGCTTTGCTTTAAATTTCTGCCCCAAAAACAACGGGCAAAAAAAGCTAGTAATAGTATACGTTAGGATTACATTGGGCGCTTGGATGAAGGGTCTATGACTTTGCTAGCAGGAAAATGCTAGCCGAATTTTGCTAGCAGGAATATTGGCTAGTGAGGTTTTTGCTAGCCAAACTTTGCTGGCAGAGATTTTGTTCGCGGATTTTTACGTGATGATCACAGAATGCAGGCATGCGTAAGCGTATATTTGGCGCGAAACCTCTGAATAAGTCGTACATGCACAGTGAGCATGCAGTGGAACGTTTACATGTACTCCATATCATCTTAACAAAAACGTGTATTGCCTTGCGTTGTCTTTATGAACGTACACATTTACGTTTATCGTCAAATACGCAAAGAATTCAGACATTTCGGTTTTTTAGAGTTGCAGCCACTGTTGCCGTGTCACAGTGTACGCGCGATCGCGTGTCCAGTAATGTATCCATAAAGTAGTGTTTCTGCACTTTGCACCCCTAGCTTCTCTCTCTGCGCATGTTAGCTTAATTGTCTCGTTACGATTGACTAAGCTAATGGAACTGACACTTTTTATGGTGTTGAACGATCTTAAAATTCGAAATTTCATAATTAATTAGCCTGCATCCTAGCTCGGAAAATTTATGATTTTCCCACATAAGTTTGAACAGACTTGCAGGTATGGAGATGTCGAAATGACAGACAGAGTAATTAAAAAATTAGCACGATCAACTTCACTTGGAGACTAGCATAACGTTAGCTGCAGAGTTGGTATTTGTAATTGTAATTTCTATCAAGTGGACAATACGATTCAGATAGTAGTGGGAAAAAAAGAAAGTGGGACCCGCGGCTACTTGATGAGACTGTTGCCAAGCGATTAAAACCTTGTTTAAAAAAGAGCAGCTAATTGCTGGAAGCATGGCTTACAGGGTGACTGCGCTCTTAACATTTTTTCTTCCTCATTTATAAAAACATCCGATATTTCTTAACTTTCCTCTGATTTTCCAGACCCGAATCTTTGTACTCGTATATTTCTTGATACATGGATTAGATCATGTATTGCAGATAAAGTTTTACGTTTCACTAGTTTCACTATACACGCAACTTGAGCAAGTGAATATTATTGTACTGAGTGGTTGATTTTAATCATTCCTAACTTTCATATTTTCTATATTTCATCGCACAAATAAATAAACTCACTATAATCGTATAGTGAGTTATATGAGTTATATATATATATACTTGTTATATATTTTGTCCCTTTCTTAAGAACAGAAAATCAGCGACTCTTTTTGAGTGCGCTAATACTGCTGCTAATTAAAACCGTGTATTGGTATTAGTTGCTTCTTGCAGCAGGACAATTAATACCATGTACTTCGTGACGTTTGTCGTTAACATTTCAGAAACTTGCAGCTTTTAAATGATTGTCATAGACTGTCTCGAAGATTATACGAGATTATGCTGCTCGTACTGCGCAAATGCAAAATTAAAAAAGCGGTAGCCAGCTCTCCTCACTCGACATAGATACATGCATGCGTAGAAAGCACACAAGCGATTAGTTATCCTCTTTTGATAATAGAAGACATAATACGGAAGACATTAAATCTCGGCTTGATGTTAATTTTAAATATTAATGTAAAACATTAAATAATTTCGCTTTCAGCGTATAAACTAGAATTTTTTCTTGGCAGCTCTGTTCAATAATTTTTATAATAGGTTAGCTTTTACAGGATGTTGAGTTTATTTAAAAATAAAATGTATTTATAATAACATAATGCCTTCAATCGAGTGGGAAAACAAAAAACTGGGTGTAGCAGAGTTTTAAAATGTTATACGTTCAAGACCGGGCTAAAGGATCAGAAGCTTAACAAAGTTTTAAAAAATAATATCTGATTTCAGAATATCATGATTCTTAATCATCCTCGGCATCAGAGGTCTCGGTATCTTCTTCATCATCGGAAGACTCGGTAATCTCAGCTTCTTGGTCGATCAGATCCACCTCATCGGGTGGCACTGCTCCAGCGTTACCTAAGTGTTAAGAATTCGCTATATATATTCTGTGATCTTAAAAGTAACCTAAATTATAAAACCGAAACTATACCACAAAGCTTACAGGCCGCTGAGAGAAATCGAGAGAAGATATCTTCCGACGGGAAAATACTGATATGCTGTTTTAAAAGTTGTTCAATTCCATTGGCCCTGAGAACTCTTAAAGTCAGCAGGGGACGATGAGCATTGATCTCAACTTCTGATCTCGTGCGCAGGAGTGCATCAACAAAAAAGCGAGATGCCCGCCGAACCTCCTCTTGAACCAAAGAAGATTCCTCTTCGATTCTTCTTTGAAGCTGCAGCAACTTAACTGCTTGACGTTTCCTTGCGATATCCACCATTGAAGTGTCACCATTATCAGTTGCCAGAATGCTGTTGAAATTCAAAGTACAGCCTGGCGGACAACTTGCGTTGTACCGTTCAAGAAGTACATTAGCCCTTGCAGATATTTTGCTGAGTCGTTTGTTAAGGACTCGATTGAGCTTTTGACCACTTTCTCTAGCTGCCCGACAAATTAAAAATTCTCGCTCGCAAGCCAACTCTTGAAGTTCGAGAATCGTCTGGTCTGTGTGGTCCGTCCTGGCATTCTCCTTAACAGATTGCTCGATAAGTTCATTTTCCCAGACTTTGGCCAACGCTAGGAAGGTTTCAACGTCACCTAAAAATTAAATAACAGGGATTAATTTTGTCAGATTAATAACGTATTCTAATTAGTAAAGTGCGGTCAGAAAGCCCGAGGCTTTTAAGTCATATTTCAAGGTTGTGCTTTGATTAAATTGCGCCTTTGCTTTAATTATGAACTTCAATTACGCAAATTTATATCTAATTGGTTTTAAAATTTTTAATTATTACATAAAAACGTATACTAATAACCCACAGTTCATTTCGGTCAAAACGCAAAACTGTCGAACATCAGAATTGAAACGCTGCCAAGCTCGCTTCTCAACAAGCCGTCGTCCAAACAACCAGGAGCCTAAGTAATTTTAAAGTAAACATCTTGCTTCGGAAAATATAAAGTTCACTTCCTTGCAATAAAAAACTGTAAGTAAATGACTCACTAATAGTTCGAATTTTCTCGAAGTTGACCGAATCCGCCCAGTAGTTCAGGAACTCGCGGCGATTTGGATGAGTCATTTCTTTCAATTGCGGACCAAAGCGTCTAGCAGAAGACCATATGCGCTCACAGCTCTCACCGTCAGTCAAACCTGCGCCATTTACGGATCGAATTCCGAATTTCGTATGGCAGCTTTCCTTGTGACCGTATGCATGGAAAGCCGGAATGGCGAAGGACAGCCTGTCATCATTGAAATGACTGGCCAGCTTGCAGCTGATGTCGTACGACACGACCAATTTCTGATGGCTCGGAATGTCTGCCAACGCTTTCGATACCATTGCTTGGGAATACGCGAGCCTAAATTGAGGCAGGTTTTCAACTACATTGTAATTAGTTTTTAATGAGTTAAAATTAACTAAGTATTATTTTTAAGAAGGGGTTGTAGACTAGTGGTTAGAGCGTCGGACTCACGACTTGAAGGTCGGGGGTTCGATTCCCGACTCCACCGGTACAAGTTGTTTCCTTTAGCAAGCCATTTAATTCTGCCCTGCTTCAGTTCATCCAGCTGTAAAATCGGTACCAGCATTAGCTGGGGTAATTGAAGGTGGGTGTGGTGGTCCTTAATTCCGTGGACTAAACAGCCCTACGCAGCCTTCAGATGCGGCTGCGCTGTTAGCTGCACATCTGGCCCAGTTTGTGCAGGCATTATTAACTATGTATTCTTATTTTAATTAATACTAACATATTAATTATTATTTTTTCTGAAGAGAAAAAAACGAAAAGAAAGGAAGAAAAAGAAGAAATAAAAGATGAAATCAGAAAGGAGGATTGTACAAGATATTCGTGCATACCGGGCAAGATATTCGGATTATTAATTTTGAGTATACAGTCGCCAGGCTACAAGTTTAGACCTTAAAATTATAGAGTTAGGCAGGGCGCAAAAGCTTAGTAATGATACATAACGAATGAGCTTAAATACGTTCGTAGCTGCAACATGTATAAAAGGTACACAGATTTCTCTGTGGCAAGGCGCACCTTTCTCCTGGTGTAACGATGTCGGCCAGATATGTTACGCTAGAATGGCGGCAGGAGCCACAGAAAAGGCCAAAAACATCGAGTTTGTTTTTGTCGGATGCAGTAACGAGCCCTTTGCCCCGACCACCGGCTGTCCAATTAGGGCAGTGATTTCGGTTTTGCCCAGCTGGTCTGCTGAAATCGACATCGACGAAAAAACCGGACGCAAGCGGAATCGCCGCTTTTCCAGCACGTTTTCGATGTCTTATGCCGAAGCAGCCGTCCAGCATAAGAAAAGTCGGTGTCGAGACTTGAGTTTCGGGCATCAGCGTGTTATCATCGGGATTGGGTCCTTGCGAGCTTTCACTTCGAGTGCTCGGAGTGGGATCCTAATCATTAAAGGAATCAAAATAACTTATTTACGCTTGAAAGCCGATGTACGAACACTTGCTTTGAGCTTAAGATGGCAGAAATAGTTTCACGTCACTGACGAAATGCATTACCAACTTACAAAAAAACATGCTGGACACGATGTCTTCTGTCCCCACCGAATGTCTTGCAAAAGTCGCCGAAATGCTCGAAAGCTTCCAGTGGTGTTCAATGTACGAAAAAGATTGATCTGCGCAATCGTTACAGCAAAAATGGAATAAAGACGGCTAATTTTTGTACAGAAGGAAGTTTCAGTTTTATTTACGATAGCTAGATCTGCTCGAGCCTTCAGTTACCTTCGTTGGCGGAGATAGCCAAGCGGAGCTTCTGCAATTTTTCCATGCAGCACAGAGTGATGATAACGATGCTGTACAACTTGATGATACGCAATCGAAGAACAGCAACAAGTTGATGTGGACAGCGATAACCTCCTTGACAGTTTCGGTCAGAGGTTGCGTCGGCCAGAAGCCATGCGACAGTAGCGTGTTCCGCAATGTTAAGCACGAGCAAGACTCCACTTGCAGGGTCAATTGACCTACAATGTTGGCAAGGGCATCAATATTTAGACAGAAGTCTTAAGAATAGCGTTAACAAATACTTAAAAATGGCCTAATTGTCTATCTGACATCAACTGTCACTTTACCTTCATCTGTTAATGCAGTCACAACTTGCGTGCTGATATCATCGCAGACACAAGTGGTTCTTCGAACCAAAAGTATTGGCGTCGAGACCACCATGTAAGTTGTACCCTGAAAAGAACATGAAGAAATCGAAATAAAGGATGGGTCGCATTATTAAGCTTGAAGTGCAAGTTTGATCTTAATTGCAATCTCGGCTCTGTAAAATGCAATCCTTAAGTTTGACTTAGGGATACGCTAGCTTTATATAACGTGCCGAGAAATCAGTAACGTGACATTATGAAAACGCTAAATATAAAAAACAGCAAAACAGCACAGAACTTACATCCCATATCTTCACAACATGGGGTGGACTGTGTGAGTGAGCGATATTGAGACAGTGCTCACACACTTGTAGTAGGTGACAGCTCTCGCACCTAAACTCTCCAACCAAAGCTTTACAAAGCGAGCACAGGTTATTTACTTCATTTCGAAAAAACGAGGCAAATCCATCTGCCAGCTCTGTGGCTAGACTTTTCCAGCCGTCCTCCTCAAGCTCACGCCGAGTGTCATATCGACTTGGCCCACCATCGGCCTCTTCTGCAGGTGGCTCATAGTCATCATGATCCACATTTTCATCGATGTAGTCACTGCCAACAGCCGCAACAGTGACGCCAGTAACAGTCAGAAAACTAAAATTGCGTCGAAGAAGCTTAATAAACAAAAAACTTTACACATTGCAAAGGTTCTTGCTGAGAAAAAATCGCATGCAAAGATTTCAGATCAAGGCTGACAAGTTTCGTTTTTGTTCTGCAAAAGAAACAAGCCTTAAAACGCTATCCGATTTTTGGGCTATCTATACAGTACAAGCCTATACTGCATTTGCCAAGTTTACAGCAAATTAGCAAGACTAAAACTAAACTAAGCTATTAAAAATTACCACAAATTCCATATAAAAAGTTTTTATATGAATATCTGGGGAATCTCAAAAACTTCTAAGAATTCTTCTGGTTCAAAATCGTCGCCTTCCTCGATAGCACTAGGCGTGGGTGCATTTATTGACTTCATGTCAATATCGCTAAAATTGTGGAGGAATTAAATTACTTTATTCAATTGAATTCTAAACAATACATTATTTTAGTCAAGAGTAGTAAGATGAGCACAACAGATAAATTCATTTAAAAATTACTCATTCGACTAAATCCTGTGTTTTGATAAACTAAATATTTGATAACGAAATAAAAGAGTTTTCATCTCTTCGAGATGAAAAATGTAAAAACACGAAATTTCTAAGACTCAAAACAAACCTTTTTACTGCAGGATGTTCGATTTTTTCACGAACTTTTCTTCGCTTTGGCGCATGAAATATGACTTCCTTACTGGTACTGACTAGATATTTTTTTGACATTGCAATTAATCTGAAAAGCAGTGTAAAGTGATGTAAATAAACGTTCAAATAGACAATCAATATTACTATCGAAATCATTTTATAGTATTTAATAATTAGTAAGTAATAGTAATTGGTAATGTAAGGAACTAAATTACTCCTGCCTCCACATTCCCGTATCCCATATCCAGCCAGAAACAGCTAGCGCCACCAGCTAGCACTACCAGCTAGCCCTACCAGCTATCTCCTAACCGCTCTATTATCTAGCCCCGTCCTAGCAACCATCCAGCCCTACAAGCTAGCCCCTACCAGCCCTACAAGCTAGCCCGCACCAGCCCTACAAGCTAGCCCGCACCAGCCCTACAAGCTAGCCCGCACCAGCCCTACAAGCTAGCCCGCACCAGCCCTACAAGCTAGCCCGCACCAGCCCTACAAGCTAGCCCGCACCAGCCCTACAAGCTAGCCCCTACCAGCCCTACAAGCTAGCCCATACCAGCCCTACAAGCTAGCCCGCACCAGCCCAACCAGCTCAACCAGCTAGCCCCTACTAACTAGCCCTACCAGCTATCACCTAACAGCTCTACTATCTAGCCCCTACCAGCTATCCCATACTAACTAGCCCTACCAGCTATCCCCTACTAACTAGCCCTACCAGCTATCCCCTACTAACTAGCCCTACCAGCTATCCCCTACTAACTAGCCCCTGCCCCAACAAGCCCTACCATCTAGCCCCAACCAGCCTGCCAGCTAGCCCCAACCCCAACCTGCCCTGCCAGCCCTACAAGCTAGCTCCAACCAACCCCACTAGCTTGCCTCTACCAGCCCCTATCAGCTAGCCCCTACTAGCTAGCCTTACCAGCTATCCCCTAACAGCTCTATTATCTTTTCTAGCCCCTACCAGCTAGCCTCAAACTCTATTATTTTTATTCTAGCCACTACCAGTTATCCCCTAACAGCTCTACTATCTAGCCCCTACTAGCTATCCCCTAACAGCTCTACTATCTAGCCCCTAGGCTACCAGTTATCCCCTAACAGCTCTACCATCTAGCCCCTACCAGCCTGCCCCTACTAGCTAGCCCTACCAGCTATCCCCTAACTCTATTATCTAGGCCTATGCTAGCCACTACCAGTTATCCCCTAACAGCTCTACCATCTAGCCCCTACTAGCTAGCCCTACCAACTATGCTATCCCCTAACTCTATTATCTAGGCCTATGCTAGCCACTACCAGTTATCCCCTAACAGCTCTACTATCTAGCCCCTACTAGCTATCCCCTAACAGCTCTACTATCTAGCCCCTAGGCTACCAGTTATCCCCTAACAGCTCTACCATCTAGCCCCTACCAGCCTGCCCCTACTGGCTAGCTAGCCCTACCAGTTATCCCCTAACTCTATTATCTAGGCCTATGCTAGCTGCTACCAGCTATCCCCTAACAGCTCTACCATCTAGCCCCTACTAGCTAGCCCTACCAACTATGCTATTCCCTAACTCTATTATCTAGGCCTATGCTAGCCACTACCAGTTATCCCCTAACAGCTCTACCATCTAGCCCCTACCAGCCTGCCCCTACTAGCTAGCCTTACCAACTATGCTATCCCCTAACTCTATTATCTAGGCCTATGCTAGCCACTACCAGTTATCCCCTAACAGCTCTACTATCTAGCCCCTACTAGCTATCCCCTAACAGCTCTACTATCTAGCCCCTAGGCTACCAGTTATCCCCTAACAGCTCTACCATCTAGCCCCTACCAGCCTGCCCCTACTAGCTAGCCCTACCAGCTATCCCCTAACTCTATTATCTAGGCCTATGCTAGCTGCTACCAGCTATCCCCTAACAGCTCTACCATCTAGCCCCTACCAGCCTGCCCCTACTAGCTAGCCTTACCAACTATGCTATCCCCTAACTCTATTATCTAGGCCTATGCTAGCCACTACCAGTTATCCCCTAACAGATCTACTATCTAGCCCCTACTAGCTATCCCCTAACAGCTCTACTATCTAGCCCCTAGGCTACCAGTTATCCCCTAACAGCTCTACCATCTAGCCCCTACCAGCCTGCCCCTACTAGCTAGCCCTACCAGCTATCCCCTAACTCTATTATCTAGGCCTATGCTAGCTGCTACCAGCTATCCCCTAACAGCTCTACCATCTAGCCCCTACTAGCTATCCCTACCAACTATGCTATTCCCTAACTCTATTATCTAGGCCTATGCTAGCCACTACCAGTTATCCCCTAACAGCTCTACCATCTAGCCCCTACCAGCCTGCCCCTACTAGCTAGCCCTACCAACTATGCTATCCCCTAACTCTATTATCTAGGCCTATGCTAGCCACTACCAGTTATCCCCTAACAGCTCTACTATCTAGCCCCTACTAGCTATCCCCTAACAGCTCTACTATCTAGCCCCTAGGCTACCAGTTATCCCCTAACAGCTCTACCATCTAGCCCCTACCAGCCTGCCCCTACTGGCTAGCTAGCCCTACCAGTTATCCCCTAACTCTATTATCTAGGCCTATGCTAGCTGCTACCAGCTATCCCCTAACAGCTCTACCATCTAGCCCCTACTAGCTAGCCCTACCAACTATGCTATTCCCTAACTCTATTATCTAGGCCTATGCTAGCCACTACCAGTTATCCCCTAACAGCTCTACCATCTAGCCCCTACCAGCCTGCCCCTACTAGCTAGCCTTACCAACTATGCTATCCCCTAACTCTATTATCTAGGCCTATGCTAGCCACTACCAGTTATCCCCTAACAGCTCTACTATCTAGCCCCTACTAGCTATCCCCTAACAGCTCTACTATCTAGCCCCTAGGCTACCAGTTATCCCCTAACAGCTCTACCATCTAGCCCCTACCAGCCTGCCCCTACTAGCTAGCCCTACCAGCTATCCCCTAACTCTATTATCTAGGCCTATGCTAGCTGCTACCAGCTATCCCCTAACAGCTCTACCATCTAGCCCCTACCAGCCTGCCCCTACTAGCTAGCCTTACCAACTATGCTATCCCCTAACTCTATTATCTAGGCCTATGCTAGCCACTACCAGTTATCCCCTAACAGATCTACTATCTAGCCCCTACTAGCTATCCCCTAACAGCTCTACTATCTAGCCCCTAGGCTACCAGTTATCCCCTAACAGCTCTACCATCTAGCCCCTACCAGCCTGCCCCTACTAGCTAGCCCTACCAGCTATCCCCTAACTCTATTATCTAGGCCTATGCTAGCTGCTACCAGCTATCCCCTAACAGCTCTACCATCTAGCCCCTACTAGCTATCCCTACCAACTATGCTATTCCCTAACTCTATTATCTAGGCCTATGCTAGCCACTACCAGTTATCCCCTAACAGCTCTACCATCTAGCCCCTACCAGCCTGCCCCTACTAGCTAGCCTTACCAACTATGCTATCCCCTAACTCTATTATCTAGGCCTATGCTAGCCACTACCAGTTATCCCCTAACAGCTCTACTATCTAGCCCCTACTAGCTATCCCCTAACAGCTCTACCATCTAGCCCCTACCAGCCTGCCCCTACTAGCTAGCCCTACCAGCTAGCCTACTACAAGCTCTACTATCTAGCCCCTGCCTATTTATTGCCTTAGACAGGCAGGCTATATTAGCTTATGAAATGGACTGTATATATAGATTATAGAGCTATGGACATTTGATTTTATATTTAATAAATTATATGTAAAAGCCTTGGTTACTTATGCATATAGACATTGCAATGGCATTGGAATAATTTATGGTTATTTATTTAAGCCTTTGACTATAGCTATAAGCCTAGTATGTGATAGTAAGCTAGCTGAATTATTCATTTACAAGTCAATACATAGAAGTAATTATAAATTTAGGGGATCAGGTACATCAACAATTTAAATTGGGCCTAAATCCAAAAAGAAAGCTAATAGGCCTAGCTAATATTAGGCCTAATATTAATACTTGCCCATTTAAGACAGCTAGAAATACAATTTTAGTTCAAATAATACTATACAGGCATGCAGCTAAACTAGTTCTAGCCTTTTTATTAACTAACTGACAGTTTTGTTCAAGCCAATTATCGATTCTATTGTGCACCATTGGACCACTAAATAGATATCATAAAGGATTACAATAATGCAGTAGAGAGCTTCTCTTCTATCTTGAATTGTCAAGAGTCTTTTTGGCATTTAGAATAGATTCTCACATTTAAATACTGTACAAATTAAAATAGTACTACTAAAAATACATTTATATATAGCTAATTGCTATATAACTACTTGCTATATAACTAATACTAAGCGTCTATTTCTGCAGTGTAGCGTAGATCCTCCCTATTAAATTGGACTATCGAGCCTAATTAAACTGAAAGAGCATGCTCTTAGAACACGGAGCATGCGCCGAGTAGCCTATGATGCGCTCCTCGTGCATGCTCCGAAATCGTTTCTTAGGCTGACTACCGTGTCAACACGGGTGGTTTAAATCTAATGGACTTAACATACATTATAACCAAGTTTAACGTAAGCATATTATAAAACTAGGTGCTATACGTACAGTGATCCGTTAATGGCAGATAAATTAAATTAATCAGCGCACCATTTTGAGGGAAAAGGGCAATAATGTTACAATTGCCCTCCCCAGAAGGGAAGCCAATGCCCTCATTGGGCGAATCGAACCAAGCGACAAAAGCAAAAACGCAAATTGAGGAAACAAAGACAATTGTTTGTCCCAGAAAATGGTCTGCAGGCCTCACAAGAAAGTTAGAAAAAACGTACTTTAGAATTATACGTAGCTACCATTTTGCTTACATATATTTTACGCTCGTAAAACACGGAAACAATTATTAATTTTTACACATAACTAAATGATCCAAAATGCAAGATGAGAATTGGCCTTAAAATGTCTGATATTTTTGGGATAAAATATTTGATGGCAGCATTGGGATTGGGAAAATATTGAAAATAGAACGACACACTGCTGCAATAAACCAAAGTAGGGCATTTAATAAAATCTGACAAACAATGTGAGTATAGTACAACTCAAAAAAAGATCACTTAATTTCAATGCTCATAAAACGCCACAAAATGCAAAAAGCAACACGGAATTTGTTAACTGGCAAACCATAGAAATACCGAGCACCACATCCGCCACACCCGCCTGAGGCGCGGGACCAAAATTACGGCAACCAAGTTAGCCAACACAATTTCACCAGCCTTTCACTTACAGCACGACCCAGCTGTCGTCGGGCACCTCACTGCTGCCGTCGCTGGCCGCCTCGCTCTGCTGCTCGTCGCGCTCGATAGGCTGGTGTGCTCGTTTTAATTTGTTCACGTGGACGACCCGGCCTGCATCGCCATCCTTGTAGTCAACCGGCCGCACCAAGTAGTTTACCGGAGATGTTCGCTGCAGCACTCGGAATGGACCGGTCCACGGTGCCTGATGCTTCGGCGGCAGGCCAGTTGCTCTCGACAGCGCTGACGGTGGCATGAAGACCCAGACGAGGTCGCCAACTCGGAACCGGCGCCACTTGGCCTTGAGGTCGTAGTAACGCCGCTGGCGCCGCTGTGCCGCCTTCATGGATCGCCTCACCGAGTCGTAGGCGCGAAGCAGCTGGTCGCGGGTGTTGGCAGTGAACTGGCCGATCGTCATTGGCGGCTCCGGTGGTCGGTAGACGACGTCAACTGGCAGCGTCATTTCTCGGCCCGTCAACAGGAAGTGGGGCGTGAATCCCGTCGTAGCGTTGACACTGCTGCGGTACGCCAGGAGGCAATGCGGCAACACATCCTCCCAGTCCTCTGGCTGAACTGACTGCATGTGACAGCGGAGCATCTGGTGCAGGGTGCGGTGAAATTCTGTGCCAGAATCAGGCTCTCCGGCGACAGTCGGTCACGTCGGCGGCTACCGAACTTAGTCTTTCCACTGGCCAGCAGGCGGAACACCGGGCCGATGTCGCGATCACGGAGCTGCAACTCACGCAATGACAAAGGTGCATCCGGCTGCACCGTTTCGTCCAGGTTGACCCCGCCGGAGTCCTCGTCGGAGTCGGAGTCCTCGCTCTCGCTTGGCCGCGGTTGCAGTTGCTGCTTCCTCCTTGACGCATCCTGTCGAGCTGGCTCGGTGTCCGACTGGGCAGCTACTGCGGAAGCAGATGCCGACGTCGCGACGTTGACGTGGATGGGGCTGACCCAAGCTGCATCCACCTGGCAGGCCACAGCTGCAGTTTGCGCCGGCGTCACAGCAATCGGCTCCGTCTGGCAGGCGGCTGTTAAAGTCTGGTCGAATCTGGCCGACAAACTCGTCTCTGGCCGACACACTCGACACTGGCTGGTGCACTTTCCTGGCCGTCGAGATAAAGCATCTGCGTTGCCATGTTGGCGGCCTGGGCGAAAAACGACCTTAAAATTGAATTCGTCGAGCAGCTGCAGCCATCTCGCTAGCTGGCCCTCCGGCTCCTTGAAAGCCAGCAGGTAGGTGAGCGCCTGATGGTCCACTCGAACAGTGAAGGCGCGTGGCAGCAGGTAGCTCCGGAACTTCTTGACGAATCCGACGACCGCCAGCAGCTCCCGCCGCGTCACACAGTAGTTGCGCTCGGCTTTAGACAAAGCTCGGCTGGCATAAGCGATGACTCGCTCCTTGCCCGCCCGAATCTGCCACAGCACAGCACCGATCGCGCAGTCGCTCGCATCGGTGTCCAGGACGAACTCGGCGCTTGCCTCTGTCGTGTCAGGGAACGCTAGGATCGGTGCTGACAGCAACGCCTGCTTC
This sequence comes from Macrostomum hystrix, assembly GCA_950097015.1. Taxonomy (NCBI): domain Eukaryota; kingdom Metazoa; phylum Platyhelminthes; family Macrostomidae; genus Macrostomum; species Macrostomum hystrix. The sequence goes on from CATNEN010000001.1 coordinate 11,110,642, forward strand.
AGCTGGCTGAAGGCCGCCTCGGTTGCCGGCGTCCACGCGAAGGGCGTCGTCGGCAGAGTCAGGCGACGCAGGGGTTCGGCGATCTTGGCGTAGTCGCGCACGAATCTTCGGTAGTATGAGGTGATCCCCAGGAAACTTTTGACGTCCTTGGAGCTCCGGGGTGTCGGCCAGTCTCGCACCGCTCCTATCTTGCTCTCGTCAACGGTGATGCCGCTCCTGCTGACACGGTGACCCAGGACGATCATGCTGGTGTTCGCAAACCGGCACTTCGACGGCTTGAGTCGCAGGTTGAACTCTCGAAACCGCTCCAGGACTGAACGAAGCCGATCGTTGTGCTCGCTGATGGTCCGGCCCATTACGATAACGTCGTCGATGAACACCAAACAGGCCTGCCACGTCAATCAGCGGAGCACCAGCTGCATGAGCCGCTGGAAGGTTGCCGGTGCATTTCGCAGACCGAATGGCATCACGTTGAACTCAAACAGGCCCTCGTGAAACACAAACGCCGTCTTCTCCTTGTCTCGAACATTCATTTCGACTTGCCAGTAGCCACTCTCCAGGTCCAGCGCCGAGAAGTAGCTATTTCCTTCAAGAGCGTCCAAGGTTTCGTCGATGCGTGGCATCGGGAAGGCGTCTGGCTTCGTCACTGCATTCAACTGGCGGTAGTCCAAACAGAATCTTGCCGAACCATCCTTCTTGCGCACCAGCACGATTGGCGATGCCCACGGTGACGATGACGGTCGGATGACACCCTTAGCCAACATATCGTCGACCAGATCCTTCTGCTGCGCAATTGCCGCTGGCGCCAGCCGCCGAAGTCTTTGACGGATAGGTCTAGCATCGCCGGTGTCGATCTGGTGCTTCAGCAACTGAGTCCGGCCGGGGTTGCTGGGTCCTGCGAAGACGTCGCTGAACTCTAGTAGAAGGTGTTCGACTTGCTGCCGCTCCTCAGCCGGGATGTCGTTGGCGATCTGCACCTCCTTCTGCCAGGTCGCTGTACCAGTCGGATCTGCCACGCTGCCGCTGCCGGATCTGGTCACTTGAAGATGCGCCAGAGCTCGACTCGACAGTGGGCTAAAGTTGCCGACGATGTCGCCCTCGAGGATCACGACCGGTTCGTCGCTAGTGTTAATGGCCGTGACACCCAGTCCATGGTCAACCAGCTTGGCTACACAGCGGCCGATCATCACCCTGGCTGTCTTGCTGCCGCCGATGACGCCTGGCGCCTCCGAGTTCGTCCATGCCGCTGTCCTCGCTGGCCGTACCGGAATGATCCAGCCCTCGCCAGGCTGTAGCCGAACCGTGACCGCTGCTGCTAGTTTGCACATCTGTGCTGCCTGCCGGGACTTCCGCATTGGCAAGGTGACGCCGAGGCTGTTAAACACGAGTTGACCTGATCGCAGATGAATTGAAATGTCGTGTTTCACCAAAAAGTCGCACCCAAGGATGACTGGTGCGCTGAGGTTGGGCACCACCAGGAAACTGTGTCGAAATCTAATAGGTCCGAGAAAAAAACTTAACTGAATTTCGCCCAGCACTGTTGCTTCGATGCCGCCCACGCCGTAGATGGTAGTGCTGCTGGGTCTTAGCTGCCGCCTGAGCCTGGCCGATTGCACGATGTCGCCGCTGATGCAGGAGATCCCGGCACCCGTGTCGATCATGCACGGCTGGCGTCTTCTGAGTATGCGCGAGGTGATGAAGCGCACTTGATCAGGCTGACAGCTGGGGCGTGGGGGCAGGGCCGAACTGTTTAGTGCTGAGAGGGCCGGTGCTGGCCCATTTGGGCACCTGCGACGGATGTGGCCAGTCTGATGGCAGCCGTAGCAGATCGGCACCGCCCTTGGCTGTTGAGCAGCTGCTGCGGCAGCACCGGCTCGTCTCCATGGTGGCGCCGGGCCAGCCTGCTGCTGGTGTCGATGCTGATGCTGCCGATGATGCGGATACTGTTGCTGCTGCTGTTGATGTCGTTGCTGGTGCTGATTTTGGGCCAACGTCTCCGGTCGAGCCGCGGCCTGGAAAGCCGGCGTCGGCGCCGCTGCTGCCTCGATGCTCTGTGGCTGCAACTGGGATTTCATGAGCACCTCGCGCACCTGCTTAGGGCCTGGTCTGGTGTCGTGGGAGGCACCTGAAGGTTCAGCAGCCGCTCTGTTACGTAATCATCGTTCAGCCCTTGGATGAAGCGCTCCAGGACTGTCTGCTGGCGGCAATCATGAGCTGCAAGCTCTGGGTAGGCCTTGAAAGCAAGCCGCTGAAGGGCAGTCAGGAAATCCTCGAACCTCTCGTCCCTGCCACGGCACCGGCTGTGAAGTGCACGCCGCAGTTGAGCTGCACTGATGGCACCGCCATGACGAGCAGGAAGGTGCTGCAGAAGATCTTCGTAGCAGGCACCTGGCAGGAACTGCAGCAAAGTCCCAGCGGGCTGTCCATGCTGCGCGGATAGTTAATAGAGCCAGACCTCATAGGTGGGGAATGCTGGCCCCAGGTAACTGCTGAGCGTGTTGATCTTGCTGTAGTCACTCAGTCCTTGGTGCCGGCCTAGGTACGAAGAAATTCGACCCAGAAAGTCGTCGAACGGCTCGGATCCGTTGAAGGGCGCCGGCTTTGGCACCGACGGAAGCTCGATAGCTTGTTGGTATACCGGTACACACAGGTTGCGGGTGCCAGCGTCAGGGTGAGCTCCGCCTTGGGACAACGGAGCCCATGGCTCGGCCATTCGGTGCGCAGTGGGTCTTCGTGCAGGTGCCGCTGCTGCCGCCGCAGCTGCAGCGGAAGGCCTGGTATCCCACAGGAATGAGTCTCCCATCTCTGTGCAGCTGCTTGACGGTTGATTGGGCCTGGGGACCACTGACGCTCGAGACCGATGGGGGCGTGCTTCCTCGACAGTGAGTTGCACGGGGTCGAGGTCACGAAGCTCTTGATAACGCGTCCCATTCGCCTCACGTTCGGGTTCCAGTTCGCTGGCCGCCGAACCAGAGGTTGCAGTGGCTGCGGCCGTCGGGCGCAGAATTTCCCGGTTCCTCAAACTTAATCGCTGGAGCTCATCTGCCTCTCGTTCCGTCCACATGATGTGCACTTGTTCGTCTCTGACTGATCGGTGGAAGGCAGATCGACTTTTGTCCTGGCGTGGTCGCCAAATGTAAACGGAACGACTTAAATTAAATTGTTGCGAAGTATTTATTGGTTATATTTTATTAGCGCAATGACGGTACGCGCGTTGCGCACGAAAAGACGCGAAGATGAGTTTAAATCTAATGGACTTAACATACATTATAACCAAGTTTAACGTAAGCATATTGTAAAACTAGGTGCTATACGTACAGTGATCCGTTAATGGCAGATAAATTAAATTAATCAGCGCACCATTTTGTGGGAAAAGGGCAATAATGTTACAGTACGTCCGGATATCCGAAAACAATTTACAAGTAAGCAGTATAACAAACATTCAGTGCTTATTTGTAAGTGTAGCTTTTATAATTGATGCATGACCAATATTTTTAATTTATTACTAAAACTTGTTGTCGAAATTCCGAAGTTGTATAAGCAAGTCATTTCATAAATATATCATAATTATCCTATCATCTAGACTTAATTATTTTCTACTTTAAATTTTCTCATTCAGGCTTTTTCAGAGCTCTGGCAGCCTGTAAGCAGCATAGATGGAAATTAGTTACTAGCTTTGCATTGACTACGCCGTGGACTGCAAACAAACAAAATGCACGCTGCTCCAAGGCTAGGGTCGGCTTTGGCTGATTTATTCATGAATCTCATGTTCTTTCTCGCTTTTCCAGGGTCTAAATTAGATTTCTGTGCTGGCTAAAAGAAATTAACTATCTGAAAATGGCTTTACTATAACAGCCAATTTTAACTTTAATTTATTTTGGTTATTCCAGGGCACCCAATTATGTAAAGCGATGAAGAGAAAAAATTATATTGCTTTTGTGAAACGCAAGTTTTAGAAAGTTATGAAAAAAATTGCTTTCGTGTGAGGGATTATCGACTATAAACTTTAATATTTACTTTCAAAATGTCCAAAATTTGATTAACAAATAACACCGAGTTACGATCAATTAAAATAACTTTGCCATTGCGAGAATAGAACTCGATCATCACTTGCGCCGATTTTCATTAAATAGGCATTATTGCTGAAATTCTAACTACACCTATTTCTAGCCAATTGTTTTCGCGAATACTTAGTTCGAAAATTCCCAAGGCTTTGCATTGTAACATGACAAATTAATTTTCCAGCCAGCTAGCCTAATAATGGCCTTCTGGCATCCTCTTCCATTGAATCAGCCGCCTCGGCAGCAGTAGCGTTTCCATTAGCAGCTGACACCTCGTCAGCTTCCAGGTGAGTGCCGGACACCTCAGTCCAGAGACCGCGTCGTCTTCGCTGCCTCCTTCTGGCTGAGAATAGAGAAAATATGGCAGCGAAAGCTAGAGCCAGAGCCACGCCTACTGCCACACAGACAGCGATCACTGACATGACCAGACTGCTAACGGGTGCCTTCATCGCATTTTTAGCCGCTGTTCCAAGCTCTGTGTAGCCGGGCTCACTCTCTGACCAGGCATTTGTCTCCGGGTCCGACTCAAAGGGCGGACGTCGGCTAGTAGCTAGGCGATCGCGCCACTTTCCGCCGCCTCCCAGGTGCCTAGTGCACTGCATTATTCCGCAGCCGTTCAGCATATCAATCGCCGATTGGGTGAAACCGTCTGGACACCGTTTTGGTGGCGGGGGAGGCGGCGGTGCTTTGAAATTGGCCGACGAAGCTACAATCCGGCGTCCAGGCTCAGCCAGCGGGTTGCCAAAGCCGCAGCTGAAAAATCCACCTAGCGGCAGTCGGGCAGATCTGGCTTCTTCTGTCATGTCCGAGCTGATGCACAGGCTGATGTCCCAACCGATCCTGTACGGTAGGTAACTCGGCGGGCATGCTTTGGCGCCGCCAGCCATGGGATTGTTGACTCGCGGACTATAGGCGCCGCCGAACAGGGCTCCGGATTGGCTGGGCAGGCTGCGAGATTTGCGAGCTGCGCACCAGTAGGTCTCTAGCACTGTTTTCGTGTTCCAGAACCAGCTGTTGAAGGAGTTCGGAAAGATTAAATGCAGGCCCAAATCCGGCTCGATGTCTCATCTCTCCCGTGTCTCATCCCTCCCGTGTCTCATCTCTCCCGTGTCTCATCTCTCACGTGTCTAATCTCTCCCGTGTTTCATCTCTCACGTATCTAATCTCTCCCGTGTCTTATCTCTCCCGTGTCTCATCTCTCCCGTGTCTCATCTCTCCCGTGTCTCATCTCTCCCGTGTCTCATCTCTCCCGTGTCTCGTCTCTCCAATGTCTCATCTCTCCCGTGTCTCATCTCTCACGTATCTAATCTCTCCCGTGTCTCATCTCTCACGTATCTAATCTCTCCCGTGTCTCATCTCTCCCGTGTCTCATCTCTCCCGTGTCTCGTCTTTCCAATGTCTCATCTCTCCCGTGTCTCATCTCTCACGTATCTAATCTCTCCCGTGTCTCATCTCTTCCGTGTCTCATCTCTCCCGTGTCTCGTCTCTCCCGTGTCTCCTCTCTCCTGTGTCCCATCTCTCCCTTAGTCTCATATCTGCCGTGTCTCATCTCCCCCGTGTCTCATCTCTCACGTGTCTTATCTCTCCCCTTCTTATCCCTCCCGTGTCTCATCTCCCCCGTGTCTCATCTCTCCCGTGCCTCAACTCTCACATGTCTAATCCCCCTTTAATCTCTTCTCAGTCGTTTCTCTCCCCTATCTCATATTTCTTCAGTCAATGCAACCCGCTGTCCGTTTTTATGTTCTCTTTTCGGCCCGCAAGCAAATTAGTTTGCCGACCCCTGGTTTAGTGCATGTTTTCAATCCAGATGCCAAACTTTTTTCCAATCAGAATTCGTTTTCAAAGGCAGCTATCTTCAGCTACTTACAAATGATAATCGAAGCCAACAAATCGAAGCAGCAGAGTCTGAAATAAGTTTCCGAAAGTGAAGACCAGTCAGACCAGAAAGTGGCACTTTAGTGAAACGTTCTCAGAACTCATCAGGCCAAAGAATCAGTGAACTTTCTGCTTGCTCACCGGTTCGTATCCGTCTGGGCAGGAGTAGCCACCTGTGAAGTAGTTTGCCTGCATTGGGCTGTGCGGCTCGCCACAGAGCCCACGAAAAAACCGGCCCTCCTGTGAGCAGGTTTGATAGACCCCTCCGAATGAGAAGTTAGTTAATGGCGCTTCGCACAAACCTTCCACGTTGGCTAACGGCTCGAAATTCGGCGACTCTGGATTCTGGCAGCCTTGGATCCTGTTCACTAAATAGTATCTGCAAATTAGACCGAGTAAACCGTAGATTCCAAGCAATGGCAGTAAATGCAATGAAAGATAAAAAATGTGTTAAATAATTCGTTTGTTAAAATGCACCGCTTAGGATTCAAACAGCTCCCTAGTGCTGCAGACGGTAACAGCAGTGACGTAGCCAGGATTTTTTCTTGGGGGCAGTGCCTATGGGGGTGCTTCACTACCAGGGAGGCGCCAATACGAGGAGGCGCCGCTACCAGGGAGGCGCCAATACGAGGAAGGGGGAGGCAATGTATGAGAGGAGCCTCTACAAGAGGCGCCACTACAAGAGAGGAGCCACTACAAGGGAGGAGCGAATACAAGAGAGGAGCCACTACAAGGGGAGCGAATACAAGAGAGGAGCCACTACAAGAGTGGAGCCACTACAAGGGAGGAGCGAATACAAGAGAGGAGCCACTACTAGGGAGGAGCCACTACTAGAGAGGAGCCACTACAAGGGAGGAGTCACTACAAGGGATGAGCGAATACAAGAGAGGAGCCACTACAAGAGTGGAGCCACTACAAGGGAGGAGCCACTACTAGGGAGGAGCCACTACAAGGGAGAAGTCAATACAAGGGAGGAGCCACTACAAGAGTGGAGCCACTACAAGGGAGGAGCCACTACTAGGGAGGAGTCACTACAAGAGAGGAGCCACTACTAGGGAGGAGCCACTACAAGGGAGAAGTCAATACAAGGGAGGAGCCACTACAAGAGTGGAGCCACTACAAGGGAGGAGCCACTACTAGGGAGGAGTCACTACAAGAGAGGAGCCACTACTAGGGAGGAGCCACTACAAGGGAGGAGCCACTACAAGGGAGGAGCCACTACAAGGGAGGAGCCACTACTAGGGAGGAGTCACTACAAGGGATGAGCGAATACAAGAGAGGAGCCACTACAAGAGTGGAGCCACTACTAGGGAGGAGCCACTACTAGAGAGGAGCCACTACAAGGGAGGAGTCACTACAAGGGATGAGCGAATACAAGAGAGGAGCCACTACAAGAGTGGAGCCACTACAAGGGAGGAGCCACTACAAGAGAGGAGCCACTACTAGGGAGGAGCCACTACAAGGGAGAAGTCAATACAAGGGAGGAGCCACTACAAGAGTGGAGCCACTACAAGGGAGGAGCCACTACTAGGGAGGAGTCACTACAAGGGATGAGCGAATACAAGAGAGGAGCCACTACAAGAGTGGAGCCACTACAAGGGAGGAGCCACTACAAGAGAGGAGCCACTACTAGGGAGGAGCCACTACAAGGGAGAAGTCAATACAAGGGAGGAGCGAATACAAGAGAGGAGCCACTACAAGGGAGGAGTGAATACAAGAGTGGAGCCACTACAAGAGTGGAGCCACTACAAGAGTGGAGCCACTACAAGGGAGGAGCCACTACAAGGGAGGAGCCACTACAAGGGAGGAGCGAATAAAAGAGAGGAGCCACTACTAGGGAGGAGCCACTACAAGGGAGGAGCCACTACAAGAGTGGAGCCACTACAAGAGTGGAGCCACTACTAGGGAGGAGTCACTACAAGGGAGGAGCGAATACAAGAGAGGAGCCACTACTAGGGAGGAGCCACTACAAGAGTGGAGCCACTACAAGAGTGGAGCCACTACAAGGGAGGAGCCACTACTAGGGAGGAGCGAATACAAGAGAGGAGTCACTGCAAGGGAGGAGCGAATGCAAGAGAGGAGCCACTACTAGGGAGGAGCCACTACAAGAGTGGAGCCACTACAAGGGAGGAGCCACTACAAGGGAGGAGTGAATATAAGAGTGGAGCCACTACAAGAGTGGAGCCACTACAAGGGAGGAGCCACTACAAGGGAGGAGCGAATAAAAGAGAGGAGCCACTACTAGGGAGGAGCCACTACAAGGGAGGAGCCACTACAAGAGTGGAGCCACTACAAGAGAGGAGCCACTACTAGGGAGGAGCGAATACAAGAGAGGAGTCACTACAAGGGAGGAGCGAATGCAAGAGAGGAGCCACTACAAGGGAGAAGCGAATACAAGAGAGGAGTCACTACAAGGGAGGAGCCACTACAAGGGAGAAGCGAATACAAGAGAGGAGTCACTACAAGGGAGGAGCCACTACAAGGGAGAAGCGAATACAAGAGAGGAGCCACTACTAGGGAGGAGCGAATACAAGAGAGGAGCCACTACTAGGGAGAAGCGAATACAAGAGAGGAGTCACTACAAGGGAGGAGTCACTACAAGGGAGAAGCGAATACAAGAGAGGAGCCACTACTAGGGAGAAGCGAATACAAGAGAGGAGTCACTACAAGGGAGGAGCGAATACAAGAGAGGAGCCACTACAAGGGAGGAGTCACTACAAGGGAGGAGCGAATACAAGAGAGGAGCCACTACAAGGGAGGAGTCACTACAAGGGAGAAGCGAATACAAGAGAGGAGCCACTACTAGGGAGGAGCCACTACTAGGGAGGAGCCACTACTAGGGAGGAGCCACTACAACGGAGGAGTCACTACAAGAGTGGAGCCATTACAAGGGAGGAGCCACTACAAGAGTGGAGCCATTACAAGGGAGGAGCCACTACAAGGGAGGAGCGAATACAAGAGAGGAGCCACTACAAGAGTGGAGCCACTACAAGAGTGGAGCCACTACAAGAGTGGAGCCACTACAAGGGAGGAGCCACTACAAGAGAGGAGCCACTACTAGGGAGGAGCCACTACAAGGGAGAAGTCACTACAAGGGAGGAGCGAATACAAGAGAGGAGCCACTACAAGGGAGGAGTGAATACAAGAGTGGAGCCACTACAAGAGTGGAGCCACTACAAGAGTGGAGCCACTACAAGGGAGGAGCCACTACAAGGGAGGAGCCACTACAAGGGAGGAGCGAATAAAAGAGAGGAGCCACTACTAGGGAGGAGCCACTACAAGGGAGGAGCGAATAAAAGAGAGGAGCCACTACTAGGGAGGAGCCACTACAAGAGTGGAGCCACTACAAGAGTGGAGCCACTACTAGGGAGGAGTCACTACAAGGGAGGAGCGAATACAAGAGAGGAGCCACTACTAGGTAGGAGCCACTACAAGGGAGGAGCCACTACTAGGGAGGAGCGAATACAAGGGAGGAGTCACTACAAGGGAGGAGCGAATGCAAGAGAGGAGCCACTACAAGGGAGAAGCGAATACAAGAGAGGAGCCACTACTAGGGAGGAGCGAATACAAGAGAGGAGCCACTACTAGGGAGAAGCGAATACAAGAGAGGAGTCACTACAAGGGAGGAGTCACTACAAGGGAGAAGCGAATACAAGAGAGGAGCCACTACTAGGGAGAAGCGAATACAAGAGAGGAGTCACTACAAGGGAGGAGCGAATACAAGAGAGGAGCCACTACAAGGGAGGAGTCACTACAAGGGAGAAGCGAATACAAGAGAGGAGCCACTACAAGGGAGGAGCCACTACTAGGGAGGAGCCACTACTAGGGAGGAGCCACTACTAGGGAGGAGCCACTACAACGGAGGAGTCACTACAAGAGTGGAGCCATTACAAGGGAGGAGCCACTACAAGAGTGGAGCCATTACAAGGGAGGAGCCACTACAAGGGAGGAGCGAATACAAGAGAGGAGCCACTACAAGAGTGGAGCCACTACAAGAGTGGAGCCACTACAAGAGTGGAGCCACTACAAGGGAGGAGCCACTACAAGAGAGGAGCCACTACTAGGGAGGAGCCACTACAAGGGAGAAGTCACTACAAGGGAGGAGCGAATACAAGAGAGGAGCCACTACAAGAGTGGAGCCACTACAAGAGTGGAGCCACTACAAGAGTGGAGCCACTACAAGGGAGGAGCCACTACAAGGGAGGAGCGAATAAAAGAGAGGAGCCACTACTAGGGAGGAGCCACTACAAGGGAGGAGCCACTACAAGAGTGGAGCCACTACTAGGGAGGAGTCACTACAAGGGAGGAGCGAATACAAGAGAGGAGCCACTACTAGGGAGGAGCGAATACAAGAGAGGAGTCACTGCAAGGGAGGAGCGAATGCAAGAGAGGAGCCACTACTAGGGAGGAGCCACTACAAGAGTGGAGCCACTACAAGAGTGGAGCCACTACAAGGGAGGAGCCACTACAAGGGAGGAGCGAATAAAAGAGAGGAGCCACTACTAGGGAGGAGCCACTACTAGGGAGGAGCCACTACAAGGGAGGAGCCACTACAAGAGTGGAGCCACTACTAGGGAGGAGTCACTACAAGGGAGGAGCGAATACAAGAGTGGAGCCACTACTAGGGAGGAGCGAATACAAGAGAGGAGTCACTACAAGGGAGGAGCGAATGCAAGAGAGGAGCCACTACAAGGGAGAAGCGAATACAAGAGAGGAGTCACTACAAGGGAGGAGCCACTACAAGGGAGAAGCGAATACAAGAGAGGAGTCACTACAAGGGAGGAGCCACTACAAGGGAGAAGCGAATACAAGAGAGGAGCCACTACTAGGGAGGAGCGAATACAAGAGAGGAGTCACTACAAGGGAGGAGCCACTACAAGGGAGAAGCGAATACAAGAGAGGAGCCACTACAAGGGAGGAGCGAATACAAGAGAGGAGCCACTACAAGGGAGGAGTCACTACAAGGGAGAAGCGAATACAAGAGAGGAGCCACTACTAGGGAGGAGCCACTACTAGGGAGGAGCCACTACTAGGGAGGAGCCACTACTAGGGAGGAGCCACTACAACGGAGGAGTCACTACAAGAGTGGAGCCATTACAAGGGAGGAGCCACTACAAGAGTGGAGCCATTACAAGGGAGGAGCCACTACAAGGGAGGAGCGAATACAAGAGAGGAGCCACTACAAGAGTGGAGCCACTACAAGAGTGGAGCCACTACAAGGGAGGAGCCACTACAAGAGAGGAGCCACTACTAGGGAGGAGCCACTACAAGGGAGAAGTCACTACAAGGGAGGAGCGAATACAAGAGAGGAGCCACTACAAGGGAGGAGTGAATACAAGAGTGGAGCCACTACAAGAGTGGAGCCACTACAAGAGTGGAGCCACTACAAGGGAGGAGCCACTACAAGGGAGGAGCGAATAAAAGAGAGGAGCCACTACTAGGGAGGAGCGAATAAAAGAGAGGAGCCACTACTAGGGAGGAGCCACTACAAGGGAGGAGCCACTACAAGAGTGGAGCCACTACTAGGGAGGAGTCACTACAAGGGAGGAGCGAATACAAGAGAGGAGCCACTACTAGGGAGGAGCGAATACAAGAGAGGAGTCACTGCAAGGGAGGAGCGAATGCAAGAGAGGAGCCACTACTAGGGAGGAGCCACTACAAGAGTGGAGCCACTACAAGAGTGGAGCCACTACAAGGGAGGAGCGAATAAAAGAGAGGAGCCACTACTAGGGAGGAGCCACTACTAGGGAGGAGCCACTACAAGGGAGGAGCCACTACAAGAGTGGAGCCACTACAAGAGTGGAGCCACTACTAGGGAGGAGTCACTACAAGGGAGGAGCGAATACAAGAGAGGAGCCACTACTAGGGAGGAGCGAATACAAGAGAGGAGTCACTACAAGGGAGGAGCGAATGCAAGAGAGGAGCCACTACAAGGGAGAAGCGAATACAAGAGAGGAGTCACTACAAGGGAGGAGCCACTACAAGGGAGGAGCGAATACAAGAGAGGAGTCACTACAAGGGAGGAGCCACTACTAGGGAGGAGCGAATACAAGAGAGGAGCCACTACAAGGGAGGAGCCACTACAAGGGAGGAGCCACTACTAGGGAGGAGCGAATACAAGGGAGGAGTCACTACAAGGGAGGAGCGAATGCAAGAGAGGAGCCACTACAAGGGAGAAGCGAATACAAGAGAGGAGCCACTACTAGGGAGGAGCGAATACAAGAGAGGAGTCACTACAAGGGAGGAGCCACTACAAGGGAGAAGCGAATACAAGAGAGGAGCCACTACAAGGGAGGAGCGAATACAAGAGAGGAGCCACTACAAGGGAGGAGCCACTACTAGGGAGGAGCCACTACTAGGGAGGAGCCACTACAACGGAGGAGTCACTACAAGAGTGGAGCCATTACAAGGGAGGAGCCACTACAAGAGTGGAGCCATTACAAGGGAGGAGCCACTACAAGGGAAGAGTGAATACAAGAGAGGAGCCACTACAAGAGTGGAGCCACTACAAGGGAGGAGCGAATACAAGAGAGGAGCCACTACAAGGGAGGAGTCACTACAAGGGGAGAACCACTACAAGGGAGGAGCCACTACAAGAGAGACGCCACTACCGCGCCACTAAAAGGAAGGATGCGCAGGGTGGGGCGCCCTTTGCCCCACCCTGGCTACGCCCCTGGCAATATGTACGAGTATGTAACGACTAACGAATTTTAACGAGTTGTTTAACATTTAATAATCGTTGCTAATTCAAAGTACTGCAAACATATTTTTATGTCGATTGTGACAAATCTAGTCGTTGCCTTCGTACATCGCTTCTGTACATACTAAAAAGGATCTAAACGACTTCACATATGCTGGTATTATTTTACAATGCGATGCGGAGGTAAAAGTCTGAGAAACCAGTTCATAGAACTTTCAGTACATGTAAATCTCAACAGTCTGTTCTCACCTTGTCACCGCATCTTTGACCGCATCGCTGACACCCTTCGAAATAGTTCCGGGCAGTTCTGGCAGAGTTCGATGGTTCACAACCGTGTACAGCAGATCCCCGACTCTGTCTATGGCCACCAGGTTTCGCTTCAGGCCGTTCTTCCACTCGGTTAGGTTGATTTTGGCTTCCACTGGCGGCCCGCCGTGGGCGTTCACCGTTGTCTTCTGAACACTGGTCCGATAGCCTTTCAGCTCTTCGTTCGTTACCACCAGGCTTGACGACTCCCCGGCGCTGTATATAGAGAAGAAGTCCACGCTCATGCACTGGCTGATCTTGTTCCTTGTGTAGCCGGACTTTGTCAGCGAGTTGTAATTGAAATAGTCCAGCTTTTCTAGCAAAGCCCCGGCATCTATCGACGTGATAACATGAGTTCCAAAGTCGCGAACAAGCAGATCGGATAGGTACCTGGAGCATTTGTCACATGATTTTACATAAAATAGCGATCCGTTTCTAACTAGCTTGTACCACAAGCTGCTCATTCTGATGCTCATTAATAATAATAATATTATTATTATTAACTAAGATTAAGATTAATAATATTATAATATTATTAGCTAATAATAATACTATTGCAGGAGGGCTGCAGGCAACGGCACATCATTTGGTTATCATTGGGTGCTATTCTGCCCATTACACAGACTCCTTAGCACACACGCACATTAATACTGTACGCAGGCACACGCCCACACAGGTGTGTACATCTGTCCTGACTATCTCATCGTCAGGCAGTGTGCACTCTCATTACTGTTCCTTGGAGGTTGGCCCTTGGAGCTCCCATGCCTTCTATCCGCGGCTGCGCCCCAAATGAATGTGGCCTCGCCGCGGAATCGAGCTCGCCGCGGTGTAAGAGACAAACGCATTAACCGCTCTGCCACTCACCCCCCTCAGCTGAGACTTAACTGGGATTGAAATCTTTAACACGAAAATGGCAGTTGCATGAGTCGGTTCTCACCTTGCCTGTGCAGTGAGGTTCTGCGCTACGGCGCCGCCGATGCTCATCAGGCGAGCCTTGAATACCTGGCTAAGCCGGAAGTCTGGAAGCATCCGAGCCACGTAGATGTCGTATCGCTGCTTGGTTTGCCCAATCTGTGTACTGCTGTACAATGCTGTCCTCTTGACCTCCTGAAACTCCTGGCTGAACTTGCCGTCAATGCCGAACAGGCCGCCGAAGAATGAACCGCCGCCTCCGGCGTTGACACTGCGGCTAGTTGAGCTGACGTAGCTCTCATAGTGCTCAATGATATTGGACATCAGGCTGACCCGGGACTCCTTCAGCGGGTAGGCGATCACCTGGTCGGGTATGGCATACAAGCCGTCCACAGTGAGCTGGCAGTCGCCGCTTAGAGAGACGTCAGCGACAGGACCCATCTCGCGATTGCGCAGGTTGTCCCATCCACTGCCTGAGGAGTTTAGGTGAGTTGAGTTGGGATTTCAGCTATTGCTTGGAATGCAGGAACCAGTAATGGAGGATATCTAGCTAATCTATTCACTGACAGTGTGCAATGGATTGCTAATCTATGCACTGACAGTGTGCAATGGATTGCTAATCTATGCACTGACAGTGTGTAATGGATTGCTAATATATGCACTGACAGTGTGTAATGGATTGCTAATCTATGCACTGACAGTGTGTAATGGATTGCTAATCTATGCACTGACAGTGTGTAATGGATTGCTAATCTATGCACTGACAGTGTGTAATGGATTGCTAATCTATGAACTGACAGTGTGTAATGGATTGCTAATCTATGCACTGACAGTGTGTAATGGATTGCTAATCTATGAACTGACAGTGGGCTATGGATTGCTAATCTATGCACTGACTGTGTGTAATGGATTGCTAGCCTATGCACTGATTGGCAAAGAAATGGAATGGATTGCTAGTCTATGCACTGATTGGTAAAGAAATTGAATGGATTGCTAGCCTGTGCACTGACTGGTGAAGAAATGGAATGGATTGCTAGCCTATGCACTGATTGGTGAAGAAATGGAATGGATTGCTAGCCTGTGCACTGACTGGTGAAGAAATGGAATGGATTGCTAGCCTATGCACTGATTGGTATAGAAATTGAATGGATTGCTAGCCTGTGCACTGACTGGTGAAGAAATGGAATGGATTGCTAGCCTGTGCACTGATTGGTATAGAAATTGAATGGATTGCTAGTCTAGCACTGATTGGTATAGAAATTGAATGGATTGCTAGCCTGTGCACTGACTGGTGAAGAAATGGAATGGATTGCTAGCCTATGCACTGATTGGTATAGAAACGGAATGGATCTAGAAGAGCAACTTGAGTTGCTAATGACTCACCTGGTAGGACTGGAAAGCTGTTGATCTTGTTGCTTCCAACCGTCCATGGGCAGATCTTCGGCGTTTCAGCAGATGCTGCCGCCCCAACACAGCTGATTAGCAGCACAATTAATAATTGTACCATTAGCGTCTTCAAAAACTGCAGATTGCAACGAAAAACTAATTTTAAGATTTTCAATCACCATCGGTGAAAGGAAATTTTGATGGGCCTAGGAAATTTCTCTGTGGTGGTATTTATAACAAATTTAGGTAAAAATGAGTCATTTCGATATTTTTGGATATCCTTCTTGTGATTAGGATGCCACTTGTACTTTTATGACAGACAGAAGCACGTGTGCCACCTGCGATGCGAAACTCTGTTGTTTGGACTTTTATCAGAATTAACAAGCGATGTTGATAACTGATGCCACTGAAGACCATGACAAAATTGTTTATTTTTGTGCCTATCTTTAAGACAACCTTTTACATCTGACGCTTCGATAATTGTTGCCAATGACTAAATTTGAAACAAAGATATGGGGAGTGTTCATAATAACTGTGAATCTATAGATAGAAATGACATAATTGGCAAAATATATTTTCCAGTTTCAGTAACTTTGGTGTTTCGCTCGCCTGTTTTGGTTTCATCCGTTTCTCGTTTGGCTTTTTATTTAAACACAGTTTTTACAGTTGCTGAAAACGCAAGTCGATAATTTGTTGCGACGCAAATTAGCAATAAAGAATTAATTAATTTCGGAATAAAAACTCGAAAAATGTAAATTCAACAGTAAAAGTGAAGTAGATTCGGATAGCCTTGAAAAAAGTGGTAATGACGAGTCTGGAAGTTATGCGCACTTTTTCAAAACAGGAGCAACCAATGATAGTCTCATAAGCATTTTTCATTGGTAATTTCCCGTGTTGCCTACACAATCAATCACATGGTGCATACTGTAGTTCTATAGACATATCAATCGCATTGCGTCCTTCGTACGCACTGAATCAGAAAAGTTCTCAAATTGATAGTTTAGAATAGAACGAACTCCGAATTCTCTCTCTCTCAAGATTCTTGACCCCAGACCCACTGAACGTCCAGCATCTTGACTTTGCACTTGCGGCACTGGTTCAGCCGAACGAATTCCTTGCTCTGGGTGTCGCACATTTTGTGCTGCAGGGTCTTGACGTCGCGACACTTCGGACAGCTGACCTGGATGTTCCAAGGAAACTTCTGGCTGCCACACATCAGGCAGCGGTTGGTCTTGACCAAGGCCACTCTCAGGTGGATTTGAGCGTCTCTGTTCAAGCGTTGATACCTGGATTTTAATTGGGATGTATGCTCCTAATTGGGGGTTCGGTGGCAGAGCGGTTATCGCGTTTGCCTCTCGCACCAAGGTCCCTAAGTTCGATTCCACGACGAGGCCGCATTCATTTGGGGCGCAGCCGCCGAGAGAAGGCTTGGGGGCTTGTGCAATTCACGCCCTTGAGGGCCAACCTCCAAAGCACAGTGAAATGTACACTGCCTGACGATGAGAAAGTCAGGGCAGAAGTACACACCTGTGTGAGCGTATGCCTGCGTACAGTATCTGTGTGCGTGTGTGCACTGGAGTCAGTGAAATGGGCAGAATTGCCTCCTCGCTGGCTGCGGGTCTAGTGTCACTAAGTGATGTGCCACTGCACGCGGCCCTCCTGCAATTATTATTATTGTTTATGCTCCTAATTACTTTATACTCGTACTCTGCATTAATAGTGCTCATTCAATAATGACTATGAGAGCAGTGACATAGCTCTTATTAGTATCAACTACACCTATGACTGAGCAGTGTAATGTGAGGTTGAGTTGTGTCATCGTAAGAGACTGAGCACTCTCATCATAAGAGACTGAGCACTCTCATCATAAGAGACTGAGCACTCTCATCATAAGAGACTGAGCACTCTCATCATAAGAGACTGAGCACTCTCATCATAAGAGACTGAGCACTCTCATCATAAGAGACTGAGCACTCTCATCATAAGAGACTGAGCACTCTCATCATAAGAGACTGAGCACTCTCATCATAAGAGACTGAGCACTCTCATCATAAGAGACTGAGCACTCTCATCATAAGAGACTGTCAGCATAAGAGACGGTGACATCAGAGACCCAGAGACAGTCCAAGGAAGCCTACCAAGGATCCTGCTCCAACTGCTGAGGGTTGACCTCGCGTAGCAGTTCGAGGCACAAAGTGTAGAAGATCTCCTCTAGCTCGGGCACTCCCTTCAGCCGCAGACACGCGTAGTGACGCAACACATTGGAAGGCCGCACATCTTCGCGGAGGGCAATCAGGCATCTGTCCCAGAGGAAGCTGACGTGAAATCGGCGACTTAGCGCCAGCAGGCTGACCACGTTGTTAGTGTTGACAGTTTTCTCCTCTTGAAGCAGGCCCTGCGGCTGCAGCGCCAGCAGGAACTCGTACATGTCTTCGTAGCTGGCATCCTCAATCTCCAGGCGATCATCCGGCTGCTGCTGTTGCTTCTTGCCATCGGGCGCCCCCGGTTTGCCCAGGGGACCGCGACCGGCTTTGCCTCCGCCTGGGGCCGCGCCGCGAATCCCAGCGTCGCCCTTGCCACCGTTTTTGCCCTTCTTGACAGCTGGAGGTGGGCAGATGTGGACAGTATTCAAATATTTGACGCGACAATTCGAAGTCATGCGTCAACTAAAGTGAAACCCCAACTAAGACGGTGCGCCAGTGGTTGCAAAGGAGACTATCTGCCCATTCCGCTGACTCCTGAGCACAAGCGCACGCATGTACATCTGCCCTGACTTTCTCATCCTCAGGCAGTGTACGAGCGTACACTCTCACTTTGCCTTTGGGGGGATGATTGACCTCGTAATAAGTGACCTCGTGAGTTCGAGCTCCAGGACCGCGGGGCGAGAGGAAAACTCGTTAGAACACTATTCCACTTACCCCATGCGTTATATCTGTCAGAAAGGATCTTAACTTGTTGGTGAAGACAGGGCCTAGGCTGTTAGACATAAAATAAAACCGTTGTTAGGCAGCAACTAAAAGGTTACTAATTCTGCATATTTTTATTACTAAAAACTGATGAAACGTGCGTGACGCCTTTTTGAACATCTGTTATTGGACGCATTGAGGTACCACAAAAAAGTCTTAGACACAAAAACGCCAACGTGAGCCACCCCGTCGATCACTAACGCTGGTTAAGTTCGGCGATCATGCGACGAAACACGGGCGAAACGCTGGCCAAATGCGCCGCATTGGCGTACAGCTCCTTGCCGTCAATAACCAGAGTGATCTGGCGCCACTCCGCAGTCTCCTGGTCCCTCTCGGCTGGGTCGACCCTGGCGGACAGAAGCGCGCTCTCCCGCGTCTGTCCAGTCTCCCACGCTTCAATCGACTGCAACGGCGTTGACTGGTCGTCCTGCTTGAGGCCGCCGCGACTTCCCGACAGGCCGTTGTTGGCGTCGGCGTTGGACCCGAATCCTGGTCGGATGTTCGCCATTTTCGTCGTTCCTACTGGCGGTCGTCTATTGACAGAGTGACTGTACTGCTAATGTTTTGCTAGCTTTCGCTGTACGTGAAGCTGGCTTGAGCTCTCAGTTTAGTCTATTAATTTAATATCTTCTAAACTAGCGCCCACCAACCTCGAGACACTCAGCTCGGTTGCCAAGCATTTCGTTAGCCAATTGTCAGCGGCGTGTTGTGAGTGTGCGCGCATTTTAGTTTCTGAGTCTCTCATTTAGCTCTGGTTAAATGGCCCTCACCGTGTGTCACACGTTTTGTTTCGTTTTTATATATTTTTATCTTTCTGTAGAAGAGATGGCGCAGAATAGCTCAGAAAGAATTGTCGAGTGTACGCACAGCTTAGGCTGTGTTTTGGGGGTGTCGTTCTCACAGTGAGGAAACACAATTTGCACTTGAGCACACTCATTGAAATATATCATACCCACCCCGCTTTAACTCCAAACAAAGTTGACAGCTGATGGTGGAAAAGGCTTATATATTTATATAGCTATAGGAAACACAAACTACTAAAGCAAGACGCAGGACCCTCGATTCGCGGATAGTCTAGAATATTGTCTATGGCCAAATCATATGCACGCACAGTATTTAGCAGTATAGAGACAGTTTTCACGGACATCGCCCAAAACATTCAACCAATCAGCCATTCGACCAGCCATAAAAATCTGGACCAAGGGCTACAATTTTCCGCTTTATCCTATCAAACAGCTTTCTGAATCACAAAAACGTACCGGCATCGTCGAGATATTCAACGATTCCCATCGGGGTGTCTGGTGGCAAAAACCAACAATTTAGGCACAATTATTTCTGCTCAAAATTTAAACTTTTCGTTTTTGAACCAACATGGATTCGTCATAGGCTTATACAGAACAATGTTTAGTTATCCTTGTCACCAGGATCTCCGGCAAGAACTGCTGAATATCTTGACGATGCTGACGTCGGACGGCTTTGAAAGTTAGTTCATCGAAAAGAGTGGAAAATGTAGATCCATTTGGTGGACTTTTTGGAAAATCAGTCATTCGATTTGGGAGCCATCGAGAAGTAGGTAGTGGGTGTTTGAAATATCCCCGTTGTTTTTCCCAAGGGGGGAATAAGCGTGGCATTTCTACAGGTGTAAGAAAGTGCGTTAATCAGGTAGCACAGTGCTTATAATTTTCCTATTTCGGAATTCAATGTCTGAAAAATTCGCATTACAAATCCATGCATTTATGGATGGATGCATGGATCCATCCTACAATTTCTCTCAAAAGCCGCGCATTGTAGCAAGTCACCCATACTTCAAAATCGAACGAAACGAACCAAATGCCAGACCAAATTAGATTATTCGTTTCGCAAAATAAAGCAACATAATCAAATATATTAGCCAACATGACACCAAAATATGGGCGTCAAGAACTTTGTTAGATGACAAAGAAACAAGTGGACTACGAGTGGACTCGTATTATTATCATTTACTGTTGCTAAAGCTAATTTAGACCCATCTATTGTAAATATGACTGTAATTGTTACGCAGTAAAAATCAGTATAATAATCGGTATAACAATTTTATCGCAAATATTTTCATACCATTAAACAAAGCAAATTACACAAATAGACAACCACAGAAAAGTTAGCAAAACAGCTTTTGTATTCTGCGAAGTGTCATTTTTGCTTTCAACTTTTTTTAATTCACATCTCTAAACAACGTTTTTTAACTAGTCTTCGATCTGGTGATTATGAAATTATGAACGCACGTCGCAGAACTGCTGGAAATAATTGCCGTATTTTGCTTCAATTAAGACATGCAACAGATGCAGCGAAGGGTCGAAGTGTGACCATTTATCTGCGAAAAAGCGACGAGTAAAGCTACGGAAAAACGACAACAAGCAATGAGACAGACGCAAACAAAACACAAGGAAAATTGTGAATAGACGCCCCAAAGCAGAAGAGAATTTACAAAGAAGAGACCAGCCAGCAACAGATTCATGTTGAAGTGTATCGTAAACATTGTGCTGCAAAAACAGAGAGCAAAACGACAGCCAACGGCTTTGGACATAATTATAAAAAAAATTCATAAAGCTTTTTCGCACAGACAGTCAGAGTATATTAGTGGAACATAAATTGTTTCTGACTTTCACGATAAGGTGCAAAGGGTTATTAGTAAAAGTAATTTGGCATGTACAGACTATGTAAGAAGAGGGCAGTACAGATCATCTTGATGTTTAATTTTTGTGACAGTTTGACAATAACAGTTTAGGGAATCTACTTTGATCAACAGAAATTTGATTTAATGCAGATTCGCTGGAGATTCAATTAGTTTATTTCGCGAATATCTGAATTAAAAAAGCAACTACTTTCAGAGTAACTAAATATATATTAAAATACCATTGGGAGTATTGATAAAAATAAATAATTCGTTTTTACAGAGTAAACTGACAATGACAATGAGTTAAGAGTTAAATGACAATGATTTTTTAGTTATAATTTCGTTATCATCTAAATTAAAACGAGTTTTGTTTTGAAAGTCCAAAAAATAATTTTTATGATACAAAATAAAAGTTCGTAAAAAGATAAATGACAACAACCAATTAATATGTACTAATTACCGAAAATGAAAAACTTTTCTTTGCATTTTTAATTAAAAGAAGCGAGTAGCTTTTCAAGTTTAAATTAGAAAACTATACGTTAAATAAAGGTTCCACTTCAGCGAAAAAATGAAATTTAATTTACAAAGAAACTGCAAAATGAAAGAAACTATTAGATTTTGTCCCAAATGGGCACGATTCACAACAGACGCAAACAAATTTCTATACTGCAAGGTTTGTAACACGGAAACAAATACGCCACTACTTTCGGTGCAAAAAGTACAAAATAAAACTCGCATGAATTAGCAAGAGACAACAGTAAAAAAACTGTAGCGCACGCACTACTCAACAGTAGTTTAAAGCTTCGATAAATTTTAGAAATAATACGAGCGTATGTCACTAGCGAACGATGAATTTTGGTATTGATGATAGCCTTATCAACAGCCTGAAGCGGTCAATTGCAGCATTTAAAGCGCTTTAGAAAGCAGAAAAAATATGAGAGTCGATAATCGAGTCACGGTTACCAAATTTTAGTTGATTGGAGTTTGAAAATAATATTTTTTTAATACAGATTATACAATTTTCTTGGATTTTTACGAAGAATCACGCTTTAAACTATTACCTCTTCCATTAAAGTGTGTTACGGCAGACGGAAAGTAACGATTTAGAATTGAGAATGCTAGATTTTTATCCTGTTTTCATATCTATCACAATAGACGAGCTACGAATTTTTACGAACTAGAAAGTTTCTACGAATCACAATAGACGACACACAAATATGCTTGTATGCGACCAAATCTTATCGGAAAGCATCGGAGTACCAACAGACCTTAAACATACATTGAGTGGCGCTTCTCAGTTCTAATTGTGTCCAGCATAGGACACGAAATGACGGGCAATTGCTGCTGGCCGGATGTCTTTCTGACTTGCAGAGGCCGAGCAGGCGGTGACCCAGGTGGCTGCGGAGCCTGGGGCTTCAGTTTCCTCCTGGTGGCAATGTTGGACTCGCTGTAAAGCCTCTGTCTGGTAGGTCTGGCTGTATTCTCGACCTCATTTCGGGGGGAAGGCGTTGAATCAATGACGACAGTTTCTAGGGAGGGCTTGGGTGCTGTCAGGGTCAGGGTGGGTACTTGGATGGGGCCAGCGGACGGTACGGCAGTCGACAGACTTGACAGGATTCGCTGACTGCTACTTGTTGGCATCGCTTCTGAAATTTCAATTTAATTGGAATCTGAAAATTATCGACGATTGAACTCGTGCCTTAACCTTCGAGCTAGTTAATATTTAGTAACTGAATGATAAACTGGTACTTGGACTACCGCTCGATTAAAAAATAAATCTCTCAAGTCACTAATATGCTATAAAGGGGGTCGGTGGCAAAGCGGTTAACGCGTGTGCCTCTCGCGCCAAGGTCCCGGAGCTCGATTCCGCGGTGAGGCCACATTCATTTGGGGCGCAGCCGCGGAGAGAAGGCTTGGGGGCTTGTCGTGCAATTTACGCCCTCGAGGGCCAACCTCCAAGGCGTAGTGAAGATGTACACTGCCCGACGTTGAGAAAGTCAGGGCAGATGTACACACCTGTGTGAGCGTGTGCCTTCGTACGGTATTTGTGTGCGTGTGTGCTCAGGAGTCAGCGAAATGGGCAGAATTGCCTTCCCGCTGGCTGCGGGTCTAGTGTCAACAGTTGACTGCTATTGCCTGCAGCCCTCCTGCAATTATTATTATTGGTATTAATATCAATAACAACAGGAACAAGCGAGACACAAGTAACAATATTTTAGTTTGAAACTGCAGTTAGTAGTAGCATATTAGTAGTTTAAAAATCGGACTTTCTCCATGCAACAAAACTGTAAAAGAGTTTGTTGAAAGTTAGACTACCTTGAGTAGGTTTCAGTAAACTCAAATAGATACTAGAGGCTGCTTAGAAACGCTATACACAACATCGAAATAAATGGTAAAATGCAAGCATCGGCTTCTTTAGTACGAGTACTTAAGCGTTCTTTTATCGTGCTGTAACAGGCAATTCAAGGTTATGCTATCATTCTGTGTGCCTTTTTTCAAATTTACCTCCTCTTCGCGTCGCCGACATCAGGTCTATTTGCTGCCAGAAAAAACAAGCAAGTCAGAATTTTTGTTAGCGTTAAGAAAATCATGTGAAATCGGACTTAATGCGAGCTCAGAGTGCAACAAAATGGCAATCCAAGGTCAGTGCAAGAGGAACAACAAGCCACTTATCCTGATTAAAAGTGCCCCAAAGAAGGTGGGCGGCAATCATGTTTTTCCATCAAAAGGGGCGGCAAAATTAGAAAATTTGGCGCAGGTAAGACTGGCTTGAGAAGCAGCAGCGATTAAGCCATCTGTTTTGCTAGAGTCTAGGTCCCAAATCGAACTAGGGAGGAGGCGTGGATCAGCTGTTAGGAACAATTTCTGTTTCAACCTTCAGCTGAAATTACGAGATGAGTAAGAGTCTGGAGAATTGCTCGCCTCAAAGAAAAAATGAAATTGCTTTCTAGAAAACAACTGCCGATTGTTGAAGCTAATCTCGAGAACTACCGCACTTCCTCGATTCAAATCGAAAGTCAAGCTCAAGCAGCCCCACTAACTAGTTCGCTGGTTCGCACTCACTTTTCCTTGACGGCGAGACGCCGCGAGCTCCGGGCACCGCGTGCGCCTGCGAGCCAACACCGAGTCTGGACTGCGGCTGCTTGCCTCCGAAGGCGCTTCCTGACGCGCCACCGCCGTCGTCCTCTGTGGTGTCGTCGATGTCTTCAAAGTCGACGCCAGGATCAAAGGCGGCTGGCAGTGCGGCGACCCGGTGGCGCTGTCCGGCTGCGGGCGATGGCACCGTAGCCGTTACCGTAGCCGTCGCGCTAGCTGTCGACGCCACTGGAGGAGCCGGTGTCGGTGCAGCCACCGTCGGCACCATCGTCAGCATTGTGGTAGTTGTCGAGCCGACGGCTGCGGCCGTTGTTGTCGAAGAGATTTCAACCCCAGCCGAGGCGAGGCCGGACTCAGCCGAGCTGACGGACTCCTCGTTGCCCTGGCTCCGGCTCGGGCTCGGGCTGGGCAGGAACTCTTGGGTGGCGTAGTCGCTGGCCGGCCCGAAGATGTCAGTGGCCCGGTCGATGAGCGCCTGCGCCACCAGCTTCTGGTGCGAGTAGTCCAGGACCTCGCTGAGGCTGGCCGTATTGGCTTGGCTCTCCTGGCGCGGTCTCAGAACGGTGGGCGCGAACACCAGGCTGAGATTCTGCGAGTTCATCTGGTTCTCGGATTCGTGGGCCGCCACTCGATTCAGGTGGTGGAACAGCGCCCCAGCTAGCAGGCGGTTGAGCTTCGGCAGCTGTCCCACCAGCGAGGCCAAGCGGCCTGGGTCAGCGCCATCCTTACCGGCCTCAATGAATGCTGTGTACAGGTCGGCTGTTAGCAGTGCATCCGGCAGCTGCAACAGGTGATACTTAAGCAGGCCGCACACTGTGTGAGCAGACTCTTCGTAGAGGTCCACCTCGTGACTGTCCGGGTCGGCTTCCAGCAGCTGAGACAAGTCAATGACGCGACGCTTGGAGGCCTGAGGTAAAGAGAGTGAGATCTGTGTATGGCTTGTCTATTTTATTGTGTATTGAAAAAAAGTGAGCTTCGGCTATGGGTTAGTGAGTGGCAGAGCGGTCTAGCGCGTTTGCGTCTCGCAGCTACGTCCATGAGCTCGATTCCACGGCGAGGCCACATTCATTTTTGGGGCGCAGCCGCGGAGAGAAGGCTGGGGGGCTTGTCGTGCAATTTATGCATATGAGGGCAATTGGTCAAATGTAGGTGGTTAAATGACCAGGTGTTCCATTTTCGCACCTGAATTCGATAGATGCCGTTGGTACCCAGGCATGTCTCGTCGATGACCTGGATGCAGCGACAGATGATGCCCACGTGCTGGCCCATGTCCATGCGGGGACTGTGGCCTCCGCTGCTGCCTGGCTGCTCCAGCTGCAGATGACCGGAGCTCGCGGGCTTCTTGAACTTGATGGACAGCGTCGGCTTCTGGAAGAACGACGACGCTGTGTCCTTGGTGCTGGTCCAGATTCGACCAGCCAGGCCTGACGACTTGGACGTTGCCACAGCGTAGGACGACGATGCGATGCCTTCGCCGGACTCTTCGTCCTCTTCGATCTCGGGATCGTCGAAATCGTCGCCGCCGCGCCCGCCGATGCCACCGTCGCCAGAGCTGCCGCCGCGGCTCTCCTTCCGGGTGACGGCCAGCCGGGAGGCCGTGTTGAACTCCTCGAAAGAGAAACTGCATTAGATTTTTGTGGACGAGGTTATCTGTTATTGTCAGAACGACAAAACTATGCGAACTCAGGGTTATTGGCGCGGTGCTGCACACCAAGGTCCTGAGCTCGAGTCCGCGGCGAGGCCACATGTATTTTGGAGAGAAAGCTAAGGGGGCTTGTCGTGCAATTTACGCCTTTGACGGCCAACCTCCAAGGCACTGTGAGAGTGTACACTGCCTGACAATGAGAAAGTCAGGACAGATGTACACACCCTGTCTGTGTGCCTGCGTACAGTGCCTGTGTGAGTGTGTGCTCAGGAGTCAGCGGAATGGGCAGAATTGCTTCCTCGCTGGCTGCGGGTCTAGTGCTACCAAATGATGTGCCATTGCCCGCAGCCCTCATGCAATTCTCCATCGCTCCGTTCAAATTCGCCCTCTCCTTGGTAGTTCTACTCAAAGTGGAGAAGTTCAAGGTTCTGCAGACACCACAGGCTAGAGATTCAGCGACCTACCGAGGCGGCGGATCGTCCGCGTCCAGGCTGATACAGGTGCGGGCGAACTCGCGGTACTTGCTGCCTGGGCGGTAGTTCTGGTGGCTGTTCTTGCTCAGGCTGCGGAGCTCCTGGTTGTTGCTCTCCTTGGTGCGGGTGTAGCACTCGAAGAAGCCGCAGGTGGCCGTGATGAAGCACTGATCGCCGCGCTCGATTAGTTCGCGAACGCCGCGCAGAATCTCGAGTTTCTTGCGCTCCCGCTGCTCGGTGATGGCATTCAACTCGTCGACGCTTTTCAGATAGGCGCGCCTGGCAGACTCTCGCTTGGCCACGCAGTCCTCTTCGAGCTTCTTCTTGCGGGACAGCTTCGCTTCGTGCTTCGGATCGCCGCGCAGCTGCGTGGTGCCGCCGCCCGAGGCCTGGCTAGACGGAGTCGAGACCAGCACCAGACTAGTGGTCTTCGTGTTGATGCTGACGTAGTCAGAATGGGCGCGCTCCACCTGACGAATCAGAATTTAGCAAATCAGAGTTGAGAACAGTAGGAATTAGCACTGGATACAGCGTAATCAAATTTAAATCGACTCAAATGTTCTGTGTAATTTGAGCGATTATCAGTAGAACTACCAAGGGTTCCACCATAAAATGTTTTGCTGCACCGTCAGCAGGTGCCTCCAGCTGGCTATGGAGTCTTTGAAGCGAATTTCTCAACTTCGCTGATCAAGCTTCAGGCTTCACTCAACTGCTACTTGTTCAGGGTCCAGCAGCTCCGTCTTTGTGACCACCGAAGTCGGAGATGATGCAGGCATACTTGGATGACATGCTGATAGGGTTTGAAGGCCTGGCAAAGCCGCACTGACCCGAAGTACAAATTCGTGTACAGATGTGATGTGTATGAATCCGATAGGGCTGGCGACTTGATTCTTGTTTAAGAAGATGCGCAACAAAAATTTGGCCCGTGTTCTTGAGTTTCGTGTGCTTTCGTTGCTCCGTTCGGGTGCAGCACAAATAATTGTCGGGGGCTGGTATAAAACGGTCGTAAAAACGTCCTGTACGGCTAAGCGGAATGAATTGACCGTTTTCGTATTCATACGGAGCAGATACACGCAGCGGTTGAGATGAGGGAATTTAGATTGCGACTCACCTCAGTGCAGCGCTGATAGTAGCTCTGACGGCATTGGTCCATAGCGTTGTACGCCTTGCGCCACTGCCTGACGGTGCTGCCCCACTCCGTCTTGAAACGCTTCCTGGCGTTCTCGTGCTCCTTGATGCGGGACCGCAGAGCTTCGTAGACAATCTGTGGAATGCTGGTGCGGAAGATCTGCTCGGAGGCCTGGCAGTCCTGCTGGATGATATTGGCTCCTGTCATGTAGTAGGACTGAAGCGGGAGGCTGCTGGAGCTCTCCGATTTCAGCACCTGCATCAGGTTGTTCATGTTCTCGCCCATGCGCTGGTGATACTCAACCGAGTATTTGCACATGGTCTCAACCGAGATGCACACCTCGCGAACGTAGTCTGCCCATTGTTTGGCGCGCCTGTGGGTTTGAAAAAATTGGTCGATTTGTTTTACTAAATCAAGGACCGGTAGCTCCTTATCAAATGGCAGATTTAAGACTCGTTTGCGTGACTCGTGCCCCAAGGTCCCTGAACTCGATTCCGCGGTGAGGCCACATTTATTCGGGGTGCAGCCGCGTAGAGAAGGCTTTTTGAGGGCCAACCTCCAAAGCACAGTGAGAGTGTACACTGCCGACGATGAGAAGTCAGGGCAGATGTACACGCCTGTGCGAGTGTGTGCCTGCGTACAGTATCCGCGTGCGTGTGTGCTCAGGAGTCAGCGAAATTGGCAGAGTTGCCTGCAGAACTGGCTACTGAACTAGCTGCTAGCTACTGTCACCCATCTGTTTAAAAATGCAAAAATTCAAAAGAAGGCATAAAATATTCCTCGAGGGTAGAGACCCAGCTACTGCCGGCCTGGGAAATATCCAGCGCGGATTTCTGCAATAGAAGGCTGCTGGGATTTGAAAGAAGCCTCGTCGCCGTGATCTAGGGATCTCGACGTGAGCTGGAAACCCATCCAAATCAAGGATTTTCCTTGATCTCTCTTTCCAATTGCTCTTATTTTTTATCCCTCCTCTGCTATGAATTTGAGTCGCTGTAATCTCAGTGGCGCTGTCTTGCGCATTAGAAAATGAGCAGGGCGGGATCACGAAACAATCCCATCAGCCGAGTCTGAATTATCCTCTCCCGTTATCATTCTCCGCTCATCTTATCTTTCTAACGAATGCCACCAAAACCGCATAGACACTGCCTACACTTCTCGGCATCGCATTTCTATTAATTCATTTTTTCACTCCTGAATCTGAGGTGCGAGCTTAAATTGAACTTGAGTATAGGGATCTGTTGCTGTATCTGAGTATAGGGATCTGATGCTGTATTTGAGTATAGGGATCTGTTGCTGTATTTGAGTATGGGGATCTGTTGCTGTATTTGAGTATAGGGATCTGTTGCTGTATTTGAGTATAGAGATCTGTTGCTGTATTTGAGTATAGAGATCTGTTGCTGTATCTGAGTATAGGGATCTGATGCTGTATTTGAGTATAGGGATCTGTTGCTGTTTTTGAGTATAGGGATCTGTTGCTGTTTTTGAGTATAGGGATCTGTTGCTGTTATTGAGTATAGGGATCTGTTGCTGTTTTTGAGTATGGAGATCTGTGCTTTCATTGAGTAGGGATGTCTGTTCTAAAACCTATTTTAACGCAATCGCTGAGTAGCTGTGAGTAGTTATTGATGTTGAAGTTGCGTGCCTGAGTTGAAAGAGCTCATATTTCTAGAAAAATAATGCGTTCACGACACGGAGAAAGATTTAGGACTAACGATTCAACAAACATTTGTCCTTTAAGCCTTGCAGTGAAAGTCTTAAAGAAGATTATCTTGAACCGGGTTTCTAGGTTAGAGGACGAATTAAGCTCTGTTCAGCTACTAGGCCTGCTGAGTGGGGTATAAAACATACGGGGG
This sequence comes from Macrostomum hystrix, assembly GCA_950097015.1. Taxonomy (NCBI): domain Eukaryota; kingdom Metazoa; phylum Platyhelminthes; family Macrostomidae; genus Macrostomum; species Macrostomum hystrix. The sequence continues at coordinate 11,139,697 of CATNEN010000001.1, forward strand.
GTGACGAAACAATAGAAGCAGGGAAGAAATATATATAGAGCCAAGGGAAGGATGGGATAATCTGGAGAAATATTGAAATTAAGGGAATGGAATGATTGAAAAGGAAAAATTGAGGATTGTCGAGAGAAGGAGTATTGGGAGAATGGGAGAACGGGAGAGTGGGAAGTAGGAGAATGGGAGAATGGGACAGTGGGAGAATGGGAGAATCAGAGAATGGGAGAATGAGAGAGTGGGAGAATGAGAGAATGGGAGAATTAGAGAATCAGAGAATGGGAGAATTAGAGAATGGGAGAATTAGAGAATGGGAGAATCAGAGAATGGGAGAATCAGAGAATGGGAGAATCAGAGAATGGGAGAATCAGAGAATGGGAGAATCAGAGAATGGGAGAATCAGAGAATGGGAGAATCAGAGAATGGGAGAATCAGAGAATGGGAGAATCAGAGAATGGGAGAATCAGAGAATGGGAGAATCAGAGAATGGGAGAATCAGAGAATGGGAGAATCAGAGAATGGGAGAATCAGAGAATGGGAGAATCAGAGAATGGGAGAATCAGAGAATGGGAGAATCAGAGAATGGGAGAATTAGAGAATGGGAGAATCAGAGAATGGGAGAATCAGAGAATGGGGGAATTAGCGAATGGGAGAATTAGAGAATGGGAGAATCAGAGAATGGGAGAATCAGAGAATGGGAGAATCAGAGAATGGGAGAATCAGAGAATGGGAGAATCAGAGAATGGGAGAATCAGAGAATGGGAGAATCAGAGAATGGGAGAATCAGAGAATGGGAGAATCAGAGAATGGGAGAATCAGAGAATGGGAGAATCAGAGAATGGGAGAATCAGAGAATGGGAGAATCAGAGAATGGGAGAATGGATAGAAATTGCGGGCTGAAAAGAGCGGAAGTTATGTTGAAGATTGGTTGAGCCGGTTGAGTCGCAAAAATCTCATAAAAAGTAGACGAAATGTAACAAAAAATAGGGCAGCTGGCGAGGTCCCAAACTAACTGCTTGAAGGCAGGTCGGAGAAGTGAGCAGGCAATAGACACCCGTGACTTGGGAAGCCAATAATGCATCGATGTTGACACACTGTGGCAGGCTGGCAACCCTACAGGGAAATATTCCCCCCCCTATCACACCCGCAGCCTCCCCTTTTATCCAGCTTGCCCCCACTTGGGAAGCAGTGATATACTCGTAATAAAGATATAGAAGGTGGAAGATGCGGCTCCGTACTATTGGGATGTGCGATCCGACCAGACTGATGCTGGCCCGAGGCCGCATGCATGTATATAAATAGGAGCATTTCGGTGAACTTCCTGCTGTAGCAAGAGAAATGAATCCCTTCCCACATGCAGTTTGCTTTGCTCTCAGCTGCTCAGGGGCCAATCTGCTTCTCAATCATCGGAAATCTGCGCTTTGCTGTTTCACCTTTTTCCCAGCTAGCGAGACTGGTCCCACTGCATGGTAGATTTTTTCAGCTAATTTTAGAATGCAAAATGAATACTTGATTGTGCTGTTGCTGACCGAGCGGTACGGAAATGAAATCTGAATTGGGAACTGAGAAACTCTACTCAATTTGTTGAGCGGATCACACTTGCTTCTTGAATCTCTGACAGACAGACAGACAGACAGAAAGACAGACAGACGGACAGACAGACAGACAGACGGACAGAGACGGACAGGCAGACAGACAGGCAGACAGACAGACAGAGACGGACAGGCAGACAGACAGGCAGACAGACAGACAGAAAGACAGACAGACGGACAGACAGACGGACAGAGACGGACAGGCAGACAGACAGGCAGACAGACAGACAGAGACGGACAGGCAGACAGACAGGCAGACAGACAGACAGAGACGGACAGACAGACAGACAGACAGACAGACAGACAGACAGACAGACAGACAGACAGACAGACAGACAGACAGACAGACAGACAGACAGACCGACAGACAGACAGACAGACAGACAGACAGAGACGGACAGACAGACAGACAGACAGACAGACAGACAGACAGACAGACAGACAGACAGACAGACAGACAGACAGACAGACGGACAGACGGACAGACAGACAGACAGACAGACAGACAGACAGACAGACAGACAGACAGACGGACAGACCGACAGACAGACAGACAGACAGACAGACAGACAGACAGACAGGCAGTTGCACTCACTTGAAAGCGTTCTCCACGCAGGACTCCTTCAAAGCGAACTGCTGGTCGATGTCGTCCGGAGCCTCTTCATCGGGCCGAACGATCCTGGATCCACTATGTGGTGACGACGAGCAGCCCTCGAGCTGCTGTTGGGATGTCAACGGCTGCGGCGACTGCTGCTGCTGGCCGCCGGATCCAGAAGAGGTCGGCAGGGACTGTAAAAATGATTGCAAGAATTTCGTTGAGTCCCAGGTGTGATACCTGCGCTGAGCAGCCGGCTGCTGGTGCCCGCCGGCTCGAGAGGACGATGAAAGGCCCCGCCTCCCGCCGCTCATGCTTGTCGCATTATCAGTCCTGATTTGTTCTACAGGCCTTTTAAAGACAATTTTCTCCTCGTTCTAAGAAAAGTTAAGCTTGCTAAACTGTCACACTTCCTAGAATTTTCACGAAAAAATATCAGCGGCATCTACTCAAGCAGACCCGAGGTACATTGAGCAAGGGGCTACTCAGGTCGGTTTTCATTCGTCATGATATCATTGGCCCGAAGCCAATTAAATAATTGTTGAGGACAAAGATTTGTTAGAGGACACGGGCAACTACTGCGAGTAAGAAATGTGACACTCTTTGTCAGAAATTTGTTGCCATGCAAAGTTTCATTTACACATAGCACATAGAATAACTATTTCGTTCATTATTTTGAACCAATACAGATTCGCCCAAGAGCTATAGAGCAACGTTTGCTGTCCTTGTCACCAGGGTCTTCGACAAGAGTCGCTGATTATCTTGACGATGCCGACGTTGGACGGCTTTGAAAGTTGGTTCATTGTAAAGGGTGGAAAATTTTGATCCATATTGTGGGATTTCACAAAAATCGGTCATTCGGTTTGGGAGCTATCGAGAAGTTGGCAGCGGGTGTTTTCCCAAGGGGAAAACAGGGCGTTCTTTCCGCTGTTAACACACTCACAAACAGGTGTGTACATCTGGCCTGACTTCGTTATCGTCAGGCCGTGTACACTCTCACTGTGCATTGGAGCTCCGAAAAAAGGTGGCCTCGCCACGGAATCGAGCTCGGGGACCTTGACAAAGCCATCCTCTAGTCCACTGATCGAAGTGATAAAAAACTACTGAGTAAAGGTCACTGACCATTTCTGAACTGCCGTCCGTTGATGATGGAGCCGATGAGTTGACTGATTTGACAGCTGTTGCTGCTGCTGCTGCTGCCACTGAAGCCGCAGCTAGACCAGAAGTTGTGCCTGGCAGAGCACTGCTGTGCCTCTTGGTGAAGCGCAGGTAACGCCGGTTTTCTTGAGTAGGCTTATCTGAGCTAGTCCCAGCTTGTATCGCAGCAGCCGATGCCGCACTTGTTGAAGAGGCTGCCTGAGTGGATGGATTCCAAGAGTTCCTCGGCCTCAGCAGTCGCTGATGTCCACTGTAGGGTGGCTGAGTCTCTTGAAGCTGCTGCTGCTGCTGAGCAATCAGAGACGCGTAGGGTCGGTCAGAATCCGCATTGCAGTTCTCGTCGTCAAGGGCAGAATGCACCGACTCTAGGCTGTTGGAGTGGAATTGATCTATGCAATGCTGTGCTGGCAGAACACTGGCTGTCTGTCTGTCTGTCTGTCTGTCTGTCTGTCTGTCTGTCTGTCTGACTGTCTGTCTGTCTGTCTGTCTGTCTATCTGTCTGTCTGTCTGTCTGTCTGTCTACCTGTCTGTCTGTCTGTCTGTCTGTCTGTCTGTCTGTCTGTCTGTCTGTCTGTCTGTCTGTTTTTCTATTAATAATTTAATTTAATAATTTTTTCTGTCTGGAGATTTTATATTAATAGTCAACCGATTAACTTTTATTAAAATATCTGAAGATTTGTTATAGAAACTGACACAATCAAGGGATGTTACAAGAAAATAAATTTGTCGCGATCGCTTCATAAATAATTTGCGCATAGTTTAAAAGTAAGCTGACGGGATTATTATTTAGCAATTTTTTACCCCTCCTTTATGTGACGCTCCAAATTGTCAGTCACAAGCAAGTATTGCACACGCAGGTCATTGTTGGACAAGCTGGCAGTCCTGTCTAAGGATAATTTTTGTCAGTCAGTCAGTCAGTTAGTCAGTCAGTCAGTCAGTCAGTCAGTGAGTCAGTCAGTCAGTCAGTTAGTCAGTCAGTCAGTCAGTCAGTCAGTCAGTGAGTCAGTCAGTCAGTCAGTCAGTCAGTCAGTCAGTCAGTCAGTCAGTCAGTCAGTCAGTCAGTCAGTCAGTCAGTCAGTCAGGTCAGTCAGTCAGTCAGTCAGTCAGTCAGTCAGTCAGTCAGTCAGTCAGTCAGTCAGTCAGTCAGTCAGTCAGTCAGTGAGTCAGTCAGTCAGTCAGTCAGTCAGTCAGTCAGTCAGTCAGTCAGTCAGTCAGTCAGTCAGTCAGTCAGTCAGTCAGTCAGTCAGTCAGTCAGTCAGTCAGTGAGTCAGTCAGTCAGTCAGTCAGTCAGTCAGTCAGTCAGTCAGTCAGTCAGTCAGTCAGTCATTCAGTCAGTCAGTCAGGTCAGTCAGTCAGTCAGTCAGTCAGTCAGTCAGTCAGTCAGTCAGTCAGTCAGTGCCTCACCAGTATGTGTTGCAGTCTGCAGTCGTGACAACCGTCTGCTGTAGTCAATGACAGTCGGGCTGGCCAGTAATGGACAGATTTGCACAGCCGAGTTCAGGTTAGTAAGCACGGCTGTGACGTGCTGCTGATGAAGGAACTCAAAGTTCAGAGGATTAACTGAAAATAGAGTCAAGGGAGAATAGTTCTCACAAAGGATTTGAGTTTCAGTTAGAACTTAACCCGTGGCAAACAATGAGTAATAATGCAACTCACCAAACCACAATATTCAATTATTTAGTTTTTTGTCACGAAAATGTTCTTTAAAAGTGAGTAGATAAATCTAAGAAATGAAATAACAATAGCAGGATTTCAGGGGCAGACAGTGGATAGTTATGTGGGCCGACTGAATAAGGGGGATCTGGGTAGGGGGGGGGGAGAAAGTGTTTTTTTTCTTCAGTCGATGAACAGGCGATGGCAGTAGCTGCGGCCGCCCACCCCACCTCCACTGGCCCGCACCAGTCCTGATTCGGTTTGACTTTGCAGGGGTGCAGCAGGGGTCGCTGAGGGGTGGGTGGGGAGAAATGGGCGAGGATTCGCGCGGAGAGAGCTAGCGGGGAAGAGAGGTTGTGGGGTAGAGGGGAAGAGACCGGAAGAGAGCGTTTTAAAAGGCCTATTCCCAGCCCGTACACAGAGGGTAGAGGATTTGGAGGTAGAGTAGGGCGAATGAAAGGGGCAGATTCTGTTGCCTCAGAATGCAAAATAGAAAATCACTTGTGAGTGTGTGTGTGTGTGTGTGCGTGTGTGTGTGTGTGTGTGTGTGTGTGTGCGCGTGTGTGCTCCAGTGTACTTTTCAGTGTACAGGCAGACAGACAGACGAAGACAGAAAAAGGGGTCAGTGTTTCTCATGAAGCAGCCAAGAAATATTCAGGGACTCGCAGTCTTTGAAGGATAAGAAGGGATTGCGCAGGAGGTTAGGGATAGCCTAGCAGATACCCGCAGCCACCCCAACAGGCAGCATCTGCAGTACAAACAACAAGAGGTCGATAGATTTCTTTTGTTAATTCGAGAGCAAACAGCAGCCATGCACCCACCCCACCCACCTTTTCATCATCTCTAGCCGTTATTGAAATTTTTAACAAACGTTCGAAATTGCTGGTTTTGGTAATTAAAACTAAAAATGCAGCTGTCCTAGTTGTAGGACAACGGGGTTATGGCGAGGTTCAACCTACACGAAACTAAAAACTAAACACTTGGGCTTAGTCTAACACTCAGGGACTGTGTCTAACAGTCGGGACTGTGTCTAACAGTTGGGGCTGTGTCTAACACTCAGGGACTGTGTCTAACAGTCGGGACTATGTCTAACAGTTGGGGATGTGTCTAACAGTTGAGACTGTGTCTAACAGTTGGGACTATGTCTAACAGTTGGGACTGTGTCTAACAGTTGGGACTGTGTCTAACAGTTGGGGCTGTGTCTAACAGTTGGGGCTGTGTCTAACAGTTGGGACTGTGTCTAACAGTTGGGACTGTGTCTAACAGTTGGGACTGTGTCTAACAGTTGGGGCTGTGTCTAACACTCAGGGCTGTGTCTAACAATTGGGGCTGTGTCTAACAGTTGGGGAACTGTCTAACAGTCGGGACTGTGTCTAACAGTCGGGACTATGTCTAACAGTTGGGGCTGTGTCTAACAGTTGGGGCTGTGTCTAACAGTCGGGACTGTGTCTAACAGTCGGGACTGTGTCTAACAGTCGGGACTGTGTCTAACAGTCGGGACTATGTCTAACAGTTGGGGCTGTGTCTAACAGTTGGGGCTGTGTCTAACAGTCGGGACTGTGTCTAACAGTCGGGACTGTGTCTAACAGTCGGGACTGTGTCTAACAGTCGGGACTATGTCTAACAGTTGGGGCTGTGTCTAACAGTTGGGGCTGTGTCTAACAGTTGGGGCTGTGTCTAACAGTTAGGGCTGTGTCTAACAGTTGGGGCTGTGTCTAACAGTTGGGGCTGTGTCTAACAGTTGGGACTGTGTCTAACAGTTGGGGCTGTGTCTAACAGTTGGGGCTGTGTCTAACAGTTGGGGCTGTGTCTAACAGTCGGGACTGTGTCTAACAGTCGGGACTGTGTCTAACAGTCGGGACTGTGTCTAACAGTCGGGACTATGTCTAACAGTTGGGGCTGTGTCTAACAGTTGGGACTGTGTCTAACAGTTGGGGCTGTGTCTAACAGTTGGGGCTATGTCTAACAGTTGGGTCTGTGTCTAACAGTTAGGGCTGTGTCTAACAGTTGGGGCTGTGTCTAACAGTTGGGGCTGTGTCTAACAGTTGGGGCTGTGTCTAGCAGTTGGGGCTGTGTCTAACACTCAGTGCTGTATCTAACAGTTGGGGCTGTGTCTAACAGTTAGGGCTGTGTCTAACAGTTGGGGCTGTGTCTAACAGTTGGGATTGTGTCTAACACTCAGTGCTGTATCTAACAGTTGGGGCTGTGTCTAACAGTCGAGACTGTCTGTCTGTCTGTTGGGGCTGTGTCTAACACTTATTTTATAAAATAATTAAAAATTGAATATAAAACTACCTGTTTGCTCCTGTTAATGTAGTTAGAATGTTTTGACTATTTGATTTTAACTCTTCTTCTCTTGTTCGTTGATTTCTGCCCCTGTATTTACCGGTCTGTGCTTACTTGACGTTACGCATAACCTCTACTTGATTAACTTGAAGCCCTGGTCAGTTTATCTCTAACACCAAGTGCGTTTAACCAACCAAGCAAAATTTATTTGTCTGTAATTTGCACTGAATTCTAAAAATAGCAATTATTCATTCCTTGTTCGCCTTAATTTGAGCTCTGGTTGGACACTGAGCTGATAAGCGGTCAGGACTGAGAAATCCTTTCAGATAGTCCCCCTCAGGGTGACATTGGTAATTAGACCTGGTAGAATTGGTACTGTAGTGAATAATCTGACACACTGTACGGTAAGGCAGTGGGTGCGATTGGACTAAAAAATACAGATTTGAAGTTTTTTTCGAAGTTTAAAAATATTCGTGACAATAAAGAACGCTTGTGAGGAGTCATCGAAGAGACAAGACACGGGAGAGATGAGACACGGGAGAGATGAGACACGGGAGAGATGAGACACGGGAGAGATGAGACACGGGAGAGATGAGACACGGGAGAGATGAGACACGGGAGAGATGAGACACGGGAGAGATGAGACACGGGAGAGATGAGACACGGGAGAGATGAGACACGGGAGAGATGAGACACGGGAGAGATGAGACACGGGAGAGATGAGACAAAGGAGAGATAAGACTGGGGAGAGATGAGACACGGGAGAGATGAGACACGGGAGAGATGAGACACGGGAGAGATGAGACACGGGAGAGATGAGACAAAGGAGAGATAAGACTGGGGAGAGATGAGACACGGGAGAGATGAGACACGGGAGAGATGAGACACGGGAGAGATGAGACACGGGAGAGATGAGACAAAGGAGAGATAAGACTGGGGAGAGATGAGACACGGGAGAGATGAGACACGGGAGAGATGAGACACGGGAGAGATGAGACACGGGAGAGATGAGACAAAGGAGAGATAAGACTGGGGAGAGATGAGACACGGGAGAGATGAGACACGGGAGAGATGAGACACGGGAGAGATGAGACACGGGAGAGATGAGACACGGGAGAGATGAGACACAGGAGAGATGAGACACGGGAGAGATGAGACACGGGAGAGATGAGACACAGGAGAGATGAGACACGGGAGAGATGAGACACGGGAGAGATGAGACACGGGAGAGATGAGACACAGGAGAGATGAGACAAAGGAGAGATAAGACTGGGGAGAGATGAGACACGGGAGAGATGAGACACGGGAGAGATGAGACACGGGAGAGATGAGACACGGGAGAGATGAGACAAAGGAGAGATAATACAGGGGAGAGATGAGACACGGGAGAGATGAGACACGGGAGAGATGAGACATGCGAGAGATGAGACAAGGGAGAGATGAGACATGCGAGAGATGAGACACGAGAGAGATGAGACACAGGAGAGATGAGACACTGGAGAGATGAGACACTGGAGAGACGAGACACGGGAGAGATGAGACACTGGAGAGATGAGACACGAGAGAGATGAGACACGGGAGAGACGAGACACGTGAGAGATGAGACACGGGAGAGATAAGACACGGGAGAGAGGAGACACGGGAGAGATGAGACACGGGAGAGATGAGACACGGGAGAGATGAGACATGCGAGAGATGAGACACGAGAGAGATGAGACAAGGGAGAGAGGAGACACGGGAGAGATGAGACACGAGAGAGATGAGACACGGGAGAGATAAGACACGGGAGAGAGGAGACACGGGAGAGATGAGACACGGGAGAGATGAGACACGGGAGAGATGAGACATGCGAGAGATGAGACACGAGAGAGATGAGACAAGGGAGAGAGGAGACACGGGAGAGATGAGACACGAGAGAGATGAGACAAGGGAGAGAGGAGACACGGGAGAGATGAGACATGCGAGAGATGAGACACGAGAGAGATGAGACACGAGAGAGATGAGACAAGGGAGAGAGGAGACACGGGAGAGATGAGACACGAGAGAGATGAGACAAGGGAGAGAGGAGACACGGGAGAGATGAGACATGCGAGAGATGAGACACGAGAGAGATGAGACACGAGAGAGATGAGACAAGGGAGAGAGGAGACACGGGAGAGATGAGACACGAGAGAGATGAGACAAGGGAGAGAGGAGACACGGGAGAGATGAGACATAGAGAGAAAAAAATAGAGAGTGAGTGGATTCAGGGACACAAAGCAGGTGAGGCTTCAGATTTGAAAGACAGTAAGGGACCGAGAAGGATACAGCCGACTATTTTAGCAAAAGTTCATCGTGAGTCAAATTATGTAAGAGAACAACCTTTACTAAACATTGTCGACTGACTGCAGGGCGCGTGAGAAAATTCAGGAGTAATTCGGGTGAGGAATCAGAGAGAGCGGAGAGGAATGAATGAGCTGGCACAGTCGGGTACACATTCAACCTTGTTAACTAGGCTACTAAAAAGACACAGGTGTTTGGTTTGGTCAAGGCGTCATTAAGAACAGCCCAGCTGTTATTCAATTTAAGCCTCGTGTGGTGGAATAATAAAAGCTGGTGGAAAGCTAAAGTGTTTTTTCAGTCTTGGTTGCTAAGCAGGACTGTTGGCGCTACTAGGAAATAAATGTGTTTTATTTGATATTAAGGCGAAGAATCAAAATGAGAGGAGAATGGGGATGAAAGGAGAATGGGGATGAGAGGAGAATGGGGATGAGAGGAGAATGGGGATGAGAGGAGAATGGGGATGAGAGAAGAATGGGGATGAGAGAAGAATGTGGATGAGAGGAGAATGGGGATGAGGGAAGAATGGGGATGAGATTAGAATGAGGATGAGGAAAAATGGGGATGAGAGGAGAATGGGGATGAGGGGTGAAAGGGGATGAGGGAAGAATGGGAATGAGGGGTGAAAGGGGATGAGGGAAGAATGGGAATGAGGGGAGAAAGGGGATGAGGGAAGAATGGGGATGAGGGAATAATGGGGATGAGGGAAGAATGGGGATGAGAGGAGAATGGGGATGAGAGGAGAATGGGGATGAGAGGAGAATGGGGATGAGAGGAGAATGGGGATGAGAGGAGAATGGGGATGAGAGGAGAATGGGGATGAGAGGAGAATGGGGATGAGAGAAGAATGGGGATGAGAGAAGAATGTGGATGAGAGGAGAATGGGGATGAGGGAAGAATGGGGATGAGATTAGAATGGGGATGAGGAAAAATGGGGATGAGAGGAGAATGGGGATGAGGGGTGAAAGGGGATGAGGGAAGAATGGGGATGAGAGGAGAATGGGGATGAGAGGAGAATGGGGATGAGAGGAGAATGGGGATGAGAGGAGAATGGGGATGAGAGGAGAATGGGGATGAGAGAAGAATGGGGATGAGAGAAGAATGTGGATGAGAGGAGAATGGGGATGAGGGAAGAATGGGGATGAGATTAGAATGGGGATGAGGAAAAATGGGGATGAGAGGAGAATGGGGATGAGGGGTGAAAGGGGATGAGGGAAGAATGGGAATGAGGGGTGAAAGGGGATGAGGGAAGAATGGGAATGAGGGGAGAAAGGGGATGAGGGAAGAATGGGGATGAGGGAATAATGGGGATGAGGGAAGAATGGGGATGAGGGAAGAATGGGGATGAGGGAAGAATGGGGATGAGGGAAGAATGGTAATGAGGGAAGAAAGGGGATGAGGGAAGAAAGGGGATGAGGGAAGAAAGGGGATGAGGGAAGAATGGGGATGAGGGAAGAAAGGGGATGAGGGAAGAAAGGGGATGAGGGAAGAATGGGGATGAGGGAAGAAAGGGGATGAGGGAAGAAAGGGGATGAGGGAAGAATGGGGATGAGGGAAGAATGGGGATGAGGGAAGAAAGGGGATGAGGGAAGAAAGGGGATGAGGGAAGAATGGGGATGAGGGAAGAAAGGGGATGAGGGAAGAAAGGGGATGAGGTTCCAACAGAGCAAGTGCGTTTCGATTTTATTTTCCTTTCTAAAACAAGAATTAAATATTTGGACTGAGGATTAAATGGAAAGGCTCGGTCATGAAATAACCAACCAATATGTTTTCCAGGCATTTCTCTGTGTCATCCCTCGTGGGGTTGCAAAGTGCAATTTCTATTTTTAGATTCAACCCAAACCAACTGCGGTTGGAAAGCAATAACTGAAGACAGACAAGGGAGAGATGGAAATGGCAATGCCATACCGCTAAAGGCCAAATTTGTGGACGAAAAAGTTGGTTTGGGGAAAACAAGAAGGATAAGAGTGAAACGTTTCCACCTAGAAAGATTTCATTGGTTTTAGAAATGACATAATTTACTAATGTACGACTATAATACGAAGCGAGAGTGTCATAATAGTTACAACCGATTTTTTTACTTATCAAGTAGTATGGGCTATTTCAGTAGTGTGATGCAGAAAAACTTCAAATTTGATCTTGATCATTGAAAGATAATTACTTCTTTAGAGAGAGAGAGAGTCTGAGAGAGTCTGAGAGAGTCTGAGAGAGTCTGAGAGAGTCTGAGAGAGTCTGAGAGAGTCTGAGAGAGTCTGAGAAGGTCAGAGAGAGTCTGAGAGAGTCTGAGAGAGTCTGAGAAGGTCAGAGAGAGTCTGAGAAGGTCAGAGAGAGTTTGAGAGAGTCTGAGAGAGTCTGAGAAGGTCAGAGAGAGTCTGAGAAGGTCAGAGAGAGTCTGAGAGTGTCTGAGAAGGTCAGAGAGAGTCAGAGAGAGAGTCTGTGAGAGTCAGAGAGAGTGTCAGAGAGTCAGATAAGGTTGGAGAGAGTCAGAGGGTCAGATAAGGTTGGAGAGAGTCAGAGAGAGTGTCAGAGAGTCAGATAAGGTTGGAGAGAGTCAGAGGGTCAGATAAGGTTGGAGAGAGTCAGAGAGAGTCAGAGAGAGTGTCAGAGAGTCAGATAAGGTTGGAGAGAGTCAGAGAGAGTCAGATAAGGATGGAAAGAGTCAGAGAGAGTCAGATAAGGTTGGAGAGAGTCAGAGAGTCAGACAAGGTTGGAGAGAGTCAGAGGGTCAGATAAGGTTGGAGAGAGTCAGAGAGAGTCAGATAAGGTTGGAGAGAGTCAGAGAGTCAGATAAGGTTGGAGAGAGTCAGAGAGAGTCAGATAAGGTTGGAGAGAGTCAGAGAGAGTCAGACAAGGTTGGAGAGAGTCAGAGGGTCAGATAAGGTTGGAGAGAGTCAGAGAGAGTCAGATAAGGTTGGAGAGAGTCAGAGAGTCAGATAAGGTTGGAGAGAGTCAGAGAGAGTCAGATAAGGTTGGAAAGAGTCAGAGAGTCAGATAAGGTTGGAAAGAGTCAGATAGCTGTAGATAACAAATTTAAAATGTTAATATTATTAGGCGATTAGCAAGAATCTGAGCTAACCGAATTAGGACCAACATGAGCACGGGCTGAGCAGTGGCTACACAACTGGTGCACTATAAGATTTCACTTCAAACAGGAATACTTACCCGATGGCGGCCTGTCGAAAATGAGTTATTTTGCAGCTCCTAGAGGAAAAGTCTTCCCAACGGTACGCAAGCTTATATAGCCTCACTAGAAGTGTTCCGAGATAGCTAGATATTACGTACTTCCCCGAGTTCATCTCTATATTTAACCCAGCGAATGGATGCACAGAGTGAAGAGAAAAAGTTGATTTGCCGAAAAAACTGTTTTTGGAGAGAAAAAAATATTCAGTCCTGATTGGTCCCTATTTTTAGATTCGCCGACTGAAATATGACGGAGTAAGGAGAGCAACGAGAGAGAGAATGTGTCTGTCAGTGTGGGAGAATCGACTCGTTCTCTGAAAATTCTAATCCTAAAATCCCAACACTTGAAATCAGTAAAAAACTTAAATTCTAGAAAGTTGAAATCCCATAATATTAAAATCCCATAAACTTAAAATCCGATAAACTTGAAATCCTCAGAAACTTGAAATCCTCAGAAACTTGGATTCCTCAGAAACTTGCAATCCTCAGAAACTTGCAATCCTCAGAAACTTGAAATCCTCAGAAACTTGCAATCCTCAGAAACTTGAAATCCTCAGAAACTTGAAATCCTCAGAAACTTGAAATCCTCAGAAACTTGGATTCCTCAGAAACTTGCAATCCTCAGAAACTTGCAATCCTCAGAAACTTGAAATCCTCAGAAACTTGCAATCCTCAGAAACTTGAAATCCTCAGAAACTTGAAATCCTCAGAAACTTGGATTCCTCAGAAACTTGGAATCCTCAGAAACTTGGAATCCTCAGAAACTTGAAATCCTCAGAAACTTGAAATCCTCAGAAACTTGGATTCCTCAGAAACTTGAAATCCTCAGAAACTTGAAATCCTCAGAAACTTGAAATCCTCAGAAACTTGGATTCCTATAAACCGGAAATCCAATAAACCGGAAATCCAATAAACCTGAAATCCCACAAACGGGAAATCCCATAAACTGGAAATCCCATAAACTCGAAACCTAAATTTGTTTAATTGACAGGTTTTAATAGTTGAAATTGGTTTATTTTTTCTAATATTTGTTTAAGTGATTGATTTATTCGTATATTGTTTGACTGATTGACAGATTAAAAAATTCAGAATGATTATTTATTTTTATATTAGTTAATTAATTGATATAGAGAATGAATAATTTGTCAATCAAGTCGATTTATTGAATGGGATTTTTAACTACAGCTATCGACTCAAAAAGAAAAAAGTATTCTGCAGTTTGTTGAATTGTTAGTTTGATATGTCTCTTTGGATTTCCCATTTTTTAGTCCTTTTCCGCATTGAATTCTCACTCCCAAACTGTTGCCATGCTGTTGCTGTGCATCGGCTAGTGACGCAAATGGGATGCGGATTGAGGCCATAGGCTAGGGGACTGATGCTTGAGAAGCTCAAAGCTCTCCATCGACCCCCCTCTCTCTCTATTTTTCTTTCTCAGTTTCTGACGCAAGTTGTCTCAAAAAAGAAAATTCTAAAAAAATGCGAAGGGGTGGGAGGTGTGGGAGTGACTGAGGACTCAGGTGAGTATCAATAGGAAGGCCCTTTGAGTACAGCAGTGAAAGGAATCTGTGACGGCAGAACTGTTCGAGTTATTAGGCAGTTTTCGTTCACATCTCCGCACAAGACTCGGGCACAGACTGAGAGCGTATTATAACAAAATTACAACGCATTATCTCAACTATTGAGACAAACGCATTCGTTTCAAAGAAATATAACTTTCTGAGATTTCTGTTATTAAGGATTATTAAGGATTCTGAGATTTCTTTCTCTTGGGGATTTCAAGTTTCTCTGGGGATTTCAAGTTTCTGGGATTTCAAGTTTCTGGGATTTCAAGTTTCTGTGGGATTTTAAGATTCCCTGGGATTTCAAGTTTCTCTGGGATTTCAAGTGTCTCTTGGGATTTCAAGTTTGTCTGAGGATTTCGAGTGTCTCTAGGGATTTCAAGTGTCTCTGGGGATTTCAAGTTTCTCTGGGGATTTCAAGGTTCTCTGGGGATTTCAAGTGTCTCTGGGGATTTCAAGTGTCTCGGGGGATTTCAAGTGTCTCTAGGGATTTCAAGTGTCTCTAGGGATTTCAAGTGTCTCTGGGGATTTCAAGTTTCTACTCGTAGGATTAGTCAATATAACAATAAATCAATAAAACCAAGCATTTTTGATAAGCCCAGCAAAAAACGTTACATTCGCAATCAAATTTGATCAGCAATTTTCTCCTGTTTACAGCTAGCCTACTCAACAGGCCTCTCAATAATACTCCTGCTGGGCTATTTTTACCACAATTCAGAAACAAAACCAGATGACGGACTTGCATGCTCGGCCGTCAGCTTTTTTTACCTTTCTCTCCTGGGCAGCTCTCTGCTGAGCACTGCCCTTCTGCTCAGGTTGACGCGGGTTCGCCCCCCAATAAGCTTTGCGTCATTGCCTTACAATGCTCCCTCCGTACCTTTCTCTCCCTCTTTCGCCGACTCCCAAAATAATAAGCATTGCCATCAGGCAAACATTCATGAGAATGCGTAATTCACTTTTATTCCGAGCTGGAGGGCTGCAGAGCGCTTCTATTAATAAATTCGGGTAGAATGAGGCTTCTCAAAGGCAAACCGCCTTTTGCCTTGTGTCTGATGGGATTGTGTCTGATGGGATTGTGTCTGATGGGATTGTGTCTGATATGAGGTATGGGATTGTGTCTGATATGAGGTATGGGATTGTGTCTGATATGAGGTATGGGATTGTGTCTGATATGAGGTATGGGATTGTGTCTGATATGAGGTATGGGATTGTGTCTGATATGAGGTATGGGATTGTGTCTGATATGAGGTATGGGATTGTGTCTGATATGAGGTATGGGATTGTGTCTGATATGAGGTATGGGATTGTGTCTGATATGAGGTATGGGATTGTGTCTGATATGAGGTATGGGATTGTGTCTGATATGAGGTATGGGATTGTGTCTGATATGAGGTATGGGATTGTGTCTGATATGAGGTATGGGATTGTGTCTGATATGAGGAATGGGATTCTGTCTGATATGAGGTATGGGATTGTGTCTGATATGAGGTATGAGATTGTGTCTGATATGAG
Organism: Macrostomum hystrix; assembly: GCA_950097015.1. Lineage (NCBI taxonomy): Eukaryota > Metazoa > Platyhelminthes > Macrostomidae > Macrostomum > Macrostomum hystrix. Next base: position 11,155,542 of record CATNEN010000001.1, read on the forward strand.
GTATGGGATTGTGTCTGATATGAGGTATGAGATTGTGTCTGATATGAGGTATGGGATTGTGTCTGATATGAGGTATGAGATTGTGTCTGATATGAGGTATGGGATTGTGTCTGATATGAGGTATGGGATTGTGTCTGATATGAGGTATGAGATTGTGTCTGATATGAGGTATGGGATTGTGTCTGATATGAGGCATGGGATTGTGTCTGATATGAGGTATGGGATTGTGTCTGATATGAGGTATGGGATTGTGTCTGATATGAGGTATGGGATTGTGTCTGATATGAGGTATGGGATTGTGTCTGATATGAGGTATGGGATTGTGTCTGATATGAGTTATGGGATTGTGTCTGATATGAGGTATGGGATTGTGTCTGATATGAGGAATGGGATTCTGTCTGATATGAGGTATGGGATTGTGTCTGATATGAGGTATGAGATTGTGTCTGATATGAGGTATGGGATTGTGTCTGATATGAGGTATGAGATTGTGTCTGATATGAGGAATGGGATTCTGTCTGATATGAGGTATGGGATTGTGTCTGATATGAGGTATGGGATTGTGTCTGATATGAGGTATGGGATTGTGTCTGATATGAGGTATGGGATTGTGTCTGATATGAGTTATGGGATTGTGTCTGATATGAGGTATGGGATTGTGTCTGATATGAGGTATGAGATTGTGTTTGATATGAGGTATGAGATTGTGTCTGATATGAGGTATGGGATTGTGTCTGATATGAGGTATGGGATTGTGTCTGATATGAGGTATGGGATTGTGTCTGATATGAGGTATGGGATTGTGTCTGATATGAGGTATGGGATTGTGTCTGATATGAGGTATGAGATTGTGTCTGATATGAGGTATGGGATTGTGTCTGATATGAGGCATGGGATTGTGTCTGATATGAGGTATGAGATTGTGTCTGATATGAGGTATGGGATTGTGTCTGATATGAGGTATGAGATTGTGTCTGATATGAGGTATGGGATTGTGTCTGATATGAGGTATGAGATTGTGTCTGATATGAGGTATGGGATTGTGTCTGATATGAGGTATGGGATTGTGTCTGATATGAGGTATGGGATTGTGTCTGATATGAGGTATGGGATTGTGTCTGATATGAGGTATGGGATTGTGTCTGATATGAGGTATGGGATTGTGTCTGATATGAGGTATGGGATTGTGTCTGATATGAGGTATGGGATTGTGTCTGATATGAGGTATGGGATTGTGTCTGATATGAGGTATGGGATTGTGTCTGATATGAGGTATGGGATTGTGTCTGATATGAGGTATGGGATTGTGTCTGATATGAGTTATGGGATTGTGTCTGATATGAGGTATGGGATTGTGTCTGATATGAGGAATGGGATTCTGTCTGATATGAGGTATGGGATTGTGTCTGATATGAGGTATGAGATTGTGTCTGATATGAGGTATGGGATTGTGTCTGATATGAGGTATGAGATTGTGTCTGATATGAGGAATGGGATTCTGTCTGATATGAGGTATGGGATTGTGTCTGATATGAGGTATGGGATTGTGTCTGATATGAGGTATGGGATTGTGTCTGATATGAGGTATGGGATTGTGTCTGATATGAGGTATGGGATTGTGTCTGATATGAGGTATGGGATTGTGTCTGATATGAGGTATGGGATTGTGTCTGATATGAGGTATGGGATTGTGTCTGATATGAGGTATGGGATTGTGTCTGATATGAGGTATGGGATTGTGTCTGATATGAGGTATGGGATTGTGTCTGATATGAGGTATGGGATTGTGTCTGATATGAGGAATGGGATTCTGCCTGATATGAGGTATGGGATTGTGTCTGATATGAGGTATGGGATTGTGTCTGATATGAGGTATGAGATTGTGTCTGATATGAGGAATGGGATTCTGTCTGATATGAGGTATGGGATTGTGTCTGATATGAGGTATGGGATTGTGTCTGATATGAGGTATGGGATTGTGTCTGATATGAGGTATGGGATTGTGTCTGATATGAGGTATGGGATTGTGTCTGATATGAGGTATGGGATTGTGTCTGATATGAGGTATGGGATTGTGTCTGATATGAGGTATGGGATTGTGTCTGATATGAGGTATGGGATTGTGTCTGATATGAGGTATGGGATTGTGTCTGATATGAGTTATGGGATTGTGTCTGATATGAGGTATGGGATTGTGTCTGATATGAGGAATGGGATTCTGTCTGATATGAGGTATGGGATTGTGTCTGATATGAGGTATGAGATTGTGTCTGATATGAGGTATGGGATTGTGTCTGATATGAGGTATGAGATTGTGTCTGATATGAGGAATGGGATTCTGTCTGATATGAGGTATGGGATTGTGTCTGATATGAGGTATGGGATTGTGTCTGATATGAGGTATGGGATTGTGTCTGATATGAGGTATGGGATTGTGTCTGATATGAGTTATGGGATTGTGTCTGATATGAGGTATGGGATTGTGTCTGATATGAGGTATGAGATTGTGTCTGATATGAGGTATGAGATTGTGTCTGATATGAGGTATGGGATTGTGTCTGATATGAGGTATGGGATTGTGTCTGATATGAGGTATGGGATTGTGTCTGATATGAGGTATGGGATTGTGTCTGATATGAGGTATGGGATTGTGTCTGATATGAGGTATGAGATTGTGTCTGATATGAGGTATGGGATTGTGTCTGATATGAGGCATGGGATTGTGTCTGATATGAGGTATGAGATTGTGTCTGATATGAGGTATGGGATTGTGTCTGATATGAGGTATGAGATTGTGTCTGATATGAGGTATGGGATTGTGTCTGATATGAGGTATGAGATTGTGTCTGATATGAGGTATGGGATTGTGTCTGATATGAGGTATGGGATTGTGTCTGATATGAGGTATGGGATTGTGTCTGATATGAGGTATGGGATTGTGTCTGATATGAGTCATGGGATTGTGTCTGATATGAGTTATGGGATTGTGTCTGATATGAGGTATGGGATTGTGTCTGATATGAGGTATGGGATTGTGTCTGATATGAGGTATGGGATTGTGTCTGATATGAGGTATGGGATTGTGTCTGATATGAGGTATGGGATTGTGTCTGATATGAGGTATGGGATTGTGTCTGATATGAGGTATGGGATTCTGTCTGATATGAGGTATGGGATTGTGTCTGATATGAGGTATGGGATTGTGTCTGATATGAGGTATGGGATTGTGTCTGATATGAGGTATGGGATTGTGTCTGATATGAGTTATGGGATTGTGTCTGATATGAGGTATGGGATTGTGTCTGATATGAGGTATGAGATTGTGTCTGATATGAGGAATGGGATTCTGTCTGATATGAGGTATGGGATTGTGTCTGATATGAGGTATGGGATTGTGTCTGATATGAGGTATGGGATTCTGTCTGATATGAGGTATGGGATTGTGTCTGATATGAGGTATGGGATTGTGTCTGATATGAGGTATGGGATTGTGTCTGATATGAGGTATGGGATTGTGTCTGATATGAGTTATGGGATTGTGTCTGATATGAGGTATGGGATTGTGTCTGATATGAGGTATGAGATTGTGTCTGATATGAGGAATGGGATTCTGTCTGATATGAGGTATGGGATTGTGTCTGATATGAGGTATGGGATTGTGTCTGATATGAGGTATGGGATTGTGTCTGATATGAGGTATGGGATTGTGTCTGATATGAGTTATGGGATTGTGTCTGATATGAGGTATGGGATTGTGTCTGATATGAGGTATGAGATTGTGTCTGATATGAGGTATGGGATTGTGTCTGATATGAGGTATGGGATTGTGTCTGATATGAGTTATGGGATTGTGTCTGATATGAGGTATGGGATTGTGTCTGATATGAGGTATGAGATTGTGTTTGATATGAGGTATGAGATTGTGTCTGATATGAGGTATGGGATTGTGTCTGATATGAGGTATGGGATTGTGTCTGATATGAGGTATGGGATTGTGTCTGATATGAGGTATGGGATTGTGTCTGATATGAGGTATGGGATTGTGTCTGATATGAGGTATGAGATTGTGTCTGATATGAGGTATGGGATTGTGTCTGATATGAGGCATGGGATTGTGTCTGATATGAGGTATGAGATTGTGTCTGATATGAGGTATGGGATTGTGTCTGATATGAGGTATGAGATTGTGTCTGATATGAGGTATGGGATTGTGTCTGATATGAGGTATGAGATTGTGTCTGATATGAGGTATGGGATTGTGTCTGATATGAGGTATGGGATTGTGTCTGATATGAGGTATGGGATTGTGTCTGATATGAGGTATGGGATTGTGTCTGATATGAGGTATGGGATTGTGTCTGATATGAGGTATGGGATTGTGTCTGATATGAGGTATGGGATTGTGTCTGATATGAGGTATGGGATTGTGTCTGATATGAGGTATGGGATTGTGTCTGATATGAGGTATGGGATTGTGTCTGATATGAGGTATGGGATTGTGTCTGATATGAGGTATGGGATTGTGTCTGATATGAGTTATGGGATTGTGTCTGATATGAGGTATGGGATTGTGTCTGATATGAGGAATGGGATTCTGTCTGATATGAGGTATGGGATTGTGTCTGATATGAGGTATGAGATTGTGTCTGATATGAGGTATGGGATTGTGTCTGATATGAGGTATGAGATTGTGTCTGATATGAGGAATGGGATTCTGTCTGATATGAGGTATGGGATTGTGTCTGATATGAGGTATGGGATTGTGTCTGATATGAGGTATGGGATTGTGTCTGATATGAGGTATGGGATTGTGTCTGATATGAGGTATGGGATTGTGTCTGATATGAGGTATGGGATTGTGTCTGATATGAGGTATGGGATTGTGTCTGATATGAGGTATGGGATTGTGTCTGATATGAGGTATGGGATTGTGTCTGATATGAGGTATGGGATTGTGTCTGATATGAGGTATGGGATTGTGTCTGATATGAGGTATGGGATTGTGTCTGATATGAGGAATGGGATTCTGCCTGATATGAGGTATGGGATTGTGTCTGATATGAGGTATGGGATTGTGTCTGATATGAGGTATGAGATTGTGTCTGATATGAGGAATGGGATTCTGTCTGATATGAGGTATGGGATTGTGTCTGATATGAGGTATGGGATTGTGTCTGATATGAGGTATGGGATTGTGTCTGATATGAGGTATGGGATTGTGTCTGATATGAGGTATGGGATTGTGTCTGATATGAGGTATGGGATTGTGTCTGATATGAGGTATGGGATTGTGTCTGATATGAGGTATGGGATTGTGTCTGATATGAGGTATGGGATTGTGTCTGATATGAGGTATGGGATTGTGTCTGATATGAGTTATGGGATTGTGTCTGATATGAGGTATGGGATTGTGTCTGATATGAGGAATGGGATTCTGTCTGATATGAGGTATGGGATTGTGTCTGATATGAGGTATGAGATTGTGTCTGATATGAGGTATGGGATTGTGTCTGATATGAGGTATGAGATTGTGTCTGATATGAGGAATGGGATTCTGTCTGATATGAGGTATGGGATTGTGTCTGATATGAGGTATGGGATTGTGTCTGATATGAGGTATGGGATTGTGTCTGATATGAGGTATGGGATTGTGTCTGATATGAGTTATGGGATTGTGTCTGATATGAGGTATGGGATTGTGTCTGATATGAGGTATGAGATTGTGTCTGATATGAGGTATGAGATTGTGTCTGATATGAGGTATGGGATTGTGTCTGATATGAGGTATGGGATTGTGTCTGATATGAGGTATGGGATTGTGTCTGATATGAGGTATGGGATTGTGTCTGATATGAGGTATGGGATTGTGTCTGATATGAGGTATGAGATTGTGTCTGATATGAGGTATGGGATTGTGTCTGATATGAGGCATGGGATTGTGTCTGATATGAGGTATGAGATTGTGTCTGATATGAGGTATGGGATTGTGTCTGATATGAGGTATGAGATTGTGTCTGATATGAGGTATGGGATTGTGTCTGATATGAGGTATGAGATTGTGTCTGATATGAGGTATGGGATTGTGTCTGATATGAGGTATGGGATTGTGTCTGATATGAGGTATGAGATTGTGTCTGATATGAGGTATGGGATTGTGTCTGATATGAGGTATGAGATTGTGTCTGATATGAGGTATGGGATTGTGTCTGATATGAGGCATGGGATTGTGTCTGATATGAGGTATGAGATTGTGTCTGATATGAGGTATGGGATTGTGTCTGATATGAGGTATGAGATTGTGTCTGATATGAGGTATGGGATTGTGTCTGATATGAGGTATGAGATTGTGTCTGATATGAGGTATGGGATTGTGTCTGATATGAGGTATGAGATTGTGTCTGATATGAGGTATGGGATTGTGTCTGATATGAGGTATGAGATTGTGTCTGATATGAGGTATGGGATTGTGTCTGATATGAGGTATGGGATTGTGTCTGATATGAGGTATGAGATTGTGTCTGATATGAGGTATGGGATTGTGTCTGATATGAGGCATGGGATTGTGTCTGATATGAGGTATGAGATTGTGTCTGATATGAGGTATGGGATTGTGTCTGATATGAGGTATGAGATTGTGTCTGATATGAGGTATGGGATTGTGTCTGATATGAGGTATGAGATTGTGTCTGATATGAGGTATGGGATTGTGTCTGATATGAGTCATGGGATTGTGTCTGATATGAGTTATGGGATTGTGTCTGATATGAGGTATGGGATTGTGTCTGATATGAGGTATGAGATTGTGTCTGATATGAGGTATGAGATTGTGTCTGATATGAGGTATGGGATTGTGTCTGATATGAGGTATGGGATTGTGTCTGATATGAGGTATGGGATTGTGTCTGATATGAGGTATGAGATTGTGTCTGATATGAGGTATGGGATTGTGTCTGATATGAGGCATGGGATTGTGTCTGATATGAGGTATGAGATTGTGTCTGATATGAGGTATGGGATTGTGTCTGATATGAGGTATGAGATTGTGTCTGATATGAGGTATGGGATTGTGTCTGATATGAGGTATGAGATTGTGTCTGATATGAGGTATGGGATTGTGTCTGATATGAGTCATGGGATTGTGTCTGATATGAGGTATGGGATTGTGTCTGATATGAGGTATGGGATTGTGTCTGATATGAGGTATGGGATTGTGTCTGATATGAGGTATGGGATTGTGTCTGATATGAGGTATGGGATTGTGTCTGATATGAGGTATGAGATTGTGTCTGATATGAGGTATGGGATTGTGTCTGATATGAGGTATGGGATTGTGTCTGATATGAGGTATGGGATTGTGTCTGATATGAGGTATGGGATTGTGTCTGATATGAGGTATGGGATTGTGTCTGATATGAGGTATGAGATTGTGTCTGATATGAGGTATGGGATTGTGTCTGATATGAGGTATGGGATTGTGTCTGATATGAGGCATGGGATTGTGTCTGATATGAGGTATGAGATTGTGTCTGATATGAGGTATGAGATTGTGTCTGATATGAGGTATGAGATTGTGTCTGATATGAGGTATGGGATTGTGTCTGATATGAGGTATGGGATTGTGTCTGATATGAGGTATGGGATTCTGTCTGATATGAGGTATGGGATTGTGTCTGATATGAGGTATGGGATTGTGTCTGATATGAGGTATGGGACTGTGTCTGATATGAGGTATGGGACTGTGTCTGATATGAGGTATGGGATTGTTTCTGATATGAGGTATGGGATTCTGTCTTTTTTAGACACAGTCTAAAAATTGTCTAAAATTGAGACACAAAAAAGAATTTTTGCTTAATGATGCTGCTGTTTTTCTTGTTGTGTGGACACAGGCGAACGGCATACGAAAATTGGTGTGTGTAAGCCCGGAACACACTAATATGAACCGATGTTACATGCAGTGTGGGATAATTGCAATCCTGCGATGGGATCAATCTATTGCTGTGTCTATTTAAACAAATAGCAAAGAGTTTAACTTGCAGAAAACTTCCAAAATTTTAACGAGCTTACATAGTTGTCGTAGAATAAGTTGCTCAAATGATATTCGGAATTTAAAATGTTTCAATTGATTTCGAATCCTAAATTAATTGATCCTGAAAAATCTAAATATGTGGACTTTTGAGACTTCAAATCCTAAATCAATTGATCCTTAAGATTGAAATCCCAAATCCAAGGATCTTCCAGACCTGAAATCCCAAATCCAAGGATCTTCAAGACCTGAAATCCCAAATCCAATGATCTTCAAGACCTGAAATCCCAAATCCAAGGATCTTCAAGACTTGAAATCCCAAATCCAAGGATCTTCAAGACCTGAAATCCCAAATCCAAGGATCTTCAAGACCTGAAATCCCAAATCCAAGGATCTTCAAGACCTGAAATCCCAAATCCAATGATCTTCAAGACCTGAAATCCCAAATCCAAGGATCTTCAAGACTTGAAATCCCAAATCCAAGGATCTTCAAGACCTGAAATCCCAAATCCAAGGATCTTCAAGACCTGAAATCCCAAATCCAAGGATCTTCAAGACTTGAAATCCCAAATCCAAGGATCTTCAAGACTTGAAATCCCAAATCCAAGGATCTTCAAGACTTGAAATCCCAAATCCAAGGATCTTCCAGACTTGAAATCCCAATTCCACGGATCTTGCAGGCCTGAAATCCCAAATCCAAGGATCTTCCAGACCTGAAATCCCAAATCCAAGGATCTTCCAGACTTGAAATCCCAATTCCACGGATCTTGCAGGCCTGAAATCCCAAATCCAAGGATCTTCCAGACCTGAAATCCCAAATCCAAGGATCTTCCAGACCTGAAATCCCAAATCCAAGGATCTTCCAGACCTGAAATCCCAAATCCAAGGATCTTCCAGACCTGAAATCCCAAATCCAAAGATCTTCCAGACCTGAAATCCCAAATCCAAGGATCTTCCAGACCTGAAATCCCAAATCCAAAGATCTTCCAGACCTGAAATCCCAAATTCAATGATCTTCAAGACTTGAAATCCCAAATCCAACGATCTTCAAGACCTTAAATCCCAAATCCAAGGATCTTCAAGACTTGAAATAATAAATTGGCTGATTCTAAATATTTTAGATCCTAAAAATCCTTGGATGTTTCAGACCTTCTAATAGAAATTAATATACTAGCAATCTCAGTTAAGGGAATGAAAAGTAGTTAGACTGAAAATCAATCAGTGTTTTCACCTCTCACAAGCTCGGGTGCTCGAACAAGCAGAGTCCGGAGACTGGCCAGTGAGTTCAAAAGAGAATTCTCAGTTATGGACCATAGCTCCATGGCTATTCTTTCATGCTTCCTAAAATGACCTGCAACACGAATAGTGGGCTAATTGCCACAGCTTATTTGCTTTAGTTAGCTTTTTAAAAAGAGCACGGAAAAAAGCTGCTCAGAGAGATTGTTGAAGCCGTTTTACTGCGCAAAATCACTTTTTCTAAAAGCAACCTTCTCGTTGGTTGGTGCAAGCAATGACCTTCCTGTGTAGGCTTTCACCCTATAGGCCAGATATCGACATGTATAACATACTGTAGATAACATGTGCTAAGTATCTAAAGCGTGAGAACATTCCTTTGCTCTTCTGCTGACTTTACAATTATATTTATCAAATTGAAGCCACTAAATTTCTTATCGCGAGAAAGTTTATCGCGAATTCAACATAATTTGAGTCTTGCAACAAGAATTGCTTTGATCAAGCAACCTTTTTTCTATCAATAAATCATTTTCTTAGCAACCGCTTATCGATCAAATCAATTGTTTTCCCTCATCAATTAGTGTGCATAGATTAGCAATCCATTCTATTCCTGCGTGTGCATAGATTAGCAATCCATTCTATTCCTGCATCAATTAGTGTGCATAGATTAGCAATCCATTCGATTCCTGCATCAATTAGTGTGCATAGATTAGCAATCCATTCGATTCCTGCATCAATTAGTGTGCATAGATTAGCAATCCATTCTATTCCTGCATCAATTAGTGTGCATAGATTAGCAATCCATTCGATTCCTGCATCAATTAGTGTGCATAGATTAGCAATCCATTCTATTCCTGCATGTGCATAGATTAGCAATCCATTCTATCCCTGCATGTGCATAGATTAGCAATCCATTCTATTGCCTCCTCAATCAGTGTGCATAGATTAGCAATCCATTATACACCAATCAGTGCATAGATGAACATCTATTAATTGTTACTTCTGATTGGAATAAAATAAAAGTATTTACTTGCTTTATCTAATAGTGTACTTTAGGCTTTCCAAATAGACAGCAAGCCATTGCACAGTGAACGAACCATCAACCACTTAGATCTGTCCCCAATTACGCGCCTGCGTTCCTGGCTCACTGTAGACTAGAATGAGAAAGATAACGAGAAGCAAAAAAATATTTTAAAAGCGGCGGGATCAAAGACTAGGGGTGGCTCAATAAAATCTCGATCTGAAATGTTCTTTTTTTAAAATAGAAAAAGAGAAGCTGACGCAAGTCAGGTTTGCCGGGAGTTGTTTAATTTCCATTTTTTAATCACTGAGAGATAGAGCTGCTGCTGTTGCTGGCGATTCTCACAGATTTAGAGTAAAAGCTGACGATTTGTATTTTATAATTTTATAGCACACACACAGACTATTGGGTGAACAGTAATTGAAACCTTGCACTAAGAAATTGAACTAGCTCGTAGAATTTTTTAATATAATTGAATGCACTTTAGTTATTTGTCGTAAATAACACCGGAAAAAAGAGCTGCTAGATGACAGATGGCAGTTAAATAAACGAAAGAATCGCTTTAGTGAATAACCGGAATTTCGGTACATTGTGCTGCTGTTCTACGTATGCAATTTAAAAGGAAAGTAGAAGTTAAATAAAATGACTAACTCCATCACGATATTTAGTCCAGGCCGGGACGGGTGATTATACGCACACTTAGAGGAAATTCCTGGCGGGGTTGGCTGACTGATGTACAATTGTACACTAGAGGGGTTAGGAAATTCCTGGAGGGATGGGTGTTGGCTGACTGATGTACAATTGTACACTAGAGGGGTTAGGAAATTCCTGGCGGGGATGGGTGTTGGCTGACTGATGTACATCTAGGAGGCTAGAAAATTCGGCTCGAATGTGTAACTGAATTAGAAAACAAGCGTGACACTGATTCGATTGTTTAGAAAAGAGCCGTATTTAGTGTCTATTAATTCGCACAAGATACAGAGCTCGCTCAGTGAGCACCAAAATTCTAGAATCGCAGCAGGCGAATCCGATCAACGCATCTTGAGTAGCCAGCGACACCACCTGCTGCGAGGAGCGCTCGGCAATCACCCGGCCAGTTTGCCGATTTCTCAACTGAGTGTCGGCCGGCCGAGGGCTGTGATAGACGTACACGTGCCGGAAGCAGTCGCACACGGCCGCGTAGCCGAAGCTGGGCGCGCAGGCGACAAATTTGGCATCAGTTTTAGAGGCTCGAACGAACCCGAAGGCATGAAATGTGGCCACGTGCTGCCAGATTTGGGTTCCACTGCCGCCGCCGGCCGATGGCTCGGACAGACCGGCGCTGTCAGGACGCCAGAGAATGCCATCCACATCGCGGCGCAGGCAGAGGTAGGGCGGCTCGCCAGGTGTTACGCGAGTGGCAAAGAGCCACTGGGTGGAGTCGAGGGCTGGAGAGGGAGGAGACAGTATTAAAGTTGAGATGGAGTCATGTGGGTGTCTAAGGGAAGGAGGTGGATGTCGGAAGGGTGTCTGAGGGAGGGAGGTGGATGTCGGAGGGGTGTCTGAGGGAGAGAGGTGGATGTCGGAGGGGTGTCTGAGGGAGAGAGGTGGATGTCGGAGGGGTGTCTGAGGGAGAGAAGTGGATGTCGGAGGGAGTGATGCGTGTGTCTAAGGGAGTGAGGTGGGTGTCTGAGAGAGAGGTGGGTATCGGTGGGATTGAGGTGGGTGTGTAAGGGAGTGAAGTGGGTGTCTAGGGAGTGAGCTGGATGTCTAGGGAGTGATGTGGGTGTCTAAGGGAGCGAGGTGGGTGGCTGAGGGAGCGAGGTGGGTGTCAAAGTGGGTGGGTGAGTGATCGCAGTTGCTGACTAAATGAAGATCTCACCAGTGTGCGCCACCACGCGTTGTTCTTCACCATCAATCCAAACAAGAGCGCCGCGAGTCAGACCGTCGTCTCCGGAGCCGCCAGCGTCGGGGAAGTCGCAATCTTCCAGCTCCTGGGCGTTGTAGAGATCTCCGGAGCCGGCAACCAGAGCGGCGGCGGCTGCGGCCGCGGCGGGGTCGGGCAGCTCGGAGCCGCGAGAATCGTTTGTTACTAGGCAGGGCCATGGAGTGGCCGGGTCGCGCTTGCCAAGCAGGTGCAGCTCGAGCAGGCGAGAATCCGAGTTGGAATCGAACTGCAAGAGTGCGGTTAAACAGGAACCTTAATTTTCAAAAATCAGCAGAAGGTGCCATAGTTTGATACGACAAAACGGCACTACCGGAGAGCACCTACCGTCCAGGTGCAAGCGTCCTTATCTAAGGCTTCAAAGAGCGGGCCGTCTAGAATTGGTCGACCGTGAACAGCCACGCGCAGGTGAGTGCCAGTGATGACCACATCTACGTCCGCTTTGCTGACGCCGGGAGGCAACGGCACGTAGGCGACAATGCTGCCGTCGTCAGCCGATTGGCTCCAGGTGTAGGGCGACGGGACCGACTCCGAAGTCATGGACACTGAAGCCTTGGCAGTGCGATTACGCTGACTATGGCTGAAGGAATTCAGGTTAAATAAGGACTACATCGTTAGGTGTACACATCAAGGTCAGGTGTACACTTTAAGGTCAGGTGTACACATCAAGGTCCAGTGTACAAATCAAGGTCAGGTGTACCCATCAAGGTCAGGCGTGCGCATCAAGGTCAGGTGTACAAATCAAGGTCAGGTGTACAAATCGCGACATACTCACCCAGGTACACTAGTCGCCTTCTTAGTCTGATTGTCTGGGTTTCCATTGTCACGGCTAAGAAACTCGAACGGTCTGTCGCAGGCCAGCAGAAGGTGTCGGCAGTCGGCATCGAAGCTGGCATAGTTGGGCACGCAGCTGCTCTCCAGGCTGCGACTGCGCACCTGCTGATAGTCGCTGGAATCGCCGAAGGCGTCAAACGACAGCCAGTCCAGTACGCACCGGAAGGCGTCGGTATCTGTAGTGTTAGCTTCGCGCACTCGCATTAGCAGGCAGTGCAGCGTCTTCTTGTTTTGCTGCTGCTGCTGTTGCTGTTTGGCGTATATTAATAGGCCAGGTTCGACTTCAAAGGTTGCTAGAATTTGCCAATCAGTTCGCACAGTCTGCTGCTGCTGCTTACCATCCTCACCCAGTCCGGCCCGATCGCCGGTGTCAATGACAAACAGCCGCCCGCAGCCATCAGCAGCGCAGGCCGCAGTGTCGCTAGCGAACAGCAGTGTTGGCTGACACCTGCCAGCTAGGAGCTTCCGATCAGCGGCGTTCGGCAATTGCAGCACGGATCTGGGCGGGTCAGGACTCGAGTCGACAACAGTTGTAACTCGCATCACATTCCAATCACTGTCCAGATAATAGGCGCTATCGAAATCCCACGGGTCCAAGCTCAGGTGATTCTGTACACCGTAGGCTTTCAAATGATCGAAACTGTATTGCCGTTCGGTTAGTTGAGGATTATCGACCCCTCGTGGCAGCTTTAATTCCACAATGCCAGCCTGGTCTAGGGCAAGCTTGTAGCCTTCAAAATTCGGCTCCAACAAGTCCCGGTTCACTTTCAACTCCGGGTAGATGACAGAGGCGGTTGAAGGCGAGACGGAGCTCGCTGCATCCTGTTCAGCGGACATGACTAATGCTGAAGACAGATTGACAGGTGTTTCATTGATGCTAAGTATTGCCTGGTCTGTATATCCTACAGTCTGTCTGTATACCCTGCAGTCTACCTGTCTGTATACCCTACAGCCTATCTGTCTGTATACCCTACAGCCTACCTGTCTGTATACCCTACAGCCTACCTGTCTGTATACCCTACAGCCTACCTGTCTGTATACCCTACAGCCTACCTGTCTGTATACCCTACAGCCTACCTGTCTGTATACCCTACAGTCTACCTGTCTGTATATCCTACAGTCTACCTGTCGTATATAGATGTCTGTGGTAAATTGTAAATGAAAAGACTGCGCACAAATTAAAAAATGAATTTTTTAATAAAAAAAAACAAAATTTACATGAATATACTCCAAGTAAAACCAAACACTGCACTGTTAGCCCGCAGGTCAAATATATGGCTGAAAAAATAATTGTTTTAATAATAATCCTGTAATGCAGCATGACACTTGTTGTCAAGCCAACAAACACAGTTAGACAGAAGCATGAAATATTGGTGTTAATATTGTCTGTTATCCAAATGTTTTTACCTTTCAAAACCCGACCAATAAATAAGACGAAGATTATCTGCTAAAGAGTTTAGCATAGGATTAAACATATTAATTACTAAAAAAACCAACACGAGTGAAGTAGAAAACTGTTAAAAAATACTATACAGAAGCAATTTTTATACACAATTAGCCCACTTTTTTTGCTGTAAAATAAACATTCTCTCTCAGGAAATAAATAAATAAATAAATAAATTTATAGGCGCTAAGCTACACACACCGCTACTGAAAGTAGGCAACATAGCAAATTACGCATAATAAAATAGCCTTGATCGAAGTATTATTAAAAATTTCCGTTAAAACCAGCGCAGCAAAGAAAATTCCTGTTGACATGAAAACAGATTAATAGCCGGATATCACGCGGGAACACAGTTCATAATAGAAAAAAGAAAGAAGCACGAATTGTTTAATAAAAAAAACTAAATTTATTTGGTATTTTAGAACACCAAACAATGAAATAGAAGAAGCTTATTTAATTATCAGCGGTAGCAGCAGAAGCAGCAGCTAACAGTGTTCTAATCAGTCCCCAGTTCTGCAATTTACTCTCAACAATATCAAAATCTCTTATTTTACACAATGCAAAATAGTAAACAAAATAAAAAAATTTATAGTTGAAAGCCAGACTGACAAAATAAAACTGCTTGAACCCTAAACAAGGAGAATTATAAAACAACAATGCAATAGGCGGACAACGAGACGGAGGTAAATAATAGGCCACAGAGAACAGCAAGCAAACAGGCTTAAATAATGCGAGTGCACAATTTACAGCGAGACCAAATACACAAGCGCCAACTATAGAAAGACATCCGAGTCCTCATTGCTAACAATGCGACTAAATCAATAGCCCAGCGGTTTTAGAGTGTTTGAAATTCTCATTTTTTCTTAGAAAACCTACTTAACCTAACAAAGCAGCAATAAGGACTTTACTAAAGCCAAACGTGAGCTAGTTTTACATAGAAAGATATAAAGTATGGGTGTTCGAGACTATACATATATATCAATATGAGCTTCCTTAATATGACCTGCATTATCAAAATTCATCAATATAGTGCTTAAAAATACAGAATAAATCATTGTCTCTTCTTATTAACTGCTATTTTTTTCCTCTTATATAGATTCTGACGTAGATATAATGCAATATATTATGCACTAAAAAGCAGTATAGATAGCTGATATTCAAAATAGAATCTTTAAACCAAATTTACAAGATGAGAATCAAATATATAAAAAAATTGTGCCACAATAATATGTAAACTTATCAAGCAAAACTGTTTTTGTCCTGGTTCTTTACGATGACTGCGAGAAAGAAGATAAGCCACTATTCAAGAAAGCAATTGTAAGAAGGATTCAGTATAGGACAGAGCAGTTGTGAGTAGGATTCAGTATGGGACAGAGCAGTTGTGAGTAGGATTCAGTATAGGACAGAGCAGTTGTGAGTAGGATTCAGTATGGGGCAGAGCAGTTGTGAGTAGGATTCAGTATGGGACAGAGCAGTTGTGAGTAGGATTCAGTATAGGACAGAGCAGTTGTGAGTAGGATTCAGTATGGGACAGAGCAGTTGTGAGTAGGATTCAGTATGGGGCAGAGCAGTTGTGAGTAGGATTCAGTATGGGACAGAGCAGTTGTGAGTAGGATTCAGTATGGGGCAGACCAGTTGTGAGTAGGATTCAGTATAGGACAGAGCAGTTGTGAGTAGGATTCAGTATAGGACAGAGCAGTTGTGAGTAGGATTCAGTATGGGGCAGAGCAGTTGTGAGTAGGATTCAGTATAGGACAGAGCAGTTGTGAGTAGGATTCAGTATGGGACAGAGCAGTTGTGAGTAGGATTCAGTATGGGGCAGACCAGTTGTGAGTAGGATTCAGTATAGGACAGAGCAGTTGTGAGTAGGATTCAGTATAGGACAGAGCAGTTGTGAGTAGGATTCAGTATGGGGCAGAGCAGTTGTGAGTAGGATTCAGTATAGGACAGAGCAGTTGTGAGTAGGATTCAGTATGGGACAGAGCAGTTGTGAGTAGGATTCAGTATAGGACAGAGCAGTTGTGAGTAGGATTCAGTATGGGACAGAGCAGTTGTGAGTAGGATTCAGTATGGGACAGAGCAGTTGTGAGTAGGATTCAGTATAGGACAGAGCAGTTGTGAGTAGGATTCAGTATGGGACAGAGCAGTTGTGAGTAGGATTCAGTATGGGGCAGAGCAGTTGTGAGTAGGATTCAGTATGGGACAGAGCAGTTGTGAGAAGGATTCAGTATGGGGCAGACCAGTTGTGAGTAGGATTCAGTATAGGACAGAGCAGTTGTGAGTAGGATTCAGTATAGGACAGAGCAGTTGTGAGTAGGATTCAGTATGGGGCAGAGCAGTTGTGAGTAGGATTCAGTATGGGACAGGGCAGTTGTGAGAAGGATTCAGTATGGGGCAGAGCAGTTGTGAGTAGGATTCAGTATGGGACAGAGCAGTTGTGAGAAGGATTCAGTATAGGACAGAGCAGTTGTGAGTAGGATTCAGTATGGGACAGAGCAGTTGTGAGTAGGATTCAGTATGGGGCAGAGCAGTTGTGAGTAGGATTCAGTATGGGACAGAGCAGTTGTGAGAAGGATTCAGTATGGGACAGAGCAGTTGTGAGTAGGATTCAGTATAGGACAGAGCAGTTGTGAGTAGGATTCAGTATGGGACAGAGCAGTTGTGAGTAGGATTCAGTATGGGGCAGAGCAGTTGTGAGAAGGATTCAGTATGGGACAGAGCAGTTGTGAGTAGGATTCAGTATAGGACAGAGCAGTTGTGAGTAGGATTCAGTATGGGACAGAGCAGTTGTGAGTAGGATTCAGTATGGGGCAGAGCAGTTGTGAGTAGGATTCAGTATGGGACAGAGCAGTTGTGAGTAGGATTCAGTATGGGACAGAGCAGTTGTGAGAAGGATTCAGTATGGGACAGAGCAGTTGTGAGTAGGATTCAGTATAGGACAGAGCAGTTGTGAGTAGGATTCAGTATGGGACAGAGCAGTTGTGAGTAGGATTCAGTATGGGGCAGAGCAGTTGTGAGAAGGATTCAGTATGGGACAGAGCAGTTGTGAGTAGGATTCAGTATGGGACAGAGCAGTTGTGAGTAGGATTCAGTATGGGGCAGAGCAGTTGTGAGAAGGATTCAGTATGGGACAGAGCAGTTGTGAGTAGGATTCAGTATGGGGCAGAGCAGTTGTGAGTAGGATTCAGTATGGGACAGAGCAGTTGTGAGTAGGATTCAGTATAGGACAGAGCAGTTGTGAGTAGGATTCAGTATGGGACAGAGCAGTTGTGAGTAGGATTCAGTATAGGACAGAGCAGTTGTGAGTAGGATTCAGTATGGGGCAGAGCAGTTGTGAGTAGGATTCAGTATGGGACAGGGCAGTTGTGAGTAGGATTCAGTATGGGGCAGGGCAGTTGTGAGTAGGATTCAGTATGGGACAGAGCAGTTGTGAGTAGGATTCAGTATGGGACAGAGCAGTTGTGAGTAGGATTCAGTATGGGACAGGGCAGTTGTGAGTAGGATTCAGTATGGGGCAGGGCAGTTGTGAGTAGGATTCAGTATGGGACAGAGCAGTTGTGAGTAGGATTCAGTATGGGGCAGGGCAGTTGTGAGTAGGATTCAGTATGGGACAGAGCAGTTGTGAGAAGGATTCAGTATGGGACAGAGCAGTTGTGAGTAGGATTCAGTATGGGACAGAGCAGTTGTGAGAAGGATTCAGTATAGGACAGAGCAGTTGTGAGTAGGATTCAGTATGGGACAGAGCAGTTGTGAGTAGGATTCAGTATAGGACAGAGCAGTTGTGAGTAGGATTCAGTATGGGACAGAGCAGTTGTGAGAAGGATTCAGTATGGGACAGAGCAGTTGTGAGTAGGATTCAGTATGGGGCAGGGCAGTTGTGAGTAGGATTCAGTATGGGACAGAGCAGTTGTGAGTAGGATTCAGTATGGGACAGAGCAGTTGTGAGTAGGATTCAGTATGGGACAGAGCAGTTGTGAGTAGGATTCAGTATGGGACAGAGCAGTTGTGAGTAGGATTCAGTATGGGACAGAGCAGTTGTGAGTAGGATTCAGTATGGGACAGCAGTTGTGAGTAGGCAGATGACAGAGGAAACTTAAAAAATAAACAGACGTGTTTGAGCTGGTATACTAGAGAAACCAGACAGGACATAAGCAAATCGGTAAATATAAAAATGAAACTCGACGCAGACCTAGCCGTTATTGATGAGAAAGCATTGCAGTTATGTACACACAGAAGCACACACACAGATCGCACACTGTGAGTTGAGTGACTCAGTCTAGCCACAGAATGATCAGAGCACTGAGCAGCAACAGCGGCAGTAGCGGCGCCGCCTCGGTTCCGGCTGACCGGGTGGCGTCACCGGAGCAAAATAGGCGTGCACTTTTAAATTGGGCAAATGACTAACCAGGCGGCGAATGCCCGACCGAGTGATCTGCTGACAGTCGTACAGATCGATTTGCTGCAGAGCATGGCATGCGACTAAATGTTCCAGGGCTGTGTCCGAGATATGCGGACAATTGTCCAACTCCAACACCTGGCATGGCATGGGGGCGATCTGCTTTAGCGATCCTCAGTTCTCCCCTCACTGTATCCCCAGTTCTCCCCTCACTGTATCCTCAGTTCTCCTCTCACTGCATCCTCAGTTATCCTCTCACTGCATCCTCAGTTCTCCCCTCACTGCATCCTCAGTTCTCCCCTCACTGCATCCTCAGTTCTCCCCTCACTGCATCCTCAGTTCTCCCCTCACTGCATCCTCAGTTCTCCTC
The DNA here is from genome assembly GCA_950097015.1 of Macrostomum hystrix. NCBI lineage: Eukaryota > Metazoa > Platyhelminthes > Macrostomidae > Macrostomum > Macrostomum hystrix. The sequence goes on from CATNEN010000001.1 coordinate 11,174,787, forward strand.
TCACTGCATCCTCAGTTCTCCCCTCACTGCATCCCCAGTTCTCCCCTCACTGCATCCTCAGTTCTCCTCTCACTGCATCCTCAGTTCTCCCCTCACTGCATCCTCAGTTCTCCCCTCACTGCATCATCAGTTCTCCCCTCACTGATTCCCCAGTTCTCCCCTCACTGCATCCTCAGTTCTCCTCTCACTGCATCCTCAGTTCTCCCCTCACTGCATCCTCAGTTCTCCCCTCACTGAATCCTCAGTTCTCCCCTCACTGCATCCTCAGTTCTCCCCTCACTGCATCCTCAGTTCTCCCCTCACTGCATCCTCAGTTCTCCTCTCACTGCATCCTCAGTTCTCCCCTCACTGCATCCTCAGTTCTCCCCTCACTGCATCCTCAGTTCTTCCCTCACTGCATCCTCAGTTCTCCCCTCACTGCATCCTCAGTTCTCCCCTCACTGCATCCTCAGTTCTCCCCTCACTGCATCCTCAGTTCTCCCCTCACTGCATCCTCAGTTCTCCCCTCACTGCATCATCAGTTCTCCCCTCACTGATTCCCCAGTTCTCCCCTCACTGCATCCTCAGTTCTCCCTTCACTGCATCCTCAGTTCTCCCCTCACTGCATCCCCAGTTCTCCCCTCACTGCATCCTCAGTTCTCCCCTCACTGCATCCTCAGTTCTCCCCTCACTGCATCCCCAGTTCTCCCCTCACTGCATCCTCAGTTCTCCCCTCACTGCATCCTCAGTTCTCCCCTCACTGCATCCTCAGTTCTCCCCTCACTGCATCCCCAGTTCTCCCCTCACTGCATCCTCAGTTCTCCCCTCACTGCATCCTCAGTTCTCCCCTCACTGCATCCTCAGTTCTCCCCTCACTGCATCCCCAGTTCTCCCCTCACTGCATCCTCAGTTCTCCCCTCACTGCATCCTCAGTTCTCCTCTCACTGCATCCTCAGTTCTCCCCTAACTGCATTATCAGTTCTCCCCTCAGTGAATCCCCAGTTCTCCACTCACTGAATCCCCAGTTCTCCCCTCACTGCATCATCAGTTCTCCCGTCACTGCATCATCAGTTCTCCCCTCACTGCATCCCCAGTTCTCCCCTCACTGCATCATCAGTTCTCCCCTCACTGAATCCCCAGTTCTCCACTCACTGAATCCCCAGTTCTCCCCTCATAGCATCCTCAGTTCTCCCCTCACTGCACCATCAGTTCTCCCCTCACTGCATCCTCAGTTCTCCCCTCACTGTATCCCCAGTTCTCCCCTCACTGCATCCTCAGTTCTCCCCTCACTGCATCCCCAGTTCTCCCCTCACTGCATCCCCAGTTCTCCCCTCACTGCATCCCTAGTTCTCGCCTTATTCTACCCCTCATTTCTCCTCTCATTCTACCCCTCAGTCTCCCCTAATTCTACCCCTCAGCCTCCCCTCTGCATTCCATTATTCCACCCAGTAGGCTAACCTGAAGACTCTCAGGCGCGCAGAGGCCGCTAGCAAGCTGTCTGATACCATCGTCTGTGAGCAATTCGCAATAAGACAGTGTCAGAATGCGCAGATGAGAACAGTGAGCCGCTAGGGCGGCCAGGGTGATGTCCGTCACCTGGACGCAGTCTTCCAGGTCCAGGCGCTCTAGCTGGGGACAGCCGCGGGCCAGGGCCTGCAGTTGATTGGCTTTGTCGATTGATTTTGACTGCACAGCATTATCGAGTTTATTAGTTGTTATTTTACTGCTTTTAATTAACATCAGAGTAATGGACATTTTTGCAATTTAATTATTCATCGATTTATCAAAAGTATTATCTACTTAAATATACCTAACGGATTATCGATTGATTTATACCTAACGGATTATCGATTGACATATACCTAATGAATTAGCGATTGATTTATACCAAATGGACTATCGATTGACATATACCTAATGGATTATCGATTGATTTATACCTAATGGATTATCGATTGACATATACCAAATGGATTATCGATTGACATATACCAAACGGATTATCGATTGATTTATACCTAATGGATTATCGATTGACATATACCAAATGGATTATCGATTGATTTATACCTAACGGATTATCGATTGATTTATACCTAATGGATTATCGATTGATTTATACCTAACGGATTATCGATTGATTTATACCTAATGGATTATCGATTGATTTATACCTAATGGATTATCGATTGATTTATACCAAACGGATTATCGATTGACATATACCTAATGAATTAGCGATTGATTTATACCAAATGGACTATCGATTGACATATACCAAATGGATTATCGATTGACATATACCAAATGGAATATCGATTGACATATACCTAATGAATTAGCGATTGATTTATACCAAATGGATTATCGATTGACATATACCAAATGGATTATCGATTGACATATACCAAATGGATTATCGATTGACATATACCTAATGAATTAGCGATTGATTTATACCAAATGGATTATCGATTGACATATACCAAATGGATTATCGATTGACATATACCAAATGGATTATCGATTGATATATACCAAATGGATTATCGATTGACATATACCAAATGGATTATCGATTGATTTATACCTAACGGATTATCGATTGACATATACCAAATGGATTATCGATTGACATATACCTAACGGATTATCGATTGATTTATACCTAACGGATTATCGATTGACATATACCAAATGGATTATCGATTGACATATACCAAATGGATTATCGATTGACATATACCAAATGGATTATCGATTGACATATACCAAATGGATTATCGATTGATATATACCAAATGGATTATCGATTGACATATACCAAATGGATTATCGATTGACATATACCAAATGGATTATCGATTGACATATACCAAATGGATTATCGATTGACATATACCTAATGGATTATCGATTGATTTATACCTAATGGATTATCGATTGATTTATACCTAATGGATTATCGATTGAAATATACCAAATGGATTATCGATTGACATATACCAAATGGATTATCGATTGACATATACCAAATGGATTATCGATTGACATATACCAAATGGATTATCGATTGACATATACCAAATGGATTATCGATTGACATATACCAAATGGATTATCGATTGACATATACGTAATGGATTATCGATTGATATATACCAAATGGATTATCGATTGACATATACCAAATGGATTATCGATTGACATATACCAAATGGATTATCGATTGACATATACCAAATGGATTATCGATTGACATATACCTAATGGATTATCGATTGACATATACCTAATGGAATATCGATTGACATATACCAAATGGATTATCGATTGACATATACCAAATGGATTATCGATTGACATATACCAAATGGATTATCGATTGACATATACCAAATGGATTATCGATTGACATATACCAAATGGATTATCGATTGACATATACGTAATGGATTATCGATTGATATATAACAAATGGATTATCGATTGACATATACCAAATGGATTATCGATTGACATATACCAAATGGATTATCGATTGACATATACCAAATGGATTATCGATTGACATATACCAAATGGATTATCGATTGACATATACCAAATGGATTATCGATTGACATATACCTAATGGATTATCGATTGATTTATACCTAATGGATTATCGATTGATTTATACCTAATGGATTATCGATTGACATATACCTAATGAATTATCGATTGACATATACCAAATGGATTATCGATTGACATATACCAAATGGATTATCGATTGACATATACCAAATGGATTATCGATTGACATATACCAAATGGATTATCGATTGACATATACGTAATGGATTATCGATTGACATATACCTAATGGATTATCGATTGACATATACCAAACGGATTATCGATTCATATTCCAAACCTGGAATCCAGCGTCGCTTAGCAACCGACAGCCGGCCACTTCGAGGTTGCGCAGTTGGGCGCAGCCGACAGCCAAGCCGGCTAAGCCGGCATCCGTGATGTGGCCGCAATGGGATAGGCACAGGGTGCGCAGTTCCAGACAATTAGCCCCAAGAGCTTGCATGGCTTCGTCTCTGATATTGTGGCCGCATTCGTACAGCGAGAGAACTCGAAGGCCTCGGCAACGGCGGCTGAGTTCGGCGACGCCGTGGCTAGTTATCTCGCGACAGCCGCGGAGTAGCAGGGTTGCGAGGTGGGGACAGGACTGGGCTAGGCGGGTAAGGCCATCGTCAGTGATGTTGCACCAGGACATGTCCAACTCGACTAGGCGCTCGCACCTATGCGCAATTTGTTAGTAAATAAACACATTTAGTTTAGCACAGGTATCAAGACAGAGGTGGGATTATAATATCCTTCATAAAAGGGGATTAGAGCGTCGGACTCGCGACTTGAAGGTCAGTGGTTCGATTCCCGACTCCACTGGAAAAATGTGTGTCCTTTTATCAAGACACTTAACTATGCGCTGCTTGAGTTCACCCAGCTGTTATATGGATACCAGCATTAGCTGGGATAATTGAGGGTGGGTGTAGCGTCCCCCCAGTCCATGGACTGAACAGCCGTGCGCAGCCTTCACATGCGCAGCGCAATAGCTGCGGCTGTGCTGTCGGCTGCACATCTGACCCTATATTATCGGGTGACTAGTCGGGGTGACTGGTGGCAAAAACACCAATATAGGAATCACTTTTCTGCTTACAAAATGTCATCATGTAAGCATGTCGGCTATGATTGTTGACAATATTGTATTGATTATTGGTTTTTAAAAAACCAATATGGATTCACCGTAAATGCTTATAAAGATCAATGTCCTTGTCACCAGTATCTTCGACAATAATCGCTGAATATCTCGACGATGCTGACATCGGACGGCTTTGAAAGTTCATCGTAAAGGGCAGAATCGTGAAGGATACTGGCATAGGGATAACATTCCTCTCATTAACACTTCATACGATACCAGGGATAAAAACATGCGATAGAATCAGGAGCTCACTTAGCCAAAAATTTAACTCCCTCGTCTGAAATGTTAGAAATGGAGTTCACTTTCAGGCTAATTAATTTCTGACAGCTGCGAATATGCTTGCAGGCCTCGTTAGTAAGCTTGCGACAGTCCGATAGATTCAATCGTTCCAGGTTAACGCAGTGATAGCTGAATGCGCGCATTGCCGAGTCGTTCAGATTCTGGCAGCCGCGCAAATTAAGACTGCGCAAGAATCCGCCGCATCTCTTGGCCAGGGTCTCCACCATGGCGCCAGTGATATCTTTGCCGTATTCGAATAGGCTAACATTCTGCCAGATACTCCCGTCGAATGCCAATTGGTGCCAGAATTTGCACACAAGAGAGCAGCGACAGAGTGTGACAATATCCAAATGGCTGAATATGCGAAGGATCATCTCTTTAGGTAGGCGGTCGTTGATATTTAACGGTTCAGCAACTGGAAGAAGTGGCACAGAGCCAAGTTTGCTAGTACTGCCGCTGGCGCCGTTGCTACTGCCTGGGGCGCTTCCGCTACCATTGTTATTGCCGTTGGAGTAGGCAGATAGCTGATAGCCGTTCATGACGAAATTATCACTGGAAAAGTCAATGGAATGTAGCCTAGTGGTTAGAGCGTCAGACTAGCGACTTGAAGGTCAGGGGTTCGATTCCAGACTGCATTAGAACAATGTGTCCAATGCAAGACACTTAACTATGCCATGCTTCAGTTCATCCAGCTGTTATATTAGGTACCAGCGTTAGCTGGGGCATTCTAGGGTGGGTGTGGCATCCCCCAGTCCATGGACTGAACAGCCTTCAGGTGTGCTGTGCCCTGTGGCCTGGTAGCTGTGGCTGCACATCTGACCCTGATGGGGCAAATAATTAAGTATTTTTCATACACATTGCCAGAAAGAGACATGTTTATTTTAAACTATGGCTTGGATTTAGATCAAGCTTTTATTATTGTAAACATTTTTTTCTATTTCTTCATTAATATAAAGGGACAACATTTAAATAGACTGTATGGCCTATGATTTTAAGGCATTTCCCTAAATACAAACTTAAAGAGCTATAATTCACAGGACCATAAAAGGATCTGAAATGAAAGTTAGATAATGAAAGATTTTTGTATTATTGAAAGCTACTCATCAAGGCATATTATGAATGCAAATATTTTAGGACATGAAAAATAAAATTTTTTTTAAACCATTTGTGTTTAAAATATAATGTGGGGGTGTAAGGTGTTAACATATAGCACTTTCCAGTTAAATGCACCAATTCCCTAAAAAAAAGTTGTAGCCGCAGAGAAAAGTTTTCATTTAGGATATAACTATAAGTTCATGAATCAAAAAATTACATGGTCTCTACATACAATCTCAACATTTTTTCTTCAAGCTGAACAAATATCAAGGTGCAAATAATGGGCAATGTGCTAATAATATAAGAAAGCTAGCTTATACAACAATCTCTAAGCACAACATATTTTGTATTGCTGACATAATGGTAATCTAAAGAAAAACTAGGTAAGTTGCAAAATAGAATGCGCAACACTTAGATTCAAGAAAAAGGTTCTAAAAAGATAGATAGCTACTAAAGAAGGAGTTTATCAATTATCTTTACCCAATTTTAACAAATATTGAAAACATGTCAACTCACACTTTTGAATTGAAAAGGATTGAGAAGGGTATGTTTTAGCCTAGTATTATCCAATTGTGTTAGACTATTTATGCTGAGTTGATATCACTACTGGCTGCACATGAGTGTTTTTTGAGCAGATTAAGGAAAATGATGCATGCTTTAGAAAAATCTTAACAATGCACCAGACACTGTGTGAAGATTTTCTAACTTTTCCTATACAAGTCTCTCTATTTAAGAATGGAGATAAGCATTGTTCTATATCAAAGAACAATACTAGCCAAATATTCGTGTGTGTGACACACTAGTACTATACCAACCTAGCTATATTGTTAATTATTTTGATTAATATGCCTATAATATCAATATTGTATACTAACAAATAACAATCTAAACCATGTGATTATTAGATTATACACTGTAAAGTAATGAGTTATAATTATAAATATAATAAATTATGATTAATACATAGTAATTATTTGCAATTTATTGTTTATTAATTACTTTGAATTAACTTCTTAGTAAGATTGAACTTTGATGTCTACTGATTCTCTTATTATATATATGACTACAGTAAGCATCATATGGATTTAGCATGTATGTCAAAAAATGCAAAATATTAAGTTTACAAAAATGTAATACCAAAAATGCATCAAGGTAAAAAAGATTGACATGGTAGCACATTAATTAAAAAACCTTGAAGACCCAACTATAAATAAGTTATGATATATTTCACTTTATTTATTTTTTAGCCTATCTTGTGACAAGATATAGGAGGATACAAAAGTTAAACAGTTAAGTTAGTTAATTAAGTATGTTAACACCCTTCTTAGTTAGGCCTCTATGCTGTTTGTGTAAATTGTTAGGTCATTGGGATACAAAAAACACAATTGAAGGCTAGTAGCCAATGGTTCACACATCACAACAATGAACAATGTGGTTTTGCAGATAATTGCAGCCTGTAGGCTTCCCATCCATCAGTTATAATAAAAGTGCCTTAAGTCAGATTCAAGAAGGGTGCTACTAAGTGCTCTGGGCCCTCCAGCCATGGCACAATTGACAAGTTAGCTGAAAAAAAGAATGAAAATAAATAATTTAATGCAGTAAACATTTACAAGATTAATATTTACAAAAACCACACAATATGGACTATACTTAACAATTATTTTTTTTACTAATATTGTAAGCTGTATTTAAATATTGACATAATCAAAATATCATTTTAATTTTTATGACTGATGCTACAAATTGAGATATAAAATTGGTAAGACTGCCACTTTTTAGAAAAACCTCAAAATTTCTATTGCTTCTTTTACAAAAACAACAAATGTTTATAAGTACGGGATACCTTTGTTTTGATCATGATAAGGATAATGAATAAATGTATGATATTTGCGCTGCTATAAGTATATTATTACTTTGTTGTAATTTGATATAATTATGTTTTTACACTTTTTGTTTAATAAATTAATTATCGTGGAGGAACGGGTAGTTCAAAAAACGCATTTATGGTATTTTTCAATGAAAAGTTAATTTTATAACAAAGCCCACAAATAAATATGTGTTTCTTATTTTCTGATTAGCTAGATAAAACTGTAAAATATAATTTTTTTTAACTTTTAGGCATTAACAAAAGTGCGCAGTTACTATCGTTTTGTTCTCTGTAACGCTTTCTTTGAAACTGCTGGTTAAACGTCACTAAATATTCAGCTTTCACTAAATTGGCAAACCAATTTAAGAGTTTAAGAGTAAAGAGTCTACTTAAAGAGTTTTACTGCATACGTACGTAGCATCTTTTGTACAATACTGCTAGTTTAAAATTTGCTGGATTGTTAAGCGGCTAATATATTATGAATTCAGACAAGAAAAAAACACTTGTTGCAAGCATTGTTGCTTTTCTTGAAAATGAGATAAAAGAGAATGCTGAAAAGCCAGATGCTGTTGATTTTGTTGAGGGCCTTGAAGGTATGTATTCTTTCTATGTTAATGGCATATGCAAGACATGACCCTGTATAGGACCATAGGTTAGGTTATGCTAATATTTGGGGGAAAACTGAGTAAATTTGGCCTGGTATTTATATATTTCAGTAGACTCTGCTTAACTTTATATTAGCATACTTTTTATCATATATGATTTTTGATTACTTAAGTTATGGTGTGTCATGATGTCATGAAGTCATGATGTGTCATGTGTGTACTCAGGCATGCCTATTGAATCTTTTGTTATAGGCCTATAAAAATGAAAAAGTGGGCAATAGTTATTTAACATATTCTTTTGGTAAGCAACAATAAGGAAGTAAAATATTTTTGTAAGTTTTAAGTGTGGTGTATAGTCATGGCAGTAATGCATTTTTTTCTAAATATGCCCTTATGTTGCTAAGGAAGCAAAAGTTGGCTACACTGCAACTATTTCCCAAGCCTCTAATCTCTAATCTCTACCAGTTCTTTGCCAAATATAATCTGTGCCAAATTACATTACTGGCAATGTAATTTTCCAGTAACTCTGTTAATTCTTTATATTCTCAGATTGTCAAATAGCATTGTCTTATGCACTTTATAGTTCAATTTTTTTACTCTGTTGAAAATTTCAGCTATAAATTGTTATTTTAAATTTTTGCTGTTCTACCTGCATCTAAAAAGAAATAAGCCTAGCATAATAATTTTGTTGTTGGACCATCCTAAGTGGCAAAATTAGATATTCTCATTCCTGTGCAAGCCATTGCACCAAGCAGACTATGGTCTATATTGGGGACACAATGACTTTGTATAATATAGATTTGTTGTAGTTATTGCAACAATAATGAAATAGGTTTTTCTATGTATTTTTTAACTGATTATGTATTTTGTTGAAATAATACAATGATTGACCTTTTTCTTGAACAAATATTTTAGGCCTTGCATAGTGAAAGTAGAAATGGAAAAAATCCAACAAGCTTAGAAGGATTAAAAATGTGCTCTTAACCTTAAAGACATTTGATTGAGCAGCTAATTATATATATTAGATAGGATAGTAGATACCTTTTTTATTTCTTTTGTAGATATTTTGCTTACTAATGTTTTGCAATGAAGATTATTTACTTCACATTTAGGAAGTCTTACAAATAAAAAGACTTATCACAAACTTCATGTATAAATCTCTAGTTTCCCAAACCAAAAATTCTTTGGCATTTATTATTTAAACAAGAAATTGTCCTAATACCATTTTTTCATTGAAATTAGATGCCAAATGAGAAGGTATTAAGTGCTATAGAACAACAACAACAACAACAAAGGACGACAACCCAAGGCCGAAGCCAGAGGGGCTGCCGTCAAAAGGCACGCGCAAGAGCAGAGTGGCGCAGAATTGTCAGTCCACGAGGGTCAGAGATCTCAGCGTCAGTCAATAGCAGTTCAGGATAGCGTAGCGCCCTCGCCTGACCACGCCGCCAGGGCCCCTGCAGGGAAAGCAGCAGCACGTCCTGCAGTGGCTCGGGGCAGCGCTGCTCCGCACGGATGACGTGGCCAGCCAGCTGCAGGCGCCTGATGCGCAGCAGCTGACTTGGCCGGCAGAGCTGGGCCCGGCGATAGAGCTCATCGTTGCTGGTGTTGGTGACGGCAGTCAGCGAATAGTGGACGCCGAAGGCGGCTCGCAGGAGTCCGGCGTGGGCGGCATCGAGTTGCTTCTCCTGTGTGCCGTTCAGAGTCCACGTTTGAGCGTTGTAGAGAAAGACGGTCTCTATGACGGCTTGAAACAACCGCCCTCTCAGCCGATCCGGCAGCGTGGGGCACTGCAGGACAGTCCGCAGGGTGCGAAAGGCTGCCCAGGCAAGCGCCCTGCGTCGCGCCATGTCGTCCAGGATGTCGGGCACTTGACCGCCGAGATAGATGAAGGTCTCGCAGCGCGGCAGCAATGCCGCTTGCCCATTTACGCTGTGGCAGAGGATCTCGCCGTTGAGGTCATTTGGGACGGTCAGCACCATTGTTTTCTTGGTGTTCACGGACAGCCCGACCATTGCCGCCGCCGCAGTCAGCTTGTCCAGCAGATGCTGAGCACCTTCGATTGAGCTGGACAGCAGCGCCAGGTCGTCCGCGTACGCCAGGACAGAGAGTCGTCTTTCGGGGTGTCGGCTGCTTGTCCTGCGACAGAGCAGAAAGCCGTTGGCGTCGTCAGGGAGGCCAGTGCGCAGCACCCAGTCCAGGACCAGGACGAACAGAAAGGGGGCGAGTGTGTCGCCCTGCAGCACACCGGAGGTCGTGTCGAAGAAATCGGATAGGCCGTCCGGCGTCACAACTGCCGCCCTGGTCTCCTGGTACAGGGCCATCACAGCCGTTACCAGCTGCTCAGGCACATGGTACGCGCGCAGGATCTTCGGGATGACCCGTCTCGACACCGAGTCGAAGGCCTTTAGAAAATCCACGAAGATGCAGATGACCGCCGACTGGTGGATACGGGTCTCTTCTAAAATGCGGCGCAAAGCGAGAATCTGATTCACCGTGCCCCTACCTGGCCGGAAGCCGTTTTGCTCTCGCCGGAGGAACGGGTCCAACACAGGTTGCAGCCGCGTCAGCAGCACCCTGTTGTACAGCTTCGCGGCGCAGGACATTAGGGATATTCCGCGATGCTCTTCGACCTTGACAGTTCCGGGCTTCTTCGGGATCCCGACGATGTGCGCCGTCCGCCATTCAGCGGGGGCGGGACCTCCCGCCAGCACGCAGTTCATCACTTGCGTGACTTCTTGCGCCACCAGCGGGAGGCGCAACACTTCGACAGGCACGTCATCGGGTCCGGTGGCTTTGCCGCCCGGTGTCTTCTTAGCGAGCAGAAGCACCTCGTCAATGGTGATAGGACTGGTGTTGAAAGAGCTTTCTTCTGGCAGTGCGACCTCTGCGGGCAGTGACATGTCGTCTCTTGGCGGCGGTGGAGACGCGTTAACGATGCCAGAGAAAAAGGCTTTTAGTTCGTTTCGCCTCTCTTCGGGCGTGTCACCAGACAGGTTCAGCGTACTGCGCCGTTTACGGCCTGTCAATTGGTTTACAACAGACCAAACAGCACGGGGCTTCTTGTCGGGGCCGGCGTCAGTAATTTCTTGAATTGCGGCCTCAACAGCGGCGCGTTGCCGGGCCTTAAAAACCTCTGCTAAGGCTTTCTCAGCTTCCTCCGCAGGCTGTCCGCTCCTCCGCAGTCTTTCCACAGTTTGCCGGGCCTGTCGCAGCGCCTCGTCGTTTTGCCATACAGGCTGACCGCTTGCTACTGGTTTCACCAGAGGCAGCGTTTTAGTAGCGGCAGCCTGGACAGCGCTGCTGACGTCCGAGTATTTGGCAGGTGCTGCTGGTTCCGGTCGTTTGTCTAGCGCGTCGGCAAAGGCCAGGCAGAAACGGCCTCTTGTGCTTGGGTCGCGCAAGGCGCGGAAAAAGCGCTTTGGCTGCCGCTTCGGTGGTCGGTATAGTGGGTGCCTAAGGCGCAGTTCACAGTAAAGCAGTCTATGGTCAGACCGAATTGCCAAAGGTGCCACCGTGTCGCAGTTGACTGCACGGCGCCGTTCCCGCCAGCGGATTAGAATGTGGTCCAGCTGTGCGAGTCTTTTTGTGGCAAACTTTCCACTGGCGTTCCGGGTCGGGCGCTTGCATCCAGTGAACGTTGCCAGTCTCACAGCTGGTTTCCTAAAGAGAGTGTTCGCTGAGACCAGATCGTGCCGGTCCACGAAATCCATTAGTGCATCGGTGTTGTTGTTTTCGCGCGGGGTGACAAAGAGAGCTCGTTCAGATTTTCGCATAACAGCGTTGAGGTCTCCAAGCACCAGCACTGAGTCACGCTGAGCAACCGCCTCCAGTTGCGCCGAGAGGAACTCCAGAAATTGACGGTGCTCCGTCGGGTGCGCAGCTGTGGGTGCATAGGCACAGAATAAGTGAATATTACGGGTGCGGAGACGAAGGTCGACTCGTAGTAGTCTTGGCGATAAGCTTTCGCATCGAAAACATTTCTGTAGCCGTGGGCTGGTGAGGACACCAACTCCTCCTCGGCCTTTTGCGTCTGCTGAAGTGAACTGAAGGAGCCAGCCGCCACCGAGGTGCTCCTGATGGAGCCCAGGATCGGTTTTAATAGATAGCTCCTGCAGCATTACAATGTCTAGTTGCAGATCGGTAGCTAATTTTGCCAGTAGATGTTGCCTCCAACCTGCTCGCAGAGTCCGGCAGTTCCAAGTCGCGACTCTTAGTTGTTGTTTCTGTTTATGCGGCGTGCAATTTGGTTCAGCTTGGATCCGTTGGTTGTGGACCTCTAGGTCCCCGGCGCCACCCGGAGGAACCGTACCACTGCGCATAGAGGTTCTGCCAGCAGTGCGACGCTCGCGGGCACGGTGTCGGCCACGGCAGTTTCGCTCGCGGCGTCGTTCAATACGCCGACGCACACTGCGTTGTCCTCGTCTGCAGGGTGGTGTGCCGCTATAGAAGAAATGCCAACTGTACCAGATACTTGCATTGGTTGTCAATCATTTTTGACCTAGGCTTATCTTATGTAGTTACTTTGACACCTATATCTATTCCATTTAAGAAACTTGAAAAAAACCCTAAAATTTTAAGCAGAATAATGGGAATTGTAGTATGAACTACACTTTATAATTAAATGGGTAATCTAGTCTAAGTTATATTGTATTGAAAGCTTTTTGTCAAGAACAATTGCAACTAAAAAAACAAAAAATCCACCTGAAATTTACACAAAATATGGGATAATAAACACTATTGCAGATTTAGTAAAAAATTGTAACCAGGATATTATGTAATATTGTAATCTCCCTAAAACAGATTCTAAGCTTATAATAGCTTTTTAAAAATTTGGAAATTTTATAAAAGCTGAAAGCATGTGACTATAGAACTTCTAAAACAACTCAAAAAAAGCAACCCTTTATTAGTCCACCTTTATTCTCACAGACATATTCAATGTGTCATATTCAAGCCTCTACTCTATTGTTAGTAGTTATTAATGTGCTTCAACCTTCTATTGAAATTGCGCAGTGTCAGTGCAGTGCATTCGTTCATCATTCGACTTGTCGTCCATCGATCTCGATCGAGTTCCGGATCTAATCGAGACCTTCTCAGCCGGCTGTCAATCATTGAACTGCTCCGACGCCGCTATAAAACGCGAAATCACTGCAGAGGACAAGATTCAAGCTGAGAAACTCAAAGCCGACGGCAATAAATTCATTAGCGAGAACAAATTCTTAGAAGCTGTCAACGCCTACACCCAGGCCATAGACAAAGATCCTTACAATGCGGTTTATTACGGCAATCGAGCCGCAGCTTACTCTAAGCTGAACGATCACGCCGCTGCTATACGGGACTGCGAACGGGCTCTACAGAATGACCCCGCCTATTCGAAAGCCTACGGCCGTATGGGCTTCGCCTACGCTGCCCAGAAGAATCATGCTAAAGCTGTGGAGTGCTACGAGAAGGCTCTTAGCCTGGAGCCCGATAATGCGTCCTATAGGCAAAACCTGGATACAGCTAGGGCCTCGCTGCCTGCTGAAGTATGTTCCTCTTGTACCTGACCCCGCACCTTCAAAGTGGCCATTCTCCCCATCGACCGAGTCGCCATTCTTCCCCCCACTGAATAGCCATTCTCCCCCTCTGCCAAGCCACCATTCTCCACCCTAAAAAGTCGCCATTCTCCACCCAAAAAAGTCGCCATTCTCCACCCTAAGAGTCGCCATTCTCCACCCTAAGAGTCGCCATTCTCCACCCTAAGAGTCGCCATTCTCCACCCTAAGAGTCGCCATTCTCCACCCTAAGAGTCACCATTCTCCACCCTAAGAGTCGCCATTCTCCACCCTAAGAGTCGCCATTCTCCACCCTAAGAGTCGCCATTCTCCACTCTAAGAGTCGCCATTCTCCATACTAAGAGTCGCCATTCTCCACCCTAAGAGTCGCCATTCTCCACCCTAAGAGTCGCCATTCTCCACCCTAAGAGTCGCCATTCTCCATACTAAGAGTCGCCATTCTCCACCCTAAGAGTCGCCATTCTCCACCCTAAAAAGTCGCCATTCTCCACCCTAAAAAGTCGCCATTCGCCACCCTAAAAAGTCGCCATTCTCCACCCTAAAAAGTCGCCATTCGCCACCCTAAAAAGTCGCCATTCTTCACTTAACGGGGTTGCCATTTCCACCCTCTAAAGTCGGCATTCTCCAGCTTAAGGAGTCGGCATTCTCCCCTCGCTGTATTTCCATTTGCTGATAATATTCCAGCCAAGCGCCGGATTCCCAGGCTTTCCCGGCGTTGGCGGTCGCGGCGGCGGCGCCGGCGGCCTAGACTTCATGTCGCTATTGAACAATCCCCAGATGATGCAGATGGCCTCGCAGATGATGCAGTCGCCGCATGTGCAACAGATGGTTGCCAACATGATGGGCGGCTTCGGTGGCGGCGCCGGCGCCGGCGGACCAAATATTGGTGCAGTCGGCGAATCTTCGATCGAGTCGGCTTCGACTGGTGGATCATCGAATCAGCAGCCGCAGCCGTCTGAGTCGGCAGCTCCGCCGCCGGCGCCAAACATGGAGGATCTGCTTCGCTTGGGCCAGCAATTCGCCAGCCAGATGCAGGCAGCCAATCCCGACCTTGTGGCTTCGCTGCGTCAGGAATTTCAGCAGGGCGGCGCTGGCGGAGGCAGCGGTAGCGACGATCATCAGAATCCGCCGCCTGAAAACCAATGAACCAATCATATTTGTCTGCTTCGTTAAATAGGGGGAAATAATAACAATGATAAGCTGGAGAATTCTGTTTTTTATGTTCAGTTAGTTATTCAATCTTATTTATTCTTGGTAATGTCAACTGATGCCGGTGTTAAACTTCTTGTGTCCTTTTGTTCGGTTATTTTTTTATTACTTTACACTTGGTTACAAATCAACAGACAGTTTTAGATAGGTTTGGAGCAACAATTTTACTCTCCGTCACTGCTTGGTTGGCTTACTATTTTTAGATCCTCGTGATGGGAGTACGATATGATAGTAGTTATTATTGTGGGTAATCGTTCACGATTCTGGATAATCTTAGACGATTCTGGATAATCTTAGACAATTCTGGAGAATCTTAGACAATTCTGGATAATCTTAGACAATTCTGGATAATCTTAGACAATTCTGGATAATCTTAGACAATTCTGGATAATCTTTGACAATTCTGGATAACATTAGACACTGCCGGATAATCTTAGACAATGCCGGATAATCTTAGACAATTCTGGATAATCTTAGACAATTCTGGATAATCTTAGACAATTCTGGATAATCTTAGACAATGCTGGATAATCTTAGACAATTCTGGAGAATCTTAGACAATTCTGGATAATCTTAGACAATTCTGGATAATCTTAGACAGTTATCTATCTTGTGTCGCAGAAGTTTACAAAGCGTCTTTATGTTAAAATATAAGATGTTAAAACTCAAAGTTCCTTTTCGTGTTTGCAGCTGTTGTGCTAACACTCTGATTATATTAAAAAACGACAAGTTGTAATCATTAAATCCATGGCTAGTTAGCTCTTTGCCAGTAATTAAAAAAATACATCATTTTTCGGAACAAGGGTTTATATATCAACAACTGCTTGCCTGCTATGCTGCTACTACTAATATGTAATGGTCATTGTTATTATTTTGTATAAGCTGTTTAGTTTGTAAACTATAGTTGTGTCGCTAAAGATAGATTTTGAACGAATTTATATTTTATACAATATCGAATAAACTAAACTGGATTTGGTTTATGGAAAAACAAATAGCTTTGTATTTTGTTTATGGTTGAATAAACAGCTTTAGACTGCGCTTATTTAAGGCATAATGAACAGCTTCAGATTGGGTTTATTGTTGAATAAACTGCTTCAGATTGGGTTTATGGTAGAGCAAACAGCTTCAGATTGGGTTTATGGTAGAATTAACAGCTTCAGATTGGGTTTATGGTAGAACAAACTGCTTCAGATTGGGTTTATGGTAGAACAAACAGCTTCAGATTGGGTTTATGGTAGAATTAACAGCTTCAGATTGGGTTTATGGTAGAACAAACTGCTTCAGATTGGGTTTATGGTAGAACAAACAGCTTCAGATTGGGTTTATGGTAGAGCAAACAGCTTCAGATTGGGTTTATGGTAGAGCAAACAGCTTCCGATTGGGTTTATGTTAGAATTAATAGCTTTAGATTGGGTTTATGTTAGAATTAACAGCTTCAATTACCTTTAATTGCCAATTAGATTTGAATATTTTCACTTTGTTTAATTGTTATTTTACCAAATATTTAAACAACTGCATTTTCAGCATCGAAACGCTGTGATAAGGATTTTCATGTAACTGACAAAAACACACAATAAGCGAATCTACGAAAACAGGCAGAATGTACACTCTTCTAAGCGGCCTGTACCGCTATTACACACAGAAGGAGAAATACAGCGCACTGATACTTGGACTGGATAATGCGGGGAAAACGGTAAGTTATAAACGATTTCCTTCGCGATAATTCCAGTTTAACGATTTTATTGCTATTTTTATATCGAAATAATTTCAGACATATTTGGAACAGATTAAAACCCAATTTAAGAAGAATTACACTAGCATTAATCTGAATAAGATTACGACAACAGTTGGATTAAATAGTAAGTGTGTTTTCTTTCTAAATGTATTTTAAATAGTAAAGAGGTCAGGAAATCTAATCTTCTGTTAGTTAACGTGTTGCGATATTTAAAAAATCTAATATTTCTACTGTCAGTAGTCTAACGGAAACGTATTGTCAAATTTAATTTTCAGTTGGCGATATAAAAATCGCCGGCGTCCAGTTAAACTTCTGGGATCTCGGCGGTCAAGAGGAGCTGCAGTCTTTGTGGGACAAGTATTACGCCGAGTCGCACGCCGTGATTTTTGTGATTGACAGCTCCGATAGAGAACGCATGGAGGAGTCTAAACAGGCGCTTGGTTAGTAGACCTTCTGTATTGAATTTTATCAACTGAGTCGGAAACAATATGTAGTCCAAGGGTACTAGGTAGTGTAGTAGTAGCGCTGCCACCAGGCCGTCAGCACTTCTGCCTTCGGTGAGGTGAAGGATCCTTGGCCCGAAAGATATGAAGTCACGAAGTCTTGAGAAGCGCACACCGTGCAGAGTTCCAGGCGCAATTAAAGGCTGTCAGAGTCCTGCGTAGCTCGGGTGGTGGTGGGAGGCTAAGTTAACTTCGGGACTTAGCCAGAACTGAGCTTGCCAGCAGTCACACGCAGAGACTGAAGCGAGGAACTTGGACTCTGATGGCACTGTATACATAATGGAGACTCCCTTTGAGGACCAGAGGAGCGGAGCTTCTTTTATAGGCAAGGGCCTCCCATAAGGTCAGTGCAGAGTTAGAAAACACGTGATGGAATCACGTGGTTTCTAAAATTAGCAACTGACGTCAGTGGCGCCAGGAACGTCACTCCTACGTAGGCTCCTGTCTCATAATCAAAGCCCAAAGTGCAGTAAACATGTTTACGTGCACTTTAAAAGACAAAGAGAGGCCACTCACGTGAGGAGAATCACGTGCTGACTGAGGGCAGACAAGCACACACAAAGAAAAGGGACGGGAAACAGTGAAGCCAGCGCGGGACAAAGAGGCGATGACTCATCCCTGGCGGGGAGAGACATCACACTCAAAGTGCAGACGCGGCCGGGGAAGGGCAGGGCAGAGAGGGACAGACCGGACAGCGCCAGAGAGGGCGGGCTCAATGCCAGCAAACGGGGCACCTAAGCTACCTTGCAGGTGTGGGGCTACTGACAGCTAGTGAGACACCAATCGGCCCCTTAAGCAGTGGCTCACTACACTAAAACAAACTTGGCATTGCAGAGAAGGTCGTCTCCAGCGAATCATTAGCCGGTGTTCCTCTTCTGCTCCTGGCCAATAAGCAGGATCTAGACGGCTGCCTGACTGCCGAAGAAGTCAAAGAGATCTTTTCAACTGTGTCGCCCAGTGTGGGCCAACGCGATTGCCTATTCCGCGGCGTGTCGGCATTAAAAGGCACCGGAGTCGATCAGGGCATTCATTGGCTAGTGGAGCGAGTGAAACGATTGGCCGATCGAAGACCGCCAGCCTTTGGCAACGATTGAATTCATTCATTCATTTCTAGGCTCACTGTGCATTCCGTTCTGTTTTAATCTAGTTTAAAAAAATGATTTTTTCGATACATATCGTATGGTTTGTTGATTCAATAAAGCAGCACAATGGGGTTGGAAAGAATTCTTATTTTTTATTTTGATTGTTAAAAATTCAAATTCAATTAGACCAGAATATACAATCAGTGAGTGGCACAGCTGTTGTTCAGTCCATGGACTGGTTGGGCTGTTTGTATCTTAAACCAATTTAACAGCCTTTTTTGCTGATGATAAATTTTCTTTGATAACGACAGAAATTTTCCTTTGATTTAAATGTCCGAAGCTCTAATTGCTTGGCTACAACATCTCAGAGAACTCAGAGATCACAACTTTCTCGTCGCATCCACACTGGCTATTATGCATGCTTATCTCTTTGTGGTTTGTTCATTTCTCTTTCGATTGTATTTGCATGCACTAGTTGCTTTTTTGCATTGTATTGGTTTGTGTCTTATACTATATTGCTACTATGAGTAGACTGTGTGGGCTAAACGCTGTATAAACTTGCTTAATCATGAATTATTTTGACATTTTGTTATAGATTCTCAATGTTAAATATACAGAGATAAAAATGAGTGTAGACTTATACAGGCAATATTAAAGCCAGCTGTAAATGTTGATGTGTAATCTAATTTAGGGTTAAATAAGGTTTACATCGCAACTTTACATCGCGATTTCTCTTATTTATATTATTTTAGAAACATACTTTCTTGTTATTTTATCTAGCAAGCTGCGGCTAACAGAATTACTTATCAGAATCTTCATTTTAATATATTTTTAGACACGACAATAAGCAGCACGAAATCCCAATTATCATGTTAGCAGACACCTTAAAACCAAGCCTTAAAACCAAGGCACTGTCTAACAGCTAAGCACTGTCTAACAGCTAGGCACTGTCTAACAGCTAGGCACTGTCTAACAGCTAGGCACTGTCTAACAGCTAGGCAGTGTCTAACAGCTAGTCACTGTCTAACAGCTAAGCACTGTCTAACAGCTAAGCACTGTCTAACAGCTAGGCACTGTCTAACAGCTAGGCACTGTCTAACAGCTAGGCACTGTCTAACAGCTAGGCACTGTCTAACAGCTAGGCACTGTCTAACAGCTAGGCACTGTCTAACAGCTAGGCACTGTCTAACAGCTAGGCACTGTCTAACAGCTAGGCACTGTCTAACAGCTAGTCACTGTCTAACAGCTAGGCACTGTCTAACAGCTAGGCACTGTCTAACAGCTAGGCACTGTCTAACAGCTAGGCACTGTCTAACAGCTAGGCACTATCTAACAGCTAGGCACTGTCTAACAGCTAGGCACTGTCTAACAGCTAAGCACTGTCTCACAGCTAGTCACTGTCTAACAGCTAGGCACTGTCTAACAGCTAGGCACTGTCTAACAGCTAGTCACTGTCTAACAGCTAGGCACTGTCTAACAGCTAAGCACTGTCTAACAGCTAGTCACTGTCTAACAGCTAGGCACTGTCTAACAGCTAGGCACTGTCTAACAGCTAGGCACTGTCTAACAGCTAGTCACTGTCTAACAGCTAGGCACTGTCTAACAGCTAGGCACTGTCTAACAGCTAAGCACTGTCTAACAGCTAAGCACTGTCTAACAGCTAGTCACTGTCTAACAGCTAGGCACTGTTTAACAGCTAGGCACTGTCTAACAGCTAGTCACTGTCTAACAGCTAGTCACTGTCTAACAGCTAGTCACTATCAGGCCATGCCAAAATTGAATAAATACACACTTCAGCATCCGCAGCACTCGTTGCCGCCTGAAGCTGCATCAGCAGCAGCAGCCGCTGCTGCTGAAGGTCCTTGGCCTGGACACCTTCTAGGTCGCAGCGGTCTATGGCTATTGTCTATTCAACAGTCCGAAAATTGTTTCCGATTTGATCGACACCAGCCAGGAGTTGTCGGCGCCAGCGACAGTGTGATTGTTCCCTTTGCCGATGTGTCCGGCGTTGATCTGACCGATGATGGAACGAGACGGAATCGCTATCTGTGCTTGTGTCGCTATTCAAGACGAATTCGCAGATCTTTTTCTGCCGTTCTTCCTGGCAAGTCGGCGGACACTGCTCAACATCGTCCAGCTTCTCGCCGGCGCAGTGTTGTGCTGTTTTTGCCCAGCGCACTAGTTTGCGACGGCACGCCAGACGACAGCAATGACGCTCTAGCTGATATTGTTGGCGAGCTGACCTACGATTCGCTGAACGCTGCTAAGGAGGTAAACGAATTCTAGGCAATTCTTTATACTCGTAACAACCAGACTGCTCCGAATGTACCTTAGTATAATCTAGAGGTTGCCTAAAATCTAAAATCACAGCTCACAGACAATCTCCTCAGACACAGAAGCTGCAGTTTCATTCTACGAGACTACGAGTAATAAGTGTTTAGTCTACATTTTAAACAGACTTTATGGATATTCCATGGAAATTCCATAGAAATTCCACGGAAATTCCATAAACTGCCCGCCGAATTTAAAACGTCGTTATAAACTAGGCAGATACAAGTCTTATGGCAGGGGTCTATAGCATGAAATCTGCTAGCTGAAGTTTGATGGCGATGAGAAAGTCAGGGTGGATGTACACACTTGTGTGCGTGTGTTCTCAGGAGTCAGCAAAATGGTCAGAATTGCCTCCTCGCTGGCTGCGGGTCTAGTGTCACCAAATGATGCGCCATTGCCGCAGCTCTCCTGCAATTATCATTGTAATATTATTATATAGAAGTCCTACTATCCTGTACTGTACTCAGACATGTCTTCTTGCTCTACGTCGAAGCCTCTATCGGTCACAACCATACGACGACGTCGTCAGTAGCATCGACTACCTGGCAGCTCAAGAGAACTGGTCTAAACCGGTTCTAGCTCTGGCCAATCCGGTCAGCGGCAAGGGTCGCGCGGTGGCGCTGTTTCGCACCCTGATTGGGCCGATGCTGCGAGAAGCGGACTGGGCCTACCAGCTTGTGGAGACGGAGTATGCCGGCCACGCCAGGTGCTTATTGTCAGAATTTAGTTGCCATGTGGGGACAGCAGTTGCGGTAACTCCAAAGCCTCCAGAATAACTGGAGCGTTTAGATTCACGGTCTACTAGGCATCAGCTGATTTAAAACTAGCAAAAACTGAATTCAGATTAACTTTAGATAATCTGACTTTTCACAGAAAATATCCTAGTATTTTTCTGGAAATCCCCTAAAACTCCCTTGAAAATATCCTGAAATTCCCCATAAGAACATCCTTTTTTTCTCAGACAGTATCCTGAAATTCCTCTGAAGTTATCGGGAATTCCTCTGAAGATATCCTGAAACTACTCTGAAGGTATCCTGAAATTCCTCTGAAGTTATCGGGGAAATCCTCTGAAGGTATCCTGAAACTACCCTGAAGGTATCCTGAAATTCCTCTGAAGGTAACCTGAAACTACTCTGAAGGTATCCTGAAATTCCTCTGAAGTTATCGGGGAAATCCTCTGAAGGTATCCTGAAACTACCCTGAAGGTATCCTGAAATTCCTCTGAAGGTAACCTGAAACTACTCTGAAGGTATCCTGAAATTCCTCTGAAGGTAACCTGAAACTACTCTGAAGGTATCCTGAAATTCCTCTGAAGGTATCCTGAAATTCCTCTGAAGGTATCCTGAAATCCTCTGAAGGTATCCTGAAATCCTCTGAAGGTATCCTGAAATTCCTGTGAAGGTATCCTGAAATTCCACTGAAGGTATCCTGAAATTCCACTGAAGGTATCCTGAAATTCCACTGAAGGTATCCTGAAATTCCTGTGAAGGTATCCTGAAATGCCTCTGAAAGTTTCCTGAAATGCCTCTGAAAGTTTCCTGAAATTCCTCTGAAGGTATCCTGAAATTCCTCTTAAGGTATCCTGAAATTCTTTAGAAAGTATCCTGAAATTCTTTAGAAAGTATCCTGAAATCCTCTGAAGGTATCCTGAAATCCTCTGAAGGTATCCTGAAATTCCTCTGAAGGTATCCTGAAATTCTTTAGAAAGTATCCTGAAATTCCTCTGAAGGTATCCTGAAATGCCTCTGAAGGTATCCTGAAATTCCTGTGAAGGTATCCTGAAATTTCACTGAAGGTATCCTGAAATTCCAATGAAGGTATCCTGAAATTCCACTGAAGGTATCCTGAAATTCCTGTGAAGGTATCCTGAAATGCCTCTGAAAGTTTCCTGAAATGCCTCTGAAAGTTTCCTGAAATGCCTCTGAAAGTTTCCTGAAAGCCTCATAAAAGTAATTAAAAAATGTGACCTGCATATCTTCCTACAATAGACTGAAAATCTTATAATAAGTCCCATAAACCAAAAAATCGCAGACATATATACCAGAATCAATTCCCTAAATAACCGGAGGGTTATTCTGAAAATATTATCATCGCATGTGTACCAAATTTGATGATGAGGTTTAATCTGCTCCCATTCTGCAGATCCCTAGTCAGGGACAACAACAGTCTGGTCGCCTATCGGTTTATTCTAGCGGTCGGCGGTGACGGGATAATCCACGAAATTCTCAACGGCTTAGTTGATCGGTTCTACTACTGTAGAGACGACAGCTTAGGCGAGGGCGACAGTTTGGCTACACTGATGCGCCGATTACCTTTAGCCTGCGTTCCTGCCGGCAGCGGCAACGGACTGGCCGCTTCGCTGGCCTTTGCCAATGGCGACAGGTGACAGACTGGGGTGATGGGAGGGACTTGGGTGATGGGAACAGACTGGGGTGATGGGAGAGACTGGGGTGATGGGAACAGACTGGGGTGTTGGGAACAGATTGGGGTGATGGGAGAGACTGGGTGATGGGAACAGACTGGGGTGATGGGAGAGACTGGGGTGATGGGAGAGACTGGGGTGATGGGAACAGACTGGGGTAATGGGAGAGACTGGGTGATGGGAACAGACTGGGGTGATGGGAGAGACTGGGTGATGGAGACAGACTGGGGTGATGGGAGAGACTGGGGTGATGGGAACAGACTGGGGTGATGGGAACAGACTGGGGTGATGGGAGAGACTGGGTGATGGGAGAGACTGGGGTGATGGGAACAGACTGGGGTGATGGGAGAGACTGGGGTGATGGGAACAGACTGGGTGATGGGAACAGACTGGGGTGATGGGAACAGACTGGGGTGATGGGAACAGACTGGGGTGATGGGAACAGACTGGGGTGATGGGAGAGACTGGGGTGATGGGAACAGACTGGGGTGATGGGAACAGACTGGGGTGATGGGAACAGACTGGGGTGATGGGAACAGACTGGGGTGATGGGAACAGACTGGGGTGATGGGAACAGACTGGGGTGATGGGAACAGACTGGGGTGATGGGAACAGACTGGGGTGATGGGAACAGACTGGGGTGATGGGAACAGACTGGGGTGATGGGAACAGACTGGGGTGATGGGAACAGACTGGGGTGATGGGAGAGACTGGGTGATGGGAGAGACTGGGGTGATGGGAACAGACTGGGGTGATGGGAGAGACTGGGGTGACGGGAAAAATGTAGATAATGGGATGATAAAACTGCTATATAAAAAGTCGCGCCCCAATCCGCAGAATTAATTCATCAGCCGATAGATTTCTAACAACTTGCACTTTCAACCTAACCAAATCGATTCCGCAATCCATGGATCTTGCATTCGTAGAGCTAGCTGACTCCGGGCAGAATGCCAGCTCGAGTGGCTCACGCCAGTTGGTGTCATTCCTGACACCTGTTAACTACGGCTTCCTGGCCAAGATTGACTTCGTCAGCGAGCGCTGGCGTCGCTGCCTAGGCGGGGCCAGGTTCGCCGCAGACTTTGTTGCTAGGCTGGCCTCGCCAACCCGCCTGCCAGTCTGTCGAGCTAGGCTGGCTTATCTGCCGCCTGAGGCTGCTGATAGAGGGGCTCGCTACTGTAGGACTGGTGAGAAATATTCTCATTGGCTTGATTCGTTTTGGCCTACTCTCTGTCCATTCCGCTGAATATGGTTCGCAGGCTCACACTAACACTAGTGCGCACATCTCCTAGGATTTTTAATTGTCAGGTAGTGCACACTTTCCTCCAATAATTATCCTCTTCCCCTTTCTCGTCCTCTTCCCCTTTCTCGTCCTCTTCCCCTTTCTCATCCTCTTCCCCTTTCTCATCCTCTTCCCCTTTCTCATCCTCTTCCCCTTTCTCATCGTCTTCCCTTTTCTCATCCTCTTCCCCTTCTCATCCGCTTCCCCTTCTCATCCTCTTCCCCTTCTCATCCTCTTCCCCTTCTCATCCTCTTCCCCTTCTCATCCGCTTCCCCTTCTCATCCTCTTCCCCTTCTCATCCTCTTCCCCTTCTCATCCGCTTCCCCTTCTCATCCTCTTCCCCTTCTCATCCTCTTCCCCTTCTCATCCGCTTCCCCTTCTCATCCTCTTCCCCTTCTCATCCGCTTCCCTTCTAATCCGCTTCCCTTCTCGTCTTCTCCCTTTGTCACCCTCACCTCATCTTCGCATTCCAGCAATGGCCTCTTCTAGTAGCAACCCTGAAAGCGTGAAATCAGTCGGCCTGCGCAGCCTCTGTCGCTACCTGCCGCCAGACATCAACGACCCCGAATTCTGGGATTCCGCCGCTTCAGCAGCCGCAGGTTGGGTAACCTTGGAAGCGGACTATCTATTCGTGATGGTGGCACTGATGTCGCACATGGCTGCTGACATGCACTATGCTCCAGGCTGCCAATTGAATGACGGCCAGCTGTGGGTGACCTGGGTTGAAGCCGGAGTGGGCCGGGCTGAGCTGGCTCGCATGTTTCTCAGCCTGGAGGCCGGGCAGCACGTCAGGTGCGCTTCGTTTCACCGCCGACCGGCTGTGGCGTTTCGGCTGCTCCCGCTGACTCCAGACTGGATGGGAGTCGACGGGGAGAGAGTCGACTGTGGATTGGTGCAGGGAGAGGTGCTGCCCGGATTGGGCTGCGTCATGGCTCCGAGGATTCATTGAGATTCGACACAGTCTAGGGGTGAGATTTTAGAGATTCGACACAGTCTATGGGTGAGATTTTGAGTGATTCGACAGTCTAGGTGTGAGATTTTAGAGATTCGACACAGTCTAGGTGTGAGATTTTAGAGATTCGACACAGTCTAGGTGTGAGATTGTTTTAGATTTGACACAGTCTAGGGTGAGATTTTTTGAGATTCGACACTGTCTAGGTGTGACATTTTTTTAGATTCGACGCAGTCTAGGTGTGACATTTTTTTAGATTCGACGCAGTCTAGGGGTGAGATTTTTTGAGATTTGACACAGTCTAGGGGTGAGATTTTTAGAGATTTGACACAGTCTAGGGTGAGATTTTTAGAGATTTGGCACAGTCTAGGGTGAGATTTTTTGAGTTCGACACAGTGTAGGGGTGAGATTTTTTTAGATTCGACGTAGTCTAGGTGTGAGATTTTTTTAGATTCGACGCAGTCTAGGGGTGAGATTTTTAGAGATTTGACACAGTCTAGGGGTGAGATTTTTCAGAGATTCGACACAGTCTAGGTGTGAGATTTTTAGAGATTCGACACAGTCTAGGGTGAGATTTTTTGAGATTTGACACTGTCTAGGTGTGAGATTTTTAGAGATTTGACACAGTCTAGGGTGAGATTTTTTTAGATTCGACGCAGTCTAGGGGTGAGATTTTTAGAGATTTGACACAGTCTAGGGGTGAGATTTTTAGAGATTTGACACAGTCTAGGGTGAGATTTTTTGAGATTTGACACAGTCTAGGGTGAGATTTTTTGAGATTCGACACAGTCTAGGTGTGAGATTTTTTGAGATTCGACAGTCTAGGGGTGAGATTTTTCATAGATTCGACACCGTCTAGGTGTGAGACTTTTTAGAGATTTGACACTGTCTAGGTGTGAGATTTTATGAGAATAAGGCGGAATGTAAGCATAAAAAAATTGAGAGATTCGATTGAAATGAGGGTGTGAGATTTTAGATATTGGCAAAGTCATGAGTGAGATTTTAATCTCGCAAAGTATAATGCAGTTTAATCTTTCAATCCTGCAGACTCCTAGGATTTGATTAACTCATCACTGAAATATTTCGTTGTCCTTAATTTCTACTTGCCATGCGAGTTTATCTAAATCCATATACTTCTTTGTCTGTTCTCTTCAAATATAGTAATTGCTTTGTCCAACTTCAAAAGATCAGAAAGTTGTATTATTTCTTCTTTTTACCGTTGTTGCTGATCTAAATCAAGAACCTCTGTTTTTGTTGATTGACAAATATCAATCATTTTTATCATTTATCAACCATCATATTTGATTTTATAACTCGCTATCCATATTCATAAAATATTACCATGAATAACATTTTATCATTACCATTTCATTAATAAATGTTCGATAATAGTTGTCTGAACGCATGACGACATTGACAACTTTTGTGGACATTGAAATGTTCATTTCATTTCAATATTTTTACCGACTTTTAGCGGTTGTAAATTAAGTACTTCCTGTACTTAATTGTGATGTACAATGTTCAATCCCTGACATCTTTTTTAATTCGGAATTACCATGAGTATGTCATTTTTCAACTTGCTTGCCATCGAACTAATGTTTTTACCTACTTTACTTTTGTAAGCACCTTATTGGCAATTATATAGTCATTTGTATATTGCATGACTTTTTCAAATTTTGCATTCATTTTTACGCTCATGTTGTTTTCTGCGCTAAAATTCGTCAATGTTACTGTGTGTTTTGCGAATTCGGACATGTTGTTCTTTCTTACCATTTTAACGTCAACAGAAGGGCGTCCTGATATTTTTTCATATTTTATCTGCTGACCTACTGTCTTAAGCAGTTTATCATTGTTATTAAGTTAAGCTGCGAGACTGTTTGGTTAATCGCTCATGCATGCATTCTATACAAAGTCCTTTTCGGAAAAAATAAACTTGAAATCCTGAAAAGTGTACCATTTCAATTACAATCGTGTCATTCTATCTACTTTAAAGATCAAATTTATTGATTGCGTGTTAATTATCTCCAGTTGATAATTTACATATCGTCCAAAGAACCAAAAGTTCAGATCGTTGCGAAGATTATAGAAAGGAGATTAAGATTTATTTACATGTAGGTTGCTAGGTTTACAGGATTACTGGATTTTCGGATTGTGGATATGCCTACATAGGTACGCGTAGATTTTCGCGCAATTAATTATTGATAACTTAGTTAACATAAATCGTTTTATGAGTTTTTTGTGCTGGTACATTATGTACGTAGGACTTAATGCCATTAAAGCACGTCTTAAATGGCTTAAATATGGACTTGCAACTACAAAATATAATATTTAGCCCTTCATGCCAGCTATTGCGTTGCAGTTCCTCCAGACACTTACATTGAAGGTATTGCCTGCATAACATTAAATAAGGCAAACGTTGGTTTGGCGAAAACTGCGTAGTTAGTCTCGAGAGCTTTTGGGATTAAAAAATAGTGGAAATAAATTTTTTGTTGCACGCAGTGTTGCACTAAGCTCAGCCCACCCAATAGTATCAGCTACATTTATCTGCATATTTTAGTTTTTCTTTTCTTTATTTTTTAGAACGAATTTAAAATACGACTCGTAATGACCAGAAATTTTATAAAGCCTGGCCGCTGGCCCTCCTTGAATTTTTGTACACATCGTATGATTTTATTTTAATCCGAATTAATCGATGAAGTAACTTTATTGCGCATATACAATAAATCTAGCGATTAAATAATTATTATATTTATTATTTATGGAAATGAAATATTGAAGAGAACTTTAGTGTTATATACGAAAACAAAATCGCTACCAAAAAAAATTATATGAACTTATGTTTGAAAACTAATGAAATTTTTATAAATTTATTTTTGCTCAGCATTATCAATAGAGATATAAAAGACTGGCTTCAAAATAAATTAATTAGTATCCTAGTCTCTCAGTCCTATGCCTAAATTCCCGCTCTAGTGACTAGATCTAACTTTATTTGCATGAGATAAATGCTGAACTTGCTATTCTAGAGTCTTTTTTTCTCAGAAAGCCCAAGTAAAAAGTAGGTCTCGACTGTGATTGAATCATTGGAATGGAATGCTATGCATAGGCCTATGGGATTGTTGTGCCATGTAGCATATTCTAGAACATTCAGCAATAGTGCACTTTCATTAATGAAATTATTTTTAGTTTTAATTTGCACTAGGCCTACCTACAAATGGGAACTTTAACTGATGTGGCATTGAGGCTTATAAGAAGTAGGCCTATCTATGCTAGATATTGAGACAAAAAATATTTTTGATGAATGAATGGACAGACAGACACTACTGGCAGTGCGGCCTTTGTTTGCGCCTGGGCTCTGAAGCATGCACTGTGACACTGCTTTTTCCTATCTGACAGCATATTTTTTGTTGTTGTTGATGAATGAAACATCAAAAGAGTAATAGTTAGTAAGCCTCTACTTAGTGGTACTAGTTTAGTGGATCCTAGTCATTTTGTCAACTGGTCACCTTGTCAACTGGTTTCCAATAGGCCCTATTGGTTGTTTCGTCAACTGGCCAATGGGATACTCGTAAACCTTGGTCATTTTGTCAACTGTATGGTGGTAGTGGCCGCACAGTCTCTGAGCACTGAATACACTTATCAGTCTCCATTGCCAAGACGCAAAAATTGAGTGGCCCTCCTTAAATCCTACTAAATTATATACTGTAGGGGCCTAGTATTTGTAACAGGGCTTGTCTCTCTACTTTTCTCTCTAATGGTAGTGTATCACTCGGCACGAGCGGTTTAACCTTCTAAGGCACTGGCTTACTATTCTCCAGTCTTTGCTGGGCGTTTTCTGTGGATCAGAGGGTCACAGCCTCAAATAACCAACTCAACACTTTTCTTCTTCATGTAACAGGGCTCGTCTCTCTACTTTTCTCTCTAATGGTAACGTATCACTCGGCACGAGCGGTTTAACCTTCTAAGGCACTGGCTTACTATTCTCCAGTCTTTGCTGGGCGTTTTCTGTGGATCAGAGGGTCACAGCCTCAAATAACCAACTCAACACTTTTCTTCTTCAGTAATAGCTTATTTGCTTTTCGCCACACTGGCACGTTGATTTGTCTCAACTGAATTACACTCGTTTATATACACATAAGAAAATGTTTGTTAAAGTAAACGAATTTGACAAAATATTTAAAATATATTACATATAAAAAATATTTAACGCATTCAAACAAAAAGCATAGGCACGAATTTGACTTTAAAGAAATAATAAAAGCATCCCTACTACATTCAGTAATAGCTTATTTGCTTTTCGCCACACTGGCACGTTGATTTGTCTCAACTGAATTACACTTGTTTATATACACAAAAGAAAATGTTTGTTAAAGTAAATGAATTTGACAAAATATTTAAAATATTTTACATATAAAAAATATTTAACGCATTCAAACAAAAGCATAGGCACGAATTTGACTTTAAAGAAATAATAAAAGCATCCCTACTACAACTTGCCTTCCCTAAAATAAAAATTGAATAAAGCATGAGTGATATTTTTAGTAATAATGTTATTTAAGCTGCATGAGTCAATTTTACTTTATGTAGCATCAGGTCACCGTCCTCAGTCCCGTCGCCTCTGCTTCTTCGCCGCTGCTGCTGCTGCCGCTGCTGTCACTGCCGCCGCAGCTACTGCTGCCGTCACTGGTAGTGGGAGTACCGCTTCCTTGGCACAAAGCCATACTTGTTAGGCTTACGCGGTGCCTCCCGGTGATTCGTGACAGGTGTCGGACCCACTGGCTCATTGATTACTGGGCATTTTCTTGGCCGCAGGTTGTACCGCACCTCTTGCCACTGAAGTGGTGCCGCCGCTTCGCTGGCTGCATCCGCTCGGTCCTCAGCTTCCTCCTCACGGGCTGGTTCCTCTACAGCATTATGGCCTGATGGCTCCGCTTCAGGTTCTTCTTCACTATCTTCTTCCAACTCTTCTAACTCTTCTTCCGTTTCCGTTTCAGAGTCCTCCATAAGTTCTTCTGCCGAACTTCCAGATTCCGTGTCTGGGCCTCCATCAGTTTCCTCAACCTCACTTCCACTTATGTCTGTCCCTTTGCGGGCTCTCCATTGGATTCTTTCCTCCTCTGAGTCAGAGCTTTCTTCTTGCTCGATTTCCTGGATTGGCCTTTTCACCATCCTAGGTTGCGCTTCCCTTCTCTTTTTGGTCTTCTGAGCAGTCTCCTGCCTTCCCTTATCTGTTTGTTCTCTCTTCTCTACGTCAGAACTTATGGTCATATCCGTGGCTTTGACCGAGTTCGGTACAGGAGTCAGATTATTCCGGTGTACCAGCATCATGGCACCGATTAGTTTTCCATCCTCCTCTTTTTGAACTCGGAAAACTGTATCCGAAAGCTTAGCTAACACTCTGTAAGAGGCTCTCTTCTTTCGGTGAAATTTATGACTCTCGTCACCATGCAACTGTGGATTGTTTATCAATACGAGACCGCCGATTGGCACGGCCTTGGTGATCACTGTCTCAGCAGCCTGCTCCCGACGGTCTCGCACCTTTTCTAATTTCTTCTGAACCACCTTCTGCATCTCCTCAATTCTTTTAGCATGATCGGCTACATAGCTAGGATAGTCGTAGTACAATCTGGGCCTTTTGACAACACTGTCTATTGGCAACTCCGCCTCACGTCCGAACAATAGATAATGTGGAGTGAATCCTGTTGTCTGATTTACACTCGTTCGAACAGCCACTAAAGCTGCTGGGATCAACAGGTCCCAGTCGGAGTGGTCTTTCTCAACTAGACAGGTGATGATGGACTTTATCTGACGGTTAAATCTTTCTACAAGGCCGTTGCTTTGCGCATGATATGGCGTCGTGCAGGTATGCTTGATACCATACAATGTACAAAACGCCTGGAACTGACGGCTCACAAAAGTTTTCCCGTTGTCAGTATGGATCCAACGACACTGACCATACTCACTAAAAATTCTTTCTTGTAGGAGTTTAATAACTGTGTCCGACTTTTGATTCCTGATTGGAAATGCAAACGGGAACTTAGTAGTGCTGTCGATGACTGTTAGCACGTACTTGTGTCCTCGTCGGCTTTCTTTAGAAATCGGCCCAATCAGGTCAATGTGTAGGCGATGGAATGCCTCGCACACAGGAAATGTTTGCACCGGTGCCTTCACCTTATTACCTGCTTTACTCTCGAGGCATGGGATGCACTCGGCCACATAATTCTCTACAGTAGTAACTAGGCCAGGTTTCCAGAATCGCTCTCGTACCTTTTGTACGGTTTTATCTCGTCCAAGATGTCCTGCTAAAGGACTGTCATGCAATTCTCGGAGGACCTCTTTTTCTATTCCACTCGGAAGTACTACTTTCCGGGTACCGTCAGTCACGATGGTTAACATTCCATCCTCAATCTTCATCTGCTCGTATGATTTGATCATCTTTTTCAGCTCGTGACTAGCCCCTGTGGGTAATTCTGGCCTCAGTATTCCTTGTTCCTTCCACTCAATCAGGATTTTAATGTCCTGATCCTCTCTCTGTGCAATAACCAGCTGTTCCTTCGTCAGTGGTACTGACAGGAAATCTGTTAATAATTTTCGGCATGCCGTTGTCTCTTCCAATTCCTCATCTTCGAAATAGTCTCTTGCGTCCACGAAAATTTCATTTGCATCATCATCATCTGTATCGATGCCACTGTCTGTCTGACAGCTCTGACTCATCATGGCTCGTCCAGTGATTTGACTTTGGTTAATCTTTGCTTCAGAAGCCTCTTTAATTTCCGATGGTCTTCTAGACAAGCTGTCTGCATTGCTATGCTTAGCTCCGCTTCTATGCTGGATCTCATACTGAAACTCACTCAACCGTTCGATCCACCTTCCTAAAATACCCTGGGCTTCTGTTTGACGTAGTAGCCACAGGATCGCTTTGTGGTCGGTACGTGCCAAGAACTTCTTCCCGATCAAATAGAATCGGAAGTGTTTCATACCATCCACCAAGGCGAGCAATTCCTTTCGTGTTATCGGATATCGTTTTTCAGATTCCGTCATTGCCCTGCTGAAATAGGCGATTGGTCTTTCTACTCCATCTGCCTGGATTTGTCCAAGACAGGCTCCTATCCTTCCTTCGGATGCATCAGTGTCTAACACCATTTTGACATTTTCATATTCTGAGAATTCGGGATAAGCCAACACATCGGTGGACATCATTTTCTGTTTTAGAAGTGCAAACGCCTCGTCATGTTTCGAGTTCCATTTCTCCTTAAAGTTCGTTATACCCTTTTTGGTTAACTGAAACAGCGGATGCGCTGCTTCGGCATAGTCCTTAACGAATCTACAATAGTAGTTGCATAGGCCCAAGAAACTTCTTAATTCCTTGACGTCTTGCGGAGTAGGCCATGATCGGATGGCTTCGATTTTGGCCGGATCTGTTCGAATTCCATTTCGGCCTACTATGTGGCCTAGATATTTCAGTTCTTCTTGAAACAGATTACATTTTCTTGGTCTCAATTTCAGTCCAGCTTCGGATAATCTCCGGAACACTTCTCGTAGGTGACACAGATGTTCATCGAATTCCTTCGAGTAAGTAACGATATCGTCGATGTACGACATCGCGAACTTGTGTTGAATGCCGATCAACACAAGGTTCATCAACCTCTGGAAGGTTCCAGGTGCATTTGACAAGCCTTGAGCCATTACTTGGTACTCAAACTGGCCCCTAGTTAATGTCGAGAATGCCGTCATATGTTTGTGCTCTTCTTTAATTGGGACTTGCCAGTATCCAGAGTTAAGGTCTAAACTGCTGAAATACTGACTTCCAGTAAGGTGAGAGAATGTCTCCTGAATATTAGGTAACGGATACGGATAGTACTCCACACGAGAATTCAGTACTCGAAAGTCACTCACGATCCTTATTGTACCATCCTTCTTTGGTACTATGACCAAGGGTGTCGAATAGGTGCTATAACATGGCCTAATCAGGTTTTTGGCCAGCATGTCATCAAGCAAATCATCCACCTGTTTTTGCAAATGAGGCGGAATTCTGCGAGTCGGTATTCTGACTGGCGTAGTATCTTTAAGAGCAATTTCATGCGTCACCAAATGTGTCAGACCCATATCTTGCTCGGTCTGAGAGAACGCTGCTCTGTTCTCTTTCAGCAATTGTATAACTTGTTCCTTTTGTTCCGAATTCATCTCTCCGATGTTAACCTCCTTGATCCATTCATCAATGTCCTTTGAGGCTTCCTCTCTCTTTACAGCATTGACTTGTCCGGTATTTTGACTCGAATTGATTGAATTAACAAAATAATTCAAGTTCTTCGCTGTTAATGGCTTGGCATAGCCAATAAGAGCTGCTCCTTTCACTTTGACTTCTCTGTTCTGTTTATTGACTAGTTCTATGACTCCAACTCCTTCGTTCAAGGTTACTAATGCTGGTACTAGCTCCAGATCATAACCTTTGGCTGCAATATAGCCGTCATTAGTCTCAATCACCATGGGAGTACCGTAATTAGCTTCGGCATTTTCTCCCAATCGGATTGGCACTTTCAAAGCACTATTCGCTGGTATCGTGATCTGATTCTGGCAATAGACTCGTCGAATTCGAACAGGTAGTCTTGTGAACTGAATTGGGATGCAGATCCCATCTTTCAGTACCAAGACTCCTTTACTGAAATTGATACCATCACAGTAGTCTTTGAGAAAGTCCATTCCAAGGATGTCGTCACAGTCGTGGTCACACAGAAGAAATCTTGTCTCAATCTCAATTTCTCCGAACTTCACTTTAAGCATTGCTTCACCTCTAAGTGACACAACTGATCCGTCAAACGTGGTGACTCTCAAATTGCATGGTTCTATCTCGTCGTCACAAACCACTCTCTTCCATGAACTCCTACTTAAGAAGTTGTTTCCGGCTCCTGTGTCTATCAAAAACATAATATCTCGCTTTCGTATCTTTCCATTCACAATTGCTTCCTGACCTTTCTTGACCGGCTCTGGGATTCTGATCGTCTCAATGGGTGACTCACTTTTAATTTCTTTGCTAGCGGCTTTCTGACTTGTTTCACATGGTGTAACTGGTGCTTTCGCATGTGCTTGCATTTTTGCAGTGCTGGGTGCATACGCATGTTGCTGTCTCATTTCTCGCGGCTGATTAAACTTGTTGAAATAATAATTATTTTTCTTGTAAGCAAAACGTTGGTTATCAATTTTATACGCACTATTTACAAACTCTGAGGCCTGGAATTTGTTAAAGGATTTTCCGGAGGAACGGGGCCTCGACTTACGTCCCTCGTATTTTAGTTTCCCTGGTTCTGGAAGTTCTGCTGACCGTTGCCCATCCTCATAGGACAGAATCTGGCAATATGGCCGAGTTTTCCGCAGTTGAAGCAGGTTCGGTTCTGGTTCAAGAATTGCGGCCCATTGTACTGCGTATTCTGCTGTTGCAGGAACTTAGGTACATATGGCTTCCTTGGTACGTACTGTTTCTCAGCCATTTTGCTGGTGAGCTCCTGCAAGAGTTTCTGCTGTCTTTCAATTTCTTCCTTCTGCTTCACAATTGTTGCCCTTAGAGACTCCTCTTCCTCTTCACCATTTCTGGTAATCCTTACTCCGGCACCTTTGTGTGTCATGCTCCAGGCGGCTTCCAACCTTCTAAGCATTCTCTTTAGTTCCTGTAGATTGGCAGGCTGAGCAAAGATTAGTTTCTCCCTCATGTCAGCGGATATCTTGGCTCCCTTGATGTATTGCTCAACCAGTTCATCTTCTCGTTGCTCCATTGTCATGTTTGGGAAGGCTCTGGCAGCCAGTTCAATCAGACTATCTGAATAGGCTTCTACCGATTCATTCTTGCCTTGCATTCTTCCTCGAAACTCTTCTCTGAATTCTGCTGGGCTTCCAGTTCGTCCGAATCTTTCTGCTATCCGCTCCTTGAATTCTTCGTAGTCAAGGTTTTCTGGGAGGTTCATTCTCTGTACAGAGGCAAATGCTGTGGACAAGTCCAAGTTGGCAAGCAATTCCTGCTTTCGATGGTCCACATCAATTCCTTCTGTCTCGCATCTTTGATCAAATGCGGTGAGCCACACCTGAATATCCTGATTAGGTGTGAACTTTTGGATCTTCACATGGCGTGTTAGAGCAATCTCCAACCGATTTCTCAGCTCTTCCGCGAGTACAGCCATCAAATCTTGTGCTTGAGCTTGATCCATTGTTACTCCTCAATGGGGTTATTTCGCTGTTTCTCTGATCCTTTCCGCTGCCACCAAAGTTGTAACAGGGCTTGTCTCTCTACTTTTCTCTCTAATGGTAGTGTATCACTCGGCACGAGCGGTTTAACCTTCTAAGGCACTGGCTTACTATTCTCCAGTCTTTGCTGGGCGTTTTCTGTGGATCAGAGGGTCACAGCCTCAAATAACCAACTCAACACTTTTCTTCTTCAGTAATAGCTTATTTGCTTTTCGCCACACTGGCACGTTGATTTGTCTCAACTGAATTACACTTGTTTATATACACAAAAGAAAATGTTTGTTAAAGTAAATGAATTTGACAAAATATTTAAAATATTTTACATATAAAAAATATTTAACGCATTCAAACAAAAGCATAGGCACGAATTTGACTTTAAAGAAATAATAAAAGCATCCCTACTACATATTTGATATTGGTACAGTGTCAGGTTTAAGTATTTTGGATTGGCTTGGTGTGACTTAAACCTCACAAGAGCTGCCTACCAATTAAAAGTGTCATTTACCCTCCATTCCAGCACCACCCACATTTTGATTGAAACCAAGACCAAGATAGGGCGCACATTGTCAGCTTGGAGGTGGGTACAAAGATGGAATTAATAGGTGTCAAAAGATGTTGCAATTTGTTTGAGCTTTTTATTTGTACATGCAGCAAAGATTGCAAAGTGTATTGAGGTTAATGATTTCAATTCTCATTTGGTGGGGATTTCAGAAAGTGAGTGCCAAGGAGAGGGATAGTTAGCCATAAAACATGACAATGTGCAATGTGAATCTGCACACAACTCCCCTACTCTCTCTCACTCTCTCCCTCTCTCACACATATGTTGGTGATTTGGTTCAAATGAACCAAAGTTCATGAAGTTTTCTCTTACAATGAATTTCAATTTGCATCTAGATGCACACATGAGGGTAACTAGACAACGTTACACTATAAAACAATTTTTGACAATGTTAACTGGTTGGCAAAGTGACTAACAATGTGAGGTTATTTTGTCAACTGGCTGATGAGGCATCCTCAAACCTTGGTCACTTTGTCAACTGCCAGTAAGACCACCCTTAAATGTTGGTCACTTCGTCAACTGAGTTGATGAAATGACTAGCACCCAGTTTAGTTAGTATAGTTTAAATTTAACTATTGAGGTTGCAGTTATTACCACAAATTCCTATGTGACTCAAAACAGAAATTAAAAAATCTTTGCCAGAAATCTCTGATCTGAACTGCCATTGATTAGGCTCAGCCTACCCACTGTGCTATATCACAATATCAGTCACTAGTGTTGGGCACAGTTCCCATACTCCAATATACTCCAATACAACTGTGAGTATTC
Source organism: Macrostomum hystrix (assembly GCA_950097015.1). Classification (NCBI taxonomy): domain Eukaryota; kingdom Metazoa; phylum Platyhelminthes; family Macrostomidae; genus Macrostomum; species Macrostomum hystrix. The sequence goes on from CATNEN010000001.1 coordinate 11,211,990, forward strand.
AGTATCTATGTGTGTGTGTTAAGAAGTCAGCAAAATAGGCAGAATTGCTTTCTTGCTAGATATAGGTCTTGTGTCATCAAAAGATATGCCATTGATTATAGCCCGCCAGTAATTATTATAATTATTATAATTTGTTTAAGTTGGCATACTCTGGATAAAAGTTGCCCCAAATGATGGATGCTGACACATCCAGACACTTTTAGTTTATATTATTACAAGAATAAGCTTAAAAGTTGTCAAGGATAGCAATACATTTTTATTTTATATTTAAAAGTGCTGCTTAATGCAGTATTTTTAGCTTGCTAATTTTAATTTTGTCTAAAAGATTGTTAAGAATACTAAAAATAAAGTTATAACTATAACTCAATAAACTAGCAAACTAGAAACTAGATAAGTTTACTTATCAATAGGACGGGATTGTTCAATATGTTCAATATATAAGACAGGTGCATTGTCTGGTTATACACATATTCATATACTTAGCACCCCCAATTTATTTTTAATGCTGTGTGCCATTCCAACCTTTGTAACATTGTAGGTTGCATCAACAATATGACTAGAAATCTCTTAATATGACTTTTAGGTCTTTTTTATGACCAAATCTTGGTAGAAATTTCTAAGAACATTCAAGTCTTCAGAGCCAAAGCCAAAGAAAATGTAAAATGTAATTACTTTGTTAGCTAACATAACTAAACAGTCTAAAATGCTTAAACTGAAACATTACACTTTACTTTAAATTAATTAGCTTTTCTGAGCATCTTAGCAGAATTTTAATTTAATGGAAACCAAGACCTGCAATGCTGCAATTATCACACAGATTAACACAAGTTAAAATTTGAATTAGTTAACATTGTGGGACCAAAAATACCAAGTTATAAAATAACCCAAGACCAAGTTATAGAGTATATAGTTAATTATATACATATGTAAGAGATAAGGCATATATATATATATTTATATTTATATTTATGAGATAGTGACTATCGATGAGATAGCTGAGGTAGTGGGTATCTCTCACGGCAGTGCCCACTCGATTGTCACCATCAGCCTTGGTCTGAGCAAGCTGAGTACCCGCTGGGTACCGCGGCTGTTGCGGCCTGAACACCGGGTTCAGCGCACTGAATGTGCCATCAGCCTGCTGAACCGCCTGGACGCCAACTCCGAAGACTTCTACCAGCGATTGGTGACCGGCGATGAAACGTGGATATATCAGTACGATCCCGAGTCCAAAGTCCAGTCTAAGTAGTGGCTGCCACGTGGTTCAGCGGGTCCCAAGAAGTTCCGTGCCGAGCGGTCAGCAGCGAAGGTCTTGGCGACTGTGTTCTGGGATGCTGACGGAGTTGTGATGGTTGACTTCCTAGAAAGCCAGAAAACCATCAACGCCATCTACTACGAGTCGCTTTTGCGAAAGCTCCGCACCGAACTGGCCAAAAAGCGACCTGGCAAGCTGCACCGTGGAGTGCTCTTCCACCACGACAATGCACCAGCCCACACTTCTCGACTGTGCCGGGAGGCTCTGCAAGATTTCCGCTGGGAAATACTTCAGCATCCTCCGTACAGCCCTGATTTGGCTCCTTCAGACTTTTTGTTTCCAAAGCTGAAGGAGGCGATCAAGGGAGTTCGACATGACAGCAAGGAGGCTGCCAAGAAGGCTACCGTACAGTGGCTTGCTGCGCAGCCTCCTGCCTTCTACATGAATGGCCTGGAGAGATGGCGACACCGCATGGAGAAGTGTCTGACCCTGGAGGGGGATTATGTAGAAAAGTAGATTTGTGCGTGAAGCTTGAAGCTCGTGACAATAATATTATCATTACTTTTTGACTGACCCTCGTATATGGCTATGTAGACGTAGAATTATATTGACTGAAGCATGCATTAGGCCTATAGCTATCTAGCCCATAGCCAACTAGAGCCAAATCTTTATATATAATTTGTCAATTGTGAATGGTTAGTTAGCTAATGTTATTCTTGCCACTGATCAAGTGATAGCTGGGTTAATGGTAGCAGTGCAGAAGTGTGTCATTGCTAGGAGATTAGAATAATGCGCTAAGAACTAGGCTACAAAACTTATTGTTTTTTTTAGTTTAAAAATTCAGATATGAATTTAAAATTCATAATTAATAATTAGGCCACTTATAAAAATATTAATTGGCTTAAAAATAGCTGTGTAAGGAATAATGCTTCATGTAAATATATGTGTACATGTAGAGCTTCTTATAGAGCTTCATATTCTAGTACTAATTAAGTCTTTAGGTGGTAAAAAAGCGAAACACAAATTTAAAGCTAATTATAGTAAAATATTAATTTTGTATTCTTTTATAATCAAATTTAAAAATAGACCCCGTTGCACTCCAAATTTCAGGTCCGTTTTACATAAAATAGAACACAAAATGACAGACAAATTACTTGTACTCCGCCTATACAAGGGTCTGTTGCGTTATATTAATACTTTGCAACTTTCTGACAGGCATTTCATTGTTAATAGACTTCAAGTAGAATTCAGGAAGCCATGCAACACTAACCAGCAATTGCAGCTACAAATTCAGGTGAGTGAAGCCAAACTATTTCTAAACAAGTGCTAGCTGTTACCCCATTCTTTTATAACATTAGATTTCTTATCTTTTTACTATCAGTACATTTTCTATCCAAAAATATTACAGAATCCCTAAATAATTAGAAATCCCTAGTATCGCAGAATCCTATTGAACCAGAAATCCCCAGTATCGCAGAATCCCTAAATAATTAGAAATCCCCAGTATCGCAGAATCCCTAAATATAATAATAATTAGAAATCCCCAGTATCGCAGAATCCTATTGAACCAGAAATCCCCAGTATCGCAGAATCCCTAAATAATTAGAAATCCCCAGTATCGCAGAATCCTATTGAACCAGAAATCCCCAGTATCGCAGAATCCCTAAATAATTTGAAATCCCCAGTATCGCAGAATCCTATTGAACCAGAAATCCCCAGTATCGCAGAATCCCTAAATAATTTGAAATCCTCAGTATCGCAGAATCCTATTGAACCAGAAATCCCCAGTATCGCAGAATCCCTAAATAATTAGAAATCCCCAGTATCGCAAAATCCTATTGAACCAGAAATCCCCAGTATCGCAGAATCCCTAAATAATTTGAAATCCCCAGTATCGCAGAATCCTATTGAACCAGAAATCCCCAGTATCGCAGAATCCCTAAATAATTTGAAATCCCCAGTATCGCAGAATCCTATTGAACCAGAAATCCCCAGTATCGCAGAATCCCTAAATAATTTGAAATCCCCAGTATCACAGAATCCCTAAATAATTTGAAATCCCCAGTATCGCAGAATCCTATTGAACCAGAAATCCCCAGTATCGCAGAATCCTATTGAACCAGAAATCCCCAGTATCGCAGAATCCCTAAATAATTTGAAATCCCCTGTATCACAGAATCCCTAAATAATTTGAAATCCCCAGTATCACAGAATCCCTAAATAATTTGAAATCCCCAGTATCACAGAATCCCTAAATAATCGGAAATCCCCAGTATCACAGAATCCCTAAATAATCGGAAATCCCCAGTATCACAGAATCCCTAAATAATTAGAAATCCCCAGTATCGCAGAATCCCTAAATAATCGGAAATCCCCAGTATCGCAAAATCCCTAAATAGCCAGAAATCCCCAGTATCACAGAATCCCTAAATAATTAGAAATCCCCAGTATCGCAAAATCCCTATTTAACCAGAAATCCCCAGAATCGCAGAATCCCTAAATAATTAGAAATCCCCAGTATCACAGAATCCCTAAATAATTAGAAATCCCCAGTATCACAGAATCCCTAAATAATTAGAAATCCCCAGAATCGCAGAATCCCTAAATAATTAGAAATCCCCAGTATCGCAAAATCCCTATTTAACCAGAAATCCCCAGAATCGCAGAATCCCTAAATAATTAGAAATCCCCAGTATCACAAAATCCCTAAATAATTAGAAATCCCCAGTATCACAGAATCCCTAAATAATCGGAAATCCCCAGTATCGCAAAATCCCTATTGAACCAGAAATCCCCAGAATCGCAGAATCCCTAAATAATTAGAAATCCCCAGTATCGCAAAATCCCTATTTAACCAGAAATCCCCAGAATCGCAGAATCCCTAAATAATTAGAAATCCCCAGTATCACAGAATCCCTAAATAATTAGAAATCCCCAGTATCACAGAATCCCTAAATAATCGGAAATCCCCAGTATCGCAAAATCCCTATTGAACCAGAAATCCCCAGAATCGCAGAATCCCTAAATAATTAGAAATCCCCAGTATCGCAAAATCCCTATTTAACCAGAAATCCCCAGAATCGCAGAATCCCTAAATAATTAGAAATCCCCAGTATCACAAAATCCCTAAATAATTAGAAATCCCCAGTATCACAGAATCCCTAAATAATTAGAAATCCCCAGTATCGCAAAATCCCTAAATAATTAGAAATCCCCAGTATCACAGAATCCCTAAATAATTAGAAATCCCCAGTATCACAGAATCCCTAAATAATTAGAAATCCCCAGTATCGCAGAATCCCTAAATAATTAGAAATCCCCAGTATCGCAGAATCCCTAAATAATTAGAAATCCCCAGTATCACAGAATCCCTAAATAATCGGAAATCCCCAGTATCACAGAATCCCTAAATAATTAGAAATCCCCAGTATCACAGAATCCCTAAATAATTAGAAATCCCCAGTATCACAGAATCCCTAAATAATCGGAAATCCCCAGTATCGCTGAATCCCTAAATAATTAGAAATCCCCAGTATCGCAGAATCCCTAAATAATCGGAAATCCCCAGTATCACAGAATCCCTAAATAATCGGAAATCCCCAGTATCGCAAAATCCCTATTGAACCAGAAATCCCCAGAATCGCAGAATCCCTAAATAATCGGAAATCCCCAGAATCGCAGAATCCCTAAATAATCGGAAATCCCCAGTATCGCAAAATCCCTATTGAACCAGAAATCCCCAGAATCGCAGAATCCCTAAATAATTAGAAATCCCCAGTATCGCAAAATCCCTATTTAACCAGAAATCCCCAGAATCGCAGAATCCCTAAATAATTAGAAATCCCCAGTATCACAGAATCCCTATTTAACCAGAAATCCCCAGAATCGCAGAATCCCTAAATAATTAGAAATCCCCAGAATCGCAGAATCCCTAAATAATTAGAAATCCCCAGTATCGCAAAATCCCTATTTAACCAGAAATCCCCAGAATCGCAGAATCCCTAAATAATTAGAAATCCCCAGTATCACAGAATCCCTAAATAATTAGAAATCCCAAGTATCACAGAATCCCTATTTAACCAGAAATCCCCAGAATCGCAGAATCCCTAAATAATTAGAAATCCCCAGTATCACAGAATCCCTAAATAATTAGAAATCCCCAGTATCACAGAATCCCTAAATAATTAGAAATCCCCAGTATCGCAGAATCCCTAAATAATCGGAAATCCCCAGAATCGCAGAATCCCTAAATAATTAGAAATCCCCAGTATCACAGAATCCCTAAATAATTAGAAATCCCCAGTATCACAGAATCCCTAAATAATTAGAAATCCCCAGTATCGCAAAATCCCTATTGAACCAGAAATCCCCAGAATCGCAGAATCCCTAAATAATCGGAAATCCCCAGTATCGCAAAATCCCTAAATAATTAGAAATCCCCAGAATCGCAAAATCCCTATTTAACCAGAAATCCCCAGTATCGCAAAATCCCTAAATAATTAGAAATCCCCAGTATCGCAAAATCCCTATTTAACCAGAAATCCCCAGAATCGCAGAATCCCTAAATAATCGGAAATCCCCAGTATCACAGAATCCCTAAATAATCGGAAATCCCCAGTATCACAGAATCCCTAAATAATCGGAAATCCCCAGTATCACAGAATCCCTAAATAATTAGAAATCCCCAGTATCGCAAAATCCCTATTTAACCAGAAATCCCCAGAATCGCAGAATCCCTAAATAATCGGAAATCCCCAGTATCACAGAATCCCTAAATAATTAGAAATCCCCAGTATCACAGAATCCCTAAATAATTAGAAATCCCCAGAATCGCAAAATCCCTATTTAACCAGAAATCCCCAGTATCGCAAAATCCCTAAATAATTAGAAATCCCCAGTATCGCAAAATCCCTATTTAACCAGAAATCCCCAGAATCGCAGAATCCCTAAATAATCGGAAATCCCCAGTATCACAGAATCCCTAAATAATTAGAAATCCCCAGTATCGCAAAATCCCTATTTAACCAGAAATCCCCAGAATCGCAGAATCCCTAAATAATCGGAAATCCCCAGTATCACAGAATCCCTAAATAATTAGAAATCCCCAGTATCGCAAAATCCCTATTTAACCAGAAATCCCCAGAATCGCAGAATCCCTAAATAATCGGAAATCCCCAGTATCACAGAATCCCTAAATAATTAGAAATCCCCAGTATCGCAAAATCCCTATTTAACCAGAAATCCCCAGAATCGCAGAATCCCTAAATAATCGGAAATCCCCTGTATAACAGAATCCCTAAATAACGAGATCCCCTGTATCACAGAATCCCTAAATAACGAGATCCCTAAATGTTCGGTTTGTATAATAATACACCAACAATAAATTTAATTTTATTTATAATTTCAGAGAGCCGAAACTCTGCTAAGAAATCGCCCGCTTTTGTAAGGACAACTGTTCTGAACGCCTTGATCTGCCCAGTTTATTTTTAATTATGGTTCGCAACAATATTCTGGATTTGTTAAAATTGTCGGCATTTAGATTCCTGTATAAAGGTTAGGACTATATTTAAAGTTTATACAAAACTACCTTTAAATGCTATTGTAGATCAAAACATACTGCTAAATACACACGGCTTTTAGAATTCAAATTTCTATAGAATTCTAAATATAGCTTTCTGTTGTTATGCATCTAGTTCACTTTTTATTCTGCTTGTAGCTGTTTCTAGTTAAGCTAGTGTTCTCGAATCTTTTAGAAGATAGAGAGAAACGAAAAAGTTGTGCTTTTCTTATCTCTTTTATGTAGATCGCCTTTCATTTGAATCTCTTAGTAGGTATACTTTATTTTTTCTGTGCTCATTCGCCACTTAAGCAGACCTGCGCGGCGTTCATTCTTAATTCTCTAGGTACAAAGTCTTCTAGAAGAAGAGAATAAGGTGGTTCTGCTTGGTTAAATTGCGCTGCTTATTGAATCATTTATAGCCTTTTAAAAACTTACACATCTTCTTTTCGAATTTGTCATTTAGTTAGCTGCCCACTGTCTCACTGACTTCATATGACTGTATCTCCCTTCATATCAGTCCGTAACTCCCTTCATATGAGTCTAACTACCTTCATATGAGTCTGTAACTCCCTTCATATGAGTCTGTAACTCCCTTCATATCAGTCCGTAACTCCCTTCATATGAGTCTGTAACTCCCTTCATATGAGTCTGTAACTCCCTTCATATGAGTCTGTAACTCCCTTCATATGAGTCTAACTACCTTCATATGAGTCTGTAACTCCCTTCATATGAGTCTGTAACTCCCTTCATATGAGTCTGTAACTACCTTCATATGAGTCTGTAACTCCCTTCCTATGAGTCTGTAACTCCCTTCATATGAGTCTGTAACTCCCTTCATATGAGTCTGTAACTCCCTTCATCTCTGTCAGTTGTTCCCTTCATCTCTGTCAGTAACTCCCTTCATCTCGGTCAGTAACTCCCTTCATCTCTGTCAGTAACTCCCTACATCTGAGTCTGTAACTCCCTTCATCTCTGTCAGTAACTCCCTTCATCTCTGTCAGTAACTCCCTTCATCCCTGTCAGTAACTCCCTTCATCTCTGTCAGTAACTCCCTTCATCTCTGTCAGTAACTCCCTTCATCTCTGTCAGTAACTCCCTTCATCTCTGTCAGTAACTCCCTTCATCTCTGTCAGTAACTCCCTTCATCTCTGTCAGTAACTCCCTTCATCTCTGTCAGTAACTCCCTTCATCTGTCAGTAACTCCCTACACTTGAGTATGTTACTCCCTACATCTGAGTCTGTAACTCCCTTCATCTCTGTCAGTAACTCCCTTCATCTCTGTCAGTAACTCCCTTCATCTCTGTCAGTAACTCCCTACATCTGAGTCTGTAACTCCCTTCATCTCTGTCAGTAACTCCCTTCATCTCTGTCAGTAACTCCCTTCATCCCTGTCAGTAACTCCCTTCATCTCTGTCAGTAACTCCCTTCATCTCTGTCAGTAACTCCCTTCATCTCTGTCAGTAACTCCCTTCATCTCTGTCAGTAACTCCCTTCATCTCTGTCAGTAACTCCCTTCATCTCTGTCAGTAACTCCCTTCATCTCTGTCAGTAACTCCCTTCATCTGTCAGTAACTCCCTACACTTGAGTATGTTACTCCCTACATCTGAGTCTGTAACTCCCTACATCTCAGGCTACCTTCATCTCATTATCTTAGCCTGTTAACACAAGAAAATTACTCACAAACTGTTACCAACTGACATTGCAGTCTACCACATTCGCGTCCACGAGTTCGGCGGCCGCCGAGTCGCCGTCCGTTAATCTTCTACTCCAACCCTGGCTAGTTGTTGTGATCATTGTGATAATCGATTTCGCCATACAATGGGTCTGTTTTCCAATAGCTTTCGCTTTGAAAACCGAGAAATTCTACGACATGGCCGGCTCACTAACTCACCTGGCTGTTGTATGGCTGGCGTTCGGCCTACTGGCTGGCTTTAGGCACGTGCGATGCATTGTGCAATGCGTTTGCGTGTCCTTGTGGGCTCTGCGATTGGGAATCTACCTGGTCTACAGGTAAGCTGCCAATCACTCGCCGCGCCTTTTTTCCAAGACTTCCGAAGACTCTAAACTTTTTTTCAATTGGTCACTCCGACATTCATTGATTGGTCACTCAAACATTATTTGATATTTTCACTCCGACATTCTTTGATTGGTCACTCCGACATTCTTTGATTGGTCACTCCGACATTCTTTGATTGGTCACTCCGACATTCTTTAATTGGTCACTCCGACATTCTTTAATTGGTCACTCCGACATTCTTTAGTTGGTCACTCCGACATTCTTTAATTGGTCACTCCGACATTCTTTAATTGGTCACTCCGACATTCTTTAATATTTTCACTACGACATTCTTTAATTGGTTACTCTGACATTCTTTAGTTGGTCACTCCGACATTCTTTAATTGGTCACTCCGACATTCTTTAATTGGTCACTCCGACATTCTTTAGTTGGTCACTCCGACATTCTTTAATATTTTCACTACGACATTCTTTAATTGATTACTCTGACATTCTTTAGTTGGTCACTCCAGCATTCTCCAGTTATTCACTCCAAAATTATTTCATTGGTCACTTCGACATTCATTAATATTTTTACTCCGACATTCTTTAATTGGTCACTCCTGCATTCTTTAATTGGTCACTGACATTCTTTAGTTGGTCACTCCAGCATTCTCCAGTTATTCACTCCAAAATTATTTAATTGGTCACTTCGACATTCATTAATATTTTTACTCCGACATTCTTCAATTGGTCACTCCTGCATTCTTTAATTGGTCACTGACATTCTTTGGTTGGTCACTCCAGCATTCTTGGTCACTCTAAGATAGATCCCAGGATCTCACTCCCTCGCCCGAATCTCGCCTAATCAAACAGAGCTGCTAAGCACGGCGATCGCCGCTTCGCCGAGATCCGTACCAGCTGTCCTCGATTCTTCATCACCTGGACTATGCAAGCGGTTTGGGTTGGCTGCAATCTGGCTCCAACCGTTGCTATGCTAACCGCTTCGTCAACGGTTGCCATGCCGACTGCATTGGAATGGCGCGACTATCTCGGCTGGAGCATCTTTCTAATCGGCATCCTGACTGAGACCGTGGCCGACGCTCAGAAGTCCGTATTCAAAGAGCGACAGGAAAATGCCGGCCGTTTTATCAAATCCGGCCTCTGGTCGGTGTCGAGACATCCCAACTACCTGGGCGAAATCACACTGTGGTGGGGCCTGGCCATATCCTCATCCGCCGGATTTCACTATGCGACTGAATGGTGGTACTGGTTCACCTGGATTGGCCCATTGTTGAATACCTTGCTAGTGTGCTTCGTTAGCGGCATTCCACTGTTGGAGAAGTCTGCCTACAAGCGTTGGGCTGAGGACCCGGAGTATCAGGAATACCTCAAGAGTACGCCTGTACTGCTGCCTCTGGTGCCTTGTCCGTTGTGCGACTTTTGCAAGGAGTAGTTCTGCATGCTCTGATTTTAAGGTGATTCTTGAGAATTGACCTCCCTAATATACAGTGATTATTGAGAATTGACCTCCCTAATATTCAGTGATTCTTGAGAATTGACCTCCCTAATATTCAGTTATTCTTGAGAATTGACCTCCCTAATATTCAGTGATTCTTTAGATTTGACCCCCCTAATATTCAGTGATTCTTTAGATTTGACCTCCCTAATATTCAGTGATTCTTTAGATTTGACCCCCCTAATATTCAGTGATTCTTGAGATTCGACCTCCCTAATATTCAGTGATTCTTTAGATTTGACCTCCCTAATATTCAGTGATTCTTTAGATTTGACCCCCCTAATATTCAGTGATTCTTGAGATTCGACCTCCCTAATATTCAGTGATTCTTTAGATTTGACCTCCCTAATATTCAGTGATTCTTTAGATTTGACCTCCCCTAACCTTCAGTGATTCTTGAGAATTGACCTCCCTAATATTCAGTGATTCTTTAGATTTGACCTCCCTAACCTTCAGTGATTCTTTAGATTTGACCTCCCTAACCTTCAGTGATTATTTAGATTTTACCTCCCTAACCTTCAGTGATTCTTTAGATTTGACCTCCCTAACCTTCAGTGATTATTTAGATTTTACCTCCCTAATATTCAGTGATTATTTAGATTTGACCTCCCTAATATTCAGTGATTATTTAGATTTTACCTCCCTAATATTCAGTGATTATTTAGATTTGACCTCCCTAACCTTCAGTGATTATTTAGATTTGACCTCCCTAACCTTCAGTGATTATTTAGATTTTACCTCCCTAACCTTCAGTGATTCTTTAGATTTGACCTTCCTAACCTTCAGTGATTCTTTAGATTTGACCTTCCTAACCTTCAGTGATTATTTAGATTTGACCTTCCTAACCTTCAGTGATTCTTTAGATTTGACCTTCCTAACCTTCAGTGATTCTTTAGATTTGACCTCCCTAACCTTCAGTGATTATTTAGATTTGACCTCCCTAACCTTCAGTGATTATTTAGATTTGACCTCCCTAACCTTCAGTGATTATTTAGATTTGACCTTCCTAACCTTCAGTGATTCTTTAGATTTGACCTTCCTAACCTTCAGTGATTCTTTAGATTTGACCTTCCTAACCTTCAGTGATTATTTAGATTTGACCTTCCTAACCTTCAGTGATTATTTAGATTTGACCTCCCTAACCTTCAGTGATTATTTAGATTTGACCTCCCTAACGTTTATCTACCTAATGACATTTCTTTAACTATTTAAACTAACAAACGACTTAGAGAGCAACATGAACTTCTGTTATTAACAACTTTCGGAAATGATGCTTGCCTTGTTCTTAATGGCCACAAATGGTTTGTAAATTTGCACGCTTACTAAATTCGATTATAAAATATGTCATCAATTTAATAAAAATATTCATTTCAAAAATGTTTTAAGCCAATCTTTCTTTTTATTAAGTTTAATTGTCCATTCACAAGTGTATATAATTTCATCTCAGGAAATCTAAGCGATATTTTTTATATTTAACAAAATAATTCTAGTTTCTTATTGTTGATAATATCTAGCTTTTTTAGTTTTCTTTAGTAGTTTTCTTAGTACTTTAGCCAAAGCTCACATAAAAACGAATAGACATGACTTCAGATTTTTCAAAACTCCACATTGATATTTTTATAATGCTATTTTTCATTAGGATAATAAATAATTCGTTTGTTTGATCAACTTTTGTGTGTATTAAACAACACTTTCCGCTTACTCTGATTCGTTTCTATTGGTTTTGCTAATCCTATTCTTTTCTTCTTTGAGAACTAATTGAATATTTTTGAGACACAATTATGCCGTGTTCGTCATTGCGAAATAAAATTTCATTCAGAAATAAAAATCTTTAAAAATTACATTTTGTTTTTGTTCTGCTTCTAAATCTATTAAAAGTTCGTGCACAGCCCAGATCCTCAGGTTGTCAAACTCAATCATCTCCCAGATCCTCAGGTTGTCAAACTCAATCATCTCCCAGATCCTCAGGTTGTCAAACTCAATCATCTCCCAGATCCTCAGGTTGTCAAACTCAATCATCTCCCAGATCCTCAGGTTGTCAAACTCAATCATCTCCCACATTCTCAGGTTGTCAAACTCAATCATCTCCCAGATCCTCAGGTTGTCAAACTCAATCATCTCCCACATTCTCAGGTTGTCAAACTCAATCATCTCCCACATTCTCAGGTTGTCAAACTCAATCATCTCCCAGATCCTCAGGTTGTCAAACTCAATCATCTCCCAGATCCTCAGGTTGTCAAACTCAATCATCTCCCAGATCCTCAGGTTGTCATACTCAATCATCTCCCAGATCCTCAGGTTGTCAAACTCAATCATCTCCCAGATCCTCAGGTTGTCAAACTCAATCATCTCCCAGATCCTCAGGTTGTCAAACTCAATCATCTCCCAGATCCTCAGGTTGTCAAACTCAATCATCTCCCAGATCCTCAGGTTGTCAAACTCAATCATCTCCCAGATCCTCAGGTTGTCAAACTCAATCATCTCCCAGATCCTCAGGTTGTCAAACTCAATCATCTCCCAGATCCTCAGGTTGTCAAACTCAATCATCTCCCAGATCCTCAGGTTGTCAAACTCAATCATCTCCCAGATCCTCAGGTTGTCAAACTCAATCATCTCCCAGATTTGACATCTCAAATGGGACTAGTTTTAGTTTAAGATCCTTAAATTTTAGTCGCATTTTTTCCCAATTTATTTCAGATTCTCGTGAATTGACATTGAACATCAAGTGATCACCGCATTAAACCAATTCAATTTGAAAGCCAAAACAATGGCGCCCAATGAGCTAGCTGAATGGTACTGGAATGTGCCCAGACTGTCTCGCTATTGGTTCACAGGCAGTGTAATTCTCCCACTGTTGGGTCGTGTCGGCCTACTCTCTCCCTACTCTATGGTGCTAGTCTGGGAGAAGCTAGCCTATAGTTTTCATATTTGGCGTCCAATCACAGCTGTCCTCTATTATCCCATAACGCCTCAGACTGGTTTTCACTATCTAATTAATCTGTACTTTCTCTATTCTTATTCAACTGCTCTGGAATCTGGTCAGTTCCTTGGCAACCCGGCTGAGTACGCCTTCCTATTGTTGTTCTGCTGGCTGTGCCTAGTTATACTGGGCTGCATCTTGAGTATCTACCTACTCATGGACTCCATGGTGCTAGCTATACTGTACATCTGGTGCCAATTGAATCGCGACACCATTGTACAATTCTGGTTCGGAATGCAATTCAAAGCAATGTACCTGCCGTGGGTTCTGCTAGCCTTCAATATGATCATTCAGGGCGGCGGACTCACCGAACTACTCGGCATCCTGGTCGGTCACCTGTACTTCTTCTTGGCCTTCAAATATCCCCAAGATTTGGGCGGTCGCCAACTTATTGGCGCTCCGGAATTTCTCTACCGCCTGTTGCCTAGGCAACGCGGCGGCGTCTCCGGTTTCGGCGTGCCGCCGTCGAATCGCAGACGCGACCCTGCCGACGGTGACAATGCCGATGAGCAGAGGGGCGGTTGGTTTCAGAACCGCTTCCCGGGAGCCGGGCATCGACTAGGGCAGGATTGATCACTGGATACCCGCTATGCACTAGAATTGCCCGTTTGTTTTGTTAGTTGCTCTTGTCCGGAAATATTTATTGCATTATTATCAGTGGAGGAAAGACGACATGGGATTTCAAAAACCCACATTTTACTTTTTCTGTATATATCCCAAAATTTCTATCCATATTGTGAAACTTCACGAAAATCAATCATTCGGTTTGGGAGCTATCGTGAAGTGACTCAGTGGGAGTATTTGAAATGCCCACGTGGTCTTCCCCCAGGGGAGAAAATAGCGTGTCTACACCACTAGCAAAATGTCTAACAGAAGAATATGCAAAAAATTGCACACGGCCTCAAAAAAACGGTGTACAAATTTTCAGTCCATAGACTAGGGGTCCGCCACGCATTCTACAGCCGTGGTGTATCAAGAATTAGTTAATAAATGAATAAGCAACCTCCACTATTGCTAAGTAACAATGTCCTTCTATACTACTCTTTTGTTTTTGTTGTGCTCACAAAACTGAACTCAGCATTGGGGTTTGAGTAGTGTACATGTTTTTGCTTCTTCTGGTCCTATTACAGATTGTTTTGCGTTGCCGCTTATTGTGTCTACTGTCACTTGTTGCAGACCAATCTTTTTTATTATTAATCTAGCTTTCTTTTCCCTTTCATTTCTTTCACGCCGAATCAAATCTCGTCTCTTGATTTCACAGCCAAACTGTGCACCAAGTAGTTGAATAGAAGTTGTGGGTTTATTTCCTTTACTAACTGGTCAGAGGGTGGTGAAAGCTTTTGTTTTCTGTTTAATTATCGTATTTTGTTTTAACCCTACATAGACACAGAAGTTCAATGATTGTTGCTTTTTCTCACTTTCTCTTGTTGTCAATCTTGTTTTCACTCTCTAGCTAGCTTGTTATTGTACCTATCAATAGTTTGCATTATTTTATTTTCAATTATATATGCGTTCCTGTTATATTCAGACCGATGTCTTGATTCATTAAAGAAATCTAGTTAACATATTAACGTTACAATTGCTAATCAAACTGAAAAAAATGGATTGAAATTCGAAATAAAATTGAACTGGCAGCTTTGCCGTTTTGTTTGTTGCATCTGCTTCCAGTTTTATACATTTTTTACTCAGAATCACAGAATTCTCTAGTTCAGCCAATGGGCAATCAACGTTCAGTTGCAGTTGCAGTTTTAGATTTGGCTCTGCTATGTGTATATTATAAAAGCCGTATTTAGCGTCAGCCAATCGGCGTCAAGTAAGGGTTAGAAACTTTTATTAAACTGGTCAAAGCTCCGCTATTCGCTGCGCGTGAAATTGAACGCCAACCAATCGGATTCTTGTATTGGTTTAGAAATAAAAACGTTTGTGCGCACAATTTAGCGCCAGCCAACCGGCTTATAGTGTGTATATTAGCCTTATTAAGCACCAATAAATCAGCGTTGATAAATGGTCGGGTCTTTGTTATTACTAGTAATAGCCCCAACCAATCAGAGTCAAGGGGTCAGGGGTCAAGTGCTATGAAATACAAGAATTGATATTTTTGCAGTCTACCAACGCAGAAATTTCGCCTCTAGAGGCCAACGCCAATCCGTCTCCGGATGCTGGCAATGCCGCTGGCTGCTGTCAGCATTGCGCAGAATTGGAACAAATGCTGGAAGATGCTCGAGATGAGTTAGAAGAATTTCAGGTACTTTTCTAATATTTCGACTGATATTTGTTGCATTCTTGTATTTATTGTTGTAAGTTTTCATCAGTTTAATTGTCTTAAAATATTCCCATATTTCATTTCTCGCATCGATAATCCAATATCCTAGTTCCCCCATTCCTAATCCCACATATTAGTTATCTCATCCCTAATCCCCAAATACCATTTCTCCCATCCCTAATCCCATATCCTAGTTCCCATGTCTTAGTTATCCCATCGATAATCCCATACCGCAGTTCTCCCATCCCTAATCCCATATGCCAGTTCTCCCATTCCAAATCTTATATCCCATTTCTCCCTTCCCTAATCCCATATTGTACTAAAATGTCTAAAATGCTAATCCGCTTTCCGTCCCACAACCAGATGAGCTCCAGAGAGCTGGAAGCTGAGCTCGAGACTCAGCTGCAAGCCTCAGAGCGTCGCGAGCAGGAGGCCAGGGCGGCCCTGGAGCGGGCCCACACCGAGCTCCAACGCTGCCGAGAACGCTCGGAGCGTCAAATCTGCAGCCTAAACGGCCAGCTGAACAGCCTGCAGGACGAACTGGATCAGACCAGACAGGATCGGGATCGTCTGCGCGTCTGCGTCCGAGAACTGGAGACCCTCAATGACGACCTGGAGCGGGCCAAGCGGCACACCCTGGCCTCATTGGAGGACTTTGAGCAGAAGCTCAATGCGGCCATTGAGCGCAACGCTTTCCTAGAATCCGAACTGGACGAGAAGGCCGCCCTGGTGGAGATGGTGCAACGGCTGAAGGACGAGTCTAGAGATCTGCGCGAGGAGGTCTCAGTACAGATGGTTACTAGGCAGCGAATATCATCGACTGCGAACCAGGTAGGATAGTGTCTACCTGGCTACCTGCCTGTCTGTCTGTCTGTGTGTCTGTCTGTCTGTCTGTCTGTCTGTGTGTCTGTCTGTCTGTCTGTCTGTTGTCTGTCTACCTGCCTGTCTGTCTGTCTGTCTGTCTGTCTGTCTGTCTGTCTGTCTGTTTTCTGTCTACCTGCCTGCCTGTCTGTCTGTCTGCCTGTCTGTCTGTCTGTCTGTCTGTGTGTCTGTCTGTTGTTTGTCTGTCTGCCTGTCTGTCTGTCTGTCTCTGTCTGTCTGTTGTCTGTCTGTCTGTCTGTCTGTTGTCTGTCTGTCTGTCTGTCTGTGTGTCTGTCTGTTGTCTGTCTGTCTGCTTGTCTGTCTGCCTGTCTTTCTATCTGCCTGTCTTTCTATCTGCCTGTCTGTCTGTCTGTCTGCCTGTCTGTCATTCTGTCCGTCTGTCTGTCTCTGTCTGTCTGTTGTCTGTCTGTCTGTCTGTCTGTCTGTCTGCCACAAATAGTGTGTAGGAGCGTACGAGTTAAAATCCGAGACTGCTCAAACAGCGAATTCGATTTCCAGAGCTCACTAGCCGGCAGTCCACCGTCGAATGCCTCAGCAAGAAATTACACACGACTGCAGCATCAGCAGCGCAATGAGTCGACCACAGCAGAATTTGTCGATCAAACAACCGACGATTTTGCCAGCGCTGCCGACGCGGATCCGACGGCAAATAATTCTGTCGGCTTGCAAACCGACGTTGGCAACTCTACTGGAGGCTTTGCGCTGAGCAATGGCCAGTTATCGTCTTTAACAGCCGACCGATTGAATCCGAATGTTCGAGTTTGCGCGCTCAACCTTGTAGGCGATCTGCTGACTAAGGTGCGAGAAAGTTTTCTGACAGTTGAAGGTCATGAGTTCGAATCCGATATGTATTGAAAAGTTCAAGACGTCAAATTTATAAAAATTTTATTAAGATTCGGTGCTTTTAAATATTTGGTTTGTGAAAGCCCAATAAGTACACAAGAAGGTACATAAAATTTTTAGTAAAAATGTTTTTTTGACAAGTCCGATATGTATCGAAAACTCAATTTCAATATGTTCTAGTCGTTCTTCTAGTAGATCCGATACGTCTGGTAAACATGATTTTAGGGTTTTAAGATCTTAAAACAGTTGCTTACGTTGATTCCGTCTGCTTTAAATGTGCATGCTCAATTTTTCATATTTTATTTATTTTTTTGCAGGTTGGCGCCCTGGAGTCCAAGCTGGCCTCCTGTCGCAGCTATTACGTTCGCGATCATTTGCGCAGCGTCGCCGGCAGTCAGGCGGGCCAACTCGCCGGCGCCTCGTCGACCAGCGTGGCTAGCAGCGCAGCGTCACCGCCGCAGCCGCCGCCACCGCCGCCGAGAAGTCTGTCCATAGCAGCTAGAGAGTCAGTCAGTCCTTAGTTCTTGTAGAAAACTAGCATGTTCAGACAAAACGCAACATAAATACTAGTGTGACTACTCAGAGCAGGATAGTGGAAAACATATATTTGCAAATAAGTTTCTCATCGTCTACTGTGAGTAGAGCAGTGCAGATCCTGTGTGCTTTGTTTCACGCGGTGCGTAGAACGAATAATTTAAAGAATGGTCTGTGTTACTAATTGAAAAGATTTTATAGTTTACTCGGTATTATAAATCATGAATGCTTGTTCATGTAAATAACTTATAGGTTAGTTGATTGCGTGTGTTGTGTTATTAAGCCCTTCGCTGAGAGAATTATTTATATTAATAAACTTCCGTAGGTAATCGTGTCATATTATCTTCCGATTTTGTTTGAAGTCATTTTTGCACTTTTTTCGGCTTATCTTATTAATTAATATAATACTAATTTGGCAAACTTCACTCCATCATAGCTGGGTCAGTTCACATGGTGTCATTTGCCTCCCTTTAAACTGTTGCAGGGCCTAGCACTGCCGTTGTATTTCATCTTTCTATCTACTAACAGATCGCGATTCTATGTTATAAATGTAGCAAAACTGACTCAGTAAATTAATTGATAGCCGCATGCCTGCTTTCTCATTTGTTTCTATTTTGTGGCATTTAACTGCACTTATTCGGCGCGCTTTTTGTATCTTATTTTCCTCTGGCATGTGCGTTTTCTGTTATTTCCTTTGTTTCTTTGTTTATAAAAAATTTTACTGTTACTGTTATAAAAAACGAAAAACTGTACAACTCTACATACATTTTTGCCAGCTCTAGGTCAGCACCACCCACCCTCCTACAATGTACACTCACTCTATGCCGCCCCACCTCCAAATGTACACTCACTCTGGGTCGCCCCACCCCATCCTCCAAGTGTACACGCACTCTAGGCGCCACCTCATCCTCCAAATGTACACTCACTCTGGGTCGCCCCACCCCATCCTCCAAGTGTACACGCACTCTAGGCGCCACCTCATCCTCCAAATGTACACTCACTCTGGGTCGCCCCACCCCATCCTCCAAGTGTACACGCACTCTAGGCGCCACCTCATCCTCCAAATGTACACTCACTCTGGGTCGCCCCACCCCATCCTCCAAGTGTACACTCACTCTGGGCGCCACCCCATCCTCTAAATGTACACTCACTCTGGGTCGCCCCACCCCATCCTCCAAGTGTACACCCACTCTAGGCGCCACCCCATCCTCTAAATGTACACTCAGTCTAGGCGCCACCCCATCCTCTAAATGTACACTCACTCTAGGCGCCACCCCATCCTCTAAATGTACACTCACTCTAGGCGCCACCCCATCCTCTAAATGTACACTAACTCTGGGTCGCCCCACCCCATCCTCCAAGTGTACACTCACTCTAGGCGCCTCCCCATCCTCTAAATGTACACTCACTCTGGGTCGCCCCACCCCATCCTCCAAGTGTACACTCACTCTGGGCGCCACCCCATCCTCTAAATGTACACTCACTCTGGGTCGCCCCACCCCATCCTCCAAGTGTACACCCACTCTAGGCGCCACCCCATCCTCTAAATGTACACTCAGTCTAGGCGCCACCCCATCCTCTAAATGTACACTCACTCTAGGCGCCACCCCATCCTCTAAATGTACACTCACTCTAGGCGCCACCCCATCCTCTAAATGTACACTAACTCTGGGTCGCCCCACCCCATCCTCCAAGTGTACACTCACTCTAGGCGCCTCCCCATCCTCTAAATGTACACTCACTCTGGGCCGCCCCACCCCATCCTCCAAGTGTACACTCATTCTAGGCCCCACCCCATCCCCCAAATGTACTCTCTCTAGGCCGCCCCAATGCCGAATCTCTTCCAAATGTACTCCCTGTTTGACACAGCGCAACCCAAAATATTTAGTCACCTAAACAATCTTACCTCTTATTGACCTAACAGTTTGAGTTCCAAATGAAATAAATTAAGCACTTTTAAAATAATCATCATATTCTCTGTGTGGGATTACAAAATTATTTTTTGCCTTAGTCTAGCTACCCACTTTGTTTAAAGATTCCTATTAAAAAGTGTTCCCATTTTTCTACCAATTAGTTCTCACCTAACAATTACTTGAAATAAAAAAAATTCTAGTTCCGTGTTATTCGATAAGCAGTCAACATTGTGCTTTCTGTTTTTTTCTGTTAGAGGCAACTGCCTGTCAAATTTCATCGGGAAATTTCATATGGCACATGCTTTATGTAAATTTGCTTTATTTATTTTTTGAATTCTTTTAAATTTTCTAACTATCACTGCCTTATAGATCCTTAAGCTTATATTTGGAACTAATCTAGGTTCAGTTCAAGATAAATATTGTAGTAAATAAAATACTTAAAGCTCATTATATATCCTAATAAGTAGTATGTAGTGAGTAGATATTGGCTGTTTTCATGTTTCTGCTTAGCAATTGGAGTGCGTCTGTTTAATAAATCAATTTCCTGAAACAATTTTTGTCACTTTCCAAAATATCAGCTGATTGCTATTTAGCCTTTGTTGTGTATTTGTTTAAATCAAATATATTATATTAACTGCTTACTTATATATAAATACACAGTTGGTAATTGTGCTCACACTGTGTATCATAGCTATCATTACATGCTTCTACATTCTGCGTATCATTTTAGCAAAGAATCATTTTTCATATATCTACCTATCTACGTCAGATTGAGCTCGACAATAATAGTTAAAAAACTTCTTTAAAGTTAAACTTGTTTATTTAGATTAAAATGTAAAACAAATTTATACAAAAGGTCGTACAAAATAAAAATTTTATTCTTAGAACCGCAAAAATATGGTTAAACAAACTTATCCAGGAGCACTGAACTTATCAGACTGAGCAAAAAATAATTCGGTAAAATATTTGGAGGCTAAGAGAACCGATGCTATAAATGTACAAAAACGTGTACAGGATGTACACTTTATGCAATACTCATTTGAATCTAGCACTGGGAATGGGAATATTATAATAAAAACCGTTCTCCGTCTAACAATTTCACCATAATTATCAGTCGAAATTTCTGTCCTACAATTTCGACACCTTATCAAACAGACCAAATTTCTGTCCTACAATTTCGACACCTTATCGAACAGACCAAATTTCTGTCCTACAACTTCGACACCTTATCGAACAGTCCAAATTTCTGTCCTACAGTTACGACACCTTATCGAACAGACCAAATTTTTGTCCTACAATTTCGGCACCTTATCGAACAGCCTAAATTTCTGTCCTACAATTTCGACACCTTATCGAACAGCCTAAATTTTTGTCCTACAATTTCGGCACCTTATCGAACAGCCTAAATTTCTGTCCTACAATTTCGACACCTTATCGAACAGTCCAAATTTCTGTTCTACTACAATTTCGACACCTTATCGAACAGCCTAAATTTCTGTTCTACAATTTCGACACCTTATCGAACAGTCCAAATTTCTGTCCTACAATTTCGACACCTTATCGAACAGTACAAATTTCTGTCCTACAATTTCGACACCTTATCGAACAGTCCAAATTTCTGTCCTACAATTTCGACACCTTATCGAACAGTCCAAATTTCTGTTCTACTACAATTTCGACGCTTTCGCCGTACAGTCGAGACTTTTACAAGACAATATCGACATTTCTTAAACAGCTTTTTCTGTCAAACAGTTAGGATCCGACTGAAAAAATATCATAAAATCATCCAAAAATATAAATACAAAGCGAAGACAAAAATCGAAAAATAAAAATCTTTACAAAAAGTGGACGGAATTACTGTACTATATCATAATTGACACTCCAAAGACATCTAATGAACAATTAATATGAAAAGAAAGTGCAATTTGGTAGTGTGAAAGCATGGATGTGAAAACATTCAACACTTTTAGTTAGGAAGCAAACAGGCAGAAAGATCTTACTCTATTTAATTTTGAGCACATCATATAAACAGTAGCAAGAAATTGTCGAAAAACTAAACTAAACTAGTTATGCGCTATTCATACTACTTATTAACAAAAGTTCACTTCAAACAGGCGTGAGATATAGTAAAAACACTTCAAAAATATTTTGACAATCTGCAACAGATATACTCTGCACATATTACTTATTTGCCTACTTGTCGAGTAGTGGAGATATTTATCGGACATTTCTTGATCAGAAAACTTTGAGATTCGCTGAAAATAAATCTATCTCGACGCCCTCGTGTGTCGCTGCGAGTTCGAATTCCGTTCCATTTTCACCGCCTAGCGGCAGCGGCGACAGCGCCGTTACTTGCCTGCGGTCGTCGCTTCAGCCAGTCGTGTCGCAGAGCTTCGCGCGGCGTCAGGCGATCCTCAGGCAGCCAGGAGAGGCAGCGGCTGAGGAAGTCCAGGAAGGCCGCCTCGGTGCAGCCCTGGGCGGATGTGGATGCTAAGGATTGCGGTGGCCGACTCGGCAAATCCGCCCCCAATCCACTCTGCGAATCCGTCCCCATTCCACTCTGCGAATCCGCCCCCATTCCACTCTGCAAATCCGCCCCATTCCACTCTGCAAATCCGCCCCCATTCCACTCTGCAAATCCGCCCCCATTCCACTCTGCAAATCCGCCCCCATTCCACTCTGCGAATCCGCCCCCATTCCACTCTACAAATCCGCCCCCATTCAACTCAACAAATCCGCCCCCACTCAACTCTACAGATCCGCTCCATTCAACTCAACAAATCCGCCCCCACTCAACTCTGCAAATCCGCCCCATTCCACTCTGCAAATCCGCCCCCATTCCACTCTGCAAATCCGCCCCCATTCCACTCTGCAAATCCGCCCCCATTCCACTCTACAAATCCGCCCCCATTCCACTCTGAAAATCCGCCCCATTCCACTCTACAAATCCGCCCCCATTCCACTCTACAAATCCGCCCCCATTCCACTCTGCGAATCCGCCCCCATTCCACTCTGCAAATCCGCCCCATTCCACTCTGCAAATCCGCCCCCATTCCACTCTGCAAATCCGCCCCCATTCCACTCTACAAATCCGCCCCCATTCCACTCTACAAATCCGCCCCCATTCCACTCTACAAATCCGCCCCCATTCCACTCTACAAATCCGCCCCCATTCCACTCTGCGAATCCGCCCCCATTCCACTCTGCAAATCCGCCCCCATTCCACTCTGCGAATCCGCCCCCATTCCACTCTACAAATCCGCCCCCATTCAACTCAACAAATCCGCCCCCACTCAACTCTACAGATCCGCCCCATTCAACTCTACAAATCCGCCCCCATTCCACTCTACAAATCCGCCCCATTCAACTCTACAAATCCGCCCCATTCAACTCTACAAATCCGCCCCATTCAACTCTACAAATCCGCCCCCATTCAACTCTACAAATCCGCCCCATTCAACTCTACAAATCCGCCCCATTCCACTCTACAAATCCGCCCCATTCAACTCTACAAATCCGCCCCATTCAACTCTACAAATCCGCCCCATTCAACTCTACAAATCCGCCCCCATTCAACTCTACAAATCCGCCCCCACTCAACTCTACACATCCGCCATATTACATTCTTCAAATCCGGCCCCATTGCTCCTCACCTTTAGCGCATCCGACAGAGACCGGGTGCCCGGTGGTCCTCGCATTTTTCCTCGCCTGGACCGTCCGCCCTTCAGCTGAACGGCTCCGGGCCCGCCGGCCAGGTCCGGCTCCACCGTGCAGTAGCGCGGATGTCCGCGCGACGAGAAGAACACTTTGGTGCGCTTGCAGGACTCCAGCAGGCGGGCTGGCGGAACTCCGATCACCTCGATGATGCACGCCAGCTGGTCTCCTTCGTCTTCGCCGGGAAATATTGGATATCCTAAATTATAATTAGAAGGTAAACGGCCGGAGTAAGTAGAATTAATTTTGTAGGTATCAGAAGCCTCGTCATCTGATCAGTACTCACCAGTGAGCAGCTCGGCCAGGATACATCCCAGACTCCACATGTCGATCGGCATGCCGTACTTGCCGCCTAGAATCACTTCCGGTGCCCGATAGAAGCGCGACTGAATATAAGTGTAGATTCTCTGATGCTCGTAGCAGGAGCTGCCAAAGTCGATCACTTTGACACCGCTTCGGCCTTGGGATTTGAGCAGGATGTTCTCCGGCTTCAGGTCACAGTGGATAATCTAAAAATGTCGACATCGTTAAATGCGTTTAAAGTAGGCCTTCGAAAGTTGGGTCTCGTAGCTAAATGGATAGCTTATTGGACTAGAGTAGAAAAAGTCCTAGGTTCGAATCCTAAGGTGGGTAAGGAACAGTTATACTACATTAATTAACAACTACTGTTAGTAGTTTGACCTACTATGTACTCTCATCCCTGACATTAAGATTACATTATAAGAGGAGCATATCGAATGGGCCAATTTGCTATATCCGATATGCATCGAAATATGTGTAAAAACCCGCTGACTGCCACAAAAAACTGCCACAATTCCTGGACTACTGAATTTTAAGCTTGAAGATTCGAAGCCGATATGCATCGAAAAATGTTTGTAAAAACATGATGAATATGCTGTAAGTTACATCAACCTCATCTCACCTTATTGCGATGCAGCAGATCCATGCACTGCAGAATTGAATGAGCAAACTTTCGCACCAAATGCAGCGAGAAGCCTTGAAATTTGTTCTTACGAATCAGCTCGTAGAGATTCATTGACAACAATTCAAAGGTGATGCAGACGTGATTTCGGAAGGTGAAGTTCTCCATAACATGAACCAGGTTGTGCGTATTCTCCCGATCCTGTCGCTTCAACTGCTCCAGAATGCGTATCTCCTCGGCGGCCTGCCTGGTGAAGCGTTTCTCATTACGAACCATTTTCAAGGCCACGTGCTGCCCGGTCTTGTGATCGAAGCACTTTAACACCTGGCCGAAACTGCCTTTTCCTGTGGGTTAAGAGTTGAGAGTTTTTAGCGTCATACCGATTTTCTAAACATATCGGCAGTTTTGCATGTTTAAACTGGTTGGAAAACCGGCAAAATTGGGTTTGAAATATTTGTCGAGAAGTGGAGATATTTATCGGACTCAGATGCACAGAACTAACGACTTTTGCCAACTCTAATTATCAGATGGTATAGGGACAGAAGCAATTAAAACGGCTTGCCAGAGCGGTGAATTTGGAGTTGCCAAAGTCGTTAGCGGGACAATTTTTTTCATTAGCCAAATTCATTAGCCAAGAACAATGAGCGGACGAGACGTGAGCAAAGCCGAGTTCTCACCCGCGTTGCTGAGTAACAAAGTCGAAGTTGCGTGTGCATAGCTACTCAAAAGAAGTGCACACTTCACTAGTAGTTCTCAAAGCTTTACTTTGAATCTAATCAGAAAATAGTGTGCTTCGCATCACCCGATATGTATCGAAATCTGCTTAAAACACGTACGCTTTTTCAAGATATTGCTGCTTCGATTTAACTCGATATGAACTTGAGTAAGGTTTTACACTTGAACACTGGACTTTACCAGGTTAGCCTAAAGAATACGTAAAAACTGTGATGAGGACAGGGTTACCTTATTTAAAGATTCTGTCCGATATGTATCGAAATCACTAAAATGATATTTGCTAATAAATTTGTCCCGCAAGTGGAAAACTCTACCTATATGTGTGGAAACAAAGGGAATTTTTCGCGCTAAATTGTCCTTACTCACCGATAACTTTGAGCACCTCGTATCTATAAGCGATGTGATCGTGAGCAGTGTGCTGATAGGATCCATTATCATCGTCGAACCCAGAATTATTCGGCCCACCAACCGTGCCCTGCTGCTTCTTGGCGTTCGGGCCGACAAAGTAGATCTCAGAGAAACTGCGGGAAGAAGGCAAGTTTAATTTTCTGCTACTTTATTTAAGCAGAATTTAAGTGGGCCCTTTCTAAGAAAATACTTTGTAGTTTGCTAACAAAGACTATAAGGCGACTCACTTAAATATCTCATGATGCTCAAAAGTGCTCAACTTGTGCATATACAACTTCATAGCTGTCTCTGGACCAACCGCTTGAGCAGGCTTGCCAACTGATGTACTAATTGTGCTGCCAGCTCTGCTTTGATTTTGCTGCTGCTGCTGTTGCTGCTTAGTAACTAAAGTTGGCAGAGCCACAACTGACTCCTTCGCAGCTGGCTGGAGCTTGTTTTCAGATCTGACATTACCATAGTTGTACATCTGCTGAACACTCACGCCGCCGCTGGTTAATTGGGGAAAATGTGGCTGAGTGTTGATTGTAGTTGCATGCATTCTTGCTGTTGGTTTGATAAACCCTTCAGTTGACTCTGAAATGGCACAAAGAAAAAATTACATTGACTTTTGCAACTAAAAATATTTAAATAGACTAGACAAAACACTAAATTATTATATATACAAAAATTTCAAGTAATAAGACTGTTGGTTAACCTTTTTATTAAATTATTCTAGACAGATAAAGCCTTAGTGTCTGACATTCACATTATTAATTATGAAAATGCTTACACTTTAAAAATATACTACATTCAGAAATTCATCTAAACAAATTACAAATATGTTTTTAGGTTGCTTTTACAGACTTTTACTAGTTAATAGTATCTGCTCATTACAGACATATTAGCTTTAGGTATTAAGTATAAAAAACTAGCAAGTAATTAAACACAAGGCAAAAAATATTTGACAAAGAAAAATGTAATCTTAAAAATATAGTTTCAGGAGAAGGCTTACATTCGAATCATTCAATATATATATACTTGGAATATACTAAGAATACAACAATTCATGTCAAGTTTGCATTCCATTCAATGTTAAGATTCGTATATTTTTTATTGCTAAGCAATTTAATTTTAAATAAAGAAGCATAGAAAAATACATATGTGAAGGTTGTATGTTGAATTTCCTTAATTATTTAAATATTAGCATGATTATATTTTCTTAAATTTAGGCCTATTCATGCATTAAAATTTGACCAAAATCAAAGTTAGAGTTGGGTATCTTACTTTATAGCATTATCTTATGGTAAGTTAAGTGTAGGTCTAGTTAGACATTGAGGCTTTCTAGAAAATACGTCAATATGACCCCAGTACAGCTAATAAAAAGCAAATGTATTTTTTTATTATAAGAAAGAATCTAACTTCTAACTAAAGTTTAAATATAAATAATGCGAGCCAAAAAATATCCTCTGCAGTAAATCAGTATGAATAAGACTATACCGCATGTTTTAAATTCTATAGTCATACTTTGGTCTGTCTTTGTGAAAGTCTAAAAAGTATGTTTAAAAAAGATAGACTTGTAGGCGATTTAAATATGTTTACGCACAACATTTGATAGTGATTAAAAATGCGAATTACTATTTTTAAATACAAATTGAAAACCATTGTTATCAGATAAAAAAATAATAATATCGGCAGTAATAAAAGCTCATGTAACTCAAACTGAGGTGTCGTGCCATTATTTTTGTTTAAATACTGCCCCAAGTACACCGTTCACTCACAGATAAAATTCTATATGTTCACATTATCTATCTATCTCATCTATCTATCTATCTATACTATCTATCTATGTGGTGTAATTAGTTTAGTTCCGCGTCTTGCTTTACTTTTATTACTGAACTCAAGTTTTTTCGCCAATACATAGCTATTTATTTGCTTTCTAACAAACATGAACACAAATATTTTAGATCAAGAACATGAATTTGTTGAAAAGGCATTGTCACTACAGACGCTGCTATAGAACCGCCGCCTTCACCGAAAAAGGCCAAGAAGCTGAAGCGCTTACTACTTACTTTTTTATTCAATACTGTTCACTACAAAGTACCCTAGTTCAAAGTTAGTACCCTCGTTTAACGTTTAAGCAGTACTAACGTCAGGTCTTGATGACTTTATATGGCCACAAAACTAACTAACGGTTATTTTAGTCCAAAACTTCCGTCTATCTAGCTTAGAATGTCAGCACCGTTGGTCGACCTTGGTGAACAGCGTTGAAGGACACTGGGTATCATGACTGCAGGTCCGCCGACAAGCCGTTGAAATGACCTCTGCTATTTCGGCTGGCTGACACCAGTAGGTTCACTCGGAAGCCCCAGTATCTCCATCTGCAGGTCTCTGTCGATGATTTTGTCTCCGTCAGGGCAACGAAGAACTGATGCACCGACACCGCAGCATACCATGCCGCGTGTCCAGCTCGGTGACACCGCTCATCTGGATCGGCAGTCCGCCGTGGTCAAGCAGCGACGACCTCAGGGGATCTGTGTCGAGAAGCCAGCGCCACCTTTGTGCGGCACAGTCCACCAAGTCCGCCGTGTCGACTTTTCGGTCCTTGCCGGTCGGTGTCCTTTGTTGCCACGGCGTAGATTGTAATCACAATTCGCCTGCGGCATTGACAATAGCCTGGGTTTGGCTGTCCTGAGACTATCACTCACCTTGGCACAGCTGATGAATTCGATTTGTTCAGATCAGAACAATTATTTAGACGCGATTCACCCTCTTTAGAAATCTAATTAAGAAGCTCAATAAGATAATGCTCATTAATTATCTATTATTAACGTTTTGTCCTCTCTTTTGCCAAAAATTACCTTGCCGATATGTTTAGAAAACTAAAGAAACATAAAAACTTAACTTCTTTAAAATTACACACTCAACCCTTCTGAATTCGCAACGAGAACTAAACACCACTCAAATACCTTCACAAAGTATGTACTCAAACAATGGATTTTGTCATTTTAAATGAAGATTGAAAGCCATTAGGAATTCTTCACAGACCTGCTATAATTCAGTTTAGATAATCGGTGAAATTCTTCATTGTCATGTACATGGCAATGTCTGTTCCAGTTTGAGCAGTTCATTGTGGATTGAAGGCAATGAGTAGCTTCAGTCGACAGCTTTTATGACTGCGATAAGCAAAGCTTCTTAAATCGATTTTAAAGTACAAAAGCTTTGCGCGAGACTCTTCAATTCATATCACATTGAAGCAAATATGGTGACCAAAATACTGTCTACAGACAGACACCCAGGACAGACACCCAGGAAAGACGGACAGACACCCAGGAAAGACAGACAGACACCCAGGACAGACTTCCAGAACAGACAGACAGAAAGACAGACACCCAGGACAGACTTCCAGAACAGACAGACAGAAAGACAGACACCCAGGACAGACTTCCAGAACAGACAGACAGAAAGACAGACACCCAGGACAGACTTCCAGAACAGACAGACAGACAGACAGACACCCAGGACAGACAGACAGATAGACAGACAGACAGACACCCTGGACAGACAGACAGATAGACAGACAGACAGACAGACAGACACCCAGGACAGACAGACAGATAGACAGCCTGGCAGGCGGGCAGTCACAGCTTCTGTTTGAGTCTGTGCTCAGCATGGCGGATCCTCAGCAGCTGTGGAGAATCTGGTCAGCGAGTTGGCCATCCGGTGCCTCGGCTGGCCGTTCTCCTGCACCAGCTTCAGTCCGGGCACTGAGAACACGGAGTCGGCTGTGTGGCATTTCGGAAGGCTTTGCTCAGCTCGTATGTTAATGTTTATAACTGGCATAACTGGGGGGGAAATATGCGTGAGAAGACTTGCTCACTTGGTCCTAAGCGGTGCAGGCAGTCGGGCAGGCAGTCGAAGAAGGCGTGCCTCAGGGCCTCCCCCGCGGTGCAGCGCAGCTCAGGCCGCAGCTGGAGGCAGTTGCGGGCCAGAGAGTCCGCGTGAGCGATGGACAGAAGGCGAGGCACTAGGCGATGCAGTCGACTGCCAGCGTTGGAGACTATGGAGCTCGTGCGGTGTCGGGGAGACAGCGAATTCTGCTGCTGCTGCTGCTGCTGCTGCTGCTGCTGCTGCTGCTGCACGGGAGTCCTCTTCCACTTGGCCCAGCCGGGAAGGCTGTTAACCTCAGGCCACTGGGCTTCTGTTGGCTGGCCCGTCACCTGCGGATGGTGCCGAGTGACAAGCGTCAGCTGTTCACTCTGGAATGCTCAACTGAGAACCACCTGTCAGCACTCCGAAGTCTACTCAACTTATTGAATGGTCACATATAGAAGCAATATAGTTATTGAAAACTAACCGAGTAGGGTCAGATATACAACCAGCGGTGCTTTAAAAGGCTGTGTACAGCTGTTCAGTCCATGGACAGTCACACCAATCTCAATTTTCTACCCTAGCTAATGATGGAACACCATTCTACATATTGGTGATCTCAAGCAACTATAAAAGAATCAAGTGTCTTTCTCCAAGGATGCAAATCGTTGTTTCTGATCGCCCGGAAGTCAACGAAGCTCTAGCCAATGAGCGCAGCGCTATAGGGGGGACTCCGGAGCTCGCGGAGTTCGAGGCTTGGGGGTTTGTCGTGCAATTTACGCCTTTGAGGGTCAACCTCCAAGGCACAGTGAGAGTGTACACTGCCTGACAATGAGAAAGTCAGGACAGATGTACACACCTGTGTGAGAGTGTGACTGCCTACGTTATCTGTGTGCGTGTGTGCTCAGGAGTCAGCGAAATGGGCAGAATTGCCTCCTCGCTGGTTGCGGGTCTAGTGTCACCAAATGATGTGCCATTGCCCGCAGCCCTGCTGCAATTATTATAATTTTTTTATTAACCAATGAGCTGAGCCAGCCAACCTTGAAGATCTTCTTCAGCTGATCATCGGAGGTCCGCGCCCCGGGAAATAGCGGCGAACCCGACAGCATCTCGGCGTGGATGCAGCCGACTGCCCACAGGTCCAGAGAGCCCGCATAGGAGGTGCTGCCCAGCAACACCTCGGGCGGTCGGTACCACAGAGTGACAATCTCGGAGCTGTAGTTCCTGCTGGGCACAGTCTGCGCCCTGGCCAGCCCGAAGTCAGCCAGCTTCAGCTCGCCAATCGCTGAGATCAGCAGATTCTGCGGCTTCAGATCTCGGTGCAGGATCCGGCGACGATGACAGAAGTCCAGGCCGCGGAGAAGTTGAAAGAGAAACAGCTGGAATGAAACATATAGCTGCTTAAACTGTGCTACTTGCTACTCATATTGTACTCAAACCGCATTTTGTCAACCAGACTTAAATTGTGCTCAATTCGAATTTAATCAAACCTACTCAGACTTGTTCGGCATTACTCAATTAGCATTATATCGACTCAACTAAAACAGTGCTCAACTTGAATGCTAAATATCCGTACTCAGACTTTGCTCAAAATATGTTACTCACCTTGGCATTGTGAGACCTCAGTCCAGTGGGGTGCTGTTCCAAATACTTGGACAAGTCCGTTGGCTGAAACACAAAAGCATCGGTGAATGGTTTTATTTTTGAAGTCTTTTGTCACTAGACAGCATGTAATTTCAGCATACCACAAATTCGAAAACGAATGTCAGATTGGTGCTTGTGTGGACAATGTCATGCAGAGTGACAATGTTAGCATGCTTCAGGCCTTTCAGTAGAGATGCTGCAAAATGTTTTAGAAAATAATTTGTTTTAATTGATTTCTTCATGAGACTACTGTCAGTAGAATGTATGGAATGTTTTATTCACCCTCTCGAATGGCTGTGAACGGTGTGCCTTCGTCCTGCTGTAGTCGAATATCCTTCAAGGCAACCACCGAGTTAGTGACCCTGCGTTCACGGGCAAGAATATTTCTTTTGCAGTGGATAATTTGAGTACAGTGAGAATGGTTTAACCACAACGAGGGATTGGAGTAAAGAAAGAATTCCTACAGGTGAGTTTGGAAGTTACTGATCCATTAATTTAGCGATATTTTCTTGATTCCTACTTCTGCTCTTACCCTTTCCCTGTCATCTACTCACCCTCACACTCTTTCTCACCCTCCTCTCCCCTCTCACCCTCCTCTCCCCTCTCACCCTCCACTCCCCTCTCACCATCCTCTCCCCTCTCACCCTAATTTCCCCTTTCATCCTCCTCTCCCCTCTCACCCTAATTTCCCCTCTCACCCTAATTTCCCTTTCAACCTCCTCTCCCCTCTCACCCTCCTCTCCCCACTCACCCTCCTCTCCCCTCTCACCCTCCTCTCCCCACTCACCCTCCTCTCCCCACTCACCCTCCTCTCCCCACTCACCCTCCTCTCCCCTCTCACCCTCCTCTCCCCACTTAACCTAATTTCTCCTCTCACCATCCTCTCCTAATTTTCCCTCACCTTTATTTCCTCTCTCACCCTAATTTCCCCTCACTCTAATTTCCTCTCTCACCCTCCTCTCCCCTCTCACCCTCTCTCACTCCTCTCACCCTCCTCTCCCTTCTTACCCTCCTCTCCCTTCTTACCCTCCTTTTCCCTCTCACACTAATTTCTCTTCTCACCCTCCTCTCCCTCCTCTATCGAGTCCGATCTCAATTGACCAATGAGCGGGCGGCAGCTGCCGTGACTCACAGAGAGACGCCCTTGTACACGGTGGCATAGCTGCCCTCCCCCATGGCCTCAAGCCACTGATAAGATGCCGAACGGCCAAACGCGGCCAGAGGTTGACACTTTCGTTTGATCTGACCGCCGCCGCAGTCGACTGCGCTCGAAAATTTCTCCAATGCCGCTGGGTTAGCGGAGTCGGCGTTTGCCTTTGATGTCTTTGAGGCGTCGTTCTGAGGCACCACAACTATTGTGCTGGCAGAATTGTGCCTGCGAATCTGCATGCCGCTGTTTCTCTTGGCAAATGCTGCGAATTATTCACAGTTAAGAATTCGCAACAATATTCGTGCATTGCTACTTGTCAGTAGGCAAATAAGAAATTTATGAATTTGTTAGTTACAACTTATCTCCCCCTCAATCTATCCACAAACCTTGAAAGAATCTGTGCTGGCTCAGTCGGCTGGCTGAGTTCTGATCGCTCAGCTGAGCGCTGCCTGAGCTGCCCGAGTCGTGGTTTCTCACGCCAGTGGAGCTGTTCTCAGTTGACAGGCAGGCAAATAGGCTCTGAGATGGCAGGCAAGGAATGGTGAGGCATAGGAGTGACTGAGCACATGACTATCAGAGTGACTGAGCACATGACTATCAGAGTGACTGAGCCCATGACTATCAGAGTGACTGAGCCCATGACAATCAGAGTGACTGAGCACATGACTATCAGAGTGACTGAGCACATGACTATCAGAGTGACTGAGCCCATGACTATCAGAGTGACTGAGCATATGACCATTCGAGAGTGACTGAGCATATAAGAGTGACTGAGCACATGTCTATCAGAGTGACTGAGCACATGACTATCAGAGTGACTGAGCACATGACTATCAGAGTGACTGAGCACATGACTATCAGAGTGACTGAGCACATGACTATCAGAGTGACTGAGCCCATGACAATCAGAGTGACTGAGCACATTACTATAAGAGTGACTGAGCACATGACTATCAGAGTGACTGAGCACATGACTATCAGAGTGACTGAGCACATGACTATAAGAGTGACTGAGCACATGACTATCAGAGTGACTGAGCCCATGACAATCAGAGTGACTGAGCACATTACTATAAGAGTGACTGAGCACATGTCTATCAGAGTGACTGAGCACATGACTATCAGAGTGACTGAGCACATGACTATCAGAGTGACTGAGCACATGACTATCAGAGTGACTGAGCACATGACCATCAGAGTGACTGAGCATATGACAATCAGAGTGACTGAGCACATTACTATAAGAGTGACTGAGCACATGACTATCAGAGTGACTGAGCACATGACTATCAGAGTGACTGAGCACATGACTATCAGAGTGACTGAGCACATTACTATAAGAGTGACTGAGCACATGACTATCAGAGTGACTGAGCACATGACTATCAGAGTGACTGAGCACATGACTATCAGAGTGACTGAGCACATGACTATCAGAGTGACTGAGCCCATGACTATCAGAGTGACTGAGCATATGACCATTCGAGAGTGACTGAGCATATAAGAGTGACTGAGCACATGACTATCAGAGTGACTGAGCACATGACTATCAGAGTGACTGAGCACATGACTATCAGAGTGACTGAGCACATGACTATCAGAGTGACTGAGCACATGACTATCAGAGTGACTGAGCACATGACTATCAGAGTGACTGAGCATATAAGAGTGACTGAGCACATGACTATCAGAGTGACTGAGCACATGACTATCAGAGTGACTGAGCACATTACTATAAGAGTGACTGAGCACATGACTATCAGAGTGACTGAGCACATGACTATCAGAGTGACTGAGCATATGACCATTCGAGAGTGACTGAGCATATAAGAGTGACTGAGCACATGACTATCAGAGTGACTGAGCACATGACTATCAGAGTGACTGAGCACATGACTATCAGAGTGACTGAGCACATGACTATCAGAGTGACTGAGCACATGACTATCAGAGTGACTGAGCACATGACTATCAGAGTGACTGAGCCCATGACTATCAGAGTGACTGAGCATATGACCATTCGAGAGTGACTGAGCATATAAGAGTGACTGAGCATATAAGAGTGACTGAGCATATGACCATTCGAGAGTGACTGAGCATATGACCATTCGAGAGTGACTGAGCATATGACCATTCGAGAGTGACTGAGCATATGACCATTCGATAGTGACTGAGCATATGACCATTCGATAGTGACTGAGCATATGACCATTCGATAGTGACTGAGCATATGACCATCAGAGTGACTGAGCATATGACCATCAGAGTGACTGAGCATATGACCATCAGAGTGACTGAGCATATGACCATTCGATAGTGACTGAGCATATGACCATCAGAGTGACTGAGCATATGACCATCAGAGTGACTATTCTGGGCCTGATTGAAGCGTGAACATTTGTATGACTGTCTCTATGAAATATAGAAAAGCTTGAGGTGAAAGGATTACCTAATAAAAATTACTAAATCCGTTTCCCAACTTTAGTCTTCCCAGTTTCCCTAAAGCCGAGGTATATTTAATATGTAAGACAGCGCACAGAACACTTCACTCTGTTCACTGTTAGCTGCTGTCTGATATAGTATTCTGCGAGTAAATGGACTTGTGTGCGTGCGTGAAAGCAAACACATTGGCAGCCTTGGCGGTGCAGGCTTTGCGGGCTGGTGTTCAATGCATCGACGGAAAATAATGGCTTGGGGCTGGAATAAGGGAAAACGGCAAAAGATGGAGACAGTTCCAGAGATCTGATGTACGGTCTATGGATAGTTCTAAGGCCAGATGTCAGATTTCATACCCCAAGGTAGGGTATTCGGCAACACTTCCCACTGCTGCAACAGAAATGTACTACTGATGCCCGTGTGCTGCGAATAGCGGAACATTGCTAATACCTGCTAGATAGATAGATAGAAAGACAGATAGATAGATAGATAGGTGGATAGATAGATAGATAGATAGATAGATAGATAGATAGATAGATAGATAGACAGATAGATAGATAGATAGATAGATGGATGGATAGATAGATAAAAATGCTGTAAGCTATACTTAGTAAAGGGCAGAAGAAGATGAAACAGAACTCAACACGCAGTTTGCTTCAAGCTGCGAAATTCAAAGAAGATTTTGGAGTCGGGAACAAGGAAACGATGGCTTAATTACTGTCTTCTATTGGCGCACTCTCAAAGGCTCGGCACACAGGGCAACGTGATTACTCTCTTTCTTAGGCTTTTTTGATAAAGAGAAGCCGAAACTGCTTACAAAAAGGTGTTCGAGCCCGGACTGACGGCTCTCAAAGCATTCCTGGGCTCTGATTAACAATCCAAGCAATTATTTCTTCATTTGCTTACAAAGTTTTTCCAACATTTTTTATCGCCTACTTTTTGCTTGCTTGTGTCAAAGTGAAATATTGGGATGTGGACAGACTAAAGAACTTTATACTGGTAGCTGGGTGCTTGTTAGCTATTGTGAAAATCTTTACTATGCAAAACAGATAGAAATTGATAGGATTGAAGGAAGAAAGGAGAAGACAGCTGGGAGAGATGGGAGACAGATGGGAGACGGATGGGAGAGAGATGGGAGACAGATGGGAGAGAGATGGGAGAGAGATGGGAGAGAGATGGGAGAGAGAGATAGGGACGGGATAAAAGTGGTACATTGTTTTAATCTAGACTCTTAATTAGAAGTTTTAATATAAAATTCATGGTCTCTCACTGTAGTCGATAACTGCTTGCCAAGCAGTCCTGTTCGCTTCAGCCTTCGACTAACATCAACATGAGATGATTGGACTGCAGCTGCCGATTCTGAAATTAACATTGAACTTCTGAATTTAACAGCTAAAGTACTGAGTGAGTAGACAACTGAAGTATTGAGTGAGTAGACAATTGAAGTACTGAGTGAGTAGACAATTGAAGTACTGAGTGAGTAGACAACTGAAGTACTGAGTGGGTAGACAACTGAAGTATTGAGTGAGTAGACAACTGAAGTACTGAGTGAGTAGACAACTGAAGTACTGAGTGAGTAGACAACTGAAGTACTGAGTGAGTAGACAACTGAAGTACTGAGTGAGTAAACTGAAGTACTGAGTGAGTAGACAACTGAAGTACTGAGTGAGTAGACAACTGAAGTACTGAGTGAGTAGACAACTGAAGTACTGAGTGAGTAGACAACTGAAGTACTGAGTGAGTAGACAACTGAAGTACTGAGTGAGTAGACAACTGAAGTACTGAGTGAGTAAACTGAAGTACTGAGTGAGTAGACAACTGAAGTACTGAGTGAGTAGACAACTGAAGTACTGAGTGAGTAGGCAACTGAAGTACTGAGTGAGTAGACAACTGAAGTACTGAGAGAGTAGACAACTGAAGTACTGAGTGAGTAGGCAACTGAAGTACTGAGTGAGTAGACAACTGAAGTACTGAGTGAGTAGGCAACTGAAGTACTGAGTGAGTAGACAACTGAAGTATTGAGTGAGTAGACAACTGAAGTATTGAGTGAGTAGACAATTGAAGTACTGAGTGGGTAGACAACTGAAGTACTGAGTGGGTAGACAACTGAAGTACTGAGTGAGTAGACAACTGAAGTACTGAGTGAGTAGGCAACTGAAGTACTGAGTGAGTAGACAACTGAAGTACTGAGTGAGTAGACAACAGAAGTACTGAGTGAGTAGACAACTGAAGTACTGAGTGAGTAGACAACTGAAGTACTGAGTGAGTAGACAACTGAAGTACTGAGTGAGTAGACAACTGAAGTACTGAGTGAGTAGACAACTGAAGTACTGAGAGAGTAGACAACTGAAGTACTGAGTGAGTAGACAACTGAAGTACTGAGTGAGTAGTCAACTGAAGTGCTGAGAGAGTAGACAACTGAAGTACTGAGTGGGTAGACAACTGAAGTACTGAGTGAGTAGACAACTGAAGTACTGAGTGAGTAGACAACTGAAGTACTGAGTGAGTAGGCAACTGAAGTACTGAGTGAGTAGACAACTGAAGTACTGAGTGAGTAGACAACTGAAGTACTGAGTGAGTAGACAACTGAAGTACTGAGTGAGTAGACAACTGAAGTACTGAGTGAGTAGACAACTGAAGTACTGAGTGAGTAGACAACTGAAGTACTGAGTGAGTAGACAACTGAAGTACTGAGTGGGTAGACAACTGAAGTACTGAGAGAGTAGACAACTGAAGTACTGAGTGAGTAGACAACTGAAGTACTGAGTGAGTAGGCAACTGAAGTACTGAGTGAGTAGACAACTGAAGTACTGAGTGAGTAGGCAACTGAAGTACTGAGTGAGTAGACAACTGAAGTATTGAGTGAGTAGACAACTGAAGTATTGAGTGAGTAGACAATTGAAGTACTGAGTGGGTAGACAACTGAAGTACTGAGTGGGTAGACAACTGAAGTACTGAGTGAGTAGACAACTGAAGTACTGAGTGAGTAGGCAACTGAAGTACTGAGTGAGTAGACAACTGAAGTACTGAGTGAGTAGACAACAGAAGTACTGAGTGAGTAGACAACTGAAGTACTGAGTGAGTAGACAACTGAAGTACTGAGTGAGTAGACAACTGAAGTACTGAGTGAGTAGACAACTGAAGTACTGAGTGAGTAGACAACTGAAGTACTGAGAGAGTAGACAACTGAAGTACTGAGTGAGTAGACAACTGAAGTACTGAGTGAGTAGTCAACTGAAGTGCTGAGAGAGTAGACAACTGAAGTACTGAGTGGGTAGACAACTGAAGTACTGAGTGAGTAGACAACTGAAGTACTGAGTGAGTAGACAACTGAAGTACTGAGTGAGTAGGCAACTGAAGTACTGAGTGAGTAGACAACTGAAGTACTGAGTGAGTAGACAACTGAAGTACTGAGTGAGTAGACAACTGAAGTACTGAGTGAGTAGACAACTGAAGTACTGAGTGAGTAGACAACTGAAGTACTGAGTGAGTAGACAACTGAAGTACTGAGTGAGTAGACAACTGAAGTACTGAGTGGGTAGACAACTCAAATTGTGCCAGGCAATTGATGTCACTGACTTTCAACTGATGGTTTAGTCTTATTTTCGTTCCCGTGATCCAACTCTTCATTTTTGGACTCGAATTCAGATATCCCGCTGCCTGCTTCGCCAAGCAATGATCGGGACATTGGGTTGAACAGCTCGCTGACTGGCCTTCGACTGCTCCTGGCTTGGCTAGTTGAGCGCAAAAATAGGAACTTCTGGTAAGCAGCTGCTTGTTGAAAATGCCTGCTGCTACTGCTGCTGCCGTTGCTGCTGCCGTTGTTGCTGCTGTGTCGCTGTTTCAGATGCTGTCTGCGCGACTGTCTAGACTGATTTGTAGTGCCTGACGTCAGTGACAGCTGAGTTGCTGCTTGAGACCTTTTGTTAAGAGTTTAGCAAAAAAATTACCGATAATTTGGTGCATTATCACCTAAATACTGGTCCGATGAGAGTTATAGCTTTGACACTGATTGGCTGTCAATCCATCCTTGTTCTTCACCAACCGACTCGCTCAATTAACGAAAAAAACTAATATAAAGGCTTTGTCGTGTATTCGTGACAGTAGCCGAAATAGCTTTTTTATAAGAATATTGAGTAACTTAAGAAATATTCTACTGAAATTTCGCACACGTTTACCTCACTGGCACCATTAGAAGAGTTTAAAATGGTTATTTAAGCAGTAAAATAAGTTTTTGTTTCTTATAGTTATTGACAAAATTAATTTTTTAAGCTGCTTTTAATAAAATAAGAAAGTTCTTTTTTCATAAATCTGCTATCACTTATTTGTATGATTATTGAGCTGTTTTAATGAATATAATTTGTTGAATGCATTTCTCGTAAAAGGTACTTGTAACAATAAAATATGCTGAGTATTTTTACAATTTTAACTGAAAGTTCTTTATATTTTTTGTTTTACTTTGTTTTTTTATGCAGGTTAAATAGCATTTCATTATTTCTTTAGTCATAGCGATTGTGTCAACTTTTTCTTTTCTTATATTTTGATCAAATGAAAGAAAGTATAATTTTGTAATTAAATTTT
Source organism: Macrostomum hystrix (assembly GCA_950097015.1). NCBI lineage: Eukaryota > Metazoa > Platyhelminthes > Macrostomidae > Macrostomum > Macrostomum hystrix. The sequence goes on from CATNEN010000001.1 coordinate 11,251,169, forward strand.
GCAAAAAGTTTTTACTCAATTAACCAGAATTTTTGCACATCGCTTTATAACATTTTACAATAAACGGAACACAGAAAATGATGCAAAGCTTGTTAAACTGCCAAATAAAACACTTACATTATGAACACAATCAGTGTTTGAAACGAAAAATAGTTGTTCAGATTTATTCCTCCGATTTGAGCAAATATGAATGAACTACTTCTTTCTAGCACATTTAGATGTTGCACGTTCGTGTGTTAATTAAACCTTCGTATGCTGTAGTAATCTCCGCGACGTTGCTTTGTTAATTTGAAATTTAATGGCCTCAATTTTCGCGTTGTTAAAACAAAACATTATTTTCACAATCTTTATTTTATAACGGTTTTGATAAGTTAGTTCTGTTTTATGAAAAAGATATCACTAAAACTAAATTGACATAATTTACACGGCCTTATTTTCTATTTTTAAAACATTACGTTCTAAAAAGTTCTAAAATATATATAATATATAGTATATAGAATATATAGAATATAGGTAATATTTTTTATAGCATAAGCAATAACAAACAAATAAGCATTGCTTAGAATTACTTCCAACATTTATTAGTCACTTTATAATGGTCTTTTTTTAGAAACATTGGGAGCATTAATCTCCCAATCTTAAGGAGTGTCTTATTAAAACTCAACTCATCGGGAAACTGACGCCGCGATCTCCGCTAGCCGATCGCGGCGGAAATCTACGAAAGTGCTGATTGGAATTGAACAGGCTGGGGTCGCGGCTTTCGCCGTTCTGCTGTTGAGCATTTAGCGCCTGCAGGAAGGTGGCCAGGCGGGTGTCCGGTCGGCGGAACTGCAGCACAGCCAGGCACAACAGGAAGTGCACTATCGACACAACCACAGCGCCAATACCGATAAAGAGCCAGATGATCAGTACTCTGGACGAACGGCCGTGCTCTGCCAGATCTGAGGATCTCAGCATGACCATATTGTTGTATTCTATGTCCCTTAATAGCAAAATGAAGCAGCTCATACCACCGATGAGGCAGCCCGAGATTGCCAAGACGAACGACGGCATCAGGTGCATGTGGCGAAGGCATAGCAGATGATTGCTGTCAGAGACAAGTTTGTGCTCTTTCTCTTCACTTTCGTCGTATTCAACCGTTATTGTCATTTTAGACACAAATTTGGCTTCAAATAGACGACAAATTCGGAAACTAATTTGTTCTTGGAATTCACACTTGACAATTGTCTATTGTAGTCGAATGTTAAAGCTTGGCCATAGACTAAACCGTTAGAAGAATGTATTTCACTGTTAGTCTACGAGTTAGTCGCGAGAACTTAAGAAAAAAATTTGCTTATGTAATTCGAAGGATTTCGTTCTAATTTACCTGTTGGTCTACTTAAAAATGAGTAATAAAACACCGTTCACACAGGTTTTTACGCAGTCATTAACTTACTGATGAACTCACGAATCACTCATTCGTGAAATGACTCATAAATTCACAATTTATTTATTTTAAATGTATGAAATGCGCAAAGAGCGACTTTCAACTTTTTAAGCAAAGCAAAAGTAGCGGATATTAGCATGCAGGTACATACGGGTAAAATACATCGAAGTATCGGCAATATTACATGTAGGAGCGTAGTAATACTAATAACTTTGACTTAACACCGGAATAGGTACAGTATAAACTTTAACAAAAAAAGCTGAAAGTTTACGACAAAGAAACCTGCAGTTCGCACGCATAGTTCTGCTGTTCGACTTCATATCGATATCGCATTGGCACACCGCGTCGCGGCTCGCACAGACCGTCTTGGTCCAGACGACCCACCTGTCTCAGCACCACCCGTTGTCGACTCTTCTGAACGCAGCGCAGCTTGGAATAATTCATAGCCGAGCCGAAATTGACTGGTCTGTCGTGCGAACACAGGCAGCGAGTCTGCACCAGCAATGGCGGCTCGCGTCTTATGTCGAGATCGTGGAACTCACTAACCGATAGGCAGTACGGATTGCCCTGAGCACTGCTCTCTGGTAGCATCATGTCTGGGCAGGTTGCATTGTACTGCCTAGTCTTGCTTACAATTATATCACGGGCACGATTCGCGGCCACTTCGTCAAAGCAGAGAACAAGAGCGTCGGGTTCGTCAATGCTTGGTAGGGACGCAGTCCGTTGACAAGTGATAAGCATCGCCAATAGAAAAACACAAGCTGATGTGCAGATAGGTGCTGAAATCAGTGCGAAATTTAACACCCCAAAGTCGGAGATTAACTAGACAGTTCTGACAGCCCACAGTCCGAGATTAACTAGACAGTTCTGACACCCCACAGTCAGAGATTAACTAGACAGTTCTGACACCCCACAGTCAGAGATTAACTAGACAGTTCTGACACCCCACAGTCAGAGATTAACTAGACAGTTCTGACACCTCACAGTCGGAGATTAACTAGACAGTTCTGACAGCCCACAGTCGGAGATTAACTAGACAGTTCTGACACCCCACAGCCAGAGATTAACTAGACAGTTCTGACACCTTACAGTCGGAGATTAACTAGACAGTTCTGACACCCCACAGTCAGAGATTAACTAGACAGTTCTGACACCCCACAGTCAGAGATTAACTAGACAGTTCTGACACCCCACAGTCAGAGATTAACTAGACAGTTCTGACACCTTACAGTCGGAGATTAACTAGACAGTTCTGACACCCCACAGTCAGAGATTAACTAGACAGTTCTGACACCCCACAGTCAGAGATTAACTAGACAGTTCTGACAGCCCACAGTCGGAGATTAACTAGACAGTTCTGACACCCCACAGTCAGAGATTAACTAGACAGTTCTGACACCCCACAGTCAGAGATTAACTAGACAGTTCTGACACCCCACAGTCAGAGATTAACTAGACAGTTCTGACACCTCACAGTCGGAGATTAACTAGACAGTTCTGACAGCCCACAGTCGGAGATTAACTAGACAGTTCTGACACCCCACAGTCAGAGATTAACTAGACAGTTCTGACACCTTACAGTCGGAGATTAACTAGACAGTTCTGACACCCCACAGTCAGAGATTAACTAGACAGTTCTGACACCCCACAGTCAGAGATTAACTAGACAGTTCTGACAGCCCACAGTCGGAGATTAACTAGACAGTTCTGACACCCCACAGTCGGAGATTAACTAGACAGTTCTGACACCTTACAGTCGGAGATTAACTAGACAGTTCTGACACCCCACAGTCAGAGATTAACTAGACAGTTCTGACACCCCACAGTCAGAGATTAACTAGACAGTTCTGACACCCCACAGTCAGAGATTAACTAGACAGTTCTGACACCCCACAGTCAGAGATTAACTAAACAGTTCTGACACCCCACAGTCGGAGATTAACTAAACAGTTCTGACACCCCACAGTCGGAGATGATTAAGAATGTTTAACCCAGTAGTTGCAGTGAATGAAAGCAAAAACGACTTACTTGATTCGATCCTCATTTCTACTAGCACTGCTGAGGGATTTTAGTTGATTCGGACAATTCACTTTAGGAATGCTTAGGCTCGGGCTTGGAATACGGAATACCAGACATCGACGGGTAGCTCGAATATTTATAGTCAAATTTTATCGGGATTTTTCGACCGTCTCACGGGAATTCCATGCAAAAATGGTCTCTGAGAATTAAGAATAGGCATTAGCAGGTGGAGCAGCAATGTATTTCTCTTATCTGCCTGCGGTCAGGTAGGGGGCAGTGAGCTAGTCAAAGAGTGGTAACTTAGCAACCAAAAATATTTCTAAAAATAAGGAACAGGTCAGAAAGTTTTTAGCAAAGTGGGCGGGGCCGATTAGTTGAAAATTGAGTAAATTTCTATGTTTTGATTTTGGAAATTCCTTATGTAGTTACAGTTTGAATTTATGATATTGTCTACTGAAGAAGTAGAGCTTCATTCCTGAATATTTTCCTGAAGTCTGCCTGAATGAGTATGCATAAGGACTGAAGCTTTATTCCTGAATATTTTCCTGAAGTCTGCCTGAATGAATATGCTTAATGACTGAAGGTTTATGCCTGAATAATTATCTGAAGTCTACCTGAACTCTAACTGTTTAACTAACAACTGAAGGTTTATGGGCATTCGAAGGAATTAAAGAAAGTAAATTAGGAGGTCAATTTTTTACGAGAGCGAGCGCAAAACTGAATTCGTATATTACGTTGCTATGACGCACAGAAAAAAACGCGAGGCTCCGGGTTGGAATTATGGCACGTCGTCACAAGAGCTAAGAATAACATTTGCTTTGAAGCTTTTCTGAATCAACTTTATCTGAAACTTCCTAACAGCGGGTTAATGCGAGAGCACTCGTGCTATGACCTAATGGATAAAATAATGCTGAATAGTTTCATGGAACTAAACAGAGAAGGATTACTAGCCGTAGTACTATTAGTAGTAGTAGTAGAATCCACACTATATGGGATTATCGAAAACTCGCTAAAGAATTAAAAAATCTGAGTAAATGATAATCAAATGGTTCAGTAAATTATTAACAAATCCTCACATGAAGGATTATAAAATCCTCACTAAAAGATAACCGAATCCTCACTTAAAAGGACTACCAAATCCTCACATTAAGTTACTACGAATCGTCAATTGAAAGATTACTAAATCCTCAAAACTGATTACTAAATCTTCAAAAATGATTACCAAATCCTCAAAAAAGATTACTAAATCCTCAAAAATCATTACCAAATCCTCAAAAATCATTACCAAATCCTCAAAAAAATTACTAAATCTTCAAAAATGATTACAAAATCCTCAAAAATGATTACTAAATCTTCATAAATGATTACCAAATCCTCAAAAATGATTACCAAATCCTCAAAAATCATTACCAAATCTTCAAAAATCATTACCAAATCCTCAAAAATGATTACCAAATCCTCAAAAATGATTACCAAATCCTCAAAAATGATTACCAAATCCTCAAAAATGATTACCAAATCCTCAAAAATGATTGCCAAATCCTCAAAAATGATTACCAAATCCTCAAAAATCATTACCAAATCCTCAAAAAGTGAGGGATAATCAAATAATTACGAAATCGTCAGTAAAGAATTATCGAATCCTCACTTAAAGGACAATAAAATACTCACTCGTAGACTCATCAGATCCCTAAAAAGGGATTAAAGAATCCTCACCGGAAGGATTACTAAATCCTTACTCAATCTCTGGAGCAACTGGGGCCACCCAGCCTACTGTCAGGTAGCTTCCTAGCAGAGTTAAACCAATTGAACAACTCGACCTTTCATCTTCTCTCCCGTATTCGCTGGCACAGATTGGCTTGGCCAGTTCCGAAGTGCTTGAGCGAGCGGTCCTTGAGGGGCAGGGTTAATACATTCGATAGGAATCGAGCCTAGATAGTGAGCAGACTGAAGAAACAGAAAAAAAAACACAGAAAAAAGGCTGCTCAACCTGCTCAAAGATCTGCTTCTTTTAGTCGTGCATTTGAGCTGTTGCGATAACAGTGCATCGGGTTTAGTCTGACTGGCTGTGTCCTGCGCCCCCACTATCTCGATCAACTTTAATTAGACCCGAAAAAACTCGCAAACGGCGCTTGGCATCGACTGAGCAGCAATACTGTAATAAAAGTCTGCGAAGATTTTTTTTCTGCTACGGCCTAGTTTTCAGAATTTATGAGTTAAGAATAATTCTGCGCTGTGTAGAAGTTGGAAAACCCGTTTCGACTGTTCAGACTGTTTTTCCTGTTCTTCAGCTTCTGTATCTCAGTGTCAGAATGGATGCACTGTTGTCTGTGACAGACACTGGCGAACTCACTGAGGACTCAAGCGGTGGCGCCTGCGACAACTTCACCGCAATGATGGTGAGTACTTGGGACTGCCTGTCTGTCTGTCTGTCTGTCTGTCTGTCTGTCTGTCTGTCTGTCTGTCTGTCTGTCTGTCTGTCTGTCTGTCTGTCTGTCTGTCTGTCTGTCTGTCTGTCTGTCTGTCTGTCTGACTGTCTGTCTGTCTGTCTGTCTGTCTGTCTGACGGTCTGACGGTCTGTCTGTCTGTCTGTCTGTCTGACGGTCTGTCTGTCTGTCTGTCTGTCTGTCTGACGGTCTGACGGTCTGTCTGTCTGTCTGTCTGACGGTCTGTCTGTCTGTCTGACGGTCTGTCTGTCTGTCTGTCTGTCTGTCTGTCTGTCTGTCTGACGGTCTGTCTGTCTGTCTGTCTGTCTGACGGTCTGTCTGTCTGTCTGACGGTCTGTCTGTCTGTCTGTCTGTCTGTCTGACGGTCTGTCTGTCTGTCTGTCTGTCTGTCTGTCTGACGGTCTGTCTGTCTGTCTGTCTGTCTGGCGAACCAATTGCGAAACCTTATTGGTTCAAAAAAACAAAATTTAAATATAATTTTTGCCGACGAAAATCGTTGAAGATCAAGAAGATGCCGATGTTTAATGATTCTAGAAGTTGTCTAGAAAAGCGGTAATGCTAAGAAGTTATCTGTAAAGATCTAACATTTTAAGAAGAGAATCACAATTTAATCGCTGAGTCACAGAGGTGAAATCATGTTTTATGATCGGCCTATAAAAACCAAATCAGCCATATGTAATCACGGCGGTACCACTCCTAATTATTCATCGACATAAAGACACAAGAGGTAGACAGTTTCCGGAAGTGTGCGTTAACATTATTTGCTCAGTCTCAGCGCAACATCCCGCATAAATCTCTTAACTAGAGATTGCTCAAGAAACTATAAATGTTAGGGATATTATAGCTAGCAAGGGCATGGGAAACAAGGAGTAGTGAAGCAAAGGGGATCACTTCTTGCCAAATTATTATTAATTAAGTGGACTGAGGGTCAACAAACAGTCGGTGAGAGTGAGCATTGCCAAGGAAGTGAAATATTTATTGATATAAGTTTGATTAATTACCCGGAGAAATCTTCGGAGATAGAATTGCTCTGATCCTCACGATAACAGACCAAAGATTTCTAGCTAATGTCTGTAATCTTTCCACAACCACTTCTCTTAAACAGCTGTCCATCTACATCTTTCTACCCCCTACTGTCCATCTACATCTTTCTACCCCCTTCTGTCCATCTAAGACTTTCTACCCCCCTACTGTCCATCTAAGACTTTCTACCCCCCTACTGTCCATCTACATCTTTCTACCCCCTAATGTCCATCTACATCTTTCTACCCCCTACTGTCCATCTACATCTTTCTACCCCCTACTGTCCATCTACATCTTTCTACCCCCTACTGTCCATCTACATCTTTCTACCCCTACTGTCCATCTACATCTTTCTACCCCCTACTGTCCATCTACATCTTTCTACCCCCTACTGTCCATCTGCATCTTTCTACCCCCTACTGTCCATCTAAGTCTTTCTACCCCCTACTGTCCATCTACATCTTTCTACCCCCTAATGTCCATCTGCATCTTTCTACCCCCTACTGTCCATCTAAGACTTTCTACCCCCTACTGTCCATCTACATCTTTCTACCCCCTAATGTCCATCTGCATCTTTCTACCCCCTACTGTCCATCTAAGACTTTCTACCCCCTACTGTCCATCTAAGACTTTCTAACCCCCTACTGTCCATCTAAGACTTTCTACCCCCTACTGTCCATCTAAGTCTTTCTACCCCCTACTGTCCATCTGCATCTTTCTACCCCCTAATGTCCATCTGCATCTTTCTACCCCCTACTGTCCATCTAAGTCTTTCTACCCCCTACTGTCCATCTACATCTTTCTACCCCCTAATGTCAATCTGCATCTTTCTACCCCCTACTGTCCATCTAAGACTTTCTAACCCCCTACTGTCCATCTAAGACTTTCTACCCCCACTGTACATCGAAATCTTTCTACTCCCACTGTCAGGTGGTGAGTGGCAGAGCAGTCTAACGCGTTTGCCTCTCGCACGAAGGTCCCTGAGCTCGATTCCCCGGTGAGGCCACATTCATTTTGGGCGCAGCCGCGGAGAGAAGGCTTGGGGGCTTGTCGTGCAATTTACGCCCATGAGGGCCAACCTCCAAGGCACAGTGAGAGTGTGCACTGCCTGACGATGAGAAAGTCAGGGCAGATGTACACACCTGTGTGCGTGTGTGCTCAGGAGTCAGCGAATCGGGCAGAATTGCCTCCTCGCTGGCTGCGGATCTAGTGTCACCAAATGATGTGCCATTGCCCGCAGCCCTCCTGCAATTATTATTATTAACCCCATTGTCCATCTAAATCTGTCTTCCCCACTCATCCGACTCAGCCAATTGATCCACCATTCAGCAGGAGGCAGCCGACTTCGCCGCAATGTCAGAATCAGCCGAGCAGCACCGGGCGACGCCTTCAAGTGGAAGCCGGCAAGACTTTTCAAAGCGACATCATTTGGCTGATCCTCAGGCTTCGTATAGATTTTATTATAACTGTACAACTGCAGGTGTGTCTTTGTTGGATTATCAGCAGCAGCAGCAGCAGCAGCAGCAGCGAGGTGGTGGCAGTGCTTCATTCTCTATGCGCGATATTCTCGCCTCTTCTAGTAGCAGCAGATTGGCGCCCGCAAGCGAAGAGTCGAACGGTTGGCGGATAGGAATTCCGAGTAAGATTTCGTAGCAACTGAGGTTTGAAACTGAGATTTAGAGGTCGTGAGTTCGAATCGATGCGCCATATTTCTTGATATATTTGAAATGGCGGTTCAATATCTGGAGCCAGCTATTGATGGACAATGAAATTTAATCGTTTTTGGCAGATCCCGATGTGAGTCCATTAGAGCAACAGCTCCAGTCATCAAGCGTCCCGCACCAGTACCAGCACTACTGCCAGCAGCAGCAGCAGCAGCAGCAGCAGCAGCAATATCCAAATGGAAATTTCGTGACCCATTCTTCGGCCGATGTTTCTGGAAACTTCAATTTTCAGTCTCAGCCGGATCATATTCAGCTTCAGCAGCGTCAGCTGCCTTCGTCGTCTCGTCGTCATACGCAGGTCCAGCCGCGCAGTTTCACCATCGACGATGTCGACGAATCGTCGTCTAGATCGCCGACAATGCCAGCGATGGGTGCCACAATGTCTGACGATGGAGACGATGAAGAAGAAGAAGAAGACTTTGAAGAAGGTAGAGAGGCCAGCGGTTCTAAGAAGCGCAAAAGGCGAGTCCTGTTCACCAAGCAGCAAACCTACGAACTGGAACGCAGGTTTCGCCAGCAGAGATACCTATCAGCCCCTGAGAGGGAATGCTTAGCCAGGTGCATCAATTTGACAGCTACTCAAGTGAGAATTATTAAATTTTTTACTTGATTTTGTAGTTTAAACGCTCAATTTAAACTACCTGTTCACTTTAAACCAAACAATTCCGCAAGGTGAAGATCTGGTTCCAGAATCATCGCTACAAGATGAAGCGCGCCCTAGCTGAGAAGGGCCAGCCGCCAGAGCCGCAGCCGCTGCCGACCATCAAGCGGGTTGGCTTCTTCGCTGGCGCGAAACAGACGCAGCTGCAAGCGCCAATGTTTCCACAATCGAGCCAGATGCAACACTGCGATCCCAATCATGTGCCACTGCCGGGGTCAGTACCTCGAGCTGTGACTAGCTACCATCAGCATCAGCATCAGCAGCTGCAGCAGCAGCAGTTGCATCATCATGATCATCTAGACCAATTCTCCCAGTTACACTATGGCCATCAGGATAATTCACATATTCAGCAGCAGCAGCAGCAGCAATCCTACACAAATAGCCCAGCTAGTTTCATTCCAGCCCCGAATTTGTACAGCAGGTTTCAGCATCAGCAGCAGCAGCAGCAGCAGCAGCAGCAGCATCACGTGCCGTGATAAGAAGCTTAACTATTAGCAGTATAGAAAGACGACTCAAAGGCGAATGTATATATTGGTTCAGAAAAAAATGAACAATATAATCAATACAAAAGATAGTAAACAATGTTTGCTTGGTGAAATTTTGACGATGCCGATGTTTAGTGATCCTAGAGGTTGTTTAATCGGGTAGAGCAGAAAATTTTAGGTCGTGTTATGAAATTTTATGGCGATAGGTTGAATATTTTGAAGGTACAGAAAATTTGGGTTATTGAAATAGGCCCTGGTCTTTGTACTGTTAAATAAACCAAGTTTTCATAAATAAAAAGCGAATAAATATAATACAAGTATAACTAAGGTAACATTGAAGCATTGCTGTACTGTACCAAATTTTGTTGGTAATTAAACTTGTTACTATTCCGCTTTTGAGTTGGAAAATTTAGACTTCAAACGTTTTTTGAAGGCTTAGAAATTAAACAGGCTAGAAAACTATAAAGCTTATTTTCTCGAAAAAATAGTTCTCACACTTAGTAATATTGAGAACAAATTTCCTGAATTTATTTGTCTTCTCGCAGTAGAAAAATAAGATCAATAGGAAAATGGCACAAAAATACGGAATATATTTCCATTTGAAAATCATTTTACAGTGAGGTTCTCGAGAGACTTTAGCAATCGGATGCGATTTTGAAAACATTTGAAAATCATAAACACGCAATGGTACTACTGCCGAGTAGAGAGTAGTGTCAAGGGTGCCAAAGTAGACTTTGTATGAAAATTAGTTTCTGGTAGTAATTTAGAATATTTAAACATTTTATGAGCAAATATTAGTTCTTGGTTTTGTTCTGATTTCTGTAAAATACTTCTGTACTGAATGTAGTCTATACTCGGAGAAAAATATACATATAAACGTATAAGTCATATTCAAGATACTAAAAACGAAACATTTTATTGCACATTATGTCATTAATGATGTCATTATCATTAAATATTATCAATGGACTGTTCTGTTTAGAATTGAATTTTGTTGCTTAAAGATTGACACAAAAAACATCTAACAATTTACCACGTTTCTGCTCCAAGAACACTACACATAACACAACGACAGAAAGACACAGATCTTAAAAAGCAGCAAACAGTTTCAAAGCGAATCAAAGCAAAAATCTATCGGTTAAAATAAACAAATATATATTATCGGCTATTTTTGACACGACATAAAAAAATAAAAATTATCAAACAACTCTAGTAAAAGGCATTGATTTTTGTATTGAAAATTACACTTGAATCAAAGAGTGCATTTGCCACAGAGATTTTAATATAACGAGAGTACTTCTGACTCATTATAGTCAGGTGACTTGACTACCGCCTTCGTCATTGGTGTTTGGGTTCTTCTCTGTTGAATTTGGCTGCTTTCCATTGAGGTCATTGCGCTCAGTAATTAGAGCATCTTCAATGATAATTGAATCTGCTGTTGCTGCTGCTGCTGCTTCTGATGGCTTTCGCTCTCGATGTCTTGGTTGTTGCTGCTGCTGCTGCTGCTGCTGCTGCTGCTGCTGCTGCTGTGCGTGGTGTCTTGGGGCATGATTACCGGCAGATTTTGGGGGTCTAGCGATCGCGGCAGCGTCTGGAATATCGTCTGAAATGTTTCAATTGAAAAATGTTTGAGTTCGTTAATTATCTATTAATTTGATCAATAATATAAAACTGCCCTCGAGTAAATGTGTAGAAAACTGGACACGTGTAAAAAATTCAAGAATTTATTTAACTGACGATTTAAAATCATTGAATGACTTCCAAAATCATCAAATGACTGTCCAACATCATCGACTGACTGTCTAAAGTCATTGAACGACTACTTAAAGTCATTGAATGACTATTCAAAATCACCGAATTACTGTAAAAAATCAGCGAATGACTGTCCAAAATCACCGAATGACGATAAAAAATCTTTGAATGACCATCCAGAATAATCGAATTTCTATACAATATTTCGAGAGACTCCTCAAATGATCAAATCAGACTCTTTAATTTTTGAGCAGACTATAAAATAAGCATCTCATTTAGATACTTTACCTGATGCAGCAGCTGCCTGGACTCCAGCAGCCGCCGCAGCCGGTGCCGGAACAGCTCCTGTCGGCGAAAATCTCGTCGTCACATCGCCTGGCTGCCGGATTCGCGACTCGGCCGCGCGCTCGCTGATCCACGGATGCTGCATCGCCTCGTCTGGCGTCATACGCTGCTCCGCGTCCCACCTGAGGGGATGTGACGGGATGCCTTCGTGATAAGACTATGAATGTGACTAATGCAGGCTTGACCCTGAAGATGGGGCGGAAACCTCAATTGACTACTGTAGGCTTGTCCCTGAAGGTGGGGCGGAAACCTCCTTTGAATAATGCAGGCTTGACCCTGAATATGGGGCGGAAACCTCAATTGACTACTGTAGGCTTGTCCCTGAAGGTGGGGCGGAAACCTCCTTTGAATAATGCAGGCTTGACCCTGAAGATGGGGCGGAAACCTCCTTTGACTAATGTAGGCTTGACCCTGAAGATGGGGCGGAAACCTCAATTGACTACTGTAGGCTTGTCCCTGAAGGTGGGGCGGAAACCTCCTTTGAATAATGCAGGCTTGACCCTGAATATGGGGCGGAAACCTCAATTGACTACTGTAGGCTTGTCCCTGAAGGTGGGGCGGAAACCTCCTTTGAATAATGCAGGCTTGACCCTGAAGATGGGGCGGAAACCTCCTTTGACTAATGTAGGCTTGACCCTGAAGATGGGGCGAAAACCTCCATTGACTACTGTAGGCTTGACCCTGAAGGTGGGGCGGAAACCTCCGTTGGCTAATTTAGGCTTGACCCTGAAGATGGGGCGGAAACCTCCGCTGATAAACAGTCTTGTTCCTGAAGAAGCACAAAAGCACTTTTCTATCTAGTTTGAGAATGCAAAAGTGCCAGCAATGTGAAGAGTATATTGCAAGTTCACTGATCATCCGATGGTCTAAGCTTGTAAAGGTTGTCCAGGGCATAAACTCTTGTTTTCTAAGAATCGCAGGAAAAGTTTTCAAGTTAAGCTTTGGTAAGAATGCGATTAATTTTTTATAAGCTACTCATTAAGCTCCAAACCCACAATACTTTCTACTCTAGATTTTTCACTCCACGTTAAGCTGGTTCAGTTATTTATTGTCATTGGTTGTAGTTGGTTTCTAGTTTCTGAGAGCACAACACTTGCAGTGAAATCAGATTGAGACCGCGGCGGAATACAAAGTCTGATAGAGTACAGATTTCAATAAAAAACTTTGAATGGATTCTAAGGAATGGATTTCCAAGGAAACGAATGGATTGCTAGTCTATGAATTGTATTACTTTGCTGTCAAGTATCATAATTTCAGAAATCCTACTCGATGCATCGAGCCACAAAGTCCAAAAAGTTTTTGTCGTCGCTCTTCAGTGCAACTTCGAGCTGTCTGCTACCTGGTACTCGCCGCTTTCCCTTGCTGTTGGTGATGGTTCTCGGATTACCCTTTGAGTCTGAAAGATAATGATACAGACTCCTAATTATTCTTACTGCAAGTGTGTTCAATGGTTAGAAAAGAATAAAAAAACTCACCAAAGAACACCCTTCGCCTCGTGGCCAGTTCCAGCAAATGTTTCGGGGGCATTCCGTTGACTTCCATGATGCAGTTGAGTTGTTCGACTTCGTTCTCGCCAGGAAATAAAGGATAGCCTACGGAGGGGTAGGGAGACGAGTGGCGTGAGGTGGATGTCTGAGCGAACCCTCAATCTCTATCCCTTTCTGCACATCATCAGTTCGGCATGAGGTGGATGTCTGAGCGAACCCTCAATCTCTATCCCTTTCTGAATATCATCAGTTCGGCATGAGGTGGGTGTCTGAGTGAACCCTCAATATCTATTCATTTCTGCACATAATCAGTTCGGCGTGAGATGGGTGACTGAGCGAACCCTCAATCTCTGTCCCTTCCCGTACATTCTGGATTGGTTGGCAATACATGGGTGGCAAAGATAACCCTAATTCTTTAAATTCTTGTTTACTAAAATTATATTGTTTTATTTCGTAGTTTTTTTATTCTTTGAAAAAAACTCACCGGTATGCAACTCGGCTAAAACGCAGCCCAGACTAAACATATCGATGGGCAGGCCGTAGGGAATGCCAAGAATTACCTCTGGCGAACGATAGAACCTCGACTGGATGTACGTGTACACTGGAATGTATTTTCGATACGTTGAGTTGAGCAAAAAGCTAGATGATGAAAGCTGGAGGATTAAGAATGATTCATAATTAACAGTGATTTTACCTTTTTGATTTTCGTAGCAGCTCGATCCAAAGTCGACCACTTTAATTGCACTGTGACCTTTCGACCGCAACAGAATGTTCTCCTGAAGTGTGATTTTTTTGGTTTTTTTATTATTTTAACTTAAGGATCATTAAAACAGATTTTTATTTAAAAATCAATTCTCACAGGTTTCAAATCGCAATGAATAATGCCCTCGCGTCGAAGAAGTTTCAAGCATTTCAAAATTGAAATGGCGAATTTGCGAATCAGTTGCAGATTAAAGCCTTGAAAGTTGTTGCGCTTGGTCAAGTCATACAGGTTAATGCTAGAAAATAATAAGGGATGATTAGTTGGTTTTTTTCTATTCGGTAAAATACGAAAATGTAGGCCTCGCCTTCCACCCTCCGCCCCATAGAATCCGTAGTTTAACACCCCGTCTTCAGCCCACCACCCCATAGAGTTCTTCGTTCAACACCTAGTCCTAAACCCACCAACCCATAGAATCCGTAGGTTAACACCCAGTCTTCATGTGAAGACCACCCCATAGAATCCGTAGTTCAACACCCCGTCTTTAACCCACCACCAAAATAATTCATCTTTCAACACCCCGCCTTCAACCCACCACCCCATAGAACTGTCGATTAACACCCCGCCTTCAACCGCCACCCATAGAATCCTTCGTTTAACACCCCGCCTTCAACCCACCACCCCATAGAACTCGTCGTTCAACACCTCGTCTTTAAATCTGCTAAATTTTTATTGATGAATTAACAACCAATAAAAAAAGAATAACAGACGCACCCCAGTAGCTCGAACACAATGCACAGGTGATTCCTAAATGTGAAGAAGTCGATCATGTGCACAACGTTGTTATCATTGGCTGGATCTTTTCTACGAAGAGCGTCCAGAATCTTCACCTCGACGGCTGCTTGGTGATGAAATCGTTTACGATTGCGAATAATCTTGAGCGCCACCGTATTGCCAGTTTTGTGATCGCGAGCTCTAACAACTTGGCCAAATGAGCCTCGACCCAAGGTTTCTAAGGTCTCGTAGCGGTAGGCAATGTGGTCATTTGTCACCTTCGCATTGGGATTGGGAGATGAGTTTACAGTCAGGCATCATCGAAAAAAAATCCCGTTCTTTATAATCGTTCAATCTTATAAATGTTCCAAACCATTCTCCAAAAATCTCTAAATCTCCCATACTTAAAAATCTCCCATTCTTCAAAATCTCCCATTCTTCAAAATCTCCCATTCTTTTAAATCTCCCAGTCTTCCCACAGCACCGCATCGTGCCGAATGCCAACCTTCAGGTAGGCGCCATTCTCATCATCGAATCCGTGGTTGTTGTTGGACCCCTGAACAGCTTCGACCTTCTTGGCCTCCGGTCCGACGAACCAGATCTCGTTGAATTCGAGAATCTCTTCCAGCTCGAAGGCGGACAGCTTGGGTCTGTAGAGCCGGATTGCGTCTGAAATTGTGAGCGCGAAGTTTTATTGTAGTTTACATTCAATTTAGCATGATGTTTGACACCCTTTATGTTAGACGATATGTTAGACATCTTAAATGTTAGACATGTTAGATGTTAGACAAGATGTTAGACAGCTTAGATGTTAGACAAGACGTTGGAGACCCTTTCTGTTAGAAAAGATGTTAAAAATGTGTTAGACATCCTGTTAACCACCCACCATATGGCGACATTGGCATCAGTTTGCTGTCGTCCATTGCAGCAACCATAGCTTCATCATCGGCAGTAGCTGCCGCAGCCGCCGCAGCCGCAGCCGCCGCAGCCGCAGCCGCAGCGTTCAATGACGCCTGGGTGGGCGCGGCAGCGAATGCGGCCCGATGACTTCGCCTAGTCCGAATCGATGGCAAGGCTGGAGCTCCGTCAGTCTGATGAGGATGATGATGCTGCTGCTGCTGCTGATGCTGACGAGTGGTAATGGAGCCTGCGGCTACCTTGTTTGAGCCCAAATCACCGTTGACTATGCTGGGAAACACTGTGCCCATGTACTGCCCGTTTGAGTCGGCGTTCTGAGCATTAGGAAACAAAGAAGGAAAGACATGACATTTTTGAAATTTCAACTAAGCACGAATTTAAACAAAAAGTTGGCTTCAGTAAAACATCTTCATAGTTTCACTCGTCGTTTTTAACTTTCTACTGCTCATCTCACACTCCTTCACTGTCTCCTCTGTCACTCATTCACTGTCTCCTCTGTCACTCCTTCACTCTCTCCTCTGTCACTCCATCACTCTCTCCTCTGTCACTCCTTCACTCTCTCCTCTGTCACTCCATCACTCTCTCCTCTGTCACTCTCACCTTGTCGGTGGTCTTACCGCCCGCAATCCTCTTTCTTCTTCGCCTGACAGCCGCAGCGGTGGCAGCGGCTGGCATCTGAGAAGTCACCTGGGACATCTCTTTGGAATTCGTTTTTCTAAAATCTATTTTTTTCTCGTATTTCTCCGGTAGATTCAGTTATGAAATTCTAGAATTTTGTCTCTGGTGTACAGAAGTAGCCAAAAATTCTTATAGAGTGGAGTAGAAAGCTGACTGATTAGATCAATGATGTTGTAATGTACAATCTGCATCAGAAACGGGTCGTCGTCAAGGAAACTATATCTTAACTGAGCATGGGTCAGAAAGTGTTGATTAAATATTTATTATGGGACCATTGCATTTTCTATTGTGAGCAATGCTGGTCAGGATTAGCAATGCTGAGGTCGTTTGTAGAGCTGTGCCTAACAGGTTTACTGAGTG
Organism: Macrostomum hystrix; assembly: GCA_950097015.1. Classification (NCBI taxonomy): domain Eukaryota; kingdom Metazoa; phylum Platyhelminthes; family Macrostomidae; genus Macrostomum; species Macrostomum hystrix. The sequence continues at coordinate 11,267,968 of CATNEN010000001.1, forward strand.
TCTAACAGGTTTACTGTGTGTCTAACAGGTTTACTGTGTGTCTAACAGGTTTACTGTGTGTCTAACAGGTTTACTGTGTCTCTAACAGGTTTAATTTATGTCTAACAGGTTTAATTTATGTCTAACAGGTTTAATTTAGGTCTAACAAGTTTACTGTATGTCTAACAGGTTTACTGAGTGTCTAACAGGTTTACTGTGTGTCTAACAGGTTTACTGAGTGTCTAACAGGTTTACTGTGTGTCTAACAGGTTTACTGTGTGTCTAACAGGTTTACTGAGTGTCTAACAGGTTTACTGAGTGTCTAATAGGTTTACTGCGTGTCTAACAGGTTTACTGTATGTCTAACAGGTTTACTGCATGTCTAACAGGTTTAATTTGTGTCTAACAGGTTTACTATGTGTCTAACATGTTTACTGTGTATATAACAGATTTATTGAGTGTCTAACATACTTACAATGTGTCTAACATGTCTACTGTGTGTCTAATAGGTTTACTGTGTGTCTAACAGGTTTACTGTGTGTCTAACAGGTTTACTGTGTGTCTAACAGGTTTACTGTGTGTCTAACAGTTTAAATGCGTGTCTAACTGTTATAATCAGTATGTAACCGTTGTAAGATACAAAACAATTATTCAATAATTTGTCAAAAAACTAGTTGCTATGGGTCTAAGTGAGTGGGCGGTCATTGCTGATCTGCGATCCAAATGTTAGAAATTTATTTTCCCCTCTGGGATAATGACAGTTGAAGCCAGGAGAGAACTGAGGAACTGTTTTGTCCCAAAATTAATTTGAGTTGTTTCTGGTTCTGCTTTTTGGGATAGAGCGAGATGGAATCGTCAAAAAAATTATATTTGAGAAGACAATGTCCAAACAAGAAAGCTGCATTGGTCATGTCCAGGTGAATTAATGCTAATGAAAATGCATTATGGTGACTATAGAACACTAAAACTGCTTCCAGTAGAGAGAATTTTTGTTTGCTTGCCTGGCCTAAAGTGGAGAGGAAGAAGGACTGATGGAGGCATTTTTTAGAAATTGCATGCAGCAACAGAGGGACGCGCCACGCAGTTCTGCCATAATTTACAGCCTTGCTGTGGCACCCGCTTTGGGAGTTTGGGAGACATATTCAGAACTGTTAGACACACTCAGAACTGTTAGACACATTCAGAACTGTTAGACACATTCAGAACTGTTAGACACATTCAGAACTGTTAGACACATTCAGAACTGTTAGACACATTCAGAACTGTTAGACACATTCAGAACTGTTAGACACACCCAGAACTGTTAGACACACTCAGAACTGTTAGACACACTCAGAACTGTTAGACACACCCAGAACTGTTAGGCACACTCAGAACTGTTAGAACTCACCGCTCTCGCCGGATATCTCCGGGCACCCCGATAAGAGTGTCCGCCACCGACTCGGGTCGACTGAAACTGAATCGGCCCCAACAAGGCGGCCGACCTGTCTGGCGCCCTCAGCGACTGGTGCTGCTTCCCTAATAGTGCAGCAGCTGCCGTTGTTGCCGTTGTTGTCGATGCTGTGGTCTGTGAAAGTTGGGTAAAGGTATCGAATGAAGAGTTTGTAGACTGGTCAGGGTATCGAATGAAGAGTTTGTAGACTGGTCAGGGTATCGAATGAAGAGTTTGTAGACTGGTCAGGGTATCGAATGAAGAGTTGTAGATTGGCCAGGGTATCGAATGAAGAGTTTGTAGACTGGTCAGGGTATCGAATGAAGAGTTTGTAGATTGGCCAGGGTATCGAATGAAGAGTTTGTAGATTGGCCAGGGTATCGAATGAAGAGTTGTAGATTGGCCAGGGTATCGAATGAAGAGTTTGTAGATTGGCCAGGGTATCGAATGAAGAGTTGTAGCTTGGCCAGGGTATCGAATGAAGAGTTGTAGCTTGATCAGGGTATCGAATGAACAGTTTGTAGATTGGCCAGGGTATCGAATGAAGAGTTGTAGATTGGCCAGGGTATCGAATGAAGAGTTTGTAGATTGGCCAGGGTATCGAATGAAGAGTTGTAGCTTGATCAGGGTATCGAATGAACAGTTTGTAGATTGGCCAGGGTATCGAATGAAGAGTTGTAGCTTGATCAGGGTATCGATTGAACAGTTTGTAGATTGGCCAGGGTATCAAATGAAGAGTTGTAGCTTGATCAGGGTATCGAATGAACAGTTTGTAGATTGGCCAGGGTATCAAATGAACAGTTTGTAGATTTGTCAGGGTATCAAATGAAGAGTATGTAGATTGGTCAGGGTATCGAATGAAGAGTTGTAGATTGGCCAGGGTATCGAATTAAGAGTTTATAGATTGGTCAGGGTATCGAATGAAGAGTTGTAGATTGATCAGGGTATCGAATGAAGAGTTTGTAGATTGGTCTGGGTATCGAATGAAGAGTTTGTAGATTGGTCTGGGTATCGAATGAAGAGTTTGTAGATTGGTCTGGGTATCGAATGAAGAGTTTGTAGATTGGTCTGGGTATCGAATGAAGAGTTTGTAGATTGGTCTGGGTATCGAATGAAGAGTTTGTAGATTGGTCTGGGTATCGAATGAAGAATATGTAGAGTTTGAAGAGTATCTGACAAACGAATCTGGATGAGTCGTGGAATCGGACCAACTAATCTGGATGTCTCGGGGGAAAAATCCAAAACAGTTTCATATCAAAATTAAACTACTATCTAGAATGTAAGACTCCAGGTGATATTTCGATACCTCTTCCAGGTCCTGCAGAACCGCAGCGTTGGCCCAAGCGTCCCTGGTGATGTCCATCATGTTACGCAAGGCTTGGTCGCGACTCAATCGACTGGTTTGCATTTGACTAGATATTGCTGGCCCACATTTTAACTTTATTTACTAATAGTTTAATCCCCAGTGATTTCGATGGGGAAAACAGTTTCAGCTATCTAAGTTGTCTGGCTTGCTAAGGGGTAATATTTTCCGCTAGGAGAAAATATTTTGTAACATTGCCTATCCAGGGGACGGGGGATTTGGGATTTAGGAGTTTAGGAAACGTGTCCATCTGAGCCAATGCCGCAACGCCTCATCAGTGGATGAACCTCTTCATCCTGCAGGCTTTTTGCCAGAAGTTTAGGAAAGGAACCCGCATATTCCCTCTTTTAGAAGAGAGAGAGAGATGGAGGCATGGGTGATGGGAGATGTGTGACAAATACCTGCAATTGTACATGCCTGTCTCTATCTGAATAGCGAATGTCCATGGCAACAGGCGGTGGGGATGGGAATCGATGGGATGCGATATTTGCTTCATCGGCGAGAAATGAAACATTGGACTCAGACAAGAGCTTGAGTTTCAATTGCCAAATAAAGCATAGCTAGATTTTATGATGCCTTTAATTAAAAAACTCTACAGGAATCTAGACACACAGATTCGGTCATACTGTAATCTAGACACACAGATTCGGTCATAATGTAATCCAGACACACAGATTCGGTCATACTGTAATCTAGACACACAGATTCGGTCATACTGTAATCTAGACACACAGATTCGGTCATACTGTAATCTAGACGCACAGATTCGATCATACTGTAATCTAGACACACAGATTCGGTCATACTGTAATCTAGACACACAGATTCGGTCATACTGTAATCTAGACACACAGATTCAGTCATACTGTAATCTAGACACACAGATTCAGTCATACTGTAATCTAGACACACAGATTCGGTCATACTGTAATCTAGACACACAGATTCTGTCATACTGTAATCTAGACACACAGATTCGGTCATACTGTAATCTAGACACACAGATTCGGTCATACTGTAATCTAGACACACAGATTCGGTCATACTGTAATCCAGACACACAGATTCGGTCATACTGTAATCTAGACACACAGATTCGGTCATACTGTAATCTAGACACACAGATTCGGTCATACTGTAATCTAGACACACAGATTCGGTCATACTGTAATCTAGACACACAGATTCAGTCATACTGTAATCTAGACACACAGATTCGGTCATACTGTAATCTAGACACACAGATTCTGTCATACTGTAATCTAGACACACAGATTCGGTCATACTGTAATCCAGACGCACAGATTCGGTCATACTGTAATCTAGACACACAGATTCGGTCATACTGTAATCTAGACACACAGATTCGGTCATACTGTAATCTAGACACACAGATTCGGTCATACTGTAATCTAGACACACAGATTCGGTCATACTGTAATCTAGACACACAGATTCAGTCATACTGTAATCCAGACACATAGATTTGGTCATACTGTAATCTAGACACACAGATTCGGTCATACTGTAATCTAGACACACAGATTCGGTCATACTGTAATCTAGACACACAGATTCGGTCATACTGTAATCTAGACACACAGATTCGGTCATACTGTAATCTAGACACACAGATTCAGTCATACTGTAATCCAGACACATAGATTTGGTCATACTGTAATCTAGACACACAGATTCGGTCATACTGTAATCTAGACACACAGATTCGGTCATACTGTAATCTAGACACACAGATTCGGTCATACTGTAATCTAGACACACAGATTCAGTCATACTTCATTTTCTACATCGTGAACATTTTGACAGCATCAGGCTCTAGCCATTCTGAAGAGTCAGAAAGTACTTTTAGCAAGGCGGGGCAGTCACTGTTCAGCTATCTTTAGATCCTTTGAAAACAGAAAAGTGAAGGCGCAATTGTCCTGCCAATATTGATTGACTGGGACTTCAACAAAGGCAGTTTTTACTAGTGTGGAGTGAAATAGTTACTTGTCTTTTAGACAGAAACTTCATTCTTTATTATCTTTCTGTATCTATTGCTCTGTTCATCTTACACAGTCTTATTTGTCTTCTGCGTCAATCTTGCACTATCTCATCTTTTTTCTCTGCTTAAATCTCGCTAATCTATTTCCTTTATCACTTTTCATTCTCACCATATCAGTATGTTTATTTCTGCATCAATATCATTGAATATCTCTCTAGTAGTTCTGTATCAATCTCATAGGATCAATCACTGTAGTTCTGTATCAATCTCACAGGATTAATCTCTCTAGTTCTGTATCAATCTCACAGGATCTATCTCTCTAGTTCTATATCAATCTCACAGGATCTATCTCTCTAGTTCTATATCAATCTCACAGGATCTATCTCTCTAGTTCTGTATCAATCTCACAGGATCTATCTCTCTAGTTCTATATCAATCTGACAGGATCTATCTCTCTAGTTTTATATCAATCTCATAGAATATGTCTTTCTAGTTTTGCATCAATCGCATTGTATTAAATGCTTTATTTTTATATCAATTTCATAACATCAATCTCTGTTTCTTTATCAATCTCACTTATCAATCTCTACTATTAGCGCATCAATCTCATCCGTGAATCATAGTATTTCTCTCACCTTTTGTCTCTTCAACGGTTGCCTAGCCGACACCAACTGATGCGACAGCTGAGGATGTCGCAAATTTCTGTCGGTAAACTCGCGCAACATTCTCCTACGTTCAGCTTATTGTCTATGGTCCAACCTGTTCGAAGGGTAAGCTGCTTGATTGATAATGCGAAGCCATTGTTAGTTTCTGTATATTAACAGTATATTTCTATCAATCTAGATTTTAAATATAGATGTAGGATCAATTAGGTTAACGGTTTAAAGAACCTTATCTTCTGCTTTTTTTTATTTAATATTTCTCTCTCTCTTTTTTATGTCTCTCTTTTTTCTGTCTTTTTATCTCTGCTTTTTTCTTCCAGGTCCCATCACCTGCTGGGGTGGAATCCGAACTCACTGTTCATTATTTGGTTTTCGCTCTGCTTTGTCTAACAATTTTAAGTGGCTTTCAGCTAGGAAATATGCAATTAGCAGCATATAAGGTTGAGAGTCAATGCAAACTGTGTTTTTCTATTTGTTTCTTGCACAACCTACACAGACGTATACTGCAGGCTTCTCTTGTAGATAAATAGACAGAAAACTAGACTACGATTAGTCAATTGTATTTTTTTGGCGAAGAAACAACATTAACATCAACACAAACTTGTTCGTGTATTCAAATTTGAAGCGATTATTGTTGCAGTAGACTAATAGACTGAAAACCGTTAATTCCAGATTCTGTAATTCTTTGTAAGAAATAAAAATTATGATCGTCAGTAACTACAGCTGAGAGAGGCATTGTTAATTGACAGCAATAAAAACTGATACAGCGAGACAATGGTCCACTGCCTGAGTAGTTTTTTGGAAACCCTTAAGGTGGGAGGTGCTCTCAAAACAGCTACTCAACGATTCTCACGATATCTCTATTCAGCATTCGTATTGTCTGAATTTCGCTGCCTTGCCAAAGTGCTGCGAATTCAAAATAAGCGTTCTCTAACACGTTAATCGGACGGTAATATTTTAAACTAAGTAATTGAAATCTTGACAAGAACTTAATCAGGCAGCTGCGAGATGAGACACGGGAGAGAGATGAGACACGGGAGAGATGAGACAAGGGAGAGATGAGACACGGGAGAGAGATGAGACACGGGAGAGATGAGACACGGGAGAGATGAGACACGGGAGAGATGAGACACGGGAGAGATGAGACATGGGAGAGATGAGAAACGGGAGAGATGAGACATGGGAGAGATGAGACACGGGAGAGATGAGACATGGGAGAGAGATGAGACACGGGAGAGATAAGACACGGGAGAGAGATGAGACACGGGAGAGATGAGACACGGGAGAGATGAGACACGGGAGAGATGAGACACAGGAGAGATGAGACATGGGAGAGATGAGACATGGGAGAGATGAGGCATTGGAGAGAGATGAGACACGTGAGCGATAAGACGTGGGAGAGATGAGACACGGGAGAGATGAGACACGGGAGAGATGAGACATGGGAGAGAGATGAGACATGGGAGAGAGATGAGACATGGGAGAGAGATGAGACATGGGAGAGGGATGAGACATGGGAGAGAGATGAGACATGGGAGAGGTGAGACACGGGAGAGATGAGACACGGGAGAGATGAGACACGGGAGAGATGAGGCATTGGAGAGAGATGAGACACGTGAGAGATAAGACGTGGGAGAGATGAGACAGCGATAGACCGGTACCATGAGTGCAGAATGCATTGGAAGCAGAAAATTGTAGAAAGCACTAATAAAATAAGCCTAATTAAAGTCTCAAAGACTGACAATAGGTAGACAATAACGAGGTGAATGACGCAAACGACTGTTATAGATCTCAATAGAGTGTTTAGCCTAAGCCCACTTATAAACTCAACTATGTTAGTTGATGTGCGAAGAAAATTTACAAAGGTGCATGAGTAGATAGAAGCAGCTAGTGCCATTTCTGCACGCACCCTGTCAAAACACACATTCTGAAGAAAAACTCATAGAGCAGTGTGTGTGTGTGTCTGCGTGTGAGCTGTTTTTCTAGCATAGAGCTCCAGCAGTTATAGACGACTTGCTTTTTTAGCTCGTCAGTATGAAATCCAACATTCTGACAGCTTTGAATAAAGAAGTAAATTTCTGCACTCAGGCAGCTGACAAAATGCTGTTTGCTGCCCTATTAGTACAATGGTACTTAAAATCTTACTGTTCTAACTATTTTGATTGCAGATCCGAAGAAATAATCTTAATAGAAGAATTGTTAAAGAGAGCAAGGATTTGAATAAAAGGATAAAGGAGCTTCTAAGATTGGGAGAAAGGGGATTTAGACTTAGTAAAATATATTTAAATTGAAATCTTGGGATTTTAGGATCTTGGGATTTTGCGATTTTGGCAACTTGGGATTTTGCGATTTTAGCAATTTGGGATTTCGGGATTTTGGGATCTTGGGATCTCGTTATTTTGGGATCTTGGAATCTTGGGACTTTGGGACCTTGGGATTTTGGGAACTTGGGATCTTGGGATCTTGGAATCTTAGGATCTCGGGATTTTGTAATATCTGTATTTTGGGATCTTGGGATTTCGGGATCTTTGGATTTTGGGATCTTGTGATTCTAGGGTCTTGGGATTTTGGAATCTTGGTCTTTGGGATCTTGGGAGTTTGGGATCTTGGGAGTTTGGGATCTTGGGAGTTTGGGATCTTGGGAGTTTGGGATCTTGGGAGTTTGGGATCTTGGGAGTTTGGGATCTTGGGAGTTTGGGATCTTGGGAGTTTGGGATCTTGGGAGTTTGGGATCTTGGGAGTTTGGGATCTTGGGAGTTTGGGATCTTGAGACTTTAGGATCTTGGGATTTTGTGACCTTGGGGTTTCGGGATCTTGGGATCTTTGGATCTTGGGATCTTGGGATTCTAGGGTCTTGGGATTTTGAAATCTTTGTTTTTGGGATCTTGGGATTTCGGGATCTTGGGATTTTGTGACCTTGGGATTTCGGGATCTTGGGATCTTGGGATCTTTGGATCTTGGGATCTTGGGATTTCGGGATCTTGGGGTTTTGGGATCTTGGGATTTTGGGATCTTGGGATTTTGGGATCTTGGGATTTTAAGATCTAGGAACTCATTAATTTTGGGATTTAGATCGTGAGCTCAAAAGTGGAATAGATTGGACTATAGAATGAAAATCGAAGTGTACATCAAAGCGAGCCGACAAAACCACGTAGACAGTCCATGCCAGTAATTATGAGATAAAACTACTGATTGACTGCTCTTGGAAGTGCGTATTTTCGGCACGCGCGTCCTTCAGCCGCTAACAAAGTCCAATTCGAGTATTTATCTGGCTATTGTCTGTTGATCTCCATCTATTGTTTGATTCACAAAGCCAAAAATTTGTTGCAACGATCACGCACTGCAAATACTTTAGAATGCAGTATAACAATGGGGGCATTGAAGTCGGCCGATCTTTTCAATTCCAGTTTGCATTCTTCATTCTCATTGTTCTGCATGGCTGATTCTTTAGATCAAGAACAATAACTAGTCTGTCAATCATTCTTCCTTGCATTTTGTCTGAATATTTCGATTACTGATTCTTTTAGGTGTTTGTGTGCCTGTCTGTCGGTCTGTCTGCCTGTCTGCCTGTCTGTCTGTCTGTCTGCCTGTCTGTCTGTCTGTCTGCCTGTCTGCCTGTCTGTCTGCCTGTCTGTCTGTCTGTCTGTCTGTCTGTCTATCTGTCTGTCTGTCTGTCTGTCTGCCTGTCTGTCTGTCTGTCTGTCTGTCTGCCTGTCTGTCCGTCTGTCTGTCTGTCTGTCTGTCTGTCTGTCTGTCTGTCTGTCTGTCTGTCTGCCTGCCTGTCTGCCTGTCTGTCTGCCTGTCTGTCTGTCTGCCTGCCTGTCTGTCTGTCCGTCTGTCTGTCTGTCTGTCTGTCTGTCTGTCTGTCTGTCCGTCTGTCTGTCTGTCTGTCTGTCTGCCTGCCTGCCTGTCTGTCTGTCTGTCTGTCTGTCTGTCTGTCTGTCTGTCTGTCTGTCTGTCTGTCTGTCTGTCTGTCTGTCTGTCTGTCTATCTGTCTGTCTGTCTGTCTGTATCTAAGTTGGTTTCATTAGAATTCGAGGAACAGTTTTTCTGTTATAATATTTCCCAAAACTCTGAACGGAACTGTGAATCGCCAAATCCCCAAATAAAGTCATCCCAACAATGGCACGCGCAGCAGCGAAGTACGAGGGTATATTGAATTATGAATGCGCACAACTTTACCTAAGAATAATAGAAATCATTGCTAATTCAATCGCAATCCCAGTGTTAGATTCTCTGAAATACCCGGGCGGCTTCATCAACCGCAGGCCACTGAATCTGAAAGCCCAGCGTAAAAACGAGCATCCCAGTTTTCCGGCTTGTCTAATCAAATAAACAAAAAATGTTGCGTGGGTGGACACAATGCGAAAACTCCGCAACAAAGAACAGCCTTGACACACACTTATACAAGCCTAATGTAGTCGAAGGAAATCAAATTAATAATTCACTTACTATTGTCGGCAATTACATGTTTGACTCCAGAACGCAATCTGACCAGAACAAACGAGATGACTATGAGACTCGGTAGGATCAATTTTTGAGACTGGGTGAGATCGGTTTACGAGAATAAGACTAGGTGTAATAGACTAGGAGACTGGGTGAGATAGACTATGAGACTGGGTGAGACAGCTACTATGAGACTGGGTGAGATAGACTATGAGACTGGGTGAGACAGACTATGAGACTCGGTGACACAGACTATGAGACTCGGTGAGACAGACTATGAGACTCGGTGAGACAGACTATGAGACTCGGTGAGACAGATTATGAGACTCGGTGAGACAGACTATGAGACTGGGTGAGACAGACTATGAGACTGGGTGAGACAGACTATGAGACTCCGTGAGACAGACTATGAGACTGGGTGAGACAGACTATGAGACTGGGTGAGACAGACTATGAGACTCGGTGAGACAGACTATGAAACTGGGTGAGACAGACTATGAGACTCGGTGAGACAGACTATGAGACTCGGTGAGACAGACTATGAGACTCGGTGAGACAGACTATGAGACTCGGTGAGACAGATTATGAGACTCGGTGAGACAGACTATGAGACTCGGTGAGACAGACTATGAGACTGGGTGAGACAGACTATGAGACTCGGTGAGACAGACTATGAGACTCGGTGAGACAGACTATGAGACTCGGTGAGACAGACTATGAGACTTGGGTGAGATAGACTATGAGACTGGGTGAGACAGCTACTATGAGACTGGGTGAGATAGACTATGAGACTGGGTGAGACAGACTATGAGACTCGGTGAGACAGACTATGAGACTCGGTGAGACAGACTATGAGACTCGGTGAGACAGACTATGAGACTTGGTGAGACAGACTATGAGACTCGGTGAGACAGACTATGCGACTGGGTGAGACAGACTATGAGACTCCGTGAGACAGACTATGAGACTGGGTGAGACAGACTATGAGACTCGGTGAGACAGACTATGAGACTGGGTGAGACAGACTATGAGACTCGGTGAGACAGACTATGAGACTGGGTGAGACAGACTATGAGACTGGGTGAGACAGACTATGAGACTGGGTGAGACAGACTATGAGACTCGGTGAGACAGACTATGAGACTCGGTGAGACAGACTATGAGACTCGGTGAGACAGATTATGAGACTGGGTGAGACAGACTATGAGACTGGGTGAGACAGACTATGAGACTGGGTGAGACAGACTATGAGACTGGGTGAGACAGACTATGAGACTCGGTGAGACAGACTATGAGACTCGGTGAGACAAACCCAGTTATTTGCATGCGTGCAACGTTTCTAAAACTTCAACCAGTATATTGTGTTGTTAAGGAAAATTAGCAAATAAATATCTGCAGTATTTGCATGCAAACAGAAAAATGTAAACACAGTGCGTACTGCAGAACTGCAGGTGTAAGTAGGTGCAGATGTGAGGACCTATACTTAGGTGTCAGATGTATGCTCAACACAGCTCACAGAAAGTCGCACACACTAGAATTCGTGCACATCAGAGCAGGACAGCAGACACTTCCAGACTTCCAAGGAATGTTGTCACCCATCTCTGGCGTGGCGGTCAGCTTGCAGGCCTCATTCAGTCTGCGACAGTGCGAATACCATCGGTTCTTTTGTTTGAAAGTCCGAACGGAATCCATTGGGGTGTAAGAACAGGCTGTCACAGAGGTGACGCTTAAAATGCAGACGAAACAAATTGTATAAAATGCTATCTTTTGTGGCGACAACCAACTTTTGGGGTGATTTTTAGAAGACATATCGATGATAAAGTTGTGTTTTGCACACCCATGAATCTTGTCAGACTCATAAAACTGTTAAAGGTTCAACAAAAGCCATAGACAGGCGTAAAGCATTTAGACAATTTGGCAAAAATCACTTTAATAGTGCGACCGATATATCGCAAAATGCAGAATTAGAATAGCTTTTGCCATTCAATCTCAGTGTTTTGTCATTCATACTCAGCCCCTATAGAATTAGTCCAGCCAGTTGGCGCCGTTTGGCCCATAGACTATCGCTCCGTGCCATTCAATCTCGGGTTTTGTTATTCAAACTCAGGCTTTAATGTGGAGAAGGAATGTGGATAAGGAATGAACAGGTTATTATTCCTCAGCTCGGCTCATGTAACACAGGACCGAAAAACAGACTTGTTAAACTTGTTAAACATAATGCAGTTCATACACATTACAAGTCAAACACCTCTAGCATCATAGTGAGGAACATACGGATTTGAGCGGAATTGTTAATGTCTTGGATCAGAATAGGGACTCAGAGAAAATGAATTTGCATAATGCACCGTGGATACAGTCGGCTGCAGGCAATCTCCCAGTTTGCGGCCTTCAGAGGCGTCAGAGTGTCCAGTGCAACGTGGCCCAGGCGCTCCATGTAAGCATATGGCCCATGTAAGCTGGGCGATGTAAGCAAATGCTATGGAATAAATTTGTAATTTAGCTGTCTTTGGGAGGACTGCGTTTGAGAGACCGAGCTTATAAAGCCTGAGTTTGAATAACAAAACCCGAGATTGAATGGCACAGTGCGATAGTCTATGGGCCAAACCGCGCCAACAACAACAACAACAACAAAATACGCAAGCCCCAAACGTCAGGGAGGCGGCGTCAAATGATGCGCCGCAGAGCCAGCGCGCGAACATGGTCCGCGCCGGTGGCAGTGTCGGGCGCCCTGGCGTCGCTCAGCAGGCAGTCGACGTAGCGGCGGGTCCGAGCCTGGCCGCGCCTGAACGGGCCCTGCAGGGTGAGCAGAAGGACGTCCTGGGCGGGCTGGCGGCAGTAGCTTTCGGCCCGAATGACGTGGCCCGCTAGTCGAAGTCGTCGCTGGCGCAGGATGGTGGACGGGCGTTGCAGCTGAGCTCTCTCGTACAGAGCCTCCGTCCCGACTGGCTGGATTAATTCTATGAGGGCTGAGTATGAATGACAAAACACTGAGATTGAACGGCAAAAGCTATATATCCGTGTATATATCAAGGACCACTAGAAGAAGAAGGACGGGACACTTCGTTTCTTGGAAAATTTAGTAAAGGCAGATTTTCACGGAAAAAATGCACTGGCGAGATAGAAACTTTTCTTCACGTTTTTTCACATCAAAATGTCTAAATAGGTGACCATCATGCAGTCAGAAATAACATCGCTTACATTGGTTCAGTCAAAATCTAGATTTACCTTAAAATGGAAATCTTTCATATACTGTGCGTTTTGCGAATCATCAGCTTATGCATTATAGTTATAAATGCATATGATGTGCATGCCCGAAAAAAGTTTTGTCTCCAAAAGATACAGTAAATACATGCTTATAACTGTTGAATGGTAGCAATAAATGGCAGGAATGTTTTAATTGTAAATTAATTTAGTTTTTTCAATGAGCCACTAACTTTTAAAAAGTATGGATACTTTTTAAACGTTTGAGATTAACAATTGCCTTAATCTTTAAATAATTAGGCCATCTAGTGTCGTTCCATTGCCGTTGCAGCAACACGATACTCCAATAAAGTTTTGAGTAATAGTATTTTAGAGAATAAAATTGGATCCTTACTAATTATGCATAATTTATCAGCAAAAGAATATTATATTTTTTTAGTTGAATGGTTTAGTTACGTTTGTTTTATCAAGTTTACTCCTAATGTTTCCCTCCCTTTCTTCGCGCAAATTTGACTACAATAGCTTATTGTTTTTTCAGCTGATGTCCGAAAAACTGTAGAATAGTTACCTAACATAGTTACATATCCTACTTTCCGATTGTGTGCTAATTGTATGCCCTAAGAAGCTATTGTGTGTATTTTTAATTTATGTTATTCCCATCGGGGCAAATATAAGTGAATATGGGTGAGAGCCCTCAACATTCACTGCTGCAAAATGATGTTGAGCTGGACAAAATTTTTGATGTTTTGGATGAAGAAAACGTTGGATATATTACAGTAAACAAGTTCACTCAGGCATTATACTCATTCATTCCAAACGAGTTTCCTCATGATGTAAGTATCCTTCTTTGGACGATATTTTCCATATACTGTTGTTTTTAATTGAGAGCTAGTATTTTCATATATCTATCATACTAAGTCAAATTCATTACGTAATGAGTTTTAATTCTTTATAAAAAATAAATATTTTAATAGAATTGTAAGAGTTCCACAATGTCGAAATATACATGTATTTAAAATTGAGCAGACATATTTTAGTTAACTTTTTCCCCACTACAATGGCACTTAGATTGAATGAATAAAGCACTGTCAGGGTTTTTTATTTTAAATATTGCGTGGCTCAGTTGTTTTATCACTCGGCCACTTTAAAATATTAGTTAACTAATAACAAATAAAATAAATTAAAAATAAAATAAAATAATAAATTGTGATATAATTAATTTTCATATAAATAAGAATAATATAACAATAAATAACTAAATGTTATCCTCAACCATACACATTAGAAGCTGACCTCTTTACTGGATCACTTGGATCCGCAAAACGATGGAAAGATCTATTTGAATGACTTCAAGAAGGCTATTTCAAGACTGCAAATTCTGTCTGGTAAGTATGGTTTTAAAGATAAAAATGTATTATTGTTATTCTAGTGATCCAATGCACCAATAGATCACACTTTTTTCCACAGAAGAATCCTTGAGGGGCAGTCACGGCAGCACTGGCAGCTTTGGCCCAGATGCCGTGACTCCTACAGCGGAGGATGAAGTCGAGATTGCCAAAGTCAATGTTGCTCTGAATGCATTCAATGGCGCACTGGTGAGTGCATGCTAGCTTACTAACTGTTTGACAATATTAAACAGTTTTTTATTTCCCCACCTTCAGAATTCATCTGCTGCTGCTGCTGCCGCTGCCGCCGCGGCATTTGATGAACTAGATGGAGCCATTTTGAGGCACGAGTCCTTAGACGATGGCAAAATTATAACTGAAACTAGCAAGTGAGTGGTACATTGTCTATGGTTCAGGGGTAACATTGTTCAAGGGTAGGCAGCGAGATAAGATTGTTCTAGGGTAGGCAGCGAGATAAGATTGTTCTAGGGTAGGCAGCGAGATAAGATTGTTCTAGGGTAGTCAGGGAGATAAGATTGTTCTAGGGTAGTCAGGGAGATAAGATTGTTCTATGGTAGGCAGCGAGATAAGATTGTTCTAGGGTAGTCAGCGAGATAAGATTGTTCTAGGGTAGTCAGCGAGATAAGATTGTTCTAGGGTAGTCAGGGAGATAAGATTGTTCTAGGGTAGGCAGCGAGATAAGATTGTTCTAGGGTAGGCAGCGAGATAAGATTGTTCTAGGGTAGGCAGCGAGATAAGATTGTTCTAGGGTGTCAGGGAGATTAAAATGTTTTAGGTTAGTTAGGGAGATTAGGCTGTAGATAAGATTTTTCGATTTCTAGGTAAGAAAATTAGGTTTTAGGTCAGTCTGTCAGAACTTTTGTGTAATATTGTCTCTTGAAGCTAATTTCTTTTTGCATTGCATAATCTACATAATCAAGCTTTTTAGTTTGTTTAATTTAATTTCACGAAAATGAAAGTTTTGCGGGTGCCATCGCAACCGGCACGTGCCCTGGGTCAGTGTGTCACCCTGGGTCATTGTGTTTCACTAGGCGCACGCTGCTAATGAAACTCTACCCGAATAGGCTGAATTCCTGTTTTTATTTTGTATCTTTTATTTTGCTAATCAGCAGGTTAATTGAAATTCTAGATAAGGTGCGTCTAGCGACTGGACTAGATACCAAGTCAGCCAAAACAGCTATGTTTGCAGGCTTTAAATGTAGCTGCTCTTACTAGAAGAAATATTTATTCTAGGTTCTCGTTAAGCGTGTTTTTTAGCTTTTTGTTAACAACATTCTGTTTCTATTGCGTACTTGTCCTCTTCGCTATTCATGTTGGTGGGGAGTTCTGGTCAACATTTTCTGCTAACACTTTTTGTGATTTTTAGAAGATTAGATGAATAGATGCTGTTATTTTTATTTTTCTATTTACTCCCTCAATTCCACCACCCAGTTCACACCTACCTCACTCCAGCTAGCTAATTAGCCCCTCAATTCCACCACCCAGTTCACACCTACCTCACTCCAGCTAGCTAATTAGCCCCTCAATTCCACCACACAGTTCACACCTACCTCACTCCAGCTAGCTAATTAGCCCCTCAATTCCACCACCCAGTTCACACCTACCTCACTCCAGCTAGCTAATTATAGCCCCTCAATTCCACCACCCAGTTCACACCTACCTCACTCCAGCTAGCTAATTATAGCCCCTCAATTCCACCACACAGTTCACACCTACCTCACTCCAGCTAGCTAATTATAGCCCCTCAATTCCACCACCCAGTTCACACCTACCTCACTCCAGCTAGCTAACTATAGCCCCTCAATTCCACCACCCAGTTCACACCTACCTCACTCCAGCTAGCTAACTATAGCCCCTCAATTCCACCACCCAGTTCACACCTACCTCACTCCAGCTAGCTAATTAGCCCCCTCAATTCCACCACACAGTTCACACCTACCTCACTCCAGCTAGCTAATTAGCCCCCTCAATTCCACCACCAAGTTCATACCTACCTCACTCCAGCTAGCTAAATAGCCCCATCAATTCCACCACCAAGTTCATACCTACCTCACTCCAGCTAGCTAAATAGCCCCCTCAATTCCACCACCAAGTTCATACCTACCTCACTCCAGCTAGCTAAATAGCCCCCTCAATTCCACCACCAAGTTCATACCTACCTCACTCCAGCTAGCTAATTAGCCCCCTCAATTCCACCACCAAGTTCATACCTACCTCACTCCAGCTAGCTAAATAGCCCCCTCAATTCCACCACCAAGTTCATACCTACCTCACTCCAGCTAGCTAAATAGCCCCATCAATTCCACCACCAAGTTCATACCTACCTCACTCCAGCTAGCTAATTAGCCCCCTCAATTCCACCACCCAGTTCATACCTACCTCACTCCAGCTAGCTAATTAGCCCCCTCAATTCCACCACCCAGTTCACACCTACCTCACTCCAGCTAGCTAATTATAGCCCCTCAATTCCACCACCCAGTTCACACCTTCCTCACTCTAATCTCATATAAATATGAAAGCCGTATATTCGGTTGTATAGTCTAGTCTATTGCTTGCTACCGTTCACAAGCTGTAAGAGAGGCCCTTATAAATATTTTCCAGCGATGAAGAACCAGTTGATGCGGAAGCCCAATTTGCAACTGGTAGATTTCGCAGAAAACACCTGCTATCGATGCCCAGTTCGCCATACTATTTTATAACTGCACCCTTGACTAAGTAAGACCTTGTCCCTATTCAAGTGCGGTTGCATGCTAATATAATTCTGGTGCCCGGAAAACAAACAATTTCTTTCCGGCTTTAATTTGTTTTACTCTTCAATCGAAATCATGGACTTTATTCATTAACATTTTTGAGCACGCTTTTCTAACTGATAGGTAAGAGTAAATTCTAAACATCTCAACAGAAAACAAATGAGGTCACATATAAAAGCATATATTATTAGGTTTTTATTTTTGTTAGTCTAACGTCAACTTATATTATCGAGATCAAGCCTAAGTATATTCTATCGTAATTTGCTAATCATATCGGCCTGAGTTGATTCAAGCTCTCCTTATCTATTTACTTTTATTTTTATTGGCTTACGAACTGTTCCGATAAGAGCATTTAGGGGGAATGCATAGTTTAATTAATAAGCTAATAGCTAAGCTACTTATAGTAACACCGAAGGCACACAAAGAGCAAAGCGAAAACCGGATTATAAGCAAGACTCGCACATAAAAAAATAGCCAGATTTAAAAAAAAAGATTTTAAGATTTATAAATAAACTAACGGCACTAGCTTAACTCACGATCCAGAGTATAATTTCACAACTGTGTCAACTTAATTTTGAAAATGAAATCTAGTTTAAATTAGCTTGCACAAGTCAAGTTTATTACTTTGATTCGCACTTTCGCCATCAAAGGTGAACTGGCCCTCTCCCATTATCCTAATTCACACCTTCGCCACAACAATTAGCGATTCCCCACAGCATTAATTCGCATCCTCGCATAACAATTATCAATTACCCACAACCCCAACCCTCGCGCACCAATTATCGATTCCCGCAACCCCAACCCTCGCGCACCAATTATCGATTCCTCACAACCCCAACCCTCGCCACACCAATTATCGATTCCCACAACCCCAACCCTCGCACACCAATTATCGATTCCCCACAACCCAACCCTCGCACACCAATTGTCGATTCCCCACAACCCCAACCCTCGCACACCAATTATCGATTCCCCACAACCCCAACCCTCACCACACCAATTGTCGATTCCCCACAACCCCAACCCTCGCACACCAATTATCGATCCCCCACAACCCCAACCCTCACCACACGGCCCTTCCCAACCAAAACAGAAAGCAATTATTTATTTCTTTCAGCCAAGGCTCTACACTTTTCCTTCGCGAGAAGAAACGTCGTCCAATTTGGAGTCTGTTTGATCGGTAATTTTAATATTAAAATATGAAAGGCAATGGATCAATGAGAGTCACTTCCTCAAAGCTAAATATAGATGTTTTTTTATTGTCAACCCCATTATAGCACTTTTTGCTTGTGTCTTTCACAAAAAACAGCTTTTTGCCAGATTGACAGAAATAATTTACCCTTTAGACACGGTCATCATCACCTGTTCTGTTAGACAGAATTGATCACATGTTAGACGGAATTTATCAACTTTAGACTTGGTACATCATCACCTGTTAGACAGGGTTTATCACCTGTTAGACAGGGTTTATCACCTGTTAGACAGGGTTTATCACCTGTTAGACAGGGTTTATCACCTGTTAGACAGGGTTTATCACCTGTTAGACAGAGTTTATCACCTGTTAGACAGGGTTTATCACATGTTAGACTGGGTTTATCACCTGTTAGACAGAGTTTATCACATGTTAGACTGGGTTTATCACCTGTTAGACAGAGTTTATCACCTGTTAGACAGGGTTTATCACCTGTTAGACTGGGTTTATCACCTGTTAGACTGGGTTTATCACCTGTTAGACAGGGTTTATCACTTTTCCCCAACGTGATTTAAGCATTGACCTGTTGCATGTTACAACTAAATGAGTGATTCAATTGTGTATTTGCGGTGAAGTTAAACAAAGAAAACACTTTCAGAGCACTCAATTTGAGAATACAGAAATTTTTAATCCTGTTTTTTGATCCCCGGTCTGCGGAACAACCACGAAAAAAAACAGAAAATGTTTTAGTTATTTTTTGTCAGTTTATTTTTTTCAGTTTTGTCTGCAAGTTTTCTTGGGCATGACGTCATTTTTTAAACTAGAAGCTAATGAAAACCCCGCTTTCCTAAGCAAGCTTTATCCCATTCTGACAATCCCAAAACATAGCTGGCAGTCTCAGGCCAGTAGCAGCCGCATGGGTGAAGAGGCCTACGAGGACTGGGGCTCTGTTGAGCTGGTGCCGGGCCTTCTAGTTGACACCGGATCCGTCAGCCCGCCTGGCGACTCGACATCCGCCGAATTTGACGCCACCAACGGCGCGGCGGATAAGCCGCCTCTGCCGCCGGATGCGCAGTGAGTTCATTCGAATTCGTGCGTGTCTTATCGAATGTGCGCATTATAGTCTACTTATTTCAGTAGGCGAGTAGTGTATATTATTATCTTTATTTTGAGATTTCCTAAAAAAGTAGCCTAGTAATGTTTCACCGCAGCGAATGACGGTTCGGGTTTCTAGCTCACAGGTTGGGGGTTCGTTTCCAATTTTAAAGTTCTTTCGCACTATAACCCTATAAGACACATCATACTCGTGGCATTTAGATCAGGGCAAACTCCGGCCCGCGGGCCAGATGCGGCCCTCAAAGCTCCTAAATCCGACCCGGTGCCTCTTCAAAACACCTAAAGTTATCCTGTCTCATCTATCTCATCTGGAGATGGTGAGTCTCATCTCTCCCGTGACTCATCTCTCCCATGTCTCATGTCTCCCCTGTTTCATCTCTCCCATGTCTCATCTCTCCGGTGTCTCATCTCTCCCCTGTCTAATCTCTCCCCTGTCTCATCTCTCCCCTGTCTCATCTCTCCCGTGTCTCATCTCTCCCCTGTCTCATCTCTCCCGTGTCTCATCTCTCCCGTGTCTCATCTCTCCCGTGTCTCATCTCTCCCGTGTCTCATGTCTCCCGTGTCTCATCTCTCCCATGTCTCATCTCTCCCGTGTCTCATGTCTCCCCTGTCTCATCTCTCCCCTGTCTCATCTCTCCCCTGTCTCATCTCTCCCCTGTCTCATCTCTCCCCTGTCTCATCTCTCCCCTGTCTCATCTCTCCCCTGTCTCATCTCTCCTGTGTCTCATCTCTCCCGTGTCTCATCTCTCCCGTGTCTCATCTCTCCCCTGTCTCATCTCTCCCCTGTCTCATGTCTCCCGTGTCTCATCTCTCCCATGTCTCATCTCTCCCGTGTCTCATGTCTCCCGTGTCTCATGTCTCCCGAGTCTCATCTCTCCCGTGTCTCATCCCGTGTTGCCAACCCCAGATTCAGATGTACAATCTGTGATCTGGCCCGGCAGGGTTAGTTGTGATTGGTGGCAGGTGTACTGCTGTTTAGCCAGTCAGTTTCTTATTAAAACACAGGCTTGAACGAGGCAGTGAAGTGCGAGGTACCTGGCCGCGGCATCGACCCAGGTAAGCTACATTGAACAGCATGTTTTATTTTTTTAAAAGCGATTCTAATTCCAATCAAAGCGATAAATAAATCGATTTAAATTTTCACTCATCAACAACAAACCAATGAAGGCCGGACAGTATAAAATTGAATGTGCCGTCTCGGAGTCCGTCATTGCGTTCCCCGCATCCTTCTAGAAGAACGTAAGACGCTTAAGGCACTGGCTCACTCGGTGTTCAGTTTTCTGTAGCTAATATTCAAGTTTTTTATTTTTGCTTTTTGTTTAATTATCAGCTTTCCTTGCTGTGATACACGTAGCTAGCTGTTCTATAATATTCTAACAAAATCATTTGCTTATATCTTCTGTTTTGCTACTCTCATCAAAGACTTACCGTTTAGTGTAGACTTTTTTGATTACCTTTTTTACCACATCAAATTTTATTTTAATCCTAGAATAACATTCTTGTTAAATATTCCCTTAATCAGATTCTTCCCAGATATCCCCAGAATCAGATTCTTCCCAGATATCTCCAGAATCGGATTCTTCCCAGATATCCCCAGAATCAGATTTGTCCCAGATATCTCCAGAATCGGATTCTTCCCAGATATCCCCAGAATTTTTTTCTTCCCAGATATCCCCAGAATCGGATTCTTCCCAGATATCCCCAGAATCGGATTCTTTTTCGAATATCCCCAGAATCTGATTCTTTTTCGAATATCCCCAGAATCTGATTCTTTTTCGAATATCCGCAGAGTCTGATTCTTCCCAAATATCCCCAGAATCGGATTCTTCCCGAATATCCCCAGAATCGGATTCTTCCCGAATATCCCCAGAATCTTATTCTTACCGAATATCCCCAGAATCGGATTCTTACCGTATATCCCATCCCAAAAATATCCCCAGAATCTGATTCTTCCTAAATATCCCCTTAATTAGATTCTTCCCAAAAAGTTTTTTAGAATCAAATTCTTCCCAAATTATCCTCTAAATCAGATTCTCCCCAAAATATCCTTAATATCAGATTCTTCCAAAAAGGCTTATTCAATAAACATGCTATGCTTACTACTGTATATATAATCTAACCAGGTATTGTCAAGTTGTCAAGTGACCGGATCGGGGATTTGTGTTGGATGAGTCAGCTAGTAGAAAAGCAGTGTCCTGAGTCGATAGAATGTATTCTATAAACGCACTGCTGTACAGGCGTGTTCCTTAGCCACGCCCTAATAGCCTTTCGCGTCTCGAGAATTTCTTCTTCCATTGCCTGGGATCTCAACCAATCAGTTTTTTCTCACCCTGCGCCAACCCACACTCTGTACGCCAATTCCTTCGTCTCATTTAGACTATTATATAGACTCAAACTTCTCATTCGATTATTGCTATGTATTTTTGTTATAAGCAAAACACCATAGAAAAATAGCAACAAAACTTTGATCGAAATTCTTGTGGGAAATATTATTGGAAACATTATGGCTCCGTCACCAGCAGGTCATTGCAAGTGAGTTGCAGATATCGTTTTTTTAACAAACTAGGGAAGCAAAAACGTTATCTTTCTATCCAGAAATTAATTTTTAACTTATCAGATTTTTTAAATATTTTTATTTACTTAAAAACGGTAAACTTAGTTTAAACTAAATTTCTACTCATTATCTCTGTTTGTTTAACTAAACTCAACGAGATTGTATTTCTACCAAACTAATTAACTTACTTGTCTTAAACCAAGGCGTCCAAGACAATTGACCTCTCCTTTGTCGTATTATGGGTAAATTTATTTCGTTTGTTATAACGGACAGTAAAAATTCTGCGGAATAAAGTTATTCATCTATGCTATTGTTGTCAATTTAATCATACAAACAGCTAATGCTTTAATCAAACAAAAGACGATAATTAAATTGTATATAATTTTCAGTTCAAAAACTGCCGCTATGCTGCTAAATGGGTAAGATTGGAAAGTACCGGACAATCAAAAGCCAAGTTTAAGAAAATTTTATTTAAAAAATCATTACTTTATTAAACTTCGTTAACATTTGAATTCTTGGTAAAAGTTGTTTTGGTTTTAATTTGTTTTGCGTTTAGTATTTTTATTATTCAACTCTCATATAAGTTTTGTTCATTCTTAACCGCTTTTCAAAAGCTAATTTTAAAATAAATCGTATTTTTTTACATAAAGCGTAAATGCGGGGCATTTACGAATATCACTACTAATTTAGTAGAGTAGTTTGTGCTTGACTATAATAAAATGTTATGTATAGTGTATCAAATAACAAAAAGTATTGTGAAGCACATTAAGTTAATTAGCATTCAGCGTTTGCACTTTTATTTTAGCTTTAGTGCCATTTAGTACCTTGCAGCATACAGAAAGAATGTGTATAAGGGAAATAGTCACCAAATACAATATTTTTGCACATGACTATTTTTCAGTATATAGTGGGGTGCAATTGAAATATTTACGAGTAGTTACATTATTATTATCATTTAACGCACGAAGCTAATATAACTAAATGCATTATAAAAATAGACCAATAAACTGGTCTAAACTGGTCTAAACTGGTCTAATAAACTGGCGCTTTTCTGCACTGTGCGATGTTTAACCTTAATATACGAGCTATAATGTCGAGTATACGGTTTGGCAGTACATTCTCTATTTCATCGTAGTTAAAAAACTTTTAACGTTAATAAAGTAACAAAATAATTGACTAATTTATAAATCAGGACTTCTGTGAATCGGGACTTCAGTGAATCGGGACTTCGATGAATCGGGACTTCTGTGAATCGGGACTTCAATGAATCGGGACTTCAATAAATCGGGACCTCAATTAATGAATCGGGACTTCAATGAATCGGGACTTCAATGAATCGGGACCTCAATGAATCGGGACTTCAATGAATCGGGACTTTAGTCAATCGGGACCTCAATGAATCGGGACTTCAATGAATCGGGCTTTCTATGAATCGGGACTTTAGTCAATTGGGACTTCAATGAATCGGGACTTCAATGAATCTTGACTTCAATGAATCGGGACTTCAATGAATCGGGACTTCAATGAATCTTGACTTCAATGAATCGGGACTTCAATGAATTGGGACTTTAGTCAATCGGGACTTCAATGAATCGGGACTTCAATGAATCGGGACTTCAATGAATCGGGACTTCAATGAATCGGGACTTTAGTCAATCGGGACTTCAATGAATCGGGACTTCAATGAATCGGGACTTCAATGAATCAGGACTTGAGTCAATCGGGACTTCAATGAATCGGGACTTCAATGAATCGGGACTTCAATGAATCGGGACTTCAATAAATCGGGACTTCAATGAATCGGGACTTCGATGAATCGGGACTTCTGTGAATCGGGACTTCAATAAATCGGGACTTCAATGAATCGGGACTTCAATGAATTGGGACTTCAATGAATCGGGACTTCAATGAATCGGGACTTCAATGAATCGGGACTTCAATGAATCGGGACTTCAATGAATCGGGACTTCAATGAATCGGGACTTCAATGAATTGGGACTTCAATGAATCGGGACTTCAATGAATCGGGACTTCAATGAATCGGGACTTCAATGAATCGGGACTTCAATGAATCGGGACTTCAATGAATCGGTTTCTTAATGAAAAAAGAATAATTTTAAAGAGAAATTTTGAAAAGAATAATAATTGACATATTTGCACAATCTGTGTATTTGAGGTCTTGGCAAAATACACTATAAATGGCACGGGACAGCAGGTTGGAGTCAAATGACTTAGAGACATTTCTAGCAGGTCTAGCTTAATGTCCAATTAGAAAAATGTCGGGGTGCAGAACATTCGTCTCGAAAACAAAACGTTTCTGTTTCTGCACCTGCGCAGAATTATTTTAGTCAAATCTTATAATTCCCCATTGAGCTGACTGTGCAGATATAAAATGTTGAACTAAAACTCGCACACAGAGAGAGCCAAGAAACAGAGTTCAAACCTACATTCAGTGCACAATGCTATTTTATGTTTCTGTCAAACAGAAGCAAAATAAACTTTTCTTAATTGTTCATAAATGTAGAATTACAAATCTAGCTTTTTTGCATCGATCTGTTTAGTCTACAGCGGCCTCCGTCAGCAACCCAGCTGGCGCAGCAGCTATATAATAGTACATCCAGCGGTCGCTCGAGTCCTAGAACATCCGGCGACGGCATGTTCTACGATGAAGACTTCTCAGACGCCGCCGGGATGTACACGGACGCTATGAAGGACCAGTTTAAGATACTCAACGAACGGGTGAGTTGCGCATTTTGAGTCTGAAGGCGAGAAACTTTATGGATAAGAAGTGTAGTGTAGAATGTTGCACTTTTTGTACTTCTCAAATATATCATATCTAGTCTATTGTTCTAATATTTCTTAGCTCTCATTTATATCTCCCATCTTGTATCTCTCATCTCATATCTCTCATTTCTCATCTGTCATCTCTTTTCTGTCATTTCTCATCTCTCATCTCTCATCTTTTATTTCTCATAACTTATCTCTCTCATTTTTTGACAGATCTTTCATTTGTAATATTTTAATTCTCATCGTTCATATTTCACTTCTTATCTTTCATCTCTCATCTCTCATCTCTCGTATCTCACACCTCTTATCTGTCGCATCTCATGTCTCACCAACAGATTGACCAGATGACAAAGAGTCAGTCCCAGTCGGACAGCCGGTACAACAAGCTCATGGAGGAGAACCAACTACTCAGGGAGCGACTCAACCGACAAGAGGACGATTATAAAGATGGCGAGGCCAAGCTCAGACGAAAGATTGAAGATGACAAGTCCAGATCCAAGGCCAAGCTGAGCAAGGTCACCAAGGATAAGGAGGCTGAGATTGAAAGATTGATTGACAAGTGAGTGAAATGTTGCGATGTTGTTCGGTGGGGGTGAGTGGCATAGCGGTCTAACGCGTTTGTTTATTCTGCAGCGAGGCCACATTTGTTTGGGGCGCAGTCGAGGAGAGAAGGATTGAGGGCTTGTCATGCAATTTACGCCCTCAAAGGCCAATCTCCAAGGCGCAGTGAGAGTGTACACTGCCTGACGATAAGAAAGTCAGCGCAGACGTACACACCCTGTGTGCGCAAAAATACACGTTGGGAGGGGAGGGTCGGATTTGCTGCCACACCCTTCCGGCCTACCCGGCCACAGCCAATCACGCGCGCGCAAGGGGTCAGAAAAAATCCTGGCCGGACCAGGGCCCTGTAGCCCGGGCTAGCGAATCACGGACCGCCAGCTGAGAGAGAAAAAACACGGAGAGAGAAGCACTAAATGGTAAGACACAAGAACTGAACTAAATGAATTGGGATTATAGAAAAATCTGAGAAATGCAATCGTTCATTTTCAGAACACGAGAATGCGAAGAGCTTTATTGCAGGTTAGAACAGAAAATTAGTTTTTTTATTTTCCTAAACCAAATATATTTAACAATTTATTAGGAATTGGAAAAAGAGTCTACCTTGTGTTACTTTCTTCCGATCGGCTATGGGATTTTTGTTTCCAAAAAAGACAGCCAATTTTTTTAGGTAAGCAATAATTTGGCCAACTGATTCACTCCAGGCTACGTCAGGTCGAGGCGACCCTCTCGGAACATCGAATCGAATCCGCGAGACATCGCTCCGAAGCCGAGCGTCTACGAGCCGAGAATGCTCGCCTGGATGAGCGCGCCGAAGCTCTCGAAGCTCGACTCAATGGCAGTCGGGAAGATGCTGAAAGACAGCGAGAGAATCTCAGACGCGAGCTGGACAATGTCAAACGGGAACGCGATCAAGCTCAGGCGCTCCTAGAGGAGCTCAACCGAGAGCTGGATTCCTGGCGCACCGGCGGAGGCGGCGGCGGCGGAGGCGGCGGCGGCGGCGGTCGCGACAGGACCGCCTCAGCCACGGAGGTGTTCAACCGCTATCGCGAAGTTGAACTACTAGCCAAGCGGCTAACTCAGGAGAATAAAAGTCTGCGCGAACAACTCGAAGATGCTCAGGCTGAGCTGCTCACACGCGGGCTGGAGGAGGGTCAGGCTCTGCTGCGGCGGCATGGCGGCGGCATGACGAGCCTCGCTGCTGAACTGGAGACCATGACCAAGGACGAGGTGAGTGCGCTGCGCCGGGTGAAGGGCTCCTAAACATAGCCCTCCTAACCTTCAAATGTCCCTTCTAACCTTCAAATGTCCCTCCTAACCTTCAAATGTCCCTCCTAACCTTAAAATGTCCCTTCTAACCTTAAAATGTCCCTCCTAACCTTAAAATGTCCCTCCTAACCTTAAAATGTCCCTCCTAACCTTAAAATGTCCCTCCTAACCTTCAAATGACCCTCCGAATCTTCAAATGACCCTCCGAATCTTCAAATGACCATCCGAATCTTCAAATGACCATCGAAATCTTCAAATGACCCTTCGAATCTCCAAATGGCCCTCCAAACATTCAAATGACCATCCGAATCTTCAAATGACCATTCGAATCTCCAAATGACCATCCGAATCTTCAAATGGCACTCCTAACCTTCAAATGACCCTCCGAATCTAAAAAGCGAAAAGTTGATGCGATTCAGTATAACAAAAAACTGCAACAGGATTCGGAAGATGCAACTGAACAACAGCCAACCAGTGCCAGATATGACCCCAAATGGTTAAACATGTCTGACACTGAAGTGAGAGTCAAGATTGTTTTAGTAAAGCCTTTATTGCACATTATTTAATATTAAAATTTCAGAAAAAATGTATTACAGTCCATACTTAAAGTAGTCCGATTCGAAAATCTATTTTTTCCTTATATCAAATATGATTTCTTTACCTAAAGTTTAAATCTAGAATCTTAAGATTATAACTTTTGGCTATGGTTTCAAAGGCAGAAAACGATTTAATTGTAGTCTAATAATGCGTAAGGGTGTCATCAGAGGCATTGCGAGTTAAAAGAGACAGTGGGGTGTCAGGAGAGGCAGTGGGGTGTCAGTAGAGACGGTAGGGTGTCAGGAAGGACAGTGGGGTGTCAGGAGAGACAGTGGGGTGTCAGGAGAGGCAGTGGGGTGTCAGTAGAGACGTTAGGGTGTCAGGAAGGACAGTGGGGTGTCAGGAGAGGCAGTGGGTTTCAGGAGATGCAGTGGGGTGTCAGTAGAGGCAGTGGGGTGTCAGTAGAGGCAGTGGGGTGTCAGGAGAGGCAGTGGGTGTCAGGAGAGACGGTGGGGTGTCAGGAGAGACAGTGGGGTGTCAGGAGAGGCAGTGGGGTGTCAGTAGAGACGTTAGGGTGTCAGGAAGGACAGTGGGGTGTCAGGAGAGGCAGTGGGTTTCAGGAGATGCAGTGGGGTGTCAGTAGAGGCAGTGGGGTGTCAGTAGAGGCAGTGGGGTGTCAGGAGAGGCAGTGGGTGTCAGGAGAGACGGTGGGGTGTCAGGAGAGACAGTGGGGTGTCAGGAGAGGCAATGGGGCGTCAGGAGAAGCAGTGGGGTGTCAGGAGATGCAGTGGGGTGTCAGGAGAGGCAGTGGGGTGTCAGGAGGGGCAGTGGGGTGTCAGTAGAGGCAGTGGGGTGTCAGGAGAGGCAGTGGGGTGTCAGGAGGGGCAGTGGGGTGTCAGTAGAGGCAGTGGGGTGTCAGTAGAGGCAGTGGGGTGTCAGGAGAGGCAGTGGGGTGTCAGGAGAGGCAGTGGGGCGTCAGGAGAGGCAGTGGGGCGTCAGGAGAGGCAGTGGGGTGTCAGGAGAGGCAGTGGGGTGTCAGGAGAGGCAGTGGGGTGTCAGTAGAGGCAGTGGGGCGTCAGGAGAGGCAGTGGGGCGTCAGGAGAGGCAGTGGGGTGTCAGTAGAGGCAGTGGGGTGTCAGGAGAGGCAGTGGGGTGTCAGTAGAGGCAGTGGGGCGTCAGGAGAGGCAGTGGGGTGTCAGGAGAGGCAGTGGGGTGTCAGTAGAGGCAGTGGGGTGTCAGGAGATGCAGTGGGGTGTCAGTAGAGGCAGTGGGGTGTCAGTAGAGGCAGTGGGGTGTCAGTAGAGGCAGTGGGGTGTCAGGAGTGGTTAAATTCCTATCTCCTTGTCTTGGCGCACTTTTTTATCTCAGCTAATTTGCTTTTTCGCAAACCAAATCACGCCACATTTTGTGATTCCTTTCAAATCAGTTTTTTACACACCGCATTTTCGGTCGAGGTTACAAAAGTTTTCATTGCATCACATTTCGCAATTTTTGTTTTATCGGTTGCATAATTGTGCGCAGTATTCGAATACAATGTCAAAGAAATTCCAGTAGTTTTATTCTACGATTCTCAGTAATCTGCATGCTTTTCACGACTACATTCAACTTGGGTACATTAAAGATAATTTATTATTACTCGTGATCGATAAAGGGTTGGCACAAAATTATAACAAAATTTATCTAGTAACTCTCACCAGTCTTACAGGTAATTCTCTATAGCCTGTCTAACAGGTAATTCTCTATAGCCTGTCTAACAGGTAATTCTCTGTAGCCTGTCTAACAGGTAATTCTCTGTAGCCTGTCTAACAGGTAATTCTCTGTGGCCTGTCTAACAGGTAGTTCTCTGTAGCCTGTCTAACAGGTAATTCTCTGTAGCCTGTCTAACAGGTAATTCTCTGTAGCCTGTCTAACAGGTAATTCTCTGTAGCCTGTCTAACAGGTAATTCTCTGTAGCCTGTCTAACAGGTAATTCTCTCTAGCCAATCTAACAGGCAAACCTAGTTAACATGTTAAATATGAAGAAGTACGAGCTACAATTAGACTATTCTTGAGATTAAAAGTTTACAAAAGAAATTACTTTGATAAATGATTTTAATAATTCTACGAAGTATGTACTTTTTTAATCCAGGTACAACATTTCTTAGTAAATGTTATTCTCCCCACAAAATTTTCACCCCAGCTCATGGATCTGCTTGTTCGCGAAAAGGACGGCAGCGAGAAATTAAGGAACTATATTGATAGGATTCTGCTGCGAATTATGGAAAAACAGCCCGAGCTGCTCGAGGTTGGCCTGCTAGCCTAAGATAAGATGTTCGAATTTTTCTTCTTAAGTTTGTTTTTTTTCTAATCAGAAGCTTAGAAAACAGGTGGCGTCATTGTGATAAAGTTTGGCAACTTGTCTAACAGGTTTATGATCCAGTCTAACAGGTTTATGATCCTGTCTAACAGGTTTATGATCCTGTCTAACAGGTTTATGATCCTGTCTAACAGGTTTATGATCCTGTCTAACAGGTTTATGATCCTGTCTAACAGGTTTATGATCCTGTCTAACAGGTTTATGATCCTGTCTAACAGGTTTATGATCCTGTCTAACAGGTTATATACTTGCCTGACAGCAAACCATAGGTTTCCTAGTTTTAAAGTAAACTCAGTTTTTTTTAATGAAATTTTTATTTCGGACGTCGCCTGTTCCTGTGCATGTATTTTTTAATACAAATTTTAATGCAATTCACAATGGGACCATGAAGATTTTACTTTTCTAAAGGGCTATTTTCTGATTAAACATTCTACATTAACGTATAAAACAGAACTTTAAATATGTTTTTTACATGACATTTTTCGTTAATTAGTTTAAAAAACATTTTCTATGCTTTTGTGTACTTTTGTTTTTGTAAACAAAACATTTTGCTAATCTTAAAAAAAGCAATCACATTGGCTGTGCTCATTTAAATAAGGATTGTAAGTCATAAAATTTATACTTATACATTTTTTATAAACATTTCTGTTGTTTATCAAAAACTAATTACTTTCCTGTACTAATAAAAGTGCTTTAAAAGTTAGGCTTTACAAATCAGTGGTAGTTTATTTCGTTGAAGGATCTCTGTACATAGAATGAAGATTAGCGCCGAGATGCTGTGAAAATATTTTCTTACAAATTATTATTGTCTTAATTTAATTATTAATTTTCGCTGTGTCAAACGATGTCCTATTAATTTTCTTTTCGCAATCAAGGATTTCTAAAAGCTACAACATTCTCTTCACATTCCAATTCAAGATGGCGTTATGAATTTTTTCTAACTGTCTTTTTTGTTTGTTTTATTATTTTACTATAAACTTTCTAATCGGTCAATAATCTCTTTTTGCTACTTCGAATGCGGTTATCATTTTATAATCATATTAAAAAGTATGCCGATTTTTTTGTTTTAAACAGAAACAAAAAAGCCATGTACATTAATAAACTTGGAAAAAATTATATCGAAGTTTTTCCAAGAAATATAAAAGACGAACTAATTTTTTTATTGTAAAATACTAAAAAGAAAAAAATGCATCCTCAAAGATGGATAGTGAATAGCAAAAAATGCATTTTGCTAAATATAACAGGTTAGATTACGAAACTACGAATAAAATATTTTTGGGATTGATTTGCGCAAATTTAAATTTTACTTTAGTAAACTTGTTTTATATATTGCTGTTGTTAAAAACTAATCAATTATAAAAATGATTTCACAGAGTCCACAGACTCTTATCGATGCGATTGCTTCATGGAAAGCACTAAAGCTCTTTATCGGACATTTACGCGACACAATTTTATCTTTAACGGCTGTGCTGTATTTGTAATTTCTATTCAAAATCAGAAATGTGTTTTTATATTCCCGTTTCACACTACTCAGCAGCAGTAGCAGGTTTTACATTTTTGTGTCGCTTTAAGTTGTACATTTTATTGCACCGAGTTTTCTATTTTTCGTTTTGCCTTGCATTGCCCATTTCTGCTAAGGAGTGTGTTGATTCTAAATTTTCAATTTTTTGGGACTTCGAAACGTAGTACAAGTTGTAGGTCTTGATGTGATTTTCTAACTGGAGCTGTTTATAATTCCATATGAAATGTAATTAAAAATATAAATATAGTCTATAATGCATTAGTAAAAGTTTTTTACTGTGCCGCGTTGTCAGTGTTTTAGAGTACAAACAATATTTGTATTTTGATTTTTTTCTAATTTGTATTACCGACAAAATAACAAAGAATATAAATAATATGTCGTTCTAGTTTTTGTTTTTGCATATCAGGCTTTGTTAAATATTTTTTCACCCATGATAGCTACATGGGCGGGAAAGCATCTGTGTTACAATCGCGTGGGTTAACAGTAAAACAATAAGAGCATATATATATTATATAATTAAATATGGCATTAACACAGGTAAGGAAAATGCACGTGCGTCATATTATTTGTGTCGGGTTATAGATTTAAAGGAGAGAAATTGATAGAAAATACAAAACAAATTATTTCAATTTTTATCGATAAATCAGCAGAAGACAATGTACTGATAAAAATATGATTGCGCATATCATACTACTAAATCATACTTAGGTAGCACGAAACGTATGTGACAAACATTTATTACAAATAACATGAAATTAATCTGATAAAATCTTAAAAAGGACGCTCGTTATAGAAAGCGGATTGTGACCTTATATAATTAACGGTGACGCGAGCTTTGGTTAATGTCGTTTGGTCAAAATTGGTCAAGATCAAAATTGGCGGTCCATTGATCGTAAAAGTACATTTTTCGTTTTCTTGTTTTTAAAATGGTATCTTTTCAAGCATTTTTATAAGGTTTGACAAGTTAGATCAGATGATAATGGTAAATAGCAGTTTGCCATTTGAAGGTGAAGGTTGAGCGGTGAGCAAACAGTTCTCATTGCCAATGAGCGACGTAGCTGACGTCATCGAGTCGATGTCGTTTTGCGCTGCTAACCTCGGCAACGTCAATGACGTCCACCTCGTCACAGCGATGCTTCCAGGCCAACTGGTTTGATGAAAAACTGCTGAAGTTTGAGCACATGTCTAGTAGGCGCGGACTCAGCCGATTGCCTAGATGGGACAGTAGGCTAGGGATTAGAAATTGCCTAGTAACGCTTCGAACTACAGACTTCTGTTGCAGTACGCGGCTGAGAAAGGTCGAGTCACGCTTGGCGGCTCCGCTGCAGCAGTGCGACTTGAGCATCTCGATGTAGTTGTGATGCAGCTTGTACACCTCGCCAGGTCTTGCCAGAGACAATTTCTCTGCGGAATGGCGAAATTGGCAGATTAACTCTGTGGCATAATGTGTTTGCTGTAGTTCTCAAACTATTGGGTAGAGGGTTTAGAGAGCCCAGGACAGAGGAGATTAGAGATTAGATGGGAGGCAGAGGGAGAGATGGGATGGGAGGAGGCAGAGGAAGAGATGAGATGGGAGGCAGAGGAAGGGATGGGATGGGAGACAGAGGGAGAGATGAGATAGGAGACAGAGGAAGAGATGAGATGGGAGGCAGAGGGAGAGATGAGATGGGAGGCAGAGGGAGAGATGAGATGGGAGGGAGAGGGAGAGATGAGATGGGAGACAGAGGAAGAGATGAGATGGGAGACAGAGGAAGAGATGAGATGGGAGGCAGAGGGAGAGATGAGATGGGAGACAGAGGAAGAGATGAGATGGGAGGCAGAGGGAGAGATGAGATGAGAGGGAGAGGGAGAGATGAGATGGGAGGCAGAGGGAGATATTTCCACCAAGCGTGTATGCATAAAACTAAAAGAGATGAACTGATCACAAAATTCAGAATGCAACCACAATTTTCAGATTTCCAATTACACTTGAAAAGTTTCTGCACTACACAAATTTTTTAAAACAAAAAACCTTGAAGATCGGGCTGTTTTTTTAGCAACACCTTAAAGCAACTTCAAGCTAAGAGGCTGAAGAGAATTTTAAATTTTCCTTTACGGTTTTTAAAAACCGAGGCTTCACTAAGAATGGCAGGGTGGGCAAAGTCTATAATGAGATTTGCGGACTCGTGCAAAAAGTGCGTAGTTTTCGAAAAACAAATTCAGACATCTTTTTGTCTTTTTTTCTGTTTGCATTTCAAATTTCTTTCTAGTTTCCAGTTGTTGCTAAAGTTTTGTTAAATTTTTCAAAGTAACTTTAACTTTGTTTAAATAGTGAGATTTACTCTGCTTTTTGTCCGAGAAGAATTTGGGGGTTTAAGAATTCTGATTTTGCAAACACGTGTACTGTCTCGCCTATGCTAAATTTGTCAATCAGACGTTAGGATTCAACTGTCTAGGGGATTCAGTGGCAGAGCGGTTGATGCGTTTGCCTCTCGCACCAAGGTCCCTGAGCTCGATTCCGCGGCGAGGCCACATTTATTTGGGGCGCAGCCGCGGAGAGAAGGCTTGGGGGCTTGTCGTGCAATTTACGCCCTTGAGGGCCAACCTCCAAGGCACAGTGAGAGTGTACACTGCCTGACGATGAGAAAGTCAGGGCAGATGTACACACCTGTGTGCGCGTGTGCTCAGGAGTCAGCGGAATGGGCAGAATTGCCTCCTCGCTGGCTGCGGGTCTAGTGTCACTTAATGATGTGACATTGCCCGCAGCCCTCCTACAATTTTTATCTATGCAATTCTTTTTTCTTGATCTCAGGAGGGATAATAACAATGGCCGGAGGGCTGCGGGCAATGGTACATCATCGCCGCAGACGTGCCATCGAGCTCAGGGTTCTTGGTACGAGAGGCCGATGCGTTTGACCGAGAACAGTTTCTTGTTCTTTCAAAAGTACTTAAAAGTTAACCTGCGTGACTCACCCTCATCCGGGCTAAAGTACACCAGCAGAATGGTTGCCAGGCCGGCAAAAGCTGCGCAGTCTTTGTCCATCAGCGTCTTCAATTGTCTGCCGCAGTTTGCCAGCGCTTCGGCAGTCGGGCCAAGGCCGAGCCTGGCGAGACTTCGCCAGCTGAACTTGTCGCCGCTGTCGAACCGGAAGTAGAATCGGCGATTGGAACGACCGGTTGCCTCTTGATTAGATTGATTGTCCTCGATTGAGTCCATGTCCGGGATTTCCGATCTAAGAAATGTAATAAAAAAAATTTCTGTTCATTATTCTACTGCTGTGACATTCTACTATTAGTACGTCAATTTGCGTGTTCAATCGACACGAACCTGTAAGCAGCTCTAGCCAGCACCACGTCAATGGCGTGCGCTCTGAGCAGAGCTGCCCGATCGCAGTGTTCCAAGCTTGTGAAGCCGGGCAGTTGGTTTGCGAACTGCTCCACCACCGTCAGGCTGGCGTCGATAGCCGAGCAAAGCCGAATTGCCTCCGAGTTCACGTCTTCGTCCAGATCGACGTCGTCTAGCGCGATGTCGAC
Organism: Macrostomum hystrix; assembly: GCA_950097015.1. Classification (NCBI taxonomy): domain Eukaryota; kingdom Metazoa; phylum Platyhelminthes; family Macrostomidae; genus Macrostomum; species Macrostomum hystrix. The sequence continues at coordinate 11,302,613 of CATNEN010000001.1, forward strand.
TCCGTCTGTTGACGAAGGCGTCGATGCTGAATTTGACAACGCTGTCGCCGGCGGTTGCGTTGACAGATGAGCGGAGATCAAGACGGACAGCAGGGTGACGGGAGTGCCGCCTCCGACACCACCGCAGCCTGCTGATGGCCGGCTCCTAGTCAGCTGACTTTGGTCCATGACTGCGGCCTGCGAGGAGAGGTGAAAAGCCGGCAGCTGAAGATGAGCCACCTGAGACGGCTGCTGCTGCTGCTGCTGCCGGGCCTTCGATGACAGGCGACCGCGGCGACCTTTGAGACTCTCGGATCGAACCACTGCGGGGTGAAGATTGTGAATTGCTAGCCTATGCACTGATTGGCGAAGGAATTGAATGGATTGCTAACCTATGCTCCCAAGCCCGCCCCTGATCCTCACCCTCCTTGACCATGCCAACGCGGAGGCATTTCTTGAACCGGCAGTACTGGCAGCGGTTGCGCCTCCTCTTGTCCACCACGCAGTTCTTGGTGTGCAGGCAAACGTATTGCGCATTCTTCTGAATTGTTCGCTGAGGAAGGAGGTTGAATAAAAGCATGAAAATAATTCGCTTTACCTGCAATAGTTTTAGTCGGATTTACTAAACGAAAACAGTGTCGTTGTTTATCTTTACGTAAATTTTACAAGGACTTATAATTATTATAATTGCAGGAGGGCTGCGGGCAATGGCACATCATTTGGTGACACTAGACCCGCAGCCAGCGAGGAGGCAATTCTGCCCATTTTGCTGACCCCTGAGCACACGCTCACACAGGTGTGTACATCTGACCTGACGTTCTCATCGTCAGGCCGTGTACACTCTCACTGTGCCTTGGAGGTTGGCCTTCAAGGGCGTAAATTGCACGACAAGCCCCCCAAAAAGCCTTCTCTGCTCGGCTGCGCCCCAAATGAATGTGGCCTCGCCGCGGAATCGAGCTCAGGGACCTTGGTGCGAGAGGCAAACGCGTTAACCGCTCTACCAAGTGCCTCTTTACTCGCTGAGTGTTGTGTGTGTCCATCGACTGAACAGCCGTACGCAAGCTTTGATAGACAATAGCTGTGTACTAACCTTGAAGAAGCCTTTGCAGCCCTCGCAGGTGCGCACACCGTAGTGCTGACAGGCGGCGCTGTCGCCACAGACCAGACAGTCTGTTGGGCCAGGCTCAGCCGACGAGGCCAGCGCGACCTCTGGCGAATTTCGTTCGTCTTCGGTCGCATTGTTGCTAAGGACGCCAGCTGGGTTGCTATCGGCAGTGTCGGGATCAGATTGTAGAACCTGTGGCGGCAGCGGCAGTGGCAGAAGCTGCGGCTGCTGTGACGGTGGTGGCGGAGGCAGTGGTGGTGGCATGTGTTGATGGACGGTTGGCACAGCAAATTGCTGCTGCTGCTGCTGCTGAATTGATGAGAAATCAGAAAAGTACATCTCGGGTATATGTTGATGCTGATCCTGCGCAGGGCAGAACGATGAAAATGAACTAAACTGAGAATATTGAAGCATCTGGTGCTGCTGCTGCTGCTGCTGCTGCTGAAAAATATTCTGCAATTCAAACTGTTGCTGATGCCGCATGCCGACTGGCAACTGAAATTCCTCTTCCCCGCTACTTGAAGGCGATCTTGACTCCAATTTGAAGTGATGGCTGTGGTGCTGGAGGTCGTCAGGATATGCGGCATAATGATTGTCGAACAACTGCTGATGATGCTGCTGATGCTGGGTGAAGCTTGACTGTTGTTGAATCAGTTGCTGGCTGTGATGCTGCTGATGCTGGATGGCATTGTCAGATGACAACAGGGTGTCAACTTGTTGCAAGTGTGTCAGCTGATGCTGCTGATCTGTGTCGATGCTCGGTCCGTAGAGATGGCCGTGGAACTCTGCGTAGGGCGTGTTGATGCCAGATTCCGTTGTAACATTGGTTGCTATGCCGTTGCTATGGCTTGCTCCAACAGTTGGCAACGCGACTTGCTGGCCCGCCTGCGACTGAGGAAGAGATTCGTTTGCTATTATTTCATCTACTTTATCCTAGAAGATAGGAGAAGTAGATAGGAGTAGAACAGAGAAGTAGATAGCTGAAATATCTCGCAAATAAAATAAGTAGATATGAGAAGTAGACAGGAGAAGTAGATAGTAGAAGTAGATAGGAGAAGTAGATGGGAGAAGTAGATAGGAGAAGAAGATGGGAGAAGTAGATAGGAGAAGAAGATGGGAGAAGTAGATAGGAGAAGTAGATAGGAGAAGTAGATAGGAGAAGCAGATAAGAGAAGTAGATAGGAGAAGTATAGATAGGAGAATTAGATAGGAGAAGTAGATAGGACAAGCAGATAAGAGAAGTAGATAAGAGAAGTAGATAAGAGACGTAGATAAGAGAACTAGATAGGAGAAGAAGATGGGAGAAGTAGATAGGAGAAGAAGATAGGAGAAGTGGATAAGAGAAGTAGATAAGAGAAGTAGATAAGAGACGTAGATAAGAGAAGTAGATAGGAGAAGTAGATAGGAGAAGTAGATAGGAGAAGCAGATAAGAGAAGTATATAGGAGAAGTAGATAGGAGAAGCAGATAAGAGAAGTAGATAAGAGAAGTAGATAGGAGAAGCAGATAAGAGAAGTAGATAAGAGAAGTAGATAGGAGAAGCAGATAAGAGAAGTAGATAGGATAAGCAGATAAGAGAAGTAGATAAGAGAAGTAGATAGGAGAAGTAGATAAGAGAAGTAGATAAGAGAAGTAGATAGGAGAAGTAGATAAGAGAAGTAGATAAGATAAGTAGATAGGAGAAGTAGCAGCCGCAATCAAACGTCACTCTCACCCGCTGCTGGCCGCACAGCAACATGTCTCTGCCGGTGTTTTGCTGAACAGTAGATTCGCACCAGCACTCGTCGCTTTGATCTGGTTTAAAAAATACGAGTAGAAAACCAGTAATTTAATAAAATAAAAAATCTATGGTATTTATTTCTCGAGAAAATGATAATTAACTCACATATACGAGTTAGTAGGAAAGAAATAAACAAATTACGCACTAACAATATTCACCTAGCAAGACGCAATTGGACGAAAATAAGTCACTATAAGCGTAGATACACGCATATATATACACGAATAAATTTCATTGGACTCTCTCTCTAAGGATTTAGATAGAGAAGTTTTCGTTGCGGAACTGCACGCCTATAGCTTCCCTGTGTGGTGTGGGGTTCGCCGCTGCCTGACAACTCCCCCCCCCTACGGAATTACCTGAGTGTGCGCGCCAATCCCAGGTTGGTAATACCGCCCTATATAGTTCGTCGTTGGCTTTCGGGAATGGCTCGGAAAGCCTTCAGGGAGGCTGGTGGGGATGGGGGAAGTGGAATGGCGGGGGGGATGATCGCTATAGTTCTATAGTTCTCGCGTGTGTGTGTGTGTGTGTGTGTGTGTGTGTATTCGGAAAACTTCCAAATTCGCAGTGTTTGTGGCCCCCGTGAAGAGGTCTGGAACCTATTGGCTGTTGCAAACACTGAATTTCGCTGCTATACCCGCCAACGCCACTGCCGCTGCTGCTGCTGCTGCAGTTGCTTTTGGAAAGAAATCCCTGACTTACTGGGAGACTGTTAATCCGAAAACTTCCCTAGAGAACCGTTGGCACGTAGCAGCAATCTGCGGTTGCATACAGCAGCAGCAGCAGCAGCACCAACAGATGTAGAGTATTAGAAAAGATTAACAAATAGTTCAACTTTGAAATAGTACTAATTTGGATCTATTGCTGCTGTTGTTGGCGCCAATGGGCCAAGAGACAAAGCATACACATCACCATTATTATCGTTGTTAATTTTCTTAACTTCACTTTTAGTGGAAGAAGAAGAGAATGCTTTTACCGATACTTTCTCCCGTAGTAATTAATCAGTATTTGTTTGGTGTGTGGGAGTGTGTTGCAGGGTTGAACCTGGCATAATCTGGCCATCAGGAAGTTTCTAATCTTTATTGTCTCGCACAAAAAATGGTACCGCATCAGAGTGTAAACATTTTCTGCTTAGTTTCCGATTGCATGAATAAAATTAATAAATCTTTGGCCTAACCCCGCAGTTTTCTCAGTAACAAACTAATCTCCCACTACATTGTAGCGGATTTTTCCGATAATCCTTTAGTGGTTTGTTTGACTTCGCTGCCAAACCTATAGATTAGATGCAGATTTAAGATTTCTGTTTATCTGTTCCGTCCCTAGTATCTGTTTGTTCATAGGCTATCGCTTGTGTTTTTTAACTGACTATGAACAACGAAATGACTATCACTGATGCCTGCAAATTTAACTGCAAAGAAAAAAAAGCAATTCTCATCTGTTTAATAGTACCTGATCCTACTAGTCTTAAACAATTGTCTAATATAAAATTAGAACAACAATAAAATGTTATGGAGTATATCGCAAAGCAGTGGTTTATTGTGTCATAAAAATTTTATGCACTCAGATTTGGATTTATTGTCGGATTTAGCTGCATGGTCCTGTTGATTCGAAAATTGCGCGACAATTCCCTCCCCCCCCAAAAGCAAATCCATTGGAGATAAAGGCAAGATAGAATGCATTTTTATATTCTTCCGAATCAGTAATTTGCTGTCAGGTAGTTGATAAACATTTGGGAAGTGGCTGACTATGGAATCAGGTAGTGTGTACTCAGGAGTCAGTGGAATGGGCAGAATTGTCACCAAACGATGCTCTAATGCCCATTACTACTGCTTAAATCACTCATAACTGAATAAGAAAGTACAGATAAAGTGGTACCCCGTGTTTTAGCTGATCGATTGTGGATTTTAGATAGGATTTGCAAAATCCTAACAAACTGGAGCGCCATAGCAACGATATGGACCAAATTAGTGAAAGTAGAGCCACCGTGATGGGTCAACTGTAAACATTGCAGAGAATGGCGTGCAATATAATAGAAAGTTAAAGATTTGCAAATAAATATATTGGAAGACAATTCTGACTGGACTATCGCAATCAGCAGAATATTTCTGCTGGCAAAATACTCGTTTGTTTCGCTTAGAAATATCAGATATCCTAGAAAGGAAGAAAGAAAGTGCACTAATGCTTTGTTAGGATAATCATTAGGATCGGGAGAATAAAGACAGAGGAAGGTGCGAGGGAGACAGAGGAGGTAGAGAAGGAGACAGAGGAGGTAGAGAAGGAGACAGTGGAGGTAGAGAAGGAGACAGAGGAGGTAGAGAAGGAGACAGAGGAGGTAGAGATGGAGACAGGAGGTAGAGATGGAGACAGGAGGTAGAGAAGGAGACAGAGGAGGTAGAGAAGGAGACAGAGGAGGTAGAGATGGAGGCAGAGGAGGTAGAGAAGGAGACAGAGGAGGTAGAGATGGAGACAGAGGAGGTAGAGATGGAGACAGAGGAGGTAGAGAAGGAGACAGAGGAGGTAGAGAAGGAGACAGTGGAGGTAGAGAAGGAGACAGAGGAGGTAGAGAAGGAGACAGAGGAGGTAGAGATGGAGACAGGAGGTAGAGATGGAGACAGGAGGTAGAGATGGAGACAGGAGGTAGAGAAGGAGACAGAGGAGGTAGAGAAGGAGACAGAGGAGGTAGAGATGGAGACAGAGGAGGTAGAGAAGGAGACAGAGGAGGTAGAGATGGAGACAGAGGAGGTAGAGATGGAGACAGAGGAGTTAGAGAAGGAGACAGAGGAGGTAGAGAAGGAGACAGAGGAGGTAGAGAAGGAGACAGAGGAGGTAGAGAAGGAGACAGAGGAGGTAGAGAAGGAGACAGAGGAGGTAGAGAAGGAGACAGAGGAGGTAGAGAAGGAGACAGAGGAGGTAGAGAAGGAAACAGAGGAGGTAGAGAAGGAGACAGTGGTGGTAGAGAAGGAGACAGTGGTGGTAGAGAAGGAGACAGAGGAGGTAGAGAAGGAGACAGGAGGTGGAGAAGGAGACAAGAGGATGGGTATGCGTAGAAAGTGGGACATATTTAAATGTGTTTGTCAGTATACTAAATTGGAAGAAACTTCAAATTTGATCTAAATTACTTACATCTCGGATGCTGCTGCTGCTGCTGATGAAGATGATGAGAGTTGCAAGCAGCACAGCTAGCAGGCACGTGTGGTTCTGCTGCCTGATGCTGCCAAAGTGTCCCTCCTGATCTCCAGCCAAATGTCTGAGTACTAGTCAGTGCCATGTTTTGTGTTTATTGAAATTTGAGAACTGAATAGCAGTGACTCCGCCTTATTAATACTGTTGTTATATCCCCTTTTTAACATCCTCCTGTCCTTAGGTACTCAACCCCAACATTCATCATTAGCCCAAGCCATTCCGCAGCCAATAGGCTAGCGGAGGGAGGTGGTGGGCTACTCGTGCTCAAATTCAACTGGTTGCCGCAACACTTCACTATAGGCACTGTTCCTCGAGTTTGAGCAGTGCAACCACGTGGCTATTGTTGCGGCGCTCGGATACACAAACTTGAAAATTGGAAATGAGCAATTAGGAACAAAGACCTCCCCTGAGACCTAGCGGGTGTGTGTGGAATAACATTGTGCGATACTGTGTATCATTCCCCGCATTGTTTTCGCTATTAATATATATGAAAATAGTGTATGAAAAAACTGTTGCTTGACACTTGCAATTATACCGCAGTAACTGGCCATTGTTGCTGTACAGAACTTGCAAAATATAGTAAGTATATGTAGTGACAGTATGACTTCAGTGAACCTAAATATTATTTTTCAGGTTTATGAATACTTTGCGAAAACGCGGGTGAGAGAGTGAATCTCAGGGTGACAGAGTGAATCTCAGGGTGACAGAGTGAATCTTAGGGTTTACAGAGTGAATCTCAGTGTGACAGAGTGAATCTCAGGGTGACAGAGTGAATCTTAGGGTGACAGAGTGAATATTAGGGTTTACATCGTGAATCTCAGTGTGACAGAGTGAATCTCAGGGTGACAGAGTGAATTTCAGAGTGACAGAGTGAATCTCAGGGTGACAGAGTGAATCTCAGGGTGACAGAGTGAATCTTAGGGTTTACAGAGTGAATCTCAGTGTGACAAAGTGAATCTCAGGGTGACAGAGTGAATCTCAGGGTGGCAAAGTGAAAAGAAGAGTGACAGAGTAAATCTCAGAGTGACAGAGTGAATCTCAGGGTGACAGAGTGAATATCAGGGTTTACAGAGTGAATCTCAGGGTGACAGAGTGAATCTCAGGGTGACAGAGTGAATAGAAGAGTGACAGAGTGGACAGAAGAGTGACAGAGTGGACAGAAGAGTGACAGAGTGGACAGAAGAGTGACAGAGTGAACATAAGAGTGACAGAGTGGACAGAAGAGTGACAGAGTGGACAGAAGAGTGACAGAGTGAATAGAAGAGTGACAGAGTGAACAGAAGAGTGACAAACACACAGAAGTCTTTGGTCTCACTAAAATAATCGTGTGCTCATGTGTATTATGAATGATGCTGGATATTGAGTTCGAAAATAGGATAATCTTAAAACTTGCCTTGATTACAAAGCTACAGGTAGTTCCCTATTTGATTGCACAACAACAAACAAACTTAGTAAAAATGTGCCAATAACATGTTACAATACTGTTATCAATCTATGAACAACAGTGTTGCATTTTTCCCATATTCAATATTGTTGCTAAGGGATCTGTACAATCCTTGAGAAATGCCGCATGGGAATGATATTGTGTGTGCGTCTAGAAAACAAACAATGATTATCGCTCTAGAGTGGCCCAGGTATGCAGAGCGACAATTTTCACTTTTTCATTTCCAGGCAGTGAAATGGTTCGCCAACAAATTGTTAGTTCCCAAGGCCCCCGGTGGGATCAGCGGGGGGTAGCTTGCATGCGTGGTCAGTGCGCTGTGCTCCGAGTGGTTGTTGCGCAACACATCACCCCCTTTGCTACCGATATAGTGAGTTAGTGAGCAGCTAGTATGCTCACGTTATAACATTGTCTCTCCGCGGGTGCATACATGACATTTGCAGAGATTTAGCAAAGCCGATAAGAATATGATTCAGTTTCTAGTGTCCAAAAACTAAAGAATTATTCGAAATTAAAGATTTCGCTAAGTGATCGCCGATTTTCAAATGAAATCTGCTTTGGGAAAATGCTTAGTTGTTTGGGCCTAGTTAAAAAAATGAGGCACATGGCAACTAAAAGATGGACAAAACTAAACTGTCTTTGCTGATCAAGATTGATGAAAACTCGAAAAAGATTTTCTAGCATGGAGGCTATTCTCACTCATTCCACTTGTTTGGTGAGATGTAGCGTTAATTGATGCCGTGGGAGTATAGTCTCAAGTGAGTTCGATTTGAGATCGGTCAGCGAGATAAAGATGTCCCAGAGATGGCTTCAATGATTATTGATTAATTCTACTAATCGCATGTGTTGGACATGGTAACTGGACTGGCAAATGGGAAATCAACTAATTTGTTATCAACAGCTAACACTGATAACTATTTTGCTTAAATTTATCTGATTTCAATAAGCGAAAATTTAAAAAAAATCCAATGGCGTCGAGCAAGAGAGTGGTTAAGTTAAGAGACAGGGAGATGGGGTAGGGAGATGGGGTAGAGAGTAAGAGGGATGGGGTAGAAAGAATGAGAGATGAGGTAGAGAGAATGAGAGACGGGATAAAGAGAATGAGAGATTGGGTAGAGAGAATGAGAGATGGGGTAGAGAGAATCAGAAATGGGGTAGAGAGAATGAGAGATGGGGTAGAGAGAATGAGAGATGAGGTTGAGAGACAGAGAGATGGGGTAGAGAAATAGAGGGATGGGGTAGAGAGATGGGGTAGAGAGATGGGGTAGAGAGATGGGGTCTTATCTTTATAAATTAGCATCCTTCCAGGAGTGCATCTTTAAATAACATTTTGTAGGTAATCGGCAAATGCATCATATTAGAGGATTTCGATATGTGGGATATTGGGATTTCATATACTTTGCCCATCTCAAAGACAGGATTTTCTAAGAATCAATTTGTCATCAGGAAATCATATTTCCTGACCGAGCAATCTGACCCAGTACATTGTAAATCCTTAATCTCTTGGATTAGGCCGGCGGTCTCACAATTTCCAGAACCCTAAATACTACGGATTATTAGACATATACTAGATAATCCTACCCATTGTTGAGGCTTTTGGGAATATTTGCTGAATCACGGAGTCTCGCTATCTATGTCTTCAAGCAAAGATTCCAGCAACTTGCAATCCTATTATTATAGTTCTGAGGTTCTTGGCTCGAATATTCGAATAGTTAGCTACTCTCTGATCCTTCAGTTAGCTACCCTCTGATCCTTCAGTTAGCTACTCTCTGATCCTTCAGTTAGCTACTCTCTGATCCTTCAGTTAGCTACTCTCTGATCCTTCAGTTAGCTACTCTCTGATCCTTCAGTTAGCTACTCTCTGATCCTTCAGTTAGCTACCCTCAATTACTTCAGGATCCCTCTACCCCTCTACCCCTGATTCTTCAGGAACCTACCTGATTCTTCAGGAACCTACCTGATCCTTCAGGAACCTACCTTGTCCTTCAGGAACCTACTCTGATCCTTCAGGAACCTACCTTGTCCTTCAGGAACCTACTCTGATCCTTCAGAAACCAACCACTGGTACTTCAGGAACCTACCCTGATCCTTCAGGAATCAACAACTTGTACTTTAGGAACCTGCCCTGATCCTTCAGGAACCAACAACTTGTACTTCAGGAACCTACTCTGATCCTTCATAAACCTAGCACTTGTACTTCAGGAACCTACCCTGATCCTTCAGGAACCTACCCTTATCCTTCAGGAACCAACCACTTGTACTTCAGGAACCAACCAATTGTACTTCAGGAACCTACCATGATCCTTCAGGAACCTACCATGATCCTTCAGGAACCTACCGGTACCTCAGGAGTAAACTTTCCTGATACTTTAGCTCTCAGTACTAAAGGATCAAAAATTTGTCTAAAGCAAAACTTTTTTTGATTCGTTTCGCAGCAAAAACAAAAAAAGTTGGTCAAACTTACTGAAATACCGCTCTGAGTAGTATGATTAGCGCATTCTTTCTAAATTTACCAAACATTTTCTGCCTTTGTCGCCTAGTGAAATTAACAAAAAGGGCGTGGCTACCGTTGTAATTAAATTTTATTGAAATCGAATTTCTTCAGTATCAAATTTGTCTTCCATCATTAAAATTCAACTTTAGCCTACCGGAGTCTACTCAAAATCTCGAGTGAAATTTCTTTGTAAAATTAGTTTTGAAAATCAAAGAAAGTATAGGAAATTCCGGAGAAAGCTAATCCAAAAAATTTCCTGTTCGATCTGAAGGAAACGAGAGTAAAACAAAAGGAATTAGTTGGCACTGTTGGTGCTGAGATTTGAGCTCACACCTGGGTATACCTGAGTTGCATCCCTGATTGCTCACAAAACCCTTATGTTACTCACTCACTGTTGCTAAATAATCCTCTTTCTTGTGTCTTCTTTTGCTGCCAAATTTCAGGTCCCCATCATGCCCAGAGGCTGTGTTTGGCCTGCTTAATTTATTCATATGCTAATTCTGTCTGCCTGAGCGAAAACTGTATTTGCAGCGCGAAAAATTTATTGATTGGCTTGGCTAGGTAACACTGTAGGACACGGGAGATATGAGACACAGGAGAGATGAGACACGGGAGAGATGAGACACGGGAGAGATGAGACACGAGAGAGATAAGACGCGGGAGATAAGACACGGGAGAGATGAGATAAGGGGGAGATTAGACACGGGAGAGATTAGACACGGGAGAGATTAGACACGGGAGAGATAAGACACGGGAGAGATGAGACACGGGAGAGATGAGACACGGGAGAGATGAGACACGGGAGAGATGAGACGCGAGAGATAAGACACGGGAGAGATGAGACACGGGAGATATGAGACACGAGAGAGATGAGACACGAGAGAGATGAGACACGAGAGAGATGAGACACGGGAGAGATGAGACACGGGAGATAAGACACAGGAGAGATGAGACACGAGAGAGATGAGACGCGGGAGAGATGAGGCACGAGAGAGATGAGACACGGGAGAGATGAGACACGGGAGAGGTGAGACACGGGTGAGATGAGACACGAGAGAGATGAGACACGGTTGCAAATAATTGAGCTTGAGTCAATGTTTGATCATTTACTATTCTATACTCAATTCCAGATTAAGCTGCTTTCCTAATCACTAAGTTATACCAGTTATGCAAGTTGAATTGGCTTAGATACAAAGAAAAATGTATCGGTTATTTGAATCAATATTTTACTTAATTTGAATTTTTTTTCTATAAATTGTGCTTCATTTTCGTGACTTTGAATACTATTAATTACCTTTGGATATAATACGTGACGTGACGTGACGACTTGTCTAACACTTCCAAATATCTGAAAGATTTCGATCTCATTCAATTCTCTCCAGCTAGCTGAAATCCTATTGGTCAATAAGCTTTGGGCCAACATATAAAAGTAATTTCTGCAGCTATTCCAGTTGCTAATAAAAAGCTGTGAATTAAAGATATCTTCACCGTTTTTACAACGATTTATAGATTTTTGGGAGAAATTCTGCCTAAATCTAGGTAAGTCCAAGATAAACAGAATTAGATAGAAAGAATGAAAGATAGATAGATAGATAGATAGATGGATGGATAGATAGATAGATAGATAGATAGATAGATAGATAGATAGATAGATAGATAGATAGATAGATAGATAGATAGATAGATAGATAGATAGATAGATAGATAGATAGATAGATAGATAGATAGATAGATAGATAGATAGATCGATCGATAGATAGATTGATAGATGCATTGATAGATTGATATATGGTTAGATCACGATCTCACCCGTGTCTCCGGGCTCTTCAGTGCAGCATGGATCTGAAGGAATACCGCAAGCGAGGCAAGGAGATGGTCGATTTCATAGCTGACTACCTGGAGAACATCCGCAGCTACCGGGTGTTCCCAGACGTCGAGCCCGGCTACATGCGGTCGTTGGTGCCCGATCGAGCTCCTGAGAGCGGAGAGAAATGGGACAAGATCTTTGCCGACTTCCAGAGCGCCGTGATGCCGGGGGTGAGTGGGGCTGCCAATCAATTCCTGTCATCCACTAAATGTCATTGGGGGTCATTGATTTGTGATTTCAGTCATTTGGGCGGCCAGATTGGTCATTGATCGGTGGTTTTAGTCATTCGATTGATCATACGGGTTATGACCGCTCGATTTCAGTCATTAGAGCACTGATTTTAATCATAAAGCGGTGACTTCATTCATTAGAACAGTCATACGGGTTATTTATCGGTGATTTCAGTCATTTGGTAATTTTAGTCATTCATATTGGTCATTGGTCATTGAGCCGATTCGATTCTTCTAACTCTTCCAGATGACGCACTGGCAAAGTCCTCGCATGCACGCCTACTTCCCTGCGTTGAATTCGCCCGCCTCGCTACTCGGTGACATGCTAGCCGAGGGGCTCAACCCCGTGGCGTTCACCTGGGCTGCATCCCCGGCCTGCTCGGAGCTGGAGATCATCGTGATGGACTGGCTAGCCAAGATGCTGCAGCTTCCAGAGCATTTCCTCCACAGCTGCGGCTCCAGCTCCGGCGGTGGCTGCATCTTGGTGAGTGACAGCTTCACTCTGTTCGAATCGATTTCACTCTACGTTCTCTAATGTCACTCTCCGGTCTCTAATGTCACTCTCCGGTCTCTAATGTCACTCTCCGGTCTCTAATGTCACTCTCCGGTCTCTAATGTCACTCTCCGGTCTCTAATGTCACTCTCCGGTCTCAAATGTCACTCTCCGGTCTCTAATGTCACTCTCCGGTCTCTAATGTCACTCTCCGGTCTCTAATGTCACTCTTCGGTCTCTAATGTCACTCTCCGGTCTCTTATGTCCAAAACTAACTAGCCTAGATATCGAAATGACATTAGAAAGGTCTATAGTGCAGAGATGCGATATGGTTCGTCATCTCTAGTGACACACCCCACAGAAACAGATATGAGAATATTCCACTGTATTATTAAATAATTTTGTCACGAGAGCTGAAAAGAAAAGTATGAGAAAAAACAGACTAATTCTGCATCTTAGTATAACAGTTCCTGACACTTCAGTTACTCAAATAATTCTGGCAAAATTAAGCGAACAACTCAACTGTGTTTGAGTCAAGCCAGCAATATACAATAGAAGTAAACGTCACTAGTCTATTTATTAAGGCATTGAAAGGGAATTGCAGATAGGATGGCAGGCTAGCATTGTAAAAGTGTGCAATATTTCTGCTTGTTAATAGCAATGCAGTGAATAAGTAACGAAAAAGTGACGAGAAACGAGTCAATCTATCAGTCTATCGTAATCATATTGAGATAATCAGTTGTCAAATAACAGGATAAAAACGATATAAAGTCAATGAATTAATGAATGAAATGAATACTCTATTTCAAAGGAGAAACATTTTGTTTCGGTCCGTCAATTTTTCTATTCATCTAAAATATTCTGGCAATCGATCAATCAATATATTTTGTCCTTAATTATTGACTATTCAGGATTAATCAATCGGTCAAAGAATCAATCAATCTATCTATCTATCAATCTATCTATCTACCTACCTACCTATCGATCAATCAATCAATCAATCAATCAATCAATCAATCAATCAATCAATCAATCAATCAATCAATCAATCAATCAATCAACCAAACAATCTATCAATCAATCGATCAAACAATCAATCAATCAATCAATCAATTAGTCAATCAATAAATCGATCAACCAATCAATCAATCAATCGATCGATCGAACAACCAACCAATCAATAAACCAAACAATCTATCAATCAATTAAACAATCGATCAACCCATCAATCAATCAATCAATCAGCTAACCAATCAATTAATCAATCTGTCAATCTGTCAATCGATCTATCTATCAATCAATCAATCAATTAATCAACAGGACATAAAAAAACAAATTAGACAACTGACCAGCCAATAACAATATATCAATCAATCAATCAATCAATAATTGAATAAATTAAGCAATCAAGAGGCCTTAAAATATCTGATTAGTCAACTAGCCAGCCAAAAATCAATCAATCAATCAACGCACCCAACCAGACCACGGCCTCCGAGGGCACCCTAGTCAGCCTGCTGGCAGCCAGACGGCAGGCCATCAACAATTATCGCCTGGATTTGGACTGCGACGAGCTGACAGACTCGGAGATCAATAGCCGCCTGATTGCCTATTGTTCTGATCAGGCAAGAATAAAACTTCTTTTAAAAAATCTTGTCACATGCGCGTTTATTGCTACTAACTCGCACAATAAAATATCAGTAGTATGAATGCGCGATCTAAAATTTTTTATCCAAATTAGGCCCATTCATCGGTGGAGAAGGCGGCGGTGATTAGCCTGGTGCAGATCAGGTTTGTACCGTCCGATGAGCGCTTCTCTATGCGCGGGTCTGCACTCGAGCGGCTCATTGCCGAGGATCTGAAACGAGGCCTTCAGCCATTCTACGTCTGCGCCACCCTGGGCACCACCGGAGCCTGCGCCTTCGACTTGCTGGAGGAGATCGGGCCAGTCTGTGAGCTCGTCAGCAAAAACTGTCTCGTCTGACACTTGCTCACATTCTATCTGACACGGTTTTTCTGAAAAAATTCTCTCATCTGAAACTTGAAGCTCGAGAACCACACTTGTATCACACATCTAGCATCTGACACTTATATCTGACATCTGACACTTATATCTGACACTTATATATGACACTTAGATCTGACACTTATATATGACACTTAGATCTGACATCTGACACTTATATCTGACATCTAACACTTATATCTGACACTTATATATGACACTTAGATCTGACACTTAGATCTGACACTTCGATCTGACATCTGACACTTATATCTGACATCTGACACTTATATCTGAGATCTAACACTTATATCTGACACTTATAAATGACACTTAGATCTGACACTTATATATGACACTTAGATCTGACACTTATATATGACACTTATAAATGACACTTAGATCTGACACTTAGATCTGACACTTCGATCTGACACTTAGATCTGAAATCTGACACTTACATCTGACATCTAACACTTATATCTGACACTTAGATCTCACATTTGACACTTATATCTGACAATTTTCTCCCTCCGACGGCCCGCAGGCAAAACTCACGACCTGTGGCTGCACGTCGATGCCGCCTACGCTGGCAGCAGCTTCGTCTGTCCGGAGTTTCGCCAGCCGATGCGAGGCATTCAACACGCCGAGTCGTTCGTTTTCAATCCGAGCAAATGGCTGCTGGTCAACTTCGACTGCACGGCTCTCTGGTGAGCTCCATGTCCTAGATTGTCACTCCATATCCTAGATTGTCACTCCATGTCCAAGATTGTCACTCCATGTCCTAGATTGTCACTCCATGTCCTAGATTGTCACTCCATGTCCAAGATTGTCACTCCATGTCCTAGATTGTCACTCCATGTCCTAGATTGTCACTCCATGTCCTAGATTGGTCACTCCATGTCCAAGATTGTCACTCCATGTCCTAGATTGTCACTCCATGTCCTAGATTGTCACTCCATGTCCTGGATTGTCACTCCATGTCCTAGATTGTCACTCCATGTCCTAGATTGTCACTCCATGTCCTAGATTGTCACTCCATGTCCTAGATTGTCACTCCATGTCCTAGATTGTCACTCCATGTCCTAGATTGTCACTCCATGTCCTAGATTGGTCACTCCATGTCCTAGATTGTCACTCCATGTCCTAGATTGTCACTCCATGTCCTGGATTGTCACTCCGTGTCCTAGATTGGTCACTCCATGTCCTAGATTGTCACTCCATGTCCTAGATTGTCACTCCATGTCCTAGATTGTCACTCCATGTCCTAGATTGTCACTCCATGTCCTAGATTGTCACTCCATGTCCTAGATTGGTCACTCCATGTCCTAGATTGTCACTCCATGTCCAAGATTGTCACTCCATGTCCTAGATTGTCACTCCATGTCCTAGATTGTCACTCCATATCCTAGATTGTCACTCCATGTCCTAGATTGTCACTCCATATCCTGGATTGTCACTCCATGTCCTGGATTGTCACTCCATGTCCTGGATTGTCACTCCATGTCCTAGATTGTCACTCCATGTCCTAGATTGTCACTCCATGTCCAAGATTGGTCACTCCATGTCCAAGATTATCACTCCATGTCCTAGATTGTCACTCCATGTCCTAGATTGTCACTCCATATCCTAGATTGTCACTCCATATCCTAGATTGTCACTCCATGTCCTAGATTGGTCACTCCATGTCCAAGATTATCACTCGCATTGCAGGGTTAAGGACAGTCGCAAGCTGCACAACACATTCAACATTGAGCCTCTATATTTAAAGCACGAGAAGACCGGAGTGGCGATTGACTTTATGGTGAGTTGTCGGACAATGAGACAGACAAAAATCAATATTGCAAACTTCTAAAATGAATTGAAACCATTGCAGCACTGGCAGATACCGTTGAGCAAAAAGTTTCGCTCACTGAAGCTCTGGTTTGTGCTCCGCAGCTATGGCATTGAGGGTCTTCAGTCACACATTCGCAGGGTGATTGCCGGCATCAATTGTCTAACTGTTTTCTTCTGAATATAACACATCTAACAGGTCTATGCCCTGTCTAACAGCTTTATGTGCTGTCTAACAGATTCTTGTCCTGTCTAACAGTCTAACAAAATTAAAATAATTATTTCTAACAGGTTTATGTCCTATCTAATGGGTTTAGGTCCCATTTAATGAGTTTAGGTCCTGTCTAATGGGTTTAGGTCCTGTCTAATGGGTTTAGGTCCTGTCTAATGGGTTAAGGTCCTGTCTAATGGGTTAAGGTCCTATCTAATGGGTTTAGGTCCCATCTAATGGGTTTAGGTCCTGTCTAATGGGTTTAGGTCCTGTCTAATGGGTTTAGGTCCTATCTAATGGGTTTAGGTCCTATCTAATGGGTTTAGGTCCTATCTAATGGGTTTAGGTCCTGTCTAATGGGTTTAGGTCCTATCTAATGGGTTTAGGTCCTGTCTAACAGGTTTAGGTCCTGTCTAACAGGTTTATATCCTGTCTAAAACATCTAGGTCACTTTAGACACTTTGGAGAGGTTTTGGTTAAACAAATTATGTCCTGACTAACATAGATTACTACGTTTAAGCCCTGCGTAACAGTTTCTGGTAAGTGTCGATTTTAAGTGGGTTTAAAAAGAATTTGCACTAGCCGTTAAATAATTAATTGCAAACTACCATTCACTGCAGTCCGTTCAACTAGCCGAATATTTTGAGGCCAAGATTCGAGCCGACGCACGCTTCGAGATAATCGCCGAGCGACACCTCGGACTGGTCACGTTCAGGCTGAAGGTGCTCATGGCAGATTAAAGATCTCACTCTAAAATCTCAATGAGATCTCACTCTAAACTGTCAATGAGATCTCACTCTAAAATCTCAATGAGATCTCACTCTAAACTGTCAATAAGATCTCACTCTAAACTGTCAATGAGATCTCACTCTAAAATTTCAATCAGATCTCACTCTAAAATCTCAATGAGATCTCACTCTAAACTCTCAATGAGATCTCACTCTAAAATATCGATAAGATCTCACTCTAAAATCTCAATATGATCTCACTGTAAGATCTCAATGAGATCTCACTCTAAACTCTCAATGAGATCTCACTCTAAAATCTTAAATTGTCAGGGTGAAAACGCCAACACGGAGACGCTGCTGAAGCGGGTGAACAGGTCCGGCCAGATCCACATGGTTCCGGCTGCATTGCGAGGCCGGTACATTATTCGATACACCGTCACCTCGCCGATGACAACCGAAGCTGATCTGGACTTTGACTACGGCGTCATTAGCGACATCGCCTGTCGGGTCCTGGCCGACGTTAGCCGGGAGCAGCATATGCAGCAGAAACAGCTGCAGTTGCAGCAGCAGCATCAGCAGCAGCAGCAGATGGCGATGCCACAGCAGCCGCGGCGACCGCCGAAACGAATCGGCGACTACCGGATGTCGCTGCTGCTTAGCAACGTCACCTCGCAGCCAAAGTTCGTTGACAGCTCATTCGCTGCTCTCACGGACAACCGCGAGCTGGCTAGGGTAAGATCCCAGATCCTAGATCCTAGATCCCAGATCCCAGATCCTAGATCCCAGATCCTAGATCCCAGATCCTAGATCCCAGATCCTAGATCCCAGATCCTAGATCCCAGATCCTAGATCTCAGATCCTAGATCCCAGATCCTAGATCCCAGATCCTAGATCCCAGATCCTAGATCCCAGATCCTAGATCCCAGATCCTAGATCCCAGATCCTAGATCCCAGATCCTAGATCCCAGATCCTAGATCCCAGATCCTAGATCCCAGATCCTAGATCCCAGATCCTAGATCCCAGATCCTAGATCCCAGATCCTAGATCCCAGATCCTAGATCCCAGATCCTAGATCCCAGATCCTAGATCCCAGATCCTAGATCCCAGATCCTAGATCCCAGATCCTAGATCCCAGATCCTAGATCCCAGATCCTAGATCCCAGATCCTAGATCCCAGATCCTAGATCCCAGATCCTAAGTCTTAAGGAGTCTTCAATCTTGACCCAATCCATGTCGCAGGACTTCCGCAGCCAACTCTCCGTGTGGGTGAGCAGTCGGCCGCTTTCCTTCTCGCCAATCGCCGGCGGTCGCTCAGCCGCTGCCGCTGCGGCTGCCGCCATGCGCGGTCAGAAGAGCCTCGACTACGGCGGCGGCGTTGTCGGCGGTTGCTGCATGACGCCTCAGCAGCAGGCAGCGTCGACGTCGTCTTGTCGCCGAATTGTTCGGCCCTCTCGAGGTCGCCTAAACTCGCTCGACTCCAAAGTTGATGGTCTGGTTGTGAGCAGCCTCAGCGAGGCCGATCCGGACGCTGAGCAAGAGGAAGAGGCTTCAGTTGATGATGACGACGAAGAGGACGACGATGAAGAAGAAGAAGAAGCCGAAGGTCAAGGTCAAGAAAACACAGAGGAGACGGTTCAGAAGAAGATAGAAAACTGATAAGGAAGTCTCATTTTCAAGTGAATAAAATTTATACAACAAAAACTATGAAATCGTGTACTTAGTGTTGTATAGTAGAGCATGTTTTGTGTTTTTAAAGTCCAAGGCAACTTATTAAAGTATCAAATTACTTCCTATAGTTTGTTTTTTGGTCATGTAGAATTAAAACAATTTTTTTTGTTTTTTTAAGAGCTAGAATTAAACAATAGTTTTATTAATATTGATTCTATTGAAATTTGATAGTCTAAGTAGCTAGTTTCGCAATTTTTGCTGAATCAAACTATTTAAATGTTTTGTTGTTTTTTATTTGTTTATTAGTTCTATTTAGTAGTTTAGATACATTTAATTTAGTGTTAGACTAGTAGCATGCTTCGAAATGTTTTGATTAAGCAATTAGAAACTACATTATCACTTTTATTTCAAACTAAAAAACGTTTTGGATGAGGTTTAAATATGTCTAACTATTTTGATACTTTGTTATGATGTTTATTTTGAGTGCAGCATTTTTTTCGATTTTAACATATACTTTAGTTGAGTCGTTCCCGAAGGATTTAAATATACTCAATTAAACTGCTTTTATGTAACATAACCACACATGTCTGCGCTATATTACAGGTATTAAGTAAAGTGATTGTCATAAAAATTGTCACAGGCTGTTAAAATACTGATCGATTTCGTAAGTTTAGTTTGTTTTATCGGATTCCAACTTTTTAACCTTTCGTAAATTTGTTAAGCTAGCTTTCTTTATTAACTAAACTATACTCAGTATTTAACATTTCGCTTACTTACCCGGATCTACCAAATAATCTAATTCGATTATTGGATTTATCGCTTATTCGTTCATAACTTATCAAATTTGTTTAAATTTCTCGAACAAATAAATTTTCGAATTCCGTTATATATCCTGCTTAATTTGTAGTGATAAAAATCCGTTACGCTTTTAACATTCGTAAAGTATTTACGCACCGGCACATTTTTATCAATTTGAATCATTTTTTAGCTTGTCACGATTCTCATTAATATTACTGTAAAATGCTGCAAAGGCGTGTAGACTGGAACATATGGTACTTGATAATCATTGCCTGCTGAGCGACGCCAGGGCGCCCGACACTGCCTCCGGCGCGGACCATGTTCGCGCGCTGGCTCTGCGGCGCATCATTTGACGCCGCCCCCCTGACGTTTGGGGCTTGCGTATTTTGTTGTTGTTGTTGTTGTTGTTGATAATCAGCTTTATGCAACTGTTACTGCGAATGTAATGCACAAGCGCTACAACTCTAGAAGACCATATTCTAGAGAACTTCAGGATTCGTAATCGTATCGGATATGAAGCTGTTAGCTTGTAAAAAACTCGAAATACGCACTTGCAAATTAATTCTAATCTTGGCTGGATTATCATTGCATCCTGTCTACTAAAGTCTAATGAGAGTCAAGTCAGCAAAGCATAGGTCCGGCACAGGAACTGATGATTGTGCCTCACACGCCCGTCTTAGCGACTCGGCACAATGTCAAAGCATTTTCTTATGAGCGCTCTTAACTTGAAATATTTTAGTTGTGAGTTGCTCCATTATTCAAAATGATTGAAACTATCGGTATTCCGTGTTTCTATAAAATTTCACACACTGCTCTGTGACTTCTAAACGATAACTAGTACTGCAAGTAGAATATAACAACAAGTCAAACAGTTTTTAGCAATACCTGATATTTTAGTATTCCAGAACAGTCTCGGATCTGCATCGCAAATGACATTCTACGTCGTATATTATAAAAACATGCGAGCTATTACTGGATTTTAATTTTAATCTATGAACTATTTTCTATCGTATTCAAAAAAAAATATTTTTATTTAGTACAAAAGCACATTGATTAGGTTTGCTTGTTTTGGGGCCACGTATGCTGCACAATGATGTTAGCTAACGAATGTGCTGAAAGCGAGTAAGAGGTTAGCTTGGATTCGCTTTGGCAAAAATGTGATACCTAGCTCTTCAAAAAGCGATTAACGCAAATTGACACAAGGCAAACGTCACATGCAGCTCTACCGAGGATTCTGGTTCTCATTTGAATAGTTTGCGAAACTTCACCCACAAGCCGCTTTTCTCGATCTCATCACCAACACTGGCGTCGGCAAAGTCCAGCATGAGGCAGCGTCCGAGGCTCTGGCTGTACAGAGCAGCCCGGCACTCCCAGCGTTGGTAACATCGCCAAAGCCAACTAACTTGGTGATCCATAGATAGTTCTGTGTAGCAGTAATAGGAGCTGATATTGCCCAGCTTCAGAAAGTCCACCTGCTCAAAATACGGACTCTGTCGCGTTTCAATTGGCTGGCAGACAACTTGGTAACGGTAGATGTGCTTCGAGTCAAACAAGCCGCCCGACTTTAGTCCGAGAAAGTCGTTCGTGTCGAAATTGCTCGTTGGATAGCCGGTCAACCAATCGAGGGAGGTGTTGGCCGCCACTGGCAGTAGGGTGCCATTGCCCATCTGCCAGCCATCTCTATTACTGCCGCGCTCCACCAGTAGGTCGGTGACTCCGACCCAAACGTCAGTTAAAGATGCCTGACGCATGCGAATGAACTTGCCAGGATCCATGACCAGCTCGCCGCCGATAGACAGACAGCTAGGTTTGAGCGGCATTGCACCACTGCACTGACAAGCCGCTGTAAAACTTCAGGCAGATACCGTTCGTATCCGCGAAGGGCGCCTGGCAGTTGATGGTGGTAGCTGCTGTCGTCTACTGAGAGTAAGACAATTGACGATATCAGTCGCATGGCGATGTGATTTCTATACTAGACCGTCAAGAGCCTTTGCAAGCTAGTTTGTTATGAGGGGGAAGTACTGCGGCTTTTCATCAATAATTGCCCCAGTGTTAGAATGAGACACTTTATAGGCGGATCGTGGCAACTCCACTGGGCTGCAAGAATAAATTTATTCATTTCAACTGACTGCAGTTTTTTTAGAGGCAATACCTGCATATCTGCATGTGGTTGCCGGACGATCGATTTAATGAGCTCCGACAACAAAAAATATTTTCGATGTTAAAACTGCAAAATATATTTTACAGATTAATTATTATTGTTGATTTGTTTTAACTGTCACAGGATTATTTTATAGGCCTTTTATGCATTGAGTATTTTCGTTATCGTATATATGCATGTCGGATGCATTTACTGCGCGCATGCCGTTGCCACAATTTTGACCAAAGCACGCGGGAACGCAATTCTTGAAACTCGTGATGTCAGCGTTTGATCCAGCTGGAGAGTTTGTCAGATAATCGCACATCCCTGTCATGACCCTCCCTCCCTTCTGGTCTCGTCTGATGTAACATCCTACTTAGATTCCTTACACTGAGTAGCTAAGAAGCATATATAGAATAAAAAATAATAATTAATGCAGGTGGGCTGCCGGCGATGCCACATCATTTAGTGACACTAGACCCGCAGCCAGCGAGAAGACAATTCCGCCCATTCCGCAGACTCCTGAGCACACACGCACACAAATACCGTACGCAGGCACACTCTCACACAGGTATGAACATCTGCACTGACTTTCTCATCGTCAGGCAGTGAATGTACACTTCACTGTGCCTTGGAGGTTGGCCCTCAAGGGCGTAAATTGCACGACAAGCCCCCAAGCCTTCTCTCCGCGGCTGCGCCCCAAATGAATGTGGCCTCACCGGGGAATCGAACTTAGGGACCGTGGTGCAAGAGGCAAACACGTTAACCGCTTTGCCACCCCACCCCCTGAAGCAAATTATTGGCCTTTTCTTCTACTCTGACAGTCGAGCTATTCTGTTTTCAAATATATAACTCTGCCAACCAGGCTGCTTAGCGGTTGATCTACTTGATCTCCTTATGGGCACTCGATTGACCTTCTGGTGTCGCGTTGATGTTCAGCAGCAAGAATTTCCGGTTTCATCAAGGGTGGACAGGGTTTCCGGTTTAAACTGACAAGTCGCTCTAATTGTTTCATCAAAGTTAACTTACAATCCTAAACCAATTCATGTCAATAAATCGCTGAAACACGATTCGATTCATCACTTCGATAGGCACTTATTTCTCAATAGATCCACACACTGTTGCGTATAGCGATTCTAAGAAAATTCCAGTAGAGATGCCATCGTTAACGCGGAGTTGAGCTTTATAACAGTCTATAAAATTTTCCAGATCTTTAAAATTTTGTCTTAATTCTTTTCGTTTCACTTTGACTTTGTCTGTGCTCAAAATCGAAAGGCGTGTAGGAGTGTTTGTGATAAAAAGACATTTTCGTTTGACTGCGCACACACAGATTACTGAAAAGTAAAAACACTGATATTCTTGGGATCTGTGACACTTAATTTAGACTGACACATCCTTGATCATGCTTAATTGCACAGAATTTTGTCAATAGTATAGATTCATGGATGCGTCCATGCAGGATTGACGTTTCATAATATTTTATGAAATTTTAATTTATATATTACTTTCCATATTGCTTCAACCCCGAGGCTTGCATAATTAATTTTGCTTAGATGGTAAAATGATGTGAGTCAAATTAGAACGGTATTCATGAACGGAAACTCGTGCTTTTGCCAATGATGGACACGTTATAGCTAAACACTTTATTCGAGTCAATTGGACTCCTTTTAATAGTTAAAATCACATTCGTACTGGGAAAGTCGAGCAGGATAACTTCCATGAGTTGGCCCCTTTTTTTAAATTACTTTTAGGGCGCTATTTTTTCAAACCGACTTCTCGTGAGGAAAGGTAAAGAGGGAATAGGCAATTAATAATTAAAAGTTTGCTAATTATAGAGAAGTCCTTGATTTTACCATGGAACTGAGGGCGCTACTATAGATAAAATAATTGTTGTTACTTGCGGATTTACAACGCTTTAACAAAACATGCTACTTGAGTCACATATTTTAAGTTTAAAAGACGAAGCATGTGCTAAGAAGCTCGTAAGCTTCTCTTAGTTAATAAATTGTCACAAAAATATTTTGTTAGTAAAACTTTTTTAAATTAAGCACAAGTTTCTCTGAAAAATAAATGGGCAATGATGACGCGTGATGAATGTTAAGCTTCACTGAATGTTCTACGGAACAGTATTTCGGACAGATCAAGCTCTACAATTTTTTGTCCTTATGAAATTTAAATAATTTTCAGTAAGCTTTCTTTCGTTTGTACAATATTTTTAGATTAAAAAGATGTAAAAAATGAATTTAAAAGCGTCAAAGTATTTGACATCACTGTCCCGCGTTACGACTTCGTCGTCGAAACTTCTTCATATTGAAACAAGTGTTTATTTACTTTAAAAGCTGTTACAGAATCCGGCCTTATGCTATTATAAGGCCGGATTCAGGAGGCCGAATCAATGTTAATAGATTCAGTTTATCTATTAATTCTATTGAGATAAACAAAAGGCAATTCGAGTCACATACTATAGTATCTGTGTAAAATCTAGTCCAACATCCTTAATTTTGGGCCTAGTGGCCTATATTAGCCATATATATATATTTTCAACCTATCTATTAAATCATAGTTGCTGATTCAATCATTATATACCTAAGCTAGGTAGTTATTCTTCTATGGCATCATATTCTTTAATTTAGGTTAATACATTCTTGGACTTGTACAGCTTTTCATTTATATTAAGTTACTATTTGTAATTTTGCAAAATTGTTTTGTGATTTTTAATGTAATAACACTTAATTGATTATTAAGCCTTGACAGATTGGATGTGGTTTTGTTGGATATTTACTTATACCCAACAAACTAACTGTTGCTAGTTTGTCTGCCACTCTATTAGTATTGTATAAGTCTGGTAAAATATAATTGCTAAGCCTGAAGTCATCTTGTCTTCCTATCATTCTTAGTCTAGATCATGCTGGCCATAAGCCAAAATAAATTTGCCATATTTCCTCATTTTATGTTAAATTTCACAAAATAGAAAACTGGCTAGAAGCTTTGTGCTAAATTATTCCAATCAGGAAAGGATGCCCAAAATTTAGAAATAAATATGCAAAGTGGTTAGCATCATATAGTGTTTTAAACACTTGTTTAAATTTTTTAAACATGGAAACATGAAAATAACTTAGAATGCTTTACATTAGTGAATAATACATCTATGAACAGTAACAAAAAGCAAAAATGTAAACAAAAAAATAATATAAATATGTATGCTGTAAAAAGCAACAAAGTTATATATCATTTGTAAATTTTCTGTACAACAA
Organism: Macrostomum hystrix; assembly: GCA_950097015.1. NCBI lineage: Eukaryota > Metazoa > Platyhelminthes > Macrostomidae > Macrostomum > Macrostomum hystrix. Next base: position 11,327,816 of record CATNEN010000001.1, read on the forward strand.
CATTGCACAAGTTGCAACCAAATTTCTGCTAATAAATGTATAATGTTATATGTAGTTATAGATTGGGTAGGGTAAGTTTTATGTGGTTTTGTAATGTGTGGGAACTTCACTATATATTGTTTGAAACTACTTTTTGGTTCTTAGCAAATTCTGATTGAAAACATGCATTTCTAGAACAAAATATGTGCCTGACCTATAGAATGATATTGAAGTGATTCAAGCCTATGTTTTCTATAATAATTATGCTTGGAATTTACATTTGCAGTTTTAAATGTCAGAATATCAGATCAGAAAAATCTGAGAGATTTGCAATCACTGGAAAACATCCAAGTTTTTGCAACTGTTAAGCAAAATGCAAAAGTAAATTTTTTAAGTTACTATGAGTAGTCAGTTTAAGAAAGTTTTGATGTTGATTATTGTACTTTTTTCATTAAGTACATTGATTTAAAAAAAGAAAATTTTTACTTTAAACTGAATTTCTCTTTTCAGCTCCAAATCATTTAATTTCTGTGGTTCTTAACAATTGAGTAAATATAGATTATAAGATTTTGTCTTTACTTTTGCAAAAAAACAGTATAGAAAGCTAGTTAACAGGGCAGCAGGGATCTCCCCCCAAAATGTCCTACTCATCTGGATCTGGTGGGCCGCCACCGCCGCCACAGTTCTACAATCCATCTGCATTTGCTGCTAGTCAAAGCCAATCTTCAACTTGGAATCAGTTTGGTGCTCAGCAGCAGCAGCAGCAGCGGTATTTGCCATCAATGTATGGGACTCCAGTGTTTCCTGGACAGGTTGGCGCGGCGGAATTGGATCCAAACAATTTCTTTTCCTCTTTCGGAGTGGCTAGTCCACCTAGGCCAACATTGCAGGAACATCAGCAGCCGTTGATGCAACCACAGCAGCATCAGCAGCAGCAGCAACCATATTATCAGAAGCGAGAGATTAGGTAATTCCAGTTTATTTAGATGATTACACTAGATTCCCATGGTTGCACAATATTTTATGAGAAGCACAGTCAGAGCCTAGGGAGGCTTATTGTGCCATTTGTTGTGTCTATGAGGGCCAACCCCCAAGGCACTTAAAAAAAGTCAGAGCGGGACGGACAGAATTTCTCACTGTTGTTGGGTTTCCGCATAATGTCAGACCTCATGGCCTGTAACCACCCGCAGCAGCTTAGATCAGCCTGACACAGCCGGCCCCACTGCCGCAGCCTACGCTTGGCCAACCGCCACTCTGGACGATCTTAACGACGACGCCGCCTCTGGCGAAGTTGGCGGCGGCGACTGGAACGACATTGAATTGGACGCCGATTCTCGCGGCACCGGCAGCGGCAACGGAAGCGGCTTTGGAAATGGCGCAGTAGCGGAAGACGACAATCACTTGGATCCGGGTTTCGGAGTTGTGTCTAACAGCGGCGCGCACAACCGCGAATATTATTCCTCGTCATCTGGCAGCGGCGAGGACGACGAAGAGGACGAAAATGACGACGACGACGATCCCGAAGGTGGCGCTGGCCGCGATGATGATGATATTGTATCGTCTGGCGAAGCTTCTGATGTTGAAGATGTGGCACTCAGAGCAGACCAAATGCCCCATCAGGTGTATCAGCCTAATGCTGCTGCCGCTGCCGCGAATGCTGCAGCTTCTTTTGCTCCGCCAGTGTCTGCCGCCATTGCTTCCTCATTCTATTCCTACGCAAATGAGTCTGACAATGCGCAGTTTAATATGGCTAGTCAATTATTTCAGCAACGAGGCACTGAATCTGACTCAGAACAGCGTCAGCAGCGGCAGGAACAGCAGCAGAATGTTCAGGAACAACTTGAACAGCAAGAGTCTAATCCTAATACATTTAAACCTTTGACTATCAGTCACGACTATCAAATCAATGAGCCTGCTATTGAATTCGATCAGCAGCAGCATTTTAAAGAGGAGTCCAGGCCTTCTAGCACTGACAGTCAGCAGCCAGTTTCTCAGGCTGCTCAGGATTATCCTGACTATGCCCCCGGGTTCAACCAGGAACAATCTAGCCAGGTTTATCAGCCGCAGAGTGCCATCGGAGATGCTCAGGCGTCCGATCTACGCGTTCAATCGTCGGCTACTCCGCCAACTCCTTGGGATCAACAGGTTGATAATGCTGATCCTAGTGAAGCAAGCCAGGCTTATCAGCAGCAGTCTGCCCCTCCACCAGCCAGCCAGGCATATCAGCAGCAGTCTGCCCCTCCTCCGCCAGCAAGCCAGGCTTATCAGCAGCAGTCTGCCTCTCCGCCAGCCAGCGAAGCTTATCAGCAGCAGTCTACCCCTCCACCAGCCAGCCAGGCGTATCAGCAGCAGTCTGCCCCTCCACCAGCCAGCCAGGCTTATCAGCAGCAGTCTGCCCCTCCACCAGCCAGCCAGACTTATCAGCAGCAGTCTGCCCCTCCTCCGCCAGCAAGCCAGGCTTATCAGCAGCAGTCTGCCTCTCCGCCAGCCAGCGAAGCTTATCAGCAGCAGTCTACCCCTCCACCAGCCAGCCAGGCGTATCAGCAGCAGTCTGCCCCTCCACCAGCCAGCCAGGCTTATCAGCAGCAGTCTGCCCCTCCACCAGCCAGCCAGACTTATCAGCAGCAGTCTGCCCCTCCTCCTCCAGCAAGCCAGGCTTATCAGCAGCAGTCTGCCCCTCCTCCTACAGCCAGCCAGGCTTATCAGCAGCAGTCTGCCCCTCCACCAGCCAGCCAGGCATATCAGCAGCAGTCTGCCCCTCCTCCGCCAGCAAGCCAGGCTTATCAGCAGCAGTCTGCCTCTCCGCCAGCCAGCGAAGCTTATCAGCAGCAGTCTGCCCCTCCTCCGCCAGCAAGCCAGGCTTATCAGCAGCAGTCTGCCCCTCCACCAGCCAGCCAGGCTTATCAGCAGCAGTCTGCACCTCCACCAGCCAGCCAGGCTTATCAGCAACAGTCTGCCCCTCCTCCACCCGCCAGCCAGGCTTATCAGCAGCAGTCTGCCCCTCCTCCGCCAGCAAGCCAGGCTTATCAGCAGCAGTCTGCCCCTCCACCAGCCAGCCAGGCTTATCAGCAGCAGTCTGCCCCTCCACCAGCCAGCCAGGCTTATCAGCAACAGTCTGCCCCTCCTCCACCCGCCAGCCAGGCTTATCAGCAGCAGTCTGCCCCTCCTCCGCCAGCAAGCCAGGCTTATCAGCAGCAGTCTGCCCCTCCTCCGCCAGCAAGCCAGGCTTATCAGCAGCAGTCTGCCTCTCCGCCAGCCAGCGAAGCTTATCAGCAGCAGTCTGCCCCTCCACCAGCCAGCCAGGCTTATCAGCAGCAGTCTGCCCCTCCACCAGCCAGCCAGGCTTATCAGCAACAGTCTGCCCCTCCTCCACCCGCCAGCCAGGCTTATCAGCAGCAGTCTGCCCCTCCTCCGCCAGCAAGCCAGGCTTATCAGCAGCAGTCTGCCCCTCCTCCGCCAGCAAGCCAGGCTTATCAGCAGCAGTCTGCCTCTCCGCCAGCCAGCGAAGCTTATCAGCAGCAGTCTGCCCCTCCACCAGCCAGCCAGGCTTATCAGCAACAGTCTGCCCCTCCTCCACCCGCCAGCCAGGCTTATCAGCAGCAGTCTGCCCCTCCTCCGCCAGCAAGCCAGGCTTATCAGCAGCAGTCTGCCTCTCCGCCAGCCAGCGAAGCTTATCAGCAGCAGTCTGCCCCTCCACCAGCCAGCCAGGGTTATCAGCAACAGTATGCCCCTCCTCCGCCAGCAAGCCAAGCTTATCAGCAGCAGTCTGCCCCTCCACCAGCCAGCCAGGCTTATCAGCAACAGTCTGCCCCTCCTCCACCCGCCAGCCAGGCTTATCAGCAGCAGTCTGCCTCTCCGCCAGCCAGCGAAGCTTATCAGCAGCAGTCTGCCCCTCCACCAGCCAGCCAGGCTTATCAGCAGCAGTCTGCCCCTCCTCCGCCAGCAAGCCAGGCTTATCAGCAGCAGTCTGCCTCTCCGCCAGCCAGCGAAGCTTATCAGCAGCAGTCTGCCCCTCCACCAGCCAGCCAGGCTTATCAGCAACAGTCTGCCCCTCCACCAGCCAGCCAGGCTTATCAGCAGCAGTCTGCCCCACAACCAGCCAGCCAGGCTTATCAGCAGCAGTCTGCCTCTCAACCAGCCAGCCAGGCTTATCAGCAACAGTCTGCCCCTCCTCCACCAGCAAGCCAGACTTATCAGCAACAGTCTGCCCCTCCTCCGCCAGCAAGCCAGGCTTATCAGCAGCAGTCTGCCCCTCCTCCACCCGCCAGCCAGGCTTATCAGCAGCAGTCTGCCTCTCCGCCAGCCAGCGAAGCTTATCAGCAGCAGTCTGCCCCTCCACCAGCCAGCCAGGCTTATCAGCAGCAGTCTGCCCCTCCTCCGCCAGCAAGCCAGGCTTATCAGCAGCAGTCTGCCTCTCCGCCAGCCAGCGAAGCTTATCAGCAGCAGTCTGCCCCTCCACCAGCCAGCCAGGCTTATCAGCAACAGTCTGCCCCTCCACCAGCCAGCCAGGCTTATCAGCAACAGTCTGCCCCTCCTCCACCCGCCAGCCAGGCTTATCAGCAGCAGTCTGCCTCTCAACCAGCCAGCCAGGCTTATCAGCAACAGTCTGCCCCTCCTCCACCAGCAAGCCAGACTTATCAGCAACAGTCTGCCCCTCCTCCGCCAGCAAGCCAAGCTTATCAGCAGAATTCTGTTCCTCCTTCACCAGCGATCCAGGCTTATCAAATTTTTACACCTGGTGTTGCTTCCAGCCAACATCCGACTGCTGGGGTTTTAATGAGCTTTACAAGCCAGCCATCATCTGTTCTAGCAAATCAAATTTTTACTTCCCAGCAACAGCAGCAGCAACAGCAGTACTATAATCGTTACGCACTATGCAATCCAGCCGATGCAGATTATGAAGAAGGCACTGCGGCTGCTTTCTTTGACCACGGCAGTGACAACGAAGACGCTGTGGAAGTTTATAATACCGGTGCAGCTGGCGAAGGTGCAGCAGTTGCTGCAGTTAGTTCAGAGGAAGAAGCTACTACTGCAACTACTGTTAGTAGTTTCCAACTTCCGCCGCCTCTGCCGCGTCCTCCAGGTCAGCAGCAGCAGCAGTTAAGAACATCTGGCTCTACCGCTGCAGAAGATTTTAATCCGCAAGGTTTCTTGTATCTGCAACCGTCAAGTTTGCAGCAGCAGCAGCAGCAGCAGCAACAAATTCAATTAGAAGAACGCACACTGACACCGCCAAATAGTAGGGCCATGTATCAGCCGCAGTATTCTCAGCAGCAGCAGCAGTTTGCTCAAAGACCGCCAAGTTCCTCCCCTGCTCCAGCCGCAGCCGCCGTCGCTAGCACTGTGGCAACTTCGCAGCCGCAAGCGGCATTTTATCAGCCAGGCTTACACTCCAACCCGATTGGTGCGCAGATTTCTCAGCCTAGGCCGATAATTAAAATGCCAGGCCTATCAGATTCATCCAGGCCTAGCAGCGAAATCCAAACTATTATGGCTGAACTAAAGCCCAGTCGTCAAGTATTGAGCGTGTCTCAACAGCAGCAACAATTGCAGGCTGCTAGGCAGCAGCAGCAGCTGCAACAGCAACAGAATCTTCAACAACAATTGCAAGCACTGCAACTGCAGCAGCAGCAGTTGCAGCAGCAATTATTGCAACAGCAATACGGTCGCTCTTCTAACAAGCACTCGCGTAACACATCAAAAACTTCCAGTTTAGCTTCCAATAATTCAATGGAATTAGGCAGTTCAGCTACGGGTCTTCCAAATATTATGCTACTGCAGCAGCCGCAGCAGCAGCCTCAGCTGCAGTTGCCCAGTGTTAGCCAGTATCCGTATGCTTATCAGCAGCAGCAGCAGCAGTTTGGCTATTCTCCAGCCGGCAGTAGGCACACAAGTCGTCCAGCTAGTCGAGCTGGCAGTGTGGCCAGCGAATTATTATCCGCTTCGTCAGTAGCGGCATCAAATCCAGTCCTGGGCAGTCTGGCCCAACAATACGAGCAGTATTTTGATAATTGCATCCGATCTCAGCCGCAGAATGCCGCCTATTTTCATCAGCAGAGACAGGAATATAGGCGCTACTTTGTCAGCTACATGGATTATATGGCTCGCTCCCAGTACGCCGCTGAAGGGGACACCGAGGATGTCCAACCAACGGGCCGGTGTACGCCCTTGAAGTTTAATCTGCCGCACGCTAGGCTAACACTGGATGCGCCTGGGTTAGTTGTACAGGTGCGTACGCTGTTATTGGTTAGTACTATGTAAGATGCGATAACTATGCAAGATATCGAAGGAAGCTATGCAAGATATCGAATTAAGCTATGTATGATATCGAAGGACGCTAGGTAAGATATCGAAGGAAGCTATGTAAGATATCGAATAAAGCTATGTACGATATCGAACGAAGCTATGTACGATATCGAAGGAAGCGATGTACGATATCGAATTAAGCTATGTACGATATTGAATTAAGCTATATAAGATATCGAAGGAAGGTATGTACGATATCGAAGGAATCTACGTAAGATAGGAAGCTATGCAAGTTATCAAAGGAAGCTATGTAAGATATCGAAGAAAGCTATGTACCTTATCGAAGGAATCTACGTAAGATAGGAAGCTATGCAAGATATCGAAGGAAGCTATGTACGATATCGAAGGAAGCTATGTACGATATCGAAGGAAGCTATGCAAGTTATCGAAGGAAGCTATGCAAGTTATCGAAGGAAGCTATGTAAGATATCGAAGGAAGCTATGTAAGATATCGAAGGAAGCTATGTAACATATCGAAGGAAGCTATGTACGATATCGAAGGAAGCTATGTACGATATCGAAGGAAGCTACGTAAGATATCAAAGGAAGCTATGCAAGTTATCGAAGGAAGCTATGCAAGATATCAAAGGAAGCTATGCAAGATATCGAAGGAAGCTATGTAAGATATCGAAGGAAGCTATGTAAGATATCGAAGGAAGCTATGTAACATATCGAAGGAAGCTATGTACGATATCGAAGGAATCTACGTAAGATATCAAAGGAAGCTATGCTAGATATCGAAGGAAGCTAGGTAAGATATCGAAGGAAGCTAGGTAAGATATCAAAGGAAGCTAGGTAAGATATCGAAGGAAGCTATGTGCGATATCGAAGGAAGCTCTAAACGATATTAAGTGATGTTCTTAACGATATGTATAGCGTTTATTAAGTTGTCAAAGAAAGCCCTTTAAGATAAGGAAGGATGTTTATTGCGGTATTGATGGAATGCTTGTTACATAACTTGGTCATATTTCACCTCAGGTACCCGCCGCCAGACCAGACGAAGGCGAGCCGGCCCGAGTGCACCTACTAGAAAGCTCCTGCGTTGCTAGCGAAGATGAAAAACTCGAATTCGTGGCCTTCCCCGGTCCGCTAGTTCGAGGCAAAACTTTAAAAAGCGAAGTTCGCGCCTATTTGAATGGCAAACTGCAGGAATTGCAGAACAGGCTTGGCGGTGACTGGGACAGCGCCTCTCTGCTAATCGGATATTTAGACTTCCTCATTCGGAATAATGGGGTGCGCTGCTTGCTCAAGTACTCCTGTTTATATAAAATTGCACTTCTTAATTTTGTTTATCTAATGTAGCAACATAATCATAATATCAGGTATGAATAAAAACTTGAGGATTGTAGGAAAGATCCTGGAATTCGTTAGAAACTTCAGTAATTCGTTAGAAACTTCAGTAATTCGTTAGAAACTTCAGTAATTCGTTAGAAACTTCAGTAATTCGTTAGAAACTTCAGTAATTCGTTAGAAACTTCAGTAATTCGTTAGAAACTTCAGTAATTCGTTAGAAACTTCAGTAATTTGTTAGAAACTTCAGGACTTCATTAGTAGCTTCAGGAATTCGTTAGAAACTTCAGGAATTCGTTAGAAACTTCAGTAATTCGTTAGAAACTTCAGTAATTCGTTAGAATCTTCAGGACTTCATTAGTAGCTTCAGAAATTCGTTAGAAACTTCAGGACTTCATTAGTAGCTTCAGAAATTCGTTCGAAACTTCAGGACTTCATTAGTAGCTTCAGGAATTCGTTAGAAACTTCAGTAATTCGTTAGAAACTTCAGTAATTCGTTAGAAACTTCAGTAATTCGTTAGAAACTTCAGGACTTCATTAGTAGCTTCAGGAATTCGTTAGAAACTTCAGGACTTCATTAGTAGCTTCAGAAATTCGTTAGAAACTTCAGGACTTCATTAGTAGCTTCAGAAATTCGTTCGAAACTTCAGGAGTTCATTGGTAGCTTTAGGAATTCGTTAGAAACACATAATGGAACTTGTAAAGCTGCTCTCAAAGCTTCATGATCCCAGAGAAAACGTCAGGAACTTCAGTAATTCTTTCAGGAATCAGAGGTTGTAGCCTAGTGGTTAGAGCGTCGGACTCACGACTTGAAGGTCCGGGGTTCGATTCCCGACTCCACTGGAACAATTTGTGTCCTTTAGCAAGACACTTAACTCTGCATTGCTTCAGTTCACCCAGCTGTTAAATGGGTACCAGCATCAGCTGGGATAATTGAGGGTGGGTGTGGCGTCCCCCCAGTCCATGGACTGAACAGCCGTACGCAGCCTTCAGATGCGCCGCGCAATAGCTGCGGCTGTGCTGTCGGCTGCACATCTGACCCAATTGGGACAGGTGTAGTCAATTATTATTATTATAGGAACCCGCGATACACCCCAGGATTTGACCAGATTCTTGAAATACATTTCCAGCATGTATTTTTCCAGCCCCAACCAATGCCTTGTCTAATCCCTAGATATCAATGGGCGCAGATCTGACCGACCTACTCTTGGAGGGCCACGAGCCGCGCACCTCGGAGTATCGCGATCACGGCCTGGCTATTCGCATGAACTCCTTGGACAATTTCGCCTCCCTGCCGCCCAGTGAGCCGCCAAGTGGTAGGGCTAGTCCCACTGGCAGTGTGGCCAGTGTCCGGTCTTCCAGCACTCGCCAGCTGCAGCAGCAGCAGCCGTACTCGCTGCAGTCTAGTCAGGTTGCTAAGCTTATTGAACGACACGACGATCGATTGATTGACCGATTTCGCAAGCTGCTGATGTACGGCAGGAAGCGCGAGGCTTTAGAATACGCCGGCAAGCACGGCTTGTGGGGACAGGTAATTTCTAATTTGCGATTCGCTTTTTTATCTTACTTCTTTAGGCCCTACAATCTTTCCATTTCAATTAAATCTCTCTAATCTCTTAAATATCCCTGTTACTTCAAATCTCCTCATTGCCTCGAATCTACCCGTTCCCTCAAATCTCCCCGTTTCATCAACTCCCCATTCCATCAAATCTCCCCGTTTCATCAACTCCCCATTCCATCAAATCTCCCCGTTTCATCAACTCCCCATTCCATCAAATCTCCCCGTTTCATCAACTCCCCATTCCATCAAATCTCCCCGTTTCATCTACTTCCCATTCCATCAAATCTCCCCGTTTCATCAACTCCCCATTCCATCAAATCTCCCCGTTTCATCAACTCCCCATTCCATCAAATCTCCCCGTTTCATCTACTTCCCATTCCATCAAATCTCCCCGTTTCATCAACTCCCCATTCCATCAAATCTCCCCGTTTCATCAACTCCCCATTCCATCAAATCTCCCCGTTTCATCAACTCCCCATTCCATCAAATCTCCCCGTTTCATCTACTTCCCATTCCATCAAATCTCCCCGTTTCATCAACTCCCCATTCCATCAAATCTCCCCGTTTCATCAACTCCCCATTCCATCAAATCTCCCCGTTTCATCTACTTCCCATTCCATCAAATCTCCCCGTTTCATCAACTCCCCATTCCATCAAATCTCCCCGTTTCATCAACTCCCCATTCCATCAAATCTCCCCGTTTCATCAACTCCCCATTCCATCAAATCTCCCCGTTTCATCTACTTCCCATTCCATCAAATCTCCCCGTTTCATCAACTCCCCATTCCATCAAATCTCCCCGTTTCATCAACTCCCCATTCCATCAAATCTCCCCGTTTCATCAACTCCCCATTCCATCAAATCTCCCCGTTTCATCAACTCCCCATTCCATCAAATCTCCCCGTTTCATCAACTCCCCATTCCATCAAATCTCCCCGTTTCATCTACTTCCCATTCCATCAAATCTCCCCGTTTCATCAACTCCCCATTCCATCAAATCTCCCCGTTTCATCAACTCCCCATTCCATCAAATCTCCCCGTTTCATCTACTTCCCATTCCATCAAATCTCCCCGTTTCATCAACTCCCCATTCCATCAAATCTCCCCGTTTCATCAACTCCCCATTCCATCAAATCTCCCCGTTTCATCAACTCCCCATTCCATCAAATCTCCCCGTTTCATCAACTCCCCATTCCATCAAATCTCCCCGTTTCATCAACTCCCCATTCCATCAAATCTCCCCGTTTCATCTACACCAATTCCATCAAATCTCCCCGTTTCATCTACTTCCCATTCCATCAAATCTCCCCGTTTCATCAACTCCCCATTCCATCAAATCTCCCCGTTTCATCAACTCCCCATTCCATCAAATCTCCCCGTTTCATCAACTCCCCATTCCATCAAATCTCCCCGTTTCATTAACTCCCCATTCCATCAAATCTCCCCGTTTCATCAACTCCCCATTCCATCAAATCTCCCCGTTTCATCTACTCCCATTCCATCAAATCTCCCCGTTTCATCAACTCCCCATTCCTTCATATCTTCCCATTCCCTCAAATCTCCCCATTCGTTTAAATCTCCCCATTTCCTCATAGCGCGTATCTCCTCATTCCTTCAAATCTTCCCATTTCCTCATATCTCCCCATTCGTTCAAACCTCTCAGTTCACTTAAATCTCTCAATTTCCTTAAGTCTCCCATTCACTTAAATCTCCGCTTTATCTCAAACTTTTCCTTCACTTAAAATGTGTCATGCCTTACTCAGTTAGTATCCCATCTAACCTAGCAACAATCGAATCGGCAAGCAATCCTTAACTAAGCAAGCACTCGCACACCTTGAATCCGCAGGCCCTATTCCTATCGTACAACATGGACCCGGGCGTTCACGCCAAGATGCTGGTTAGATTCGCCAATCAGGCCATGCGAATGAACGATCCGCTTCAGACACTGTATCAGTACATGCAGGGCCAGATGCCCGCTGTTACAGCTGGCCTCATGGACTCAACCGACTCAAGCTGGGGCGACTGGCGACCTCACCTAGCTATGCTGCTATCCAATCAGCCTGATAGGCCCGATTTGGCTTCTCAGGCCATTGCTCAGATGGGCGACACTCTAGCTGCCAGGCGACTGTTGTACGCCTCCCAGCTGTGCTATCTCATGGCTGGCGTGCCGTTCTCACAGCTTGGCTGCGATAGACAGGTAAAATTCTGGTAGATTAGAGTTGGATTCTGGTAGGTTAGAGTTGGATTCTGGTAGGTTCGAGTTGGATTCTGGTAGGTTAGAGTTGGATTCTGGTAGATTAGAGTTGGATTCTGGTAGGTTAGAGTTGGATTCTGGTAGGTTAGAGTTGGATTCTGGTAGGTTAGAGTGGGATTCTGGTAGGTTAGAGTTGGATTCTGGTAGGTTAGAGTTGGGTTCTGGTAGGTTAGAGTTGGGTTCTGGTAGATTGGGATTGGATTCTGGTAGATTGGGATTGGAATCTGGTAGATTGGGATTGGATTCTGGTAGATTGGGATTGGATTCTGGTAGGTTATGATTAGATTCTGATAGATTGGGATTGGATTCTGGTAGATTGGGATTGGAATCTGGTAGATATACATTCGAATCTGGTAGATTAACATTGGAATCTGGTAGATTAACATTGGAATCTGGTAGATTGGGATTGGATTCTGGTAGATTGGGATTGGATTCTGGTAGGTTATGATTAGATTCTGATAGATTGGGATTGGATTCTGGTAGATTGGGATTGGATTCTGGTAGATTTGGATTTGATTCTGGTAGATTTGGATTGGATTCTGGTAGATTGGGATTGGAATCTGGTAGATTGGGATTGGATTCTGGTAGATTGGGATTGGATTCTGGTAGATTTGGATTGGATTCTGGTAGATTGGGATTGGAATCTGGTAGATTGGGATTGGAATCTGGTAGATTGGGATTGGAATCTGGTAGATTGGGATTGGAATCTGGTAGATATACATTCGAATCTGGTAGATTAACATTGGAATCTGGTAGATTAACATTGGAATCTGGTAGATTAGGATTAGATTCTGATAGATTGGGATTGGATTCTGGTAGATTGGGCAACTTGATTTTCAGATTCGATCACTTTAGGTTCAGATTCGGTAGCTTCATGTTCAGATTTGACAGCTTCAGGTTTAGATTCGGCAGCTTCATGTTCTGGTAGATTTGGATTGGATTTTAGCACATTGGGCAGCTTGATTTTCAGATTCGATCACTTTAGGTTCAGATTCGGTAGCTTCATGTTCAGATTCGGCAGCTTCAGGTTCAGATTAGGTAGCTTCAGGTTCAGATTCGGCAGCTTCAGGTTCAGATTCGATAGTTTCAGGTTCAGATTAGGTTGCTTAAGGTTCAGATTCGGCAGCTTCAGGTTCAGATTCGGCAGCTTCAGGTTCAGATTCGGCAGCTTCAGGTTCAGATTAGGTTGCTTCAGGTTCAGATTCGGTAGCTTCAGGTTCAGATTAGGTTGCTTCAGGTTCAGATTCGGTAGCTTCAGGTTCAGATTCGGTAGCTTCAGGTTCAGATTCGGTAGCTTCAGGTTCATATTCGGCAGCTTCAGGTTCAGATTCGGCAGCTTCAGGTTCAGATTCGGTAGCTTCAGGTTCAGATTAGGTTGCTTCAACGTCGCACCCGCCCCGTTTCTCTTGAATTAAAAATCTTCAGGCCAAGATTGTACTGATTGGCGCCAAGCATCACGATTTCGATTCCGGGGCCAGTGTCTCCGCCAATCTATTCGCCACAAACGAAGCCATCCAGCTAACTGAGGTTTTCGAATTCGCCATGAGCCTGTCCGACAAAGACTATCAGCTGGGCCACCTGCTGCCATACAAGTTTATGTACGCCACTCGGCTGCTGGATGCCGGAATGATTGAAGACGCTTTCCAGTATTGTCAGGTGAGATATTTTTATGTGTTATAGTACTTTTTGTACGATAACTATCCCCTCGTATAGATATTCATCTGTAAACCTTCTATGATAATTATCCCTGTAAACAAACTCTTTAAAATAAGGTGGGATAAATATCCTTGAAGCAATATAGTTGGATGACTAATTAATAATTTTCCATGTGAATGATCATTTAGGTATAATCAGGTCCCTCTAGAAATAAAGTTAGATCCCAAATAGGATAATTCTCCCTCTATAAATATGCTTCAATACCTAATGGGATAATTATCCCTCTAGAAATATGCTTAATAACCTAATGGGATAATTATCCCTCTAGAAATATGCTTAAATACCTAATGGGATAATTATCACTCTAGAAATATACTAAAATACCTAATGGGATATTTATCCCTCTAGAAATATGCTTAGATACACAGTGGGATAATTATCCCTCTAGAAATATGCTTAAATACATAATGGGATAATTATCCCTCTAGAAATATGCTTAAATACCTAATGGGATAATTATCACTCTAGAAATATACTAAATACCTTATGGGATAATTATCCCTCTAGAAATATGCTTTAATACCTAATGGGATAATTATCCCTCTAGAAATATGCTTAAATACCTAATGGGATAATTATCACTCTAGAAATATACTAAATACCTTATGGGATAATTATCCCTCTAGAAATATGCTTTAATACCTAATGGGATAATTATCCCTCTAGAAATATGCTTTAATACCTTATGGGATAATTATCCCTGCAGTAGCTCAGTTTCATTCCATATGAGAAAATTAGCCACGTATGCCCCTAACAAGTTTTGCTTGAAATGGGAAAATATTTCTCCGGTAAGTAAATAGCCTTTGCTCTGAACAGAATAACGGATTTTCCCACATGCCAACAATAACTATTCCCTCTTCCATGTGTCGCAGGTGATTGGCAGGTCACTAATCAGGCAGCAGCAGTCGCCAGAGCAGGCCGTATTTGCCACCGACACCCTGGTTAGAGAAACCCTGCGCCTATCCGAACGACTCCAATGCCATCCGGCCTGCGAGATGTCACTGGATCAGCCTGATTGGTTGTGCCAGTTGCGCCAGTTGTACACAGCCGGCCAGCTGCCCTGCCAATTGGCCAATGCTCAGCTATTGCAACATTTTGAAGAACATCAGCAACAGCAGCCTGATTGGCCGCACCAGCCAGCCTCGACTATACCTAAGCAACACCTAGACGAGGATCCGCCTACGCCAAGACATTATCAGCAGCAGCAGCAGCAGCAGCAGCAGCAGCAGCATCCGCCGCCATTTTCTAGCTACGCTTCAACTATAGGCCAAGCCAATCCGCAAAATTACTCCCCAATGCGCCAGCAGCAGCAGCAGCAGCATGGCGCAGATTCTGTAGATTCTGGTCTATCCTACGCCAATGCTAGCGCGCACCAGCAACAATTCAACTGGCAACAACAACAGCAGCAGCAGCAACAGCATGCCATACGCAAGGATTCAATATCCAGCTTGAAGTCGCAGCAATCGTTCGCTGCCCAGCAACCCGGCAGTCCTGGCCTGCAAGGCGTTGTTGGCGGCGGTGGCGCGTTTGACTATTACGCTGCCGTTCAACAGAGTGGACAACAGGTGAGTTGCGTACTTCCTTGACAGGTGGGACAGACATTTTTGGATTTTTTGTGTACTTCAAATCGCATTTTCGTGCCTATTTTTAAGCATCGTTTTTAAACGTAACTCCTAGCTTTTATAACTATATTATTTGTCCTTCCTTCCTTCATTATCTTTCTAACTCTCTTCTTTCATTTACTCTCCCCTCTTACTCCCCATCTCCCCTCTTACTCTCTCCTTCCTCTTCCTCTTCCCTCCTTCCTCTTCATCCTCCTCTTCCCTCTATCCTCTTCCCTCTTCCTCTTTCTCCTTCCTCTCCCCATTTCCTCTTCCTCCTTCCTCTCCCCTCTTCCTCTCTCCTCTTTCTCTTCCTCTTTCTCTCCCTCTTCCTTCTTCTCCCCTCTCTCCTCTTCTCTCCTTCCTCTTCCCTCTTCCTCCTCCTCTCCCCTCCTTCCTCTGCGATCTTCCCCTCTTCCTGTACCTTCCTTTCCTCCCCTTCTTCCTCTCCCTCTCTTATTATATTTTATCTTCCTTTATCTCTCTAAGCAGATCAGTTTGTATGTTCCGCAAATCATTAACTAATTTTTTTACCTTCGATAATTTTGGTCTATAAGCTTTGTAGTTAGTTTTTCGGCTTGCTACTTACTATGCCTACTCTTCTGTGTGTATTTCGTGTTATAGATTATACTTGTACTATTCTATG
Source organism: Macrostomum hystrix (assembly GCA_950097015.1). Taxonomy (NCBI): domain Eukaryota; kingdom Metazoa; phylum Platyhelminthes; family Macrostomidae; genus Macrostomum; species Macrostomum hystrix. Next base: position 11,343,169 of record CATNEN010000001.1, read on the forward strand.
TGCAGATTGTGTTCTGTCCATGTTCTTAATCGAAACATTTTCACTGTGCCTTCAAATAAACAACTATTATCCCAGATACCGGATTATCAGCGTAGGCGCACCCTATCTAGCGCTTCTTCATCGCTTGGCGATTCAGCAGTAGCAGCAGCAGCAGGAGGAGGTTCGGGCTCGTCAATGCTAGGCAGCGCTGGTCCTAGTCCGTCAGCGTCGCTGAATATGCAACCGGGCGCAATGAGGGTAGGAACTCGTAGGAAAAAAATCTAGAATCATGGTTATTTGACCTCGATCTTGTCAGTATTGGCACAGGAGCACACTCACTATTTGGTATCAGGTGTATCCCATGTTACCTCATTTAATACGAGCTTCATTAATAGTAGAAATAACAAGGTGCGAGATTTTTCTGTGACAATGTAAAGTAAACATGCTATTTAATTTTGCAGCGAATTAAAAAAACATTTGTTGTGCGTTACAGACTACTGCGCAATAGTATTTAGTAGACTCAATCGCTTTTTTATCACGATTTTTTGCGCGCTGTTGATTGAATTAAAAATTAGTTTTTCGAAACATATCGGCAATTAAAAATCGCTGTCATCATTCAGTCGCAGTGTTCCTCCGTAGCCGGAGCCGGAGGTGATCGCCGTCGCAGTTCTGCGCTGCTGTCTAGAACGCCAAGCAATGCCGGCACTGGCAGTTCTAGTCGGGGCACCAGCAGTGTGCACAGCAGTATTCAAGTGTCGCCTGATAATTCTTTTTCGCAGAAGCAGCTCAGACAGGCGCTAAGGCGTCAGCATCTGTTTGAGGTCTCCAATTTCTAGTTAACTGAGAGTACACAAGTGTTCTTCCATTTTTGTTAAAATTTTTCTATTTTTTTCTATACTCACAAATTTTATTCACAAAATAAATTCGATTAAAATTAGTTAGGAAATAGGTGCGTATTATGCTATTCTCTAGTTCAAAAATGATGGATAGGTATGGAAGTAGTTCAGTAGTTTTCGAGTTAGTTGGCTAGATTTCAATGTAGTTGGGTTGATTTGAAGGTAAGTTTGGTAGATTAGGAGATAGTTGGGTCGTTTTCGAGATAGTTAGGTAGGTTATGAGGTCGTTGAGTGAATTTAAAGGTAGTTGGGTAGATTATAAGATCATTGGGTAGATTAGGCGGTAGTTGGGTAGATTAAAAGATCGTTCGGTAGATTAGAAGGTAGTTAAGTAGTTTTCGAGATAGTTGGGTAAATTATAAGATCATTGGGTAGATTAGAAGGTAGTTGGGTAGATTAGAAGGTAGTTGGGTAGATTAGAAGGTAGTTGAGTAGATTAGAAGGTAGTTGGGTAGATTAGAAGGTAGTTGGGTAGATTAGAAGGTAGTTGGGTAGATTAGAAGGTAGTTGGGTAGATTAGAAGGTAGTTGGGTAGATTAGAAGGTAGTTGGGTAGATTAGAAGGTAGTTGGGTAGATTAGAAGGTAGTTGGGTAGATTAGAAGGTAGTTGGGTAGATTAGAAGGTAGTTGGGTAGATTAGAAGGTAGTTGGGTAGATTAGAAGGTAGTTGGGTAGATTAGAAGGTAGTTGGGTAGATTAGAAGGTAGTTGGGTAGATTAGAAGGTAGTTGGGTAGATTAGAAGGTAGTTGGGTAGATTAGAAGGTAGTTGGGTAGATTATAAGGTAGTTGGGTAGATTATAAGATCATTGGGTAGATTAGGAGGTAGTTGGGTAGATTAGAAGGTAGTTGGGTAGATTAGAAGGTAGTTGGGTAGATTATAAGGTAGTTGGGTAGATTATAAGATCAGTTGGTAGATGAGAAGGTAGTTGGTTAGATTATAAGATCAGTTGGTAGATGAGAAGGTAGTTGGTTAGATTATAAGATCATTGGGTAGATTTGGAGGTAGTTGTAGCTGGGTAGGCTTTTATTCTTATAAAGTCTTTACCCGCGCTTCACTTAAATTCAAATAATTACTCACCTATCGATAGATGATAACACAATGAAAGCTTTAGAAATCAGAGAACTTTAATAAGTAAAATTAATTTTTTTCCCAGTTCAATAGACGTTCTCTTTGTCTCACTAACTCGCTTACTTGTCTATATTTTATAACTTGCAAATCAAACTTGCTATCTCGTTGTTGTAAACATTTTTCTTATGTAATTATGTGTTATATATGTTATCCTAAAATGTTGATGAGTCATTGCCTTACTATCCAGTCCCCAGATTGGTCATTACCCACTATCCAGTCCCCAGATTGGTCATTACCCACCTCTCCAGTCCCCAGATTGGTCAAAGCCCACTGTCCAGTCCCCAGATTGGTCATTACCCACTTCTCCAGTCCCCAGATTGGTCATTACCCACTCTCCAGTCCCCAGATTGGTCATTACCCACCTCTCCAGTCCCCAGATTGGTCATTACCCACCTCTCCAGTCCCCAGATTGGTCATTACCTCACTGTTTAGTCTCTAAGTGGCCACTGTAGCTGAGTTTGGTCATATCGCGTCTTGCCAGGCCGCTGCAGCCAGTCGATCAGTGACTCCGCCGCATCCGCGTCAGAGAAGCGGCGACAGTGTGGACTCCGCTGCGTCCTCTGCTTCGCCGCCATCGGTTGGGCACACGCAGCAGACGGTCTCTTCTAGGAGCAGAAATCCCAGCAGAAGCAGCGTTGTCAATCAGCTGATGCCGCCGCCACCGCCGCCGCAGCTGCAGCATTCGATGATGTCGCAGAAGCAGCAGCTGCCACCTCCGCCGCCACCACCACCACCGATGCAGCAGCAGCAGCAGCAACAACAACAGAAGGCGTCAAATACTAAAGAGGGCCTAGTGAATCCCAACGCAGAGAGTGTGCGGCGCGGCATCCTACCCCGTGTGATGAGCGGCGTGCTGGCTTCGATGCGTCGAAAGATGGGCGTGAACGAGGTCCACCTGCCGGACGATGACAAGCCCAGCATCATGTGGGATCCGGTGAAAAAGGTGTGGGTTAATGTCAGCGAAGGGGAAGATCAAAATAAATTGGCCTCGGCACCGCCGCCTGCTCCAGTTGGCAGCCACCTGCAACAGCAGGGCGGTCAGCTGCACCGGTTGGACGCTGCCGCTCTCGGACGGCCCAAGTGAGTTGCTGTCGCGTGATAATCCCATGAATATTAGGCGTGATAATCTTCACAGTTCAGGTGGGATAATCCTAACAGATCAGGTGGGATAATCCTCGCAGATCAGGTGGGATAATCCTAACAGATCAGGTGGGATAAGCTTTATAGATCAGGTGGGATAATCCTCGCAGATCAGGTGGGATAATCCTTACAGATCAGGTGGGATAAGCTTTATAGATCAGGTGGGATAATCCTCGCAGATCAGGTGGGATAATCCTTACAGATCAGGTGGGATAAGCTTTATAGATCAGGTGGGATAATCCTTACAGATCAGATGGCTAAGCTTTATAGATCAGGTGGGATAATCCTTAAAGATCAGGTGGAATATTCATTATAGATCAGGTGGGATAATCCTTACAGATCAGATGGCTAAGCTTTATAGATCAGGTGGGATAATCCTTAAAGATCAGGTGGAATATTCATTATAGATCAGGTGGGATAATCCTCACTGATCAATTAGGATAATCCTTACAGATCAGGTGGGAAAATTTTTTTAATATCAAGTGTGTTAATTCTTTCAATATCAGGTGTGATGATCCTTAGGTCGTTAGATACACAGGTCGCGTTTGATAATCTAATCCTTTCGATTATTAAGTGGGATAATCCTTACAGATCAGGTGTGATAATCCGCAGAATTCAGGCTTAATAAAACTGAATATAAATATTCAACAGTTACTAAATTTCTGCCGCTACTTCACTCCAGGTACGTGGACCTACTCGGCAGCCAGTCTAATAGATCGCAGCAAACATCTCAGCCGCAGCAGCAGCTACCGGGTGCGCCTCTGCCGCCGCCGCCGCCGCCAATGCTGCAGTTGTACAATCCAGGTTCCAGTGGACCCACCGCTGCCGCTAGCGGTACTAACTACAATTTCTTTGTGCCATCATCCACAACTTGAATTATTCGTTTAAGTAGAATCGGATCTATGAAAACTACTGAATTTACTCGTAGAGTTTAGCTGCTTTTAGATGGTTAGATAGATTTCATTGATTTGTGTCGTATTGATTATTAAATTTGAATTTTGACATTCTTTCTTTCGCTATGCAATGTTCTTGTCGATTGTTATTTCTTAAAACTAATGCAGTTAGAAAAAAAGTAAATAATATTTTGGGCTTGCATATAAATAGTTAGTAAATGATAATTGCGTATGTTTCATTATTTCAAGTCAACATTCCTTGTGCTAATTAAAAGTTCAATACAATTAAAAATTCACTTTGAAGTGCCGTGACTTTATATATGTTTAGTCCAATAATGTGTGTTTTTATTTATAGATTTCCTTATCTTTCAGTTTGTGAGTGCAAGCCCTGCCCAGCCCGCTACCCTCTGGCGTTTCCTTTCTGCCCCGCCAGCACCCCAGCCGCGTGCGTACATTGAGTGTACATTCCCTGCCCCGCTCCGGCGGGGCCTGTTACCCCTCTGCCCCATGCAGGTTTCTTGTTCCCTCGTCCCTCCCTAGCCTGTGCCCGTCTGGTATAACTTATTTATTTTAATTTTGGCTTCTGCTTTTTATTTTGTTATTTCGTTTTGGGAATGAAGCACTACTATATAATACTTTTATGTAATCTGAATCTATCTGTAAACAGCTATCTTTCGGGTGTGATTTTTTGTCTCCTTCGCTATCGCTATTCAATTCATTCAATTTAATGCTATGTTCTTACACGTAAATGAAACATTTATAACAAGAAAAGTAAGGATATTGCAGCCGTTAAGAAACAAAAGAAAAAAGGATATACGAGTAATGATACTTTACCCAGTTAGGTAACAGATGTACAGCCAGTGGCTACGTTTAGCAATTCAGTCTATGGACTGGGAAATGACACGCTCGGCTTATCAAATTACCAATATTACAGTTTGAACTTTTAGTAGTCTGCCGACAGAAGACTCAGACTCGAGTCTATTGGGGTACAACCTCCTCAAATCTAGTAACAAAGCTATGCTTGAATTAATACTCGTACTATCCAACTATAAACTATTGTGTGTGTTTTTTCGTGTTACATCTTTAGATTTCCGTGTATTCACTGTCGCTGCCTATTGTCAATCAATTTGTTGGTGATTTGATTATTATTATTTTGAATTTTTCGTTGCTTTTCTCAGTTACTTTGACTCACACTCATTCACATGAAAATCAGAGAGAACTTAGGCTTGATATGGATTAACAGTTAAGTCTAGAAATACTCATTTATGATCCAAATTGAAGATGAAAGGACAAAAATAAACTAGCTGGTTCTTGATTGTTGTTTGCTAAGCCAGGCGTGCTTATTTTCAGCCTATTTCTTTCAGTTTGTGTGGGTTATGATATGACTAGTAGTCCTAGTCTGTTCTCATTACATTATATTTTGTTATACTCGTATCTTGGTTTTTAGTAAAGGGTTAGTTGCTAAGCGGGAATAGCTCACTTGGTAATTTCGTACCAAGTCTTGGCTGATGTAGACACCTGCGTGTTCCAAATTGCCTCTACGCAGATCGACTATCATTTAAGTGATGTGTCTGTGCCTACCGCCCTTAAAAATAGAATTCTTGACATCCTGGAGGTCCAGCACCTTAGTGTCATTCTTGACATCCTGGAGGTCCAGCACCTTAGTGTCATTCTTGACATCCTGGAGCTCCAGCACCTTAGTGTCATTCTTGACATCCTGGAGGTCCCAAACGTTGGTGTCATTCTTGATATCCTGGAGGTCCCAAACATTAGTGTCATTCTTGATATCCTGGAGGTCCAGCACGTTAGTGTCATTCTTGACATCCTGGAGGTCCCAAACATTAGTGTCATTCTTGATATCCTGGAGGTCCAGCACCTTAGTGTCATTCTTGACATCCTGGAGGTCCCAAACATTAGTGTCATTCTTGATATCCTGGAGGTCCAGCACGTTAGTGTCATTCTTGACATCCTGGAGGTCCCAAAAATTAGTGTCATTCTTGATATCCTGGAGGTCCAGCACCTTAGTGTCATTCTTGACATCCTGGAGGTCCAGCACGTTAGTGTCATTCTTGACATCCTGGAGGTCCCAAACATTAGTGTCATTCTTGACATCCTGGAGGTCCAGCACCTTAGTGTCATTCTTGATATCCTGGAGGTTCAGCACGTTAGTGTCATTCTTGACATCCTGGAGGTCCCAAACATTAGTGTCATTCTTGATATCCTGGAGGTCCCAAACGTTGGTGTCATTCTTGATATCCTGGAGGTCCCAAACTTTGGTGTCATTCTTGATATCCTGGAGGTCCCAAACATTAGTGTCATTCTTGATATCCTGGAGGTCCCAAACATTAGTGTCATTCTTGATATCCTGGAGGTCCCAAACGTTGGTGTCATTCTTGATATCCTGGAGGTCCCAAACTTTGGTGTCATTCTTGATATCCTGGAGGTCCCAAACATTAGTGTCATTCTTGATATCCTGGAGGTCCCAAACATTAGTGTCATTCTTGATATCCTGGAGGTCCCAAACGTTGGTGTCATTCTTGATATCCTGGAGGTCCCAAACGTTGGTGTCATCCTTGATATCCTGGAGGTCCCAAACGTTGGCGTCATTCTTGATATCCTGGTCTTGATATCCTGGTTCTTGATATCCGATATTAGTACTCGAAACAAAAAGTTTCGGATTTTTAAAATATTTATTTAAAGTGTCAGTGTAAGAAAAGTTCAATTCAGCATTTGAGCTAGTAAATCTTGAACACTAATAAACCGACTTTCCATTGCAGCCTAAAGCTCAAGGACTTGACTAAAACAAAAGCCTTGTTTTAAAATATTTTATTGGTTTAAAAATAGTTAGCCAGCATGCAGTCTGTGGACCTGAACAAAGTGGCTAGCTGCTCGTCCGAGGACCCCGCTTATCCGGCCAGCAATCTGTTGCTTAGCAACGGTTCGCACAAATGGAAGTGCGCCAAACCAGGCGAACAGAAAGCCATTGTCTGTTTTCAATTGAAATCGCCAGTTAAATTTGTTCAAATCGATGTCGGCAATGAGGGCTCAGCCCTGGTTGAAGTGCTAGTCAGCCGGTCGGCCGATCCAACCGACACCTGGCAGGTGCTGCTAGCCGCTTCGTCTCTGATGAGCCCGGCCGATGCTAAAAAGAGCACCGATTTGAATCGGGTTCGCACATTTCGCTCAGACCAGCTGCACAAACCGGCCAGCAATGAGAAGTGGGACCGGGTGCGCGTTATTTGCAGCCAGCCGTTCAGCAAGACCCTGCAGTACGGTTTGAGCTTCTTCAAGATGTCCGCAGCTGCCGACGCCTCAGGCGGTGGTGAAACTGTACACACCAAGGTGAGTTGCGACCATCTCTCGACTGTCTCTCTGGCGGCTTGCTATGCGATTCGCACCCTTCAGGGCCAACCCTCAAGGCAAAATGTATTCCTAGTTAGCATCGGACTCACGATTTGAAGGTCGGGGGTTCGATTCCCACTGAAACTTCACTGAAACAATTTTTGTGTCCATTAGCGTAACACTTGACTCTGCATTGCTTCAGTTCACCCAGCTGTTAAATGAGTACTAGCATCAGCTGAGGGTAATTGAGGATGGTTGAGGCGTCACCCTGTCCATGGACTGACTTAAAATCCATACGCAGCCTTCAGATGAGCTGCTGTGCTGTTTGCTGCACATCTAGCCCGATTAGGGAAATGTAATCAATTACTATTAATTATTTTTATCCCAGAAATCCCACTTTCCCTCGTCCTCAGTATGTACTCGTACGTTCCTAGTTCCGTTACTTTCAACTTGGCTCCCAAAATTCCTTAAAATAATTGTAGCAAATAAATAAGCAGGTTTTCTTTTTTTTCTACTAGGTTGGCGATTTCAAAATTCGCGGCGAAGACGAAGATGCAGAAGATGTCAAGGCTGACGAGGCTAAGAAGCAGAAGAATGGTGTTGACAAAGACCCAGACAGTAGTAGGGCGACAAAGACTGGGAATGGCGGTGACACGTCTGCTGCTATCACCAAGCCTGGCGGTTTGTTCTCATCAGCTGTTGCGGCGGCCGCTGCTAAGTCCAAAAAATCGGAGGCTGCTGCCGCCGAAGAGTCAACTAGCAAGAAGGCGCCAGCGAAACCGAAGCTTTTCCACGCTTCATCCGGCGACGAAGACGACGAAGAAGATGATAAAGTTGATAGTAAAAATCGTACGAAAAAAGCTGACAATACTACTGCGGCCGCTGCTGACGATAGTAGTAAAGACAAGAAATCTTCGTCCAATGAATTCTCGCGCATTCTCTCTGGCGTGGTGTTCGCAATGTCCGGCTATCAGAATCCCAGACGTGGCCAATTGCGTGACAAGGCAACTAAGATGGGCGCCAAGTACCGGCCTGACTGGGGACCCGGCTGCACCCACCTAGTGTGCGCGTTCGCCCACACGCCAAAGTTTAGCCAGGTCAGCTTCCTGGAAATGTCGAAATCCGTGTTTACTTTGATTCTGTTTCGAGCAGAAAATTGTGCTATAACTAGCGGTTTTATCGTAGTGTCTAGCGCTTCTTAAACGGCTCAAACGCTTATCTAACGACTCAAAAAAACGCTTATCTAACGACATACGCATGACGCGTTTGTAGATGTGTGGCAGAGTCTCTGATTTGAAACGCTTCAAAACGACTAAGCGGCACGTATCGTGACAACCAAGCCGCTTATCGTGCTTTTTAAATTAACCCAAGACCGAACGCATTTAGAAAAAATAGTTGTTTGCTGAGGATTTTTCACTAAAATTCGACAAACCACCTGATTTTAATAGGTCCGCGGAAAGGGCAAAATCGTGCTAGCTGAATGGATTGAACAATGCTACAAAGAGCGCCGCCTAGTCGATTGGGAGCTCTTTGATCTTGCCGCTAAGGCTGGCTCTGGCGGCGGCGGTGGTCGGCCAACCCGCGCCGTGGCGTCTAAGAAGCCGAACTATGTTGCCGACGATGACGACGACACTGACGATAGTGACGCCGCGTCGGCTCGGCGTCAGAAGAACAAACGATTGACGGTGGCGACGCCAACGAAGAAACGCGCCCGCGGTGTTAGCGACAGCGACGACGAAGACGACGCCGTCGACGATGACGACGATGACGATGACCGACGGGCCAGGGTGCAGCGTCAGCAGAAGCGCAGTCGCGGCGCCAAGGCTAGCAAATCCAGCGACGAAGAATGGCGCGGTGGCGCCGATGAGGAGGAAGACGACGACGAGGCTGTCGGAGAAGAGGACGAAGCCGAAGATCGGGATGGAGACAGCGACAGCGACTACAAGCTTGGCGGCGGCGGCGGAAAGAAGAAGCTGAAGAGGCGGTCCTCAGCTTCAGGCAAGAAGTCGCCACTGAAGCGTCGCAAATCAGCCACTTCGAAAAAGCCTGCGTTGCCGCGTCAACCTTCGTCTAGGCCGGTTCGCGCCGCCGCAGTTGTTGCCGCAGCCAAGGCTAAGATCAGCGACAGCGATGAGGACGACGATTTCGACGACGAAGACGAACAGGACAGGCTGACAACGAAGCCGAAGCCGGCAACCCCAGCGCCGCCCAAGCGCGCCTCGCCTACCAAGAAGTCGCCTCCGCAGAAGAAGAAAACTTCCACTGGAGACGATGACAATGAAAGCGACGCCAGCGGCTCCGGCTGGGCGGTGGTTCGGCGAAAGAAGGGCGACGCCGACGAAGCTGAGAAGGTTAGTCCGCCAGCGGCTAAGAAGCCTCGCCATAAGGTTAGCCAAAGCGAAGAGGAACACGAAGAAGAGAAAGAAAAAGCTGACCAAAAGCCGGCAGCGAAGCCCGCCGCCAAAGATGCCGAATTCGACGCCGACACGGACATCGAAGACGACAAGCCGGCGGTGGCCGCCAAGCCCGAAGATTTGCCGGACTTTTTCAAAGGCGCGCATTTTTTCATCTATGGCGACAGTGTAGATTCGGAGGAGCGGCGACAATTGAAGCGCGTCATCTACGCCTTCAACGGCTACTTGGACGAATACAATGGGCCCGGTGTGAAGTACATTGTGACTAGGAATCCTTGGGATAAGAATTTCGACGACGCCCTTGAGGACAATGCCGGTGTGATGTTTGTGAAGCCGGACTGGCTGTTTGAGCTGGAGCGCACTAGAAAATACTGCCAGCCAAACAAGTACCAGGTCGTGGCCGCTTGATGATTATTGATTTCATTCTGTCTATAAAATAGCCAGCGCATCGTAAGCATATTTATAACTAGCCATAGTTTAGGCAGCTCATTTCACTTACAATTTTCAATGATAAGACAGTTTTTTGAGTTGCTTTAATTTAGACTCAATAGTTATTATCTCACTACTTACATTGTTGTAAATCATATGCTTAGCGTTTTTTATAACAGTCTGATGTAATTCATAATCTGGCGTGTTTTAAAACTCCCCTCCTTGATAGTTTTTTGTTGTCTTTTCGCTGAGCTATATAAATTGTGTCATTTTCTGGCACCTTTGGAGTGTTACACCAGTGTAAACTGTAAAGCCCTAGAAGTGAATTTGTAATACTTACCGCCCGGTACTCCTAGTAATGTGTTGTCTGTCTTTTGTGCTCTCTTTCCCCGTTCAGTGTGTAATACTGCATTATCAGTCAATTTTTATTTGCGTTGCGCTTATTATCAAATTTATATTTGAACAAAGATTATGTTCAATCTCGTCCGATTTCATCATTTTTATTACACAATTACATTTTTCGCACATTGCTGTCTCGCGAATAAACATCTCGGTGTCATCACCATTTTAAAGTGTTTTTTTTAGTTTATTGCAATCAACAAACTCGTCCTTGCTCATTTTAATATGTAACGATAGTTAATTACTAGTTATCGGATAAAGTTGTGACGGCTATCCTGAGTAATGGTCTGTGGTACGGGTAAAGCGTCGGTCTAATGAAGGACGTAGCATTTCGGGTTTTCGATATTCTGACGTCACAGTCTTGGTGAAGGACGCAACATTGTTAGTTTTTGCCGCTCTGACATAATAGTATTGCGGGGACGCAATATTGTTTGTTTTCTACGTTCTGACGTCACAGTCTTGTTGAAGGACGCAGCATTATAAGTTTTCTACGTTCTGACGTACAGTCTTGGTGAAGGACGCAGCATTATAAGTTTTCTACGTTCTGACGTCACAGTCTTGGTGAAGGACGCAGCATTATAAGTTTTCTACGTTCTGACGTCACAGTCTTGGTGAAGGACGCAGCATTATAAGTTTCCTACGTTCTGACGTCACAGTCTTGGTGAAGGACGCAGCATTATAAGTTTCCTACGTTCTGACGTTTACAGTGTCGAAAAAGGACGCAGCATTGCTAGTTTTGGACGTTCTGACGTCACCGTCTTGGTGAAGGACGCAGTTTTCCGTCATTATGTGTCATTCCTATAAAGGACGTAATCGATTTTCGTTTTTGACGTTGCAATGATCACGGTCTTGGGAATGTGTCATGCGAATTGACTTTTTGCGTTAGTTTCTATCTTTTAAAAACTGTACGAGTAGAATATAAATTTTCAGCTTATTTGATTTTTCGTTCTTGCAGAAGAATGTTCTACGATGTTTTTCTGCGTTTGATATTAGCTAGTAGATCGTCTTTTCAATTGAAGTGTCAGTGTCGGTCGTCATGTTTGTGACGTCAAACGTAATAGTCCTGAAGTATTATTTTAAAATCAGTACTTATACCTAAGCACAGCACTTAGCACTTATAGCTGCGACTTTATCTTACCTAGGAAGTTTGAATGATTAATTTTTAACACAGTTTTCAGCTACTTAAGGACAATGGACGAATGCCAAGGTCGCACAGCCAGCCTGGAACAACTGCATCACGAAGTTGAGAGTCTGTTCCTGCGCGAATTCGGCTGTAAACCGGATCATGTGGTGTACGCGCCCGGCCGGGTTAACATCATCGGGGAGCACACCGATTACAATGACGGCTTGGTGCTGCCCATGGCTCTGCCGCTAGTCACTATGATGGCTGGAAAACGGACCGACGCTAACACGGTTGGTTGTGACGACCCAATTAAATGAGTCCTATAGAAATAGATAAATGTCAGCCACAGCCATTAGCCGGGATGGAAATTGTTTGAGGTTGCGCGCAGCCTATTGACCGAACGCAGCCTTTAACAGTACTTCACTTAACAGTACAGCCAACTACTTCACTTCATGATAGCTCCAAAACAGAATGATAGATTTTCGTGAAAGTCCACCAAAATTTTCCGCTCTTTACTATGAACTAATCATTGAGAATTTAGCGATTCTCGTCGAAGACCCTGTTGACAAGGACAACTAAAATTGCTACAGCAGCTAATTTATGGTTTCTTGTCACTGCTAAATGCAAGCTTTTGCCTATCGCATACCTCTGCGGCATTTCCTAGCACTTATCTTACCTCTTACGATGGTCAAACAGCGCGAAGTCGTTGTTGACTGCTTCAAGGCCGGGAGATCGGCCAAGGAGTGCATACAGCACCTGCAGGCCATCTACGGCAGCGAAGCCTTGTCGCGGAGGCAAGTATATCACATATTTGAACAGCTTCGTGAAGGTCACGATGGCTCACGAGGTCACCATCGTGATCCAACTGTTAGGACGCCAGCGAATGTGGCGATGGTTGAGGAGATGATCAGCGACGACAGGCGCCTCACTGTTAGGGAACTGGCCGACTTGACTGGCATCTCGAAGACAACTGTTGACGAGATTCTGACCAAGGATCTGCAGCTGAAGCATGTGTCAGCAAGATGGGTGCCGCACCTTCTGACTGAGGAGAACCGAGCTGAGCGAGTTCGCTGCGCCAAGAACTTCTATCGCCTGAAGTGCCTGAAGCGCAGCAATCCCGGCTTCCTTGATAGAGTCACTGCTGATGAGACATGGCTGCACTATGTGACGCCAGGGACCAAGGTTCAGTCGAAGCAGTGGGTTCCGCGTGCAGCTGCGGCCCCAACGAAAGCGCGGGTGTCGCGCAGTGCCAAGAAGACCATGGCCATTGTGTTCTTCGACTCGAGCGGGCTGGTGTACACGAATTATGTGCCAAATGGGCTGACGGTCAACAGCCAGTACTACTGCGAGATCCTGGACACTCTTCAAGAGCAAATCAGCCGCAAGAGGCCGCAGCTGACGCGAAGAGGCTGGTTCCTCCATCATGACAATGCCCGCCCCCATGTGTCAGCGTTGACCCAGTAGTTCCTCGAGAGGCGAGGCATTCAGACTGTGCCACATCCGCCGTACTCCCCGGACTTGGCCCCATGCGGACTTTCGGCTATTTCCCAAAGTCAAAGCCGCGATCGCTGGCACCCGTTTTGACTCCAGGCTGCAGGAGGTCAAGAATGCTTCGGAGGGGTCACGACCCCTATGCCTGCGTCTAGCTTCGCAGAGGCCTTCGACAAGTGGCTGGTGAGGTGGGAGCGGTGTCTGGAGAAAGGTGGCAACTTTGTTGAGAAGTGACTCAAGTTTCGTTTTGTTTGCATGCATTGTTGCTGGGTTATTAAAGCAGTCCTATTTTTGGCCTACCCTCGTATAAGCCTCTATGGTTAATCTATATTAGCAATACAATTTATAATACAACAATTATAGCCGACAGCTGTTGGTAACTAACATGATTTTGTGAGCAGAGAAAGTATGCCTATATTGATGGTTTTCGACCATCCATTATCCAGGTAAACGTTGTCACAGGCGGCAAAGATGTCACTGTAAAACTGTTACCAAGCTCGGCTAAGGACATCTGTGCCAGCTTCTCCGTGCCAGATCCCAAACGAGAGCGTCGCGACGGTGCCGAACGCATCCCGGATGCCGATTGGCCCAACTATGTCAAAGGTGTCATCGTTAATTATAAGCGACTTTGCGGCGGATTCAATGCGGCCATTGTCACCACTGTACCGTTGGGTGGCGGTTTGTCTTCGTCTGCCGCGTTGGAGGTGGCCACCTACACCTTGCTGGAGCAGCTATTCCCAATGGACAGTCCGGCGACGCCGGTGAGTGAGTGTGAGGGAGTGTGAGGAGGGTAGCATGGAGTGAGGTGGGTGGCATGGAGTGAGTTGGGTGGCATGGAGTGAGGTGGGTGGCATGGAGTGAGGTGGGTGGCATGGAGTGAGGTGGGTGGCATGGAGTGAGGTGGGTGGCATGGAGTGAGGTGGGTGGCATGGAGTGAGGTGGGTGGCATGGAGTGAGGTGGGTGGCATGGAATGAGGTAGGTGGCATGGAGTGAGGCGGGCGGCATGAGCGGGTGTGTTGGAGTAGCGCGGGTGTCTCAGAGTGAGCCAGGTGTATCAGAGTGGGGCGGGTGTCTCAGACTGATTTGACATTGCAGCAATAACATAGTCTAATAAATTCGCAACCAACCAGGTTGAGAAGGCCCTAGCCTGTCAGGAGGCGGAGCATGTCTACGCAGGTGTGCCCTGCGGCATCATGGACCAGTTTGTCAGCGTGATGGCCACCGAGAACCACCTGCTGTGTATTGATTGCGAATCTATGCGCGTCACCCAGGTGCCGCTTCAAAATCCGCACGTTGTGGTGCTAATTACTAATTCCAATGTGCATCACAACCTGGGCAGCAGCGAGTATCCGGTTAGGCGGCTGCAGTGCGAAGCCGCCAGCAAAGCAATGGGCAAGCGATCGCTGCGGCTCTGCACAATGGCCGATCTAGATGCTGCGGCCAATATTGATGAGGTGTCGGCTGTCTCTTCAACTTCGGCTGTGTGCTAACTAGCAAAAGTTTCCTTGAGATTAGTCTAGTCTGTTCAGTGCGTTTGTTAACACCCTCCAGAATACCAACCTGACTCCAGGACACCCACCTGACTCCAGGACGCCCACCTCACTCCAGGACGCCCACCTCACTCCAGGACGCCCACCTCACTCCAGGACGCCCACCTCACTCCAGGACGCCCACCAAATTCCAGAACACCCGCTTCAATACAGAACACCCACCTCAGTTCAGAACACCCATCGTCAGGCTTTATCATTTATATCGTTAAGCCCCAATAATCCCGATCCAACTACCCCAGACAACCAGACGCCGCGCGCGTCACGTGATCAGCGAAAACGCTCGTGTTCTGCAGGCGATCGAAAGTCTGAAGACCACCGACTTTTGCCGCCTCGGCGCCCTCATGAACGAGTCGCACGCCAGTCTACGCGACGATTTCGCCGTCTCCTGTCCGGAGATCGACCAGCTGGTGGACATCGCCCAGAAGCAGCCGGGTGTCTACGGCAGTCGCATCACAGGGGGCGGCTTCGGTGGCTGCACTGTCACCCTTGTCAAACGGAGCCACGTTGACGAGCTGATGAAAGCAATCTATGAGGGCTACGCTACCGCTGATAGGAGACCCACTTTCTACGTTTGCAACGCTTCTGGCGGTGCAGGTCTCTATGCCATTGACAAATGATTAACGGATACTTTTTTAGCGAGCGTTGGACTTCTAAATAGATTACCTAACTTACATCTAGGATGCTATTTCCAGAGTACCTTTTGGGTTGAATATCAAAATGCTTTGATTTTTTAGCTTTAGCACTTTAAAAAATATTATTTCTGATTACTCAGACTGTCACCTGTACGACACACTGTCACCTGTTAGTAGGTAGGATGCTGGCTCCTTTAATATTGTGCGTTAAAATTGTGTTAATAACTTTCATAAGACATTTTCACAAGAAAAATTCTAATTTTTACAACACTGCAACATACAAAAATATTTTACAACACTTATATTGCTACTGTACGAATGTTTCTCTTAGTATTTTACATTTGCTAATTTAAGCAGATAATTTATTTAAATTTTTTATCTACGATTTTTTTAATTTAAAACAAATCTACAACATTCTTCATTGCTTCATTTCCCACACTGAAAAAAATGTATACGCTTTATGTGGAGCTTGCAAAAGCATGGAAATGTTTATGACCTTTTCAATTAGTTTTTTATCAAACTTTCAGAGATCAAGAAAGTCAAGAAGGTTTCTAAAAACTCCAAGCAACATACAAATGGGACAGAAAATCAGCTTTGAGCGAGCTGTAGCAGAGGGGCTGGAAACCGAAGTTCGAAATCACTTAAAATCAATCAAAAGCAGCTCAAGAAGAGATGGACTGTGTGAAGTGCATTGGCGTCTTGCTGCGAATCACCGTCACTGGGAAATTGTGAAACTTCTGGTGCAGACAGTTGCGGACCAAACACTGAGAGATCAGTGCTGCAAGGAGGCTGTGGAATCCGCTGCAAGATTAGGTCAGTTGGAAGTGGTCAAATTTTTGGTGCCGACAATTGCTGACCAACCACTGAGAGATCAGTGCTGCAAGGAGGCTGCAGAGTTTGCTGCAAACAATGGTCAGTTGGAAGTGGTCAAATTTTTGGTGCCGACAATTGCCGACCAACCACTGAGAGATCAGTTCTGCAAGGAGGCTGCAGTAATGGGTCAGTTGGAAGTGGTCAAATTTTTGGTGCGGACAATTGCTGACCAAACACTGAGAGATCAGTGCTGCAAAGAGGCTGCGGAATCTGCTGCAAGATATGGTCAGTGGGAAGTGGTCAAGTTTTTGGTGCCGACAATCGCTGACCAACCACTGAGAGATCAGTGCTGCAAGGCGGCTGCGGAATCTGCTGCAAGAACGGGTCAGTGGGAAATGGTCAAATTTTTCTTGGGGACAGATGCCGACCAAGACTTTCGTTATGTCTGTGCAGTCGCGGCTTGCACTCATCTCCGTGAAAATGTCGTAAAGGAACTTGGACTTCAGCCCGAGTGGCTCTTCGAGTCCAGCAAAGTCCTCAGCTTCACCGCCTCGATGGCCATTGAGGGCAGGAACGATGTTCTCAGCCAGACTCTGTCTCGAATGCAGCCAGCTCAGATCACACAGCTGCTCTGTGTCTCCATCTCCCATGGCCATGTCGCACTGGCTCTCACACTCCTCCATGACCAGCGATTCAGCAAAAAACATGTCGATGTGCCCGACAGCACAGGAGCCACTGCTCTCATGCTGGCAGCTGATGCAGGTCATCACGAGCTCATCGAGAGGCTGGTGGATCTCGGTGCGTCAGTGCGAGCTGAAGACAGTCAGGGTCGGACAGCTCTGTCGCGAGCTTGTGAGGCGGGTCACGTGCGAGCAGCCAAGACGCTGATGGACAGAGGAGCGGATGCGAGTCATCGGGACAGTCGGGGCCAGACGTGCGCGCAGGTGGCGGAGCAGCTGGGACATCAGCAGGTGCTGCGGCTGCTGGAGAACAGAACTTCGAAGTGAGTCCGTTCTCATTTGCAGTGCTGTAAAAGCCTTATTCCTTGCCCAATCTGAACACTAAGACAACTAAAACAACCAAAACCTATATCTTACCCAACACATTAGTCTCTTTTCCATTACAAGCACTCTGCCGATCTAGTCATTGCAACTGTGACACTTCATTCTGATCGAGGATTTGATTTCAGTTTTTCTTCTGAACTTTCAGTGACTTGAGTGCTGAGGAGGTAGCCGGACTCTGCACCGACTCGGGTCTCGTTGAGTGAGTTGCTGATTCTGATTGAGAATTCCCCTCTGCTGATGAGCTTGAGATGCCAGTCTGAATGCAGCAGCAGCTGGACTCTCAGCTGATCAGCTTGAGATGCCAGTCTGAATGCAGCAGCAGCTGGACTCTCAGCTGATCAGCTTGAGATGCCAGTCTGTGCAGGTGTACAACCCATCAGCTGACTGAATTCCCCATCATTCCAGGCTCAGAGACGACTCACAGCGGGACAGGCAGCTCAGTGAGGAACTGCACCGACTGCTCAGCGAGGCGGGATTCACTCAGAAGAGAGCGGAGTGTCAGCAGAGAATGGCTGACTGGCTGCAACTAGTCGCTCGAGTCCTCACTCAGAACTGGGAGATGCAGATGACAGGCAGCTACGCAGAGGGCTGGGCCAACAGTCTGGTGCAAGTGAACGGCAGGACAGCGGCTGACTCAGACATTGACTGGACTGTGCTGGTTCAAGGGCAACTGCTGCATCTGGAGGGCACCTGCGACGGAAAAAAGGATGCTTGGAAAGACTGTGAAGCTGCCACGAAGCTGCGGGTCATGGAGGGTCACGCTCAGGTGGCAGTGGGGTCGGGTGAGTCACACCGGATATTCTTTTTTTTATTATTTTTTTTATCTTTTTACTAGCGTGCATTAGTATTTCACTGTTAAATTTATCATTTTTATAATTATTTCCCTGTGGTTCACATTTAAGTGCAAGTTGTTTTCCACTACCCTATGATGTACAGTTTGAACGATGGTTTTGAGCTATTTTGAGCTAGTTTGAACTAAATAATAGTTTTGAGCTATAATATATCATGAGCGAAATAATTATAATTTCTTGATTTCAAACATAACTACCAATTTCTTATCGATAAATTTTCGCAAAAGTCTGCTCTACTGGTCACCACTCACTGCAGGCAGCCAACCTGCCGTCTCAGCCAAGGCATGCGGTGTGCGGCCTGCTCAGGACACGTGCCATGCGATCCAGTGCTGCAGTGGCTTCTGTGAGGACAGAGTCGAGAAGCTGATTGGACACAGCTACACTTCTGTTCACCTCGTGAGGGCGACCAAACCGAATGAGACCAATGAGCTCAGAGTGAGCTTCAGCTTCCAAGAGAAAGAGGCCATGAGACGGCTGAGCACAGTCCTGGGACAGCTGTTCTCAATCATCAAGTTCATCTTTAAGCGACATTTGCCACTCACTCTGGACACTCCTGGACTCAAGACCTACCATGCAAAGACTCTGCTCTTCTTCATGCTGGAGAAGCATGGCACAGACCCGAATGCTGAAGCTTGGCAGTCTCAGAATCTGATCTCACTGCTGAAGGAGTCTCTCGACATGATGCTGAGCTTCATCGACTCAAGCAGCTCACCCGATGAGTGCATGCCGCACTTCTTCATGCCCGACGCTCCGCTCTACTTCAAGAACGCTGGAATCGGCGGCGACTTCGACAACACAAAGACGAGGGTTCGAGACCGACTGAGAGAGCTGAGAAGCGACATCGGCGGAGTGGTTGAGCAGATGAGGAGACTCGTGAGACCTCTGCAGTCAGAGAATTTCTACTTTCACCTGTTCACTCTGCTGCCACTGACAGCGCCGCCTGCTGTCACTCAGATTAGGCAAGAATCTGATTATAGTAGTCTTGAGAAGTCAGCAGACGTGTACAGTGTGGTGCACCATTGTGTTCGCGAGCTGCAGTCAGAGTCTGCAGACAGAGACACCCTGATGAGGCAGCTCAGTCTCCTGCTTCAGCTGCGGTGGTGCAAGTGCGCCGCCCTGTGCATGACCGCCATGGCGCATCAAATGGATCCTGAAACGGATCTAGAGCGACTCCTTAGAGATAAGCCTTCGGCAAATCGAAGAAATAGAAAAATTCTTGCCTTGTTATTGTGGCAGTGTGTTTTAGAAAAGGTTTTCATTTTTGTATATACGTTTATGCTTTGTCATTTCTTTCTTACATTATGTAAAAAAATAAGTAAAATTATTAAAATCAAAAACGCGCCAAAAATAAATATTTTGTTTTACTTTTTCCCGTAAAAAAATAATACTGTATATAAATATTTTGTTTTATTTTCTACCGTATAAATATTATTCTGTAAAATTTTGCCATTTAAACAAATGTAACATTTTGCTGTGTATATATAGCCGCAACTTGTGACCAGAAAAGTAAAGTTTTGGTCGAGTGTGTTGAAGTCGTGTATAGTTTGTCTAAAGCGTTTTAAGCGTGTTTTTAAGAAGTGTTCCTAGTGTCTCGAAGTGTTTTAAGGCAAAGTTCTGAAGCCAAAGTTTGAAGTTTGAAGTGTTGTATTGTGTTATTCAATTTTAAGAGGGAAATATACTCAGAACCATACTCAGAATTATACTAAGAATTATACTAAGAATATTACAGAACGGAAACTGCTAAACTCTAATCTCGGGGACGCCTAATTGACTGGAAACGCATACAGTTGCCTAATTACCGCTCGTGCAAACATATACGCTACCATATTGAGAAGCTAAAACGGCCCATTTAAGGACCGCCAGTTAAATATCTATTAGATTGAGCCAGCAGCAGTTAGAAAAGACCTACAACAACTTTGGTGCCATTCAGTGGAATTTTCTTATAAAAGCCAGCATTGTTTAAACACGCCTGGTACAACTTTGGTGGCATCATTGGGATAAATACATTACAAAGAAATTAGGCCTGTAACAACTTTGGTACAAGCGGTGGGATATAAGTTAAATTTATTAAATAAAGGCCTATAACATTCTGTAGATTGTCTTCATCAAACTCTTCAGCCGCGCGAATTCCTGTTTTCGCTAAGGAATCTGTCTTCGAATGGGTATTTGACCAATTAGCTCTCGTGGACTTTGTTCTATGTTTGTTCAACACAGAAATTAAACTAATATATTCGATTTCGCCGACCATCTCTAGTTAACTTTTCCAGTTCTAACTCGAGCAGGTTAATACCCTACTTTCATGTGATCTGATTGCTCCTAGCATCGAAGGGAGACGACTTGTTCACAGGCCCATAAGTGCAGTGTGAGTCAGTTCAGTGTGGGTCAGTGCAGTGTGGGTCAGTGCAGTGTGGGTCAGTGCAGTGCGGGTCAGTGCAGTGTGGGTCAGTGCAGTGTGGGTCAGTGCAGTGCGGGTCAGTGCAGTGTGGGTCAGTGCAGTGTGGGTCAGTGCAGTGTGGGTCAGTGCAGTGTGGGCCAGTGCAGTGTGGGTCAGTGCAGTGTGGGTCAGTGCAGTGTGGGTCATTGTAGTGTGGGTCAGTGCAGTGTGGGTCAGTGCAGTGTGGGTCAGTGCAGTGTGGGTCAGTGCAGTGTGGGTCAGTGCAGTGCGGGTCAGTGCAGTGTGGGTCAGTGCAGTGTGGGTCAGTGCAGTGTGGGTCAGTGCAGTGTGGGTCAGTGCAGTGTGAGTCAGTGCAGTGTGAGTCAGTGCAGTGTGGGTCAGTGCAGTGTGGGTCAGTGCAGTGCGGGTCAGTGCAGTGTGGGTCAGTGCAGTGTGGGTCAGTGCAGTGTGGGTCAGTGCAGTGTGGGCCAGTGCAGTGTGGGTCAGTGCAGTGTGGGTCAGTGCAGTGTGGGTCATTGTAGTGTGGGTCAGTGCAGTGTGGGTCAGTGCAGTGTGGGTCAGTGCAGTGTGGGTCAGTGCAGTGCGGGTCAGTGCAGTGTGGGTCAGTGCAGTGTGGGTCAGTGCAGTGTGGGTCAGTGCAGTGTGAGTCAGTGCAGTGTGAGTCAGTGCAGTGTGGGTCAGTGCAGTGTGGGTCAGTACAGTGTGGGTCAGTGCAGTGTGGGTCAGTGCAGTGTGGGTCAGTGCAGTGCGGGTCAGTGCAGTGTGGGTCAGTGCAGTGTGGGTCAGTGAGTTGTGGCCCGAATTCTTATTTGCCTTTGGTTAACATTTGAGCTGGCTAGCATGTTTCTAACGTGTGTTTTGGAAACTAAATGAAATTATTCTCAAGAGTTTAATGAACTTCAGAAGTGTGAAGAACTGAAGACTGTAAAAAATTTGTGGATACGCTCATCATGGCTAATCACACTAATCATGGCCATCCTGAATCACTGGTTTATTTAAGCACATCTTGACTCAAACTCATGAGACTCAAACTCAATATGCAAATATGAGGTGTGAAATACTCTGAAGAAATGCAATAAATTTTGTTTGAAGTAAACGGTTTGCTCAAATTTTGGAGTCTTGTCAGGCAGCAATTTGCCAATAAACGCTATAAATTGGGTCAGAAATTGTTTCAAAATTAGAATCAAAAGATTTTTTGATGATGTTTAATCACTGAGCAAAAAATCTGCCTTTGCCGGTTTTCTTTTATTATAATTATTTAATGGAAAATATCGCTAGGGTTGAAGGCTCGAGGCGTAAATTTATTGACAGAGGCGCAGTTGAGACTCGTGCCGAGTGCCTTTCACCATAGACAGCCGAAATAAATGTGAAATATGGTATGTATCCCCCTTGCGGGGGTGTGGTGGCAGAGCCGGCGCACTTAATAACGTTGAGACAATTTTGTTATATTGTCTATGGTCGAGTGAAATAAACCGTTTATTTGCACCGATGCAAATAAATGAAATTTACACTGAGATCATAGACATTCGAAGTGGGGGATACATACCCTTTACCTCATGAGGCCAGTTTTTCCCCTGCTTTCTATGGAATCTGTCAAACTGGGAAATGCAAGATCGCAAATTCAAATATCGTAAATGCAGAGATGTACTAGTGCAGGTTTATACTTGGCCCGCGTCTGCGACTTAAATTCTTCACTCTACTGTTGTCGCAGCTGTCTACTGCGCAGATTATATATTACCTATAGAATCTGTAGGTAATATAGAATCTGTAGGTAATATGTGAGAACAGTGAGTGTGTAAGAACAGTGAGTGTGTGAGAATAGTGATTATGTGAGAACAGTGAGTGTGTGAGAACAGTGAGTGTGTGAGAACAGTGATTATGTGAGAACAGTGAGTGTGTGACAACAGTGAGTGTGTGAGAACAGTGAGTGTGTGAGAACAGTGAGTGTGTGAGAACAGTGATTGTGTGAGAACAGTGAGTGTGTGAGAACAGTGAGTGTGTGAGAACATTAAGTGTGTGAGAACAGTGAGTGTCTGAGAACAGTGAGTGTCTGAGAACAGTGAGTGTCTGAGAACAGTGAGTGTCTGAGAACAGTGAGTGTCTGAGAACAGTGAGTGTCTGAGAACAGTGAGTGTGTGAGAACAGTGAGTGTTTGAGAACAGTGAGTGTGTGAGAACAGTGAGTGTCTGAGAACAGTGAGTGTCTGAGAACAGTGAGTGTGTGAGAACAGTGAGTGTGTGAGAACAGTGAGTGTGTGAGAACAGTGAGTGTCTGAGAACAGTGAGTGTGTGAGAACAGTGAGTGTGTGAGAACAGTGAGTGTGTAAGAACAGTGAGTGTGACAGAACAGCGAGTGTGTGAGAACAGTGAGTGTGTGAGAAGAGTGATTATTTGAGAACAGTGAGTGTGTGAGAACAGTGAGTGTTAAGAAACATGGCAGCAAAAATGCCCTAAAAACTATTGTTTTGTTGATTTCTACCTACTTCTAGCCAGTATTTCAGGTCCAAAAGCACCACATGCCTCACCTGGCTGTGCGTTGGTGATGTCTGAGACATCTCCAAAGTTGCTCCTGACTTGACCGATCTCTGCATGAAGAAATGCAGCACAATCTTCTCAGGTGACCCACGCAGCCTTAGGCAGCCGATCAGAAGTCTCAGGTCCAAAATCAGCAATGCTTCTTGCTAATCATCATGAGTACCCAATACACAAAGCAAGCCAGGCCAGACAGTCTCGTGTTGCTTGAAGTGCATTCTTTGCCCGCTAGCTGCCCCAATGAGCCCAGTGCACTGCTAACAGGACTATTCAATTGATTTGACTGCCAACTGATTATTGACGTGTTCTCATTGTCAGCACAATGTCAGCATGTCATGTCAATTGATGGCCCGGCTACCTTTGTGAGCAGATGCCAGAACTTCTCAATTCAGCTCCGTTTCACAGCGGGGTGGATGCCGCGGCTCTGTTGCTGCAAGGTCTGACGGAAGCTTGTCAATAAACTTTTTGAGTTTGTAGAATATCGAAGAAAATTACTGTTTGGGAGCCATGCTCTGGCTAGACAATGTTGTAAAGATAGACAGATGCATCGAAGCACCTGATCTCACCGGTCTACTTCTCGCGCTGTGAGAGCTGCTTATCGTGCCTACAAGCTTAGTACAGTGTCAGCGAAATGAAGCTTAATTGCAGAAAACGTGAATACCTATAGAGTGAAGTAATAAACTTTTCAAAATAAGAAAAATTGAAAATTTTCTGCAGGAGAACCCGACAGTTTTTTGGGCTGCACCCGAACGGAGCAACGCAAGCACACGAAACTCAAGAACGCGGGCCAACTGTTTGTCGCGCATCTTCTGAAACAATAATCAAGCAGCCAGCTCTTCAGACCGTCGAGAAATTCAATGGTTCTGGCCGAAGGTCAGACTTTTTCCATAAGCGCTAGTCCATTTCATATCCCCCTCTACATGAATTAGCACTGCGCCTCAGTGCGGCCTTGTCAGGCCTTCAAAATTTATCAGCATGTCACCCGAATGGGCCTGCATCATCTCCGTCTTCGGTGGTCACCTACCTTTATCTAGACGTATCTGCAGAACCTTAAAGTCCCTTAACTTTATTTAAGCACTGCTCAGTAGCTGAAACAGGTGAACACACAAGCTGCAACTAAAATATTGAGAATTTATATATCTTTCTAAGAAAAAAACATTTAGAAAAAATGGGGAACGTTCTGGTCAGTGGGGGTTTGGCGGGGAGTGTCTGAGCAGTTTCTTGACTCAGAGCTCTATGACTGAGAAATCAACTCTAAGCAGCTGCCGATGCTGAAAGGGTTGGCTGAGAGGCTCGCCGCGAGGAAGGGGACAAATGGGAGAGGAAATGTCGGGGGAGGGGATAGGGGAAAGCAGCTACCAGGGAAGATGACAGAGGAGAAAGGGGAGTGGAGTCTGTGAAAGAAGGGAGTGATTCTATTGGCCTCATGCCAGCCCAGTCACACTCGTCCCACAGGTCACGAACAGAATTGTTGTGCCTACCCCAAGCAATGCTCGAACCCAGCAATGAACTAGCATGACAGCTAAGGAGAAAGAGGCTGGCTATCGATGCCTTCCACGTCTATCGCAGTCGCTTCTTGTCACTGAAGTCACACTGGGGTTGACGGACATTTGAACCAATTTGAACCAATCGAAAAAACTGTATTCGTCGTGAATAAACTGTATTTGTGTTGAATAAACAGTATTTGTGTTAAATAAACAATATTTGTGTTGAATAAACAGCATTTGTATTGAATAAACAGTATTTGTGTTAGATAAACAGTATTTGTGTTAAATAAACAATATTTGTGTTGAATAAACTGTATTTGTGTTGAATAAGGGGACAAATGGGAGAGGAAATGTCGGGGGAGGGGATAGGGGAAAGCAGCTACCAGGGAAGATGACAGAGGAGAAAGGGGAGTGGAGTCTGTGAAAGAAGGGAGTGATTCTATTGGCCTCATGCCAGCCCAGTCACACTCGTCCCACAGGTCACGAACAGAATTGTTGTGCCTACCCCAAGCAATGCTCGAACCCAGCAATGAACTAGCATGACAGCTAAGGAGAAAGAGGCTGGCTATCGATGCCTTCCACGTCTATCGCAGTCGCTTCTTGTCACTGAAGTCACACTGGGGTTGACGGACATTTGAACCAATTTGAACCAATCGAAAAAACTGTATTCGTCGTGAATAAACTGTATTTGTGTTGAATAAACAGTATTTGTGTTAAATAAACAATATTTGTGTTGAATAAACAGCATTTGTATTGAATAAACAGTATTTGTGTTAGATAAACAGTATTTGTGTTAAATAAACAATATTTGTGTTGAATAAACTGTATTTGTGTTGAATAAACAGTATTTGTGTTGAATAAACAATATTTGTGTTGAAAAAGCAGTATTTGTGGTAAATAAACAGTATTTGTGTTGAATAAACAGCATTTGTGTTAAATAAACAATATTTGTGTTGATAAACAGTATTTGTGTTAAATAAACAGTATTTGTGTTAAATAAACAATATTTGTGTTGAATAAACAATATTTGTGTTGAATAAACAGTATTTGTGTTGAATAAACAGTATTTGTGTTGAATAAACAGCATTTGTGTTGAATAAACAGCATTTGTGTTGAATAAACAGTATTTGTGTTGAATAAACAGTATTTGTGTTGAATAAACAGTATCTGCGGAGAATAAAACAGTATTTTAAATAAAAACAGTTTTGAGCTAGCTATCAGAGTGTTGTGTGAGTGGACGGTGATTGGGTTTATTTAACGTACTTTGGTTAAAGAAGCGGTATTCGCAGACGAGTGCAGAAGTAAAAATATATTAGCAACTTGACATGGGACAATTCTGAATTCTTGTGCTGCTTTTCGCTTGCAATCCAAAAACTAAAACCATTTGACACTGAGTCCGGTTAATAATTTCAATTGATCCAATCTCCTGCCGTCCTATTGTCAATGTTTCAGGGCATCACTGCGTCACTGCTTCCAGTCACTCCTGTCATCACCGGTCACTACCTTTCACCACCTGTCACCACCTGTCACGACCTATCACCACCTGTCGACACCTGTCACCACCTGTCGACACCTGTCACCACCTGTCATTACCTGTCACCACCAGTCACCACCTGTCACCACCTGTCGACACCTGTCACCACCTGTCACTGTCGCCATCTGAGGCACAGATTGGCGGCTCCCCTCGCTCTGAGCGTCAGCCGCAGGCCACAGACACGCTCAGCAGCACGCGGCCCTGAAGCTCCGAGTTGGCGCCGGTGGCGGTGGCGCAACCGAAGCCGCTGCAGAAGGAGCCGCCGCCACCTCCGGCCTTTCCTGGGGCAGTGCCGGTGCCCCCGCCGCTGAATCCGCCGCCTCCGCCGCCAGCACCGATGCGACCACCAGCGCAGCAGCCGCCGCCAGCCCCGCCTCCGCCGAAGCCGCCGTCGCCAGTGGGGCAGGAGGAGCTGCGAGCTCCGCCGAGCCAGCCGTCGATGCGGCTCAGACCGGGACCTCCGGGATCAGCGAAGGACTCGTTGCTGGGCTGGGCCGAGCCGAGCCAGCCGGCGCCGGCACCGCCGCACGAGAAGAGGGGGTAGTCGTTGCGGCGATTGGGCGCCACCAGACCCGGCTGACCGGCAGCTCCTCCAGCGCCAGTCCAGTTGTTCTTCGGCCAGCTGTCCGTGCCGTTGATGCCGCCGTCGCCACTCACGCCATCTGGGATTTCAGCGGACACGCCATTGGTTTCCATGGTTTCTGTCAATCAGCTCAGCTGGCACACCGCTCGGTGAGCTGCCAGTTTCCTAATATATTGCTGAAAGTCTGTAAAACTGGCGGACAAGCCAATTTTCACTTTCAGTAGTTCTAAAATATTCTTCGCTCGTACGAATATGAGCTGCTCAGTTCTTTATCTCATGAATTTCACAACCTATTTGCGGATCTCCGAGTTCTTCGAGCATGCGCAGATCTGTCCTCCAACTGCCTCGAATCTGTCTGCTAAAACCCTGCTGATACTACTCAATACTCACGATGGAATGAGTAGCTGAAATAGAGTGTACTTTGTCTGTGTTCAATGAAAATGTTTTAAACAGCCAAGCCAAGTTTTGGCTGCTTCAGTGCTTGCCAGGTCCAATTTGGGCAGTTCAGGTGAGATCGAGCAAAGGAACACCTGAGAGAGCTCTTTTCATTTCTAGTTTCGTGGCAGATTGAATAAAATGATTAAAGTCACAGTTTTGAATCGCTTTTAGTTTCTCTGATTTTGATGCGATGAAGTCCGTGTTCCTATTTTCTTGATTGGCAATTTTTCGTCAAACTGCTTTGGATGGCTAATAAAGAGAATTAAATTTACCGATTAACCGCTTGTCAGCCAGGATTTGCTCTCCATGTTGCTTCTGTCTAAATCTGCTGCACTGCAGCTTTTGTTGAAAGTTCAAGTCCATTGAATGTGACGCCTGCCAATCAGAGCCCTCGACATCTATGGTCCTTCCTGCCCAGCAACTCCTGGCCACAGACGCTGCCACAGCTGATCCTGCTCTGCTGTCTGTGACCCTGGCTGAACCTGGAGAGACTGCACCAGTCGCTGAGGCTCATTCAGTGAATGCTTGAGCTCTGGGCCTACAAAGGCTGCATCATGAGCCCTGAGATGGCACAGATTCAACCTTTGCGGTCACTCACAAGTAAAAACTTGCAGCTTTTTCTAACTCTGTTAAGAGAGAAAAAAAAATTTTGAATTGCACACTTTCTTCAGGGCCTCGGTTTACTTACAATGATTCCAATATGTCCCTCCGCCTCCTCCAGCAGCCAGGAGCAGCCGAGGACTGCCAGTGCCGTTGCTGATGTACACGAAGCTGCCACCGCCACCACCTGCGCCATATTCGCACGCCGAGTTGCCACCGGCCTGTCCGACCACAATGTCCAGTCGGGTGTCAGCGGCGAGCCAGAAGCTCCCAGCTGATGAGGCGCCTCTGCCGCCGCGGCTCGAGTTTGTCGTGTTGCCCCCAGCAGCTCCGAAGGCCTCAATGCGGAAGCATGCAGCGAACGGCACGGAGAAGAGCTGAACCGATCCGTTCCGGCCGGAGCTGCTGTCTGTTTGGTGAGTCGAATAGTGATGCGGCAGTGTGAGAGATTGGCTGCTCACATGTAACGAGTCAGGTGTGAGAAGCTAATCCGCAATGCACTTTGAAAAATTGCTTTAAAAAAGAGCAACTTAAGTTAAGTTGAAGTAAGATGAAAATTTTATTTTGGTCCTTCTGTTCTGTTTCTGCTTTCTTCATCTCTCCTGGTCCGTCCTTCTCAGTGTGTCTTCCTTCTTCTCATTGGTTTTTATCTTTAGCCCCCTTTTTCAACCGTTCTTGTGCTCAACTCGCAATCTTCTTTTTCTGCGCCAACTGAATTTATTAGTTATGTTTCTTTTATTTTATCTCGCTAATAATTTACCTCATTTATTCACGCTTGTGTCAGCGTTGTTTTGCAATATTACTCGCTGATCACTTTACTAAATTCACTTGTTCTTTTTAATCCTTGGGATTCGGGACTGCCACCAAAGGAATCCCACTCTCCTTTTCTGCTGTGCTTTGAAACCCAGTTTTAGCGTTGGTCTCATTTTATACTCGTATTATTGTTATCGGTCGATTCCTCTCTGTTGTACTTTTCCCTACAAGTTCGTTTGCTATGGTTTCAACTGCAAACTTTTCAAGTGCCAACGTTCTCTCCTCAAGCTCAAGCTGTTACAGTTGGGTCAAGGGCGTTAATTAAATTATCTTCCCGTTTCCTTTAACATTCGAAAGACATGGGGTATTTCAAATACCCAGATTTTTCTTCCTTCTGTATCTCCTAAAATATTTAACCAATCGCCTTGATAATCCAGAACACGGCACTCTAGCTGATGAAACAACTTCTAGACTCAAATTCCAGAATTCTCGTCGAAGATTCTGGTGGCAAAAACCAACAATATAGGCATAATTTTTCTGCTCACAATTTCATAATGTATCATGCCGGTTATTAATGCTCACTATTTTGTATTGTGTTGCTGTTTTTAACTATTGTATGGATTCGCTATAGAGGTTCACACAGAACAATGTCAGTTGTCCTTGTCATCAGTGTCTTCGACAAGACTTGCTGAATATCTTGTTCAGTTAGTCAGTTCATCGTAAAGTGTGATCTCGTCATCTCGCGTTGCGCCGTATCTTAGAAGAAGCTCGCATCCACCAATCGATCGTCGTCTGCATCTTCGTGGACTTTCTGAAGGCCTTCGATTCGGTGTCGAGGCGAGTCATTGCGACCATCCTGCGTGCGTACCATGTGCCTGAGCAGCTGGTAATGGCTGTGATGGCCCTGTACCATGAGACCAAGGCGGCAGTCGTGACGCCAGACGGTCTGTCGGACTTTTTCGACACGTCCTCTGGCGTGCTGCAGGGGGACACTCTGGCGCCCTTCCTGTTCGTCCTGGTCCTGGACTGGGTGCTGCGCGTCAGCCTTCCTGATGACTCCAATGGCTTTTTGCTCTGTCGCAGAACAAGCAGGCGACATCCCGAGAAGCGGCTCTCCGTTCTGGCCTACGCAGACGATCTGGCGCTGCTTTCAAGCTCTGCGGAAGGAGCCCAACGACTGCTGGACAAGCTGACGGCCGCGGCAGCCGTGGTCGGTCTGTCTGTGAACGCCAAGAAGACGATGGTGCTTACCGTCCCGGCAGACCTGCCCGCTGAGATCCGCTGTCGTAATGCGAACGGGCAGGCGGCGATGCTGCCTCGCTGCACGACATTCACCTACCTCGGCGGTCTGGTGCCAAGCGTGCAGGACGACATCGCTCGGCGCAGGGCGCTCGCCTGGGGGGCGTTTCGCTCCCTGCGAACTTTACTGCAGTGTCCCGCGCTGCCAGACCGGCTGAGGAGGCGTCTGTACCAGGCCGTCATCGAAACTGTGCTCCTGTACAACGCCCACACGTGGACCCTGACCAGCTCACAGGAGCGGCAGCTGGACGCCGCGCACGCTGCACTTCTGCGCGCTGCCTTCGGAGTCCACTACTCGCCGAACTCCACGACCAACATCAGCAACGACGAGCCGTACCACCGGGCCCAGCTCTGCCGGCCAAGCCAGCTACTCCGCACCCAGCGCTTGCAGCTGGCCGGCCACGTTATCCGTGTGGCGCTGCCCAGAGCCCCTGCAAGATGTGCTGCTGCTTTCCCTGCAGGGACCACGGCGGTGCGGCCAGGCGAGGACACCACGTTTCGTCGACCTGCTGCTGACTGATGCCGGCATCTCCGACCCTCGCGGACTGATCCTCCTGCGCAGTTCTGCGCTCGCGCGCGCTTTTTGACAGCTTCCCACTCTTTGGCCTCAGCCAGGGTTGCTGTAGTTTGTTGTTGTTGTTGTAAAGTGTGAAAAAAAATTTTCAGATGGTAGACTGTCATTCGGTTTAGGAGCTTTTGTGAAAATGGCAGCGGGTATTTAAAATAGCATGGTTTTTCTCTGTTCCAGACGTCACCAAACTCGTGCAGCGTTGCCCCGACTGCAATCAGCTACACCCACATAATGGTCAAGACAGTGATCTTTGGTCACCGTCAGGCTACCCCATTCCAGCGCGCATTCATATGGATTGGGCCTACGTAAATATCACTGATAACACTTTGTCATCCGGGGCTCTTTCTCACCTTAGATAGAGGCCTTCCCATGCCGCGATCGGGCAACCGATTCCGTCATACATTGCCTCAGAACCGTATTCACACGATTTGGCGTTCTGGAGACAGTAGTGTCGGACAACGCACCCGAGTTTATAGCAGACCCACTCACCTCATGGTTGCGCGCCAACGGCGATGTCTTAAGACCTCGAGCCTACTTTCAGTTTCGTTTAGAACCTTTGAACTTGCTAATCAATAAATACGCACAATAAACGTGCCTTGTCAAACACACGTCATTTTCCCACAACCCAAACTCCATTCCACAATCCCAATCCCAGTATCAGCAGCGAATAGACTATGTGGTCTGCTATGGAGCCACAGCCACCCGCTGGGATTTTTCTATACCAGATTTCAGCAGACTCACTCTCGAAAACTCGCCAGAAAAGTCGCGACCGAAGCTGCTGCTCGAAGTCATCCGCCTTCCACAGCCTCACGGCTCCGTCGGTTGGCGAGCCCAGCTGCCTCGACACGTGACTGCCGTTCGGCCCAGTCTGACCCGATGACTCATCGTTGATGACGAGCATCTGGCAGACACGGCTGGTCTCATTCAGCACTGCGGCAGCGCAGCCTCTGTCATCGCACCAGTACAGGCACTCGGCAGCCGAGCGCAACCCGGACTGGTTGACCAGACTGCTGCTCACCGACTCATTCAGAGTGAGGGAGCCGCTGGCATCTCGACGGAACACCGTCACACTCGAGGTTGTCACTGAGGAAGTGGATTCGGGTGCAAAATCATGGAAAATGATTTGCGAACAGTGAATGAAGAATGAAGCATGCAAATGCTGCGGCACAATGCTACGCATGCAGAAAGATCCGCGTCCGGAGCAGCTGGTGGATTGAATGGACTGCTCAAATGCCAACTGGGACTCACCTTCTGCAGTGTGAACAATGAGCAGGACTAAAAGTGTTTGGAGTCGCATTGCAAGTCTCACAGTGAAGTCACTTTGAGTCGAGCTGCTAGGGTTTGAGTCAAGTTGCGTCCGCAGCTGAAATGCAGAGTACATTTCGAAGTGAAGTACTTTAACATGTCACACAAAAAGGATTTTCCTCGTGTAATTTTCCGGCAATGTCGGCCGGAAAAATGCCGGCATTAACTGCCGGAACAGAAATGACAAGCAGTTCTGACCAAAGGTGCCTATTCTTAGTTGCTAGGCTATAGTTTTAACATGGCAACAAAAGGCAAGATGACAATGGCGTATGTCGTCCAGACAAGTCACCAACCTAGCGATGCTTCACTCAAACTGGAATTGTAAGTCATTTTTATAATACTTCTAGGAGACAGAATGACGCGTCACTCACCAACTAGCAACACGGCAACAACCGGAGCGAAAGATATTTATCGATTTGCAAATACTTTTCTTTATAGGCTATTACTATAGCCTTGGCAATGGATGCGATTTGTGAAATTGCTGAAACTGAGTTGACAGAAAATTTATAGTTTGAATGTCCTGGGAATTCTGTCAGATGTCGCCTCCTAGCAAAGATGAGTTCTTGCTAATTAAGTAAGCTATTTGCAGGCAACAAAAGAACTACGAAGCTGTTTGCTGAGGTATCTTAATTATGTGGCATTTCCTGCGACAGCTTTTAGATTGAGATTTCAAAACCTGCTCGGGAATTCTAACAGAGCAATCTATTTTACAGCTTCTTTTTCATATACTCATTTAAATAAAAGAAACTTGACTAAATAAGCGGCAAAGTTATGGCTCCGTACTAGACAGTGCTTCTGAAATACAAAAATATAAGTAACATGATATTATAATAATATTAATTGCAGGAGGGCTGCGGGCAATGGCACATCATCTGGTGACACTCTAGACCTGCAGCCAGCGAGGAGGCAATTCTGCGATCCGTTTCGCTGACTCCTGAGCACACACGCAAAGAGATACCGTACGCAGGTACCACATCTCATTCCCACAACCACCTCACTCAGCCGACCATTTCACTCGATCAACCGACCATCTCACTCGTTATAACCCTACATTATTCCACCAAAACAGTATCGCATGCTTGAATGATAAATGTTTTATGCTTTCGTCTAGTTTTCGTCTATGGTCGAAATATCACCCAGGCAGAGCATTGAATTTCAAGTGCTCTATCAGCTTACATGTTTGCAAAGTTGGTCATAGATTAAAGGTAATTTTTGCACTTTAACTTTTTTTGTTTTTTACTTTCAGGCAATTACTTTAATACAACGGCTTGTATCGCATGCAATGACATTTTTCTGTCTTTTGTCGTCCAACAAAAAGTTGCGTAGGCTCATTAGGCGGCAGTTAATTATAATTGTAAAAACTTCAGCAATCTTTTGTGATAAAGCAGAAAGAAAAATAGCAACATCTGGTCGCATCTCCGAACCATCATTTTCTTACCATTTCCTTTCAATGTTTTCCTACAACTCAATTTTATTAGAATAATTTCATTTGCCTAATCACTGCCAGCAACCAGCAGCTACGAGCGAATCTACCGTGCGTCATATTGTTTACTCTAAATTGTAAGCTCTCAACCGAGGCTAAATTGGTTACTTGCTTCATTTTGGTTTAAATCCTTGCCCTATTTTTATGATTCTTATCGCCCAATGTCTGCATCTGGCTGTTAAAAGCTTAACTTTTGAATTTTACATCTGGAGCGTCAGAGGCATTCACCAAAAAACGAATATGCTGCACTGATATTTAAAGTAATGCGATTCGTACCTGAGTTTACTCCGAAACTTTTTAAAATTATCAGTCCATAAATAAGTTTTCAAATTCTACCAATCAGCATCCACTCTGACCAATCAGCATCCACTCTGACCAATCAGCATCCACTCTGACCAATCAGCATCCACTCTGACCAATCAGCATCCACTCTGACCAATCAGCATCCACTCTGACCAATCAGCATCCACTCTGACCAATCAGCCTCCACTCTGACCAATCAGCCTCCACTCTGACCAATCAGCATCCACTCTGACCAATCAGCATCCACTCTGACCAATCAGCATCCACTCTGACCAATCAGCATCCACTCTGACCAATCAGCATCCACTCTGACCAATCAGCATCCACTCTGACCAATCAGCATCCACTCTGACCAATCAGCATCCACTCTGACCAATCAGCATCCACTCTGATCAATCAGCATCCACTCTGACCAATCAGCATTCACTCTGACCAATCAGCATCCACTCTGACCAATCAGCATCCACTCTGACCAATCAGCATCCACTCTGACCAATCAGCATCCACTCTGACCAATCAGCATTCACTCTGACCAATCAGCATCCACTCTGACCAATCAGCATCCACTCTGACCAATCAGCATCCACTCTGACAAATCAGCATCCACTCTGACCAATCAGCATCCACTCTGACCAATCAGCATCCACTCTGACCAATCAGCATCCACTCTGACCAATCAGCATCCACTCTGACCAATCAGCATCCACTCTGACCAATCAGCATCCACTCTGACCAATCAGCATCCACTCTGACCAATCAGCATCCACTCTGATCAATCAGCATCCACTCTGACCAATCAGCATTCACTCTGACCAATCAGCATCCACTCTGACCAATCAGCATCCACTCTGACCAATCAGCATCCACTCTGACCAATCAGCATCCACTCTGACCAATCAGCATTCACTCTGACCAATCAGCATCCACTCTGACCAATCAGCATCCACTCTGACCAATCAGCATCCACTCTGACAAATCAGCATCCACTCTGACCAATCAGCATCCACTCTGACCAATCAGCATTCATTCTGACCAATCAGCATCCACTCTGACCAATCAGCATCCACTCTGACCAATCAGCATCCACTCTGACCAATCAGCATCCACTCTGACCAATCAGCATCCTCTGCTCTCATGAAAAGTCACAAGTCACTGAAGTCGGGTCTCGTCGTATGAGGTGGCAGAAAAAATGAAGGCAATGTTACGCAGGCCATACTGATATCGCATGCTCTGTATAATTCTGGCTCAAAAAGCAGACTTGGAAACAAAATTTGGGCCACTCAAATGTTCGATTCGGCCTCTTGAGCACATGAGCTCAGTCTCGGCTGCGGGACTTCCTCAGCTGCAGCCGAAGGTCAGCTCGGTGCTCCGAAGCCAGCATCTGCAGGCGAGTGAAGATTGGCGCTCAGGTAAAAATTAGCTCTGTCTCCGAGAGCATGCCTGTAGGGCTGCGTTCTCGTGATTTTAATTTCCTCAACATTAATTTGATCCTTGTTCTGTGCGTTTCCCTCTTCACTGCTGCCTTGAGTGTGTTACTGCAAACTGCACCAGTGTGCGTGTGCTCAGGAGCGGAATGGACAGAATTGCGTGTCGCTGGCTGCGGGTCCAATGACTCAAAATTGTGTGCCAGTGCCTACAGTTCCCTGCAATACCCTAAGTCCCCATTACCTAACCGTCTTCCCGTCCTCTCACCCTTGCCCGTCTCCCACCTGTCCCTCAGCGAGGCTGTTAGACAGAGTCTGTCACCTATTAGACAGAGTCTGTCACCTGTTAGACAGAGTCTGTCACCTGTTAGACAGAGTCTGTCACCTATTAGACAGAGTCTGTCACCTGTTAGACAGAGTCTGTCACCTGTTAGACAGAGACTGTCACCTGTTAGACAGAGTCTGTCACCTGTTAGACAGAGACTGTCACCTGTTAGACAGAGACTGTCACCTGTTAGACAAAGACTGTCACCTGTTAGACAAAGACTGTCACCTGTTAGACAAAGACTGTCACCTGTTAGACAAAGACTGTCACCTCTTAGACAAAGTCTGTCACCTGTTAGACAAAGTCTGTCACCTATTAGACAGAGACTGTCACCTGTTAGACAGTCTGTCACCTGTTTGACAGAGTCTGTCACCTGTTAGACAGAGACTGTCACCTGTTAGACAGAGTCTGTCACCTGTTAGACAGAGTCTGTCACCTGTTAGACAGAGACTGTCACCTATTAGACAGAGACTGTCACCTATTAGACAGAGTCTGTCACCTGTTAGACAAAGTCTGTCACCTATTAGACAGAGACTGTCACCTATTAGACAGAGACTGTCACCTGTTAGACAGAGTCTGTCACCTATTAGACAGAGACTGTCACCTGTTAGACAGAGACTGTCACCTATTAGACAGAGACTGTCACCTGTTAGACAGAGACTGTCACCTGTTAGACAGAGTCTGTCACCTGTTAGACAGAGTCTGTCACCTGTTAGACAAAGACTGTCACCTGTTAGACAAAGTCTGTCACCTATTAGACAGAGACTGTCACCTATTAGACAGAGTCTGTCACCTGTTAGACAAAGTCTGTCACCTATTAGACAGAGACTGTCACCTATTAGACAGAGACTGTCACCTGTTAGACAGAGTCTGTCACCTGTTAGACAGAGTCTGTCACCTATTAGACAGAGACTGTCACCTATTAGACAGAGTCTGTCACCTGTTAGACAAAGTCTGTCACCTATTAGACAGAGACTGTCACCTATTAGACAGAGACTGTCACCTGTTAGACAGAGACTGTCACCTGTTAGACAGAGACTGTCACCTGTTAGACAGATCTTAGATTCTAGATTCCCTGCTGCTATCCATGATATCTAGCGCTATATTCTTTAGTTTTATGTTCTCATTCGAATTATTATACTTTCAAAATACAGAAAAACAATGATTGCTTTCCTGCAAGAAAAAAACGCTAAGTTTGTTAAGAGTAATCCTATTAGCTAGTATACAAATATTATCTCCTAGTTTTGAATCTAATAACGATTACAGCAATGCTCGGAACACATTTCTTTAGTTTAGAATATAAAATAACGTATAACATAACAGCTACGTATGCTCTGAAAACAGCTTCGTCATTTATTTTATAATCCTATTGAATATTGCTTGCAAGAATGCTTGAAAAACGTTAAAATTAAAAATGAACCGAGCTTTGCTCAAAGTATTTTTGAATCTAAAAAACGCTGGCAGAAATGCTCGAGAATTATTTTCTCAGTTTTGTATCGAATAAAAGTTGCTGCTGCACTCAAAAAAATATTTTTTCTTTTCTCAGAGCGAGAAACTTAATTATTTGCTTTGACAGTAGCTCATTATATCACCAGTTCGTTGTACAATAAAAACCTAAAAGAGAATAATGAAAAACTTATACGAACCGTACTGACATTTTTAACTGTTGAGGATAGACTATTACTCAATATATCATGCTACCCCTCGATAATTTATGCAAGCCAGTTAATAAATATCATTCTACCCCCTTGATAAATTATGCTTCCACCTAGATAATTCATGCTTTTTCATTTATAATTCATCTTTCCCCTAAAAAATGCATGACTCCACCTAGATAATTAATGCTTTCCATCGATAATTCATGCTTTCCATCGATAATTCATGCTTTCCATCGATAATTCATGCTTTCCATCGATAATTCATGCTTTCCATCGATAATTAATGCTTTCCATCGATAATTAATGCTTTCCATCGATAATTAATGCTTTCCATCGATAATTAATGCTTTCCATCGATAATTCATGCTTTCCATCGATAATTAATGCTTTCCATCGATAATTCATGCTTTCCATCGATAATTAATGCTTTCCATCGATAATTCATGCTTTCCATCGATAATTCATGCTTTCCATCGATAATTCATGCTTTCCATCGATAATTAATGCTTTCCATCGATAATTCATGCTTTCCATCGATAATTCATGCTTTCCATCGATAATTCATGCTTTCCAACGATAATTCATGCTTTCCATCGATAATTCATGCTTTCCAACGATAATTCATGCTTTCCATCGATAATTCATGTTTTCTATCGATAATTCATGCTTTCCATCGATAATTCATGCTTTCCATCGATAATTCATGCTTTCCATCGATAATTCATGCTTTCCATCGATAATTCATGCTTTCCATCGATAATTAATGCTTTCCATCGATAATTCATGCTTTCCATCGATAATTAATGCTTTCCATCGATAATTAATGCTTTCCATCGATAATTCATGCTTTCCATCGATAATTCATGCTTTCCATCGATAATTCATGCTTTCCATCGATAATTCATGCTTTCCATCGATAATTCATGCTTTCCATCGATAATTCATGCTTTCCATCGATAATTCATGCTTTCCATCGATACTTCATGCTTTCCATCGATAATTCATGCTTTCCATCGATAATTCATGCTTCCTATCGATAATTCATGCTTTCCATCGATAATTCATGCTTTCCATCGATAATTAATGCTTTCCATCGATAATTCATGCTTTCCATCGATAATTCATGCTTTCCATCGATACTTCATGCTTTCCATCGATAATTCATGCTTTCCATCGATAATTCATGCTTCCTATCGATAATTCATGCTTTCCATCGATAATTAATGCTTTCCATCGATAATTCATGTTTTCCATCGATAATTCATGCTTTCCATCGATAATTCATGCTTTCCATCGATAATTCATGCTTTCCATCGATAATTCATGCTTTCCATCGATAATTCATGTTTTCCATCGATAATTCATGCTTTCCATCGATAATTCATGCTTTCCATCGATAATTCATGCTTTCCATCGATAATTCATGCTTTCCATCGATAATTCATGCTTTCCATCGATAATTCATGCTTTCCATCGATAATTCATGCTTTCCATCGATAATTCATGCTTTCCATCGATAATTCATGCTTTCCATCGATAATTCATGTTTTCCATCGATAATTCATGCTTCCCATCGATAATTCATGTTTTCCATCGATAATTCATGCTTCCCATCGATAATTCATGTTTTCCATCGATAATTCATGTTTTCCATCGATAATTCATGCTTTCCATCGATAATTCATGCTTTCCATCGATAATTCATGCTTTCCATCGATAATTCATGTTTTCCATCGATAATTCATGCTTTCCATCGATAATTCATGCTTTCCATCGATACTTCATGCTTTCCATCGATAATTCATGCTTTCCATCGATAATTCATGTTTTCCATCGATAATTCATGCTTTCCATCGATAATTCATGCTTTCCATCGATAATTCATGCTTTCCATCGATAATTCATGCTTTCCATCGATAATTCATGTTTTCCATCGATAATTCATGCTTTCCATCGA
Source organism: Macrostomum hystrix (assembly GCA_950097015.1). Lineage (NCBI taxonomy): Eukaryota > Metazoa > Platyhelminthes > Macrostomidae > Macrostomum > Macrostomum hystrix. The sequence continues at coordinate 11,381,962 of CATNEN010000001.1, forward strand.
TAATTCATGTTTTCCATCGATAATTCATGCTTTCCATCGATAATTCATGTTTTCCATCGATAATTCATGCTTTCCATCGATAATTCATGCTTTCCATCGATAATTCATGCTTTCCATCGATAATTCATGCTTTCCATCGATAATTCATGCTTTCCATCGATAATTCATGCTTCCCATCGATAATTCATGCTTTCCATCGATAATTCATGCTTTCCATCGATAATTCATGCTTTCCATCGATAATTCATGCTTTCCATCGATAATTCATGCTTTCCATCGATAATTCATGTTTTCCATCGATAATTCATGCTTTCCATCGATAATTCATGCTTTCCATCGATAATTCATGCTTTCCATCGATAATTCATGCTTTCCATCGATAATTCATGTTTTCTATCGATAATTCATGTTTTCCATCGATAATTCATGCTTTCCATCGATAATTCATGCTTTCCATCGATAATTCATGCTTTCCATCGATAATTCATGCTTTCCATCGATAATTCATGCTTTCCATCGATAATTCATGCTTTCCATCGATAATTCATGTTTTCTATCGATAATTCATGTTTTCCATCGATAATTCATGTTTTCCATCGATAATTCATGTTTTCCATCGATAATTCATGCTTTCCATCGATAATTCATGCTTTCCATCGATAATTCATGCTTTCCATCGATAATTCATGCTTTCCATCGATAATTCATGCTTTCCATCGATAATTCATGCTTTCCATCGATAATTAATGCTTTCCATCGATAATTCATGCTTTCCATCGATAATTCATGCTTTCCATCGATAATTCATGCTTTCCATCGATAATTCATGCTTTCCATCGATACTTCATGCTTTCCATCGATAATTCATGCTTCCTATCGATAATTCATGCTTTCCATCGATAATTCATGCTTTCCATCGATAATTCATGCTTTCCATCGATAATTCATGCTTTCCATCGATAATTCATGCTTTCCATCGATAATTCATGCTTTCCATCGATAATTCATGTTTTCCATCGATAATTCATGCTTCCCATCGATAATTCATGTTTTCCATCGATAATTCATGCTTTCCATCGATAATTCATGCTTTCCATCGATAATTCATGCTTTCCATCGATAACTTATTCTTCGCCTGGATATTTCACTCTTTCCCTTTCGATAATTACTACTTACCCCTCGATGCGAGCTTTATTTCACCGATAATTCATGCTACCAAATCGATAATTTCTGTTCTTCTTTAATAATTCATGCTACCCCTTGGTAATTTATGCTTTTCCCACGTTAATTCATGCTTCCCCTCGTTAATACTATCCTGAAGTGCCTAGTAAGAGACGCAGATGTACTAGCAGCTAGGAACAGCCCCGAAAACATTGCACTGAGGCGTGAGCATGCCGAACGGCTCCTTGGCCTTCCAGCTGACTGTCATTTGATTTACGTTGGTGAAACAGGTTTTAACTTGTGGAAACGACGTGGTCAAGGTCGCAGTATGAGGGGTCAACGAGTGCGCCGCGTAGTTCATACGCAACGCGGCATCCAAGTGAACATCTTCCAAGCCATTTCATCAAATCCTGGCCTCAGGTTTCAAGGCTGTATCGAACGACTGGTCATGAAAGTTAGTGGTTGCCACGATGTACAGCCTCAGCAGCAGTTCTACATAGTAATGGACGGAGCAAGGATTTCATAATGCGGCGTTCGAATTTAGGAAGTCATCGAGGAGAACTGTTTTTTATGACATTTTTCCTTATAATGTTCCTATTCCAGTTTTTTTCATGAGATTATGCTAATCTCAAGCGACAGCGAAACGAATTGAATTTCGCTCAAGGACAACTAAATAACTCTGGACCGGAAACAAGACAATTCATGGCGAAAAAATGTATGAGGCTCGTTTAAAAGCATCGTTCTAGCTCACTCCATCCCTCCTCGATCGCACTACACAATTTGATTTCCTCGAATCCTTGATTTCGGTATAGTGGATTAAATTGATCACTGCTCCTAGGACCAATTTGATCGGGATGTGCTATACAAAAAGTCTGAAGAAACGTCAGTCTAAGTTGCTATATCTATATAAATTCATTAATTTACCATAGACTATGCAGAAAGTGTTAATCAATCGACTTTTAAAATTGTCATCACCAATTATTACGGATTGTAGAGAATAAATTGTCTATACTAGCTAAAGCAAGATAGAAAACGCATTCCCTATCTGCCCAAGAGCCTTGAGATCGCGCTGTGATGTAAGTATCTGTTTTAATTAATGAATTTATTTTTCATGCACATGGAATGCAAAATATAAAAGACCCCCACCTCACTCCAGGACCCCAGAACAACCACCCCACTCCAAGACACACCTATCTTACTCTAAAACTAATGCATTACAAATAAATGACGTCGCCCCTTTTCGCGTCTAGCTTAAGAAGGCGCTACCGGGGATAGCGATAGGAGATTCCGGCCTCATCCCCCCGTAACTACTCCACCTCTGATGACATTGGTAGCTTTGGGATGTGACTGACTGGTAAAGATCCCAGGGACCAAGGGGAGAAGACCGTGCAGGGTTGTGAGTAGGTAGGACCTGCTAGACAGGGTTGCCACCAGCCACCTTCAGGACAGGACAACCAACTGACCCTGATGAAACAGGGCTTCCTCTCTAAAAGAGGATGTACTTTAGGCTCATCCCTAAAGTCCATGGCCGAAGCCAGGGACTCTATGCGAGGAATTGTCAGGGAATAGACAGTTTAGCATGACTTTTGCATAGGGGATTGTTAGGGATGCAGCAAGGATAGAGGGCCCGAGCCAGGTCGCCAGTTGTCCATATAGAAACAGCTCTTAAGGTATTATTAGGCCTGGGCCTGGGACGTTGGCCGCTTGGCAACCTGATCTAGATATCTAGACCGCTTGGCAACCTGATCTTCTAGATATTGAAATTAATAACAGTTCAACATACAAAGTAACATAAAGTTGAGATAGAGACGGAGATGAGGTGGCCTGATGAACTAGTGAAATTCTGATGCTGTCAGGTCGGGCTGTCAGATGTAAGCCTCATGTGGTTTGAGGTGGGCTCAGGCGGTCAGGCCGATGTAAGCGAGACGAGGTCTCAGCCTAGATGAAGACACCACAACGACGAGAGACGTTAAAAAGGTCTGAAGATGTAGTTGGTTGAGTAAAGACGCGAAAATAAACAGGTCACGACACGATTGACAACCGTAGAAGATAACGTTAAGTCTCAAGGGGCAGGCCGGGAAGTCTAGATAAACCCGAGGTGTATCGCAAATTTATGACATAAAACACAGAGAATAGGAAATGAGGAGTTTGATTTAATACAACTAATAGGGAGAATAAAAAAGTTTACAGCCCCTCAAAGTCGCTGTTACACCAGAAACATATTGTATCCTGCTTACAAGCAAGCTGTTCTTAAACCACATCATTTTAAGAAGCGACTTCTAATCAGGCTATTTGGCTGTAAACAATGGCATCAGAGAAGCTCAGCTCCATTTGCGTCGAGCCCGAGTTGGTCGAGGCATTTTCCAACCGCTGTGGCGAAGCGAAAGCCTGGATCCAGAATTTTCGACAGTTGATTGAGGACTCCGTGCAGTCGGAATTCTCTTCGATAAAGTTTGCCAATTATCTGGTAGGCGCTTTTGGGATCTGCGATCTAGGATCTGGGATCTAGGATCTGGGATCTAGGATCTGGGATCTAGGATCTGGGATCTAGGATCTGGGATCTAGGATCTGGGATCTAGGATCTGGGATCTAGGATCTGGGATCTAGGATCTGGGATCTAGGATCTGGGATCTAGGATCTGGGATCTAGGATCTGGGATCTAGGATCTGGGATCTAGGATCTGGGATCTAGGATCTGGGATCTAGGATCTGGGATCTAGGATCTGGGATCTAGGATCTGGGATCTAGGATCTGGGATCTAGGATCTGGGATCTAGGATCTGGGATCTAGGATCTGGGATCTAGGATCTGGGATCTAGGATCTGGGATCTAGGATCTGGGATCTAGGATCTGGGATCTAGGATCTGGGATCTAGGATCTGGGATCTAGGATCTGGGATCTAGGATCTGGGATCTAGGATCTGGGATCTAGGATCTGGGATCTAGGATCTGGGATCTAGGATCTGGGATCTAGGATCTGGGATCTAGGATCTGGGATCTAGGATCTGGGATCTAGGATCTGGGATCTAGGATCTGGGATCTAGGATCTGGGATCTAGGATCTGGGATCTAGGATCTGGGATCTAGGATCTGGGATCTAGGATCTGGGATCTAGGATCTGGGATCTAGGATCTGGGATCTAGGATCTGGGATCTAGGATCTGGGATCTAGGATCTCCTCATCCCGCAGGACGCTGAGCGCGAACTTCATCGCCGTCTGCCGGAGCTTCGGGCCATCTGTCGGGAAGCTCGCCGCCTGTGTCAGCAGGAGCCCCGGCTTAGCCCGATGCTGGCAACGGCAGTCAACGAGCTGCAGTCCGCCTGGCTGACTTTGGAGGACCGTCTGGCTGAGCTGAAGCCTGAAAGAAGTCTCATTGTTGGTGAGAGCTTGGCGGTGAATCAATTCAGTAACTCAGTCGCACCTTTAGTTGAACTTAAAAACGGGCGTGAGATTGAACTTTTAATTCTTTTTACTCAGCATTGTCTGGCGATCTCAAACACCTACCGGACGCGTGTCGTGGTGAGTAGCTAACTGCATGTTATCCAGCACTGTTTAGCACCTTTAAAACTTTTATTTAACTTGCTCTACTAAAAGATGAGTTGCAATAAAATTATATTACACATCTTACAGATCAGATTAAATCAACTGGAACCGTTGCAAAAGAAGATTATGGCATCTGCAGCAGTGATAATTTGAAAGCTAAGATTAAAAACTTGGACACTAAAATACAGGTAATCCACATACTGCGCACCGCTACGAGACACCCACCCCACCGCTACACCTCTCCAAATCCTCGACTGTCATAACTACACACACCCCACTCCTCAGCAAAATGGCAGCCAATTGCAGCGAATGCTGAATGTGACCTCAACCATCAGCCGGCTTCTCGATGTTGTCTGCTCCAGCGACCTACTGCACAGTCATCGGTCCGAAGACATGCTCAGTAGCGACTACAGGGCACCCACAGCCACCGGTGTTAAAGCCAAAGGTTACAAGGTAATTTTTGGCTTTTGCAAATATCCGTTTCCTTCCTAGTTAGAATGGTGTCTAACAGTCTGTCTAACAGGTGACAGTCTCTGTCTAATAGGTGACAGACTTTGTCTAACAGGTGACAGTCTTTGTCTAACAGGTGACAGTCTTTGTCTAACAGGTGACAGTCTCTGTCTAACAGGTGACAGTCTTTGTCACACTGGTGACAGTCTCTGTAACCAGTGAATCCGATTCAAAATCCCAAACTTAGCGTCAGCCTCAGCAACAGGAAACCGAGCTGTCAACTTCAAGAAGCGCGATAACTCTCCAACGACCAGAAGTCGTTTGCGACTTCGGATCCCAAGCCGCGACCGCCAGCAACGCCAGCGCGAAATGCACCCAGCCGTCTGACTTCGAACTGGACAATTCGCAAGGTCCCAGCGAGGCTATTGTGCAGTGCGGTGAGTGAGAACAGTGAGCAGGCGAGATCTCAGAACTCAGCAATCTAAAGACTCACCAATCTCACATCCAGACAACTCAAGCAATTCTTCTAAGACAGTTGGTTTCGGAAATCGCTTCCGACTGTGGCGGGCGACAGTTCGTGACTCTGCCACCTCAGACCAATCGAATGCGCCGCGGTTCGGCTGCCTCAGGAAGGTCGAGGCCGCCACCGACCGACCCGAAGCTCTGGCCGTGTCGGCCAGTTCCGCTAGCGAGCAGCTGCAGCTGCTGGCGATGACGGAGGCGGCTCTCCGCGACTGGCAGGTGGAGCTGGAGGCGCTCCGGCTTCGAGCGGCTCAAGAAGGCGTTGACTGCGAGGGCGGCGCCACCCTGAGAACTGCTCAGACTGAGGGTCTGGCCCTGCTCGGCAACTGGGCGGCCTCGCTAAGGGACAGGTGGGAGACGGGCAAGGGTGAGAGGACGGGAAGACGGTTAGGTAATGGGGACTTAGGGTATTGCAGGGAACTGTAGGCACTGGCACACAATTTTGAGTCATTGGACCCGCAGCCAGCGACACGCAATTCTGTCCATTCCGCTCCTGAGCACACACGCACTGGTGCAGTTTGCAGTAACACACTCAAGGCAGCAGTGAAGAGGGAAACGCACAGAACAAGGATCAAATTAATGTTGAGGAAATTAAAATCACGAGAACGCAGGCCTACAGGCATGCTCTCGGAGACAGAGCTAATTTTTACCTGAGCGCCAATCTTCACTCGCCTGCAGATGCTGGCTTCGGAGCACCGAGCTGACCTTCGGCTGCAGCTGAGGAAGTCCCGCAGCCGAGACTGAGCTCATGTGCTCAAGAGGCCGAATCGAACATTTGAGTGGCCCAACTTTTGTTTCCAAGTCTGCTTTTTGAGCCAGAATTATACAGAGCATGCGATATCAGTATGGCCTGCGTAACATTGCCTTCATTTTTTCTGCCACCTCATACGACGAGACCCGACTTCAGTGACTTGTGACTTTTCATGAGAACAGAGGATGCTGATTGGTCAGAGTGGATGCTGATTGGTCAGAGTGGATGCTGATTGGTCAGAGTGGATGCTGATTGGTCAGAGTGGATGCTGATTGGTCAGAGTGGATGCTGATTGGTCAGAGTGGATGCTGATTGGTCAGAGTGGAGGCTGATTGGTCAGAGTGGATGCTGATTGGTCAGAGTGGATGCTGATTGGTCAGAGTGGATGCTGATTGGTCAGAGTGGATGCTGATTGGTAGAATTTGAAAACTTATTTATGGACTGATAATTTAAAAAAGTTTCGGAGTAAACTCATGTACGAGTCGCATTACTTTAAATATCAGTGCAGCATATTAGTTTTTTGGTGAATGTCACTGACGCTCCAGATGTAAAATTCAAAAGTTAAGCTTTTAACTTAAGCTTTTAACAGCCAGATGCAGACATTGGGCGATAAGAATCATAAAAATAGGGCAAGGATTTAAACCAAAATGAAGCAAGTAACCATTTTTAGCCTCGGTTGAGAGCTTACAATTTAGAGTAAACAATATGACGCACGGTAGATTCGCTCGTAGCTGCTGGTTGCTGGCAGTGATTAGGCAAATGAAATTATTCTAATAAAATTGAGTTGTAGGAAAAACATTGAAAGGAAATGGAGTTTCAGGACCGTGTTACACATAGCAGTTTAACTAAATTGTTCGCTAGCTCCGGTTTGAATTATAAAAAGCGAATAAGATCAATAGTGAGATTGTTAACTGTAGATGCCAAATCTCTCGTCACTGCTGCTTCTTCTCCCCCGGACTTAGCTCCACTGGTTCAGACACCGTCACCTCAGCTTCCAGTACTGCAGGCTATCTTATGTTATTTGTTATTATGTACAACACCTTAAATGACGTAACGTATATATAAATAAGTGGGCCATTCTGCAGAATGCTTGTAAATTTAGTTTTTACACATACATAAGTATATTTTAATCGATTTACCAATGGAAACTGCGTAGTATATATCTTTGGTAATGTCCACTCTGTTGAATCTGCTCTGTGGTCAATATGTGTCGCTTACCTGTAAAAGAAAACATTATAAACTTGTCAAAGTCAGCAATGGTACTTTGTACTTGACTGTACTTAAAAAGTTTGTCATGTTGGAGATCCAAGAACTTGGCTTGAAGGTCGGTCGACATGAAGTTCAAACATTGAATACTTGGAAGTTATTATCTGAAATAGTTTGGTATCTGTACTTGAAAGTAACTTTAAATTCAAAATCAACATCGCAAACTTGCCAAGCTTGTAACAATACTTTGCAGTAATTATTCAAGTATGTCATGCTTAATTTCAAAGTTACTTGTCAAGTTTATCATAACATTTTTTCTCGGGAATTGCTTACCTATTAGTATTGGGCAAATATTATGGCAATATGTTTATGTTTCGCGAGTTGCCACATAGCACATTTGCCACATTGTAAATTAAATTTCGGTACATTTGGTTGTAGGTATCTTGTATCTCTGTCAGACTTTTCACGGACATGGCAAGGAAGTACGGAAAAAAGTTTTTTTTTCTGGAGAGCCATTGTCGTTGCCATGGAGGCCTGTTGGCAACGCATGAAAAAGAGAGAAAAGTTTTTTGAATAGTACGGGCATTGAATGATTCTTCCTCTCTGGTGAGGAAAATATGGCTGTGTAGATTCTAGTAGGATTGGCTGCCAGTTCCAATGTACAGGTTCACTTGCTTCATAGACTTTCCAGTTCATGCATCCTAAACTTATCATTTTCCAAACAGTGTCAGTGGCCAGCATGCTAACTCCCGCTGTCTTTACTTAGGAATCTTTCTCACAAAGTGCGCTTGTAACACAATAATGGAAAAAGGCAAGACAGCTTCTGCAACAAGCCGAAAGGGAACCGGAAGAACCATGAAAGCATCGGCGAAATCCCACCGCTTAAAATCCGCGAACGAAATTGTGCGCCGTGGAGAGGCAACGGACGAAGGTTCGATCTTTTGACGCTTCAATGCATTGCTGATATTCAGAATTCGAGCACTTCCCGTGCGAAAAGGAACTTAAATTATGAATGTGTGTATTATGTTTACCTGTTGCGATTGTCGTCCGATTCACGTTCTGCATGTACGTCATCTCAGGCTCTCTTACATGCCCCAGCGCGCGCTTTATTATCGATCGCTCTCACCCCCTCCATTTGGACCCACCTGCGCCAACTCCCATTGCTGTCCTTTCGTCCATTATATCTCATCTCGTTCATGCTCAAGACGTTCAGGCTCGTTCAGGCTCGCTCGTATGAGAGCCAGTTATACAATAAACTGGTAATGGGCTTTGGTAAATTTTATAAATATTGACAGTATTTGGCGAATCGCCGAGAAGATTGCCTGGCGGAAAAATGCTTGACTGGAATAAAATATTAAACAAAATCCTTTTTTCAGCACTTCGAGAAACATTTGAACAGCTTTGCCTCGGAAGAAGCAGCCACCTGCCATTGAACCTGATTGGCGTAGCCCTGCGAATGAACAACCAATGCCCCTCAGAGGCAGAGCTCAGCAAGATTATTGAAGATCACAAAGATGTTCTTGATGCTGGTAGGATCTTATGGATTATTCCTATTGGTTTGCAACTTCTTTTTCAAACTAAGTAACTTCAATTTCGCCCGCGGGGAGGGGATGCTCGTGTGTACCCCGTTAGTAACTTCTATTTCGCCCGGCGGCTCTCCGGCTGGCGTTAGTAACTTCTATTTCGCCCGGCGGCTCTCCGGGTGGCGTTAGTAACTTCTATTTCGCCCGGCGGCTCTCCGGGTGGCGTTAGTACTTCGCCCGCGAGACCGGCCTGCCCAAGTTAGAGCAAATCAATTTTTAAAAAGGTAACTGCTATTTCGTCTTGCATTTTTTCATCCGGCTTCAAACATTGCATGATGGGCCTGTACTTTCAATATATATTTTTGACAATAAGATGGGAGCTTCAAGAGCGGCTGGATGTGAAAGTGTCGGCGCTATCCAATTAGTTGACTTTTTTGTGATTCTGTGCTATAGTGCCAAATTCACAGGGCCATAAATCTCTCGACACTCGACAGAATTTTTATAATTGCATTGCGGCTGAGTCGGTGGTGGCGTTGGCGAGGATCAAAGGCAAGGACAAAGTCCTTATTTCACAGAGTGGACGCAAACACAAATCGCTGTGCTGAAGAGACGAAATAGAAGTTACATTTTGTGAAATTGATTTGCTCTAACTTGGGCAGGCCGGTCTCGCGGACGAAATGGAAGTTACTAACGCCAGCCGGAGAGCCACCGTGCGAAATGGAAGTTACTAACGCCAGCCGGAGAGCCACCGTGCGAAATGGAAGTTACTAACGCCAGCCGGAGAGCCACCGTGCGAAATGGAAGTTACTAACGCCAGCCGGAGAGCCACCGTGCGAAATGGAAGTTACTAACGCCAGCCGGAGAGCCACCGTGCGAAATGGAAGTTACTAACGCCAGCCGGAGAGCCACCGTGCGAAATGGAAGTTACTAACGCCAGCCGGAGAGCCACCGTGCGAAATGGAAGTTACTAACGCCAGCCGGAGAGCCACCGTGCGAAATGGAAGTTACTAACGCCAGCCGGAGAGCCACCGTGCGAAATGGAAGTTACTAACGCCAGCCGGAGAGCCACCGTGCGAAATGGAAGTTACTAACGCCAGCCGGAGAGCCACCGTGCGAAATGGAAGTTACTAACGCCAGCCGGAGAGCCGCCGTGCGAAATTGAAGTTACTAACGCCAGCCGGAGAGCCGCCGTGCGAAATGGAAGTTACTAACGCCAGCCGGAGAGCCGCCGTGCGAAATTGAAGTTACTAACGCCAGCCGGAGAGCCGCCGTGCGAAATGGAAGTTACTAACGCCAGCCGGAGAGCCGCCGTGCGAAATTGAAGTTACTAACGCCAGCCGGAGAGCCGCCGTGCGAAATTGAAGTTACTAACGCCAGCCGGAGAGCCGCCGTGCGAAATTGAAGTTACTAACGCCAGCCGGAGAGCCGCCGTGCGAAATTGAAGTTACTAACGCCAGCCGGAGAGCCGCCGTGCGAAATTGAAGTTACTAACGCCAGCCGGAGAGCCGCCGTGCGAAATTGAAGTTACTAACGCCAGCCGGAGAGCCGCCGTGCGAAATTGAAGTTACTAACGCCAGCCGGAGAGCCGCCGTGCGAAATTGAAGTTACTAACGCCAGCCGGAGAGCCGCCGTGCGAAATTGAAGTTACTTAGTTTGAAATAGAAGTTCAAAACCAATACCTTTTACGGTCTGGAAAGCAACTTTTGATCTTTTGATCTTTGAAGTTGAAGTTGATCCAGACGATTCATTGACTTAAAAATGGTTTTTCGAGCATACGATGTTAATCAGTGCGCTGTCTCGTCCTTAAACTTCACTTTTAGACGTCGTTCCCGAAATAGACTTTGATGATTTTTGTGCAATCATGCGAGCCAACTGGAGAAGCCGAGATCAGCTTTTGGAAGAGATTTCAGGCGCTTTCAGCACCTTTGATCCGGGAGACACAGGGATTATCAGTGCTGATGAATTTCGAACAAGTTTGACAAGTCTGGGAGAAGTCATCGATGAAGCTGAGGTCACCGAATTGCTGAAGGATGCGAACATGATCGAAGGAAAAATACCGTACTCAGGTGAGACTTGGGGGTCGGTGGCAGAGCGGATATCGCGTTTGCCTCTCGCACCACGGTCCCTAAGTTCGATTCCACGGCGAGGCCACATTTATTTGTTGCGAAGCCGCCGAGAGAAGGCTTGGGGGCTTGTGCAATTTTCGCCCTTGAGGGCCAACCTCCAAGGCACAGTGAGAGTGTAATCTGCCTGACGATAAGAAAGTCAGGGCAGATGTACACACCTGTGTGAGCGTATGCCTGCGTACAGTATATGTGTGCCTGTGTGCTCAGGAGTCAGCGAAATGGGCAGAATTGCCTCCTCGCTGGCTGCGTGTCTATAGTGTCTCTAAATGATGTGCCATTGCCCGCAGCCCTCCTGCAATTATTATTTTTTATATTATCAGGTGAGACTTCCAAAATATTTACTTCTTAAAATAATTTAAATGGTTTGGATATCATGGTGGACGTGCTTGTTTAACAGTACGAAAACTATTCTGTTATATTTCACACCCTTTCTAGTAGCATGGGAAAATTTAGTTTTAGTACCTAAAGAAATTTTTCTGCGCCAGAGTGGAACAACGCAGGCACATGAACTTCAAGAACAGGGCTAACTCTTTGTTGTGCATTTTATAAAACTCAGAGATACTCCATGATTCTGACAGAGGTCCACTTTCCCGGAGAGCTAATGCATTCAGCACCGCACCTCAGAACAGCTTTTTCAAGCAATATCTCCAACGCCATCGGCATCTCCAAAGGGTGACATCTAAACACCGTAAAAACGAAATATGTGAGATGGCTGAATGGCTGAGAGTCTATAGTCGATGATGCCCAGTGTAGTTCAGTTTTTTTCAAAGTAGTCCACGCTTGCTTCTGGCGACAAATTCTTTTCGTTCAAAAGATTCGCAGCAAAAGTATTACAGTGCTTCAGAAAATATTTCCCTGCATTGCTCTGTTCAGGTAAAACAAAAAATGTCTGGCGAGAAAACTGATAGCAGTAGAAACACCACGGTTGGCTTTCAAATACCCACATCGTTCCTTTTTTGTATCTCCCAGAATACTCAATCAATCGCTATAAGAATCCAGAATATGGGCTAATATTTGGTATTTGAAATATCCGAGCTGTTCTACTGGGAGACAAACAGAGAAGTTGGAAAATACTTGCTTTGACTCCTGGCCTTGTCTTTCAGATCTCATCAGGCTAATGCTGGATGCCTACAGTCGTCCAACGTCAAAGAAGGGTGCAAATAAAAAGGCCAGAAGCGGTAGCAGCAGCAGGAAGTGATGGATTCCCTTGTAGCTTTGAAGTTGAGCGTCAAATGTTTTCTTGACAGTGAGTCGCGACTTTAAGTAAGCAGTTTGACAACAGAATGCCACTTTTTTCCAATAAATAATAGCACATGACTTGGATGTTTAAGATCTCACAGACAGAGCAATTCATTTGAAATAAGCAAACCTCTTCTACATTGAAGTCAAGTCTGGAAGTAAAACAACATACACAAGACTATTTGACGGCCTCAAGATTTTCTTCTTGATAGTTTTGGCTCTTCACCAAACCATTTTTCTTGTTTTTCGGTTCGCTGATTACGTAGTTTACGACGAATATCCTATGGCGTTGTCACTGTGCTTGCAATATATACTTTTACGGAGTTAGTTTTATTGCAACAACAATCCACAATGCGCATGATGGCTCACGGAGATTTTCTTGCGTAGAACTTGAATTGTTCCTTGCTTGCCTATCGTTTTTGCTTATAGTATAGGCTACAGTTCTGTCCCTACGCGCTGGCAATTTCCCTTGCTAATGTATGTCTTATTCGCTTGTCGTCTGATTTGCTACTAGAAGCCGACCAATCAGCGCAATTGCAAATAAACGAGTAACTAGGAAACGAGCTAAGCTTAAAGGATATAGCAATTGCAACAACTAATACAGGTTTACTAATGCTAGCTGAGAATACCAATGCTGCCACACTCCACACTGAGCTCATATGCTCAAGTGGCCGAACCGAGCAAACTTTTTGTCTCCAAGTCTGCTTTTAGAGCCAGAATTATACAGAGCATGCGATATCAGTATGGCCTTCATGAGAAGAGTGAATACTGATTGGTCAGAGTGGATGCTGATTGGTCAGAGTGGATGCTGATTGGTCAGGGTGGGTGCTGATTGGTCAGAGTGGATGCTGATTGGTCAGAGTGGATGCTGATTGGTCAGAGTGGATGCTGATTGGTCAGAGTGGATGCTGATTGGTCAAAGTGGATGCTGATTGGTCAGGGTGGGTGCTGATTGGTCAAAGTGGATGCTGATTGGTCAGGGTGGGTGCTGATTGGTCAGAGTGGATGCTGATTGGTCAGAGTGGATGCTGATTGGTCAGAGTGGATGCTGATTGGTCAGAGTAGAGGCTGATTCTGGCACAGGAAACTTAGCTTTTTTTGCAATAAAAAACAGCAAACTGCATGTCAAAATAATAAGTGACATTCTAAATCAACAATAAAATTAAGGAAGAAAGTGACAGTTAGTAAATAAGAGTTAAGTGTTTCTTACTGACGAAGTAGAGCTTAACATGGAATTAGTTCTCATTAAGACCATTGTCGTCCGGAATAAACAGAAAGACACTGATAAATCAATAATTAGTTAATTAATTAAACTAAATGAGCAAGAGTTCGCGCAACACAATTTTGAATACTTTAGAAAAAAAATTTTTGTGTTTCTCAAAAATTCAAAAATTTCTCAGTCAGCTTCAAATTCGAAGCTATTTGTTCCAATTTAGTTTCCAAAAATACACGTTAGAAACATGCTAGCCAGCTCAAAGTTAACCAAAAGCAAATAAGAATTCGGGCCCGAACCCACTGACCCACACTGCACTGACCCACACTGCACTGACCCACACTGCACTGACCCACACTGCACTGACCCACACTGCACTGACCCACACTGCACTGACCCACACTGCACTGACCCACACTGCACTGACCCACACTGCACTGACCCACACTGCACTGACCCACACTGCACTGACCCACACTGCACTGACCCACACTGCACTGACCCACACTGCACTGACCCACACTGCACTGACCCACACTGCACTGACCCACACTGCACTGACCCACACTGCACTGACCCACACTGCACTGACCCACACTGCACTGACCCACACTGCACTGACCCACACTGCACTGACCCACACTGCACTGACCCACACTGCACTGACCCACACTGCACTGACCCACACTGCACTGACCCTCACTGCACTGACCCCTGTAGGTGATGTGTGACCAGTGTTTATTGTTCGCATATAGTTATCATGATCAGTATTGTTCGCAATACTGATCATGAGCAAATCAATCAGAGCAAATCAAGGCACTCACGCTGCAGTTGTTGATAGTTAATTGAGCCTTTGACCGAGAGGGCATACCTCACTTTCTTACTAACTTAAGCCGAATTTCGTTAACTTTATCAAATTCCGGTAACTTTATCAAATTCCGTTACCTTTATCAAATTCCGTTAACTTTATCTAATTCCGTTAACTTTTTATAATTCCTTTAAGTTTTTTTAAAATCCGTTTAAGTTTACTGATTCCGTTAACTTTATATAATTCCGTTAAGTTAATATAATTCCGTTAAATTTTTCCGATTACGTTAACTTTATAAAATTCCGTTAACTTTATTAAATTCCGTTAACTGTATCAAATTCCGTTAAGTTTATCAAATTCCGTTAACATTTTATAATTCAGTTAAGTTTATATAATTCCGTTAAGTTAATATAATTCCATTAAGTTTATATGATTCCGTTAAGTCTAGCTCAACTTTCGTCCTGTTACCTCTGCTGAAAACAGCAAAAACTGATTCTCTTATGAACAGCAAATCTGCTCCAATGAAAGTTTATTTAAACTATGAAAACAGAAAAAGCAGATATATGAAATGCAGATATATACGACATTAAATGTTAGAAATTATAAAGCGGTCCAATCAACGTACACCAACGTCAGACACCACAGCATGCTGCATTGTCCAGCGATGAACTGAAAGAAACGCACCGCCACCTTCAGCTTGATGACAGGCGAGGACCTCGGCAGCTGTCTTCACTAGCTGTCATGCGGCTTCGGACGGTCTCAGTCTCCGTTTCCATAGAAACTGCATGCGATCGATTTGATTTCCTTAGTCGCTCCAGCTTCTCCCTGACACAGCGGATCTTCTCCTCATCCTGCGTCTCCATGGCGACGCCTCTCGTCCCTGACGGTCTCCATCTGTCGCAGGCTGATCTCCGCGTGCTCAACTTGGTCGCTGTAGTGAGCCAGAGTGAGCAGCTCCTCCAAGTCCGGGTCCTCTTGCAGCTCCTGTCTCTGAGCTGGGACACCTGTCTATGAGCTAGGACACCTGTCTATGAGCTAGGACACCTGCCTATGAGCTGGGACACCTGTCTATGAGCTGGGACACCTGTCTATGAGCTAGGACACCTGCCTATGAGCTGGGACACCTGTCTATGAGCTGGGACACCTGTCTATGAGCTGGGACGCCTGTCTATGAGCTGGGACACCTGTCTATGAGCTGGGACACCTGTCTATGAGCTGGGACACCTGTCTATAAGCTGGGACACCTGTCTATGAGCTGGGACACCTGTCTATGAGCTGGGACACCTGTCTATGAGCTGGGACACCTGTCTATGAGCTAGGACACCTGCCTATGAGCTGGGACACCTGTCTATGAGCTGGGACACCTGTCTATGAGCTGGGACGCCTGTCTATGAGCTGGGACACCTGTCTATGAGCTGGGACACCTGTCTATGAGCTGGGACACCTGTCTATAAGCTGGGACACCTGTCTATGAGCTGGGACACCTGTCTATGAGCTGGGACACCTGTCTATGAGCTGGGACACCTGTCTATAAGCTGGGACACCTGTCTATGAGCTGGGACACCTGTCTATGAGCTGGGACACCTGTCTATGAGCTGGGACGCCTGTCTATGAGCTGGGACACCTGTCTGCCTGCCGTCCGCCAGCCGCAGGTAGGTATCGAACAGTTGCACCATCATCTTCGCGGCAGCCTGGGCTTCAGTGGGCGTCGAGCTGGGGAGCCGGAGTTACCAGGCTGGTCGGGTCAACCCGAGATTCGCCGCTCTGGCCATCTCCATCGTGAGGCCGGCTTCTGCCGCACAGTGGCGTTTCAGCAGGGCGATTCCGCTCCTCGGCTTCGCAACGCACTGACGCAACAACGCAACGCACTCCGAGGTACTTGTCCTGGTCCTGGACCCTTAGCTCTTGACCCGCAATAGCCACCCAGACATTGTCTTTCCGGTCGAGACGGAAGACGCATTTCCTCTTGTTGAGGCTGAGCAGCCATTCCTCACTCCACCTGGAACGTCAGCTGTCACGTCAGCACGTCAGCACGTCAGCTGCTTTCAGGACTTCACTGCTAGCTTTATTGAGTCTTCGCCGCTCACCAGACCGACAGAATTTCCGAATCTTAGTCGGTCTTTGTGTGGTCTTTGTGCAAGAAGTCGTTACTGAAATTTGGAATAGAAGGGGTTACAGGATCGTGACTGGTTGGCTCTGTCTATCAGGTGACGGTCTCTGTCTAACAGGTGACAGTCTCTGTCTTACAGGTGACAGTCTCTGTCTAACAGGTGACAGTCTTTGTCTAACAGGTGACAGTCTCTGTCTTACAGGTGACAGTCTCTGTCTTACAGGTGACAGTCTCTGTCTTACAGGTGACAGTCTGAGGATCCGAGGACGGCTCCTCAATGAGAACTGCTCAGACTGAGGGTCTGGCCCTGCTCGGCAACTGGGCGGCCTCGCTAAAGGGACAGGTGGCAGAGGGGCGAGGGTGAGAGGACAGAGAAGAGAGTGAGAGAACGGGGAAGAGGGTGAGAGGACAGGGAAGAGGGTGAGAGGACGAGGAAGAGGGTGAGAGAACGGGGAAGAGGGTGAGAGGACAGGGAAGAGGGTGAGATGACAGTGAAGAGGGTGAGAGGACGGGGAAGAGGGTCAGAGGACAGGGAAGAGGGTTAGAGGACAGGGAAGAGGGTGAGAGGGCGGGGAAGAGGATGAGAGGACGGGGAAGAGGGTGAGAGGACAGGGAAGAGGGTGAGATGACAGGGAAGAGGGTTGGACTCGTGAGGGTTAGATTCCACCTATTTAGCTGACTCCTGAGCACTCGCAGTCAGTTACCGTTTGCAGTAAGACACCTAAAACATGTGTGTACATCTGCACTGGCTTATTCACTGTCAGGCAGTGTACACTCTCACTATGCCTTGGCTTTTTGGAACTCGAGTTGCACGACAAGCCCTTAATACTTCTCTCCGTGACTGCAGGCAGAATCAAGTTTGCCGCGGATTCGAGCTCAATACCACGGTGCGAGAGTCGGGATGTTGTCAGAGGCTGATCAGCACACCGATTCCATGTAGATGGCATGAACTTTAGAAGGAAACTCAGGTGCCAAGCGCTTTGATTGGCTGGCAGTGCAGTGTATTTGATATCGATTTAAATTCGGGTGAATGGCAGTTTCTAATACACACATTTCAGAGACAAGGTCGAATTAGAAGACCGAACGACAGCAAAAGTGCAGGTAAAATTGATTTACTTATTGGCTTAAATAAGAAAAGCAGCAAACAGAATGACTTCTGAATGAGTGACAGTTGACATCATCAATTAACTTCAGGTAGAGATTGAGAATTCAGCACTTTTAGCCAAAGAAAAAATAGTCCTACGAAGTACTTCGGTGCCAGGTGCAACCAACATGAAAATTGACTTGCTTGAGTTACTACTGGAATATTTGAGTAGGACTTTATGGAAAATGGAAATACAAATGTTATATTTGGTTACTGTATGCATATCATATAGTCAAGGCTGTTTTCACATGAGCAATCAAAATCACAGATAATTGATTTTCAGATAAATAGCGAAGTATCGAAATAAAATTTCTGACTTTATTTCTAAAATTCGCGTCAGAAATAAAGTCATGCAGCACAGCAACAACTCTCAGCAACCGGCCAGCATGCACTCTGAAGCTTAACTGCAAAACAAAGGGAGATAGCAGTAGGAGTACATCGATACATATGCAGTGATAAATTGACTGATTACTTATTCAGTCAACTAAACTCAATAAACTCAACAGTCAGCATATGAAATGAGGACTGCACTGACTCACAATGTCCTGTATTATTGGCAGCGTTCGGAACCTTCATTAACGTTTGATAACTTCCGTTAATTATTTTAGCCTCTTTCCAATATCTTCCGATAAATGAAAAAACTTCCGTTAAATTTTGTAGGCCTAGTCTTGCTGCTGCTGCTCGTGCGAGGGGCTGTAGCCTGCGTTACCTCATTCAAATGAAAAAACTGACTAACGGTAAAGGTGCAGAACGATATTAATTCTGCTTCGATTAAGTGTTATGAGGCACAGATTTACAGAAGTTTCAGTTTTAAGGGGATTCAACAAGAAAAAACGAACAGCTCTGAATGCTCAGATATTCAGCTTCACACAAAGCAAAAACTTCCGCAGCTACTTTCTGTCTCCATGGCAACGGGTTAATGTTTCTTTCAAGGCTCCGGCAGCGACTTCGCAAACCGCTGCAGCTTTGATTGGACCCAGCCGTCTCTCTGCAGCGCTACCGTTTCCATGGCAACAAGTCGACCGAAGTCAGCTCTGACTGGATGCAGCCGCGCTCTCACCCACAGCCTCTGCTCCTCATCCTCCGAGCTCGAGTGACCGACGCTGCAGCTGCGAGTGGAAATTCGCCACCGCTTCTCCCTGACCCAGCGGATCTTCTCCTCATCCTGCGTCTCCATGGCGACGCGTCTCTCGTCCCTGACGGTCTCCATCTGTTGCAGGCTGAACTCCACGTGCTCAGCTTGGTCGCTGTAGTGAGCCAGAGTGAGCAGCTCCTCCAAGTCCGGGTCCTCTTGCAGCTCTAAGAGCCACGCATCGAAGTCGATTGCTGTGCGATTGCGGAGCAGCTCAGCTTGGAGACTCCAGCTCAGGCAGCGGAAGTTCACGTACAGGTGCTCAGAGCGAGGCTGTGACAGTCTGGCTGTGAGCAGAGTCTGCGTGAACTCGGGAAGGAATGGGAATCGAGGCGGAGTGTCTGCTGGGAGGCAGAACTTCCACGCCCAGTCCGAGCCTGATGGCAGCTTTGCTCCGATATCAACAGGCCTCATTCCACTCTGAACTCTGTGACTCTGGAGCTCCATCGCGAGTCTCTCAGCCTCCTCGGAGTCTCCGAACTTCAAATGCGCCATGGCGGTCATGCACAGGGCGGCGCACTTGCACCACCGCAGCTGATGCAGGAGACTGAGCTGCCTCATCAGGGTGTCTCTGTCTGCAGACTCTGACTGCAGCTCGCGAACACAATGGTGCACCACACTGTACACGTCTGCTGACATCTTATAACTAGCACCTTCCCTTATCTGAGTGACAGCAGGCGGCGCTGTCAGTGGCAGCAGAGTGAACGGGTGAAAGTAGAAGTTCTCTGACTGCAGACGTCTCACGAGTCTCCTCATCTGCTCAACCACTCCGCCGATGTCGCTTTTCAGCTCTCTCAGTCGGTCTCGTACCCTCGTCTTCGTGTTGTCGAAGTCGCCGCCGATTCCAGCGTTCTTGAAGTAGAGCGGAGCGCCGGGCATGAAGAAGTGCGGCATGCACTCATCGGGTGAGCTGCTTAAGTCGATGAAGCTCAGCATCATGTCGAGAGACTCCTTCAGCCGTGAGATCAGATTCTGAGGCTGCCAAGCTTGCCAAGGATTCGGGTCTGTGCCATGCTTCTCCAGCATGAAGAAGAGCAGAGTCTTTGCATGGTAGGTCTTGAGTCCAGGAGTGTCCAGAGTGAGTGGCAAGTGTCTCTTGAAAATGAACTTGATGACTGAGAACAGCTGTCCCTGGACTGTGCTCAGCCGTCTCATGGCGTGTTTCTCTTGGAAGCTGAAGCTCACTCTGAGCTCATTGGTCTCATTCGGTCTGGTCGCCCTCACGAGGTGAACAGTTAGGACATTTTCCACCCCGTAGCTGTATCGAATCAGCTTTCTGATTCTGTCCTCACAGAAGCCACTGCAGCACTGGATCGCATGGCACGTGTCCTGAGCAGGCCGCACACCGCATGCCTTGGCTGAGACGGCAGGTTGGCTGCCTGCAGTGAGTGGTGACCAGTGGAGCAGATTTTTGCGAAAATTTATCGATAAGAAATTGGCAGTTATGTTTAATATCAAGAAATTATAATTATTTCGCTCATCATAGCTCAAAACTATAATTTAGCTGACTTTGAAATTCTCAACTTTGAAATCGACAGCGACATACGAAAAGTCAAAATGAAATCCTAAATACTAAAGTATTTATTACTTAACGAAGCAGCATGTTCTGGATGTGATCATTCGATTCCCAAGTTAAGGCATCCCATCACTCAAACTGTACGTCACAAGGTAGTAGAAAAATGTGCACTGAAATGTGAACCAGCGGGAAATAATTATAAAAAGGATAAATTTAACAGTGAAATACTAACACACGCTCGTAAAAAGATAAAAAAAAATAATTAAAAAAAAGAATATCCGGTGTGACTCACCCGACCCCACTGCCACCTGAGCGTGACCCTCCATGACCCGCAGCTTCGTGGCAGCTTCACAGTCTTTCCAAAGCTCATTCGTTCCATCGCAACCGCCCTCCAGATGCAGCAGTTGCCCTTGAACCGGCACAGTCCAGTCAATGTCTGAGTCAGCCGCTGTCCTGCCGTTCACTTGCACCAGACTGTTGGCCCAGCCCTCTGCGTAGCTGCCTGTCATCTGCATCTGCGAGTTCTGAGTGAGGACTCGAGCGACTCCTTCCAGCAAGTCAGCCATTCTCTGCTGACACATTGCTCTCTCCCGAGTGAATCCCGCCTCGCTGAGCAGTCGGTGCAGTTCCTCACTGAGCTGCCAGTCCCGCTGTGAGTCGTCGCTGAGCCTGGAATGATGGGGAATTCAGTCAGCTGATGGGTTGTACACCTGCACAGACTGGCATCTCAAGCTGATCAGCTGAGGCGAATTTCCAATCAGAATCAGAAACTCACTCAGCGAGAGCCGAGTCGGTGCGGAGTCCAGCTGCCTTTTTCTTTTTTCTGCTGCTGGAAAAGGGCGCAGGTTTAGATTAGTTTTACCCGAAACGGTCTGCACGAGTACACCAAGGGCAAAAAGCGGGTTAAAATTTAGAATATAAAAACGGACTTACTTCGAAGTTCTGTTCTCCAGCAGCCGCAGCACCTGCTGATGTCCCAGCTGCTCCGCTACCTGCGCGCACTTCTGGCCCCGACTGTCCCGATGACTCGCATCCGCTCCTCTGTCCATCAGCGTCTTGGCTGCTCGCACGTGACCCGCCTCACAAGCTCGCGACAGAGCTGTCCGACCCTGACTGTCTTCAGCTCGCACTGACGCACCGAGATCCACCAGCCTCTCAATGAGCTCGTGATGACCTGCATCAGCTGCCAGCATGAGAGCAGTGGCTCCTGTGCTGTCGTCTGGCAGATCGACATGTTCTCTGCTGAATCGCTTGTCATGGAGGAGTGTGAGAGCCAGTGCGACATGGCCATGGGAGATGGAGACACAGAGCAGCTGTGTGATCTGAGCTGGCTGCATTCGAGACAGAGTCTGGCTGAGAACATCGTTCCTGCCCTCAATGGCCATCGAGGCGGTGAAGTTGAGGACTTGGATGGACTGGAAGAGCCACTCGGGCTGAATTCCAAGTTCCTTGACGACATTTTCACGGAGATGAGAGCAAGCCGCGACTGCACAGACATAGCGAAAATCTTGGTCAGCATCTGTCCCCAACAAAAATTTGACCAGCACTTCCAACTGATCATTGTTTGCAGCAGATTTCGCAGCCTCCTTGCAGCACTGATCTCTCAGTGGTTGGTCAGCAATTGTCGGCACCAAAAATTTGACCACTTCCCACTGACCCTCACTTGCAGCAGATTCCGCAGCCTCCTTGCAGCACTGATCTCTCAGTGTTTGATCAGCAATTGTCGGCACCAAAAATTTAACAACTTCCAACTGACCATTGATTGCAGCCAATTTCGCAGAGTCCTTGCAGCACTGATCTTTCAGTTTTTGGTCAGCAATTGTCGGCAACAAATATTTGACCACTTCCCACTGACCATCGATTGCAGCCAATTTCGCAGTCTCCTTGCAGCACTGATCTTTCAGTTTTTGGTCAGCAATTGTCGGCACCAAAAATTTGACCACTTCCCACTGACCCCTGATTGCTGCAGATTCCGCAGCCTCCTTGCAGCACTGATCTCTCAGAGTTTGGTCAGCAATTGTCGGCACCAAAAATTTGACCACTTCCCACTGACCATCGATTGCAGCCAATTTCGCAGTCTCCTTGCAGCACTGATCTTTCAGTTTTTGGTCAGCAATTGTCGGCACCAAAAATTTGACCACTTCCCACTGACCCCTGATTGCTGCAGATTCCGCAGCCTCCTTGCAGCACTGATCTCTCAGAGTTTGGTCAGCAATTGTCGGCACCAAAAATTTGACCACTTCTAACTGACCCTTCCATGCTGCAGATTCCGCAGCCTCCTTGCAGCACTGATCTCTCAGTGTTTGGTCAGCAATTGTCGGCACCAAAAATTTGACCACTTCCAACCGACCATTTCTTGCAGCAGATTCCGCAGCCTCCTTGCAGCACTGATCTCTCAGTGTTTGGTCAGCAATTGTCGGCACCAAAAATTTGACCACTTCCCACTGACCATTGATTGCAACAGATTTCGCAGCCTCCTTGCAGCACTGATCTCTCATTTTTTCGTCAGCGATTGTCGGCACCAAAAATTTGACCACTTCCAACCGACCATTTCTTGCAGCAGATTCCGCAGCCTCCTTGCAGCACTGATCTCTCAGTGTTTGGTCAGCAATTGTCGGCACCAAAAATTTGACCACTTCCCACTGACCATTGATTGCAACAGATTTCGCAGCCTCCTTGCAGCACTGATCTCTCATTTTTTCGTCAGCGATTGTCGGCACCAAAAATTTGACCACTTCCAACCGACCATTTCTTGCAGCAGATTTCGCAGCCTCCTTGCAGCACTGATCTCTCAGTTTTTCATCAGCAATTGTCGGCACCAAAAATTTGACCACTTCTAACTGACCCTTCCATGCAGCAGATTCCGCAGCCTCCTTGCAGCACTGATCTCTCAGTGATTGGTCCGCAACTGTCTGCACCAGAAGTTTCACAATTTCCCACTGACTGTGATTCGCAGCAAGACGCCAACGCTTTACACACAGTCGATTCCTTCTGGAGCTGCTTTTGATTGATCTTAAGTGATTTCGAACTTCGGTTTCCAGCCCCTCTGCTACAGCTCGCTCAAAGCTAATTTTCTGACCCATTTGTATGTTGCTTGGAGTTTTTGGAAACCTTCTTGACTTTCTTGATCTCTGAAAGTTTGATAAAAAAAACTAATTAAAAAGGTCATAAAAATTATCATGTCTTCGCATGCCCTAAAGCGCATAAATTTTGTCTTTCTAAGAGTTTCAATTGGTTGGGGCTGGGAATTACATAACAAATTTTTTCTTTACCTCGAGAAAAACTAAACACAACCATTAAGTTCTTTTGTGGCGCACTTTCCCGCCGTGAATATATGGCAAATGAGAAGTGCAGTACGAATATTCTGCCCACATGTACTTAAATTCTGGGAATTTCTAGCTGTGGATGGGATCAGCTGTGGATGGGATCAGCTGTGGATGGGATCAGCTGTGGATGGGATCAGCTGTGGATGGGATCAGCTGTGGATGGGATCTGCTGTGGATGGGATCCGCTGTGGACCCCTGAGGGAGCTTGGCAACCAAATTAACACTGAGGCTGGATGCATGAGACCAGAGACGAAAACGGGCATGAAAATTTACTCAATTAGAAGGACATGCCGATCCACATAAATTCCACCAATATACGAGTATTTATTGACCCTCCCCCAGGTTGAGCTTGTCTTGCATGGCAACCAATTCAACTGACACTGATTCGTGTACACCTAGCAGGCTGCAATCCCTGAATTCCATTGTCAAAATCTATCACAAATAGTTGAGTTACTGACAAACTCCCCGCCTGGAGAGGGTGGGAAGTCACCAATATTATCAGAGCTTGTGATTCGCAGTGACTCACGGCTCCCCAGCAGCTCACGGGCAGCGGCACGAAGCCGGCAGTCGCCTCACGGTTAATGGAAGAAGCAGGTGATGCGGTCCGCTGAAAATGATGTTGAAAACAGGGAGTGAAATTTGAAGTGGATAAGTTGTGCAGTGGATCAAGTGGATATTTGATCAACACAACTTGGATTTAATGGATTATAAAACGACAATAAAGTACTTTTATTCATAATTGACTCAACTGATTGAAATAAAAATATCGAAGATTAGCTGGAGGTGGGATCAATACAGAGCCCCATCCTATGCCCATTCCAGCTAACCCACAATTTATCGATTCCGTCGCTGGAGTTGTTGATGTGAGAGGAGGGCCCGGGACAAGACAAAGCTGGGATAAAATCTGAGCAAAGTGACTCACCAGCTCACCAGCAGCTCACGGGGGGCGGCACTGAGTTTTTAATCGTCTAGCAGATGCTCGGAGAAGCTTTCAGAAGTGCTCAAGCTGTCAGGAGTGCTCAAGCTGTCAGAAGTGCTCAAGCTGTCAGGAGTGCTCAAGCTGTCAGAAGTGCTCAAGCTGTCAGGAGTGCTCAAGCTGTCAGGAGTGCTCAAGCTGTCAGAAGTGCTCAAGCTGTCAGGAGTGCTCAAGCTGTCAGGAGTGCTCAAGCTGTCAGGAGTGCTCAAGCTGTCAGGAGTGCTCAAGCTGTCAGTGCTCAAAGAAGTTACGTTTGGCTTTTCTAAGAATTTGCAGCTCAGCCATGAGTTTTTAGAGCCAGTTGTGGGTGGGGCATTTTGAAGCCTTGGTCCTGCTGAGTACAGTTGCCCGAAGCAACCAGACAACATTTCAAACTAAGATATGCACTCTCTAACAGAGTACTCGAGAAGAGCTCAGCAGAGAAGATGCATCTGTACTCAGAGATGAAGCACTCCCCCTTCCTCCGGTGGGGTGATATGAGAATGAGCATAAGAATGAGCACACCGCCTCCCGTACTTCAACCTCAGGTGAAAATTTCTCCGGTGAAAATAAGCAGAATTGAAGAAGTTGGAAATGCGGACAGCATAGCAACTCATAGCTTGAGCTGATTGTGCCAAGGTGGGCAGAGGTTGAGCGCCTTTGTTTGCGTCTCCGTCTCCCTCTGTCTCTCAGCAGCAACAATGTACACTGTCAAGATGGAGCGATCACAATGCAAGGAATCCACCGGCTGCACAGCATTGTCGATGGAAAGAATCAGGCCTGGCCCTGCCTCCTCATTTATTGTAGCAGTTAGCAGACCTTCTTACAGGTATTATCTAAGCAAGAACATGATCAGCCGTGTGGAACAAAGCAACAGCTTTATGGTCCTGTTAATCTTCTCATTAAACTGGATTCCAGGATGCTGAGGGACTCAACCACAAACTGTCTTTATGGCTTGCAGATTTTAGTAGTAAATAATAAGTAGAATTTCAAAGCCATTATCATGAGATATTGAGCAGGCGTCTATTTTGTTAATCCAGGTGCTTTGGAATCAACTGAATAAATCAGGGTGATGACCTACCAAACAACTAATATTAATCAAGCATATGTTACAGTTCTCCCAGACAGTCTGACACTTCGCAGGCAAAGCACCACTCGATTCGATTCGCTAAGAATAATATTTACCTCGGTCTTGTTGCTTACTGTTCAATATCGGAGTAAGTGGCTTGTGCTCCGATATAATTTGAAACCATGGCAACCCTTCCAGGAACAAGCGACACCTGTGTGTGGACCAGACAATCGCAAGCAACTCAGGCTCAATCATGGCGTAGGTATTGATTTTGGACTCGGTAGGAAGGATAGAACGAAGGAATCACTCGAGCAGAGAGGAAGAGCTTCCCAACCTGGAAAAAAGAGACAGGAACGAGAAAAAAGACAAGAAGCCGCAGAAACTAGAGACCAGAGGTCAGCGACTGGGTCGCAGAGCGCCCACCTGAAAAATTAGAAATAATTAAAAAATCATTACTGAATTCCTTTGTGCTGCATTCGCATAACGAATTGGGTCAAAAATGACAAGTTTGTTCGTGCAAGTTGTAAAACCTGCGAAATTAAATATTTGTATGTTTTTGAGATGAATATTGGCTTGACTGCATATCTCGAAAGCTGCTTTTTACATTCTTCCGTCCGATTCTTGATGATCTTCTTTGCCCTGCTGTCAAAGCACAGAGAACTGCATCTGCACTTTTATTCAACTGAGTGTCATTCACAAACTGGTTCACTGTGATCATCTGGCTCACCAAAGCCTCAGGTAAATCCTACCAATTGTAGTTAGCATTGTATCCCAGAAAAAGGACTCAGGACAAACAGAAAACATTCAACTGATGGATCACATTCAACTAATAGGCAATAGAGAAGCAGTGGGGCCTAGTTTCCATGGTTACCCGACCGAAACAAAATCTAATAGGCTTTTGATAAAGTACTTTTTATTCGAATTTCAAGCCGCTAGGAAGTGGAGCTTCCAGTTCGTCATTTTTATAGAAAAAAGACTCACTCAGTAGAGCTTTGAAGGTTGTGAGCACAGAAGCCAGAGCACATGAGACGATACGCAATTTTCTCGTGACCATAACTTTAACATTTACCAGTATATCTAAGCTTTGACGAGGGAAATGGGAGAGAGGACGAGGGAGATGGGAGAGAAGACGAGGGAGATGGGAGAGAGGACGAGGGAGATGGGAGAGAAGACGAGGGAGATGGGAGAGAGGACGAGGGAGATGGGAGAGAGAACGAGGGAGATAGGAGAGAGGACGAGGGAGATGGGAGAGAGGACGAGGGAAATAGGAGAGAAAACGAGGGAGATGGGAGAGGACGAGGGAGATGGGAGAGTGGACGAGGGAGATGGGAGAGAGGACGAGGGAGATAGGAGAGAGGACGAGGGAGATGGGAGAGAGGACGAGGGAAATGGGAGAGAAGACGATGGAGATGGGAGAGAAGACGAGGGAGATGGGAGAGAGGACGAGGGAGATGGGAGAGAGGACGAGGGAGATGGGAGAGAGGACGAGCAAGATGGGAGAGAGGACGAGGGAGATGGGAGAGAGGACGAGCAAGATGGGAGAGAGGACGAGCAAGATGGGAAAGAGGACGAGGGAGATGGGAGAGAAGACGAGGGAGATGGTAGAGAGGACGAGGGAGATGGGAGAGTGGACGAGGGAGAAGGGAGAGAGGACGAGGGAGACGGGAGAGAGGACGAGGGAGATGGTAGAGAGGACGAAGAAGATGGGAGAGAAGACGAGGGAAATGGGAGAGAAAACGAAGGAGATGGGAGAGGACGAGGGAGATGGGAGAGAGGACGAGGGAGATGGGAGAGAGGACGAGGGAGATGGGAGAGAGGACGAAGAAGATGGGAGAGAGGACGAGGGAGATGGGAGAGAGGACGATGGAGATGGGAGAGAAGACGAGCAAGATGGGAGAGAGGACGAGGGAGATGGGAGAGAAGACGAGGGAAATGGGAGAGAAGACGAGGGAAATGGGAGAGAGGACGATGGAGATGGGAGAGAAGACGAGGGAGATGGGAGAGAAGACGAGGGAGATGGGAGAGAGGACGAGGGAGATGGGAGAGAGGACGAGGGAAATGGGAGAGAAGACGAGAATACCCACACTGCACTGACCCACACTGCACTGACTCACACTGCACTGACCCACACCGCACTGACTCACACTGCACTGACTCACACTGCACTGACCCACACTGCACTGACCCACACTGCACTGACCCACACTGCACTGACCCACACTGCACTGACCCACACTGCACTGACCCACACTGCACTGACCCACACTGCACTGACCCACACTGCACTGACCTACACTGCACTGACCCACACTGCACTGACCCACACTGCACTGACCCACACTGCACTGACCTACACTGCACTGACCCACACTGCACTGACCTTCGTATTTAATTGAAGTACAATGTGGACCATTGTTTATGGTAAGCGTATAATAATCATGATCAGTAATGAAAGCAGCATTTTTCGCTCAAAAGACAACAAAAGTAGATAAAATATTGATCAAGATAATATATTTAATGGTTTATAAGTAACGAATTCGCAGCATCTGACATCACTCATTTACAATGGTGCAGTCGTCAATGTCGGACACAAAATAGAATTCAGAGAGCAGAGCTGATTCAGAGCATTCGTCAAGCTCACAGGTTCGTTCAAGTTTAAAGCAACATATTTTGCAGGATATGTTTTATTATGCCCATGATATAAAATGAGACTAACGCTAAATTTGGCTTTCATAGCACAACACATTGCTCAGAGTAAGACTGCTACTCAGCCTCAGCCAACTCACTCTACTCTGATCGGACGTCAGTGCAGTATATTTGTTAATCATTTAAAATAGGCCGAAAAAGTTCAGAAAAGCAAGAAAAAAGCAGCAAAAGTGCAAGTAAAATATATTCATCGAGCACAAATAACATTCCTGTGCAAAGTGCATTTTACGATAGGTAAAAATTAATGAAGTAACGTGTTAAATATATAGCAGTTCTCTATTGAGTAGAACTGAACATGCTAAGAACATGAATCACATTCGGTAACTTTTGCTATTTTCCGTCACTTTCGGAGTAGTTTGCTATTAGTTCACTTACGTTCTCTTCCAAGAAATTTCTGAAACCTCCCCTAGCTCAGACAGGTGAGACAAGCCTTGCTGCTGCTGTTGCTGCTAAGGGCTGTCATGCCTTAGCTGACCGGCTAATGTAGAAAAAGTTAAGGCACTGCGGATAAAATTACAGACTGTGAAAATGTTGAAGAGCAACGAATAAACAGTGTTTCTGAGCCATTTCAATAAAAATAATTTTACTGGAGACTTCAGTTACCAATGTAAAGAAATGAGAAAGTTTTGCATGTGCTTTACGAGAATCAAAAGCGGCCAGATCAGCCTGGTCATCAGCAGCCGCTTCAGCGACGAGCTGAATTCAACACCCTGCGGTCTTCTGCATCACAAAATAGTTACATAATAGTTTCAGATTCACGAGCACCAAAGACTGCCGCGGCTTCTCTGTCTCCATGGCAAGTGGCAACGCATCAATGTCTCTTTCACGGCTCCTCCCACGACTTCGCAAACCGCTGCAGCTTTGCGCGGACCCAGCCGTCTCTCTGTTGCTCCACCGTCTCCATGGCAACAAGCCGACCGAAGTCAGCTCTGACTGGATGCAGCCGCGATCTCACCCACAGCCTCCGCTCCTCATCCTCCAAACTCGAGTGACCGACGCTGCAGCTGCGAGTGGAAATTCGCCACCGCTTCTCCCTGACCCAGCGGATCTTCTCCTCGTCCTGCGTCTCCATGGCGACGCGTATCTCGTCACTGACGGTCTTCATCTGTCGCAGGCTGAACTCCACGTGCTCAACTTGGTCGCTGTAGTGAGCCAGAGTGAGCAGCTCCTCCAAGTCCGGGTCCTGTGCGAAGTCGATTGCTGTGCGATTGCGGAGCAGCTCAGCCTGGAGACTCCAGCTCAGGCAGCGGAAGTTCACGTACAGGTGCGAGGAGCGAGGCTGTGACAGTCTGGCTGTGAGCAGAGTCTGCGTGAACTCGGGAAGGAATGGGAATCGAGGCGGAGTGTCTGCTGGGAGGCAGAACCTCCACGCCCAGTCCGAGTCTGAAGGCAGCCGATAATCTCTGATATCGTCAGGCCTCATTCCACTCTGAACTCTGTGACTCTGGAGCTCCATCGCGAGTCTCTCAGCCTCTTCGGAGTCTCCGAACTTCAAATGCGCCATGGCGGTCATGCACAGGGCGGCGCACTTGCACCACCGCAGCTGATGCAAGAGACTGAGCTGCCTCATCAGGGTGTCTCTGTCTGCAGACTCTGACTGCAGCTCAAGAACACAATGGTGCACCACACTGTACACGTCTGCTGGCATCTCAAAACTGCTATAATCAGATTCTTGCCTAATCTGAGTGACAGCAAGCGGCGCTGTCAGTGGCAGCAGGGTGAACGGGTGAAAGTAGAAGTTCTCTGACTGCAGAGGTCTCACGAGTCTCCTCATCTGCTCTACCACTCCGCCGATGTCGCTTCTCAGCTCTCTCAGTCGGTCTCGAACCATCGCCTTCGTGTTGTCGAAGTCGCCGCCGATTCCAGCGTTCTTGAAGTAGAGCGGAGCGCCGGGCATGAAGAAGTGCGGCATGCACTCATCGGGTGAGCTACTTGAGTCGATGAACCTCAGCATCATGTCGAGAGACTCCTTCAGCAGTGAGATCAGATTCTGAGACTGCCAAGCTTCAGCATGTGGGTCTGTGCCATGCTTCTCCAGCATGAAGAAGAGCAGAGTCTTCGCATGGTAGGTCTTGAGTCCAGGTGTGTCCAGAGTGAGTGGCAAATGTCTCTTGAAGATGAACTTGATGATTGAGAACAGCTGTCCATGGACTGTGCTCAGCTGTCTCATGGCCTGTTTCTCTTGGAAGCTGAAGCTCACTCTGAGCTCATTGGTCTCATTCGGTCTGGTCGCCCTCACCAGGTGAACAGAAGTGTTGCTGTGTCCAATCAGCTGTTTGACTCTGTCCTCACAGAAGACACTGCAGCACCGGATCGCATGGCACGTGTCCTGAGCAGGCCGCACACCGCATGCCTTGGCTGAGACGGCAGGTTGGCTGCCTGCATTGAGTGGTGACCAGTGGAGCAGATTTATGCAAAAATTTATCGATAAGAAATAGGCAGTTATGTTTAATATCAAGAAATTATAATTATTTCGCTCATGATATATTATAGTTCAAAACTATTATTTAGTCCAAACCAGCTCAAAATAGCTCAAAACCATCGCTCAAACTGTACATCATAAGGTAGTGGAAAACAATTTGCACTGAAATGTGAACCAGCGGGAAATAATTATAAAAAGGATAAATTTAACAATGAAATACTAATACACGCTCGTAAAAAGATGAAAAAAATACTTAAAAAAAAAGAATAGCAGGTGTGACTCACCCGACCCCACTGCCACCTGAGCGTGACCCTCCATGACCCGCAGCTTCGTGGCAGCTCTACAGTCTTTATAAGGATTCTTCGTTCCATCGCAACCGCCCTCCAGATGCAGCTCTTGCCCTTGAACCAGCACAGTCCAGTCAATGTCTGAGTCAGCCGCTGTCCTGCCGTTCACTTGCACCAGACTGTTGGCCCAGCCCTCTGCGTAGCTGCCTGTCATCTGCATCTGCGAGTTCTGAGTGAGGACTCGAGCGACTCCTTGCAGCCAGTCAGCCATTCTCTGCTGACACTTTGCTCTCTCCTGAGTGAATCCCGCCTCGCTGAGCAGTCGGTGCAGTTCCTCACTGAGCTGCCAGTCCGGCTGTGGGTAGTCTCTGAGCCTGGAATGATGGGGAATTCAGTCACCTGATGGGTTGTACACCTGCACAGACTGGCATCTCAAGCTGATCAGCTGAGAGTCCAGCTGCTGCTGCATTCAGACTGGCATCTCAAGCTGATCAGCTGAGAGTCCAGCTGCTGCTGCATTCAGACTGGCATCTCAAGCTGATCAGCTGAGAGTCCAGCTGCTGCTGCATTCAGACTGGCATCTCAAGCTGATCAGCAGAGGGGAATTTCCAATCAGAATGAGAAACTCACTCAGCGAGACCCGAGTCGGTGCGGAGTCCAGCTGCCTTTTTCTTTTTTCTGCTGCTGGAAAAGGGCGCAGGTTTAGATTAGTTTTACCCCAAACGGTCTGCACGAGTACAGCAAGGGCAAAAAGCGGGTTAAAATATTTTAGAATATAAAAACGGACTTACTTCGAAGTTCTGTTCTCCAGCAGCCGCAGCACCTGCTGATGTCCCAGCTGCTCCGCCACCTGCGCGCACGTCTGGCCCCGACTGTCCCGATGACTCGCATCCGCTCCTCTGTCCATCAGAGTCTTGGCTGCTCGCGCGTGACCCGCCTCACAAGCTCGCGACAGAGCTGTCCGACCCTGACTGTCTTCAGCTCGCACTGACGCACCGAGATCCACCAGCCTCTCGATGAGCTCGTGATGACCTGCATCAGCTGCCAGCATGAGAGCAGTGGCTCCTGTGCTGTCGGGCACAGCGACATATTCTCTGCTGAAACGCTTGTCATGGAGGAGTGTGAGAGCCAGTGCGACATGGCCATGGGAGATGGAGACACAGAGCAGCTGTGTGATCTGAGCTGGCTGCATTCGAGACAGAGTCTGGCTGAGAACATCGTTCCTGCCCTCAATGGCCATCGAGGCGGTAAAGCTGAGGACTTGGATGGACTGGAAGAGCCACTCGGGCTGAAGTACAAGTTCCTTGACGACATTTTCACGGAGTTGAGAGCAAGCCACGACTGCACAGACATAACGAAAATCTTGGTCAGCATCTGTCGCCAACAAAAATTTGACCACTTCCAACTGACCATATCTTGCAGCAGATTTCACAACCTCCTTGCAGCACTTATCTCTCAGTGTTTGGTCAGTAATTGTCGGTAGCAACAATTCGACCACTCCCCACTGATGATTGATTGCAGCATATTCCGCAGCCTCCTTGCAGAACTGATCTCTCAGTGTTTGGTCAGCAATTGTCGGCACCAAAAATTTGACCACTTCCAACTGACCTCTGCTTAAAGCAGATTCCGCAGCCTTCTTGCAGCACTGATCTCTCAGTTTTTGGCCAGCAATTGTCGGCACCAAAAATTGGACCACTTCCAACTGACCATTTCTTGCAGCAGATTCCGCAGCCTCCTTGCAGCACTGATCTCTCAGTGGTTGTTCAGCAATTGTCGGCACCAAAAATTGGACCACTTCCAACTGACCATTTCTTGCAGCAGATTCCGCAGCCTCCTTGCAGCACTGATCTCTCAGTGGTTGGTCAGCAATTGTCGGCACCAAAAATTGGACCACTTCCAACTGACCATTTCTTGCAGCATATTCCGCAGCCTCCTTGCAGCACTGATCTCTCAGTGGTTGGTCAGCAACTATCTGCACCAGAAGCTTCACAATTTCCCAGTGATGGTGATTCGCAGCAAGACGCCAATTCAGTTCGCACAGTCCATCTCTTCTCCAGCTGTTTTTGATTGAATTTAAGTGATTTCGAACTTCGGTTTTCAGCCCCTGTGCTACAGCTCGCTCAAAGCTGATTTTCTGTCCCATCTGTCTATTCCTCCATCTGTCGATCCATCCATCTGTCAATGCATTTATCCAATCAAGGATTATCCGGAAATGGTATCTAGTAAGGATGCAGAACTGATCTCTCAGTTTTTGGCCAGCAATTGTCGGCACCAAAAATTGGACCACTTCCAACTGACCATTTCTTGCAGCAGATTCCGCAGCCTCCTTGCAGCACTGATCTCTCAGTGTTTGGTCAGCAATTGTCGGCACCAAAAATTTGACCACTTCCCACTGATGATTGATAGCAGCAGATTCCGCAGCCTCCTTGCAGCACTGATCTTTCAGTGTTTGGTCAGCAATTGTCGGCACCAAAAATTTGACCACTCCCCACTGATGATTGATTGCAGCAGATTCCGCAGCCTCCTTGCAGCACTTATCTCTCAGTGTTTGGTCAGCAATTGTCGGCACCAAAAATTTGACCACTACCAACTGACCATTTCTTGCAGCAGATTCCGCAGCCTCCTTGCAGCACTGATATTTCAGTGTTTGGTCAGCAATTGTCGGCACCAAAAATTTGACCACTTCCCACTGATGATTGATAGCAGCAGATTCCGCAGCCTCCTTGCAGCACTGATCTTTCAGTGTTTGGTCAGCAATTGTCGGCACCAAAAATTTGACCACTCCCCACTGATGATTGATTGCAGCAGATTCCGCAGCCTCCTTGCAGCACTGATCTCTCAGTGTTTGGTCAGCAATTGTCGGCACCAAAAATTTGACCACTTCCCACTGGCCATTGATTGCAGCAGATTTCGCAACCTCCTTGCAGCACTGATCTCTCAGTGTTTGGTCAGCAATTGTCGGCACCAAAAATTTGACCACTTCCCACTGGCCATTGATTGCAGCAGATTCCGCAGCCTCCTTGCAGCACTGATCTCTCAGTGTTTGGTCAGCAATTGTCGGCACCAAAAATTTGACCACTTCCGACTGGCCATTGATTGCAGCAGATTCCGCAACCTCCTTGCAGCACTGATCTCTCAGTGTTTGGTCAGTAATTGTCGGTAGCAACAATTCGACCACTCCCCACTGATGATTGATTGCAGCATATTCCGCAGCCTCCTTGCAGCACTGATCTCTCAGTGTTTGATCAGCAATTGTCGGCACC
Organism: Macrostomum hystrix; assembly: GCA_950097015.1. Taxonomy (NCBI): domain Eukaryota; kingdom Metazoa; phylum Platyhelminthes; family Macrostomidae; genus Macrostomum; species Macrostomum hystrix. The sequence goes on from CATNEN010000001.1 coordinate 11,416,430, forward strand.
AAAAATTTGACCACTTCCAACTGACCATTTCTTGCAGCAGGTCTCGCAGCCTCCTTGCAGCACTGATCTTTCAGTGTTTGGTCAGCAATTGTCGGCACCAAAAATTTGACCACTTCCAACTGACCATTTCTTGCAGCAGATTCCGCAGCCTCCTTGCAGCACTGATCTTTCAGTGTTTGGTCAGCAATTGTCGGCACCAAAAATCTGACCACTTCCAACTGACCATTTCTTGCAGCAGGTCTCGCAGCCTCCTTGCAGCACTGATCTTTCAGTGTTTGGTCAGCAATTGTCGGCACCAAAAATTTGACCACTTCCAACTGACCATTTCTTGCAGCAGATTCCGCAGCCTCCTTGCAGCACTGATCTTTCAGTGTTTGGTCAGCAATTGTCGGCACTAAAAATTTCACCACTTCCCACTGACCATTTCTTGCAGCAGGTCTCGCAGCCTCCTTGCAGCACTGATCTCTCAGTGTTTGGTCAGCAATTGTCGGCACCAAAAATTTGACCACTTCCAACTGACCATTTCTTGCAGCAGATTCCGCAGCCTCCTTGCAGCACTGATCTTTCAGTGCTTGGTCAGCAATTGTCGGCACCAAAAATTCGACCACTCCCCACTGATGATTGATTGCAGCATATTCCGCAGCCTGCTTGCAGCACTGATCTTTCAGTGTTTGGTCAGCAATTGTCGGCACCAAAAATTTGACCACTTCCCACTGATGATTGATAGCAGCAGATTCCGCAGCCTCCTTGCAGCACTGATCTTTCAGTGTTTGGTCAGCAATTGTCGGCACCAAAAATTTGACCACTTCCCACTGGCCATTGATTGCAGCAGATTCCGCAGCCTCCTTGCAGCACTGATCTCTCAGTGTTTGGTCAGTAATTGTCGGTAGCAAAAATTCGACCACTCCCCACTGATGATTGATTGCAGCAGATTCCGCAGCCTCCTTGCAGCACTGATCTTTTAGTGTTTGGTCAGCAATTGTCGGCACCAAAAATTTCACCACTTCCCACTTGCCATTGATTGCAGCAGGTCTCGCAGCCTCCTTGCAGCACTGGTCTTTCAGTGTTTGGTCAGCAATTGTCGGCACCAAAAATTTGACCACTTCCCACTGACCATTTCTTGCAGCAGGTCTCGCAGCCTCCTTGCAGCACTGATCTTTCAGTGTTTGGTCAGCAATTGTCGGCACCAAAAATTTGACCACTTCCCACTGACCATTTCTTGCAGCAGGTCTCGCAGCCTCCTTGCAGCACTGATCTTTCAGTGTTTGGTCAGCAATTGTCGGCACCAAAAATTTGACCACTTCCAACTGACCATTTCTTGCAGCAGGTCTCGCAGCCTCCTTGCAGCACTGATCTTTCAGTGTTTGGTCAGCAATTGTCGGCACCAAAAATTTGACCACTTCCCACTGACCATTTCTTGCAGCAGGTCTCGCAGCCTCCTTGCAGCACTGATCTTTCAGTGTTTGGTCAGCAATTGTCGGCACCAAAAATTTGACCACTTCCAACTGACCATTTCTTGCAGCAGATTCCGCAGCCTCCTTGCAGCACTGATCTCTCAGTGTTTGGTCAGCAATTGTCGGCACCAAAAATTTGACCACTTCCCACTGACCATTTCTTGCAGCAGGTCTCGCAGCCTCCTTGCAGCACTGATCTTTCAGTGTTTGGTCAGCAATTGTCGGCACCAAAAATTTGACCACTTCCAACTGACCATTTCTTGCAGCAGATTCCGCAGCCTCCTTGCAGCACTGATCTCTCAGTGGTTGGTCAGCAATTGTCGGCACCAAAAATTGGACCAGTTCCAACTGACCATTTCTTGCAGCAGATTCCGCAGCCTCCTTGCAGCACTGATCTCTCAGTGGTTGGTCAGCAACTGTCTGCACCAGAAGCTTCACAATTTCCCAGTGACGGTGATACGCAGCAAGAAGCCAATTCAGTTCGCACAGTCTATCTCTTCTCCAGCTGCTTTTGATTGAATTTAAGTGATTTCGAACTTCGGTTTTCAGCCCCTGTGCTACAGCTCGCTCAAAGCTGATTTTCTGTCCCATCTGTCTATTCCTCCATCTGTCGATCCATCCATCTGTCAATGCATTTATCCAATCAAGGATTATCCGGAAATGGTATCTAGTAAGGATGGATTCAAGGATAAATTTAAGCAACAAAACAAAAAATCCTGTCAGTTCCATTTGTATGATGCCTTTTAGGAAATTTAAGTGATTTAAGTGAAGTTCGGTTTCCTGCTGGTGCAGCCCCTGTGCTACAGCTCGCTGATTTTCTGTCCCTTTTGTATGCTGCTTGGAGTTTTTAGAAACCTTCTTGACTTTCTTGATCTCTGAAAGTTTGATAAAATACTAATTGAAAAGGTCATAAAAATTATCATTCATTATTATTAGAGTTTGAAATTGTTGGGCTGGGAATTACATAACTAATATTTTTGATGGGATTTCTAGCTGTGGATGGGATCAGCTGTGAATGGGATCAGCTGTGGATGGGATCAGCTGTGGATGGGATCAGCTGTGGATGGGATCAGCTGTGGATGGGATCAGCTGTGGATGGGATCATCTGTGGATGGGATCAGCTGTGGATGGGATCAGCTGTGGATGGGATCAGCTGTGGATGGGATCAGCTGTGGATGGGATCAGCTGTGGATGGGATCAGCTGTGGATGGGATCAGCTGGGGATGGGATCAGCTGTGGATGGGATCAGCTGTGGATGGGATCGGCTGTGGATGGGATCAGCTGTGGATGGGATCAGCTGTGGACCCCTGAGGGAGCTTGGCAACCAAATTAACACTTAGGCTGCATGCATGAGACCAGAGACGAAAACGGGCATGGAAATTTACTCAATTAGAAGGACATGCCGATCCACATAAATTCCACCAATATGCGAGTATTAATTGACCCTCCCCCAGTTAGAGCTTGTCTTGCATGGCAACCAATTCAACTGACACTGATTCGTGTGCACCTAGCGGGGCTGCAATCCCTGAATTCCATTGTCAAAAACTATCAGAAATAGTTGAGTTACTGACAAACTCCCCTCCTGGAGAGGGTGAGAAGTCACCAATATTATCAGAGCTTGTGATTCGCAGTGACTCACGGCTCCCCAGCAGCTCACGGGCAGCGGCACGAAGCCCGCAGTCGCCTCACGGTTAATGGAAGAAGCAGGTGATGCGGTCGGCTGAAAATGATGTTGAAAACAGGGAATGGAATTTGAAGGGGATAAGTTGTGAAGTGGATCAAGTGGATATTGAATCAACACAACATGGATTTAATGGATTATAAAATGACAATAAAGTACTTTTATTCATAATTGACTCAACTGATTGAAATTAAAATATCGAAGATTAGCTGGAGGTGGGATCAATACAGAGCTTTCAGAAGCTTTCAGAAGTGCTCAAGCTTTCAGAAGTGCTCAAGCTTTCAGAAGTGCTCAAGCTTTCAGAAGTGCTCAAGCTGTCAGAAGTGCTCAAGCTGTCAGGAGTGCTTAAGCTGTCAGAAGTGCTCAAGCTGTCAGAAGTGCTCAAGCTGTCAGGAGTGCTCAAGCTGTCAGGAGTGCTCAAGCTGTCAGGAGTGCTCAAGCTGTCAGTGCTTAAAGAAGTTACGTTTGGCTTTTCTAAGAATTTGCAGCTCAGCCATGAGTTTTTAGAGCCAGTTGTGGGTGGGGCATTTTGAAGCCTTGGTCCTGCTGAGTACAGTTGCCCGAAGCAACCAGACAACATTTCAAACTAAGATATGCACTCTCTAACAGAGTACTCGAGAAGAGCTCAGCAGAGAAGATGCATCTGTACTCAGAGATGAAGCACTCCCCCTTCCTCCGGTGGGGTGATCTGAGAATGAGCATAAGAATGAGCACACCGCCTCCCGTACTTCAACCTCAGGTGAAAATTTCTCCGGTGAAAATAAGCAGAATTGAAGAAGTTGGAAATGCGGACAGCATAGCAACTCATAGCTTGAGCTGATTGTGCCAGGGTGGGCAGAGGTTGAGCGCCTTTGTTTGCGTCTCCGTCTCCCTCTGTCTCTCAGCAGCAACAATGTACACTGTCAAGATGGAGCGATCACAATGCAAGGAATCCACCGGCTGCACAGCATTGTCGATGGAAAGAATCAGGCCTGGCCCTGCCTCCTCATTTATTGTAGCAGTTAGCAGACCTTCTTACAGGTATTATCTAAGCAAGAACATGATCAGCCGTGTGGAACAAAGCAACAGCTTTATGGTCCTGTTAATCTTCTCATCAAACTGGATTCCAGGATGCTGAGGGACTCAACCACAAACTGTCTTTATGGCTTGCAGATTTTCCTAGTAAATAATAAGTAGAATTTCAAAGCCATTATCATGAGATATTGAGCAGGCGTCTATTTTGTTAATCCAGGTGCTTTGGAATCAACTGAATAAATCAGGGTGATGAGCTGCCAAACAACTAATATTAATCAAGCATATGTTACAGTTCTCCCAGATAGTCTGACACTTCGCAGGCAAAGCACCACTCGATTCGATTCGCTAAGAATAATATTTACCTCGGTCTTGTTGCTTACTGTTCAATATCGGAGTGAGTGGCTTGTGCTCCGATATAATTTGAAACCATGGCAACCCTTCCAGGAACAAGCGACACCTGTGTGTGGACCAGACAATCGCAAGCAACTCAGGCTCAATCATGGCGTAGGTATTGATTTTGGACTCGGTAGGAAGGATAGAACGAAGGAATCACTCGAGCAGAGAGGAAGAGCTTCCCAACCTGGAAAAAAGAGACAGGAACGAGAAAAAAGACAATAAGCTGCAGAAACTAGAGACCAGAGGTCAGCGACTGGGTCGCAGAGCACCCACCTGAAAAATTAGAAATAATTAAAAAATCATTACTGAATTCCATTGTGCTGCATTCGTATAACGAATTGGGTCAAAAATGACAAGTTTGTTCGTGCAAGTTGTAAAACCTGCGAAATTAAATATTTGTATGTTTTTGAGATGAATATTGGCTTGACTGCATATCTCGAAAGCAGCCTTTTACATTCTTCCGTCCGATTCTTGATGATCTTCTTTGCCCTGCTGTCAAAGCACAGAGAACTGCATCTGCACTTTTATTCAAGTGAGTGTCATTCACAAACTGGTTCACTGTGATCATCTGGCTCACCAAAGCCTCAGGTAACTCCTACAGTTATATACTTGTAGTTAGCATTGTATCCCAGAAAAAGGACTCAGGACAAACAGAAAACATGAAACTGATGGATCACATTCAACTGATAGGCAATAGAGAAAGTGGGGCCTAGTTTCCATGGTTACCCGACCAAAACAAAATCTAATAGGTTTTTGATAAAGTACTTTTTATTCGAATTTCAAACCGCTAGGAAGTGGAGCTTCCAGTTCGTCATTTTTATAGAAAAAAGACTCACTCAGTAGAGCTTGGAAGATTGTGAGCACAGAAGCCAGAGCACATGAGACGATACGCAATTTTATCGTGAGCACAACTTTAACATTTACCAGTATATCTAAGCTTTGATCTTCCATTTTGCATTCCAATATGTTAGGAAACATAAGCCATGCAAAACCAACTCACACTCACTCAATGAGTCTAAATTAGAAGACAGAAAATAGGTGGAACAAACCAGTATTAATATCTGAGACTGGGTGCCAAATAGCAGCTTATAGCACAGCGAAATACTTGTAGAATGAAGAAAGTTTTATAACTTGCAATTTAACATCTATTTATATGCTGGACGCTTGCCTGGCCTGATAGTAATAATCAACTGATAAACTGCGGAACAATGACCAACAATCAACAGGATGGGTGACAGGTCGAGGGAGAATAAGATGGGAGAGAAAACGAGGGAGATGGGAGAGAAGACGAGGGAGATGGGAGAGAAGACGAGGGAGATGGGAGAGAAGACGAGGGAGATGGGAGAGAGGACGATGGAGATGGGAGAGAGGACGAGGGAAATGGGAGAGAAGACGAGGGAAATGGGAGAGAAGACGAGGGAAATGGGAGAGAAGACGAGGGAAATGGGAGAGAGGACGATGGAAATGGGAGAGAAGACGAGGGAAATGGGAGACAGGACGAGGGAAATGGGAGAGAAGACGAGGGAGACGGGAGAGAGGACGAGGGAGATGGTAGAGAGGACGAGGGAGATGGGAGAGAGGACGATGGAGATGGGAGAGAGGACGAGGTAGATGGGAGAGAGGACGAGGGAGATGGGAGAGAGGACGAAGAAGATGGGAGAGAGGACGAAGAAGATGGGAGAGAAGACGAGGGAAATGGGAGACAGGACGAGGGAAATGGGAGAGAAGACGAGGGAGACGGGAGAGAGGACGAGGGAGATGGTAGAGAGGACGAGGGAGATGGGAGAGAGGACGATGGAGATGGGAGAGAGGACGAGGTAGATGGGAGAGAGGACGAGGGAGATGGGAGAGAGGACGAAGAAGATGGGAGAGAGGACGAAGGAGATGGGAGAGAAGACGAGGGAAATGGGAGAGAAAACGAAGGAGATGGGAGAGGACGAGGGAGATGGGAGAGAGGACGAGGGAGATGGGAGAGAGGACGAGGGAGATGGGAGAGGGGACGAGTGGAGAGAAGAGATTTAAGAAATGCAGAGGTAAGAAAAGTAGGAGAGCTGCTAGAAAATCAATCAACAATTAAGCAGAGGTCATAAAATTCTATGCACAATGAGCCAAAACAAGGAATTACTTATATTATTACACAGCAATCACTGAACACAAACAGTTTCTTCATCAAAGTACAAGATAAAAAGCCACAAGGATAGTGAATTACATATTAAAAATGAGCAGTAATTAGAAATCTTATAGTTTGAAATATTGGAAAGACGAAATGATAAGCTGAACACAAGCACAACACGGCATGCACAGAGAGACGGCACAGTTTAGGTGACAACAAAATTAATGAAATTGAAATAAGTTTAAGCATTAACAAAACAGATAAAAAGCAGACAGATGAATTCGTCAATCCTGACTGCTGTTTGACTTTAGATTAGACAACAACAACATTATCTTCGTAGTCTTTGTCCTTGTCTTTATCATCTTCTGCGTCATTGTTGCTGTTGGTATTGCCTGTGTGTGCTGCTGCTGCTGCTGCTGCTTGGTCTCTGGCCGGTGTTAAAATCTGCAGCGGACGAGGTGACGGCGAAGGCGGTGGTGGCGGAGGCGGAGGCTGCGGAAGCACCACAGCAGGCTCAACAGCCGACTGTTGAGTCTCTTCAATCCTGATGGCATGCTGCGAGAGGACCAGAGCGCACACCTTCGGGCCGGTGTTGGTCAGAGAGCGCAGTTCAACAAGCAGCACCGGCTGGTTGATTGGCGAACGCTGCTTGGCCTCGGCAGAACCGCTGGGTGTCCAGGCGTGCAAAACTCTGGCTTCCTCCAGTCGCATTGTGAACTGCTCCAGCTGGGATTGCTGAGTAGCCAGCTGTTGGTCGGGTCCGGGTAGACCCGCTGGCCAAGCTAGGCCTTTCAATCTGGGATTGTCAGGCAGGAGCAAGTTCTGACTGGCGCACACAACACGGACTCGATAACTGCTGGGCTGCTGCTGCTGCTGCTGCTGCTGCTGCTGCTGCTGAGGTTGGCTGGCTGTAGAGCGAAGACTCGAAGCTCTCTGCTGCTGCTGTTGAAGATCCTGACACGACGGCGGCTGCTGCTGCTGCTGCTGCTGCTGCTGCGGCGGACAACTGCTAGGATTGTTAGCCACAGTGTGGCAGTGCAAAGCGCAGGCCAGTAGGCACCTCCTAGCAGAACTAAAGAATCGTCCCAGTGACCACTCGGGTCCCAAATAGCGAGTGTACAGCGGCGACCTGGTTGAGAATGACGTCAGCAGAGGCGACACGTAGGCCGGGTAGCCGACCGGGTCGTCGCAGGAAGAGTTAATCATATTGCGCAGTACGCTAGTCTGATTCTGAATCGAGCCACGTTCAGAGTTCTGATTGCGAAAGAAGATAAGCTCAATCTGCTGGCCAGCCCATAAGCCGCGGACACTCTCCGGGTTGAGTTTGATCAAGCTGAACCTCAGATTGGCCAATCGCATCTGGACAACGTGAAAGTCCATTTGACCATCCTCTGTTGTGTGCCTCAGTGCCATCAACTGTGGCCGATTTCTGAGCACAGCAGCTCGCCATTTCGGATCAGACTCGTGACAGATCACCCATTCAGTCTCGTAGGCTTCAATAGCCGAATACAAAGCCGCATTATCGTCGTACATCTCGCCGAGGTGATAATCCTGCAACAGTCTCAGTGTCATGTGTACAGCAGGTGATAGGACACGCCTGAGAATGCTAATATCTGACAGAACCCATTCGTCTGCTGGAGTGTCGATGCGAAAGTCGCCTTTGAATAAGGCATGAAATGTGAACAAAGACTCGGCCACATTGCTATTGTTACTCTGAGCTCGTCTGGCTAATAGAGACAGCGCCAGGCAGAATCTCCGAAGCTGTTCGGCTGATTCACTGTTGGCCGGAATGGGGTCATCTGAGCGTCTGGCACCACAGAAATTGATCCAGTCTTCGTAGTTTAGGAAAAATCTGTGACGCAAGGGGGGTTAGCAATGCACTGTAAGTCAATGCGCCTACAATTTATAGTACTAGTAAGTAGTGAGTTTCGCTTTCTCATTGCATTACCTGCGCGAGGACACACCGCCAAGATCCGGATCAAAGTCGCAGTCAACATTGCCGCTGAAAATGATGTCCATATCGACAAAGTTGACGGCTCCGACCCTGGCCAATGCGGGCTGAATGGCTTCGGAGGCCAGCCAGCGACGGAGACGCGACGATCTGGCCGCAAAGAACAGCACACACTTGATGTACAGTCGAATCATATGGCACCTTAGATCATAGCCACCCATGTTGAGCACTATGCTCAAAGAATTCTGGCTGCGCGAGTAGCTCTCTAATACATAGGGCTCGCCCATTCGGTACCAGGTGTACCAGCGACCAATGAAGGCCTGCCTGAGCGGCAGCAGGCCTGGCAGGTGTTTCATAGTGCAACAGGGACACTTTTCGCTCTCCTCTTCAAATGCCACTCGAATAGCTTCAACTTCGCGTTGCTGACAATAGGTGCCCTGCGATTGGATAATAGGCATCAAGGACACTGACATTGCTAGCGGCTTCTGCGATACTGACCAGGCTTCCACTGATCTAGCTTCGATACCACTGACCTAGCTTCGATTCCAATGACCTAGCTTCGATTCCACTGATTTAGCTTCGACTCCAATGACCTAGCTTCGATTCCACACCTAGCTTCGATTCCAATGACCTAGCTTTGGCTCCACTGGCCTAGTTTCGATTCCAATGACCTAGCTTCGATTCCACACCTAGCTTCGATTCCAATGACCTAGCTTTGGCTCCACTGGCCTAGTTTCGATTCCAATGACCTAGCTTCGATTCCACTGGTCTAGCTTCGATTCCACTAACCTAGCTTCGATTCCACTGGCCTAGTTTCGATTCCACTGACCTAGCTTCGATTCCACAAGGTGCAATCTTGACCTTGAGTCAATACATATTTCTATTACAAAGCAGCTCACTAAATAAATTACCTTGAATTCCAAGCCGCGCAGTTGAAACGTCACGACACCGTTGCCGATTTCCACAATGTGCACCAGAGCATTTAAATCATCCACTGGCGAGGTGAGAATGTAGAAGTCGCCTGGCAAAACCTGACCCCAACGGCCAAACGCAATGTCCCCAGCAAGGGAGCGTTGAAGCGACCTGGCGAGATGCTCATAGTACAGACAGTTCAGATTGTTGGCATCTGAGCCCGAGACCCGCTCTACCTGCAGGGTTGACAGATCAGCTAGTATTTATTGATTTGCTAACAGTGTGACATGCTTATAAACAGTGTGACATGCTAATAAACAGTGTGACATGCTCATAAACAGTGTGACATGCTTATAAACAGTGTGACATGCTTATAAACAGTGTGACATGCTAATAAACAGTGTGACATGCTTATAAACAGTGTGACATGCTTATAAACAGTGTGACATGCTTATAAACAGTGTGACATGCTTATAAACGGTGCTCATAAACAGTGTGACATGCTCATAAACAGTGTGACATGCTTATAAACAGTGTGACATGCTCATAAACAGTGTGACATGCTTATAAACAGTGTGACATGCTTATAAACAGTGTGACATGCTCATAAACAGTGTGACATGCTTATAAACAGTGTGACATGCTCATAAACAGTGTGACATGCTTATAAACAGTGTGACATGCTTATAAACAGTGGGACATGCTTATAAACAGTGTGACATGCTCATAAACAGTGTGACATGCTTATAAACATTGTGACATGCTCATAAACAGTGTGACATGCTTATAAACAGTGTGACATGCTTATAAACGGTGCTCATAAACAGTGTGACATGCTCATAAACAGTCTGACATGCTCATAAACAGTGTGACATGCTTATAAACAGTGTGACATGCTCATAAACAGTGTGACATGCTCATAAACAGTGTGACATGCTCATAAAAAGTGGGACATGCTCATAAACAGTGTGACATGCTCATAAACAGTGTGACATGCTCATAAACAGTGTGACATGCTTATAAACAGTGTGACATGCTCATAAACAGTCTGACATGCTCATAAACAGTGTGACATGCTTATAAACAGTGTGACATGCTTATAAACAGTCTGACATGCTCATAAACAGTCTGACATGCTCATAAACAGTCTGACATGCTCATAAACAGTCTGACATGCTCATAAACAGTCTGACATGCTCATAAACAGTGTGAAATGCTTATAAACGGTGCTCATAAACAGTGTGACATGCTCATAAACAGTGTGACATGCTCATAAACAGTGTGACATGCTCATAAACAGTGTGACATGCTTATAAACAGTGTGACATGCTCATAAACAGTGGGACATGCTTATAAACAGTGGGACATGCTCATAAACAGTGTGACATGCTCATAAACAGTGGGACATGCTCATAAACAGTGTGACATGCTCATAAACAGTGTGACATGCTCATAAACAGTGTGACATGCTCATAAACCCAATCTCAAGCAATACAAACCTGTGCAATCATTCCAGTTGTGGAAGCGTCGGCTCTCTTCGTATTGTAATTCTTCTCCCAGAATTTCACAGGTCTCACGTAGGAAGTGAGAAAAATGGCGCTACCGAAGAATGGCTGCAGCGGTGTGCTAAAGGCTGTTGAGATGATAATCTGGATTAACATAAACACTGAATGCGGAATCCAGAACGCCTGAGCCAGTACATGAAACGGATCGCCCCAAGACACCTGCCAGGGTGCCAGGTAGACATAGACAAAATTCACTCGCTGACTGAATTCAACACCTTTGGCATAAAGGAAGGAAACTAGCAGGTAGTCAACCAGGTAGGTTTCAGAATAACCAGCATAGTCGTAGTTGAATAGTAGATAAGTGAATGCGTGGACCAGGTATTGCCTGAAATGGGTTGAAGCAGACTTTGCTAACGGCTTCTGTGATGTTGACTAGACTAGCTTCGATTCCAAACATGCTAGCTTCGATTCCAACATGCTAGCTTCGATTCCAACATGCTAGCTTCGATTCCAGCATGCTAGCTTCGATTCCAACATGCTAGCTTCGATTGCAACATGCTAGCTTCGATTCCAACATGCTAGCTTCGATTCCAACATACTAGCTTCGATTCCAACATACTAGCTTCGATTGCAACATACTAGCTTCGATTCCAACATACAAGCTTCGATTGCAACATGCTAGCTTCGATTCCAACATGCTAGCTTCGATTGCAACATGCTAGCTTCGATCCCAACATGCTAGCTTCGATTGCAACATGCTAGCTTCGATTCCAACATACTAGCTTCGATTCCAACATACTAGCTTCGATTGCAACATGCTAGCTTCGATCCCAACATACTAGCTTCGATTGCAACATGCTAGCTTCGATTCCAACATACTAGCTTCGATTGCAACATGCTAGCTTCGATTCCAACATGCTAGCTTCGATTGCAACATGCTAGCTTCGATTCCAACATACTAGCTTCGATTGCAACATGCTAGCTTCGATCCCAACATACTAGCTTCGATTGCAACATGCTAGCTTCGATTTCAACATACTAGCTTCGATTGCAACATGCTAGCTTCGATCCCAACATACTAGCTTCGATTGCAACATGCTAGCTTCGATTCCAACATACTAGCTTCGATTGCAACATGCTAGCTTCGATTCCAACATACTAGCTTCGATTCCAACATACTAGCTTCGATTGCAATATACTAGCTTCGATTCCAACATACTAGCTTCGATTGCAACATGCTAGTTTCGATTCCAACATACTAGCTTCGATTGCAACATACTAGCTTCGATTCCAACATACAAGTTACGATTCCAACATACTAGCTTCGATTGCAACAGGCTAGCTTCGATTGCAACATACTAGCTTCGATTCCAACATGCTAGCTTCGATTCCAACATACTAGCTTCGATTCCAACATACTAGCTTCGATTGCAATATACTAGCTTCGATTCCAACATACTAGCTTCGATTGCAACATGCTAGTTTCGATTCCAACATACTAGCTTCGATTCCAACATACAAGTTACGATTGCAACATGCTAGCTTCGATCCCAACATGCTAGCTTCGATTGCAACATGCTAGCTTCGATTGCAACATACTAGCTTCGATTGCAACATGCTAGCTTCGATTGCAACATGCTAGCTTCGATTGCAACATACTAGCTTCGATTGCAACATGCTAGCTTCGATTGCAACATGCTAGCTTCGATTGCAACATGCTAGCTTCGATTGCAACATACTAGCTTCGATCCCAACATGCTAGCTTCGATTGCAACATGCTAGCTTCGATTGCAACATGCTAGCTTCGATTGCAACATGCTAGCTTCGATTGCAACATACTAGCTTCGATTGCAACATGCTAGCTTCGATTGCAACATACTAGCTTCGATTGCAACATGCTAGCTTCGATTGCAACATGCTAGCTTCGATTGCAACATACTAGCTTCGATTGCAACATGCTAGCTTCGATTGCAACATGCTAGCTTCGATTGCAACATGCTAGCTTCGATTGCAACATACTAGCTTCGATTGCAACATGCTAGCTTCGATTGCAACATACTAGCTTCGATTGCAACATGCTAGCTTCGATTGCAACATGCTAGCTTCGATTCCAACATGCTAGCTTCGATTGCAACATGCTAGCTTCGATTGCAACATGCTAGCTTCGATTGCAACATGCTAGTTTCGATTGCAACATGCTAGCTTCGCACGCAAGCTTCGGTTCTAGTATGCTAGATTCGATTTCACTAGCTTCGATTCTACTATCGTAGCTTCGATTCCACTATACTAGCTGCGATACCAGTTTAGATTTCAGTCTACCAGACGCGATTTCACCCCTAAAGAAAAAGTGCATTGTCACCTTGGCGAAGCTGAAAACACCGATCTGGTCATCTTCAAAGCACACAGTCCCAACAGGGCAGCAGCCAGCAATGGACCAAATTTATTGGCCAATGGCTGAGCTGACAAGGTGCAGGCAGACAGGCAGATTGCAGGCAGAAGGACGCCACGCTCCAGCACAGACAGATAGAGAGCGGCCAGCTCGTGGCGAGCCGGCGGACTTGGCGGTGGACTGTTTGACCCCACGGCTTCATCGCTTGGTGACGGAGGCTGCTGAGAAGATCTGCGATGTTGGGGAAGATTGTGGAGATTGGGATCACAGGATAAACAGAATGGGATCACAGGATAAACAGAATGGGATCACAGGATAAACAGAATGGGATCACAGGATAAACAGAATGGGATCAAAGGATAAACAGAATGGGATCACAGGATAAACAGAATGGGATCACAGGATAAGCAGAATGGGATCACAGGATAAACAGAATGGGATCAAAGGATAAACAGAATGGGATCACAGGATAAGCAGAATGGGATCACAGGATAAACAGAATGGGATCAAAGGATAAACATAATGGGATCAAAGGATAAACAGAATGGGATCACAGGATAAACAGAATGGGATCACAGGATAAACAGAATGGGATCACAGGATAAACAGAATGGGATCAAAGGATAAACAGAATGGGATCACAGGATAAACAGAATGGGATCACAGGATAAACAGAATGGGATCACAGGATAAACAGAATGGGATCACAGGATAAACAGAATGGGATCAAAGGATAAACAGAATGGGATCACAGGATAAACAGAATGGGATCACAGGATAAACAGAATGGGATCACAGGATAAACAGAATGGGATCAAAGGATAAACAGAATGGGATCACAGGATAAGCAGAATGGGATCACAGGATAAACAGAATGGGATCAAAGGATAAACAGAATGGGATCACAGGATAAACAGCATAGAACAGTGGATAAACAGCATAGAACAGTGGATAAACAGACAAACTAAACAGTCACTGCAGAACCAACCTGAGCATAGGCCGTCTGAACAGCATCCAAGGATATTCCTGTCGCAGTCTCGGCAGCAGATAGTGCAGACAGAGTCCAATAGCCAGCTCCACTAGAAGCAGTAGCGGATGCAGAGCAGGCTGCAGTGCTTTAAACAGAGTACTCACGTGAGCAGCAAATGCTAGGATAGCAATGAGTGCACACACTATAGCATTATTGGCTAGCCTATCCTGCATCGAGGTGGTCATCTCTCGAGGCAGAGGATCAGTTGAATCGTCCAACTGCTTGACGGCGACATTGTCGGCGGAGGTCAGCGGCTCGTCGGCTACTCGATCGCCGGCCGAATCAGGCAGTCGCTTCTTGTAGCTGAGCGCAGTGGACGAAGCCGAAACCATGGAGACGCGACGGCGCTGACGTTGGCAACTTTCGACATCGTCAGGATTGGCGGCGACGTCGGCAGTTTCAGAAGGATTGTCCGCGGTATTTTCCTCGACATTCTGTTGGCAAGTCGGATCAGCAGCAGCAGTTCCAGACGAGCATTTGCTGCGGCGTGTGCAGCAGAACCAGCAGCGGTGCAGCACAGACAGCAGGTGAGCAGGGTCTGCCGGAGCCCGACCCAGGTGATAGGCGATGGCCAATAGGGCTCCTGCGAATACCTGTGGGAATGGGAGAAACAATTGGTTAACTACAGAGACTGGGGGAATGGGATAATTGTCTACTACAGACAGATTGGGAGAATGGGATAACTGTCTACTACAGACAGACTGGAGAATGGGATAACTGTCTACTACAGACAGACTGGAGAATGGGATAACTATCTACTACAGACAGACTGGAGAGTGGGAGAACTGTCTACTACAGACAGACTGGGAGAATGGGATAACTGTCTACTACAGACAGACTGGGAGAATGGGATAACTGTCTACTACAGACAGACTGGGAGAATGGGGTAAACTGTCTACTACAGACAGACTGGGAGAATGGGATAACTGTCTACTACAGACAGACTGGGAGAATGGGATAACTGTCTACTACAGACAGACTGGGAGAATGGGATAACTGTCTACTACAGACTGACTGGGAGAATGGGATAACTGCCTAATACAGACTGACTGGGAGAATGGGATAACTGTCTACTACAGACTGACTGGGAGAATGGGATAACTGTCTACTACAGACAGACTGGGAGAATGGGATAACTGTCTACTACAGACTGACTGGAAGAATGGGATAACTGTCTACTACAGACAGACTGGGAGAATGGGATAACTGTCTACTACAGACAGACTGGGAGAATGGGATAACTGTCTACTACAGCCATGAACAGTGAAAGTGCATCATTACTCACAGACATGGCAGCTTCGGACTGACTGGCAAATGCCATAGCAGCCAACAATGCGAGGCACAGCCATGCCAACAGGCCCCTGGCAACAACATAGATACCGGATATCAAGCCGGTGACAGAGTTGCCACCAAACAGGTGAGTTTCAATCTGTTCGCATGCGTAAGTTAGAAACGTATCAGGCTGAGGCAATAGGCCGAAGAGGAATACCAGGGGCAGAGCGGACACAAAGCAGGACCAGACACGGTATACAGATAGCCAGAACTCAGCTGAGGTGGGATAAAGCGTGTACACGGAAGGACCAACGCTATTCCCATTGTTGCTAGCGGCTATAGCAGCGGCCCTGAGTCCGATGAGCATAGCTGAGCTAACACAGAAGTAGAATGCTCGACTAAATGCCATGACTCGGTTGAGGCCGTGAGTAGGCGAAGATGGGTCAGGTTCAACTGCGTGTACCAGTGAGAAATGAGCAGTGGCCATTGCAAAGCAGTAGATTAATGCCCACACATCTCGATATAATCCCAGGTGAAGCACATAGGTGCCGATGAGACATACGCATAGGGCGGCAATGATAGCCAGGATGCTGTCCAGAGTAGCGAACGGATCAAGCAGGGAGCGCAGCTGCAGTCGATTGAAGCGTACTCGAACTGTGGACTTGACGCATGGCAACAGACGGAATCGATAATCGACTTTAGTGCGACGTTCTGAATGCTCTCGATATCCGTGATGATGATGATGGTGATGATGATGGAGATGATGACTGTCCAACGCTGCTGCGTCAGTCAGGGTTGCAGGTGAAAGGCTTAAGAAGTCGTCACGGAACGGATCCGTATGCTCCTGGATCGTTATCAACGACGGTACGGCTGCCGATGCGCCGCCGGTAGCGCCAGCCGACGCCGAAGTTGTCGAAGAAGACTGCGGCGCATCCGGATCTGGATGATGCTGAACAACGCTGACTTCGCCGACAAATGTGTAACTGACCAGATTACCAGCCTCGTCATGATAAAAGTGCATCGCGCCTGCTGAGGTATCGTCGAAAGATTCGGCCACGTGCGTGGACCCGGAAGGAACCCCTGAAGGAGCCGTTGTGTCTCCTTCATAGCTGACAATTCCTGACAAAGCCGACGAAGGTCCGGCAGCTGACGAGGTTGACGGCATCGCTTCGTCTCTTCGCTGATGCTGACTAGGAAGTCGACGACGCCTGGTGGCAGCCAGACGATGCTTTACTGGCGGAGCGGCAGAAGCTGTTGAAGCTTTCCTTCGATTCTCGCAGCTGCAGTCGTTATCAGCGTCGTCGTTTTCATCGGCGCTGATATGCTTCTCAGAGTCTTTTCTGCGCTGCTCCTTGTCGGTGCCTTCAGTGTCGGTGTCTTCTGTGAATTCGTCATCGTTTTTAGCGTCGTGAGCAGCTGAGAGAGCAGCAGCCGCTACGGACACGTTCTCGGTATCATCGTCGTCGGGTTCACTGCCAGAAGCTGCAGTTGCTGGCAACAGCCGTGCTCGCTCCTCCGGTGTCGAATGCTTCTTCAGTCTCGCTGAAGCTCGAGTGAATCCCAAGGCCAGATCTGATGAGTCGGCACCGGCATTGGATTGAAATATCCACGAATGAAGCGACACTGTAGAGGCCGAGGACTTCTCTGATCGATCAGGAGCTTGAGGGGGCGGCGGCGGCGGAGGAGCATGAGTAGGCGTTGGCGGTCGGTTAGATTCGACAACCGACAAGAGCGTTGTAGTTGGATTCTCGCGCAAGCTGTAACTCCGCCGACAATGAACAACGGCTGTGGCAACGGAAGAAGCGACAGCAGTTGCCGCCGCTGGATTAGCCGCTGTTAAAGATGGAGCGACGGCTGCAGCTGCGGCCGCAGCGGCTGCGTCGGCGGCTGCTCGACGATTGGCGGCTGCAGCGACGGCGGCTGCCCGAAGGCTCTGCGAGCGACCAACGCCGGATGTTCGTCGAGTTGGAGGATTCGGCGGAGCCTCCAGGTTCGCCAATGTCGACTGCTGCTGCTGTAGCTGCTGAGGCACTTGCTGATGTGTCCGGTAGCGTTGCAGACTCTCGCGATGGCGCTGAGAACCATTTCGACTTCGTTGAAACGGTTGCGAGAAGGTCCTGGACGTTGGATACAAATCTAGCAATTCCAAATCTTTAGTTGAGGGCTCGAAATTGTCCATGGACCGAATGTTATGCAGAGGCAACTGGCTGACTTCGCGAGCAAGGGACTCCAGGCACTGCGCGTAGGCTTGGCGTCGACTGACCGAAGTCGACGGACCAGAGTTAACCGTTAAACCAGTAGACGACTGCTGCTGAGAGGACGATGCTGACGACTGCTGCTGCTGTTGCTGCTGCTGCTGTTGTTGCTGTTCTTGAAGCTGTTGACTTCGCTGTTGCTGTTGATTATGCCTGCTGTGAATTCGGTTAGGCAGTGACAGCTTTCTAGATAGGCCGCAACTGGCCTCACCAGCTTGAGACTGGTGCGGCTGCAAGTTTTGATTGGCTGGCGCCGCTTTCCTAGCGCTGAGGCTGCGATCGATGCCGTGACGATGCAGCGGCGGTGGCGGCCGCTGCTGCTGCTGATGGAGCCGCTGCTGACTGGCCTGTCGCAATCGAGCATTGACTGAACCGGTGCTACTGGAACGATCTTCCAGTTCGCTACCCTCAAGAATTGGATCTGTGCTGATCCGATGGAAATTGCTGCCAGCATTGGTGGCTGCTGCTTCTGCTGCTGCTGCTGCTGTACTCAATGCCGCCGAGTGTGTAGATGGAGAGTCAACAGCAGCTGAAGTCAAGGAAGCCTGTCGCTGCGATCTTTGACGATTGTAAAAAAGTACTTCTTGCAGTTCGATAGCTTCTGGGTCTTCAACTCGCCGATTCGGACTACTATCGGCCACTTCAATAGACGAAGAATTTTCAGCTGCCGCGCTGGCATCCGCTGCGCCAACCCCGGCTGTTTCATCAACAATAGGCGCGTGCTTATCAAACAGGTGATGCAGACGATAATTGAGCAACTTAAGTGCGCCAAATATGATCACAATTGGAGCAGAGTAGATTGCTAAAGACAAAGTGAGACTAGATACTGTCAGATGGACAATAAATGGAAATAATAGGAAGATTAGCCACAGATACAAGTGAAAGATGTTGCCAAAATCTGATCGATTCACATCGTAATACCAGCCGCCAGTGAGCGCGGACCAAACGCCATGTCGCAGTATGCTCAACACCGTGGTATCCTCAACCATGACTGGCTGTTTTGTTTAACTGTTTCTAATAAATGAGCAGTCAGTCTAATGGAATCAGATTTGGCTGGCTTAGTGAGGCCGAGTGCTAATTATAAGCGACAGCTTCTGCGAACAATTCGATTTAGGCTGAAACAAATTATTATGAACAATAGTTAGAGCGCCTTCAATTTTTATAATAATACCTAATCAGGAGTGCTCTATCACCAGCCCGCTAACCAGATACGGCCATAGAGCTTTTGAATTCGGATTCCTTGCCACTCCTACTCACTCCTATATTATTTCTCTTGTCTCTCTTGTCTCATCTCTCTTGTGTCTCATCTCTCCTGCGTCTTATCTTTCCAGTTTCTTATCTCTCCCGTGACCCATCTCTCCTGGGTCTCATCTCTCCCGTGACCCATCTCTCCCGTGACCCATCTCTCCTGCGTCTCATCTCTCCCGTGACTCATCTCTCCCGTTTCTCATCTCTCCCGTTTCTCATCTCTCCCGTTTCTCATCTCTCCTGTGTCTCATCTGTCCTGTGTCTCATCTCTCCCCGTGACTCATCTCTCCCCGTGACTCATCTCTCCCGTGTCTCATCTCTCCTGTGTCTCATCTCTCCTGTGTCTCATCTGTCCTGTGTCTTATCTCTCCTGTGTCTCATCTGTCCTGTGTCTTATCTCTCCTGTGTCTCATCTCTCCTGTGTCTCATCTCTCCTGTGTCTCATCTGTCCTGCGTCTTATCTCTCCTGTGTCTCATCTGTCCTGCGTCTTATCTCTCCTGTGTCTTATCTCCCCCCGTGACTCATCTCTCCCGTGTCTCATCTCTCCTGTGTCTCATCTCTCCTGTGTCTCATCTGTCCTGTGTCTCATCTCTCCTGTGTCTCATCTCTCCTGTGTCTCATCTCTCCTGTGTCTCATCTGTCCTGTGTCTTATATCTCCTGTGTCTCATCTCTCCATTGACTCATCTCTCCTGTGTCTCATCTCTCCTGTGCCTCATCTGTCCTGTGTCTTATATCTCCTGTGTCTCATCTCTCCATTGACTCATCTCTCCCGTGTCTCATCTCTCCTGTGTCTGTCCTGTGTCTTATATCCCCTGTGTCTCATCTCTCCATTGACTCATCTCTCCCGTTTCTCATCTCTCCTGCGTCTTATCTCTCCCGTGTCTTATCTCCCCCGTGTCTCAACACAAACTTTGCCTTCCAAGACACGTCTTGCAATCGATGAAGACGCTAGTGATGTAGCACTATAAAATTGGATCATCTGAGTCTGAAGACACGGGGGATTTTATGAAAAGAGTCAACGCAAGAAATGATACTTCAGTATTTAATACAATAAGGTAATTTATTTAAATATAATGCCTAATTAGAGGATTTACAAAGCACGAGATCAGTCAACAATGTAAAAATTACCTAACACAGTTAAAGTGGGTTAACAGGAGTTATCTCTTTGAAAATGGGTCATTGTGGGGAGGAATGGGTCATTGTGGGGAGGAATGGGTCATTGTGGGGAGGAATGGGTCATTGTGGGAGGAATGGGTCATTGTGGGAGGAATGGGTCATTGTGGGGAGTAATGGGTCGGTGTGGGGAGGAATGGGTCGTTGTGGGAAGGAATGGGTCATTGTGGGAAGGAATGGGTCATTGTGGGAGGGTATGGGTCATTGTGGTCAATTTGGTGAAATTGGTTAACGGGAGAATGGGTGACAGGAGGTAATACAAGCCTAGAATTACAGATTAATTAAAATGCAACGGTCATTCCGAATAGGTCATGGAGAAATGACAGCTAATCCAGCTGTACACCCATCAGCCTTTAGTTGCAGCATCAGCATCAGCAGCATCAGCAGCAGCAACATAAGCAGCATCAGCAGCAGCATCAGCAGCAGCAGCATCAGCAGCAGCATCAGCATCAGCAGCATCAGCAGCAGCATCAGCATCAGCAGCATCAGCAGCAGCATCAGCAGCAGCATCAGCAGCATCAGCAGCAGCAGCATCAGCAGCAGCATCAGCATCAGCAGCATCAGCAGCAGCATCAGCATCAGCAGCATCAGCAGCAGCATCAGCAGCATCAGCAGCATCAGCAGCAGCATCAGCATCAGCAGCATCAGCAGCAGCATCAGCATCAGCAGCATCAGCATCAGCAGCAGCAGCATCAGCATCAGCAGCAGCATCAGCAGCATCAGCAGCAGCAGCATCAGCAGCAGCATCAGCATCAGCAGCAGCATCAGCATCAGCAGCATCAGCAGCAGCATCAGCAGCAGCAGCATCAGCAGCAGCATCAGCATCAGCAGCATCAGCAGCAGCATCAGCAGCAGCATCAGCATCAGCAGCATCAGCAGCAGTTACACCGGCCTCTCTAGCAGCCTTCCTGCGCAAGCCAGCCAATCTCTTGGAGTGCCTCCTACTAGCCATATGCAATCGATACTGTTCAGACAGATTGAATATCAAATTGCAGGTTTCGCATCGCAGCGGTGTGCTATCATCAATCAGATTGTTAGATCTCGGATTATTAAGCAGCCGAGCCGGATGCTCATTCAAAAGCTGTCTCAACCTGTTAGCTTCTTCAACATCATCCAGCTGTTGCAGGTTCAACAGAGTCTGAACAATTTCAAAGGCCGGCTGACGAACTGCGGCATTCCAGTCGGCATCTGCCAGACTGTTGGCACTCAACCGATACACCGGTGCATAGTTGCTGTCCGAGTGTCTCAGAAACCGATTGCGCAAACATTTGTTCTGCTGAATAGCGTACTTTTTAGTACGTCGCTTCATCAGATCAACGCCAGAGTTGAATGCGGCCTGACCAACCGGCTGACGGCGCTGCTCAGGCGACAATGTCAAGTAGGCATGAAATTCTTTGAAGCCGATACTCTGAAAGATGCCTCTAGTATAGTCTGGTCTATCCTGCTGGATTCTGGTAGCATTGTAGTCTGCGTGAAACTGCTCCAGTTCTTGCAGTAAGCCCGCAGCTAGCATCTTGTCAACCCGATGGTCTAGGCGTTGATCAAGAAGCTCTCGACGACAGGACAGCCACAGGATGGCTAGCCGGCTGGGTGGATAGCGCAGAGGACCGGAGAATTGATCGCCACGCTTTTGGAGATTGATAATGGGAACAATAGAGTTAATAGTGCCTTAACGGGAGCACGAGAATTTCCCGCGGGTATTTTTCCCGCAGGGAAAATCCCGCAGAAAATCTCGGCGGGAAAAATACCTGCGGGAAATTCTCATAGACCCGCCTTAACTAATACGCTCGTAATAACCTAATCTAAATTTCATCCGATCCTGATCAAATCTCACCCTATCAGTATCAAATAGCACTTTATAAGGATTAAATCTCACCCTATCAGGATCAAATCTCACCCTCTAAGGATCAAATCTCACCCTATCAGGATCAAATCTCACCCTCTAAGGATCAAATCTCACCCTATCAGGATCAAATCTCACCCTCTAAGGATCAAATCTCACCCTATCAGGATCAAATCTCACCCTATCAGGATCAAATCTCACCCTATCAGGATCAAATCTCACACTATAAGGATCAAATCTCACACTATCAGAATCCAATCCCACCCTAATCCCTCAAACGCAACAAGCAATCCGCACCTGATGCTGACGTCGCAGCATTTCGGTGTAGGCCCCACTGCCGTGGCGCAGATTAATCTGCAAAGCGCGACAAACTTTTCGCCAGTCGTTTGGATGCAGCCGATTGGCGGCGGCCGGATCCAGCGAGCGAAGCCGACTGTGCAGCGCTGCAACTTCCTCGGCTGTTGGCTGGCTGAGCATCTGACTGTGGGAGATTGGTGCGGAATCGGTAGATTGATAGATCATGAGATTCAATTAGGATAATGTGAGATTCAATCAGGATGGGGTGAGATTCAGTCAGGATGGGGTGAGATTTAGTCAGGATGGGGTGAGATTCAGTCAGGATGTGGTTAGATTCACCCAGGATGGGGTGAGATTCAATCAGGATGGGGTGAGATTAAGTCAGGATGGGGTGAGATTCAATCAGGATGTGGTGAGATTCAGTCAGGATGGGGTGAGATTCAGTCAGGATGGGGTGAGATTCAATCAGGATGTGGTGAGATTCAGTCAGGATGGGGTGAGATTCAGTCAGGATGGGGTGAGATTCACCCAGGATGGGGTGAGATTCAATCAGGATGGGGTGAGATTCAATCAGGATGTGGTGAGATTCAGTCAGGATGTGGTGAGATGCAATCAGACACGCAGCTCACCCCACATCAGCTTCACTATCCGAGAAAGCCAGCTCGTCATCGGCACTGTCATCCAGGTCATCCTCAGCCGCCTTGTCAGCCAGCAGGATGTCCCACAACAGGGACTCGATGTAATAGCAGGTGCCGCCGCAGACTATCGGCAGTCGGCCCTCGCTGATGAGTCGGTCAAGCAGCGGCTGGGCTAGCTGTCTGTAGGCTCCAATTGTGCTGTCTGTATTTAGCGGTGACAGGCAGCCAATGAGGTGATGCGGAGCTTGGGATAATTCTGCAGGAGTCACCTGTTTAAAACATGTTCTGGGGATTCTGTCAATTTTGTATGGAAAAATTTAAGGTGAAATAAAAAATTCATTAGGATATTTTTCAGGATTGGGATAACAATGGGAATCATGATTGGGATAACTATGGGAAACACGATTGGGATATCTATGGGAATCTTGATTGGGATAGCTATGGGAATCATGATTGGGATAGCTATGGGAATCATGATTGGGATAGCTATGGGAATCATGATTGGGATAGCTATGGGAATCATGATTGGGATAACTATGGGAATCATGATTGGAATAACTATGGGAATCATGATTGGAATAACTATGGAAATCATGATTGGGATAATTATGGGGAATCTTGATTAGG
This sequence comes from Macrostomum hystrix, assembly GCA_950097015.1. Taxonomy (NCBI): domain Eukaryota; kingdom Metazoa; phylum Platyhelminthes; family Macrostomidae; genus Macrostomum; species Macrostomum hystrix. The sequence continues at coordinate 11,440,230 of CATNEN010000001.1, forward strand.
ATAACTATATGAACCACGATTGGGATAGCAATGGGAATAACGAATGGGATAACTATGGGAATCATTTTTGGGATAAATATGGGAATGACGAATGGGATAAATATGGGAATGATGATTGGGATAACAATGGGAATGATGATTGGGATAAATATGGGAATGATGATTGGGATAACTATGGGAATAATGAGTGGGATATATGGATATATCGCTCACCTTATTAGTGACAATGTCCAGTCCAGCATAGAGCTGCATGGAGTCGGCATTCAGCACTTCGCCATTGAATCTCGCGGCCAGCTCGATAGCCAGCTGAGATTTGCCAACTCCGGTAGGTCCAGCAACGACGATAATCGGAGGCCCCACAAGCTGCGGGAAACGACAATCATGTTTGACTCCAGCCGACATAATCGATGCAGTTTTGTTAATTAGTTTTGGTGCACACGGATTCGAAAACCAAAATTGTCGCAGCGCATTGGCAAAGCGACGTAAAGTTGATTGGCTGCTGCCTGTTATCTTGAGGCTAGATAAACTCAGTTGATGCCTCGGCTCATAATAAACTGAAATTGTGATGCATTTCACTCATAAATTACTATTCATTCATATGCACTACTTCACTACTTATAGTAGAGTGCAAAAATAACATAATTAGTACTTTTTACTACTTAATTATTAAGTAATAGGAACGTCATAGGAACGATGAGACAGCGGAGAGATCAGACATGGAAGGGATGAGTCAGGGAAGAGATGAGACACGGGATAAATGAGACAGGGAAGAGATGACACACGGGATAAATGAGACAGGGAAGAGATGACACACGGGATAAATGAGACAGGGAAGAGATGAGAAACGGGATAAATGAGACAGGGAAGAGATGAGACAGGGAAGAGATGAGACAGGGAAGGGATGAGACATGGAAGAGATGAGACATGGAAGGGATGAGACACGGGAGAGATGAGTCAGGGAAGAGAGGAGACACGGGATAAATGAGACAGGGAAGAGATGAGACACGGGATAAATGAGACAGGGAAGAGATGAGACACGGGATAAATGAGGCAGGGAAGAGATGAGACACGGGAGAGATGAGTCAGGGAAGAGATGAGACACGGGATAAATGAGACAGGGAAGAGATGAGACACGGGATAAATGAGACAGGGAAGAGATGAGACACGGGATAAATGAGACAGGGAAGAGATGAGACACGGGATAAATGAGACAGGGAAAAGATGAGACACGGGATAAATGAGACAGGGAAGAGATGACACACGGGATAAATGAGACAGGGAAGAGATGAGACACGGGATAAATGAGACAGGGAAGAGATGAGACAGGGAAGAGATGAGACAGGGAAGGGATGAGACATGGAAGAGATGAGACATGGAAGGGATGAGACACGGGAGAGATGAGTCAGGGAAGAGAGGAGACACGGGATAAATGAGACAGGGAAGAGATGAGACACGGGATAAATGAGACAGGGAAGAGATGAGACACGGGATAAATGAGGCAGGGAAGAGATGAGACACGGGAGAGATGAGTCAGGGAAGAGATGAGACACGGGATAAATGAGACAGGGAAGAGATGAGACACGGGATAAATGAGACAGGGAAGAGATGAGACACGGGATAAATGAGACAGGGAAGAGATGAGACACGGGATAAATGAGACAGGGAAAAGATGAGACACGGGATAAATGAGACAGGGAAGAGATGAGACACGGGATAAATGAGACAGGGAAGAGATGACACACGGGATAAATGAGACAGGGAAGAGATGAGACACGGGATAAATGAGACAGGGAAGAGATGAGACACGGGATAAATGAGACAGGGAAGAGATGAGACACGGGATAAAGGAGACAGGGAAGAGATGAGACACGGGATAAATGAGACAGGGAAGAGATGAGACACGGGATAAATGAGACAGGGAAGAGATGAGACACGGGATAAATGAGACAGGGAAGAGATGAGACACGGGATAAATGAGACAGGGAAGAGATGAGACACGGGATAAATGAGACAGGGAAGAGATGAGACACGGGATAAATGAGACAGGGAAGAGATGAGACACGGGATAAAGGAGACAGGGAAGAGATGAGACACGCAGGAGGTGAGACACGCGAGAGATGAGACAGGAGAGATGAGACAGGAGAGGTGAGACGGGGGGAATGTGCTATCTAACCTAAGTGGCTTGACCTTAAGACAACGAACATAAAGCGAACAAATAAACAAGTCAACAACGAACACATAAGGACAGAATGCAAACAGGAACACAAACGCTCATATATTTAGACAGAAGAGCAGACAAAATTATATTCTAAAAGAACAAACCCTAGTCTCTGAGTCTATTCTCAAGCCCAAACAAATGACAGGTATTGTGGACTGCTCAATACAAGTTTTCTCAATGTTCCAAAGCAAACTGCTTTGATTTTTTAACAGAATGGAAAAATGTGACAATTACAGAGACACAGGAGCAGTAGTTGCAAATGTAAAAAAACACATTCCTTATTGTCATTATTGATATTGATAATATAGAAGTGCCGATAAGAAGCAAGCTGTACAGAAGTTTATAAATAAAATCAGTGAGTAGAAAAGATGTTGTCAGTAAATGACATCGTAGTACCCATTTTTTGCTAGTGTAAGCTTTAGGTATTATTAACTGCAACTAGTTCCTGAAACAATACAAGTCAAACACGCAAACAAATAAGTTTCATTCTCGTTCTATTTTATAAAAATTTTCCTCTGAAAAAGGCGCCGTTCATTATAAAAACAAAACAGATCTTAAAGTGCATGTCTAGGTAAAACTCTAAAATAATAACAAATTGATGGTTGATACAACACTGAATAATTCAGTCCTAATAACATGGAAATAATTTGCGAATCTATCTACTGTTAGTAACACAATTAGTTGGACATTCAATCGAGTCTCAAATCCAACCTAAATCGAGTCTCAAATCCAACCTAAATCGAGTCTATAATCCAACCTAAATCGAGTCTAAAATCCAACCTAAATCGAGTCTCAAATCCAACCTAAATCGAGTCTATAATCCAACCTAAATCGAGTCTAAAATCCAACCTAAATCGAGTCTCAAATCCAACCTAAATCGAGTCTATAATCCAACCTAAATCCAGTCTAAAATCCAACCTAAATCGAGTCTAAAATCCAACCTAAATCGTTTCTCAAATCCAACCTAAATCGTGTCTATAATCCAACCTAAATCGAGTCTAAAATCCAACCTAAATCGAGTCTCAAATCCAACCTAAATCGAGTCTATAATCCAACCTAAATCGAGTCTATAATCCAACCTAAATCCAGTCTAAAATCCAACCTAAATCGAGTCTAAAATCCAATCTAAATCGTGTCTCAAATCCAACCTAAATCCAGTCTAAAATCCAACCTAAATCCAGTCTAAAATCCAACCTAAATCCAGTCTAAAATCCAACCTAAATCCAGTCTAAAATCCAACCTAAATCTAGTCTAAAATCCAACCTAAATCGAGTCTAAAATCCAACCTAAATCGAGTCTAAAATCCAACCTAAATCCAGTCTAAAATCCAACCTAAATCGAGTCTAAAATCCAACCTAAATCCAGTCTAAAATCCAACCTAAATCGAGTCTAAAATCCAACCTAAATCGAGTCTCAAATCCAACCTAAATCGAGTCTAAAATCTAACCTAAATGGAGTCTCAAATCTAACCTAAATGGAGTCTCAAATCCAACCTAAATGGAGTCTCAAATCCAACCTAAATGGAGTCTCAAATCCAACCTAAATCGAGTCTCAAATCCAACCTAAATCGTGTCTCAAATCCAACCTAAATCCAGTCTAAAATCCAACCTAAATCCAGTCTAAAATCCAACCTAAATCGTGTCTCAAATCCAACCTAAATCGAGTCTCAAATCCAACCTAAATCGTGTCTCAAATCCAACCTAAATCGTGTCTCAAATCCAACCTAAATCGAGTCTAAAATCCAACCTAAATCGTGTCTCAAATCCAACCGAAATCGTGTCTCAAATCCAACCTAAATCGTGTCTCAAATCCAACCTAAATCGTGTCTCAAATCCAACTTAAATCGAGTCTAAAATCCAACCTAAATCGAGTCTAAAATCCAACCTAAATCGTGTCTCAAATCCAACCTAAATCGTGTCTCAAATCCAACCTAAAACGAGTCTCAAATCCAACCTAAATCGAGTCTAAAATCTAACCTAAATCGAGTCTCAAATCCAACCTAAATCGAGTCTCAAATCCAACCTAAATCGAGTCTTAAATCCAACCTAAATTGAGTCTCAAATCCAACCTAAATCGAGTCTAAAATCCAACCTAAATCCAGTCTAAAATCCAACCTAAATCCAGTCTAAAATCCAACCTAAATCGAGTCTAAAATCTAACCCAAATCAATTTCAAAATCCAACCTAAATTGAGTCAAAAATCCAACCTAAATCGAGTCTAAAATCCAACCTAAATCGAGTCTAAAATCCAACCTAAATCAAGTCCAAAATCCAACCTAAATCGAGTCAAAAATCCAACCTAAATCGAGTCTAAAATCCAACCTAAATCGAGTCTAAAATCCAACCCAAATCAAGTCCAAAATCCAACCTAAATTGAGTCAAAAATCCAACCTAAATCAAGTCCAAAATCCAACCTAAATTGAGTCAAAAAATCCAACCTAAATCAAGTCCAAAATCCAACCTAAATTGAGTCAAAAAATCCAACCTAAATCAAGTCCAAAATCCAACCTAAATTGCGTCTAAAATCCAACCTAAATTGAGTAAAAAATCCAACCTAAATCAAGTCCAAAATCCAACCTAAATTGCGTCTAAAATCCAACCTAAATTGAGTAAAAAATCCAACCTTAATCAATTCCAAAATCCAACCTAAATTGCGTCTAAAATCCAACCAAAATTGCGTCTAAAATCCAAGCTAATATGAGTTCAAAATCAAACAAGCTATATTTTTGTTTTAAACCTTGAGTTAACTACATAATTACAAAATAAAAAGCTGATCAGTAATAGCCCGATATGTGGCGAAAAGAAACAAATTATATTTTATCTAAGATTTAGTTAGTAAAATAATTAGATCAATGATAATAATTAATTTTATTAACAAGATCTAAAGTCACTTTCTATATCTAAAAAAATTAGTTAGGGAATCGGAATAGAGCTCACAGTCCAAGTATAACATTTATTGTTTTTATAGAAAATAAAGAATGAATTCAAAAGAAAACCCTGCAGCTAATAACAGTAGTATATATAAATAACAAAAATAGCAAATATAATTTCGCATGAACAAAGCATAGCTTTACAGAACACAAATATATATATATATATAGACAACAAGCAATAGTGCCTTCTGCTAACTAAAACAAATAACAGTGGATTTTAGTTTTTCATTGTTCAATTAATAGTGTGTCTCTGTAGTGTTTACTCTTAGTAGCTTATGCGAATATTAATAACAATTTTATTATTATTGATAACAATAACAGTAGTGGACGTTTTTGTGACTCTAAATTGGCAAGCGAAATGTTTTACACCAAAAACTATTGTTAACAAAATATTTTAATTTGTAATAAAAAATGTACAACAATAGAATCTTAGTTTATGAATGCATAAAAACGCATTGGACAAAGATCAGTTTTGTGCCAGTAAAACTATTTCATAATTAATGACACACTGAAGAGGTCAGTTAAAACAGATTTTTAATATTGGCTTGAGAATGACTATTACCCACAAATTTTGTGCAGAAGAATTTACCTGATTTCTTGAAGGTGGGGTAATGACCGGTGCTCTGAAGTATCGGTGGGGTAATGACCGGTGCTCTGAAGTATCGGTGGGGTAATGACCGGTGCTCTGAAGTATCGGTGGGGTAATGACCGGTGCCCTGAAGTATCAGTTGGGTCATGACCGGTGCCCTGAAGTATCGGTGGGGTAATGACCGGTGCCCTGAAGTATCGGTGGGGTCATGACCGGTGCCGTGAAGTATTGGTGGGGTAATGAGCGGTGCCCTGAAGTATCAGTGGGGTAATGACAAGTGCACTAAGTATTGGTGGGGTAATGACCGGTGCCCTGAAGTATCAGTTGGGTAATGACCGGTGCCCTGAAGTATCAGTTGGATAATGACCGGTGCCCTGAAGTATCGGTGGGGTCATGACCGGTGCCGTGAAGTATCGGTGGGGTAATGACAAGTGCACTAAGTATTGGTGGGGTAATGAGCGGTGCCCTGAAGTATCAGTGCGGTAATGACAAGTGCACTAAGTATTGGTGGGGTAATGAGCGGTGCCCTGAAGTATCAGTGCGGTAATGACAAGTGCACTAAGTATTGGTGGGGTACTTGTAATCTATTTGGAACAAAAAACTGTTCAGCAGTACTGTCTAGCTATATAATTATTTGATTAAGAATCAAAATAAACTGCTGCTAGCCTGATAAAATGATTTCCCAACAAGTTGACAACGATAACAGTAAAAAATAGTTATTCACAATTTGGATCCTCAAGTCTAAGTAGTTGAAGACAGACGCGATTTAAAAGTTCAAGAGAAAACATTAATAGACGCAGTATTGTACAGAACTCAGACATCGTGAATATTTCAAGTGCAGTTTAATGCATATAATAAAAACGCGGACAAGCAACACAGAGGAATGAGGATAGAGGTCGCTAACACATAAGGGCCCGTACGCAATTGTGTAAATATTTAAGGAAACACAATATAATATAGTTATATATCATTATTAACAATACAAAACAGTAGTTATGGCACACAAGACAGTAGAATATTGATTCTTATCGAATAAGAATACAAAACAGTTTTGCTAACTAGAAACAAACACGTGTTCAGGTGCTAAGCAGTCGTTCAAGAAGGCCACCTGCGTTTCCGCCGCTGCCACCGCCTGAAGACGATGATGATCGTCCAATTGAAGGCGGCTGTTGTTGCTGTTGCTGTTGCTGCTGCTGTTGCGGCAACTGCGGCGACTGCTGCTGCTGCTGCGGATGCTGATGCTGGTGCTGGTGCTGGTGCTGCTGCGGATGAACATGATGCAGATGATGCTGATGATGATGCTGATGCATCAGTGGAGTTGCGGAGCCATTGCTGCCACTGCCGCTGCCATCGTCGGGAGTCCTAGCTGGAGTTGTTGAATCTGGCGCGCTCTGATGCCGACTGTGAAGCAACAGCTGCTGCTGCTGCTGATGGTGGTGATGGTGCTGGTGCTGGTGCGGATGATGATGGTGATGAACATGATGGTGATGATGCTGATGCTGAGGAGTGGTCGGAGTGGCTGGGTTTCCAGCAGACAGGGCCGGGCTTGGCTGCTGATGCTGGTGCTGCCGCGAGCTCAGCAAGGCGTCCATTGGGGAGCCAACAGCAAAGGCAGCTGGCGACAGAAAAGGGGACTGCTGCTGCTGCTGCTGCTGCTGGTGATGATGATGCTGGAGCTGCTGAGAACTGTTGCTTCGACGAGCGGTAGCGCTGGAGGATCCTGGGGAATCGGCGATCACTGACAGAGGCGACGGTGGCTGAACCTGCTGGCGGCGAGAATTGGCTGCGGTGGAGAACGGCTGTTGCTGCGGCTGTTGCTGTTGCTGGAGGCGTTGAGACAACGGCGGCATTTGCGGCGGAGGTAGCTGGGGCGGCGGCGGCGGCGGAGGCTGAGGGCCGTGCTGGGCCTCCATGTCTAGGATGATGTCGAGCACTTCCGGCGGCAGAACCTGGCTTGACGGTGACGGTGGGGCCACGACAGACAGCTGATTCGGTGGCGGCTGCTGCTGCTGCTGCAATTGCTGCTGATGCGGGTGCTGATGATGCAGCATCGACATGTGCTGCTGCTGCTGAGGTGACAGCATCTGTATTGACATTTGCTGCTGCTGCTGCTGCTGCTGCTGAATCTGATGCTGATTCATCTGAGACGGTTGATGATGTTGCGACGCCATCGAGTGTGGCGGAGGAGGCGGCGGCGGTGGCGGCGGTGGCGGCCGCAGGGAGTGCTGAGGCGACATCAAATGCAGCGGCAGTTGCAAGCCCACATTACCAGACGATGAAGTAGTCGCAGTGCTAGTTGATAGCATAGCGCTAGACATAGTGGATCGGGGTTGCTGCTGCTGCTGCTGCTGCATCTGCAGCTGCTGATGGTGGTGTTCACCAGGCGATCGGTTCACAATCTTCTGGCGCAGTTCACTCTTGATCATTTCTCTATTGCTGGTTGGCATTGGGGCAGACGATGCGGCTGAGGAAGCTGGAGGGCCGCTAAATACAATGGCTGGAGGCGCGGCAGTGACCTGCTGATGCTGCTGCTGCTGTTGCTGCCACCGCTGCTGCTGTTGCTGCTGCTGCTGCTGCTGCTGTTGCTGCTGCAGCGGATAAGGCGGTGGAGGAGGTGCTGTCTGCTGTAGTTGCTGCAGTTGCTGTTGCTGCTGCTGTTGCTGAAGCTTGACGTTGGGTGGCACAGGGTACTCTCGCATCTGAGTAGAAAATGGAACATTGGATCGATAGAGCTGAGGCGAAGCGGGCGGTTGCTGCTGCTGTCGCGATGTCATTGGCGAGACGGGAGCAAACTGCCTTTGCTGCTGCTGCTGCTGCTGCTGCTGCATTTGCTGTTGGTGCGACAATTCCGTTTCTTTTTTTAACTGATCGGCAAAAATTTTAACAGCCTCTGGATTTGCAGCCCAATTGTTGTTAGTGACAACCGAAGACTGCTGCTGCTGCTGCTGCTGCTGCTGCTGCTGCTGTGACAGAAGGTTCTGCCTTAGACTGGCAGGTTGATGACTGACGGCAGTTCTGCTATCAGGCATAAATGTGCTATTTAACTGGGCCATGACGTACTCATCAGCGGCAATTAGATCGCGACTAGCGCCAGACACCGGAGCCGAGGTAGCTAAGGCGGAGCCTTGAACACTGCTGTCGCGTCCGTTAATGCTGTCTAAAAACTGGCTGATAATTTCCAATTCGTTACTATCCGAGTTGCTGGACTGCGTAGTCAGGGAAGGCTTCACTGCCTGCTGCTGCGGCTGCTGCTGCTGCTGTTGCTGCTGCATAGGCGCAATCTCCGGAATGGTTGAAGTCAACGAACTCGGCTCATTGTTAAGCAGATCGGCCAGCATTTTATTGCGCATGAGTATATTCTGGCCGATGGTGGCGGCATCGCTGCCTCCGGTGGCGCTCGAGCCCGGCTCGTATTTTATAGACTTCCTGGGCGGCCTGCCGCCACCGTCGGTGCTGCTGTCCGGATTGCCGCGATCTGACGGCTGCCGCTTTCGCTGCTGCATGAGCTGCTGCTGCTGCTGCTGCTGCTGCTGCTGATTTATCAGAATCTGATTTGACGATGTTGAACTATTTGATGGTGGACCGCCGCAGCCGCCAACCGAAGTTGGCTCGCTAAAATATGAATTCAACGGATCGTCATCTAGCAGTGAGGAGGCCTGCTGAGCGGAGCAGCTGTTGTTGCCTCCGCCGCCGCTGTCAACGGCGCTGATGAGGCCGAGAATACAGCTGCCAAGCTCAGCGTTAGCTGCCTGGCCGCCTGGAGTAGTTGACGTCACCTGTTCGGATTTGCTGCTCTGCTGAGACTCCTTATTGCGCAGCATCGCCTGCGGGATTAAAGGTGTGAATTTTTGCTGTAGGTCGGGGGTTCGAATCTGTAGATAGGCAAGTCAGATGTGCAAAACCTGAAGGTGCGCGCGCTCAGGAACCAGCGCAATTATTTCTAAATAAAGCCTCAAAACCCTTTGCTTTCTAGCGATTTGTTATAATCTATTATAAAGCCGATATGTTTAGAAAAATCTATATTTGTTTTTTTTTCCGAAAAGATGATTACTTTGTGCCATTAGAACATGCTATTACACAGAATATACTGACGCAGCTAGATCCGATGAAGCGTATGGAAAAAGCCTGAAAATGAATGACTAAAGCAACAGCGCCAAACCAATTCTCTGCTTCTTTTGCTGCTTTTGAGGAAGAGGGAAGTAAAAAATGAAGGATGGGAGCCACACCCACACACACAGTGCATAGCCTGTATATAGCAGTCAGGTCGATCTTATAATTAGGCTTCCTAGTCTGTTGAGTATCATGACGCACTTAAAATAATCGATGCTTATGACTGCATGCTCCGTGTGACTCGAGGATTGAGACTATACGGATTTTTATAGAATATAAGATAATTTTATCAAGTGCAATCAGGTGATTAATCCTTGTTAGCTGTATAGCAACAGGTGCATAATTTGATACAGGTCTCCGATAGCTTCTTGCTGAATAGACAATTTAGTAAACAAATCCGTGCTTAGTAATTGATAGCTAGCTTAATAAGGAAATGCGTTAGGTAAATGAATCAAAGCTAATTAGGTAAATAGAGAGTTAGGACGCTAAATGAGGAGTTCAAAAATGGAATAATAAGATTGCGTAAGTAAATAGAAAGCTTGATAAATTACGATGTTTAGAGTCGAGTAAGTAGATTTAGAGTTGGGTAAGTAGATTTGAAGTTGGGTAAGTAGATTTGGAGTTGGGTAAGTAGATTTGAAGTTGGGTAAGTAGATTTGGAATTGGGTAAGTAGATTTGGAGTTGGGTAAGTAGATTTGGAATTGGGTAAGTAGATTTGGAGTTGGGTAAGTAGATTTGGAATTGGGTAAGTAGATTTGGAGTTGGGTAAGTAGATTTGGAGTTGGGTAAGTAGATTTGGAATTGGGTAAGTAGATTTGGAGTTGGGTAAGTAGATTTGGAATTGGGTAAGTAGATTTGGAGTTGGGTAAGTAGATTTGGAATTGGGTAAGTAGATTTGGAGTTGGGTAAGTAGATTTGGAATTGGGTAAGTAGATTTGGAGTTGGGTAAGTAGATTTGGAATTGGGTAAGTAGATTAAGAGTTGGGAAAGTAGATTTCAAATTGGGTATTGAAATGGAAGAGCGGCCCTTGTAAGTTTCTATTTGAGATGCATCTCAAACGAATTCACATGAATTCATATATCAGCTGTGAATCAATGGTTTTAGTCTGCCGAGCAGTAGCTACATATAATTTTATAAATAATTTAATCAGGTAGACACGCAAGAAAAGAAATGATTATTTGTCTCCAAGCTATTTGATTCTGATTTTAGTTTGGGATTATCCAGAAAGAAAATGATGCAAATTGAATAAAAAAACTGACGCAACTTTCACATTTTTGTGTCACGGAAAGATTAATAAAGAAAAAAACGCGGCAGAAAATTTCCCCAAAGATTTGGATTAATTATGGGGCATCAAAGAACAACGATCGCGTTCTCACCTGGAACGACTGACGATTTTTAGTAACCGTATTGGAATGAGCGCTCGGACCATTCAGCAGCTCCATCAGCAGAGAGCCTTGCTGCTGACGCCTTTGTTGTTGCTGCTGCTGCTGCTGTAGCGGCAGCTGCTGCTGGCTGTAGGACTTCTGATCGTCTAACAATGGCAGGCCAGTGTCGCTGGTGGTGCTCTGCGGAATCTCTGGCGGACTCTTGCCGGGTCCGGGCTCGGGCGACCGCGCATTGGCGTTCGGACTGCGAGCCAAGCCTGCCGCGGCCGCGGCTGCGGTGGCAGACGATGTCGAGCCAACAGGCGACTGCTGCTGATACTGCGGCTGAGGATAAGGTCCAGAGCCGGTGGGAGTTGTAGACGGTGTAGTGGCAAGTATTCTACGCTCAACATTGGCTTCAGTCAGTTGGTTCATAAATTTATCGTGGCCACCGAAGTGCGGCTTCCAGATGTCCATCATTTTGCTGCGTATCTCGGTGGCCTTCTCCGGGTTTGGTTGGCGAGAGAAATTGCGATACATCACGCCCAGGTTGATCAGGGTCTGACGCTCGCGATCGTCAAGGTTGGCCAGCACCTGCGAGATGCACGTGTACAAAATGCTTTGTCACCTTCTGAGCTGAACTTCCTGCTATTCAGTCTAATCCCGTCTTCTCCTGCATCAGCATTTTCCATAATTTAAATCCCTAAATCTCCATAAATCTAATTTTGAAAATCTGTAGAAATGCTTTTTTACCTGTTGTTTAATATCGTTTCGCTGTTGTTGCTGCTGTTGCTGCTGCTGAGACTGGGGCTGTGAATTCAGGACATTGTGTAGGTAGCCCTGCTGCGGCTGCTGCTGCTGCGGCTGCTGCTGCTGTTGCTGTACAGACGATGATCTACTGTAGGGAGGCGCTGCTAAGCCGGGCAGTCTGTAACCAGTCTGCTGCTGCTGCTGCTGCTGACTGTGAGAATTAAACCGACCAGGTCCCGCGCCCGGACTAGGGCTGGCCAACGATGGCGACGGTAGATTGCTGCCGCCGGCGCCAGAGTAAACAGAAGCCGACTGCTGTCGAGACATCGGCGCCTGATAATGATTAGGAATCTGTTGAGCGGCTGCGGCAGCCAGCGGACTCTGCTGCACCGCCTGTGTCTGTTCGCTGAGACCCAGAAAGGCTTCCAAATCAGGCGGCAAAGTCGCCTGACAGTCTGGCACCGATGCTGAACTAGCGGATCCAACAGCCGGTGACATCAGTGCCAGCTGAGACTGGCTAGTGCTGCTCGAATTCATGGACGTCATCAGGCCGACGCCGGAGATGCTCGACGCTGAAGCTGCCGAAGAGGCGGCTGCCGCGGCTGCGCCTGAAGGTGTCGCAGCAGCGTGCATGCGTTTCACCAGGCTGCCGGATGCGTTGCCCTTCAGTTCGGCGTCTGATTCGCAGATTCTGCGAGGCAAAAATAAATTTTAAGCGCATTTTATTGGGCGGGATTCATTTACCCCCCCCATAAAGCAGCCCTCTAATTTCATAATAAGCCAGCCTCCTACGATCCTATAATAAGCGAGCTTCTCTTACCGAGTTTTAGTCACTAATTTATAAACTAAAGGTGCTTGCTCACCTTGATTTCCACCCGACTCTTGCGCACAGCTACGCTATCCTTCTTGCGTCATTCCTTTGGAAACTATTTGTTTATGTCGGTTCATATCCGATATTTTTGTATGTAGCACCACTTTTTTATCCCCAATATATCCCACTTTTTATCTCTTATTCATCACACCAATTATCCCACTTCCTGATCCCATTTCTGATCCCACCTTCTGATCTCCTATTTATCCCACTTTTTGATCTCCGATTTATCACATTTTCTGATCTCCTACTTATCCCACTTTCTCATCCATAATTCATCCCACTTTTATATATGTTATCTTTCTCACTTTTTCATCCCAATTTATCCCACTTTCTTATCCCTAATTTATCCCACTTTCTCATCCCTATTTATCCCACTTTCTTATCCCTTATTTATCCCACTTTTTCATCCCTTATTTATCCCACATTCTCATCCCTTACTTATCCCACTTTCTCATCCCTTACTTATCCCACTTTATCATCCCTAATTTATCCCACTTTCTCATCTCTTATTTGTCCCACTTTCTCATCCCTTGTCTATCCCACTTTCTCATCCCTTATTTATCCAAATTTCTTATCACTTATTTATCCCACTTTCCCATCCCTAATTTATCCCACTTTCTCATCCATTATTTATCGCACTTTCTCATCCCTAATTAATCCCACTTTCTCATCCCTTATCAACCCAAATTTCTCATCCCTTGTCTATCCCACTTTCTTATCCATTATTTATCCTACTTTCTTATCCATTATTTATCCCACTTTCTTATCCATTATTTATCCCACTTTCTTATCCATTATTTATCCTACTTTCTTATCCATTATTTATCCCACTTTCTTATCCATTATTTATCCCACTTTCTTATCCATTTTTTGCCCTACTTTCTCATCCCTTTTTATCCAAATTTCTCATCCCTTATTTATCCTACTTTCTCATCCCTTATTTATCCCACTTTCTCATCCCTAATTTATCCCATCTTCTCATCCCTTATTTATCCTACTTTCTCATTCCTTATTTATCCCACTTTCTCATCCCTCATAAATTTCACTCTATTATCTGCATCTAATCAGAATGAGGCAAACAGTAGGCATGTTTAAATAAAAGCAAAGACGACTGTCACGCACCTGACGATGCAATGCGTGGAGGCGAACGTAGGCTTGCTACCGTCCGGTGTTAGCTTGCTGCGCGTCTTCAAGAAGGCGTATTTGCCTTCACTAACCTTGCAGCGATACACCGCACTGGAGGGGTCACTGCGGTTGGACCCTTGACGAAGCGGAGAGATGAATTAGGATTAGCGGTAGAGTGAGGCCACTTGGGGCTATTTATTGCTTATGTTTCATTTCAGTCAAGAAGAACTACTTTTGAACTGGAAATTACGCCCCGCTGTTAGCTTGGAATCAATGGAAACTTTCAATTCCGGAAAGACGCAGATATTTCTACTGCGAATAAAACTACAAGAGGAAAGCAATTTGTTCAATTTGAAATCGGTTTCCGTTCCTGGTCCGATAATACTTGCCATAATTCCTCATTTTAGCTACACATTTAACTACCCTGTTTTTACTAAACTTTAGACAGAATAACTTTGCTTTAATAACAACTGGCCCCCAATGTAACTCGGAAGAGTCAGAGAGTAGAAACCAACACCAAATGATGAGACGCATGACATCACGACCTATTTTTACCTTATGAATTAATCACCGACTCATGACTCAATAACGGACCCATGACCCAACCAATGACCAAATCTATAATCCGTGATCCATAATCTGACCAATAAACCAATCTCTGACCCGTGACCCAATCTCTCTCACCCATGATCAAATCTCTGACCCATGAACCAATCTCTCTGACCCGTGACCCAATCTCTCTCACCCATGACCAAATCTCTGACCCATGAACCAATCTCTCTGACCCGTGACCCAATCTCTCTGACCCGTGACCCAATCTCTCTGACCCGTGACCCAATCTCTCTCACCCATGACCAAATCTCTGACCAATAAACCAATCTCTGACCCGTGACCCAATCTCTCTGACCCGTGACCTAATCTCTCTGATCCGTGACCCAATCTCTTTGATCCGTGACCCAATCTCTTTGACCCGTGACCCAACTCTCTGACGCGTGACCGAATATCTCTGACCCATGGCTTCATATCTGACACATAGACCTGATTCCTGAAGCTGTCATACTCAGTTGAGCATAGTTACTAGTATATAAACTATGATTATGTTCTAAATAACAATATTAAAATCATGTTAAATGACAATACTTACCAATATCGTCCACATGCTTCTGCCAGATTGGCTTATCAGAGGCAAGCACCAAATCCGACCAGTTTTTGTTAACAAAGAATTTCGAAGAGATAACGTCAGGCCTTCCTAGATTATTGCTGAAAGTGTTGTGTTTTGGTTGGTTGCTTGCTTCTTGTTGTTGCTGCTGCTGTTTTTTATTTCGATTGGTAATTCATTCTATATCTAAGTCTTTTAAAACTAGAACAAATATAAAAAAATATAGTAAGTTATTGCCGCAGGCTTAAGTGTGTCGTTTTTAAACAAATTGTTATTTAAATCGAGTCAGGGGGGTGGGGTTGGGCATTACTTTAAAAAACGCGTCCAATATTGTGCAGCCAAATTGTGCTAGGTTTAGAGAGGAGGGGGGCAATGAGAGAGCGAATAGGAGAGAAAAATGCAAAATAGCAAACGAGAGAGACAGACAGGGACGGAGAGCGGCACCCCTCCTCAGTATCTGTATGTATGCGTGCAGATAGACAGAAGGCATTAAGGCCTGGAACGCGTAGTTTGGCCTGGCGGCAGCAGCAGCAGCAGCAGCGTGCATTATTATATATACATATACATATGTGTGTGTGTGTGTGTGTGTGTCAATGTGCGCAGACGCACACACATTATTCGCCCTAAAAATTCAGTTGTAGAAGTTGGAAGAGCAGATAGGGAGAGGGAGAGAGAGAGAGAAATGAGGGTAGGCGGGCATTGGACTAGGGTGAACAGCTATCTCGCTCTCGCCGTGTCCCGCTCACCTCCTCAGTAGGTCTATCTAAGGACACCATGGCGAGTAGAAGCCATAGGCAAGAGCTAGGGGTAAGAGAGACGGTCGAGAGGGGAGGGGGTGTTGCATGGGCGCTGGACTATAGGAACAGTGAAGAGTCGGCATACTATTTTCCTACTATTAAAGCAGAAAGTATAGACGGGAAGAGACGGGGGATTTAGCGGAGGGTGGGGGCGGTTGGTAAGCTGCGATGCACATGACCAGGAAATACCCTGGCTGCACTTACAACACTCCCACACACACTCACACTAAAACTGCCTATGCTTCTTCTATTTCATTTTTCGTGCTAATTTTTTTGTTTCTTGTCCTCTTTTTTTCACTAAGAAATTGCACAATTTCGGGCCTCCATTCTAGGGTTGCGTTTAGGCCTAACAAGACAAGTTAAAGACAATTTTCTCATAGGCACATAGACCGAGATAATAAAAAGCTAGCAATAGACAGAGAGGGGCACATTGAGATTCGCGCCGCATGGTTGAATTCAGACCAAAATTCTGAAAAAAAAGAAGAATAATGAAAGAAATATTCAGTGAAAGAAATGTTAGTAATAATGCATGCAAGCATTCGTGCACGCCTGGCCTGCCGGCATTTGGATAGGAAGCACAGGAGAGAATAGGAGGAGTTCAATGCCTACTAGGCCAGCCAGCAGAAATTGTATTTGAATTTCTGCTGCCGCCGCTGCCGCTGCTGCTGCTGCTGCTGCTTTTGCAGCGGCTACATTGCCAATAGTTTAGAGAAATACAAAGAGGAGAGAACTAGAGATAGATATATATATGTGTGCCTACCCCGTCTGTTCGTGCCAATATGCCAGTGTAGTGTTTGTGAAATGCTAGAATTAATGTAGCACAATTAATAATAGGTCTGCGATTGTCGCTCTACCCAACGCTTACAATACACAATGGTCAACTACTTTCTGTTCCAATTAAAACAGGACTTGCCCACTAGCTTCGCTGCTATTAACTGGGACAGGTCTAGGAACAGAACAGATGGTTACTATAAGGCTAACCCAGTTAAATACAAAGCCTTAAAGATCAAATTGCACATCGTTCACCATTGGTTGCCAGAAGCTTGGTGGATTAACGCGCGTGTTTATTGCATCTCCTTTTTAGTGGCTTTAAATAATTATATTTTATTGCTATGATTTAAATCATTTTTTGGAGAAAAAAACTGATATTTTAAATATCCACTGCTTGCTCTTTTTAAGCAGATATTACTGATTAGCGTTTTTTTAAACCCAGACAAATGCGTTCTTATCTATTTTGTTTCAATTGATTTAATGAAACCTTTTAATTAATTAAATCGTTTAACCAAATTCCTGCATATCCCAATCAGGGACTACTATAAATAATCAATTGCAAAAAGGAGCTAAATTTCATTTTCAGCTGCGGTATATGTGGACAGACGATATAATCTGAATCACAACATTAATTCTGAATCATGACCTTAATCTGAATCATGACACTCAATCTGAATCATGACACTCAATCTGAATCATGACACTCAATCTGAATCATGACACTGAATCTGAATCATGACACTGAATCTGAATCATGACCTTAATCTGAATCATGACACCCAATCTGAATCATGACACTCAATCTGAATCATGACCTGAATCCGAATCGTGACACTCAATCTGAATCATGACACTGAATCTGAATCATGACCTTAATCTGAATCATGACACCCAATCTGAATCATGACACTCAATCTGAATCATGACCTGAATCCGAATCGTGACACTCAATCTGAATCATGACACTCAATCTGAATCATGACACTGAATCTGAATCATGACCTGAATCTGAATCATGACACTCAATCTGAATCATGACCTGAATCTGAATCATGACCTGAATCTGAATCATGACCTGAATCTGAATCATGACCTGAATCTGAATCATGACCTGAATATGAATCATGACCTGAATATGAATCATGACCTTAATCTGAATCATGACCTTAATCTGAATCATGACCTGAATATGAATCATGACACTCAATCTGAATCATGACCTGAATATGAATCATGACCTGAATATGAATCATGACCTGAATATGAATCATGACCTGAATCTGAATCATGACACTCAATCTGAATCATGACACTCAATCTGAATCATGACACTCAATCTGAATCATGACACTCAATCTGAATCATGACACTCAATCTGAATCATGACCTGAATCTGAATCATGACACTCAATCTGAATCATGACACTCAATCTGAATCATGACACTCAATCTGAATCATGACCTGAATCCGAATCGTGACACTGAATCTGAATTATGACACAGAAATTGAGGCAAATTTCTTGCTTAATTTTGAAATCGAGTCAGCTAGTCGTCAGGAGTCGCAGGTGTTTTTAGATGTCTATGAAAACGAAGCGACGGTAAAGAAAAAAGCAAAGTCACATTTTTTCGAGACACAACACGAGAACAGTTTTTTTTCAATTAAACAAATTGAGTCATTTTTTGTTAAATCCTAGTTACGGAGTTTTGTTTTTTTTCCTTGTTAATTATTGCCCTAGAGAAAACAGCAAGAGAAAGAAACCAGGAGATGAAAGCGAACAAACAGATTAAATGAAAATTGAATGGAAATCGGCTCGGATCTTTCCGCAAAATTTTTAATGCAATTTTTATTTTCATTACAAAAATGAAACATACACACAGACGCACACGGACCCACTGATGTCACAGAGGCAGCTTAATAAAGAGATAAATTTCACGGAGATTGAGAAAATAAGATAAGAGGACAGGTTTGCTTTCGCGGTTGAAAATAATTCTAAAGGATACAATAATCAAAGATAATACTTGCCTAGATGAAAGAAAATACGAGGGCAGCTCTTGGTGATCGAGTAGGGCAGGTGGGTAGAGCATTGTAAATGGAGCGACCGAGGTTAGGGAACAGAAGACACAAGGGGATAAGACAATCAAAAGAATGTCTTGTTCAAGCAGTAACAGTGACGAAAACTTTTTTTGACTTTTTTAAATATATATGAAAACCATTGACGGGGTAGGGTAAAAGAAGACTGGGCGAGTGAGGGGGGATTTTGTATAGGGGAGAAGATTGAGGGGAGATTGGGGGTATGGGAGAAGAGTGAGGAGAGATTTGGGATAGGGGAGAAGAGTGAGGGGAGATGGGGATAGGGGAGAAGAGTGAGGGGAGATGGAGATAGGGGAGAAGAGTGAGGAGAGATTTGGGATAGGGGAGAAGAGTGAGGAGAGATTTGGGATAGGGGAGAAGAGTGAGGGGAGATGGAGATGGGGGAGAAGAGTGAGGAGAGATTTGGGATAGGGGAGAAGAGTGAGGGGAGATGGGGATAGGGGAGAAGAGTGAGGGGAGATGGAGATAGGGGAGAAGAGTGAGGAGAGATTTGGGATAGGGGAGAAGAGTGAGGGGAGATGGGGATAGGGGAGAAGAGTGAGGGGAGATGGAGATAGGGGAGAAGAGTGAGGAGAGATTTGGGATAGGGGAGAAGAGTGAGGGGAGATGGAGATGGGGGAGAAGAGTGAGGAGAGATTTGGGATAGGGGAGAAGAGTGAGGGGAGATGGGGATAGGGGAGAAGAGTGAGGGGAGATGGAGATAGGGGAGAAGAGTGAGGAGAAATTTGGGATAGGGGAGAAGAGTGAGGGGAGATGGAGATAGGGGAGAAGAGTGAGGAGAGATTTGGGATAGGGGAGAAGAGTGAGGGGAGATGGAGATAGGGGAGAAGAGTGAGGAGAGATTTGGGATAGGGGAGAAGAGTGAGGGGAGATGGAGATAGGGGAGAAGAGTGAGGAGAGATTTGGGATAGGGGAGAAGAGTGAGGGGAGATGGAGATAGGGGAGAAGAGTGAGGAGAGATTTGGGATAGGGGAGAAGAGTGAGGGGAGATGGAGATAGGGGAGAAGAGTGAGGAGAGATTTGGGATAGGGGAGAAGAGTGAGGGGAGATTTGGGATAGGGGAGAAGAGTGAGGAGAGATTTGGGATAGGGGAGAAGAGTGAGGGGAGATGGGGATAGGGGAGAAGAGTGAGGGGAGATGGAGATAGGGGAGAAGAGTGAGGAGAGATTTGGGATAGGGGAGAAGAGTGAGGAGAGATTTGGGATAGGGGAGAAGAGTGAGGGGAGATGGAGATGGGGGAGAAGAGTGAGGAGAGATTTGGGATAGGGGAGAAGAGTGAGGGGAGATGGAGATAGGGGAGAAGAGTGAGGGAAGATTTTGTATAGGGGAGAAGAGTGAGGGAAGATTTTGTATAGGGGAGAAGTGTGAGGGAAGATTTTGTATAGGGAAGAAGAGTGGGGAGAGATTCGGAATAGGGGAGAAGAGTGAGGGAATATTTTGTATAGGGGAGAAGTGTGAGGGAAGATTTTGTATAGGGGAGAAGAGTGAGGGAAGATTTTGTATAGGGGAGAAGAGTGAGGGAAGATTTTGTATAGGGGAGAAGTGTGAGGGAAGATTTTGTATAGGGAAGAAGAGTGGGGAGAGATTCGGAATAGGGGAGAAGAGTGAGGGAATATTTTGTATAGGGGAGAAGAGTGAGGGAATATTTTGTATAGGGGAGAAGTGTGAGGGAAGATTTTGTATAGGGGAGAAGAGTGAGGGAAGATTTTGTATAGGGGAGAAGTGTGAGGGAAGATTTTGTATAGGGGAGAAGAGTGAGGGAAGATTTTGTATAGGGAAGAAGAGTGAGGAGAGATTTGGGATAGGGGAGAAGAGTGAGGGAAGATTTTGTATAGGGGAGAAGAGTGAGGGAAGATTTTGTATAGGGAAGAAGAGTGGGGAGAGATTCGGAATAGGGGAGAAGAGTGAGGGAAGATTTTGTATAGGGGAGAAGAGTGAGGGAAGATTTTGTATAGGGGAGAGATTCGGAATAGGGGAGAAGAGTGAGGGAAGATTTTGTATAGGGGAGAAGAGTGAGGGAAGATTTTGTATAGGGAAGAAGAGTGAGGAGAGATTTGGGATAGGGGAGAAGAGTGAGGGGAGATTTGGGATAGGGGAGAAGAGTGAGGGAAGATTTTGTATAGGGGAGAAGAGTGAGGGAAGATTTTGTATAGGGGAGAGATTCGGAATAGGGGAGAAGAGTGAGGGAAGATTTTGTATAGGGGAGAAGAGTGAGGGAAGATTTTGTATAGGGGAGAAGAGTGAGGGAAGATTTGGGATAGGGGAGAAGAGTGAGGAGAGATTTGGGATAGGGGAGAAGAGTGAGGGGAGATGGGGATAGGGGAGAAGAGTGAGGGGAGATGGAGATAGGGGAGAAGAGTGAGGAGAGATTTGGGATAGGGGAGAAGAGTGAGGAGAGATTTGGGATAGGGGAGAAGAGTGAGGGGAGATGGAGATGGGGGAGAAGAGTGAGGAGAGATTTGGGATAGGGGAGAAGAGTGAGGGGAGATGGAGATAGGGGAGAAGAGTGAGGAGAGATTTGGGATAGGGGAGAAGAGTGAGGGGAGATGGAGATAGGGGAGAAGAGTGAGGAGAGATTTGGGATAGGGGAGAAGAGTGAGGGGAGATGGAGATAGGGGAGAAGAGTGAGGAGAGATTTGGGATAGGGGAGAAGAGTGAGGGGAGATTTGGGATAGGGGAGAAGAGTGAGGAGAGATTTGGGATAGGGGAGAAGAGTGAGGGGAGATTTGGGATAGGGGAGAAGAGTGAGGGAAGATTTTGTATAGGGGAGAAGAGTGAGGGAAGATTTTGTATAGGGGAGAGATTCGGAATAGGGGAGAAGAGTGAGGGAAGATTTTGTATAGGGGAGAAGAGTGAGGGAAGATTTTGTATAGGGAAGAAGAGTGGGGAGAAATTCGGAATAGGGGAGAAGAGTGAGGGGAGATTTTGTATAGGGGAGAAGAGTGAGGGAAGATTTTGTATAGGGGAGAAGAGTGAGGGAAGATTTTGTATAGGGGAGAAGAGTGAG
This sequence comes from Macrostomum hystrix, assembly GCA_950097015.1. Taxonomy (NCBI): domain Eukaryota; kingdom Metazoa; phylum Platyhelminthes; family Macrostomidae; genus Macrostomum; species Macrostomum hystrix. Next base: position 11,462,020 of record CATNEN010000001.1, read on the forward strand.
GGAAGATTTTGTATAGGGGAGAAGTGTGAGGGAAGATTTTGTATAGGGGAGAAGAGTGAGGGAAGATTTTGTATAGGGAAGAAGAGTGGGGAGAGATTCGGAATAGGGGAGAAGAGTGAGGGGAGATTGAGGGTAGAACACACAGGGTGAGCCGGACACTGTGGTGCTAATAAAAAATAAGTGATAAGAAAAATGACAATAAAAGATTTAGACAATAAAAAAGGAAGCGTGATCACGACACTGCGGTTGGAGATGAAAAGATGAAGACATAAGATGAAAACTTTCTTAGTTTTTCCCCAGTTAAAATAATGAGGAGAAGAAACCTACCCGGCTTAAGAGCTTAGTTATAGGGGCTAGCATGTGTAGGCCATGACAAGTGAGATAAGGGTTAAGGGACTTGAGCACGAAAAACAGGGTGTGGCTACAGGAAGGGAAGAGGTTTGTAGGAAAAGAAAGGGGATACGGACAGATCCCTGAGGCGGTGAATGTGACGATAGACAGAGACAAAAGCGACTGGATTCGATTGAAAAAATCTAGATTTAAGACAGGTAACACGCTATGGGAGGATGAATGAAGACAGTGGGATATGCTAGTGAGAGACGGTGGGCTTGAAGACACTGCGCTTCAGTTGTTTGGGTATTGGGAAACAAATGTAGACCTGTATAGAAAGAGCAGGCGTTAGGTAAGAATAGAGGTAGCTAGGGAAACATTTTCTGTGGGATAGCTTTGTAAAATAAAACGTGCTCAATGCATCCCGGCTTCAAAGTTAAAAAGCTAGACAGAAAGCAGAGAGAGACAGACAAGAGTGGGAGGGTTGAGAAAGCTAGCAACACAACACCCGCGTGCTTGCTGAACTGGCGCAGTTTTCTATATCACACACAAAGGTTTCCTCTCGTCAACTTCTCAGCTCGCTTCCCCCGCCCTTCTCTTCTCTCTCCGTCTATTTCTTTTTTTCCTGCTCTCATGAACCGAGTTGGGAAGAGAAACTTTACGAGTGAAACTGAGACGAGTATTTTCTCATCATCTTCGACTTCCTCGCCGCCAGAGTTTCTGGCAAGGCTTAATTGGATTGTTGCTAAGAATTGAGGATCTTTATAAAAAGCTTGTCTAGATGTGCTTCGATTCGCAGCCTCCTCTTTTTCTTTCTTTTAGATGCTCTCAGGCTTCACTGTGAGGTTGGCTAATGCTTTAATGAGCTTGGCAACCAGGTGCGCGTGATTCTAGTGCAACGGGAGCTGCTGTGTAATGACTGGGAATAAATCCCAGAGAAATATATCTCGAATGCAACTAATTCGACCATAGTTTTTATTAGGCTATTCTTCAAATTCGACGATTCTTCGAAACCCGTGATTCTTAGAAATAAATGATTCTTCGAAACCCGTGATTCTTAGAAATAAACGATTCTTCGAAACCCGTGATTCTTAGAAATAAACGATTCTTCGAAGCCTGTGATTCGGAGAAATCGACGATTATTAGAAATAGAATATTCTTAGAAATCGGCGATTCTTCCAAATGGACGATTCTTTGAAATCGAATAATCTTCTAAATCGACGATTCTTCGAAACCCGTGATTCTTAGAAATAAACGATTCTTCGAAACCGTTGATTCGGAGAAATCGACGATTCTTAGAAATAGAATATTCTTAGAAATCTGCGATTCTTCCAAATGGACGATTCTTTGAAATCGAATAATCTTCTAAATCGACGATTCTTCGATATCGACGATTCTTCGAAACCCGTGTTTCTTAGAAATAAATGATTTTCCGAAACCGTTGATTCGGAAAAATCGACGATTCTTAGAAATAGAATATTCTTAGAAATCGGCGATTCTTCCAAATGGACGATTCTTTAAAAATCGAATAATCTTCTAAATCGACGATTCTTCGAAACCCGTGTTTCTTAGAAATAAACGATTCTTCGAAACCGGTGATTCGGATAAATCGACGATTCTTATAAATGGAATATTCTTAAAAATCGGCGATTCTTCCAAATGGACGATTCTTTGAAACCAATTTATCTTCTAAATCGATGATTTTTAAAGCGGCGATTCTAAAAAAGCGGCGATTTTTCGAAGTCAGCGATTCTTCGAAACCGATGATTCGTCGAAATCGACGATTCCTAGAAATAGACTATTCTTAGAAAGCGGCGATTCCTTTAAATAGACGATTCTACGAAAACATCTTATATATATTTAAAAAAATTGACAACATAACAATTACAAATAACTAGTATTGTACTATCACAATGATAAGGATAAAGACAAGAGATAACATAGCTAGCCTTTATATATAATTTTATAACTTTATATGAATACGTTATTGAAGTTTTATAATTTGAAAACAATACTGATTCAAAACGGTATATAGAAAATATACTTTATTACTCGTAGAAGCCATACAAATTTCTGTTCAATTTTTCATCGACTAAAAATTGAAAACATCTGTTTTACACAAAATTGCTTCACTCACTAACTCACTTACTGACTCACACACAAGAAAAAAGGCTGAGGTTGGCCTACGCAAAATTCAAAGAACCCTATACAAGCAGTATGATTGCTGCTTAAAATGTTCTAACCATATTAATACTACCAGCTATAAAAATGCTACCAGCATGCATGCTTTGGCAATTAACTAACTCTGTGTCCTCTTCCCGGTTCCCCCCGGGGGCATAACAGGCAAACACAATGCAAACTAACAATTAGTCTCTAACGTGGCTATTGTACTGTTTGACTTGCCTAATCAATGCGAACATTTTATTACAACATATAATCAAATACAGAAATCAATCGATTGTTAAATGACATGTTACTAGAAATAATCTGAAGATCTAAAGTTTGAAGTTTAGCCCAATGGAAAATTCTGCCCAATTTTAACCGAAAGAATAATAATATCCAACCAACTACTTAGTACTAATTACAGTAAAAGTAGTATATCATGAAGATTTTAACAAAATTAAAAATGACTAATAAGATAATGTAATATTTTAAGCCGGATTTGAGTTCAATGACTGATTTGAGGTTGATGACTGGTTTGAGTTCAATGACTGATTTGAGTTTAATGACTGATTTGAGTTCAATGACTGATTTGAGGTTGATGACTGGTTAGAGTTTAATGACTGATTTGAGTTTAATGACTGATTTGAGTTTAATGACTGATTTGAGTTTAATGACTGATTTGAGTTTAATGATTGATTTGAGTTTAATGACTGATTTGAGTTTAATGACTGATTTAAGTTTAATGACTGATTTGAGGTTAATGACTGATTTGAGTTTAATGACTGATTTGAGTTTAATGATTGATTTGAGTTTAATGACTGATTTGAGTTTAATGAATGATTTGAGCCTATGACTGATTTGAGGTTAATGAATGATTTGAGTTTAATGATTGATTTGAGTTTAATGACTGATTTGAGTTTAATGACTGATTTGAGCCTATGACTGATTTGAGGTTAATGACTGATTTGAGTTTAATGACTGATTTGAGCCTATGACTGATTTGAGGTTAATGACTGATTTGAGTTTAATGACTGATTTAAGTTTAATGACTGATTTGAGGTTAATGACTGATTTGAGTTTAATGACTGATTTGAGTTTAATGACTGATTTGAGTTTAATGACTGATTTGAGTTTAATGAATGATTTGAGGTTAATGAATGATTTGAGCCTATGACTGATTTGAGGTTAATGATTGATTTGAGTTTAATGACTGATTTGAGTTTAATGACTGATTTAAGTTTAATGACTGATTTGAGGTTAATGACTGATTTGAGTTTAATGACTGATTTGAGTTTAATGATTGATTTGAGTTTAATGACTGATTTGAGCCTATGACTGATTTGAGGTTAATGACTGATTTGAGTTTAATGATTGATTTGAGTTTAATGACTGATTTGAGTTTAATGACTGATTTAAGTTTAATGACTGATTTGAGGTTAATGACTGATTTGAGTTTAATGACTGATTTGAGTTTAATGATTGATTTGAGTTTAATGACTGATTTGAGTTTAATGACTGATTTAAGTTTAATGACTGATTTGAGGTTAATGACTGATTTGAGTTTAATGACTGATTTGAGTTTAATGATTGATTTGAGTTTAATGACTGATTTGAGTTTAATGAATGATTTGAGCCTATGACTGATTTGAGGTTAATGAATGATTTGAGTTTAATGATTGATTTGAGTTTAATGACTGATTTGAGTTTAATGACTGATTTGAGCCTATGACTGATTTGAGGTTAATGACTGATTTGAGTTTAATGACTGATTTGAGCCTATGACTGATTTGAGGTTAATGACTGATTTGAGTTTAATGACTGATTTAAGTTTAATGACTGATTTGAGGTTAATGACTGATTTGAGTTTAATGACTGATTTGAGTTTAATGACTGATTTGAGTTTAATGACTGATTTGAGTTTAATGAATGATTTGAGGTTAATGAATGATTTGAGCCTATGACTGATTTGAGGTTAATGATTGATTTGAGTTTAATGACTGATTTGAGTTTAATGACTGATTTAAGTTTAATGACTGATTTGAGGTTAATGACTGATTTGAGTTTAATGACTGATTTGAGTTTAATGATTGATTTGAGTTTAATGACTGATTTGAGCCTATGACTGATTTGAGGTTAATGACTGATTTGAGTTTAATGATTGATTTGAGTTTAATGACTGATTTGAGTTTAATGACTGATTTAAGTTTAATGACTGATTTGAGGTTAATGACTGATTTGAGTTTAATGACTGATTTGAGTTTAATGATTGATTTGAGTTTAATGACTGATTTGAGTTTAATGACTGATTTAAGTTTAATGACTGATTTGAGGTTAATGACTGATTTGAGTTTAATGACTGATTTGAGTTTAATGATTGATTTGAGTTTAATGACTGATTTGAGTTTAATGACTGATTTGAGTTTAATGAATGATTTGAGCCTATGACTGATTTGAGGTTAATGACTGATTTGAGTTTAATGATTGATTTGAGTTTAATGACTGATTTGAGTTTAATGACTGATTTAAGTTTAATGACTGATTTGAGGTTAATGACTGATTTGAGTTTAATGACTGATTTGAGTTTAATGATTGATTTGAGTTTAATGACTGATTTGAGTTTAATGACTGATTTAAGTTTAATGACTGATTTGAGGTTAATGACTGATTTGAGTTTAATGACTGATTTGAGTTTAATGATTGATTTGAGTTTAATGACTGATTTGAGTTTAATGACTGATTTGAGTTTAATGAATGATTTGAGCCTATGACTGATTTGAGGTTAATGACTGATTTGAGTTTAATGATTGATTTGAGTTTAATGACTGATTTGAGTTTAATGACTGATTTAAGTTTAATGACTGATTTGAGGTTAATGACTGATTTGAGTTTAATGACTGATTTGAGTTTAATGATTGATTTGAGTTTAATGACTGATTTGAGGTTAATGAATGATTTGAGCCTATGACTGATTTGAGGTTAACGAATGATTTGAGTTTAATGACTGATTTGAGGTTAATGAATGATTTGAGCCTATGACTGATTTGAGGTTAATGACTGATTTGAGTTTAATGACTGATTTAAGTTTAATGACTGATTTGAGGTTAATGACTGATTTGAGTTTAATGACTGATTTGAGTTTAATGACTGATTTGAGTTTAATGACTGATTTGAGCCTATGACTGATTTGAGGTTAATGACTGATTTGAGTTTAATGACTGATTTAAGTTTAATGACTGATTTGAGGTTAATGACTGATTTGAGTTTAATGACTGATTTGAGTTTAATGACTGATTTGAGTTTAATGATTGATTTGAGTTTAATGACTGATTTGAGCCTATGACTGATTTGAGGTTAATGACTGATTTGAGTTTAATGACTGATTTAAGTTTAATGACTGATTTGAGGTTAATGACTGATTTGAGTTTAATGACTGATTTGAGTTTAATGAATGATTTGAGGTTAATGAATGATTTGAGCCTATGACTGATTTGAGGTTAATGACTGATTTGAGTTTAATGACTGATTTAAGTTTAATGACTGATTTGAGGTTAATGACTGATTTGAGTTTAATGAATGATTTGAGGTTAATGAATGATTTGAGCCTATGACTGATTTGAGGTTAATGACTGATTTGAGTTTAATGACTGATTTAAGTTTAATGACTGATTTGAGGTTAATGACTGATTTGAGTTTAATGACTGATTTGAGTTTAATGACTGATTTGAGTTTAATGATTGATTTGAGTTTAATGACTGATTTGAGCCTATGACTGATTTGAGGTTAATGACTGATTTGAGTTTAATGACTGATTTAAGTTTAATGACTGATTTGAGGTTAATGACTGATTTGAGTTTAATGACTGATTTGAGTTTAATGACTGATTTGAGTTTAATGACTGATTTGAGGTTAATGACTGATTTGAGTTTAATGACTGATTTGAGTTTAATGATTGATTTGAGTTTAATGACTGATTTGAGTTTAATGACTGATTTGAGTTTAATGACTGATTTGAGGTTAATGACTGATTTGAGTTTAATGACTGATTTGAGTTTAATGAATGATTTGAGCCTATGACTGATTTGAGTTTAATGACTGATTTGAGCCTATGACTGATTTGAGGTTAATGACTGATTTGAGCCTATGACTGATTTGAGGTTAATGACTGATTTGAGTTCAATGACTGATTTGAGCCTATGACTGATTTGAGTTTAATGACTGATTTGAGCCTATGACTGATTTGAGGTTAATGACTGATTTGAGCCTATGACTGATTTGAGGTTAATGACTGATTTGAGTTCAATGACTGATTTGAGCCTATGACTGATTTGAGTTTAATGACTGATTTGAGCCTATGACTAACTTAAGCTAATGATTTATGACTATGATCAAATTCGATCATAGTCAGTGATAAAGAAAGGAGAAAGAAGTAAACTCACCTGCACGAGGCGTAAATAACATGCTGTTCAGTTGCCGAATAGTAATGCCGGCAAAATATGAAATCCATAATTGAACCCACACTGTAATCATCCGGCGCATGTTCAACACTAGACGGCGAACCAGGCTGTGGCGCGGGAATGTTATAACTGCTTGCCGACTGTTTTCTATTGTCTTTGATGCCAGCAACTACATTTGCAGAGCAGTTGGCTGGATCAGATAGCTCAGATTTGATATGCACAGATTCGCTCAGGTTAGGTGAGACACTCGGAGCCTCTGTGTCAGAGGTAGCAGATGCTGGAACAGACAGTGGCGCCAGGGCAGAACCCGCCGCCGCCGCTGATGTTATCGTCGTAGAAGCTGCCGAAGTTAACGTAGCAACAGTTGATCTTGGCTTCAGAAGGCAAACTAGTGACGATGGAGAATTTGTGCCTGGCGTTCCTGCAGATAGGAACAAAATGAATACCATTATTTAGTTATATACTTTACTAATTTTAGGGCGTTACAAAATTCTCACCTGAACTGTTTGATGCAGGCAGTGGTTGCACTTTAATAGTGACATCGACTGTAACAGGATGATCGCCAGACTTAGCTGGCAATAGGCGCAGTGTCAGCTGATTTGGCAAAGAAGGCGACATGACTGGCGCTGAATGGCCTAGGTGAGTAGTTTTAAGGATTTATCGGGACTAATGGGCAATGAAGTTTAGGTTTCTAAATATTTTTGATGGGAGCTCTGAAGGACAAGCGATAAGATTTATGAAGGATTAACGATGGGGTTTATGAAGGATTAACGATGGGATTTATGAAGGATTAACGATGGGGTTTATGAAAGATTAACGATGGGATTATGAAGGATTAACGATAGGGTTTATGAAGGATTAACGATGGGGTTTATGAAGGATTAACGATGGGATTTATGAAGGATTAACGATGGGATTATGAAGGATTAACGATAGGGTTTATGAAGGATTAGCGATGGGATTTATGAAGGATTAACGATAGGATTATGAAAGATTAACGATGGGGTTTATGAAGGATTAACGATGGGGTTTATGAAGGATTAACGATGGGTTTTATGAAGGATTAACGAGGGTTTTATGAAGGATTAACGATGGGATTTATGAAGGATTAACGATAGGATTATGAAGGATTAACGATGGGGTTTATGAAGGATCAACGATGGGGTATATGAAGGATTAACGATGGGATTTATGAAGGATTAACGATGGGGTTTATGAAGGATTAACGATGGGATTTATGAAGGATTAACGATAGGATTATGAAAGATTAACGATGGGTTTTATGAAGGATTAACGATGGGGTTTATGGAGGATTAACGATGGGATTTATGAAGGATTAACGATGGGGTTTATGGAAGATTAATGGTGGGGTTTATAAAGGATTACCAATAAAATTTATGAAGATTAACGATAGGATTTATGAAGGATTAACAATAGGATTTATGAAGGATTAACGATTGGATTTATGAAAGATTAACGATGAACTTTCTGATGGATTATTGATAGGGTCTCGGGATCAATAACAGGATTTGTGAGAGATTATCGATGAGATTTCTTTTGGATTATTGATGGAATCTCCGAACTCAAGCGGGTGATTAATAATTATATATTTTTGAGATTGGTAAACAATTTATTGTCCGGTAATAAAATTTATAAAGAATTTTAGTTAAACAGAAGTTAAAAAAGAACTCTAAACAAAAAACAAACCTTTTAATGAGTCGATGTATGGCCTTATCAGGTGTCTATCATCTTCATGCACAATAGTAAGGAATGAGGTCTGCATTAGATCGTCCACTGTATAATCGACGTAGTTACAAATGTTGGGAGACACGTAATAGATGCGCGACGATTGGGTCACAACTATTAGGAAGCCCTCGATTACCTGTGCAAAGTTTACGGGAAAATATTATTTGCTGTTCATTCGAGCTTTTTTTTAATAACAATCGCTAATAGTGACAAAATTTAGTAATAGATTGACAAAATATTTAAAAGGCTATAAGACCGTTTCTTAAAAGTTAACATGTCGTGTCTATTTTTATCTTAACGGTAACAACACATATTTAATACAGGTAACAGGAGAACACTATAAAGACTTACATTTATAAGGAATAATCAATATCTAACAGATAGCAATCCATATCTAACAGATAGCAACCCATATCTAACAGATAGCAATCCATATCTAACAGATAGCAATCCATATCTAACAGATAGCAATCCATATCTAACAGATAGCAATCCATATCTAATAGATAGCAATCCATATCTAACAGATAGCAATCCATATCTAACAGATAGCAATCCATATCTAACAGATAGCAATCCATATCTAACAGATAGCAATCCATATCTAACAGATAGGAATCCAAGTCTAACAGGTAACAACCCAAGTCTAACAGGTAACAACCCAAGTCGAACAGGTAACAACCCAAGTCTAACAGGTAACAACCATTACATCTGACAGGTTGTATTTTTCGTGTTAAAATAGAATCGATCAAAAAATGTTAACGAAAAAAGTACTAAACATTAACGCAACTTTTTAAGGCCCAAAAAATCCTGAACTTAAACTGTTCAATTCGTTTAACAAAAATAATACTTTTTAACTCAAATTAACTGATTAACTGAATTAAGCACGAGTCAAGGTTCCTTTTAAACTGTACCATAATGTCAGTGCTAAAAATATGAAATATTGGCAAATAAACTGTAAATTAGCAGTTCAAAATTTTACGCTTCTTGTTTAACAGTTCCGTGCGTCTACTAGGTTAAGAATCGTGTCTAACAGCTTAAAATACATCTAAATAATAAAGCTTCGTGTCTAACATTGTTAGTTAAGCATCGTGTCTAACATTGTCAGTTAAGCATCGTCTAACATTGTTAGTTAAGCATCGTGTCTAACATTGTCAGTTAAGCATCGTGTCTAACATTGTTAGTTAAGCATCGTGTCTAACATTGTCAGTTAAGCATCGTGTCTAACATTGTCAGTTAAGCATCGTGTCTAACATTGTTAGTTAAGCATCGTGTCTAACATTGTCAGTTAAGCATCGTGTCTAATATTGTTAGTTAAGCATCGTGTCTAACATTGTCAGTTAAGCATCGTGTCTAACATTGTCAGTTAAGCATCGTGTCTAACATTGTCAGTTAAGCATCGTGTCTAACATTGTCAGTTAAGCATCGTGTCTAACATTGTCAGTTAAGCATCGTGTCTAACATTGTCAGTTAAGCATCGTGTCTAACATTGTCAGTTAAGCATCGTGTCTAACATTGTTAGTTAAGCATCGTGTCTAACATTGTCAGTTAAGCATCGTCTAACATTGTTAGTTAAGCATCGTGTCTAACATTGTCAGTTAAGCATCGTGTCTAACATTGTTAGTTAAGCATCGTGTCTAACATTGTCAGTTAAGCATCGTGTCTAACATTGTCAGTTAAGCATCGTGTCTAACATTGTTAGTTAAGCATCGTGTCTAACATTGTTAGTTAAGCATCGTGTCTAACATTGTTAGTTAAGCATCGTGTCTAACATTGTCAGTTAAGCATCGTGTCTAACATTGTTAGTTAAGCATCGTGTCTAACATTGTTAGTTAAGCATCGTGTCTAACATTGTCAGTTAAGCATCGTGTCTAACATTGTTAGTTAAGCATCGTGTCTAACATTGTCAGTTAAGCATCGTGTCTAACATTGTCAGTTAAGCATCGTGTCTAACATTGTCAGTTAAGCATCGTGTCTAACATTGTCAGTTAAGCATCGTGTCTAACATTGTCAGTTAAGCATCGTGTCTAACATTGTCAGTTAAGCATCGTGTCTAACATTGTCAGTTAAGCATCGTGTCTAACATTGTCAGTTAAGCATCGTGTCTAACATTGTCAGTTAAGCATCGTGTCTAACATTGTCAGTTAAGCATCGTGTCTAACATTGTCAGTTAAGCATCGTGTCTAACATTGTCAGTTAAGCATCGTGTCTAACATTGTCAGTTAAGCATCGTGTCTAACATTGTCAGTTAAGCATCGTGTCTAACATTGTCAGTTAAGCATCGTGTCTAACATTGTCAGTTAAGCATCGTGTCTAACATTGTCAGTTAAGCATCGTGTCTAACATTGTCAGTTAAGCATCGTGTCTAACATTGTCAGTTAAGCATCGTGTCTAACATTGTCAGTTAAGCATCGTGTCTAACATTGTCAGTTAAGCATCGTGTCTAACATTGTCAGTTAAGCATCGTGTCTAACAGCTAATTAAAAATATCGCGTATCTCGTCTAGCATTAGCTAAAATAAAATAAGCAGGCAATTGAAAACTGTCTAGCCTTGTGTCTAAAACATTGTTCTTAATATCTAACATGCGAAAAAAAACAATGCCTGCAATTCATCAATCAATTCATCAAACTCACATCAAGGATGAGCGAACCCAACAGCTGTGCGTGATTCAAATTTGAAGATCGATTAGGAACAGTCTGGCCAATTTGAACCGCTCCGACGCTGTTAATAGCTGTTGAAGTTGGTTGGACTGCTTGCTCTTTTTTAACGCTTCTAGCAGTTTTGCCAGCCATGCTGTGAATAATCTGTTGTTTATTATCGTCAATTTGTTTCACATCATCACTGTGCTCCAAAGTAATTTCTAAGCTTTCATCACTGCCGACTGGTTCGACTGCAGCTGGCGTCAGTGACGCAGATGACACAGCGACAATTCTAATCTTTTCTTTATCATCGTCGGCCAATTTTAATGGCAGGCTGGCGACAGAGCCGTCGCCAATGCCAGTTGTCATGGCAACAGCGTGGAATTATGTTGCAACTATAATTGAAGAATCAGTCTGCTATGGTGCTGGGCTAGTAAAATTTAGCCTTTGAATTGTGATAGCTTTCTTGAATAAGTCTAAACTCTCTTAATTCTCACAGAGATCTCTGGGCGCTTAGATGATTTGTCTAAAATGATATCTTTAAAATCTCGATTAAGGCTCACATTGCTAAATGGTTGAGCCTTTGATTCAGTGCTAAAAGTGATGCTGCAGTAGTAGCTGAAAATTTGAGAAAAATAGTCTAAGGATTTATTATTACTAAATAAGATAGGTGAATAATAATGAAGTACAATAGGTTATAAAAATATACACATACTTTTAAATCCAATTATAACATAATTTACACATCATGTAATAAGTAAGTAATTTTTATGGCATTCAAGTTCATTTAAAAGAATATGATTTTTATTAAAATATTGTAATAATTATCATTCTGTAATACTTGCTATTAGACTAGATAACAGTTATACCATTAACAATAAACACAAAGACAGCCTTACTATATTTAGCATGGAATAATATTTAAGCATGGGAGTAGGTATGCATTTCACAGAATCAATAGCAAAAAACTGTAGCATCTTGCTGTGAATGAATCTGAGAGACGGCTTGCTTACAAATATGGTAGATCAGATCAGCACTACAACATTTTTTATATCTTTGGTATTAAAGTACTGCAAAACATTCTGTGTCTTACTTTATATGAACAATACTTCTCAATAACATAGCTTATGTATATTTATTAACAATATATGAATGGCAGCTACATATATTTTAACTAAAAAGATAGAAATACAACATAAAACAAAATAAATATTTAGGTTATTTTTACAAGCAAAAATATTTGGTGCACTATAAATAAAGTTTGAAGTAAAAAACTTGGTTTTTAAATATTACATTTTTTAAACATTTCCATCATTCTTCATTTGTGGGCCAAAAAAAGAACCTAAAAAAGACAGTGGGCCACAATGACTATAGAAATATGAGATAGGGGAGAGATAAGACAGAGAAGAGATGACAGGGAAGATGAGATATACAGGAAAGATAAGACACAGGAAAGGTGAGACACAGGGTAGATGAGACAGTGGAGAGATAATACATAGGAGAGATGAGCCATCAAAAAGATGAGACCAAAGAGAGATCATACAAGGGAAAGATGAAACAGAATATTTTAGGTTTTTTTACTCTAAATTACTTTAACATATTTTTGCACTTTTCAGAGCCTAAAAAGTATGAAGCAAGTCAAATCATGGGCAAAATTATGACAAAGAAGAGTCTAAAGTGTAATAGAGTGGTAAGTGGTCATGTGTTTGGCAAGCTGCCCAGAGATCATTAATTAAGTATATGCCTAGGAGCATAGTGTAAGAGTGTCTGATATTGATAATCTGAATCCAACTATTAGCAGACCTTTTAGGAACATTGAGAGTAGCCAATGAGCATCACTGTACCTCTCTTGACCATGGGAATCACCCAGTGACTTTCCCAAAACTGGCCCTACTGATAATTTTTATGTATATATCATTTTCTGTGCAAGTAAATTATGTTAACATATGCCTAATGCAGAGCAGGAAACCAAAGTTATGCCAAATTTTCTATACTGATAATAATAAGTATATGTGAAGCTATAATAAATGGAACACAGTGAAATTACACTTAAAAGTAATTAAACTTAAAATTCAAATTACAATAAAAAAACCACTAACTTTTGGAATTTGTTTTTTATTGCTATACTAATTATGCATAGCCACTTAAAGAGGCCTAGGCTCTATATATATCATACATACGCAACCTCCCAAATCTTAGCCAGCCGTGAGACTTAGTTTTTGCTCTCATTTGCGACTTAGTTCATTTCATTGCTCTATTTACGACTTAGTTTGCTCTCATTTGCTCTCTTTTTCTCTCCCCTTTTTCCTTTTCTTCACGCCTTTCTTTTTTGTCCCTTGGTCCCCCCTTTGATTTTTTTGCGCTTGGTCTATTGGTTTTTGCAACTTACCTTGCTTGGCCCTCGTTTCACCCAGTTGGCTGGGTGTTGCGCATGTATGATATACATATATTATTGTGGAAAGCCTTTCAATTATAGTTTTTCTATGGAAGTGCTTATTCCCATGGTCCTGTGCCGATAATTCTCTGCCTATCCACATGGCAGCTTATGGCAGCTTATACAGCAGATAACTTTAAGAACTTAAAGCACATATTTTACTGGAACTGTGTAGCAATTTTAATGTACTATATACAACTGGCCATACATATTTTCCAGAACCTGCAGTAGTGCCTCTTTTAATTACGAGCAATACACAGATTAACTTTAGAATAATATGTAAAGTTGCAAACAATTGCATGAGAAATTGCAAAAGAAATTTGAAAATTTTTATTACAATAATTAAAAAGGATAACATTAATGTCAGTTAATGAATGTGCAGGTCGAAATTTAGAACACTGTTGTATCACACTCGCAACTTTGTCGATCTATTGGCTCTAGGGTTCAACAAACGTTCAAACCTGAAAGGGCCTCGTTTCAGGCTTTTTCAGGAGGTTGATGTATCATCAACCAAACAAGAATGTGTATTTTTTAACTTCAAACCTAAGCTATAGATTTTCTATTTAAGATATAATGATAAATCAAAAGCCAAGTTATAGAAAACAGTTACATCTTTCTAAAAAGTATCTGCTTTTGCTATTTTGTCAAATAGAAAAAAGTTATTCCTGCTTTTATCTAAAACCGAACAATGATTTTCATGTATCTTCAAACCAAACAGAGAATTTGATGTTTGGTTTTACAACATACATGCGCAACACCCGGCCAACCCAGCCGAACCGGCCGGGTGAAACGAGGGCCAAGCAAGGTAAGTCGCAAAAACCAATCGACCAAGCGCCAAAAAATCAAAGGGGGGACCAAGGGACAAAAAAGGAAGGCGTGAAGAAAAGGAAAAAGGGGAGAGAAAAAGAGAGCAAATGAGAGCAAACTAAGTCGTAAATAGAGCAATGAAATGAACTAAGTCGCAAATGAGAGCAAAAACTAAGTCGCAAGGCCGGCTAAGATTTGGGAGGTTGCGCATGTATGTTTTACAATTTGAGTGAGTGGTTTAATCTTATTTTAAGGAGTGAACTAGGCCTATCAAGAATTATGTCATTTGAAAGCATTTTTCATGCTCTATAAATAACACTATTTATGGTCATTTAATTGGCAAGCTACCACATACAATCTTCATCTAAAGTACATACTGAAAAAAATGTTGTTAAAAAGTATGCTTTTGCAATAAAAATTTCTACTGAAACATCAATATCTTTCTTTCCACTTAATGCTTCATTGCACATCATGCCTCAGCTTGTAGATAATTTCTTCAACTTTCAAATTAGTTGTTCTGTGAAACACAATAGCTTGTTTCTGTCTTGCACGAGACCAAGGAAGGAGTCAAAATTATTGTTCAGTTTTGAAGATACACTGTTCGGTTGATGATACATTACCTTAAGCAGAAAATTATTGGCATGGATCCCTGTGGATAAAATTGAAATTAATGGCACGGGACCATGGGAATAAGCTCTGCCTTTTTCTATAGCATTATTGTTTGTGGATAAAGTTTATCATTGGCTATATTATGTCAGTAAAATTTTCTAAAAAGTACAAAACAGTATAGAAAACTAACATAACATAGTAGAATCATCTTGCTTAGCTATAAGGAATTTAGATAAGCCCCTTTATTTCTTAAATATTAAATATATATATTCTACAAAAAACTAGGAAATATTCTACACGCCGGGCTGCACTTTTTTGCCTTGCAACCCTTTCTTTGTTTACATATTTTACTGAAATGATATTATTCAAATAATATTCAGAAAGCCAGCATGGTTGATGCTATATACAATTTTTGCTGTTAATTAAAATTTACTCGCGGATACTCGCGTCAACTCGCGGATACACGATAAGAATGCTGTGGATATTATTTTGTTCATGTTGGACATACGAGCGTACAAGATGTTTTTCAAGGAAAGGATCACAATTTTTTATTTTAAAAGTTGCAAGCAACTAATCAAATATCACAAACAAAAAAAGCTAAAATTTAGTTCCTTAGTTAAATACGTAATTTACATAATTAAAGTAAACGTTCAGTATTCACTGATCTTTATATAACATTTATTTACATGAAGAAGTGCCGAGCGGAAGTATTGTTGTTAACGATAATCCTAGTAAAAATCACCACTTGTCCTGACCCTGATTTTCATTCACTATATATCTAGTAAATAAGCATACCAGAGTGAATATAAATGCACGTATAATCACTGCATGTAAGTGGTTTTTATCCTTCCAGTTTCGCAAGCAAACTTTTTTAAGCATATATTTTTTGTTGATTTCAACGAATTCAACGAAAATTCAGAATTTTTTCAGTTCTTAAAGTATATAAATCGCATAACTACTCGTATGCCCTCTGCCATTTCTGTTGTGTATGCGGCTTGCATGCCGCCTAGAGTGCTAGCGCACGTGCCGTGTTGTGAGTTGCTCCAAGGCTCACTGTCTGCCCCAGAGACCGGTCTATAAGGCCGCGGAGTGGGGGGTTGGTATACGTTGTTTACGTGGGTGCTGGTCATTTCGTCAGCTGCCAGTTCGTCAACTTGGTTGACGAACAGTTGACAAAATGACCTGAGAATGTTAGTTAATTACTTCGTTTGCTACAGTTTGCAAACGTCATAACATGTACATAACATTACCTTTGTTATTATTACTTATTATCCGGAACGTTCTCTATTAGTTTGTATACATATATATGCACAGCAAGCGTGCCGCTACAAAGGCAATAATCTTTCACGCTTTCTATCTTCCACTCTTCGTCTTCGACTACTTCTGAGTGAATGCGTGCGCCCTGTCTCTTTTACTTGAACCAGCGCCCCTCGCGTTGACACGTTCTCTCAATCTCTCAATGCGAATTAGCACCTTGTCTTATCCTCAACTATCATGTCTCAACAACCTCACCAGCCAAACCAATCCGAGTTACTTTAAACCTGACACTGCAACCTCCTCATTAAACACTATATAATGGAGTAGGGTTTCAGGAGGGCCACTCAATTTTTTACGTCTTGGTAATGGACACTGATAAGTGTATGGAATTCGATTCAGTTCTCAGAGACTGTGCGGCCACGTCAACAGGCCATACAGTACATGCGATTCGTGCCAAAAGTGGCAACATCGAATTTGTGGGACTAGAATCTCACAAGCAGAGTACAGGCAGCTTATGCGGCAGGACGTGTTCGCATGCTCGTGTGCCACTTGTCAGGCAAGACCAAGCGGCGGAGCCAGCGGCGGAGTCAGCGACGGAGCCAGCGGCGGAGCCAATCAAGCAGGTTCCTCTGGCCTTCGCACTAATGTCAGGTAAGTCGGTAAATGCACTGCCATCTTCTCTGCACTGAAACAGGGACTGGGCAACTCGACGCCGGAGGTCTGTGTCATGGACTTCGAAGCTGCGGCATGGCAGGCTTTACGGTCCGTGTTTCCGGCTGCAAGGTTCCAGGGCTGCCGGTTTCACTTCGCGCAGGCGATATTTCGTCGCTTGCAGCACCTGGGCCTGCAGCAGGCCTATCTAACAGATCCTGGCACCCGCGACTTCGCTCGCATGCTCATGGCGCTCCCCTACCTGCCGGCCGAGCACATGGTGGGCGAGGGTCTGGCGCAGATCGTTGCTGGTGTGTATGCGCCACTGCTGCTGGACCTGGCCGAGTACGTGAGCGCAACCTGGCTGTCGAACCCGGTCCACGGAGTCCACGAAGTCAGTGTGTACGGCCAGTCAATACGTACCAACAACGAGGTCGAGGGCTGGCACCGGAGACTCAAGCAGCGGGCCCAGAGAGTGCAGTTGACACAAGAATGCATGCAAGAAGGCTATTCTCATCCAAAATGCTGGGCGAGGATCGAGGGCCAGAAAGTCTACGCGCTGAGAGGAATCTACCTATACGATCGACAAGCTAGTGGCGCAGCTGAAAGCCATCATTTGGCCAGTCCCAGAGCACCATCAGCAACCGTATTCAAGTCACGCGCCCGGATGCCTGGCGAGCCGATCGATCAGCCAGTTCGTTGACGCCCTGCCAGAACTCGCAGCAGATTGCGAATACGGCGGTCTTAAGACCAGATGATCAGGGACCAGATCATCGAGAAGACCCATCGGGCATCCGAGAATGCCTGGTCATGGAGAAGGTGTGCTCGAATTGGAGACAGCCGTGTCCTGGTGATTCAAGTAGAATCCGCCATTAACGACGCCAAGAATTGTAAACTGCAGATCATGAAATTCTGACTTTGCGCACTAACGAACTTTTGTATTTCCATGCATTAATTCACTTTTGCTTTTTGAGGGGGGTGATCTTGTGTATGCGGCTTGAATTGCGTGCCGCCTAGAGTGCAAGCGCACGTGGCGCGTTGTGATTGGCTGGGGGTTTTACTGTCTGCCCCAGACCGCGGTCTAGTCCGGGGTGGGGGGTTGGTTGTTGACGTGGCAGTCTTGACAGTCTATAAATATATGATAGCGCGCGCAGGCCTAAGCCTTGACTTTCTTTTCACCTTTCTCAATAAAACTGCTCCGTTTTTCAACTGGCCACGTTGCCTCAGCAGAACAATGGGTTTCAGCTAGGTGGATCCCGGCCCGAGCGACACCCTACACAGACGCGGCGTCAGATTGCTGCTGCGCTGGATCATTGTATGTGCAGCCATGGCCACGGCGACCAGAACCCACTGTCGCTGGTCCTCTGGCACTAGCCTTCTAAGCGGCTACGCCGTGGCTGAGGCCGACTTTACTATGGTGGCTAGCTGCTGCACGGTGATTTGCAGGCCATGAGCTCATCTTGCAGCCCCCAAGTCCATGCTAAGACCTGCCCCTCACATCTGTTCAGCGAACTTTTACGCATTAGGGTGAATTTGGGTTTGCTGCTCTTTTTCTCTCCCTTTGCGTATTTATTTGTCTATTTCACCAACTGCATACCTTTGAAAGACAGGCAAAAATCGCTTGATGGGTATCAACGTAATTATATTGTTGCACAAGTAATTAAACTATCGGAACGCGAGAGATATATTTAGACTTTAAAGACCTATAATTCTTTCGTGCTGTAGCTTTCAATACAAAATTTGTTTCGATCCAAATAGTGATTGACAATTCTAAAAAAGTTGACGAAAAAATTGAATGTACGTTTTAAAGAAACAACGATTTGCAACGAAAAGCTTTTTGCGTGATAATTTAAAACACGATTTTCCTAGAGAGCAAACTTGGGTACAATCGGTTATTAGAATCTCTACTTTTGTCTACCTAGGTACTGTTGTGATACTTGCCTGCAGATGCCTTGTAAATATTCAATGCCATTATATACGTTAAAAGTTGTAGTCGCAAGGCTTTTTCTTGTCGTTTCTTGTCTTGTTATCCAACTAATGCGTAGCTATCTCTAATTAACGCAACTAATTCAGAATTAAGTAATTCAATGTGTTACATTATTTTCTGTTTGTGTTTTCTGCTTGCGGCTGACTATTCCTGACTGGGGTCTATCATTGGCTGGACCCTAAAGTTCAAAATGGGGACAAATAAAAAGTGGAACATCAAAATACAGACAAAATGCGAGTACAACTGCATGTATATAATAGGCCTACTTCTAAGTTCTACACTAAAAAACATATTGTCTAAATTCAAGTTCTTTGTAATGCTGTTGTAGTAAATTTAGCTCAAGCAAAATGGCTTTTGCAAAAGTTAAGGAATATAGTTATGGAATTTATATTTAATTTGTAAAATAAAAAAAATTTGAACTTGGCACTTTTTGTATTTAGGTCACTCTCTAGCATTCTAGTTTTGATTGACAAAAAACTTTTAAAATTGTCTGGTGGTTTTAAAATCATGTTTTTTAATCTATAATCAGGATCAGACCAAACAAAAGAACTACACCTTATTTACAGCAATGGAATGGACATATGCTCATATATATTTTTGGTTTTGGACTTATGGAAGGTTATCATTTGAAACAACTTTTAGAGAAAAATGATTGTGATCCAACAATACAAAATCTAAAGTGTTATAATCTAATTTCCTAAACTTTAAGCAAAAAATTGCCATTGCTTACTCTAAGCCAAAAGTATATTAAGCACTACACTTTTTTGACAATCATTTCGATGAAGATGTACCCATGCCATTGAAAATAATCGAAACTGAAGAGGATACAACTGAAGGGGAGGCCTACTTTATAACCCACAGTTATTTTCAAATTAGGCTAATGTAGGCCTATGCCATATAGCTTTTGTTAATGCTAACTGAAGACATGAAATGCTGTAGTTCATACATGCGCAACACCCGGCCGAACTGGCCAGGTGAAACGAGGGCCAAGCAAGGTAAGTGGCAAAAACCAATCAACCAAGCACAAAAAAATCAAAGGGGGGACCAAGTGACAAAAAATGAAGGCGTGAAGAAAAGGAAAAAGGGGAGAGAAAAAGAGAGCAAATGAGAGCAAACTAAGTCGTAAATAGAGCAAAAACTAAGTCGCACGGCTGGCTAAAATTTGGGAGGTTGCACATGCATGCTGTAGTTTTGGAATGCCATAATTTTAGGGCAGATTTTTTTCTTAAAATTATCCTTATCTGAAACTCAAATAATACATGAGTTCCTAATTTGAATAGGCCATAATATCTCAAAAAAGAAGTACTGCAGTTTTAGAAGACTATGAATTTCAATAAGAAATCTACAATATAATGATTGTCATTTGAAAACTGATATATGAGGTCTGGATTATTAAATAAACAAGATGATAATTTCAAAAAAGAACCACTGTTACCATTGCTGAACCTATTGCTACCAAGCAGGTTTGCTTTTGATTCTCTAGAAACCATGTGTAAATTTCAATTTAAATTCTTAAGAAAATTTAATTTTATGAAGAATTTTAAGAAAAGCATATTAGCATAGTATTAGTAGTTCTCTTAGTACTTAGTACTTAGTTACCATTGAGTACAAAGCTATAATATCTGATTTTATATGATCACAAACCCACATATTTTTAATATTTTGTACTTTTGTACACCTGCCCTAACTGGGTCAGAAATGCAGCCTACAGCACAACTGCTACTAATTTTGTGGTGCATCTGGAGGCAGTATATGGCTGTTTAGTCCATGGAATGGGGAGACACCTACCATTGATGCCTACCATCAATTGGCCAAGTTAATGCAGTCAAGTCTTACACTCTAATTACTAGGCTACAACTCCGTATTGCTATTGTTACAGTCATACTGGTTTAAGTATTATTTTCTAGACACAATTTTTTAGTATGCAATTATTATTCTAGCATTTCATTTTATCAATAATTCACAACCTTTACTTGTTCTTTTTTTAGGTAAAATTCTAATTAGCATTATAGAAGTAAAACTCCCTTGATTTGCAGTAGTCAAAGCTGTTTAAACAGCGCCAAAAATGTCCACAAATATAGCATTGCCACTAGACAGTGATGACAACAGCAGTGTGGTTGTAGTTTGGAAGTCGGAGCTTTATCAACTGCAGCAGTCGGCACCGCAACCGCAGCCTGTGCTAAGCCAGCACCAACCTGAGTTAGATACTCCCCCACAGTATGGGCCTGAGTATCACGGAGCAATTGATCGAGCTGAAACTGAGCAGCTTTTAGCTAATGCTGGACAAGGCGCTTTTCTCATTCGTGACTCCAGTCGACACCCGGGCCAGTACACCCTGTCAATCAGATTCGATGACGAGAACAAGCACTTTCATTTGTACTACGATCCTGAATCTGGCGAGCATTGGGTTGGCGAGAAACGCTTTGCCAATGTTTACGATCTAGTTGCAGATGGATTGATTCACTTCTATGTTGAAGCCAGGGGCGCTCACGTCCTGCAAGCTCTGGTGCACGATGCCGCTACCGTCTACGAGGAGTCACCTTATTACACCGCCAGGTAAGTTCCAGGCACCCAATCTGATCATCTAGCTACCCAATCTGATCATGTAGCTACCCAATCTGATCATGTAGCTACCCAATCTGATCATCTAGCTACCCAATCTGATCATCTAGCTACCCAATCTGATCATCTACCTACCCAATCTGATCATCTAGCTACCCAATCTGATCATCTAGCTACCCAATCTGATCATGTAGCTACCCAATCTGATCATCTAGCTACCCAATCTGATAACCTAGCTACCCAATCTGATAACCTAGCTACCCAATCTGATCATCTAGCTACCCAATCTGATCATCTAGCTACCCAATCTGATCATCTAGCTACCCAATCTGATAATCTAGCTACCCAATCTGATCATGTAGCTACCCAATCTGATCATCTAGCTACCCAATCTGATAACCTAGCTACCCAATCTGATCATCTACCTACCCAATCTGATCATCTAGCTACCCAATCTGATCATGTAGCTTCCCAATCTGATCATGTAGCTTCCCAATCTGATCATGTAGCTACCCAATCTGATCATCTAGCTACCCAATCTGATCATCTAGCTACCCAATCTGATCATGTAGCTTCCCAATCTGATCATCTACCTACCCAATCTGATCATCTAGCTACCCAATCTGATCATGTAGCTTCCCAATCTGATCATGTAGCTACCCAATCTGATCATGTAGCTACCCAATCTGATCATCTAGCTACCCAATCTGATCATCTAGCTACCCAATCTGATCATCTACCTACCCAATCTGATCATCTAGCTACCCAATCTGATAATCTAGCTACCCAATCTGATCATGTAGCTACCCAATCTGATCATCTAGCTACCCAATCTGATAACCTAGCTACCCAATCTGATCATCTACCTACCCAATCTGATCATCTAGCTACCCAATCTGATCATCTAGCTACCCAATCTGATCATCTAGCTACCCAATCTGATAATCTAGCTACCCAATCTGATCATGTAGCTACCCAATCTGATCATCTAGCTACCCAATCTGATAACCTAGCTACCCAATCTGATCATCTACCTACCCAATCTGATCATCTAGCTACCCAATCTGATCATGTAGCTTCCCAATCTGATCATGTAGCTTCCCAATCTGATCATGTAGCTACCCAATCTGATCATCTAGCTACCCAATCTGATCATCTAGCTACCCAATCTGATCATGTAGCTTCCCAATCTGATCATCTACCTACCCAATCTGATCATCTAGCTACCCAATCTGATCATGTAGCTTCCCAATCTGATCATGTAGCTTCCCAATCTGATCATGTAGCTACCCAATCTGATCATCTAGCTACCCAATCTGATCATGTAGCTACCCAATCTGATCATGTAGCTACCCAATCTGATCATGTAGCTACCCAATCTGATCATGTAGCTACCCAATCTGATCATCTAGCTACCCAATCTGATCATCTAGCTACCCAATCTGATCATCTAGCTACCCAATCTGATCATGTAGCTTCCCAATCTGATCATGTAGCTACCCAATCTGATCATGTAGCTACCCAATCTGATCATCTAGCTACCCAATCTGATCATCTAGCTACCCAATCTGATCATCTAGCTACCCAATCTGATCATCTAGCTACCCAATCTCATCACCTAGCTACCCAATCTGATCATGTAGCTACCCAATCTGATCATCTAGCTACCCAATCTGATCATCTAGCTACCCAATCTGATCATCTAGCTACCCAATCTGATCATCTAGCTACCCAATCTCATCACCTAGCTACCCAATCTCATCATGTAGCTACCCAATCTGATCATGTAGCTTCCCAATCTGATCATCTAGCTACCCAATCTGATCATCTAGCTACCCAATCTGATCATCTAGCTACCCAATCTGATCACCTAGCTACCCAATCTGATCATCTAGCTACCCAATCTGATCATCTAGCTACCCAATCTGATCATGTAGCTACCCAATCTGATCATCTAGCTACCCAATCTGATCATGTAGCTACCCAATCTGATCATCTAGCTACCCAATCTGATCACCTAGCTACCCAATCTGATCATCTAGCTACCCAATCTGATCATCTACCTACCCAATCTGATCATCTAGCTACCCAATCTGATCATGTAGCTTCCCAATCTGATCATCTAGCTACCCAATCTGATCATCTAGCTACCCAATCTGATCATCTAGCTACCCAATCTGATCATGTAGCTACCCAATCTGATCATCTAGCTACCCAATCTGATCATGTAGCTACCCAATCTGATCATCTAGCTACCCAATCTGATCACCTAGCTACCCAATCTGATCATCTAGCTACCCAATCTGATCATCTACCTACCCAATCTGATCATCTAGCTACCCAATCTGATCATGTAGCTTCCCAATCTGATCATCTAGCTACCCAATCTGATCATCTAGCTACCCAATCTGATCATCTAGCTACCCAATCTGATCATGTAGCTACCCAATCTGATCATCTAGCTACCCAATCTGATCATCTAGCTACCCAATCTGATCATCTAGCTACCCAATCTGATCATCTAGCTACCCAATCTCATCACCTAGCTACCCAATCTGATCATGTAGCTACCCAATCTGATCATCTAGCTACCCAATCTGATCATCTAGCTACCCAATCTGATCATCTAGCTACCCAATCTGATCATCTAGCTACCCAATCTGATCATCTAGCTACCCAATCTGATCATCTAGCTACCCAATCTGATCATGTAGCTACCCAATCTGATCATCTAGCTACCCAATCTGATCATCTAGCTACCCAATCTGATCATCTAGCTACCCAATCTGATCATGTAGCTACCCAATCTGATCATCTAGCTACCCAATCTGATCATGTAGCTACCCAATCTGATCATCTAGCTACCCAATCTGATCATCTAGCTACCCAATCTGATCATCTAGCTACCCAATCTGATCATGTAGCTACCCAATCTGATCATCTAGCTACCCAATCTGATCATCTAGCTACCCAATCTGATCATGTAGCTACCCAATCTGATCATGTAGCTACCCAATCTGATCATCTAGCTACCCAATCTGATCATGTAGCTATCCAATCTGATCACATAGCTACCCAATCTGATCATCTAGCTACCCAATCTGATCATGTAGCTATCCAATCTGATCACATAGCTACCCAATCTGATCATGTAGCTATCCAATCTGATCATCTAGCTACCCAATCTGATCACCTAGCTACCCAATCTGATCATCTAGCTACCCAATCTGATCATCTACCTACCCAATCTGATCACCTAGCTACCCAATCTGATCATCTAGCTACCCAATCTGATAATCTAGCTACCCAATCTGATCATCTAGCTACCCAATCTGATCATCTAGCTACCCAATCTGATCACCTAGCTACCCAATCTGATCATCTAGCTACCCAATCTGATCATCTACCTACCCAATCTGATCACCTAGCTACCCAATCTGATCATCTAGCTACCCAATCTGATAATCTAGCTACCCAATCTGATCATGTAGCTACCCAATCTGATCATCTAGCTACCCAATCTGATCATCTAGCTACCCAATCTGATCATGTAGCTTCCCAATCTGATCATCTACCTACCCAATCTGATCATCTAGCTACCCAATCTGATCATGTAGCTTCCCAATCTGATCATCTAGCTACCCAATCTGATCATCTAGCTACCCAATCTGATCATCTAGCTACCCAATCTCATCACCTAGCTACCCAATCTCATCATCTAGCTACCCAATCTCATCATCTAGCTACCCAATCTCATCACCTAGCTACCCAATCTGATCATCTAGCTACCCAATCTCATCATCTAGCTACCCAATCTGATCATCTAGCTACCCAATCTGATAATCTAGCTACCCAATCTGATCATCTAGCTACCCAATCTGATCATGTAGCTACCCAATCTGATCATCTAGCTACCCAATCTGATCATCTAGCTAACCAATCTCATCACCTAGCTACCCAATCTCATCATCTAGCTACCCAATCTCATCACCTAGCTACCCAATCTGATCATCTAGCTACCCAATCTGATCATCTAGCTACCCAATCTCATCACCTAGCTACCCAATCTCATCATCTAGCTACCCAATCTCATCATCTAGCTACCCAATCTCATCACCTAGCTACCCAATCTGATCATCTAGCTACCCAATCTCATCATCTAGCTACCCAATCTGATCATCTAGCTACCCAATCTGATCATCTAGCTACCCAATCTGATCATCTAGCTACCCAATCTCATCACCTAGCTACCCAATCTCATCACCTAGCTACCCAATCTCATCATCTAGCTACCCAATCTGATCATCTAGCTACCCAATCTGATCATCTAGCTACCCAATCTGATCATCTAGCTACCCAATCTCATCACCTAGCTACCCAATCTCATCACCTAGCTACCCAATCTCATCATCTAGCTACCCAATCTGATCATCTAGCTACCCAATCTGATCATCTAGCTACCCAATCTGATCATCTAGCTACCCAATCTGATCATCTAGCTACCCAATCTGATCATCTAGCTACCCAATCTCATCACCTAGCTACCCAATCTCATCACCTAGCTACCCAATCTGATCATCTAGCTACCCAATCTGATCATCTAGCTACCCAATCTGATCATCTAGCTACCCAATCTGATCATCTAGCTACCCAATCTGATCATCTAGCTACCCAATCTGATCATCTAGCTACCCAATCTGATCATCTAGCTACCCAATCTGATCATCTAGCTACCCAATCTGATCATCTAGCTACCCAATCTCATCACCTAGCTACCCAATCAGGCATCTGTCTCCATCATCCACTCCTCAGGTATTATACTCTGCAAAGTCGGGGCTGGCGCCGTCGTCCAGCTCCGAGCGCCGTCGGCGCCGCCAACGCAGGCGCTCCCGGTGCGACAACAGCCAGGCGGGACTCTCGTTTGATTTATCTGCAACAGCAGGAACAGCGTCACAGGCGAGCCAGCGAAGATGGAGCTACATCAGCTAGTGCTGCCAATTCCATTGTGGCGCCTGTGGCTGTGGTGGCCTCACTATCGCCTGCGGCAATCTCTACCGCGGCTTCGGCCTCTTCAACCTCGGAGCGAGACGAACGGGACAGCAGCGGCGCCGAGACAGGCGGCAGCAGTCTGAGCCTGAACTCGGCCAGCTGCTGCGACACTGGCAAATACGAGAAAGCACATTGCTTCAAATTGACCACATTTAAGGGGCCGCATTGGTGCGACTTTTGTCAGCACTTTATGTGGGGACTCATTGCTCAGGTGAGAAGCTAGCTGATTACTAATGCAATTCAAATCCCCATCCATAGACTGTGAGAAATTACCTTCCCAAATCCATCAGGATGCAGAAATCCTCATCCTAAATCCATCAGGAATCCTCATCCTAAATCCATCAGCAATCCCCATCCTAAATCCATAAGGAATCCACATCCTAAATCCATAAGGAATCCACATCCTAAATCCATAAGGAATCACCATCCTGAATCCATAAGGAATCCCATCCTGAATCCATAAGGAATCCCATCCTAAATCCATAAGGAATCCCATCCTGAATCCATAAGGAATCCCATCCTAAATCCATAAGGAATCCCATCCTAAATCCATAAGGAATCCTATCCTAAATCCATAAGGAATCCCCATCCTAAATCCATAAGCAATCTCATCCTAAATCCAACAGGAATCTCATCCTAAATCCATAAGGAATCCCATCCTAAATCCATAAGGAATCCCATCCTAAATTCATAAGGAATCCCATCCTAAATCCATCAGGAATCCCATCCTAAATCAATAAGGAATCCCCATCCTAAATCCATAAGGAATCCCATCCTAAATCCATAAGGAATCCCATCCTAAATCCATAAGGAATCCCATCCTAAATCCATAAGGAATCCCATCCTAAATTCATAAGGAATCCCATCCTAAATCCATAAGGAATCCCATCCTAAATCCATAAGGAATCCCATCCTAAATCCATAAGGAATCACCATCCATGCAGCAAGATTTATTTTGATAAAAGGCATTAGATATTAGAGTTTCCCAATGCAACTGGTATTTTGCATATCAGATATTAAATGTTGACAGTGTCTGTCCCCAGGCATAATTCCTTTTCGCATATAAATAGGATTCTGCGCGGAGGGGGAAAAATACATATGAAACAGAATATAATTCTACGGACCCACTTTCCTCTCTAGCCCTATGACTAGCCGCTCTCTCCCAAATATAAATATCCCATTCCATTCCCTCTCATTTCATGGATCTTTCCCCCGCCGCATTATAAATTAGAAAGTGTGAAGAGAACTGTTTCAAGCTTCGATCCAGTCACCATTTTCTGCTTTTGGGTCATTTTTTGTATTTTTATTATTAATATTCCGTGCAGAACTGTATGACGCTTATCTTCACTAAAAATCCCGGAACATCCCGTTTCCGAAATGGGATATTTTTCCCTAATTGGTATAGCTTTTCTCTCTATTCTATATTGTTATTACAAAGCGGTATCGTTTTAGATTCTAGGTTGTGACCATATTGCAAGCATGGCTATGCTTTCATCCACTTGAGTTTAGGTTTGCTTTTTAAAGCCAGACATTTCAAACTTGTATTGTTATATTTCTAGATGATCTTTAATTCTCTGTCCCTAAATGATAATTTCTACTTTTGTATGTAAACTGATACGGAAATTCGTAGTGGACAGATTAGACTTCAAAATTGTAGGTAGAGTATTACGAGGGGCGATCAAAAAGTTCTGCAAGCTGCGTTATTACAAAGTCCAGAGAAAACTGGAGCACACATTCAGTGTCGCATTCCCTCAAAGTACTTCCCCTCAGCTTCAATGCACCGTTGCATTCGCATCCGCCAGGTCTGGAAGCAGCTGAGGTACTCTGATGTTGGTAGTCTCTCGAGTTCTGATTTGGTCCTGAATGCGAGAAAAGACCATGTTGGACTGCTTGTCCTTCATCGTGAAGAAGGAAATCCAACATTCGTCTCCTGTCACGACAGCTCCAGCCACAGGCGGCAGATTCGCACGCGCTCAGCGCACTGTTCCATTGTGAGCATGTGCGGCACCCAGCGGGCGCAGGTCTTGGAGCGGCCCAGCTGCTCATGCATGATGGTGTGGGCGCTTCCATAGTTGACACCGAACTCGTAGGCAAGGAATCTCAGTGTCACACCGCAATCCTCACGCACAATTGTGTCCGCGCGGGCCACTGATGCCTTGGTCACGGATGTCCGGGGTCGTCCAGACTGACTCTCGTCTTTGGAGCTCGTTCGTCCATCGGTAAAGTGGCGCATCCTGCGTGCGACAGTGTCAGATGACGGCGCAGCTTCAGCCAACACTGAAACTAAGTCGCTGTGAATTTCCACAGCTTTTTCCCCAGATGCATGCGCATACGAGTATAGACGTAGAAGCGAATGTTGTCTTTTGACGATTCCATGTACAGGCTGAAAACTGAAACTGATTCTCGAAATCAACTGAAACTCTACAAGGAAGGAGAAAACAAAATTTTGAATAACTCCAGCAAATTTCACTTTATTTGGTGCAGCAGAAGTGGCTACAGGACAGTTGGTTGCAGAACTTTTTGATCGCCCCTCGTATTACTCCGTTTTAGGGAGATTACGATTACCCCATTTTAGGTAAATTTTACTTTTCCGATTGTAGGGAGTTTATACTTACACCAAATATGCGGAGAGTTCTATAATTATCCCATTCTGTGCGAATTTCTAGACTTTACAAAATATGTACTGTACTGTTCAGTTCTAGTTAGACTTATCCCATTCTGGGGAGGTTCTAGGTTTTTTTAGAATAATCCCATTTTACAAATATCCAAAGATACTTCTAGACCTACTTAGAGAAAGTTAAATAGGGAGTTTTTTGTGTAGTTTTCTGAAATCCTCAAAAGGAACTATTTCCCATTTTAATCGCTGCCTTGCCAGGGCTTCCGCTGCTCCGACTGCGGCTTCCAGGCGCATCGCCGCTGCGCCGACCGCGTTCCCCCACACTGCCTGCCGGACATGAAGTACGTGAAGCGAGTGTTCGGCTCCGACCTGACCACCCTGGTCAAGGCCATGCCGCCAGCAGCTGTGCCCGGTGTGCCAGCTGTTCTAGAACGCTGCGTTGACGAGATCGAATCTCGCGGCCTGGACTCCGAAGGTCTCTACAGGGTAGCCGGATTTCATGACGACATCGAAGTGATCAAACTGGCATTCGACAAGGAGACATCGGATTCGCCGGTTGACCTAGCCAGATTTGACGATGTCAACACCGTTGCCAGCGTGTTGAAGGCCTACCTGCGCTCACTGCCGATTCCCGTCATCACCTACGACATGTACGACAAGTTCCTGTCCGTGGTCAGACGCGAAGGCGTTGACAGCGCCCCGCAGCTCAACAGCAGCCTGCGTCAGTGCGTGGCCGAACTGCCTCCAGCCCACAGGCAGACGCTTAACTACCTGTGCCGACACCTCAGCAGAGTGGCCAGCAGGCAGCGAGTCAATATGATGTCACCTGAGAATCTGGCTATTGTGCTGGCCCCAACCCTGCTGCGCTCCCCGAGAGCCGATGTTATCTCCGATCCTCTGCGTGCTCTCAACAATGCCAAGTATGAGAGACTGGTTGTGGAGTTGCTCATCTCAGAGTATGACACCGTCTTCGCCTGAACTCTCTTGCTCTTCTGACATTGATGCTTCTCGAACACTGCTTCTGGAGCTGTCCCATTCCTTCTCCCGCAGAACACAGAATCCCGCTTCTATGAAATGTCTCTTCGTTTCTACAATACTTCTTCCCATTTTCCCCACTTCTACACATTTCTCCCAATTTCTCCCAATTTTTCCCATTTCTCCCTACGTCGCTTCATTTCTCCTCATTTCTCCCTTCTTCACCCCATTTCTCCCCAATTCTCCCCATTTCTCCCCAATTCTCCCTATTTCTCCATATTTCTCCCCATTTCTCCATATTTCTCCCCATTTCTCCCCATTTCTCCCGATTTCTCCCCAATACTCCCCCATATTTCTCCACAATTCTCCCCATTTCTCCACAATTCTCCCCAATTCTCCCCATTTCTCCCCAATTCTCCCCAATTCTCCCGACTTCTCCATATTTCTCCCCATTTCTACATATTTCTCCCCATTTCTCCCCATTTCTTACCGATTCTCCCATTTCTCCATATTTCTCCCAATTCTCCCCATTTCTCCACAATTCTCCTCGATTCTCCCCATTTCTCCACAATTCTCCCCAATTCTCCCCATTTCTCCATAATTCTCCCCAATTCTCCCATTTCTCCCCATTTCTCCATATTTCTCCCATTTCTCCCCAATTCTCCCCATTTCTCCCCATTTCTCCCTATTTCTCCCCAATTCTCCATATTTCTCCCCATTTCTCCATAATTCTCCCCAATTCTCCCATTTCTCCCCATTTCTCCATATTTCTCCCATTTCTCCCCAATTCTCCCCATTTCTCCCCATTTCTCCCTATTTCTCCCCAATTCTCCATATTTCTCCCCATTTCTCCATATTTCTCCCCATTTCTCCATATTTCTCCCCATTTCTCCACAATTCTCCCGATTTCTTCCCACTTCTACCATATTGAATTATTCCTTCCTCAGCAATAGTCGGCTAACCTTTAGGTCATAAAATAAGATAGTGATCTTGAATCACATCATAGCGTGCGCAATCGTTTTATTCTTGCTTACTTGTTTTAAACTCTACCTTTGTTTTAGCTGTTGAGTTTTTTGTATACAAAAAGGTTCTTAACTAAATATGGCAATCTTTCTTGTTTGTTACAATCGATCTGTTCTAACTGTGCCTATATGCACATTTGCTACTCATGTATGAGGGATTGAACTATATATTTTAGGCATTCTAACAATAGCAACTACACAAGTCTTTCTAATTTGCTTCTAGTGTGCATAAACCATAATATGCAATCAATTAGTGTTACACATGCTTCGTTAATTTTTTATTTGCTAGTCGTCTGCTTTTAAAAGCGGTCTCATTAATCAGTGTGTTCAACGGTGGCTAGGTGGTTTTGCTACTTTGGCTTGCTTAGTAACAAAAATACTGCCTTTTTTCTTACATCAAACTCGCATTATTGACTCGCTTTTCGCTAGGCCAGTATTCTGTGTGCCCTCAGGTCTATAATTGCTTCAGATCTGTTGTCTCAAATTGCTCTTGATTTAGTGTACATTGTACTCGTATTTATGAAATGTACTTT
Organism: Macrostomum hystrix; assembly: GCA_950097015.1. Classification (NCBI taxonomy): domain Eukaryota; kingdom Metazoa; phylum Platyhelminthes; family Macrostomidae; genus Macrostomum; species Macrostomum hystrix. The sequence goes on from CATNEN010000001.1 coordinate 11,493,856, forward strand.
TAATGCGCTTGATTAATTCTAGGTGTCATTTGCACTTTTACTGTCCTAAATGGTCTAGCTTGTAGCCTAGTGGTTAGGGCGTTGCAATCACCACTTGTAGGCCGGGGTTCGATTCCCGACTCCATTGGAACAATTTGTGTCCTTCAGCAAGACACTTAACAGGGGGTCGGTGGCAGAGCGGTTATCGCGTTTGCCTCTCGCACCACGGTCCCTAAGTTCGATTCCACGGCGAGGCCACATTTATTTGGGGCGCAGCCGCGGAGAGAAGGCTTGGGGGCTTGTCGTGCAATTTACACCCTTTAGGGCCAACCTCCAAGGCACAGTGAGAGTGTACACTGCCTGACGATGAGAAAGTCAGGGCAGATGTACACACCTGTGTGAGCGTGTGCCTGCGTACAGTATCTGTGTGCGTGTGTGCTCAGGAGTCAGCGAAATGGGCAGAATTGCCTCCTCGCTGGCTGCGGGTCTAGTGTCACTAAATGATGTGCCATTGCCCGCAGCCCTCCTGCAATTATTATTATTATTAAGACAATTAACTCTGCATTGCTTCAGTTCACCCAGCTGTTAAATGGGTACCAGAATCAGCTGGGATAATTGAGGGTGGGTGTGGCGTCCCCCCAGTCCATGGACTGAACAGCCGTGCGCAGCCTTCAGATGCGCCGCGCAATAGCTGGGGCTATGCTGTCGGCTGCACATCTGTCCCTATTGGCGCAGGTGTAATCAATAATTATCAATCATTATGCCTTAGAACGGGGCCTCATATTCTAGACTCAATTTTATTAGTAGAATTCAAATCTTAAACTGTTAAAAGTGCATAAAATTCTCATTTTTAATTGGCATCCAAGTCTAGAAATAGGTAAGAGTATATTATTTGCTAAATTTGCCATATTTGCTACTAACATTCTTAACTCAGTTGTTTATTGGTAGAGAATATTGTCGTTTCTTTTTCGTATTTTTCTGCAAAAATCACGCCTTCTCAGAAGCCTAAAGCTTTTATGCTTTTTTATATTCCAAAACCAGAGTCTGTCGCTTGAAGCAATGCCTTTTTGTACTCAAAAACATTTTACGCTTTTTTTATCAGCGCGTGTTGCTGATAAATTCACTTTAATCTGATTTGTGTGCTTTTCCAATGAATGCTGCAATGCTGTCTCAAATATATAAAGTCTACTATAGCTTTATATGTATTATACTCCATATTATAGAACTCTCGAACTCACTGTTAACTCTTAACTCAGTGTGTACTCCCTAACCTGTTACAGGATGGTGTTAGACACCTGTTCTAGTATGTGTGTACTCACTAACCTGTTACAGGATGGTGTTAGACACCTGTTCTAGTATGTGTGCACTCCCTAACCTGTTACAGGATAGTGTTAGACACCTGTTCTAGTGTGTGTGCACTCCCTAACCTGTTACAGGATAGTGTTAGACACCTGTTCTAGTGTGTGTGCACTCCCTAACCTGTTACAGGATGGTGTTAGTCACCTGTTCTAGTGTGTGTGTGTACTCACTAATCTGTTACAGGATGGTGTTAGACACCTGTTCTAGTGTGTGTGTACTCACTAATCTGTTACAGGATGGTGTTAGTCACCTGTTCTAGTGTGTGTGTACTGCCTAACCTGTTACAGGATGGTGTTAGACACCTGTTCTAGTGTGTGTGTACTCACTAACCTGTTACAGGATGGTGTTAGACACCTGTTCTAGTGTGTGTGTACTCACTAACCTGTTACAGGATGGTGTTAGTCACCTGTTCTAGTGTGTGTGTACTCCCTAACCTGTTACAGGATGGTGTTAGACACCTGTTCTAGTGTGTGTGTACTCCCTAACCTGTTACATGATAGTGTTAGACACCTGTTCTAGTGTGTGTGTACTCCCTAACCTGTTACAGGATAGTGTTAGACACCTGTTCTAGTGTGTGTGTACTCCCTAACCTGTTACAGGATGGTGTTAGACACCTGTTCTAGTGTGTGTGTACTCCCTAACCTGTTACAGGATGGTGTTAGACACCTGTTCTAGTGTGTGTGTACTCACTAATCTGTTACAGGATGGTGTTAGACAGCTGTTCTAGTGTGTGTGTACTCACTAACCTGTTACAGGATGGTGTTAGTCACCTGTTCTAGTGTGTGTGCACTCCCTAACCTGTTACAGGATGGTGTTAGTCACCTGTTCTAGTGTGTGTGTACTCTCTAACCTGTTACAGGATGGTGTTAGACACCAGTTACCTGTGTCTGATCTAGTCTAACACCGGTTTACAATGAACTACTGAGTGTTGGAGCGGCTGCATTCCATAGACACAAGTAGTGGTTAGATTTAGCGGTTAAATTAGCATAATAAATTCATTAAGACTGCACGCCTACCAGTTACTGCTTTATTTATCGCGGGCCAAGTTTGTTCCTCCTGGATTGAATTGAATCAAGAAAAGAGAATTAGCATTTTCAAATGCATTTACATACCAGTGCATACTGCATGGTTTAGCTACCTAATCTAATCAACAGTTTTATTGGTCCGTGTGTTAGACAATAATAGACAGTTCTGTTTTACAGATAAGTGTTTATAGCGTTAAAGAACGGTGAGGTTGTATCAAAAATGCAAGCCATGTGGCTAATAAAAAGTTTTAATACTACGTTTAATGAAAATTGCGTTCTGGAACATGTGAAAGTTAGTTAAAGCGTTAACTTTCTTCCACAGGTGTGCCAGATGGTGTGACTATAATTGTGGCGTTGTTAATTGCACTGATTTTCTCCTGTGGAACCGTGGCTAATTGGCTGGTGTAGCCATTCACTTATTTGAGTTTATTACCTATGCATTTACTGCAGTTGCACGAGGAGCTAATTCGGCTGAAATTGCATTGAACGATTGGCTAAGAGGCTAACACAGGCTCACAGTGGCTTACAGATGGAGTAGAGAATTCACAGGACAGCTTGTGTCGCTGTACACTGCAGGCGATATTATAATAGATTTTCCAATCGATATTATAATCGATAATCTAATCGATATTCTACTCGATATTCTACTCAGTACTCGATATTCTACTCGATATTATAATCTATATTCTACTCGATATTCTAATCGATATTCTACTCGATATTCTAATCGATATTCTAATCGATATTCTACTCGATATTCTAATCGATATTCTACTCGATATTCTACTCGATATTCTACTCGATATTCTAATCGATATTCTACTCGATATTCTAATCGATATTCTACTCGATATTCTACTCGATATTCTAATCGATATTCTAATCGATATTCTACTCGATATTCTAATCGATATTCTTATCGATATTCTAATCGATATTCTACTCGATATTCTACTCGATATTCTAATCGATATTCTAATCGATATTCTACTCGATATTCTAATCGATATTCTACTCGATATTCTAATCGATATTCTAATCGATATTCTACTCGATATTCTAATCGATATTCTTATCGATATTCTAATCGATATTCTACTCGATATTCTAATCGATATTCTTATCGATATTCTAATCTATATTCTACTCGATATTCTACTCGATATTCTAATCGATATTCTACTCGATATTCTACTCGATATTCTACTCGATATTCTAATCGATATTCTACTCGATATTCTAATCGATATTCTACTCGATATTCTACTCGATATTCTAATCGATATTCTAATCGATATTCTAATCGATATTCTTATCGATATTCTAATCGATATTCTACTCGATATTCTAATCGATATTCTAATCGATATTCTACTCGATATTCTAATCGATATTCTACTCGATATTCTAATCGATATTCTAATCGATATTCTACTCGATATTCTAATCGATATTCTTATCGATATTCTAATCGATATTCTACTCGATATTCTAATCGATATTCTTATCGATATTCTAATCTATATTCTACTCGATATTCTACTCGATATTCTAATCGATATTCTTATCGATATTCTTATCGATATTCTAATCGATATTCTACTCGATATTCTACTCGATATTCTAATCGATATTCTTATCGATACTCTACTCGATATTCTACTCGATATTCTAATCGATATTCTTATCGATATTCTAATCGATATTCTACTCGATATTCTACTCGATATTCTAATCGATATTCTAATCTATATTCTACTCGATATTCTACTCGATATTATAATTTATATTCTACTAATCTAATCTAATCGATATTCTACTCGATATTCTAATCGATATTCTTATCGATATTCTAATCTATATTCTACTCGATATTCTACTCGATATTCTAATCGATATTCTTATCGATATTCTAATCGATATTCTACTCGATATTCTAATCGATATTCTACTCGATATTCTAATCGATATTCTACTCGATATTCTAATCGATATTCTAATCGATATTCTACTCGATATTCTAATCGATATTCTTATCGATATTCTAATCGATATTCTACTCGATATTCTAATCGATATTCTAATCGATATTCTACTCGATATTCTAATCGATATTCTAATCGATATTCTACTCGATATTCTAATCGATATTCTAATCGATATTCTACTCGATATTCTAATCGATATTCTACTCGATATTATAATCGATATTCTACTAATCTAATCTAATCGATATTCTACTCGATATTATAATCGATATTCTACTAATCTAATCTAATCGATATTCTACTCGATATTATAATCGATATTCTACTAATCTAATCTAATCGAAAATGTAATCGATAATCTAATGGATGATCTAATCGATAATCTAATACACATTCTAATCGATGATCTAATTGATAATATAATCGATGATCTAATCGATGATCTAATCGATAATCGAATACACATTCTAATCGATGATCTAATCGATAATCGAATACACATTCTAATCGATGATCTAATCGATAATCTAATACACATTCTAATCGATGATCTAATCGATGATCTAATCGATAATCGAATACACATTCTAATCGATGATCTAAGCGTTATCTCGATTGATATTCTAATCAAGTTATCGTATCAGAAACAGTTTTCTAAGTTCCCACGGGTCAGTTGCATTTGAGGTGGGGGTCGATTAGCTGCGGCAAAAAAAGTTACCTAAAAATTCATGAAACAGAAAAGCCATAGCAAAAACAGGCCATTACAGGTTTTCGTGGGTAGCTCGTTTAGTTAAACCCCGTCAGACACCGCCTCGGCAGACTTGCACACACGGGTCTCCAGTCGAGAGTTGCTTTTGCCGAAATGAAATATTCAGAGAAACAACAGCCACGCGGAGAGACAGGTGAGTAGGGTAAGAACTGTGGCTCTGTGCCGTCTCCATTCGGCTCTAGCCATTTGCTAAGCAAAGCCCCAGTGTACAGCAAATATTTCGCTTCTTATATAGTTAGTTAATCAGGACACATTGCCGGTTCGGCAGAGAAAAAGGCAAGGCTTGAAAGAAACATTCTGCTTCTGTTGACTACATTGGACACAGGAATTATACGCGTGACTTTCAGTAACAAAAATGCATTGCTTATTGAATCTGTTCTGCGACATCCAATTAACAAGGAGCACATAAACTTTAGCAGCGGAGCATTGTTGGATCGTTGGATCTTTCTAAGAAACTGCCACCATGCTCAAATCGGATACGGACAGCTACAATTATTCCACCATCGATGAGTCAGTGGCCAGCACTGAGTCCACCCTGCGCTACTGCCTGTGGAAGAAGGTAAAATAAGAGGATGAGAGAAAGAAGGACAGCCTGGGGAGGCAAGGGCAAATCCCAAAATCCAGCGTGACGATTCTCCCACATCCATTGCAACGACTCCCCAAATGATTTGAGACGATTCTTCGAATCCGTTGGAACGATTCCCTGAAACCATTGAGATGATTCCCTAAATCCATGTTGACGATTCCCCGAATGCGTTGGGACGATTCTACGAATCCGTTGGGACGACTCTACTAATCCGTTGGGACGACTCTACTAATCCGTTGGGACGATTCCCTAAATCCATGTTGACGATTCTACGAATCCGTTGGGACGATTCTGGGAATCCGTTGGGTCGATTCTACGAATCCGTTGAGACGATTCTCCATTTTCCTGGTGACGATTTCCCGAATCTGTTAGGACGATTCTCCGAATCCGTTAGGACCATGCTCCGAATCAATTGGGACAATTCCTAAAATCAATTGGGACGATTCCTAAAATCAATTGGGACGATTGGGTGCATCTACCCTGAAGTCGTGCAGAAAAGTTTCTTAGTCCTGTAAATTATCTTCAAGGATTATAAAACGTATTTCCTCGCTTTAAAACTACAAAAAATGCTTTCAGATAGAATCAGTTTTTCTTAACAGATTTCTAACAAACAGCTGACTTCCTGTCTATCTAGCGGCCCAATTGTCACGCATTTTATCAGCTAAGATGACAGTATTGTAATCCCCATCATTAGCAAAACAGTATTTTCTGTTTTGGGACAAGCGACCAGTTTCTTTCACGCATTGAATGGCATTAGCAACTGTTGCAGAATATATTTTTTCAGAACTGATTCTAACGAGTGTTTTGTCTTTTTATGGTTCCAGTAAGTCGACTAGACGCAATTTACATAAACAATTCATAAAAGCTTAGAATTAAAAGGCTTATTCTTCTGCAGAAACATAAATAAGTCTATTCTTTTTTCACAAAACAGACGTGCTCATTGTTAAGAACTCAGTCTATAGAAAGAATAGCATCAAAATAAGCTACGTGGGTTAGAGATACACTGCCAGACTATACAGGCCTGTCTATTGTCGAGTTCAAGGCACTATAGGTATTTTCAACGAGTATTCTGTGTGCCAGCTTTCTCATGGCAACTAAACTAGAGATGAATGACAATTTAATTGAATCACTAGGACTCACAGTTCGCATATCCTAGTCTTGAACGCCTTTATAGTCAAAACTATTCCAATTATGAGATCGCTCATTCTATAAAATCTTAATCAGAAGCAACTTTCTCTTGCTTAGACTATATACAACTATTTTTCATGTGTTGTTGCGATGGTAAGAGAAAATTTATTACTCAAAATCGTGCGAGTTTTGTTTTCACCAATTTTTATCATTCGCTTCCGTTTCTAGGGCACTCAATTCACATACGACATTCCCGATGGTCTGATTGAGGGCGACTGCGTCGAAGTCAAAGGTCGTTTGACTGGCAAGAGGTGAGCATTTTTAAAGCAAATAACAGTTTTGTCTTTGAAACATATTTTTTGACGACACTATATTTTCAGGCAGCGAGGAGGCAATTCTGCCCATTTCGCTGACCCCTGAGCACACGCTCACACAGGTGTGTACATCTGCCCTGACTTTCTCATCGTCAGGCAGTGTACACTCTCACTGTGCCTTGGAGGTTGGCCCTCAAGGGCGTAAATTGCACGACAAGCCCCCAAGCCTTCTCTCCGCGGCTGCGCCCCAAATAAATGTGGCCTCGCCGCGGAATCGAGCTCAGGGACCTTGGTGCGAGAGGCAGTTGCGTTGACCTCGCCTCTAAAACCCTGACAGATTGACAGATAGACGGACTGGCTGCCTCCAGAAAGTACACTTAAAAAATGGCTTTTTGTTTAAAGATTAAAATTTTTTTTGCACACATATGCAGACAGATTGCCTTGTAAAACTCAAGCATTCTTGAGTCTGAGCACACCATATTGACTTTAAAAAGTCGAAAATACAAAAAAAATGTCTAAAGCTAGTTATGTTTGCTTAAAAAATCTCAGTTGAAACCTCAATTGTTGAGGTACATTGTACATTTCTTATGTGACAGACGATAAAAAAGCAAAAATTTCAGTTGAAGCAGATTCCGGTGCCAGGTGAATAAGAAATTATTTTTACCAGTTTAATCATTTGGGTTAAAATCCTATTCAACAGTCGAAACAAACCATCCTACCTTTAAAATACCAAAAAATATCTAACAGGTGAAAACACTATCCAACAGGTGAAAACACCATCCAACTGGTGAAACACTATCCAACATGTGAAAACACTATCCAGCAGGTGAAAACACTGTACAACAGGTGAAAACACTATCCAACAGGTGAAAACACTATCCAACAGGTGAAAACACTATCCAGCAGGTAAAAACACTGTACAACAGGTGAAAACACTATCCAACTGCTGAAAACACTATCCAACAGGTGAAACACTATCTAACTGCTGAAAACACTATCCAACTGGTGAAACACTATCCAGCAGGTGAAAACACTATCCACCAGGTGAAAACACTATCCAGCAGGTGAAAACACTATCCAACTGGTGAAACACTATCCAGCAGGTGAAAACACTGTACAACAGGTGAAAACACTATCCAACAGGTGAAACACTATCCAACTGGTGAAACACCATCCAACATGTGAAAACACTATCCAGCAGGTGAAAACACTATCCAACAGGTGAAAACACTATCCAACAGGTGAAACACTATCCAACTGGTGAAACACTATCCAGCAGGTGAAAACACTATCCAGCAGGTGAAACACTATCCAACAGGTGAAAATCGATCCAACAGGTGAAAACTAAGGAAAACTAACTAAACTATCTAATTTTGCATCTTCATAAAAATGTTTCTACTCAACCAACAGAGTCGTCCTAGAACTCTCCGGCGCGCCAACTCGCTCGGAAATCGCCGACAACTCCGGCCGCAATGTCGAAGAGGAGCATCGGGTTGTGCCGCTGAGGCTTCGCTTCAACCGGGCCGGCAGGTACAAACTGCACTCGGACCACCTGGGCCGCGAGGCCGACAAACGAGGTCGATTTCGCTGCGACTTTCAAGCGGACAGTCGCTTCACTGTGCAGATCCGAATCCAGAGCCTGTGCTACGATGTGAGTACACGGAGTATACTATATAAGTTCAGCACGGGACTGTCAAACTTACTCAAAGATGACTAGGATAGCATAGTACTGTCAACCTACTCATAAGTAGCAAATTGAGTACTGTAAAGCCTACTCAGAGAAGAGAAGTTGAGCACAGTACTATCAAACCTACTCAAAGGCCACAATTTTAGCATGGTATCTTCATAGCTACTCAAGGGCCACAAGTTGAGCAAGTTGAGCATAGCTACTCAAAGGTGACTAGTTGAGCATGGTACCATCATAGCTACTCAAAGGTGACTAATTGAGCATGGTACCGTCATAGCTACTCAAAGGTGACTAATTGAGCATGGTACCATCATAGCTACTCAAAGGTGACTAATTGAGCATGGTACCGTCATAGCTACTCAAAGGTGACTAATTGAGCATGGTACCGTCATAGCTACTCAAAGGTGACTAATTGAGCACGGTATCGTCATAGCTACTCAAAGGCCACAAGTTTAGCACGGTATCGTTATAGCTACTCAAAAGTCATAAGTTGAGCACGGTACCTTCCTAGCTACCCATACTTCACAAGTTGAGCACGGTACCGTCATAGCTACTCAAATGTCATAAGTTGAGCACGGTACCTTCATAGCTACAGATGAGAACTCAATTTGAGAACCCATTAATAATCCAACCCGGCAGATTCGCATCAATGACAAAGAACTAACCAAACTGGAGCACGGTCAGTATCACAGTGAAATCCAGATGCTGTCGCTGGATGGAGAAGCTGAGTTCTTAGCCGTTGAATTCATCGACATCGAAGATCTAGCCGAAGAAGCCAACACGGGACTAGCTATCAACATGCCCATTGGTGAACCCATGGACGATTCTAGCCCGGCTAGCGAACCAGGTGAGACACTTTTTAAGAAAGACTATGGCCACGAGCACACTTCTGAATGTACTTCTCAATCAAATCACTTGCATGAATGTAGTATATGTTTATGCATGCCTTAGATTTTAGATTTACTAACAAAATATCGGATTAATAATTTATGGCTTTATCAAAATTATTTTTCGCCCCTTGACCAAAAATAAGGCACCTAGGATGCAATCACAGATTTGTAAAACAGTGCCTCTACTTGTAGAGCTCAGAGTATCTAAGAAGGTGACACAGCAGAGCGCGTCAAAGCCATCAGCAGCATTCGAAGCCAGCGATAATGTGGACGGTCGAATGAAGCAGCAACTGACAAAACGACGTACAGAAGTCGAACCCGAGAAATCGCCGGATGTCAAGGTCAGAAAGACAAAGACTTCTTCATCTGCAGCTAGGGAGAGAGATTCCGCGGTTGATGCGGTCGTCGAAGCGGCGGCGGCCGCGCTGGTAGCGACGCAGAAAGCTGAGCGCCATCGGGCTGCAAGAGACGAAGGCGACGCGAGTAGACGCGAGCGACGATTGCGAGACCGCAAGCCGAGGCTAGCAGACATCCCCATGACTGATGACAAGGTTCCAAAGCCTAGCGACGGAGAGCCGACAAAGTCAAAGCGATCATCGCGTCGATCAAATGCCGCTCCAGCTGACAAGACAGCAACTGCGGGAACAAGCTCCCGACGCGACAGATCGGGAATGGATGAAAGTGACGGAACAGCCAAAGCGGCAAGTCCGAAACGGACTAAAACAAAAACATCTTCGAGGACGTCTTCAAGAGCTTCGAATTCGTCCAATTCAGAGCCTGCCAGCACTTCGAAGCTGGATTCCGTTCAACCTGAGCAGCAGCTGCGGCAGAAACACAGAACTTCTCAGTCTCCGAGTTCTCAGAAGCGGCGGCAGTCGAACGAGTCTCCTACGATTGACAAGCAGCCACTTCAATCACAGACGCCGCAGCAGCAGCAGCAGCAACAACAGCAACAGCAACGATCTGAGAGTCAAAAAGCGGCGAATCTGGAAGTTCAGCGGACGAAGACTTCATCTCGCAGGAGGACGCAGCAACATCCAGACGATCGGGCTCTGGACGTCAAGGTTGATGTCGATGCTGAAGAAGAATTAGTACGAGCGAGTTCTGTCAGAATGACTGAAGCTCTTCCGCCAAGGCAGCAAGCTGACAGTCGTTCATCCAGGTCCGATAGGCCAGACGAGAAGAATTTGCCGCAGTCGCCACCTGCTAAGAAAAAATCTGAATCGTCCAAGACTCATCGAACCGACAACAGCGCGTCCGAGACTGTCGAAGAGGCGCAGGAATTCGAGCAAAGGGTATCAGGATCTCAGAGAGCGGAGGCGCAGCCGCAGAAGTCAACCGTGAGCTCTTCGTCAAAGACGCCTCGACAACAGAGACTCGGCTCAAGCAAACCTGACACGGATCCTTCACAGGACCCCGGGCCGCCGTCGGGATCCTACACTGTGGACGATGTCAAACCTCACAAGCTAAAATTGGACTCTTCAAAGTCTTCAAAGCTGACAACAAAGTCCGAAGCGAATCAGCTAGCAGACTCCCCGCTCACTGGCTCCTATGCTGTTAAGTCGAGCTCATCAAAGGTCAAGCAACAAAGACCCAATGCTTCTAGCTCCACATCGGAGCCGCAGCAGGAACCGGATCTGTCCGGCTCGTATGGCTTGCAGCAGAAGCCGAGCCAGCCCAAGCCACCGAAGTCAAGGTTGAGTTCGTCAAAAGCCGACCAGGAGACAAGTGGTCCACCAGATTTGGCTCTATCAGGCTCGTATAGCATTGCCAAGAATCCGCCGTTGAAAGCTGGAGAGGAGCCGACTCAGCTGTTTGGGATCTCCAGCAAACGACGCGGTTCAGCAGGCGACAAAAAGGCGGCAACAAGTGAGTGGTGGCTTTGCCCGCACATTTTTATCATGGACGGCTGTACATCTCTTGGTGACACTAGACCATTTCGCTGACTCCTGAGCACACACGCACACAGATACCGAACGAGGGCACTCGCTCACACAGGTGTGTACATCCGCCCTGACTTTCTCATCGTCAGGCAGTGTACACTCTCACTGTGCCTTGGAGGTTGCCCCTAAAGGGCGTAAATTGCTCGACAAGCCCCCAAGCCTTCTCTCCGCGGCTGCGCACCAGATGGTCTCACCGCGAAATCGAGCTCAGGGTCCTTGGTGCGTTGACCTGCCTGCCGCTCAGGGATTAGTAAGAAAACTTCTCATTTAAAAGTTCGGTTTTCTCAATACTAACAAAAATACCAAAGCACAAGCATATTATGATTCACATTGCACAGTGTTTGCATGATAAATACACGAGAATAATAAATAAATACTTTCCTTTCCTATGAATATTTTTGTGCCAGAAAAAAATAGTGAAATTCAACTTTATGGGCCTTGTGTGGGGTGTTGAGAGGCGAGACGATATCGCGTCGATTGTCGCTGCGAAGTAAGATTCATTAGGGATAGCAGGGCCTACCTCCAATTCTGATTGGGTAACAGTACATGAGAGAGATGTACACACCCCTGTCTGTTGGGGTGCCTGCTTACGTATCCGTGTGCTTGTATACTCAAAACTGCCCTCAGACTGCTCAGAGTTACTTAGTGAGTAGCTATGTACATTATGAGCACAAACTCTAGCGTATGAATGCGCTGCGCCATTTGTTAAAAAGCTTAAATTAATCGCCTCATTGAACTTTCTCAGTCTCAGTTGCTCGACGTAGTGACAGGCGAGTAAATAGGCTGAAAATTTACAAGATAAGCCAGGTTGCAGTGTGTGAGAAAAAACAAATTTTAATTTCCAGTGGACGGAGTCTACCGAGTAGTTCCAATCACCCCAGTGACCCCAGCGCAGCCAGTGCATCGGAAGCAACCCAAGCCAGAAGCGACCATGGCGGATTCACTCTGGACAACTCAACAATTGGACGATGGCAATCTCATCAGTTTGAGCATAGCTCAGATTGACTCCGCCCACAACCTGGACGGTTCGGAGGCGCCTGACAACAGCGAAAATAGCAGCAACAACAACAACAGCAACAACAACAACAACAATGGCGACAGCAGAAAAAGGAACGGCAGCAGCAGCAGCAGCAGCGGTTTGTCTTCTGTAGCCGAGGCGAACAAGAATCTCACAGGCAAAGACTCTGGTCCATCCGACGGCGCCGACCTCAGTCGTCAGTACATGTACTACGCAGCTGAATTGTCTCCAGCATCGCCAAAAGTTCAGCCAGCGACTGCCACTGCTGGCGGCGAGTCACCTGTCGAGCTAGCCAGAGATGCGAGTGCATTTTTGCTTGAGCCTCAGCAGCAGCAGCAGCAGCAGCAGCAGCAGCAGCAGCAGCTCCCAAGGTCAGTCCTGGCAGATGTTCACAGAGTTGATAGCAATAGCAGCTCTCGCAGTGTTGAACAGCGACGCAAACAGCAACCAGTTAGCGACAGCTTGGAGAGCATCAACGACACTGCAGGCAGCCATGATGCGAACTACGCATTCAGAAAGTCCGAGTCCCTATCTGAGAACATGTACAGCGACAGCAAGGTTTACGATACCATCAATGCGGAGGTGAGCAAAACTTTCCTACTGCTTTTTTGCTTGCTGATTTGACAAATTAGTTTTTTTTGGCAAATTTATTTTGTTGACCACCTTTTCAAACAGGAAGACTTGTTGATACTCAGTAAAATATTGTATAATATTAACTGCCTCCACGTTGGCTGCAGTCGACTGTCGCCCAATGATGAGCCAGGATGTACAGCCCATTCGAATAACTTTACTGAATCGTTTTAGCTAAATATTTAGCTAATTACTTCATAAGATTTCTAAAAATCGTGTTCACTAGGAAAGTTTATTAAGAAACTTTTCTCTTTTGCTGTTTCAAAATAGCATTCGCCAATTACATTTTTTGTAAAGCAATTGCGCGCAATGAGCCATTCTCCGCACAATGCACCTTTCGATCATTTTCCAAAGCCCGAAACGCAAAGTGACAGCCTCACGGCGCACTTTGACCAGCCGCAGACTTCAACACCAGCCAGTCAGGAAGCAGGTTTTATCGACAATGCCGCCACCACCGCCGCCGCAGCAGCAGCATCGGTGGATGACAGCATCCAGCCAGTCCAGGAACATCCAAGACAACTTGACCTGCCGCGCCAGAAGTCCCAGTCTGCTGATCAGCATCTGTACAATCAGCAGCAGCGTCTGCACCTATTCTGCCGATCGCAAAGCTACAGTCTGGAGCGGGCGCTGCGCAAATGGCGCGGCAGAGGCGCTTATCCAGAGGCAATGAGCGACGGCATCTATCGGCCATTGACCACAGCCGACGAGTGGCTACCGTCTGAGTCTCCGCCAGCGACGCCTAAAATGATGCAACAGTCTGTTGCTATGGACGCTACTGTCTATTACGAGGTGTCCAATCTCGATGAGCAGCCTGCGCTGTCACCCAGTTCGATAGCGCTCCATCGCGCCGCCTCCGGAGCTTCGGCGGCGTCGAGGAGCAAAAGTAAGAGCGCCAATTTATTGGACGGCGTCAGCGACACGGACAGTGTGTGGCTCGCTGATTTCAGCTTCCGAAACCGGCTAGCACCGGCTCGCTCCAGCTCGTCGACTTCTCAGCGTCTGTCGAACAATGGGACGGCGGCCGGCGCGGCTACAGAAAGACGGCGTCAATCGCGCCGCGCAGATGAGGACAACTTCATCCTGACGGCCCAGCTGCCCAAGACGCAGCCCTCAGTCAGCGGTGGTGAGGCTGTGTCAGTCTCCGACCTGCTAGAAACTGCCAGCCTCGCTAGCGACTCGCGGATTTGCGACACCGAGCTGAGCAGCTTTCGCCGATCTGTCCAGGAGGACCTCCTGGCGCGCAGGCAGCCGAACAGCGAAGCCGGAGCTTATCTGAAGCTCTACCGGGCCACAGTCGAGTCGGACAATCACTCATCATTCTTTCACGTCCGTTCAACGCCGTTAGGCAACCAGGAAGCGTGTAATTTTGACAGCGTCGGAGCTGACGTTGCTGAAAAGATTGACGACGACTCGAGCTCAGTGTCATCCTCCGAGTCCGGCCTATCGACAGATTCTTCCTTGGCAACTGCGCTGCAGGAGATGGATGAGCCCGACGCGGAGGAGGCTGGGGACCAGGATTTTTCGAACGCTGCAGACGAGGAAGCAAAAAAGCAGTCATCGCGACAGCGGCTGCGTCAGCTTCGGCGTCAGCGGAAGAGCTCTCTGCGACGTAGGAAGCGACTGGCTGCAGCGGCTGCGACTGCGGTAAAGTCACGGCCACACTTGCAGTCGGAGAGCATGCAGAGAAAATGTTTTAATTGCCACCTGCCTATCGGATTTAATATCCATGATTCTATGCAATTGGTTTTATCTCAGACACAGTTTAAGTTAATTTACTCCGGAATTGTATTTGCATGCGTCGAGAATATTATTGCACAATTTTCGTTTTTAATACCCTAAAATGCATGCGGTGCGACACAGTGTAGTGCATGCAAGTCTTTTTTTCGCGTAAAAGAGACTAAAAGTAACAGACAAATATGCATGATTTTATCTAATTGAAAGAATTTTTTTTCTCTAAAATGTTTTCTTTGGAAAAATTCTTACCGACACCATAAATATTCATTTTTCGATTTACAGTCGGAACCAGAACCATTTGTGGCTCATTTGCCGGAACCACTGCGCAGCGGTAGAAGAATTATCGTCGGAGGGCAGCTCAACGATGTCAAGGGGCAGTAAGTGGGTTTGGTTACTAACACAATCGATCACAAATCACTTCGATCCCAAATCACTCAGATCCCAAATCACTCTGATCCCAAATCTCTCCGATCCCAAATCACTCCAATCCCAAATCACTCCGATCCCAAATCACTCCGATCCCAAATCACTCCGATCCCAAATCACTTCGATCCCAAATCACTCCGATCCCAAATCACTTCGATCCCAAATCACTCCGATCCCAAATCACTTCGATCCCAAATCACTCTGATCCCAAATCACCCGGATCCCAAATCACTCCGACCCCAAATCACTCCGATCCCAAATCACTCCGACCCCAAATCACTTCGATCCCAAATCACTCCGATCCCAAATCACTCCGACCCCAAATCACTTCGATCCCAAATCACTCCGATCCCAAATCTCTCCGATCCCAAATCACTTTGATCCCAAATCACATCGATCCCAAATCACCCGGATCCCAAATCTCTCTGATCCCAAATCATTCCGAAACCAAATCACTTCGATCCCAAATCACTCCGATCCCAAATCACTTCGATCCCAAATCACTCCGATCCCAAATCACTCCAATCCCAAATCACTTCGATCCCAAATCACTCCGATCCCAAATCACTCCGATCCCAAATCACTTCGATCCCAAATCACTTCGATCCCAAATCACTCCAATCCCAAATCACTTCGATCCCAAATCACTCCGATCCCAAATCACTCCAATCCCAAATCACTTCGATCCCAAATCACTTCGATCCCAAATCACTCCGATCCCAAATCACTTCGATCCCAAATCACTCCGATCCCAAATCACTCCGATCTTAAATCACTTCGCTTTAATAACTAAAACCGCTACAATAATGCTAATGCTTTAACCCACCAGGGCTACAATTTCATTGCGAAATCGCAACACGGCGAACGTCAGCAGCAGCACCAGGGGTAGCGGCAAAGGCAAGCCGCCACAGAGGCCAGTTAGCGAAGAAGAGTTTCGGGTGCAGCTGACTCACCGCAAGGAGGACGGCAGCACGGAGCTTCTCTGTCGCCAGTTCAACAGCCGCGAATGGACCAGCGAACAGCGGTCGATCACGCGCGCTTTCAATCCCAGCCATAGCGCCCGCTTCAAAGTGGAGATTCACACATCGTCTGTGGCTTTCAATGTAAGCCTGGTTGATGCCTTCATTTCAAAAATATTTGAGTGAAATTTTTCGCGTACTCATGAATAGTTCGTACAAATTACAGAACTTTTTAAATCCCCAACTATCTACTATTTCTGTACCATACTCTTTTATCGATCTTTTCCCTTCCTCTTTAACCTCCTCTGTTTCTCTTGTGTCTTATCTCATCTCTACAGTGTCTCATCTCCGCCAAGTGTCTAATCTCTCCCAATCTTCCAACATGACTGCCGCAGGTTCGCTTCGAGGATTCAGTCTGCGTGCAGCCGCACACAATACCATTCTCAAACTTCACCCACCTGGTGTTGGACGGCTACAACGACTATCAGAACATCGAGTTCCCAGACGAACTCGAGTTGCCGTACAGTGAAGAATTTCCGCAGTCGCTGGATCTAGTTGGTCACATCTTAGTCAAGCTGCAACTGAATGCCAATGTCCAGCAAAGTGCAAAGTCTGCCGGACAATGTCTGCCGATCGCCTTCGGTCTGGACCACGGTGCGGCCATGCTCTGCGTCCTGGACCCGGCCAAGCAGAGCGTCTCGGTGGGCCGGACAGTGCCGGAAACTGGCGGCTTCCTGTGCGACACCAAAGTCGACAGGGTGCCCGATTTGGTCAACCTTCGCAGCATCATGCTGAGGATGGACACAGCCTCTGTGCTGGTGAGATGCCGCGTCTATGCAGACTCTATTGATGAGGGGAAATGTCTGAGAAACTAATTCACTATGGACTCAGGGGTGACCCTTAATTACCCATTAACAGTAGAAAGACAACGCTATTTCACTGCCTACTTCGCGATAGTTCCCAAACCAAATGACCGATTTTCGTAAAAGTCCACCATATGGATCCAAACTTTCCGCCCTTTACGATGAACTAACTTTCAAGACGTCTGACGTCAGCACCGTCGGGATATTCAACGATTCTTGACAATTTTTGCTGCTTAGTGGTTTTTGCCACTAAAACATCCCCCGACGAGAATCGTTGAATATCTCGACGATGTTGACATCAGACGTCAAACATCAGACGTTGCCGATGTTTTCTGATTCTGAAAGTAAAGTGTCTCGCTTAAGTGCACAAATTGTTCCAGTGGAGTACAAGAATCGAACCCCCGACCTTCAAGTCGTGAGTCCGACGCTCTAACCATGAAGCTAAAACCATCTAGCTCTGTTTCATGTTTGAGTTATAAATTCAGACGATCTGTAAGAGTAGATTTTGTTAGAAATATGAACTATCACGCTAGAGATATTAGCAAAAAAACAAATAATAATATAATAATACAATTGCAGATTCTTCTCGACGGCAAGCCTGTGCTGTCCTACAATCTGCTAACCCAGAAGCACTACATCACCAGCTTCTTCATTGATGGCAACTTCTTACTTAAGGACGTATCTTGGAAGGAAAAGGTAGACATGATGAGACACGGGAGAGATGAGACACGGGAGAGATGAGACACGGGAGAGATGAGACACGGGGGGAGATGAGACGCGGGAGAGATGAGACACGGGAGAGATGAGACACGGGAGAGATGAGACGCGGGAGAGATGAGACACGGGAGAGATGAAACAGGGAAGAGATGAGACGCGGGAGGTCATTTTTTAGTTAGTGGGGAAAGCAAGTGGTTTCGTCGTCCGTAGACCTGGAAAAGTAGCCGCATCGCGACTCGAATTCTCTCCAGCGGGCGTCAAAGTGGACGCCAATACCGCCGAGTTTCCAAGTGGGTCGCAGCATCCGGGTCGCCGGCCTTCTGCCTAGTGACGGTCGCAGCGTCTGCAGCATCGCACTGACCGTCGACACGGATCTGGACTCGTCAACGGGTTCAAGAAGTCCGGCTGAGGGAGATTCCACCGCCGCTTTCTGCCTCCGCTGCGAGCCGGGACGTCAGCCGACTGTGGCATCGTCGGCTTCGTCAGCCAGCGTGACAATGCAGCGGCCCCCGCTGGCATCCGGGCAGCGCTTCGAGGCCCACATCCTGTGCCGACTGACCGGCTTCGAGGTGACACTCGGCGACTGCGAGGCCGGGGTCTGCCAGGTGCCGCACGGCGTTGAACCGCGGCTGTTGCGCTCGGTTCGACTGACCGGAGGTGCGGTGTTCTACGAGGTCGAATTCAACGAGCTGCTCGGCCTGCCCTACATGAATCGGTTTCCAGTCAGCCTGAAAGAGTCGCGCTTTGTCACAGTCGATGTCGCCAATGGCCTGCATGCTCCGAGGCCCAACACGTGAGCTTCCTACAATAATTTTATGAATGACGTCACCGATCATGCGAAGTTCATTGTGTATTGATGTGTGATCTTATGAGGGGTGAGTGGCAGAGCGGTCAACGTGTCTGCCTCTCGCACCAAGGTCCCTTAGTTCGATTCCGCGGCGAGGCCACATTTATTTGGAGCGCAGCCGCGGAGAGAAGGCTTGGGGGCTTGTCGTGCAGTTTACGCCCATGAGGGCCAACCTCAAAGGCACAGTGAGAGTGTACCCTGCCTGGCGATGAGAAAGTCTATGACGATAGAATCAGCAGCGAGAATTGCCTCCTCGCTTGTCTTGCAGCATCAGCTTCGCTCTGTGCACCGGTCCGGGCGACTCCTGCCTGAAGCCGCTTGTCTGCGAGTTCAACATGGCGCAGGGCTACGCCTCAGTGGCCTGGGCAGATGCGGCAGGGCAGCTGTGCGATGAGGCCACTCGAAAGTTTGATCCGAGACTCGCTGGCGAAATTGAGACTGTGGCGCTACAGGCCACCGACTCTGATTACATTGTGAGTGTTGCTGGGGTTGCCAGTGTGAGAGCCCCAAAACCCTTTAACCCCAGACTCTTTGACTTAGCGGTAGGGAGCCTCCGTGACGGCCCCAGACTCTTTAACACCAAGTCTTCAACCTCAGAATCTTCAACTTAAGACCCATCAAACCTAGACCTTTCGATCTATGAACCTTCAACCCATGAACCTTCAACCCATGAACCTTCAACCCATGAACCTTCAACCCATGAACCTTCAACCCATGAACCTTCAACCCAAGACCCTTCAACCCAAGACCCTTCAACCTATGAACCTTCAACCCATGAACCTTCAACCCATGAAAATTTTACCCAAGACCCTTCAACCCAAGACCCTTCAACCCAAAACCCCACAACCCAAGACCCTTTAACCCAAACCCTTCAGCCACAGACCCATCAATCTCAATCCCTTTAACCCCAGACCCTTCAACCCAAGAGTCTTCAGCCACAGACTCTACAACTCTAGACCTCAGACACTTCTACACTAGACACTTAAACTTAAGACCCGACAGCTCCAGTGCTTTCAACCCCAGGCTATTCAATCCAAGACCTTTCAACCCGGGCCTATTCAATCCAAGACCTTTCAACCCGGGCCTATTCAATCCAAGACCTTTCAACCCGGGCCTATTCAATCCAAGACCTTTCAACCCGGGCCTATTCAATCCAAGACCTTTCAACACGGGCCTATTCAATCCAAGACCTTTCAACACGGGCCTATTCAATTTCTGACCCTGACCCTACTACACTTCAATCTCAGATGTTGCAAGCCCACTTCCTACAACCACAGACCCTTCAACCCCAATCCCTACAATCCAAAAACCCTTCAGCCACAGACCCTAAAACCCCATATCCGCATCATGTGATCCTAATATACCCTAACCCTACAACCCCAGTCCTTTCTCACTAATTTACTACAAATCCGGCCTCTAAAACCCAAGTCACACAACCCAAAAACCCTGGGCCTCTATATCCAAAGCCGGAATAATATAAAAGATCGCTTTAAAAAAAATCTAGCTCCATTAAGTTTTCACCAGATTTCCCAAATACCCAGCCAAAAAAAGTTTTTTTAACAATTGAAATTCTCCGTCCCCAGTTGTCCGTGAACGAAACGGCCCTAATAAAGTATCCGGTGAGGCATAATCTGGACGAAATTCAATACGTTCTCATCGATGGTGACATCTGCATTAACAGTGTGCAATTCGAGGGCAAGGTGAGAGAATGCAAATCTATTTTTTAAATCACAAATTCAAACCGTTTTCTAAGAAATCACGCACCCACTCGTGAACAGGCTGCAAGTCCCAGCTGCTGCATCAACTGAGCCATCTACAATGGAACCTTTAACTACTTGTCCTGCGATAGAACAATTTCTGTTTGAATTTCAATACAGTTTTGTTGAGTTTCCGACTTGATATTTCAAATTCGATCAATTTTTCATAGTTTCGATTTCAACAAAGAATGTTTCATATTTAGCTCAAATAATTCTGGAAACAAAAATGTTTTTGCATATGTTTTGTCCGAATTTAAAATGTGTTTAATATAGTTACTAACATTTTTTACTCCCTACTATTCGGCTCGCTACAAAATTCATTGTAAACTGAAAGCATGCGCTAAAATGTAATCTAGTTTTTTATTGCCTGTTGTTCTGTTCCTAAATTTTCTATGCTTTTCTCATCAGCTTAATCCTTTTTTTACAAATGCACTAGTAATTTTGAGACCAATTTTTGAAATATTTTTCTCAACTGTGCTTGATTTTCGCAACCATATTGTACTAAGAAGTCAAATCAATAGGGCGAATGAAAATATAATTAAACACGTGTTATTGAAGACAGTTTTTTAATTTTCCTGTTTTGATAGTACTGCAAGTAGGATAGTTTGCGTTTTTGTGTTTCTGACAAGAATCTTCTAGACTTAGAGCAGATTTTGCAGATCATGCTCAATTGTTGGTCAACTTCAAGATGGCAAATAAAAATACATTGTCTAATCTCTGTTTTAAGGGGGTCGGTGGCAAAGCGGTTCACGCGTTTGCCTCTCGCACCAAGGTCCCTAAGTTCGACTCCGCGGCGAGGCCACATTCATTTGGGGCGCAGCCGCGGTGAGAAGGCTTTGAGGGCTTGTCGTGCAATTTAAGCCCTTGAGGGTCAACCTCCAAGGCACTGTGAGAGTGTACTCTGCCCGCCTGTGTGAGCGTGTGCCTGCGTACGGTATCTGTGTGCGTGTGTGCTCAGGAGTCAGCGAAATGGGCAGAATTGCCCCCTCGCTGGCTGCGGGTCTAGTGTCACCGAATGATGTGCCATTGCCTGCAGCCGTCCTGTAAAAGTTATAAATAATTTTTATTATTAAGCCATGTCATGCTTTCATAGACTTTTAAAAGATTTTTTTGTTGTTCAGAGTGGTAGAATGCACTTTCTACGGCTCGATGGCTTATATTCTATGTGCGGAAACACGTGGACGAGGAGCTAATGAAATTTCAACGCTTGGCAAAGTTTGCGTCAACAAAAATTTGCGTCAGTGTGCCAGCATTTCGTGTACAGTTGCTTATTCCGTTGCTGCGCAGCGTTAGACCTAATGCCAGATCAAGATTGCAACTTGCCTGCGCGAACTTCCGTAACGCGTTCTTAATATTGGCAGGTAATTCTATAAGCGCCAATCTCAAAGACTTGAGTTTAGTTTGTCAGAGTTTAATACTCTACCCAGCGCAGAAAAACGAATTCTAGCTCCTATAAAAACAACTCGGAAATAAGTATCTTGTTTTCTTCATTTTTTTATTAGTTATCAGCTTTAATATTAATATCTGCATATATACTAAGTATATCTTCTAAAATTACTCTCAGGACTGAAGCCTCAGGACTTCATGATTTATTTCTACCAGGTCAATCTGAATATTGTCAGAATATTTTATGCTTAAGACCATGTTAATTTAATATTGCAATCACACGAAACTCAGGAACACGGGCCAAATTTTCGTTGCACATTTCTGAAACAACAATCAAGTCGCCAGCTCTTCAGACCGTCGAGATATTCAATAGTTCTGGCCGAAGGTCGGATTTTACCCATAAGCGCTAGTGTATTTCATACACACCTCTACACGAATTAGCACTGCGCCTCAGTGCGGCCTTACGGCCAGGCATTCAAATTTTATCAGCATGTCACCCGAAAGTGCCTGTATCATCTCCGTCTTCGGTGGTCACCGACCTTTATCTAGACGGACTGCTGGACCTTCAAGAGCTACAACTGGTGGAACTACGCCACTATGGACACCCAGACGCGAATTTCTCCGATTTCACTGATCAAACCTAAATATTAGGCGCAGCTCAACCACAGGCGCTGCCAAAAAAGTCCCACTGTTACTACAGGTCTTGTAAAGATAGCAGAACGGGAGCGCTTAACATTTTAGCGTGAAAATGTGAAAATTTCCTCAGTAGTACCTTGTTTTCGGTGAAAACCAGCATCCTCAACTTTTTCAAATTAATTTCGTTCTTCCAAGTCTTGTGGTCCTGGGGCTGTCAAAACTATTTTTAGAAAGCACTTGACGTCAGCTGTACAAGGATCGTCACTAACATACGGTGTCATGTGATTTTTTGCTGGCGTATATACACAAACTGACTGTTTATTAAGCTGGCTATGCAATGAGCTTGCATTAAAACAAAATCCGTTGAAATTTAGTTGACCCTGTTCGTGTG
Organism: Macrostomum hystrix; assembly: GCA_950097015.1. Taxonomy (NCBI): domain Eukaryota; kingdom Metazoa; phylum Platyhelminthes; family Macrostomidae; genus Macrostomum; species Macrostomum hystrix. The sequence continues at coordinate 11,516,888 of CATNEN010000001.1, forward strand.
CTCCAGTCTGCTGCCAGTCTGTGCATGCATCACTGTAGAAAATGTTGCATAATCTGTGCATGTGTCCAGGCCTTACCTATAGTTGCTGCTACAATTAGGTCTAGTATCATATCTGTTTATCTTTTCTGACGTCAATTAGCTATTGCAGGTATCGGCACTACAAGCATTATACCTGTGACTCAGTCTTTAGCAGATATCACGAGACATAACCGTGTTATTTATTCTAGGAACAGAATCGGGTGTGTTTTGTTTATAGAATGATGAAATAAATCAGTGTTTAAAGAACAGCAATGACCCTGCAGTATGTGCAGATGTTTAAAACAGTTTAAAAGGTTCAAAGCTTGATAACTACATGTGTCGATGACAGTAAAGTCTGAATTTAGCTACACATCGATTGCTACATGCACAAAAATGCTAATTCTCGGTTTTGCGTCGCCATGCAGGTTTTCTTCAGACTACTTTCTTGGCCAAGGCAGAGAACATTTAGAATGTGCATCGAATGCGTACATTCTGTGTCTGCTGCTATTCGCTCATATGCGCACATAAATACTGAGAGAGAAGAGTCAGTCCTGACTAAATCCTGAAAAGGAACTTTACATACCTCATTGTATAAATTTTATCTCGTGGACGAATTCTTCAAATATCAATCGGCGTCACCCAGCAGGTACTAATGAACCTATTCTTGCCCATGCTGCTGCCGCTAGTCCTGACTAGCTTGGCAGTGACGGACGCTGCCGCCGCAGCAGCAGCTGGAGACGGAAGCAATCGTTGTGAATGGTTGGACAAGTCGCACGCTGGAATTACCCGATTCTCTGTGCTGCCAGGTGAGACCACGGTAACTGTGAGCTGCAAACTCTGTACTTGTAAATTGTTTAGACACTTTCTCCACTTGTGCATCAATTTTTCCACATATCACACACCAACTATGCGTATTACCTGTTTAGGACATTACTAGAAAAATTGTAAGTTCGCCTCGCCCAGAATAAGAACTCATGACCTCCGGCCACGTTAAAAAATTGAATTTCTGAGTTTTCTAATTGAAACAACAAAGTTGGTTCCCGCATGGTGCTGAGTAGCAGAGCGGTTAACGCGTTTGCCTCTCGCACCAAGGTCCCTGAGCTCGATCCCGCGGCGAGGCCCTTTCATTTGGGGCGCAGCCGCGGAGAGAAGGCTTTTGAGGGCTTGGCGTGCATTTACGCTCTTGAGGGCAAACCTCCAAACTACGGTGAGAGTGACCCTGCCTGAGGGCAGATGTACACACCGGTGTTAGTTTGTGTCACAGTTAATGGATTTGTATTTTAATGGTAAATTCCTGTTTATACCAATATTAGCTACTTGCAATATCTGAGACTTTACTACTGGTAGTACATCTGGCCAAACTTTTTCAGGTGTAATATTCTTTTCTTATCACTTAAGACACTCAAAGGGCCCTATTGAGGGCGGTCGGACTTCCTTAAACTTGAGAAACGACCTAATCCATCTTGTTCCCCCAGGCGGTGGCTGGGACAACCTCCGCAATCGTGACATGGGCCTCGTTGCCGACCTGTCCTTCACTGACTGCGTCCTGTCCGACGATGGCACCTTTGTAACGCCAAGTCACGTGATTCTCTATCCGAAACACGAATCCCAGGTGAGTCTTATATCCAACGTCATGGAGCACTACGAGAACTACACCAGCTCGACAAGCTTCAGCGTGAACCTCGGTGGCAACGGCATCTTTCACGGCATCGGCATTGACGGAAAGTTCAGCGACGAGTTTCAGCAGGTCAAGAAGACTGCACTGTCCAGCAAGACGCAGATTGGTCGCACCCAGCAGAGGTACAACATGTACGCTGCCAGGCTGCAGCCCGACTTCAAGCTGAGCGAGAGCTTCTCCAATCGGCTTATTGACATCGCCAACGCCCAGATCAACAGACAGATTGGCACAGCCAGGTCTGCAACAGCTGTTGCAACAGCACGAGTGCACGTAGCGTGCTTTTTGCCATAGATGCAATAGTTGGCCTTCATGAAGCGCGTCCTAATTTGACTCACATCATTCTACCATAGACAGTCAATTTTACACACCTCGGGTTGCAAGTGGAATTCAATGAATCTGTGCCGTATACTAAATCAAAAAGACAATCAATAAGCACTTAGAGTCAAATGACAATGTCTGGTAAAGTCTGACTCCTTGTCCCCTGGTCTGTATGCCTCTCAATGCCTTCCAGTGCAGAAGGGCGGCACAACGAGGGAGCGACACTACCACAGGGGCGTCACTACCACGGGGGCTTCACTACCACGGGGGCGTCACTACCACGGGGGCGTCACTACCACGGGATCCTCACTACCACAGGGGCGTCACTACCTCGTGGTCGCAAACCGGAGGGGCGCGAACTAGGTATACACGAACGCACGAAGCAACCTTATGGTTTTGCAAAGAACATAAGTAATGCATTTAGCAAAATATTTCCAAGAAACTAAGAAGCTTTGCCATAGTGATCCTTGCCTGCTCAATAAAATCGAATCCCGCACCAGGTACCTGGCCGACCTACTCGTTCGCGACTTCGGCACCCACGTCGTGACCTCGGTAGATGCCGGAGCCATCCTGGAGAAGCTGGACTTTTTCAATCGCAACTCGCTCACCTCCTCCGTGTTCACCAGCAACAAGCTGTCCCAGTGTCTGAGTGTCAGCTTCGCCAAGCTATTCGGCATGAACTACGAGTCCAGCTTGACCGTCACCACGGAAGATGTTCAGAAGTACGTCAGCAGCGTCCAGAAGACAACAGTCAACACCCACGGCGGACCGCCCATTGGAGCCAAGATCAACCTGTCCGACTGGGAGGCCCGGTTGAGAGAGAATCTCGTAGCCATCGACAAACTGGGCGAGCCATTGTTTGCCGTTATCAGCGAACGCTCGCTGCCGCAGATTCCGCTGCCTCGGGTCACTGGTGTCATCGATGCTGTAAAGGAGGCCGTGCTGCGGTGAGCAATGAAACCTGAGGATTGAGGGATGAAGGAGGGGAGATGCTAGGTTTTTGAGAGAAGACAGAGTGTAGGTTCGCCACGCGGGTGGGTCGGTGGCAGAGCGGTCTAACGCGTCTGCCTCTCGCACCATGATCCCTGAGCTCGATTCCGCGGCGAGGCCACTTTTATTTGAAGCGCAACCATGGAGAGAAGTCTTTGAGGGCTTGTCGTGCAATTGACGCCCTTGAAGGCCAACCTCCAAGGTGAGAAAGTCAGGGCAAATGTACACACCTGTGTGAGTGCTTGCTCAAGAGTAAGTGAGATCGGCAGAATTGTCTCTTCGCTGGCTGCGCGTCTACTGCCGCCAAAATGATGTGCCATTGCCCGCAGCCTTGAATCTTGTCAAATTAATAAAATTAACCAATTAAACCACGAAACCTACTTCGCAAATAGCTACTACAAGGCCAACGAAGTGAAGGGCTGCCAGGATCCGAACTCCGCCAACTTCGATCCGCTGGCCAATGTGGACGGAGTTTGCCAGCCGAGGCTGACAAACTTCTCCTTCGCCGGAGTCTATCAGACCTGCCGCGAGTCCAATCCGGGCCTCGGCCTGAGCCTGTGCGGCCAGGCCGGCAGTCCGCTGCAGAGAAACCCCATGACTGGAGACTTCAGGTGCCCGGCTGGCTACGAGTCCGTGAGTGCTGTCTAGCAAAGTTTGAGTAGTTTAAGGAAGAGCGAGATGTAAGAAAAGAATCGAGAAGTAACAATAGTTAACGCAAGGACCACTGGGAGTAGAAGGCCTGGAAACTAAGTTTCTTAGAAATAGTTTGGGAGGCTGGTTTTCGAAGAAAAATACAGCACGGATATTTGAATAAATGTTTTCACACTTAAATGGTGGAAATAACACGGAAACACCCACTGCTCCCAAACCGAATGACCGATTTTTATAAAAGTCCAACTTTTGGATCAAAATATTCCGCCGTAAACCATTAACCATTAACTTCCAAAGCCGTACGGGTCAGCATCGTCTAGATACTCAGCGAATCTTGTCGAAGAACCTGGCGAGAAGGACATTGCTCTGTGTGAACCTTTATGGCGAATCCACTCGTATAACCGTTGAGAAAAGAAAAAAAGATAAATTTAGTGATTTAATAAATATAATAGTCAAAAATAATAGCCACGATTACATAAAAAATTTGTGAGCAGAAAGTTTTGCCTATATTGCTGTTTTTTTGCCACCAGACACCCCGACTAGAATCTTTGAATATCTCGATCTCGACGCAGTCGATGTTTTCTGATTCCATAAGTTGTTTGATCGGATGGAGCGGAAAATTAAAACAGTTTTCTGGATATTAATGGCGATTTGTTGAATATTTTAGATATACCGAAAAAAATAAAAACAATTTATATTTTTTTTTTCTACTCGAATATGGTGGTCCATGATTTAACGTCGTATGAAGATGACTACACCGTCGCAACCTGTTTAAAACCTGTCAATCAATGCCACCGCATCTCCAGGTGAAGCTGCTGACGGTGGAGGGCAGTCGCGGCAGCCGCTGCTACGAGCGCCGCAAGAGCTGCTGGCTTTTCTTCTCTTGCCACGCTGGCACCGACTGTTACGAGAGTGTCAGCACGCTAGACTCGTTCTGGTGCGCCGCGTCTAGAACTGGACGACTGCCGCCCAGCTCGGGAATGACCTACGGCGGTTCGTTCTCGCCTAGGTGAGATTATCAGAGAGAGTGGCAGACGTACCTGTACACACACCTGTGACACGTGAGGCAAAAAGCAGTCAGATTTTAGGCAGTTTTAATAATTTTTAACGTTTTGTCTTCGACAAGAATCGCTGCCCTGTAAAATCGCTGCGGCTGCTTCTTCGGCGGGTTTTTTGTGCAAAATAGGAGTGGAATCTACCAAAATCCCCCCTATCTCGCAAGAGTTAAAGAAACCACCCAGGAAGCAGCCGATGTAACCGTAAATTGTGCGGAAACCGCCGAAGAATCACCCGAACCAGTGGCCCATGGGACAACCAGAGAATTATTTACGGGCGATTCCTCGGCGGTTTCTGAGCATGGAATCTTCCGAACTGGAGGATTCTTTAGGTGATTCGATTTCGCCACCAAGAAGCACCGATAAAACGCCCAGTTGGGTAGATTCTAAGCATGGAATCATCCGATTGGTATGTTTCCAGCGTTCGGCTGTTTCTTTTTCTGGAAACACCGCAGATTCCAACTGGAATCACCCAAAGAAACATCCCTATTTTTTAGCGGGTTAATATCTTGACGATGCTGACTCGTACGGCTTTGGAAGTTAGTTCATCGTATGGGGCGGAAAATTTTAATCCAAATGGTGGACTTTCACAAAAATCGGTCATGTGTTGTCCTTCCCCAGGTTCAGCAATCCAACTACAGATGCCAAGGCCTGCGGCGACGGCTATCGACCGTACCTGATCGCTCGCGACATCAGCATCTGCCTTAGCGCCGACATGCAACAGCAGTCGCTGGGATCCCGGCTGCCACTGGGCGGCCTCTTCACTTGCCAGGCTGGCAACCCGCTGGCCGAAGCTGGCAGGCCCATTGTCGCCTCGAGCCGGATGCTCCTAGCCAGCGCACCTGGCAGTTCGCCGAAGCGCTGCCCGGACGGCTTCACTCAGTCAACCATCGATGTGGTTGACGGCTGCGAGTTGATGCAGTGCGTTCGGGCCAGCTCAGATAGTTCAAGGCGGTTTGCGGTCAAGAGGCCACCGTTTGAATCCGCCGACTATAAGTATTCCGGAGCCCCGGTGACCATGGTTGAAGAAGGCGGCAGACGATGGATATATAACGGCAGCATCTGGGTAAGTCCAGGAACCCTGTCGTCTGCGTGTGTTTCCTGCACGGCTTTTGGGTAAGATAGCTAATTAATCTCCCGTTAGACAGCTAGTTAATCTCCAGAACTAATTGAGCTCCACCTGCTAGACACAGTTAATTAAGCTCCACCCCACCTGTTAGACAGAGCTAATTAAGCTCCACCCCACCTGTTAGACAGAGCTAATTAAGCTCCACCCCACCTGTTAGACAGAGCTAATTAAGCTCCACCTGTTAGACAGAGCTAATTAAGCTCCACCTGTTAGACAGAGCTAATTAAGCTCCACCTGTTAGACAGAGCTAATTAAGCTCCACCTGTTAGACAGAGCTAATTAAGCTCCACCTGTTAGACAGCTAATTAAGCGTCATCATCCTCCGTCACGGCACAGCTCTACGTCGGCTACTTCGGCTCCCGGCTGTCCGCAGCAGTCGACTTCAGAGATTCGCAGGTGAGCGGCGGTTATTCCGCGGGTTCAATCGGAGGCTTGGTGGCGTTAGTGGCAGCCACCTGCTTGGCAGTTCTCATTGTGGGCATTTTGGCCTACAAGAAACTGCGCAACAGGCTGAGCCGTCGACAAAGTCGCGGACCCTATCGACGCCTGGACGACGAAACTGCCAGCACGCTGGCGAACGGTGGGCAAGGCTCGTATGGCACAGTCGGGGCCTGCGACGGCACAATGGACACGGTGCCGGCTGTTCAGCCACAAGGGCCAGCCAGCAATGTCTAAATGCCACTGATTGAAAACTAAGTTACAATTGCGAAAGAGAGTTTAGCTGAAGACTTTTTTTACAATAGAAATCCAGGCCAGCTGAATCAGCGAAGGCACAATATGCTTGTTATCCCAATTAACAATACTTGCTGATTCTCGATACGATAAAAGTATGGGATGCGCTATGGGATGACAATGATAAAAATTATCATAATAAAAATAATTGCAGCAGGGGCTGCGGGTAATGGCACATCGTCAGGCAGTGTGCAATCTCACTGTGCCTGAGAGGTTGGTCCTCAAGGGCCCCAAATGAACGAGGCCTCGGCGTGGAATCGTGGAAGCTAAAAAACTTTTATCAAGAAGAAGACAAAAATGTTTTTAAACGTTTTTTTAGTCAGTAAATTTTAATTAGCAAACTCGCAAGGCCGATTTATTGAATTTATTTATTTTTTTATCAATTTCATAAGAAAATACACTATATATGAATAAGCAGTAAAAATGGCAAAAATGAAGAACAGTAATTCAATATTTACTACTCTTTATCGACATCTGAAGCAAAAGAATTCGCGCCAACTTAATATTATTTTCTGGTCGCATTTCAACAGTTAATAGGTTTGACTTTTGTTTAAAAAATAATGGATAACAACATATTTGGCGCCAATTCAAAGTATTTGCACCAAATAAACAATAAGATAATTGCCAGACCCACTGTTCAGTTCTTTAGCACCGCTGTTTTGTTTAAGCACTTTACATGAAACCAAAAAATCGATCAGCAACAAAGGAAACTAAATATTACTCGAGTATGTTTCAAGCGCGCAAAATCACAGTTTATTCCCGACTAAACACAAAATACCCTACTTATAGTAGTGTGATAAACAAATAAACCTATATTTTATAGCCAATAGGGTACCCGAATATCTTTAAGTAGAATCTTATTTGTTTCAGTAGCAAATATGACAAATAAAGTCACCAAATAGGTTTTAGCAGCGGGCAGGTAGGCATCCATATCAGAAAATTATAAATCTAAAACAATTAGATAAAGCTACACAAGATGGGGAAGTGACACGATTGCAGCAGCTATGATTATGAAGGCGAGAAAGTAACATGAAGACACTGCAACAGGTGAACAGTGTGCCTATTGTACTGATCCTTGCTCTTTTAGAAATTTCTACTCAACTCACCAACTTAATTTATACTGTGCTGGAGGAAACTAGTCAATATCTACTGTACTCAAACCTATTCAATTCTCTATTGTACTCAAACCTACTCAATCTCTACTGTACTCAAACCTACTCATCAATCTCTACTGTACTCAAACCTACTCAATCTCTACTGTACTCAAACCTACTGTCATCAATCTCTACTGTACTCAAACATACTCATCAATCTCTACTGTACTCAAACCTACTCTCATCAATCTCTACTGTACTCAAACCTACTGTCATCAATCTCTACTGTACTCAAACATACTCATCAATCTCTACTGTACTCAAACATACTCATCAATCTCTACTGTACTCAAACATACTCATCAATCTCTACTGTACTCAAACCTACTCTCATCAATCTCTACTGTACTCAAACATACTCATCAATCTCTACTGTACTCAAACCTACTCTCATCAATCTCTACTGTACTCAAACCTACTGTCATCAATCTCTACTGTACTCAAACCTACTGTCATCAATCTCTACTGTACTCAAACATACTCATCAATCTCTACTGTACTCAAACATACTCATCAATCTCTACTGTACTCAAACATACTCATCAATCTCTACTGTACTCAAACCTACTCTCATCAATCTCTACTGTACTCAAACATACTCATCAATCTCTACTGTACTCAAACCTACTCTCATCAATCTCTACTGTACTCAAACATACTCATCAATCTCTACTGTACTCAAACATACTCATCAATCTCTACTGTACTCAAACATACTCATCAATCTCTACTGTACTCAAACATACTCATCAATCTCTACTGTACTCAAACCTACTCTCATCAATCTCTACTGTACTCAAACATACTCATCAATCTCTACTGTACTCAAACCTACTCATCAATCTCTACTGTACTCAAACCTACTCATCAATCTCTACTGTACTCAAACCTACTCATCAAACTCTACTGTACTCAAATCTACTCAATATCTTCTATAACCTACTCAATCTCTACTCCAACCTACTCAATCTCTACTACAACCTACTCAATCTCTACTTAAACCGATACTTAAGTAGGTTGCCCCAGACAGGCTCAGCATTAGTAATCTAGAACAGATAATTAGAGAAGAACTCGTAGGAGGCGGTCACAACGCCCCAGGCCATCATGGACCTAAAGCAGTTAGGCAGGGCGCCGCGGAAGAGCCTACGAATGCTGCGACCGCGGCTGACGTATTCAACTCGGAGACAGGCCAGGCAGGAGGTGTAGGGGCCGCCAACCGTCTTCTGCATGTGGGTCTTGGCCACGTTGAACGGATAGTTGAAGATTGAGAGCAGGGCTCCGAGAGCAGCGCCGTTGGCGAAGTCTCTCAGTGGTCCCGGTCGGCCCGGAGCTCGGCTCTCCATCTCGGCTTTGAGCACAAAGTAGAGCACACTGCTGAAACCATTGCGATAGAGAATGGCGGAGAAGCCGCGGTACCATTCCAGTAGGCCGTGCTGGCGCCACAGCTGGCCGAATGCGTGGAATGTGTGCCTGCGGTCATGCGGATCGAATGAGCGGCGTCATACACCATGAGAACGGTCATACAACTTGAGTAGGAAGGGTTATTAAAGTCGAGAAGGAATGGTCATTCAAGAGAAGGAATGGTCATTCAAGAGAAGGAATGGTCATTCAAGAGAAGGAATGGTCATACAAGAGAAGGAATGGTCATTCAAGAGAAGGAATGGTCATACAAGAGAAGGAATGGTCATTCAAGAGAAGGAATGGTCATTCAAGAGAAAGAATGGCCATATAAGTTGAGAAGGAAGGATCATAGAGATTGAGAAGTAATGGTCATTTAAAATGACAAGAAAGATTCATTCAAGTTGAGAAGGACGGGTCACGATTGTTGTGGAAAACGTCCAGACTTTTGGAAGAAACGATCATAATAAATAGGTCATACGGTCATGTTTATAGATACGGTCATGCTCATAGATACGGCCATGCTTATAGATACGGTCATGCTCATAGATACGGTCATGCTCATAGATACGGTCATGTTTATAGATACGGTCATGCTCATCGATACGGTCATGCTCATAGATACGGTCATGCTCATAGATACGGTCATGCTCATAGATACGGTCATGCTCATAGATACGGTCATGCTTATAGATACGGTCATGCTTATAGATACGGTCATGCTCATAGATACGGTCATGCTCATAGATACGGTCATGCTCATAGATACGGTCATGCTTATAGATACGGTCATGTTTATAGATACGGTCATGTTTATAGATACGGTCATGTTTATAGATATGGTCATGCTCATCGATACGGTCATGCTTATCGATACGGTCATACTCAGCAGTCTCACCTGTAAGTAGCCTGATATCGTTGATCCTGCAGCAGGGTTTGGACCCGTTCCAATGGCATCAGGGAAGCTTCGCAACTGCCAGCTAAAAACGCGGCCAAAGCGTTTCGCGTTTTCGCATTCCAACTGGGCGATAGCCGAGCCAGCTCGATGGAGAAATTCGCGTAGCAACCGAATAGAAGGCTGAGATTGCAGATGCGCTGAAGCAGAGGCGGCAGTACGCCTCTGAGTGAGATGGTGGAGGGCGGTTTTCAAGATTTAGCAGCGGATTTCTAGACTTAGGGGCGGAATTTAATATTTAGGGGTGGATTTTAATATTTAGGGGCGGAATTTAATATTTAGGGGCGGATTTTAATATTCAGGGGCGGATTTTAATATTTAGGGGCGGAATTTAATATTTAGGGGCGGATTTTAATATTTAGGGGCGGATTTTAATATTTAGGGGTAGATTTTAATATTTAGGGGCGGTTTTTAATATTTAGGGGCGGATTTTAATATTTAGGGGCGGATTTTAATATTTAGGGGCGGAATTTAATATTTAGGGGTGGATTTTAATATTTAGGGGCGGATTTTAATATTTAGGGGCGGAATTTAATATTCAGGGGCGGATTTTAATATTTAGGGGCGGAATTTAATATTTAGGGGTGGATTTTAATATTTAGAGGCGGTTTTTAATATTCAGGGGCGGATTTTAATATTTAGGGGCGGATTTTAATATTCAGGGGCGGATTTTAATATTTAGGGGCGGATTTTAATATTTAGGGCGGATTTTAATATTCAGGGGCGGATTTTTATATTTAGGGCGGATTTTAATATTTAGGGGCGGATTTTTATATTTAGGGGCGGATTTTTATATTCAGGGGCGGATTTTTATATTTAGGGCGGATTTTAATATTTAGGGGCGGATTTTTATATTTAGGGGCGGATTTTTATATTCAGGGGCGGATTTTTATATTTAGGGGCGGATTTCAATAGTTAGGGGCGGATTTCAAAAATCAAGGGCGAATTTCTAGATCCAAGGGCGTAATTAAAAGTTTTTTTTAAACAGACATTAAAAATAGAGGATATAATATTGCGTACAGAATGTAGTCCAGTGTCTCACCGATAAACAGATAAGAATTCCTGCCTCAATACCTGATCAGCGGCCGTTCTAAACCTGATATTCAACAATTGCTGCCTGAAGATGATCTTATGCAATGGAAAGCCAACAATTACATTTGTAACGCCGGACAAGCCGCCGCAGACGAATTCCATTGAGCCATCGCGACTGCGCTGCTGCTGCTGCTGCTGTTTAACTGGCGAGGTTGGCGACATCATTGTATTGGCTGGATCGCACTCTGAGCTCTGTCCAGCCTGATGCTAGCTGGACTGCTGAGCCTGTGCCCGCTGGAATCATGTCACACAGCTGTTGCCATTGCCTGCATCCGTAAACTGTCTTCCTCTATTCCTACTCGTCGGTGATCTATTCCTACTCGTCTGTGATCTATTCCTACTCGTCTGTGATCTATTCCTACCTGTCTGTGATCTATTCCTACCTATCTGTTATCTATTCCTACCTGTCTGTGATCTATTCCTACCTGTCTGTGATCTCTTCCTACCTGTCTGTTATCTATTCCTACCTGTCTGTGATCTATTCCTACCTGTCTGTGATCTATTCCTACCTGTCTGTAATCCATTCCTACCTGTCTGTAATCCATTCCTATCTGTCTGTAATCCATTCCTACCTGTCTGTGATCTATTCCTACCTGTCTGTTATCTATTCCTACCTGTCTGTTATCTACTCCTACCTGTCTGTGATCTATTCCTACCTGTCTGTTATCTATTCCTACCTGTCTGTGATCTATTCCTACCTGTCTGTGATCTCTTCCTACCTGTCTGTTATCTATTCCTACCTGTCTGTGATCTATTCCTACCTGTCTGTAATCCATTCCTACCTGTCTGTGATCTATTCCTACCTGTCTGTGATCTATTCCTACCTGTCTGTAATCCATTCCTACCTGTCTGTGATCTATTCCTACCTGTCTGTGATCTATTCCTACCTGTCTGTAATCCATTCCTACCTGTCTGTAATCCATTCCTATCTGTCTGTAATCCATTCCTACCTGTCTGTGATCTATTCCTACCTGTCTGTTATCTATTCCTACCTGTCTGTTATCTATTCCTACCCGTCTGTGATCTATTCCTACCTGTCTGTGATCTATTCCTACCTGTCTGTGATCTATTCCTACCTGTCTGCGATCTATTCCTACCTGTCTGTGATCTATTCCTACCTGTCTGTTATCTATTCCTACCTGTCTGTAATCCATTCCTACCTGTCTGTGATCTATTCCTACCTGTCTGTTATCTATTCCTACCTGTCTGTGATCTATTCCTACCTGTTTGTTATCTATTCCTACCTGTCTGTGATCTATTCCTACCTGTCTGTTATCTATTCCTACCTGTCTGTGATCTATTCCTACCTGTTTGTTATCTATTCCTACCCGTCTGTGATCTATTCCTACCTGTCTGTGATCTATTCCTACCTGTCTGTGATCTATTCCTACCTGTCTGTGATCTATTCCTACCTGTCTGTGATCTATTCCTACCTGTCTGTTATCTATTCCTACCTGTCTGTAATCCATTCCTACCTGTCTGTGATCTATTCCTACCTGTCTGTTATCTATTCCTACCTGTCTGTGATCTATTCCTACCTGTCTGTGATCTATTCCTACCTGTCTGTTATCTATTCCTACCTGTCTGTGATCTATTCCTACCTGTCTGTGATCTATTCCTACCTGTCTGTGATCTATTCCTACCTGTCTCTGATCTATTCCTACCTGTCTGTGATCTATTCCTACCTGTCCGTGATCTATTCCTACCTGTCTGTGATCTATTCCTACCTGTCTGTGATCTATTCCTACCTGTCTGTTATCTTCTGTTATCTATTCCTACCTGTCTGTGATCTATTCCTACCTGTCTGTGATCTATTCCTACCTGTCTGTTATCTATTCCTACCTGTCTGTTATCTATTCCTACCTGTCTGTTATCTATTCCTACCTGTCTGTTATCTATTCCTACCTGTCTGTTATCTATTCCTACCTGTCTGTTATCTATTCCTACCTGTCTGTTATCTATTCCTACCTGTCTGTTATCTATTCCTACCTGTCTGTTATCTATTCCTACCTGTCTGTTATCTATTCCTACCTGTCTGTGATATATTCCTACCTGTCTGTGATCTATTCCTACCTGTCTGTGATCTATTCCTACCTGTCTGTGATCTATTCCTACCAGTCTGTTATCTATTCCTACCTGTCTGTTATCTATTCCTACCTGTCTGTTATCTATTCCTACCTGTCTGTTATCTATTCCTACCTGTCTGTTATCTATTCCTACCTGTCTGTTATCTATTCCTACCTGTCTGTTATCTATTCCTACCTGTCTGTGATATATTCCTACCTGTCTGTGATCTATTCCTACCTGTCTGTGATCTATTCCTACCTGTCTGTGATCTATTCCTACCTGTCTGTGATCTATTCCTACCAGTCTTCTGTACAGCAATCTGCTTGTTGGTGTTAAGACAAAATAGATACAAAGAAGCAGTTTAATAGCGGAGAAGGTTTGAGTCGGGCTCGCTATATTTTGATGCTCATATTTTCACAATTAAGCAAAAATCTTATTTGTTGCAAAACTTGAGACAAATTAGGACAAAATATGAAAACACGCATAGGTTTGGAATTTCATAAATTTTACAAAGCACAATTGAACACATCGTATTGCAAAATAGCCCCATAAACCGAACGGAAAATTGATAATCCCACACCCAAAAGCCATCCTTTACCAATCATAGTAGCAGCAGGAGCTACAGTACTGTCAACTGATAATATTAAATTAAAGCAAAAAATGCAATTTACAGCAGCTATATTTACACCGAGAACAGAAAAAACGAACGCATAAGGCAGCAAAACACTTTGTGCGAAAGATGTGACAGACAAAAAAACTATTAAAAACTCTAATTATAACCCCAATTTCAAAATATATGCTTGACAACAGCAGCTACCTGATAGACATCTGCAGCTACCTGTTAGACATCTGCAGCTACCTGTTAGACATCTGCAGCTACCTGTTAGACATCTGCAGCTACCTGTTAGACCACTGCAGCTACTTGTTAGTCAACTGCAGCTACCTGTTAGACAACAGCAGCTACCTGCTAGACAACAGCAGCTACCTGTTAGACAACAGCAGCTACCTGTTAGTCAACTGCAGCTACCTGTTAGACAACAGCAGCTACCTGTTAGACAACTGAAGCTACCTGTTAGTCAACTGCAGCTACCTGTTAGACAACTGAAGCTACCTGTTAGTCAACTGCAGCTACCTGTTAGACAACTGCAGCTACCTGTTAGACAACTGCAGCTACCTGTTAGACAACTGCAGCTACCTGCTAGACATCTGCAGCTACCTGTTAGACAACTGCAGCTACCTGTTAGACAACTGCAGCTACCTGTTAGACAACTGCAGCTACCTGTTAGACAACTGCAGCTACCTGTTAGACAACTGCAGCTACCTGCTAGACAACAGCAGCTACCTGTTAGACAACAGCAGCTACCTGTTAGACAACTGCAGCTACCTGTTAGTCAACTGCAGCTACCTGTTAGACAACTGAAGCTACCCGTTAGTCAACTGCAGCTACCTGTTAGACAACTGCAGCTACCTGTTAGACAACAGCAGCTACCTGTTAGACAACTGCAGCTACCTGTTAGACAACTGCAGCTACCTGTTAGACAACTGCAGCTACCTGTTAGACAACTGCAGCTACCTGTTAGACAACTGCAGCTACCTGTTAGACAACTGAAGCTACCCGTTAGTCAACTGCAGCTACCTGTTAGACAACTGCAGCTACCTGTTAGACAACAGCAGCTACCTGTTAGACAACTGCAGCTACCTGTTAGACAACTGCAGCTACCTGTTAGACAACTGCAGCTACCTGTTAGACAACTGCAGCTACCTGTTAGACAACTGCAGCTACCTGTTAGACAACTGAAGCTACCTGTTAAGACAAATTTAGGTACCTTAACAGTCTAAGACATTGAAACAGCTGTCAATTTGTCCTATGTTTCTACAAAATGCTGCAAAACCTAGAATTGAGCATAATTTCTATTGCTCTAGATTAGACATTCCCCAGGTTATCATCTCGCGTAGTTCATAAACAAAAACAAGCTAATATACACGTTGTACAGAATTTCATTCATTCTGAATGAATATATACATTTTTCACGTATAAATAAGTCGAAACAGCAAAACAAAATAGACATTAGCATCAAAGCTCGTAGACTGGTATCCGGGTGGTTTGACGTAACGGTAATTTTAGAATAGATAATAACTGATTATACAACAGATAGAAGCTTAGCTTTCATGAAGGTCGGAAAATTTCATTAGCAGATTAATTGAAAAAATGAATAACTGGCATTGAATGCGCATTCAACTACTACTACTGGCTCCAAGCAGTAAAAGCAGTAGAGGTTGTAGCCTAGTGGTTAGGGCGTCGGACTCACGACTTGAAGGTCGGGGGTTCGATTCCCGACTCCCCTGAACAATTTGTGTCCTTTAGCAAGACACTTAACTCTGCATTGTTTCAGTTCACCCAGCTGTTAAATGGGTACCAGCATCAGCTGGGATAATTGAAGGTGGGTGTGGCGTCCCCCCAGTCGATGGACTGAACAGCAGTACGCAGCCTTCAGATGCGCCGCGCATTAGCTGCGGCTGTGCTGTCGGCTGCACATCTGACCCAATTCGGGCAGGTGTAATCAATTATTACAATTATTATTTAAGCAGTAAAAATAAACTGGAGTAACATTTCTTTATTTACAAACAGATATTTGAACGCATGCGCAAATTGCTCTACTTATTATGTCATGATTAGCCATAATGGTGTGTGCTATTAGATTAAGAAAAAACTCCCGTTTTTAAGCTGCAGCTGAGTGGTTAGACAAGACAAGACAGACAAGACTTCTCTAATCCTGGCTAAAATGGGTGTCAATTCTAATCTATAAAGATCAAAACGGATGCCGCCGTTTTTAGTTGGTCATTTTTAATTATAGCTGACTAAGCTATGCGCCAGTGAGCGCTAAGATCAAAGGATACCGCCGCTGCTTATCAAAACTCAATACGCCAGGTGCCAATAAGGATGCTGGCCTCTTAAACTTGCATTGTCGGCAAAGATCAAAGCATTGAGCAAAGAAAAAAAACAGGTGCAAAGATAAACCTAGCCACACAATCGGAAGAATTTCAGCGCAATTAGCATTTTAAAAAATTAATCAAAAAAGGGAGACAAAAAAACAAAAAAGTAAGAAAATATTTGCCTTTGCGAATGAGGATAAAACAAAAGAACAGATTGGCATCGAGAGATGATAAATTAATCACCGACAAAATGAGCACACAAAATTAAAAAAGAACAATACGAAAAATATAGTTTCTGGTCACCACCGAAAAAATTGAAAACAAAAATAAGCACTTAAACAGGCACGGACAGGTACCACATTACACGCATATTTACCTATAAATAGTTTCAACTTATATATATTTCGTCCAACACAAGCCTTTTCGATTCTATATTGTGAAAGCGTTATTTATAAACATTTATATGGAAGAGATCAAACAAAAGAATGCACGAGTTCAGATACTAAAATATTTGTTGAAAAGTTTCTCTTTATTTAATGACGAAATAATTGGCAACTATTACAATTATGCTGAACTGCAATTTTTTCCACGATTTGCTCGTTTGCTAACCATTGTTTATTGGCATTATATAAGATAAGACCACAGGAACTACCTGTTAGACAACTGCAGCTACCTGTTAGACAACTGCAGCTACCTGTTAGACAACTGCAGCTACCTGTTTGATAATTGCAGCTACCTGTTTGATAATTGCAGCTACCTGTTTGATAATTGCAGCTACCTGTTTAATAATTGCAGCTATCTGTTTGATAATTGCAGCTACCAGTTTAATAATTGCAGCTACCTGTTTAATAATTGCAGCTATCTGTTTGATAATTACAGCTACCTTTTTGATAATTGCAGCTACCTGTTAGACACCTGCAGCTATCTGTTAGAAACCTGCAGCTACCTGTTAGACACCTGCAGCTACCTGTTAGACACCTGCAGCTACCTGTTAGGATGCTATAGACACAAGCTTTTAAAAGAAAATTTTGCTACAAACTCAGCAATAAATGAAATTTCGTCTTTTCTAAGAACCAGTCTACGGAAAAAAGTGAATATTAATTTAGGAACAGGTAGAAAAATGAAAAGATTTATTAAATTTAAAGTGACGTAACTGCCTGCAGTGCAAGTGACAGCTTTCATTTGAAGCGATATGAATTTTTTCGCTAACCGGGAGAATGACAATGACAACAAATGTAAAACTGGAGTACAATTGAAAAAATATCGTAATTTAAAATGATTGATTCGAAAAATGTATTTACAACTTGTGTGTGTAAATGAGTGTAAAATGAGTGCCGGGGCACAACGGATGCACTTTAGCAGATGTACAATCGGAATAACGTGTGTGATAAATAGATATATTATACTAATACAATGTTTGCGGCGTTGGACCCGACAGTTTTTATGTTTCAGGTTTGTTTAAGCTAGTAAGTAACGACTATACCTTGAAATACGATAATTTTACCGTTAAAAACGTTTTAACGTTAAAGTTTTAACGCTACTTTCATAGCTGGCTAGCAACGTAACTTTTTTCACTTGCTGAAACTTTCGTGCCAGGTAAATCGGTACATCGTTAATTATTTCAGAATGCAGTCTAGTTTCCGACGCCACACGTGTTCAGTATAGCTGAATAAATTATTTTATTAACAAAAAATTGATTCAATGGATGGAAGGTTCGATTATTAGCGATCAAAAATGAGACGCTCAGCTCGGAATAATTTGAAAACGTTTGCGGTAACCAGGCGAAAAACATTTAAACTTTAAAATTTAAATAAAAACAAATCAAAGTAATATAGAAAATTTTCGTGTCAATATAAAGTTGCCAATTAACGAATAATCTAATTTATCATGCCAGTAAGATGCAAGGTTAACGATCTTTTCCAAATACGTTTCATTTTAATCGGTTTATGTTAGACATTCGCACTCTAAAAGTCGCATTCTTTACACTAGTAATTTATGTAACTTTATTAAACTTCGTTACTTCTTGTAAACTACGAGCGTAAGGAACGTAAAACTGGGTACATTTAGTTACTTTCGAGAATTTCGTTACTTTTATAAAATGCGTTAATTCCTTGAATTTCGTTACTTTTGTGACTTTCGTTAGTTTTGAAAAATTCGTTACTTTTGTGAATTCTGTTACAATGAAACAGAATAACTTTGATTTCGTTACTTTTAAGGCTTAAACGCAGTAATCCGAGCCAGATCTGAACCGCAGTCGCTTAGCCCTGGCTGACTCGCCACTACTTGCCGAACCAGCCGAAGCTGATGACTGCTGCTGCTGCTGCTGATGCCGTTTAAACTGCACCTGGCTCTGTGCAGTCAGCTGTAATTTAATAGCCGCCCCATTCAGCCTGGCCTGGCAGAACAGCGCAGCAATGCCGCTCATCTTTCGGCTGCGCAGACTGACGGGAACAGTCTCGGAGGCAGTGGATGATGCGGTCGAATAAGTCGAATGCGCCGGAGAATTCGATGCCGGACAGTCGACCAAGAACACGGTGGAACTTAATCCCAGCAGGTAGTGGGGATTCAACAGGGCACTCGCGCAGCCCTTGGCTACGGTTCGCAGGCTGACGGGATCGTCATCGTTGACGGCGCCTCCTTCGTGACTGCTGCAACCGTCGCTGCTCAACTGGTCGTCATTCTTGTCGGCTGCGAAGCAGCAAGCCACTCGCAAGCGTTGCCTAGCAACTGAATTGAAGCGAAGCAGACAGTTCACAATGCGATCAGCCCAGCCGACGTGCAGCACGGGCGTGTTGCTGTCCTGCTCCCACAGGCAGATGGCATCGTAAAAGTGCAACAGAGCTGCTAGGCTGTGCGCGTCCGATGAGACAGACTCGCCGGCTGACCGAAGCAGGTGAGGAATTAGTTCGTTAGACACCTGGGTGAGAGGGGTGATTAGATTATCTTTATATACATAAATTAGCTCCGTAGATAGAGAACTATAAAAACAACTAACCCCACAAAAAAGCAATCGAGAGCCTAAGAATCAACCTTAAAAGCAGGGAGCCTAAAACTAAACCATGAAGAAAATGCAGTCGAGATCCTCGAACTACTGCATAAATAAAAAAAATTAAGAACCTAAAACCCCCCCCCCAGTAAACAAAATGCAGCCCAGAGCCTCAAACTACTCTATACAAAAAATGCAGTAGAGAGCCTCAAACTCCCCACATAAACAAAATACAGTAGAGAGCCTCAAACTACTCTATACAAAAAATGCAGTAGAGAGCCTCAAACTCCCCCCATAAACAAAATGCAGTCCAGAGCCTCAAACTACTCTATACACAAAATGCAGTAGAGAGCCTCAAACTCCCCACATAAACAAAATACAGTAGAGAGCCTCAAACTACTCTATACAAAAAATGCAGTAGAGAGCCTCAAACTCCCCCCATAAACAAAATGCAGTCCAGAGCCTCAAACTACTCTATACACAAAATGCAGTAGAGAGCCTCAAACTCCCCACATAAACAAAATGCAGTAGAGAGCCTCAAACTACTCTATACACAAAATTCAGTAGAGAGCCTCAAACTCCCCCCATAAACAAAATGCAGTTCAGAGCCTCAAACTACTCTATACACAAAATGCAGTAGAGAGCCTCAAACTCCCCACATAAACAAAATGCAGTAGAGAGCCTCAAACTACTCCATAGACAAAATGCAGTAGAGAGCCTTAAACTAATAGACACACAAAGTGCAGTGGAGAGCCTCGAAGCATGCCTTAAGTTACAGTTGAGAGCCTCAAATTATAATAGAGAGAAAGAAAGAGGCTAAACACGCTAGCATTAATTGACAAACCTCGAACAGTTCCTTGTAGATCTCAGCGTCCTCTCGGCTATAGCTGTATTGTGCGACTGTTCGGGCGGCCAGGCACCAATAGCGCAGAGCAGGTCGGCACCGATTCCGCCTATAGAAATAGCCACCCAGAGCCAAATATGGATAGACGTGGCTATTATTATAATAGACTAGATTGGCTCTGATTGCCTCATTGTACAATGCGACCGCTGCTTCGTCTCGAGAACCGCCGGCAATATCGCCATATTGATTATAATCAATGTAACCAGCGTCGACATTGTCGTCATTTAGACGATCCCGACGCCGCGGTGTGGGCGACGCGGCCTCCAAATCGGCCAGGTTAATTAACGCCAACGGATAGCATTTTAGATGACCGAAATCGTATAGCTGCCACAGCAGGCGTTGCTTCAATGTGGCAAGGGGCCTGGCGAAAATCAAAGTGGATTAGAAAGGTCATTGCCCTACCGATTCATTCTGGAAGGTCATTAACCTACCGATTCATTCTGGAAGGTCATTAACCTACCGATTTCATTCTGGAAGGTCATTAACCTACCGATTCATTCTGGAAGGTCATTAACCTACCGATTCATTCTGGAAGGTCATTAACCTACCGATTCATTCTGGAAGGTCATTAACCTACCGATATCATTCTGGAAGGTCATTAACCTACCGATTCATTCTGGAAGGTCATTAACCTACCGATTCATTCTGGAAGGTCATTAAACTACCGATATCATTCTGGAAGGTCATTAACCTACCGATTCATTCTGGAAGGTCATTAACCTACCGATTCATTCTGGAAGGTCATTAACCTACCGATTCATTCTGGAAGGTCATTAACCTACCGATTCATTCTGGAAGGTCATTAACCTACCGATTCATTCTGGAAGGTCATTAACCTACCGATTCATTCTGGAAGGTCATTAACCTACCGATATCATTCTGGAAGGTCATTAACCTACCGATATCATTCTGGAAGGTCATTAACCTACCGATATCATTCTGGAAGGTCAATAACCTACCGATTTTATTCTGGAAGGTCATTAACCTACCGATATCATTCTGGAAGGTCATTAACCTACCGATTTCATTCTGGAAGGTCATTAACCTACCGATTTCATTCTGGAAGGTCATTAACCTACCGATATCATTCTGGAAGGTCAATAACCTACCGATTCATTCTGGAAGGTCATTAACCTACCGATTCATTCTGGAAGGTCATTAACCTACCGATTCATTCTGGAAGGTCATTAAACTACCGATATCATTCTGGAAGGTCATTAACCTACCGATATCATTCTGGAAGGTCATTAACCTACCGATTCATTTTGGAAGGTCATTAACCTACCGATTTCATTCTGGAAGGTCATTAACCTACCGATTTTATTCATGTGTGTGTTCACACAGTGCGTTCTAGTTGCTAATTGGCCTTGTTATTGCGTTATGATTGGTTATTACACATAGGGGCAGGTGTAATCAATTATTATTATCAATTATTCTACAAAGACTAATATTAATATTAAAATGCGACAAAAGCTTACTTTGACTGCAGCTGATGATGAAGCTGATGATGCTGCTGATGAGTCTGATGTTCAGCAGTTGCCGCGGCAGTTAATCCAGTCATTCGCGGACTAATTGACGTTACCATAGCAACCATAGTTAACCAGTGCGTCTCGCAGACAACAGGATTGCCATTCAAATATAGCCAGGAGTTGCTAGTGCCGTGTACCGAGGCGCCCCCGCTACCGCCGACACCAGAAGCCGTCTCGGACGTCAGTACAGACTGACCGCGCAGTGACTGCAAGCCTCTACCAGCCCAACTGATCTCAGCGCTGTGCTCCAGCTGATCGCCGAACACTAGCCAGGCGTGATCCTCGCTAAGTGCCAATCGCACAGTTGGCACATCCAGTAACTGACAAGCCGCTACAACAGCCAGGCAGACTCCGAATGTGTCCAACTTTGGCGGGTGATGCGGGCCGCTGTTAACCAGACTGTACAGCGACTGGCAGTGAGTGAGCTCGGCTAGGCCTACACTGTGTCTCAGCCTGTACCAGATTAGGTCGGCAATCTGGACGATAACGTGGCGCAGTAATTCGGCGAACCAGGCACAGCCCGGCAGCTGCAGAATGCGCAGATCTACGCTAGACCAGTCAAGCTTTTTCAGGCGAGCAGACAATGCGGCTGAGTCTGTGTTATTGTTGCTGCTGTTGCTGAGTAGAACCAGCTCCTAGGATGACAGAGGACAAGCCGCTCAACTCGAGACAGAACTCCCTCCTCAAGCATCACAGAATCACAGAACATCGGCATCGTCGAGATATTCAACGATTTTCGTCGGGGTTTGGTTTGGCAAAAACCAAAAATAGGCAAAAATTAGCTGCTCACAAAATGGTATTTTGTATTTTGTCTTGCATAAATGTTAAGTATAGAATAATACCCCCCCTGATTTCGTTCCTAGGCCATAGACAACGATGTCAGGGGGGTATTATAGTATAGCTTTTGCCATTCAATCTCAGTGTTTTGTCATTCATACTCAGCCCCCATAGAATTAATCCAGCCAGTTGGCGCGGTTTGGCCCATAAACTATCGCTCTTTGCCATTCAATCTCGGGTTTTGTTATTCAAACTCAGGCTTTATAAGCTCGGTCTCTCAAACGCAGTCCTCCAAAAGACAGCTAAATTACAAATTTATTCCATTGCATTTGCTTACATGGCCCAACTTACATGGGCCATGTGCTTACATGGAGCGCCTGGGCCACGTTGCACTGGACACCCTGACGCCTCTGAAGGCAGCAAACTGGGAGATTGCCTGCAGCCGACTGTATCCACGGTGCATTATGCAAATTCCTTTTCTCTGAGTCATTGTTCTGATCCAAGACATTAACAATTCCGCTCAAATCCGTATTTTCCTCACTATGATGCTATAAGAGGTGTTTGACTTGTAATGTGTATGAACTGCATTATGTTTAACAAGTTTAACAGGTCTGTTTTTCGGTCCTGTGTTACATGAGCCGAGCTGAGGAATAATAACCTGTTCATTCCTTATCCACATTCCTTCTCCACATTAAAGCCTGAGTTTGAATGACAAAACCCGAGATTGAATGGCACGGAGCGATAGTCTATGGGCCAAACGGCGCCAACTGGCTGTATTAATTCTATGGGGGCTGAGTATGACTGACAAAACACTGAGATTGAATGGCAAAAGCTATACTAAAACTGTTTACAGCAACTGTGACCATAGACTATAGGCCGAATGAATAAATTGAGCAATTGCTCATGAGTAAATGTTCCTACTCTGAGTTTGAGCAACCGCTCACTTTTCGTATGAATAATGATTTATCTCAAACTTCGAGCAAGTTCCCAGCCACCCGAGCAGTTGCTCGGCGAATTTGTACCATAGACAAAATGGTGATCAAAATCACTTCCCTCTTCTTTGCTGTTTAATGGAACGAACGAGGCTCGCCTCGCAAGCAAGATTTGCTACGTGGTATAAAAAAATGTCGACTAAAGACGAATACGATGATATTTTCGTTCGCTATGCTAACAGAGCAGTAGGAAAGTATGATGCTGAATAGGCGCTGAGCACGCTGCCGACTTGACTCAAGAAAACGCGAGCAAATGCTTCAGACATTTGTCTATGGCCAGAGTTTATTCTTGCTGACGCGAGTCTCTACTCAGTCACAGAGCAATTGCTCGAGGGGTGAACACTAACTCTTGAGACAATCATGTTGAGCATTTGCTCAGCAGCAAGCACTCACTTTATTCCTTCTGAATTGAGAATCTCGTAGACTGAGCAATTGCTCACTTTATTCATACGGCCTAATATGTTTAATCGGCCTAGGCCGTTAAATGACTGGCTTAGGCCAGTTAAATAATAAATACATAGAATTAGTAGCCAATAGGCCGTGCCAAGCTGGGGATTAAATGTATTTTGTATTGATTATATTGATAATTTATACAATTTTAACCAACATGGGCTCGTCAAATAGGTTTATACAGATCAGCTTATGTGTCCTTGTCACCAGGATCTTCGACAAGAATCTCGAAGATGCTGGCACGGATGGCTTTGAAAGTTAGTTCATCGGCGGAAAATTTAGATCCAAATTGTGGACTATAACGAAAATCGGTCATTCGGTTTGGTGAAGTATGCAGTATATTTGAAATACCTCCATCCCTGCTCTTTCCCCAGGGGAGAAAATGGCGTTCTCTCTCTACTGTTAAAGATTGTGGCAGCAAATTTGAAATCTCACCTGTTCAATCCTAGTCCTGTGCTTGGTCAGGTCGAATCGCATATTAAACACATAGACAGTGAAGGAGTCGGACAGTCGATCCAGTTGAGCCAAGTCCAGCTCGGAAAAGTACACGTCAGAGTTCGCTTCGTCAGTAGATTCGGTTGCTGGCAAACCGGATGTGAGTCGATGCTCAATGTCGCCAAACATGATTGACAGCTGTGCAAGGCAGGGCTCTGTCTCGCGCCTGAGTATACAATCAATCAGGGCCAGGACATCGTCGACTGAAGCCAGGCGCTGAGGCAGACGATAGCGTTTGAGCAGGTTGAGAAAACTGCAACTCACAATACCAGCGCCAAGCAGACTCGAAGATGATGTGGACATTGCAGACTGCTGCAGTGGGATGAAGAGCAACGAGTTATCCTTTGTCTATTCAATCATTTATCCTCTGTCTATTCCATCAGTTATCCACTATCTATTCAATCATTTATCCTCTGTCTATTCCATCAGTTATCCACTATCTATTCCATCAGTTATCCACCATCTATTCCATCAGTTATCCACTATCTATTCCATCAGTTATCCACTATCTATTCTATCAGTTATCCACTATCGATTCAATCATTTATCCTCTGTCTATTCCATCAGTTATCCACTATCTATTCAATCAGTTATCCTCTGTCTATTCCATCAGTTATCCACTATCTATTCCATCAGTTATCCACTATCTATTCCATCAGTTATCCACCATCTATTCCATCAGTTATCCACTATCTATTCCATCAGTTATCCACTATCTATTCCATCAGTTATCCACCATCTATTCCATCAGTTATCCACCATCTATTCCATCAGTTATCCACTATCTATTCCATCAGTTATCCACTATCTATTCCATCAGTTATCCACCATCTATTCCATCAGTTATCCATTATCTATTCCATCAGTTATCCACTATCTATTCCATCAGTTATCCACTATCTATTCCATCAGTTATCCACTATCTATTCAATCAGTTATCCATTATCGATTCAATCAGTTATCCACTATCTATTCCATCAGTTATCCACTATCTATTCCATCAGTTATCCACTATCTATTCCATCAGTTATCCATTATCTATTCCATCAGTCATATCAGTGATAAAGCTATACTCCTAAAGCTGTAAGTTGAGAGTAAGAAAAACATCAAATAAGACAACTGACAGGTGACAATCAAAGTCTATTTTTAGCGCTTTTACGATTTTTGTTTGTTTTGTAAACAATAAATTAAAAAAAGAATACGTTATTTACTAACGAAACGAAAGAAACATATGAAGAACAGAAAATTTACGAACAAAAGTTGTTGCTGAGAAATGCAACTTAAAAAGGCGGTAAAACAAACTGGGACTAAATAAAAAAAACAGAACAAAAAGTAAAAAAGAACTCTATAAGCAATAAGAACACAAAGGATGAATGTAGATAGAAAATGCAGTATTGAAATTAGCACAACTTGTAGTTAAGATTTGACAACATGGGCTGTGAAGTTTATTCATTTAATAAGTTTTTTTATACGAATCTTGTTTTTATAGCAGAGAAGAAAAATTAGGTATTAATAATAATAAAAACACTATATTATAACGAAAATATAAATTTTTAGTTACAGAGGAATGCTAAATAACATTACAATATTGCTTTTATAACTAAAAAACTAAAAAACTAAAGAGGAACTTAATTAATTAAAAAAAATTTAATTTCCATTAATTTAGTCCTCTTGCAGGTTTGCAAATTTGCAACCAGACAGTCAAAGATTGCAACCAGACAGTCAATAATTGCAACCAGACATTCAATAATTGCAACCAGACAGTCAAAGATTGCAACCAGACAGTCAAAGATTGCAACCAGACATTCAATAATTGCAACCAGACAGTCAAATATTGCAATCGGATAGTCAATAATTGCAACCAGACAGTCAAAGATTGCAACCAGACAGTCAATAATTGCAACCAGACAGTCAATAATTGCAACTAGACAGTCAAAGATTGCAACCAGATAGTCAATAATTGCAACTGGATAGTCAAAGATTGCAACCGGATAGTCAATAATTGCAACTGGATAGTCAAAGATTGCAACCGGATAGTCAATAATTGCAACTGGATAGTCAAAGATTGCAACCGGATAGTCAAAGAATGCAACCAGAGAGTCCATTATTGCAACTAACCTATGAAATATTGCAACCGGCTTATTAAAGACTGCAAAGTGGTAATAAGATATCTAATATACCTATTTAAAATATATATAAGTTACAAAACGATGAGCTTAATGATACAATACTCAATGAAAGAAAGATTTTTGATTGTTTTCCAAAGAGACCAAACAGAAATACGGGGATGAGTCTGATATCATTTGGCTGATAATTAGCGGTCACGATGCTGCTGCTGCTGCTGCTGCTTAGGCGGGCACTGCGGCTGAACAGGCAGCAACTCCAGTTCGGCTAGCAGGGAGAAATGATCTGACGAGATGTGCGGATGCGGGCAGCCGATGATGCCATTCTGGCTGAACCAGGCATCCGGGATCATGTCCAGGTAGCCGATGTTGTTAAAGTGATTGGCCGTGAAGAATATGTAATCTATGACGCCGCGAAAACCGTAGGTGAAATTCGTGCAACCGTTGGCGCCGAAATAGCACGGCAACAGGTTGAAATCGTGCTCAAGATGCTCGCAGGCCTCGGACAGAGGACAGCCCCGTCGCGGTGTCAGCTTGTCCAGGATGTTGGCATAGCCTAGCTCCTTGAAGTCCAGGTGGGATTTGTTCACCCGACCACTGGACAGGTACTCGAAGACACCTAGGTATCAGAATAGGAACATATGCTAGCGAAGGGCTTTAAATAGGACAGTTATAATCTGACTGTACAAAATAGGGGAAATTACATTCTAACTGTACAAAATAGGGGAAATTACATTCTAACTGTACGAACTTGGGGAAATTACATTGTAACTGTACGAAATTGGGGAAATTACATTCTAACTGTACAAAATAGGGGAAATTACATTCTAACTGTACAAAATAGGGGAAATTACATTCTAACTGTACAAAATTGAGGAAATTACATTCTAAATGTACAAAATTGAGGAAATTACATTCTAACTGTACAAAATAGGGGAAATTACATTCTAACTGTACAAAATATGGGAAATTACATTCTAACTGTACAAAATTGAGGAAATTACATTCTAACTGTACAAAATAGGGGAAATTACATTCTAACTGTACAAAATTGGGGTAATTACATTCTAACTGTACAAAATATGGGAAATTACATTCTAACTGACCAAATTGGGGTAATTACATTCTAAAAATTGGGGTAATTACATTCTAACTGTACAAAATTGGGGTAATTACATTCTAACTGTACAAAATAGGGGAAATTGCATTCTAACTGTACAAAATAGGGGAAATTACATTCTAACTGTACAAAATAGGGGAAATTACATTCTAACTGTACAAAATAGGGGAAATTACATTCTAACTGTACAAAATTGGGGTAATTACATTCTAACTGTACAAAATAGGGGAAATTACATTCTAACTGTACAAAATTGGGGTAATTACATTCTAACTGTACAAAATTGGGGAAATTTCATTCTAACTGTACAAAATAGGGGAAATTACATTCTAACTGTACAAAATAGGGGAAATTACATTCTAACTGTACGAACTTGGGGAAATTACATTCTAACTGTACTAACTTGGGGAAATTACATTGTAACTGTACTAACTTGGGGAAATTACATTGTAACTGTACGAAATTGGGGAAATTACATTCTAACTGTACAAAATAGGGGAAATTACATTCTAACTGTACAAATTAGGGGAAATTACATTCTAAATGTACAAAATTGAGGAAATTACATTCTAACTGTACAAAATTGAGGAAATTACATTCTAACTGTACAAAATTGAGGAAATTACATTCTAAATGTACAAAATTGAGGAAATTACATTCTAACTGTACAAAATAGGGGAAATTACATTCTAACTGTACAAAATATGGGAAATTACATTCTAACTGTACAAAATATGGGATAATTACATTCTAACTGTACAAAATAGGGGATAATTACAATCCGAATGTAAAAAATGAGTTATAACTCCAGCTAAAGTGCATAAATCTAGGGAATTACTTCTTAATTTGATTGCCCTTAGAGATAACTTACAATATAACAGTACAAAAATAGGGGATAACACCTTGTCGATGAAAAAGAGTGACTCACCAGAATCTGGAAGTGAATTGAAATCGCCGCAGATGATAGTTGGCATGCTGGAAACATCCACACCATCAGCACCCGGATTGCTCTGCAACAGGTGGTCCTCAATTTTCTTCCAGAGAGCGGACAGCAGCATGATGGACTGGATGAGTTTCACATCGGAGAACTCCGGGTCCCAGTGAATATGAGCGGTCGACACCACTAGCTGGCGCTTTTGCCCGGTGGACTCTTCTAGCACTTCGAATATGGCCATGATGGCGATGTTGTCACGCACCATCACCCGATTGATCATCTGCTGATTGGCCTGAGAGTGACGTTAGTTGTTCACACCGACATAATTAACTGGTTTGGGCATTTGCCAGTTCTACCTTTACAGCCTCCTACATGCCTACCCATTCTATCTACCTATCTAACCATAGGTAGGTAGATATATCTACCTATCTACCCATTCTATCTACCTATTTACCCATTCTATCTACCTATCTACCCTACCTATCTACCTATTTACCCATTCTATCTACCTATCTACCCATCTACCCATTATATCTACCTATCTACCCATTCTATCTATCTGCATATTCTATCTACCCATTCTATCTACCTATCTACCCATTCTATCTATCTATCTACCCCTTAAACTATCTACCTATCTACCCAACCTATCTACCCATTCTATCTATCTGCATATTCTATCTACCTATTTTATCTACCTGTCTACCCAGTCTATATACCTATTTTATCTACCCTTTTACCTACAAATCTACCCTTTCTACCCCTACAACGTACCTGTCCACCCATTCTATCTACCTGCCTACCTATTTTATCTACCGGTCTATTCATTCTATCCACTCATTTTATTCATTCTATCTCTTGTCGACCCATTCTATCTATCTATCTACCCATTAAACTCTACCGGCCTACCCTTTCTATCTACCTGTTGACCTACTCTATCTACAAATCTACCCAGTCTACCTACCCTTTCTTTCACTTATTCTCTCAATAGGCTAGGCAATTAACCTTGCAGTCTTTCTCGTATCTCTCCACGGCCATCTGGGAGAACTCGATGAGGTCCTCCTTGATCAGGGTGAATCGATCTCGCTTCCAGAAGATGGCCACACCGTCAACATACTTGCTCTCATTGGCCGACATAGTCCTTGCCCGACTCTTGGGACTGAAGATGCCTTCGTAGCCATTCTTAGCCAGTTCAGGGCGGAAGAACACGCCGAATTGTTCAGTCTCCACCTCCTGCAGGCAAACAATGTCGGCCTGGTAGGCTCGCAATTCGTCCATAATGCCGCGCCTACGATACTCCCACTGTAGAGCCCAGGACGGACAATATGGATATTGTTTCTTAGTGGCGTAGGCTTCGCACAGTACATTATAGCACATCACGGTGAAAGCTGTGCCACCGCCGGTAGAAACATTGGCCGAATCGCGACCCAGATAGCACCAGTTGCGGCTAGGCGGTGGCGGCATAGCAAAGCCTGCAACAGTTTTGTTAATAAGATAAATTCAAACTACACTACTGTTAGTAAAAATGTTAACTTTGTTGCCAGAATTATTCAATTAAGAAGTAATACTTTGAGAGACAGAATTCTAAGTACACTACTAATAGTAGAAATAAAAACATATGACAAGATATTCTTATTAAAAATAGAATCTATGCGATTTTAAAGGGAAAATGTTGTTAAATTCGAACTCACCTTCGCTATCCAACAGCCAGGAGAGCATACTTTGAGTAGTCTCACTATTATACAATTGCAGTATGTCCGGATTCAACGGGTTATGGTTGAGATTTAGCACAGTCAGCTGGAATAGTCGGCCCAGCTGCATTGGCAGGCACCGAATCTGATTGCCCTGCAGCTGCAGCTCTTTCAATTCGCTCAATTCGCCAATCTCCGGTGGCAGAATTTTCACGCTGTTGTAGGACAGATCCAGGTGGACGAGATTTTTCAGCAGGGCAATCTCGCCAGGAATCCGGCTAATCCTATTGTGGGACATGTACAAATAGCGCAGGAAGGTCATTGTGCACAGGCCGGTTGGGAAGACTTTCACGCCGCCAATTATTTCTAGTTGATCCCAGGATGTTTTGTGCTTTAATGGCTCCTTCTGATCTGGCTTAGCAACCGTAGGCTGGGTAGAAACTGGTCGGTGATGAGAATTGCGAGTTAGAAATTGCACCTGGCGACTGCCGCTTAGGTTAATCTCCCATTTGCGTTTGCGTTGCATTTGTGCTGTTTGGTATTGATGTTTTATAATGATTCTATTTAGGACTATAGAAAATATTATCTGAAATTGGTGCAGTTGAAAGAATTCTGCTGTTTTATTTAGACAATAATCACAGACAATGAATTAGCAGCGATGGCGAATCCATATCTAATAAAAAATAACAATATAATTATTACAATATAGTCAACAATAGTACGAGACGCAGCCAGCATGGTTACATGAGAGAACTTTGTGAGAAAATAATGTTTGAGAAGAATGGAGAGAAGGCTTGGGGGCTTGTCGTGCAATTTACGCCCTAGAGGGCCAACCCCAAGGCACAGTGGGAGTGTACACTGCCTGACAATGAGAAAGTCAGGGCAGATGTACACACCCTGTCTGAGTGTGTGCCTGCGTACAGTATCTGTGTGCGCCTGTGCTCAGGACTCAGCGAAATGGGCAGAATTGCCTCCACGCTGGCTGCGGGTCTAGTGTTACCAAATGATGTACCAGTGCTCAGCATTCCTGCAAATTTCGATTAATTATAATGGGCTGGGATTAAAACTCCCTAACAATCGTTCAAAGCAGCTCTAACCACTTGACTACAAGCACACTAAGAACCCTAAGGATATTTAATGAAGTTTAAAACAACAAGTACTTTTGTTAAAATGAAATCAAGCTTTTGCTCGATGTCGACTTGATCAATTGTATCATCGAAGTATAAATTAAACTTTAATTTTCGCATCGGCTAACAGCAACAGTAGCAACAGCAGCAGCTTCTTACAGAGCTACTCATTATTAACATAAGCAGAAGCGAAACAGAGAAACATGGATTACTGTTTTATCAATTCTAAAATTAAACAACAAAATGCAGTCGGAGCAGATACCTGTGTAGCAAAATAGAACACGTTGACAAATATGGAAACTAATGAATTTTTGCAATTAAAAATAATAAGCTAATCTAATCGGACTGGGACAGTGTCGCGTACAACTGTCTGACATCTCCAATGTGTCTCAAGCAGCAATCTGTAGAACAATACTCTCCGTCCCATTGTGGATCATCAATTGATAAATTGCTGCAACCGTCTCGGACGCAGAACCGTTTAGCTGGCGGTCTGGATGGCGGCTTGGCTCGAATAAATCGATGGCGCGCTTCAGCGGCCGCGGCAGCCGCCTCAGCAGCAGCGCCTGAATCGTCGGGTTCAAGAGCTTCGACAGAGCTCTTCTTCTTATCGTCCTGGCTCTCGTGACTGCTTGTATCGCTAGCGCTGTGATTGCTATCAGCGCTGTCTGCATTGCTACTGCTAACACTGCTAACACTACTGACGCTACTCACATCATCCTCAGCTCTGTTACTAATAGTAGCATTATTTGCATTGTTTTTAGAGGATTTCGACTTTGTTTTCGATTTCTTCTGTTTGCTGCTTGTCTGCTTTTTTACTACAGACTTTGCTAATTTGCTATTTGACTGTTTGGCAGCCGTAGCCGCGTCCATAGCAACTAGGGACGCAGAGGAAACTGGCATGTTTGACATGTTGGAGAAACTGTGAAAGCGCCACTGATCTCGCAGATCGGCCATCTGGGGCTGAGAACTGCGCTTTGGTCGGCCAGCGGCTAAACTGACCGACATGACTATCTCAGGTGCGTCAACTGCCGCTGAAGCATTGATTGTTACTGGCTGGTGGGCCATTTGAACCAATCCTAATTCAGGTGAACTGAAATGTTAAATATTCATTCGTGTATTTAATATCAAATATTTTTTCATTGACTGCACATTTTCATTATGGAACACACAAATTTAACCTGTTTTCAAGACACTCAGATGAAATTGGAGTTTCAGTTACATTTATAAACTACACTCATTCCAATTTTCTCATTACTTTATGAAACATTTTGACTGACCTAGTAAATTTAAAATAGCTGTTTTGATTATTCTGTTTCTAGCAATGCTTGACAAAAGTGATTAAATAGATATCTAAAAAAGCGAGTATTAGTTTTTTGGAAAGCTAATCAGGCTAGTTTTAAATACTTTCAGAGAACTTTATATTACTTATAGTATTTAATGACACAGGAAAGCACAGAATTAACAGAAAGTTTTGTGGACTTCATAGAAAGCATAATTAAAGCTAGATAAAAAGCCACTGCCCTGAGGCCCATAGTTAGAATGCGAAAACACAATAGCTATTCTCCTTTCAGTGAGTTTTAATTTTCCCTTTAAATTTCAATATTTCATTTCTTGTTTTAATGCCTTTGTTTATTTCAAAAATTTGTTTTTTTTGTTCTTTTTTCAAATATTTTATTAACCTAAAATTATGCATGCTACTGTTTTCCTATCGCCTTCTCTTTAAAAAAATCAATTTGTTTAACCTCAAACATAAAATAAACAAAAAATCAGCACCCAATCGGCGTGCGCACCTCAATAATAATAATTATAATAATTACTGAAAAAATAACAATAAGCATTTCTATTTACATTTGAGGGATGGGTTTTGTTAAAGCAGCAAGAATGGGGGTTGGGTGGCAGAGTGGTTAGTGCATTAACCACTGGGCTTGATTCTGTGGTGAGACCACATTTATCTAGTGTGAATCAGTGATAGAAAGCTTGTGCAATTGTGCAATTTATACCATTGAGGGCACAGTTGCAGTGAACACTGCCTGATGCTAAGAATGTCAGGGCAGATGTAAACACCTGTGTGCATATGGGCTCAGGAGTCAGCAAATTGGGCAGAGTTGCCCCCTTGCTGGCTGTGCGTCTCTCACCAAACCCTCACCAAATGATCTGCTATCATCTGTAGCCCTCTTGCAAGTATTCCTATTATTAAGCAGCATGAATTAAATTTAACTTTAATTCTAATATTAAACCAGACACTTCTATCATTACAAACATTAAATATTGTGAAATTTCAGAAAAATCATACCCTCTAATGGAGCCAATTTAAAAAAGCTGCGGACACTCCTGCTAGGCGCGCAGTTGGTTTCAAGAAAAAGAGCGCAAGTGCTATATATCTTCAGTTTGACTTAACGTAGTGATTGATTTTGAGAAAAAATGTTGAAAGACCTTTTTTGATCTCCGTAGTGTATTTCTATAATTACACAAAGTGTGGCTGCACAGACAGGAATTTCTTTCTGTGCGCCAATTGGCTCCAATAGGGAGCATACCTAAAAATCTAAAATAATAATTTTAACCTTGTTCCAAAATATCAATTCAACAAAATGTTCTGAATTTTAGAAGATATTCTAAATATTCTAAAAAACATTATCAAAATCATCTTTTTTCTACTATAGCATGTGATATAGTTTTATATTGTCCCATACTTTGCTATATAAATGTTTTCAATTGGTTTCCTGCCTTGCAGAGCAAACTTTCTGACTAAAATAATTTTTGTTTGCCTTAGTTCTGATTTGAATCACTGTTTTCTAGTTGTCAAACTAAACAACAGAGTGCACTAGACTCAACATTTACTATAGCCTTAAAATAGTATAGTATAATTACAAAATGCCTAGGATAAGATATGATAGATTGTCCTTCTTGACTGCCCCATCTTTCTTTTTTCTTTAGAGTTGTTCAAAGACAGCCACACAGCCAAGTTGAAAAGTTTTTTTAATGACAGCTTTAAAAGCCATTATCTTTCATAAAAAAAATATATGCAGAACTATATGATTGCAAAATTGTTAAGTTGATAGTAACAAATTATACAACTATTTAATTTGGATTCTGAGCTTGCAGTTTGGCATGAAATTTGCCATAGGCCTATCTTCACCTAAATCATAATATAAAAAATTCACTATGGTAAAATTCTGACATTGGAATCAATCCTGGATGTACTTGTAGAAACAAAAATATTTTATGCTACAGAAAATATATTTTTAGGCCTACAGTGTTTTGCAGATTCTTATGCCCTGAAGATCTAAAATTCACAGTTTTACTTTTTTCTTTAAACATATATTTTATAAATAGTCCCTAGGCTATACAAAAATGACATTGCCATTGGGTTGGGACACTACTAATAATTGAAATACAAAAGATATGACCTATGTAGTTATATTGGACGCCTTGTTAATAATTATTTAAAGTAAGAAAAATATGCTGTTATTTAATTACAGCAAAATGGATTATGGACTTAAGAAACTAAGTTAACAAGTAACTTTAAGCCAAAGGTAACCGAGCTAACCTAGCTTACAGGCAGGTTTTTTTTATTATAGGGTGTAATTTACAGCCTGAAATTTGGATTTGCACCCAGTTTTTGGCACTGGATCCAACTCGTGCATCTGCATTTTTTAGATTAAGATGCATGCAAGTCATTTCTAAGCAAAAGTTACAAACAAAACATCATGTATTAAATATATTGAACATAATGAAATAATAAGATAATTAATTATTCATCCCAACAAAATTCGCAAATCTAGACCTAGATGCAAGTTGCATCCTGGTTTTCATATTTGCATCCATTTTTAAGCTTGAGATGCAAGCTTGCATCCATCTATTTGGCAGAAAAAACGCTGCTTACAGGTAGGGTAGGTTAGTCATTTTTTCTGAGAATATGCAATCAACATTAAAATTATTTTAGAGATATAACAAAACTTTCCATACGTATTCTACAAAAATTCTGATAGAGCAACCTAAAGATTGCAAAAAGGTTCTATTTTTTTAGAAATAAAAATGCTGTCATGCTTCTAATGCAGTTATAATGCGTTAGATAGGCAAATTCTATCTTCTATGAGAAGAATCTTGGAGAAGTGAAATCTAGTGGTCCTTGGTTTTGTAAGTTAGCTAAAGTGGAAGAAATTTTTTGATTACGTTTTTTTTTCAACTAGGAAAAAATGAGTATTAATATGCTTAAAAACTGCAGCTAGTTAGGTCGAAGTGCAGTCCGGAAAAATCGCCAACGAGGAGCGAAGGCAATTTTTTCGGACAAACGAGACCGAGATAAGATGTCCCGGAGACTCCCCCAACGTAAAATCAACGTTTTAGAAACTAAAATTGATGCAGAATTAAAACCACTTCAGATGAAACCATGTGTGACCCCTCTATGGACGTAAAACATTTAGGGCTACAAGATGTGTGACGTGAAAGTTCCATAGCAACGCGTCTTGGTTGCCATGGCAACAAAAAAGTGACTTTTTTTAGACCCGTCCAAATCTTGAATCTCAAAAAATAAGGATTCACAATATGGAGTCAAAAATTGATTGAACCCAACTTTTGGCGAATTTTCAGACCTTCAAGACACTGATTGGTTATTTTCCGCTAAATGCTTACCTTGATAGGTAATTCTGTAAAAGTGTGTTTTTTAAGTGTCAAAAAATGCGCATTTTTATCAACTTTCAACTGACGCAGCTCAAAGGTCGCGCGTCAGCGCGACCTTTGAGCTGCGTCATTCTAACAAAGGCACCTGGGACTCTTACATGACGCACGACTTTAACCAAGATACTCACTTTAACTGTACATTCGCACCTGTTAATTACATTCGAATATTCGACGGGTAGGTATTCGAACCGAAATAAAGGAAATTCAACCTTGTTGCGAGACTCTAAAAAGTAAATGAATGCTGTCATTTAGGTAAGATCTACATGTTTATAACACATTTTGAGCCGTTTCGTTGCACTGACTCTGAGCCATACACTGCTAAAGTCGATAAACGTGATTTAGGCTATTTTTATGCATTTTTCATAATACAAATGTACAAAAAATAAGAAACGACGACATGCTAGGAAAATCAGACTTTTTAGGCAAGGTGCACAACTAAATTGCGCACAATATGTATATCTTGAAATTTCGTCTTAGTCTATTGACGTCGCTGCCGGTACAGAAATGTACTTTAACGACGGTACGGGGGGCTTGCAAATCGAACATACTTTTTAGCCTGTAACTTTTGAGCGGATTACCGGAGCACGACGCACTTGGTGTCATTGAACTACATTTTAGATGTACTTTAATTTGAATGTATGTTCGCTGTCATTGCACGATGCGTTGTACACCTCAGGTCAGGTCACGTGACTTGCTGGAAATGAAATAATGACTTTGTACCTATACTAAGGATAGGTGAAGCGTAAGAATGAGCCAAAATTTGTACTTATTAGAAACACCTAGATGACTACTGTCAGAAAAAATGATATTCACGTCTGTCAGTTGCAAAATTTTGTTATAATTGACTTTTAAAATCGAAAAACGTGATTTTGTGCAAAAACAACCCATATGAGCACACATAGGGTGAAAAATTTATTGATTTTCGCTATGAGGTTCTTAGCTTCCAAGAGCACTATTGTGCCCAGTAAACACGTACAGATGACTGCTATCTTCGTTAGTGTGCGAAAATTCGTATTTTTACGCTAATAACATTTACCGAATTACGAGGTTCCGGTGTTATGCGTTTTTTTTGCTATATTTCACGCTGCCATTTATTAATGATGCTACGCCAGGCCCTCAGTGTGGTGTCAATAATTAGCATTTAAAAAGTGCTTTAATTTGAGTGTATGTTCGCTGGCATTGCACGATGCGTTGTACACCTCAGGCCAGGTCACGTGACTTGCTGGAAATGAAATAATGACTTTGTACCTATACTAAGGATAGGTGAAGCATAAGAATGACCCATATTAGTACTTATTAGAAACATCTAGATGACGACTCTCAGAAAAAGTGAGATTCACGTCTGTCAGTTGCAAAAAAAATTTATAATTGACTCTCAAAATCGAAAAACGTGATTTTGTGCAAAAACAACCCATTTGAGCACTACATAGGGCGGAAAATATATTAATTTTCGCTATGAGGTTCTTAGCTTCCAAGAGCACTATTGTGCCCAGTAAACACGTACAGATGACTGCCATCTTCGTTAGTGTGCGAAAATTCGTATTTTGACGCTATTAACATTTTACCGAATTACGAGGTTCCGGTACTATGCGTTTTTTTGCTATATTTCACGCTGCCATTTATTAACGATGCTACGCCAGGCCTTTAGTGTGGTGTCAATAAATAGCATTTAACAAGTGCTTTAAGATGACATCATGCGCATTGCGTTGCGTAAAAGTGTGGGTCCACAGTTTCGTAATAAGTTAAAAAGACCTGATTTCGCAAAAATCTTTAAAAGAAGAAAATACCAAATAGGTAACTAAAAAGCCTTTTGAAACTGAATAAAAAATGCACATAAAAATGCTATTTTGTAACGTAAAAAGTCTTGCGTCCTGCAAAAATCTTCTATGGTGACTTTTTGGAGCCGTGAAGTGAAAAAACGTGCACATTTTTAAAGCTCTTGAACTTACTTTTTGAGTGGAAATTTTGAAAATCAGCACTTTATAAATTGTATAACAAAATATAATTGAATAAAGAAATAAGTTGCTTCAAAAACTGAATTAAAATAATTTTTAAATAATCAAATTGTACATTTCAGTCGTTCTGTTTCATATGGTTTCTACAAGAAAATCAAATTCAAATCGGCTATGTTAACAGTAGCATTCGAAATTTTTGTCGTACGGCAAATTTGACATAAAAATTTCAAAGCAACTTAACCAAGCAATCACTATCTAAATCTGAATTTTTTTCAAGCCTTTAATCTGTAGCTATTATATTCGCTTTTTACTCTATATATTAGTATCCTACCTTATAAATACTTGTTTTACAATATATTGTATTCTACAAGTACAACTACAAGTTTTACTTGTAAATAATTCAATTGTTACATAGGCCTATTTTACATTGTAAGTGTAAGCTTATAGTTTTCTTTTAAATACTAACTGATGTATAGTATTTGAATAATATTTTATTATTCAAACATTCTTTACTTTTATAAGGCGTAGATAATTAAGCAGAAGTGTTTATGTATTAAACAAGATTCTTAGCAGTTTAATGCAATAATGCAGTTTTTAGATTGATAGTTGCTGAATTTTTACCAAACCAAAGCTCTTGGAATGCACCCTTTGCATTTTTGCAATTAATTGCCTTTTGGCGATTTATAGTGCAATTTGGGCTGCAATGGCTGCAGAATTATTATAAGCAAAGCACTTACAAAACAAACCATTTGCCTGTTTGGCAATTAACTGCCTTTAGGCAATAACTACTGTGAGATTAGTTAAATGCTCAATGCTTTTTGTTTTAGGCATGGCAGTACTTTTCTCTCAACATTGATTTGGATATTGATTGATTGATTTGATTTGTTTTGCATTTTTAAAGCTACTATGTCTAATTATGGACTTAGCTAAATAATTAGCCTAGGCCTAGGCCCTACCTAATGTTGGGTAACTTGTATTGAATGGCAAAGCATTTCACTGCAAAGGCATATCTTGTGATTTCACATGGGTGTTAAAATATACATTTAAAATGCTTAATTTATTGGAAAATCTCATTTTAATATAAAGACACAGTGAACAGAATCCGAGTATTAAAAAGTTTTTAAAACCTAACTATGTTGTTAATTATAAGACTTTTTTTACAGAAATTTTCAATTTATTAAGGTAGCATGTTCACTTTCAACTTTGTAAATTTATTACCATTGTTAGCTATTCTACTTAGCCCATTTGTAGAATAACTAATAAACAATATTTAGTTTTTTTAATCTAATTTTAAATATATAAATTATTATTTAGTATTTTTCTACCAATAGCATAAATTGTATTGTTCAGATTTTCTTTTTAGAATTCCTAACCCAAATATACAGAATGTCCAAGATTTTCTATTATGAGTATTATTTATTGGACTTTAGTATATGATGTTAATTCATGTGGCTCACTTTGATTTTTAAGTCTATTTAATAGAACTTTGTGATAAAAAATTAATGAATGGTAAATTATAATTAATTAGTCACACAGGACATCTGTAACTAAAAAAACTTAGCATCTAAGTAGTTTGCAATATTTTAGCATTTTTAGGGTCTTTTGTGTTGCAAAACTGTTTGCTTTCTACAGTATTTGGTTTAGGGCTGCATCTATAATTGGAAACAATAAGCTTCTGGATATCTACATTTCAGGCTTCAAAACATTATTATTTTTTATCGGCGGCAAAACTATAAGACACAGCTCAAATACTACAGTGGCAGTGGCAGAGGTCGCAGCGGTGGCAGTGATCGCGGATGTGGCAGAGGCGGAGGCACTTGCTTTTGCAACAAAGGGGCGGCTACTGCTAGCGTGGCGAGTGATTTTTGCAACCCAAACCAAGGGGCGGCTGTTACGATCGCTAACAATATTGAGAGGGGGCTGGTCGGGAAGTCCAGTAGCTGCTGCTGCAGCTGACTGCTAAACCGGGCTTCATCTCGCTGCTTTTATATATTTTTTGTTAATTAAAAGTAAAGTACTTGTCTTCGTTCCTCGAACCCAGTTTCTGTTTAAGGCAGTGTTTTCACAGTGTACTCTTTGAGCACTCTTAAGTACTCGTACTCTGGTACTCTTTAAGGGCGTAGCAATAGAGTACTCTGGTATTCATTTAAAGTGCGTACTTTGAAGTGGGCGAGTACTTTTTAAAGTGCAATGCATTTCAGTCTGTCATCATCAATCCTAATTTTGTACTATATGAAAGTGTCAATAATCGCTGGTACATTAGTACATTCCCGCAACGTAAAATTAGTAGATTTATTATATGCATTTTAAAGATACGTTGCTTAGGAAATAACAGATGTTATCAGTCCCATTAATTATACCCTATGTACTGAAGTAACACAACATAATATATATAGTAACGTGGCTTGATGGCACCGCTCATGTGTGTGTCTGCCCATTCGTGTTGTTGCATGTACAAAACAAGTGCTGTTTGGATAAATCTTTCCTTTAATTATGTTTTACGTTTTTTGACAGATGGGCATTGATAAATAGGTAGATAGATCTCCTACTGTCTCTCTCACTCTCCGATTCTCCGCGCTCCCTCCCGCTGTTTTAATTTTGTTTATTTTGTTCCCTAATAAAAACAAAAATTCAGCCTCTCCCTCCATATGTGGATCCCACATTCGGCTGTCAGTCAGTCAAGGAGATATTAGCGCTCATCAAGATTTTGATACAGGAGTCAATGATGCAGTAGTCTGCTCTATTAAAGTGCTTCAGTGAGTATCCTCAGTACAAAGGCCGCTAATGAATATTTATTAAGTTTTTTGTTCATTTTATTGGGTGACATGATCAGAAATAAAAAATAATTTCGAAATATTGAGCAATTAATGCACTTCGACCTGCTAAGGTGGCACACCTTCAATCTAGTTTGTAGGAGATAGGTGCACTGCTTATTACGAGTATCTATGGTACCATGCACTAAACGGTATAAGGAAATGAAATAAGCTGCGTTTATTTGACAAAAATGTATAAACTGAAATACTATGACTACTAAGGCAAGCACATGCTGTACATATGATAGAAGCTGACGAGCGAAAACATCGTGTTTAGTAATTTTATTAAACTATAAATTGTGCGTTTTCGTTAGGCTAATTACTGTGCAATTTATTGTATATATTTGCAGTTCTTTAAAGGAACTACTTTAAATTTAAGTGAGAATAAAAGCTGTAGATTACATATATTCATATCATATTTATAACATAGGAGACATCGATCAGATGCTGCTGGACTACTGCCTGGGGAGCTACGTAAACGGCATGCAGAACCCATTTGGCACTTCATGACTCTTCTGCATCAACCGACAGATCGGCTATACGC
Source organism: Macrostomum hystrix (assembly GCA_950097015.1). Taxonomy (NCBI): domain Eukaryota; kingdom Metazoa; phylum Platyhelminthes; family Macrostomidae; genus Macrostomum; species Macrostomum hystrix. The sequence goes on from CATNEN010000001.1 coordinate 11,558,179, forward strand.
CGCGGCAAAGGATGAACTGCCACTTTGTTTTCAACTTTTGACGCTGAAATTCAGGCGCTCGGACTCAGCCCCCAGTCCACTGCGACCTGACCATCCCGGCTGCATTTGCGTACGCGTCCGCCCAAAATCCATGTCTTCTGATTAATACGATTATGATTACTCAGCTCGTAGTTATATAATAAATAATATAAATCGTACAACTGTAGAAGGTAAATTAAACTTCACTCCACTCCTGTAACAGATTGGTGAACTGTAGCAACACAGAGTTAAGTGTATCGTTAAAGTACACAAATTGTTCCGATGGAACCGCTATGCTACAGCGGTTAGAGCGCTATGCTCGCTCTATAGTAGCGAAGAGAATGTATTCAATAAAAAACTGTGAAAACAGTACACAGTACACTGAAGTGTGAATAAGCCCAACTATGCAGTCTATTTTCTTGCTCCAAGAAACTTTGAGATTACTCAGACCCAGAAATTTTCGCTTTCAACACAATAGGCCTTCATATATAGATAAACACTTAAACTGTTAAATGATGAAACAGTTTAGCTTTAACTGGAATGCAAGCAAGTTTGACAATCACAACTCCAAGCGACTGCTACAAACTGATATCTTATGCTGTTTTGCAATCCAGACTAGCGGAAAAGTTGGTTGACATTCTCAAAGAAAGAACCGATGAATGCAGAAAGGTAAATCACCCGAATTCGCATGTTAAGCTACCCAATCTATTCGGTCGTTGGCTGATGTGGATGCAACACACCTGCCATCAGAGCCAGTTCAGTGCCAGGTATCCTTTGTTTCCACGGTCGGTTGGCATGGAGGAAAACAAAGCTGAGTTGGTCCGGCTTCTAAATGAGCACTTGGTTGACATGTCATCGGAGATGATGGCGGCGTTAGTCGATGAGATAGTCGATGTCATCGAGCAGTTTCTCGAGGATGACATGAATATTGACAATCAAGAACCGGAAGCAATGCTACCAGAGTATGAAGTCGAGCATAAAAATGTGTTCTGTGGAGGCTTCCAGATACCGATTCGTGCTCGTTTGAGGTTTCTTGCTAAACAGTTCGGTCAGATGCACACTGTCCTGGCCTATCTGAAGTACAAACCACTAAGTCTGTTCAAGGGCGGTGAGGTTGGGACTAGCATCACATTCTTCAACACCCTGTACGACATCGGACAGGCGACCTTTGAAGGTTTTGCTTCGCCGATGAACTGTCGCCTGCTCGGCCGCCCGGGCGTCCGCTTCTGCAGCCTGTTCGAGGACACGGACGCTGCATTCGGCAGTCTGGGCAATTTCTTCCGCATCCGCCTGACCGACTATCCCGGAGGCTGGATTCTCAGCCCGCCGTTTGTGGAGCCCGTGCTGAACGACACCGCTGACAAGGTCGAGAACGTCCTTGCCAGCACCCAACCGGGCAGCTTCTGGTTCTTCGTCACGTTCCCGCAGTGGCCTGACAACCGTGGCTGGCAGACTCTGAATGAGCTGCAGACGGCCAGAATTGATTTCCAGCCAAAAGAATTCGTCTGTCAAGATGAATTGGGGAAAATAATCTTGACGAATTACGCAATCAGTGTCTTCATTCTTGGTCGCCTGCCGGAGGACGTAGACCTGTTAGCCCTAAGGGAACGACTGAGCGTCACTGACGAGTCGGTTATCGCTCAGCAATGGCTGGAGGCCTGCAAATGCAAGTCCTATATTCGAGCTTAACATTTTCGACGCCTTAGAGTGAATGACGATGAAAACTGCTATTGTACGAGCTATACACTGCCAAGCAGAAAGAACATTTTAACACCCTCAAATTTTTCAACCAAAACATTCCTGGTTACGCACTGTAAGTTAAGTTGTGCTGCAGTTGTTGTGAGCTGCGTCTCACAATGACCTTGCTCCGACCCCTGCGTCTCTTAACCCTTCCACCCCGGCCACCTGCTCAATCCAGTTCTGCCCGGCCCCGGCTTAGGCCACCCTCCTTTATCGTTGTTTGTCGCTCGCCCATTGGCTGCCCCCTGCGCCGTCTTCGCTAGTCCAATCAGGCCTCTCGCCAAGGAGACTTCTGATTGGCTAGCCGGCCTCCTTCTCTCTCTCTCGGCTCACAGCCTTGGGTGTTTGCTCCCACCCCAGCCCTGCGTGGCTTAGCCCTACCCCGTCCAGCCCTATGCCCCACCCCACGCTGTTCTTTATTAGCGCGCGCTGCCCATGGCCAGCCCCGCGCCGCCCGAGTACTATTTTGAGAACGCTGCCCTGAGTTAGAAGCGAACAATCCATACAATAATAAACTACGCAGCCTGAGCTACACTAATTGCCATGAGTGCAGCGTTCGATCCCTCCCGGTAAGAAAAGCATTAACGAGTTATCTATTTGTCCGTGCTCAAACCTTGTTCCTCTGCCCGACCTCTGTTGCTGCCAAAAGCTCATCATCATCATCCTTCTCCTCCAGAGTCTTCCCTCGAGTCTGCGAAGCGTCGGTACGCCTCCAAACCGTCATCCACCTCTCTCTGGAGCTGTCGAGTGGCTACCCGCTCGCAGTCAAAGCCTTCACGCATCCTTCTGTGCCGGGCTTAGCGAGTGTCGGTACGCTCCAAGCCCATCCCGTCTCTCCTCGGTGTCTGAGCGCCTCGAGGGTCGCTGCTTCCCATCCCTTCTCCCCCGGCAAGCTTTGGGCGGTCCGTACCCGAACCCCTTACAACACAGTGATAAAGTTGTTATTAGACTCGTTTTTAACAAAGCGAAAGTACATTTTTAATAGAGTTTCCTAAGCACTTCAGTCCTATAACACTCGTATACCGATTGATATTTTATCTAAACGTTTTGAAAAGAAATTAAGCAAGACAAATTAGAATGAATGAAGATTGCATCATTGCAAAAGACAGAACGACGCAGATAAAATGAGAAGAGGGTCTAGGTCTGTACTTAAAAAGCTGGCGTTATGTTCAAACTTGAGGACTGAAATTTACACTGTCGAGATACGACCTGTCATTGTAGAGAACAGTACAGGGCGTTGAGGTGCATATTACTGGTCTGCTTTTATGCTTCGTCTTTGCGCCTTGCTCCCAGCTTTAAGCAAAAGCTTTATCCAGCACGAGTAAAGGCTAATGAAATCAGTGCAATGCCTATTTTTAACGAGAGAGATGTACAGTGCCTCAGACTTATGATGAAGGTTATACATTTCCAAGAAAATAGAGAATATAACAAACGCATAGTTCACGAAAGCGTGAACCATGCTTCGCTTCACGTAATGTTGCTAATTTCACAGCCACTTCAAGAATTGCTGCAAAGTAAGGTCAAATTATTTATTTTGTTTTTTTCGCTAGTGGCAAAAGGCCTTTGCTTGTCATTATACTGCCATCAGTAGTGATAAATCATGCTAAAGATAAAAAATTCACTTTAGCAGACAAACAACTGAACTACATAAACCACATGAGAATCCGAAAAATGATTGCATTGGGAAAAGAGCAATGTCATTTTGAACAAAAACAAAGTTGCTGTGTTCAAAGTTCAAATCACCAGTAATATGAAACTCATCCAAATACGCAAGTCTGCAATCTTAATGGGTGAGTTTCATATTCTCATGGGTTAGTTCTTCACTTCCTTATTCGCATTCTCTCATGCAATCCCATCACTTCTCTCCCTGATCCCATCCTCTCTCCTGATCCCATCATCTCTCCTGATCCCATCCTCTCTCTTCTGATCCCATCCTCTCTCCCTGATCCCATCCTCTCTCTTCTGATCCAATCCTCTCTCTCCTGATCCCATCCTCTCTCTCCTGATCCCATCCTCTCTCTCCCTGATCCCATCCTCTCTCTTCTGATCCAATCCTCTCTCTCCTGATCCCATCCTCTCTCTTCTGATCCAATCCTCTCTCTCCTGATCCCATCCTCTCTCTCCCTGATCCCATCCTCTCTCTCCTGATCCCATCCTCTCTCTCCCTGATCCCATCCTCTCTCTTCTGATCCCATCCTCTCTCTCCTGATCCCATCCTCTCTCTCCCTGATCCAATCCTCTCTCTCCTGATCCCATCCTCTCTCTCCTGATCCCATCCTCTCTCTCCCTGATCCCATCCTCTCTCTCCTGATCCCATCCTCTCTCTCCCTGATCCCATCCTCTCTCTCCCTGATCCCATCCTCTCTCTTCTGATCCAATCCTCTCTCTCCTGATCCCATCCTCTCTCTTCTGATCCCATCCTCTCTCTCCTGATCCCATCCTCTCTCTCCCTGATCCCATCCTCTCTCTCCTGATCCCATCCTCTCTCTCCTGATCCCATCCTCTCTCTTCTGATCCCATCCTCTCTCCCTGATCCCATCCTCTCTCTTCTGATCCAATCCTCTCTCTCCTGATCCCATCCTCTCTCTCCTGATCCCATCCTCTCTCTCCCTGATCCCATCCTCTCTCTTCTGATCCAATCCTCTCTCTCCTGATCCCATCCTCTCTCTTCTGATCCAATCCTCTCTCTCCTGATCCCATCCTCTCTCTCCCTGATCCCATCCTCTCTCTCCTGATCCCATCCTCTCTCTCCCTGATCCCATCCTCTCTCTTCTGATCCCATCCTCTCTCTCCTGATCCCATCCTCTCTCTCCCTGATCCAATCCTCTCTCTCCTGATCCCATCCTCTCTCTCCTGATCCCATCCTCTCTCTCCCTGATCCCATCCTCTCTCTCCTGATCCCATCCTCTCTCTCCCTGATCCCATCCTCTCTCTCCCTGATCCCATCCTCTCTCTTCTGATCCAATCCTCTCTCTCCTGATCCCATCCTCTCTCTTCTGATCCCATCCTCTCTCTCCTGATCCCATCCTCTCTCTCCCTGATCCCATCCTCTCTCTCCTGATCCCATCCTCTCTCTCCTGATCCCATCCTCTCACTCCCTGATCCCATACTCTCTCTCCTGATCCCATCCTCTCTCTTCTGATCCAATCCTCTCTCTCTTGATCCCATCCTCTCTCTCCCAATCTATTCCTCTCTCCTGATCCCATCATATCTCTTCTGATCCCATCCTCTCTCCTGATCCCATTGAGAGAGATGATGGGATTGCGTAGGAGAAAATGAGATTGTGTAGGAGAGGATGGGATTGTGTAGGAGAGGATGTGATTGTGTAGGAGAGGATGGGATCAGGAGAGAGAGGATGGGATCAGGAGAGAGAGTATGGGATCAGGAGAGAGAGTATGGGATCAGGAGAGAGAGGATGGGATCAGGAGAGAGAGGATGGGATCAGGAGAGAGAGGATGGGATCAGGAGAGAGAGGATGGGGTTTTGTAGGAGAGGATGGGATTGTGCAGGAGAGGATGGGATTGTGCAGGAGAGGATGGGAATGTGTAGGAGAGGATGGGATTGTGTAGGAGAGGATGGGATTGTGTAGGAGAGGATGGGATCGTGTAGGAGAGGATGGGATTACGTAGAAGATGGGGTTGTGTAGGAGAAGATGGGATTGTGCAGGAGAGGATGGGATTGTGCAGGAGAGGATGGGATTGTGCAGGAGAGGATGGGAATGTGTAGGAGAGGATGGGATTGTCTAAGAGAGGATGGAATTGTGTAGGAGAGGATGGAATTGTGCAGGAGAGGATGGGTTTGTTTTGGAGAGGATGGGATTGTGTAGGAGAGGATGGGATTGTGTAGGAGAGGATGGGATTGTGCAGGAGAGGATGGGAATGTGTAGGAGAGGATGGGATTGTGTAAGAGAGGATGGAATTGTGTAGGAGAGGATGCGATTGTGCAGGAGAGGATGGGTTTGTTTTGGAGAGGATGGGATCGTGTAGGAGAGGATGGGATTACGTAGAAGATGGGGTTGTGTAGGAGAGGATGGGATTGTGCAGGAGAGGATGGGATTGTGCAGGAGAGGATGGGAATGTGTAGGAGAGGATGGGATTGTGTAGGAGAGGATGGAATTGTGTAGGAGAGGATGGGATTGTTTTGGAGAGGATGGGATTGTGTAGGAGAGGATGGGATTGTGCAGGAGAGGATGGGAATGTGTAGGAGAGGATGGGATTGTGTAGGAGAGGATGGAATTGTGTAGGAGAGGATGGGATTGTTTTGGAGAGGATGGGATTGTGTAGGAGAGGATGGGATTGTGCAGGAGAGGATGGGATTGTGTAAGAGAGGATGGGATTGTGCAGGAGAGGATGGGATAGTGTAGGAGAGGATGGAATTGTGTAGGAGAGGATGGGATTGTTTTGGAGAGGATGGGATTGTTTTGGAGAGGATGGGATTGTGTAGGAGAGGATGGGATTGTGTAGGAGAGGATGGGATTGTGCAGGAGAGGATGGGTTTGTTTTGGAGAGGATGGGATTGTGTAAGAGAGGATGGAATTGTGTAGGAGAGGATGGGATTGTGCAGGAGAGAATAGGTTTGTTTTGGAGAGGATGGGATCGTGTAGGAGAGGATGGGATTACGTAGAAGATGGGGTTGTGTAGGAGAGGATGGGATTGTGCAGGAGAGGATGGGATTGTGTAGGAGAGGATGGGATTGTGCAGGAGAGGATGGGAATGTGTAGGAGAGGATGGGATTGTGTAAGAGAGGATGGAATTGTGTAGGAGAGGATGGGATTGTGCAGGAGAGGATGGGTTTGTTTTGGAGAGGATGGGATTGTGTAGGAGAGGATGGGATTGTGTAGGAGAGGATGGGATTGTGCAGGAGAGGATGGGATTGTGCAGGAGAGGATGGGTTTGTTTTGGAGAGGATGGGATTGTGTAGGAGAGGATGGGATTGTGTAGGAGAGGATGGGATTGTGCAGGAGAGGATGGGATTGTGTAGGAGAGGATGGAATTGTGTAGGAGAGGATGGGATTGTGCAGGAGAGGATGGGTTTGTTTTGGAGAGGATGGGATTGTGTAGGAGAGGATGGGATTGTGTAGGAGAGGATGGGATTGTGCAGGAGAGGATGGTAATGTGTAGGAGAGGATGGGATTGTGTAAGAGAGGATGGAATTGTGTAGGAGAGGATGCGATTGTGCAGGAGAGGATGGGTTTGTTTTGGAGAGGATGGGATTGTGTAGGAGAGGATGGGATTGTGTAGGAGAGGATGGGATCAGGAGAGAGAGTATGGGATCAGGAGAGAGAGTATGGGATCAGGAGAGAGAGGATGGGATCAGGAGAGAGAGGATGGGATCAGGAGAGAGAGGATGGGGTTTTGTAGGAGAGGATGGGATTGTGCAGGAGAGGATGGGATTGTGCAGGAGAGGATGGGAATGTGTAGGAGAGGATGGGATTGTGTAGGAGAGGATGGGATTGTGTAGGAGAGGATGGGATCGTGTAGGAGAGGATGGGATTACGTAGAAGATGGGGTTGTGTAGGAGAAGATGGGATTGTGCAGGAGAGGATGGGATTGTGCAGGAGAGGATGGGATTGTGCAGGAGAGGATGGGAATGTGTAGGAGAGGATGGGATTGTCTAAGAGAGGATGGAATTGTGTAGGAGAGGATGGGATTGTGCAGGAGAGGATGGGTTTGTTTTGGAGAGGATGGGATTGTGTAGGAGAGGATGGGATTGTGTAGGAGAGGATGGGATTGTGCAGGAGAGGATGGGAATGTGTAGGAGAGGATGGGATTGTGTAAGAGAGGATGGAATTGTGTAGGAGAGGATGCGATTGTGCAGGAGAGGATGGGTTTGTTTTGGAGAGGATGGGATCGTGTAGGAGAGGATGGGATTACGTAGAAGATGGGGTTGTGTAGGAGAGGATGGGATTGTGCAGGAGAGGATGGGATTGTGCAGGAGAGGATGGGAATGTGTAGGAGAGGATGGGATTGTGTAGGAGAGGATGGAATTGTGTAGGAGAGGATGGGATTGTTTTGGAGAGGATGGGATTGTGTAGGAGAGGATGGGATTGTGCAGGAGAGGATGGGATTGTGTAAGAGAGGATGGGATTGTGCAGGAGAGGATGGGATAGTGTAGGAGAGGATGGAATTGTGTAGGAGAGGATGGGATTGTTTTGGAGAGGATGGGATTGTTTTGGAGAGGATGGGATTGTGCAGGAGACGATGGGATTGTGTAGGAGAGGATGGGATTGTGCAGGAGAGGATGGGTTTGTTTTGGAGAGGATGGGATTGTGTAAGAGAGGATGGAATTGTGTAGGAGAGGATGGGATTGTGCAGGAGAGAATAGGTTTGTTTTGGAGAGGATGGGATCGTGTAGGAGAGGATGGGATTACGTAGAAGATGGGGTTGTGTAGGAGAGGATGGGATTGTGCAGGAGAGGATAGGATTGTGTAGGAGAGGATGGGATTGTGCAGGAGAGGATGGGATTGTGTAGGAGAGGATGGGATTGTGCAGGAGAGGATGAGACCGTGCAGGAGAGGATGAGACTGTGCAGGAGAGGATGGGATTGTGCAGGAGAGGATGGGAATGTGTAGGAGAGGATGGGATTGTGTAAGAGAGGATGGAATTGTGTAGGAGAGGATGGGATTGTGCAGGAGAGGATGGGTTTGTTTTGGAGAGGATGGGATTGTGTAGGAGAGGATGGGATTGTGTAGGAGAGGATGGGATTGTGCAGGAGAGGATGGGTTTGTTTTGGAGAGGATGGGATTGTGTAGGAGAGGATGGGATTGTGTAGGAGAGGATGGGATTGTGCAGGAGAGGATGGGAATGTGTAGGAGAGGATGGGATTGTGTAAGAGAGGATGGAATTGTGTAGGAGAGGATGCGATTGTGCAGGAGAGGATGGGTTTGTTTTGGAGAGGATGGGATTGTGTAGGAGAGGATGGGATTGTGTAGGAGAGGATGGGATCAGGAGAGAGAGGATGGGATCAGGAGAGAGAGTATGGGATCAGGAGAGAGAGTATGGGATCAGGAGAGAGAGGATGGGATCAGGAGAGAGAGGATGGGATCAGGAGAGAGAGGATGGGATCAGGAGAGAGAGGATGGGGTTTTGTAGGAGAGGATGGGATTGTGCAGGAGAGGATGGGATTGTGCAGGAGAGGATGGGAATGTGTAGGAGAGGATGGGATTGTGCAGGAGAGGATGAGACCGTGCAGGAGAGGATGAGACTGTGCAGGAGAGGATGGGATTGTGCAGGAGAGGATGGGAATGTGTAGGAGAGGATGGGATTGTGTAAGAGAGGATGGAATTGTGTAGGAGAGGATGGGATTGTGCAGGAGAGGATGGGTTTGTTTTGGAGAGGATGGGATTGTGTAGGAGAGGATGGGATTGTGTAGGAGAGGATGGGATTGTGCAGGAGAGGATGGGATTGTGTAGGAGAGGATGGAATTGTGTAGGAGAGGATGGGATTGTGCAGGAGAGGATGGGTTTGTTTTGGAGAGGATGGGATTGTGTAGGAGAGGATGGGATTGTGTAGGAGAGGATGGGATTGTGCAGGAGAGGATGGGAATGTGTAGGAGAGGATGGGATTGTGTAAGAGAGGATGGAATTGTGTAGGAGAGGATGGGATTGTGCAGGAGAGGATGAGTTTGTTTTGGAGAGGATGGGATTGTGTAGGAGAGGATGGGATTGTGTAGGAGAGGATGGGATTGTGTAGGAGAGGATGGGATTGTGCAGGAGAGGATGGGTTTGTTTTGGAGAGGATGGGATTGTGTAAGAGAGGATGGAATTGTGTAGGAGAGGATGGGATTGTGCAGGAGAGAATAGGTTTGTTTTGGAGAGGATGGGATCGTGTAGGAGAGGATGGGATTACGTAGAAGATGGGGTTGTGTAGGAGAGGATGGGATTGTGCAGGAGAGGATAGGATTGTGTAGGAGAGGATGGGATTGTGCAGGAGAGGATGGGATTGTGTAGGAGAGGATGGGATTGTGCAGGAGAGGATGAGACCGTGCAGGAGAGGATGAGACTGTGCAGGAGAGGATGGGATTGTGCAGGAGAGGATGGGAATGTGTAGGAGAGGATGGGAATGTGTAGGAGAGGATGGGAATGTGTAGGAGAGGATGGGATTGTGCAAGAGAGGATGGAATTGTGCAGGAGAGGATGGGTTTGTTTTGGAGAGGATGGGATCGTGTAGGAGAGGATGGGATTACGTAGAAGATGGGGTTGTGTAGGAGAGGATGGCATTGTGCAGGAGAGGATGGGTTTGTTTTGGAGAGGATGGGATTGTGTAGGAGAGGATGGGATTGTGTAGGAGAGGATGGGATTGTGCAGGAGAGGATGGGAATGTGTAGGAGAGGATGGGATTGTGCAAGAGAGGATGGAATTGTGCAGGAGAGGATGGGTTTGTTTTGGAGAGGATGGGATCGTGTAGGAGAGGATGGGATTACGTAGAAGATGGGGTTGTGTAGGAGAGGATGGCATTGTGCAGGAGAGGATGGGATTGTGCAGGAGAGGATGGGAATGTGTAGGAGAGGATGGGATTGTGTAGGAGAGGATGGAATTGTGTAGGAGAGGATGGGATTGTTTTGGAGAGGATGGGATTGTGCAGGAGAGGATGGGATTGTGTAAGAGAGGATGGGATTGTGCAGGAGAGGATGGGAATGTGTAGGAGAGGAAGGGATTGTGTAGGAGAGGATGGGATTGTGCAGCAGAGGATGGGATTGTGTAGGAGAATATGGGATTGTGTAGGAGAGGATGGGATTGTTTTGGAGAGGATGGGATTGCGTAGGAGAAGATGGGGTTGTGTAGGAGAGGATGGGATTGTGCAGGAGAGGATGGGATTGTGTAGGAGAGGATGGGATTGTGTAGGAGAGGATAGGATTGTGTAGGAGAGGATGGGATTGTGCAGGAGAGGATGGGATTGTGTAGGAGAGGATGGGATTGTGTAGGAGATATTTTTGCGAAAATCGTGTGTCTGAATACAACAAAATGTTATTCAATGGACTTTTTTATGCGTTTACTCTGCACTTTATATCCTGGCTTTGCTACCATCATTTGTTTGTGTCTATCAGTTCTTAGTGCGTGCTAATTGAGGTTGTGGCGACCAGTTCTGCACGCCGCGCGACTCTAGGTGCATATGCACTCAAACCCCGGGCCGCCTGGCTGGGGGGTGGGTGCACCCGACCCACTGGCTCGCTAAGCCGGGGGGTTACGGACTCTCGCCACCTTACGCGCACCTCCCCACGCTCCAAAGCGCTATTTAAGATCTGTTTGACTAATAAATAAATTTACCCTTTCTCGCGCACTGCATTTCATTTGCGAGGCACTAAAAGGTGGCTGGCCGGCGGGGCTCCCACTGACGTCATCAACCACCGTCCTGCTCACCTTTACCGACGAGCGATTTCGCCCTATAGGCCAGGCGGTGGTCACCGTCAAGCACAACAGCCAGCAGCTGCAGCTCTCGATGCTTGTCGTCACGCAGGGCGAATCGGCGCTGCTCGGACGGGACTGGCTAAACTGCGGCTGGACTGGCCGAGCTCAGCGAGTCCAGTTATTAGTATATAAATAACAAATAGTCATTTATTAGTCTAGTTAAACAAGCGAAAATTACTTTTTGAAAATAAATATAATGGCATCCACTTGGCACTATGAGGTGTGCACTGACTGCAAGAAGTGCAAGCAAGGAGGACTGCAGGCCGACCGGCATTCAATATGCATGAATATTTCTAGATGGACAGTCTGCTGGCAGTGCTCCGAAATAGCTCCTTTCCGTGGACTTGGTAAATGCTCAAAAAACTCCAAGAACAATCGGCACCGCGGGCATCAGCTGCTGCCTGGCAACGAAGAAGCAGCGCGCTCTTTCCGCCGATTAGTTATGGCTGCGGCAAAGCAACAGGCTGCTGAGGTGGTCAACAGTCCAATGTACTGAGTCAGGTGATCAATGGCATTATTAGACCAAGGGCACCCAGAAGTGAGAGCGTTAGCTCTGGGGAGGACTTCGTTGCGCCCGCCATGATGACGAGTCAGCGTCCACCTGACAGGGACGGCCCTAGCACCAGCGGAGATCTTGACGTGATGACTGGAGCTGCTGCAGCAGTCACTGCTCGCGTGCTTGCAATCAGAGGAAAGCAGATGTTAGTTCAGCCTGACAGTCCAATGATCGAAGAAGAAGGCAGCGATATGGATATTGAGTCTGTTGGCAATGCTATTGCCACTCCGCTCGCCGAAGCCTTGACTCCTGATGCTCCAGCTGCTTTGGCCGCGGTTCCAGCCGTCTCCACCGCTGAAGCTGGCTCGATTGCACGGGACGAGCTGGCCGAACTGCTAGCAGAAATACTCGTAAAAGTGCCGACAGTCAGCATTCCAGAAGACAACATCATCAACAGCAGCAGCAGCAACAACAACAAAGGTGGTATTCATTTACCTTCTGGTGATTTTCCTTGCAGCTCCGAGTCAATCCAGCTCGCTTTTTTCATAGCTCATTCCATAGACGGGGTGACAGGGCCACGGAATTGCGCCTGATGTATTCTTCCGTACAATCTTCGGGAAGACGCTTGAGCCAGATAGTTCCTCGGCTAACCATCATGATCTTCTCAAAACCCAGCTTGATCGTGACGTTGTGTCGGTTGACCTTGGTGTGCACAAGTTGTTGCTTCACTTGCTTTAGTTTTTCATAGTTTCATAGTTAGTTTAGTTTTTTTAGTACAGACCATTTCTTGCGCAGCCAGACAGGAGCACAGCTGGAGGCTATATGAAGCGAATAGAACCATGCTCTATTCTTCACCCCAAACTCCACACAACTTGATACCTGGAAATGTCCGACTTGTCACACGAGACTCCGGAGTTGGATGCAACTCTGATAGATGAAGTTGCCAAACATGAAGTTGTCTACAACATCTCAAGCCGAAAATTCAAGGATCAGCAGGCGAAAACCAGCGCATGGAATCAGATCGCTGAGACTTTGGGCAAGGATGCAACTTGGTGCCTCAAGCGGCTTCAAGGTCTCAAGCGTGACTACTTTGTTTTCCGGCGTGGAAGCAAGCTTCCGAGTGGGAGTGCGGTCAAGCCTACACCCAGGCGGTTTTTGGAATATACAGTCGCATGAACTTCCTGGACAAGTGTGACTACATTGGCGATACTACCTCAAATGTGCCTCCGCCCACACCAGAACTTGTAGCTGTGGGATCTGCTGGACCCTCTCAGCAGGCAACCTCGGTCAATGATGAGGCGCAACAGTCCAGTCGAGCAGAGGCACAGGCTGCAACAACTGACCCCAATGAGGCGTCAATGCGAGAGTTTGCGGAAAGTGCGCCAAAGAAGGCCAGAAAGGCAACTGCAACAGAAGCATCAAAGCTGGATACTGCCCTCAGCCAGTTGACTCAGCAACTGACAAACGGCCCATAGTGCACAGCATTGGTCATAATTTTGCACATTGATGCAAGTCTTTTTACTCGCTAGCATTTTCGGGAGCTCAATATATGATGAAGCTTTGAGAGGGTCATATTTCATGATCATTACTGTAGCTTTTTGAATGCTATTGACAACCCAACCTGATCCTCTGGAAGTAAAGGCGTCAATCTTTTTACTGATCTCTTGAAGAAATGGATCCTGTGTGTCAGTGGGAGTAAAGGGTAGAGCTTTATTTGTCATGTAGTAGTGTTCAAGACGCTCAGTGGGTTTTGCAGGCATGTAAAATTCAATCTTGAATGATAACTGAAGTTTGAAGGTCTTTTCCGATTCCCGTTTGAGTAATAGTGCTCCAATTCAACCACCTGACGAAAGTGACACCTCAATCGTCTAGCACATTAAGTATCACCTCCATAAGATGAAAAAGTCACAACGAAATGGTCTGCGTGCTGCAATAAGCATAGGAAAGTTTCTTGTGGACTTAAGGGTGCAGGAGACTCGTCGATATTTTAAGATGATAGTGAAGGAGCACTATAACTATCTCCTTGAAAATGTTCAAATAAAGCGGGCAGCCGCCTCGCATTAATGTGACCCTATTCAAGCTTTCGATTGTATATCCAGGACTTCAGCAAGTTTCGCTGCCGATTCGTGAACTTAATGGCAAGCTGAAGCTTCTACAGACAGTTTTAGAGAAAGATTCACCCTGGAAACTCTTCTTTGATTTCATGATGTAAGACTTTTGTCTAACGCATTATATTTTTTTCTGCATATGTCTTCAATATAGTTACTCGCGTGGTAAAGCGGTTGTGTATGTCTGTTTTGTCTAACGTGTTAGAGTTTTTCTGCATATGTGAGTATAGTCTAGAACGCTCGAAAAAAAGTATGCAAGCGGCTTGTTCTTAGCTCCCAATATCGCAGACATTGTAAAGGGTTTGAATATTCTAATCAAACGTAATCTTAGTCTTGATTGGGTATTTAAGGGAAAGCGAACGAATATTTTGTACAACATCTCAAACTCTGTTGCTGGAGGACAGATGCTGGTAGAGAAACCAAATCCAGTGAAAAGAGTTGTGCTAAGTAATAAGGAGATTCACGCGATTGCGCTGCAGTTTGAGACGGAAGATGGTGTTGGCGTTGATTTCAACGGTGAAGAGTTTGTATTGACGTTGATCATTGAGAGAATGTAAGCTGCCTAATGATTTCTGCAAAGTTATAGTAGCTGTCATAGTCCTTTACGTACGTTACTCCATACTTATGAAACCAGTGTCTTTGGAAAGCTAGATTAATATATATGATTAATATATTAATACTATAATTTTTTGTCCAAGATATACAACTCACAAACTGAAAAGTAGAGAATATAGAGACAGATTTTTATTGGCGGGGACTATTTTTTTCCTTCGGGAAGAAAAAAGGTATTGGTTTGTGCATTAAGGAGGCTGCGATAATTTTTGTCCTAGATATGCGACTCACAAACTGATGTGGAATATTAAAAGTAGAGAATTTAGAATATGGAGACCGAGTTTTTTAGAGAGAGGTGGGGACCCTTTTTTCCTGATCTCTTCGGGAAGAATAAAGGTAATGGTTTGTACATTATGGAGGCTGCGATTGTTTTTGTCCTAGAAGGCCCCCTTTGCATACTACTAGCTGTTCTGTTTGCTCTTCGACAATTCCATTACTACATCTATGGATCACCACTGCCAACTATCATTCGCACAGATCATGCACCGCTGACTCACGTTGTTAAAACCAAAGGACAGACGAACAATAGACTCATCCGAATGGTCCTCAAAATACAGGACTACAACTTTCATCTGGTTTACAAACCAGGGCCAATGAATAAAGCCGCTGATGCACTGTCCAGAATATACGAGATCAATGCAGTTCATCCAACTCCAACCTTAAAAGACTTGTGGAAAGCACAACATGACGACTCCTTTTACAAAGCCATACAAGAAGATACAGAAGAAACGGAAAATAACTTACAAAAATAAAAAAAAATTCTTACGAAAACACAAAAATAGTCTAGTTTTCAGAGAACTCGCACTCTTACTGGGTGTACAACAATATTCCACGCCTGTACCTACCATACACATTCAGCGATCCTACACGAACTCCATGATAGTCCATTAGCCGGACACTTATCCGCCAAGAAAACAATCCATAGAGTAGTCCAATTCTATTTTTGGCCAACAATGAATTTAGACATTCGCAAGTACTGCATACAATGTCACTCATGTGCTTCAACAAAAATCGGAAGACGACAAAAACCTGAACTTCAATCAGTACCGAAGACAACTACATGGGACACCGTGTCAGTTGACATTACTGTACCGCTACCACCTGCTCGACAACACTCTATCGACTACAATTACATTCTTACAGCCTTGGATGTTTTTTTCGAAATTCGCTGTTGCCATTCCGATACCTGACATCACAGCGACAACATTCGCTCAACAGAGAACACACCATTCTTTCTGATGTTCTCTCGAGACGTTCAACCACCGAATCTACTAGTCCAGAAATTACCGCCATCTCAATATGTTGACTCGCCGACGACACTACAAAAGTTCACTTCTCAATTACACCTAGCATGGCAAATTGCAAACATAATCTCAAGAACCAATCTACCGTGCCTACAACAAGTAATTATGCATCTACTTTACAAGTGGGAGATATCGTCTACCTCCACTACCCGGCACAACATACGCACAAACATGCTTTCAAATACAAATGACCATTCCGTGTAACAGCGCTGATATCGGCGACAAGAGCACGCCTTGCAAATATCCAGGATCCACATCAACCTCAGTTCTATGTTCACAATTGACGTTTAAAACGCATCACTTGCAACTGCACATGACGAGACACAAACCACAAACACACCACCAAATACTCATACGTATAACCTACGCCCTCGTTAAATTACTCTTTTATTGTTCCCCGTGTAGTGACCGGGATTAGGAATAGCACTACAGCTACAGCAAGCTTCTCAAGCTTGTCGTAAAAGGCGAATAAACCTTTGCTCTCTGCAAACGCCCACACAATTTTCGCAAACACCACCATGGACTGTCCTGTCTGTCTTGAAGAACTCTCATGTAAACTACCATGTATATGTGTCAATAAACACAAGGTTTGCGGTTCTTGCTTAAGCCTCGCACACTACAAAAAACCATTAAAAAAACTGTCCCCTGTGCCGTGGAAATCTCCACCAATGTATGATATGTAACTCATGACGAACTGTACAATACTGTCAAAACCAACATTTCATGTGTCCGCAATGCATCAAGAAGTTTGCCTACCGCTCCATTTTCCAATGTCCCGTTTGCACTAGCAACTCAACTGCTACTCAAAAATTGTACATACAACTGCATCCATGTTCCATTCCCTGTACAAATTTGTGAAACGAGGATCTATCATATATGCTACCATCTCAAGAAACATTCCAGTATAATAGCTCTGAATCAGAATATTATTAAAACATTTCAATAGATAAATCGAGAGTTGTGCCCCATCTGCCTCGACGAACGCCTAATCTGGTTCCAGTATGCGAATGGGGGCATAAAGTCTGTCTAGACTGCACAAGCCAGGACCGGCTACCCACATGTCCGCTGTGCCGCAGGAGCCGAGTATGATGCGTTCTATGCAACGAACAACCCAACATACGGTTGTGCGAAAACCGACACTGGAGTTGTTTTAGCTGCTTACAATCAATGGCAAGAAGAAACATCACTTCCTGCCCAGACTGTTTAGAGCAGATGTTGGACAATACTAAAACGATTACCAACATGACGCCCATACACCTAGACCTCCTACTAGACGAAACTAACTGCGAGGAGGCCAGCATAGACGACTTAACGAGTACCATAAAATCATGGCCAATACCTTGGCGTCTAAAATCACATCGTCAACGGCTCTTACTGCTAGCCCACAACATTGCCGAAAGTCCAGGAGAACCAACGGCGTTCGACACCTTCCTCATTCTGATGGAACGGACCGAAGCAACTACCTACACACCACTGCAAAAACATTTTTGGAAGCAAGCAAGGTGGAAAAAAGGCAAAAACACCAAACACACCTAAACAACATCTATGGGTGAATAACAATCCAACTCTTTTCTTCCAGTTACATTCACTATTGCCTCCTAATTACAAATTTGCCTACAATTACCACTAACTAATACGTTCGTAGCTGGTATATATATACATAATGACAACTTTTGCTACTGCTCGGTGATGGTAATAACTCTCACGCTTTAGGTATGAGTTTTAAATCAAATAATCAACTGTTTCACTATGTTTTTGTAAATCTCTAAAATTCTATTACACAACTGTTTCAACAAATACGTGCATATAAGTATATTCTCCTACATCTTTATGCCAAAGCTTTACTTGTCAATAATAAATTCAGACGAATTTTTTCGTAAAAAGGGAGATATTGTAGAGAGTAGTAAAATATGCCATTTGCTTAAACGCGCTACTTAAAGTAATATCACAAGGAAACCTTAGCCATAACGTTTAATCTATTTTTAGAAATGAGTCATGCGCTATTTTTAGAAGCAAAGTCATGTGACATGAAACCGGAGAACCGGTTCTCGACAGCTGTATTTGCTTGAATCCCAAATATGGTAATGTTCACCTGAAAACCCCCCAAAACGCAGCTGAACAAAGTTTAACCTCACTGTGCAAACATGTATGCCGAAAGTAAACACCCGGTCCAAAACCGGTTTACCCCAAAATTTTACTATAAATACAAGCGAAAATCCAAGCTGAAAATTCAGACTCGGACCGGTCCACCGGACTTAAAAACATCTTACGAAGAAGGGGACTCATCTCTGAGGGAAAGACAAGTGATAAGCGCTTTACTAGACAGAGTTATTTATTGCTAGCAGTCGTTGTTGAATTGAACTAAGTTTACCGAGAGCCACATATCGTCGATACTTCAGAAAGGCCTCCTTGTTTCCTAGGATACTAGGAAGATCCCTAGACACTAGGAAGATCCCTAAGACCCTACAGGATTATTTGTTGATTGATTTGAGTTATCCGTTATATTTCGTAGGTAACGAAGAAGACCCCCTTCAGAAGGACCTATTATAGCGAGACACAAGAGAGATTTCGATTGTTCACTAGGGCGCACGTTCTATTGTTAATTCCGAGCTCGAGGACATTGTTAAGAATTCTGATTCGCTCTCGTCACCGGTTGACCTACAGATACGATTTAAGCACAGCGTAGAACAGCGGTCCGCTTTGCAACTTTAGACTTCCAAAGAGAAGAATACTCATCAGAAGCCCACTACACAAGCGAATAAGAAGCGAAGACCCGGCTGGACAATGGATAAATCGAGATTCGCGCGGAAGACATCAACCTCAGTAAGTGTCACGTGACTTTCGTAATTCCTAGGCAATTGTTCCCCATTGTCTAGAAGTGGGAGTTTCGTGTGTCTGATCAACACGAAAAACTCTTCAGTAGTATGCGAAAGGGGCTATCTGGGACAAAAATTATCGCAGCCTACATAATCCACAAACTATTAACTTTAATATCCTCGAAGATATCAGGATAAATAGGGTCCCCGCCTCTCTCTCTCAAAAATCGGTCTCCATATTCTAAATTCTCTACTTTTATATTCCAGATCAGTTTGTAAGTTGCATTCTGGGACACAACGTTTACGCAGTCGCCATAATACAGTATTCTCATTATTACCGAAGGGAAAAAAGGCCCCCCTTCTGAAATTCTTTATCCACAAATCAATGGATGTTGAAATGCAAGCAGGCGACATCGTTTATATCGAAAATCTGGAGAAATTCATCAAGGCAGTTTTTTCTAGTAAAGATCTTGACGATTGGAATGTTTGGGTCGATAAATATAATGCAATTGCTCGGACACCCTTCGCGAAGCCAACTATCAACAGTCGGCTAGCGAAAACTGCCGACAAGCAATCGCAAATCAGCAAGACTCAGGACGAGTTGCGCAAGGCCTAAAAGGCCAACGGTGAGCATGTGCCTGAGCATTCTCTACAAGAATTTGAGCAGGGCACATTCAAGATCGAAGCGGTGCTTCTACAGATCGCCAACCTTAATAAACTAGTTGAACGGCGTGGTAAGCAAGGCTTTACAAACGGCCTATAGCTCGGCAGGATCTTTCTGAAAATGGAGCGGGTTCTTTGTAAGGAACAGTTCAACGAGTTAAAAGACGTGCGCCGTTTACCAGCCAGTGGACCAACTTTCTGATGAAATTGGCTGACCAGGCTGAGAAATATCCGGTGCTACTAAGATCTGCAATGTCCCTGCACAAGCTAAAGTCGATGATGGCATACTTGTCAGAGGCCCTGGTGAAGCTGCAACAGGAAGTGGACGAAGACGAATACTTGTGACTTAACAACAAAATTGACACCCACCTCAAATTTCGAAACCACTGGTTTCATTTTCTAGGGTGGTTGTTTCACAAGTATGCCATTTTGATTGCCCACCTCAAAATTTGAAACCAATGGTTTCATTTTCTGAGGTGGTTGTTGGAACAGTGCAGGATTCAATTCACCTACCTCAAAATTTGAAACCAATGGTTTCATTTTCTGAGGTGGTAGTTGGACTAAAATAGAAAATGAGCTCGGGAGAGCGTAGACGAAAACGGAGTGGCTAGGAGTTGTTCTGCGTGGTGACTGAAAAAGCAAAATTGGGGAGAAAAAGCTGGCGCTTACCCTGAAACCAGCTGTTTCTGTTGCTGCTGTTTTATATTGTTGCATAGAATTAGTTAAAAGCAACTATGAAAGGCATTCTGTCTTCTGCTGCAAGGCTGTGTAGTTACCCAGAATTTTGAGGTCGCTGTATATGATTTGCCACGTCGCTTACCTTGCTTGCTTGAATCATTCTGCTCTCTCAACCCCCAGCTCTTTCAGCAGAGCTCCAAGTTCTTTACTTGGAGCATTCAATACAAAGCCCACCCCCCAATCCCCAAACCCAACTTTGTCTTACCAAAAATTGCAGCTTTAACTAGCTTCCGAGCGATCGATTCCCTCCACCAGCTTGAAGCCCCCATATTGTCTAGCATTCTGAGAATTTCTTTGTCCCAGCGAGTCTTCTCCTCTGGGAAATCCTTATACTTAATATCATGCCACATATAGACAGTCTAGCTCGCTCACGGGCTCATGCCCAGGATTTGGATTATTGTTTTTATCTAGCTGTATTTCAAGCGGATTCAAAGACCCGCAATATTTGTAGCCGGGAATTGTCCAGCCTTTGTTTGGATGAGGAAGCTTTTCTACCAGTCCATGTGAGTCTAAGTTTCCACCAGAGCGTTGCATCATTTTTATAAAAAAATGTAATAAAAAAATAATGGCAGATCAGAAACTTCAAAAGCTCTACTACAGCGACAAATGATTCTTTGTAGGAAAAATGCAGTCACCAAACTCGCAGAACTAAGTAGTGAATCAAAACAAACAGTTGAAAGATGGCTCTCTAAGCAAGCAGTTTACCAAGTCTATTTCCCACCTGTTAAATTTACAAGACCTCACTTTAACATTTATAAACCTAATGAAGCGCACCAAGCAGATCTTCTGTTTCTTCCCAATGACTCAGGCTACAAGTATGCGCTCACAGTTATAGACATTGCCTCCAGATATAAAGAAGCGAGACCACTTAAGACTAAGAAGTCAGAGGCAGAAGCAGCTGCCCTCCAAGACATTTACAAAAACTCACTGCTCACATACCCCCCAAACCTTTATGACTGATCCTGGCAAAGAATTCATGGGTGCAGTCAAATCCCTTATGGAAAAGAACAATACGAAAATGCGCTACGGAAGAACTGAGCTCCATAGAGACCAGGCTTTTGTTGGAAGATTCAATCTAACTCTAGTAAAGAGACTTTTTACAAAGCAGACAGCTGAAGAGCTGAAACTAAAAAGTGGCCAATACTATACCAAGTGGACAGAAAGACTCCCCGCAGTAATAAGTCAACTGAACAAGGAAGTATCTCGAATGACAAACCCGAAACCAAATACTGCCATCAAACAAGACACAGTTAAATCAAAACATCACAATTTACTATCTAAAGCTCCCTGGCGTTTATTCTCCGGAAGTTCTTACATCTTACTAACTCTGAATTCGTTCGCTTCCTTTACTTACCAGCTGGAGAAGGACACAAAGAAAAGAGCAACAGACCCATATTTTAGTATTGACGTACTTGTACATAAGATAAACAGGCATTTCACATCAGCATCCGTTTATTACTATTTTCTATCCCAAGACTTTAATTCAAAAGCCCCCACACGATCATTCACAAGGGCTGAGCTTCTAGTGATTCCACATGACACAGAAAAAAATAAATTAAAAAA
Source organism: Macrostomum hystrix (assembly GCA_950097015.1). Classification (NCBI taxonomy): domain Eukaryota; kingdom Metazoa; phylum Platyhelminthes; family Macrostomidae; genus Macrostomum; species Macrostomum hystrix. Next base: position 11,579,643 of record CATNEN010000001.1, read on the forward strand.
ATGATTGAAACCAGAACCGTGAATAAAATCAGCAGAATTATTGACTCTAAGAAGCCAGGTGTTGTATCAATTAAAGGTGTCAGAGTCAAAGTAGATCCAATCCAGCATATGATCCATTGTAACAATCAAACGCACGATATCACTGATGAGAAGACAGGCGGGATTCTTCCTTTGCTAACTCTTATCCCCATCATCGCAGGTGCTCTTGGTGCTGCAGGAGGTGTAGCCGGCGGAGTTGCATCAGCTGTGAAGGCTGGCAATGACAGAGCACATCAACAAGAGATGGAGAAAATCGCTAGAGAAAAAGGAGTCAGAATCGGAATGGGTAGTTGTGGATCAGTTGATGAATCAGTTGATGAATCAGTCAGAAAATCAGAAATCGTTAAAGCCATCATGACACTGCATAAAGCAGGATTTACAATACTCCGGATGTGAAAACAGAACAGAACAGAATCTGCTCTCATAACTATATTTAGCACGTTGGCAGTAGTTTGCCATACTTTACACTTCACTTGAGGGTGACCACCCTAATTTTTTAATTAAATTTTCATTAAAAATGCCTAAAGCAAATCCAGAAAAAAATGTGTAGAATATTTCTTTCAAAATAATTGTCCTCAAGCTCAATCGTTTCAACAAAAAAGTCAAGTTCTGCAAGAGCTTTGCAGGCAGAAATTCAATCAAGATCCAGGCTACCTCTGGAGCTATGCAATGCAGCAAGAAATTATTAATCAGCTTCAGCATTCAGAGCAGTACACACCGGTGAAGAAGCCGGCGACTGAGCACCAACAAAAGAGCCGCAGCTTAGTCAATAAGTATGTGACACTCACAGGTCAAAATGTGTCGAAATACCCACAAAATAAGCAAGAGCAAGAAGATCTAGAACGTACAATCCACCAGGTTGAAGCAGAGCTACAAACTGAAGACCTTAAATTTGCACAGAGAAAATTCATAGAGCATTATATTGAGTACACAATCCAGGAAGACACCACAAATTCCCAATCCGACATTTACGACCTCAAAGACAGAATTAAATCAGTAATTTATCACACACTGAAGTCACGTAAGACCTTCAAACTTCAGTTATCATTCAAGATTGAATTTTACATGCCTGCAAAACCCACTGAGCGTCTTGAACACTACTACATGACAACTAAAGCTCTACCCTTTAATCCCACTGACACACAGGATCCATTTCTTCAAGAGATCAGTAAAAAGATTGACGCCTTTACTTCCAGAGGATCAGGTTGGGTTGTCAATGGCATTCAAAAAGCTACAGTAATGATCATGAAATATGACCCTCTCAAAGCTTCATCATATATTGAGCTCCCGAAAATGCTAGCGAGTAAAAAGGCTTGCATCAATGTGCAAAATTATGACCAATGCTGTGCACTATGGGCCGTTTTGTCTGCAATATTGTATGAGAAAGATCGAGCCCACCCAGAGAGAACTTCTCATTATAGAATGTAATTTGACGCAAAAGTTTTAGAATGCCATGCTGAAGGAATTTCCTCCAATAGAGGCGGCTTGGCAATCGATCAAATCCCAAAGCTAGAGGAAGTCTTTAACAAAAAAAATCAGAATCGCAGTCTTTGAATAGAATGAGAAGAGCGAAAAAGTACAATTAGTCAGAGCCAGCAAGAATATCCTAGATCCTGAAGGTAGGCGTCGCATAGATGTCGATCTTCTAATCATAGGTGATTTGCGAGAAAATGCCCACTACGTTTGGATTAAAGATCTTTCCAGGCTCCTCCACAAGCAAATGAACAATCATCATGAACCGGTAGCAATCTGCCGTCTTTGTCTGAAGTATTATAGTGGACCCGATCGTTATGAAAAACTTAAAGAGCACGAACTGACCTGTGAAGATCATCCAACCAACTGCACACTTCCAACGGATAAGTATCTCAGATTTAAGAGTTATCACAAGATGGAAAAACTTTATAGTATACGCTGACTTTGAATGCACTATAAACCCTGAAACCAATAAGCATGTCCCAAATTCTGTTGCGTATCTCTTTATTGGAAGAGACTCTAATATTTGATCAAACTACTTCTTAGGTGACCAGTGTGTTGAACAATTCATTTGCATGATGATGGAATTACAGAAAAAGATTGCCGCCATTCAGCCTGTTCCAATAATTATGTCCAAGCAAGATGAAATCGACTTCGAATCTGCAACTCATTGTCACATCTGCCGAAAGCTTTTAACACACTCTCTGACAAACCACACGGTCAGAGACCACGATCGCTTCACATGAAAATTTAGAGGGGCAGCTCATAACATCTGTAATCTGAAACTACAGAAAACATCCACGACCTTACCATTTTCTTCCATAACGGAAGGGGATATGATTATCACTTATTGGTTGAGAAGCTGGGTATGATACCAGGCATTAAACTAGAATGCAAGCAGAGAACAAAGAAAAGTTCAAGTGAATTGATATTAAGCAAGATTCAGGCAAGATTAAGATCAAAGATTCGTTCCAGTTTCTGGCCGCAAGTCTCGATGCTTTGAGTAAAAATCTCAACGATGACCAATGCACTTATACCAAGGTGCTGGCAGATTCCCCAGATTCATTTAAGCTTCTTAGAAAGAAAGGTGTCTACCCTTATGAATGTAATCATGTCTTTGCCAAACAATTACCACCCAAGGACAAGTTCTTTTCAAAGCTAACAAACTCTGGGATTTCTGATGAAAATTATGAGCATGCTCAGACTGTTTACAAACATTTTAACTGTCGAAACTTTCTTGATTATCACATCATTTATCTTTTAGATGTCTTTCTTCTTGCTGATGTATTTGAAACATTCAGAAACACCTGGTACTCTGCTTATGGTCTTGACCCCGCTCATTATGTGTCTTTGCCTGCTACCAGTTGGGAAACATTGCTTAAAATGAAATGGGATCGAAATCCCAACTGGTACATCGAGCTGCTTACAGACATAGACATGTACAACTTTATATATTCATCTAAGAGAGGTGTCATCTCTATTTGTGTCCATAGGCATGCAAAGGCGAACAATCCGTATCTAGAAGACTATAATAAAGAAAAGCCTTCAAACTACATCATTTACCTGGATGCCAACAACCTCTATGGTTGGGCTATGAGCCAAGATTTACCTTTTAGATATTTTAGGTGGCTAACAGAATACAACAAAGACTTTTCAATACCTGCGATCTATGAAGTTGATGTTGAAATCCCATGGGAACTTCACGACGATTTCTCTGACTTTGCCCCCTTCCCTGAGAACATTAACTGTCCAAAGATAATCCAGTACAATGATGGAAGCTGGCGGTTATCAACAGAACAAGAGCGTGTGAAGAAATTGACACAAAATCTCATGAACAAGACACGCTATAAAATCCACTACAAACTGTTGCAGTATTTTATCTCCCTAGGCTGTAGGGTCACGAAAGTTCACAGGGCTCTCGCATTCACAGAAGAAGCGTGGAATAAGCCATACATAGAAAAAAACACCCAGTTTAGAACTAAAGCAACAAACAACTTTGACAAGGACCTGTTCAAGCTTGCAAACAACTCTGTCTATGGCAAGACCCTAGAAAACTAACGCAACCGCACGAACCTGAAACTCGTTACCTGTTATGAGTTTGGTGTCATTCAGACAAGTTTATCAAAGCCCACTTTCAAAGAGCTTCATATCTTTAATGATTACTTGGGCGCCATACTGTTCTATAAGACTAAAGTTACCCTATGCAAGCCGATATTCAGAGGTGTGACTGTACTCGATGAGTCGAAGCGCCTGATGTATAAATTCTTCTATGACATGAAGCGACAATATGGTGAACAACTGAAACTTCTATATACTGACACAGACTCCCTAATTCTAAACATACAGACTGAGGATGTCTATCAGGACATGTTGAATCAAAAACATCTGTATGACCTATCCGAATATCCAGAGTCCTTTAAGACTTTGAAAGGCGATCAAGTACTTGATACAACAAATCAAAAAGTTGTAGGAAAAATGAAGGATGAAACGGCTGGCACCCTCATTACAGAGTTTATCGGTTTGAGGGCAAAGTCCTATTTTGTAAAAAGTTGTAAGTCTACCATTAAAAAATCAAAAGGAATCCCAAAACATGTTGTTAAAAACGATCTCCATGAAGCTTCATACAAGGACGCATTGATCAATAATAAAAGTACTACTCATGAATTTATGAAACTGCAGTCTAAGAACCACAACATTCACACAATTCAACAGAAGAAGATAGGCCTCTCAGGTGCCGATAACAAACGACATATCTTTGATGACAACATTAACAGCCTACCATTTGGACACTATAGATTAAATAATTTGTAACAAAAATGTGTAAAAAAATGACAACCAATATTTATTTAGAAGAGCTAGCTCAGCAATTAAAAATCCCAAACTTCCGAGGAGTCTTTATGAAGGATACACTGCCAGAATCCCTACTAGAAAAAGAATGTAGAATCATGAACTTTGACCCTGCAGAAACGCCAGGTTCTCATTGGGTTTGTTGGGTAATTGATCCGAACCGTAAACACAAGTACTACTATTTCGACAGCTATGGAACTGCTGTACCTGAACAACTGAGAAATTATATGAGCGCTGGACATAAAATATACCGCTCAGATTTTATACTCCAAGGGCTTAACAGTGATGTTTGTGGTGAGCTGTGTATGACCGTTTTGTATGCAATGACCCACACCCGAAAGAGTTACAAAGAAATCATTTTAGGGCTGAAAAAATATTTTTTTAACAAAAGAAATAGAAATGCATCACACAAACCCTTACATAACTGTGAGAGAAATCATTGGATGTCTAGAGCACTATGAAGATCTTGAACTGATCGAGGCTTCATATAGTTATTCTCTTCCCCATCTGCTTGCTATCTGCAGACACCTTATTAGCGATTTAGAAAATGAAATACAGAAAAGAAAAGAACACTGACTTTGAAGTTTACTTGTCAAGTGCTCGTCAATTAAAATCAATTATTAAGGTGAAGTTACAGTTGGCTGACGTTGCCAAGTGGTACTTTAGCAAGCCTTCAGTGTATCCGAGATGTCACCCCCTTGTTCAATCTCTAATACGTAAAGTACTCTATGCACAAAGGATGGGATTTCCTATAGACGACATTCCTCTTCACGGAACTGAGTATGAACATGACTTGGAAGAGCTTTCTACACTTTATTCTGAGGGGTATTTACCTTATGTTGAGATGCAAGATGTATAATCTTTTTTTAGGTCCTGTTCATTTTCGCGACATGCTGTTTGAACACATTCTCCAGATCATTTCTTAGCTGGCTCATTTCATCAATGGCATTTAGATTAAGCCTTACTCGCTGTTCATAGAAGGCTTGAATTTTTTAAACTCATCCTCTGAAATGCACTTGTCCTCAATCGCCTTTGAGATGTACCCGATGATAGAGCTTTGTACTGATTTCTCGTTTGTTTGCTTCGCATGTAGATGCTTTAGCTTTTGTCGTCTGTTCCGTGATAGTGCTCCTGTAACTGCTGAAACCAGACCACATGTGCCTCCAACAGCTCCGAGTGGAATGGCGATTGGCGCAGTGATTACAGGAATTGTTGAAACAGCAGCTGCTGATCACGATAGAACAGATACAGATCCAAGAAGCATATTAAGGTAATCGAAGACCTTGCACTGGCTATTATAGCGCTTCAGTTTCTTGGTATTATGATCAATTTGCCGTTAAATATCATCTCACATCTTTTGAATCTCCACCAATCTGAATTGCTGCGAGTTGCAAGTGAATGTAACTGGGGTTGGGTAAATGGGTTGGTAGTTTGAAGGAGCACTATGTTGGTAGTTTGAAGGAGCACTAGGTTGCTCATGATCATATAGAGTTTATTTTTTCTGACATTTTTTGAACGAAAAAATATATATACTTTTTATGACCTTTCTCGCAAATCTGTTGTACGCCTTGCTGCCTCTTCTGATGGTCCATCAGATACTCTTGCTTCTTCAATGCCAATGTCTGGCAGATTGTGCAGTCTCTCTAGTCGGCTGAGTCTTCTTTTCGTTTTCCCCCAGTCGCTGTATATCCTATTCAAATACTCAGTGTGCCTTGTTACGTTTAGCCCCATGGGTCTTATTGTTTCCTTTGTTTTATTTGCTAGTCTCTGAAGAGTTGTTATATCTGACTCTGCTGCTGTGAGTCGCGAACTCAATCTATTATGCACAGTGCTTGATCTTAGCATAAAGGCTTCTAAATTTCGAACTTTATTTGAATTTTCTGCTACTCTTTCTTCCACCAAGTTTGCTCGATTATCAATGGCAGTTCTCAGAGTGGCGATGTCTGATCTCAGAGTGCTTATCGCTGCAACAAGAGTATCAAGTGCATCCCGATCACGAACAAACTGTAAATATAGTATGTCAATCTCTTCCTTCCGCTTTGCTACTCTCAACCGCAGGTCTTCCATGTTTATTTGTTGTTGGTGTTTTGCCCGCTCAAGGGCTTTCAAGCGATCTTTAATGAGTTTGATTTCTGGAATTTTTTCGTCAAAATTTATATAACGCCTGTCAAGGTAAGAAAGATGAGCACTAGTGAGTGTGCTTCCGCGATCCAACGATTCACCTGCAAAATGAATAGACATTTTTCAAAAAGTAAATCATTTAGAAGATGTCTTCTTGGGACTTAGATGTGTCATTTCGAGACTTCGATGTGTCTTTTTGGGACTTAGATGTGTCTTTTTGGGACTTAGATGTGTCATTTCGAGACTTCGATGTGTCTTTTTGGGACTTAGATGTGTCTTTTTGGGACTTAGATGTGTCTTTTTGGGACTAGTCTTGTACCCTTACATGTTATAAGGCTTAGAAATCTGAATGGAATTTAAGTGGGCGTTAGTAGGAAGCGAAAGCTAAAAAGAGCAACAGCAGAAAGTGCGAGAAACCGAAAGGAGAATGATTAGACAAAAATCCGCCCCCAGAGATCAACTATCCATTTCAGCGCAGGCCCGGTTCGGCATGACAGCAGCTGTGCCGACATGGAGCTGCCTGAGACCGGATCCGCAGAGGCGCTGACGTGGAACTGCCGGAGACCGGATCCGCAGCTGTGCTGACGTGGAATGGCCCGAGACCGGAACACAGCTGTGCTGACGTGGAGCTCCCGGAGTCAACCCGGCCTGTCCCGACCTGCAGCTGCCTGCATCGACCCAACCCCGCCGAAACTGGAGCCGCCCGGACCCGATCGGGAACGAGATCGGGAGGAAGGAGGCCGGGACCGCACAAGAAGGAGGGATCGATGAAGGAAAATGGGTTGGCGTGCCTGCCAACCAACTAGTTTAATGACAATAACTGTAAACATATTGTTTATGATCTCGAGGACTCGAGGCTGCGACCTCACTCACCCCAAATTCCCATGCGTACTGTTGCTATGGTATTATCTCCCCCTCGGATCGAGGGGTTTTAAAGACACTATATATATCGGTGCGGAGCGCGGAAAAAGATTCGCCGCGCGAGTTAGTTAGAGACTCAGCTTGAGCTCCGTTTAGATAAAACTTACTAGAAAATCATTGTGTTTGCGTTCTTTTTTAAGCAGAATCTGAGATACCGATCCCGAGAGATCGCCGCCAGCCGGAATACTAAGTATCGATAGTCGTTAAGAGTTATAGCCTTCAAGACTTTTAGACTGCAATAAACCGCTAGACAAATTATAAGAAAACACCAGATTAGAAAACCATAAAACTTGAAGCGCTATACATGTCTTGTACCCTCGAAAAGTACCCTTTAGTCAAATTTGAAACCACTTCCTTTTTTAATGCTAGCTCTCATCTTCTCGTAGATTGCAGGGTCCACACTGTCTGGATTCGGGGCCAGTGGAGCCAGCGGAGCTAATGGTGGCTGAATATTTTGTGTTACAGTATCCTTTATCTTTTTAGCCGCAGTGACAACGCTTCCCACTGATTCAGCCACGTTCTTAATATTATCTTTATTCTCACTAGTGACTTTAAAAGACCCGCGCGCCCTGTGCAATTATATCAGCAAGGCCAATCCCGGAGCGTTCTTTCCTCTGATAGTGGCCTGCCGGGAAAAGTCCGGGTCCACGCTTAATTAGATAAGTTCCTCCTTGTCATAGTATTTGTCCACGTCTTTTTCGAAAATAATCGGCTTTTTTATTAGGGAAGAAATTATTTTTTGTTAAAACGTGAAAGCAGAAGCTCTCTTGCCCGTTTGTCGATATACTTCTTTTAAATCATTTTGTCCAGGATGTTGACAAATTCTATTTTAGTCTTTCATGCCAGTCTTTGCAGCTCCAAGAAGAACAGCCACTGGCTTATAGATGTCAGAAATTCCTTTTCCAGTGGGGTTTTCAGGCGACTGAAATGATTGGTCAGTGGAGGACTGGTCTGAAGGTGAACTCACCACTGGTCTTTGTTGTGGTGTGAACACTCTTGCTTTGATTTTATTCATTCGATCTGGGGAGAAATGTTTTAGTTGATGCCAGGCATCTGGGTACTTAATCTTATAATTAGCTACTTGAGTCGGACCTGCCTTTTAAAGTTCACTGAGTACGTCTTCGGGTGTTAATTCGGATGTTTGTTGCTGCTGTGGCGGTTGTTGTTCTAGATATTTTATGGCATCTTCTTGATCTGGCAAACCAAACCATTGTTTAAAATGCTTGTACTTTTTGAATCTAGTCAGGATGACACCGTTGTCATACATTATTTTCAGAACTTGTGAGACCTTTAGTATTTCTATATCTCTAGCAAGAGCAAAACTCACTAGATCTCTGTAGTTCTTTAGTTGCTTGTCCAAAATTTCTCTTGGTTCTTAGTCATAAAAGTCAGTAAGGTTTCTGTGTAAATTATTCTCTTAGTTTCTGAGCCTTTGACAACAGAAATATGGTTCTTATTTATGTCGATATAATATTCCACTGATTCATTATAAAAGTTTTTTCTCCACATACATATACTTATTCCAAATACATATTTCCCATCATGTTCTACACGTTCTACTAGTCCAAAAATGTTATCTGTCACTTTTAGTTGTGATTGATGCGATTCTGCAGATTGCTGTATCTGCGGTGCTTCTGGAATTTTGTCCAAAACCTTTTGCACCTGGGTTTCCTGTGTGTCGTCAATAGTTTCTTCGACTTGATCAATATTTTTCTTAGCTTCTCCATACCAGGGTTTATGAAACTCTGTGGCTGCTTGGACAAACTCATTGTAGGATTGTTGCTCCTTATTGATTAGTGTTGTGTATTGACTGACTGAATGCTAATTTACGCATACTGCCACTATGAGTAGTGCAGTGAGGAAGCTAGTAGTTTCTAGAACCTTCTGTAGCCAGAATATTCTAGAACCTTCTATAGTCCGTGTTTTCTAGAACTTTCGATTTAACATATCAGCTACCTATAAATATACGGACACAAAGCTATCACAAAAAGGATAACTGCTCAATTTGGAATCTGCCAACAAATCCGTTGTTCCCTTCGTTCACTACATAACAACTGGCGACGAGGATGGCCCTCAACGTTAGCCCACCGACACCGTACCTGCCGGCAAGCGGACCTCCAGCAGTTCCATGGAATCGATGGCTAGACGCTTTCGATATCTATTGCCAAGCGGCGCAGATCTGGACTGACCGGCCGGCAGAGGGCGAAGCTCCAACAGAGGAAGCTACGCGACTGGCAACGAGGAGCCGCAACATGCTGCTGCACCTGCTCGGTTTCGAAGGGCAGCGGATTGCCAGGGCACGCAACGCGATTGTCGACGGCCACACCTTCTGGCAAACCCGCGACATGCTGACGACTGTGTTTGGCGACCGGCCAAACGTGATGTTGGCGCGTCACCGATTCCGGGAGCGACATCAGCTGCCCGGAGAGGACGCAGTCACGTTTGTCGCAGCACTACGCGAGCTGTCAGCCACCTGCAACTACGGAGCAATGGCTGACGAAATGATCCGCGACCAGCTGGCCCAGAAAACCAGCAGCAGCCGGATTCGTGAGCGCCTGCTGACTGAGGACGCCGCCAGGCTGACACTGGACCAAGCCATCGTGATCGCGACGACTATCGAGGAGGCAGCGGCAGGCAGCAAGGCGATGGCAGCAGCCGGCTCTTCAGGAAATGTCCAGGCTGTGCAGGAGGCCAGACCCCGAGGTCACCATGGCGCTCCGTCCAAGAAGAAGCCAGGGCAGCAAGCCGGAGGATCCTGCCAGCGATGCGGCCGCAGCCATGATGGCAAAGCCCAATGTCCCGCGCACGGCAAGAAGTGCAACAACTGCGGCAAACTGAATCACTTCAGCCGATGCTGCCGCAATAAGACAATGCAGGTCAGCGCGGAAGAGACAATCTACGCAGTCCACGGCAACAACGAGGTCCGCGCAGACCTTCAGCTCGGCAGCATCCGAAAGACCGTCAGCCTGATGGTCGACTGCGGTGCCAAGGTGTCTCTGCTGAACGAGGCCACGGCACGGAGCTTGGGCGACATTCGCCTAAGAACGTCGTCGATGAGGCTACGAGCCTACGGCGGGAAGCTGATCGCCCTAGCTGGGATCGCAACAGTGCCCGTCAAGCACCACAGCCGTGAGCTCCAACACGACTTCTACGTCACGAGGTCTGGCGAGAACCTCATCGGCCGCGACCTGATGGAGAAGCTGGGCTTCCGCGTGCAACTGCAGCCGCCAGCTGAGATCGGTGCCGAGATCGCCAGCGTAGACATCGAGCGAGAGTTCCCAACGGTCTTCAGCGGCTCGATCGGTCTCTGCAAAGGCGCAGTGCACAAACCGAGGATTAACGCAGCGGTGCCACCAGTGCAGCAGCCGCTCCGTCGACTTCCGCTCGCTAAGCAGCAACAAGTCGGCGAGGAGCTGGACCGTCTGGAGGCCATGGGAATCATCGAACGGGTGAATTCCAGCCCATGGATCTCCAACTTGGTTGTCGCTAACAAGAAGGACGGAAATATTCGAGTCTGCATTGACGTGCGAGAGCCGAACAAGTCGCTCGTCATCGACCGGCACCCGATGCCGCAGCTGGACGAGATCTCGGCCAAGATCAAAGCGGCCGGAGGCAGCGTGTTCTCCAAGATCGACCTTAAGGCAGGATACATGCAGATGAAGCTGCACGAGTCATCACGTGACCTGACAGCATTCATTACTCACCAGGGTCTGTATCGCTACTGCAGGGTGCCGTTCGGCCTTGCTTCTGCACCGGCGGCATTCCAGAGGATGCTGGACGACCTGGTGTCTGATCTGCAGGGTGTTGAGCACATCCTGGACGACTTCATCGTCTTCGGAGCAACTGAAGCCGAGCACGACTCGAGGCTGCGAGCACTGCTAAAGCGATTGGAGGACGCCGGTCTCACTGCCAACAAGGACAAGTGCCAGCTGCGGAGGACTGAGATTGAGTTCTTTGGCTTCATCTTCTCAGCCAACGGCATGCGACCGTCTGAGAGTCAGACCAAGGCCTTCAGCGAGCTGCGCCCGCCGACCAACAGGAAGGAACTGCAGGCGTTCCTGGGATCCGCCAACTATCTGATGCGGTTCGTGCCCAACTTCGCGGAGGTAACGGCGCCACTGCGGCCTCTGCTGAAAAGCGACGCGGTGTTCGAATGGTCGACGGAGTGCGAGAAGGCATTCGAAACGTTGAAAGCGGCAATCTGCAGTCCGCCGGTCCTAGCCCACTTCGACCCAGGGGCCGAGACGATTGTCACTAGCGACGCCAGTGCAGAGTCCCTCGGTGCGCAGCTGTCCCAGGTCCAAGATGGCATCGAGAGGCCGATCGCCTTCGCCGCCCGGGCCCTGACCGAGACGGAGAAGCGATACGCAGCGAACGAGCGAGAGGCGCTGGCGAGCCTGTGGGCCATGGAGAAGTGGCACTACTACCTGTACGGGCGCCATTTCGAGCTGCGGACCGACCACCAAGCGCTGCGCCAGCTCCTGCTGGGACCCAGCGGCACCGGACATCGGCCGCTGCGCATCCACCGGTGGTGCGACAGGTTTCAGCAATATGACTTCCATGTGCGATACCTGCCGGGCAACCGCAACTTCGTGGCCGACATGCTGTCTAGGTGGAGCTGCGGTTCCGACATGAACATCATCCAGCTACCAGACACTGCGATGCCTCCGGTACGGGTTGTTACCCCGCAGCAGCTAGCGATAGCCACAGCCGAGGATGCGGTTCTGCGACAGGTGATTCAGCACGTCACAAGCGGCAACTGGAGCTCTTCATCGGATAGCGAGCTGCAGCCGTACTTCAAGGTCCGCGAGCACCTCAGCGTCTGGCAGGACGGCGCCTGCCTGGCTTTCCAAGAACGAGCCGTCATTCCCCTGCAGCTGCGGCGCGAGCTTCTGGAGGCGGCCCATTCTGGACATCCGGGGGTGGTGCGCACCAAGCAGCAGCTCCGCGAGTTCGCCTGGTGGCCAAAGATGGACGCCGACGTCGAGACGTTCGTCCGAGACTGCGGCGCCTGCGAGACAGCGGAGAAGAATTTCAAGCTGCGACCGGCTCTGCTGTCACCGTCTAAGGACAACGCGGTTGCGCATACCGAGATGGCCCAGCGAATCCAAGAGCGCCAGCAGCGGACGGCAGCCTACACGGACCAGCGGCGAAGAGCGCGACCGCCGGCACTGCGCGCCGGCGACTGGGTTCGGGTGCGGCGTCCAATACGACGGGGCAAGCTCGGAACGCGGCTCTCGGCGCCGCTTCGGATCGTCAAAACGATGGGCGCTGCTTGCCGACTGACCGACGGCAGCACCTGGAATCAGCAGGCACTCGTACCAACATCGATGCGCCTGAGCCCCGAGACACCGGTGCCTGACGAGCTCGACCCGCTCATCGACTTTCAAGGACAGCACACGGTTCCGGACGATGGAGGCGGAGATCCCTTGCCTGCACCGGATCCAGCACAGGGACTAGCGACCCCGCCGGTACGACGATCCGGTCGGCCGAGGCGACCTGTGCAGCGTTATGGCTTCTGACTGACTGATTTTGCGGAGAGGGGGAAGATGTTGTGTATTGACTGACTGAATGCTAATTTACGCATACTGCCACTATGAGTAGTGCAGTGAGGAAGCTAGTAGTTTCTAGAACCTTCTGTAGCCAGAATATTCTAGAACCTTCTATAGTCCGTGTTTTCTAGAACTTTCGATTTAACATATCAGCTACCTATAAATATACGGACACAAAGCTATCACAAAAAGGATAACTGCTCAATTTGGAATCTGTCAACAAATCCGTTGTTCCCTTCGTTCACTACATAACAATTAGCCCGGTAACTCTCTTTTCTGCTTGTTCTAGCTTCTCCAATTCAGATATTTGGTGCGCATTTTTTCGCTTCATTTCTTATTTTATTTTTTTAGTTTAAAAAAATGAACGACCCACTGACACCAGTTTTCTACAAAATTAACAAGCCTATTTTGAGTGATGATAGCACAATCAAAGCGACTCAAGTAAGAGTTCCCAGTCAGGAAAATCAGAATGAAACTACTCTTGGTCCTGCTCAAACACTGACATTCACCTACAATGGATGTTCGTCTCTGGCTAGAGTGCACAGTCTTAAGAGCGGCTTCCATATGACATTTTAATTCAAGACAAAGGGAGGCGCGGATGCAGCTCATGCTAGCGTTGACAAGCATGATGCAGATGTGGCTCTGATCAGTAACTTTTGGGCGTACATGTTCAAGGGGTTTAGTGTATCGAATGGGAGCACAGAGTTGGAGCGAATCGCCAACTTTGGAATTGTCTATGACGCTCATTGTTTGATCGAGAATCCAGATTTTATTCAGTTGGGGAGTGGTGCAGGTTTCATTGCAGATGAAAAAGAAGGAGATATCAATGACAGTGGCTATAAAAAGAGGAAGAAGAGATACAACTATGCATTGCAAGGTGCTGATGATGCTGCTAAGAACCCGCTGTATCGGTCTGTTGATGTATTCATACCACTGAGATTCATGAGTGGATTCTGTAATACATTTAATCGACTGACTAGTAACTTCAGCTATACCTTTAAGATGACTAGAGATGATCGCAGTAGAGTGTTGTGGACTGGGGCGGACCACACTAGGATGGAAGTGAAGCTAACCGGAATCGAGCTGTATTTGGAAGTCATTGAGCCAAAGACCGCACTAAAAGCAGATTATCTCAAGGCAATAGAGAAGGACATTGATGTCGCCTACACGGCCTACATGTGTCGAGATGAGCGAAACCAGAACAAACATCTGCATTAAAGAGGGATCATGCAGCAATCCAAGGTATATTATTATTAACATGAGAAACCCAAATAGCATTATACGCTACATGCATGGAGATGTGCCGTCCATTCAGCATGAAATCAGTGATAGTCTTTACCCTGTACTGCCACAAAATGGAAATTTCAAAGAAAACAAGATAAGCAAATTTTACAGCGAGTTGGTCGACTTGGCTGTGAAAGAGAACAATGGAATTGCTATCACCGCTCTTCAATATGGAACTCTTTATCCGATGTTTGGCGCTGATGTGTCTGCCAGACAAATGCCTACATTTGATAACAGCCCTGTGAATATCGTGACTAACATTGAGAGGACTGCCGCAACTGCTGTTGACCTGTACATTATCTATGCGTTCGAGAGGAAGGTGAAGCTTAACATGATCAACAATTCATCCAGTAAAGTTTAAATATTTTTTCGGGGGTGAAAAATGAAAGCGATTGCTGAAAGACTAAATAATATAATTTCTCACTCTAAGGAGAGCATTCCTATTACAATAGCTGGGCGAATTAATGACTCAAACGGGATATTTGTTGAAAAATTAAAGCAGGCGATTCGCCTGGATCTAAGTGCTAATTACCATGTATATCTTAACGACTTCACTGGTGGGTCAAACGTTCCCAATGTGACGGCAGCAAATAATAAGTTTCATTACAAATGGAAAGGTGTAGCAGCAGAAGCTGTGGTATTCCCTGTGAGCACGCAAAGTGCGGATACCTACAAGTACTTTCTAGTAAATGTTTTTACTAAAAGAGGCCATTTTGAGACACCTAATGCAAGCAAGCCAGAGACTAAACTGTTCCCTGTCAAACTATCCTATGATCTCACTGTAATGAGAGTGGTCATGCAAGTTCAAAGATTCTGAGGTTGAATTTAAAGATGACACTTGGTATAGGGAATTGGGATTCGAGAAGAAAGTTTATAAGGCGGAAGCACAGACTGCATTACCGGAGGCAGTTTCGAGGACCCTGCTAAGCGGTCTGTTCTTAGCACCCAATATCGCAGACATTGTAAAGGGTTTGAATATTCTAATCAAAAGTAATCTCAGTCTTGATTGGGTATTTAAGGGAAAGCGAACGAATATTTTGTACAACATCTCAAACTCTGTTGCTGGAGGACAGATGCTGGTAGAGAAACCAAATCCAGTGAAAAGAGTTGTGCTAAGTAATAAGGAGATTCACGCGATTGCGCTGCAGTTTGAGACGGAAGATGGTTTTGGAGTTGATTTTAACGGTGAAGAGTTTGTATTGACGTTGATCATTGAGAGAATGTGAGCTGCCTAATGATTTCTGCAAAGTTATAGCAGCTTATTTTTAATTAGAATATATTTTTTTTCAGAGGATGAGCACCCTAGGCTTGGGATCTTGAGTTTGGGGATTGGGATTTAGGTGTTAGTTTTATGGATTTGGCACGCTTTTTGCAGGTTCACTATTTTGGGCATGATCTCTTCGGGAATAGTTTGTGCATTAAGGAGGCTGCGATAATTTTTGTCCTAGATATGCAACTCACAAACTGATGTGTAATATTAAAAGTAGAGAATTTAGAATATGGAGACCGATTTTTCGCATGAGAGGCGGGGACCCTTTTTTCCTGATCTCTTCGGAAAGAATAAAGGTAATGGTTTGTACATTATGGAGGCTGCGATTATTTTTGTCCTAGAAGGCCCCCTTTGCATACTACTTAATTATAAAGGAATACGACAGCTACTATATCTTTGCAGAAATCATTAGGCAGTTTGCATTCTCTCAATGATCAACGTCAATACAAACTCTTCACCGTTGAAATCAACGCCAACACCATCTTCCGTATCATACTGAAGCACAATCGCGTGAATCTCCTTATTACATAGCACAACTCTTTTCACTGGATTTGGTTTCTCTACCAGCATCTGTCCTCCAGCAACAGAGTTTGAGATGTTGTACAAAATATTCGTTCGCTTTCTCTTAAACACTTAATCAAGACTGAGATCACTTCTGATTAGAATATTCAAACCCTTTACAATGTCTGCGATATTGGGAGCTAAGAACAAGCCGCTTGCATACTTTTTTCGAGCGTTCTAGACTATACTCACATATGCAGAAATTGTGTATAAATAATTTTTAGAAAGGGGGCCTCCTTTTCCCTTCGGTAATAATGAGAATACTGTATTATGGTGCTGCGTAAACGTTGTGTCCCAGAATGCAACTTACGATCGTACAAACTGATCTGGAATATAAAAGTAAAGAATTTAGAATATGGAGACCGATTTTTAAGAGAGAGGCGGGGACCCTCTTTTTCCTGATCTCTTCGAGAATATAAAAGTTATTAGTTTGTGGATTATGTAGGCTGCGATAATTTTTGTCCCAGATAGCCCCTTTCGCTGCTCGCACCGGCGGGACACAACGCCTGTGAGGTATGAGTCAGTCCAGGCCCACGGGCTAAGGTCTGCGATGCCTCACACTCGTTTTTTGAGCAGGCTTGGCAGGAAGGAGCCCTGTGCTTTCGGGTGCAGGAATCCCTCCACGCTGTCCCGTCAGCTGACCCATGGGTACACGTCCCGCGAGTGTTCAAGGCTGACCCTAGGGCAGCCGGACAGAATGGGCAACAGCGCTGGATGACCCATCCAGGGCCTCTAGCCAGGGCCTCTTAACTGGGTACCTCTAGCCCCGGCTGGAGGGAAAGGTGCCACCTTTTGACCTCAACAGGGTATGCGGCCAGTCCGCAGCGTTCGCGCACCTGTGCGTGATCAGGTACCTCTGGCTACGGCTTTGAGGGAATGGTGTTTACCCTTTGACCTTAACAGGGTATGCGGCCAGTCCGCAGCATTCGTGCACCTGTGCGTGATCAGGTACCTCTGGCTACGGCTCTGAGGGAATGGTGTCTACCCTTTGACCTTAACAGGGTATGCGGCCAGTCCGCAGCGTTCGTGCACCTGTGCGTGATCAGGTACCTCTGGCTACGGCTCTGAGGGAATGGTGTCTACCCTTTGACCTTAACAGGGTATGCGGCCAGTCCGCAGCGTTCGTGCACCTGTGCGTGATCAGGTACCTCTGGCTACGGCTCTGAGGGAATGGTGTTTACCCTTTGACTTTAACAGGGTACGCAGGTTAACTGCGGGTCTGGCGCTGCTTTCTGCCGCGCTCTAAGGCCCAAGGTCTCGCCGTGCCGAAGGGCGCTTGGCCGGGGAGTAGTCCGGTCTTTAGCGGTTTCTTTTTATTCTCTTCTCTTTTCTTGTGAGTCAGCGCTCACCCTCCTCCCGCTTTCAGCAATGGCTTCTTCTGCTCAATCTTTTAATGATAATGAAACTGGAAACCCCCCAGTTGCTCCGGCCGCTTCCAACCGCGCCAACGTCGCCCCACCGGTAGACCTGTCCCCGGACCCCCAGGCATCCGGTCCAAGGAAGCCCGTCAAGGCCGCAACCAACGCCGCAACGAACGGCGTCGGCGACAGCGTGAGAGGGAGGCCGCGGTTCGGCAATCCGCGGAGGTGGTGCCTCAAGTGGGCGAAGGAGCGGTTGGGCCGAAAGGAGCCACCGCCACCTCAGCCCCTCGGGAAACCGCTTCCGCGGGGTCACCACCCGCTGAGCCCACCAGCGCCGTGGGCTCAGCGGGATTTGGGCAGTATCTTGGACTTGGGCAGTATCGGCGTCACGACGCAAAGGGACGGCGAGGGAGACACTCTTGCTGGGCAAATGCCCGCTGAGGGCTCCTCAGCCGCCCTGACCGCCGGGGACGCCGAGATTCCCATAGAGCTTTGCGAGCCTTCCATCTCCGAAAAGGAAGAGGAGGAATTGCTACGCGACTCCCCGACTGCGCGGCCATGATCAGCAGTCCAGGAATTAGCTGCCTGCAGATTAATCTGCTACACAGCGTCGCAGCTTCGGCTAACCTGATGCGTCAAGCCGAGCTCGACAAGCCGGGTCTCATCATAGTCCAGGAGCCGTGGACCTCCAAAGGTAAGCCCCAAAACGTGCCTTCTGGGTACAACTGCTTCTGCGTTAGCCCCCGCGAGGCGAACCGGCCACCTAGAGCCTGTATCTTCGGGGCCAAAACCCTCGGTGCTTGGCTCAGATCCGACCTGTCTAACGGGGATATCTGCGTCATTCAATCTGAGGATCTGCTGCCTGGGAGAACCACCCTCGTTGCCTCGGTTTACCTACCAGGTGACGTAGCGGTCGTCCCCCGGACGCTCACTACCCTGGTCGAACTCTGCTCTGCCAGGAATTATGAACTGATGGTCGCCGGCGATATCAACGCCCACCATACCCACTGGGGCAGCACAGGGATAAACCAGAGAGGCGAAGACCTCCTGTCCTATGTTACCTCTACGACCCTGGAGTTCTGTAACTCGGAGTCTACGCCTACTTTCGACAATGGACGCTGGTCAGAGGTGATTGACGCCACGCTCGCTTCACCCAAGCTCTTTCAGAGTATCGGGGAGTGGCACGTTCTCCCGGAACCATCCCTCTCTGACCATAAGTTCATTCACTTTCGTGTGGCGAGCGCTCGCAGCCTAAACCACATCACGTGGAGACGGAACGCCAGAAATACTGATTGGGAAGCCTTCAGGCATGCCTTGGAGGCAACCCATCGGTCTTCGGGCCAACCACCCACTATTTCGACGTGCCGAGAGGCGGACGAGTGCGCGACTGTTTAAACAGAAAAGCTAACCGCCGCCTTCGAGGCTGCCTGTCCCCTAAAAGCCTACAAAGGGAAGACATCTGCGCCGTGGTGGAATCCTCAGCTCGGCGACCTCCGTCGCAGAGCGAAGAAATTACACCGCAGAGCGAACAAAACCAGGAGCCCTGCAGACCAGACCGCCTACCTTAAAGCCATCCATGAGTTCAAGAGGGAGATCAGGACTGCCAAGGCCCAGAAGTGGCGCCAATACTGCGAGGAGCTAGAGGGCTCACGCCCCACCTCCAGGATTGTCAAAGCACTTACGCTAGACAAAATGTCCAAGCTCTCCTCGGTTAAGCGAACCGACGGCACGTCAACTGACAACCCAGGAGAAACGCTTGAGGTCATGCTCTCTGCCTTCTTCCCCAACGAGCCTACCAACCTGACCACCTCAGACCACACTGAGGGAGGCCAGATGCTGGCTGCCTCTATCATCACGGAGGACCGCATCGTTAAAGCGGCCACCTCCTTCAAGCCTTTCAAGGCTCCAGGGCCTGATGGCATCGTACCTGCCTTTCTTAGAGAGGCGGTTAAATGCCCAGGTTTCCTGCGCTCTCTTTGCAGCCTCTATCGAGCCTGCATCACGCTCGGGTACGTCCCGCAGGCATGGACCGAGGCGAAGGTGATTTTTATCCCGAAGCCAGGCCGCCCGGACTACCAGTCTATTAAATCCTTCAGACCAATCAGCCTAACCACCTTCCTGGTCAAGCTGATGGAGAGACTAGTGCTGTGGCGCCTTCTCTCAGTGGAACTGAAGAACGCGCCGCTCAGCGACAACCAGCATGCTTTTCGGGCGGGTCGCTCCACCGAAAGCGCGCTGCACGTTCTGGTCGACAAATTGGAGAAAGCTGTGCTTGGCACCGGCTTCGCCTTAAGTGTCTTCCTGGACATTGATGGTGCCTTTGACAATGTCCTCTTCGAAGCGTTCCGCAAAGCCCTTTACGAGAGGCACACTCACTCGTCCCTCACCAGATACGCGTCATCGCACGGTCACTGCCAACCTGCTGGGCCACCAACGGACGGTCCCCGTCCCCAAAGGGAGCCCGCAGGGAGGGGTCCTCTCTCCTATTCTCTGGAACATGGTCATTGACGAGCTCCTCCGAGACGATCGTCCTGACCCAATCCTGAAGGTGGGGTATGCGGACGATGTCACTGCTGTGGCGTCTGGCCCATCCCCTGACACTCTCAGGGACCTCCTTCAGAATTTCATCCACTCTGCTGAACAATGGGCGGGTCGCTGTGGTCTGAAGCTGTCCGAGACCAAGACTGTTTCTGCTGGTGATCATGTTCACCAGCAGAAACAAGTGGCAGATACAGCCGCTTAGGCTTTACTTTAAGGAAATTTCCTTCTGTAAGCAAACCAAATGTCTAGGGATCACCTTGGACCATAGGCTGAACTGGTCTCCCCATGTTCAAACCAAAACCAAGAGGGCCCTCGCGATCCTCGCGCAGCTGCGGAGGGCCGTTGGCACCACCTGGGGGCTCACCCCCAAGCGCCTCTGGTGGATCTATACTGCAATGGTCAGGCCAGCTGTCTCGTACGGCAGCTTGATCTGGGCCAGTGCCCTGCAGATGAAGACCTGCCTGGAGGCACTTAGGAAAACGCAAGGGCGCGCTTGTCGCATGACCATGAGTGCCCCACCGTCTGCTCCTTACGACGGCCTAAATGCCTTCCTCGACGCTACCCCGCTGGACATTTTTGTCCGCAGGGAAGCCGCCAAAACAGCGCGTCGGCTCATTGACGCCGGCGTCCGCTTCACGCCGCAAAGAGCAATGGCAAAGCGCAAACTTCTGCCTCACACCGATCTGTGCCTTCGTGACTTGAAAGATGGCGGCGGACTCCACATCTTATCTGACGGCGAACCACGCACTCTCAATCTCACCCAGCGCTACAAAATCATCATTCCCTCGAGGGAAGACGCTAACGACCACTGGAACCACCAGGAGGTCCACTGCTGCACGGACGGATCCCTAAAAGACGGCCTTGCCGGCTTTGGGGTCTGCATCCTGATCAACGGCCGCGTCGTCGCCACGCATGCCCAACATACTGGGAGACTCTCTACGGTCTTCCAGAATGAAATCCTTGCCATCAGCTCTTGTGCTGCAGAGCTGAATGCCAGGAATACGAGAGGAGAGACAATCATCATCCACTCTGACAGCCAAGCAGCCTTACAAGCCCTTTGCCGCACCACCACGTGCTCCCGAACAGTCGCTGACTGTGCCCGGCAACTCAACCTCCTGGCCAGTAACAACACGGTCAAGCTGAGCTGGATCCCAGGGCATGCGGGCTTCCCAGAGAACGAGCTTGCGGATACCCTTGCCAAGCAAGGTGGCTCTGGCTCTCTCCTGGGACCTGCTCCCCTGGTCCCGATCCCCATCACGGTCATCAATCGCCTTATTGATGACTGGGCTGAATCCCTGCACAGGGACAGATGGACGGGCACCCAGAACTGTCGCCAATCCCGTGCCGCAGTTCCGCGCCCGTCTCGCAGGCTCAGGAACATCCTTTTGAACCAAAACCGGAATGATATCCGCGCCCTCGCCATGACCCTCACGGGCCACGGCTACCTCGCTAGGCACTGTTTCCTCCGGGGCGACCTTGAGAGTGAACTCTGCCCATTCTGTGAGTATGACATCGAAGATGCTGAGCACTTTGTGTGTCACTGCCCTTTCTTTAACAGAGACCTCGGGCCCAACCCGTCCATGGACGAGATCTGCCAGCCCGACAGCATTCCACGGCTCGTCCAGTTCCTTCGTGCAACAAGACGAGCCACGTTCTTCCCTATGGAAGACAACGCTGCAGGACGGACCGGCGGACCACCCTGACCGGCCCCGCGCCCTTGCCTGTCTGCGGGCCTACAGGGGTTAGCGGTATGGGCGACCCTCGCCTCCCCGTTGCGTCCATGGACCACCCTGCAGCTAAGTCAAGTAAGTCAAGCCCCTTTCGCATACTACTCTCTTCAGTATTCTTGTGCAGCATAATTAAAGGGGAGCGCCTTTTTACTCTGGGGTTTTATTCAATCTAGCTTTTCTGCGCTTCTCTGAAAACACACTGGAAAATGGCAGGATTCGCAGCGTTACAAACTAGGAAGGCGTCAGCACAAATGCAGTTAAATGCAAGTGCCGGTCGTATTCAAAGACTTAAATCAAAAACGCTATTCGCCGACGTTGCAGACGGAGAGATTATTGCTTTGGAAGAGGAACGAATCAAGAATACGATTATTTTCCTAAGGACTCTAATCGCATACAAGACATGGAATGCGAATTATCTAATTGGCTAATTACAGTAGACAAGTCGAAGATTATCAATAAAATCGTGCGCTGAGGATTGCTGAACTTTCGCAGCCTTATCAAGAAGTCCAACCACAAGACTCGCGTATTCCTCGCCCAGTCGCGGCTCAACAACAACAATGAACTAACTTAGATTGTTTGCTAATAAATACAAAATAGCATATTTTGAAAAGATGAATCTGTCTTTGGATCTTTGTATGGAAAATTAGTTTCGATTTTACGATTATAAAGCAGAATATAAGAAACGTTGTAAGTATCATTCAATTAAGAAGAAAGAAGGCAATGGCTTTAACATAGATTTAAGACACAAACAAGGTTTCGGAATCTTTTTAAAGGATCAAAATATATATACGAGTTTGGAATGAAAAACGTTTACTAATCCGAAAAAAATAAATCATTCTGCAGAATCATTCTGCTCTCTCAACCCCCAGCTCTTTCAGCAGAGTTCCAAGTTCTTTACTTGATGCATGCAATATAAAGCCCACCCCCAAACAGCCGCCAATCGCCAACACCAACTTTGACTTAACAAAAATAACAGCTTTAACTAGCTTCCGAGCGATCGATTCCCTCCACCTGCTAGAAGCCCTCATATTGTTTAGCATTATGAGCATTTCTTTGTCCCAGCGAGTTTTCTCTGGAAAATCCCTATACATAATATCATGCCGCATACAGACAGAGTCTAGCTCGTTCACAGGCTCATGCCCAGGATTTGGATCATTGTTTTTATCTAGTTGTATTTCATGCGGATTCAAAGGACCTCAATATCTGTAGCCGGGAATTATCCAGCCTTTGTTTGTGTTGTGTATTGACTGACTAAGTGCTAAATTACTGTTATGAGATATTTACATGTACTGCCACTATGAGTAGTGCAGTGGGGAAGCCAGTAATTTCTAGAACCTTCTGTAGTCCGTGTTTTTTAGAACCTTCTGTAGTCCGTGTTTTCTAGAACTTTCGATCTAACATCCTAGCCTATAAATATACGGAAACGAAGCGATCATAAGCTCTCTAATCTTCTCTATTTAGAATCTTAAAAAAATCTGTTGTCTACTTCATTCACTACAAAACAACTGGCAACAAGGATGGCCCTCAATGTTAGCCCACCGACACCGTACCTGTCGGCAAGCGGACCTCCAGCAGTTCCATGGAATCGATGGCTCGACGCTTTCGATATATATTGCCAAGCGGCGCAGATCTGGACTGACCGGCCGGCAGAGGGCGAAGCTCCAACAAAGGAAGCTTCGCGACTGGCAACGAGGAGCCGCAACATGCTGCTGCACCTGCTCGGTTTCGAAGGGCAGCGGATCGCTTGGGCACGCAACGCGATTGTCGACGGCCACACCTTCTGGCAATCCCGCGACCTGCTGACGACTGTGTTTAGCGACCGGCCAAACGTGATGTTGGCGCTTCACCGATTCCGGGAGCGACATCAGCTGCCCGGAGATGACGCAGTACCGTTCGTCGCAGCACTGCGCGAGCTGTCGGCCCTCTGCAACTACGGAGCAATGGCTGACGAGATGATCCGTGACCAGCTGGCCCAGAAGACCACCAGCAGCCGGATTCGTGAGCGCCTACTGACTGAGGACGCCGCCAGGCTGACACTGGACCAAGCTATCGTGATTGCGTTGACTATCGAGGAGGCAGCGGCAGGCAGCAAGGCGATGGCAGCAACCGGCTATTCAGGGAACGTCCAGGCTGTGCAGGAGGCCAGACCCCGAGGTCACCATGGCGCTCCGTCCAAGAAGAAGCCGGGGCAGCAAGCCACAATTCTGCAGTAGATGTGTTGGCTGCCCATCCGGATGTTTTCCGCATAGTGTGTACTATGGAGGCTATTGAGCGCCGCTCAAAACACAATCAAAACAAAATCATAAATTTGCCAGCCTAACTAGCCAATTGGAGCCTGTTATTCATTTTGCTACTTATCTTTGTTAGCGGAAACAAGAAAATGGTATTAAGGCCTACAAAAATATAACCTTTTTTATTCTGTTTTGATAATTGAAGTATATATTGAAATGGGTGGGGCCTTTTACAAGCCGATGACCTCCCTGGTGAAAGATAGGAGTGTGGAGAAAGGCAATAGAGTCGAAGGTCGATCGCGTAGCTGCCCGCGAGTTGTCGCGGAGAGGGATGAGACGAAGGGAGGGATGAAGGGAGAGATGAAGGGAGAGATGAGGCGGTACAAAGGATGCAGGGAGTGGTCCTATTGGCCTCAGGCTGGCCAGTCCCACTCGTCCCATAGGCCACAGGCATAACTGCCGTGCCTACCCCTAGCAATGCTCGAAACCGGCTAAAAGTCTGAAGTGAGGTGTCGGACTATCCGTAACCAGACAGGACAGTACTAGAGAGCCTACTGTCGTCAGTAGCATGTAAATAACTGACTCCTAACCTTGGTAGCGGTGGTCGAATCGGCCCAGGCTCTTGTCACAGAAATGCGGAAAGGCTATTGGCAAAGCGGAAAATTATCTCGGGTAGCGCCACCACCCAATGCGCCTACGTTGCCACCGCAGACATTTGGGAACTTGGGTCCCCGGAGTACACAGCTCGCAGTTCATCACACAGATCTTGACAAGTCGAAAAATAGGGCACTCTGCAACTTCCGTTTTAGACTGGGGTGAGAGCCCCAGAATGGATCGAGACACGCCTCAACAGGGGATTCCTGAATTCGCGCTACAGGGGTCTAGAAAGGTGGTACTAGGAACTCGAATGAAAATCCATAGCCAGAATCCTACTCATGAAACATCAGACACATTCCTTACATTAGACTGCAGCCTACACATTAAATAACTAACAAATCCGAATCTGCGTGAGATGAGGAAATCAGAGGCTGGAGAGATTTAGCAGAACACTGGCTGAGTGATTACGCAAGCGATGAGTATTAGATCACACCTCTCGCTCCCATGGCCGCGGTTACAAGAGGCGGGGAAAAGAAGGAGAATTCAATTGACAAAGGAATTTGACGCGCACACTGGAATCCGCCAGTGAGCGAGGAAAGCCGGCCAAGGAATCCCCCGCACCTAGGCAGCAATGCACTCGCTACATTCCGCATTTTACTCGCGAATCCCTAGCTCCTTATTACTCTTGTGCGCGCTCACAGTTGTCTTCCTGCCGCAGCCTTCAGCTCGGCCTCGCCAGAGCCCACCCCCTAAGAGTTTAGCCACTCATCTCTGAGGGCTGTCTAACAGATAAAATAAACATGGTGAAATACTTGCGGGTTTGCAATCCGATGATCTGTCCTCGTGAAGGAAAGGAGTGTGGGGATGGCGATAGAGTCAGAAGTCGTACCGCAAAGTCTCGCGAGTTGCCGCGGAAAAAAGGGATGAAGGGAGAGATGAAGGGAGAGACAGTGGATGCAGGGAGTGGTCCTCTCGGCCTCAGGCTGGCCAGTCCCACTCAACCCATAGGCCACAGGCATGACTGCCGTGCCTACCCCAAGCAATGCTCGAAACGGGCTAAAAGTCTAAATAGATGTCGGACTACCCGCAAGCGGATAGGACAGGGCTAGGTAGCCTACTGTCATCAGTAGCATGTTCGTAACTGACTCCTAAACTTGGTAGCAGTGGTCGACTCGGCCTAGGCTCTTGTCTTAGAAATGCGGAAAGGCTATCGGCAAAGCGGAAAATGATCTAGGGTAGCGCCACCACCCAATGCGCCTACGTTGCCACCGCAGACATTTGGGAACTTGGGTCCCCGGAGCTCGCGGCTCCTAGTTTGTCACACAGATCTTAGACAAGCCGAAAAAATAGAGCCTTCTGTAACTTCCGTTTTAGACTAGGGTGAAGACCCCAGAATGGATCGAGACACGCCTCACCAGGGGATTCCTGAATTTGCGCTACAGTGGTCTAGAAAGGTGGTACTCAGAACCTGAAAGAGAAATCCATAGCCAGTATCCTACTCATGGGACATCAGACACATTCTGTACATTAGGCTGCAGCCTACACATTAGATAACTAGCAATCCGAGTCTGTGCGAGTTGAGGAAAACAGAGGCAGGAGAGATTAAGCTGAACACTGGCTGAGTGATTATGCAAGCGTGAGATTAATTGAACATCACTCTCGTTCCCGTGGCCGCAGGTGCGAAAGGGGGACAGCGGGAAAACTCCATTGGAAAGGGAGCTCGACACGTACCTTGAACCCACCCAAGAGGGAGAAGGAAAACCGGCCAAGGATTCCCCCAACCCCCTGGAAAGGAAAAGCACATGCTACCCTCCGCATTTACTTACAAACCCCTAGCTCCATATTACTCTCATGCGCGCTTACAATTGCCTTCCTGCCGCAGTTTTCAGCTCGGCTGTGCCAGAACCCATTCCCCTAATAGATTAGCCACTCATGGTAGAGGGCTGTCTAAGGTTAAAATAAAGGTGAAAAGGAGACATAATAAAAGAAATTAAGTTGTTATACAGTTAAGCCCAATAAGTTAAAAGTGCTTAGATTGGATAGTTTATTAGGCGAAACAATTCCTAGCTTCCCTCCCACTAAATGCCGCCTAACTAATAGAAAGCCCCTTAGGAGCAATAATTGCAAACCGCTGCGCGGATTACTTATCTGGAGTCGCTTCGGCCGCGTGCTGCAATCCCGTTGTTCTCGGGGAAGAGGATGGGGTAAGATAGCAAAAGCCGGGAAGGGAAAGGTGCTGCGAGTCGGCAAGGGGGCCAACACGCTTGGAGCTCAAGGCTCAATTTAACAGCTCACCAAAAGAGGTGGCTCGCGCTCAGGGGGAATGGGGACAGGCAATGGGCCTGCACTAACTGTGGAGCTATGAGCTCTAGGGTCTATGCCCTAAATGGGTCTGGGGGATAAGTCCTGGGTCCGGTGGGAGTCCGGCCCGGCAAAAGTAAGTCCGGCAGGGGAGAAGGGGAAGAGCCGGTGGGAGAAAAGAGGGTCGGGGGTCCTAGAGGGAGCAGCGCCGCGCGCTTGCTTAAATAGGCCTTGCAGCACGCCAACCCCGACATCCATCAAAGCAACCCACATTCGCGCCCGCCTGTCAACGGGGAATCGAAGCGACGACAGGCCGCCCCAATTGCCCAATGAACCGGCGGCGGGAAACGACAGGTGCTCATCGAGAGCAGCCATCGGCAGACGGCCAACAATTGTTACTCCGCCGGGACAATGGAAGCGCAGGCGCCGACCTGCCTACAGTGACATTTACATGTATCTAAAAGGAAGGAGGTCATAAAGTCGAGCTGGGCTCGAATACTGTAAAGAAGAGGGGACATGAAGAATTTTACGATCACTCATAACGCGCGAGTGAGCCCCTATATCTGATCGCGGTTTGGAGGGGAATTATGACCTAAACTAGTTCATACAGTAACATTATGGCCGCGATCAGTCATTCCTACGGGGAGTCTAGACAACTCCGGAGAGAGAGGATTCGACAGCTACTTGATTCACCGCCGCCTCAAACCCGGCCCTAAGATTAATGATCTTGTTTTGTGGCCAGCTGCTATATGGGTCGCAATTATTAGTTACTAAAAAAATTTGAAAAATTATGCTGGCTCACATTCCCGCTCGATTCCCGCAGCACACTCCACATCAATGGAGAATAAAGCAGAGAGGATTTAAATTGTTATTAAAGATTGGCCTATGATCAATAGATTTGGCGATAGTTGTGCTAATTTATTAAGCCAAAAGTCCTAGTGCCCTTTTCCCACTAAAGTGCCGCCTAGTTAAAGAAAAGTCCCTTAGGATTAAGAATTACAAGATCCGCTGCGCGGGTTAATTATCTGAGTGCCGGCTGGCCGCGTGCTGCAGTCCCGTCGTTCTTGGGGGAAGGGCAGGGCAAAAATAGCAGAGGCAGAGAAAGGATAAACTATTGCGAACTGGCAGGGGCCAATACGCTAGGAGCTCAAAGGCTCAATTCACGGCTCACCTAACGAGGTGGCTTGCGCTTAGGGGATTGGGGAGCAGGCAATGAGTCTGTGAGCGCTTGTCTGAGCTTATAGCTCTAGGGTCTAAGCCCTAAGTGGAGGAATTGGATTCGGAGTAAGTCTTGGGTCCGGAGGTGAGTTTCCCGAAGGAAAAGCGGGTCCGGTCCAGAAGGGTCCTAGAGGGAGCAGCGCAGCGCGCCTGCTTAAATAGTCCTGCAGCACGCCAACCTCGACATTCATCAAAATAACTCACATTCGCGCCAGCCTGTCATCGAGGAATCGAAGCGGCGATGGCCACCCCGATTACCCAATGAACCAGCGGCGAGAAACGACAGATGCTCCTTTACGAGCAGCCGCCGGCAGTCGGCCAATAATTGTTACTCCGCCAGGACAATGAGAAGCGCAGGCGCCGACCTGCCTACAGTGACATTTACATGTATCTAAGAGAGGAGGTCATAAAGTCGAGCTAGGCTCGAATACTGTAAAGAAGTGGGGACATGAAGAATTAATGATCACTCATAATGCCCGAGTGATTCCCAATATCTGATCGCGGTTTGGAGGGGAATTATGACCTAAACTACTCATACAATAAGAGCTATGGCCGCGATCAGTCATTCCTACAGGGGTCTAGACAGATCCAGGGAAAAGGGATTCGACGGCTACTTAATTCACCGCCGCCCAAAACCCGGCCCTAAGATTAATGATCTTGTTTGCGGCCAGCTGCTATGTGGGTCGCGATTATTGATTGCCTGAAAATTTGAAAAATTCCGCTGGCTCACATTCCCACTCGATTCCCGCAGCACACTCCACATCAATATCTCGTATTTAGAATTCTAGATTTACGAGTAGTAAGTATTTAGTGATAAATTGAGAGTAATTTATATTAATTATAAATTAATTAAAATTAGCTGTCAATAAATTGATTTACATTCAAGCATTTGCAAACCAGTGTAGCATCCGTGTCCTGATTATTCCCTTCATTGATTGACTCCAATGTTGAAATTGCACGTGGCAGTTTAACTGGTATAAGACTTAGAAATCTGAAGGGAATTTAAGTGAGCGTTAGTTGGTAACTAAAACTAAAAATAGCAACAGCAGAAAGAGCGAGCAACTGAAAGGAGAATGATTAGACAAAACCCGCCCTGAGATCAATTAATCATTTCAGCACAAACCCAGCGCGGCAGGGCAGCAGCGGTGCTGACGTGGAGCTGCCTGAGACCGGATCCGCGGCTGTGCTGACGTGGAGCTGCCTGAGACCGGATCCGCGGCTGTGCTGACGTGGAGCTGCCTGAGACCGGACCCGAGGCTGTGCTGACGTGGAACCACCCGAGACCGGACCTGCAGCTGCGCTGACGTGGAGCTGCTGGTATCAACCCGGCCTGTCCCGACCCACAGCTGCCTGAATCGACCCAACCCAGCCGAAACTGGAGCCGCCCGGACCCGATCGGGAACGAGATCTGGAGGAGCCCGGGATCGCACAAGAAGACGGGATCGATGAAAGGAGAGGGGATAACGAACAATAGGAAAGAGATCTCAGTAGAGGGAGGAACGCATCCTAACTCAGCTAAGGCATTTTAAGAATTTTACCCACCCTCCATAGGAGAGGGGTTGGTGTGCCTGCCAACGAAGTAGCATAATGACTAATGACTGTAATAGACTAGAGGCTGCGACCTCAACCCGCATAAATTCTCTCGCCAGATGTTGCTACGGTATTGCCCCCTCGGATCGAGGGGTTTTAAAGATAATATATATATCGGTGCGGAGCGCGGGAAAAGATCCGCCGCTCCAGTTAGTTAGAGACTCGCTTTGAGCTCCGTTTAGATAAACTAGAAAATCATTGTGTTTGCGTTCTTTCTTAAGTAGACTTCGTGACAACGGTCTAGAGAGATCACTACGACCAGCAGAACTACTGAGCATCGATAGTCGTTAGGAGTTATAGCCTTCAAGACTTTTAGACTGCAATAAACCGCTAGACAAACTATAGGAAAATACAAGTGAAGAAGAAGAAACATTAAAATTTGAAGCGCTATAACTGGGGTTGAAATAACTACACTTGTAAAGCCAGAAATTGAGTCCACCATTGTTAAAGCCGTAGACCTAAAATAAATTACAGGGCAGTGCAAAAGGTGTGTAGTTTAGTTTTCTTAGTTATGTAATTTCAATAGCTTTCAGCTATCTAAACCAAATGAAAACAAGTATAGCTTACACAGACTCGAATTGCACAGCGCAATCATTGGGATCTCGGCCAGTAGAACGACTTCTGTTGCGACGTTTACTGCAAATGATTGCTATACAAGCAAAACCACACATGATAATAATGCAGACAATCAGAAAAAAATAATCTTGATCTGCGCAAAACTGTTTGCTAAATTAAATCCAACAACGTTCTGGTTGTTTAGTAACTTTTGCTGCTCTGAAATTAGTTTGGTAATGTTAGAAATGACCTTGTTTTGCTCTTTAATTAATTGCAGATTTTCTCCATTGGTAATTGAAATTTTTTGCACCAGAGCACCAAAAATCTAAGTCCTGCTCTGTAAGCGGAGGTACTGAAAGCGGAAACGGGTGGGAACGTCAAGATTCGAATAATTCTCACAGGCATACATAGTTTAACAAATGCGATTGCTAATTGAATTCCATGACATAGGAAGAAAAAACTTTCCGAGCCAATCAATGAATATGTAAATCAAAATTCAAATATAAAAAATAAATAGTGTTATTTTCAAAATCAATGCCCCCATATCTTTCTCTATAAATACAAGAGCAAAATTTTGACAGTTTTTTTACCAAGTCGCATCGACTAAGAATTGCACTATCAAGACATCGGCAGAGCAACATGTCTATCATCAGACGAGATAGGATTCTACGAGCTGGATCGAAGGCTGCCTTCTCGGTCAGTGAACCGAACACCAACGCCAGTTGTCAATTTCGCACCAACTCATGGAGACCCACAAATTGTGTTGAGCAACCAAATAAATGGTTGCCCATCATATTGCAGACAGCAGCACCAATGGAACTGTTTCGTGGAATAACCAAGCGTCCAGAGCTGTACCAAGCATCAAGCTTTGCCGCGGAGATAGGCGGCAATGCAAAAGAGTAGGACGGCGTGGCGATGGCATGGGGCCGGGTGGGTGTTAATTGGGTTGGGGTTAGGGCATAACCCCACCCCTCTGACGCACTTGCATAAGACGCACTTGGATAAGCGCAGGCCAGGTAAGATATTTTATTATTCTGCGGTGATTTGGCTGTGACTCGCAAGTGGGAAAGCAGATAACAGTGGAAGATGGTCAGGCGCGCTGCAGAGAGTGGGCCGCAACGCACACGGGCTTTGGTTTGCTGGGGTGTGGGGGCGAAGCCCCCACATTTTTTACCAACGGAAAAACCGATTGTTCTTTAAAACAATGTTCAATTTGTATAAAGTTAGTATTTTTGTTCCACAGCACTGGTGAGATATTTTGAGGTTAGAGGAGAGAATTGGATAGCGCTAATGAGTACCCAGTTCAACTCTGCCGCACTTGCACTGCGGCGGATGATGAGCAGCAATGGAAAACTATTGTAAAGATTCTTGATTCTATTGATTCTATTTTAGAAGGGGTTTGCCATTGCTAAAAATCAATTCTGCGTGCCTAAGCGTGCAAGATAGCCAATTCTGTTGATTGCCATAGACATACATCCTGCACGGTTGAGCGTTTAAGATTGGAAATCGTGCACTCAGAATCAAATAATATAATAATTTTGATCTGAGCAGAGTTTGTCTATCACTTTACATTGGAGTCGCTTAACACTGGAGAAAAGAAGGTGTGCCCAAGAGTCGGACGATGCTCAAAATCCGACTAATTAAGTTTTGTGGGGGAATAAACAAGGTGAGAGAGGGTGCAGCGGTCTTGCGGTTTTTAAGTGTACACACATGGGAGCCATGTGTCTACGCAACTCCATAGCCAGCACCGACGCGCTTGCAGATAAGCCTCCGCCCCTGGAAAAGCAGGTGGTGTCTTTGATCTTCGTACCTGGGGGTAGCTAAAGGTGTGCTAAAGCAAGAACTATTAGAAATCGCTGCGAAAACAAGGCAATAAAGTTCATCTGCGTGTGCGGGGACTGAGACAGCAAACAATGACTGAGAAAATTTCATATAAATAAATCCAATTATTTAATTAAATATCTTACAAACAAAATTATTGAATTTTATATTAGCCTATATAAAGCTGGTGAATCTTGAGCAGCAAGCTAACGGACTGACGCAAAAAGCTAAAGTCTAGCAATCCAAGAATGAAGAAAAATTCTTCGACTGAGAGCTGCTGTGCCTACTTTGAAGCATGTGTGGCATGCAACAAATGTGTACTTGGTGGACTCAAACGAGGTGCCCACAAAAACTGTCAAACTACAAAATGGATCGTCTGCTGGAGCATAGAATTCTAGATATCAAACTGGAAGTGAAGGCTTTTGTGAGTGGGGTCTGCAGGCGTACGAAACCGGGCCGACTGGGCCTTCGTCGCTTCGTCCCTCGTCCCTCTATCCTCTAATATCTTTGCAGAGACCAACCCCTCCCTCCGCGATAGCGTCTATGTACATTCTAATCTAAGACTGCTGTCCTGGGGAGAGTGTAGATTCCCTTCCACTCTGAGCGGAGGCCAAATATAGCACTGTACAGTGTAGGCTACGACCAACACCCCACTAAAGCTATGGTAAATTATATAGACCAAATTATTTCCGTTTACTTTTTTCGTTTTCGTTTCCGTTTACTAAACTCTGTTTTTAAAGTCTTTTAAAGATTTATTTGTCACTCCGAACTCAAAAGCAAATGGGTTACAAATGTGCTGCGTTTAACTGCCATTCTGGATACCTGAGGAAATGTTCCACCGTAACTTCTGAAGCTTTCAAAGTTTCATTTCACGAATTTCCTCTCAAAGATCAACAACTTCTCCAAGAATGGTTCCGGCGAATTCGAAGGGAAAATTATACCCCAACAACGCAATCGAGACTGTGCTCCCTGCACGTGACAGACGATGACTTCGTTACAACATCTCAGGACACAAATCTTCGTCGAAAGCGCACGAGGGATGGCGAAGCTCTCATCAAGCGCAGACTAAAAAAGGATGCCATTCCTACTATATTTACGCAGCTTCCTGAGCGACTGCAGCCAACAGCTTTGCCATCTCGAGCAGAAAGAGCTACAGCAGAGGAACATACCAACGCATCCCTGCACCAACAGAACGACAACAGCGGCTGTACCCACAACTGGACGTTTGGCCACCACCGCTAGTTGCACACATCCAGGCCGAAAAGAACGTCACGGCGATCAAGCTCAGGATCGGCAATCAACCGTGCATGGCCCCGTTGGACACGGGCGCCGAAAGATCCGATGAGCATCTGGCACGGAAGATGAATGTCAAGCTAGAGGAACCGAAAGAACGACTAGAAGCAGTGGGCGGAAACATCATCCAACAAGTCGGTATGGTGAGACTACCGGTTGAAGCAGGCCCACAAGAGACAGTGGAGGTTAATTTCCATGTGATTAAAAATATGCACTCGGACAGGTATAAAGTCATCTTGGGGACAGACTATATGGGAGAATTGCCTAAGGGAATCTCCATCAATCATCAGAGTAAACAAGCGGAGATCAATGGCAACTCCTATCGAATCCAAGCATTGATGGTGAAACCTCAGGAGAGGGTAGTAAGGCTGGAGACAACCCAGACGATAAATCCCGGAGAAACCAGGCCAATACTAGCAAAATTAGACTATGAGAAAGGAGAAGTCCCGGTCCAAGTACTGTTCGAGCCAGAACCAAGAATGGTAGCACGTAGGCCAATCCAGATCACTCATGAAGTGCTTCACCCCGACGCTGACGGCCAGGTCACCATTCTAACAACCAATGAAGCCATAGAACCCGTCACTCTGTATCAAGGTACAATCATATGGCATTACGAGGAAGATATAGAGACCCAGGAGTTAACAGAAATCCCCTCAACAGGAGAAGAACTCACAGAGGAGGAGTTTAAGAAGGCAGTAGACTGCAAGGGAGCAGATATGACGCCAGGACAGGAAAGACAACTCAAGGATAGGCTCTGGAAAAATAAGGATGCCTTTTGCTTATCAGAAGATGATTTAGGGTACACGGAAGTAGCGAAGCACCAGTTACACATCAAGCCCAATGAGGAAGTGAAGTTGACGAAGAGATATCCCATCCCCCATCAATTACGGGGAGAGTTGCAGGATATTATAGACAAGATGGAGAGACAGGGGATCATAAAGAAAGCGGCAACCCCGTACATTTCACCCCTGCTGTTGGTTAAGAAGAAAACCCAACCAGGCGAAACCCCGAAACACAGGTTTGCATCGATTTTCGAGGATTGAACAATTACCTGGTCCCAGAGAGGCAGTGTAACCCGAAAATATCGGATCTCTTAGCCCAGCTAAAAGGAGCCACCATGTTTTCTACCCTGGATATGGCGCAGGAATTCTTCCAAGTGGCCTTAGAAGAAGAAAGCCAAAAATACTGCGGGATAGCTACACCGGAGGGATGTACTTATACCTTCCGGGTTTCTCCAATGGGATTAGCCACTTCCCCGGCCGCGCTATCCAGAGCAGCAGCAATCATCCTGAAAGGAGTACAGAAGGTCGCCACGTATGTAGACGACTTGTTGGTGTATACCGGAGATTTCCAGACTCATCTGGATACGCTAGAGCTCACCCTACAGAGACTCAAGCAGCACGGACTGAAACTGAAGCTGCAGAAGTGCAAGTTCTTTTAAAAGGAAGTTCGTTACTTGGGTTATGTGATAGACAAGGATGGAACCAGGATAGACGACACCCTGGTGGAGAAAGTCCAGCAGATAAGGAAACCAGAGACAGTGACTCAGCTAAGAGGGTTTCTAGGACTGTGCAACTTTTTTAGAAAGCATGTGCATCAGTACGCACAGAAAATGCGCCCGCTGACAGAATTGCTGAAGGGAACACCAGCGAGCAAGACGATAGCCAGCAGGACGCAGATAAAATGGACGGAACAGGCAGAGAAGACATTTGAGAGAATGAAGAAATGGGTAGCAGAGGACCTCCGACTTATCCACCCAGACTTCGAGAAAAGATTCATTATCTCCTGTGACGCCAGCACTACAGGAATTGGAGCAGTGCTGACTCAGATAGACGAGGCAGGAAGAGAAAAACCGATAGCATATTGCAGCAGACAGTTAACAGATGCAGAGTCTAGGTACGGGATCACCCACCTAGAATTGCTTGCAGTATATTATGCGTTCAAGCAATTTGAACAGTTCGTATATGCGGCGAAGGTCCCGACCCTACTAAGAGTGGATCACCAGCCTCTAAAAGGTTTTTTCACAAATAAGATGCTGCAAAGTAATCAGATTCTCCGATGGTTGCTATACATCCAACAGTTCCAGTTTCAAATCGAATATGTCCCAGGAGATACGACAAAACACGCAATCCCAGATATGTTATCTAGACAATATGAGAAGGAAGGTGGAAAACTGAAGGTAGGGTATATAAGAATCACCCACCCAATCTCAGGGGTCGAATCCCTGAAGCAGGCACAGGCAGAAGATCCGCTCTGCCAGGAAATAAAACAGAAACTAGAAGGAGGAGAATCCATAGGAACATTACACCCGAAGCTGAACAAGAAAGTGCAGAAACATTTGGGCGATTACGCTGTCCTGCACGGTATAATGCATAGAGTAGCAGATCACACCCAACAGATAGTGCTGCCTTTCACATTCAGAGAGACTATCATGCAGGCAATGCACGAACTCCCATTCGCAGCACATATAGGGTTTGATAAGACGCTGGAAAAGATTCGAAGGCATTATTATTGGCCCACCATGATAGCCGATGTAAAGCGATACACCCAAGATTGCGAAGAGTGCGCCAGAAACAAGGAGGGGAAGATGCATAGAGGCATCATACAGATGCAACAGATCCCCATCAAGCCGTTGGATAAAATTAGCATAGACATAGTGGGACCGCTAGCACCTACCCAATACAGACAGGAGGTGTACACCCACATTATGACATTGTAGTGCTGCATGACAAAGTTCGCACTTGCTGTCCCGATCCCGGATTTAACTGCAAAAACAACAGCAGAGGTGATTTTTAACTTCTGTTGTATATTCGGGATCCCGACCGAAATCACCACGGACAATGGAAGGAATTTTACTGCAAAATTAGTGCAGGAGGCCCTGGAGATACTAGGCATCAAGCAGATTCTGACGCTGCCATATAATCCCAGGACAAACCAGGTGGAGCGACTGCATTCCACGCTCCACAATATGCTGAGACACTATGTAGCACAAGCCCCGCAAGACTGGATCAAATACCTTCCAGCCGTGCTGTACGCGTATAACACCGCACAACAGAGTTCATCGAAATATTCTCCATATGAGCTACTGTTTGCTAAACAGCCGCTGATGCCCACAGAACTGTCCGTTCGGAGCGATCTCCTGAAGTATATGGAAGAGACTGATTTTATCGCGCAGCTACCAGAAGCTATTAGGCTAGGCCGAGAGATTGCTAGAGACAATTTAGCCAGAGCACAACTGGAATCAAATGCCCAGGTGAACAAGAAAAGGAAACCAACGGAGATTACAGAGAACACAAGGGTCATGGTAAGGATCCCCATGACGCAAGCAAAACATGCCAATAAGTTTGCTGGGCCATTCACTGTGGTGAAGGTGGTGTCGCCTACAGCAGTGTACGTGACTGATGAAAAGAACCCGCATTCCCCACCCGTAAAAGTGCATGCAGACAGGCTGAAGATCATGCACAATACGGAGCCTATAGGACCGCTGCCAGACTTACGACCAGCCCACCCGGAAAGGCTGCGAAGGCAGCCAGCGCGGCGTCTACAACGAGACGCCGAGGTCCAGGTCTGCGAGGATGCACAGGCCGAGCCTTCGGCACCTCGCTATCAGCTCCGCAAGAAGAAGCCGGTGGAGTACTCTCACTGAAGAGAGGCTCCAAGGGGGTGATGGGAATAAATCAATACTATAAACTGTAAACTATAAATTATAAACATTAACTATACACTACAAGTTATAAACAATAAATATTAGTCTACTGACGAATGAATAAACGCTATAGATTAGGATAATAATTAAGCAATACCGTATGAAGCAGACTAGCCCACTTTTGGAGCTAAATAAGTAGCATAAATAGGAATATAAACTAATATCACGACTAAAAAATAGGCTACGAATGAGAAATAGATAGAGTTAAATATCAGCACCAGAAACAAGTCTATGGCCCGTAAATTTGAAAGTCAACAGAGGAATTATAAAGCAAGATACCTTAACCTTCCAGCTGCATTCAAAGACAAGATGTTTTATGATCAAGAGTTAGACGTGTTGGATCAATACACAATCGCAGAGACACCAGAGCCACGGCAGGCAGTGACGCCCTTGTTTAACGTCAGGACAACTCGTAGAACGATCAGAGATCTCCCAGCAGAGGGCGCGGACGCGCAGAGCGGCCTGGCGCCGCCGGCAACAAAGCCACACCAGAAGCAGCCCGAACAAGGCCAGGGCAAGGCCTCCGGCCCCGAGACCTCCGGAGAGACGACGTAGAAACGACAACCCGTTCTCTAAAGACTGGGTGCGGGTAGCTTCTAGGGCCAGGCGGGCCTCCAGGCGAAGGACCCGAGCCTCTAGCTCGGACACCAGCTTGGCGAGTTGGGCCATCTCAAAGCGCGACATGAAATAAAGTGGTCGATGGGGCAGACGAAAAGGCAGTTAAAAAGATACGTCTGAGCAGATAAAAGGGGCCCAGGGGAAAAGTTTATATAACCCAGTCCAAGGCAAGATGGATGGCAAGAATTCCACAATCACAGCCATCCTATCCGCCGCGGAGAAAGGACCCCAATGTACATCCCGAGAGATGAAAAGTAGAGTCATCAGTGCCCCGGGCCAGATTCGAGACCTAAAGTGCAACACCACACAGATAACATGCCCGAGTGGATTAGACCAACCATGGCCTCAGTAAACAAAAATAGGACACAGGCAACAAACACACCATAACCAAGAATCCAGCTTGTCACAAGTAAGAGAGACACAGCCATATCAGAACACATCATAACCACATGCCATAGTACTTTAACCAATGTGATTTTATAATACAAGCAATGCTCTTATCCTGCGAGGCCCAGAAATGTTATTGATTAATTGGGCTCTCAAAGCATATATATTCTCTCCAACGTGATTAACAATAAATATTATGTCGACTTCTTTGGAAGCCCCACAGGTTCATTGTCTGTCAAACTAAATTTCAATTAAATCTTAGACGTCAACAATAGCAGATATGCAGTAGCAACAAGTACACCAGAGAGAAATTAGGCGGAAGTTCAGGAAAACAAGCAGGAGGACGAAGTAAACATAGATGATAGTCACACGCCTCGGACACCTTTACAGCTAGTATCATGGCCGACAGCAGCTACAACCGCCGCCCCGGAGACAAATTTATCGACGTTGACATCCGGGGGCGGCCGGCTGTGAAGGCCGACGCGGTCACGCAAGTGACCGCGGAGGAGATAGACGGGGGCGTGTCGACCGCCACGTCGACAACGGACTTCCGGGAGACACATCTGGAGGATTTGTACGGTGTGAAACAGGCCAAGGGCACGTGGAAAGCACAGGGCAACTTTCAGTCCGAACCGGAGCCCAAGAACCCGCCATGGCCGACACCGAGAGGCCTCCGGGAGTACTACCGAAAGAAATACCCGGAACCGCCACTGGATGGACAATTTTATTAATGACAATATATTCACTATCATTCCTTAGTTCTGTGTACACTTTCAGATTTCACCGTCTTATATGTTTTCAGACCTACTAGCAGTAGACAGTTTGGCAACTGGAGTAAGAAAATAGACTGCATCTCCCTTGACTAGTCAAGGATTTCATCAAAAGGGGGATGATATAAGACTTAGAAATCTGAAAAGAACTCGAGAGAAAACTTTCGCATAGAGGTCAAGCAACTAAGAATAGATAGATTAGATAAATACTCGCCCTGAGTCTCCACCTTCATTTCAGCGCTACACGGCCCGGTCAAACGCAACCTGGTATGGTCCGATAAGACACGGCCCGGCCTAATCTAGCCCAATCCGGCCCGACGTGGGTGCAACGTGACATGGACCCGCCCGGACTCACCCGGCCTGGAGCAGCCTGACGCGACCTGGCACGGCCATGCCTACAACATCGGTGCCTGCCGTAGCCCTATCTGGAGAGGAGACCTGGAAGAGGCCGGGACCGCCCAAGAAGACCTGGAGCCAGGAGTGACGGTGACAAACAAACACTAGATAAAGGGGACTTCATAGAAACGGGCAATCATCTAACTCAACTAACGCTTTTAGGCCTTTGACCCGCCCTCCATAGGACAGGGGTTGGCGTGCCTGCCAACCAAGTATTCTAATGTTATGTGCTGATTTGGAATCGGGGCTGCGACCCCACTCAACCCATCATCACCAAGAGCTCTGATAGATAAAGTTTTATCACCCTCCCAAGTGATTGATTTTCAAACAATATATAAATCGAATCGGAGCGCGGGAAAAAGGACCGCCGCTGATTTTAGTTAGAGAGTCATCTCTACGTTCTATTAAGTTAGCAATTTAATATAAACTTACTGTGTTTGAGTTCTATCTTCATTGACTTCAGAGAGAGGAATCCGAGAGATCGATCAGCCTTAATACTGAGAACGATAGTCGTTAGGAAGTATAGCCTTCAAGACAAGAGGCTGCAACAGACCGCTAGACTACATAGACACGAGAGAGACGACAAAAACTTGAAGCGCTATAAACCACATGCCATATTGCTATAACCATTACATTTACAAGGCTATGATCATGTTATCATCCTGCGAGACCCAGAAATTTTATTAATCAACTGGGACCGCAAGGAGCATATTTTCTCATTAAAACTGATTATCAAGGAATAATATTTATGCTTTGTTAAAAGCCTCACTTCTGTCTAAATAAATTACAATTGAACTTCAGACGTCAACAATCGTAGATACGCAGTAACAACAAGTACGCCAGAGAGAAATTTAGGAGAACAGTTAGGAAAATAAGCTGAGGGATGCAGTAAACGTAAAGAAGAGCGACATGTCTTGGACACCCTTCCAGCAAAATGGCCCACAACGATTACAACCGCCGCCCAGGACAAAAATTTGTGGATGTCGACATCCGGGGGCGGCCGGTTGTAAAGGCTGACGCGGCCACACAAGTGACCGGGGAGGAGATAGATGGCGGTTTGACGACCGCCACCTCGACATCCGACCTCCAGGAACTGTACCTGGAGGACATGTATCCCACCTTAGAGATAAAGGGCTCGTGGGAAGCGGCGGGCGACTACCAGCCCGAGCCGACACCACGACACCCGCCGTGGCCAGCTATCCAAACTATCCGGCGGATCTATCGGGAGGGATACCCAAAGCCGCCGGAGGATGGCGAATTTTAAAGCGGCAACATTATTTAATAACGGACATACTGACAACATATTATCCACTATTTACAACAATGCTTAAACAAATGAATTACACACTTACCCATTTAGCCTCTTAATCTAATCGTTTCAGATTTCACCGTCTTATATGTTTACATACCTACTAGCAGTAGACAAATTAGCAATTCAAGTAAGAAAATAGATTGCATTTCCCTTGACCAGTCAAGGATTTCTTCAAAAGGGGGATGATATAAGACTTAGAAATCTGAAGGGAATTCAAGAGTTCGCGAGCAGAAAGCTAAAAGCTAAAAATAGCAACAGCAGAGAGGGCAAACAACCAAGGGGAGAGAGACTGGACAAAAACCCGCCCCGAAGTCACCTCATCATTCCATCTCAGGCCGGGTCGGCATGGCAACAGCGGTGCGGACGTGGAACTGCCTGAGACCGGACCCGCAGCTGTACTGACGCGGCGCTGCCGGAATCAACCCGGCCTGTCCCTGTCTGCAGCTGCCGGCGTCGGCCCAGCCCAGCCCCCACTGGGAGCCGCCTGGGCCCGGCCGGGAACGAGAGCTGGAGGAGGACGGAACCGTACAAGAAAACGGGATCGATAAAAGGCGAGGGAATAACGAACGGTGGGAGAGAAGTTTCAGTGGAAGTGGGAACACATCCTAACTCAACTAATGCGTTTTTAAGACGGTAACTCTCCCTCCATGGGAAAGGGGTTGGCGTGCCTGCCAACCAACTTGTTTAACGTTAATAACTGCACTAGGCTAGAGGCTGCGACCTCACTCAACACAAATCATCATGAGTACTGTTGCTACGGTTATAAGAGTTAGAAATAACATCGAAGATCGGGACTTAAAGAACTTTAAAACCAGATGATATAGAATAAGAAAAGGACAATGAAAGTAGAAAATACCGCAATTCACCAAATGCCAAAAGAGACGCTAAAAAAACTAACCCCCCAGCCAAGAACAATGGAGACCCACCCACAGGTCAAACCGGCGCCGGCCAAAACGAGTCTGAGCGGCACGCGGCCGAGGGCGAGGGTACAAGAGGAAAACGTGCTGGAGAAGAGGGGAGAAGACAAAGAAGGCGCATGACAACCGAGCGTGGCGGTCAGACAGAAAAGAGACGAGAAGGGAGAGATTAATCAATATTAAAAGTGAATAGAAATACCACCATCCCAACGCGATCTAACGCAACCAATGTAATAACCAGACCCTACCTAAGAAAGGAGTTGTCTTGCATGGCAACCTACTAGATTAATAGAAAATATGTCAAATTCAGGGGCTGCGACCCAACATAACTCAAATCAAAGCAAGTGTACTGTAACTAACCACAACATTACCCATCCCACCCTCCTGGTGAGAGGTGGGGATATTTTGTCAATAAATATGAAACGCGGAGCGCCGCAGGAGCGCAACCCGCCCCGACGATAGCTCATCAGTTTTAACGAATTATAAAAGTTATCTCAAAGATTAATTTACTTTGATTACGACGCTATCGGAGTAGAAGAGATAGATAAAGTTAGGTAGATACGTAAGAACTCTCATTAGTGCGAGCCATTGGAGATCGAATCAGGTGTAGTAATATTTATAGAAGGAATCCGTGAATTTAACCTGAATGCCGCTAGAACAAAAGATAAGATCACGGAGGATAAAGATTACAAGTGGTTCCCTGGACCTCGGAGTCATCTGATCTACACTTCAACCCTGTCGACATCTCCAAGTATGGCCGAGTAACTCCACCGGCAGGAGGACAGGAACGCGGAAGAGCCAGGATGAGTGCAGAAATTTCCCCTTGACCTCTTTTGCTACGTACTTTACGATTGCAGTAGAATGCAGTCAACGCGCTATTATCCGGCAAAATGAAAAAAAAATTAAAAACTAAAAAAAGTGAGAACAAAAACATTAGCTTAGATATACTGTAAAAGTTGCGTGACGCATACAGTAAGCATTACGTGAAATTTCATGTGCATAAACTTTCGTAGTAATAAAGTTACTGGCAAGGAGGAAAATCACATAGATCGCTAACAGCGACGCTAACACAGCTAACTATGGTGACGAGCCATGGGAAGCAGCAAAACGAGGAGCGCTACGAGGAATAACCTAATCAAAAAAGGCCTTAACACGCAAACTTAACATGCGAATGCCCAAGACAGGCAGCCATAACTCGCTAACAAACATCGCCAGCTCCAGCAAGGAGAGTGGAGGTGCTATTGAAATATTCAATGGACTCAACTTTTTCAACAAACGCGCGCTATAATGGCTCGGCAGAAAGCCGGTCTTGCCGGGGAGGGCTTTGTGCCCTCGGTGCGCAGGTCAGGCAGGTGCGCGGGTCAGCGCGTCATTGCGGTATACGATGTAGTACAACTCTGACAACTAACCTGTGTGAATGCAGTGACTAACCTTTCCCGCTGAGTCCGGCTAAGCTCAGTGCGGAGCGGTCTAAGCACCCCGTTCATCGTAGCACAACAATGCCCTCGAGTAAACGAGTCACTAACACAATAAAAAGCAATAGCAATGCTGTGCGCCAGCCAAGCGTAAAGGCTAAACAAGCACCGCAGCTTCTAACCAAAGCCCAGCACCGCAAACATGGACTCTATTAGAAAAAGGTAATATATATATTTTTTTTTTGCATGCACACTCGTACTTTGACCACAGAAATGAATATTGCTTCTGTAGAAAAAGTGCATGCTACGTACATGTAAAGAAGCGCGTGAACCAAATCCCACACCGTTATTTCTGCACAGGCTTGGCTCGAAGCGAACCTAAACCCTCCCGCAACTTTTCTCTTACTTGAAATTTTATACAAACATTGTTGATAGATAGATAGAAGGAAGTGCACAGCCAACGCGAATACGTGATTTAAAATTGATTGCTGTAAACAATTGCGCAAACAAATCGCACATATTTTTTGCGGCCGACCCCGCAAAGATTACAAACAAATCATAACTTTATGAACATTGAAGCACCAGATTTGACAGGTGACAACCAACTGCAGCAACAGCAAGAACACCTCGACAACCACCAGCAACCACAACCAGTCGACGAACACGACGACCAACAAAGCGACGACGACCAGGACATCCAACAACTCCTACAAGAGCATCCACAAGACCAACAGCACGGTATGGAGCAGCAACTGCAACAACTACAAGAGCGCGTCAACCAGCTGACACAACAACTGAACGCGCAACATACAAGAGACATGCCAACAATTGTCCAGTCAATGAAGATCTCGATAGGCGACTACGAAATGGGAGGCCCGTTTGTTCAATGGCTTCGAGAGTTCGAACTGCAGACATCCACATACGGGATGACGGACGAAGAAAAGTGTCGAATGCTACCTCTACTACTGAAGGCCAACGCAAGGAATCAATACGCCAACATACCAGAGGCGGTACGACTAGATTACCAACAGCTGAGAACGGAGCTAAGGACGCTATTCGACACGAGGATAACCGACAGACCAACGGCAGTTCTGCAACTGACAATGAGGAAAATGGTCCCAGGAGAGGACGTTAACAAATTCATCGCGGACATCACGTGGCTCGTGGAGAACGCAGTGTACCAGGAAGCGGCTCCGCACAATGAAGAGCCAGACGCGCGAACAGCCCGAATGGCGCGGAATAAGCGCATCGTCCAAGATCATATCCTACTGCACGCCCAGCAGAACG
The DNA here is from genome assembly GCA_950097015.1 of Macrostomum hystrix. Classification (NCBI taxonomy): domain Eukaryota; kingdom Metazoa; phylum Platyhelminthes; family Macrostomidae; genus Macrostomum; species Macrostomum hystrix. Next base: position 11,623,757 of record CATNEN010000001.1, read on the forward strand.
CAACGCCTCCGCTGAGACGATACCTGGCCAATGGACGATACAACAACGTCACAGAGTTGGTGCAGGAGGCACTGAAATGGCAGGCGCTCAAGGACATCGACGACGAGAATGGTGAGATGCGAAAAATGACAGCTATGATCGCACAGATGGAGACAACGCTTAAGAACACCGAGGCACAACTACGCCAAACAACGGATAAAACAAAATGGCGATCAAACCAAAAAGAGCTGCAGCCGTCAACGCCAACCTGCCAGATATGCAACAAGAGAGGACACACAGCCGAGAGGTGTTACCAGCGACACAAGACCGGAAACGAGCGCCAAAAGCAACTAGCACAAGGAAGACAGGAAGGTAATACCAACATCCAATGCGGGAATTGTGGAAAGAAAGGCAACAGCACCCAGCAATGCTACAAACAGCGATTTTGCGAGCACTGCCGGATGACCAACCACAACACAGCCAACTGCGGTCACTTGAGGCGACAACAGCAACAGGGAGCTCAAGGAGGACCACCAAACAGGAAGCCGCCATATCGACCACCAAGGCAATTCAAACAAGTGGCGGAGATTACAGCAGAGGACGAACAGCCAGCGGCAGCAAGCATCATGGTCGTGACAGCGCAGCCAGAGACATCAGAGGCACCGAAGACACGGACCGAGATCATCGAAGCTAGACGGCGACAACGCAAAGCAGGAAAAGCAACGATAGCAGCGGTAGTAGTCCAGCAGCAGCGGAACAAGTACGCGGAGACGATCGGACAACAACCTAGAAGCCCTATACAGCGGTCAACGGAACTACCGCGAGGTCACCGCGCAAAGACCCAAGTTCCGAAATGGCTGCTACTAGCACTGACACTAGCCTGGCTCAGCACGACAGCAGGAGCGATAGTGCACACGAGCCACAGCAGCTACGTGGACACTCTACTCTACTGCCCGACACCAGCCAATCCGCAAGTGTTCAAGCTACCACCGGAAATACACTGCAAAATGCCAAGCAGCATCCAACAGCACCAGCAGCCAATCAACATCACAACCTACAAGCCCAACCGAGTGACACACAGATCCAACCTGAAGATCTGCTACAGAGAGACCTACACGATCACAGGAAAGGCAAAGGTTTCGATCAACTCGAAGGTGGTGAGCCCAGAAATGACTGTTGCCATTTAACAACTATAAGACTTAGAAATCTGAAGGGAATTTAAGTGAGCGTTAGTTGGTAACTAAAACTAAAAATAGCAACAGCAGAAAGAGCGAGCAACTGAAAGGAGAATGATTAGACAAAACCCGCCCTGAGATCAATTAATCATTTCAGCACAAACCCAGCGCGGCAGGGCAGCAGCGGTGCTGACGTGGAGCTGCCTGAGACCGGATCCGCGGCTGTGCTGACGTGGAGCTGCCTGAGACCGGACCCGAGGCTGTGCTGACGTGGAACCACCCGAGACCGGACCTGCAGCTGCGCTGACGTGGAGCTGCTGGTATCAACCCGGCCTGTCCCGACCCACAGCTGCCTGCATCGACCCAACCCAGCCGAAACTGGAGCCGCCCGGACCTGTTCGGGAACGAGATCTGGAGGAGCCCGGGATCGCACAAGACGACGGGATCGATGAAAGGAGAGGGGATAACGAACAATAGGAAAGAGATCTCAGTATAGGGAGGAACGCATCCTAACTCAGCTAAGACATTTTAAGAATTTTACCCACCCTCCATAGGAGAGGGGTTGGCGTGCCTGCCAACCAAGTAGCACAATGATTAATGACTGTAATAGACTAGAGGCTGCGACCTCAACCCGCATAAATTCTCTCGCCAGATGTTGCTACGGTATTGCCCCCGTCGGATCGAGGGGTTTTAAAGATAATATATATATCGGTGCGGAGCGCGGGAAAAGATCCGCCGCTCCACTTAGTTATAGACTCACTTCGAGTTCCGTTTAGATAAACTAGAAAATCATTGTGTTTGCGTTCTTTCTTAAGTAGGATCAGCGATAACGATCCAGAGAGATCACTACGACCAGCCGAAATACTGAGCTTCGATAGTCGTTAGGAGTTATAGCCTTCAAGACCTTTAGACTGCAATAAACCGCTAGACAAACTATAGGAAAACTACAAGTGAAGAAGAAGAGACATCAAAACTTGAAGCGCTATACGTGGTTCCCAGAACTACGAGTCAGCTATTAAGCAGTCTACACTTTTCAACCTGACGACATCGACCAGTAATGGCTGAGTAATTTCTGACGGTGGAGGAAGGAACGCGGAAGGCCAGGATGAGTGCTGTCATACAATTGTTTCTTTACTAAGTATACTATACATCGTGTCGTAAGAGGACATGTGCGTTTCTCATTGAAAAAGCTCAAAAAAATGCGATAAAATTCTAAAAACAAGAAAAAAAGTAGAATAGTTATGTACAAAGTTACGGTATGATTTTCCTTAGTAGAGAAATATTTAGCGGCTGGTGAAGCAAATCACCAAGGCCCACATCAATAGCGAGGGGCTGCCAGGAAGTTGTTTAAATAGGACTATAGTCGAATTATTACAAAAGGTGTACTCATTAACAGAATTAAGGCAGCGCTGTGTAGAGTGTAGAATTACGGTACTATTTATTTTTAACCAATAATGCGCTAACTGTTCTACTCATTTCGCTTAAGTAGTATTTGTAGAAAAGCGAACCAAAAAGCATATAAGTACAGCATGTGATTCATTTCACCAAAAATGGAAAGCGAATCAATCAAAAAGTCATGTGATTACTATTAATAGTATCCAATCAATTTTTATGTCATAAGCAACCAGCGATCCCACCAATCATGTTACCCAAAATCAATCAAAAGGTCAAGAAAGCGATAATCCATCTTTTTGCGCTTGTACTAGTTTAGTTCTAAAAAAGTCTAACCTCTCAAGTTGTCAAGCGTTGACCCAAACTTTTTGACACTATTTTGACACCTGTACTTTAAACGCACTCATAAAACCCGAGAGGGTCCGATTCTCTATAAATACAAGAAGCGAGCCCAGATTCACAGTCTCGCCGAGACGAGCAGAGTCTCGCAGAAAAGAGAAAACGGAGAGTCTGAAGTAGATTGGACTCCAGGTCCAAGACTTGTGGTACCTGAAAGACAACCAGAAGCCAAGCGCATCAAAGCACTCGAAGCCGGCCGCAAACAAACCAAGAGGACCAGAGAACCACAATACCAAAGAAGGTAAGAACTAAAACTTCTGCTAAATTAGTAGTAATTACTGGGGCACCCAGCAGTTGCTGGAAGTGATAAATTCCTAAAAGATAAACAAGGAAGTTATCAATTGGTGATCTCGCCCTCTTGGCAACAGTTTACGAGAGCCCTGATCAAGCTATCGTAAATTCAAGAGAGCCTTTTCACAGTAATTTTTGAGCAGTCTAAAACTTACGAGCGTATTTTTCGAACACATAAACTTTCGTTAAATTGTCTGAGTACATATAATTGAGCACACTTTGAGCACACTTGAGCGCACTTTTGAGCACACGTTGAGCACACTTAAGCACACTTTGAGCACACTTTGAGCATACTTTGAGCATACGACTCAAATTAAAAGACACAACTTTCTGAGCAACGATTAAATTTCTCAACACACGACACACAACCTTGCTTTCTGCTCACATTTTTAGCGCAAGGTTACGTACTAAATTGCGTAATTTGCTTACTAACTTGCTTAATTGCTCATTGTTTAATCAAATTACATTTGTTTAACTAAGTCACAAACATACACATCGACACACCGAAATTAAATTTAAATCAAACCAAAACTAAATTGAAAACAAAACAAAAAACCGAAACCAAAAATAAAATAAAAATAAAAAAAGGTTAAGAAATCAAGCCACAACAACAAAAGAAAGAAATATTTGTACAAAGAACAAAAGTACCGACAAGAAAAGAGAAGTTCAACAGGCGCGCAAAAGAACAAAGAAAAAGGAGAAATCAAATCCATAAAGGTGCAAGTGATCCATCAAAAAAGAACCTAAGTTCAAAAAGAAGAAGTCACACTGGACGATCCTTTGAACATAGATCCTGATTTACACCTACCGTTCTATCCAATCAATCATATGGCACGTCGAAATCCTACAGTGCACAGAGACATCAAAGAAACAGTCGGCAGCTACACAATGGATAAAGACTTTAACACGTTTGTCGAACACTTTGAACTAGTGGCCAGAGAATATGGACTGCAGAACCCCGAGAAAGCGCAGCTGCTACCACCACTCCTGCAAGGGACAGCCAGAGAGATTTATAGCAAACTTGATGCCGCTACACAGCAGAACTATGCAGCACTGATCAATCAATTACGAACGCAATTCAATAGGTGCGGGACAAATCGCTCGGTGTTGCTACACAAGCTACACAACCGAAGAATGCAACCTACTGAAACATTTTTGTCATTCGTGGATGATATTCGGCAACTAGTAAAGGCACTGCACCAGCCGCAAGCACCTCAAGAAGGTGATCAACCCATAGGAATAGCAGAACAGGCTGCACGAGAAAGACAACGGAGGATGGATACAGAACAAAGTCTTATCCTACACGTCATAAATAACAGCAACGGATCACTAAAAGACAGGCTATTAAGAGAAAACATTGACACAGAAGAGGCGCTAATAAGATGTGGAATGCAATGGGAAGCCAGCGCACCGCTAATGACAACAAATAATACGGACATTCAGCAACTATCAAAACAATTGAACAAACTAATGCAGCAACAGACAGCAGCAATGGCAGTACAACAAGCTCCAACACGGCAAAGAAAGGAAAATATGACATGCTACTATTGTGGCAAGGCAGGACACTACCAAGCTGAATGCAGGACTAAGCAAAGAGACCAAGTAAGAAGGCGATACAATAACAGGTCCAGTGGAAATTGGCAGCACAGGCCGACCACACAGCCGCAAGGAAATCAAAGATATAACAATAACAAACCAGGAATGATCCGCAACAGCTTTAGACAAAATGACAGATATATTCCAAAACAGCCTACGCAAGCACCAAGACGTTACACCAATGTAATTCAAGAAGACGAAACACAGCAGAAAGAAGAGAGTTTCAGCATCAATGCATTGGAAATGGATTTCGGATTAGAAAAACGAGAACAAGAACCAAGTGAGAGCACGATAAATATGATAGAAGAAGTCGTCTCAACAAGTCGATATCAAAATACTGAAACAGAAAAAACGAAATTAAGTAACAAAAAAACTGACGCAAGAAATAAACCGCGATGTTTTTACTGCCATGATTTTGGACACATCATAAAGCATTGTCGGAGAAAGAAAAATAATGACGACCAGTCAAACAACAAAAATTGCTACTTGATGAAGTCACAGAAGTGGTGGCAAGTAAAACAGCACACCTTGCAACAAAAACAGACCAGTCAAGAAATAGACACCAAAGAAATCAATAAAAAACGGCACAGCCTACAACAAAGGGAAGGAAGGAGAGAGATGGAAGATGACGCAACGAATGAACAACCGCCAAGAAGAGAAAAGCCACCAGAAAAAATTAAAACAAATGTGACATGCCGACCCATCTGGAAAACGCAATTAACTATCTGGCTATTACTATGTGGACTACTAACAGTAGCAAAGACAACAAGTGTCAAACAAAAACCAATGATTTGTCCAACTGACGCACACATTCAGCCGATGATATACAAAATTCCAACTGATGTAAAATGCAGCTACTTCAAGTCCAACCAAACAAAGCCGGTGCCAATAACAGTACAGCTATACAAAGCAAACATAAAAAAGCACCGTCAAACAGGGATTGTTTGTTTCCGTGACAGACACGAAGTTGAAAAATTGTGGCTAGTCCAATGGAATCGTCTACGTTTTTGGTCATACACAACCCCAGTCTCGAAGGAAGAATGCCTATTATGGAACCAAACGTTATATTCCAAGGATGGTCAACTACATCCAGACACTAAAGTTGGCGAAGCACAGCTCTATCGGACAACAAATTCAGCAATTGGCCCGTACATTCACGTAACGGGATACAAAAGAATATATCATGCCACAAATAGCTACCTTATTCGGAATGTTCCATTCGTGCATAATCCGTTTGAACAAATGGAATCATTGCAATTGCAACTGCAAAATTGCCAATATGGAAAAGGATACTGTGCAACGAAAATACTGATCAACAACGAAATAGACAACCTACCGCTAGCACCCACATATCATCAGGATTATAGATGGCAAATTGAACACCGATCCGACTCAAAATACGTCACGTCGTATCGGACACGACAATACTTCCTCGCTTGGGAAGTTCAACCAGACGGTGATTGCAAATACCAAAGCTATCACACGATGAAAGGCAACCTATTGTCCAATACCTTCGTATCCAACACTGGCGATTTAGCACTAACATTCGAGAGGAAAACCAAAGAAATCAAACTACAGTGCAAAAAGAAAAACACTTCGTTGTACGTTTCCGAACAAGAAGTTCCAATCGAAATCGCGGACAAGGACAAAGACACCTTCTTACAAATCATCAACGGAACATTCAAAGTCAATGATCGTACGAAAAGAGAGTTAGAACTACCATCACTGGTATCCAATCGACTGCTAGCAGCTAAGCTAACAGCACTGGATCACAATCTACACCAGCAGTTGAACTACTTACACAGATCACTCGTACAACTTACATGTCGCATGCATGAGACAAGCCTTAACTACGCAAGACAAAACTACTATGTTAACCCAACAATGACGTTCCGAAAAATCACTGGACTAATGGATGTCTTGGCAATTCCTGTGCTCGGACACTTGCTGATCTACAAATGCACCCCGATCATACACTACAATATTTTACCGTCAAATACGTCAACCACTTGCTACGACAAGCCAAGGATTGAAGCATTTCACGGTGGAAAAAGAATTCAAGGATTTCTAGACACGGTTCAGAACATCATAGTAGGTACCGCAATCCCAAGACCATGCATCAACACGGCGAATTACTTTAACTTGGAAGGTTCACTACATATCATAGGAGCTTCAGGCAACGCCACTAACGTTACGCAACCAGAAGTCATAATTGACGAAAATTACGACATCGCAAATTTGCAGCTACGGTTCAACAGAACACAATATACGCCCTTCGCAGACATCAAGTTAGATGAAATTACACCAGGATGGACAATCAACGATTTCCTACAGGCATTCATAAATCAGCGAAACTTGTTCAATGAACTGTTTGTACGAAGAAAAGAAAAAGAATCGTCAGCGGCACTACCTATCATAATGACAGTGGACCAGGCAATACAATCGTTTTGGACAAATAGCTTTCTGGATTTGATCAATGGGAGAGGATCCCTGTATCAAGGATTCATCTTCTACAGCGCCTGCATCGTCTGGATGGTCGTAATCATCTTTGTCATCAGCCTAATAATGCGCTGTTTCTTCAAGCTATTACCGCAAAGAAAGAGTATAAACGCTATCATTGGGAAGGATACACCAAAACAGGGAGAAGAAGACAACAACGAACAGACACAACAAACTGAAATAACAACAGGCAGAATATATCCGACAATTCCACTGACACCGACAGCGCCTCCGACACATCCAATGCAGATGCCATACTGTCCAACAGGACAGCAGGAACCGACATGGCCACAAAATTACGTGTGCACGCTAAATGCCAAACTAGGCAAAGCAATGGCACAAGTGATGATAAACAATGTACCATGCAAAGCACTGTTGGACTCAGGCAGTTCCATCACGGTAATCTCTAAGAAGTTGTGCAACCAGCTAAAACTAATAATGCGACCAACAACAATATCTGTTGCTGGAGCCGGAGGACATTCACTTAACATTCTCGGGAAAACCGACATTGATCTGAAAATTGCCAACAAGAGCTTAACGGTACCAACATATGTACTTGGCGATACGCTACCCAACCAGGATGTCATCATTGGGATTGACACCTTCAAGCAACTGCGACTACCATTAACATTTGATTTCCACAAGCAGACCTTCAAAATCGACACAGTTGAACAACCACTAGTGAATCAAATTGCATTTTTGCCTAAAGTAAGCTTAACGCACGAAGTCATCGTACAACCAGAGAGCTCATGCTGGATCAGAGCAGCGATTAATGGAAATCAACAGCTGGAAGAAGCTATGATCTTCGATCCACAGAAAAAGTTATTAAATCGATTCGAAATCATGATTCCGACAGCACTAGTAATGGTTGGAGCCGATCGACAAGTTCCTGTTCAAGTGTTCAATCCAAACAGACAGCCAGTACACCTACGACAAAAAACTTGTCTAGGACACCTGAACACACAGGCATCAGTCATGCTAATCCAACAAACAGCACCAAAACTAACAAAGGAGCAATTTCAACATCAAATCAATTTGGATGACAGCCCAATAACAACAGAACAAAAAAAGAAAGTACGCACGCTACTATGGAAGTACAACGAAGCTTTTTGTCATCACAGTTACGACATTGGACTGGCCAAAGACATCAAGCAAACTATCAAGCTGTTACCGCACTCTGAGCCAATTCAATGTAAGGCTTATCCGATTGCTAAACACTTGCAGAAGTCCTTTGACGAAACAATTGAGAACATGCTAAAACATGGCATCATCAGTAAGGCAATCTCAGCTTACTCGTCACCATGTCTATTGGTACAGAAGAAAGACACCAATGAAAGACGTTTAGTCTGTGATTTTCGACTACTCAACAAGTACATACCGACGGATCAACAAAGTCTACCAAAGATCTCTGAGTTGCTAGCTAAACTTAACACAGCACGTCTGTTCACAGTATTCGACTTGCGACATACAGCCATAGGTTCGTATGAGACAGAGATAGAGACATATGAAATAGCGGCGAATCAGGAACAGGCATCGGCAATGACAGAGACAGAATTTAGAGAAGCGATTAATCTGCAGGGAGCCGAGATAACAGCAGAGCAGAAAGAACAACTAAGAGAGATCCTCTGGGAGAACAAGGAAGCATTTTGTCTCTCAGATGAGGAGATAGGCTTTACAGAAATAGCGAAACACGAACTCCACATAAAACCGAATGTGGAAGTGAAGCTGAATAAGAGATATCCGATTCCACACCAGCTTACAGGAGAACTGAAGAAGGTGATAGACAGAATGGAGATGCAGGGGATCCTCATGAAAGCACCGACACCGTATATTTCACCAATTCTCCTCGTTAAGAAAAAATCGGAGATGCCAGACGCCAAACCGGTGTATCGCCTGTGCGTGGACTTCAGGGACTTAAACCGATTGTTGGTCCCCGAGAGACAGTGTATGCCCAGAATTCCAGATCTGCTGGCCAAACTCAAAGGATCAAAGTACTTCACGACTCTAGACATGGCCCAGGCATTCTTTCAAGTGGCCCTGCACGAGGACAGTAGAAAGTACTGCGGGATTTCTACACCAGACGGAGAAACGTTAGTCTTCTTAAGGGCGCCGATGGGATTACAGTCGAGCCCTGCCGCTTTGTCTAGGGCTGCCAGCATCATCCTCAAAGGCATCGAGAGAGTCTCTACATACGTGGACGATTTGCTAGTATTCACGGAAACGTTCGAGCACCACCTCAAGACACTCAAAAGTACCTTGGAAGCCTTGAAAAAGCACGGATTAAAGCTGAAACTCCAGAAATGTCGATTCGCGCAACCCAGCATTACCTTCCTGGGACACAAGATCGACCAGAACGGCATCCAGATAGATCGCACTCTAGTGGACAAGGTACAGAAGGTAACCAAACCTGATAATGTTACTCAGTTAAGAGCATTCCTCGGACTGTGTAATTTCTTTAGGAAGCATGTCCCACATTATGCTAAGAAAGTACAACCGCTAACGGATATGCTCAAAGGGGCACCGACCTCAAAAGGACAAGCAACGAAGACCAACCTAAAGTGGACCGAGGAAGCGGACTACACTTTCGAGGCCATGAAGAAATGGATAGCCGAGGATCTCAGGCTAGCACATCCGGATTTCAACAAACAGTTCATAGTCTCGAGTGACGCCTCAACTAAAGGAATAGGAGCGATGCTTTCGCAGAAAGATGAGATGGGACGGGAGAGACCGATAGCATTCACGAGTAGACAACTCAGAGATGCAGAAACGAGGTACGGAATCACTCATCTCGAACTTCTAGCAGTCTACCATGCATTCAGAAACTTCGAACAGTTCTTATACGCCGCTCCCATACCTACACTACTGAGAGTAGATCACGCCCCACTCAGAGGCTTACTCACAGGCAGAATACTGCAGAACAACCAAATTTTGCGTTGGTTACTATACTTACAGCAATTTCAGATACAGATCGAATATGTACCTGGAGCATCAGTCACGCATGCAGTACCGGACGCACTCTCGAGATTATACGACGAGAAACCAATGGAACAAATCAATTATGTCACAATATCACATCCAATCCCACACCTACAAGCACTCAAGGACGCCCAGGCGGAAGACCCGTTTTGCCAGCAAATCCGAGCAATGTGGAACGGAGAATCCGCAGTAGAATCACTGGCTCCGAAGTACAGACGCCACATCGATAGACACCTGGCGGACTACGCGGAGATTGGAGGCGTTCTACACAGAACAGCGGATCAAACACAGCAGATCATCCTACCGTTTCAGTATCGTGAGACCATTTGCCACTCACTACACGCATTGCCATTAGCGGCACATCTAGGATTCGAGAAAACCTTGGAGAGAATCCGTAGACACTACTTTTGGATCACCATGGTATCCGACATCCGAGGATTCTGTAACAACTGCATAGAGTGCGCCAAGAATAAATCAGGAAAAACCCATAAGGGACTGATCCAGTTTTCAGAGGTCCCAATGCGACCAATGGACAAATTGTCGGTTGACATAGTGGGTCCAATGGTGCCCACTAAAGTGAGAAATGAAACAGTAACACACATTCTCACAATCCTTTGTTGTTTTTCGAAATTTGCATTCGCCATTCCGATCCCAGATCTTACAGCTGAAACGACGGCCGAGACACTATTCACAGTGCTCTGTACTTTTGGGATCCCGATGGAGATGTCCACGGACAATGGAAAGAACTTCACAGCAACTCTACTAGCCGAAGCCTTAGAAATCCTGGGGATCAAACATATCTTGACATCCCCATATAACCCTCGAGCGAATCATGTGGAACGACTGCATTCGACACTCCACAACATGTTACGCCACTACACAGCCGAGAATCCGGACCAGTGGCACAAGTACCTGCAGGCAACGATGTTCGCCTACAACACAGCAAAGCAAGCATCATCGACCTACTCTCCATTCGAGTTAGTCTTCGCCCGGAGACCTCTGATGCCCACTCAACTCACGACTCAGTTGAACTTGGTAAAGTACATGGACGAACCATCATTCGCAGCTAGGATGAAAGAAGCCGTCGTACTAGCCAGGGAAATAGCGAGACATCACCTGCAGATAGCTCAAGAGAAGAATACCGGAAAAGCTAACGCTAATCGCAAGCTGACTACATTGGAAGTAGGCAGCAGAGTTATGCTACAGATCCCCATGAGACAGGGAAAGCACCAGGCAAAATTTACAGGACCTTATGAGATTGTGAAGAGGAGCAGCCAGACTTCAGTCACAATCCGGAAAATCGACGACCCAAATCAAGAGTCCTTTCAAGTGCACACCGACAGGCTGAAACCAATGGCCACGTCAACACCACATGTGATGCTTCCTGACCTCAGACCGAGCGACCCACAGCGCCACCAGCGACAGCCAAGGCAGCGATTCACCAAGGAAGTGAGCGTGCAGGCAGAGGAGCTGGACGCGCAGGCGGACACAGCTCGGAAGAAATACAATCTGAGGAACAAAGTGAAACTTCCTTGACAGCTGAGGTCAAGGAAGGGAGGAAGTAGACGGACAATTTTACATTTTAACTATTTATTACCTTGTTGGTGTGCGCTCTGATATTTAGAATCATATATTTTATATTACTCTGCATCACTAGTCACCATTTATTCACCCACAAATATTCAACCCACCCTCGAACAATCAGATGTATTCGACGGAGCTAGACACAGTGGATGATTGCACCATCGATGAGCCGCTTACGACCTACACATTGGTCAAGCCATTGTTTGCATCGGCAGAACCAAGCACGGCAGTCGGGAAGGAGATGAACATTAGGAACAGCGCCGCCACTGAACAGCAACGGCGACATCTCCAAGCCCAATGGGAGATCAGAAGATCCAGAGACGGACTGCTGCAGTGCCCAACAGTGCTGAGAGAGAGCCACAGACGGGGAGAAAAAGACCTTTCATTTACGGAGCTGTACAACCTCATGGATAGACAGCCCATCCAGAGCAAGCCTAATCGGCACGGTGAGATGAAACTATTTGACATTCACCTGGACATGCTGGATGCGCCACGAATCCCAGCTAACGTAGTAACACATCTGACCACAAAGCGCATCCTGGCTGAGGACAATAACCCCATCTGGCTCCTCTCTGACTATAACATTCTACGTAACCGTACAACAATTTTCTTTCACTATGGAGAACAAGACGCCTTTACCTGCGTCATAATTAAGGCACTCTGCCGTACGCTATCCGTCAATCTGATCCACCCTTGGGGCCCGCAACCTAATGCGATATGTACTAAGTTATTTAATTACTTGTCCAATGCGTTGGTTTATCATGGAATTCAAAGTAGTTGCCGCGAAATGAAGATGCTAGTAGTTCGAACGTATTCGCCGGCGTTGCTACAGTGGCCACAGCTAAAGGCGGCACTGGAAGCCTCGCAAGAGCCTACTCGTCAGTAAGAACGTAGGGACGCGAATGTAAGGGCATGAGGAGACACGAGAGCTGAGACACTGACACAATGTTAAGACAGATGGGTCGTCTCGACCGGAAGTCCCATCATTGTGACACTCTCACTCAGGTGCAATCCTGAGGCTAGAACCAGTTTCACGGAAAGAACTTTGGGAAAGCGCCTCGCTACCTGAAGCATCGGACCAGTGAACTAGGGGAAGCCAGGCCCGTCAATCAAAGTGAATTTAAGCTTAGAATAATAAAGAAGCACGAAGACAAGCTCTACTCAAATTCCATGATCCAACACTCAGTGTTTTATTCTACAAACTATCAATCAGCACTTTTGTTATTACATCCACTCTAACACGACAAGCAATTACACATTAATCGTTAATAAAAGAAAGCCAACAATAATAAACACAACAAACCAACAGGCATACAGAGACACGAAAAAATAAAAATCAGCAAGAAGTTTAAGAAGTCATTAAAAACAATCAGAGGCCGGTCAAACAGTCATGGTGATGGACTCGGCCGGGGGGCCCCGACGTCGCCGGCAGCAAAGAAGTAGTATAATTAGGCCCAAGATTAATAGGACTAGGCTTCCAGCCCCGAGACCGCCAGATAGTCCACGTACAGTCAACATGCTGCCCTCAAGAGGCAGTGCGCGATACCTCCGCGGTTAGGCGAGCTTCAAGGCGACTGATTCGCGCCTCCAGAAAGGCCGAGAGCTCAGTGAGTTTAGTGAGTTCGTATCGCGACATTAAAACATGCGAGTTAGCCGAGAACCAAAAAGGCGAAGACAGTCACTTTAGAATAAGCAGGGAACCCCAGGGAAAACATTGATATAGCCCAGCCTCAGAAGGCACGGGGACTCGAAAGTGAAATTTACAGCCACCTCTGCGCCGCGGGGAATGGACCCCAATGTACATCACGAGAGACGGAAAATAGCGCGGCTCATGCCGCCCCAAAACCCTCTGTGTGAGTTTAGCCCAAAGATATGACACCAGAACTTCAGAAGTCACAAATTGAAAAAGGATACTTTTAACGGCTGCCTCACTGGAAAAGGACATTAGCGACATTGAACAAACAACATGACTGATAAGAAAAGAGACAACCAAATCAGAACGCTACATCATAAACACATGCCACTTTGCTATAACCATTACAACACTATGAATTAAGTCATGTCATTGTCTTAAGAGTCCCAGAAATGTTATTATTCACTTGAAATCTCAAGGAACGTATATTCGCAATCAATACATCGTATTTTGGTTTCGGTTTGTGGAAAACCTCATAACTTCTCTCTGTCTAACTTAATTTCAATGGAATTTAAATACTAATTATAATAGATAGGCAGTAGCAACAAGTACGCCAGAGAGAAATTAGGAGGACATTCAGGAAAATAAGCTGAGGGATGCAGTACATGTATAGGAAAATGACAAGTCTCGGACACTTTCACAGCAAGTACCATGGCCGATGAGGATTACAACCGCCGCCCAGGAGAAAAATTTGTCGATATTAACATCCGAGGACGGCCGGTGGTGAAGGTCGATGCGGTCACGCAGGTGACCGAAGAAGACATCGACGGTGGCATAACAACCGCCACGTCCACGGCTGACCTCCAGGAGCCTTACCTGGAAGACCTCTATGCCACTAGGCAAGCACAAGGTATCTGGGAGGCCCAGGGCAACTATCAGCCCGAGCCGAAAACCAAACATCAGCCATGGCCAACACCGAGAGGCCTCCGGAAGTACTATCGGGAAAAGTACCCGGAACCGCCAAAGGATGAACAATTTTAATGATTCCCTATTAATTAACTTAACACTAAAACCACGCATACTCACACCATATTATTCACTATTTACAACAATGCTTAAACGAATGAATTATACACTTACCCATTTACCCTCCTAATCCAATACTTTCAGATTTCAATGTCTTATATGTTCACAGACCTACTAGCAGTAGGCAGATTGGCAATGCGAGGAAGGCAATAGGCTGCATCTCCCTTGACCAGTCAAGGATTTCTTCAAAAGGGGGATGATATAAGATTTAGAAATCTGAAGGGAATTTAAGAGTTCGTCAGCGGGAAGCGAAAGCAAAAAATAGCAACAGCAGAAAGTGCGAGCAACCGAAAGGAGAATGATTAGACAAAATCCGCCCCCAGAGATCAACTATTCATTTCAGCGCAGGCCCGGTTCGGCATGACAGCAGCTGTGCCGACGTGGAGCTGGCTGAGACCGGATCCGCAGAGGCGCTGACGTGGAGCTGCCGGAGACCGGATCCGCAGCTGTGCTGACGTGGAATGGCCCGAGACCGGAACGCAGCTGTGCTGACGTGGAGCTCCCGGAATCAACCCGGCCTACCCCGACCTGCAGCTGCCTGCATCGACCCAGCCCAGTCTGAAATTGGAGCCGCCCGGACCCGATCGGGAACGAGATCTGGAGGAGGCCGGAACCGCACAAGAAGACTGGATCGATGAAGGGAAAGGGGATAATGAACAGTAGGAAAGAGGTCTCAGTAGAATTGGGAACGCATCCTAACTCAACTAAGGCGTTTTTCTCCACCTCCCATAGAAAAGGGGTTGGCGTGCCTGCCAACCAACTAGTTTAATGACAACAACTGTACTAGACTCGAGGCTGCGACCTCACTCACCCCAAATTCTCATGCGTACTGTTGCTATGGTATTTTCTTCCCCTCGGATCGAGGGTTTTAAAGACATTATATATATCGGAGCGGAGCGCGGAAAAAGATTCGCCGCTCCAGTTAGTTATAGACTCACTTCGAGTTCCGTTTAGATAAACTAGAAAATCATTGTGTTTGTGTTATTTCTTGAGTAAAATCTAAGATAAAGATCCCGAGAGATCATCACAGCCAGCTAGTATACTGAGTGTCGATAGTCGTTAGGAGTTATAGCCTTCAAGACATCTAGACTGCAATAATCCGCTAGACCAGTTATACAAAACTATAAGTAAAGACAAGAGACATCAACGCTATAAGTGCCCCGGGCCATATTCGAGACCTAAAGTACAATGCCACACAGATCACATGCCAGAGTGGACTAAACCAACCATTGCCTCAGTAAACAAAGATAGGACACAGACAACAAACACACTAGAGTCAAGAATTCAGCTTGCCAAGAGTGAACGAAACAGCCAAATCAGAACACACTACATCATAACCACATGACACATTGCTATAACCATTACAACACTGTGAATTAAGTCATTTTATTGTCCTGAGAGTCCCAGAAATGTTATTATTCACTTGAGATCTCAAGGAACGTATATTCGCTATCAATACAACGTATTTCGGTTTCGGTTTCTTTAAAAACCTCATAACTTATTTCTGTTAAACTCAATTTCAATTGAATTTAAACATTAACTACAATAGATAGGCAGTAGCAACAAGTACGCCACAGAGAACTTGGGATTAAAAGACAAAAATATAACATTCAAACCGGAATCCGAAACATAATCCTAATTTCTAGCAATGAACACAGTCAACATCCCACTCATCGGGACCATGCGAACTCAACAGTCCGTCATCCACCAGACGGAGATGAACAACCTCAGGTGGGCCCGGCTGGTGGGAATATTAACGGAGCTAGAGAGGTTCGTGGAGGAAAGTTGGCCCGACGACACACCATCGGCCACAAGGCGTCGGGGCTATTGGATGAAATGCGTCATCCGTAGCGCCGCTCGCCAAGCCAAGGCTTGGGCGTCGGGGCGACTGGCATGGTGGCGCAACCGACTCCAATATCAAGTTGAAGCCTGGCGCAGCATACAGGACGTTTAAATAATGAAAAAAAAACTAACTGGCCATATTTATTAAATTACTCTAATATATCATATCCAGTAGGGATTAAATAAAGGGATCAATCTTAGATTTCACCGTTTTATATATTCACAGACTCATTAGCAGTAGACAAATCAGCAATTCGAGGAAGACCTGAAGAATAACCTAAGGAAGAATGAAAACACATAGGAAAGCTACATATCTTGGACACCCTTCCAGCAATGGCCAACCAGGATTACGACCGCCGCCCCGGCCAGAAGTTCGTAGATGTCGACATCCGGGGACGGCCGGTCCTGAAGGCCGACGCGGCCACCCAGGTGACCGCGGAGGAGATCGATGGCGGCCTGACGACCGCCACATCTACATCCGACCTCCAGGCCCTGTACCTGGAGGACTGCTACACCACAATACAGGCGCAAGGCACCTGGGTGGCCCAGGGCGTCTATCAGCCCGAGCCGACACCAAGGGAATGGCCAACTCCGGTGGCACTGAGGCGGTATTACCGCGGAAAGTATCCAGAGCCGCCGGAGGAGGGCCAGTTTTAGAACTATTTCATAACAATGACTAATACAAAATTGTCTATTTAACATTTTAATTAAATTTCAGATTTCTCCGCCTTATATGTTCTCAAACCTACTAGCAGTAGATAGATTAGCAACTAGAGTAAGAAAACAGGTTGCATCTCCCTTGACTAGCCAAGGATTTCTTCAAAAGGGGGATGATATAAGACTTAGAAATCTGAAGGGAATTTAAGTGAGCGTTAGTTGGTAACTAAAACTAAAAATAGCAACAGCAGAAAGAGCGAGCAACTGAAAGGAGAATGATTAGACAAAACCCGCCCTGAGATCAATTAATCATTTCAGCACAAACCCAGCGCGGCAGGGCAGCAGCGGTGCTGACGTGGAGCTGCCTGAGACCGGATCCGCGGCTGTGCTGACGTGGAGCTGCCTGAGACCGGACCCGAGGCTGTGCTGACGTGGAACCACCCGAGACCGGACCTGCAGCTGCGCTGACGTGGAGCTGCTGGTATCAACCCGGCCTGTCCCGACCCACAGCTGCCTGAATCGACCCAACCCAGCCGAAACTGGAGCCGCCCGGAACTGTTCGGGAACGAGATCTGGAGGAGCCCGGGATCGCACAAGAAGACGGGATCGATGAAAGGAGAGGGGATAACGAACAATAGGAAAGAGATCTCAGTAGAGGGAGGAACGCATCCTAACTCAGCTAAGGCATTTTAAGAATTTTACCCACCCTCCATAGGAGAGGGGTTGGCGTGCCTGCCAACCAAGTAGCACAATGATTAATGACTGTAATAGACTAGAGGCTGCGACCTCAACCCGCATAAATTCTCTCGCCAGATGTTGCTACGGTATTGCCCCCCTCGGATCGAGGGGTTTTAAAGATAATATATATATCGGTGCAGAGCGCGGGAAAAGATCCGCCGCTCCAGTTAGTTATAGACTCACTTCGAGTTCCGTTTAGATAAACTAGAAAATCATTGTGTTTGCGTTCTTTCTTAAGTAGGATCAGCGATAACGATCCAGAGAGATCACTACGACCAGCCGAAATACTGAGCTTCGATAGTCGTTAGGAGTTATAGCCTTCAAGACCTTTAGACTGCAATAAACCGCTAGACAAACTATAGGAAAACTACAAGTGAAGAAGAAGAGACATCAAAACTTGAAGCGCTATAGCCCAGGCGTTCTTTCAAGTGGCCCTGTATGAGGACAGTAGGAAGTACTGCGGGATTTCTACACCGGACGGAGAAACCCTAGTCTTCTTACGGGCACCGATGGGATTACAATCGAGCCCGGCGGCCTTGTCTAGAGCTGCCAGCATCATCCTCAAAGGCATCGAGAGAGTCTCTACATATGTGGACGATTTGCTAGTATTCACGGAAACCTTTGAGCTGAAACTCCAGAAATGTCGATTTGCGCAACCCAGCATTACCTTCCTGGGACACAAGATCGACCAGAACGGCATCCAGATAGATCGCACTCTAGTGGACAAAGTACAAAAGGTATCCAAGCCCGACAATGTAACTCAGTTAAGAGCATTCCTCGGACTGTAATTTTTTCAGGAAACATGTCCCACATTATGGACAACACTATGAATCAAATCATGTTATTATCCTGAGAATCCCAGAAATGTTATTATTCACTTGAGACCTCAAGGAACGTATATTCGCTATCAATACAACGTATTTCGGTTTCGGTTTCTTTAAAAACCTCATAACTTATTTCTGTTAAACTCAATTTCAATTGAATTTAAACATTAACTACAATAGATAGGCAGTAGCAACAAGTACGCCAGAAAGAACTTAGGAGGAAGTCCAGGAAAATAACCTGAGGGATAAAGAAAAACGCATAGGAAAGCCACATATCCTGGACACCTTTCAGCAATAACGATGGCCGACATCGATTACAGCCGCCGCCCTGGAAAAAAATTTGTCGACATCGACATCAGGGGGCGGCCGGTCCTGAAGGCCGACGCGGCCACGCAGGTGGCAGAGGAGGAAATCGACGGCGGCCTGACGGTCGCCACGTCGACAACCGACCTTAGAGAACCCTACGTAGACGATTTTTATCCTACTAGGCAGGTGCACGGCACGTAGCCACCAGAGACCACCTATCGGCCTGAGCACACCACCAGGCAGTGGCCCACCATCGATTGTCTCCGGCGTTATTACCGGGACAAATATCAGGTGCCACTGCTGGATGGCTACTACCCGTACTTTTATAATTTTGAGTAAATAGTAAAACTATATTTATCTACGGTGCAGGTCAAATACATTTATTGACTTCGTTTTTCATCAAGTATCAGATTGATGTCAAGATATCAGATTTAAACGTCTTAAATGTTCACACATCTACTAGCAGTAAGCAGATTAGCAACTGGAGTAAGAAAATAGGCTGCATCTCCCTTGACCAGTCAAGGATTTCTTCAAAAGGGGGATGATATAAGACTTAGAAATCTGAAAAGAACTCGAGAGAAAACTTTCGCCTAGAGGTCAAGCAACTAAGAATAGATAGATTAGATATATACTCGCCCCGAGTTTTCACTAACATTTCAGCGCAACACGGCCCGGTCCAACTCAACCTGGTATGGTCCGATACGACACGGCCCGGCCCAATCTGACCCGATCCTGCCCGACGTAGGTCCAACGTGACATGGACCCGCCCGGACTCACCCGACCTGGCACGGCCTGACGCGACCTGGCCCGGCCATGCCTACAACATCGGAGCCTGCCTGAGCCCTATCTGGAGATGAGACCTGGAAGAGGCCGGGACCGCCCAAGAAGACCTGGAGCGACGGAGACTAAATCAGAACACACTATATTATAACACATGCTACATTGCTATAACCATTACAATGTTATAATTCAAATCATGTTATCGTCCAGCGAGGCCCAGAAATGTTATTAATCAACTGGGACCTCAAGGAGCATATATTCCTATTAAAATTGATTATCGAGGAATAATATTTATGCCTTGTTAAAAGCCTCACCTCGGTCTAACTAAATTTCGATTGAACTTTAGAAGTCAACAATAGTAGATAGGCAGTAGCAACAAGTACGCCAGAGAGAAATTAGGAGGACGTTCAGGAAAATAAGCAGAGGGATGAAGTAAACGTATAGGAAAGTCACACGCCTCGGACACCTTTGCAGCACGTACCATGGCCGATAAGGATTATAACCGCCGCCCCGGAGAAAAATTTGTCGACATTAACATCCGAGGGCGGCCGGTGGTGAAGGTCGATGCGGTCACGCAGGTGACCGAAGAAGACATCGACGGTGGCATAACGACCGCCACGTCCACAACTGACCTCCAGGAACTTTACCTGGAGGACCTATATGTCACTAGGCAAGCACAAGGCACCTGGGAGGCCCAGGGCGACTATCAGCCCGAGCCGAAACCTAAACATCCGCCGTGGCCCACCATCCGAACCCTCCGACGATACGCCAGAGAACAGTACCCCGAACCGCCGGAGGATGGACAATTTTAACGATCGAATACTAATTAACTCAGGATTCAAAACCACGCATACTCACAACATATTATTCACTATTTACAACAATGCTTAAACAAATGAATTACACACTTACCCATTTAGCCTCTTAATCTAATCGTTTCAGATTTCACCGTCTTATATGCTCACATACCTACCAGCAGTAGACAGATTACCAATTCGAGTAAGACAATAGATTGCATTTCCCTTGACCAGTCAAGGATTTCTTCAAAAAAGGGGTTGATATAAGACTTAGAAATCTGAAGGGAATTCAAGAGTTCGCTAGCAGAAAGCTAAAAGCTAAAAATAGCAACAGCAGAGAGGGCAAACAACCAAGGGGAGAGACTGGACAAAAACCCGCCCCGAAGTCACTTCATCATTTCAGCTCAGGCCGGGTCGGCATGGCAACAGCGGTGCTGACGTGGAACTGCCTGAGACCGGATCCGCAGCTGTACTGACGCGGCGCTGCCAGAATCAACCCGGTCTGTCCCTGCCTGCAGCTGACGGCGTCGGCCCAGCCCAGCCCGCATTGGGAGCCGCCTGGGCCCGGCCGGGAACGAGAGCTGGAGGAGGACGGAACCGTACAAGAAAACGGGATCGATAAAAGGCGAAGGAATAACGAACGGTGGGAGAGAAGTTTCAGTGGAAGTGGGAACACATCCTAACTCAACTAATGCGTTTTTAAGACTGTAACTCACCCTCCATGGGAAAGGGGTTGGCGTGCCTGCCAACCAACTAGTTAACGTTAATGACTGTACTAGGCTGGAGGCTGCGACCTCACTCAACACAAATCCTCATGAGTACTGTTGCTACGGTATTGCCTTCCCTCGGATCGAGGGGTTTTGAAGACATCATATATATCAGAGCGGAGCGCGGAAAAAGGACCGCCGCTCCAGTTAGTTAGAGATTATATTTGAGTTCGGTTGAGCTAAGTCTATCAGAAAACTCAGTGTTTTTGTGTTATATCTTGAGTAGAAGCTAAGGTAGCGATCCAGAGAGATCATCACAGCCAGCCGGTATACTGAGTGTCGATAGTCGTTAGGAGTTATAGCCTTCAAGACATCTAGACTGCAATAAACCGCTAGACTAATTATATTTTGAAAGACACCAAAATCGAAGAGAGATTAGAAAGCTTGAAGCGCTATAGCGGGAGGATGGACAATTTTAACTATGTTATGAACCTGTAACTAAATATAATTATTTATTAAACTTCTTCATAGAGTTTCAGATTTCAACGTCTTATATGTTTACAAGGCTACTAGAAGTAGGACGATTAGCAACGAAAATAAGGCAATAAGCTGCATCTCCCTTGACCAGTCAAGGATTTCTTCAAAAGGGGGATGATATAAGACTTAGAAATCTGAAAATAACTTAAGAGAAAACTTTCGCCTAAAGGGCAAGCAACTAAGAATAGACAGATTAGATAAACACTCGCCCCGAGTTTTCACTTTCATTTCAGCGCAACACAACACGGCTCAAACGGGACCTGGTACGGCCCGACACGACACGGCCCGGCCGAATCTGACCTGATCTTGAACGACGTCAGTCCAACGCGATCTGTACCTGCCTGGACTTACCCGACCGGGCACGGCCTGATGCAACCTGGCCCGGTCCTGCCTGCGATATCAGAGCCGGCCTGGGCCCTATCTGGAGAGGAGAAGACCGAGAGCGCCCAAGAAGATCTGATTGACGATGGCGACAACAAACATTAGACACCATAGAAACGGGAACTTTTCCTAACTCAACCAACGCGTTTAGGCCTTTGACCCGCCCTCCATAGGACAGGGGTTGGCGTGCCTGCCAACCAAGTATTCTAATGTTTTGTGCTGATTTGGACTCGGGGCTGCGACCCCACTCGACCCATTATCACCAAGCGCTCTGATTGATAAAGTTTTATCACCCTCCCAAGTGAGGGAGTTTCAAACAATATATAAATCGAAGCGGAGCGCGGGAAAAAGAACCACCGCTGATTTTAGTTAGAGAGTCATCTCTGCGTTCTATCAAGTTAGCAATTTAACACAACTTACTGCATTTGAGTTCGATCTTCATTGACTTCAGAGAGAGGAATCCGAGAGACAGCATCAATCAGCCGTGACACTGAGAGCGATAGTTGTTAGGAGTATAGCCTTCAAAACAAGAGACTGCAACAGACCGCTAGACTACATTGACACCAGAGAGACAACAAAACTTGAAGCGCTATATATCTGGAGGACAGGTACGTCACGCGGGCGACACGGAGCGCCAGGGAGGCGTCGGGCGATTATCAGCCCGAGCCGGCCTCCAAGGTGTGGCCCACCCCGGCGGCAATGCGGCGGTATTACCGCGAAAAATACCCGGAGCCGCCGGAGGATGGCGAATTGTAACACTCGAATTTCTTATTCAACAATTTTGACAATTTTAACAATTGACTCCATTTTAACCTAGATGGAGTGGCTGCCCTGCTGGGCGGCGCCATCACAGAGGCCTACGAAATGGCTTGCCCGCTCAAAGCCTACAAAGGCAAAAAATCGGCCCCCTGGTGGAAACCCGAGCTCGGAGTCCTGAGACGTCGAGCAAAGGCTCTCCAGAGGAGGATGAAAATCTCGCACGACCCTGATGACAAAGAGGCCTATACTCGCGCCATCCATGAGTTTAAGGGCCGGGTCAGAAGGGCAAAAGCGGACAAGTGGCGACAATACTGCGAAGGGCTTGAGGGCTCGCGGCCCACGGCCCGCGTGGTAAAGGCGCTCACCAACGACCGCTTCTCCAAGCTGTCATCGATCAAAAAGCCAGACGGCTCGATCACGGAGCGCCCGGAGGAAACGCTCGAGCTTATGCTAGGGCATTTCTTCCCGAGTGTACCGGCGCACTTTGGCCCAGACGACCACTCACGTGGAGGTCAGGGCCTGGCTCAGTCACTCGTCACGAATGACCGCATCGTTCGCGCGGCAAAGTCATTCAACCCTTTCAAAGCACCTGGGCCAGATGGCATCTATCCGGCCTTTTTGCATGAAGCGGTCAAAAATGGCCGCTTCCTCCATCTCCTCTGCCGACTTCTACGGGCCTGCATCGTGCTGGGCTATGTACCAGCGCTGTGGCACGAAGCCCGGGTCGTCTTCATCCCGAAGCCCGCCAAAGGCGACTATCGCTCGGTCAAGTCCTATCGCCCGATAAGTTTGACTTCCACCTGCCTCAAGCTCATGGAAAGACTGGTGCTTTGGCGCCTTCTTACTGTAGAGCTAGGGCGGGCCCCGCTCTCCCCAAACCAGCACGCCTTTCGGGCGGGCCGGTCCACGGAGAGCGCCCTCCACTGCATCGTGGAGACTCTCGAGAAGGCAGTGCTGGGCAGCGGTTTTGCCCTGGCTGTCTTCCTAGACATTGAGGGGGCCTTCGATAACGTTGTTTTCGAAGCTTTTGAGGAGGCCCTGGTCTCCAGGGCCACTCACCCCCACCTCGTTCGCTGGGTCATGTACATGATCCGGCATCGCCACGTGGTGGCCCACCTCGAAGGAAGGCTGCTCTCGGCACCTGTCCTAAAAGGAGGGCCCCAAGGCGGCGTCCTCACCCCACTGCTGTGGAATCTCGTCATGGATGAGCTGCTCAAAAGCACTCGTCCAGACCCAGTCCTGAAGGTGGGATATGCCGACGATGTGACCGCCATCTGCGCGGGCCCCTCGGCGGAAACCACCAGAGACCTCATCCAGGGCTTTATCAACAGGGCGGTGCGCTGGGCGGACCAATGCGGGCTCCGACTCTCTGAGTCCAAGACCGTTGCGGTTATGTTTACCAGCAAACTGCTCTGGACCATTAAGCCTCTGACTCTCTATGGCAAGAATATTGCCATGGAAAAGCAGGTCCGGTGCCTTGGTCTCGTGCTAGACTATAGGCTTAACTGGACCCCACACATCACCACAAAGGCCAAGAGGGCCCTGGCCATACTGGCGCAAGTCAGGCGTGCCGTGGGCACCACTTGGGGGCTAACCCCCAAGAACCTTTGGTGGATTTACACGGCGATCATTAGACCGTCCGTCGCTTACGCTGGCCTCATCTGGGCCAGCGCCATGGGCATCCAGAAAAACCTGGAGGCGCTTTATAGGGTGCAGGGCAGAGCCTGTCGTATAACGCTGGGCGCCCCACCCTCCACTCCCTTCGAAGGCATGAATGCTTTCCTCAACGCTACACCAATTGACATTTTCGTCAAGGGGGAAGCAGCAAAGTCCACCCGTCGTCTTCTTGATGCGGGTGTCTCCTTCCAGAATTCGCGAGCCTTCTCGAAGCGCTCCCTTCTGCCTCACTCTGACCTCTGCCTGAAAACTCTGGGCGAGTGCGGAGGGCTCACCATCCTTTCGGATGGGGCCCCGGCCACTTTACTCCGGAGCCACAGGTACAAAGTCAGCATCTCCCCTCGTAATGAGGTAAAGGACTGCTGGGATGACCCGGCAGTCCACTGTTACACTGACGGCTCTCTGATGAACGGTAAATCGGGATTCGGAGTGTGCGTCGCCTCGGGTGGTGAGGTCCTCTGGACCCACTCCCAATACTGTGGCAAGAGTCAAGCAGCCCTCAAGGCCCTCAGCCGCTGCACCTCTCGCTCCAGAACCACCTTGGACTGCAACACCCAGTTAAACGGGTTGGCGCAGTCTAACAAGGTGGAGCTGCTGTGGATCCCTGGGCATGCCGGGTTCACAGGGAATGAGATGGCGGACCAGCTTGCTAAGGCTGGAGCAGCCAGCTCCCTGATGGGCCCGGGCCCGGAGTCCCCGATCCCCATCTCAGTTGTCAAATCCAGCATCAACTGCTGGATGGAGACCCAGCACCGGAGGAGGTGGTCCAACACCCTGAACTGTCGCCAGTCTAGGGCTGCGGTGCCAACCCCCTCTAGTAACCTGCGTAAGGCCTTACTCAGGCTTAACCGCAGAGACCTAAGAGCAGTCACTATGGCTCTTTCGGGACATGGCTGCTTCACCAGACACCGCTACCTTCAAGGCCACGTGCCTGAGGAAACGTGTCCCTTCTGCTGCTCCGGACGCGAAAATGCAGAGCATTTCATCTGCCACTGCCCGGCCTTCACCCGGGCCAGGCTAAAACATCTCGGGCCGGCACCGACTCTCGCCGAAGTCTGCTCGCCCGAGAACATCCCAGAGCTCGCCCACTTCCTCCGGGATACCGGCCGAGCTGATTTCTTCCCAGCCTATGGCGAGGAAGATCGCGCGGCGGAATCGACCGACGGACCACCCTGAGCGGCACCGCCTCGCTGGACGCTGTCTGGCTGCCAGGGGTTAGCGATATGGGCGGCATCTGCCGCCTCCTCGCTGCGTCCGTCATGGAGGCTCCCTGCCGCTAAGTCAAAGTAAGTCAATACCATATCCAGTAGGGATTCAATAAAGGGATCAATCTCAGATTTCACCGTTTTATATACTCACAGACTCACTAGCAGTAGACAGATCAGCAATTCGAGGAAGACCTGGAGAATAACCTAAGGAATAAAAGAAAAACGCCTAGGAAAGCCACTTATCTTGGAAAACCTTTCCAGCGCGATGGCCAACAAAGAGTACGACCGCCACCCCGGCCAGAAGTTGAAATTAAAATTGCTTATCAATGAATAACACTTATGCCTTGCTTAAAAAAACTTCACTTCTGTCTAACTAAATTTCAACTGTATTATAGAAGCCAACGATAATAGATAAAACAGTAGCAACAAGTGTCAGAAGAAAATTGGAGGACATTAAGGACAATAAGCTGAGGAATGCAGTAAACGTGCAGGAAAGCAACTGAAATATTTTAGATTCGTCTCTAATCTATCTATGTCTAGCTTAATAAATATTCTTGTTATATTCGATTGTTGTTTCTGACAATAGCCAATTACTGAAGGCTATTTCTAAGAAATAAGGAGGCGTGGGAAATCGACTATCTTTTCCTGATGTTACACACACTTTAGATATTATGCTTTCAATCGGATTATATTTAGATGGTCTTAGAATAAGCAATCACAAAGATGGACCTTCCTATAAAATTTACTGAGAGGTGTTTCCCAAACACAAACGGTAGGTGGTTACTTACGGATCCTCTTTGAGATCACAGCTGGGGGGAGAGAGGTCTTTTAATAAAAGGTTGGGTGGGAGTTCAAGGAATTCTAACTTCAATGGAATGAACTAAAGTTCAACTAAAGTATATTCAAAACTTTGTAGCTTGCCTGGGATGGAAAAGGCTAGCAAAGAGAGTGAGTGAGTTTTTAAGCACGGCTTGCTTGTACTAAAAGATTTCGGAGAGGACAAGGGTTGGGGCAACACTTTTCTCTCAGTGCAAGAACTTTTATAGTGCTGACCAAAGGCGGTCATTCGACAGGAGACTCTGAGCGAATCCTGGAGCTCTTGCATACGCATTTTCGCATAATAGGAAAACAGGATATTTTTGGTTTTTTTATCAGCGCATATAGGTGTGAATCGCATGGGCCAAACTGTAACACTTCACAACATGTCTTGGACACCCTTCAAGCACAATGGCCTACAATGATTATGACCGCCGTCCAGGCCACAAATACGTGGACATTAACATACAGGGGCAGCCGGTGGTAAAGGCCGACGCCACCACTCAAGTGTCCGAGGAGGACATTGATGGCGGACTGTCAACCGCTACCTCAACATCGGATCTCGGGGCCTTGTACCTGGATGATTTGTATCCCACTTTGGAGATCAAAGGCTCGTGGACAGCGATGGGCGATTATCAGCCCGAGCCGGCGCCCCGACACCCTCCATGGCCAACGAAATAAAGCCACCGGCGGTACTACCGAAAGGAGTACCCAGAGCCGCCGGAGGACGGCCAATTTTGAAACGGACAACATATTTAAAAGACAACGATATCCATTTGATTGTTCTCTACTCTACTTGTAGATGTGTCTCTACTAACTTTATAAATTCAATAATGCTATAATAGGAAGTTTTAAGTAAAAATAAGTTGGCTCCTTTAAATACGCAATCGGGATCGATAAAAGGCGAGGGAATAACGAACGGTGGGAGAGAAGTTTCAGTGGAAGTGGGAACACATCCTAACTCAACTAATGCGTTTTAAAGACTGTAACTCTCCCTCCATGGGAAAGGGGTTGGTGTGCCTGCCAACCAACTAGTTTAACGTTAATAACTGTACTAGTGAAGTGTTACAATTTAACCCATGCGATTCACACCTATATGTACTGATAAAAAACCAAAAATATCCTGTTTTCCTATTATGCGAAAATGCGTATGCAAGAGCTTCAGGATTCGCTCAAAGTCTCCTGTCGAATGACCGCCTTTGGTCAAGCACTATAAAAGTTCTTGCACTGAGAGAAAAGTGTTTCCCCAACCCTTGTCCTCTCCGAAATCTTTTAGCACAAGCAAGCCGTGCTTAAAAAACTCACTCACTCTCTTTGCTAGCCTTTTCTATCCCAGGCAAGCTACAAAGTTTTGAATATACTTTAGTTGAACTTTAGTTCATTCCATTGAAGTTAGAATTCCTTGAACTCCCACCCAACCTTTTATTAAAGACCTCTCTCCCCCCCCCCAGCTGTGAACTCAAAAGAGGATCCGTAAGTAACCACCTACCGTTTGTGTTTGGGAAACACCTCTCAGTAAATTTTATAGGAAGTTCCATCTTTGTGATTGCTTATTCTAAGACCATCTAAATATAATCCGATTGAGGGCATAATATCTAAAGTGTGTGTAAGATCAGGAAAAGATAGTCGATTTCCCACGCCTCCTTATTTCTTAGAAATAGCCTTCAGTAATTGGCTATTGTCAGAAACAACAATCGAATATAACAAGAATATTTATTAAGCTAGACATAGATAGATTAGAGACGAAACTAAAATATTTCACTGGTTCCCTGACCGGGAGTCGAACCCGGGCCTTCCACGTGACAGGCGGAGATACTGACCACTTCCTCAATTCCTCCTTCGCAGGTAAACACAAATCTCATTTCCTGCCTGTCAACCGTAATTCCCTATTACTATAAAAGCTTTCCCCCTCTCTTCACAACCACTATCCTCAAACTCAACTAAACTCAGTCATTCTGCATCTCCTCTGCGATCCGACCTACCTGCCGCATCCTTCACCGTGTCTACTGAAGAACTGCTAGTGCCATCCTGATCGATACCGGCCACTCTACACCCTCTCGCTGCCTGGCATTGCATTGACTACGACATTGTGACTGCTTTTCGATTTCACTTCTCTTCTTTGTCCATCCCTTTCGTCTATCTTTTCCCACATTGTCCTTCCAAAATGGACACATCATGTACTCTCTTCAACTTCTACACATACTGGCGTGATCTCTCCCTCTGTCCTAGTTCTCTTGAACGATTCATTTGTCTCCTAGGTGAGCTCGGGTGGGGTCCCATTCTAGCCGGCATCACTGGTAATCCTCCTCGGAAGGCTATTCTTACTCTTCCCTCTACTATCATTCATCTCATTACTCTTTTTTTATACCGTTTCTACGGCCTTACCTACGGGGACCCTGAACACCAACCAATATCTCTCGAGCGCCCATGGAGTCCGCGATTCGATTGTGCTTTTATCCGCAATCGTTACCCTTTGCGCACCTACCTCATCCTTATGGGAATTCGATTCCAGATTCCCACTCTCCTTTTCCTGGGCCTTCTTTGTCGCGCCCTTGAATTCTCTTTCCTCACTCGCCGTTCCCATATTAATTATCTATATGACCATCTCTACGACGGCATATCTGAAGAAGTCCGCGAATCCATTGAAGACTTGCTCCAGAATTACTTCATGGATGTTCCCACAAACCCGTGGTGGCGACCCATTTACCAACCCCGTAGCCTTCTCTCCATTGCCCGCCAGTCCTTCTGGGATCAACACACCCGCCTCAGGGCGCGGAGAGACCCCAGGGCGACGATCCTAGAATCCCAAGCCGAGGCTCTCCCTATCCCTGCCCGCCGCATCTTGATAGGAGCCCGCCATATAGACCCAAATTTCTATTTTAATAACGATTTCCCGCTTCCGGCTATTCAAGTGTCTATACCTCCACCTAAACCCTACACTAATATTAATGCTTCCCTCTTCTCCCTCTTTTCTCGTCCTGATCGTTTCTCTGACTACGCTACTGAAATCTTTTCAATCCCATCCTGGCTCTTCAATTCCAACTGAAATCAACCCGAATACTACGAGTTGTTTATTTATATCGTACTTTATTAAAACGCGAGCGGCGTTGAACTCGGAGTTCGCGCTGCCTATAGAAGCTGTTCGGTGGTCCATCAAGGAACGAGTTGGGAATTGCCTACTTGTTGGCCATGCCATCCAAAACGATCTGGATGCGTTGGACATGAGCCATGCGAACATCTTTGACTCCGCATACGACCAGGAGTTAAGAAAACTGGCTGGAGTGGATTCATATCCCCCAAACCAGCCGGTTGGACTTGTTCGCATGGTAAAAGGGCTTCTGGAGACATATAACCGCTGGCATCATGGCCATGTTACTCTGTCGGAGTTAGTATCTGCTCGGCTAATGTCTCTAGCTCCTGCTTTCGAAGGGTTTTTGATGAAGCGGGAGTACCAGCCCGGTCCACACAATCCAGAAGATGATGCAAGAATAAGTGGGCATTTGTACACGCTCGCGGAGGCTCTAAGTCGATGAAGCAGGCGTGTCTCATATTTCCATCAATTCCACATTTGTTAATATTTGCGTGTCTTAAAAATGAATGTTTTTGTAAATACACGCTCCATAGGACAGGGAAGACTTATGATTATTTTTCTTGTAACTCTCTGCTTGCGTTTATTCCAATGAAAGCAGCCCGGTAAGTCGGAAGAATATGCATTTGAGAGGCCAGGAAAAGCAATAGCATAAATCCCGAAACTGTATAGCTAAGGATGCATTGAAAATGGCAGCTTCATGCTTTCAATTCGCCAGAGAGAAACAGCTAGGTGTAGAATGCAGCGGTGTTGGCGTCTAAACCCTGCATCAATCCACTCGCGGCGCAACTATTTTACAGTACAGGAAATTTACCAACTAGCGTCTAAGACATGCCTCATGCAAATTGGAGCCCAAAATCTGATGCCTCTGCAAAAGGCTGAGGGTGGCCGACGCGCTCGGGGAAAAAAGAGAGGCATTTTGGCCGACGGACGGAGGAAAAAAGCAAATATCTGTTTTTCGCTGGCCTAGCTACGATCATTTGCGCCACTCTGGCGAGGGAGCTGAAAATAGAAAAACTGGAGGTCTGCGCTGCATGGAAGAGAGGAAAATTGCGCAGCAGTTGCTATTGGGAGAGGGATGAAAATTTGCCCGAAATTTCGGCTATCTAAATCCAATGTATTGCTCCAATGAACTTACCATATATTTTTCGTATTTAAAAACACCCTCCGTGTCCGACTTTTGTATACTACTAATACTATCTGCACATGTCAGGACACAGAGCATCCAGACTATGTACCGCTACAGCACTTTTTCTGGCCCATCGCTAATCTGGTTGCGAAAAGCGCAACCAGGGTTACCGGACTGCGCTTCAATGCACGTTCGGCGACTGGAGTCAGGACAGGGCTGCACCGTAGGACTTTTAATTAAACTATAAAAATAAAACACAACAATTATAAAAATTTTTTAATGCCTCGGTACCTCAGGATATCATTTTACAGGCTTAAGACACTTTATTGCTCCGCACATAACATAACATTTTGACCAATTCTCTCTTAGGCGATATGATATACTCTTCTACTTTTTATGCTTAACTCATACCCGCTAACAGTATACTTTTTACTGACATTGTAAATTTGAAGACGAAATTTTTGTAAAAAAGGGAGAAATTGTAGAGTGCAGAATTACGATACTATTTATTTTAACCAATCATGCGCTAACTACTCTACTCATCCGCTTAGTAACTTCGTAGCGCGACATAATAGAGTTATAGAGATAGTGAAGACAAAAAAACAAGGCGAAAAAAGCCACTTTAGAATGAGCAGGGAACCTCCCGGGGAGGAATTGATATAGCTATAAGACTTAGAAATCTGAAAAGAACTCGAGAGAAAACTTTCGCCTAGAGGTCAAGCAACTAAGAATAGATAGATTAGATAAATGCTCGCCCCGAGTTTTCACTTGCATTTCAGCGCAACACGGCCCGGTCCAACTCAACCTGGTATGGTCCGATATGACACGGCCCGGCCTAATCTGACCCGATCCTGCCCGACGTAGGTCCAACGTGACATGGACCCGACCGGACTCACCCGACCTGGCACGGCCTGACGCGACCTGGCCCGGCCATGCCTACAACATCGGAGCCTGCCTGAGCCCTATGTGGAGATGAGACCTGGAAGAGGCCGGGACCGCCCAAGAAGACCTGGAGCGACGGAGGGACAGTGACAAACAAACACTAGATAAAGGGGATTCCATAGAAACGGGCAATCTTCTAACTCAACTAACGCTTTTAGGCCTTTGACCCGCCCTCCATAGGACAGGGGTTGGCGTGCCTGCCAACCAAGTATTCGAATGTTTTGTGCTGATTTGGAATCGGGGCTGCGACCCCACTCGACCCATTATCACCAAGCGCTCTGATTGATAAAGTTTTATCACCCTCCCAAGTGAGTGATTTTCAAACAATATATAAATCGAATCGGAGCGCGGGAAAAAGGACCGCCGCTGATTTTAGTTAGAGATTCATCTCTACGTTCTATTAAGTTAGCAATTTAATATAAACTTACTGTGTTTGAGTTCTATCTTCATTGACTTCAGAGAGAGGAATCCGAGAGATCGATCAGCCTTAATACTGAGAACGATAGTCGTTAGGAAGTATAGCCTTCAAGACAAGAGACTGCAACAGACCGCTAGACTACAGTGACACGAGAGAGACGACAAAACTGGAGTTAAGTCCCTAAGTTAGAATGTAGGGACGTGAATGTAAGGGCATAAGGAGACACGAGAGCTGAGACACTGACACAATGTAAGACAGATGGGTCGTCTCGACCGGAAGTCCTATCATTGTGACACTCTCACTCAGGTGCAATCCTGAGGCTAGAACCAGTTTCACGGAAAGAACTTTGGGAAAGCGCCTCGCTACCTGAAGCATCAGACCAGTGAACTAGGGGAAGCCAGGCCCGTCACTCAAATTGAATCTAAGCTTAAAATAACGAAGAAATACAAAGACAAGGCTTCACCGAATTCCATGATGAGGCACACGTATTTATTATATGCCAATTCATTATTCATTCCGACACATTTATTCACTACGACACGTACCAGCACCAGCAAATCACAACTTACAAACAAACAAGGAAAGAAAAACACACAAAAATAATGGAAACATACATGCCATTATCAATGATTATACAACAGCAAACAAGAGAGCAGTTAAACAGAGCAAATTAACAGCACACCATGAATAGTCATAAGAACATAGAACATAAGAACATAGTCATAAGAACATAAGAACTTGACAACAGTTAAGGGGCCATAGGAGCGGCCTGGCGCCGCCGGCAACAAAGCCACACCAGAAGCAGCCCGAACAAGGCCAGGGCAAGGCCTCCGGCCCCGAGACCTCCGGAGAGACGACGTAGAAACGACAACCCGTTCTCTAAAGACTGGGTGCGGGTAGCTTCTAGGGCTAGGCGGGCCTCCAGGCGAAGGACCCGAGCCTCTAGCTCGGACATCAGCTTGGCGAGTTGGGCCATTTCAAAGCGCGACATGAAATCAAGTGGTCGATGGGGCAGACGAAAAGGCAGTTAAAAAGATGCGTCTGAGCAGATAAAAGGGGCCCAGGGGAAAAGTTTATATAACCCAGTCCAAGGCAAGATGGATGGCAAGTATTCCACAATCACAGCCACCCTATCCGCCGCGGAGAAAGGACCCCAATGTACATCCCGAGGGATGAAAAGTAGAGTCATCAGTGCCCCGGGCCAGATTCGAGACCTAAAGTGCAACACCACACAGATAACATGCCCGAGTGGATTAGACCAACCATGGCCTCAGTAAACAAAAATAGGACACAGGCAACAAACACACCATAACCAAGAATCCAGCTTGTCACAAGTAAGAGAGACACAGCCATATCAGAACACATCATAACCACATGCCATAGTACTTTAACCAATGTGATTTTATAATACAAGCAATGCTCTTATCCTGCGAGGCCCAGAAATGTTATTGATTAATTGGGCTCTCAAAGCATATATATTCTCTCCAACGTGATTAACAATAAATATTATGTCGACTTCTTTGGAAGCTCCACAGGTTCATTGTCTGTCAAACTAAATTTCAATTAAATCTTAGACGTCAACAATAGCAGATATGCAGTAGCAACAAGTACACCAGAGAAAAATTAGGCGGAAGTTCAGGAAAACAAGCAGGAGGACGAAGTAAACATAGATGATAGTCACACGCTTCGGACACCTTTACAGCTAGTATCATGGCCGACAGCAGCTACAACCGCCGCCCCGGAGACAAATTTGTCGACGTTGACATCCGGGGGCGGCCGGCTGTGAAGGCCGACGCGGTCACGCAAGTGACCGCGGAGGAGATAGACGGGGGAGTGTCGACCGCCACGTCGACAACGGACCTCCGGGAGACACATCTGGATCTGGAGGAGTTGTACCGTGTGAAACAGGCCAAGGGCACGTGGAAAGCACAGGGCAACTTTCAGCCCGAACCAGAGCCCAAGAACCCGCCATGGCCGACACCGAGAGGCCTCCGGGAGTACTACAGAAAGAAATACCCGGAACCGCCACTGGATGGAAAATTTTATTAATGACAATATATTTACTATCATTCCTTAGTTCTGTGTACACTTTCAGATTTCACCGTCTTATATGTTTTCAAATCTACTAGCAGTAGACCGATTAGCAACTGGAGTAAGAAAATAGGCTGCATCTCCCTTGACTAGTCAAGGATTTCATCAAAAGGGGGATGATATAAGACTTAGAAATCTGAAAAGAACTCGAGAGAAAACTTTCGCCTAGAGGTCAAGCAACTAAGAATAGATAGATTAGATAAATGCTCGCCCCGAGTTTTCACTTGCATTTCAGCGCAACACGGCCCGGTCCAACTCAACCTGGTATGGTCCGATATGACACGGCCCGGCCTAATCTGACCCGATCCTGCCCGACGTAGGTCCAACGTGACATGGACCCGACCGGACTCACCCGACCTGGCACGGCCTGACGCGACCTGGCCCGGCCATGCCTACAACATCGGAGCCTGCCTGAGCCCTATCTGGAGATGAGACCTGGAAGAGGCCGGGACCGCCCAAGAAGACCTGGAGCGACGGAGGGACAGTGACAAACAAACACTAGATAAAGAGGATTCCATAGAAACGGGCAATCTTCTAACTCAACTAACGCTTTTAGGCCTTTGACCCGCCCTCCATAGGACAGGGGTTGGCGTGCCTGCCAACCAAGTATTCGAATGTTTTGTGCTGATTTGGAATCGGGGCTGCGACCCCACTCGACCCATTATCACCAAGCGCTCTGATTGATAAAGTTTTATCACCCTCCCAAGTGAGTGATTTTCAAACAATATATAAATCGAATCGGAGCGCGGGAAAAAGGACCGCCGCTGATTTTAGTTAGAGATTCATCTCTACGTTCTATTAAGTTAGCAATTTAATATAAACTTACTGTGTTTGAGTTCTATCTTCATTGACTTCAGAGAGAGGAATCCGAGAGATCGATCAGCCTTAATACTGAGAACGATAGTCGTTAGGAAGTATAGCCTTCAAGACAAGAGACTGCAACAGACCGCTAGACTACAGTGACACGAGAGAGACGACAAAACTTGAAGCGCTATAATAGCCAAGCCTCACAAGGCAAAGGGGGGCTGGAAAGTGAAATTTACAGCCAGCCCTCCGCCGCGGGGAGTGGACCATAAAGTACATCGCGAGAGATGGAAAGTAAAGCCATCAGTGCCCCCGGGCCCTCTTCGAGATCTAAAAGTCCAAAGAAGTGACACCAGACCCCACAGAAGTCACATGCCCATATTAGATTAGTTTAACCACTGTCTCAGCAAAAATAGGACACTGGCGACATACACACCATATTCAAGAATCAAGCTGGATACAAGAGACACAACCAAATCCGAACACATCATATTATAACCACAAGCCACATTGCTATAACCATTGCGATTCTATAATTAAAATCATTTTATTATCCTGAGAGGCCCAGAAATGTTATTAATCAACTGGGACCTCAAGGAGCATATATTCTCATTAAAATTGATTATCAAGGAATAATACTTATGCTTTGTTAAAAACCTCACTTCTGTTTAAATAAATTTCAATTGAACTTTAGAAGTCAACAATAGTAGATAGGTATCAGCAACAAGTACGACAGAGAGAAATTAAGAGGACGTTCAGGAAAATAACCCGTACCTGGACGACATGTACGCCACACGGGATATACAAGGCGTGTGGGATATAAGAGTTAGAAATAACATCGAAAATCGGGACTTAAAGAACATTAAAACCAGATGATATAGAATAAGAAAAGGACAATGGAAGTGGAAAAAACCGCAACTTATCAAATGCCAAAAGAGACGCTAAAAGAACTAACCCCCCAGCAAAGAACAATTGAGACCCACCCACAGGCAAACAGCACCGGCCAAAACGAGTCTGAGCGGCACGCGGCCGAGGGCGAGGCTACAAGAAGAAAACGTGCTGGAGAAAAGGGGAGAAGACAAAGGAGGCGCATGACAACCGAGCGTGGCGGGCAGACAGAAAAGAGACGATAAGAGAAATGAATCAATATGAAAGTTGAATAGAACTACCACCATCCCAACGCGATCTAACGCAACCAATATAATAATCAGACCCTACCCAAGAGAGGGGTTGTCTTGCATGGCAACCTACTAAACTAATAGAAATTGTATCAAATTCAAGGGCTGCGACCCAACATAACTCATATTAAATCAAGTGTACGGTAACTAACCACAACATTACACACCCCACCCTCCTGGCGAGAGGTGGGAAGATTTTGTCAACTGGGACATGAAACGCGCCGCAGGAGCGCAACCCGCCCCGAACGATAGTTCGTCATTTTCAACAATTTATAAACCTAGTTTTTTTGATAGACTTATTTGCGTTGATTGCGAATATCAATATATAACTAAAAAAATTCTCGGCAAAGTCATAATCATAACGGACGGCTGGCTGGCCTACAATGGGCTACAGAATCACGTGTCAGTGAACCACCGTCTGCACTTTGTCGACCCTAACGACCCCACCGTGCACACCAACACCATTGAGGGATCGTGGGCACATGTCAAGGACAAATTCCGAAGGATGCATGGCACGAGTGATGCACTGTTCGAGACTCACCTGAATGAGTTCCTCTGGCGCCGCCTCTTCCCGGAGAAGACGTTCGGCAACTTCATGTACTGGGTTGCTCACTACTATTAATTGCTGACATGGGCCTACGTCCTTCTAACTACTCTCCTAACTCTACTCCAGTGTAACTGTAACTCTAATTAGCGTGATTTTAACTTTTTATCGTCAAAATAATTTAACGCAGCAAAGTAGGACTTTGCCAAATTCTCATTAGAGCGAGCCATTGGAGATCGAAGCAGGCATAGTAATCTTTATAGGAGAAGTCCGTGATTTTAACCTAATACCGCTAGACCGAAAGATAAGAACACGGAAGATAAAGATTACATGGGAAACGACGGGCGACTACCAGCCCGAGCCGACACCCCGATACCCGGAGTGGCCAACCATCAGAAGTCTCCGGCGGTACTTTCGGAAGGAGTACCCAGAGCCGCCGGAGGATGGCCAGTTTTAAAGCAAAAACACTATTGAATTAGTTAACAACTAATACATGATTTACATATGTATTACTATAATTAATAAGAATATTATGTTATAATTTATCAGCAAGCAGTAATACTAAATAAAATTATTACCTATAACACAGGCTTCTGCAAAAAAAAGTTTTAGAAATGACAAAAAGTAGTTGTTAATTTATTCTGAATTTATTTTTATGGTATTTCTTTCTCTTCGAGTTTCTCTTTTAAACTAGTGATACTCAAAAAGCTATCAGCTGTTGGTTTATTTAAATGCCAATTCTACTTTTCTGCAATGAGCTCATTGAATCTTTTATTATAATCTGAGTAATTATTAAATTTCAATTTCAATACCTCTTTGGCCGCATTTGATCAGCAGGTATGGCAATGCTGTCCGCTGCATTTTTTCAGTAAGTTTAAGATAGCAATGATTCCAGTATACAGGATGGCGTAATCCGAGTTGCCATTTCACAAGTTGCCATAATTGATTTTGCCCATTGTTTCTGTAGCCACCTCTTCATTGACCTAATGATGTACTTTGGCATTGCAGCAAACATATTTTATAGGTTTTATGACTGGACTTTTTTAAATTAAATTTAAATTAATATATAAACAATTACCATTATTTAGTTTCTGCATCCACCTTCAGATTTCATCGTCTTATTTGTTCACAGACCTACTAGCAGTAGGCAGATTAGCAACTCGAGGAAGACAATAGGTTGCATCTCCCTTGACCAGTCAAGGATTGCTTCAAAAGGGGGATGATATAAGACTTAGAAATCCTGTGCCTAGGGGTGCCTGTGTCACTCATCGGCATGGACTGCAAAGCCATGTGCCGCTACATAGAGTTTGTGTCGCTACGGTTATAAGACTTAGAAATCTGAAAAGAACTTAAGAGAAAACTTTCGCCTAGAGGTCAAGCAACTAAGAATAGACAGATTAGATAAACACCCGCCCCGAGTTTTCACTTTCATTTCAGCGCAACACAGCACGGCTCAAACGGGACCTGGTACGGCCCGACACGACACGGCCCGGCCGAATCTGACCTGATCTTGAACGACGTCAGTCCAACGCGATCTGGACCTGCCTGGACTTACCCGACCGGGCACGGCCTGATGCAACCTGGCCCGGTCCTGCCTGCGATATCAGAGAGCGCCCAAGAAGATGATTGACGACGGCGACAACAAACATTAGACACCATAGAAACGGGAAATTTTCCTAACTTAACCAACGTGCCTCAGCAAACGAAAATAGGACACAAACAACAAACAAACCACCAAGAATTTAGCTTCCTACGAGTAAGCGAGACACAGCTAAATAAGAACACACTATATTATAACTACATGCCATATTGATATAGCCATTGCAATGCTACAATCATATTATCATCCTGCGAGACCCAGAAATGTTATTAATTAACTGGGTCCTCAAGGAGTATATTTTCTCATTAAAATCGATTATTAAGAAATGATGTGGAGTGTGCTGCGGGAATCGAGCGGGAATGTGAGCCAGCGGAATTTTTCCAATTTTTAGTAGCCAAATAATCGCGACCCACATAGCAGCTGGCCGCAGAACACAATCATTAATCTTAGGGCCGGGCTTGGGGCGGAGGTGAATTAAGTAGCCGCCGATTCCCCTTGCCTCGGATCTGTCTAGTCTCCTGTAGAAGTGACTGATCGCGGCCATAGCAATACTGTATGGACTAGCTTAGGTCATAATTCCCCTCCAAACCGCGATCAGATTGTAGGGATCACTCATGCGTCTAGAGTGAGCATTAATTCTTCATGTCCCCTTTTCTTTACTGTAACCCGAGCCGAAGCTCGATTATGACCTTTCCCCCTTTAGATACATGTAACGACACTATAGGCAGGTCGGCGCCTGCGCTTCCCATATCCCGGCGGGATCACAATCATTGGCCGACTGCCGGCAGACGCTCCTAGTGGGGCATCTGGCGATTCTCGCCGCCGCTTCGGTGGGCAATTGGGGTGGCATAATGCCGACCCGATTCCTCGCTGACAGGCTGGCGAGCATGTGGGTTGCTTTGATGAATGCGGGGTTGACGGAGCTGCAGGACTATTTAAGAAAGCGCGCTGCGCTGCCCCTGGAGCAACCTCCCTGTCAACCTTTTTCCCTGGCTTCCACAAGCCTTCCCTCCGAACCTTCCCTGGAGCAAACTTCCCCTGTCCGGTCCCGGAACCCGGTCCGTGGACTCTCCCCCTTCTAGCCTAGCATTTAGCCCCTGAGCCTAAAGCTTCAGAGCATAGCTACAGGTAAATACCTGTTAGATCCCGTAAACATAAGCCACCTCCTTGGGTGAGCTCCAATTGAGCATCGAGCTTCTTGCAGCCTGGCCCCTTGCCAGCTGTGTTTAGCAACTCCGTGCCTCGTCCCCCTTTATTTGCCCATCCCTGCGAGAGCGACGGCCTGCAGCAAAGTCAGCCAGCATCAGCTAAGTAACCCGCGCAGCGGACACTAATTGTTATCCCTAAGGGATTTATTATTAGCTAGTGGGGCAAACGGGGCAAGGGCGGTATTTTAGCCTAATAAACCATTTCTTAATTGACTGCCATTTTTAATAATTAGGCCAATTTTATAACAACTAAACCTTTCCTTATCATGCTATTCTCTTCTATTTATTTTATCGCTAGACAGCCCTCGATCATGAGTGGCTAACTCATTAGGGGGTGGGCTCTGGTGATGCCTAGCTGAAAGCTGCGGCAGGAGGACGACTGTGAGCGCGCATGAAAGTAATAAGGAGCTAGGGATTTGCGAGTAAAATGCGGAATGTAGCGTGTGCATTGCTGCTTAGGGGCGGGGAATTCCGTGGCCGGCTTTCCTCTCTCACTGGCGGATTCCGGTGTACGCGTCAAACTCCTTTGTCAATTGAATTCTCCTTCTATTCCCCGCCCTCGCAACTACGGCCATGGGAGCGAGAGGCGTGACCTAATATTTATCGCTTGCATAATCACTCAGTCAGTGTTCTGCTTAATCTCTCCTGCCTCTGACTTCCTCATCTCACTCAGATTCGGATTTGCTAGTTATTTAATGCGTAGGCTGTAATCTAATGTAAGGAATGTGTTTGATGTTCCAGGAGTAGGATTCTGGCTATGGGTTTCTCATTCGGGTTCGGAGTACCACCTTTCTAGACCACTGTAGCGCAGTTTCAGGAATCCCCTGTTGAGGCGTGTCTCGATTCATTCTGGGGTCTTCGCCCTAGTCTAAAACGGAAGTTACAGAATGCCCTATTTTTCGGCTTGTCTGAGATCTGTGTGACAAACTAGGAGCTGTGAACTCCGGGGACCCAAGTTCCCAAATGTCTGCGGTGGCAACGTAGGCGCATTGGGTGGTGGCGCTACCCTAGATCATTTTCCGCTTTGCCAATAGCCTTTCCGCATTTCTAAGACAAGAGCCTGGGCCGAATCGACCACTGCTACCACTGTTAGGAGTCAGTTATGTACATGCTACTGATGACAGTAGGCTATCTAGCCCTGTCCTACCTGCTTGCGGGTAGTCCGATATCTCTTTAGACTTTAGCCGGTTTCGAGCACTGCTTGGGGTAGGCACGGCAGTCATGCCTGTGGCCTATGGGTTGAGTGGGACTGGCCAGCCTGAGGCCGAGAGGACCACTCCCTGCATCCACTGTCTCTCCCTTCATCTCTCCCTTCATCCCCCTCCCCGCGATAAATCGCGAGGCTTTGCGGTACGACTTCTAACTCTATCGCCATTCCCACACTCCCTTTCTCTCTTGAGGACAGGTCATCGGATTGCAAAACCCGCACCCACTTCAGAAATAATATTTATACGTCACTATAAACT
Source organism: Macrostomum hystrix (assembly GCA_950097015.1). Classification (NCBI taxonomy): domain Eukaryota; kingdom Metazoa; phylum Platyhelminthes; family Macrostomidae; genus Macrostomum; species Macrostomum hystrix. Next base: position 11,664,864 of record CATNEN010000001.1, read on the forward strand.
TCGCTTATGTTTAACTAAATTTCAATCGACTGTTAGAAGTCAATAATAAGCAGATAGACAACAGCAACAAGTACGCTGGAAAGAAATTAGGAGGATGCTTAAGAAAATAAGTAAAACGTATTGGAAACTCACATATTTTAGACACCTTTCCAGCACTTACCATGGCCGACGAAGAATACAACCGCCGCCCCGGACAGAAATTCACGGATGTTGACATCCGGGGGCGGCCGGTAGTGAAGGCCGACGCGACCACACAGGTGACCGCGGAAGAGAAGTAAAGAATTCAGACGATTCGGGTGAACTATCCGGAAACCCTTTCCAAAAACAGTATATAAGGAAGTGCTGTTTTCGAATCTTCCGGAGCAGACCGAGGGAGACTAACCGCCCATCATGGCGTTTTTCGCTAAAGAGGAAGTCTTAAGCGCACAGCAGTTTGTTTCACCCGAGACGCGGCCTACAATTCATGTCGAGCCAGCTTCTTCGCACAAGTTTACCTTTACCAACAACTGTCAGTTCCGCGCTCTCTTGGTCTCCGGTGGGCGACAAGCACGAGAAACTACCGATTCTAATCTTTGGACCTTTCGCCATATAGTGAAGGCAGCCGGCTTTCAACTCCGGGACAGGCCACCATCCGATAGCCGATGCAAAGCCGATGCAATAGCCGATGCCGATACTTCTCCCGAATCGCTTTAAATTCCATGTCAAGCTGTCAGTTCAAAAGTCCTGACCTTTTGATTGAACATTGCGTACTGGGGCTTGCAAAACCCTGACATTTCGATCTGGGGCGATTTGGGGCCAGCTGTTTCACTTAAAAAGTTGTCAGTTTTATCTTCCTGACCCTTTGATTGTTTTCTGTGGCATGCTTTACCTGGAATTTCGATCTGGAGCGATTTGGAGCCAATTTATCTTTACGAACAGTTGCTTTTTGGTTGTCAGTTTTATCTTCCTGACCCTTTGATTGGACATTGCTTTCTGTGGCATGCTTTACCTGGAATTTCGATCTGGAGCGATTTGGAGCCAATTTATCTTTACGAACAGTTGTTTTTTGCACTCTTCAAATGATAGCCTTAAAGGCCAAGTTGTGGGCTTATCTTTCGTTTTCTTTTCGTTCTGGCTTTATAAGGAAGGATGATCACGAAAACGGGTGGTGGCAACTTCCAATACCGTCAAAATTCATTCAACCAGCTTAGGCAAATCAAACAATTGACCAGCTTCAATCAAATGTCAGATAAAATATTTGCAATTGATTGTGAAATGGTGAGCTGCTACAGGTCAAATCCCTGTGGACGTAGTCGGCATGTTCAACGTGCGGGGCATGTGGCCCTAGTTGGTGTGCCTTCCGGTCAATTGCTCTTTACGAGCTACTGCGTGCCAAACGAGCAAATCTATGAGTAAGTAAGATGTTTAACTGGTGTCTTGCCTTTTATTAAACCTTATTCTCTACAGCTCGTTATTGACTCCTAACCTCTTTCAGCTGCCAGACTCGCTACTCCGGCATTACGCAAGCGGCGTTGAGCTCGGAGTTTGCGCTGCCAATAGCGACTGTACAGTTGGCCATCAAGGAACGCGTTGGGAGTTCCCTACTTGTTGGCCATGCCATCCACAACGATCTGGATGCGCTGGACATGAGCCATGCTAACATCTTTGACTCCGCTTACGACCAGGAGTTGAGGAAAATGGCTGGACTGGATTCACATCCCCCAGACCAGCCGGTTGGCCTTACTCGCATGGCAAAAGGACTTCTAGAGACGCATAGCAGCTGGGATCATGGCCTGCCGGAGTTATTATATGCCCGGCTAGCGTCTCTAGCTCCTGCTTTCCAAGGATTTTTAATGAAGCGGGAGTTCCAGCACGGACCTCACAATCCAGAAGAGGATGCGAGAATAAGTGGGTATATGTACACGCTCGTGGAGGCTCTAAAAAGGACATGAAAACTTATGATTATTTTTCTAAAGACTCTCTTCTTGCATTTATTCCAATGAAAGCAATCCGGTAATGGGTTTTGTTTTATCTGTATTTCAAACTTGCTACTAGAGAACCTCTCATACATTTTATCAAGTTTGTTTTGCGCGGATATCGCCGTAGCTCTGTTTCGTTCCGCGCTGCTTTTCATGCTCTACGCAGTTTTCATTTGAAAATTCTTAATCCCCTAAAGCGCTAATCTCTGACGTATCAGTTTTTAAACTTTTGGATTATTGCCTGCTTAAAACTGCTTGTTGCACGCTGTAATTTCAGTCTGCCTCGCGTTACTTGTTTATGCAGTGCCGAAATAAAAATCTCGTTCATGAAAAATCTTTGCTGTTGTTGGTCTGATTTAAGTTCCTCTCCGGCCGACGCGCTCGGGGAAGACGGGCAGGTTAGAACCAAAAAAATTGTCTGGCATCGAGGGAAAAAGGGAAAGAAAAACTGGAGGTCTGCGCTGCATGGAAGAGAGGAAACTTGCGCAGCAGTTGCTATCGGGAGAGGGATGAAAATTTGCCCGAAATTTCGGCTATCTAAGTCCAATGCCCAGAAGCTCCGGCCATGCGACTGCAGCACCGAGATGGAGCCCAGTTTGTCGATGGCTACGCCTGGTCATGCCCTACCTGCAGGACGCAGAGGGCCGTCACGAAAGGCAGTTTTTTTGAGGGCAGCCACCTAACCCTGTGCGAACTAGTGGACTTCATCTACTGGTGGTCGTGCCGTACCCCGATCAACGACATCGGCCGCCAGTGTCGCATTTCCCGCCAGACCACCACGGACTGGGCGAACTTTTGCCGTGACATATGCTGCCAGTACCTGCTCGACCATCCCATGCAGCTCGGTGGCCCTGGAAGCGAGGTGGAGGTGGATGAATCAAAGTTTTTCCATCGCAAGTACCATCAGGGTGCTTACCGCGAAGGCCATTGGGTGCTCGGGATGGTCGAGCGAGGCACCAACAAGGCCATGATGGTGCTTGTCCCAGACCGCTCTGCCGCAACACTGCTGCCAGTCATTCAGCAGTACGTCCTTCCAGGGACGCGCATCATAACGGACGGCTGGCTGGCCTACAATGGGCTACAGAATCACGTGTCAGTGAACCACCGTCTGCACTTTGTCGACCCTAACGACCCCACCGTGCACACCAACACCATTGAGGGATCGTGGGCACATGTCAAGGACAAATTCCGAAGGATGCATGGCACGAGTGATGCACTGTTCGAGACTCACCTGAATGAGTTCCTCTGGCGCCGCCTCTTCCCGGAGAAGACGTTCGGCAACTTCATGTACTGGGTTGCTCACTACTATTAATTGCTGACATGGGCCTACGTCCTTCTAACTACTCTCCTAACTCTACTCCAGTGTAACTGTAACTCTAATTAGCGTGATTTTAACTTTTTATCGTCAAAATAATTTAACGCAGCAAAGTAGGACTTTGCCTATTTCTCCTATGAACCTACCATACATTTTTCGTATTTAAAAACACCCTCCGTATCCGATTTTTTTATACTACTAGCCTATCTCCAGCTATACGAACTATTTTAGCCAATAGCAATACAAACTGGCAAGGCCAAGATGGCAAAATGGCAAGTTTAAAAGAGACTTGTGGACACTTAAGTAACAAGAGCTATTTCTTATTGCGTCCTTTGCCTACTACTTGTAAGTAGAGAACTGTGGGTTTTTAACAGGTCAGTGTCAGCGTGAGTCTATTCTGAACATACTTTATTCGTTTGTTTGTTTTGCTTGTCAATTTCACAAAGATTATCGGAATATGCAAGTTGCACAAAGTTTGCAAGAGTTTAGCAAGCGCGGTGGCGCTACAGCTGCACCGAACGGATCCAGCGGCCGCCAAGGAAAGTGCCCAGCTGCAACCCAGTCTAAGTCCAGCAGTGCAGCCTTCGCTCTACCATAGATATATAAGAGGCTTATCAAGAATAGTATTCAGGAAATCCACACTTTAGACTGCGCAACTAACAATTCATCACCGTATTACATAGAAAGACTAAGAGTTTTAACTTTTAAGTATTATTCTGGTTTTGGTCCAGTGCTAATGTCTCGAAGACACAAGCGTAGACTGGAATAAAAAAGCTTTGCCGCAATGTAGTTTACTGAGAACTCACCTTCCTTCTTATTGAAGTTAAGAAGCTTAAAATATAATTGTGGTGTGACGGGCGGTCTCTCGATTGCTAGCACAGAGACTGGGAGGGAAAGCGGGCCCGAAAACTGCCTCCGTGTCCCGCGTTTATACTGGCTCGGGATGGGGTTGGTATGGGTTGGTTTGGGTTGGGTTAGACGTGGGCAGGATGGGCAGGGCAGAGAGACAGGCCAGCAGAGCTAGAGAGGACAGAAAGGAATGGGTGGGCTTGCGCTTAAAAATGTAGCACGCACGGTTCACCCTGTGCCACGTGTCACACTCCGCTTGTTTTAGTCTGTCTGGGGTGGGGTGGTGGGGTGGGTGGCCGCCGGACAAACCCACCGGATTGTTTCCGGCGCAGCCACGGAGAGAGGGCTGGGGGGCTTGTCGTGCAATTAGGGCACTTAAAGGCAAAACTCCAAGGCAAATTGTAGACTGTAAAAACTGCCTGACGATGAGAAAATTTCACTGACTCACGCACACGCACAGATAAACTGTACACACAGGAGACAGGAGACAGGGGGGGTGTGTATTTGCATGACTAACATGACTCGCGTACACAGCGAGGCGCCCGTGGATCGATACGGCCCAGGAACGGGAGGAAGAAGTCCGGCGGGTGTTCGCTGGGTTAGGAAACAGCTGCCCCTGTGTTAGCAATACCCCAGCGTTTCTCCCTCTCTTTCCATTCTGCCTCTGCTGTGCGTGCTGCTTGAATTTGGAAGCGAGGGGCAGAGCTTCACTGCCGCCCGTCATGTGACTCCACAGAGAAACGTGGAGCTTTTATCTCTCTGTTGCTGCGGCAGAAGGTAACAGGAAGACAAAACCTTCGTGTTATGTTGCCTTACTCCATTTTTTTACTGCTTGCCTGAGATGCTTGACCATCTGAGACCTTCAAATGAAATTTAGCTCCTGGGTAATGAATGCTTTGTCAGAGCAGTCAAATGGTGTCAGTGCAGTCAGGTGGGTGTCAGTGCAGTCAGGTAGTTGTCAGTGCAGTCAGGTGGGTGTCAGTGCAGTCAGGTGGGTGTCAGTGCAGTCAGGTGGGTGTCAGTGCAGTCAGGTGGGTGTCAGTGCAGTCAGGCGGGTGTCAGTGCAGTCAGGTGGGTGTCAGTGCAGTCAGGTGGGTGTCAGTGCAGTCAGGTGGGGGCCATTGCAGTCAGGTAGGTGTCAGTGCAGTCAGGTAAGTGTCAGTGCAGTCAGGCGGGTGTCAGTGCAGTCATGTGGGTATCAGTGCAGTCACGTGGTTGTCAGTGCAGTCAGGTGGGTGTCAGAGCAGTCATGTGGGTGTCAGTGCAGTCAGGCGGGTGTCAGTGCAGTCATGTGGGTATCAGTGCAGTCACGTGGTTGTCAGTGCAGTCAGTGGGTGTCAGTGCAGTCAGGTAAGTGTCAGTGCAGTCAGGCGGGTGTCAGTGCAGTCATGTGGGTATCAGTGCAGTCACGTGGTTGTCAGTGCAGTCAGGTGGGTGTCAGAGCAGTCATGTGGGTGTCAGTGCAGTCAGGCGGGTGTCAGTGCAGTCTGGTGGGTGTCAGTGCAGTCAGGTGGGTGTCAGTGCAGTCAGGCGGGTGTCAGTGCAGTCAGGTTGGTGTCAGTGCAGTCAGGTGGGTGTCAGTGCAGTCAGCGGGTGTCAGTGCAGTCAGCGGGTGTCAGTGAAGTCAGGCGGGTGTCAGTGCAGTCAGCGGGTGTCAGTGCAGTCAGGTGGGTGTCAGTGCAGTCAGGTGGGTGTCAGTGCAGTCAGGTGGGTGTCAGTGCAGTCAGGCGGGTGTCAGTGCAGTCAGGTGTGTGTCAGTGCAGTCAGCGGGTGTCAGTGCAGTCAGGTGGGTGTCAGTGCAGTCAGATGGGTATCAGTGCAGTCACGTGGTTGTCAGTGCAGTCAGGTGGGTGTCAGTGCAGTCAGGTGGGTGTCAGTGCAGTCAGGTGGGTGTCAGTGCAGTCAGGTGGGTATCAGTGCAGTCAGGTGGTGTCAGTGCAGTCATGTGGGTGTCAGTGCAGTCAGGTGGGTGTCAAGATAGATAGATAGATAGATAGATAGATAGATAGATAGATAGATATCAGTGAGTGCAGTCAGGGGGGTATCAGTGCAGTCAGGTGGTGTCAGTGCAGTCAGGTGGTGTCAGTGCAGTCAGGTGGTGTCAGTGCAGTCAGGTGGGTGTCAGTGCAGTCAGGTAAGTGTCAGTGAATTAAGGTGGAGTATCAGTGCAGTCAGGCGGGTGTCAGTGCAGTCAGGTGGGGGCCATTGCAGTCAGGTGGGGCCAGTGCAGTCAGGTGGGTGTCAGTGCAGTCAGGCGGGTGTCAGTGCAGTCAGGTGTGTGTCAGTGCAGTCAGCGGGTGTCAGTGCAGTCAGGTGGGTGTCAGTGCAGTCAGATGGGTATCAGTGCAGTCACGTGGTTGTCAGTGCAGTCAGGTGGGTGTCAGTGCAGTCAGGTGGGTGTCAGTGCAGTCAGGTGGGTGTCAGTGCAGTCAGGTGGGTATCAGTGCAGTCAGGTGGTGTCAGTGCAGTCATGTGGGTGTCAGTGCAGTCAAGTTGGTGTCAGTACAGTCAGGTGGGTGTCAAGATAGATAGATAGATAGATAGATAGATAGATAGATATCAGTGAGTGCAGTCAGGGGGGTATCAGTGCAGTCAGGTGGTGTCAGTGCAGTCAGGTGGTGTCAGTGCAGTCAGGTGGTGTCAGTGCAGTCAGGTGGGTGTCAGTGCAGTCAGGTAAGTGTCAGTGAATTAAGGTGGAGTATCAGTGCAGTCAGGCGGGTGTCAGTGCAGTCAGGTGGGTGTCAGTGCAGTCAGGTGGGTGTCAGTGCAGTCAGGCGTGTGTCAGTGCAGTCAGGTGGGTGTCAGTGCAGTCAGGTGGGTGTCAGTGCAGTCAGGCGTGTGTCAGTGCAGTCAGGTGGGTTTCAGTGCAGTCAGGTGGGGGCCATTGCAGTCAGGTGGGGCCAGTGCAGTCAGGTGGGTGTCAGTGCAGTCAGGTGGGTGTCAGTGCAGTCATATGGATGTCAATCATTTTGATGCCAGTGGTTGAACGTATGCTACCACCCATGACGGGCGTGCAGGGTTGCTCCTATGCTAATGCTTATAAAGTTTATGGAAATTGCAGGAGAAAGTATCGATTATTTCTCCAACTAGAGTCATTTATTGTATTTTAGGATATCATTAGTGTTGCAGCCCCATTTTGTGCCTAATTTTTTGCATGTTCTACTTACAGTAGTTTGCACGGGCACTGATCTGGAAATAAATTATTTTAGAAGAATTCGCAATTGCGTTAGTGAAATTGAAAGAAGTACAGGAATATTGAAGAGTGAATGGGACATGTAAGTAGGCAGAATCAAATGACAGACACAGGGTTTGAGGACTCCCTACTATCTCCATACTCTTCTCTCGGGTACTCAACAGCTAAGTGCTCATTGGCCCAACATCGATAGGATTAATTAGACAGGTATAAACATTCCTGAACGTCTACCTGAACGTCTAAACAATGAATACAAGCAGTGGAAGCTTCTTAGCAACCTGTTATCTAACTTCTGTCAAGGAGTAAGGCGTTTTTCTTTGAGAGTCTCGCAAAACAGAAAGGTCACTGCGGAAAAAATCATTGGCCATTAGCTGCACACAATGCATGCAGTTCTACAATCAACAGCATGGCCATGCAGCAGCACAAGCGATTCCCGCTGCTGTCAGTGCGCCCGTTGAAAGCGATCGAGATGTGCACGAATAAACTGAAGTGATCGAATTCTTCGCGAGGGCTTCCGCAAAATGAATGAGGCTAAGTCATTTCAGTTCAGTTCAGTTAGTAAGTCACACCAGCTAACGCATGATAGTGTTTACAATATTTGCTTGTATTCTGTAGGCAATCAGCACTTCGGAGCAGTTTTTCTCGGTGTCTTTACTTATTTGCCTGAGCAGAGGCCCATTGGCTACATGCTAGATGCCTCGAATGATCTGCCCTTTGTCTAGCTGCTGAGGAGACAGACACGGGGGGGGAAGATTATACTTCGCAACCGCGGGAAGGCTTGGTGACTGGCCTAATTTATACTGGGACATTGTCGTCGATTTGACCTATGCGGACTTTATTCCTAGAGTACAGGGGTTGTAGCCTAGTGGTTAGGGTGTCGGAGTTACGACTTAAAAGTCGGGGGTTCGATTCTCGACCCCACTGGAACCATTTGTAGCCTTAGCCGGACCCTTACTCTGCATTGCTTTAGTTCACTCCGATGTTAAATTGGTACCAGCATCAGCTGGGGTAGAGGGTGCGCGTGTGGCGTCCCCCCAGTCCATGGACTGAACAGCTAGCTGTACGCAGCTTTCAGATGCGCCGCGCAATAGCTGCGACTGTGCTGTTGGCTGCACATCTGGCCCAATTGGGGCAGGTGGAATAAACGAAAACAAAAACAACAACAATAACATGTTATACAGTGATGATAGTGCACTAAATCATTATAAAACGACTTGAGAAAAAATGTTGCAAATCGATATCCCATATCAGATCAGAATCTCGCTTTTTTGAAGTATATTTTTGTCCAAATTCATTGAATAATATTTATAGCCTCGAATTTTTGGTGACGTCCAGTGCATGAAATACAGAGTATTTTTTGATGAAGCAGCTATAGTTGGAATGTTTTTAAAAATATCTAAGGAACGCATTTAATATTTTACATTTATTCATTTTTCATATTTAAAATTTCACATTTTTAGCAAATAACCATAGCTCGTACTGTGATATGCAACTGTGTGGCACATAATGTACATAATGTACATAATGTACTGTGATATACACAGAATAATCGTTTCTCCTGCATTCTCTAAATATATCACACCTATTTGTTATGACACAAGCAAGCGGCGAAAAAGGAGGCAAAATGAACTGCGCGGGGAAACTTGACAAAATGCAACGAACCAGAATTTCTCGATAAAAAGGCCCCAACACTACTTGTTACATTTGAACGGTATTTTTTTTATTGAGCATACTTAAACAAAGGTCAGCTACAGCATAAGCTTAAATTAAATAAATGTAGCGAATTGGCCAAATGATAACAAAATAAAATAAAAATATGAAAAAGAGACAACTTTTCTGCATTGAAAGATAAACGCAAGAATGCCCGTCAAAAAGACTATAATTTAAAACTGACAGCCGATGATGAAACTCGCGTTAGACAAGGGAGGTGGTGGTACTCTAATGCAAAGATGCCATAGCCCCATAGGAATTTACTTTTACTTACTACTTTTTACTTACTTTTTGGCATCAGTGTCACGTACGCTTCGACTTCTTGGCAAAAATGACATCAGAGAATAAATTTAAATCGAAATAGTGATGCCGTTCTTCTTTGTAATATCATAATATGTTTTAGGCAAGCTTTGCCTTTCTAAGAATCTAATGAATATACTACTGTGTGCTGCAGTTGCTGCCGCTGCTGGCTTAGACATAAGACAACTGACATGATACATTTATTATGCTTACCTTAGCCGAACTATGAGATTTATGTCTATGACGCTGCACACTTTTTAGCATATTTTTGTCCAATGTGTATATGCAGTCGACTAACAAAATATAATAATATATTGAGATATGTTCATGTAATCCACCTAAACTGAGAATACTTTACTCTATAGTTTGTTTGATTTGTATTTACAAGATTTAAAGAACAATTTGTAGATAAATTTGACTGTATTTGCATGCACTGTTAAAAATGGATCAACCTGTTTGGTTTTGACTTTTGTGATTCTATAAATATATTACACTAAGCATGTATACATAGTAGGCCTAAATACCTTGGAGTCTTGGCTTTTAGTAATAAAATATACTAAGAAACTAGACCTACTATAAAAATAATAGTTAGACTTATTAAAAATGCATATATAAGCTATTTAAATTGGTGCACTCCATTATCTTATTTATAGTTTTTACAATCAATAATATTTTATTATATTAAGTGATACAATGCTCTGTTTATAATTTATTTGGCAATCATTTGGCACAATTATTGGTTTTAACTGAAATCAGTTAAAAACCAACTAGGCCTAGCCATGCAAATGTCATCATGTAATAAGACATGTAGAGCATGTTGCTAGAGCCTAGAGGTAATAAAGCAAGACAAGCTAAATCAGCAAGATTAAAATAGTTATAATTCATTCATAGGCTTTAGCTATTGACTAGCTACCTTTTGTGCACTTGCACAATCAATTTAATAGGCCTTGTCAGTGCAACTGTGACTGAGCATTGTATACATTATAAAAGTTATGTAAAATGGTTCTCAAGTATTTAATACCTTTAGCAATGATTTTCAGCTAATAAAAATGTGTGTATAACAATTTGTGCCCATTTGACATGTCTTAGTGAAGAAGCAAACAACTTGCTTGAGCCAGATGGGAGTTAGTTGATTGCAAAAAAGCAATCAAACAAGATATTTGTACATTTGGAGGCTTTGCATATAGTTATATATATATAATTATATATATGTATAAATAATAATAATAATTAATAATTGATTACACCTGCCCCAATCAGGTCAGATGTGTAGCAGACAGCACAGCCGCAGCTATTGTGCGGCACATCTGAAGGCTGCGTACGGCTGTTCAGTCGATGGACTGGGGGGATGCCACACCCACCTTCAATATTCCGAGCTAATGCTTGTACCCATTTAACAGCTGGGTGAACTGAAGCAATGCAGAGTTAAGTGTCTTGCTAAAGGACACAAATTGTTCCAGTGGAGATGGGAATTAAACCCCCGACCTTCAAGTCATGGACTTGTGAGTCCAATGCCCTAACCACTAGGCTACAACCTCTCATCTCTAATCTATATATATATATATATATATATATATATAATATATAGAGGTTGTAAATAAATAAATATAAATTAGAGATTTAGTTTATATGATGCCTTGATGGTCAAAGCTATATTTGCTAGCTCCAATCTATTAACCCCATTGGATTAAATCTAAAAATGTGTGGCCAACTTGATTGGACACCCTGCTAATACTTGAATATCATAAGAAATATGCATTTTATGTAGAAATATCTGTTAAATTTCCTGAAAAGCCTAGGAAGCTGGCTGTATACACTCCCAATTGCTCCAATTGGGATCTTTCTGTTCAAAAAGTTCTACAATATAAGTTACTTAGTGGCTATACTAGACTTCTTACAAAAATAATATACATTCCAATGCTGTCTTAAAACCCTATCTAGTCAAGCATGTCCACATCAAAGGCAAAATTGCCTATGTTAACAGCTCCAGAATCTAGGGCAGATGGTGCCCGAGATTTTAGACAGTGGGTCAGCCATTGAGTAAAATGCAGAAGGTTCTGGGTGGTTGACCATTTTTCCAATTGTGGACTATGAAGACAATTTAGATCCTAAGATCTAAAAGGCAATTTTTAGTTCTTACCTTGAGTCCAGTTGCAATAATGCAGTTGAGCACAATCTGCAGGTTTTCGAGCATGGCCTCGAAGGTCAGTGAGTGCACCATGATGCCGTCCATGTAGCCGATGTCAATTTGGGGCGTCTGTACTTGGGGAGTCTCATTGCTAGGACTTAAAAATTGATCTAATGTTACTTAATAATGCAAAAGACCATAAGTATGCACCTACATGTGGACGAAAGTGCCTGTGTACATGCACATTAAAACAATCTACATTCGGTCAACTAGTGCTTAATATGATGCTTGATATTATCTTGCTTTATTTGCTCTCTGCAAATATAGATATCCATGTTACTATTATTTTGTCATTTTTGTCCATGACAAAGCACTAAATAAATAGTCACTATTTAAAACACTTTCAGTTGTTGCACCCAGTGCCATATGAAGCGCCGTCGGTTAACTCTTCTACCAGAACCAAAGGTGGAATTTTCAGGCAGTTCAACAACCAGACGGTCTTCTTTGCCTCCTACACCAAAGGTTGAATTGCAGCTGCAGCCACTGACTAGTAGTCAGCTGCAGCGGCAGTGGAGTCGGGTTGGCGATGGTTTTCAAATGGATAGCGATCACTTTAACATTGGATTCTCAACGGCTCTGCAACGACAGAAGAAGAAGCAGCCGCTTAGGCAGCAGAAAGGGCAAGAGAATCTTGTTCAATGGACTACACCGGATGCAATGCTAAATAAACAAAATGATTTGGAATCGCAAGTTGTTCAAAAACCTGATAATCAGAAGCGTTTAAAGGATTTGGAGGCGCGTTACGAACAGCTTAAGCGAATGCAGCGACAGATGGACCAACCGTCAGGAAAATCACCGGGGCCTGACTGTGCCCAGGCAAATCCGTACAATCAGCTAACTGAGCAACCCAATCAGCAGCACACAGTAAATAATCGGCAAGAGGATCAACTGAAGCAAACTGAACTCTACGAACAGAGATTACAGAACAGGCATGAAGATCAGCTACAAAGTCAGAACAGGCATGAAGATCAGCTACAAAGGCAGAACAGGCATGAAGATCGGCAGCAAAGGCAGAACAGTCATAAAGATCAGCTGCAAAGGCAGAACAGTCATGAAGATCAGCTACAAAGGCAGAACAGTCATGAAGATCGGCAGCAAAGGCAGAACAGTCATGAAGATCAGCTGCAAAGGCAGAACAGTCATGAAGATCGGCAGCAAAGGCAGAACAGTCATGAAGATCAGCTACAAAGGCAGAACAGTCATGAAGATCAGCTGCAAAGGCAGAGTGATAACGAAAAAAAGCGAAGTAGACATGATGGAGAGACCGAGCAGCACAGGCAGGTTAGGCAAGACGGAATTCCAAAACAACCACAGCCACGTCGTCGCCTTTCGTTGGTGCTGCCTCCAAAGCCAGTCGCCGTCGCCCAGTCTTCGTTTACGTCGTCTGCATCTTCATCGTCAAAGTCGACGTCGTCCTTGCGTCGCCAATCAAAGCCCAGCAGCGGCGACACAAAACGGCGTCGGAGTTGCACTTCGGCTGCAACTTTCCGCATCGCCATCGGTGAAGATTCCGACGCTCTCGCTCTTGCTGTCGATACCGATTCTTCATCTTCGCCGACGCGACAGTCTCCTCCAACGACGCCTCCGAAATTACAGACGGCTATCAACACTACGCCTGTAGCCGCCGCCAATTCTAGTCTCGCCCTCGCCATTGAGTCGACATCAACCGCTACTACAACTGCTGCAACTGGCGAGGACAACCCGGATCCTGCGGCAGAGGTAAAACCGCCTACTAAACGTCGCCGTCTTTGCCTAGTCATCGATGAAGATGACGATGACGAAGATTCTGGAGCATTCGGCGATTACTCCGACTTTGGCGACCTGTCAGTGTTTGACTCCGGTGGTGGCGGTAAAAAAAGCCGCCGACGCCGGACAAACTTGACGAATAGTCTCGCGGATCGATCGACTACATTAGCCAGGCTGCGGATTAACTCCGCACATTTGTGGCGTCACGCGGTCGATTCAATTCCTGGTAACGAGCACAAGCTCGAGAAATTTGTTCGTCTTCGAATCTGTCAACGAGTTATCGATCACGGCATGCTGCGTATTCAGTGCCGCATTGTTGAAGATCCTCATCGTTTAATTGACTTGCCTGAAGGTATTACTGATGTCAACAGAGAATCTTTAGTCTGCCACGCGTTTCTAGCTGGCCGGTCTGGTGTACCGCTGTCTAGGGACCTGATTGGCAAGAGAAAGAAAAAGATTCCTCCTGTTATGGATCTGTTGGTTGCCAAGCCGTTTCGATTGGTTCCCGTTGAGTCTAGTGGCGAAATTCGCGCCGTCTGTTTGACGGAGATTCGGCGTATGCTGTGCGCCCCAATGTATGATATCGCTGTTGAACCAGGCGCTACTTGCGGATGCGGCAACAAGAATGCACAATGTCCCGCAGCATTGGCCAAGCTATCTGACGACTGGCTATCCATCCAATGTTTTAAGGTGCGATTGTAGGCTTTGAGTATTGTCTCCGGTTATTTACGGCTTGTGTTGGTTGAGATTACGTGATGATTTTTAAGAGTTAAATCCAAACTCCTAACTGTAGAAAAACCTGGCTATTTCCCCCTGGGTTAAAGACCAGGTGGTCTTTCTACTGTTAAATGGAACTTTGGGGCATATATGTTTGTAGTTTACTGCCCAGTAATTCAATCTCTAGACTCCTTATCGAGAGGTCCCGAGTTCGAATCTCAACCTTAAGAAAACTATAGCGTACCCTATAATTCAATTTCTCGCACAACACACAGCAGAGCGTCACACAGCCGGATCAACAGCATCGCCAATTTGACAGCACCGACGTTGCCAAGCAACCGACGCCGATTCGCCTTCTAGTACTGGCCCTGGGCAAGTACTCCTATTGGCCAGCCGACGGGCACGGCCTGACCAATCGGATACTGGCTCTGACGTCGTCAGCTGCTTTCATTTGGCTGAGAGTGCGCGCAGCCGATTATCGCGCCCTGCCAGTTGGCTACGTGCTGTCTGTGAATAGCAGACAAGAGCTTGTGCAGCTGAACTGCAATGATACAGATCCTGGCGTTATTTCTCAGTTCGATTTTTGCCGACTGATGCAGCGGGCCCTAGTAACAAAGTGTCAACTGCAGCTAGCACAGTTTCTGCAGCAGAACTGGCACAGTCTGCAATTGGAATCTTTGGACTGTCGATTTGGCCGACTATGCGTGTATTCTAGCAGAGCTCTGTTAAAGGTGCGTGATGTTCAGATGCCTTGCCATTTAGGAATTATAGTCGATTACCGATGCTTTTCTAATCCGAACCTTCAGTAGATTCACTGAAGCTTTTGCTAATCTGAGCCCTCAGTATCGGTATAAAGTCCCTGAAGCTTTGCTAATCTGAACCTTCAGTATAAAGTCCCTGAAGCTTTGTCAACCTGAACCTTCAGTATAAAGTCCCTGAAGCTTTGTCAATCTGAACCTTCAGTATAAAGTCCCTGAAGCTTTGCTAATCTGAACCTTTCGTATAAAGTCCCTGAAGCTTTGCCAATCTGAACCTTCAGTATAAAGTCCCTGAAGCTTTGTCAATCTGAACCTATCCTACCCGCACATTCGCAGCCCCCGCAGCCACCCGTGTACTCGGTCGGCTATTCCACGCCAGCGCCAAGTCGCTGCAGCCTTCACGGGCTGCTGCTGCGCATTCTTTACGACTGTCCGATGCGTCTGTACATCTACTGCTCTGCATCTAATCAGGTTCGATTATATAGAGGCTTGGTTGTTTCTTTTTTAATTGTGTAAAGTAGCAAATCTATGAATCTATCAAACATTTGATAGATAGATAGACTTCTCACCTCTCTTCCTCTATTTCCTCGTTCCCCTCTCTTTCTCCATTCCCTCCTTCCTCTCTACTCTCCTTCCTCTCTCCCCTTCTTCCTCTCTCCCCTCCTTCCTGGCTTCCCTCCTTTCTCACCTTCCTCTCTCACCTCCTTCACCCCTACCCTTCCTCTCCCCTTCTTCTCCCCTCCTTTATCTCTCCCCTCCTTCATCTCTCCCCTCCTTCATCTCTCCTTTCCTTCACCTCTCCCCTTCCTCTACCCTTCCTCTCTCCCCTCCTTCCTCTCTTCCCTCCTTCCTCTCTCCCCTCCTTCCTCTCTTCCCTCCTTCCTCTCTCCCCTCCTTCATCTCTTCCCTCCTTTATGTCTCCCTTCTTTCACCTCTACTTTCCTTCACCTCTCCCTTCCTTTACCTCTCCCCTCCCTCTGCCCTTCCTCTGCCCTTCCTCTCCCCTTCCTCTCTCCCCTCCTTCATCTCTCCTTTCCTTCACCTCTCCCCTTCCTCTCTCCCCTCCTTCCTCTCTCCCCTCCTTCCTCTCTCCCCTCCTTCCTCTCTCCCCTCCTTCCTCTCTCCCCTCCTTCCTCTCTCCCCTCCTTCCTCTCTCCCCTCCTTCCTCTCTCCCCTCCTTCCTCTCTCCCCTCCTTCCTCTCTCCCCTCCTTCCTCTCTCCCCTCCTTCCTCTCTCCCCTCCTTCCTCTCTCCCCTCCTTCCTCTCTCCCCTCCTTCCTCTCTTCCCTCCTTCCTCTCTCCCCTCCTTCATCTCTCCCTTCCTTCGCCTCTCCCCTTCCTCTTCCCTCCTTCCTCTCTCCCCTCCTTCCTCTCTTCCCTCCTTCCTCTCTCCCCTCCTTCATCTCTCCCTTCCTTCGCCTCTCCCCTTCCTCTCCCCTCCTTCCTCTCTCCCCTCCTTCATCTGTCCCTTCCTTCGCCTCTCCCCTTCCTCCCCTCCTTCCTCTCTATAATTCTTTGTATTATACACAGGTATAATACATTTATATAATAATACTGCTATTCATTATAAACTGTGAACTTCACTTCAACATTTTTGGGCACTCACCAACTGCACTCACAATTTCTCTAGGTTGTTTGCACTCGGGCCACAGACAATTTCTATTTATCCTGCGACGCTAAAGAGGGCTGCATTGTTGACATCGCCGACTGCCTAGTGATCAAGGGTGCTCTCTATTGCGACAGATTCTCGTCTCTGAGCGTAATGCAGTTCGCTGATGCCGATCTGGCCGCTTTTGAGTGAGTTCAACGGCTCATGGACGGTTTTTTGGAGCTTAGAATTTAGTTGGTGATGGCGCCCCAAATGAATGTGGCCTCGCGGCGGAATCGAGCTCAAGGACCTTGGTGCGATAGGCAAACGCGTCAGACCGCTCTGCCACTCACCCCCTTTGTAATTTAGAAAGTCCCTGTGGGATTCAAAAAATATTATTAACATTTTTAGTGAGATTTCTTAAGTCTTAAGGACATTTTGTAAGTACTGGAGACATTTCCAAAATAAAGTGAGAGTAGCTAAGTGAGATTTCTCATCATTGATCTCACCCAACGCCGCAGATACGTCCAGCCAAGCAGTGAGCAAGCCTGCAAGGTTGGTCAGCTACTGGAACTGCCGCCAACCAGTGTGACCATTGTGCACAAGGACGACGCCTACGCTTGGCCAGTTTGTCCCATTTGTTTCGCCTGCCGCGTGGAGCTGGCTAATCCACCGGCAGCGGCTGCTGCTGCTGCTGATAACAAACGAGTCTGCGGCCGTTGCGGCAGCGCATGTCAGCAGCCGCTGATCACCAGACGCCTAGAAGTGACTGTACAATGCCAGGAGGCAGACAATCCCCTAGCCAGTCTGGAGTTCCGTCTGCTGCTGCATCCAGATACAGCAGCCGGCATACTGGAAGACTTGCAAACCAATTGCTCCGAAGATCTGATTGGCTACTGTCTAGACAGTCGCTTGGCATTCGTCAGTCGATGCCTAGGAGAGAAGCGATACCAGATGATCGAGGCCAGCTTCGACTATGCGGCCGCTGCCGCTGCGGCTGCTTCAGCTGCTATGGCTGCGGCTGCTGCTGCTGCTGCTGCGCCAACTGTATTGGCTGGTGGCACAGCTGTTAGTTGACTGTAGAATGACAAATGCTATTTTCCTCCCGATGAAACACCACGGGACAAATGTTCCGCATATGTTTTTGGTTGCATTTCAGTTTATCTGTTCTTACACAAAAAATGCACAAATATTTACAAAGATAAAGCTTTTTTTCAGCAACAAGTTCATGTAAATGCACAAGTAAATACAAATAAAGTATGCTGGCGTGTAATTGTGTTTCATTTTTATTTGGGTGTTACAAGTATCAAACTGGAATTCACGCTTTTATTTTCTTTTCCTTTTGTCGAAGATATACTAAGGATCTAAAAGTTGTCATAATATGCGTTGCTAAGCTAATAACGACCAAAAATGTTCGAGAATTCCTACGATCAGTAGACTACAACAACCTCGTGAGAATTTCTTGTTGGACTCAGAAATTAGAATGCAAAAATGTTGGCATTGCTACTGCCAGTAGGCTACTGAGGACCCAATTCTAATTGTTGCAGCCAGCATGAGTCGAGAATGCGTGGAGCAGGAGTTCGAGATGCTGGACAGTTTCTACTCAGCTGAGCAGCTCCAGAAGGAGATGTCGGATGGCTGCCCAGTTGGAGGCACATTCAGGGCGCAGGTTCGAATCCCGGAGTCGGGGCTTCGGCTGCAGGTCGGAGAGAATCGGCACGAGCTGCGGTTCTTGCCTCGCCTGGTGCTGCAGTTTCAGCTGGGCGACGGCTACCCGGAGAGCGCGACGCCTCGCTTTCGCCTGTCCTGCAGCTGGCTCAGCGTCTCTCAGCTGGTTGCCATTGGCAACCGACTGCGCGAGCTGGCTGCGGAGAGAGCAGGCGAGCCGGTGCTTTGGTTCTGGTTCGAGTTTCTCGAGCGGGAGCTTTGGCACTTTCTGGAACTGGGCCCTGAACTCAGCTTCCACGGCTGGGCTGGCGAGCCTGGCGAATCAGTTCGCGAAGAGTCGGGCTTCTCGATTGAGCAGCTGATTCGCACAGCCAATCAGGTTGAGCAGGAGATAGTGGCCGTTGACACATTCGAAAGGCTGCTTGAATTTCGTCGCGCCTTTCACGAGTGTCCGGTGTGCGCCGCCTCCAAGCCCGGCAGCTCCTGCGTCAAGTTCCGGCCCTGCGGTCACGTGTTCTGCGACTCCTGCGTCGCATCGACATTCCGGGCCCTACTGGAAGCTGACAGACCTGACAGGTTCGGCTGCCTGCAGTGCTCTGGCGATGGACAGACGCATGTTGGTGGGTGCTGCAACGCCATGCCTGCTTGAATTACATGTTCCTGTTCCTGTTACCCTTTTCAGTTATTCCACTCAATTCACCTTTCCCTAATAATCTCACCTGTAACAGTTATCCCACACCTGACACAGTTATCCCACACCTGACAGTTATCCTACACCTGACGCAATTATCCCACACCTGTCACAGTTATCCTACATATGACACAGTTATCCCACACGTAACACAGTTATCCCACTTCTGACACAGTTATCCCACATCTGACACAGTTATCCCACATCTGACAGTTATCCCACACGTGACACAGTTATCCCACTTCTGACACAGTTATCACACATCTGACACAGTTATCCCACTTCTGACACAGTTATCATACGCCTGACACAGTTATCCCACACCTGACACAGTTATCCTCACATCTGACACAGTTGTCCCACATCTGACACAGTTATCCCACACCTGACACGGTTATCCCACATCTGACACAGTTATCCCACTTCTGACACAGTTATCCCACTTCTGACACAGTTATCCCACTTCTGACACAGTTATCCCACTTCTGACACAGTTATCACACACCTGACACCTGACCCGCACAATTCACCTGTGCCTTATCCATGCATTCGCAGACCAGGCCACAGTCCGCCGCCTTCTTTCTCCGGCTGAATTCTCCAGCTACGAGCGTCGCCTTCTTGAGCTGTCGCTCAAGCGCATGCCAGACGTTCAGCTCTGTCCGCGCTGCGATGTCAGCGTTGTCACTGAAGATCGTCGCAGAAGCCGTCTCGGTCGCTGCGCTCACTGCTATTATTCATTTTGTCTCGCCTGTCGACAACAATATCACGGTGAGCAGTGCCGAGGTCCGACTGCCTTACTCAAAGCCGCAGCCGCCGCAGCCAATGCCTCCGAGCAAGCTCCTGCAGCTAGCGGCGGTCTGAAGGAGGCGCTGAACAATCTGACTGCCACCTATGAGATTAACGATGCAAATCTTGAGACTGTGGATTTCGACCAGGCCAAGGCGTGTCCCGGATGCTGGACCTACATAGAGGTGCGTAAAAAAATATTAGAAATTAGGATTTAATTTTAGAATCTAAGCGTTTTGATATAATAATCTTTGGGATCCGATATTAGAATCTTGGGATTCGATATTAGAATCTGGGGATTCGATATTAGAATCTGGGGATTCGATATTAGAATCTTAGGATTAGATATTAGAATCTGGGGATTCGATATTAGAAACTTGGGATTCGATATTAGAATCTTGGGATTAGATATTAGAACCTTGGGATTCGATATTAGAATCTTGGGATTCGATATTAGAATCTTGGGATTCGATATTAGAATCTTGGGATTCGATATTAGAATCTTGGGATTCGATATTAGAATCTTGGGATTCGATATTAGAATCTTGGGATTCGATATTAGAATCTTGGGATTCGATATTAGAATCTTGGGATTCGATATTAGAATCTTTGGGATTCGATATTAGAATCTTGGGATTCGATATTAGAATCTTGGGATTCGATATTAGAATCTTAGGATTAGATATTATAATCTTTGGGATTCGATATTAGAATCTTAGGATTAGATATTATAACCTTTGGGATTCGATATTAGAATCTTGATATTCGATATTAGAATCTGGGGATTCGATATTAGAATCTGGGGATTTGATATTAGAATCTTGGGATTCGATATTAGAATCTTGGGATTCGATATTATAATCTTTGGGATTCGATATTAGAATCTTGGGATTCGATATTTGAATCTTGGGATTCGATATTATAATCTTGGGATTCGATATTAGAATCTTGGGATTCGATATTAGAATCTTGGGATTCGATATTATAATCTTTGGGATTCGATATTAGAATCTTAGGATTCGATATTATAATCTTTGGGATTCGATATTAGAATCTTGGGATTCGATATTAGAATCTTGGGATTCGATATTAGAATCTTGGGATTCGATATTAGAATCTTAGGATTAGATATTATAATCTTTGGGATTCGATATTAGAATCTTAGGATTAGATATTATAACCTTTGGGATTCGATATTAGAATCTTGGGATTCGATATTAGAATCTTGGGATTCGATATTAGAATCTTGGGATTCGATATTATAATCTTGGGATTTGATATTAGAATCTTGGGATTTGATATTAGAATCTTGGGATTCGATATTATAATCTTTGGGATTCGATATTATAATCTGGGGATTCGATATTAGAATCTTCGGATTCGATATTAGAATCTTGGGATTCGATATTAGAATCTTGGGATTCGATATTAGAATCTTTGGGATTCGATATTAGAATCTTGGGATTCGATATTAGAATCTTGGGATTCGATATTAGAATCTTAGGATTAGATATTATAGTCTTTGGGATTCGATATTAGAATCTTAGGATTAGATATTATAACCTTTGGGATTCGATATTAGAATCTTGGGATTCGATATTAGAATCTTGGGATTCGATATTAGAATCTTCGGATTTGATATTAGAATCTTGGGATTCGATATTAGAATCTTGGGATTCGATATTATAATCTTTGGGATTCGATATTAGAATCTTGGGATTCGATATTTGAATCTTGGGATTCGATATTAGAATCTTCGGATTTGATATTATAATCTTGGGATTCGATATTAGAATCTTGGGATTCGATATTATAATCTTTGGGATTCGATATTAGAATCTTGGGATTCGATATTTGAATCTTGGGATTCGATATTATAATCTTGGGATTCGATATTAGAATCTTGGGATTCGATATTAGAATCTTGGGATTCGATATTAGAATCTTGGGATTCGATATTAGAATCTTGGGATTCGATATTAGAATCTAGGGATTCGATATTATAATCTTTGGGATTCGATATTAGAATCTTGGGATTCAATATTAGAATCTAGGGATTAGATATTAGAATCTGGGGATTCGATATTAGAATCTGGGGATTCGATATTAGAATCTGGGGATTCGATATTAGAATCTTGGGATTCGATATTATAATCTTGGGATTCGATATTAGAATCTAGGGATTCGATATTATAATCTTTGGGATTCGATATTAGAATCTTGGGATTCAATATTAGAATCTAGGGATTAGATATTAGAATCTGGGGATTCGATATTAGAATCTGGGGATTCGATATTAGAATCTGGGGATTCGATATTAGAATCTTGGGATTCGATATTAGAATCTTGGGATTCGATATTAGAATCTTGGGATTCGATACTAGAATCTTTGGGATTCGATATTAGAATCTTGGGATTCGATATTAGAATCTTGGGATTCGATATTAGAATCTTTGGGATTCGATATTAGAATCTGGGGATTCGATATTAGAATCTGGGGATTCGATATTAGAATCTGGGGATTCGATATTAGAATCTTTGGGATTCGATATTAGAATCTGGGGATTCGATATTAGAATCTGGGGATTCGATATTAGAATCTTTGGGATTCGATATTAGAATCTTTGGGATTCGATATTAGAATCTGGGGATTCGATATTAGAATCTGGGGATTCGATATTAGAATCTTGGGATTCGATATTAGAATCTGGGGATTCGATATTAGAATCTTTGGGATTCGATATTAGAATCTTTGGGATTCGATATTAGAATCTGGGGATTCGATATTAGAATCTTTGGGATTCGATATTAGAATCTTGGGATTCGATATTAGAATCTTTGGGATTCGATATTAGAATCTGGGGATTCGATATTAGAATCTTGGGATTCGATATTAGAATCTTGGGATTCGATATTAGAATCTTGGGATTCGATATTATAATCTTTGGGATTCGATATTATAATCTGGGGATTCGATATTAGAATCTTGGGATTCGATATTAGAATCTTGGGATTCGATATTAGAATCTTGGGATTCGATATTAGAATCTTTGGGATTCGATATTAGAATCTTGGGATTCGATATTAGAATCTTGGGATTCGATATTAGAATCTTAGGATTAGATATTATAGTCTTTGGGATTCGATATTAGAATCTTAGGATTAGATATTATAACCTTTGGGATTCGATATTAGAATCTTGGGATTCGATATTAGAATCTTGGGATTCGATATTAGAATCTTCGGATTTGATATTAGAATCTTGGGATTCGATATTAGAATCTTGGGATTCGATATTATAATCTTTGGGATTCGATATTAGAATCTTGGGATTCGATATTTGAATCTTGGGATTCGATATTAGAATCTTCGGATTTGATATTATAATCTTGGGATTCGATATTAGAATCTTGGGATTCGATATTATAATCTTTGGGATTCGATATTAGAATCTTGGGATTCGATATTTGAATCTTGGGATTCGATATTATAATCTTGGGATTCGATATTAGAATCTTGGGATTCGATATTAGAATCTTGGGATTCGATATTAGAATCTTGGGATTCGATATTAGAATCTTGGGATTCGATATTAGAATCTAGGGATTCGATATTATAATCTTTGGGATTCGATATTAGAATCTTGGGATTCAATATTAGAATCTAGGGATTAGATATTAGAATCTGGGGATTCGATATTAGAATCTGGGGATTCGATATTAGAATCTGGGGATTCGATATTAGAATCTTGGGATTCGATATTATAATCTTGGGATTCGATATTAGAATCTAGGGATTCGATATTATAATCTTTGGGATTCGATATTAGAATCTTGGGATTCAATATTAGAATCTAGGGATTAGATATTAGAATCTGGGGATTCGATATTAGAATCTGGGGATTCGATATTAGAATCTGGGGATTCGATATTAGAATCTTGGGATTCGATATTAGAATCTTGGGATTCGATATTAGAATCTTGGGATTCGATACTAGAATCTTTGGGATTCGATATTAGAATCTTGGGATTCGATATTAGAATCTTGGGATTCGATATTAGAATCTTTGGGATTCGATATTAGAATCTGGGGATTCGATATTAGAATCTGGGGATTCGATATTAGAATCTGGGGATTCGATATTAGAATCTTTGGGATTCGATATTAGAATCTGGGGATTCGATATTAGAATCTGGGGATTCGATATTAGAATCTTTGGGATTCGATATTAGAATCTTTGGGATTCGATATTAGAATCTGGGGATTCGATATTAGAATCTGGGGATTCGATATTAGAATCTTGGGATTCGATATTAGAATCTGGGGATTCGATATTAGAATCTTTGGGATTCGATATTAGAATCTTTGGGATTCGATATTAGAATCTGGGGATTCGATATTAGAATCTTTGGGATTCGATATTAGAATCTTGGGATTCGATATTAGAATCTTTGGGATTCGATATTAGAATCTGGGGATTCGATATTAGAATCTTGGGATTCGATATTAGAATCTTGGGATTCGATATTAGAATCTTGGGATTCGATACTAGAATCTTGGGATTCGATATTAGAATCTTGGGATTCGATATTAGAACCTTTGGGATTCGATATTAGAATCTGGGGATTCGATATTAGAATCTTGGGATTCGATATTAGAATCTTGGGATTCGATATTAGAATCTTGGGATTCGATATTAGAATCTTGGGATTCGATACTAGAATCTTTGGGATTCGATATTAGAATCTTGGGATTCGATATTAGAATCTGGGGATTCGATATTAGAATCTGGGGATTCGATATTAGAATCTTAGGATTAGATATTAGAATCTGGGGATTCGATATTAGAATCTTGGGATTCGATATTAGAATCTTGGGATTAGATATTAGAACCTTGGGATTCGATATTAGAATCTTGGGATTCGATATTAGAATCTTGGGATTCGATATTAGAGTCTTGGGATTCGATATTAGAATCTTGGGATTCGATATTAGAATCTTGGGATTCGATATTAGAATCTTGGGATTCGATATTAGAATCTTCGGATTCGATATTAGAATCTTAGGATTAGATATTATAATCTTTGGGATTCGATATTAGAATCTTAGGATTAGATATTATAACCTTTGGGATTCGATATTAGAATCTTGGGATTCGATATTAGAATCTGGGGATTCGATATTAGAATCTTGGGATTTGATATTAGAATCTTGGGATTCGATATTAGAATCTTGGGATTCGATATTATAATCTTTGGGATTCGATATTAGAATCTTGGGATTCGATATTTGAATCTTGGGATTCGATTATTAGAATCTTGGGATTCGATATTATAATCTTTGGGATTCGATATTAGAATCTTAGGATTCGATATTATAATCTTTGGGATTCGATATTAGAATCTTGGGATTCGATATTTGAATCTTGGGATTCGATATTAGAATCTTGGGATTCGATATTATAATCTTTGGGATTCGATATTTGAATCTTGGGATTCGATATTAGAATCTTGGGATTCGATATTAGAATCTTAGGATTAGATATTATAATCTTTGGGATTCGATATTAGAATCTTAGGATTAGATATTATAACCTTTGGGATTCGATATTAGAATCTTGGGATTCGATATTAGAATCTTGGGATTCGATATTAGAATCTTGGGATTCGATATTAGAATCTTGGGATTCGATATTAGAATCTTGGGATTCGATATTAGAATCTTGGGATTCGATATTAGAATCTTCGGATTCGATATTAGAATCTTAGGATTAGATATTATAATCTTTGGGATTCGATATTAGAATCTTAGGATTAGATATTATAACCTTTGGGATTCGATATTAGAATCTTGGGATTCGATATTAGAATCTGGGGATTCGATATTAGAATCTTGGGATTTGATATTAGAATCTTGGGATTCGATATTAGAATCTTGGGATTCGATATTATAATCTTTGGGATTCGATATTAGAATCTTGGGATTCGATATTTGAATCTTGGGATTCGATTATTAGAATCTTGGGATTCGATATTATAATCTTTGGGATTCGATATTAGAATCTTAGGATTCGATATTATAATCTTTGGGATTCGATATTAGAATCTTGGGATTCGATATTTGAATCTTGGGATTCGATATTAGAATCTTGGGATTCGATATTATAATCTTTGGGATTCGATATTTGAATCTTGGGATTCGATATTAGAATCTTGGGATTCGATATTAGAATCTTAGGATTAGATATTATAATCTTTGGGATTCGATATTAGAATCTTAGGATTAGATATTATAACCTTTGGGATTCGATATTAGAATCTTGGGATTCGATATTAGAATCTTGGGATTCGATATTAGAATCTTGGGATTCGATATTAGAATCTTGGGATTCGATATTAGAATCTTAGGATTCGATATTAGAATCTTGGGATTCGATATTAGAATCTTGGGATTCGATATTAGAATCTTGGGATTCGATATTAGAATCTTGGGATTCGATATTAGAATCTTGGGATTTGATATTAGAATCTTGGGATTCGATATTAGAATCTTGGGATTCGATATTAGAATCTTGGGATTTGATATTAGAATCTTGGGATTCGATACTAGAATCTTAGGATTCGATATTATAATCTTTGGGATTCGATATTAGAATCTTGGGATTCGATATTTGAATCTTGGGATTCGATATTAGAATCTTGGGATTCGATATTATAATCTTTGGGATTCGATATTATAATCTTTGGGATTCGATATTTGAATCTTGGGATTCGATATTAGAATCTTGGGATTCGATATTAGAATCTTAGGATTAGATATTATAATCTTTGGGATTCGATATTAGAATCTTAGGATTAGATATTATAACCTTTGGGATTCGATATTAGAATCTTGGGATTCGATATTATAATCTTTGGGATTCGATATTAGAATCTTGGGATTCGATATTAGAATCTTGGGATTCGATATTAGAATCTTGGGATTCGATATTAGAATCTTAGGATTAGATATTAGAAACTTGGGATTCGATATTAGAATCTTGGGATTCGATATTAGAATCTGGGGATTCGATATTAGAATATTGGGATTCGATATTAGAATCTTGGGATTCGATATTATAATCTTTGGGATTCGATATTAGAATCTTGGGATTCGATATTAGAATCTTGGGATTCGATATTAGAATCTTGGGATTCGATACTAGAATCGGAGTGTTTTGTTTTCCTGAAAAATAGATTAGTTAATTACTGTAAGTAGGCAATTAAAACGCTTTTGGCTACTGAATTTGTTGAACTAATTCCCTCTATCTTCGCAGAAAAACCAGGGCTGCAACCACATGCACTGTTGGGAGTGCAAGACTCATTTCTGCTGGCTTTGTATGTCAGTTTTGGACAGCCACGATCCTTACAGACATTTTTCTAAGAAAAACGACTGCACAGGAAGACTGTTCGATGGTGCATTCGTTGAAAATAACGAACAAGTTGCAGACGTTTCTGATGGTGAAGACGACATTTAACATCGTAGCATGACTTCTACGATTATTCTTGCTGGCGAAGTTTACGACAATTTTTATTCAGCTTACTTTTCAGCTGACTCATTTGATGTACAGTAGAGAGATGCGTGAGAGATTGTGGGGTCAGATGAATCATTTGATGTACATTGGAGTGAAAGGGTGAGAGATTGTGGGGTCAGATGAGTGATTTGATGTACATTGGAGTGAAACGGTGAGAGATTGTGGGGTCAGATGAATGATTTGATGTACATTGGAGTGAAAGGGTGAGAGATTGTGGGGTCAGATGAATGATTTGATGCACATTGGAGTGAAAGGGTGAGAGATTGTGGGGTCAGATGAATGATTTGATGTACATTGGAGTGAAAGGGTGAGAGATTGTGGGGTCAGATGAATGATTTGATGTACATTGGAGTGAAAGGGTGAGAGATTGTGGGGTCAGATGAGTGATTTGATGCACATTGGAGTGAAAGGGTGAGAGATTGTGGGGTCAGATGAGTGATTTGATGTACATTGGAGTGAAAGGGTGAGAGATTGTGGGGTCAGATGAGTGATTTGATGCACATTGGAGTGAAAGGGTGAGAGATTGTGGGGTCAGATGAATGATTTGATGCACATTGGAGTGAAAGGGTGAGAGATTGTGGGGTCAGATGAATGATTTGATGCACATTGGAGTGAAAGGGTGAGAGATTGTGGGGTCAGATGAATGATTTGATGTACATTGGAGTGAAAGGGTGAGAGATTGTGGGGTCAGATGAATGATTTGATGCACATTGGAGTGAAAAGGTGAGAGATTGTGGGGTCAGATGAATGATTTGATGCACATTGGAGTGAAAGGGTGAGAGATTGTGGGGTCAGATGAATGATTTGATGTACATTGGAGTGAAAGGGTGAGAGATTGTGGGGTCAGATGAATGATTTGATGTACATTGGAGTGAAAGGGTGAGAGATTGTGGGGTCAGATGAATGATTTGATGCACATTGGAGTGAAAGGGTGAGAGATTGTGGGGTCAGATGAATGATTTGATGCACATTGGAGTGAAAGGGTGAGAGATTGTGGGGTCAGATGAATGATTTGATGTACATTGGAGTTAGTGGTAAAGGTTTTCTAATGTCAGTCACTTATCATGTACATGATCGTGTTACTGCGAAGCCTTCAATAAATTCGTACTGCCTTTCATCATAATGCATCATATTTTACCCTTGGTTTTTTATTTGGCAAAGTATTTTTGCAAAAAAAGGTTTTAAAGATGTGATTTTAAATTTTCTTTTTATTTTGCTAAATTTGATTAATATTTTCTTAACTTAATGTATTATATTCTGTTTCTAAACAAATATATGTTTAATAGTATCGGTTATTAACACCAGATGATAATTTGATTTTAGCTTTTTAACTGCTAATAGACTGATTATTAACGGCGAAACTTCCAATCTGTAACAAGCAAATTGAATGCAAAAATGTTGGCATTCTACTGCCAGTAGGCTACTGAGGACCCGCAAGAATTCCCTGCTGGAGTCAGAAATTAGAATGCAAAAATGTTGGCATTCTACTGCCAGTAGGCTACTGAGGACCCGCAAGAATTCCCTGCTGGAGTCAGAAATTAGAATGCAAAAATGTTGGCATTGCTACTGCCAGTAGGCTACTGAGGACCCAATTCTAATTGTTGCAGCCAGCATGAGTCGAGAATGCGTGGAGCAGGAGTTCGAGATGCTGGACAGTTTCTACTCAGCTGAGCAGCTCCAGAAGGAGATGTCGGATGGCTGCCCAGTTGGAGGCACATTCAGGGCGCAGGTTCGAATCCCGGAGTCGGGGCTTCGGCTGCAGGTCGGAGAGAATCGGCACGAGCTGCGGTTCTTGCCTCGCCTGGTGCTGCAGTTTCAGCTGGGCGGCGGCTACCCGGAGAGCGCGACGCCTCGCTTTCGCCTGTCCTGCAGCTGGCTCAGCGTCTCTCAGCTGGTTGCCATTGGCAACCGACTGCGCGAGCTGGCTGCGGAGAGAGCAGGCGAGCCGGTGCTTTGGTTCTGGTTCGAGTTTCTCGAGCGGGAGCTTTGGCACTTCCTGGAACTGGGCCCTGAACTCAGCTTCCACGGCTGGGCTGGCGAGCCTGGCTTTCACACCTTTGACAACAACTTCTCGGTTGTTCAGTTGGAGATGTCGAAATCGGACCTGGAACAGGAGATGCTGGCTGTCGATGCGGAGGAGAGACAGCTGCAGTTTCTTCGAAGCTTTCACGAGTGTCCGGTGTGCGTCGGCTTGAAGTCCGGCAGCTCCTGTGTCAAATTCCGGCCCTGCGGTCACGTGTTCTGCGACTCCTGCGTCGCTTCGGCGTTTCGAGCCCTGCTGGAAGCTGACAGACCTGACAGGTTCGGCTGCCTGCAGTGCTCTGGCGATGGACAGACGCATGTTGGTGGGTGGTTTCATGCAGGCATCCCACTTGTGGTTTCCCGTGCCCTATTTCTCTTATCCCTTGACCCACTATTACCTGGTCCCTTGACCCACTATTGCCTGGTCCCTGGACCCACTATTCCCTGATTCCTTGACCCAGTAATTCTTGATCCCTTGACTCACTATTCCCTGATCCTTTGACCCAGTAATTCTTGATCCCTTGACTCACTATTTATTCCCTAGTCCCTTGACCTACTATTCCCTGATCGCTTGACCTACCGCTATCTATCCCTTGATCTATCCGCTATCTATCCCTTGATCTACCCGCTATCTATCCATTGATCTACCCGCTATCTATCCCTTGATCTACCCGCTATCTATCCCTTGATCTACCCGCTATCTATCCCTTGATCTACCCGCTATCTATCCCTTGATCTACCCGCTATCTATCCCTTGATCTACCCGCTATCTATCCCTTGATCTACCCGCTATCTATCCCTTGATCTACCCGCTATCTATCCCTTGATCTACCCGCTATCTATCCCTTGATCTACCCGCTATCTATCCCTTGATCTACCCGCTATCTATCCCTTGATCTACCCGCTATCTATCCCTTGATCTACCCGCTATCTATCCCTTGATCTACCCGCTATCTATCCCTTGATCTACCCGCTATCTATCCCTTGATCTACCCGCTATCTATCCCTTGACCTACCGCTATCTATCCCTTGATCTACCCGCTATCTATCCCTTGATCTACCCGCTATCTATCCCTTGATCTACCCGCTATCTATCCCTTGATCTACCCGCTATCTATCCCTTGATCTACCCGCTATCTATCCCTTGATCTACCCGCTATCTATCCCTTGATCTACCCGCTATCTATCCCTTGATCTACCCGCTATCTATCCATTGATCTACCCGCTATCTATCCCTTGATCTACCCGCTATCTATCCCTTGATCTACCCGCTATCTATCCCTTGATCTACCCGCTATCTATCCCTTGATCTACCCGCTATCTATCAGATCCCGCCCTGGTGAAGCGGCTGCTATCTCCGGACGAGTTCGCCAAATACGAGCAGCGCTTGTTCGACGCCGCACTCAGCACAATGGGCAGCTTGGACACCTGCCCGCGTTGCCAAGCAACAGTCCTAGTTGACAGGTCTGATAGCAGAAATCTGGCCCACTGTCCCGCCTGCTATCACGCCTACTGCCAGCTGTGCAGGGCCACTTATCACGGCAAGGAGCCCTGCCAAATTAGGGGCTCCAGTCTGGAACAGGTTATGGAGGCCTACATGTCCGCCGAGGGCGATAAGCGCTACAGAATGGAACAGCGCTACGGTTTGTCCAGGCTGAGAGCTCTGGAGGACGAGTGCCGAACTCAAAAGTACATGCAGGAGCAGCACAGGTGTCCTGCGTGCAAAGCCTACGTTGAGGTGTGTAAATACCCTGGTTAACCTGGTGTAGATTTTCTCGGATACCGTTATCCTACTGTGAGATGCCATTATCCCACCGTGAAATTCCAT
Organism: Macrostomum hystrix; assembly: GCA_950097015.1. Classification (NCBI taxonomy): domain Eukaryota; kingdom Metazoa; phylum Platyhelminthes; family Macrostomidae; genus Macrostomum; species Macrostomum hystrix. Next base: position 11,695,753 of record CATNEN010000001.1, read on the forward strand.
TATCCTACTGTGAGATGCCATTATCCTACTGTGAGATGCCATTATCCTACTGTTAGATGCCATTATCCTACTGTGAGATGGCATTATCCTACTGTTAGATTCCATTATCCTACTGTGAGATGCCATTATCCCACTGAGATGCTATTATCCTACTGTTAAATGCCATTATCCTAATGTTAGATGCCATTATCCTACTGTTAGATGCCATTATCCTACTGTTAGATGCCATTATCCTACTGTTAGATGCCATTATCCCACCGTGAGATGCCATATCCCACCGTGGGATTCCATTATCCTACTGTGAGATGCCATTATCCCACTGAGATGCTATTATCCTTCTGTTAAATGCCATTATCCTAATGTTAGATGCCATTATCCTACTGTTAAATGCCATTATCTTAATGTTAGATGCCATTATCCTACTGTTAGATGCCATTATCCTACTGTTAGATGCCATTATCCCACCGTGAGATGCCATATCCCACCGTGGGATACCATTATCCTACTGTGAGATCCCATTATCCCACTGTGAGATCCCATTATCCAACTGTGAGATCCCATTATCCCACTGTGAGATCCCATTATCCTCTGTTAGATCCCAAAGATCATTGTTCTAACAAAAGCGCAGCAAGTTTTCTCTCTTCAACTTAATTGCCTTCAGAAGTCGGATGGCTGCAACAAGATGACCTGCTTCAGCTGCAAGGCCTACTTCTGTTGGCTTTGCTCATGTATATTGGACCCATTCGATCCATATCGGCACTTTCGCATTTCCTCCGCAGCAGCGGCGGGGGCTGTTCCTAAAGGCTGCGCTGGAAGACTATTCGAAGGAATAGTGACTGAAAATGATGATGACTGATATTTTGGTGTGAGTTTTTAAATAGGCTTTTTATTTTTTAATGGCCATAAAAATCTCAGCGAAGCTTTCATTGAGTCATCTAGACCTAACCTGAACTCATTTGAGTCATCTAGACCTAACCTGAACTCATTTGAGTCATCTAGACCTAACCTGAACTCATTTAAGTCATCTAGACCTAACCTGAACTCATTTGAGTCATCTAGACCTCACCTGAACTCATTTGAGTCATCTAGACCTCACCTGAACTCATTTGAGTCATCTAGACCTCACCTGAACTCATTTGAGTCATCTAGACCTAACCTGAACTCATTTGAGTCATCTAGACCTCACCTGAACTCATTTGAGTCATCTAGACCTAACCTGAACTCATTTGAGTCATCTAGACCTCACCTGAACTCATTTGAGTCATCTTGACCTCACCTGAACTCATTTAAGTCATCGAGACCTCACCTGAACTCAATTGAGTCATCTTGACCTCACCTGAACTCAATTGAGTCATTCGAGACCTCACCTGAACTCATTTGAGTCATCTTGACCTCACCTGAACTCATTTAAGTCATCGAGACCTCACCTGAACTCAATTGAGTTTCGAGACCTCATCTGGACTCAATTGAGTCATCTTGACCTCACCTGAACTCAATTGAGTCATCTAGACCTCACCTGAACTCAATTGAGTCATCTAGACCTCACCTGAACTCAATTGAGTTTCGAGACCTCATCTGGACTCAATTGAGTCATTCGAGACCTCACCTGAACTCAATTGAGTCATTCGAGACCTTACCTGAACTCAATTGAGTCATTCGAGACCTCATCTGGACTCAATTGAGTCATCTAGACCTCACCTGAACTCATTTGAGTCATTTAAACCTTATCTGGACTCAATTGAGTCATCTTGAGTTTATCTGACCTGGAATTAAGTCTTCATAGCCGTTATTAGATTTAATTTATAACTTTAACCAGTTATCACGGAGTCATTAGTGCCATTAGGAAGTACGTCAAGTTTTTAATACATTTCTGTTTTTGTTGAAATGCTCGTACCTGATTGGTTATGAGAATTAATTGTTCAATGGGTTGGTGCCAAACTTTGTGATGCAATCAGTCATGTTTTTTCATTTTCGTTTTGTTTCTATTTGTTGGTTTTGCTGAGTTTATATAGTTTATGACTCGTATGACTCGACTGTACGCAAATTGTACGATATATGTGAATATACATTCTACCTAGATACACACTTAAATCGCGGAAAACTAACATACGCAGTTATTAAATAAAATAACATATATATATTATTATGAAGCTATGTTTGAGTATCCCATCAGAGCCTGAGTCGCATTGTTCTAATCTCATTAATCTTTTACGGTCCCATTGTGTGGAAGCGACCATCAAGGCAGACTGTTGTTGGGCAGTGGATTGTGAAATTGCCTTAACTTATTTGAGTAGGTCAGAATGACTTATATTTACTGAGCATTGTCATTCTGTGACTAATAGGGTACGCCTAAATAGGTTTCTATGGTAACCGCATGCAATCTGATTTATTAATAAGTAACGGAGGACTCTTACACACTTTATATAAAGTAGAAAGCTACCTGTATTAATGAAGTGTTAATTGAGCACATTTCATCATGGCAGAGAAGCACTATCATGCCAGGTGTTGGTCCCTGCCTCGTGGAGCACTGATTCCAGAAAATTGGTGAGTTAAATAATTTGACTAGACTCATAATTATAATAATAATAATTGCAGGAGGGCTGCGGGCAATGGCACACCATTTGGTGACACTAGACCCGCAGCCTGCGAGGAGGCAATTCTACACACGTTAAGCTGACTCCTGAGCACACGCGCACACAGGTGTGTACATCTGCCCTGACTTTCTCATCGTCAGGCAGTGTACACTCTCACAGTGCCTTGGAGGTTGGCCCTCATGGGCGTAAATTGCACGACTGAGCCACCAAGCCTTCTCTCCGCGGCTGCGAGTTCAGGAATCGAGCTCAAGGACCTTGGTGCGAGAGGCAAACGCGTCAGACAACTCTGGCACCGATCCCCTTTGACTAGACTAGCAAAAATATTCTCATACAGCTTCATTATTTTTATGCGCGAATAATTTCGCCCAGGTCACCAGCCTCCACGATTCAGTGGGGCAACCAGCAGACATTGTTCCCGCTGTCTCCAAGGTCCCTGATGTTGCGGCGCGCACAGCCTAGCAGCCGGCTCGAGGAGCTAGCCAGGCCGAAGGACTTCTCAGCCTTTCAAAAGGCGCTGTGAGTTTCTCGGCAAAGACTGGGAGGCGGCTTTTTCAACGGGAATTTCGTCTATGGCCCCCTGACAATTATTTGCGCTGGACTCGAACGGAGCAACGAAGCCTCTTCCTACACACGAAACTCAAGAACACGGGCCAAATTTTTGTTGTGCATCTTCTGAAACAGAAATTAAGTGTTCTAGGCGAGGATGTTCTGTGGTTGAGCTTCGCCCAATATTAAGTCTTGATCAGCGGAATGGGAGAAATTCGCATCAGGGTGTCCATAGGCGGCTGGTGCCACTTGTTGAAGGTCAGAAGGCGAAACTGGTAATTAACCGATCTCGAAATCTGCAGCTACCGCGACCTTTACCTGTACTCCTGCGGCAGCCCGGAGCCCATCTGGCCGGTGTTATCGGCGGCGTTGAGCGCTCAATGTCCGCCTCGGGTGGCTGAGCTGAGCAAGCCGAGACCGAGACAGCGCTGCGATGTCAACAACCCGAAGGAGGAGAAGCGACGAAGTGTCGATCGTCGCCAGCTGCTAGAAGAGGTCAGCGATCGTCTGTTGGCGCTGAGCCGACCGAAGCCGCAGCCGCCTCCTCCGTCTTTGTCGGCAGATCGAAAAGCCAGTTCAGCAGTCCGGTTGTCGGTGTCAAGCGAGCGCCTGGCTCGACTAGCCACTGCGCCGTCGCGTAGGCAGCGACAGATGAGCTCCGGGCAGTTCAACAGTACATCCGATCAGCATAGCGACGACCTGATGAGGCAGCCGCGAGCAATGTCGAGTTGTGCGATGTCGCAACGGATGGAGCTGCTCAGCCTGCCTCGGCCACTGCCGGCTGGCTACGAGTTTCAGGCTAGCCGATTCGAATATATTGGTGACCTTCTTATCGTCAATCGCCTTGACAGTCTACTTTCTACTCTCATTTTTTCCTCTTTTGTATCTCCCTAAACTATTCAACCAATCACAATGATCATTCACACCACGCCTAAAATTTTCCGCTTTATCCATTGAAACAACTTCCAGAATCACAAAACATCGAGATATTCAACGATTCTTGTCGGGGGTATCTGGTGGCAAACACCGACAATATCAGCAAAACTTTTCCGCTCACAAGAGTTTATCTAGTAATCATGTCGGCTATCCTTTTTGGTTATATTATTAATTTATGTTGCTGACGACGATGCTGAACGTCGGATGGCTTTGAAGTTAGTTTATCGTAAAGGGTTCGATCCAAATGGCGGACTATCACGAAAATCGGTCATTCGGTTTGGGAGCTGTTGCGAAGTAGGCAGTGTCTATTTGAAATAGCCCCGTGGTCCCCCCAAGGGGTAGAAATAGCCTGGTCTTTGTACTGTTGAGGGGGGATCGGTGGCAGAGCGGTTAACGCGTTTGCCTCTCGCACCAAGGTCCCTAAGTTCGATTCCGCGGCGAGGCCACATTCATTTGGGGCGCAGCCGCGGAGAGAAGGCTTGGGGGCTTGTCGTGCAATTGACGCCCTCGAGTGCAAACCTCCAAGGCACTGTGAGAGTGTACACTGCCTGACGATGAGAAAGTCAGGGCCGATGTACACACCTGTGTGTGCGTGTGCTCAGGGGTCAGCGAAATGGGCAGAATTGCCTCCTCGCTGGCTGCGGGTCTAGTGTCACCAAATGATGTGCCATTGCCCGCAGCCCTCCTGAAATTATTGCTATTATTATTTTTATTCTACAGTTGTGGACTGACCCTTTAGAGCGTCAGTTTGAGAAACTGAATTCAGGCTGCAATCATTCAAATTCAGGCTGCAGATCCCAGACGCCAAGTTCCCCACACGGCTCTGTCCTGGATGGCCTCTGAGCGCATCGATCAGCTAGCCCAGCCTCGCCGCCGACCCGGCATGCACGAGCTGAACACTCGCATGGACGCCTTCTCCGTGTCGTCAGCCGCTTTAGTAGGCTCCGCTCCGACTGGACAGCGGCGAAAGAGTCGCGGACGACAGATGCGGGAATCTCCACCGGCACCCGAACCAGCTGATGAAGATGACACTGGCGCGGAGGAAGTCTGCCAGAGGGAATGAGGCCGAATTGTAGCCTAGTGGTTAGAGAGACGAATTAATGACTTAAAGGTCGGGGGTTCGATTCCCCACTTCACTGGAATAACTTGCGGCCTTAAACAATACACTTAACTCAGTTCACACAGCTGGCAAATGGATAATTGAGAGTGGGTGTGGCGTCCCACCCGGTCCATGGACTGAACAGCCGTACGCAGATAGCTGCGGCTGTGCTGTCGGCTGCCCATCTGGCCCAATTGGGACAGGTTTAATAAACTTTTATTTTTTATTATTGAACTTCATCGATAGCAGGAATTTAGTCAGAAACTTTAGCTGTCTAAATACGCTTTACACACTTCCTCTCTGAATGAGCATATTGTCTATTGCAGAAGTTAAATTCCAGCGAAACAAAGTAGGAAATTTGTTTTAATACACGAATTTTTCTCCCAACTGATTGTTTTTTATACTGACAAATACTTTCATTCGAAATTTTACATTTTTGTTTAAATTCGCTGGATAAATTTGAATTTTGTTTTGTTTAAATTGACGATGTTTTTTACGAACTGAATTTACTGTTTCAAAACAAAGAACAGTTTCTTTTAAATTGTCAATATGCTTATTTGATACTTAAATCTGCGACTATAACGAATACCGCGTTTTTTCAAAATAATAGTACGAGCTATAAAAATATACCAGCAATTTTCAAAGCCAGAAAATAGCTTGCCAGTGCCTAGGCGAACAAAAAAACATGAGTTGAAGTAATTTGAGCGATCATGATAAGTTTAAATAAAACGTTTGTGAGTAGTAATTTCTCAATCATTCTCTAGTCCCAATTTCTAAATGTAGTGTTCTCGTCATATTACCGTATTTTCCCGATGATTTTCGAGGGCTATGACACTGTTAACATGGTTAATAAAATATTTAACTTCGGAGAATCAGTGCCGGAATTGGCTGTCCAACAGACAGTTTTGAGTTCGCCGAGTCAAGCATTTTTCTGAGGTGATCTCGCAGATGAAAGGTTGATTCTCGACAGAATCGTTGATCAAAATCGCAGAGCACGTCTCTGAGGTCATAGAGCAGTCTGGCGCACAGCAGGTAGACTGTTCCAAGCTTGCCTCCTTTGAGCAGCTCAACGAATTCCTTCTTCCGATTGCAATTGAAACTGCTCAGTGTTTTCAGCAGCTTTGCTCCGGGTTCTTCTGCAGCAGTTGACACAGACGGGTAGTCGCTAATCTGATCCGATTGGAGCACAACCTTGCACAGCGGCTGGCCGTCACAGAATGGGCAGTCGCAGTCGTGCAGCAGAACCGTGGCCTCGTTTTGTCCGGCTAGAAAGCTCGACAATGTCCTGTTGGTCTTCTGGCCCTTGAAGCGGACAGTCTTTACTGACACCTTTCGAACGGTTTTGCCTCGCTTGTCTTTGATGGCAAAGTCGTACTTTTGCTCTATGCTAACCACTGTATGATCAGTGTACTGCTCCCAGAGGCAGACGCAGACAAGAGCGTGAAGCTCTTCGATCAGGGAGCGAATGGCCTTTCTATCGTTTTTTTCGCTAATTGCGTACAGATCTGCTAGGCTTGGGATTTCCGCGCCTATGGACGGAGCCAAGTGGAAAGACTTGCTCGCCTCCGTTGTTAGCAGGTACATTATCGGAGCTAGACAGGAATCTTCTGAATAGAACGCTGGTATCTCTGCAAAGGCGTGCAGGTGTTTCCACAATGATCCAGATGCTTCTTGGCTATGGCTGTCTGGCGGGGCGAGCTTCCATAGCACCGGCTTGCCGCAGCTGTCTGACCTGATTTTTGTCACCTCGACGAGACTATTGAATATTTCGTAAAACTGCTCGTGAAGGCTGGCTAGGTCGGCATACAATGTGACGTCACCGTTCCGGGTGGATGATTTTTCGCAGCAAGTCAGCAGCACTAGGCGGGCCAGCTTCTGAACAAAGCCCGGCCTCTTCTTCAGCTCTTCAATGTTGTCGACGGCTTGCAGCTCCGCCAGCAATACTTCCTGGAGTTTGTGGACAAGCTCTCGAGACTGCGTCACCGACCTTGGTCCCTCTGGTTTGTTTGGTGTCTTTGTTTCTTTCTGGAAGTCCTTCATTAATTTATCGAGCTCTTGGAGCGCGGTGCGGATCTTGTGTGTGCTCACCGCTATGGACATTCTCGGGCTAGTCGGTTGTGAGAATTTTACCTGCTCATCCTAGCTCGGTTAGAGTTTTTACGGTCGTTTTCAGAGCCGAAAAAGCGAACAATTGACGCTTGAAAAGATGCGACAAAATTTTCCAACCCTAAATAGCAGTGTTGAGTCGCAAGTTCTCCTGCTTTTAGCAGAGTGCAAAGGTAGTTTATATTGCTCAAATTGAGCACACCTTTATTCATTCGCAAAGTAAGTCTACACAGAATTAGCATCAGCGAGATATTAAAGGAATCAAAAAAGCTAAGCAGAAAGCAGTATTTGCTAGCATCGTGAAGCCTAAATTTAGCTCGTAGTTATTCGAGAACGCTTGAGACCTTGTGACTAATGTTTTCGTCTCAATTTGGCGAGTATATTAGACTGCAGTCTTTTGAGTAGGCTAAAACTTTCTCGGTAGCTCTTTTGAGCAATCATCGCCTTCGAAGCAATTTAAAAATGGAGGTGAGCTCACTGTAATCCTTAGTGACGCAACACTTTGTTATGCCACGCAAATTTTATCGCTCATGTTGAGAATCCCACTGAAATACTCAAATGCAGCGCTCCCTGGAGCTTCTCGTTGAAAACGCCTGCGACTACGAAGACATTGGTGAGCTTCAGGACGCACTTGAATACGACGGTGGCCAGACGGTCGCCAAAATGGAACTAACCGACTTTCTTAGAAGCTACTGGTTTGCATGGAAGGCTGAAAATATGCTCATTTGCAGCTTGCTGCTAAAGTAAGCACTGATAATAATATTAGTAATAATTGCAGGAGGGCTGCGGGCAATGGCACATCATTTGGTGACACTAGACCTGTACCCAGCGAGGAGGCAATTCTGCCCATTTCGCTGACTCCTGAGCACACACGCACACAGATAGCGTACTCAGGCACACACTCACACAAGTACATCTGCCCTGACTTTCTCATCGTCAGACAGTGTACACTGTCACTGAGCCTTGGTGGTTGGCCCCTCAACGTCTGTGCCCCAATTAAATGTGGCCTCGCCGCGGAATCGAGCTCAGGGACCTCGATGCGAGAGGCAAACGCGATAACCTCTCTGCCGCTCACATCTCGCCTTGTTTATTTCTGATCACTAGTAGGCAGTATCAAACCATCTGAAAGTAATTGTGAATCAAAACCTACTTTCAGATACAAGTTTCAACTTTACGATGACGATATCAAGGTGGGTTGGCTTATAACTTTCTGCGATTTCATTGCTCATTACTTGAACTTTGGATTCTCAGTGTAGATCTTGCTTCGATTCCCTATGAATATCTTGCTTCGATTCTCAGTGTATTTCTAGCTTCGATTCCCTGTGCATTTCTAGCTTCGATTCCCTGTGCATTTTTAGCTTCGATTCCCGTTGTATTTCTAGCTTCGATTCCCTGTGCATTTCTAGCTTCGATTCCCGTTGTATTTCTAGCTTCGATTCCCTGTGCATTTCTAGCTTCGATTCCCGATGTATTTCTAGCTTCGATTCCCTGTGCATTTCTAGCTTCGATTCCCGTTGTATTTCTAGCTTCGATTCCCTGTGCATTTCTAGCTTCGATTCCCGTTGTATTTCTAGCTTCGATTCCCTGTGCATTTCTAGCTTCGATTCCCTGTGCATTTCTAGCTTCGATTCTCTGTGCATTTCTAGCTTCGATTCCCTGTGCATTTCTAGCTTCGATTCCCGTTGTATTTCTAGCTTCGATTCCCTGTGCATTTCTAGCTTCGATTCCCGTTGTATTTCTAGCTTCGATTCCCTGTGCATTTCTAGCTTCGATTCCCGTTGTATTTCTAGCTTCGATTCCCGTTGCACTTATAGCTTCGATTCCCCGCGCATATCCAAATTTAATAGTGTTGTTGGTCCTGCTTTGATAATTAGGCTCATGTCTAACGCATTGTTACAGTTAACAGATAATACTTTCCTTTGTCCACATCCAGTACGCAGTCGAGCTAGCCAATCTTGCAAGTCGGGGCGACACGGAAGGACTTGAGAAGGCTCTGGATGAGCAGTCGCGGTGCAGCGTTGTCGTTGGCCAATTAAAAGACTGGGAGGGCCGCACAGCTTTAATGTGGGCCGCGGTCGGCTGCTGGAAACCAACTGAGCGGCATCTTGACTGCGCCAAGCTTCTGCTGGGCCGCGGCTTCGCTACGGACGCCGCCGACTTTCAAGGCAACACGGCGCTGCATCTGGCCGCTGAGGCGGGCAACCTGCCAGTCATCCAGCTGCTGCTGACTGCCGGCGCCGATCCTTTGGCACAGAACCTGCTTGGCGACACCCCGTTGGCCATCGCCGAAGAGCACGATAGACTGGAGGCGGTAGCGATGCTGCGAGCTGCTCTTGGCGGGTAGGTTGCTGACTGTTAGGCAGGTAGATAGCTGACAGTTAGGCAGGTAGATAGCTGACAGTTAGGCAGGTAGATAGCTGACAGTTGGGCAGGTAGATAGCTGACAGTTGAGCAGGTAGATACCTGACAGTTAGGCAGGTAGATAGCTGACAGTTGAGCAGGTAGATACCTGACAGTTAGGCAGTTAGATAGCTGACAGTTAGGCAGGTAGATAGCTGACAGTTAGGCAGTTAGATAGCTGACAGTTAGGCAGGTAGATAGCTGACAGTTAGGCAGGTAGATAGCTGACAGTTGGGCAGGTAGATAGCTGACAGTTGAGCAGGTAGATACCTGACAGTTAGGCAGGTAGATAGCTGACAGTTGAGCAGGTAGATACCTGACAGTTAGGCAGTTAGATAGCTGACAGTTAGGCAGGTAGATAGCTGACAGTTAGGCAGTTAGATAGCTGACAGTTAGGCAGGTAGATAGCTGACAGTTAGGCAGGTAGATAGCTGACAGTTGGGCAGGTAGATAGCTGACAGTTAGGCAGGTAGATAGCTGACAGTTAGGCAGGTAGATAGCTGACAGTTGAGCAGGTAGATAGCTGACAGTTGGGCAGGTAGATAGCTGACAGTTGGGCAGGTAGATAGCTGACAGTTAGGCAGTTAGATAGCTGACAGTTGGGCAGGTAGATAGCTGACAGTTGAGCAGGTAGATAGCTGACAGTTAGGCAGGTAGATAGCTGACAGTTGGGCAGGTAGATAGCTGACAGTTGGGCAGGTAGATAGCTGACAGTTAGGCAGGTAGATAGCTGACAGTTAGGCAGGTAGATAGCTGACAGTTGAGCAGGTAGATAGCTGACAGTTGGGCAGGTAGATAGCTGACAGTTGGGCAGGTAGATAGCTGACAGTTAGGCAGTTAGATAGCTGACAGTTGAGCAGGTAGATAGCTGACAGTTGGGCAGGTAGATAGCTGACAGTTGGGCAGGTAGATAGCTGACAGTTAGGCAGTTAGATAGCTGACAGTTGGGCAGGTAGATAGCTGACAGTTGGGCAGGTAGATAGCTGACAGTTAGGCAGTTAGATAGCTGACAGTTAGGCAGGTAGATAGCTGACAGTTGAGCAGGTAGATAGCTGACAGTTAGGCAGGTAGATAGCTGACAGTTGGGCAGGTAGATAGCTGACAGTTGGGCAGGTAGATAGCTGACAGTTAGGCAGGTAGATAGCTGACAGTTAGGCAGGTAGATAGCTGACAGTTGAGCAGGTAGATAGCTGACAGTTGGGCAGGTAGATAGCTGACAGTTGGGCAGGTAGATAGCTGACAGTTAGGCAGTTAGATAGCTGACAGTTGGGCAGGTAGATAGCTGACAGTTGAGCAGGTAGATAGCTGACAGTTAGGCAGGTAGATAGCTGACAGTTGGGCAGGTAGATAGCTGACAGTTGGGCAGGTAGATAGCTGACAGTTAGGCAGGTAGATAGCTGACAGTTAGGCAGGTAGATAGCTGACAGTTGAGCAGGTAGATAGCTGACAGTTGGGCAGGTAGATAGCTGACAGTTGGGCAGGTAGATAGCTGACAGTTAGGCAGTTAGATAGCTGACAGTTGGGCAGGTAGATAGCTGACAGTTGAGCAGGTAGATAGCTGACAGTTAGGCAGGTAGATAGCTGACAGTTGGGCAGGTAGATAGCTGACAGTTAGGCAGGTAGATAGCTGACAGTTAGGCAGGTAGATAGCTGACAGTTGGGCAGGTAGATAGCTGACAGTTAGGCAGGTAGATAGCTGACAGTTAGGCAGGTAGATAGCTGACAGTTAGGCAGGTAGATAGCTGACAGTTGGGCAGGTAGATAGCTGACAGTTGGGCAGGTAGATAGCTGACAGTTGGGCAGGTAGATAGCTGACAGTTAGGCAGTTAGATAGCTGACAGTTAGGCAGGTAGATAGCTGACAGTTGAGCAGGTAGATAGCTGACAGTTAGGCAGGTAGATAGCTGACAGTTGGGCAGGTAGATAGCTGACAGTTAGGCAGGTAGATAGCTGACAGTTAGGCAGGTAGATAGCTGACAGTTAGGCAGGTAGATAGCTGACATTGCAGCTGGAACATTCCGAATTCACTTTCAGTGATGCAGCTGTCACCGCTGATTCGCAGTCTCGCAGCACAGATGAGGATCAAGATGATCCAGAATTTGTCACACCAAATCTGGACAGCGAGCTAGTGCAGTCCAGTCTTGAGTCCTGCTATCAGTATGAGGTGACAATTGAGCCAGAAAAAATTAAGGTAAGATATTTATTGTTCCATTAACAGTAGAAAGGTATTCCCCCAAGGGAAAGACTACGGGACAGCCTACTTCACGACAGCTCCCAAACCGAATGACCGACTTTAAGCAGAAGCAGAAAAATTTTGCCTACATTGGAGGCTTTTGTTGTCTTTCTACTGTTATTACACAAGCGATAAATAAGAATGCCTAAACAATTCTATCTTTCCAGCGGATCACTCAGCTAGTTTCAGCTGTCACCCATGGTCAACTAGAATTTGTAAAACGTGTCGAAACGGAAGCCTTGGTAACACTGCGCCTCAGCAAGTACGTCACGGTGCTTCACCTGGCTGCTGACACCAGATCCAAAGCTGCGACCTATGCGGCTTGCATTGCCCAGCTGCTGGAGGCTGGCGCCGATACGAAGGCAAAGAACGCAGACGGTGACACGGCTGCACACATTGCGGCTAGGCGGGACAATGTCTCCATGCTTGGTGTGCTGCCATTTGAAGACAAGTTCCTGACGAACAATGCCGGACTGACACCGCTGATGGAGGCAGTTCAGTTGCAGAGATGGGCCAGCTTCAAGCACCTGCTGCACCTGTTCAGGCAGGCCAGATACTGCCAGGAGAAGCAGCGGTATCTGGGCGTGAAGGACAAGTCGGGCATGACTGCGCTAGACCTAGCCAAGGAAACTGGAGACCCGGACATGATCGAGGTCTTGGAAACGTAAGCAGTTATTGAGTACTTTCAGAAACTTGAGTACTTGAGTACTTGAGTACTTTCAGAAACTTGAGTACTTGAGTACTTGAGTACTTTCAGAAACTTGAGTACCTGAGTACTTAAGTACTTGAGTACTTTCATGATTTTTTTATGATAGCAAGGAAACTTGTTACATTTTTAGAGAGCTACGACTACAGGTTTCAAACAGCTTTCCCTGCGTCATCGGCCTAACAATGGAGGTTGGCTAATTTTTATTTCTTAACTTGCTAGCGGTTGGTTGTAGCCTTGTGGTTAGAGAGACGAACTAAAGACTTTAAGGTCGGGGGTTCGATTCCGGAATTTACTAGAATAATATGTGTCCTTTAACTAGACACTTAAATGGGTCTTAATGACACTTAAATGTTAAATGGGTACCAGCATCAGTCAAGGTAGTTAAGTGTGGGTGTGGCGTCTCCCCAGTCCATGGACTGAACAGCTGTACGCAACCTTCAGATGCGCCGCGCAATAGCTGCCCTATTGGTACTTTCAGAAACTTGAATACTTGAGTACTTGAGTATTTGAGTACTTGTCAAGTACTTGAGTACTTAAGTACTTTCATCTGGCCCTATTGGCGCGGGTGTAATCAATTAATGTTATTTTTTACGAGCGTGTTGTTATTAATTTTCAAAGACTTTCTCATCGTGAGGCAGTGTACACTGTTACTGTGCCTTGGGACGTTGGGGGAAATGAGGATTCGAACTCACGGACCTTGGTGCGAGGTTTGGAGTCTTCCACTCACTGCCGCGCTGTCCCTAAAAATGGATTTTCAGCAAGAGAAGCTGCGGGACTCATTGATGACTCTGGTTGAGAGCGGCGACGCAGAAAAACGTCTACGGCAGCTGGTGAAGCGGGTCGACAGCGACCTACCCGACGCTTGGGGTCGAACCATCCTCATGCGGGCTTCTTGGAGCAGGCGATGCCACATTGCGACACTTCAGCAACTGGCGGATGTCTGCGATCCGACCTGCGCTGACAGTTTCGGATCTGGCTGCATCCACTGGGCAGCTCGCTACGACAACGAGGCGGCCGTGAAGCTTCTAGTTGATGCCGGAGCTTGGGTGGATGCTGTTGATCAGGCAGGTAGAACCGCCCTGATGTGCGCCGCCGAGAATGACCGACTGAGCGCTGCGGAGGCGCTGCTCAACGTTGGAGCCAACATGCGACTCAGAGACTCGGAAGGTCGATCAGCAGAACAATGGGCTTTGATGAAGCAGTACTCGGACATTGCGACTCGACTAAATCAACTGTGCTCAGCTAAACAGCAGTGAGCTTCTGCATGCTTTAGCTGCTTTTAATATTGGGATTTTCAAGCTGTGATGTTTTTGCCGATACTATTTTGAAACCCATTTTCAGAGGCCACGAAGCTTCTGTCTCGGCGCCAAAGTACACAATGTTCACCTCTTTGACGAACTGTACGGTCAATAGTTTCGAAACTATTGCCGACCCGAAAGCGGACGTCTTCAGAAGGTAATTGCTACTGAAGGATGTCTGCGTGGTGCAGGGATAGTTGAATAAAGTTAGACAAACAACTCCTTGTCTCACACCGTACAGATCGGACTATGTTCGTCAGTCCAGGATTCGTATGCGGCAGCGAATGAGGTGCACCAGAAATCAGCTTTCGGACGCTAAAGACGAGAGGTAACTGGTTCGATTCCTGATTTAAATAATCAACTAAGATTCGGGTGAGTGGCACAGCGGTCTAACGCGTTTGCCTCTCGCGCCAAGGCCCGTGAGCTCGATTCCGCGGCGGGGCCACATTCATTTGGGGCGTTGTCGCGGAGAGAAGGCTTGGGGGCTTGTCGTGCAATTTATACGCCCTTGAGCCCTTGATTGCTGCGGTTCTACTGTTCGCTCTAGCACAGGGGTCGGCAAACTTATTAGCTAGCGGGCCAAATAGAGAACCTAAAAGACGACAGCAGGCCGCATTGACTGTAAAAATATGAGACAATGTAGAGATGAGAAACGGGAGAGATGAGACGGAAGAGATGAGACACGGGAGAGATGAGACACTGAAGAGATGAGACAGGGGTGAGATGAGACAGGGGAGAGATGAGACAGGGGAGAGATGAGACAGGGGAGAGATGAGACAGGGGAGAGTTGAGACAGGGGAGAGATGAGACAGGGGAGAGATGAGACAGGGGAGAGATGAGACAGGGGAGAGTTGAGACAGGGGAGAGATGAGACAGGGGTGAGATGAGACAGGGAAGAGACGAGACAGGGGTGAGATGAGACAGGGGAGAGATGAGACAGGGGAGAGATGAGACACTGAAGAGATGAGACGGGAGAGATGAGACACGGGAGAGGTGAGACACGGGAGAGTTGAGACAGGGGAGAGATGAGACAGGGGAGAGATGAGACAGGGAAGAGACGAGACACTGAAGAGATGAGACACGAGAGAGATGAGACACGGGAGAGATGAGACAGGGGAGCGATGAGACAGGGGAGAGATGAGACACAGGAGAGATGAGACAGGGGAGAGATGATACACGGTAGAGATGAGACACGGGAGAGAAAGGACACTTGGGGACAGGGGAGAGATGAGACAGGATACTGTAGGTGTCGGAGTGGGCAACGGGCCGGATTTGGGAGCTTCGAGGGCCGCATCTGGCCCGCGGGCCGGAGTTTGCCGACCCCTGGTCTAGCACATATGAAACCGATTAGGTGAGCTGAAGCAAATGGTAATTACGGGACGAAGTATTTCTTTAGGAGTCCAAAACTCGAAAAACAACTAATTCAAATTAGTCCGAATAAAATAATAAAATTTCAGCGGAATCTATTTAGTGGGACTGCATCCGACTGAAGACGACATCGATGAGTGAGTCGACTGTGCTCAGCTGATACTATTATATTAGTTTCAATTGGCTCTGATATGTATAGCTCAATGTGCTCATCGAAAATCAAATTGCAGAGACGTCGAGGAACCAAAAACAAGAGCTGATAGCGAGTATTCTGATAAAGGTAGTCCATATTTTCTTCACTTCCACCCAGCGCTAACAGTAGAAAAACCACTGCAGTGTTTCAAGTACCAACATTTCTTTTCGAATATATTAATTAAACGCCATGAAAGTCCGAAACACAGACAAATACTTTCCGTTATATTTGATGAAACACATAACATCGCATTGTCAAGATACTAAACGATTTATAGAACAGGCATTATTATCTGGCTCACACAATTTCACCGTCTGCTATTACCTGCCTACCTGACTGAACCAATATAGTATTATCATTGCGTTTAATAGGGAGAAATGTTAGTTCATCGTGGGTATTTGAAATGCCCCCGTGGTTTTTCGGCTGTTAAAGTCATTCTTTTGCACTGATCTAACTTGCTTTAATATTAAAATCTGGAAATCCATTTGACCCTCCGATGCCCAGGCTCCGAGTGCTCAAGCACGGACATGCTCAAAGAAATCCCTAAGTCACTGCGCGTCAAAGCCCAAGCAATCGTTGATGACGAGCTAGCAAATGCAGAAACGTTTTTAGCTAGCCTGCCAAACGCCAAGGACAGGGAGCTCTGCCGGCTGTTCTTCATCCACATGGCCTCAGAGATGAGTCTGTGGAGCATTGTCGGGCAGCTGGGTCAGTTGATTCCTGACTCAACGAGGCGCATTCAGTGCTGGAAATCTGCAGTTAAACTGGCAGCCAGCCAGAATGACTACCTGGGCGCTAGTCAGTTGGCTGCGTTCATCATTAACGACCAAAGAGCATTGGACAACTGCCTGATGGCTGCGGCTAAGGCAGCTGCGAGGCACTGCCACTGGGAGGCAGCCAGTCAGCTGATCAATCTCATCAGCGATCAGACCAAACCTTATGAATTAGCATCGGCTGCTAGTCGAACAGGTGTTGAAGAGGCAGAGAAAAAGTGCCGCGCCCAGATGAAAGTGGCAGCGATGGCTGCCATGAATGGGCGCCTGGATGTGTTCAATGAGTACTACTTAATGCTGGACTCAGAGGAGCATAAGAGCGAGTGCGCAGTGAAAGCAGTGAAGTCTGCATCATCGGTGAGCAACTGGCGGGTTGTAAAATTTCTGGCTGCTTCAACTCCGCTGGACGCAGTCAGGGACGAGTGCCTCGCTGCAGCGGCCGTGGCTGCCGCGGACCAGTCTCACCTGGACGAGGCACTGCTGTTCGTGAGTCGGATGATTGACAAGGAGCAGCGCATGCTCTGCCGAATGAAAGTTTCCGCAGCGGCAGCTCGGAGCAACCACCTGACATTCGCGAAGCGCTGCATTGAACTGCTGGACAGCGAAAACAGAATGAACGAGTGCCGGGCGGTGTCGGCAGTGTCAGCTGCCACCTGCCGTCACTGGAAGGCGGTGGCAGAGATGGCTGACTCAATCACAGATGAGCTAGTCAGAGATGAGTGCTACAGTAGCGTGGTGAAAGTTTCAGTGGGCCAGAAACAATGGCATGCTGTGTTGAAACTTATTGCTAAGATCCGAGACGATAAAATTCAAAAGGAAAGTTTACTTCACGCAGTTGGGCAGGCGGCCTCCAATCGCCTGTGGTCTGGCCTTCAGTCCTTGATGAATGCCATCCAGGACCAATCGTTGAAGAGCCAGTGTAGAGCTAAGGCGCTACTGACAGCATTCGAGCTTGACTACTGGGATTTCGCCACCAAGCTGATGGATAGCGTTGTCAAGGACGCGGGAAAATCAAACGTCACTCTTCAACGTATCGATGGATTAAAACAGTTAATTAATGAAATCAGTGAGCCGAGATTGAGATCTGAGTTCTGTCAGAAGGCGCTGTGCTACGCAATGAGAAATGCTACCGAGTGCGAAATTGTAGCATACCTGTCCAATGCTATTGTCCTACAGGGCAGCGAAGAAGCTAGCATTTTAGAAACCGTTTCCTTGTAGACTGAAAATGTTGACTCAGACAGATGGACAATTTTCTGAGGAGCTGGATCTATATTTTATTCAACTTTACAGCCATAATCCGAGTAGACTTGCCTTTGCTTTGCAAATATAAATTGGACTAAGCGTTTGTTGACGATGAAAACTTATTTTTTAAATAATGATCTGTGTTCGTAAGTATGAGGCAAGTGATTTCGAGGCTTAATTATCCTTAGAGTTCGTTAATTTTTCTGTTACAAGCTGTGTTATAACGCAAATTTTTTTTTCAATCTTGTTGAGGGTCAGTGGCAGATTGGTCAAACGCGTTTGCCTCTCGCACCAAGGTCCCTAAGTTCGATTCCGCGGCGAGGCCACATTTATTTGGGGCGCAGCCGCGGAGAGAAGGCTTGGGGGCTTGTCGTGCAATTTACGCCATCGAGGGCCAACCTCCAAGGCACAGTGAGAGTGTACACTGCCTGACGATGAGAAAGTCAGGGCAGATGTACACACCTGTGTGCGCGTGTGCTCAGGAGTCAGCTAAACGTGTGTAGAATTGCCTCCTCGCTGGCTGCGGGTCTAGTGTCACTGAATGATGTGCCATTGCCCGCAGACCTCCTGAAATTATTTTTGTTAATTATCAACAATCTTGTTGAAAATGGATCTTTTAATTCGCGCTAAATTTATAAATCATTACTTCTACTGTAGCGTGGAAGTTTTCATCGAAATGATTTTTATTTTATTGCGGGACCTCACATTCTTCTCTGGTATCCAAATCACCACGCAATAGTCTATGGAAAGTTTGGCGCGAATTCGAATTTATTAAAACACGGAAATAAAAGAGCAGTGCGCAGTTAAGGCTTTTCATGTACTCGTATATTTTTAGTCTTCAATCTCGACTCGCATTCACAGCTTCGACTCGGCGTGAATCGCCAGCACAGCGTCGTCCTCGCTCTGTCCCAGCTGAACATTCACCATGCCGCCATTGCTGACGGTGACAGTCTTGCCGGTGCAGCGGCCGTTGACTAGCGAGCCGCTGATCACATCGCAGTAGGATCCGTCAGCCATGCCAGACCTGATACTGGTGCGCAGGTCGCCTTGCAGGGTGATGGCAATGAAGCCGCGGTTGCCTCTGCTGAAGGCGATCTGGTAACTGCCGTTGTCCCACCAGTTGGTGAGGCCGCTGCCGGCTGCCACATTCCTGAATCGCACCATGCTGTAGATCTGGCGCCAACGATGCTCGCAGATCCAGCCGTCGCCGCAGGTCAGGTCCGGGTTGATCGGCACAGGCTTGGTTGTGCCGTCGCCGTAGGCCGGAGGTCCGATCCAGTCGTTCTTGTCCTGGCCATTCTGGATGCGCTGTTCCCAGTTGTAGCTGCTCATGATTTTCAGTAAGCCGTAGGGATGAGCCAAGCCGAAGGCGGTGGCGGCCTTGTACAGCTTCGACTGGCGGAAGGTCAGGATGGCGCCACCGCCACCGTGGCCTCGCTGCGGATTGTTTTAGTTGAGTTGGGGTTGCCATGGGAACAGGTAACGGCATCTGTCTAACAGGTAACGCGTCTGTCTAACAGGTAGCTCATCCGTCTAACAGGTAGCTCATCTGTCAAACAGGTAGCTCATCTGTCTAACAGGTAGCTCATCTGTCTAACAGGTAGCTCATCTGTCAAACAGGTAAAGCATCTGTCTAACAGGTAGCTCATCTGTCTAACAGGTAGCTCATCTGTCTAACAGGTAGCTCATCTGTCAAACAGGTAAAGCATCTGTCTAACAGGTAGCTCATCTGTCTAACAGGTAAAGCATCTGTCTAACAGGTAGCTCATCTGCCTAACAGGTAAAGCATCTGTCTAACAGGTAGCTCATCTGTCTAACAAGTAAAGCATCTGTCTAACAGGTAGCTCATCTGTCAAACAGGTAAAGCATCTGTCTAACAGGTAGCTCATCTGTCTAACAGGTAGCTCATCTGTCTAACAGGTAGCTCATCTGTCAAACAGGTAAAGCATCTGTCTAACAGGTAGCTCATCTGTCTAACAGGTAAAGCATCTGTCTAACAGGTAGCTCATCTGCCTAACAGGTAAAGCATCTGTCTAACAGGTAGCTCATCTGTCTAACAAGTAAAGCATCTGTCTAACAGGTAGCTCATCTGTCTAACAGGTAGCTCATCTGTCTAACAGGTAGCTCATCCGTCTAACAGGTGGCTCATCTGTCTAACAGGTAGCTCATCTGTCTAACAGGTAGCTCATCTGTCTAACAGGTAGCTCATCTGTCTAACAGGTAGCTCATCTGTCTAACAAGTAAAGCATCTGTCTAACAGGTAGCTCATCTTTCTAACAGGTAGCTCATCTGTCTAACAGGTAGCTCATCTGTCTAACAGGTAGCTCATCTGTCAAACAGGTGGCTCATCTGTCTAACAGGTAGCTCATCTGTCTAACAGGTAGCTCATCTGTCTAACAGGTAGCTCATCTGTCTAACAGGTAGCTCATCTGTCAAACAGGTGGCTCATCTGTCTAACAGGTAGCTCATCTGTCTAACAGGTAGCTCATCTGTCTAACAGGTAGCTCATCTGTCTAACAGGTAGCTCATCTGTCAAACAGGTAAAGCATCTGTCTAACAGGTAGCTCATCTGTCTAACAGGTAAAGCATCTGTCTAACAGGTAGCTCATCTGCCTAACAGGTAAAGCATCTGTCTAACAGGTAGCTCATCTGTCTAACAAGTAAAGCATCTGTCTAACAGGTAGCTCATCTGTCAAACAGGTAAAGCATCTGTATAACAGGTAGCTCATCTGTCTAACAGGTAGCTCATCTGTCTAACAGGTAGCTCATCTGTCAAACAGGTAAAGCATCTGTCTAACAGGTAGCTCATCTGTCTAACAGGTAAAGCATCTGTCTAACAGGTAGCTCATCTGCCTAACAGGTAAAGCATCTGTCTAACAGGTAGCTCATCTGTCTAACAAGTAAAGCATCTGTCTAACAGGTAGCTCATCTGTCTAACAGGTAGCTCATCTGTCTAACAGGTAGCTCATCCGTCTAACAGGTGGCTCATCTGTCTAACAGGTAGCTCATCTGTCTAACAGGTAGCTCATCTGTCTAACAGGTAGCTCATCTGTCTAACAGGTAGCTCATCTGTCTAACAAGTAAAGCATCTGTCTAACAGGTAGCTCATCTTTCTAACAGGTAGCTCATCTGTCTAACAGGTAGCTCATCTGTCTAACAGGTAGCTCATCTGTCAAACAGGTGGCTCATCTGTCTAACAGGTAGCTCATCTGTCTAACAGGTAGCTCATCTGTCTAACAGGTAGCTCATCTGTCTAACAGGTAGCTCATCTGTCAAACAGGTGGCTCATCTGTCTAACAGGTAGCTCATCTGTCTAACAGGTAGCTCATCTGTCTAACAGGTAGCTCATCTGTCTAACAGGTAGCTCATCTGTCTAACAGGTAGTGCCACAATCAATAAAACAAGCATCATCTGAGTCCAAGGACAATTATCGCACCTGATTGTCATGATTGTCAATGAAAGCCATGGCGTCATTGCCATTGATAAGGCCCCAGGCCTCGCCGAAGTTCTGCAGGTTCTTGAGCGGATAGTTCTTCAGGAAGGCCCGGCTGAGGTGGGCGCCATAGTTGAACTCAGTCACTCGGGCAATGGGCGTGTACTCAGAATTCTTGATGGGCTCTCCGCCCAGATCGATAACCTCCTGGAAGACGAACGGACGCTTGCCGGTGCCGAAGTAGGCGGAGTTAAGGTTGTTCACGCGGCCCAGGATTCCGCGAATGTGGTCCGGCCACATGTGCTTCGCGGCGTCGATGCGGAAGCCGGCAACGCCGATGCTGACGAGCTTGTTGAGGTAGCCGGCGATGCTGCGCTGCACATAGTCCTTGCCGGTCTGCAGGTCAGTCAGGCCCACGAGGCGGCAGTTGCGCACCTGCACCGGGTCATTGTAGTTCTCGATGTTCAGGCTGCCAGTGGAGCACTGGCCGCGCCCGTTGAAGTCCCAGTCGCTGTAGGGCACGCCGGGGAAGTCCTGCTTTCCGGAGTCGTAGAAGGAACCGGCCGAGCCGCGCCCTGTGACGCCGACGCCAGCCATGTGATTGATCACGGCGTCAACGTAGATGCTGCGGGTAGAAACGTGATTTGGTAGAGCTCCATTCCAAGGTCCAACCCCCCCCAAGGCACAAAGGCACAGATCAGGTTAGGGTGTACAACTGTCTGAAGATGAGATATTCAGGTCAGATTGATACCTCGTACACCCTGTGTGAGTGTGTACTCTGGTGTCAGCGGAATGGACAGAATTGCCTCCTTGGCTGGCTACGGGTCTAGTGTCACCAAATGATGAGCCCAGTGCTCATAGCCGCCACAGCCCTACTGCAATTATTATTATTAGTAGTAATGATAAGTGCGAGTGCTGTAGCCAGGATTCTGGCCATAGACACCACAGGGGACGCCACTATCAGGTGACGCCACTATCAGAGGGTGGCACTATCAGGGGATGCCACTATTAAGGGGTGCCACTATCAGGGGATGCCACTATCAAGGGGTGCCACTATCAGGGGGTGCAACATAGTTTCTTCAGCTGATGGCGAGGGGCGACGCCCCTGTTACGACTCTGTATAATTTAGACTTAGACTATACTTAAATCCCTACAATGTCAGCCATAAACTAAAACGTAACAAAGAACTTACCGAACACCGCTCTTGTTACACCTGTTGACCATGTTGGTGAATTCCTGCTCATTGCCGGACCGGCTAACCAGGATGTAGCTGACAGGCTGGTAGCGCTCCCACCAGGGCCGGTAGGGATTGGTCACAATGCGATGCTCGTTCGGTGGCGACACCTGGACACCGCAGTAGCCGTTGGGCCCCAGGAACCGCTCGCACTCGGCGGCGATGTCGTTCCATCGCCATTCGAACAGGTGCACAACCACGTGACGATTGGCGGCGCAGTGGGGATCTTTGTAGGCCGAGGCCGGGGCCAGGGCCGCAGCTGCAGGGGTCAGGAAATAGATTTATTTTATCTATGGTAATAATGCTAATAGTTATAATTGATTACACTTGCCCCATTGGGCCAGATGTGCCAGCGACAGCACAGCCGCAGCTATTGCGCGACGCCTTCATGGACTGGGGGGGGGGACGCCACACCCACCTTCAATTATCCCAGCTGATGCTGGCACCCATTTAACAAATTAAATGGGACACAAACTGTTCCAGTGGAGTCGGGAATCGAACCCCCGACCTTTAACTCATGAGTCCGACGCTCTAACCACAAGGCTACAATCTCCTTTGGTACTCGTCTTTCGTCTATGGTAAACATTGTCCATGTCTATCTAGGCAGGGCTATTTTCTTGCATTTAATAGGTCATATACGCCAATAATTTCATTAAATTTACATCTCTACTATGAGTAGCACTATCGAACGTAATTGATTACGAACTAAGGAACATAAAAATGTTTGAGTACACTTAGCCCAATGCCGCAGCTACTCACGGCGATTATGAAGTCCCAGTCCGTGGACTGGGCTGGGGGGACGCCACACCTACATGTGACCTGACAGCACAGCCGTAGCTATTGCGCGGTGCATCTGAAGGCTGCGTACGGCTGTTCAGTCCATGGACTGGGGGGACGCCACACCCACCTTCAATTATCCCAGCTGATGCTGGTACCCATTTAACAGCTGGGTGAACTGAAGCAATGCAAAGTTAAGTGTCTTGCTAATGGACACAAATTGTTCCAGTGGAGACGGGAATCGAACCCCCGACCTTCAAGTCGTGAGTCCGACGCCCTAACCACTAGGCTACAACAACTTGTATATATACAACCTCTGTTTATATACAAGTATATATAAGAGCTGAGTTTATAAGAAGTTTATAAGAACTATTGTTTCTATGTACACGGGAATCGAACCCCCGACCTTCAAGTGGTGAATCAGACTATAAAACCAGAAAACAGCGAAGTCTCACCAATAACGACCAGAGAAGTGAGTAGCAGCATTGTGTTGCTGTCTGGTGTTTCCTAGCCTGTTCGAGTCGGAGCTTTTGTTGCACAATATATATATATAGTTGCTACGCAAGTCACAATTGATGCCAAAAGTTAGAGTTCTCATAGAACATAGCACAACAATAGTCTCTGGTTAGCCTTATCAGCTATAAAACATTAGCGGCAACGTGACAGTTCTGACGAATGCGGTCTAACAGATTCTTTGTTATCAGCTGTCTTCTTCTTTTGTATTTTAGAGCCAGTGTTATTGCACGATCGCACTAAAGCGAGAAGAGATTCGCGGTCGAAACCAGATGTTCAATTTCTCAGGTGCCAACAAAAAGTTCTTTTAGTAGCTGGCCCCGCCCATTGCTAATAAATATGTGTTGGACTTTTTATTTATTATGTAAGATTAAAAATAAGGAACAAAGAGTTTATAGAACATCATTTTGATCTGCTTCTAAAAGCCTTGCACGCGTGGTCCAACCCGTCATGTTGCGTTTTAATTTTCTAGTTTTTCAACGGATCGATCGACTTAACGAGCATATATAAATTGCATAATTCGACAAACAATTTGACCGTCGCCACGCTGACAAAATAAAACTGAACGGTCTATATGCGAATGTGTAGGACTATCTTCAGAGCCTTTATATATATTATATGGCACCGGACACACATCAGTACGAGTACAAAGTAACTCTATAGAATAAGTTAGTAAACAATTCTTATAGCAGCACTTGGATAATGAGAGGGGTGAGAAGAGGGGAGAGGAGAGGGGAGAGAAGAGAAAGAGGAGAGGGGTGAGAAGAGAAAGAGGAGAGGGGAGAGAAGAGAAAGAGGAGAGGGGAGAGAAGAGAAAGAGGAGAGGGGTGAGAAGAGAAAGAGGAGAGAAAGAGGAGAGGGGTGAGAAGAGAAAGAGAAGAGGGGAGAGGAGAGAAAGAGGAGAGGGGTGAGAAGAGAAAGAGGAGAGGGGAGAGAAGAGGGGAGAGGAGAGGGGTAAGAAGAGGGGAGAGAAGAGGGGAGAGAAGAGGGGAGAGGAGAGGGGTAAGAAGAGAAGTGAGGAGAGGGGAGATAAGAGGGGTGAGAAGAGGGGTGAGAAGAGGGATGAGCAGAGAGGTGAGAAGAGGGTTGAGAAGAGGGAGGGAAGATGGGAGAGGAGAGGGGTGAGATGAGGGGAGAGAAGAGGGGAAAGGAGAGAAGTGAGAAGAGGGAAGAGAATAGGGGGAGAAATTAAAAAGGAAAGTCCATTAAACAATGAAAACAATAAATGAGATTTTCTTCACCCATAAGCTTGTCAATTAGCTTTACGCACTAAATTTAGATAATAGAAAATATATTATTTAGAATAGTGAGCTTACAGTGAAATAGACCTGGTAGACAAGAGAAATAAAACAAACTAAAGGGGCTTGACGGACTATAAATGGAAAAGTAGAGCAATACATGTAGGAGCAACGAGTCCATATAAAAATCAGTGCAATTATGAAAGCGTTGCACTGTAAATTAATATGCGGCGAGTCAATTAGACGCACCGGATAAAAAAATTCACTAGAATTTCCCTTAATTTACCAGCCGAACATGTAACTGATAGCTTTGTTAATAATGCCAGAGTTATTTTGCAGGACTCGGCCATTGGTGCCAGGAGCTGCAACGGAGCCGAGGTGCGGCGTGCCACCGCCGGCTGCGGAGACAGCAGCGGCGCTCGTCACGGCGGCTGCGGCGGCGGCAGCAGCAGGCGTGCCCAGCCTACTAACAGCCAATGAGCGCATAGAAGAACAACCGCTCTGATTGGCTGCGGCCGCCATAGTTGAATTCATCAGCTGCTGTTGCTGCTGCTGTTGCTGAAACTGAGCCTCAGCAGCGGCAGCAGCAGCAGGTGTGGAGCCGGCCATAACGGAGGTCTCGGCAGCACCGGCCGGATCCTGGCAGGGCTGGACGCCGATCATACAGTTGGCGCTGAGAACTCGACCATTGCGACACAGGGCCCTGCGAGCCTGGACTCGATTCTGGAATTTTACGTGGACCCAGTTGGCGCCGCCGCCGCCCGGAGCCGTGTGGCGTTCAATGCGACCACACTGGGCCAGCTGCTGCAGCACGAAATTGACGGAGCCAGCTGGGAAGCCGAACACAGTCACCCAGGTGCCATCGTCCGGGCCGTTGGCCACAGGCGGAGTCGAGATCAACGCGCTCGATGCGTCGGCTGGAGAGAAGAACTGCTGCTGCTGCTGCTGAGCGGTGCGAAGACCCGGACGCAACGGGGTGCTAGTTAAAGAAGGCGGCGGTGGAGGCGGCGGCGGAGGAGCCAACGGCGACAGCTGCTGCTGCTGCTGCTGCTGAAGAGTCCACATGCTGGTAGTCGGCGGGGGCTGCTTCTTCTGACTGCCGCCGCAGGCTGACATGGCGGCAACCGCGGATGCCGATGTCAAAGCCTGCCTAGGCGACGGCGGAGATGTTCTCATCGCGCCAGTTGGCGAAGCAGACGACGACGAGCCGTATTGTTGTTGCTGCGGTTGGTAGCCATAGGAACCAGCTGACAGCGCGTGCTGCTGCTGCTGCTGCTGATGCTGGTAGAACATCGGTGACGAGTATCCGGCACCGTAGCCGCCTCCCATTGACTGGTGCATAAATGCGGCGGGATTCGAACCCGGGACCGTGCCCGGCATTGGATAATAGCCGACTGGCCCGGGCGCATTTAGAGCCTCGTCCAGCAGGAAGCCGGGCATGTAGGCTGCCGCTGCGGCCGCGTTGCTAGCGGCGGCAGAAGCTGCGGCGGAGGCAGCTGTTGACCCCGAGGTCGGCGACAGGTGATGGCCGTAAGGAAGGCCCCCAGAGGCCGCCGAAGCGGCCTGGCCGTGCAAAGGGGAAATCAGCATTGGCTCCTGGAGTAAGGATGCGATCCAATGTTCTGCTTCAAGAATTATCTTGAGAATCTCACCATGAGATACTAGAAACACTAAAGAATTTCACTGTCCAGACAGTCTAGATAAACTTGAAAATCTCACCATAAAATAATCTAGATCAAACTTATTAGCTAGCGGGCCAAAGAGATAACCAAAAGGCGACAGCGGGCAGCATTGACTGTAGAAATATGAGGTAGGAGAGAGATGAGACACGGGAGGGATGAGACATGGGAGAGATGAGACACGGGAGGGATGAGACATGGGAGAGATGAGACAGGGGAGAGATGAGACAGGGGGAGATAAGACACGGGAGAGATGAGACAGGGGAGAGATAAGACACGGGAGAGATGAGACAGCGGAGAGATAAGACACAGGAGAGATGAGACGCAGGAGAGATGAGACGCAGGAGAGATGAGACGCAGGAGAGATGAGACACAGGAGAGATGAGACACAGGAGATATGAGACACGGGAGAGATGAGACGCAGGAGAGATGAGACACAGGAGAGATGAGACACGGGAGAGATGAGACAGGGGGAGATAAGACACGGGAGAGATGAGACAGGGGAGAGATAAGACACGGGAGAGATGAGACAGCGGAGAGATAAGACACAGGAGAGATGAGACACGGGAGAGATGAGACACGGGAGAGATGAGACACGGGAGAGATGAGACACAGGAGAGATGAGACACGGGAGAGATAAGACACAGGAGAGATGAGACACGGGAGAGATAAGACACGGGAGAGATGAGACAGGGGAGAGATAAGACACGGGAGAGATGAGACAGCGGAGAGATAAGACACGGGAGAGATAAGACACAGGAGAGATGAGACACGGGAGAGATGAGACACGGGAGAGATGAGACACGGGAGAGATAAGACACGGGAGAGATAAGACACGGGAGAGATGAGACACGGGAGAGACTCACTTGGAGACAATCTAAATGCTATAGATTCACTGTGGCCAAAAATCACACATATTGTCTAGCTAGCTAGCCTAGAAATGATGTCTAGAAATGAAAAGTAAAGAAAACACAGAAGCAAGAAAATAAAGGCTTAAATTAAAATCTCTTTTTTTAGTCCAGTTTTTTATAATTTGTAAAAAACGCGAATCATAAAACTGTTTAAAATATAAAAAAACGTTATAATCCTCTCTATGTATTATTATATACTAGGTGTTATAAAATAGTTAAAATATTATTACAACTGGCTTCTACAAAGAAACGGTCTAGCTAGAGTAACAAATGAGATTTCCATTCGTTAGTATGTGATAAGCAAAAATGAAACAACCAATAATCAATAAATGGCGAAAAAATGGTATTGTTGAAAGCAACGACAATGATTTAACGTTTAATTAATACCGAACAAGACAGTATGTCATAATCTGTTATATCGATTTGTAGGTATTTTTATAAAAATTAGCAAGCCACGTGCAACGCAACGATAATCACTTAAATGTCGACCGACTGACTATCGATTGATTATCGATCAATTATCGGTTGATTATCGATCAACTATCGGTTGATTACCAATCAACTAACTATCGATTGATTATTGATCAACTATCGGTTGATTACCGATCAACTATCGGTTGATTACCGATCAACTATCGGTTGATTACCGATCAACTAACTATCGGTTGATTACCGATCAACTATCGGTTGATTACCGATCAACTAACTATCGGTTGATTACCGATCAACTATCGGTTGATTACCGATCAACTATCGGTTGATTACCGATCAACTAACTATCGGTTGATTACCGATCAACTATCGGTTGATTATCGATCTACTATCGGTTGATTATCGATCAACTATCGGTTGATTATCGATCAACTATCGGTTGATTATCGATCAACTATCGATTGATTACCGATCAACTATCGGTTGATTACCGATCAACTATCGGTTGATTACCGATCAACTAACTATCGGTTGATTACCGATCAACTATCGGTTGATTATCGATCAACTATCGATTGATTACCGATCAACTATCGATTGATTATCGATCAACCATCGATTGATTATCGATCAACTATCGGTTGATTACCGATCAACTACCGGTTGATTACCGATCAACTAACTATCGATTGATTATCGATCAACTATCGGTTGATTACCGATCAACTATCGATTGATTATCGATCAACCATCGATTGATTATCGATCAACTATCGGTTGATTACCGATCAACTATCGGTTGATTATCGATCAACTATCGATTGATTACCGATCAACTATCGGTTGATTACCGATCAACTATCGGTTGATTACCGATCAACTAACTATCGGTTGATTACCGATCAACTATCGGTTGATTATCGATCAACTATCGATTGATTACCGATCAACTATCGATTGATTATCGATCAACCATCGATTGATTATCGATCAACTATCGGTTGATTACCGATCAACTACCGGTTGATTACCGATCAACTAACTATCGATTGATTATCGATCAACTATCGGTTGATTACCGATCAACTATCGATTGATTATCGATCAACCATCGGTTGATTATCGATCAGCTATCTATTGGTTATCGATCAACTCACTAATGATTGGCTATCGATGAATATCGATCAGCTAACTGATGATTGGTTACCGATTAACTATAGATTATTTACCGATCAACTAACTATCGATCAACTTAGATTATCAGAGTATTATTAGATTAGTTAGATTATAGATAATCAGAGCTATGATTGACACCGAATATTGAACTACATATAAATTGATTTAGAAAAAAACACGGAAAGACAAAAAAGGCTACAATCAAAAATGGCGATAATTTAAAATGACAGACATGAAATGATTGTACAAAAAAAGTGAACAGTTGCAAAGTTCATCGATCAGTCCTCGGTAAAGTTGCATTCGTACAATTCAAAAGAGTCCCAGTGCGATGGAACTGGCAGGAAGTTGACATTCATAGCTGCTAGGAAGCGTTCCTGATACAGCACAGGATTAATCACGGTCGGCAAACTCTCACTTTGCATTTTCTTCCACAGATATTCGACCATTTTATCGAGAGTGAAATCGCGAATATAGTCCACAATGCCGCACACCACCTGATCATCGCAAATGCCAACTATCAGCGAATAGTCCATGATATTGTGCTGCCTGAGGAAGTTGGTGTCATAATGCAGGGCTCTCTGGAGGACTAGCCATTCAGGGCGACGGACAAATAGAGGCTCCTCGACGGAGGCGTCGGCAAAGTTCTGATCTAGCAGCACAGTCTGACCGTCGTCTGTCAGGTGTCTGCGAATTGTGCAAGTCAAAATCTCTCATGCATCTAACCAAAATCTGACCGTTAGATAAGAACGACTCATTAAAATTTGAGCCTAGGAATTGAAATTTCACGTCTAGCATAGAATCTTTCTATAATCTCACTCACAAAAAATAATTAACCAAAATCTCATTTACAAAACTGATTTAGTAAAATCTAACCTACAGAAAGAGAATCAATCGAAATCTCACCTTCAGAAAGAGAATCAATCGAAATCTCACCCACAGAAAGAGAATCAATCGAAATCTCACCCACAGAAAGAGAATCAATCGAAATCTCACCTACAGAAAGATAATCAATCGAAATCTCACCTACAGATAGATAATCAATCAAAATCTCACCTACAGATAGATAATAAATCAAAATCTCACCTACAGATAGATAATAAATCAAAATCTCACCTACAGATAGATAATAAATCAAAATCTCACCTACAGATAGATAATCAATCGAAATCTCACCTACAGATAGATAATCAATCAAAATCTCACCTACAGAAGAGAATCAATCAAAATCTCAGCCTACAGAAAGAGAATCAATCAAAATCTCACCTACAGATAGATAATAAATCAAAATCTCACCTACAGATAGATAATCAATCGAAATCTCACCTACAGATAGATAATAAATCAAAATCTCACCTACAGATAGATAATCAATCAAAATCTCACCTACAGAAGAGAATCAATCAAAATCTCAGCCTACAGAAAGAGAATCAATCAAAATCTCAGCCTACAGAAAGAGAATCAATCAAAATCTCAGCCTACACAAGTACACAAAAGCTAGCCTCACCGATTTCGCTCCGAGCCTTTCAAATCAAAGACCCGATCAACTCGACAGTTGAATAGCAGATTCTCCATGACAACATAAGTGCCTTTCAACTGAGAGCCGGCGCATTTGGGATTGCTGTAGGCCAGAAAGAACATGCCAACAATCTTGGCTAGGCAGCAGGGCAGTCCAGATCGAAGCCGTTTGCAGACGTACTGACAATAATGCGGAGCCATCAGTTCCAGCGAGTCCGATTCGAAGTCTGACACCTTCTTCAATACGAATCTGTCGTCGGTGGTCTTGTAGAAACTGGCCCTGGACTTGCCGCCGGTGGTAGCCCACACTGACGATCGGCTCAGGGAATGCAGAAACGCCGACTCGCCCTGCGGTATGATGTCGCGCCTTAGGCCGTGAAACTTACACGCGTGATGCACCCGACAGTAGATCTTGACATCAGGACCGGACACTTCAATCTCTACTAGATCCTTCTTGTGACCAGGAGACCGACTCTGTCCGGTTAGCGACTGCTCAATTGAGTTGCCGTCTATAGCTGAGGCGGCGTGATTGCCGAGTTTCACTACCCGCTGGGTTGGATTGTACTTTACCTGGTGGGATAAAAAATAGTTCGCGTTTAGCTGTTTTGATGAGGACAACTGCACTCACCCACCTACTGACCGAACTAACTAACTGAATTAACCAACTGAATGACTGAATTAACCAACTGAATGACCGAATTACCCAACTGAATGACTGAATTAACCAACTGAATGACTGAATTAACCAACTGAATGACTGAATTAACCAACTGAATGACTAAATTAACCAACTGAATGACTAAATTAACCAACTGAATGACTGAATTAACCAACTGAATGACTGAATTAACCAACTGAATGACTGAATTAACCAACTGAATGACTAAATTAACCAACTGAATGACTGAATTAACCAACTGAATGACTGAATTAACCAACTGAATGACTGAATTAACCAACTGAATGACTGAATTAACCAACTGAATGACTGAATTAACCAACTGAATGACTGAATTAACCAACTGAATGACTGAATTACCCAACTGAATGACCGAATTAACTAACTAAATGACCGAATTACCCAACTGAATGACCGAATTAACGAACTGAATGACCGAATTACCCAACTGAATGACCGAATTAACGAACTGAATGACTGAACTAACTGAATGGCTGAAATAACTGAATGACTGAATTAACTAACTGAATGACTGAACTAACTGAATGACTGAAATAACTGAATGACTGAATTAACTAACTGAATGACTGAACTAACTGAATGACTGAAATAACTGAATGACTGAACTGAATTACCCAACTGAATGACTGAATTAACGAACTGAATGACTGAAATAACTAACTGAATGACTGAATTAACCAACTCAATGACGGAATTAACAAACTGAATGACTGAATTAACCAACTGAATGACTGAATTAACCAACTGAATGACTAAATAAACTAACTGAATGACTGAATTACCCAACTGAATGACCGAATTAACTAACTAAATGACCGAATTACCCAACTGAATGACCGAATTAACGAACTGAATGACCGAATTACCCAACTGAATGACCGAATTAACGAACTGAATGACCGAATTACCCAACTGAATGACCGAATTAACGAACTGAATGACTGAATTAACCAACTGAATGACTGAACTAACTGAATGACTGAATTAACTAACTGAATGACTGAACTAACTGAATGACTGAAATAACTGAATGACTGAATTAACTAACTGAATGACTGAACTAACTGAATGACTGAAATAACTGAATGACCGAATTACCCAACTGAATGACCGAATTAACGAACTGATTGACTGAATTAACTAACTGAATGACTGAACTAACTGAATGACTGAATTAACTAACTGAATGACTGAACTAACTGAATGACTGAAATAACTGAATGACTGAATTAACTAACTGAATGACTGAACTAACTGAATGACTGAAATAACTGAATGACTGAACTGAATGACTGAACTAAGTGACTGAACTAACTGAATGACTGAATTAACTGAATGACTGAATTAACTAACTCAATGACGGAATTAACAAACTGAATGACTGAGTTAACAAACTGAATGACTGAATTAGCCAACTGAATGACTGAATTAACCAACTGAATGACCCAAATAACCAACTGAATGACTGAATAAACCAACTGAATGACCGAATTAATCAACTGAATGACCCAATTAACCAACTGAATGACGATATCGTTTTACTTTGATCTACTCATGAATGACCATATTAGTCTACTCAATGACCATATTAATGTAATCATCGACCATATTGATCTACTAAATGACAGAATTTTATCATTAAATAAGCACTTAAGCATAATATACCCACTAAATGACCATTCGTTTAACACACTCTAAGTCCAAAAAACTAAAAAATGCAGCTCTGAACTCACATGATCGCTAGGCAAGTCAGTAGATGCCGAGGTCTGATCAGATGGCACTCTGGAATGCCCGGTGTTGGCAGCAGCAGCAGCAGCAATATTGGAACCGTTTGAAGCCATGTTAACAGGCAATTCGCCTGACAAATGAAAGCAAGCGTGCTGAACAAAATCCTGATGCTTGGCCGAGCTGAGAGCGAACGCAATGATTGAACTGGGATCATTAGCGTAGACACAGACGGGCTGGGTGACCATTGGCGGGACAAAGTAGGTCTCGGTGTTAGGCAGAATGTCCGGCCTCGGAATGGTAACCTGGGCGACAGAGAACAGCAAGTTATGTACTTTCAGTACACACAAGTACACAGTGTACTTTCAGTACACACAAGTACACAGTGTACTTTCAGTACACACAAGTACAAAGTGTACTTTCAGTGGCACTTTTAGCACTTTTAGATTTTCAGGTCAGACTGCACTATCCATTCCTTAGATTTTTTAGGTCAGAATGCACTAAGCATTAACTTTTTATTTATAAAATCTAATATACTAAAAATGAAAATCTTGCTTGCTTGTATGTTTGCAATCGAATAGCTCCCGAACGGCTCAACTGATTTTCACAATTCCTTCAACAAAAGATCACAAATGGGCCGGAATTGTGAAAATTATTACTAAAAAACAATTGCTTCAAACTGAACCTGAGCAGTGTTAGATGAGTTCGGTCGCTTAGCTAGCACACTACGACTAGATTTGCGTTGCATTTGCTGCTGCTGCTGCTGCTGCTGTTCAGCAACAATATCAGCAGTCGGCTGTGCCTGTTGCTGCGGTGGGGTTACACCGGTCGATTCCGCAGCAACGGAAGCTGACGGCTCGCTAATCATCGCCGAAGTCAAAGCAGTGCCAGCCAGTGCGGCAACATTTGATGACGACGATGCCGACGAAGAACTAATAGCCGGTTGAATCGCAGGCATCTGGTCTACATTGAGAGTGTCCTGCAGCAAGGTCTGCCAACGATCAATCAGTGCAGTTAGCCAGTGCTTGAATAGCACAGCTTTCCTATTCAACGCCACAGCAGCAGCCTCCGGGCCGGCTGTCAGACGGTCGATGTCGAAAAATGCCCGCAGCTCGGCGTTGCACTCGGAGTGAAGAGCGTTCAGCCGGCTGATGGTCTCCTTCTGAGCGTAGGCGTGAGTCACGTAGATCGACTGAATGTCGGCTAGTAGGCGATAGCCGCTGGTTGTTAGCCGACTCACCTGGTTGAGTTAGGGAGGTCAATGAGTGGATTCAATGGCTATTATCAGTAATACCGGTCAGTAACAGGTATTAACAATTTATTATTACCTGAACTAACTGAGTTTAACAGGTATTAGCCTTCTACTACCTGTGCTAACTGTGAGTTTAACAGGTAGTAGCCTTATATTACCTGTGCTAACTGTGATTTTAACAGGTATTAGCCTTCTATTAGCTGTGCTAACTGTGATTTTAACAGGTAGTAGCCTTATATTACCTGTGCTAACTGTGATTTTAACAGGTAGTAGCCTTATATTACCTGTGCTAACTGTGATTTTAACAGGTAGTAGCCTTATATTACCTGTGCTAACTGTGGGTTTAAAAGGTATTAGCCTTCTATTACCTGTGCTAACTGTGAGTTTAACAGGTATTAAACTGAATCACATGTGCCACCTCTAAATCTAACAGGTCATAACATGTCACCTGTCAATACTCACATGAGACTCGAGCAACTGTCTAGTAATATCCAACGGCACCACAACAGACGTAGTTGGCGTCACAATAGATCTTAAACACACAGGCGTATAATCGAAGCAGGCAACAGCTTGGGCCTTATAAAAATATTGCACGTGATCAGCGTGCATCGAGTGCCTGCAGGCCGATGTTGACAGTCGATGCTCGCTAAAGTGTAAACGCAAAAATTGCGCAAAACTTAAAGCTTTAGCATCGTCGGATAGTGGAACTAATTGACTGCGGTTACTGGCTGTCTGCTGCTGCTGCTGCTGCTGCTGCTGCTGCTCGTCCTGCTTTAGCTGAGGTCGGCATCTGCGACACCAAGACCTAACAAAGATCGTATTATCGTCGCCTTCAATTGCAGTTTTATTAGGCCGAACTACCAGGGTGACGTAGCCGGATTCCGCGACGAAACGGCGAGTGTGCCCAGCTAGGGGCAGGTGACAGCGCAGGTGACCTGCCTGACGGTCCGGACTGCGAATGTGGGACAGCTCGTCGCATCTGCCGGGGTGGGGGGTTGACAGGGTGCGATAGGCTGATGACAGTTTTAAGAAGCTAAACTGCATATTTCAGGGGCTGACAGAAATACTTCAGGGTCAGGCTGACAAATACTTCAGGGAGCCTGACAGAACTACTTCAGGGAGGCTGACAGAAATACTTCAGGGAGCCAAACAGGACTACTTCAGGGTCAGGCTGACAGAAACACTTCAGGGTCAGGCTGACAGAAATACTTCAGGGTCAGGCTGACAGAAACACTTCAGGGTCAGGCTGACAGAAACACTTCAGGGTCAGGCTGACAGAAATACTTCAGGGTCAGGCTGACAGAAATACTTCAGGGTCAGGCTGACAAATACTTCAGGAAGGCTGACAGAAATACTTCAGGGTCAGGCTGACAAAAAATTCAGGGAGGCTGACAGAAATACTTCAGGGTCAGGCTGACAAATACTTCAGGGAGGCTGACAGAAATACTTCAGGGCCAGGCTGACAGAAACACTTCAGGGTCAGGCTGACAGAAACACTTCAGGGTCAGGCTGACAGAAACACTTCAGGGTAAGGCTGACAGAAACACTTCAGGGTGAGGCTGACAGAAATACTTCAGGGTCAGGCTGACAAAAACTTCAGGGAGGCTGACAGAAATACTTCAGGAAAGCTGACAGGAATACTTTAGAGAAGCTGTCTGAAATAATTAAACTTACTTGCGCTCCGGTTGAAAGCAGAATCGCTCGAGAAAATCCAATAGTCTAACGTCGCCACGGCCGTACATGTCAACCTGTACAAATAAAAGTGCATGAGAGACTTATGAGTTATCAGAAACTGGATCGCAGATTCAAGAATTTGCCAACTCAGGGGTAGGATTCGCCATAAGAGAGGGTCATTCGCTACCAGAGAGGGTCATTCGCTACCAGAGAGGGTCATTCGCTACAAGAGAGGGTCATTCGCTACCAGAGAGGGTCATTCGCCACCAGAGAGGGTCATTTGCCACCAGAGAGGATCATTTGCCACCAGAGAGGATCATTTGCCACCAGAGAGGATCATTTGCCACCAGAGAGGGTCATTTGCCACCAGAGAGGGTCATTTGAACTCAAGACTATCCGATCGTATGGCATAAGATTCAAATATCGAATACGACACTCACAGTCCAAAGCTGGGGATCTCGGCAGGGTCGAGGATAATTAGGCGCCCCTGGTGCGTAGGCGCACAATAGAAAGCCGAAACGTTGATGCAGCAACAGGCTGAACATGTCAATTGGCTGTTGCTGACTAGGCTTCAAGTTCTCCTTATTACTATTAGTAGTGTTATTAGTGTTAGCACTGCTGTTGCTAACTGACAAATCGGCTCTCCGATAAGCGACCAAAGCGTCGTCGAACCCTTCAGAATTGAAGGCTAAACTAATCGGCTGGGCTTGAAACGAATGCAGCGCCAATTTAGTAGGGAAATCTCTCATCTTGCTAGTCACAGCGGATTCGTAGCGCTCAGATTCGGTCACGGCGAATCTGCCTAGAGCCGACGAGTCGGTTGGCGGCGATATTCTCCGACGCAGGTGGGGTGCCAGATGGCCGGACCGACCAGCCGGGGTCTCCAAGTGCGGCTCGGCCAAGCGAATGAACGGCGACGCCGACAGTAGGCTGGCGGCTAGTTGGCGACGAAACTCGTCGGACGACGATGAGACAGCGGCGTCAGCGACGGCAGCATTGGCGACTGGCTCGTCGACCGTGACAGCGTCATCGTCTGGCTGGATGGCGGCGGAGTCGGCAGCCTGCTGCAACGGATCTGACGAATCCATCACCGGCACGGAGAGATGCCGAAGTACTGACGGCGACGATGGTGACTGCTGCTGCTGCTGCTGATTTTGAGGGCGAAGTTGAATGTTATCGCCGGAATTTTCAGAGACTCCGACATTGCTGTTGTCGGCTGAAACTTGCTGACTGGGAACTGTTGAAGAAGCACGGACAGGACTAGGCAAGGTGCTGGAAGGTAAAGCATAATAATTGGAGGAGGGCTGCGGGCAATGGCACATCATTTGGTGACACTAGACCTGCAGCCAGTTTGGAGGCAATTCTGCCCATTTCGCTGACTCCTGAGCACACACACACAGGTGTGTACATCTGCCCTTATTTTTCGATCGTCAGGCAGTGTACACTCTCACTGTGAATTGCACGAAAAGTCCACAGGCCTTCTCTCCGCTTCTGCACCCCAAATGACCTTGGTACTTAAAGCAAACACACTAGACAGCTCTGGTACTCACCTTCCATCCGTATCAATCCCAGCAGCCTTCTTAATCTTCAACTGGTCGTCATCGTTGTCATCATCGTCCAGTAGCATCATCAGCAAGCCCTGTGGCGGCCTCAGTCTAAAGTCCAAAGCGTAGGCTAATTCTGTACGCATAGCATAGCGACAATGCACGGCGGTTATAAGGGCAGATTTGACGCGTTTCAACTGAGCTAATCGTCTACCATGGAGCAGTACCGACTGGTATGCTGGACAACCGGCCGAGCTCAGAAACACGCACGATTTAGTTGCCATACCGGGACCAAGGCTGAGCTGTTTGACGGACATTGCGGCGCAGCAGCCTAGTTGAGAACGATTCACCAGACGATCAACAGAGTCTAAGATTTCGGCGCCGCAAAGGCGTCCGACTCTGCGCAATACGGACTGTTTGACATTGGCGAACAGTGTCACGCCTAACTCGGATAGAAACTCCTGAGCTACTAGGGCCACCGTGCGTTCGACCATCACAATTTTCGGTTCAAATTCACCTATGCGATCAACGCATCTGCGCAGGTATTGAGTTTCCTGGAGGGATTGGAGGTAGGGGCAATTGTTAGTTAGCTAGATTTAATGTTATTTCACAAATCTCATTAAGTTACTTGTAATTATCGATCAGTATCGATCCATATAGATAATTATCGATCAGTATCGATCCGTATAGATAATTATCGATCAGTATCGAACTGTATAGATAATTATCGATCAGTATCGATCCGTATAGATAATTATCGATCAGTATCGAACTGTATAGATAATTATCGATCAGTATCGATCTGTATAGATAATTATCGATCAGTATCGATCCGTATAGATAATTATCGATCAGTATCGAACTGTATAGATAATTATCGATCAGTATCGATCCGTATAGATAATTATTGATCAGTATCGATCCGTATAGATAATTATCGATCAGTATAGATCTGTATAGATAATTATCGATCAGTATCGATCCGTATAGATAATTATCGATTAGTATCGATCTGTATAGATAATTATCGATCAGTATAGATCCATAGTGACCATTATCGATCGTTATCGATCAGAATCTATCATCATCCATTCTTTAGTCCCTGCATCGGTCATAATAAATTATTTTAACCCTGTTCATGTCTCAAACAGTTATCCGGTAGTTCTAATTAGTGAAAAAACCCTTACAAATTTCCTGTGACCATCGGATCTTCATTAGTAATACCACTATCAAGTCTCACCTTTGTCGCTAGGCTGATGCGGTCAGCCGCTCCAAGCTACGTTGCTATGGGCCATCTAGCTTATATTTTTAGTCTCGATAGGTCTTCTTTAACAAGGCTGCCCAATTTTTAATAGTTTCAACTTGAACGGAAATGTTCTTTTTTTCTAACCAATAGAGGATTATGCAGACCAATGTTAGTTATCCTAGACACCAGGGTCTTCGACAAAATCGCTGAATATCTCGACGATATTCGGCCATTCAGTTTGGGAGCTGTCGTGAAGTAAGGCAGTGGGTATTTGAAATTCTACAGCTTGCCACTTTCATGCATCGAATGCAGCTAGTCATGCGAAAAATGAGGAAAAAAACGTTCACACGTGTCAAATAGCATATTGACGGCCCAGTATGGCCGAGTTAACCTAATTAACATAATAATTGTGTTTTTATTACTCGCACATACTGGCACAGTAAGATTACACTTTTAATAATAATAATAATAATAATTGATTACACCTGCCCCAATGGGGCCAGATGTGCAGCCGACAGCACAGCCGCAGCTAATGCGCGGCGCATCTGAAGGCTGCGTACGGCTGTTCAGTCCATGGACTGGGGGGACGCCACACCCACCTTCAATTATCCCAGCTAATGCTGGTACCCATTTAACAGCTGGGTGAACTGAAGCAATGCAGAGTTAAGTGTCTTGCTAAAGGACACAAATTGTTTAAGTGGAGTCGGGAATCGAACCCCCGACCTTCAAATCGTGAGTCCGACGCTCTAACCACTAGGCTACAACCTCTTCATAGAAAACTTCTAATAGAAAACAACATAATAACGGAAACCATGTATCATCATTCACCTGCATCATCTGCGGCTCCAAGCATGTGAGTTTATTCTCGTTTCGCTCAAACTCCAGCGAGCAGGCCAGCAGTAGAACGGCAGCCCCGGGTCCACGCTCAGTTGGCATACCTTTGCGCAATACATTCTTGGAGAATACTAGGCCAGGAAATGCGAAACTGTCTGTTTTCCTTCCGCTGCTGGCTATTTTCACTCGCAAACTGTCCAGAGGACTTTGGCCACGCGGCAACTGCTGGGCCACCTGATCGGCCAGATCGCAGATCACATCCGACCAGCTTAGGGATACCTGCGGCAGGGCAGGTTAGACTAAATCATTCATTTTAGCTTTAGGGGTCTAAGGTTGAAACAATGTCCCTGAACTCGATTCCGCGGCGAGGCCATTTTTGGGCGGAGAGAAGGGCTTAAGCCTTAAGGGCCAATCTCCGAGGCACAGTGCAAAGGTACACTGCCAGACGATGGAAAAGACAGGGCAGATGTACACACCTGCACTAGTGGGTGCTCAGGAGTTAGTGGAATGGTCTGGTCAGAATTGCCTCCTCGCTGTCTGTAGGTCTAGTGTCACCAAATGATGTGCAATTGCCCGTAACCTTATTGCAATTGTTACTATTATTATTTATTTAATTCTAGCGGTCCATGGACTGAAAAGCTAAAGTACACAGCCTCTGGAAGCTACGATAGTTAAAATCTGAATTCTCACCTGCGACTTGCTAATCTCCTGTCGCACCAGATCACGCAGATGATCCTGGTAGGCCTGCTTCAAAGCGCCGGTCTGCACCTCAGGCGGCGGCTGCCTTTGATCTTCGTCGGCAGTCTTGACAATCTCCTTGATCTCCTTCTCCGGGTCATATTTGGCCGATTCGTCCACTAGATCAGCTTTAGGCGGTGAGTCGCTTATTTTTATATAGAACTCCACATCAGTAATTGTTGCATCGGGTGTCGGCGATGGTGCGGGCGACACAGCGGCGCTAATGGCGCCGGCAGCTGACGGAGTGGAAGGCTCTGCTATGTCGTTTAGCCACGAAGGACTCAGCAGAGTCGAGTTGCCGACTGCCTGGACTGGGCGATGTCCGCTGTGGAAGTGGAAAATGGATAGGATAATAAATCGGAGGGAATCTGCAAAAATGATTACTAGAATCTAATGAAATGATTACGGAAATCTGATGAAATAATTACTGGAATCTGCTGAAATTGTCTGCTGGAATCGGATGAAATGGTTACTGGAATCTGCTGAAATGATTACTTGAATCTGATGAAATGATTACTGGAATCGGATGAAATGATTACTGGAATCTGATGAAATACGAGCAATTACTGAAATATGATGAAATGATTACTGAAATCTGATGAAATGATTACTGGAATCTGATGAAATACGAGTAATTACTGAAATAT
This sequence comes from Macrostomum hystrix, assembly GCA_950097015.1. Classification (NCBI taxonomy): domain Eukaryota; kingdom Metazoa; phylum Platyhelminthes; family Macrostomidae; genus Macrostomum; species Macrostomum hystrix. Next base: position 11,736,517 of record CATNEN010000001.1, read on the forward strand.
GATGAAATGATTACTGGAATCTGCTGAATTGATTACTGGAATCTGATGAAATGATTACTGGAATCTGATGAAATGATTACTGGAATCTGATGAAATGATTACTAGAATGTAATGAAATGATTACGGAAATCTGATGAAATGATTACTGGAATCTGATGAAATGATTACTGGAATCTGATGAAATGATTACTGGAATCTGATGAAATGATTACTAGAATGTAATGAAATGATTACGGAAATCGGATGAAATGATTACTGGAATCGGATGAAATGATTACTGGAATCTGCTGAAATGATTACTGGAATCTGATGAAATAATTACTGAAATATGATGAAATGATTACTGGAATCTGATGAAATGATTACTGGAATCTGATGAAATGATTACTAGAATGTAATGAAATGATTACGGAAATCGGATGAAATGATTACTGGAATCTGATGAAATGATTACTAGAATCTAATGAAATGATTACTGGAATCTAATGAAATGATTACTGGAATCTAATGAAATGATTACTGGAATCTAATGAAATGATTACTAGAATCTGACGAATTGATTACTGGAATCTGATAAAATGATTACTGGAATCGGATGAAATGATTACTGGAATCTGCTGAAATGATTACTGGAATCTAATGAAATGATTTCTAGAATCTGCTGAATTGATTACTGGAATCTGATGAAATGATTACTGGAATCTGATGAAATGATTACTGGAATCGGATGAAATGATTACTGGAATCTGCTGAAATGATTACTGGAATCTAATGAAATGATTTCTAGAATCTGCTGAATTGATTACTGGAATCTGATGAAATGATTACTGGAATCTGATGAAATGATTACTGGAATCTGATGAATTGATTACTGGAATCTGATGAAATGATTACTGAAATCTGATAAAATGATTACTGGAATCTGATGAAATGATTACTGGAATCTGATGAAATACGAGTAATTACTGAAATATGATGAAATGATTACTGAAATCTGATGAAATGATTACTGGAATCTGATGAAATGATTACTGGAATCTGATGAAATGATTACTAGAATGTAATGAAATGATTACTGGAATCTGATGAAATGATTACTGGAATCTGACAAAAATAATAATCCGAATTAGACAAAAAGAACTTCATGTGACAGGATGAAAATTTAGAATCACACGGAAAATGCGTAAATATAATAGCTAAGCTACTTTATAAATACAAAAAGAATCTATCCATCCTCACCGCAGCACTCTATAGAGCATTGTGTCGCTGAATTCGATGCCGCCTCCTAGAGACACTAGACCCGTGCTAGAAGAAGCACTAACCAATGTCGAACCAGCAGCAGCAGCAGCAGAAGAGGAAGAGGAAAAACTAGCCGAAGCTGTCGATGAAAGAGCTAGCCCAGTTGTTAAATTAACATTAGACGAGCCAACAACTGTAGAGGCCAGCGAGCTGGACATTGCCGGAGCGAAGCAGCGATGCTGCAGAAATACAGCCGCCCAGTTGAGCGCATTCTCATGCGAGTTGCAATGCCCTCCAGCCAGTAGCCAGTCTAGCAAATCGCGGCCAAAGAAATACACGCCGCCGTCTTTGCGACGCTGAAGAATAACGCCGTCCTTTGGCGAGACAACCGAGTTCCACACTGTCAGGATGAATTTAAGGCTGGGCGGCTGCTGGGGAAGCCGAGGGCCCTGGATGAAACAATGTTGATGCTTTCTTGTAAGTAGTATTGATAATAATAATTTTTTAATAACTGCAGCTGCGGGATTTTTTATTAGGGAATTAGGGTTAACGAATGGTTTGGGGATCTCAAGATTAACGGGTACACATCTTAAGATTAACGGGTGATCTCAAGATTAAACAGGTGATCTAAAGATTATCCGGTGATCTAAAAAATATCGAGTGATCTCAAGATTAAACGGGTGAACTCAAGATTAAACGGGTGATCTCAAGATTATCGGGCGATCTCAACATTATCGGGTGATCTCAAGATTATCGGGTGATCTCAAGATTATCGGGTTATTTCAAGATCATCGGGTGATCTCAAGATTAACGGGTACACATCTTAAGATTAACGGGTGATCTCAAGATTAAACAGGTGATCTAAAGATTATCCGGTGATCTAAAAAATATCGAGTGATCTCAAGATTAAACGGGTGATCTCAAGATTAAACGGGTGATCTCAAGATTATCGGGTGATCTCAAGATTATCGGGTTATTTCAAGATCATCGGGTGATCTCAAGATTAACGGGTACACATCTTAAGATTAACGGGTGATCTCAAGATTATCGGGTGATCTCAAGATTATCGGGTTATTTCAAGATCATCGGGTGATCTCAAGATTAACGGGTACACATCTTAAGATTAACGGGTGATCTCAAGATTAAACAGGTGATCTAAAGATTATCCGGTGATCTAAAAAATATCGAGTGATCTCAAGATTAAACGGGTGAACTCAAGATTAAACGGGTGATCTCAAGATTATCGGGTGATCTCAAGATTATCGGGTGATCTCAAGATTATCGGGTTATTTCAAGATCATCGGGTGATCTCAAGATTAACGGGTAATCATAAGATTAACTTTACAGATCTCAAGATTAACGGGTGATCTCAAGATTAGCGGGTAATCATAAGATTAACGGGTGCAGATCTCAAGATTAACGGGTGATCTCAAGATTAATGGGTGATCTCAAGATTAACGAGTGATCTCAAGATTAACGGGTGATCATAAGATTAACGGGGGCAGATCTCAAGATTAACGGGTGATCTCAAGATTAAACAGGTGATCTAAAGATTATCCGGTGATCTAAAAAATATCGAGTGATCTCAAGATTATACGGGTGACCTCAAGATTAAACGGGTGATCTCAAGATTAATAGGTGATCTCAAGATTAACGTGTGATCTCAAGATTAACGGGTGATCATAAGATTAACGGGTGCAGACCTCAAGATTAACGGGTGATCTCAAGATTAACGGGTGATCTCAAGATTAACGGGTAATCATAAGATTAACGGGTGCAGATCTCAAGATTAACGGGTGATCTCAAGATTAATGGGTGATCTCAAGATTAACGGGTGATCATAAGATTAACGGGGCAGATCTCAAGATTAACGGGTAATCTCAAGATTATCGGGTAATCTCAAGATAATGGATGCAGATCTCGAGATTAACAGGTGATCTCAAGATTATCGGGTAATCTCAAGACAATGGATGCAGATCTCGAGATTAACAGGTGATCTGAAGATTATCGGGTGATCTCAAGATCAACGGGTGCAGATCACAATATTAACGGGTGCAGATCTCAAGATTAACGGGTGCAGATCACAAGATTAACGGTTGAACTCAATATTAACTGGGACGCCACACCCACCCTCAATTACCCCAGCTAATGCTGGCACCCGTATAACATCTGTGTTCACAGATCTATATTCACAGGGCTAAGTGAATGTGACTTGCTAAAGGACACAAATTGTTCTAGTAGAGTCGAGATTCGAACCCCCGACCTTCAAGCCGTGACCTCATGCTCTAAGCAACACGAGGCTAGAACTACCTAGTTGAACAGCTGAAAGCTGAAAGCTTACCTGAAAATCAAGTCCAGTCGCCATGGAGGACACAGAAGCAGCAACAGCAGCAGCCGATGAAGAAGAAATGGTTGCTAAGCCATTTGACCCAATAGAAGAAACAGCCATTGCGGAACCAACAGACGAAGGTAGAGGTGACGCAGCAGGCAGGAGTGTCGGCATAGACGATGACACGGAAGGCGACATGCAAGCCATCGATGATGCAGCAACAGCAGCAGCGGCGGCCAATGATCCGCCAGTGATAGTTGACAGAGAGTTATTTGAGCTAGAAGCAGATATTCCAGACATTACAGAGGCTTGACCAGAGGATAATTGTTGACCGTGCTGCTGAACTGGATCCAGCGACTGTTGCTGCTGCTGCTGCAGAACAGTATCCTCACCGTTGATATTCCTGGCGCAGTAAGCGCAAGCTCGCTGCATACCGCCAGCCAAGCCGATGGCCCTACCATCAATGAGATGACTGCTGCACTTGTCGCAGAAGATCCTGCCGCAGACGCGGCAATGATGTCGGCGAAGGAACAGGCTGAAACGTTGGTTGCACTCGTAGCACTGATTACAATGCTCGTCAGGCATCCAGTGCTTCTGGGTGTACAGGAAGCTCTGCTGCTGTTGACTATCTAGAACCTGGCTATTGGCATTGTCTAACGATTCTTTTGAAGCACTCGCAGATGGTGTCTGCTGACGAAATAGTCTTTGAAAGCCTTCAACGAAACGACGACCACGCGACGTCTGGTCTGAAACTAACTCCTGCTGCTGCTGCTGCTGCTGCTGTTGATTGTCGACTGAATCGAGTCGGTCAACCCAATCGAAGCTTGTGTACTCATTTGACATGAGTAACGTCTAATGCTGAATGCTGTGATACAAAAAAACAATGACAGAATTCAAAATTCTCACAAAAAACTAACAAGTAGTGACATTAAACAGAGACAATATGAACTACAAATAGATGTTCAACTAATATTTTATTATACACACAGCAATAAAAAATATGCAACTACTAAACTAGCAATAGTACCTAAAAAAACTTGCACTATGTTTCTCAAATTTAATACTTGGCCTAGTATTGACTATATTGTTGAAGACATTGTATGCTTGTATTTGCTAGATTTCATTTCCTAGTGCTGAAAATCACTTTCTATCACTAGAAAAAAATTATGAATACATCTAAAAACTACTCTAAACAAGTTTATGTTACAAATTTTATCTTCGTTTTTTAAAATAAACAAATCAAAAAAATAAAACAATTTTGTTTCTTTTCTATCACACACTACTAAACTTCAATAAGGTTTGACTTAATTCTTACACCTGAAAGCATACATGCGCAACACCCACAGATACTAAAATAACTATATTATAGTATCTGTGGCAACACCCGGCCGACCCGGCCAAACTGGCCAGGTGAAACGAGGGCCAAGCAAGGTAAGTCGCAAAAACCAATCGACCAAGCGCAAAAAATCAAGGGGGGGGACCAAGGGACAAAAAAAGGAAGGCGTGAAGAAAAGGAAAAAGGGGATAGAAAAAGAGAGCAAATAAGAGCAAACTAAGTTGTAAATTAATCAATGAAACGAACTAAGTCACAAATGAGAGCAAACTAAGTCATAAATAGAGCAAAAACTAAGTCGCACAGCCGGCTAAGATTTGGGAGGTTGCACATGTATGCCTGAAAGTGTAGCGAGATAAATTACTATTTTGGCAATATCAGCATTGGATATTTTTACCTACCTATTAGCATTGCAAATCTAAATTAAATGTGTATTTAATGCTGTGAAAAGTATTTAATGTGTATTTAGTGGGTTGTACACTGTTTTTCTTTCCTTTTTATTATATTTTATATAAATTGTTAAAGAAAACCATTATACCCTATTGAACCTCTGTTGTCATAAAAAAAAACAAAAAAACCTCAACCTGTGACAAAGTATGACTAAGCTTAGACACATTTGAGCAAGACAAAATATATGAAACCAAATTATTATTTTAAGAGCTTCTTCCTTGGCTATAGGCAGGACAAAGACAATAACATTTATCTTGGAATTTTCTAGCATACACAGTACCTTTGGCATACAAAGTGGTATACATACATATGGTATGCACAAAAATGTCAGTGTATTGTAGTATCAGCGTACAATTTCTATGTGTGCCTGTTCTTGTGCCTTAGCATAGTATGTGTCCACATATATATCAATACAATATGCATGTGTATGTTTTTGTAGGTTTAGCATTATATGGGCATGTCCTTGTGGGTGACTCCTGTGTGACTATTCAGTATCTGTGTTACATTACAAAATTTGAAAGACATGCTTCTACTCATACATGCGCAACCTCCCAAATCTTAGCCGGCCGTGCGACTTAGTTTTTGCTCTCATTTGCGACTTAGTTCATTTCATTGCTCTATTTACGACTTAGTTTGCTCTCATTTGCTCTCTTTTTCTCTCCCCTTTTTCCTTTTCTTCACGCCTTCCTTTTTTGTCCCTTGGTCCCCCCTTTGATTTTTTTGCGCTTGGTCAATTGGTTTTTGCGACTTACCTTGCTTGGCCCTCGTTTCACCCGGCCGGTTCGGCCGGGTCGGCCGGGTGTTGCGCATGTATACTTCTACTTAACAACAATTTACTGATAACAACATAGTAAATTGTCAAAGCAATTTCACTTTTTATTGCTAATTGTAAAACAGAAGAGCAGTTGTAGAAATTTTTATAAACTATTGATTTAAGACTGTACTATCAATATTGTATGTATATGTTCATACTACACTAGTACTACTACTACTAAATGCAAACAAGATAATTCTTGAGCACATTTATTAGGCTTTTTTACTTGGAGTACTTATAATTTATTTTAGCATACACTTTTTATACAAAATGTTTTAAAGCTATCAGCACTTGCCACAGTTGACAGTCATTATGTCTGCCTCCTTTTTGTCTGCTAATATACAATATAGTTGTTATGTCTATATTGTATATAGACATACGAAAATATATGATATAATCCCATTTATCTGCTAACACAGGCATTAGTCAGAATAACTATGTCATCAAGCTTTGTATTGAAATGTTATATAATGGTCTTATAATTTATAACTTGTAAAAATGCTAGGAATTTTCTGAAAGTTTCAGAGCTAATAAGCAGCCTATAAATATACAAACAAAGCCCAAACCAAACATTTCCATTTCTAAACATTGCCAATGGTTATATGTTTTACTGAATGGCATGCTGCCTAGCTGTAACAACATGGCGAACAACACTTGATCATCCATAAAAGCTATAGCTTAAGCAATGAAGACTAAAATATTCTTCTTAAAAGACTTTTTCAAAATCATGATAATATTTCTATGAATCATGCTATTAAACAAAATTGAATGTTTATTAAAATTATAAAAACATTTATCATCATTAATATACTTTCTGTAATATAAGAAATGTTTTAGAATATTTTGTTATAACAGTTCTCATTCTTTTTCAAAATAGTCATTTTGTCTGCCCCCTTTTTGTCTGCTGGCAGACAAAGGGGCCGGACAAAATGACTGCACACCTTTGCTACTTCCTAGGGTAATGTATCATCAACCAAACAAGAATGTGTATTTTTTAAACTTCAAACTTAAGCTACAGATCTTCTATTTAAGATATGATGATAAATCAAAAGCCAAGTTATAGAAAACAGTTACATCTTTCTAAAAAGTATCTGCTTTTGCTATTTTGTCAAATAGAACAAAAAGTTATTCCTGCTTTTTATCTAAAACCGAACAATGATTTTCATGTATCTTCAAACCAAACAGAGAATTTGATGTTTGGTTTTATAATTTGATTGAGTGGTTTAATCTTATTTTAAGGAGTGAACTATCATGAATTATGTCATTTGAAAGCATTTTTCATGTTCTATAAATAACTATATAATTTATGGTCATTTAATTGGCAAGCAACCACATACAATCTTTGTCTAAAGTACATACTGAAGAAATGTTGTTAAAAAGTATGCTTTTGCAATAAAAATTTCTACTGAAGCATCTATATCTTTCTTTCCTCTTAATGCTTCATTGCACATCATGCCTCAGCTTGTAGATAATTTCTTAAACTTTCAAATTAGTTGTTCTGTGAAACACAATAGCTTGTTTCTGTCTTGCACGAGACCAAGGAAGGAGTCAAAATTCTTGTTCGATTTTGAAGATACACTGTTTGGTTGATGATACATTACCCTAACTAGAGGCTTCTAATGCTTCTTCTATATAGGCTTAGAACTAATTGTTTCAAATTATGGTAAAATGACATTGGTATACTTTTTCATAAAATGACCATGAATTGAGACTTTCGTTTTTATTGGTACAATAAGAAAAAAATGTATCTAAATTAAAATTAGTAGAATTGCAGCATGGCTTTATAATTTTTCACAGAAAAGATACTAAAACTATAGGCCTTTTATATGATCTAAACAATGGGTTTAAGAGGAGGCTTAGAATAAGCATGAATGAGATAAGTTTTGCACGAAAAACAAAAAATACAAGTCGATCAATCATTTAGTAAAGCTATGACATTATACCTTAATGACTAGTCTATTTCTTGCATAGATGATAAAATAGATACAAAAAATGTAAAATATATTTTAAGCTGGCGCTAAAGAGGTCAAGCTTAGCCTCGATTTTCAGTAAGACAAATGCTTGATATAAAATTCTATATTCTCCTGACAGGAAATCAGTGAAATGCAATGGCCATGGCCTAGTAAATTAATTATGTAAATTACGATATCATGACTTATACTATAGTTTTAAACCGATTGGCCTCTAAAGTTTCAGCGTTAAAGTTAAAGTTAGACCACAAAAATAACTTGCAACTACCTACCAGACAGAGGGCCCCTTTTGTGCAATCTAAGTACAGTATGTAATTGTCAGATTAAATGGTATCTTCATCTTAGTAAGTTTGTCGTCTTTGGGCAGCAGATCTTGTGCCTTTTTAAAATGCCGCGCGATTTCTAAACCAAACTTTTCATCGCAAAAACAAAAGCTTTATGTAAATGGAAGTTAGGGTGTTGCCCAGAATTTTAACACACAAATTTTTTTCGTTTTTTTTAATTAGTTTTTGCTTCACATATACAAGTTAATAGTCCTCGCTATACTTTCCGTTCATTTAAACGTAATCAAGTGGCGCTTGACATAACATTCTCTTGAACTACAGGTTCGCAACGCTATATATTTTTTATATATGTATTTCTGTTAAGAGAAATTTTATTTTGATCAGTAAATTGTGTGAAATAATCTAGAGTTGATCCCTCTGCTTTTTCTTGGACATGAAATGGAATTACGTCATGTTATTATTTCTGGGGTATTTCTTTGTTACTGACGACGATATAGATTGGTTGCGGAGCTGGAAGCCACTATTATTCTAGTAAATACGCCTGTTTTATACTGCAATTGCGAATTAATTTTACTGGGCATCTTTAAACTGTTGCATAGTTTTGCAAAATGACTAGTTCTATAACTTCTCTCGACTGAATTACTTTTTTGAAGTAAAAAATCAGCTCATCTTCTTTCCATAATATTTAAACTATAGTTATTCTAATCTAATCTTCAACACTCTATATCTGCATTATCCATAGCCCGTAACATATAATTCTCATAAATAATATCATGGCTTAGAGATTTTTTTGAGTCACAACAAAATAGAACAATACGTACTGCTTATGTCAGTAGAGTAGTGCGCATGCAATCGTCCAACACTAAATTGTAAAAGAACTAAAGAGGTTTCGCAATTGTCAGCTGAGGTAGCATAAATAGCAGTTCAAGCATGCATTTCAGTTGGTGGGCCACAGTCTGAGGGATTTGGATTTGAGCCAAAAGCAATTCCTTACTTTCCATGCCGCTCTATCCAGGCACATGTGCTTGGAGTTGTGGCAGTTCCTCAGGCCAACTCGACACCCACTTTTTGCAGCCGAGCAACACGCTTCAATTATGAGGTTTCTGCGGCATTGACAACTTATAAACGAAGAAGTCCTATTGTTTGTTTATTTACTATCTGAGCTGTTTCTAAGGTCAAGCCTTGAAATATATACTTTTTTTAATGTAGTTGTAGCCTGTTCGTCAGGGCGTCGGACTAACAACTTAAAGGTTGGGGTTCGATTCCCGACTCCCTGGAACAATTTGTTCTTTAGCAAGATACTTACCTCTGAATTGCTTCAGTGCACCCAGCTGTTCAATGGGTACCAGCATCCGCTGGGATAAGGCGGGTGTTGCGTCCCCCAGTCCATCATGGACTGAACGGCTGTACGCAGCCTTCAGATGCCCCGCGCAGTAGCTGCGGCTGTGCTGACCCAATTCATGGAGCAGGTAGGTGTAATCAATTATTTATTATTTTTATTTTTATTTCGTAAATAAAACTTACCATATAAACAGTATCTCATACAATTTCACTATATTGGTAAGCTTTCATCTCACGTGCCACATGTGCTACTCCTTAATTTAAGTAGAATATATTGAGTATTTGCGAACTTTTTATGCAGTTTTCATTAAGAATTGTTCTTGCAAGCGGTGCTCGTTTTAATTAGTTTTTTTCATGCAGGTGCTTCAGTTAAGGAGAGAGACAGGTTAAATAAATGACACCGAATTCCAATTTGGTCAGATGTACAGTCGGGAAAATCCAAAGTGAGTGGCTGCAGATGCGGGTTGATCGTAGCAGAGTAGTCAAACACATTTTCCTATGTGTTTGAAAAGGCTTTGGAGGCTTGTTTTCAAATTTACACCCTATATAGAAGGGCCAACCTCTGAGGCACAGTTAGAGTATTTTGCTTGGGATTTGGTAAATTATCTTCAGTGCCATAACTGTTACATACATTCACTTCAAAGCACATCCATCAAGTAGGTATACCTGGTTGATCACCGTTCCCATGCCTAGTTCGTCGTATGTAAAAAACGCGTACAAAATTACTGTATTGGTTTTATAAAACACAAATTTGTTTTATAGAACGCCATTTAAAATATCGTCACAAGCGCTAGTAGGTCTTTCTGCAACCGCGCATACATCGCTACTTACAGCTGAGAATTTCAGTAGAGTAGTGCAACTATAATGCTTTATTTGTTGAAGAAGTTTCGCAATTGTCAGCTGAGGTAGCATAAATAGCAGTTCAAGCATGCATTTCAGTTGGTGGGCCACAGTCTGAGGGATTTGGATTTGAGCCAAAAGCAATTCCTTACTTTCCATGCCGCTCTATCCAGGCACATATGTGCTTGGAGTTGTGGCAGTTCCTCAGGCCAACTCGACACCCACTTTTTGCAGCCGAGCAACACGCTTCAATTATGAGGTTACTGCGGCATTGACAACTTAATACAGAAGTGTTATTGTGCTTCTGAGTAGGCTTACCCCCTTATTGAATTGCAACGCTGACAAATAGTCTATACAATGTACTGTCCCACTGCATGGGAAGCAAGCTGTCGAAACGACATCAGTTTGCCATGTCGATTCGATGGATGCAAATGTCGGGGTGCAACGACATTGTTTCGAGGTGGGTGGTACACCTTCATTTCGACGTCAATGCTGCGTCGTTTCGCCTTCGTTCTGCGACGTCGATTCGATTTTACTTTAGTTTTTTTATTTACAAGTGTAAATGTACAAATGTACACAAATGTACAATCGATTTGGAATTGTATCATTGCACTCACAAGCGCATATTGGAAAATTACAAATGCAAGACAAAATGTCCAAGACAGCTAGTTCATATGTGTGTGCAACATGCACGGCAACAGTACTCCCCCCGCAAGGCCTCACGCCCCAGCGCCAACGCACACAACTCACACAACGCAGAACAGGCACACAGAAGGTAGGAGCGAAGCTATTATTTTAAGCACGAAATTTTGATTGCACGAAATATGGTGCACCTCCGCCGGTCGCAACTGTCCAAACCCTCCAACAAGTCCCGAAATTAATCGTGACTTGAAGGGAGAATCGAACTAGCGTCCATTGGAGTGCGAGGCATGAGCGACGCTAGCCGCTGACCCACTCGCCCCTTGACGAGCTACGTAAGCAGAATGAGTTTTAAGCCGCGAATCAATTAAACATGCAGTCCCTTGAACTTAAAATTCGAGTTCCGTAACTGTCAGTAACTTGCGCTTGCACAAAAACTACGCTCGTTAAAAAAGACAGTATAGTATAGTAGTATTGTAGATTTGGCTAATTAGGCAGGAAGTCAGCTATTTTGCAAATGTAATGTTTTTACATTAATTAAAATAAGTGTTCTGAACAAGTATGTAAGATTAGGGCAGTTTAAATTGGTACGATAATAAAAACGAGAATGAAAAGAACATTTGAACGAAACGAATAATTTGATATTGTTAGTAAAAAGGGTCAACGCGGAACATACTTGAATTTCATCGCTGGCACGAAGATTGAAATCAAGGACAACTGAAGTTACGTTATTTATCAGTTTTCCAGTTGTCCAGCCCAGTCCAGTCCACTACTTCAGTTGTCCTTTGATTGGAATTTGAGGCGAAAGGGAATAGGGAAAAACTAGAGATGAAAAAACAAAAGGACAACAAATTATCGAGGATTCCAACAAAAAAAATGTATCTAGACAATGGGTAAGGAATTAAACTATGATCGAGGTTCTGATCACGTGGCGACTAATTATTTGTGTCAAGATTGATGTCAAGGACCACTAGGAGTAGACTACTCCTACTAATCTACTAGAACGATTACGAAAAAATAAATAAGTAGGTTACAAATATAAATATTACACCGAAGTCTACAGTTTTCTGGCTGTATTCGTCAACGCTCGTGGACATTAAAGAGAACGTTGTTCAAACAGACAGCAAAATTGAAAGTACACGTATTTAAAGTACACTATTTTATGCATTATTAACAAAATAATCAGAACGAAGAGTAACTAGCTGCATAGGGCACTTAAAGACTACATAATAATTTAATGAATAATGTATTTAATTAACACGCATTTATCTATCTAACCGTAGAAAAGTTTTGCACACGCAAAAACAAGGTACTAGGTACTAGGTACTAGGTACAAGGTACAAAAATTTAGAGACAAAAATGTAGTTAAATGAACTCTATCAGGAAGCAGAGTTACTACGTTTCCTTACTGTTTTAACGGATGACTGCGTTGTTTCTTTATTAAATTTCTAGGGGCAAAAAATTGCACAGCTGGCCTTATTTTTATATTCTTCAGAAAACTGGCTATAAATCGAATTCGCTCTCCAACCCTAGTCCCTAGGTAGCTAAGTAGCTTCAAGCCTTCTCGATGAAACTGATGTTTGCCTACCTAATCATTGTTTCAATAACTGGCCTCACTAGCCAGAGTAATTTGCCTAACTATCAAAATTGCTTTGCTTACTATTTTTATTTTATTTTATTCTATTTTTCATATTTATTTATAGCTCTAGCCATAGCTAGGCCCTATTAAACTATTAAACTATTAAATAGCTTATCAGCTTATTTAATATATGAGAAATAATTTTATTAAAAATAATAATATTATTAACAGTTATTACAATATATATTGTTAAAGAAAGACCCGAAATAAATGATAATGTAGCGACTACCTTGATCATTGTCCCTTAAGACTTTTCTTGCCTAAGACCTATAAAATAAAAATAATTAATACTAGGAACACAAGCTTGGAGACAAGTTCTGTAGAAATTTTCTACTATGAACACTTACTGCCAAATGGAGACTTACTGAACAAAGTGCCCCTTAAACTGAAGGACACTCCAATCTCAAGAGAGTCCTTCTCTGATGCCTTTCTAACTAGTTTTTAGTCTTAGTTGTCCCAAAGGAAACTCTCTTATTTAAGAATGTCCTTTCGCCTGGTTACTTCATGGAAATTCTTTAACCTATTGAGTAATAATTATTTTTTAATAATTAATAATAATTGATTACACCTGCCCCAATTGGGTCAGATGTGCAGCCGACAGCATAGCCACAGCTAATGCGCTGCGCATCTGAAGGCTGCGTACAGCTGTTCAGTCCATGGACTGGGGGGACGCCACACCCACCCTCAATTATCCCAGCTAATGATGGTACCCATTAAACAGCTGGGTGAACTGAAGCAATGCAGAGTTAAGTGTCTTGCTAAAGGACACAAATTGTTCCAGTGGAGTCAGGAATCGAACCCCCGACCTTCAAGTCGTGAGTCCGACGCCCTAACCAATAGGCTACAACCTCTGGCTGGCTACAACCTCTGGCTATAGGTTGGTGACATGCCAAAACTATTGAGTACAAGTGAACATATCCAAGTTCCAGAGCCTGTTGCATTCTGAGAGTTTGTCCAAACTCTGGACTGGGAGAAGAATCAACCGTCAGATTTTTTAGTTTGCAGATGTCTCATATTTATTGGTGGTAGGTGGGCCATGTGTGGGTGTATGATCAGCATGCTTTCTCATTTACTGCAAGGATTTTAACTGGCAGAGAAGCCGCGGGCATGCCAAAATTTGCTTAAGTTTATTTATTTATTTATTTAAAATAGAAGAATACTTTGCAACTAAAATACTATATCCTTCCCCTTTCAGAATTGTATTAAAACAATGATACAAATTTGCGCTAATTAAGAGCTGGCCAGCTAACCAGAAGCAGAGGTTTCTATATAGTGATTCAATAGTTCCCATGGCCAATGCCCCGCCACCGGCCACGCCCCAGCTGAGCATGGAACATCGCCAGATTGCAGCTCGAGCGGCAAATGCCGTGTCATTTAAATTAGGATTCAGAATTGGCCGATTAGCTAATAGCAATATATTGCTAGATTTCTATGAGGCTTTGAATTCTATTCTCTACCTGCTATCTAGCGCATGCTCCCTGCAGTATGTCACCAAGGAGGCCAGATTGAATTCCTTCACTCGGGTCGGCTGGGATACGCGCGTCGGCGGCGGCGGCAGCTTGCAAACTGCGGACGAAATGGCCGAGTGCGGCTTCTATAGTCTTGGCGACGCCGATCACGTCAAGTGCTTCTTTTGCGACCTGGGCCTGCGCGACTGGATTTACGGCGATAGTCCAGAGCGAGAGCACGCCAAGTTTAGTCCATTGTGCTTCTATCTGAAAAGCTGCCTTGGATTGGACGGCCTTCAAGCTGCTACGCCGCAGACTACAAACTATCCGCCATCCTACATGCGCCAGGATCACAATCAGCTGTTGCGCAGTATCGGAGAAGATTTCTGCGGACCAGTTGGTCGCATTGCTTGCGGTGTCGGTCTGGACGATACGAAAGTGCTGCTCTGTATCTCAAGAAACTTTATTAGGTTCCGGTAAGTTGAAAGCCTGATTACAATTTTGGCCAAGATAAACTTAGTTTTTGTTTGTACGCTAATAATTTGAGTTCTTAATTATGTTCAAATCTCACGCGCGCACACCTGAGTGTATATCCTTGTGTCTGTGTGCGTACTTAAGGGTCAGCAGAATAGTCAGCATTACCTACTCACTAGCTTCGGGTCTACTGTTGCCAAAAATAGCATTGTTTTTTTGCCTTGGTACTCACTACTCGTAGATTATTAAAATAGTGTTTAATTTTAGCTTAATTTAGATATAAGGCTACTGTTTCTTGTAGTATTTTTTCCAAAGATATTTAGGTCGTTTCATTTTCGTTTTATAAGCAAATGCGCATAATGGTAGAAAGATTAGAAGTACAAAGACCAATGCCCTGGGGTATTTCAAATACAATCATTTTTCTTATTTTCTTATCTCCTAAAATATTTAACCGATCGCCACGAAACTCCAGAACATGGGCTAAAATTTTACTTGTTCTGTGGTGTCTAATGGCAAAACATGTCAGTATAGGCATAATGTTTCATTGTTAATTTTATTGTTATTGAACCAATATAGATTAGCCATAGAGCTGTATACTGAGGAATGCTAGTTTACTGACGATGCTGACTTCCATCGGCTTTAAAAGTTTTGATCCACTTGGTAGACTTTCACGAAAATCGGTCATTCGGTTATCATGCAGTTAGCAGGCGGTATTTAAAATTATTTTTTACTGTTAAACGACGTTAAGAACACTGATGTATAGATATATAATTTTTTTTTATATTTGATTAGCAAAGTTAGCCCCTAAACATTAGCAAATTGTCTTCAAATTGCTAATTATACTCATGTCGGAAACCAAGTTGGTAAACGATTCCCCTCTGGATCGGCAAAGGTAAACTGATAAACTGATGTAATCTTATTAGTTCCCGATGTGCCCATTTCCAGAAAGCGCTACTCAGCCAAGGAGCTCATACTGAGTGCTCAAGCTGAATGGGAACGCGACCTGCTGCAAGCTCCATCCGATCCGCCACAATTTCTTGGGGATTACAACATCGCTGCTGTTTTTCGGGAATTTTACCGCATCATTAGTTCATTATAAATTAGCTTGTATCCAGATTTGTCATTCTTTTTAATTAAAACATAATTCCATCTTTAACAAACTAGTAGATAATTCGTTTTTACAAAAAAATCACCATATGTTCAATTCACGAGTTGGTGTATCCTTACCATTTTGTTGTCTCTTAAATGTGTAAAATTAAATGAATTACTGTATTCCAGCGTCGTCCTGGTGGGGTGTTCCTAGCAATTTTATTAAGTGCTTAGCAGCTTTTTGGGCAGTAAGAAACGTCACTCCGCGTGAGAGGAAAGTTGTGGGAAATAAAAAGAATTCTTCAATAAAAATTTTCTTGCTTCTTTAGTAATTTCATTACATTTTTCATATTTTTACTTTTTAACCTGTCTATGTGGGAGTCAGTGGCAGAGCGGTTAACACGTTTGCCTCTCGCGCCATGGTCCCTGAGCTCGATTCCGCAGCGAGGCAACATTAAATTGGGACGCAGCCGCGGAGAGAAGGCTTGGGGGCTTGTTGTGAAATCGGGGGCAGTTATTGTCATTAACCTATATTATGTGTGTGGCCATAAAAGTAAATTTCTGTTTCCAATTATTGGCTATCGTAATTTAAGAACAATGTAACATTTGCAGCTGCAAGTGTGCAATCATGGACAAGTTAAACATGTCGCTAGATGAAATTATCAAGGCTGATAAGCGTTCTAACAGAGGATCTGCTACTAATAGAAGACCCAGCCGTGGCAGATCCAGAGGCGCCGGCAATCGAGGAAGTCGCCGAGGCACCTCTCGTGGCGGCGCCAGTGGCGGCTTCAGCGTCAGGAACAATGTGGCTCCAATACGCGGTGGCGGCGGTGTTACCAAGAGGTCGCGCGGACTCACTCGAAGCGGCCCAGTCCGCGGAGCCAGACTTCAAAGAGCCAATCGAGGTAGTCGACGTAGTCGCGGCGGCGGCGTAGTTTCAACTCACAATGCGACTAGTTTAGCCGCTGCCCAATCTTTGGCCAGAGCTAAGAAATTGCAATTAAACAGAGCCGGCACCAGGGGTGGCGCCAGGGGTAGCGCCAGAGGTGGCGCCAGAACCGGAAGTACTCTCCGAGGCGGAGTGAGCAAAGCTAAGCAAGCCAATTATAATGCGCCTAATTCGCAGGCTACTGTTAGTAATTTTCGCGTGCGAGTTTCCAACGATCGCTACGATACTAGCGGCAATGATAGGCGCAGCTTAGAGCGAACCTACCTTATGCAGGCCAGGGCGTTGATTCAGGCCCAGAAAGAGGCGGCGGCTGCCGACGCTGCCGCATCAGCTGCCGCTGCAGCCACGGCTAATGCGTTTCGCGGCGTTCTGGTTAGTGGCGGCGGCGGAAGCGGCCCCAGTCGTCGCGGCGGAAGTGTCTCGTACCGCGGCGGTGGCCGGGGCGGTCGCGGCGGTCGACGTCAAGGCGGTCGAGGTGGTGGTCGACGTGGCGGCTACGGCGACTATCGTTGAATTGGTTGCCCTTGGTTGCTTTTAAACTTAGTTATTAAACAAAAAATAGATTTTGACTTCTGTGTGTTATACAGGCAGCAGGGTTGTATGAGTGTCATTTACATAAACTAGTTTTCTAGATGTTAATTTAGTCATTTCTTTCGTTTTTTTCATCTCCTACGCGTAGCAGAATTAATTGTTTTCTAGAATTTCCTCCAAATGTAGGCCAAATCAACAAATTTTCTGTTTCAGTTTTTTCTTGTTTTTGTACATATCATGTTTAGGGAAGGAATTGAAACATTGCTAATGCCTATTTACTTTCTGAATGTACATGTCAATTTTTTGATGATCTGCATAGTCTTATCCAATTACATAATATCGATTTTCTGTTGATTTAGTGATTCGCCTCCTTAAAATAACTATCAAATCCCTAAAGAATCTGATGGGATAACTGTCAAATCCCTAAAGAATCTGATGGGATAACTGTCAAATCCCAAAAGAATCTGATGGGATAACTGTCAAATCCCTAAAGAATCTGATGGGATAACTGTCAAATCCCTGAAGAATCTGATGGGATAACTGTCAAATCCCTGAAGAATCTGATGGGATAACTGTCAAATCCCTGAAGAATCTGTTGGGATAACTGTCAAATCCCTAAAGAATCTGATGGGATAACTGTCAAATCCCTGAAGAACCTGATGGGATAACTGTCAAATCCCTAAAGAATCTGATGGGATAACTGTCAAATCCCTAAAGAATCTGATGGGATAACTGTCAAATCCCTAAAGAATCTGATGGGATAACTGTCAAATCCCTGAAGAACCTGATGGGATAACTATCAAATCCCTAAAGAATCTGATGGGATAACTGTCAAATCCCTAAAGAATCTGATGGGATAACTGTCAAATCCCTGAAGAATCTGATGGAATAACTGTCAAATCCCTGAAGAATCTGATGGAATAACTGTCAAATCCCTAAAGAATCTGATGGAATAACTGTCAAATCCCTGAAGAACCTGATGGGATAACTGTCAAATCCCTAAAGAATCTGATGGAATAACTGTCAAATCCCTAAAGAATCTGATGGGATAACTGTCAAATCCCTAAAGAATCTGATGGGATAACTGTCAAATCCCTGAAGAATCTGATGGGATAACTGTCAAATCCCTGAAGAACTTGATCGGATAACTGTCAAATCCCTGAAGAATCTGATGGGATAACTGTCAAATCCCTAAAGAATCTGATGGGATAACTGTCAAATCCCTAAAGAATCTGATGGGATAACTGTCAAATCCCTGAAGAACCTGATGGGATAACTGTCAAATCCCTAAAGAATATGATGGGATAACTGTCAAATCCCTGAATAATCTGATGGGATAACTGTCAAATCCCTAAAGAATCTGATGGGATAACTGTCAAATCCCTGAAGAACCTGATGGGATAACTGTCAAATCCCTAAAGAATATGATGGGATAACTGTCAAATCCCTGAAGAATCTGATGGGATAACTGTCTAATCCCTGAAGAATCTGATGGGATAACTGTCAAATTCCTGAAGAATCTGATGGGATAACTGTCAAATCCCTTAACATACCTTCATTACCTTAATTTTTTTCTCACCTTTAATTTTGCAGTGCTTGATTTTTCGTTCTCCATTTTATCCCCATTTTAACACAAAATCATTAGTTTGTTATCAATCAATATTTATTGTTGTGTTGTGTCATTTCATGGTGCACTTTGTGGTATGTGATCGACGGTTTCCTGATGCATGCGCAAAAACTTGGGGTTACATTGGTAACTTGGTTTACATTGTTATCGATGCCATAAACTACCTTTAACTAGCAGGAAATACACTGCCCTGCATGTTGCTGTTTGCTCTGGTTTAAACTAGTTAATAAAAACGAAAGATTGCCAACAAAGTGCAAACATAGTCACAAGAAATCATTTTCTTTGATAAGAGAGGCATTCTTTGCAGTTAGATTGCTAATATAACGCATAAATGAAAACAAATTTTAAACATAAAGCAACTAAATGCTTGCGGCATTCGGGTATATTTTTAGCAAGAAAAATGTTAATTATGTTTTCTGCTTTTTAAAGAATAGAATATTGTAAATTTAAAAAGTAACAAAAAATAACTGCTTTAGTTGAGAAGCTTTTGTTATGTTGAAAGCAAAACTGAATGATGTATTTCGCATGACACTGAAGGACTGGGTCAGGATGGCAGCTGAGGCACTGAAGGACTGGGGAAGATGGCACTGAAGGACTGGTGGAAGATGGCACTGAAGGACTGGTGGAAGATGGCACTGAAGGACTGGTGGAAGATGGCACTGAAGGACTGGTTGAAGATGGCACTGAAGGACTGGTGGAAGATGGCACTGAAGGACTGGTGGAAGATGGCACTGAAGGACTGGTGGAAGATGGCACTGAAGGACTGGTGGAAGATGGCACTGAAGGACTGGTTGAAGATGGCACTGAAGGACTGGTTGAAGATGGCACTGAAGGAATGGTGGAGGATGGCACTGAAGGACTGGGGAAGATAGCACTGAAGGAATGGTGGAAGATGGCACTGAAGGACTGGGCAGGATGGCACTGAAGGACTGGAGGAAGATGGCACTGGGGTGATAAAACTGTTGAAGCATTAACTTGCAAAGCTTAAACAATGGAAAACAGTTATAACAACAGTCATCAGAGAGACCTTAGATGGAACATTCAGTAGGTCAGCACGTGCTACGATCAATACAAATATATCATTTAGACGAGCCACTACGGGAACTAGAAAAAGAATTCCGATTTGCAATTGAACGCCGCTTAGTCTTGACCAGGTCGGCTATGGAGAGGTCCAAAGAGGGAGACGTCTGATTCGAACCAGCGACATCATCGAAGCCGGCTTCGTCACCGTTCGGACCAATCAGGACGGAATCTTGACTGCGACGCTTCCTAGAAGTTGAAATAGTAGACGGAGACTCAGTTGAACCTGATTGGCTGGTTTCTTGAGGTTGCTGCTGCTGCTGCTGCTGCTGCTGTTTCTTGTTGCTGAATCGTCTCAGGCCGGGTTGCCTAGCAGCCGAAGCCGCGGGAGGTCGCGGACTGTCCAGCGAAGCCAGCAGGCTGCTAGTACTGGACAGCGAAGGCAAGCCGGCAGCCGCTGACAGGCGGGCAATCTTCTGCCTCTGCAGCAAGCTGGAACAGTTTCGGCTAGTTGAAGCCGTTGGCAACGCGGCACACGAAGACGATTTGGTGGGGGTAGTTTGAATGGCAACTGCCGGCAGTTCGATTCCCAGCTTGTCGCTGAGTCGACTGCGACACGCGGAGATCAGCGAATCAGCGGCGGCATTCGTTGGAGCCGTTGGGGGCAGGTCCACTGAGGCCAGATCGCTGAGATCGGTGAAGTTCATCAGGGGCACCCCACAGACCAGCTCGCTGTTCATCGATCGACGCTGCATAAAAAATTACATGGCGATAGCTGAGGCACGAGGATCAGGGGATGGGTGGCGATGGAGCCCCTGAAGGATCAGGGGATGTGTAACGATGAGGTTCCTGAAGGATCAGGGGATGGGTAACAATGCAGTTCCTGAAGGATCAGGAGATGGGTAACGATGCAGTTCCTGAAGGATCAGGGGATGGGTAACGATGCAGTTCCTGAAGGATCAGGGGATGGGTAACGATGCAGTTCCTGAAGGATCAGGGGATGGGTAACGATGAAGTTCCTGAAGGATCAGGGGATGGGTAACGATGAAGTTCCTGAAGGATCAGGGGATGGGTAACGATGAAGTTCCTGAAGGATCAGGGGATGGGTAACGATGAAGTTCCTGAAGGATCAGGGGATGGGTAACGATGAAGTTCCTGAAGGATCAGGGGATGGGTAACGATGAAGTTCCTGAAGGATCAGGGGATGGGTAACGATGAAGTTCCTGAAGGATCAGGGGATGGGTAACGATGAAGTTCCTGAAGGATCAGGGGATGGGTAACGATGAAGTTCCTGAAGGATCAGGGGATGGGTAACGATGAAGTTCCTGAAGGGAACTTCCTGAAGGGACAGGTAACGATGGTGTTCCTGAAGGATCAGGGGACAGGTAACGATGGAGTTCCTGAAGGATCAGGGAAAGCACCGGTCGCACCTGCAGATTGTAGGCAGCCACGGATCTGCCGGGCTGGGCCAATCCGGCCAGGCCCAGAGCCTGCAGGCCGGACCACACTCGCACGCCGACAAGCCCGCAGGCGTCGCTGCCGCGCTCCGGATCCAGCAGCATGGCCAGCATACGGCCTTCGTCCCAGACTGCCACAACCAGGCCGCGAATGTCCACCTCAACTGGAGCCGGAGCAGCCGCTGATGATGACGACAACGGCATTGGTGGCAAAGGCCAGCGAAGGAAGCTGCGAGGGCGGTGACGAGCCATCAGGATTGAAGCTCGCTGACCGAGGTCTAGCGGCTGGAGTAGGCCGCCACGGCTGAGGTTCAGGCAGAGCTGAAGGTTTGAGGGTAGACTGCTAGCTGATGTTGGTGTCAATGGGGATCTTGGAATTTTATGCGGGGATCTAGGAATTCTATGCGGGGATCTTGGAATTTTATGCGGGGATCTAGGAATTTTATACGGGGATCTTGGAATTTTATATGGGGATCTTGGAATTTTATATGGGGATCTTGGAATTTTATGCGGGGATCTAGGAATTCTATACGGGGATCTTGGAATTTTATACGGGGATCTTGGAATTTTATGCGGGGATCTTGGAATTTTATGCGGGGATCTAGGAATTTTATGCGGGGATCTAGGAATTTTATGCGGGGATCTAGGAATTTTATACGGGGATCTTGGAATTTTATACGGGGATCTTGGAATTAGATATTTGATGTCTGAATGTCACTTGAACTAATAAAATGTCATTTTGGGAGGTTAGAAAAAAAATTACGAACTCAAACTCACCCGGTGCCCAGCAACAGCGGAGGCTCCGACATTGGCACCGACTAGCAGCAGGCCGCAGCCCTCGCGCAGCCAGCTATCGACACCGTCAGCCGGATTCCAGATGGTCAGCATGGCGACGGAGCCTCCACCATCGTCGTTGTCCAAATCGGCGTCTTCAGCACCGACGACCAGTAGACGAATCAGAGGCGTCACCTGGCGTTGCCTAGGCAACAGGCCGGCGTCATCGCGGGTGCTCTGCCGCAGCAGCTGCTCCCTGTGCTGAGCCAGCTGGTCTCGCTGACGATCAGTCAGCCAGGCTTGCAGCTCGTCGGCATTCAAAGCCGAAGTCAGCGCGATCAGCAGCTCCTCGCCTGTGGCCAGCTGGGCCAGCTCTTCGGGCTGATAGAGGCGGCGACTTCTGGATTGATTCGAGCTGGATAGCTGGGGAAGAATGAGGATGCGAGAATGAAGTCGAATGATTGTCATTCCTAAATTCTACCACTTGCTCTTTCTATTTGCTGATTGGCTGGTAAATTTAAGGATTGTCATTATTATCAAATTCTAACCCCTTACCCTTACTGTTCGCTGATTGGCTGGAAAATCGAACTAGTTCTACCCCTTATCCTTCCCATTCGCTGATTGGCTGGCAGGTTAATTGATTCTGATTTTTTTACTTCTACCCCGCACCCTTTCCTTTCGTTGATTGGCTGGCAGTCAGCGAAGATTCTCTCCGTCCCTCCCTCCCTAAAGAGATAGCTCGTAATGAGAATGAAGAGTTTATTCTTCATTAATGAGACAGAAGTTAAAAACCTGTTTAGCCGCAGCGTCTTCAAATTTCCTGTGAATTTCAGTTTCAAACTCCCTAGCCCTGCGTTCCTCGGCTCTAGCACTGCGAAACACTCGACTACCGCCTTCGCTAGCACCGCCGCCGCCGCCGAAACCGTTGAAGCCATCGTCCAGGCGTTCCATGAACTGTCGCGGATAGAGTCTGCTCACAAACAGTCTCAGGGCACCAGATTTACCGCCATCGGATTGCAGAGTGCTCAACGGCACAGGAATCGGGCCGATGGAATTCGACTCGCAGAAGCCCAGCTTAACACCCGCTGAGCATCGTCGAGTACTGTTGCCATGGAGACGGAGAGCGGCAGAGGCTGGCGCTTCTAGCGGGGCGCAGGCTTCAACGCAGCCAACTAGCTCGGCCTGGCAGGTGATGAGGCGTGTGCCTACTTTGATGAGGCCGGCTGATGCTGCTCTAGACAATAGGGAGTCGCATTGGCCACCAATGCAGTACCAGCCGTCTGTTAGCACTAGCTGGAAGAATTCATTGTGATTAAATTTCTCTACTAAAAGCAGCCAGGTTAGCAACTTAAAAAGGGAAGGTAAGACAAGCAGTATAAGTTTGACTCTTTAAGAAACAAGTTATAAATAAAGCATGAGCTGAGCATGAGCATGAGCATGAGCTGAGCTCGATTCCGCGGCGAGGCCATATTTATTTGGAGCGAAGGCTTGGGGGCCAACCTCCAAGGCACAGTGAGAGTGTACACTGCCTGACGATAGAAAGTCAGGGCAGATGTACACACCTGTGTGAGAGTGTGCTCAGGAGGGAGCGAAATGGGTAGAATTGCGTCCTCGAATCGCTACTGTCTAGTGTCATCAAATGATATGCCATCATTGCCCACAGCATTCCTTTAATTATTTAATTATTACTAATATTATTATTATGACAATATAAAAACAAGACTAGAAGTGGAGAGGAGATGTGAGTAGACGAACCAGAGCAAGAAACATAACAACGTGAAGGTGAGTTGATTGTAAGTTTAGTTAAAATCACCTTGGGCTGTTTCAACTGCTTTTCGTCTTGGCCGATCAATTTTATGCTGGCCACCTGCAGAACCATGCGATGACTGCACGGTGAATCGCGCTCCAGAATTCGGCGAATACAGGGTCTGAAAATGGTTGCGAAGCGGCGAGAAAGATAATTTAACCATGAGAGATGAGGCATGGAACAGATGAGACATGGGAGAGATGAGACAGAAGAGAGGAGACATGGGAGAGATGAGACATGGGAGAGATGAGACAGAAGAGAGGAGACATGGGAGATATGAGACATGGAGAGAGATGAAACGGAGAGAGATGAGACACGGGGAGAGAGAGATGAGACACGGGAGGGATGAGACACGGGAGAGATGAGACACGGAAGGGATGAGACACGGAAGGGATGATACACGGAAGGGATGAGACATGGGAGGGAAGAGACACGGGAGATATAAGACACGGGAGATATAAGACACGGGAGATATAAGACACGGGAGAGATGAGACACGGGAGAGATGAGACACGGGAGAGATGAGACACGGGAGATATAAGACACGGGAGATATAAGACACGGGAGAGATGAGACACGGGAGAGATGAGACACGGGAGATATAAGACACGGGAGAGATGAGACACGGGAGAGATGAGACACGGGAGAGATGAGACACGGGAGAGATGAGACACGGGAGAGATGAGACACGGGAGAGATGAGACACGGGAGATATAAGACACGGGAGAGATGAGACACGGGAGAGATGAGACACGGGAGATATAAGACACGGGAGAGATGAGACACGGGAGAGATGAGACATGGGAGATATAAGAAACAGGAGAGATGAGACACGGGAGAGATGAGACACGGGAGAGATGAGACACGGGAGAGATGAGACACGGGAGTAATAAGACACGGGAGATATAAGACACGGGAGAGATGAGACACTGGAGATATAAAACACGGGAGATATAAGACACGGGAGATATAAGACACGGGAGAGATGAGACACGGGAGAGATTAGACATTCCTGAAAGCTGAAAACTTATTAGCTATCCTCAAATTTAAATTTTTCAAAATTTGAAAAACAAAAGAATGAAAAACCTATGCTAAAATTTATAGTAAATCGTTAAATGGCTAAATTTTTGTTTTAAGATTAACTTCTAACGCATTGAAAAAACGAGAGAGAGAGAGAGAAAGTAGTCGAAGAGTTTGCAGTACTACATGATAAGCCACCTGATGGAGAATATTGCAGAAGTAGCACAAAATAATCGCACGCTGTACATATAATTGAATTTAGTCCGCACTTGATAGCATTTCACGCATACACAAAATAGAGAACTAATTTAGAGTAGAAGCAAAATTGATTACAAACTTAATTATCATTACTTGTACATATGTTAAAGAACTAGAAATACCGTATTATGGATGAACAGGAAGACAAATTGAGACTAGATCGACAAGAGAAGAGCAAGGCAGCTAGCCCAGCTGCTAGGCAACAAGAGGCTAATAGAATGAGAGAAGACCGCGCCAAGTGTGCGGCAACTCTCAAGTCTAGAATGATCATTTCTTATTTATTGCAGATGCTAGTTTGGATAGCAGCGCTTTAAGGCTTTGTCTCAAACAAAAGAGACAGACAGAGAGATGCAAGTCCATGAGTCGAGTCGGTGAGTGTACATCGAGTTGAAAGGAACACTCCAATCTAACGGGTGTCCTAGGAGGTATGGCCTGGGGGTTGTTAATGTACGCTAAGCCTTCTAGTAATTTTACAATATTTTTTTCGAACTTAAAAACGGACAATAGATTGGATTGGGTGAGTGAGTTACCGAGAGAGACAAGAGGCAGAAGCAGACAGACAGTAAAACACCTGATAAAAAGCAAAACAGATTGCAGCTTTATAGTTTTTTATTTTAACACCGACCTTCTCTCTGTCTCTATTTCACCCTGCCAACGGAGAACGAAAGGGCGAGAAAGAAGATTAGTAAGTAGAAGATAGAAGCGAGCGAATTCTAGCTCGGAAGACAAAATTAGTTGAAGATAGCACGCAATCATTGGCTCTGTCACACTAGCTAGCCATGCCGGAGGTGCGAAGAATGACTCTGGCAGTCAGGCCTAAGAATCAAGTTGGCGTAAGTAGAATCAAGCGATAAATTGCTTTATTTTCGATTCGAAATCATGAGCTTGTTTTCAACATATGAACGTATGTTTGTTTTTAGTTCGGCCTCGTCGACAAAACGCCGAAGCTGCAGGTGGATATGAATGACGAACGAAGCGTAGAGAATCTGTCCCGAGTGTGCAACTTTCTCATGCTTGAAGGCAAAGTCTGCCTAAGAAGTTTGTTCGACGCCAAGCATCCGAAGGATGAAATCATTGAGCACCTGGCTTCGCCGGACATCCATCGAACCCTGCGCCGTCTGAAAATCAAGGATATGCTCACAGACGAGGACTGGCACACGCTCTATCCGAAGGAGAAATCCGCCGTGTCCGCAGACAACTATGATCTTCGCCTACTGATCTTATTGGTGAAGTACACGTGCGAGATTGCAAAGCCGCAGCCGAACGGTTGGCTAGGCGACCCGGAGCCGCGAGATGAAAGTCAAGGCGCGGCGCTGCAGCGGCTGCTAGGTATTCAACGCGAGCTAGCTTCGCTGCGTAGTTTGAAGCCCAGCGCGGCCAACCGACTGTTTAGTCGCATTGCCGACCAGCTGCAAAGATTGGGTCACACAAACGCGTCGGCCTGCATGAACGCGTATAAACAGGACGCCAATATGGGCGAGACTGACGCGTACTATATACTAGACGAGTTTCTGACCTGGTACAAGAAGGAGCTGAGTCAGCTGGACCGGGAGATTGAAAGTCAGGAGCGAAAGAAGAAGCGCGACAAAGAGATACCGATCCTGCAGAAGAAGCTGAAGACGCGAGATTTGGACACTTCGGAGACAAAGAAGCGGCAGTCTGTTGTCGGAAAGGCGACTATGGATATAAACGACAAGTCGCGCTGTCAGAGATGGGCGCACATCAAAACTGGCATGGTGCTGGAAGAGCGTCTGATACTAGATAAGTACTACGAGCATCTACTAAACGAGGTGAAGGCCGACACAGTTGTTGAGCATCTCATGAGCAAGGAGATCATCAGCCAAGACGAGAGTACAGAGATTTTTGCGACGCTGCGCAACAATGAGCAAATGTCAACGCTAATCGACTTTTTGGTGCCGAAATCTGGCAACGTGTTGGACGAATTCGTAGAATCTTTAAAACCTAAGAATGAGCAGCTGTACCTCCAGATGTATCAGGACTATCAGGCTGCCAAGGCTGACATCCTAGCTAATAAGCCGCGTAAGTTTTTGAATAACTACGAGTAGAAAAATTGAACTGCAGATCGTACAATCAGAATATAAAAGCCGTCTGGTATAACATTTTTAGAGGGTCTACCTTATTGCAACAACATGCTGCGAGAGCGATACGCAACTACGTACAACAAATGGAATCCGATTCCGTGGTACACAAAGGTCGAGACGGACATTGCTGAATTCTATTGTCAGCAGCAGTTACTCAATTTGAATGGGTAAGTTAAAATCAACTGTAATCATAAGTTCGCGAATGATTTTTAAAATAGTAACTTCTCTTTTCGATTGCAGAAAGTCCGTTCACCCTTTCCAAGTTTTCGAACACAAGGAAGGTGAAAAGGATCCCCACACTGTCGTCATTGAGGGTGATCCAGGAACAGGAAAGAGTACCCTGGCAAAGTACATGGCTTACAAGTGGGCCTCTGACGAGAACGTGTTTGGTCGACAATTTCAACTGCTCATCCTGCTGGATTTAAAAGTGACAGCTCCGACAGTGAAGGTGATGATGATGGAGCAGTTATTTGGCAGCGAGTGCAAGCTGGCTGAACGAGAGATCTGGGAGGTGATGAACATCAACCAGGCCACTACACTGCTCATTGTTGACGGCTACGAGGACAACCTGAACGACGAAATGAAAAGCCTACTCTTCGAGAATATCATGCCGGAGTTGCACATACTGGTGTTTAGCCAGACCAACTTCACGGTCAGGCTGATGCATCGCTACCAGAGGAAGGTCATTTTAACCGGTTTCGCAAAGTCTCAGGCGGAGGAGTACGTTCAGAAGTACATCAAGCTGGCTAAAAAGCCCTGGGACCACTTTGCTTCCTTCCTTAACAAGCTGGCAGTAACCAAGAAGACAACCGAGCTACAAAAGCTGCTGGATGCAGCTAAGAAGTCGCAGGAGCCGCAAAAACGCCGAGGTTCATCCGAGTCGGTCACGTCAATTTCGTCTGGCATGCCAAAGGACGAGCGAGGCTTGGAGAGGGAGAACACGGACAAAGTCAGCACAAAGCTAAGCCGCAGCTCCAGCAAAGGTATCGGAGCGGATCAGCAGCAGCAGCAGCAGGAATCGACAGGAGAAAACGCGAATCAGAGCAAAATCGCTTCACTTCGTCACTACTCCCAGGTGCCGCTCTACTGCTCGTTTTTCTGCCTGCTCACCGACATGCGGATGAACATCGATCTGAATTCTCCAACCACCATTGTGGAGCAGTTTGTGTCCTGCATCAAGCTAAAGCTGATCGAGCGAGAGAAGGAAAGCCGGTTTGAGGCTAATCGCGCCTACGCCATGCTCTCCGAACGAGCAATGGACACGATGAAGAAGGGCAGCGCGACCTTCATGTTAGCCCGAGAGGACAGCATGATGACAAAATTTGGTCTGATTCAACTTGCTACAAATCTAACCGCAGAAGACAACCAGCGCTACATGTTCGGCAACCGTCTAATCCAGGAGTACCTGGCTGCTAAGTACCTCGACACTAACGGTATCGACGAAGCTAGCCGATTCTTTCAGAACATGAGCATGACGCCGATCTCATACAATGTGGTTGTTTTCTACTGCAGCATTCGCAAATCAGATAACGACACGGCCGCCACAAGGGAGCTTTTCTCCAAAATATTGCAGTACAACAAGCGACGAGGCAAAGCAAGTCGAATGAAAATGCCTGCGGTTACATCGCCAGACGACAATCAGCTGGTGGAAGGCAAGATCATGGACTACCAGCTCAGTCTAGAGTGCGTGGCCGTCATGGACATGGCGCGCCGCGATCTGGGAAAGAAAATTGTTGAATCACTGCCGGAGCGCTTCACAGTGAAGCACGAAGGCATCATACCAAGACTGTCGCTCACTGGGCTCTCCAAGATGATCAAGTTCAACCACACAACCATCCAGGAGGTTGATCTACGATTGGATCTACTGGCTAAAGAGACACTAGAAGCCTACAAGAGCCTGGCCACAGCTATGAAGACCAACGTGCACATCAAGACTCTGCGAATCTACTGGACAGAGAAGGACTTGATGGCGGACTTCCTGCAGACCGTCTGTTGCACGGAGCCGGAGGATCCAGGAAGCGCTAGCGTCGGCCAGATGGAAATCAGACGCAAACGATCGGACCAGAGCGGCTTCCACTTGAAGAATCTAGAATGCATTGACGAGTCGGGCAAGAAGCTAGACCAGCTGACACCAAAGATGCTAAACAACATGCGAGAGGCCTGCTCCAACATGACCAAACTTGAGACATTCGCGTTTCAGAACTGCCAACACATGGCACTGGTTGGCAGCATTATTAAAAACTTGCCAACGAAATCAGCGGACAATCTGCGCATTCTGGACTTCTCCGGCTGCCAGATGAGCATTGTGGCGTCGCAGGATCTCAACGGCAAACTGGTGGAGAGTAAGAGCCTAGAGGGCCTGATCCTGGCCAACCTGAAAATTGACGCCATGGCTTTCAACACTTTCATAGCCGCATTCTCCAGCAATCGCACAATCATCCTGCTGGACTTGAGCGGCATTCGTCTGGACAATGTCTGCTTCTTCTCGCTGTCGGAGGCATTAAAAATCAACAACAAGCTGGAAAAGCTGTTTCTACGCCAGGTGCCCATGGATACCAGGGCCTGCAAAGAGGTGGCCAGAATTCTCAAGATCAATAAGACTCTGAAACTGCTCCAGGTGTCGCAGGATGTCATCAGCGAGGAGGGCCGGCGAATTCTCGGCGAAGAGAGCCAGACTGAGGCGCGCAAGAATCGAGCCATTGTGGATGGCATCGGCATGGAGTACAGGCAGAGGCCGACCAATGAGAGGGCCAACACTAAGCGGAATCCGCAGTCTGCCAAGTAAACTTAGTAACAGAAGAAAAGTAACTTTCAGAGTTTATAGAATATTTTTTGAAGTACAGCTTTAACTTGCTCTCTGCTTAATTAACGCATGTTCGAGTGAAACATTGACTAAAGAGACTTTATCCAACTACACATTAATTTATCTAGATAGAAATTTTTACTGTGATCGAAAATTAATTACTAAGGGTACGGTATCACTCTTTAAATCCGCTTATTAAACAAAAACTTTGTACACATTTACGTTCGTAAGACTTTTTGTTTACAAACAGTTTAACGACTTTTATAGTCATTGATTTTCGAAGACGGTATGCACTTCTCTCGAGGAAATGAATGATGAAAGTGACTGAGCAGCACTGACTAGAAGAAAAATTCGACCCAGTTGACTAAGACAGAGAAGCTTACAAAGCGAAGAGAGTAAGATTAATTAGTTGGTAGATAAGGCAAGGCCTGGAGAAAAGTTAATGAATGGGAGGACCGCTCAAACTGTTGCCCCAACTCAAGCCTGGTGGCAGTCATCGAGATAGCGGACGAGAAATTCCCCACTTTTTTTTAACTCGAAGCCGGCGTATTGGAGACAGCAACGCCGGCACTACCACTACCGCCTCTAAAGAGGTCGAATAAGAGACTGGTTTGATTAAAACCCGTCGACTGGCTGCTGGTACACACACGCATGCGCATAGATAATATACGTAGTAGTGTGTCTGTGTCTGATGCCCATCAGTATCTCCTTTATCACTAAGCCATAAATGGGATACGACGAGAGAGTGGGAGTGGGAGACTGATGGGCAGTAAAAGCGAGAGCGAAATCTGGGAGCAATTATAGAAGAAACCCCCGATTGAGAATGAGTCGGAAATGAATGCCACAGAGTGTGTGCGAGTGCGCGCGAAGAACGAAATGACCCAGAGAAGTCTATTTAGAATCTATACGGAGCACTGCTCAGCGGAAGACTGGAGAACTTGATTGGCTGCCAAAGAAAAAGAAAATGAAAGAAAGGAGGAAATACAGCGGGCGGGCTGGAATGAATGATAGGGGTGGGGGACGAGCAGAAACTGGGAGGTATTCAGAGGATGGGGAGTATTTTGCTGAATTGAGTTCATCGACTAGCCAAGCTTCGCTCTTCAATGGGAGATAATGACGGCGCATAAGAATGAGGCCTCAGAGGCGGCGGCGGTTGCGGAGGCTGGGGATGCCGGAACCGCGAGCGAACGAACGAATGAAAAGTGCCGGGAGACAGTCTAGCCGGTGCAACGTTTTGAGCATTTTGAGCACAGCTGGCAAGAGCGAACGAATGGGCCCACTAAGGAGGAGGTCCCGCTAAGTTAATAGCTTGCCTCTTACAAAGTTTCTGCGCCGTCAATAAAGTAGTGTTGAGACGAGAGGATTAAACTGAGATTCGGCTCAAGCCAGCTCCTTGGTAATCTGATACCTCAGTTGTAAACAGAGCGACTCCTCCGCAGACAAAGCCTTCACATTCTCCCACCTGTCTAGTTCTCAAGTAAGCTTCCAGCCTGCATAGGATAACAGGCAGAGAGTTTATAAAGCATGGTGAATGACAAGGAAGAGCGAGTTTGCCTAGTGCCTCCGAGCAAACAGGAACAAAAGCAACAGACGCAATCTGAGACAATCGCTGTGGCGGTTTGTGTCAAAGATAGTTCGACGTCTTCTTCGTCCACAGCGACAGCAGCAGCAGCACCAGCTCTGTCAATAGCGGAATCAGCAGCAGCAGCAGCAGGAGCAGCGACAACTTTTATTTCAGCAACTAAGAAGCGTAGGAAGCTTCGCAGATCTGGCACTACCACAGCCGGAAGCAGAAGGCCCCTTAGCGGTGTCGGCGGAAACAGCAGCAGCAGCAGCAGCAGACGCGTGCTAGTTGGTAAGAAGGCCAGCCTAGTTGCCATCGGATCTTCGAAAAGGCACGCCAGTAAGAAAGTAAGTTCTTGAACAAAAATAATCAAGTAGGAACCTTTAAGACATCCTTCTATCTTATTTCTTATCCCATCTAGTTCATCAGGGTGTCAGTTGCTATGCCACCCAGTTTATCAGGATGTCAGTTGCTATGCCACCCAGTTCATCAGGGTGTCAGTTGCTATGCCACCCAGTTTATCAGGATGTCAGTTGCTATGAAACCCAGTTAATCAGGGTGTCAGTTGCTATGCCACCCAGTTCATCAGGGCGTCAGTTGCTATGCCACCCAGTTTATCAGGGCGTCAGTTGCTATGCCACCCAGTTCATCAGGGTGTCAGTTGCTATGCCACCCAGTTTATCAGGATGTCAGTTGCTATGCCACCCAGTTTATCAGGGCGGCAGTTGCTATGCCACCCAGTTCATCAGGGTGTCAGTTGCTATGAAACCCAGTTCATCAGGGCGTCAGTTGCTATGCCACCCAGTTCATCAGGGCGTCAGTTGCTATGCCACCCAGTTCATCAGGGTGTCAGTTGCTATGCCACCCAGTTCATCAGGATGTCAGTTGCTATGCCACCCAGCCGACTAAAAGGAGATTAAACAGGGAAGCAAAAGAATCAAGACTAAAAATAGAAATAAGAATCTAGAGATTTCTTAGAATTGCGACAAGAAAAAGTTCTTTTAGATAAGAAAAAATATGTAGAAAACGAGACTGCTTAAATTAAGATATAATAAACTATTGATCAACACAGGCTAAAAGGGCATCCATATGCTACACTAGAAATGTGTCACGACTTCTTGAACCTCTTGACTCGTAGCAGCTTCTCAATCTCAAAGAGACAGAAAAGTGCTTTCGGAATTTGCCTCTCTTACCCCAAGCTTCTCCGTGTGAAAATCAAGCAGAAAGATGGACTACGGAAGAAAGGAAAGACGAAAAATGAGAAGAGAAGAAAATCAAATTGGAGGTGGTTCTGTCATCCTGCAAAACAGCCATCTCTCTATCTCTCTATCTATCTATATTGGGCTCTAAGGGTAGAAAAGCTAGCTAGATAGCTTAGAGGCATTCAGATTAAATTATCGAATGATTTAGGCCTTCATCTTTATCTATTAGACCTTCAACTGTATGACAGACATCCTAAACCAACCCCACGAAAAATCGCAGTTCAGATTTACGGGATCTACTCTTTCGAATATCATAATTTTCCTTCATCTCCATCTGCATAGTTTTCATTCTTTATTCTCTGCCCGACCTAATATGATAATATATTGACATAGCCAATGGGTATATAAACTCACCGCAACTTGAACCAAAAAACTTTCTCTTCTAAATCTGTGGCCAGATATCAGACCATTTCAACGGTATTAACAAGCTGGCACAGAAGCGAGCCCTGATGCGCTCCAAACAGATCGATCAGCTGTTGCTAACCGATCAGGAGGCTAAGCGGAAGGAGATTCACCTGCTACTTATTGGTTAGTAGTATTAATCTCGCAATCTGACTACTGATTGTTCACAGCGTGTCTGTACTTAAGAATGTAGTCTAAGTCAGGAGAAGAATGCAGGAGGATTAGGGGTCGGTGGCAGAGCGTTTAACGCGTTTGCCTCTTGCGTCAAGGTCCCTAAGTTAAATTTCGCGGCGAGGCCACATTCATTTGGGCCTCGGAGAGAAGGCTAAGGGGATTCTCGTGCGATTCACGCCCCCGAGGGCCAACCTCCAAGGCACAGTGAGTGAACACTGCCTAGTGATGAGAAAGTCAGTGCAGATGTACAGGTTAGCGTGTGCCTGCGTACGGTATCTGTGTGAGTGTGAACTCACAATGCAGCGAAATGGGCAGAATTGCCTCCTAGTGACACCAATGATTATAGGTGGCTGTTTAGGCCTACCATTCTGTGGATAGAGGCTATGCAACTAGCTACTTTCAACGAATATAAATATTTTAAGCAACAAGTCTTCTTTCGGCATGTCAATTCTGTAAAATTATCCCAAAATGAACTTGTTCAAGGAGGCAACGGCTGCGGCAAGAGCACCCTAGTGAAGCAGTTTCGCATCCACTACGGCGACGCATTTCCAGACGATCAACGCAAAGCACTGGTTGGACAAGTTCTGGAGAATCTCGCCGACGCGGTGCACATTGTGCTGGAAAATATGCGCACTAGGGATATCTGGTTCCATGACCCCTATATAAAGGTATGACCTTGTTAGCACATTTATTACATGTGAATCTAACTTAGCATCCAATACGTCGGCGAGAACCAATTTTTGTTACTATCAATTGATTTTTCAGTGTCTCTACTTTATCGATTTGATTTTTTAGTGCCGCAGCTTAATCAATCAAGTCTAGGTAGTTTATTTTATTAGGTGTACAAAATCGTCTTTCATTCGCAGGACATGATGGAAGAATTTCAAGCCTATTGTCCGAAATTCAACAGCCAAATTTTTCGCCACTCTGGAAAGCAAGTTGACATTGAGAATAGTATTCACTACGCCCATGTTGACTTTGTTGACGAAGACACTTTAACTTCGGCGCCTACTGACACAGACCTGCCAAGCAGTTGTTGCCATGGCGACACAGCCGACCTGTTACAGTTCGATGTGGGCTACAGAGAGGCCAGGCGAAATCACCTGGATCTAAATGGACTGGATGGACTGACAACTAATGGAGGCGGTGGTGGCGGCGGCGATACAGCCTCAGCGTCACTCATAATTTATTATAATACTCAGGTAAGAGGCCCCAGAAAATTATTCTAAGATACCTTAAAAACATAAGTAAAAAGGCTTCTGAAATATCACGTCAAGAACACGTCACGCCATAGATCACGTATTGGAAGGATGACGACAAACATTTTTGGAAGAATGACGACAAACAATCTTGAAGGATGAAGTCAAACAATCTTGGAAGGATGACGTCAAACATTTTTGGAAAGATGACGTCAAACATTCCTGGAAGGATGACGTCAAGCATTCTTGGAAGGATGACGTCAAACATTTTTGGAAAGATGACGTCAAACATTCCTGGAAGGATGACGTCAAGCATTCTTGGAAGGATGATGTCAAACATTTTTGGAAAGATGACGTCAAAAATTCTTCGAATGATTAGTTGACGTAGTATTCCTTAAAGCATGCCTCTCCAAGACACGGACTGAACATCGGTACACAGCCTTTGAAAGCGCTGCATAATAGCTGCGGCTTTGGCACTGATTGTACATGAGGCCCAACTGGGCCAGGTGCAATTCCAAATTACAATCCGTAAGTGATTAGCACCTTACAATAATTAGGAGAGACGCTGCTGATCAAGAGACGATTTATGCTTCAGCAAAGTGCTCTCCAACTTTGCCAATGCAGGGCCTGGAAGACAGCCAATCCGAGACTGACGAACGCGAAAGAGAACGCGAGACGCACGCGGCGCGAACCTACGTCAGCAGTTTGGAGTTTGGCAAATTTTCGCGACGTCAACGGCGTCAACAGCAGAGTCTGACAGCATCTGGAGGAATCGGACTGGAAGATGGGCATCCACTAGACGACGCAAGTTCAGACAGCAGCTGCGCCAGACTGGTGGAACATTTGCACCTGGGCGACGCTCACGACACGGATTCGTCGTGCGGAAGGCGAGATTCGTCAACTCTGAATGGCCTACCGCCGCACGACGAGATTGTGTTCTGCTTTGTGCGACACATGAAGAATTGCATTGTGCAGCCAGAGTTCGAGCTCTGCCTGGCTGATCACGAGTACTTTAAGCCAGAGATCACCTACGCAGAGATGTAGTGAGTAGGCCCTTCAATACATTCGGATGATAGGGATGGAATGACAGACGAAAAATGAGATTCATGACGATGGATTAAGATTCTAGATGACGGACTGGGATTCTAGGCAAAGAATAGGGATCCTAGTTAAAAGTTCTAGAATAGGATTCTAGATAATGGATTGGGATTCTAGATAATGGATTGCGATTCTAGATAATGGATTGGTATTCTAGATAATCGATTTGGATTCTAGATAATGGATTGGGATTCTAGATAATGGATTGGGATTCTAGATAATAGGTTGGGATTCTAGATAATGGATAGGGTTCTAGATAATGATTGGATTGAAGATAGTGGATTGGGATTCTAGATAATGGATTGGTATTCTAGATAATCGATTTGGATTCTAGATAATGGATTGGGATTCTAGATAATGGATTGGGATTCTAGATAATAGGTTGGGATTCTAGATAATGGATTGGGTTCTAGATAATGATTGGATTGAAGATAGTGGATTGGGATTCTAGATAATGGATTGGTATTCTAGATAATCGATTTGGATTCTAGATAATGGATTGGGATTCTAGATAATGGATTGGGATTTAAGATGGAGGATTGGAATGTCATATACTGTACAGGGGATTCTAGACATTAAAGACAGGGATTTTATTCTCTTTCATCAAACAATTGAATTGGATTTCCATTGAACCCAATACGTCAATCATGATTTCAAGTTTCATTCAGCACGTGGATCGGGTCATCCAAGAGGACTACGTGCCATCGCTGCAGGACATCCTCGCAATCCGAAAGCCCAGCGATGCGGTTAGGCAGACTGAATTTC
Source organism: Macrostomum hystrix (assembly GCA_950097015.1). NCBI lineage: Eukaryota > Metazoa > Platyhelminthes > Macrostomidae > Macrostomum > Macrostomum hystrix. Next base: position 11,773,218 of record CATNEN010000001.1, read on the forward strand.
AAATCGCTGGCACCACGTTTCGGTGAGTGAAAAATTAGCCTCAATTGTGTTAACAGTTGAACTACCAAGGGGAGAAGTCCCTAAATTTGCATCAGGGACCTGTGGTTGAGCATCTCCTAATATTGAGGCTTTGTCAGCGAAATAGAAGAAATTTGCATCAACGTGTCCATAGGCGGCAGGTTGTTGAAGGTCCGGAAGCTCCGTCTAGGTAAAGGTCGGTGACCACAGAAGTCGTAGATAATACAGTTTGAAGGCCTGGCAAGGCCGCACTGAGGCAAATTCGTGTATAGGGGAAAAATCTGATCCAAAAGTTGAATATCTCGACAATCTGAAGAGTTAGCGACTTGATTCTTGTTTCAGAAGATAAGCAACATAAAGTTGGCGCCGTGTTATTGAACTTCGTGTCGTGTGCTTGAAATAGCTTGGAAGTTCTACTGTAAAACATGCAGTGTTTTTTAATATCTTTTTTTCTCACAGCATGATCGACCTGGCTGGTCAGCGCAGCCAGCGGCACAAGTGGATTCACTACTTCGAGGACGTCAACGCCGTACTATTTGTCAGCTCTTTGTCAGGTTTCGCTGAACTAGTTGAAGAGGAAGACAGAACCGTAAGCTCTGTGAACCCCTGTGTTTGTGTCCCCTTTTAAAAATACGGCTAGACCACATTCATTTAGGGGCTTGTCGTGCAACTTACGCTTTTGAAGGCCAACCCCCAATTTGGGATAATAAATTCGGGGCAGATGTACACACAGGATGTACACACAGGATGTACACACAGGATGTACACACAGGATGTACACACAGGATGTACACACAGGATGTACACACAGGATGTACACACAGGATGTACACACAGGATGTACACACAGGATGTACACACAGGATGTACACACAGGATGTACACACAGGATGTACACACAGGATATACACACGACTGTGTTGAAATGTATAATCCGCGAATTCATATTGGTTTAAGAATGAAATGTTTTTTAGCAGAAAAATATGGCCTATATTTGGTGGTTTTTGCCACCAGATGCCCCTACAAGAATCGTTGAATATATCGACGATGTCTATGTTTTGTGATTCTGGAAGTTGCTTCATCGGAGAGAGTGGAAAATTTTAGCATGTTTTCTGGATTTTAATTGCAATTGGTTGAACATTTTGGCAGATACAGAAAAAAAGAGAATTGTGGTTAATGTCCAGGAAAAAAACAACATGCTTAGAAAAAAAAAATTAACTACAACTTAATCAACAGACAATCAAGATGTCCGACTGTCTGTCAACATTCAGCGAGATCATCACCAACAAATACTTGTGGAAGAAAGATTTCTTTCTGTTTCTAAACAAACTGGACGCATTCGAGCAGAAGCTGAAGAAGAAGAGCATCACTGGACTCTTTCCCGATTATCGAGGTGAGTAAATTAGGAAGGGCGTGACAGACAGAAGCTAGTCACAGATAGGAGAGTGTGACAGACAGAAGAATGGTGTGACAGACACAGGAATGGTGTGACAGACACAGGAATGGTGTGACAGACACAGGAATGGTGTGACAGACACAGGAATGGTGTGACAGACACAGGAATGGTGTGACAGACACAGGAATGGTGTGACAGACACAGGAATGGTGTGACAGACACAGGAATGGTGTGACAGACACAGGAATGGTGTGACAGACACAGGAATGGTGTGACAGACACAGGAATGGTGTGACAGACACAGGAATGGTGTGACAGACACAGGAATGGTGTGACAGACACAGGAATGGTGTGACAGATACAGGAATGGTGTGACAGACACAGGAATGGTGTGACAGACACAGGAATGGTGTGACAGACACAGGAATGGTGTGACAGACACAGGAATGGTGTGACAGACACAGGAATGGTGTGACAGACACAGGAATGGTGTGACAGACACAGGAATGGTGTGACAGACACAGGAATGGTGTGACAGACACAGGAATGGTGTGACAGACACAGGAATGGTGTGACAGACACAGGAATGGTGTGACAGACACAGGAATGGTGTGACAGACACAGGAATGGTGTGACAGACACAGGAATGGTGTGACAGACACAGGAATGGTGTGACAGACACAGGAATGGTGTGACAGAGACCCTGAAAATGACACCGCTAATGTCGCCAATTCCAGGCCATGACGAGGTGAATCAGTGCGCGCAGTATATCAAGGAAAAATTTGTCAGCCTGATACCAAAGAACATGCCAAAGTCCAAGAAGATATACACGCACATCATCACAGCCATAGACATTGACAGCATGAAGAGTCTCTTCAAGGAGGTGCTGCACAGAGTGGCAGAAGCTAATCTGAAGAAGAGCATCAACATCTTCTAGGAGAAAACGGAAGAAAAAAACTTGATTGAATTTATCGCCTAATTATTCAGTTGTAATCTTACTTTGAACCATTGCGAAAACTGTAACACATGGACCAAATGTAATGTGATATTGAACTGTGAAAAATACATATTAATAAAGCGCTTGAATGCACACTATAAAGACAAAGGCACTTCCGGAACCGGGTGAAAAGAGCTTCAGGTACTTCAGGAACCGGGTGAAAAGAGCTTCAGGTACTTCAGGAACCGGGTGAAAATAGATTCAGGTACTTCAGGAACCGAGTAGAGAAACATTCAGGTACTTCAGGAACCAGGTGAAAATATATTCAGGCACTTCAGGAACCAGGTGAAAATAGATTCAGGTACTTCAGGAACCGGGTGAAAATAGATTCAGGTACTTCAGGAACCGAGTAGAGAAACATTCAGGTACTTCAGGAACCAGGTGAAAATATATTCAGGCACTTCAGGAACCAGGTGAAAATAGATTTAGGTACTTCAGTAACCGGGAGAAAATAGATTCAGGTACTTCAGTAACCGGGAGAAAATAGATTCAGGTACTTCAATAACTAGGTGAAAATAGATTCAGGTACTTCAGTAACCGGGCGAAAAGAGCTTCAGAAACTTCAGGAAGCGGGTGAAAATATATTCAGGTACTTCAGTAACCGGGTGAAAATAGATTCAGGTACTTCAGGAACCAGGTGAAAAGAGATTCAGGTACTTCAGTAACCGGGTGAAAAGAGATTCAGGTACTTCAGTAACCGGGTGAAAATAGATTCAGGTACTTCAGTAACCGGGTGAAAAGAGATTCAGGTACTTCAGTAACCGGGTGAAAAGAGATTCAGGTACTTCAGTAACCGGGTGAAAAGAGATTCAGGTACTTCAGTAACCGGGTGAAAAGAGATTCAGGTGCTTCAGTAACCGGGTGAAAATAGATTCAGGTACTTCAGTAACTGGGTGAAAAGAGATTCAGGTACTTCAGTAACCGGGTGAAAAGAGATTCAGGTACTTCAGTAACCGTGTAGAGAAAGTTGCAGGTTCTTCAGGCTAATCAGTAGCATCTCACGGCATTCTCACCTGTGACTCAGCACCATCTCACGATCGTATCGATAGCGCAGCTGGTGCAGCAGGTGCTCGGCGCTGAGATAGCCAGGAAGAGGTGCTGCCAGGTGTTCCAGATCGCTCGCCAGTCGCCAAACCAGCAGTCGATAATGATTCTGACACCAGGCATCGGTGAGGCCGGCAGTTCGAATTCCTGGCTGAGAGCGCAGTCTAGACAGCAATTCTTGCCAACCGACGCCGTCCGGTAGACGATAATCGACGGCTGATTCAAAGTCGATGGTGGAGGTCACGCCGGCAGTGTCGGCAGCAGTGAGAGGAACTCGTTCGCCTGCGGCGGCGAGCCTAAGTCGAGCCCGACTCAACTCGCCAAGTCCAGTTTCAGCCTTAGATAACAATTTTAATAGCAAAAATTATTACTTATTATTGTTTGAGGATCTGAAAGGGCGACTGAGGATCCTGAAGGTTTCTTGAGGATCTGAAAGTTTGGTTGAGTCTCTGGAAGGTTGGCTGAGGATCTGGAAGGTTGGCTGAGGATCTGAAAGGTGGACTGGGGATCCTGAAGGTTTGTTGAGGATCTGGAAGTTTGGCTGAGTCTCTGGAAGGTTGGCTGAGTCTCTGGAAGGTTGGCTGAGGATCTGGAAGGTTGGCTGAGGATCTGAAAGGTGGACTGGGGATCCTGAAGGTTTTTTGAGGATCTGGAAGTTTGGCTGAGTCTCTGGAAGGTTGGCTGAGGATCTGAAAGGTGGACTGGGGATCCTGAAGGTTTGTTGAGGATCTGAAAGTTTGGTTGAGGATCTGGAAGGTTGGTTGAGGATCTGGAAGGTTGGTTGAGGATCTGGAAGGTTGTCGGAGGATCTGGAAGGTCGGCGAAGGATCTCTGTATTCTCACTCACCGAGGCTGACATTGTCTGTGGCGGAGCCGGTGGGTTTCTGAACTGCACTGGCGTTGTCGGCGGCTGCGGTGTCTGACGCCGCAGTCCAGCCGACGAAGGCAACTGTCTAAAACGATAGACCGTCGACGAGCAGCTAGCAGGAGTGGCTGCGTTAGAGGTGCCACCAAGAACAGCAACAGATCGCGGCGTACGATTTTGCATCGGAGTTACAAACCGAGGTCGAGACACGCTGGACAGTCGGGGCGTTGTAGCGGCCGTTTTAATCGTCGCCGTTGCTGCCTTGGGAGTCGCAACAACCGTCGAATTGCCGTCAGTACCGCTGACGCCCTCGTCACCCTCGTCAGCCTCGACGGCGGCTGAAAGAAGAAGCGCTTTGGCTTTGGCTATCGAACTGGCCGACACCTGCACTGACCGACCGCCGGCTGTGGAAAATCCACCGCCGCCGCTGCTGCCACCGCCGCCGCTGACGATACCGCCTACAGGCTCACTTTCAACGTCCGCGTCATCCTCCAGCAGTTGTCGAGCTCGCTTCAATGCCGAACTCGAGACAGCAACGGAGCGACCACCGGCGGTGGAAAAGCCGGCTGAGCCGCGAGGGGAACCAGACGGCCTTTTCAAGTCTTTGTTGCTGGCTTTTTTAGCAATTTCTTCTTCAGCAGCCTCCGCTGCCATCTGTTGGGCGCGTTGCACTGCCTCGGTGGAAACTTTCAATGATTTCCCGCCGGCTGTAGCAAAGCCAGCTTTGCTTGGCTTGGCTCCGATCACTTCGGCGTCAATTGGCTGTTCCTCAACTTTGTCGGCTTCAGTTTCTAATTGGCGAGCTCGTCGCATTGCGTCGGCTGAGAAGGTGACGACGCGACCGGAGGCGGTTGAGAAGCCGCCCCCTGTGCCGCCGGCAGCGCCAACGCTGAAACCGACCCCAACACCAGGGACACTATGACTAGCCCTACCGATGTTGCTTTTTAACCAGCTTGTGTCTTCATCTTCATCAGCAGCTTCAGATCCTCCTCCATCTGCTTTTTCGTTTTCATCTTCTTTACTAACGCAGCTTTTCGCCGCCATTTCGGCCAAAACATTCTGGGTGAAGTTTTCAAAGTTATCAGCTAGGAGAGCGTCGACGCCTTCGTTGATGTCGCGAATCTGAGTGGCGGTTAAATCGCCGTAGTCCGGCGGTGCGTGGGCGGATCTATCCGAAGTTGCGTGGGCGGATCTATCCGAAGTTGCGTGGGCGGATCTATCCGAAGTTGCGTGGGCGGATCTATCCGAAGTTGCGTGGGCGGATCTATCCGACGGTGCGTGGGCGGATCTATCCGACGGTGCGTGGGCGAATCTATCCGACGGTGCGTGGGCGGATCTATTCGACGGTGCGTGGGCGAATCTATCCGACGGTGCGTGGGCGGATCTATCCGATGGTGCGTGGGCGAATCTATCCGATGGTGCGTGGGCGGATCTATCCGATGGTGCGTGGGCGAATCTATCCGATGGTGCGTGGGCGGATCTATCCGACGGTGCGTGGGCATATGCGTGTGCGGATCTATCCGACGCAGCATCAGCGACATCTGATTCGCCAGGAGGCCTACGTCTAGTCGCCATGCGAGCATCAAGTTGTAGACGCGCTTCTGCTGTAGCAACAGCAATGTCCCGCCTAGTCTCGGCATCGGTTGGATAGACCAACGGCACCGACCAGCGGCACAATAGTTGAAGAAGATTCCGATGCGGTCGCAGCGACGGTATGTTGTCCAGGTTGAATGGCTGTTTAAAGCGAGTCAGGAAAAATTATAATGTGAGTTTTGTGCGTTACGAGTACATGCTCAAAGACGGTGATAAAGTCAAGATGAAAAAATGGCCAACCTCAAAGGCTAAAGCAGTGGCAGTTGCAGCATGGGTAGCGTTGACATTCGCTGTATCAGTTCGACAATCAAAATCGTCTTCGTCGTCATTCGCATATAGGTGGGCTTGATTAACGGCTTGCCTGACATTTTCAGTGGCCGGCATAGCCATGGCAACGTTTTTTGTTGGCTTGGGTTTTAAAGGCTTCGATACTGAAAATTGACGTGTGTTTGGATTCTCAGTTACACATAAGCTAAACGTTTTAGGCACAAGTTGAATGTGTTAGACACAATTTTAAAGTGTTAGACATTACTTGAACGTTTTATACACAATCTGAAAGTGTTAGAAATAATCCGAACGTGTTAGACCTAAGCTGAACGTGTTAGACACAGGTTAAACTTGTTAGACATAATTTGAGCGTGTTAGACACAAGCTGAACGTGTTAGACACAGGTTGAACTTGTTAGACATAATTTGAGCGTGTTAGACAACTTGAAACTGTTAAGTTGATCGATCCGAACATTTTAAACTCATTTTTAAACATTTTATACACCACCTGAACGTGTTAGACATAATTTGAGCGTGTTAGACAACTTGAAACTGTTAAGTTGTTCGATTCGAACATTTTAAACACATTTTTTAAACTTCTTAGACACAAGCTAAACAGGTTAGACAAGCTAAAACATGACAGAACAAAAAATGTGTGTTCGACACGAACTATAATACGTTAAAATCATAAAAATGACTTACAAGCCTCTACAATCTCCGGAGTGACCAGCGACCAGTTTTCATCTCCAACACCAGCCTGTCCGCCATGCTCATTCTTATGCAGACTGTCGTGAATGAATTCAATTAGGCTAGCAACCCCGGCCTTCAATTCGGCATTGTTATCTACGGACATCCGTGACGCTATTATTCGAGTTGCTTAGTTTCAACTACTGACTCGCTGAAATTAGGAACATTGTGGTGTTGGTATATTTTCTATTAGAAAAACTTCTTATTTTCATTTTTGTTGTCTTTATTTTTGACGCCAATCAGATCATGACCAATTATGCCTTAAATTGTTAAATTGAGAACTCCAGTCACCTCTGGACTTCAGAATTTTCAAATCTGCACATTTAAGTAACAGTGATCCTTCACCAGTCCCCTGACACTCTAGCAGATTCCCCTGAAGCTTTCAGAGACACTCTGACACCTCACTAGAACCCCGACACTTCAGTAGACCTTCTGACACTTCAGTAGACCTTCTGACACTTCAGTAGACCTTCTGACACTTCAGTAGACCTTCTGACACTTCAGTAGACCTTCTGACACTTCGGTAGATCCCTAACACTTCGGTAGACCCTGACATTTCAGTAGACCCCTGACACTTCAGCAGACCTTTTGACACCTCACTAGATCACTGACACTTCAGTAGACCCCTGACACTTCATTAAACCCCTGACACTTCAGCAGACCTTCTGACACTTCAGTAGACCCCTGACACTTCAGTAGACCCCTGACACTTTAGTACAACCCCTGACACTTCAGTAGACCCCTGACACTTCAGCAGACCTTCTGACACTTCAGCAGACCTTCTGACACTTCAGTAGACCCCTGACACTTCAGTAGACCCCTGACACTTCAGTAGACCCCTGACACTTCAGTAGACCCCTGACACTTCAGTAGACCCCTGACACTTTAGTACAACCCCTGACACTTCAGTAGACCCCTGACACTTTAGTACAACCCCTGACACTTTAGTACAACCCCTGACACTTCAGTAGACCCCTGACACTTTAGTACAACCCCTGACACTTCAGTAGACCCCTGACACTTCAGCAGACCTTCTGACACTTCAGCAGACCTTCTGACACTTCAGTAGACCCCTGACACTTCAGTAGACCCCTGACACTTCAGTAGACCCCTGACACTTCAGTAGACCCCTGACACTTCAGTAGACCCCTGACACTTTAGTACAACCCCTGACACTTCAGTAGACCCCTGACACTTTAGTACAACCCCTGACACTTTAGTACAACCCCTGACACTTTAGTAGACTCGGAGATCCTTCATCCGTGACCCTTAAGTAGACCGTTGACCCCTTCAAAGACCAACCCAATTGACTTTTTAATAGTCAATTTTGGCACTTGCAAGTGTTTTATAATATTTTCCTTTGCATGCCGTACATTTTTAATAAGATTCTGTAAGACAAATAAGTAGAATTTTCCAGAATAGTGCCACTTTCCAAGAAAATAACATTTATTTAAAAAAATATTTTTTCTTCTAAACTTTTACTTTATTTAACATTAAAATTTCTAGTCAATTGAAATATGTACAGTTTTTTAAAACAGGAAATAATTTTAATTGAGAATAATCACTAACAGAGAAGGTTAAGCAGTGAAATATGAGCACAATGATAAAATTCATTATCTCAGTGCAAACGAATTTATTTGTACATGTCTTACATAAAAAACTTATTTTTTAACTTAGACTGGACGGCTAAAAAGCATTGTCAATCACGAGCGCAAATTATGACATCAACCTTTTGTGACCAGCACATATTGACCATTTAGCGATGAATCAAATACTTGCTTGGCAATGCAAGACAAACAGCTTGTAAACATATTGAATGATTCTTTTAGACTAATCCATACTGAGGATTTGGGATTCTGTCAGACTAATCCATACTGAGGATTTGGGATTCTGTCAGACTAATACATACTGAGGATTTGGGATTCTGTCAGACTAATCCATACTGAGGATTTGGGATTCTGTCAGACTAATACATACTGAGGATTTGGGATTCTGTATCACTAATTCATACTGAGGATTTGGGATTCTGTCAGACTAATACATACTGAGGATTTGGGATTCTGTATCACTAATTCATACTGAGGATTTGGGATTCTGTCAGACTAATACATACTGAGGATTTGGGATTCTGTCAGACTAATACATACTGAGGATTTGGGATTCTGTCAGACTAATACATACTGAGGATTTGGGATTCTGTCAGACTAATACATACTGAGGATTTGGGATTCTGTCAGACTAATACATACTGAGGATTTGGGATTCTGTCAGACAAATACATACTGAGGATTTGGGATTCTGTCAGACTAATACATTCTGAGGATTTGGGATTCTGTCAGACTAATACATACTGAGGATTTGGGATTCTGTCAGACTAATACATACTGAGGATTTGGGATTCTGTCAGACTAATACATACTGAGGATTTGGGATTCTGTATCACTAATACATACTGAGGATTTGGGATTCTGTCAGACTAATACATACTGAGGATTTGGGATTCTGTCAGACTAATCCATACTGAGGATTTGGGATTCTGTCAGACTAATACATACTGAGGATTTGGGATTCTGTCAGACTAATCCATACTGAGGATTTGGGATTCTGTCAGACTAATACATACTGAGGATTTGGGATTCTGTATCACTAATTCATACTGAGGATTTGGGATTCTGTCAGACTAATACATACTGAGGATTTGGGATTCTGTCAGACTAATACATACTGAGGATTTGGGATTCTGTCAGACTAATACATACTGAGGATTTGGGATTCTGTCAGACTAATACATACTGAGGATTTGGGATTCTGTCAGACAAATACATACTGAGGATTTGGGATTCTGTCAGACTAATACATACTGAGGATTTGGGATTCTGTCAGACTAATACATACTGAGGATTTGGGATTCTGTCAGACTAATACATACTGAGGATTTGGGATTCTGTCAGACTAATACATACTGAGGATTTGGGATTCTGTCAGACTAATACATACTGAGGATTTGGGATTCTGTATCACTAACTCATACTGAGGATTTGGGATTCTGTCAGACTAATACATACTGAGGATTTGGGATTCTGTCAGACTAATACATACTGAGGATTTGGGATTCTGTCAGACTAATACATACTGAGGATTTGGGATTCTGTCAGACTAATACATACTGAGGATTTGGGATTCTGTCAGACTAATACATACTGAGGATTTGGGATTCTGTCAGACAAATACATACTGAGGATTTGGGATTCTGTCAGACTAATACATTCTGAGGATTTGGGATTCTGTCAGACTAATACATACTGAGGATTTGGGATTCTGTCAGACTAATACATACTGAGGATTTGGGATTCTGTCAGACTAATACATACTGAGGATTTGGGATTCTGTATCACTAATACATACTGAGGATTTGGGATTCTGTCAGACTAATACATACTGAGGATTTGGGATTCTGTATCACTAATACATACTGAGGATTTGGGATTCTGTCAGACTAATACATACTGAGGATTTGGGATTCTGTCAGACTAATCCATACTGAGGATTTGGGATTCTGTCAGACTAATACATACTGAGGATTTGGGATTCTGTCAGACTAATCCATACTGAGGATTTGGGATTCTGTCAGACTAATACATACTGAGGATTTGGGATTCTGTATCACTAATTCATACTGAGGATTTGGGATTCTGTCAGACTAATACATACTGAGGATTTGGGATTCTGTCAGACTAATACATACTGAGGATTTGGGATTCTGTCAGACTAATACATACTGAGGATTTGGGATTCTGTCAGACTAAAACATACTGAGGATTTGGGATTCTGTCAGACAAATACATACTGAGGATTTGGGATTCTGTCAGACTAATACATACTGAGGATTTGGGATTCTGTCAGACTAATACATACTGAGGATTTGGGATTCTGTCAGACTAATACATACTGAGGATTTGGGATTCTGTCAGACTAATACATACTGAGGATTTGGGATTCTGTCAGACTAATACATACTGAGGATTTGGGATTCTGTCAGACTAATACATACTGAGGATTTGGGATTCTGTCAGACTAATACATACTGAGGATTTGGGATTCTGTCAGACAAATACATACTGAGGATTTGGGATTCTGTCAGACTAATACATTCTGAGGATTTGGGATTCTGTCAGACTAATACATACTGAGGATTTGGGATTCTGTCAGACTAATACATACTGAGGATTTGGGATTCTGTCAGACTAATACATACTGAGGATTTGGGATTCTGTATCACTAATACATACTGAGGATTTGGGATTCTGTCAGACTAATACATACTGAGGATTTGGGATTCTGTCACACTAATCCATATTTAGGATTTGGGATTCTGTCATCAGACCGACTAATCCTGAGGTTTAGGATTCTATCAGACCGACTAATCCTGAGGATCTGGGATTCTATTATCAGACCGACTAATCCTGAGGATCTGGGACTCTGTCAGACAAATCATTTGGAGCTGGGATAATGTGGGGCAGATCTATTCAGATGACTATGGATTGCTGAATCATTGGGACCAGAAGCCAACCAGTCCAAGGATTTATATTAATCAGACTAAAACCGATCGTCGGGTTTCGAATTTGAGAACACGGAGCACAGAGCACAGAGTTCACTGCATCAAGCAGCTCTGCAATTGGCCGCTGAGCTGGTCTGCGTACCGGCTGGCCACAAGCCTCCTAGCCCCGTCCAATCGCCGACGCAGCTCTTTGACGCGTTGGGCATCGGCGAGTAGCTGGGCAGTGCCAGCCTGGGCGGTGGCTTCCTCAGCCAAGCAATTATGATCAGCGTCAGCCGCCGCCTGTTTATCGCGTCCTCGATGATCGGTAACCTCGTTAGAGATCGCATCGCTATCGGGCAGAAACAGCAGACCGAGATCCGGCTCCTGACCAGCTGTAAGCTGGCAGCACAGCTCAACTAGGCTAGCCAGCTCGTCTACTGCGCGTTGAGTCTCCGCTGTCAGTCGTTGACGCGCCTGACGCCAACCTGAGTCGGTCAGTTGATCTAGGCGATCTGCTTTGGCCTTGGCGGACACTAGCTCAGAAAGTAGCGACTGTAATCGGAGGTTTAAGAGTTATGGCGGGGAGAATGTTTGAGACTGGGGATCTAGAATTAATATACTTTGAGACTGGGGATTTGGGATAAATGCCCAATGAAACTGGGAATCTGGGAAAATACCATTTGAGACTGGGGATCTGGGATCAATACCTTTGAGACTGGGGATCTGGGATCAATACCTTTGAGACTGGGGATCTGGGATCTATACCCTTTGAGACTGGGGATCTGGGATCAATACCTTTGAGACTGGGGATCTGGGATCAATACCTTTGAGACTGGGGATCTGGGATTGTGGAGAACTTGGCTCTGAGAATAGGGATTTGGGATAATAATATATTTTTTCTAGGTATGGGATATGGGATACAGCCTGAGGACTTTATGTAAATGCTGGCTGCACGCGTTAACAAAAATCCTCACCTGTTTCTCAGCCAGGCAATCCAACAATTGTCGCTGCAGTTTTCCCAAATCTCTTTGCAACTCGGAGGCCACTCCGCGAGCCGCAGTCAGAGCCGAGTCCTTCTCAGCCAGTCTGCTCTGACAGTCAGATCGAGTCTTGTCCAGTTCAGCTTTCAAAGCCGCCAATTGAGCCTGGCGATCCGACAAAACGCGGCGACAATCTTCGTAGCGTCGACAATGCCTCGCCGCTTCGGCCTTCAAATCCGCGATCAAATCTCGAGGCTCATTTTCGTTGTCCAATTGTTTATCGCCAGACGTGGCAGACTGCAAACGGTTGCTAAGGACGCTAACGTGCTGCCGCAATTCAGTTACTGTGTCGCGAAGAGTCTCGTTGGCAACAAGCTGCTCGTTTAACTGCTGGCCCTACAAACGATTGAGCAATAAACAACTGATAGATAGAATGCAAGTAAATGTACATCAGGCTAGTCTTCCTTTTAGTAGGAGTGACATAAAAAGAGTGACATTTAGGAAAGAGTGACATTAAAATTGAGTGAAATTTTTAGAAAGAGCGACATGTTGCAAAAAGTGTAACATTTTGGAAAATTTGACATCTTGGAAAATATACACAATTTGAAAAGAGTGACATTTTAAAAAAGTTTGAGATCTTGGAAGTGTTATATTTTGACAAATATTAACATTTAGAAAAAAGTGACATTTTCGAAAGATTGACATTTTGGAAAATAGTGACATTTTAAAAAGTGACATTTTGGAAAAGAGTGACATTTTGAAAAGTGACATTTTGGAAAACAGTGACATTTTAAAAAGTGACATTTTGGAAAAGAGTGACATTTTGGAAAGAGTGCCATTTTGGAGAGAGTGACATTTTAGAAAGAGTGATATATAAGAGTGACATTTTGGAAAAGTGTGTCATTTTAGAGAAAATGGTTACATTTTTTAAGTTTCACATTTAGAAAGGAGTGACAATGTAGAAATAGAAGTAAGAAAGTAAGAAAGTAAAATTTCGGAAAGAGTGACCTTTTGGAAAGGGTAAAAATTTTGTTTTCATATTTTGGAAAGTGAGACTTTTCGGAAAAGTGACATTCTGTAAGAGTGTCATTTGACAGGAGTGACATTAATAATAATAATAATTGCAGGAGGGCTGCGGGCAATGACACAGTTTGGTGACACTAGACCCGCAGCCAGCGAGGAGGCAATTCTGCCCATTTCGCTGACTCCTGAGCACACACGCACACAGATACCGTACGCAGGCACACGCTCACACAGGTGTGTACATCTGTCCTGACTTTCTCATCGTCAGGCAGTGTACACTCGAACTGTGCCTTGGAGGTTGGCCCTCAAGGGCGTAAATTGCACGACAAGCCCCCAAGCCTTCTCTCCGCGGCTGCGCCCCAAATAAATGTGGCCTCGCCGTGGAATCGAACTTAGGGACTGTGGTGCGAGTGGCAAACGCGTTAACCGCTCTGCCACCGACCCCCTAGGAGTGACATTTGGCGGGAGTGACATTTGGCGGGAAGGGACCTATTGAAAACGAATCGCAAACTTACCTGCTCATCAAGCCGTCTACTAAGCCCCAGGTAGCGCTGCTTGTACTTTCTGGATCTAGTTAGCAGCCGGGCTCGATCAGATTTCAGCTTAGCAACTTCTTCTAGCGTTGGAAACTGGCCGAGAAAGCCTTCCAAATCTTTCAATTCTCGTTTACACCTGGCCAGATCGCGTTCAAGAATTTCGCGATGTTCAATCTCGGAAGCGCAGCGGGCTTCGACATCGGCAGATTTGGCCTCCTCTTTAGCCAACAATTCCGCAGCTCTACTAGAAGCAGCGTTGGCAGATTCCTCCGCCTGTCTAGCGGAATATTCCGCGGCCGCTAGGCGTCTCTCGAAGTCTGCAATGATCCGATTGGAATCAATAGTGAGCTGGTCCAGTTGATTACGCAATGCCGCATTCTCGTAGGCCAGCTCTTGGGCGTGCTGGGTCAAGAAATTGCCGGCTGCAGAAGAAGTCGCGTCTGGTTGATAATGCCTAGTTCCGCCCAGTCTCATTGTTAACAGACGCATATTAGCCTCTTCCAAGTGCAGTATCTGAGCTTTCTGACGATCGGCCAGACTATTGGGACCAATTAGTGCCACCGCCTGGCCATTGTCAACTCCAGCTTGACCGTTGGCCACCGAATAGCCCAAATCCGGAGCCGCGTCCAGTCTACGCCGAGTCATCAACTGTTCGTGGCTTCGCTGACGACTGAGCAGGTCGCCTAGAAGCTCGCCGTTGACTCCGCCGACGCCAGCAGGTCTAGTAGCTGTTGAAGTCTGCTGATGCGTTGTTGCAGTCTGGAAATAAATTTCTTAGATTAGAGTTTTAAACACTACTAAACATACTACTGGTAGTAGAAAATAACTGTTTTAATTTCGATGAGGTTCAGGAAACATATTGAGTTTGCAGTTTTAATTAGATCCAATTTGGGATTTTGAATAGGAACAGTTTGGGATTTTAAATTGGTCGAGTTTGGGATTATCAATAGGTCCAGTTTGGGGTTTTATATAGGAACATTTTGGGATTTTAAATTGGTCGAGTTTGGGATTATCAATAGGTCCAGTTTGGGGTTTTAAATTGGTCGAGTTTGGGATTTTGAACAGGAACAGTTTGGGATTTTGAATAGGTCCAGTTTGGGATTTTGAATAGGTCCAGTTTGGGATTTTGAAAAGGTCTAGTTTTGGATTTTGAATAGGTCCAGTTTGGGATTTTTTAATAGGTCCAGTTTGGGATTTTCAATAGGTCCAGTTTGGGATTTTGAAAAGGTCTAGTTTTGGATTTTGAATAGGTACATTTTTGGATTTTGAATAAGTACATTTTTGGATTTTGAATAGGTCCAGTTTGGGATTTTCAATAGGTCCAGTTAAAGTTTTAAACCTAGCTATAAATGAAATGTACTTTAAGACAAAAATCAACTTTGCAGTTTTAGAGACATTATCAAGCCATTTTAAGCAATGTGTATTTGTGTTAGAACAGTAGTACATCTCGCACAGCACGCATCTAAGTACAATAAACTTTATTTGCTGAACCAACTACACTAAAGTAATTAAGAAAACGATAAAAAGAAGCATTTCATTAAATGGTTGATCAAGCAAGTGATTGGACTTTGTAAATCAAACGAAGCATTAACTATGCGAGTAAAACCTGGTTGACTAAATAAAATGACTGAAAATTCACTGGGAAATAAACTCACAAGAACTAGTAGAGCTAAGAAATTGCAACTTTTTTTCAATGTACTTACTTGTTGTTCGAAAATTGTGTACTAAAAATCATATTGCAAGTAGGAATGAATGAAGCATCAACTAGAATTAAATTATTCAGTTTAATTTAGCAACAGAGCAACATAACATTTATAGTAGCCATACACTAAAAAACTTATTAATAACTGAAGACTTCATTATCTGTTTTCTGCCGCGGATTCGACAACACGACCTACTAGAAATAACCAAACAAGCAGAAGTTCAGACTCGCTTCCGATCGGTCAGGACCCGAACTATGCAGCCAATTTGACCCCTGGCGAACACTTTTTCGTGCCAGGTAAGCAGGAGGGCGTGATTGTCCTGAATCACTTCGAAGCCGCGATAAATGTACTTCATCAGGGTGTCCAACAGTGGCTCCGGCAGGGCTGCTACGCACGCCTCGATGCTGTTTGTACCGCGAACTTGCATGAGTACTCGGAGGACCTGCGGCCATTGGACAGTTGGATTTTAGATATTTTGGATGCAATTTAGATTCCGGGACATTTTTGTTCAGTTGCTTTCATCAACTAAAACTTATGGGATTATGGATTTTTATATCTGGGCTTTACGGTCTAAGGATTCTAGACTTCTTAATTTAATGAGGTAGGAATATAGGATTTTAAGTTTCCAGGATTTCCGAATTTAAGATTCTGGGATTTATGATTCTAGGATTTAGGATTCTATAATTAACAATTCCAGCATTTATGATGCTAGGATTTAGGATTCTAGGATTAAAGATTCTATGATTTAAGATTCTAGGATTTAGGCTTCTAGGATTAAAGATTCTATGATTTAAGATTCTAGGATTTAGGCTTCTAGGATTAAATATTCTAGGATTTAGGATTCTATGATTAACAATTCTAGGATTTATGATGCTAGGATTAAAGATTCTAGGACTTAATATTCTAGGATTTAGGATTTCGATATTGATGATTCTAGGATTTAAAATATATTCAGGATTATAAGAATTAAGGAATCAAGCAATCCATAATTTTCGGATATTAGGATTTGAGGATTTTATATCTATGAGTTAGAGTTAAAGGATTTAGGATTCTAGTTACGATTTTAAGATTAAAGATACCAGGATTTAGGATTCTAGGGCTTGGGGATTTTAAGATTCTGGACTAGGATTTCGATTTGTAGCCTAAATAATTAAGATCTCTAGGCTATAGTAGTAAATGATTTAGGATCCAAGGTTTACAAGACAGCCGAATGTTCATGGATAGCGATTTAGGATAGAGAAAATAACATCTAACAGGTCAAGGCCATAGACGAAAATGCAGTGAACTTCAGAGACATAGAGTCTATACTCACCTGATTCAAAGCCTGGTCCTTGACAGCTTGATTTCTAGCATTAACAGGCGCCTTGGCCAACAAAGCAGTCAAAGCCGCTGGAGCCTCATTCTGAGCCAGTAGGTTGCCTAGCTCCGCGTCGGACATTGCTAGAGACACGGCGTCGTCCAGTTCGGCAGCGTCGGCCGCGGCGAATCCGCCATCCTCGCCGGAGTACTGGTCGACGTCGACTCGACGAAATCCGGCATCGCGATTTCTATTAGTCATGGCAAACTGACACGTGCTTGATTTCAGATGACTAGGTGCTTTTTATACTACTGAAAGTATAATTTTATGGGATTTTGTGTATTGTGTAACTAATTCAATCATTTTTGCCCACCAAAATCTATAATTTTTTACTTAATAAATTATTAATTCGATTTTATTCAAAAAATTATTAAATAGCATTTGAAGCATTATAATATACTGCAGGATATTATAAGCTAGGATTATAAGCTGGGATTTTCAAAAAACTTGCATTTCATTCTTTTTTAGTCATCACCAATGTACAGAGGCTCAAATCTCATTCAGCTAAAGTAAAAACACCAAAATTAATTATACAGCACAATGCTTAAATGCAAATAAATAATTATTGGTATAAGACAGTTTTGGTTCAAAACATTTTGGACAAAACTCTAATTATGTAAAAGTATGAGTATTAGCATAGAAACTTTACAATAATGACATTAAATGATAGTCTAGCTGTCATCAATCTTATCAATTTATACATTTGATTATTAACCTTAATCTAGTTACTATATAATAATTAAAAAAAATGATTATTATATAATCCAATATTATAAAATTAATGCCTTCATTAATGTATTTTTCTAGGTTTAGAATCTAGCTAGCTCATTGTTTTATCTATGTCAAATAAGCCTAACCATACATTAAACATACCATGGTTTTAGAAAATCTAGGGGCCAGGACATCAAAATATGACCAAATTAGATAGCCTTGTTGATTTCATTTTTTATTACTAATACTATCGCCCAGGCACAATTGGCTATTATCCTGCTAGTTGCCTAGCTATGTTATATCTATGGTTCCTAGACACTTTGTCATCAGTTTTTTGTCTTCTTCAACTTTTGGTGGCTATCCTCTAGAACCATTTGTTTAATTGCTTTTCTGCTTAAATTTAATTCATTTATATTTGCAAAGTTCAAAAATATGAAACACATGAATGAATTAACAGTTTAACACACAGGAAAACAAATAGTTTTTTATAGTTTACTTACCACATCATCAGGACACAAAGGTATTCTACAACACTTGAGGGTATAACCAAATCAAAGGCATGTGGGCTCACTCCAAAACCATGTTTCGGTAAATGCATGGCACATCTGACAGCCTGTTTGAGTTATACCAACAAGAATATCTCTGGAGACAGCTGTTCAAACAAAATGTTTTTGACAACTTCCTTTACTGGGTTGCCCACTATTACCCAGTTTAACATGAAGTCTACACTCATGTCTTGGCTTGTATTGTTTTTGTGATTTGATGTGGCGAGTGAACTATAACAAACTATTTTGCTTCCCATGTGTGTTAAAATGTTAATTTGTTCATATGTTTCCCATTTTTAAACTCTCTAAATTTAAAGAAACAAACTAAAGCAAAAAATAATTAAACATATGGTTCTAAAGGATAGGCCCTAGCCCTTTGTCATACACTCATACATGTTTCAGATTGGCTATATAGTTAGCATATATCCTTGTAGACAGACTAGGGAAATCTAAGTAAGGAACTAATAACAAAAATATTACTTAGGCTACTGAATATTGAAGTGGACAAATTGAAACTCAAATTTCAAAATTCAAATTTTCACAAAGCATAAAGACAGCATTTCAACAACAATTGGCCTGCTGGCATTGGTTAGACAAGCACCCTGCCATAAATAATAGAGATGACAACATGTCTATAAGTCTTGGTCACAATGTCATCCACCCTCTCAGACCCTGGACACATTGTCATCCAGATGACAAAAAGCTGATAAAAAGTTTCCAGGAACCATATCTGTGACGTTTAAAAATTCTTACACAATGCCAAATCTCATACCAATAATTGTACCAGTATGGCAGTACATTGTTTTAAATTGGGATCCAAAAAAGCATTACTTTGTCTTAAACTGAGAGTTCAGTAGCTAGGCCTTGCAAATGTCACAAAGAATTGCCATTGAAAATAATAATAATATATAGCCCCCTATAAATAGCTGTTAACACAAAAGTGATTCAAATTACATATGTACACGTCGACGTCTGTTGCACAGACAGCCTACAAACATAGTGGATGTTTTGCTAGTAAATAAATTCATTATATATTAAGCCGTTAAGGTCTAACAATTTATGTAAGGACTAGCTAACAGTGTAAATCCAACTATACTAAATCTCTAAAGTCTGTCTGTCTGTCTGTCTGTGGAATTTCGATACACAGGCTAAATGCCTCAACCAAATTTGATCGCGTTTTTTGCTAAACATGCCAAATTTTACTGGCATGAGACCTTGAAAATTTCGTTAGTCTGCTTCAATGCTAACAATATTAAATATTCGAAAAACGAGTTTTCCTATTGCTTTCAATAGGAGGCCAAACAAGGTTAAATTAGAATAGGGCCGGACACTGTCAGCTTTATTAGATTGCATCGGTGCTTTTTCTCGCCCGCGCGTGCATTGGTATAGCACTGAACAGGGCCCGATACTCTCAATTGAATAGGATTGCGTCACTGCTTTTCGACCCGTACGTACGTTTATAAATTTGTCTCTTGGCTGATCGAGTGATTTGATTTAAATACGCAAACCGTACATAGCAGATTTCATGATTGGGCTTTTATGATGCTCAATGCTAGCGAGACCTCTCCTCCTCCTTTCTATCCATAAAACTGCAGCCTTTCTATTGTCAAACCTTGTCTCGACTTCGATCATTGTGCCGCTTTCTTTTCATCTAGCTCCGAAGTAAAGTACTTTAATGCTATTGTAGAATGCAGGTAGAATTTCAGCATCGGTTTTGTTACTGCTTCTTTTTCTTCTAATCTTCTAAACATCAGCAGTTAAAAACGTAAGTTCCTGTTTATTAGTATTTTTTGGGCATTTTTGGGTTCGAGTATAAATACGAGTAAGTAAGTAAGCGATTTTGGTTAGCTACTGTCGAAGCAGATATTTGTTAGCTTTATTATTCCTGTACTCGCTTTCAGAAAATAGTATTCGTTTTCGAGTAAAGCAGCAAGTTTTATTCGATAATAAAACTTAGGAAATATTTTTTGTGCATAGCTGCAGGCGCTATCACAATTGAGAACTGCAAGAAAAAAATATTGAGCGCAGCTAAGAGCGTAAATTATTTCCAATTTTTCTATTTTTTAGCATTGCTTTAAGCGTTATTCGATTAAAAAAATGGCTTATTTTATAATAATAATTATAAAACTTTATTCGACGAAGTCTGATCGAAACCGTTTTCTAAAGTGCTCAACGATTTTCTAAATGTGTCCAACGATTTTCTAAATGTGTCCAACGATTTTCTAAATGTGTTTAACAGTTTTCTAAATGTATCTACCGTGCCACATGTAACAGGAGATGTAACAGGAGATATTTGTTGCCTTCTGGGCTGAGTAAAACGATGGACACATCGTTTCTATGCTATTTGGGGGCAATGGTTTCCTGTCAAAGAAAAAGGGCAAAAATTTCTTGCTGCGAGTTTGGTAGCCTGCAAGTAGCCTCCATTCTGGTATTATGGAGGTTCTCTTCTGTTTGAAGAACATTAGTTCTCTGCTGCTGGGGGAATTAGTTCTCGGCTGCTGGGGGAATTGGTTCTCTGTTGCTCGGGGAATTAGTTCTCTGTTGCTGGGGAAATTAGTTCTCTGCTGCTGGGGAAATTAGTTCTCTGCTGCTGGGGAAATTAGTTCTCATGGCAAAACCAGCGTTTGAATCATGGCTAAACTAGAGTTTGAATCATAGTTAAACCAGAGTCTGAATCATTCTAAGCCAGAGTCTGAATCATGGCTAAACCAGAGCTTAAATCATGGCTAAACCAGAGTCTGAATCATGGCTAAATTTACGTTTGAATCATGGCAAAACCAGAGTTTGAATAATGGCTAAACAAGAGTTTGAATCATGGCTAAACCAGCGTTTGAATCATGGCCAACCAGCGTCTGAATCATGGCTAAACCAGAGTTTATATCATGGCTAAACCAGAGTTTGAATCAAAGATAAACCAGAACTGGGGGATAATCGTCAACTGTGGGATAATTGTAAACTGGGGAATCATCATCAAATGGGGATCATGGTCAACTGGGAGATCATTGTCAACTGGGTGATCATCATCAACTGGGGGATCATTGTCAACTAGGGGGTAATAGCCAACTGGGGTAACATTGTCAACTGGGGATCATCATCAATGGGGGATCATAGTCAACTGGGAGATAATTGTCAACTGGGTGATCATCATCAACTGGGGGATCATTGTAACCTGGGGGATCAATGTCAACTGGGGGATCATTGTCAACTGGGTGATTATCTTCAACTGGTGGATCATTGTCAACTGTGGGATCATTGTCAACTGGGGGATCATTGTCAACTGGTGGATCATTATCAACTGGGGGATCATTGTCAACTGTGGGATCATTGTCAACTTGGGGAACATTGTCAACTGGGGGATCATCATCAACTGGGGGATCATTGTCAACTGGGGAATCATTGTCGACTGGGGGACCATTGTCAACTGGGGGATCATTGTCCCAGATCATTGTCAACTGGGGGATCATTGTCAACTGGGGGATCATTGTCAACTGGGGGATCATCATCAACTGGGAATCATTGTCGACTGAGGGACCATTGTCAACCGGGGGATCATTATCAACTGGGGGATCATTGTCAACTGATCATTGTAGCGTAAAAAAGGCTAAAAATACAGCTGCTAAAAAGTGTATACTGGACGAATTAAAAATATTTCTGCTCCCCGAAGGGGGGCAAAACTTGCTAGTATCCATCCATCCAACTATACTAAATCTCTAAAGTCTGTCTGTCTGTCTGTCTGTGGAATTTCGATACACAGGCTAAATGCCTCAACCAAATTTGATCGCGTTTTTTGCTAAACATGCCAAATTTTACTGGCATGAGACCTTGAAAATTTCGTTAGTCTGCTTCAATGCTAACAATATTAAATATTCGAAAAACGAGTTTTCCTATTGCTTTCAATAGGAGGCCAAACAAGGTTAAATTAGAATAGGGCCGGACACTGTCAGCTTTATTAGATTGCATCGGTGCTTTTTCTCGCCCGCGCGTGCATTGGTATAGCACTGAACAGGGCCCGATACTCTCAATTGAATAGGATTGCGTCACTGCTTTTCGACCCGTACGTACGTTTATAAATTTGTCTCTTGGCTGATCGAGTGATTTGATTTAAATACGCAAACCGTACATAGCAGATTTCATGATTGGGCTTTTATGATGCTCAATGCTAGCGAGACCTCTCCTCCTCCTTTCTATCCATAAAACTGCAGCCTTTCTATTGTCAAACCTTGTCTCGACTTCGATCATTGTGCCGCTTTCTTTTCATCTAGCTCCGAAGTAAAGTACTTTAATGCTATTGTAGAATGCAGGTAGAATTTCAGCATCGGTTTTGTTACTGCTTCTTTTTCTTCTAATCTTCTAAACATCAGCAGTTAAAAACGTAAGTTCCTGTTTATTAGTATTTTTTGGGCATTTTTGGGTTCGAGTATAAATACGAGTAAGTAAGTAAGCGATTTTGGTTAGCTACTGTCGAAGCAGATATTTGTTAGCTTTATTATTCCTGTACTCGCTTTCAGAAAATAGTATTCGTTTTCGAGTAAAGCAGCAAGTTTTATTCGATAATAAAACTTAGGAAATATTTTTTGTGCATAGCTGCAGGCGCTATCACAATTGAGAACTGCAAGAAAAAAATATTGAGCGCAGCTAAGAGCGTAAATTATTTCCAATTTTTCTATTTTTTAGCATTGCTTTAAGCGTTATTCGATTAAAAAAATGGCTTATTTTATAATAATAATTATAAAACTTTATTCGACGAAGTCTGATCGAAACCGTTTTCTAAAGTGCTCAACGATTTTCTAAATGTGTCCAACGATTTTCTAAATGTGTCCAACGATTTTCTAAATGTGTTTAACAGTTTTCTAAATGTATCTACCGTGCCACATGTAACAGGAGATGTAACAGGAGATATTTGTTGCCTTCTGGGCTGAGTAAAACGATGGACACATCGTTTCTATGCTATTTGGGGGCAATGGTTTCCTGTCAAAGAAAAAGGGCAAAAATTTCTTGCTGCGAGTTTGGTAGCCTGCAAGTAGCCTCCATTCTGGTATTATGGAGGTTCTCTTCTGTTTGAAGAACATTAGTTCTCTGCTGCTGGGGGAATTAGTTCTCGGCTGCTGGGGGAATTGGTTCTCTGTTGCTCGGGGAATTAGTTCTCTGTTGCTGGGGAAATTAGTTCTCTGCTGCTGGGGAAATTAGTTCTCTGCTGCTGGGGAAATTAGTTCTCATGGCAAAACCAGCGTTTGAATCATGGCTAAACTAGAGTTTGAATCATAGTTAAACCAGAGTCTGAATCATTCTAAGCCAGAGTCTGAATCATGGCTAAACCAGAGCTTAAATCATGGCTAAACCAGAGTCTGAATCATGGCTAAATTTACGTTTGAATCATGGCAAAACCAGAGTTTGAATAATGGCTAAACAAGAGTTTGAATCATGGCTAAACCAGCGTTTGAATCATGGCCAACCAGCGTCTGAATCATGGCTAAACCAGAGTTTATATCATGGCTAAACCAGAGTTTGAATCAAAGATAAACCAGAACTGGGGGATAATCGTCAACTGTGGGATAATTGTAAACTGGGGAATCATCATCAAATGGGGATCATGGTCAACTGGGAGATCATTGTCAACTGGGTGATCATCATCAACTGGGGGATCATTGTCAACTAGGGGGTAATAGCCAACTGGGGTAACATTGTCAACTGGGGATCATCATCAATGGGGGATCATAGTCAACTGGGAGATAATTGTCAACTGGGTGATCATCATCAACTGGGGGATCATTGTAACCTGGGGGATCAATGTCAACTGGGGGATCATTGTCAACTGGGTGATTATCTTCAACTGGTGGATCATTGTCAACTGTGGGATCATTGTCAACTGGGGGATCATTGTCAACTGGTGGATCATTATCAACTGGGGGATCATTGTCAACTGTGGGATCATTGTCAACTTGGGGAACATTGTCAACTGGGGGATCATCATCAACTGGGGGATCATTGTCAACTGGGGAATCATTGTCGACTGGGGGACCATTGTCAACTGGGGGATCATTGTCCCAGATCATTGTCAACTGGGGGATCATTGTCAACTGGGGGATCATTGTCAACTGGGGGATCATCATCAACTGGGAATCATTGTCGACTGAGGGACCATTGTCAACCGGGGGATCATTATCAACTGGGGGATCATTGTCAACTGATCATTGTAGCGTAAAAAAGGCTAAAAATACAGCTGCTAAAAAGTGTATACTGGACGAATTAAAAATATTTCTGCTCCCCGAAGGGGGGCAAAACTTGCTAGTCCATCCAACTATACTAAATCTCTAAAGTCTGTCTGTCTGTCTGTCTGTGGAATTTCGATACACAGGCTAAATGCCTCAACCAAATTTGATCGCGTTTTTTGCTAAACATGCCAAATTTTACTGGCATGAGACCTTGAAAATTTCGTTAGTCTGCTTCAATGCTAACAATATTAAATATTCGAAAAACGAGTTTTCCTATTGCTTTTAATAGGAGGCCAAACAAGGTTAAATTAGAATAGGGCCGGACACTGTCAGTTTTATTAGATTGCATCGGTGCTTTTTCTCGCCCGCGCGTGCATTGGTATAGCACAGAACAGGGCCCGATACTCTCAATTGAATAGGATTGCGTCACTGCTTTTCGACCCCTACGTACGTTTATAAATTTGTCTCTTGGCTGATCGAGTGATTTGATTTGAATACGCAAAACGTACATAGCAGATTTCATGATTGGGCTTTTATGATGCTCAATGCTAGCGAGACCTCTCCTCCTCCTTTCTATCCATAAAACTGCAGCCTTTCTATTGTCAAACCTTGTCTCGACTTCGATCATTGTGCCGCTTTCTTTTCATCTAGCTCCGAAGTAAAGTACTTTAATGCTTTTGTAGAATGCAGGTAGAATTTCAGCATCGGTTTTGTTACTGCTTCTTTTTCTTCTAATCTTCTAAGCATCAGCAGTTAAAAACGTAAGTTCCTATTTATTAGTACTATTTGGGCATTTTTGGTTCGAGTATAAATAGTAAGCGATTTTGGTTAGCTACTGTCGAAGCAGATATTTGTTAGCTTTATTATTCCTGTACTCCCTTTCAGAAAATAGTATAAGCTTTTTCGAGTATCGGGAATTCGATAATAAAACTAAGGAAATATTTTTGTGCATAGCTGCAGGCGATATCACAATTGAGAACTGCAAGAAAAAAATATTGAGCGCAGCTAAGAGCGTAAATTATTTCAATTTTTTTAGCATTGTTTTAAGCGTTATTCGATCAAAAAAATAGCTTATTTAATAATAATAATTATAAAACTTTATTCGACGAACACTGATCGAAACCGTTTTCTAAAGTGCTCAACGATTTTCTAAATGTGTCCAACGATTTTCTAAATGTGTTTAACAGTTTTCTAAATGTATCTACCGTGCCACATGTAACAGGAGATGTAACAGGAGATATTTGTTGCCTTCTGGGCTGAGTAAAATGATGGACACATCGTTTCTATGCTATTTGGGGGCAATGGTTTCCTGTCAAAGAAAAAGGGCAAACATTTC
The DNA here is from genome assembly GCA_950097015.1 of Macrostomum hystrix. NCBI lineage: Eukaryota > Metazoa > Platyhelminthes > Macrostomidae > Macrostomum > Macrostomum hystrix. The sequence continues at coordinate 11,799,087 of CATNEN010000001.1, forward strand.
TTGCTGCGAGTTTGGTAGCCTGCAAGTAGCCTCCATTCTGGTATTATGGAGGTTCTCTTCTGTTTGGAGAACATTAGTTCTCTGCTGCTGGGGGAATTAGTTCTCTGCTGCTGGGGGAATTAGTTCTCTGCTGCTGGGGGAATTAGTTCTCTGCTGCTGGGGGAATTAGTTCTCTGATGCTGGGGGAATTAGTTCTCTGATGCTGGGGGAATTAGTTCTCTGCTGCTGGGGAAATTAGTTCTCTGCTGCTGGGGGAATTAGTTCTCTGCTGCTGGGGGAATTAGTTCTCTGCTGCTCGGGAAATTAGTTCTCTGCTGCTGGGGAAATTAGTTCTCTGCTGCTGGAGGGGAATTAGTTCTCTGCTGCTGGGGAAATTAGTTCTCATGGCAAAACCAGCGTTTGAATCATGGCTAAACCAGAGTCTGAATCATGGCAGAGTCTGAATCAAGGCTCGTGTGTTTTGCCGCAAAGATTGGCCAGAGCCAACAAGGAAAGCAATAGCAAGCCATCCATCTATTCGGCTTATGGCACGCTTTGCTGCTCCCATCAGCGGCGGCTTGCTCTCCTCTCCTCTCTCTGATCCCCATTCTGTGTCCCTTCCCCTGCAGTTTTTCTCGGCTCTTCTCTAGCGCCAGCCGGTTGCGCGGAAGTCCGCGCGATCACTGTTTTGGCTTCTATTTCTCTCTCTATACCCGTTAGTCCCGCCACAAATGCTCAATTCGACATTTTGTTTGGACTCCTATCCAACTATACTAAATCTCTAAAGTCTGTCTGTCTGTCTGTCTGTGGAATTTCGATACACAGGCTAAATGCCTCAACCAAATTTGATCGCGTTTTTTGCTAAACATGCCAAATTTTACTGGCATGAGACCTTGAAAATTTCGTTAGTCTGCTGCAATGCTAAAAATATTGAATATTCGAAATACGAGTTTTCCTTTTGCTTTTAATAGGAGGCCAAACAAGGTTAAATTAGAATAGGGCCGGACACTGTCAGTTTTATTAGATTGCATCGGTGCTTTTTCTCGCCCGCGCGTGCATTGGTATAGCACTGAACAGGGCCCGATACTCTCAATTGAATAGGATTGCGTCACTGCTTTTCGACCCGTACGTGCGTTTATAAATTTGTCTCTTGGCTGATCGAGTGATTTGATTTGAATACGCAAAACGTACATAGCAGATTTCATGATTGGGCTTTTATGATGCTCAATGCTAGCGAGACCTCTCCTCCTCCTTTCTATCCATAAAACTGCAGCTTTTCTATTGTCAAACCTTGTCTCGACTTCGATCATTGTGCCGCTTTCTTTTCATCTAGCTCCGAAGTAAAGTACTTTAATGCTTTTGTAGAATGCAGGTAGAATTTCAGCATCGGTTTTGTTACTGCTTCTTCCACTATACTAAAAATGAAATGGTTGGTTGGTTGGTTGGTTGGTTGGTTGGTTGTAATTGATTTTCTCCCGAACAGCTCAACCGATTTTCACAATTTCTTCACCAAAAGATGCTAAATATGGGGAGAATTATACACGTATTTTTATTAAGCTTAACTTTATTGCTAAGGGGATTAAATATTCGAAAAACATGATTTTTTAAAGGTCAAACCATCTTGGCCTATTGAGAATTTCACTGACAGCCACTGAATTAGAATTGCATCGTCAAATTGCGCAACAACCCCTAGCTAATTGAATTTGAAGCCTGCACTCTGGAGACAAATTTGAAATAAATGTACACAACCAACTGCGAGACTGAGTGTACTCTATTTTCTTACTTCATTGTACAAAGCCAGAACTTTGAGAATTCATTTTATAAGGCAGATTTTTGCACCCACTAACCAACAGTCGGAAAAGCCGATGTGTAGGCACTAGGAATAGGTTAGGCTAGGCTAGGGTTCGATTCTGCACTGGGTCAAATCATTTAGACAAATTTTCAGCCAGTAGTGATTGAAGATTATTTTATATTATTTTTTATATTTCGTAAATAAAATATCATAAATCATAGCAAATCTGAGTTTGAATCATGGCTAAACCAGAGTTTGAATCATGGCTAAACCAGCGTCTGAATCATGGCTAAACCAGAGTTTGAATCATGGCTAAACCAGAGTCTGAATCATGGCTAAACCAGAGTTTAAATCATGGCTAAACCAGAGTCTGAATCATGGCTTAACCAGAGTTTGAATCATGGCTAAACCAGAGTCTGAATCATGGCTAAACCAGCGTCTGAATCATGGCTAAACCAGAGTTTGAACCATGGCTAAACCAGAGTCTGAATCATGGCTAAATTTACGTTTGAATCATGGCAAAACCAGAGTTTGAATAATGGCTAAACAAGAGTTTGAATCATGGCTAAACCAGCGTTTGAATCATGGCCAACCAGCGTCTGAATCATGGCTAAACCAGAGTTTATATCATGGCTAAACCAGAGTTTGAATCAAAGATAAACCAGAACTGGGGGATAATCGTCAACTGTGGGATAATTGTAAACTGGGGAATCATCATCAAATGGGGATCATGGTCAACTGGGAGATCATTGTCAACTGGGTGATCATCATCAACTGGGGGATCATTGTCAACTAGGGGGTAATAGCCAACTGGGGTAACATTGTCAACTGGGGATCATCATCAATGGGGGATCATAGTCAACTGGGAGATAATTGTCAACTGGGTGATCATCATCAACTGGGGGATCATTGTAACCTGGGGGATCAATGTCAACTGGGGGATCATTGTCAACTGGGTGATTATCTTCAACTGGTGGATCATTGTCAACTGTGGGATCATTGTCAACTGGGGGATCATTGTCAACTGGTGGATCATTATCAACTGGGGGATCATTGTCAACTGTGGGATCATTGTCAACTTGGGGAACATTGTCAACTGGGGGATCATCATCAACTGGGGGATCATTGTCAACTGGGGAATCATTGTCGACTGGGGGACCATTGTCAACTGGGGGATCATTGTCCCAGATCATTGTCAACTGGGGGATCATTGTCAACTGGGGGATCATTGTCAACTGGGGGATCATCATCAACTGGGAATCATTGTCGACTGAGGGACCATTGTCAACCGGGGGATCATTATCAACTGGGGGATCATTGTCAACTGATCATTGTAGCGTAAAAAAGGCTAAAAATACAGCTGCTAAAAAGTGTATACTGGACGAATTAAAAATATTTCTGCTCCCCGAAGGGGGGCAAAACTTGCTAGTCCATCCAACTATACTAAATCTCTAAAGTCTGTCTGTCTGTCTGTCTGTGGAATTTCGATACACAGGCTAAATGCCTCAACCAAATTTGATCGCGTTTTTTGCTAAACATGCCAAATTTTACTGGCATGAGACCTTGAAAATTTCGTTAGTCTGCTTCAATGCTAACAATATTAAATATTCGAAAAACGAGTTTTCCTATTGCTTTTAATAGGAGGCCAAACAAGGTTAAATTAGAATAGGGCCGGACACTGTCAGTTTTATTAGATTGCATCGGTGCTTTTTCTCGCCCGCGCGTGCATTGGTATAGCACAGAACAGGGCCCGATACTCTCAATTGAATAGGATTGCGTCACTGCTTTTCGACCCCTACGTACGTTTATAAATTTGTCTCTTGGCTGATCGAGTGATTTGATTTGAATACGCAAAACGTACATAGCAGATTTCATGATTGGGCTTTTATGATGCTCAATGCTAGCGAGACCTCTCCTCCTCCTTTCTATCCATAAAACTGCAGCCTTTCTATTGTCAAACCTTGTCTCGACTTCGATCATTGTGCCGCTTTCTTTTCATCTAGCTCCGAAGTAAAGTACTTTAATGCTTTTGTAGAATGCAGGTAGAATTTCAGCATCGGTTTTGTTACTGCTTCTTTTTCTTCTAATCTTCTAAGCATCAGCAGTTAAAAACGTAAGTTCCTATTTATTAGTACTATTTGGGCATTTTTGGTTCGAGTATAAATAGTAAGCGATTTTGGTTAGCTACTGTCGAAGCAGATATTTGTTAGCTTTATTATTCCTGTACTCCCTTTCAGAAAATAGTATAAGCTTTTTCGAGTATCGGGAATTCGATAATAAAACTAAGGAAATATTTTTGTGCATAGCTGCAGGCGATATCACAATTGAGAACTGCAAGAAAAAAATATTGAGCGCAGCTAAGAGCGTAAATTATTTCAATTTTTTTTAGCATTGTTTTAAGCGTTATTCGATCAAAAAAATAGCTTATTTAATAATAATAATTATAAAACTTTATTCGACGAACACTGATCGAAACCGTTTTCTAAAGTGCTCAACGATTTTCTAAATGTGTCCAACGATTTTCTAAATGTGTTTAACAGTTTTCTAAATGTATCTACCGTGCCACATGTAACAGGAGATGTAACAGGAGATATTTGTTGCCTTCTGGGCTGAGTAAAATGATGGACACATCGTTTCTATGCTATTTGGGGGCAATGGTTTCCTGTCAAAGAAAAAGGGCAAACATTTCTTGCTGCGAGTTTGGTAGCCTGCAAGTAGCCTCCATTCTGGTATTATGGAGGTTCTCTTCTGTTTGGAGAACATTAGTTCTCTGCTGCTGGGGGAATTAGTTCTCTGCTGCTGGGGGAATTAGTTCTCTGCTGCTGGGGGAATTAGTTCTCTGCTGCTGGGGGAATTAGTTCTCTGATGCTGGGGGAATTAGTTCTCTGATGCTGGGGGAATTAGTTCTCTGCTGCTGGGGAAATTAGTTCTCTGCTGCTGGGGGAATTAGTTCTCTGCTGCTGGGGGAATTAGTTCTCTGCTGCTCGGGAAATTAGTTCTCTGCTGCTGGGGAAATTAGTTCTCTGCTGCTGGAGGGGAATTAGTTCTCTGCTGCTGGGGAAATTAGTTCTCATGGCAAAACCAGCGTTTGAATCATGGCTAAACCAGAGTCTGAATCATGGCAGAGTCTGAATCAAGGCTCGTGTGTTTTGCCGCAAAGATTGGCCAGAGCCAACAAGGAAAGCAATAGCAAGCCATCCATCTATTCGGCTTATGGCACGCTTTGCTGCTCCCATCAGCGGCGGCTTGCTCTCCTCTCCTCTCTCTGATCCCCATTCTGTGTCCCTTCCCCTGCAGTTTTTCTCGGCTCTTCTCTAGCGCCAGCCGGTTGCGCGGAAGTCCGCGCGATCACTGTTTTGGCTTCTATTTCTCTCTCTATACCCGTTAGTCCCGCCACAAATGCTCAATTCGACATTTTGTTTGGACTCCTATCCAACTATACTAAATCTCTAAAGTCTGTCTGTCTGTCTGTCTGTGGAATTTCGATACACAGGCTAAATGCCTCAACCAAATTTGATCGCGTTTTTTGCTAAACATGCCAAATTTTACTGGCATGAGACCTTGAAAATTTCGTTAGTCTGCTGCAATGCTAAAAATATTGAATATTCGAAATACGAGTTTTCCTTTTGCTTTTAATAGGAGGCCAAACAAGGTTAAATTAGAATAGGGCCGGACACTGTCAGTTTTATTAGATTGCATCGGTGCTTTTTCTCGCCCGCGCGTGCATTGGTATAGCACTGAACAGGGCCCGATACTCTCAATTGAATAGGATTGCGTCACTGCTTTTCGACCCGTACGTGCGTTTATAAATTTGTCTCTTGGCTGATCGAGTGATTTGATTTGAATACGCAAAACGTACATAGCAGATTTCATGATTGGGCTTTTATGATGCTCAATGCTAGCGAGACCTCTCCTCCTCCTTTCTATCCATAAAACTGCAGCTTTTCTATTGTCAAACCTTGTCTCGACTTCGATCATTGTGCCGCTTTCTTTTCATCTAGCTCCGAAGTAAAGTACTTTAATGCTTTTGTAGAATGCAGGTAGAATTTCAGCATCGGTTTTGTTACTGCTTCTTCCACTATACTAAAAATGAAATGGTTGGTTGGTTGGTTGGTTGGTTGGTTGGTTGTAATTGATTTTCTCCCGAACAGCTCAACCGATTTTCACAATTTCTTCACCAAAAGATGCTAAATATGGGGAGAATTATACACGTATTTTTATTAAGCTTAACTTTATTGCTAAGGGGATTAAATATTCGAAAAACATGATTTTTTAAAGGTCAAACCATCTTGGCCTATTGAGAATTTCACTGACAGCCACTGAATTAGAATTGCATCGTCAAATTGCGCAACAACCCCTAGCTAATTGAATTTGAAGCCTGCACTCTGGAGACAAATTTGAAATAAATGTACACAACCAACTGCGAGACTGAGTGTACTCTATTTTCTTACTTCATTGTACAAAGCCAGAACTTTGAGAATTCATTTTATAAGGCAGATTTTTGCACCCACTAACCAACAGTCGGAAAAGCCGATGTGTAGGCACTAGGAATAGGTTAGGCTAGGCCAGGGTTCGATTCTGCACTGGGTCAAATCATTTAGACAAATTTTCAGCCAGTAGTGATTGAAGATTATTTTATATTATTTTTTATATTTCGTAAATAAAATATCATAAATCATAGCAAATCTGAGTTTGAATCATGGCTAAACCAGAGTTTGAATCATGGCTAAACCAGCGTCTGAATCATGGCTAAACCAGAGTTTGAATCATGGCTAAACCAGAGTCTGAATCATGGCTAAACCAGAGTTTAAATCATGGCTAAACCAGAGTCTGAATCATGGCTTAACCAGAGTTTGAATCATGGCTAAACCAGAGTCTGAATCATGGCTAAACCAGCGTCTGAATCATGGCTAAACCAGAGTTTGAACCATGGCTAAACCAGAGTCTGAATCATGGCTAAACCAGAGTTTAAATCATGGCTAAACCAGAGTCTGAATCATGGCTAAACCAGAGTTTCAATCATGGCTAAACCAGCGTCTGAATCATGGCTAAACCAGCGTCTGAATCATGGCTAAACCAGAGTTTGAATCATGGCTAAACCAGAGTCTGAATCATGGCTAAACCAGCGTCTGAATCATGGCTAAACCAGAGTCTGAATCATGGCTAAACCAGAGTCTGAATCATGGCTAAACCAGAGTTTGAATCATGGCTGAACCAGAGTTTGAAACATGGCTAAACCAGAGCTTGAATCATGGCAAAACCAGAGTCTGAATCATGGCTAAACCAGAGTCTGAATCATGGCAAAACGAGAGTTTGAATCATAGCCCACCAGGGTTTAAAACATGGCTAAACCAGAGTTTGAATCTTGGCTAAACCAGAGTTTGAATCATAGCCAACAAGAGTCTGAATCATGGCAAAACGAGAGTTTGAATCATAGCCCACCAGGGTTTAAAACATGGCGAAACCTGAGTTTGAATCATGGCTAAACCAGAGTCTGAATCATGGCTAAACCAGAGTTTAAATCATGGCTAAACCAGAGTCTGAATCATGGCTTAACCAGAGTTTAAATCATGGCTAAACCAGAGTCTGAATCATGGCTAAACCAGAGTTTCAATCATGGCTAAACCAGCGTCTGAATCATGGCTAAACCAGCGTCTGAATCATGGCTAAACCAGAGTCTGAATCATGGCTAAACCAGAGTTTGAATCATGGCTAAACCAGAGTTTGAAACATGGCTAAACCAGAGCTTGAATCATGGCAAAACCAGAGTCTGAATCATGGCTAAACCAGAGTTTAAATCATGGCTAAACCAGAGTTTGAATCATAGCCAACCAGAGTCTGAATCATGGCAAAACGAGAGTTTGAATCATAGCCCACCAGGGTTTAAAACATGGCTAAACCAGAGTTTGAATCTTGGCTAAACCAGAGTTTGAATCATAGCCAACCAGAGTCTGAATCATGGCAAAACGAGAGTTTGAATCATAGCCCACCAGGGTTTAAAACATGGCTAAACCAGAGTCTGAATCATGGCTAAACCAGAGTTTCAATCATGGCTAAACCAGAGTCTGAATCATGGCTAAACCAGAGTTTCAATCATGGCTAAACCAGCGTCTGAATCATGGCTAAACCAGCGTCTGAATCATGGCTAAACCAGAGTTTGAATCATGGCTAAACCAGAGTCTGAATCATGGCTAAACCAGCGTCTGAATCATGGCTAAACCAGAGTCTGAATCATGGCTAAACCAGAGTCTGAATCATGGCTAAACCAGAGTCTGAATCATGGCTAAACCAGAGTTTGAAACATGGCTAAACCAGAGCTTGAATCATGGCAAAACCAGAGTCTGAATCATGGCTAAACCAGAGTCTGAATCATGGCAAAACGAGAGTTTGAATCATAGCCCACCAGGGTTTAAAACATGGCTAAACCAGAGTTTGAATCTTGGCTAAACCAGAGTTTGAATCATAGCCAACCAGAGTCTGAATCATGGCAAAACGAGAGTTTGAATCATAGCCCACCAGGGTTTAAAACATGGCGAAACCTGAGTTTGAATCATGGCTAAACCAGAGTCTGAATCATGGCTAAACCAGAGTTTAAATCATGGCTAAACCAGAGTTTAAATCATGGCTAAACCAGAGTTTGAATCATAGCCAACCAGAGTCTGAATCATGGCAAAACGAGAGTTTGAATCATAGCCCACCAGGGTTTAAAACATGGCTAAACCAGAGTTTGAATCTTGGCTAAACCAGAGTTTGAATCATAGCCAACCAGAGTCTGAATCATGGCAAAACGAGAGTTTGAATCATAGCCCACCAGGGTTTAAAACATGGCTAAACCAGCGTCTGAATCATGGCTAAACCAGAGTCTGAATCATGGCTAAACCAGCGTCTGAATCATGGCTAAACCAGAGTTTGAATCATGGCTAAACCAGAGTTTGAATCATGGCTTAACCAGAGTTTGAATCATGGCTTAACCAGAGTTTGAATCATGGCTAAACCAGAGTTTGAATCATGGCTTAACCAGAGTTTGAATCATGGCTAAACCAGAGTCTGAATCATGGCTAAACCAGAGTCTGAATCATGGCTAAACCAGAGTCTGAATCATGGCTAAACCAGAGTCTGAATCATGGCTAAACCAGCGTCTGAATCATGGCTAAACCAGAGTTTGAATCATGGCTAAACCAGAGTTTGAATCATGGCTAAACCAGAGTCTGAATCATGGCAAAACCAGCGTCTGAATCATGGCTAAACCAGAGTTTGAATCATGGCTAAACCAGAGTTTGAATCATGGCTTAACCAGAGTTTGAATCATGGCTAAACCAGAGTCTGAATCATGGCTTAACCAGAATTTAAATCATGGCTAAACCAGAGTCTGAATCATGGCTTAACCAGAGTTTAAATCATGGCTAAACCAGAGTCTGAATCATGGCTTAACCAGAGTTTAAATCATGGCTAAACCAGAGTCTGAATCATGGCTAAACCAGAGTTTCAATCATGGCTAAACCAGCGTCTGAATCATGGCTAAACCAGCGTCTGAATCATGGCTAAACCAGAGTCTGAATCATGGCTAAACCAGAGTTTGAACCATGGCTAAACCAGAGTCTGAATCATGGCTAAACCAGAGTTTCAATCATGGCTAAACCAGAGTCTGAATCATGGCTAAACCAGAGTTTCAATCATGGCTAAACCAGCGTCTGAATCATGGCTAAACCAGCGTCTGAATCATGGCTAAACCAGAGTTTGAATCATGGCTAAACCAGAGTCTGAATCATGGCTAAACCAGCGTCTGAATCATGGCTAAACCAGAGTCTGAATCATGGCTAAACCAGAGTCTGAATCATGGCTAAACCAGAGTCTGAATCATGGCTAAACCAGAGTTTGAAACATGGCTAAACCAGAGCTTGAATCATGGCAAAACCAGAGTCTGAATCATGGCTAAACCAGAGTCTGAATCATGGCAAAACGAGAGTTTGAATCATAGCCCACCAGGGTTTAAAACATGGCTAAACCAGAGTTTGAATCTTGGCTAAACCAGAGTTTGAATCATAGCCAACCAGAGTCTGAATCATGGCAAAACGAGAGTTTGAATCATAGCCCACCAGGGTTTAAAACATGGCGAAACCTGAGTTTGAATCATGGCTAAACCAGAGTCTGAATCATGGCTAAACCAGAGTTTAAATCATGGCTAAACCAGAGTTTAAATCATGGCTAAACCAGAGTTTGAATCATAGCCAACCAGAGTCTGAATCATGGCAAAACGAGAGTTTGAATCATAGCCCACCAGGGTTTAAAACATGGCTAAACCAGAGTTTGAATCTTGGCTAAACCAGAGTTTGAATCATAGCCAACCAGAGTCTGAATCATGGCAAAACGAGAGTTTGAATCATAGCCCACCAGGGTTTAAAACATGGCTAAACCAGCGTCTGAATCATGGCTAAACCAGAGTCTGAATCATGGCTAAACCAGCGTCTGAATCATGGCTAAACCAGAGTTTGAATCATGGCTAAACCAGAGTTTGAATCATGGCTTAACCAGAGTTTGAATCATGGCTTAATCCAGAGTTTGAATCATGGCTAAACCAGAGTTTGAATCATGGCTTAACCAGAGTTTGAATCATGGCTAAACCAGAGTCTGAATCATGGCTAAACCAGAGTCTGAATCATGGCTAAACCAGAGTCTGAATCATGGCTAAACCAGAGTCTGAATCATGGCTAAACCAGCGTCTGAATCATGGCTAAACCAGAGTTTGAATCATGGCTAAACCAGAGTTTGAATCATGGCTAAACCAGAGTCTGAATCATGGCTAAACCAGCGTCTGAATCATGGCTAAACCAGAGTTTGAATCATGGCTAAACCAGAGTTTGAATCATGGCTTAACCAGAGTTTGAATCATGGCTAAACCAGAGTCTGAATCATGGCTTAACCAGAATTTAAATCATGGCTAAACCAGAGTCTGAATCATGGCTTAACCTGAGTTTAAATCATGGCTAAACCAGAGTCTGAATCATGGCTTAACCAGAGTTTAAATCATGGCTAAACCAGAGTCTGAATCATGGCTAAACCAGAGTTTCAATCATGGCTAAACCAGCGTCTGAATCATGGCTAAACCAGCGTCTGAATCATGGCTAAACCAGAGTCTGAATCATGGCTAAACCAGAGTTTGAATCATGGCTAAACCAGAGTTTGAAACATGGCTAAACCAGAGCTTGAATCATGGCAAAACCAGAGTCTGAATCATGGCTAAACCAGAGTTTAAATCATGGCTAAACCAGAGTTTGAATCATAGCCAACCAGAGTCTGAATCATGGCAAAACGAGAGTTTGAATCATAGCCCACCAGGGTTTAAAACATGGCTAAACCAGAGTTTGAATCTTGGCTAAACCAGAGTTTGAATCATAGCCAACCAGAGTCTGAATCATGGCAAAACGAGAGTTTGAATCATAGTCCACCAGGGTTTAAAACATGGCGAAACCAGAGTCTGAATCATGGCTTAACCAGAGTTTGAATCATGGCTAAACCAGAGTCTGAATCATGGCTAAACCAGCGTCTGAATCATGGCTAAACCAGAGTTTGAACCATGGCTAAACCAGAGTCTGAATCATGGCTAAACCAGAGTTTCAATCATGGCTAAACCAGAGTCTGAATCATGGCTAAACCAGAGTTTCAATCATGGCTAAACCAGCGTCTGAATCATGGCTAAACCAGCGTCTGAATCATGGCTAAAGCAGAGTTTGAATCATGGCTAAACCAGAGTCTGAATCATGGCTAAACCAGCGTCTGAATCATGGCTAAACCAGAGTTTGAACCATGGCTAAACCAGAGTCTGAATCATGGCTAAACCAGAGTTTCAATCATGGCTAAACCAGCGTCTGAATCATGGCTAAACCAGCGTCTGAATCATGGCTAAACCAGAGTTTGAATCATGGCTAAACCAGAGTCTGAATCATGGCTAAACCAGCGTCTGAATCATGGCTAAACCAGAGTCTGAATCATGGCTAAACCAGAGTCTGAATCATGGCTAAACCAGAGTTTGAATCATGGCTAAACCAGAGTTTGAAACATGGCTAAACCAGAGCTTGAATCATGGCTAAACCAGAGTCTGAATCATGGCTAAACCAGAGTCTGAATCATGGCAAAACGAGAGTTTGAATCATAGCCCACCAGGGTTTAAAACATGGCTAAACCAGAGTTTGAATCTTGGCTAAACCAGAGTTTGAATCATAGCCAACAAGAGTCTGAATCATGGCAAAACGAGAGTTTGAATCATAGCCCACCAGGGTTTAAAACATGGCGAAACCTGAGTTTGAATCATGGCTAAACCAGAGTCTGAATCATGGCTAAACCAGAGTTTAAATCATGGCTAAACCAGAGTCTGAATCATGGCTTAACCAGAGTTTAAATCATGGCTAAACCAGAGTCTGAATCATGGCTAAACCAGAGTTTCAATCATGGCTAAACCAGCGTCTGAATCATGGCTAAACCAGCGTCTGAATCATGGCTAAACCAGAGTCTGAATCATGGCTAAACCAGAGTTTGAATCATGGCTAAACCAGAGTTTGAAACATGGCTAAACCAGAGCTTGAATCATGGCAAAACCAGAGTCTGAATCATGGCTAAACCAGAGTTTAAATCATGGCTAAACCAGAGTTTGAATCATAGCCAACCAGAGTCTGAATCATGGCAAAACGAGAGTTTGAATCATAGCCCACCAGGGTTTAAAACATGGCTAAACCAGAGTTTGAATCTTGGCTAAACCAGAGTTTGAATCATAGCCAACCAGAGTCTGAATCATGGCAAAACGAGAGTTTGAATCATAGCCCACCAGGGTTTAAAACATGGCGAAACCAGAGTCTGAATCATGGCTTAACCAGAGTTTGAATCATGGCTAAACCAGAGTCTGAATCATGGCTAAACCAGCGTCTGAATCATGGCTAAACCAGAGTTTGAACCATGGCTAAACCAGAGTCTGAATCATGGCTAAACCAGAGTTTCAATCATGGCTAAACCAGAGTCTGAATCATGGCTAAACCAGAGTTTCAATCATGGCTAAACCAGCGTCTGAATCATGGCTAAACCAGCGTCTGAATCATGGCTAAACCAGAGTTTGAATCATGGCTAAACCAGAGTCTGAATCATGGCTAAACCAGCGTCTGAATCATGGCTAAACCAGAGTCTGAATCATGGCTAAACCAGAGTCTGAATCATGGCTAAACCAGAGTTTGAATCATGGCTAAACCAGAGTTTGAAACATGGCTAAACCAGAGCTTGAATCATGGCAAAACCAGAGTCTGAATCATGGCTAAACCAGAGTCTGAATCATGGCAAAACGAGAGTTTGAATCATAGCCCACCAGGGTTTAAAACATGGCTAAACCAGAGTTTGAATCTTGGCTAAACCAGAGTTTGAATCATAGCCAACCAGAGTCTGAATCATGGCAAAACGAGAGTTTGAATCATAGCCCACCAGGGTTTAAAACATGGCGAAACCTGAGTTTGAATCATGGCTAAACCAGAGTCTGAATCATGGCTAAACCAGAGTTTAAATCATGGCTAAACCAGAGTTTAAATCATGGCTAAACCAGAGTTTGAATCATAGCCAACCAGAGTCTGAATCATGGCAAAACGAGAGTTTGAATCATAGCCCACCAGGGTTTAAAACATGGCTAAACCAGAGTTTGAATCTTGGCTAAACCAGAGTTTGAATCATAGCCAACCAGAGTCTGAATCATGGCAAAACGAGAGTTTGAATCATAGCCCACCAGGGTTTAAAACATGGCTAAACCAGCGTCTGAATCATGGCTAAACCAGAGTCTGAATCATGGCTAAACCAGCGTCTGAATCATGGCTAAACCAGAGTTTGAATCATGGCTAAACCAGAGTTTGAATCATGGCTTAACCAGAGTTTGAATCATGGCTAAACCAGAGTTTGAATCATGGCTAAACCAGAGTTTGAATCATGGCTTAACCAGAGTTTGAATCATGGCTAAACCAGAGTCTGAATCATGGCTAAACCAGAGTCTGAATCATGGCTAAACCAGAGTCTGAATCATGGCTAAACCAGAGTCTGAATCATGGCTAAACCAGCGTCTGAATCATGGCTAAACCAGAGTTTGAATCATGGCTAAACCAGAGTTTGAATCATGGCTAAACCAGAGTCTGAATCATGGCTAAACCAGCGTCTGAATCATGGCTAAACCAGAGTTTGAATCATGGCTAAACCAGAGTTTGAATCATGGCTTAACCAGAGTTTGAATCATGGCTAAACCAGAGTCTGAATCATGGCTTAACCAGAATTTAAATCATGGCTAAACCAGAGTCTGAATCATGGCTTAACCAGAGTTTGAATCATGGCTAAACCAGAGTCTGAATCATGGCTTAACCAGAATTTAAATCATGGCTAAACCAGAGTCTGAATCTTGGCTTAACCAGAGTCTGAATCATGGCTAAACCAGAGTCTGAATCATGGCTAAACCAGAGTCTGAATCATGGCAAAACTGGAGTCTGAATCATGGCTAAACCATAGTCTGAATCATGGCTAAAATAGAGTCTGAATCATGGCTAAACCAGAGTCTGAATCATGGCTAAACCAGAGTCTGAATCATGGCTAAACCAGAGTCTGAATCATGGCTAAACCAGCGTCTGAATCATGGCAAAACCAGAGTTTCAATCATGGCTAAACCAGCGTCTGAATCATGGCTAAACCAGCGTCTGAATCATGGCTAAACCAGAGTCTGAATCATGGCTAAACCAGAGTTTCAATCATGGCTAAACCAGCGTCTGAATCATGGCTAAACCAGCGTCTGAATCATAGCCAACCAGAGTTTGAATCTTGGCTAAACCAGAGTTTGAATCATAGCCAACCAGAGTCTGAATCATGGCAAAACGAGAGTTTGAATCAGAGCCCACCAGGGTTTAAAACATGGCGAAACCTGAGTTTGAATCTTGGCTAACCCAGCGTTTGAAAAATCAACGTCAACTGGGGAGTCATCATCAAAATGGGGATCATGGTGAACTGGGGGATCATAATAAACTGGGGGATAATTGTCGACTGGGGGATCAATGTCAACTGGGGGATCATTGTCAACTGGGGGATCATTGTCAACTGGGGGATCATTGTCAAATGGGGGATCATTGTCAACTCGGGGATCTTTGTCAACTGGGGGTTCATTGTCAACTGGGGGTTCATTGTCAACTGGGGGATCATTGTCAACTGGGGGATCATTGTGAACTGAGAGATCATTGTCAAGTGGGGGGTAATGGTCAACTGGGGGATAATTGTCAACTGGGGAATCATCATCAACTGGGGATCATCATCAACTGGGGGATCATTGAGAACTGGGGGATCTTTGTCAACTGGGGGATCATTGTGAACTGGGGGATCTTTGTCAACTGGGGGATCATTGTATACTGTGGGATCATTGTCAACTGGGGGATCATTGTCAACTGGGGGATCATTGTCAACTGGGGGATCGTTGTCAACTGGGGGTTCATTGTCAACTGGGGGATCATTGTCAACTGGGGGATCATTGTCAACTGGGTGATCATCATCAACTGGGGGATCATTGTCAACTGGTGGAAAATTGTCAACTGGAGGAACATTGTTAACTAGGGATCATCATCAATGGGGAGACTTCATCAACTGGGGGATCATTGTGAACTGGGGGATCTTTGTTAACTGGGGGATCATTGTCAACTGGGGGATCATTGTCAACTGGGGGATCATTGTCAACTGGGGGATCATTTTCAACTGGGGGATCATCATCAACTGGGGGATCATTGTCAACTGGGGGGATCATTGTCAACTGGGGGATCATTGTCAACTGGGGGATCATTGTCAACTGGGGGATCATTGTCAACTGGGTGATCATCATCAACTGGGGGATCATTGTCAACTGGGGGAACATTGTCAAATGAAGGAACATTGTTAACTGGGGATCATCATCAATGGGGAGACTTCATCAACTGGGGGATCATTGTGAACTGGGGGATCTTTGTTAACTGGGGGATCATTGTCAACTGGGGGATCATTGTCAACTGGGGGATCATTGTCAACTGGGGGATCATTTTCAACTGGGGGATCATCATCAACTGGGGGATCATCATCAACTGGGTGATCATTGTGAACTGGGGGATCTTTGTCAACTGGGGGATCATTGTCAACTGTGCGATCATTGTCAACTGGGGGATCATTGTCAAACGGGGGATCATTGTCAACTGTGGGATCGTTGTCAACTGGGGGTTCATTGTCAACTGGGGGTTCATTGTCAACTGGGGGATCATCATCAACTGGGGGATCATTGTCAACTGGGTGATCATCATCAACTGGGGGATCATTGTCAACTGGGGGAACATTGTCAAATGGAGGAACATTGTTAACTGGGGATCATCATCAATTGGGAGACTTCATCAACTGGGGGATCATTGTGAACTGGGGGATCTTTGTTAACTGGGGGATCATTGTCAACTGGGGGATCATTGTCAACTGGGGGATCATTGTCAACTGGGGGATCATTTTCAACTGGGGGATCATCATCAACTGGGGGATCATCATCAACTGGGTGATCATTGTGAACTGGGGGATCTTTGTCAACTGGGGGATCATTGTCAACTGTGGGATCATTGTCAACTGGGGGATCATTGTCAAATGGGGGATCATTGTCAACTGGGGGATCGTTGTCAACTGGGGGTTCATTGTCAACTGGGGGTTCATTGTCAACTGGGGGATCATTGTCAACTGGGGGATCATTGTCAACTGGGGGTTCATTGTAGCTTTAAAAAGCTGTAAATTCAGCTGCAAGAAGTATATACTAGACGAATTTAAAGTATTTCTGCTCCCCGAAGGGGGGCAAAACTTGCTAGTCCAACTATACTAAATCTCTAAAGTCTGTCTGTCTGTCTGTCTGTGGAATTTCGATACACAGGCTAAATGCATCAACCAAATTTGATCGCGTTTTTTGCTAAACATGCCAAATTTTACTGGCATGAGACCTTGAAAATTTCGTTAGTCTGCTTCAATGCTAACAATATTAAATATTCGAAAAACGAGTTTTCCTATTGCTTTTAATAGGAGGCCAAACAAGGTTAAATTAGAATAGGGCCGGACACTGTCAGTTTTATTAGATTGCATCGGTGCTTTTTCTCGCCCGCGCGTGCATTGGTATAGCACAGAACAGGGCCCGATACTCTCAATTGAATAGGATTGCGTCACTGCTTTTCGACCCCTACGTACGTTTATAAATTTGTCTCTTGGCTGATCGAGTGATTTGATTTGAATACGCAAAACGTACATAGCAGATTTCATGATTGGGCTTTTATGATGCTCAATGCTAGCGAGACCTCTCCTCCTCCTTTCTATCCATAAAACTGCAGCCTTTCTATTGTCAAACCTTGTCTCGACTTCGATCATTGTGCCGCTTTCTTTTCATCTAGCTCCGAAGTAAAGTACTTTAATGCTTTTGTAGAATGCAGGTAGAATTTCAGCATCGGTTTTGTTACTGCTTCTTTTTCTTCTAATCTTCTAAGCATCAGCAGTTAAAAACGTAAGTTCCTATTTATTAGTACTATTTGGGCATTTTTGGTTCGAGTATAAATAGTAAGCGATTTTGGTTAGCTACTGTCGAAGCAGATATTTGTTAGCTTTATTATTCCTGTACTCCCTTTCAGAAAATAGTATAAGCTTTTTCGAGTATCGGGAATTCGATAATAAAACTAAGGAAATATTTTTGTGCATAGCTGCAGGCGATATCACAATTGAGAACTGCAAGAAAAAAATATTGAGCGCAGCTAAGAGCGTAAATTATTTCAATTTTTTTTAGCATTGTTTTAAGCGTTATTCGATCAAAAAAATAGCTTATTTAATAATAATAATTATAAAACTTTATTCGACGAACACTGATCGAAACCGTTTTCTAAAGTGCTCAACGATTTTCTAAATGTGTCCAACGATTTTCTAAATGTGTTTAACAGTTTTCTAAATGTATCTACCGTGCCACATGTAACAGGAGATGTAACAGGAGATATTTGTTGCCTTCTGGGCTGAGTAAAATGATGGACACATCGTTTCTATGCTATTTGGGGGCAATGGTTTCCTGTCAAAGAAAAAGGGCAAACATTTCTTGCTGCGAGTTTGGTAGCCTGCAAGTAGCCTCCATTCTGGTATTATGGAGGTTCTCTTCTGTTTGGAGAACATTAGTTCTCTGCTGCTGGGGGAATTAGTTCTCTGCTGCTGGGGGAATTAGTTCTCTGCTGCTGGGGGAATTAGTTCTCTGCTGCTGGGGGAATTAGTTCTCTGATGCTGGGGGAATTAGTTCTCTGATGCTGGGGGAATTAGTTCTCTGCTGCTGGGGAAATTAGTTCTCTGCTGCTGGGGGAATTAGTTCTCTGCTGCTGGGGGAATTAGTTCTCTGCTGCTCGGGAAATTAGTTCTCTGCTGCTGGGGAAATTAGTTCTCTGCTGCTGGAGGGGAATTAGTTCTCTGCTGCTGGGGAAATTAGTTCTCATGGCAAAACCAGCGTTTGAATCATGGCAGAGTCTGAATCAAGGCTAAACCAGAGTTTGAATCATGGCTAAACCAGAGTCTGAATCATGGCAGAGTTTGAATCATGGCTAAACCAGAGTCTGAATCATGGCTAAACCAGAGTCTGAATCATGGCTAAATTTAAGTTTGAATCATGGCAAAACCAGAGTCTGAATCATGGCTAAACCAGAGTTTCAATCATGGCTAAACCAGAGTTTGAATCATGGCTAAACCAGCGTTTGAATCATGGCCAACCAGAGTCTGAATCATGGCTAAAACAGAGTTTGAATCATGGCAAAATCAGAGTTTGAATCATGGCAAAATCAGAGTTTGAATCATGGCAAAACCAGAACTGGGGGATAATCGTCAACTGTGGGATAATTGTAAACTGGGGATCATCATCATTTGGGAGTCATCATCAAATGGGGGATCATGGTCAACTGGGAGATCATTGTCAACTGGGTGATCATCATCAACTGGGGGATCATTGTCAACTAGGGGGTAACATTGTCAACTGGGGATCATCATCAATGGGGGATCATATTCAACTGGGAGATAATTGTCAACTGGGTGATCATCATCAACTGGGGGATCATTGTAACCTGGGGATCAATGTCAACTGGGGCATCATTGTCAACTGTGGGATCATTGTAAACTGGGGGATCAATGTCAACTGGGGGATCATTGTCAACTGTGGGATCATTGTCAACTGGTTGATCATCATCAACTGGGGGATCATTGTCAACTGGGGGATCGTTGTCAATTGGAGGTTCATTGTCAACTGGGGGATCATTGTCAACTGTGGGATCATTGTCAACTGGCGTATCATTGTCAACTGGGGGATCATTGTCAACTGGGGGATCATTGTCAACTGGGGGATCATTGTCAACTGGGGATCATCATCAATGGGGAGTCATCATCAACTGGGGGATCCTTGTCAACTGGGGGTTCATTGTCAACTATGGGATCTTTGTCAAGTGGGGGATCATTGTCAACTGGGTGATCATCATCAATTAGGGGATCATTGTCAACTGGGGAATCATTGTCGACTGGGGGATCATTGTCAACTGGGGGATCATTGTCAACTGGTTGATCATTGTCAACTGGGGGATCATTGTAGCTTTAAAAAGCTGTAAATTCAGCTGCTAAAATGTATATATTAGACGAATTAAAAATATTTCTGCTCCCCAAAGGGGGGCGAAACTTGCTAGTCCTACTATACTAAATGTCTAAGATCTGTCTGTCCATCTGAAACGCTCTAGCGAATGAATGGCTAGACCATTTTTTTTCCTGTTTTCACCAAAAAGTGCCAATTCATCCAAGGATTAGACTGATCAAATTTCATCATTCTGTCTCAA
The DNA here is from genome assembly GCA_950097015.1 of Macrostomum hystrix. Classification (NCBI taxonomy): domain Eukaryota; kingdom Metazoa; phylum Platyhelminthes; family Macrostomidae; genus Macrostomum; species Macrostomum hystrix. Next base: position 11,818,728 of record CATNEN010000001.1, read on the forward strand.
TTTCAAGGGTATTAAATATTCGAAAAACGAGTTTTCCTATTGCTTTCAATAGGAGGCCAAACAAGGTTAAATTAGAATAGGGCCGGACACTGTCAGTTTTATTAGATTGCATCGGTGCTTTTTCTCGCCCGCGCGTGCATTGGTATAGCACTGAACAGGGCCCGATACTCTCAATTGAATAGGATTGCGTCACTGCTTTTCGACCCCTACGTACGTTTATAAATTTGTCTCTTGGCTGATCGAGTGATTTGATTTGAATACGCAAAACGTACATAGCAGATTTCATGATTGGGCTTTTATGATGCTCAATGCTAGCGAGACCTCTCCTCCTCCTTTCTATCCATAAAACTGCAGCCTTTCTATTGTCAAACCTTGTCTCGACTTCGATCATTGTGCCGCTTTCTTTTCATCTAGCTCCGAAGTAAAGTACTTTAATGCTTTTGTAGAATGCAGGTAGAATTTCAGCATCGGTTTTGTTACTGCTTCTTTTTCTTCTAATCTTCTAAACATCAGCAGTTAAAAACGTAAGTTCCTATTTATTAGTACTTTTTGGGCATTTTTGGTTCGAGTATAAATAGTAAGCGATTTTGGTTAGCTACTGTCGAAGCAGATATTTGTTAGCTTTATTATTCCTGTACTCCCTTTCAGAAAATAGTATAAGTTTTTTCGAGTATCGGGAATTCGATAATAAAACTAAGGAAATATTTTTGTGCATAGCTGCAGGCGATATCACAATTGAGAACTGCAAGAAAAAAATATTGAGCGCAGCTAAGAGCGTAAATTATTTCAAATTTTTTTAGCATTGTTTTAAGCGTTATTCGATCAAAAAAATAGCTCATTTAATAATAATAATTATAAAACTTTATTCGACGAACACTGATCGAAACCGTTTTCTAAAGTGCTCAACGATTTTCTAAATGTGTCCAACGATTTTCTAAATGTGTTTAACAGTTTTCTAAATGTATCTACCGTGCCACATGTAACAGGAGATGTAACAGGAGATATTTGTTGCCTTCTGGGCTGAGTAAAATGATGGACACATCGTTTCTATGCTATTTGGGGGCAATGGTTTCCTGTCAAAGAAAAAGGGCAAACATTTCTTGCTGCGAGTTTGGTAGCCTGCAAGTAGCCTCCATTCTGGTATTATGGAGGTTCTCTTCTGTTTGGAGAACATTAGTTCTCTGCTGCTGGGGGAATTAGTTCTCTGCTGCTGGGGGAATTAGTTCTCTGCTGCTGGGGGAATTAGTTCTCTGCTGCTGGGGGAATTAGTTCTCTGCTGCTGGGGGAATTAGTTCTCTGCTGCTGGGGGAATTAGTTCTCTGCTGCTGGGGGAATTAGTTCTCTGCTGCTGGGGGAATTAGTTCTCTGCTGCTCGGGAAATTAGTTCTCTGCTGCTCGGGAAATTAGTTCTCTGCTGCTGGAGGGGAATTAGTTCTCATGGCAAAACCAGCGTTTGAATCATGGCTAAACCAGAGTCTGAATCATGGCAGAGTCTGAATCAAGGCTAAACCAGAGTCTGAATCATGGCTAAACCAGAGTCTGAATCATGGCTAAATTTAAGTTTGAATCATGGCAAAACCAGAGTTTGAATCATGGCTAAATGAGAGTTTGAATCATGGCTAAACCAGAGTTTGAATCATGGCTAAACCAGAGTTTGAATCATGGCTAAACCAGAGTTTAAATCATGGCAAAATCAGAGTTTGAATCATGGCAAAACCAGAACTGGGGGATAATCGTCAACTGTGGGATAATTGTAAACTGGGGAATCATCATCAAATGGGGGATCATGGTCAACTGGGGATCATTGTCAAATGGGGATCATTATCATTTGGGAGTCATCATCAAATGGGGGATCATGGTCAACTGGGGAATCATTGTCAACTGTGGGATCATTGTAAACTGGGGGATCAATGTCAACTGGGGGATCATTGTCAACTGGGTGATCATCATCAACTGGGGGATCATCATCATCTGGGGGATCATTGTGAACTAGGGGATCATTGTCAACTGGGGGATCATTGTCAACTGTGGGATCATTGTCAACTGGTTGATCATCATCAACTGGGGAATCATTGTCGACTGGGGGATCATTGTCGACTGGGGGATCATTGTCAACTGGGGGATGATGGTCAACTGGGCATCATCATCAATGGGGAGTCATCATCAACTGGGTGATCATCATTAACTGGGGGTTCATTGTCAACTGGGGAATAATTATCAACTGGGGGATCATTGTCAACTGGGGATCATCATCAATAGGGAGTCATCATCAACTGGGGGATCATTGTCAACTGGGGAATCATTGTCAACTGGGGGAACATTGTCAACTGGGGATCATTGTTGACTGGGGAATCATTGTCGACTGGGGGATCATTGTCAACTGGGTGATCATTGTCAACTGGGGGATCATTGTAAACGGGGGGATCATTGTCAACTGGGGGATCATTGTCAAGTGGGAGAACATTGTCAACTGGGGATCATCATCAATGGGGAGTCATCATCAACTGGGGGATCATTGTCAACTGGGGAATCATTGTCGACTGGGGTATCATTGTCAACTGGGGGATCATTGTCAACTGTGGGATCATTGTCAACTGGGGGATCATTGTCAACTGTGGGATCATCATCAACTGGGGGATCATTGTCAACTGGGGGATCATTGTCAACTGGGGGATCATTGTCAACTGTGGGATCATCATCAACTGGGGGATCATTGTCAACTGGGGGATCATTGTCAACTGGGGAATCATTGTCAACTGGAAAATCATTGTCAACTGGGTGATCATTGTCAACTGGGTGATCATTGTCAACTGGGGGATCATTGTCAACTGGGTGATCATTGTCAACTGGGGGATCATTGTAAACGGGGGGATCATTGTCAACTGGGGGATCATTGTCAAGTGGGGGATCAGTGTCAACTGGGGGATCATTGTCAACTAGGGGATCATCATCAACTGGGGTATTATTGGCAACTGGGTGATCATTGTCAGCTGGGGGATCATTGCAGCTTTAAAAAAGCTGAAACTACAGCTGCTAAAAGGTATATACTGGACGAATTAAAAATATTTCTGCTCCCCGAAGGGGGGCAAAACTTGCTAGTCCACTATACTAAAAATGAAATGCTTGCTTGGTTGGTTGTAATTGATTTTCTTCCAAACGGCTCAACCGATTTTCACCATTTCTTCACCAAAAGATGCCAAATATGGGGAGAAATATACACGTATTTTTATTAAGCTTAACTTAATTGCTAAAGGGATTAAATATTCGAAAAACATGATTTTTCAAAGGTCAAACCATCTTGGCCTATTGAGAATTTTTCTCACTGCCACTGAATTAGAATTGCATCGTCAAATTGCGTAACAACCCCTAGCTAATTGAATTTAAAGCCTGCACTCTGGAGACAAATTGGAAATAAATGTACACAACCAACCGCGAGACTGAGTGTACTCTATTTTCTTACTTCATTGTACAAAGCCAGAACTTTGAGAATTCATTTTATAAGGCTGATTTCTGCACCCACTAACCAACAGTCGGATTAGCCGATGTGTTAGGCACTAGGAATAGGTTAGGCTAGGCTAGGGTTCGATTCTGCACTGCATCAAATCATTTAGACTAATTTTCAGCCAGTAGTGATTGAAGACTATTTTATATTATTTTTTTCATTTCGTAAATAAAATATCATAAATCATAGCACACCGGCTAAAACAGAGTTTGAATCATGGCTAAACCAGAGTTTGAATCATGGCTAAACCAGAGTCTGAATCATGGCTAAACCAGAGTCTGAATCATGGCTAAACCAGAGTCTGAATCATGGCTAAACTAGAGTCTGAATCATGGCTAAACCAGAGTCTGAATCATGGCTAAACCAGAGTTTGAATCATAGCTAAACCAGAGTCTGAATCATGTCTACACCAGAGTCTGAATCATGGCTAAACCAGAGTCTGAATCATGGCTAAACCAGAGTCTGAATCATAGCTAAACCAGAGTCTGGATCATGGCTAAACCAGAGTCTGAATCATGGCTACACCAGAGTCTGACTCAAGGCTAAACCAGAGTCTGAATCATGGCTAAACCAGAGTCTGAATCATGGCTAAACCAGAGTTTGAATCATGGCTAAACCAGAGTCTGAATCATGGCTAAACCAGAGTCTGAATCATGGCTAAACCAGAGTTTGAATCATAGCTAAACCAGAGTCTGAATCATGGCTAAACCAGAGCTTAAATCATGGCTAAACCAGAGTTTGAATCATGGCTTAACCAGAATTTAAATCATGGCTAAACCAGAGTCTGAATCATGGCTTAACCAGAGTTTGAATCATGGCTAAACCAGAGTCTGAATCATGTCTACACCAGAGTCTGAATCATGGCTAAACCAGAGTCTGAATCATGGCTAAACCAGAGTCTGAATCATGGCTAAACCAGAGTCTGAATCATGGCTAAACCAGAGTCTGAATCATGGCTAAACCAGAGTCTGAATCATGGCTAAACCAGAGTCTGAATCATGGCTAAACCAGAGTCTGAATCATGGCTACACCAGAGTCTGAATCATGGCTGCACCAGAGTCTGAATCATGGCTAAACCAGAGTTTGAATCAAAGCCAACCAGAGTTTGAATCATGGCTAAACCAGAGTTTGAATCATAGCCAACCAGAGTCTGAATCATGGCAAAACGAGAGTTTGAATCATAGCCCACCAGGGTTTAAAACATGGCGAAACCTGAGTTTGAATCTTGGCTAAACCAGCGTTTGAAAAATCAGCGTCAACTGGGGAGTCATCATCAAAATGGGGATCATGGTGAACTGAGGGATAATTGTCAACAGGGGGATCATTGTCAACTGGGGGATCATTGTCAACTGGGGGATCATTGTCAACTAGGGGGTAATGGTCAACTGGGGGATAATCGTCAACTGGGGGATCATGGTAAACTGGGGGATAATTGTCAACTGGGGGATCATTGTCAACTGGGGGATCATTTTCAACTGTGGGATCATTGTTAACTGGGGGATCATTGTCAACTGGGGGATCATCGTCAACTGGGGAGTCATCATCAAAATGGGGATCATGGTGAACTGGGGGATCATTGTCAACTGGGGGATCATTGTCAAATGGGGTTCATTGTCAACTGGGGGATCATTGTCAACTGGGGGATCATTGTCAATTGGGGGATCATCATCAACTGGCGGATCATTGTCAACTGGGGGTTCATAATCAACTGTGGGATCATTGTCAACGGGTGGGATCATTGTCAACTGGGGGATCATTGTCAACTGGGGGATCATTGTCAACTGGGGGATCATTGTCAACTGGGGGATCATTGTCAACTGGGGGGATCATTGTCAACTGGGTGATCATCATCAACTGGGGGATCAATGTCAACTGGGGGAACATTGTCAACTGGAGGAACATTGTTAACTGGGGATCATCATCAATGGGGAGTCATCATCAACTGGGGGATCATTGTCAACTGGGGGTTCATTGTAGCTATAAAAAGCTGTAAATTCAGCTGCTAAAAAGTATATACTAGACGAATTAAAAGTATTTCTGCTCCCCGAAGGGGGGCAAAACTTGCTGGTCATTTAGACTAATTTTCAGCCAGTAGTGATTGAAGATTATTTTAATTTATTTTTTTCATTTCGTAAATAAAATATCATAAATCATAGCACACCGGCTAAACCAGAGTTTGAATCATGGCTAAACCAGAGTTTGAATCATGGCTAAACCAGAGTTTGAATCATGGCTAAACCAGAGTTTGAATCATGGCTAAACCAGAGTTTGAATCATGGCTAAACCAGAGTTTGAATCATGGCTAAACCAGAGTCTGAATCATAGCTAAACCAGAGTTTGGATCATGGCTAAACCAGAGTTTGAATCATGGCTAAACCAGAGTTTAAATCATGGCTAAACCAGAGCTTGAATCATGGCTAAACCAGAGCTTGAATCATGGCTAAACCAGAGTTTGAATCATGGCTAAACCAGCGTTAGAATCATGGCTAAACCAGCGTTAGAATCATGGCTAAACCAGAGTTTGAATCATGGCTAAACCAGAGTTTGAATCATGGCTAAACCAGAGTTTGAATCATGGCTAAACCAGAGTTTGAATCATGGCTAAACCAGAGCTTGAATCATGGCTAAACCAGAGTTTGAATCATGGCTAAACCAGAGCTTAAATCATGGCTAAACCAGAGTATGAATCATGGCTAAACCAGAGTTTAAATCATGGCTAAACCAGAGTTTGAATCATGGCTAAACCAGAGCTTGAATCATGGCTAAACCAGAGTTTGAATCATGGCTAAACCAGAGCTTAAATCATGGCTAAACCAGAGTATGAATCATGGCTAAACCAGAGTTTAAATCATGGCTAAACCAGAGTTTGAATCATGGCTAAACCAGAGTTTGAATCATGGCTAAACCAGAGTTTGAATCATGGCTAAACCAGAGTTTGAATCATGGCTAAACCAGAGTTTGAATCATGGCTAAACCAGAGCTTAAATCATGGCTAAACCAGAGTTGGAATCATGGCTAAACCAGCGTTTGAATCATGGCTAACCCAGAGTTTGAAGAATGATTCAAAATCATTGCTAAACCAAGGTTTGAATCATGGCTAAACCAACGTTTGAATCATGGCTAACCCAGAGTCTGAATCATGGCTAAATTTAAATCAAGGCGAATCCAGAGTTTAAATCATAGCTAACCAGAGTTTGAATCATGGCTAAACCAGAGTTTGAATCATGGCTAAACCAGAGTTTGAATCATGGCTAAACTAGAGTCTGAATCATGGCTAAACTAGAGTCTGAATCATGGCTAAACCAGAGTTTGAATCATTGCAAAAACAGCGTTTGAATCATGGCTAAACCAGAGTTTGAATCATTGCAAAAACAGCGTTTGAATCATGGCTAAACCAGAGTTTGAATCATGGCCAAACCACGGTTTGAATCATAGTCAACCAGAGTCTGAATCATGGTAAAACGAGAGTTTGAATCATAGCCCAGCAGGGTTTAAAACATGGCGAAACCTGAGTTTGAATCTTGGCTAACCCAGTGTTTGAAAAACAACGTCAACTGTGGAGTCATCCTCAAAATGGGGATCAAGGTAAACTGGGGGATAATTGTCAACTGGGGGATCATTGTCAACTGGGGGATAATTGTCAACTGGGGAATCATCATCAAATGGGGGATCATGGTCAACTTGGGGATCATTGTCAACTGGGTGATCATCATCAACTGGGGATCATCATCAACTGGGGGATCATCATCAACTGGGGGATCATTGTGAACTGGGGGATCTTTGTCAACTGTGGGATCATTGTCAACTGGGGGATCATTGTCAACTGGGGGATCGTTGTCAACTGGGGGTTCATTGTCAACTGGGGGATCATTGTCAACTGGGGGATCTTTGTCAACTGGGGGATCATTGTCAACTGGGGGATCATTGTCAACTGGGGGTTCATTGTGAACTGGGGGATTTTTGTCAACTGGGGGATCATTGTCAACTGTGGGATCATTGTCAACTGGGGGATCATTGTCAACTGGGGGATCATTGTCAACTGGGGTTCATTGTCAACTGGGGGTTCATTGTCAACTGGGGGTTCATTGTGAACTGGGGGTTCATTGTGAACTGGGGGATCTTTGTCAACTGGGGGATCATTGTCAACTGTGGAATCATTTTCAACTGGGGGATCATTGTCAACTGGGGGATCATTGTCAACTGGGGGTTCATTGTCAACTGGGGGTTCATTGTCAACTGGGGGATCATTGTCAACTGGGGGATCATTGTCAACTGGGGGATCATCATCAACTAGGGGATCATCATTAACTGGGGGATCATTGTCAACTGGGGGTTCATTGTAGCTTTAAAAAGCTGTAAATTCAGCTGCTAAAAAGTATATACTAGACGAATTAAAAGTATTTCTGCTCCCCGAAGGGGGGCAAAACTTGCTAGTATAGGATCTAAACATGGTAATAAAAACCTTTTAATTCAAAGATCTTAAGTGGGCAAATTTATAGTAAAAATTTCGAGGGATAAGTAAAAGTTAAACAATGAAAGTTTAGAAACATTTTTTGACGACGAAGCAAACTCAATAGCAAGGAATAGCTCTGATATACTCTCACTTACAGACAACAGTAGCTAGGCCCCTATCTAACTACATTAAATAACTTAAGGCCTGCAGCTTCAGTTATGACTAACTTTCTTAGAAATAAAACGATAATCTATTAAGTTAAATGTTAATTATAAAATAACTTCGAAAAAATCGAATTATTTAAATAGTAAGCATAGTAACATTGTAGAAATATCGTATTTTATCAAAAAAAAGAATGCTTTGTTTTACATATATAAGTTTTAATATAATACATACTTCGAGCGGCTTGTGTCTATCACACGCTTTTCATGTAGTACTTATATCTGACATTTCATGATGTTGCACTAGACAGAGACAGTGTAACTGCCTAAACAGACAAATAAACAGACAAAATAGCAGAAAACATTGTTCGCATGAACGGCCTCGAGACTTTTGTCTCTTTATTCTGTCCTCGGCTGTCCTCAGTCGCTTAAATAATATTTGTAAGCGAGAGACAGATCTCAAAAGATCTTGAGATAATGTTTTGGCGATGATTTTGAGGGCAGGAATGAGTTAGACAAAGGGAAGTAGTGCATTCTGTGCCCGATAGTTTCGTCCACGGTTCGTGCTAAGAGGTGCTTTCGAATTCATGAAACAAAAAGCTCTGCATGTGTATGCATGGATTTGATGGTTGCAATTGGTTTTCTCTAACAAGAATAAATCTTTAAGACATACTATACGCTTGAGACGTGAAAATTTTAATAAACTAATAGCGGAACTTAATATACTCAAGTAATATAACTTGCAATTCTTATCGCAAGTGGGTGATGCAGTTTATTATATCTTGCTGAGTCGGCCACGCGCTGTGAGGCTGTGAGGCGATCCTGTGAGGCCACAGGCCGCCAATTGATTTGACTCACGGAGAAGATCATGGGACGCTTTTAGTAGATAAAACTGAATAAACAATACTAGTAGTCTAAGATCTCCAAACCCCCGCTGCAGATGCTGCATCTTTTGCTGTTGAGAAAAACAGGTCAAAAATAATTATTGGGGCCGTATTCCCCTATTTCTATAGTACCCGCACAGGCATTTGACAGTTGCAGCTAAATCCGACTGCAGACAAATGCGATTGGATAATACAAAAACTAAATTGTCTTTCCAGCGGGATTAGTTTCTAGAAGTATTAAGATACTGACTCAACGGAAATTCTCAAGTACTCGGACCTCCAATTCACACAGCCTAGCTATAGTCTTTGTCTAGTTAATTATACTATGTTTCTGCCAGTAGACAAGTTCTTAAGCGAGAGCACAGTTCACTCGCTTGTGCACTTTACTGGTGACAGAAAGTTGTACATCAAGTTGATCTGGCTCGCTGCATTTACCGTGTCCTTCATTTTCTGCGGCATGAGAATCTCGGACGCCGTCACAAAGTTCTATGGTCGGGAAGTGTCCACAACGGTGAAAGAGAACGCCGTCGACTTCGAGTTTCCCGATCTGTACATCTGCAACGAGAACCCCATATCGGGAAGCTACTCAGTCTCACTCGCAGACCCGAACGCTCAGCTGCTCAACCAGTACAGACGACTCGTGAATGAGACTGTCTTGAAGTACGTCTCTCCAGTTGATTGGTTGGGCGAGTACGCAGTTCGACTCATCAACACTCTGCCCTATCAGTTCCTGTCTGACTTCATGGGACACCAGACTTGGCAGTCGATCATCGAGTTCAGCATCAACGGAGTCGACTCGCGAAGGAAGGTCGTGCTCCACAACAGCAATGTGTACCTGAACTGCTTCAAGCTGAACATGACGGACGCAGACCGAGCGAGCATGAGCGGACCAGCCAGTCGCATGCAAATCACTCTGTTCGCAGACAGTCAGGTGTCTCCTCCAGTGGACAACAGCACTCAGCAGGACATTATTGATGGAACGAACTTGAAGCCCGGCGACTGGGACTTCAACTTCGGCTTCGACTACACAAGGTCGATCGGTTTTCGAATCTTCTTCACGCCGAAAGGTGTTCTTCCGACCGAGTGGAGCTCGCAGATCGTGCTCGGAGGAGGTCAGCATCTTGATGTGGAGTTGTCATCCGAAACAGTTACGATGAAGCCGGAAGACTTTGTCGGGCAGTGCATCGACATTGACAGCTCGGTGGGAGTGGACTATGTGAACCCGTACTCAGGTGAGAAGGAGACATTCAGATACGGTCAGTACGCCTGTCTGCACAGAGAAGTCGCTCGGATGTCGAAGGAGGTTCTGAACTGCTCGATTTTGAGACAGCCGATGCCCTGGGAGTTTCGCGATCTGCCATCGTGCTTCAACATGACGGCCGTCCAGAACCAGAGCGTCACCGTGTCGGGCTTTGAGGCACTCAGGAGAAACATAACAAACGCAGCGGTTAACAATTGTCGCGATAAGGTCCCGTGTCGACGAAATTTCTATTCTTTTCAGCAGTTCTCGACAAGCTGGCCTTCAGAGCGAATCTATGATGAGTACCTGCTCGGATTTGCCAGCTACATGCTGGTCGATTCGCGAGTCACAAGCGACGCCAAGCATCTGCCTGGACTTCAGTTCCTGAATAGTTACGCATCGACTAGTCAGGCCAAGGAGATGCTGGCGCAAATCTCTGTGTCACCAGAAGATGAGAAATGTACTGAGACCCAGCTGACTATCTCCTACACTTTCAATTCATTGATCGCAGATGTTGGAGGTCTGCTCGGTCTGTTTCTGGGCATGTCTCTGCTGTCAGCCTTGGAACTCGTGGAGCTGGTGCACGACTGCATTTTCAATGCGCACTACCGCTGGAAGGCTCGCCAGCAGACGGATGTCGACAAGAATCCTTCGGATGCTAATGATCTCGAAGGTTTGAAGAAATCAGTTTGGTTTTCTTCAACCATGCCCGATGTGGCTTTGTGACCGCCTCAAGTTGCAAAACGAATGGGAAGCTAAAATCAAGGTCGCAACCCATAGGCCCATGGACTGAACAGTTGTCGGGCACTTTTGTGTATTCATCTGTCTTTGCTACAACTGGGCTTAATTCCTATCGAGCTGTAAGATATTCCCGTAAACTTGAAGTTTCTTATCTCAGCAAAAAGGATTCTGTACATTTATTTGGCGCTAATCAGAGGCTAATAGGGTATCTCATTGCCTGTTGACTTCATCTTTGTTGAAATGTAACTTTTCGGAGATGTACTTTTTTAAGTCCTCCATTTCACACTTCGAATTGTCTATAATAATATTTGTAGCAATGACATTATTTGGTGACATAAGACACGCAGCCAGCGAGGAGGCAATTCTGCCCATTTCGCTGACTCCTGAGCACACACGCACACAGATACCGTACGTAGGCACACGCTCACACAGGTGTGTACATCTGCCCTGATTTTCTCATCGTCAGGCAGTGTACACTCTAACTGAGCCTTGGAGGTTGGCCCTCAATGGCGAAAATTTAACAATATGCCCCCCAAGCCTTCTATCCGCTGCTGCACCCAAAGTGAATGTGGCCTCGCCGCGGAATCGAGCTCAGGGACCTTGATGCGAAAGGCAAACACGTTACGAGTGGACCGCTCTGTTACTCACACTGTATTAATAGAAAAAGCACTAGATTCACATATTTTTAGCTTCTGGCTCCACCGAAAACTCGAAATCTGTGATCAGAAAAGCTGTTTCGTTTCTGAGTTAAATAATATACGGATTGTTAGTTTAAATTTCGACCGGTAAAAACAATGGAGAAGAGAGTGCAAATATTGAATGCATGAACAATCATAAACTCTAGTTTCTGTAGCTTTCCACTTTGAGTTCACAAAAGCTTTTTAGAATATAAATAAGCAGCTATAGCCTTAACTAGACCTCGTCAAGTGGTTTTTGGCCTGATTAGCATGGCCACTGTCTTGTCACTTTTACTGCTTTTGCTTGCAACGAGACAATATTTGTTTCAAGAAAATTTACCTCCAATTCATTGCTGCTCCGAGCTGGTTGAAAAAACCTCCATTCAGAATTTGCACGCGGATCGGAGCTGGGAGAGAATGCAAGAAAGTCGAATTTGGAATAAACAATAAGTTATCAGTAATTCATAGCAGCTCTCTTTGCAGTGTTTGCACTGTTGAAGTCTGAGTTGTGCATTGTCGGAGATGCAGCTAGAGTTTGCTGAATGCTCAGGCCTAGAGAATTGTTAGTTGAGCCCGCAAGTGCTCTTGTGTATAGAAGTATTCCTACGGATCCTGTGGCAAATTGGAATTTTGATACTCAGAACTACTTTGAGCTATGTGCTTTTTACTCGTACATCTTAACGGGTTTAGCCGCAACAGCTTGCTAACTTCCATGCATTCCAAATTATGGACTGCCCAAAAGGACTTCGTATGAGGTTTCAAATGAGACAGACACCATAAGAGTCTCTTGAAGTCTTAAAAATCGGTATGCAAACTGTAAATTTTGCAGTCAAACCAGTTGTCTTGACGACAATAGTTCATTGCCATTGTCAGAAAAAAAGATTTGTTCCTATTCTCCCGGCATAAGCTCTTTGATTTGTGAATAAGTCAAGCTGATTCACAAATATGGTAAAGAGTTAATAAGAACTTATTTCATGGGGCCAAATAATTGTATCGAGGCCAGCAACAGCAGCAGCCGTTCGTAAGAAGGCGACGGCGTCACCAGCTATAATGCGTGGGACAAATCAGAACTGATGACACAATGAGGGACGCTGCTACAATTTTCTAAGAGTTTTTTGAATTTCTGAGTCAGTTTCTGAGTAACTGCAGTTACACCCATGGATGTCTGATGTCAGCGCCAGAGGGAAGCAGGTAGAAAGATTTGGCGGGCAAGTAGGCGCGGGTAGGTAAACCATTGCGTGTGAGCATCGTCACTTTGAGTTCCACATTTCTGAAGCGACTCAGCTTTGAGCATAGTAAACTCATCCGAAGCCTCATAATCAGCTCTGCAGCGTATAGTCCACATCTTAACTGTCAAGGCCTAAATTGTAATTAATGCAGAAAAAATAACGCAAACGACTGCACGTCTATCTCAGGCTGGTCTCCTAGATTCTGGTCTGGCTTGATGAAAGACGAAGAACGACTGTTTCCTATAGCTAAAAGGAACACTTTTAGCGCAACTTCTAGGGTTTGACGCTGTCGGGCTTGTAGCGTGGTGAAAAACGATTAGATACGAGTAATACACAAAAAACTTAACTTAAACACAACTTAACTTAACTTAAACACAACTTAACTTAACTTAACAACTTAATTATACTGGAAAGATGAGACAGAGTATAGATGAGACAGGGCAGAGGTGAGACACGAGAACTGATACACAGGAAAGATGAGACACGGGAGAGATGAGACACGGGAGAGATGAGACACGGGAGAGATGAGACACGGGAGAGATGAGACACGGGAGAGATGAGACACGGGAGAGATGAGACAGGGCAGAGGTGAGACACGAGAGCTGATACACGGGAAAGATGAGACCCGGGAGAGAATGAGATACAATAGAGTTAACACCAGGTGGAGTAGATATTTAAAGGGTCCGAATTTAGGAGCTTCGAGGGCCGCATCTGGCCCGCGGGCGGGAGTTTTCCTTCACCGCGCTACTCAACAAAAAGAAATTGTTCGAAAGCGTAGTTCACGTACGCAGTTGTCCAGTTTATTTTATTTATTTCTTGTGTCCATGCTTATTAAGTTATAGGTTTGTCATCGCTCAACCACCGCACGGTCCATCGAATCGCTGGCTCCTCTTCGCATTGGCGGAGCCCCAGATCTTGTTGCACAACGACATCGGCTGTGGCTCGGCCCTGCGGCTATCCCGACTGCGGACATCGAGCAGCTCAGAAAGCGAGTGCCGCCTGGGCCTGTCGACTGCCACCGACGAAGCCAAGCTGACGATCAGAGCGGCAGCAATGAGAACTCGCCAGAATCGTCGATCGCCTGTCATTTTTGGTGGACGATTTGCTGGACTAAGAAATCGGTCGGATGAAACTAGATTGAAGTTCTAAGACCAAGGAACACTGAATCTTATATATACAATGCCTGGCAGGTGATATTGAGTGCCATAGCTTGGCTAAATCCTCTGATTCACTAATATCCTATGAGATTTCCTGTTTGCACTGTCTTCTGCCGCCGTGTGCATGATCTCTTCTCGAGAGATGAGGTGAAAAAAGTCGAATTGTCTTTGAAGTCCAAGCCGAGCCGAAAAGTTGCTCCTCTAGGCAGATCATTGTTTGCGTTAGGTTTTCAACTGAAGACTTTTCAAGGAAAAGACTTGAAAAATAGGCAAATTTTTTGAAAGTTAATTTTACTCTTATTGAGAATTTTAAGTGTTTTTGCGAGGATCAACTGCAACCTATTTTTTAACTGTTACAGTTGGCACAGGTGTTTATGCCATTGGTATATCTCACGAGTACCATTAGGAGTAGAAGAACAGGAAACCACGTGTCGTGGAAAAAGTTAAAGAGGCTGGTTTTCGTCGAAAAATGCATACTATACGTAGAAAGGAGATTTTTGCATTTTCTTCACATTTGGTGTCTGTTTTTGGTTTGAGGCGGGTCGCAAGCTCATCGTGTGATATTTCGAGCAAGTGTCCATATTCATACCAGCTAGCTTCATCTATGTCTGTCGACCTCTATTTGTGAAAACATCGATTTAATGTTCTTTTTTCACCACATGTCCTCCCCAGTGCCTAAAAGTACAGTTAGTTCTGGGAAAAATATTTTTCTCTCGGAAACAAGAATTGATTTTCTTGACTTTTAATGCAGATGGATCTGCATCAAAGTACTTGTACTTTTTGCTATTTTACATAGTAGTGAATTAACAATAATATTAATTGAAGGAGGGCTGCGGGCAATGGCCCATCATTTGGTGACACTAGACACGCAGTCAGCGAAGAGGCAGTTCTGCCCATTCTGCTGACTGCATGCACTCACACAGATACTGTACGCATCACACACTCACACAGACACAGGGTGTCCATCTGCCCTGACTTTCTCATCGTCAGGCTGTGTACACTCTCACTGGGCCTTGCATGATGGCCCCTCAAAGGCGTAAATTGCACGACAAGCCTCCATGCAAGCCTTCTATCCGCTGCTGCGCCCCAAATGAATGTGGCCTCGCCGCGGAATCGAGCTCAGGACCTTGATGCGAAAGGCAAACGCGTCAGACCGCTCTGCCACTGACCCTTCACGCAGTAGTGTAACTGTGAGTGTTTTTAACATTGTCATTGTGAATCACAATAATCAAATCAAATAAATGGCGGTAACAAACGGACTGGTGACAAAAAATATCTGAAAATAAAGTATGCAACTCTGATAAAATATGTAACACTAAATTAAAGATTTTTGGACGAGACATTTTTACCAGCCTCAGTTGTTGCCAGGCAAGATCAGAGACCCACCGAACAACTCAACCTCGCATAGACTAAACAGTTCGCCAGTTTGAATCACAATCCTGACTCGACTGCCGAAGCCGAAGCAGGCGAGCTGCAGGATCGAGAAACTCACAGTGGAGTCGTGTCTGGCGCACTCTACTCCGTCCACTAGCACAATGAACTTGTTGAGTCTCTCTGAGCAGCATTCAGCTCTGTTGTAGATGCGGATTGAAGATACGTACACTGCTTGAGTCAGCTCAGCCTGCCACCATTGTTCTGTGCCGATGTCCGTGTGCGTGCAGGAACCAGCAAAGAAATGCTGATCCCTGTTACCATCGAAGGCCCGGCTGCAGACACCCCCATATAATGTCGAAACTTGACTGCATC
The DNA here is from genome assembly GCA_950097015.1 of Macrostomum hystrix. Lineage (NCBI taxonomy): Eukaryota > Metazoa > Platyhelminthes > Macrostomidae > Macrostomum > Macrostomum hystrix. The sequence goes on from CATNEN010000001.1 coordinate 11,834,518, forward strand.
TGCTGATTTTGAGCGCAGATTCTTGAACGCCTTTGTGTAAATATTTTTACATAACTTTAAAATAAATATAGTTCTAAGAATTCGAATTTCATGTAGACAGTTAATTTAATCTTCATACCAATGTTTTGAATGACGTAGACATTTCTCGGCTCTTGAGTAGCCAACCAGTAGGCCTTTGTCAGGAATGCAGTTGCGTTGAACAGCCGGCAGCTGGCTTCTCTCGCCAGGCTGTAGAACCCGAAGCAAGGCCAGCTAGCCTGAGCTCGGCACAGCATTGAGCACAGAAGCTCATTGCCCGTCATGGGAACCGATGAGAAATGGGCTGGAACGAACCAGCTGGAAGAGTTGGTCAAGCTGAAGACGCGATGATTGGTACAGGTGCCGCAGGCGGAAATCTCAACGGCCAGAAGAATTACTAGCCTCTTAAACCACTTCATCAGCGAGATTTGCATGGCTATTTCGTTAGAACGAGTGTACCGGCCTTCTCTAGCTTTGGCAATGATGAACTAGAACTGAATCAGCTTCATTTTTGTATAAAATATAAATCTATAAAATATCCACAGTAAGCCAAAATTCAGGCGTGCGATTCAGCCGGGGCTAGCTGAAAGATTATGTCGATAATGGGCATCTAAAACAATATTTTCTGCTAAAAGCTACATGAATATTTCATTAGCAGGACAGCACGCAATGTGTCTGGTTTTTCTCTTTTTTAATGTTGAAAATATAGAAATTAAAGTTTTTCAATTCCATAATACGAGCTAATACTCTAACGTAGGTTTGTACGGGTGGGCGTGAGTTTTATGAGCATAACGTGAGTAGATGTCATTTTTTAAGCAGCATTTTTGACAGACGTTTCATCACTAGATTGCTGGCATCTAGAGAAATATAGTTTTATTGATTTTATTGCAGTACTACAAGACAACACTCGATGGTAAGATCGCAATGGGCCAGTAACCAGCTAGCTTATAAAGAGTTCTTTCTTTCGGTTCCTCTACTAAGTCTTCTGTGTGTCTCCTGGTTCATTGTGGCTTGATCGGTTTTCTGTTGATAACGAATCAGATTGCTCAACGCTATAATGGGCCCTCCTGAAGGGCGTCTTCCAATCCTATTGAAATTTATCCTTTCATAAATAAACAAGGAGACCTCTTCAAAGTTATCTAAGATATCTAAGGCCCGGTTTTGGGTTTAACATTGGCTATTCCGAATTTAATCGAATACAGCGGACGATATCCGCATTTACCAATGGTCACTAGCATTGGTAAGCCCAATGTACAAGAAGGGGTCTCGCAGTGATCCGAAAAACTACAGACCAATAAGCGTCCTGCCAGCCATCGCGAGACTGTTTGCATCAATTATTTACGATAAATTAGAAGCACACATCACAGCCCTGAACTTGCTATCGGCTAGTCAAATAGGAAACAGAAAAGACTGCCGGACTTCCGATCACATTGCAACCCTATTGACATTAGTTCATAAAAAGAAGAAAAAGAAAAGACCTTTCCATCTAGTTTTCTTTGATTTAAAAAGCGCCTTTGACATGGTTCACCACCCAACCCTGGTCACACGATTAAAGCAGTTAGGCGTGAACCCAGCAATAATAAGTACCATTGAGAGTATGTACTCAAGCGCGAAATTTCACCTCAAGGTGTCAGAAGGCACAGCTACTGAGGCGTGTCGAATCACTAATGGCGTCAGGCAAGGATGCCCCCTATCTCCACTGCTATTCTCCCTATACATCGACCCGCTAAGCACAATCCTAAAAAACTCCTTTCAAAGCCATACCTCCATATTGAATGAAGAAGTAAACAACCTGCTTTATTGTGACGATTTAGTCATTTTTGGTGAAGACCTGACAGAATTACAAAAAGGCCTCGACAAAGTAGCAGATTTTTGCAATACTCATAAATTAGAAATAAACACTGAGAAGACAAAGCTTCTGAGCTGCAATCTCCACTCAAGGGCAACACATAGACTGTTTTTACATGGTCAACTGGTTGAACCCGTACAGCAGTGGAAATGTCTTGGGTTTCAAATGAACGTGAAGGGTACAATAGATACTCATGCCAAAGAAATAGGTAAAAAAAGTGGATATCCAATAATGCTTCTGAGAAAGTTGGCGGGATTTCAGAGAGTAAAACACAAACAGCTCATCCTGTTTAGCACAACTATGATTGAAAGCATAGTTCTCTATGCATCAGAGGCCTGGGGAGCCTTTGTCTCCTGGAAACTGGGTACTTGGGATCGGAACCTTGTAGAGAGAATTGATTTTAGAATCTGCAAGTCGATTCTGCAAGTTAGTCCAAACACTGACAGCAATGGTGCTCGGTCCGAATTAGGAAGACTACCACTATTATATAGTATTCAAAAAGGAAGCCTTCAATACTGGTCCTCAGTTCGGAGCCGACCAGACTCCATCATCGCGAAATTGGTGGCAGATACAGAATACAGCGATGTTGGCAATGGGGAAAAATGAATAGTGAAGTAATGCGGAATTGTCAACAGACTAGAAAAACAAAGTCCATCAAAACGCACAGAGAGAACTTTGAGTCAGAGTTTCGAAGGCACTGGACTCAGAGGATGGGAAAATCAGCCAAGCTCAGCCACTTCTATTACACGTTTAAGAAAGATTTCTCCCGAGAAAAGTACCTAACAATAATCTCTAACCCAGAACAAAGGCGCACAATGTCCCGATTTCGTCTAGGAAACCACAAACTGGCCTGTGAGACATTGCGCACTGTAAGACCGAAAATCGCCTATGAAAACAGAACACGTCCAAAATGTATAGAGTCGAGGTAGAGAACGAAACTCATATTCTCTTCTGATGCGATTGGTCCGTTTATGTTCCAATTAGAAATAAATTCATAGAGAAAGTGGCAGGTACTGTTCGAAATTTCGAAAGCCTAACAGCTGATGACAAAATTGTGTATTTAATGACACAGGAAAGCACAGAATTTACAGAAAGTTTTGTGGACTTCATAGAAAGCATACTTAAAGCTAGATAAAAAGCCACTGCCCTGAGGCCCATAGTTAGAATGCGAAAACACAATAGCTATTCTCCTTTCGGTCAGTTTTAATTTTCTCTTTAAATTTCAATATTTCATTTTTTGTTTTAATGCCTTTGTTTATTTCAAAAATTAGTTTTTTTCAAATATTTTATTAACCTAAAATTACGCATGCTACTGTTTTCCTATCGCCTTCTCTTTAAAAAATCGATTTTTTTAACCTCAAACATAAAATAAACAAAAAATCAGCACCCAATCGGCGTGCGCACCTCAATAATAATAATAATAATAATTTATATATGCACGCAATGTTCCCGAAACACATGACTGCTTCTTAAAAAGGCGTATGAGCCCTTATGACTCATACGCAAAGATAGTTATTACAGCTTTAGATTGCCCCTGTGCTATTACTTTAAGTAGCACGTTGATACTACTATACAGTTTTACTATTTTAGACTCTACATTTGTAGGCTTGATATTGCTGGCTTGATAATCTGCGAACGGAAAGTTCGAACAAATGAGCTTGTAGACCAGTGCTTAGAGCTTCGGATTGATGGTTCGGGAAAGTTCTGAAATATCTTTCTGATAAATCCGGGAGTTCGAAAGCAAACTCAAGAAAGACAATTTGTGGCGAATAAGTTGACTAAAATATGCGAAAATTTATTTTCGTTTATCAAAAAAGCTAGGTTACTGCAGAGAACGGTCAGTCCAATGGCCATTAAGCGTGAGCTATCTGCCCATTTATAGTTTTTTTATAGTCGCCACTTTCACTATCACCTTCTACACCATTTCGGTTCATCCGCGAATGCCATACATTCGCTTTTGTTGTTTTCAAAGTGCAAATCGATTAATAAAGCGATAATAAATAATAATAAAAAGGTTTCTGGTGCTCGGGTTACAAAATATAAATAGCTGAATATTTTTAGTAAATATGGGTATAAGTTAGGGCAAAAGTTCACTGCATCCGATGTGCGCCATGGCGATCATGCACAGGGCGGCGCACTTGCACCATTGCAGCTGATGCAGACGACTCAGCTGCCGCATCAGGGTGTCTCTGTCTGCAGACATTGATCGCGAGCACAATGGTGTACCAAGTTGTACACGATTTCGAACTTCCCTATTTAAAGACTACAACTTTCTACAAGTCTGTCCCCTGCTCACTTTGGGTGACCAGCGCTGCTTATGTCTCTTTAATATTTCTCTTTACTAATGCTCAGTTGAAGTATAGCAAGCAAATATTCAGCAGGAAAAACTTTTTTCGCAGACATCAAATTTGCCGCTTTGACGCATTATTTGTCCAAGAGTTTTTTTTTGGGATGATGGTCGCCCTTAGCTGAAGATTTGTGGTTCTTGGGTTAATAATTTGAGCGTTTGTTTTATGGGTCATGGGTGAAAATTTGTGGACCGATTTCATCCATGATATTGTAGACACTGGATTATGGGTTATAATGAAAGATTTTATAAATAGGGCGGTGCCCTCTTAATCTTTCTTTAACTATCGATCGTTATCGATGTCCTTTTTTTAAGTTTTAGCTTTTCGATTGAACCTTGGATTTCATGAGGTCGCTTTTCTCCCTCAATCAACTGCTCATTGTACCAGCTCACAGACCTCTTCGAAATGTTCTTGGCTAAGACACTGCATGGCAGCCCCAGACTTGGCGGGTGTCTATCGACGCGGCGATGTTGTCGCGCCTCTGCGTTGCTTGATTGGTTAGTAAGACGCATTTAGCAGCCTTGAAGAGTTATAATTTCGAGATGGCAATTTGTTGTAACTTAATTAATTAATTAAATTTAATTTCATTAATGTAAATTAATTACTTGTAATTACTCGTAGATGGCTAAAATGGCCGTATTGAAAAATAAATATGCATACTGAGATAACTAGGACATGTATATTTTCTATCTTGAGTAGTCAAAATCTGAAAAAAAAATAAAACAATCCATTTCACAGAAAGATAATATCAATTAAACTGTTAAAATGAATACAAGAATAATGTTAGAGTTACTAGTGTTACAACTTTGGTGATGGAATTCGACTGTAGAAAGTTTAGCCCTACAACAATTATTCTCAAAGATTATTATGACAACATGCATGGTTTATCCGCAACTTATAAGTAGGGCTAAGAAGTTTATGAAAAGTGAAAGTAAAATAATTACTCTAAAAGCAGCTCTTCTTGAAAAAACACAGCCAACCTAAATTTCAATAGACATAACACGCTAAGCATAGATTACGAGTACTGGGAACTATTGAGTAAAACAATTTGGCTGCCCGATGGGTGAGCAAAATTAGTCCGAGATATCGGAACCAAAGCATTTCAACAACTCAGACAGCCAAACAGCTAAATCAACGCTGGAATTCATGCTGTCTATGGAGTCATTCTGTAGCAATGAGCCTACTCAGTTCCACCATGAATTGCTCTGTCAATCAAAGCGTGTTTCGGGTTTGTTCTGCTCTGCTCACTGCTCAGCCTAGAAATGATGCTCTCTCGCAGTCTGTGCGCTGGTGGGCCTCTGAAATCTTTTTGAGCAAAAGGATAGAGAGCGTATCGCAGTTCGAACTGCCACCTGGCAGCCACCAGGTACAGCACAATTGAGTTGGACTGAGTGTCGCTTGAGCTGGAGTCATTGCCATCGTCATCAGAGTCGGTATCCGAAGGATCTTCCTGCTGAGTGGAGAATTCATCAGGCAGATATTCAGCTACCCATTTCTCCAATTCTCCTCTGCTCTCGCATTGAAGTTCATTCAGTGTGATTCCGCATTCCGCATTAATCATGAACTTAGTGAGTATTATTTTGCGACTGGGAGATAGAGAGCAGTGCGTGCACTGGCAGCTGTGCACCAGAATGTTTTCTCCTGGGGGTAGCGCCAGACAATGTCGAATGCCGCTTCTCTTGTTTGCAGCAACGGGATCTGCGAAGTTCTCCACTATAGAAAAGTGTATGCTCTTCACTGACACTTTCTTCCTCTTGTTGTCTCTCCCTAATATGCAAAAGTCGAACTTTTTTTCTTCATATATATAGGTGTAATGCTCGCCAATGAAGTTTTCACTAAAGCAAATTGCATTGAGAGCCACATACTGACTTATGAGTGCGCCCAGATTGTTCCTGTCGTTGTCTTCGCTGCCCAGAAACATCTCAATCAGACAAGGCACTTCGATCGTTGCAGGGACAGACAAGGTCTGGCAGAACTTCACAAAGTGCGGATTGACGTCAGAGGCAAGCAGATAAACAAAGGCCGAGATAAGGCCTTCCTGATAACTCGCTGGAATGTCGACTGTGACGGAATTCGGCTGCGACCAGGAGCACAGACTCTGGTTGCGTCCGGGTGCGCCTACCCTGCCTTGATTTCCTCGGAATATTGGCCTTTCAAATACCTGATTTGGCTCCTCACATTGATCTGCCTTTGTTATTGTGATGAAAACGGTGGTAAGCCTACAATAATAAGGAAAAAAAACGTCTTCTGCAGGACAATAGCTTAGGACGACCATCAAAGCAATGCTATGCTTGAATTTCAGCGAGTCTCTGATATCCGGAATCTGGGATAATTTTTCTATGTCAGACACTGATCTCTCTGTCAGTTTCTCCTTTAAAATGCGATAATCCTGGTCCATTTCTGAAAAGTAAGCAAACGGTTTCTGTATCTTTTTACATTAACTGGCAATTTAATTGATCAAGAATGCACAATCAAATATATTACCTTGAAGCAGTAGAATAATGCAGCCTATCAAATGTGCACAGGCTTTACCTTGTATACTTCATACGCCAGAAGTAGTCAATTTTATCAAATCGCAACTGTCTGCTTTTATCTTTAATTTCTTTCTACCCCAGCACACCAAACAACTTTTTCTACCAAAGTGTATAAACTATGGAATGAAAAAATCAATAAGCCTCTCGGAGAGACGCACCGGCGCACAGCGCGCCACCATAAATAGGGCTGGGCAAGGCCGACCCCAAGAGGGGGGGCGGCCCCGCGACCAGGCAACGTACATGCACCCCCGCACCAATGCACAAGCCCCCAACCCCCCCGGTTTAACCTCCAACCAAGCTACGCTCGGTCGGACCAACTACAGCACAATAAACAGACAATAGTAATAATTTTCCTGACAGCGCAGCCTGGTCTTAGGTGTCTGCCTTTTTCAGTTTTTGTGGGTAGAAGGTGCTGCGCAGTACATGCATTTTCCTTTCTTGCAGCTCAGCACTAAAAATTAAGAGCAGCTACACTGCAGACTGGTAGAATACAGATATCGCCTTCATTCCTACAACAATCATGTAGTGGTAACTATGGCGCTAACGAGCTTTCTTGATAGATTCGATGAGATTCAAAGCGAAGTCCTAGCACTGTCCAAGATATCAGCAAATTATCAACTGCAGAACGCTTGCGAAGTGAAAGACGCCATCTTCGTAAAACTGACTGCTGCGAGTTCCAGTCAAGCCCAGCCTGCAGCCTGGAGACTATTTCTAGAGAGCGCGGACTGCAAGGACTTCAAAGATGCTGGCACTGAGCCTGCGGCTATCCACTCATTCAGTCATCGAGTCAAGGTTCAGTTTGTGGACGTTGACAAAGAGCTTCGCCAAGCTGTGGCGCATTTCGAGTTAGCATGCGCGCTGCTTCTAGAGGACTTGTGCCGAACGGCTTCAGTGCTTCTTAATAAATGTGGATTTAGGCAGATAGTAATCGACTGCAGCCACCGCACTGCTCAAATGCTGGCGGAGTCGGTCAATCATCCTGCGCAACTCGATGAGAAGCTTGCAAAGCACTTTCTGTCGTCGGTATTTATCCTCAGTCATCTTGCTAGAGTTGACAGCGAAAAACTGATTGAATCGAATATTGACACCTATTCTGGCGACATGTCAATCAAAGTCGGAGACCAGCGTCAAGCTCCGTTAAGGCTCGCCGTTTGCCCGTGCCTAAATGGAGAAGATCTGCTGACATGGGCTGAACTAAAAGCCTGTTTCGACCAAACCTCAAAGTCCAGCATTGCTCGGCCTGTCTATTTGTGCATATTTTTTGATGAGATCAGCACATGCGAATGGTACCTGAGGACCAAAGGTAAGAGCAACCAGCAAAAGCGGCTACCGAATCACGACACATCTCGAGTTCAACTTGAATCATCCGGCTCCGATCTGTCCATCAGGATTACTGCTTTTGATCTGCAAAACAAGAAGCTTTTCCTAGACACAGGAAAAATTTCACCTGAAGAATTAAGCAAAGATTTTAGTGATGACGCTTTTCTGCGAAATGTGGTTCAACTGTGTGAGCAGCAGGCTAGGGATCAGTCTTTTCGCATTGAATGCTTCACTGTGCCGTGCAGAAACACAATTAATCTTCTGCAAGCAACAGCTGAAATGTAAGCTTGAAATAAAGTACATTAAGTGTCTCTGACATACCACTTGGTTGCAATTTTTATGTATGTTTTTGCACCATTCGGGGTACATAATGTGCCTATCGCCTTGATTTTAACAGGATCCAGGCTACACGGACAAAGAAACAGACTGAACCAAAGGTGAGTTAAACTGAGATAAAAAATGTATAATCCCCTTGTGTATCTATTTGCATAAGTCATCGTAAAACGTTAATTGCTATTTACGAGCGTAGTATATTTTACTAGCAAATAAATTCCCCATTTGGGGTAGGGACGGAGGGAGGAAAGAAGAATTAGCTTTGAAGCCCTGACAAAAGTACAACTTTTAAGTCCATTGGTGCTATTATCAAAGGACCCAGTTCAAACCTTCGAAATTTAATATTTAATGACCTTTAACGTAGTAGACGTTTTGTGAGTTCAAAAGAATTAGAAATATATTATTATCTGCGATTGCATTAGGTAACTTGGTCAGAGTTTTAATTCCTCGTTTAGTTAAAAAAGCAACTTTAGCGTCCCTCCGGAAAGCACAAGCAGAATAGCAGGATTTTTTATTATAAAATCCCCTAATGCAAATTACAATTGTCCTCTCAATAAGCTAATACGCTCCCTCCTGTTGGCCCCAAACATAATCACCTCTTGGCTGGCAACCTAGGCAGACAAAACCTACTCCCCCCAGCAGCAGAGAACTAATGTCCCCCCAGCAACAGAGAACTAATGTCCCCCCAGCAACAGAGAACTAATGTCCCCCCAGCAACAGAGAACTAATGTCCCCCCAGCAACAGAGAACTAATGCCCCCCCAGCAACAGAGAACTAATGTCCCCCCCAGCAACAGAGAACTAATGTCCCGCCAGAAACAGAGAACTAATGTCCCCCCCAGCAACAGAGAACTAATGTCCCGCCAGAAACAGAGAACTAATGTCCCCCCAGCAACAGAGAACTAATGTCCCCCCCAGCAACAGAGAACTAATGTCCCGCCAGAAACAGAGAACTAATGTCCCCCCCAGCAACAGAGAACTAATGTCCCGCCAGAAACAGAGAACTAATGTCCCCCCAGCAACAGAGAACTAATGTCCCCCCCAGCAACAGAGAACTAATGTCCCCCCAGAAACAGAGAACTAATGTCCCCCCCCCCAGCAACAGAGAACTAATGCCCCCCCAGAAACAGAGAACTAATGTATCCCACCCAGCAACAGAGAACTAATGTCCCCCCCAGCAACAGAGAACTAATGTCCCGCCAGAAACAGAGAACTAATGTCCCCCCAGCAACAGAGAACTAATGTCCCCCCCAGCAACAGAGAACTAATGTCCCCCCAGAAACAGAGAACTAATGTCCCTCCCCAGCAACAGAGAACTAATGTCCCCCCAGAAACAGGGAACTAATGTCCCTCCCCAGCAACAGAGAACTAATGTCTCCCCAGCAACAGAGAACTAATGTCCCCCAGCAACAGAGAACTAATGTCCCCCAGCAACAGAGAACTAATGTCCCCCCAGCAACAGAGAACTAATGTCTCCCCCAGCAACAGAGAACTAATGTCTCCCCCAGCAACAGAGAACTAATGTCCCCCCAGCAACAGAGAACTAATGTCCCCCCCAGCAACAGAGAACTAATGTCCCGCCAGAAACAGAGAACTAATGTCCCCCCAGCAACAGAGAACTAATGTCCCCCCCAGCAACAGAGAACTAATGTCCCCCCAGAAACAGAGAACTAATGTCCCCCCCCCCAGCAACAGAGAACTAATGCCCCCCCCAGAAACAGAGAACTAATGTATCCCACCCAGCAACAGAGAACTAATGTCCCCCCCAGCAACAGAGAACTAATGTCCCCCCAGAAACAGAGAACTAATGTCTCCCCCCCAGCAACAGAGAACTAATGTCCCCCCAGAAACAGAGAACTAATGTCCCTCCCCAGCAACAGAGAACTAATGTCCCCCCAGAAACAGGGAACTAATGTCCCTCCCCAGAAACAGGGAACTAATGTCCCCCCAGCAACAGAGAACTAATGTCCCCCCAGCAACAGAGAACTAATGTCCCCCAGCAACAGAGAACTAATGTCCCCCAGCAACAGAGAACTAATGTCCCCCCAGCAACAGAGAACTAATGTCTCCCCCAGCAACAGAGAACTAATGTCTCCCCCAGCAACAGAGAACTAATGTCCCCCCAGCAACAGAGAACTAATGTCCCCCCAGCAACAGAGAACTAATGTCCCCCCAGCAACAGAGAACTAATGTACCCCAGCAACAGAGAACTAATGTCCCCCAGCAACAGAGAACTAATGTCCCCCCAGCAACAGAGAACTAATGTCCCCCCAGCAACAGAGAACTAATGTCCCCCCAGCAACAGAGAACTAATGTCCCCCAGCAACAGAGAACTAATGTCCCCCAGCAACAGAGAACTAATGTCCCCCCAGCAACAGAGAACTAATGTCCCCCCAGCAACAGAGAACTAATGTCCCCCCAGCAACAGAGAACTAATGTCTCCCCCAGCAACAGAGAACTAATGTCTCCCCCAGCAACAGAGAACTAATGTCCCCCCAGCAACAGAGAACTAATGTCCCCCCAGCAACAGAGAACTAATGTCCCCCCAGCAACAGAGAACTAATGTCTCCCCCAGCAACAGAGAACTAATGTCTCCCCCAGCAACAGAGAACTAATGTCCCCCCAGCAACAGAGAACTAATGTCCCCCCAGCAACAGAGAACTAATGTCCCGCCAGAAACAGAGAACTAATGTCCCCCAGCAACAGAGAACTAATGTCCCCCAGCAACAGAGAACTAATGTTCCCCCAGCAACAGAGAACTAATGTCCCCCCAGCAACAGAGAACTAATGTCCCCCCAGCAACAGAGAACTAATGTCCCCCCAGCAACAGAGAACTAATGTCCCCCAGCAACAGAGAACTAATGTCCCCCCAGCAACAGAGAACTAATGTCCCCCCAGCAACAGAGAACTAATGTCCCCCCAGCAGAAAAGAATTAATATCTCCCAAACAGAAGAGAACCTCCATAATACCTTTCTACTAAACTTTCTTAGACAGGAAACCATTGCCCCATAGCAGAGAAACGATTTTACTCAGCCCAGCAGTCAACCAATATCCGTTCGCAACATTCTTTCAATGCCTCTCTTTAGCAGAGAACCAATGACCCCCTTAATAATAATAATAACGACACTAGACCCAAGGGCCAGTGCAGGTGTTGTTTGTCAAGCACACGCGCAGGTGGGACTGCACACCTAATGTACTCCCCGGCTCTCTCGGACACCGTTTGACAGCCGCGTGTCAGCAATGGAATTTATTTTTTCCAAACAGCATCGGCAGCATCCAAACCCCACTGAATTGCCGCACAAAGCAGCTTTATTCCACGCCAGCCGGAATTACTATTACCCGACGAAATTTCGGTACTCATTTGCAGCTGAGTAGACTGTGTGCACATCAGGGCAAAGCAGCTTGCCAAAGGCTGCACGAATAGTTCTAGACTAGGTCCCAGGTCCCAGAGTCGAACCCAGGACCATCTGATCCAGAGTCCAACACCTTACTGACTGAGCTATCCGCCCTTAAGCAGGTAACCAATGACCCCCTTTAGCAGAGAAGAATGGCCTGTTTTAGCAGAAAGCTAAGTTTTCAATGCCACATTTTCAGAATTTGAAAATTTGAAAATAAGAAGCACTAAAACTCAGTACGCCAGGGACAGTTGAGAAAGATTTTCACAAATTACTACGCAAGGATGTCGACCAAAGTCCCTCAGCAGGTAACTATGGTTTCCCTTTAGCAAAGAACTAATGACACATTTAGCAGGTAACCTATTACCCTTATTAGCAGCTAACTAATGATACCCCTTTAGCAGGCAATTAATAGCCCTTTTAACAAAGAAAAATTCCTCTTTTCGCAGGAACTCAATTCTCACCCCAGCAGGCAACCAATGCCCTTCACTGTTAGACACATTTAGAAAACTGGTGGACACATTTAGAAAACTGGTGGACACATTTAGAAAACTGGTGGACACATTTAGAAAACTGGTGGACACATTTAGAAAACTGGTGGACACATTTAGAAAACTGGTGGACACATTTAGAAAACTGGTGGACACATTTAGAAAACTGTTAGACATATTTAGAAAACTGGTGGACACATTTAGAAAACTGGTGGACACATTTAGAAAACTGGTGGACACATTTAGAAAACTGGTGGACACATTTAGAAAACTGGTGGACACATTTAGAAAACTGGTGGAGATAAACTGAGATTAAAAATCTATAATCCTCCTGTGTATCAATTTGCATAAGTCATCGTAAAACGTTTATTGCTATTAGTAACATAAATTATTCGAATAAGATATTTTTCATCATAACTAAGCGTTTCTTTCACAATTTACAGTCACCTTCAATCATTCTGAAGGAGGCCTCTGCCGCCGGAGACACTTCAGAGCTCTTGAAAATCCTGGACTCCAGCTCGTCCTCAGGGCTCCATGACCCGGATGAGTCGTTCCCGCATCGCACGGCCCCCCTCTGCGCCGCAGCTGCTTCGGTCTCTGATTTCTCACAGGGCGTTGCGTCACATGCTGAATGCGTGAAGATACTCATCAGCAGAGGAGCTGATCCTGGTGTCACCGACATTCGCGGCCACACACTGCTTCACTGCGCCGTTATCTCGGGAAACGAGTTTCTTGCCGCAGAGTTGCTCGCAAGTAAGTCTGTGGATGTGAACAGCAAAGATTCAAATGGAAAAACTGCCTTGCATCACGCAGTTGAAGCAGGCAACTTGAAGATTGCTAGCAGCTTGCTAGCAGACGGTCAGGCTGATTGCCGCATTGTCGATAAGGCAGGGCGATCTGCGCTCACCTTGGCGGTGGCCTCTGAAAACATTGAGCTGGTGAAGATTCTGGTGCAGCATGAACCCGAAATCCTGTTGGAGAGCGGAGCCAAGAAATTCTGCGATCACTTCTATGCCGCTTGGAAGCTGGGGCACCAAGACATCTGCCTGCATCTTCTCAGGTGAGTCCTGGGACTCTCATTTTCATCATTTGTCCTAATAACATGAACGAAACTTAGATAAAATCGAAAATGACAACGCTTATATCTTTCAGCAAAAAGTTTTCAACTGATGAGGACTCACTCCAGGTACGGTGTTTTAAAGGCATCATTAATTTTGCTTTAAAGACGTAAGAGAAAAAAGTACATTCATATTTTAGGGCGCTGAGGACATGGGCCACCTTATAATCCACGGAAAGGTGAAGGAATTCGACAAGCTCCTGACAACAGAGAACTGCAACTGGAGAGATTGGGAAGGCAAAACTCTTCTCATGGTCGCCGCTAGTCGAGGTTCCAAGCCTTTTAAGAGGCAGGCCAAATGCGCTGAGCTACTGCTCAATCGAGGAGCTGATCACAGTGCTACTGATGTGGAGGGCAATACACCTCTGCACCTGGCAGCTGCTGTAGATAACCTATTAGTAGTCAAGCTGCTACTGCGGGCCGGTGCTTCACCATCGACTAGGAATCTGTATGATGCAACTCCATCAATTGTGGCTGAGCAATCCGGTCATGAAAAGTCCTTGAGTGTCCTGAGAAATGCTGCTGAAGAAGCTGGGTAAGCTTTGATGACAAACGCATATTAGTAAATCTCCAAGGTTTGACCGGTATTTAATTTATCAACTTAACTAGCAATTAATTACAGTTTTTATTACTTTATAACTTTATGACTTGAAACTATTTTACTCTGGATACATAACAAGAGGAATTAAAGACAATTTTATTTTGGGCACTAAGTTTTAACATACGAGTATTTAACCTCACTCTTTATGAGCAGCATGTGGTGAAGGCCAGCAGGTATATATGTATATATGGCAACAGAACACGAAAGGCTATCAAGGCCCGCCCCTGTCGTGATGCTTCTCCTGGAGACCAAAAATGTGCCAGACCTCTCTTTGGTGGCCGTCACCCGGCTATTGAGTGGCTGCGCGGGCCGACGGTGCGAGCAAATTCGATCTTTTCCACCGTAAACAGACCACGAAGACCATGGAGACCACAGCTGCCACCGCGTGCCCCCCTTCGTCCGATGTGTCGCCTCCGCTGGCCATACAGCAGCGACAACAACTGCCGCTCGACTCGTTCTGCCGGGACCTGGCCTGCGTGCGGCTGCGACTTATTGGCTGCCACCAAAAAACCATGAAAATACAAAAATCGTCTCCGCCCTCGTAGACCGCACCGCTCTCAAGAACTCACCTTGTTGTAAATGAATAGTAGCGAGTCAGCCAAGTTAGTATCCGAAACTTTCACGCCAAGTTGGCTCTCAGTTATTGGACTATATACATTCTGCGCCAATCGATATCAGAGGTGTACATGTACGCTCGTACGAACTATGTACGTGCATTAATCAACGGCACAACATTCACCTTCCCTTTAAAAGGATAGAGCAACGAAAATAATTATGCAAATATTGAGCAGGAAATAAAAGTGCATTACCAAGCATCGAAGGAGTAAAATGATATTTTTATGCATCAGGTACTTCAAAGAGAATTAAATCGAAACAGCTGATCGCTAATAACAGCTGAATAACCGTCACTAATAAACGAGTCAGTGAGTCACGATTTCACCGTACCATTGCGGCGGCGCTCGCGGCCTTGAGCTCACTCGGATCGCCGTCTGGGCTGGCTGCTGCTGTCTCGCTGGGTCTGCCGCCGTCGCCGCCTCCGCGGCTGTCCCGGCTGCGCTGGGAGCCGGCGCTGGCCAGTGCGGCAGCGCTCCGGCTGGCCGCGGTACCCGGACGCAGTTGTCGACGTGCCAGCGGGAGCCATCGCTGAGGATGACGGTGGTCGCGCTCGCGATCCGGGAGATCTGCCGTGGCTCGGACAGGCGGCTGCTCAGCTTGCCGCGGGCGAACGGCCGCTTCACGCGCACCCAGTCGCCGACTATGAACGTGGGCGGCGGCCTCCGAGTCGTGTTGAGCTGATCGAAAACGCGCTGCTGCCTCCGCTTGATGCTGGCCGCCAGTCTGTGCCGCGCTGTTGTCCTTGGCTGCAGAGCTGTCAACGGGGTGCTGATCTTCCGGCCTGTCATGAGCTCCGCCGGTGACACTCCAGTCAGTGCATGCAGGGTGGCCCTGTACGACCACAGCAGCGTCTTCACCGCGTCCTTGAAGTCGTAGCCCTCCTCTAGGTGCGTCTTTAGGCCGTCCTTGAAAAAACGGTTGAAGCGCTCTACGGCCGCGTTGCCCTGGGGGTGGTAGTGCGGTGACTGCCGGTGCCGGATGCCGCAGCGCTGAAGAAAATCCTCGAAATCGCCGGACACGAACTGCGGACCTCCGTCTGTTTTAATGCTCTTCGGCAGGCCCCAGCGGCTAAACCACGTTGTCAGGGCGTCGATGACATCCGCGCTTGTGACAGTCGACATGCAGGCAGCCTCCGGCCACTTTGAATGCAAATCGTACAGCACTAGGATGAAGCGACAGGAGTTCGGCGCAGAGTGCAGCTCCCCGAAGATGTCGAGCTGGAGTTCCTCCCATGGACGCGTCGGCCACTTCGTAGGGTCAGGACCGTCTTGGGTGGCTTAAAGTTCTTCTCGCTAAGCAGGCAGGCCTCGCAATGTCGCACAAATTCCTCGATATGCTGAACGATTTGCGGCCACCAGACTGCGTCCCGGCAATGCTGCTTTATTTTGCTCACGCCGAGGTGCCCGAAATGCACCAGCTGCAGCGTCTTCTCCCTCAGGGATGCGGGGATTACTGCTCGGGTGCCGTTGGCCAGGCACTTGCCGTCATTCCAGAGCGCCAGTTGCGTCCGCATCCTCCAGAACGGCTGCAGCTCCGGCTTCAGCTGCTTGATGGAGTTAGGCCACCCCTGGAGCGTCATTGTGACCGCCTCATTGATCACCGGGTCCTGCAGGGATGCCTCGGCCAGTTCGCTTGGACTGACAATCTCCAGCGCGCCCGATAGCAGTACGGCATTCACTTGGAGCTCGGTCGAGTCCTCCAGCTTGTCCAGCACTGTCGTGAGCCACCGCAGGTGCTCCGCCTCGTTGGCAGCGTGCACCACTATGTCGTCGATGTAGTGCAGCGTTCCGGAACAGCCATGGAGAATCTTGCTGAGAACTTTCTGGAAGGCCGCCGGGGCGCTGTTTAGGCCATAGCATACGCGCTTGTACCGGTACAGCCCTTTCTCCGTAATGAAGGCCGTTAAGTCCCGCCTATCTTCTGCTAGCTCCAATTGCAGATACGAAGAATTTAAATCCAGCTTAGTGAACACGGTCGAGCCCTTGAACTCCGTTGTCAGCTCCTCGAATGTCGGCAGCGGCTGCTTTTCCGGAACTATGGCCTTGTTTGGGCACCTGAGGTCATTGCAGACCCTGATTTTGCCATCAGGCTTCGGGACGATCACCAGGTTCGAAATCCACTCTGAAGCCTGGATCTCCTCGATGATGTCATCCGCCAGCAGCTGGTCAATCTCCGCCTGGACTTTGTCCTTGATGCTAAGTGGGATGCGGCGTAGCGATTGCGCCACCGGGGGCACGGCGGGGTTCAGCCTGGGCCGGTGCTCGAATCCTCGGATCCGCCCGAGTCCCTGCGTCAGTGGCTTGAAGCGCTCGGCCAGCCAGACCGGTAGCTCTGCCGTTTTTTCGACTGTGCGCACGAGGTCGCCGTCCTTGTCCACCACCTGGAAGCTGAGGTGCTGCATCAGATCCGTTCCCATGATGTCGGAGCCTTGCCGTACCACGGTAA
Source organism: Macrostomum hystrix (assembly GCA_950097015.1). Classification (NCBI taxonomy): domain Eukaryota; kingdom Metazoa; phylum Platyhelminthes; family Macrostomidae; genus Macrostomum; species Macrostomum hystrix. The sequence continues at coordinate 11,851,584 of CATNEN010000001.1, forward strand.
AGCAGAAAAATGGCACCAGCTGGCCGCGATAGCTGACGGACAGCACCGCCTCGCCGACGACATCGATTGCCTTGCCGTTGTACGCGATGAGTTTCTTGGTCGACGGCTGAAGTGGCGACCGGTTTCCGAGCTTCCTGAAGGTCCTCTCTGACAGGATGGACACCTTGGCTCCCGAGTCTACAAGCAGATTCAGCCAGATGCCATGCACCTTCAGCCGGCAGCGGATGTCGGGACTGGCGGCGCCGCGCACCATGTACACGGCTTGGCCGCTCTCGTCCATGACCTCGGCGACCTTGGCGCCCTGAGACCTGCACATCCGGCCGAAATGGTTCGCCTTCCCGCAGACTTGACAACTCTTGCCTTCAGCTGGACACCGGGCTCGTCTGTTGTGCCCGCCTCCGCACTTGGAGCATGACTCTCGATCTGGTCGCCCTTGTCCTGTGTTCTTCCTGTCTGGTTGTAGTCGGACTCTCTTCACCTCTTCTTCCAGCTGTGCTCCGGCCGCGGCTGCGCCTTCCGTCTCTATCGCGCTGGCCTCAGCGATGCTGGTCTCCCATTGCTGGCTCAGCGTCACTGCCTTCTGCAGCGTCAGGCCGTCCTCGATCAGCAAGCGCTCTCGAATTCGCCGGACGCTGACTGCGCTGCCGAAACTTGTGGCGCTCCGCCACCACGTTGACTTTGGCTCCGAACTGCTCGTCCAGAATCGCGACTGTCGACGCGAGTTCTGTCGGACTCGGCCTCTTCGTTGCCGCCACAGCCGCAAAGACTCGCTGCCCTTCCGCGCCAAGGCAGTGCAGCAACAGCGCGCGCCTCCTCGCTTACGGCAAAGTGTCGTAGCCGGCCGCAAGTAAGTAGTTCTCAAAGAGGGCCTTCCACTCTTTCCACGGCCTCGCCGGTCGGCCCGGCTGCGGCAGGAATTGATCCGGCGGCGATACGCTGATCCGCGGCGCTTCTGCTGAGTTGCTGTCACTCGTCATGTTTCAGTTTGCACTTTTGCAGTTTGGCGCTGTTGTTTACGCTTGGCTTGGCAGGCTTGCAGTCACTTCACTTCAGTCTACTCCGACCCCGGCTTATTGGGGTGGGTGTTCGCTTGAGCTTGCGATGCCAATGTTGTAAATGAATAGTAGCGAGTCAGCCAAGTTAGTATCCGAAACTTTCACGCCAAGTTGGCTCTATTGGACCATATATATTCTGCGCCAATCGATATCAGAGGTGTACATGTACGAACTATGTACGTGCATTAATCAACTGCACAACACACCTCACAGCCTCTATGTGCTCGACCGCCAACGCCCCCTCCGACCCATATAAATAGCACTGCCTGTGCTGCCAGGTCCTCATCGACATCAAGCGCTGAGCCGCTGTGAAGTTCAATGGTTGCTCCAGTTGCCTCCGGTCTCCGACTTAGGCAGCTTTGTCGCCTCAGCCTGCCAGCGCCCGCTGCCAGCCGCGTCGTCCACGGCCCTTCCGGCCGACAGCGACCCCACTTCGCCTCGCGCCAACCAACCGCGCCGTTGACTGTAGAACACGTCAGAATGCCCCCCACCGGACAGGGGACGCCGTGTTGCCATCTTCCTCATTCACGGAAGGGGATGCACTTCAACACCATCAAAGACGGTAGCCAGGCCCCCCCTTGGAATCGCAGCGTGGACCGCGCACTTCGAAAGCGTCTAGAAAGCGTCTACGCCCAGCTGGAGAGCACACTCCAAGAAGCCTTGTCCGCCTCTTGCGACCAGTTCAGCCACTGCCGCTAAAGAACTCGAAAGGTTTCCACCTTCTAATTGGCGACGTTTTGAGCGCATCGAAGGACTCCATTCCCCGGAACTTCCGCCGAGGTACCACTAAAACGCATCATGCAACGGGCTGACAACAAATAGACTACTCGGGCCCTTCTCAACTCCGCATTCCGCTAGAGCATCTGGAACGATTGAAGAGATTTCTCTGGCCTGAGCTCAGGTCATTTGGAACAATACTGTTTTCTGTCTCCGACTTAGGCAGCTTTAGGCAACTCCTAGAACTCCTAGCCTGGGCCGGCCTGCTACGATAGAACTCCTAGACATTTTGGAACAAGACCTGAGCCGAGCCCAACATGAACTCGGGCCAGTTTCGTCCTCTGTATCGTTCGTTTCATAACTGACAGCCGTTCGAGAACGGCCTTCCTAAGGATAGTGTCATCGCCCCGCTGTTCTGGCTCATTTTCGTCAACGACCTACCTGCAGTCGTCAAGGTTGTCAGGGGCTAGCGAAATGGGCGGTCCCATCTGCCTCCTCGCTGCATCCGCTCGGGCCGGTGTACCCTGCAGATGAGTTAAGTAAAAATAAAGCAGTCGTCAAGGAGCAGTGTGACATCAATCTGTACACCGATGACAGAAGTGGAAGTTGCTGCTCAGCCATGATAAATCAGCCATCCACCTTTCTCCCTTTCGCCGTCGAAGACGTGCGCTCGAACGGCAAACGGCAAAGTCAGCCTCCAAGAGACTATCCACAGGCAGGCATTCAACGTTAACTCGCGCCTGCTAGAAAAAACGCTTGATGGACAGCTTAACTTCGGCAAGCGTAGCACGGTGCCGAGGTGAGGAGCCTAATGGCCTAACGCCACAGGGCTCAGTCCACCCTCGCCAACCACACCTACGGCGCTGTCCTGGTGGTCCTAGGCTCGGCATAAATCGCCACAATTAGGGCCTGCGCCGACTATAGCAGCACCATCTAGCTCTCCGGTGCCTCCCCCACGACCATAGACGCTATCTAGAGTCAGCAGTGCATCTTTGCCCGCGTTTTGAGGCAACACTCAGAATCTTGTCACCCAGCGCGTGGCCGACTTGCTGCCCATCGGCAACTCTTCGGCAAAAGCCTTCGCGCACGACCCGGCCGCGTCTTAAGAGCCGCAGCTACGACATTGAGACCAGCATTTTCCGACTGGGAGGCGAAGAACTGCCTATTTAACATCGATCGTTCTCGTCTATTCCGAAGCTGCTGGCACCGTGCCGTCGTGTCCTCATCGGCCCTCCAGTGCGAGGCGTTAGCCTGGGCCGCCTGCTACGACAGAAATCCTAGGCATCTGCGCCGCCCTGGACTTCTGCCTTCATGACGCGCACCAACCTTCCGTCATTCCGTCGGCATCTTATGCGACACTGCAGTGCCTTGAAAGCCCTGGCGCAAGGCCTGAGGCACCAGACCTCTGCCGTCGGCCTTGATTGCTGGGGCATCACCGGCAAACTGTGGGGCTTCCATCCTTTTCTGCTGGATGCCAGGACCTTCAACCAGCTTCATGCTGGCCTCTGCCTGATGGCGGCTCCCACAGGCAGCGACTCGGCCCCGACTGCGGAGCATCTGACACGATGCTGCACGTCATCCGCCACTGCCCGCGATGAGACGCCGCCCGCTTTTCTGCCCTGTCGGCCCGTTTTCTCGTTACTGCATGCTATGGGGCATTGGCTCCCCACTATTAGCGCCACCGTTAATAGAATAATAAGAATGGAAGAAGACGAAGAAGAAGCAATAGAATATTTACAGCTTGCGAGAGACATTAAAAATATAGACTAGCGCCCCGAAAAGCCACGAACATAATGAAACCTAAAAATGAAAGACCAGGTTACCTCCAATCCAAACTCGTCTTCCATTATTTCAAACAAGGCGGTCACTTGATGAAATGTTAAAGTTCTAATTAGTATTTTAACGAACTTTTACAACGGATTTTAAAGGAACAAAAAGCTAGCGGTAAATTATACTCAGTAAAATATACGTAAATCAATAATATTTGATTATGATATTTTTGATAGCTCGTATTTATGAAATTTATGATATTTATGAAAGCCCCATCAAAATTTGCCCGCGCATTCTAATATAATCGGTGAAAAAGCCCAAAGAGAGAGACGCAAAAACTATAGACAGCACTGTATTATTGTATTAGACGAACTAAAATTACATCTTTCTAGTCGTTTAATCTGCCCTGAATCGAAATTCATCTCGAATTTCAGCAGTCAAGATGGCTCATTTTTGCAAGTCCAAGCCACTGGCCAGACATCAATTCAATCCGAAGGCACTCAAGTAGCTGCCAGCGAGAGCGTCACTGCACTCAGCGTTCCTGACCTGGCTGTTCAGAAGATGGAGATGCTGCGTCTTAGAGAGGCCGAAGGGTAATTCTTGCATTTTACGTCTAGTTTAAATATGTTTCTTCTCATGTTACTAGCGCAAGATTTTAATACTGAAACATGTGACCGGTATGATTAATGCCAGTGTATTCCAGTGGACGCTTTTTTAGGGTCGGCCCGATTCCCCTGCGCGCCTAGAAAAAACAACGCGTTGCACACGACGACGTTGTCATAGTGTTTTCCAATAAAAAAATAATTGCAGGAGGGCTGCGGGAAATGGCGCATCATTTGGTGACACTTGACCCGCGGCCAGCGGAGGCAATTCTGCAAATTCCGTTGACTCCTGAGCATACGCACTCAGATACGGTAATGCAGGCATACGCTCACACAGGTGTGTACATCTGTCCTGACTTTCTCATCGTCAGGCAGACTTTCACTGTGCCTTGGAAGGTTGGCCCTCAAGGGCGTAAATTGCACGACAAGCCCCCAAGCCTTTTCTCCGCGGCTGCGCCCCAAATGAATGTGGCCTCGCCGCGGAATCGAGCTCAGGGACCTGGGCGCTAGAGGCAAACGCGTTAACCGCTCTGCCACCGACCCCCCTATGGTGTTTTGTCATATACCCTGCAAATAGATTGTGGGGGTTCTGCCCTTCCACCACAAGAGTCCAGAACTGAGCGTCCACGGTTGGCCCGAACAAAAAAAGGCAAAGTTCTTGTAGCTTTAACGAATATTAGCAAGCTTAATGCATGAAAAATAGATTTGCATTTTATTTTCGTCTATTTATCATGAATCGCAACAGCAACCAAATCGGACAAAGCAAAGCAAAATTATACAAAATTATTGTGATAAACTTATACTTGATTAGAAAGTGATTGTAAAATTAAGTTAGTCACGAGATAGCTATTGACTGGCTATTGTACTTTATTATAAACAGATGAAAAATGAAGATAAACTTTCATGAATGAAGCTTTCTAAAATTCGTTGAAGCAACATGTTTGGCAAGATAAATTAAAAGTACAGCATTGGATCTGCTTCTAATAAAAAGTTATCAACATTTATTGTAAAAAACGTGAACAGATCCTTTCTGTCTAGTTCATATTTCGTTGAAAATCTGACTTCAATTTTTTCCAAGATACGAAGTGTTCCATCCTTCTTCTACAGTAGTGGTCCTTGCCAAAAACATGTAGGTGCGTGGTGCAGGAAAATGAGGTTGGCGCACAACTTTGATAATAGATAATTTTAAATGATGATAAGGTTTGATAATAGCACCAAAGGACTTAAAATTTGTAATTTTGTCAGGGCTTCAAATTCTCCTTTCCTTCCTCTGTCCCTTCCCCAAATGGTGAATTTATTTGCTAGTGTGAAGTAAAATTTAAGCGCAAAACTGAACAAGCAATCGCCAGTAATAAAACGAATAATCCGGTTGCCGCTACTTTACGAGTAGACAAAGATTCCTCCCAAAAGTATGCATGTGTAAAGCATATGGAACCGAAATGATTTAAACACATTTTTCAAAATTGAAAAATCAACACAAAAATACGAGTAGGTAGAGTACAATTAAAATTTTACAAAAAAATCAATACAAAATTTAGACATCTTTGATAATTTCAGAGAAATAGTCGAGGTCACGCAGTCGCCAGCAGATAAAGTGTTATCTCCGCCTGCAGACGAATTGGGACGGAAAATCAGCTTTGAGCGAGCTGTAGCAGAGGGGCTAGAAACCGAAGTTCGAAATCACTTAAATTCAATAAAAAGCAGCTGGAGAAGAGATGGACTGTGCGAACTGAATTGGCGTCTTGCTGCGAATCACCATCACTGGGAAATTGTGAAGCTTCTGGTGCAGACAGTTGCTGACCAACCACTGAGAGATCAGTGCTGCAAGGAGGCTGCGGAATCTGCTGCAAGCGATGGTCAGTGGGAAGTGGTCAAATTTTTGGTGCTGACAATTGCTGACAAAAAAGTGAGAGATGAGTGCTGCAAGGAGGCTGTGGAATCTGCTGCAACGAAAGGTCAGTTGGAAGTGGTCAAATTTCTGGTGCCGACAATCGCTGACCAAACACTGAGCGATCAGTGCTGCAAGGAGGCTGCGGAATCTGCTGCAAGATTAGGTCAGTTGGAAGTGGTCAAATTTCTGGCGCCGACGATTGCTGACCAACCACTGAGAGATCAGTGCTGCAAGGAGGCTGCGGAATCTGCTGCAAGGAAAGGTCAGTGGGAAGTGGTCAAATTTCTGGTGCCGACGATTGCTGACCAAACACTGAGAGATCAGTGCTGCAAGGAGGCTGCGGAATCTGCTGCAAGGAAAGGTCAGTGGGAAGTGGTCAAATTTCTGGTGCCGACGATTGCTGACCAACCACTGAGAGATCAGTGCTGCAAGGAGGCTGCGGAATCTGCTGCCATGAAGTGTCAGTGGGAAGTAGTTCGATTTCTTGTACAGAAAGTTGCTGGTCGAAGTTTAAGAGATCAGTGCATTAATAGCGCGGCCAGGGTTTCGGCTTCTGTGGATCAGTGGGAGACGATGCTGGAGTTTGTCCAAAGTATTGCTGACTATCCTTTTAGAAAAAAGGCTTTTCTGAGCGCTGCTAAATCTGTGACTGAGAAAGGACAGCTGAGCGTTGCAAAAATGCTTCTGGAGAAAGCTGACTTAAGTTTTAAAGACTTTATTTGCTTTGAGACAGCTAAATTTGCTGCTGAAAAGCATCAGTGGGAGATTGTAAACTTTCTTGTGCCTTCGATTGCCGACCAAGCTCTGAAAGCTGAGTGCTGTGAAGTGACAGCCAAGTGTGCAGTCATGAGCGGCAGACTGGAGGTAATTGAGTTGCTGGTGGACAGTCTTGAAGACCAGCCTGCAAAAGATCACATCTGCTATGTAACAGCAAAATCAGCTGCTTCTGCGCATGAATGGGAGATTGTCTCGACTTTAGTACAGTTAATCGCAGACAAAGCATTGGTTGATAAGTGCTGTAAAGTGACAGCTGAATGCGCCGCAAGCGAGAGCCAGTGGGGAATCGTAAAGTTGTTGCTGCAGGAAATCACTGACCAACGTACTAAAGATAAATGCTGCAAGGTTGCTGCTAAAGAGGCTGCCAATGAGCGTCGTTGGGATGTTTTTGATTCCATATTAGACGCTATTGATGATAAAAACACGAAAGACAGTTGTCGTCGAATGAGAGAGGAGATCATGGACAGTGCATACCAATCGACAGTCAGGTGAGTCTTCTGTATCAGATACTGTCATTTCTTATAATATCTGATGAAATCTTCACATTTTGATCATTCTTCCCCCCACAAAAATTTCAGCGACGAGGAGGTACCTCAGAAGGATGATAAGCTCGCTGGAATTGCAAGGCCAAATGTTCAGCTGGTCGCTGCTCATGCTTTGGCGGAGGGCGCGAGGTTTGTGGTCTATTGCCAGTTCACTTGCCTGGGTAACTTTATCAACTCAGGGACTCAAAAGCTTTATTTAGACGTTGGCGAGAAGGTCCTTGCAGCAAGCAAATCAATGACAAGTCCAATTTACTAAGCTCTTCGTAGTTCTCGTTTCTGGCTATTTGGCTCTAACTAACCAATTAACCAACTGAATTCATAGTCAGGAATCGATACAAGTACGCTCCCTGGATTTGCTTGATTAGTTTTGTTCATTTTGCAGGTCGAGTGCATCTGTTTTCGAAGCTGTCAGAGATGCGGCGGCAACAGGAAGGTTGGCGGAAGTAAATTCGCTAATGAAACGCTTTCGAGGGCGACCAACTGAACGGGACGAATGTTGTTCGAAGGCTGTCGAGTCCGCAGCACGATCTGGACACCTAGAAGTCGTCAAGTTACTGGTACACAAAATTTCTGATCTTCGTGTTAGAGATCAGTGCTGCTCAAATGCTCTGAACACAAAAATTGGACGGTGGGAAGTGGTGAAGCTCCTTGTACAGACAGTTGCTGACGAAAGTGTTAGAAATCAGTGCTGTTCGAAAGTTACCGAAAAAGCTGCAATCGAAGGCGAGCTAGACGTAGTGAGATTTCTTTTGCAAAACGTGGCCAATCCAAAAGAGAGAGAGAATATCCATCGAGACTGCGCAGTCGCGGCTTGCTCTCATCTCCGTGAAAATGTCGTTGCCTTCCTTGGTCTTCAGCCCGAGTGGCTCTTCCAGTCCAGCCAAGTCCTCAGCTTCATCGCCTCGATGGCCATTGAGGGCAGGAACTCTGTTCTCACCCAGACTCTGTTTCGAATGCAGCCAGCTCAGATCACACAGCTGCTCTGTGTCTCCATCTCCCATGGCCATGTCGCACTGGCTCTCACACTCCTCCATGACGAGCGATTCAGCAAAGAATATGTCGATGAGCCCGACAGCACAGGAGCCACTGCTCTCATGCTGGCAGCTGATGCAGGTCATCACGAGCTCATTGAGAGGCTGGTGGATCTCGATGCGTCAGTGCGAGCTGAAGACAGTCAGGGTCGGACAGCTCTGTCGCGAGCTTGTGAGGCGGGTCACTTGCGAGCAGCCAAGACTCTGATGGACGGAGGAGCGGATGCGAATCATCGGGACAGTCGGGGCCAGACGTGCGCGCAGGTGGCGGAGCAGCGCAAACATCGGCAGGTGCTGCGGCTGCTGGAGAACAGAACTTCGAAGTAAGTCCGTTTTTATGTTCTAAAATATTTTAACCCGCTTTTTACCCTTGCTGTACTCGTGCAGACCGCTTCGGGTAAAACTAATCTAAACCTGCGCCCTTTTCCAGCAGCAGAAAAAAGAAAAAGGCAGCTGGACTCCGCACCGACTCGGGTCTCGCTGAGTGAGTTTCTGATTCTGATTGGAAATTCGCCTCAGCTGATCATCTTGAGATGCCAGTCTGAATGCAGCAGCAGCTGGACTCTGAGCTGATCAGCTTGAGATGCCAGTCTGAATGCAGCAGCAGCTGGACTCTGAGCTGATCAGCTTGAGATGCCAGTCTGAATGCAGCAGCAGCTGGACTCTCAGCTGATCAGCTTGAGATGCCAGTCTGTGCAGGTGTACAACCTATCAGCTGGCTAAATTCCCCATCATTCCAGGCTCAGAGACGACTCACAGCGGGACAGGCAGCTCAGTGAGGAACTGCACCGACTGCTCAGCGAGGCGGGATTCACTCGGGAGAGAGCGGAGTGTCAGCAGAGAATGGCTGACTGGCTGGAAAAAGTTAATATTCGCACTCATATTCTCACTCAGAACTCGCAGATGCGGATGACAGGCAGCTACGCAGAGGGCTGGGCCAACAGTCTGGTGCAAGTGAACGGCAGGACAGCGGCTGACTCAGACATTGACTGGACTGTGCTGGTTCAAGGGCAACTGCTGCATCTGGAGGGCGGTTGCGATGGAACGAAGAAGCCTTGGAAAGACTGTGAAGCTGCCACGAAGCTGCGGGTCATGGAGGGTCACGCTCAGGTGCCAGTGGGGTCGGGTGAGTCACACCTGATATTCTTTTTTTGAATATTTTTATCATCTTTTTACGAGCGTGTATTAGTATTTCATTTTTTAATTTTTCATTTTTATAATTATTTCCCGCTGTTTCACATTTTAGTGCACATTTTTTTCTACTACCTTAATTTGTACAGTTCGAGCGATGGGATGCCTTAACTTGGGAATCGAATGATCACATCCAGAACATGCTGCTTCGTTAAGCAATAAATAATTTAGTGTTTAGGATTTATTTTTTACTTTTCGTATGTCGCTGTCGATTTCAAAGTTGAACTGTCAGCTAAATAATAGTTTTGAGCTATAATATATCATGAGCGAAATAATTATAATTTCTTGATGTCAAACAAAACTACCAATTTCTTATCGATACATTTTCGCAAAAATCTGCTCTACTGGTCACCACTCACTGCAGGCAGCCAACCTGCCGTCTCAGCCAAGGCATGCGGTGTGCGGCCTGCTCAGGACACGTGCCATGCGATCCAGTGCTGCAGTGGCTTCTGTGAGGACAGAGTCGAGAAGCTGATTGGACACAGCAACACAGTTGTTCACCTCGTGAGGGCGACCAGACCGACCTCGACCAATGAGCTCAGAGTGAGCTTCAGCTTCCAAGAGAAACACGCCATGAGACGGCTGAGCACAGTCCAGGGACAGCTGTTCTCAATCATCAAGTTCATCTTCAAGAGACATTTGCCACTCACTCTGCACACACCTGGACTCAAGACCTACCATGCAAAGACTCTGCTCTTCTTCATGCTGGAGAAGCATCAAAGGAAAGAAGGAACTGTTTGGCAGCCTCAGAATCTGATCTCACTGCTGAAGGAGTCTCTCGACATGATGCTGAGCTTCATCGACTCAAGCAGCTCACCCGATGAGTGCATGCCGCACTTCTTCATGTCCGATGCTCCGCTCTACTTCAAGAACGCTGGAATCGGCGGCGACTTCGAGAACACAAAATCGAGGGTTCGAGACCGACTGAGAGAGCTGAGAAGCGACATCGGCGGAGTGGTTGAGCAGATGAGGACACTCGTGAGACCTCTGCAGTCAGAGAACTTCTACTTTCACCCGTTCACTCTGCTGCCACTGACAGCGCCGCCTGCTGTCACTCAGATTAGGCAAGAATCTGATTATAGTAGTCTTGAGAAGTCAGCAGACGTGTACAGTGTGGTGCACCATTGTGTTCGCGAGCTGCAGTCGGAGTCTGCAGACAGAGACACCCTGATGAGGCAGCTCAGTCTCCTGCATCAGCTGCGGTGGTGCAAGTGCGCCGCCCTGTGCATGACCGCCATGACGCATTTGAAGTTCGGAGACTCCGAGGAGGCTGAGAGACTCGCGATGGAGCTCCAGAATCACAGAGTTCAGAGTGTAATGAGGCCTGGTGATATCGGAGATTCGCTACCATCAGGCTCGGACTGGGCGTGGAGGTTCTGCCTCCCCGCAGACACTCCGCGTCGATTCCCATTCCTTCCCGAGTTCACGCAGACTCTGCTCACAGCCAGACTGTCACAGCCTCGCTCTGAGCACCTGTACGTGAACTTCCGCTGCCTGAGCTGGAGTCTCCAAGCTGAGCTGCTCCGCAATCGCACAGCAATCGACTTCGATGCGTGGCTCTCAGAGCTGCAAGAGGACCCGGACTTGGAGGAGCTGCTCACTCTGGCTCACTACAGCGACCGAGTTGAGCACGTGGAGTTCAGCCTGCGACAGATGGAGACCGTCAGGGACGAGAGACGCATCGCCATGGAGACGCAGGATGAGGAGAAGATCCGCTGGGTCAGAGAGAAGCTGTGGCGAAATTGGCGGAATAATGTCTTCATGGAAACGGTGGCGCAGCAGAGAGACGGCTGGATCCACGCGAAGCTGCAGCGGTTCGCGAAGTCACTGCCGGAGACGCTGAATGATCAGCGATGCGTCGCCATGGAGACGGCGAGCGAGTCCGTCAGCATGGAGCGCCAGCGGAGAGGTAGAAAGCTGAATGCAGAGGACGGCAGGTGAAAAATGCCGTGACGGCGTACGAGCTGCACGGCTGCGGAGAGGCGGCGGACGAGCTGCCCCAGAGGCGCTACCCGGTGCGGAGGCGGCTGCCGGTTGATCGATATGTGCCGGGTTGAACTTTTGATTGAATGACTGCGCTGAACTCATGGACTGTCTTAATATTGCTTAAGTTGCACCAATCACTTGCTGCGTTTTTATTCTTTTGGAATATCTTTACTTCCTTCGAGTTTTCTTTTTTTCTTCTTTGCGTGGGAGGATTGTAGTGTGTGGCAATGTACATATGCGTTCACTTCTCAGGGTGTCTAATGCACATCAACCGCGTGCATGCCTTTCTCTCTCGCTTTTACGCCTTGGCACTGATTGCTATTTAACTCGTGAGTCAACAAATAAATCGCTGTAAAACTTCGTCAACTCTAAGTCGCAGCCTCTCTGTCTTAGTCCACACGCTTAATTAATCTAGCTTAGCCTGATTTCCTCCCTCACATAAAATCAGTAGGTTATAAAATCAAAGAGCCTAGCTCGCAGGGCCAGAGCCCAGGCCATCTAGACCAATGAGCTACCGCAGCTACGAGTTACCAATGCGAATTTCGCTACTCACTGCAGTACGCTACTACCCACTACTAAGCAGGGGGTGATTTCGCTGAATTCGATGATGTTCTTACGGAGAGCAGAGCTGATTGGCGGGAGGGGCAAAGGGCTGGGGTAAGGGTTAACAGATAACGCCCGCGCCCAGCCAATCAGGTGGCGGCTCAGGGCACACAGAGCAGGGGCGGGAGGGTGAGAAAGGGCGAGGCCAAGGGCGAGCCAATCAAAACCGGCCTGAAACAACGGCCTGTTGGGCAGTCGAAACTCCCTATCACCTCTGGAACGCAGGCACTACATAAGCAATCTCGGAAATCGGGTCAAATGTTGATCTACGGTCGCTGAAGCTACCGGGCGTGCAATGAGAGAATGTCTGCGCAGGAGCTGATGGACCAAGAGTTCCTGACATCTATTGGGAGCTCAGGCGACCGGCACATCAGCTGAGAAGCCGCGTAGAGAAACCTTGATAAACATTAGGAATTAGTGGTTGAGCAACAGCAACAGGAGAATCGAGCTCAGGGACATTGGTGCGAGAGGCAAACGGGTCAGACCGCTCTGCCACTGACCCCCTCAACTTGTAATTTATTTCTGATCTATGAAATTTTGGTTTTGAACTTGGCAGTTTTAGAATAGAAGATTCAGCCGCATGTCCATGATGAGGAGACTTGTGAGACCTCTGCAGTCAGGGAATCTGCAGAGGTCTCACTCTCAATTCTCCACTAGATGCAGAAAAGAGTGGTGCAAACGAATTCGCAGGGGTGACAAAGGTGGCCGCTCGGAATCAGAGACACTATAAGGCTGTTCTGGATTCCTATTGTGCTGGCTGGCTTCAGTTGGTCTGTCTGAATGCCTTCGTTGTGTTTCAGTTCCAGTAATGGGCTTTGTTTCGTATTGTTTTTTTTCTGCGACTGAACCCGCAAACACAATAAAGCAATATAAGCAGCAGTAGTATACGATACTTTTTCAGTAAACATTCGTAATGGTTTGATTTACTAAACAATGAGTAGTATGATGCGTGCTTGAAGTCCGAATGCGCAAATATCTTCGGGTCATAAATAATGTGTCTGCGTTCTGTTTGTACCTTCAAACTACGTCAGTCCTGTTTGTTAACCCAAGCTAGCCTAAACCAATTAGCTTAATAGTCTAACCAATTGCCAATATTTGTCGACGCGCTTTTCAAATTGTAAAATGTACAAATATAGCTAATGTGGAGCCTTGAGAAAAGTTCAGTTTCTCAGCAAACACAAATACACTCACTTTACATTGCCAAAAGAATTAAAGAAGAAAATGGACTTTCTTCGTAGAAAAACTCCTTTAAAGGAAATGCCTGTTGGATTAACAAAAGAAGACTGGAAAGGCAAGACGATGTAAGGTAAAAGCAAGGCTGAATTGGAAGTAATCGATCGATGCTCCGGAATGTGTCCCAACTGCTAAGGACTGATTTTGTAGGATCCCTGATGGACCAGTTTCATCCTGTCCTAGAACTAAACTAAACTTGGAATTATAATCATTTTATACATATTATATTGCTGTGGGCAATGGTACATCATTTCGTGACACTAGACCCGCAGCCTGCGAGGAGGCAATTCTGCCCATTCCGCTGACTCCTGAGCATACACGCACTTAGAGACCACGTACGCAGACACTCTCACACAGGTGTGTACATCTGCCCTGACTTTCTCACTGTGCCTTGGAGGTTGGCTCTCACGGGTGTCATTGCTCGACAAGACAAGCCCCCAAGCCTTCCCTCCGCGACTGCGCCCCAAATGAATGTGGCCTCGCCGCGGAATCGAACTCAGGGACCTTGGTGCGAGAGGCAAACGCTTCAGACTGCTCTGCCACTGACCCCCTCAACTTGCAACTCAATTTCTGATCGATGGAATTTAAACTTGGTAGTTTTTCAGCCGCATGTCCAGCAATGCGAACTGAGTGTGTACATTGGCTGACAATGCAAATGTCAGGGCAAAGATACAGCCCTACGTGAGTGTGAGTGTGAGTGCACAGATTGTTGTCCATGTGGTTGTGTGTGCTCATGAGTTGGCGAGCTGATGAGCAAAACTGCCTCCCGATCACTGCAGGCAACGATTCGCTCAAAATTTCAACCTTATAAAAGACTTTTCTACGATCGCAGCCATTGCAGGAGGTCTTGCACTCGGTGTTCGGACGACAAAATGGCAACATGTCGTCTTGACATCAATAAGATATCTTATCGGTGGATTAAAAGGCATTTGAAAATGATTTAAAAACACGTTAAACAAGTTGCGTGTGAAACCAAAGCTTGGCAACAATATATTTTTTACAAAGCATTTTCTCAACTCATCTGTTGGGGAAATTGGAATTGGTTCAATTGTCAGCAGGTGTTTATTCAGGCCTCCTTGGCCTAGAGACATTGCGCGGTTGTAAAGAAAGTACCTATTATACCTTTCTTTATTGCCAGGGTAACCAACTGAAAAATCTGAATCTGTTTCCGGCCTACAAAGTCGCCGGTCCATTAGAAATAATACGGGCTGCCTTAAAATAAATGACAGATCTCACGTGAAATCACATGAGCTGCAAGCCTAGTGTATATTCCAATAAAGTAAACGGCACTTTGTCAATAGAAAAGCTTTAAGGAAGTGTATTTGAACAGGACCTGAATTGTTTGGCTTCGAAATTTTTGATTCTATGAAAATAAAGATTTAAGATTATTCAGCAAGCATTTTCAAGTAGTTGTGATTCGTTTCTCAGCTTTAGAGTTCCCCTATATGATACGAGCTATATTAAATTTCTTAATAAGTTAACTTTGAGGTGCTCCGGTCTGCTGTAACATAGCTTAGCCGGTATTAACAAAGGCGTATTAAACTGACTTTAGATCGAGCTTGAAAATGCCGTGACAGTACAAAAATTACTAACAAGCAAAATTACACATATTGAGAACACTTTGGATTCGGCCAGAAAAAGTGACGAATCAGCTGGCTTGACTCGACTGGTCGCGACAAAGCCTGCATCCAAAAGCGCATCCATATGCGCTCAGCTCTTGTTCTCAGCTCAAATAATATTTTGTACTTGCTGCCAAAATGCTGCCGCCAGTAGACAAGTTCTTCAGCGAGAGCACAGTTCACTCGCTTGTGCACTTTACTGGTGACAGAAAGTTGTACATCAAGTTGATCTGGCTCGCTGCATTTACCGTGTCCTTCATCTTCTGCGGCATGAGAATCTCGGACGCCGTCACAAAGTTCTATGGTCGGGAAGTGTCCACAACGGTGAAAGAGAACGCCGTCGACTTCGAGTTTCCCGATCTGTACATCTGCAACGAGAACCCCATATCGGGAAGCTACTCAGTCTCACTCGCAGACCCCAACGCTCAACTGCTCAACCAGTACAGACGACTCGTGAATGAGACTGTGTTGAAGAACGTCTCTCCAGCTGATTGGCTGGACGAGTACGCAGTTCGACTCATCAACACTCTGCCCTATCAGTTCCTGTCTGACTTCATGGGACACCAGACTTGGCAGTCGATCATCGAGTTCAGCATCAACGGAGTCGACTCGCGAAGGAAGGTCGTGCTCCACAACAGCAATGTGTACCTGAACTGCTTCAAGCTGAACATGACGGACGCAGACCGAGCGAGCATGAGCGGACCAGCCAGTCGCATGCAAATCACTCTGTTCGCAGACAGTCAGGTGTCTCCTCCAGTGGACAACAGCACTCAGCAGGACATTATTGATGGAACGAACTTGAAGCCCGGCGACTGGGACTTCAACTACGGCTACGACTACACAAGGTCGATCGGTTTTCGAATCTTCTTCACGCCGAAAGGTGTTCTTCCGACCGAGTGGAGCTCGCAGATCGTACTCGGTGGAGGTCAAAAACTCGAGTTAGAAGTTACGATGGAGGACGCCATGCTGAAGCCGGAGGACTTTGTCGGACAGTGCATCGATGTTGACAGCTCGGTGGGAGTGGACTATGTGAACCCGTACTCAGGTGAGAAGGAGACATTCAGATACGACCAGTACGCCTGTCTGCACAGAGAAGTCGCTCGGATGTCGAAGGAGGCTCTGAACTGCTCGATTTTAAGACAGCCGATGCCCTGGGAGTTTCGCGATCTGCCATCGTGCTTCAACATGACGGCCGTCCAGAACCAGAGCGTCACCATGTCGGGCTTCGAGGCACTCAGGAAAAGCATTTCCAACTATGCAGTCAAGAACTGTCGCGGCAAGACTCCTTGTCGACGGAGATTCTACTCGTTCAAGCAGTTCTCGACGAGCTGGCCTTCTGAGCTAGTTTACATACAGTACCTGCCAATTTTGATTCGCTATAATCTTGTAGAAAACCCAATAACGAGTACTGTGAAATATCTACCAGGCTTTTTGTACCTAATTCAAAATGCAACAACCAATCAGGGCCGGGAGATGCTGATGCAGATCTCATTGTCCGCGGCAGATGAGAAGTGCACCGAGACCCAGCTGGCAGTCTCGTACACATTGAACTCGTTTATCGCCGATGCAGGAGGTCTGCTCGGTTTGTTTCTGGGAATGTCGCTGCTGTCAGCTCTGGAACTCGTTGAACTCCTTCACGACTGCGCATTGACTGTGTACAACCGCTGGAGCGCACAGCAGAGAGCCGATGCTGAGAAGCAAGTACCTCCTAGTAAGGAGCAAGAGTTAGACAACGTTTTAGCATCACGGATGCCAGATGTCGTGAATTAGCATGCCTATAGATAGATTCTGGGTGAGACACAGTCAGAGTCTCTGACTCAACATTCGAATCGAGACGACAGCAAGCCGTTTTTGCAACAACAACCAGCGACTAGTAAAAACCTAGCAATTCCTTGCATCTAGTCGTTGCGAGGATAAATAATGTTTTATCTACAAATTATTTTTCTAATGTTCGGGTATTTTATAATTAGACTATTCCTGCGTTTTTAGGCAATAAGTTGCTAAACTTCATCTGATAATCTACATTTATCTGTTAGTTAAGTTGTCTCGCTTCGTGTGATCTTCTACTTTGTACCACTAGTGGTGTAGCCAGGATTTTTTACTAGAGGGGGTGTGGCCAAGCCTTTTGTGGGCGCCACTAACATGAGGCACCACTACCATGGGGTGCCACTACCATGGGGGCGCCACTACCACGCAGGCGCACGAGGGGGTGCCACTACTCTTACTATGGGGCGCCACATAGTTTCGTCAGCCGATAAGGGGAGCTTCGGCCCCCCTTGCCCCCACCCTGGCTACGCCCCTGTCTACCACGCAAGTTACAAGTTCTGCAAGTTCTTTAAGTTCTGTGGTTTTTGCAGATGTCTATACCTTGTACCATCTTAAATAAATATGATATTGCCTTCTATACTTAGATCTTGGTCTAGATGCGCTGCAGATATTAACTTCAGTTTTTGGACTTCCGGACATAAGACAAGAATATAAATTATTTTCTATTAATACATTTTGCTATTTGTTATTAATTCTAGAAGTCTAAAAATATTCTGAATTATGAAAGGATTCTTTTATCAGAATTCGTAGCTTTTACGACGTGGGAAATTAAAGTGGAAGTTTAGGCGCTCTTTGCCTCTGTAGTCTGTTTGCATCTTTAATGTCACTTTGATGTTAGTAAATGCTTACCAAATGTCGACTTACGTGCCCGAGTCAGCCAAGAATGCAATAATTTGTCAGGAAACTTAACTGTTCTACAAAAAAAATCGTAGGTAACACTTGCCTGCATGGACAGCTAATTAGATATTTAATTGGACTTAAAAGCCTTTTAAGGGGTTACGAAAGCTACCTCGTCACCTAAAATCGGACGTATCCATTTTCTACAATAAAAATACAAAAGGTAATGTTGTTTGTCTTAGATGACAGCGGAATTTCCGTTAACTGAAATAAAGTCAGTCTTAGCAAAAACAAGTCCAAAAAAGTCCTAAGAAACCCATAATTATTTGGCTAATCTATGGCACCTTGAGCTGAATCTTTAGTTTATGGTAAAGAGCCATGCGAGTGTTGCTAAGTTCCGGTATGTCAATAAGCTAGTCATGCCACAGATTATATACACTCTGGATGTGTAACTCAAGACAAGACAACGCCCGCGCCCAGCCAATCAGAAGGCGACACAGGGGACACAGAGAAGGGACGGGGGAGAAGAGAGGACGAGGCAAAGGCCGAGCCAATCAAAACCGGCCTGAAAAAACGGCCTTACAAAGCCTAGCAGTCGACAGTGCCCAACGCCTCAGGAACACAGGCCTTACATCACATAATTTACCCCTCAGTGTGGCACACAGTGTGATATTCCCATATATTGGGGTTCCTACAAAAGCCCTTAGGCCCATTGCAAAAAGTGAAACTAGTCTTCAATAGGTCCCCATTAATTTATTTGTAGTTTAGTGTACTGCGAGTATTATCCCCACAACTAAAATACTCCACCCAAAGGGCTAAAACCTCTGATTCCCCATTTCCCGCTAAGTGTGGTCATCTTATGATATTAAGCCTTTATTATAAAAAGTGGTTGTGAAACACAATTGGTTTCTTTTTTAACTCAGAACCCCTAAAAACCCTCATAGAATTTCATAGAAACAGATTTATGAACCTACCACTAGCGTAGCCACTACCAGGCGGGCGCCACTACCAGGGGGGTGCAACTACAGCTCGTACTATGGGACACCACATAGCTTCGTCAGCCGATTAGGGGGGGGCGCGGCCCCTGCATTGCCTCCCCCCTGGCAACTCCCCTGCTTGAGCCGAATCTTTAGTCTATGGTAAAAAAGCGTGCGAGTGTTGCACAGTTTCGCTATATTGATGAGCTTACCATTCCGTCACGTGTTGAATGAACAACTAAGTCTGTTTTTTCGTTCTAGCATTAAAATTCAACTTTATTATAAACACGTAGTTGGATTAAGACTCGACTTGAACTTTTCACTACAAATCAGCTTAGTGGAATCGCTTTTTCACTGTCGAATATTCCATTCTAGATCTACCCAGCACAGAAAATTGACTATACGAGTATGTGGCTTCAATGGAATCATTGACATGAGAGCATGTCGAGGAACTTATTCTGTTCATTTGCCACAGCCCTCAGTGTCCACAATCTTGGCTATAATACAAGGCCTTAATAAGATCTCAAAGTTCATCACTACACTTTTGCAATTAAATGAAAGCGTAAAGGACATAATGCAGTAGACGAAACCAGAGACCGAATTGACTTGCGAACCGTCGGTGAAGCAGTGAATTTCACGGGTTGGCCGTGGTCACGCATTTCCTGGCGAGGCGGAATGCTGGTTTTGAATTTGAGCGGTGGGCACAGCGTCGACGGAATTCCGTCTGAGAGGATTTTGAGGCCTCCTGCTGCGTCCAGGTCCCGTAGGCTGAGGTCGCCGTGGGGCTGGAGGTTACACTTGCTGAAGGCAAGTTGCTTCCGGATCGAGACGCCCGCGTCCAGAAGACGACGAGCCGTCTTCATCGCTTCCCCTTTGATAAAAAGATCTAAAGGGCGAAGGTCCAGGAAGGCATTCATGCCAGCGTAGGGAGTGGAGGGCGCACCGAAGCACCGAAGGCTCTGCGGATCTGCGCAAGCGTCGTGAGAGCTTTGCGAGTTTTGAGTTTGACGTGAGGTGTCCAGCTCAGCCTGTGGTCGACAATGACACCTAAGCATCTATTTTGCTTCTCCATGGCGATGGGTTTGTCACTGAGAAGAAGAGGCTCAATCCTCCAGTTTCGCTTGCTGGTGAACATAATGGCAACGGTCTTGGACTCAGAGAGTTTGAGGCCGCAGCTATGAGCCCAGCGTTCGGCACGGTGGATGAAAGCTTGCAAAAGTTCTCTAAGGACCGGGGGAGACGGTCCAGCCACGGTGGCGGTGACATCGTCAGCCGATTTTCTGGATCGGGCCCGGGTCAGGGCTGCAGAGCAGCTCGTCCATGACAAGGTTCCAAAAGATCGGACTAAGAACGCCACCCTGCGGGCCACCCTACGGGCCACCCTGCGGGCCACCCTGCGGGCCACCCTGCGGGCCACCCTGCGGGCCACCCTGCGGGCCACCCTGCGGGCCACCCTGCGGGCCACCCTGCGGGCCACCCTGCGGGCCACCCTGCGGGCCACCCTGCGGGCCACCCTTCGGGCCACCCTGCGGGCCACCCTGCGGGCCACCCTGCGGGCCACCCTGCGGGCCACCCTGCGGGCCACCCTGCGGGCCACCCTGCGGGCCACCCTGCGGGCCACCCTGCGGGCCACCCTTCGGGCCACCCTGCGGGCCACCCTGCGGGCCACCCTGCGGGCCACCCTTCGGGCCACCCTGCGGGCCACCCTGCGGGCCACCCTGCGGGCCACCCTGCGGGCCACCCTTCGGGCCACCCTGCGGGCCACCCTGCGGGCCACCCTGCGGGCCACCCTGCGGGCCACCCTGCTGGACTTTCACAGAGCGGGAGTGGCCAAGCAGGAGCGAGGTGGCAGTTCGGTGAGAGATCATATACATGATCCAGCGGGTGAGGTGCTCGGGCGTAGCCCGGCGCTCCAGGGCTCGCCTAAAGGCTTCGAAGAGCACATTGTCGAAGGCACCAGCAATGTCGAGGAAAAGCGAGAGAGCGAAACCGGTGCCAAGCACGGCGCGCTCCAGCTTGCCGACAATGGCATGCATAGCACTTTCGATGGAGCGTCCCGATCGAAAGGCGTGCTGGTTGGCGGAGAGCGGGGAGTTCCTCAGCTCAACGTGAAGGAGGCGCCAAAGAACTAGCCTTTCAAGCAGCTTAAGAAAGAATGATTGTTGTGACTCACGGTCCTACAGCCTTCAGGGAAGCTGCGACAGCCCCAGGTCCCAGTTGGGTGCCACCCGTCAAGTCTCCTAAGGAATGGCAGAAAAGAACTCAGGGTACTTATGGCCGACGACTGGCCCAGCGAGGTTCGAAATTGGACTGAATTGAATGCTGTTTCAATTAAGGAGCAATGTAGGGTGAACAGGCGGTAGGTTGAGGCTCGGGCCTCCTCGCAGAGTCAATATATTTAATTATCAAGTCTTCACCCTGGGCTTTCGCAAGCGCCGGCCCACGGGGCGGGATGTACAAGCCATACGTACACATAGGTGCAGCAGACAAGCGGTGGGGCGCTGGGGTTTGAGGGGTAGAGAAAAACGGATCGATAGCAGCTCTAAGAACGTACCCGAGGGTACGTATACCCGAGGGTGATACAGGCCTTAAACCTCGGATGCCAAGAAACCTGTCATTTTTCCTCGCTTCATGTAGGAAGGCGGGGTAAATGTTGTCAGGTCCAGGCGACTTGAAGGGCGAGAAGGAATTGGCAGCGCGAGCTGTCCGTTCTCTAGTGATAATGGTGGTCGCAAGGATGTGTCCACCCGGAGTGTGGTCCGGCGGGTCCTGTAGCGGCGCGGTCCGGGGGAAAGCGCTGGCGAGCTTGGTGTCCAGCGATTCGCCAGGATTCTCAGCAAGCCGGCCATCCGGTCTTTTGATCACTGAGAGCTTCGACATTTTGTCAAGAGTGAGCGCTTTTACAACGCGAGAGGTTGCGCGGGCGCCCTCTAGCTCGGAGCAGTATTGGCGCCACTTTTCGGACTTCGCTTTCCTGGTGTCACGCTTAAAGTCGCGAATCGCATCCTGGTAAGCGGTCAGGTCAGCTGGGTCCTTGCCTTTCCGCGCAATCCGCTGGAGGGATGGCCTTGCGCCGGAGGGTTCCAAGCGCTGGGTTCCACCAGGGAGCGGATTTTTCGCCTTTGTAGGCTTTAAGGGGGCAAGAGATTTCATGAGCTGTCAGGATGGTCGTGCTGATTAGATCAGCTAGATCGTCCACTTCTTGACAGGTGATAGTAACGACTAGGAACGACCTTTCCCTCAGAGCCGTAGCCAGAGGTACCTTATCACGCACAGGTGCACGAACGCTGCGGACTGGCCGCATACCCTGTTAAGGTCGAAGGGTGACACCTTTCCCTCAGAGACGTAGCCAGGGTACCTGACCACGCACAGGTGCACGAACGCTGCGGACTGGCCGCATACCCTGATGTGGTCAAAGGGTGACACCTTTCCCACCAGCCAGGGCTAGAGGTACCCAGTTTGGCCAGAGGCCCTGGATGGGTCATCCAGCGCTGTTGCCTATTCTGTCTGGCTGCCCTAGGGTCAGCCTTGAACACTCGCGGAACGTGTACCCATGGGTCAGCTGACGGGACAGCGTGCAGGGATTCCTGCACCCGAAGGCAAAGTACTCCTTCCTGCCAAGCCTGCTCAAAAAGCGACTGCAGGTGTAAGGCATCGCAGACCTTGGGCCTGGACTGACTCATACCTCACAGGCGTTGTGATCCCGCCGGTGCGAGCGCCTAAGGCCGACACTCAATTCTGATCAGCAAAGATCACAGCATATTCGATACCTCCAATAAGGTTTGTGTCCAGCTGCTGTTGTGAAATGACTAAACTCAAACAAAAAAATCAACTACAATAACGTACACAAAAATAGAATCAGTTTGTTGCGAAAATGACACTGACTTTCTAAATCAAGGATGCACCACGAACTGATTGGTCCAGACGCAGGAACCAATGAGCTCTCATGGTGGTACTAGCTTAAAAAACTAACATGTTGCGAATGACGCTGTAATAACCCCACTAATTCTGACTGACCCTGATGCAAAAATGTTCTTGCCAGTACACAAGTTCTTCAGCGAGAGCACAGTTCACTCGCTTGTGCACTTTACTGGTGACAGAAAGTTGTACATCAAGTTGATCTGGCTCGCTGCATTTACCGTGTCCTTCATCTTCTGCGGCATGAGAATCTCGGACGCCTTCACAAGGTTCTATGGTCGGGAAGTGTCCACTACGGTGAATGAGAACGCCGTCGACTTCGAGTTTCCCGATCTGTACATCTGCAACGAGAACCCCATATCGGGAAGCTACTCAGTCTCACTCGCAGACCCGAACGCTCAGCTGCTCAACCAGTACAGACGACTCGTGAATGAGACTGTGTTGAAGTACGTCTCTCCAGCTGATCGGTTGGGCGAGTACGCAGTTCGACTCATCAACACTCTGCCCTATCAGTTCCTGTCTGACTTCATGGGACACCAGACTTGGCAGTCGATCATCGAGTTCAGCATCAACGGAGTCGACTCGCGAAGGAAGGTCGTGCTCCACAACAGCAATGTGTACCTGAACTGCTTCAAGCTGAACATGACGGACCGAGCGAGCATGAGCGGACCAGCCAGTCGCATGCAAATCACTCTGTTCGCAGACAGTCAGGTGTCTCCTCCAGTGGACAACAGCACTCAGCAGGACATTATTAATGGTGCGAACTTAAAGCCCAGCGACTGGGACTTCAACTACGGCTACGACTACACAAGGTCGATCGGTTTTCGAATCTTCTTCACGCCGAAAGGTGTTCTTCCGACCGAGTGGAGCTCGCAGATCGTACTCGGAGGAGGTCAAAAACTCGAGTTAGAAGTCACGATGGAGGACGCCATGCTGAAGCCGGAGGACTTTGTCGGACAGTGCATCGACGTTGACAGCTCGGTGGGAGTGGACTATGTGAACCCGTACTCAGGTGAGAAGGAGACATTCAGATACGATCAGTACGCCTGTCTGCACAGAGAAGTCGCTCGGATGTCGAAGGAGTCTCTGAACTGCTCGATTTTGAGACAGCCGATGCCCTGGGAGTTTCGCGATCTGCCATCGTGCTTCAACATGACGGCCGTCCAGAACCAGAGCGTCACCATGTCGGGCTTCGAGGCACTCAGGAAAAGCATTTCCAACTATGCAGTCAAGAACTGTCGCGGCAAGACTCCTTGTCGACGGAGATTCTACTCATTCAAGCAGTTCTCGACGAGCTGGCCTTCTGAGCGAGTTTACAAAGAGTACATGCCAATTCTGATTTTCTCTAACCTGATAGAAAACCCAATTACGAGTACTGTGAAATATCTACCTGGGCTTTTGTACCTAATTCAAAATGCAACAACCAATCACGGCCGGGAGATGCTGATGCAGATCTCATTGTCCGCGGCAGATGAGAAATGCGCAGAGACCCAGCTGGCAATTTCGTACAGATTCAACTCGTTTATAGCCGATGCAGGAGGTCTGCTCGGTTTGTTTCTGGGCATGTCGCTGCTGTCAGCTCTGGAACTCGTTGAACTGGCTCACGACTGCATCTTCGAAGTCTACAGTCGTCGACAGGTTGGACAGTTGACGTCTTCGGAGGAGTCGACATCGAGTCCGAAGGCACCCCGAGATTCAGTCGAGATCTCCAGAGGGCCGGATGTTTTTTAAAGAACCACAAACGCCTAATTTATCATAGAACTGCTATTTTATATAGTCCTGTTATTCATGCAGTCTATTCTCAATCTACTAATGTAAGAGTCTGGTTGCCTAGAGTTATAGCGTCGGACTCACGACCTGAAGGTGTGGGATTTAATTTACAACTACACTGGAAAAATTGTAAACTTTAGCATGGCGCTTAGCTCTGCATCGCTTTAGTTTACCCAGCTGTTGAATTGGTTCAGCATCAGCTGTGGTGATTGAGGGAGGGTTAGGCGCCCCCCCCAGTCCATGGACTGAACAGCCGTACGTCAGATACGTCACGTAATTTCTGCGGTGTAATCATTTTTTGTTTTCGCTCACTGAGGCTTCACTCCTGACATTTCTCTTCAGTTGTTTGAATGTTTTCATTTGAACTGAATTTTTCAGGAGTTCAAATTTTGCACTCAAATGTGTATTTTTCCTTGATCTCTTTTAAATATCGACTCTGTCAAAGTTATTTTGTCATTCTAATTTTCTTTTGATTGCAGTTTGCGCGTTTCATTGAAGTACAACGCTGTAGCTAGGGAAAATGGATCTCAATCAAGCTATGAAGATTCAGTAGTCTAAGAAATACTCATTTTCAGGCAAACAGTCCTCGCCTTGACTGACCATGGCTTGGTTTAACATTGGCCGTTGATTGATGCACTAGCCAAAGTACAGAGGGGAATAATTATTTAGTTGTTAATTGAAGCTCAGGATAAATTTAGCTAGACCCACTTCTGCTCACACATTATTATACAACTATTTAAGTGTTCTGCAGACTTAAGGCTTAAGCTAGACAGGCAAAGTACATTATCCCGACACTTCTGTGTACGTCCGTTAGTTGTGGAGTCTACCTGTTAGATGTGTAGTCTACCTGTTAGATGTGGAGTCTACCTATTAGATTTGGAGTCTACCTGTTAGATTTGGAGTCTACCTGTTAGATATGGAGTCTACTTGTTAGATATGGAGTCTAACTGTTTATTTTATTTGCAGGAGGGCTGCGGGAAATGGCGCATCATTTGGTGACACTAGACCCGCAGCCAGGGAGGAGGCAGTTCTGCCCGATTCGCTGATTCCCGAGCACTCACGCACTTAGAGACCGTACGCAGGCACACGCTCACACAGGTGTGTACATCTGCCCTGACTTTCTCATCGCCAGGCAGTTTACACTTCACTTTGCCTTGGAGGTTGGCCCTCGAGGGCGTAAATTGCACGACAAGCCCCGAAGCCTTCTCTCTGCGGCTTCGCCTCGAATGAATGTGGCCTCGCCGCGGAATTTAGGGACCTTGGTGCGAGAGGCAAACGCGTTAACCGCTCTGCCACCGACCCTCCTGGTTGATCTAACTGTTAGATATGGTGTTTAACTGTTAGATATGGCGTCTACATGTTAGATAATAGTGTTAAAATGTAAGATATGGTGTCTGTTAGATGTTCTGCTATGACGTGTAATGCAAAAAGCTTACACACACTTACGCCTATTACATTATTCCGCCTACTTTACCTAGCTTTCGTCTATGAGTACGCTATCGTTGGATACGTGCATATATAGTATGCGTGTACTATGCTATTTGTGTCAAGTATGCACTTTATGTTAAATGAAAAAGTTAGCTGAAGCATCCCAGATTTATTGTGATAATTACGAGTACAGTTTAGCACGGAATATTTGGCAAACAGGAACAATCCATTCTAGAAAATCTGGCATTGGAAGAACAATGGAGCCTGTTAGCGGAATGTGAGTTTCAACTGGATCAGCTAGTCCACTCCAGAAAATTTGTGTCCGCTCAATGGTCATTAGTTAGAGCTTGTGACGAACTGTACTGGTTGCCAATGTATTGAATACAATAAATAAGAGCCCATTAATTAAGCTAATCGGTTTTTCTCTCGCGATGTGTACTCGGGGGTAGTTATACTACAGTGGTCCTTGAGCTAAACTTGATTTATTCCATCCCGCTTTATTTACATTGTGTGAATACAATAAGCAGTTTCCAATAGCAACCGGAAATCAAATATTAGCTTCTTCAATTTTGTATTAACGTGGTTTGGTTACAGAGATTTTTTTATAACTTCGGGATTAAGCCGCCATGCTGATGAATTTTTGTTCTGGCGACACACTCATATTAATCATTATTTGTTTTGAAAATGAACCCTTCATTTTAGCGATCGTGTAAGCGATTAAATTCGTATCGAGCTTTGAGATATGTAAAGATGATTAGACTATTCTCGAAAAAATGCATTGAGACTAAGTAAATGCATCTATATCTAGTGGCCACAATTGTCCAAGGGCATTTAGAAATGCGCATTAGCCCTTAATTTCGAAATGGAATCGCGAAGTTTGTATTAAATTTTCACTAGTAAGCAAAAAAATGTAAAAAGCCCTATCAAAATAAAAAAGGATCATGTAAAAACACAAAATGCTCTAATCTTTGAGTTTCGTAGCCAACAAAAAAATTTATTGCGTTAATTACTACGTAAACTCTCGCAAAATTTCGTTTAGAAAGGCTATAACAAAACTATAAATTCTGCAAACAGTTAAAGCCAAAAACTAGGAGTCAAAATGATAGAGAAAAACGTTATAACATGTATTAACCAGTTTTTTAGAACAAACAAGCATTTGATTGAGTCAATATTGTTTGGTCGTGTTACATTATTGTGTCTTAACATTTGGAAAATTTCCTAGAATTTCTAAAATGACTTAAAAAGCGGACTTGCAGACAGCCACAATTGTTTAATCATAGTAATTTATTGTTGCTTTCTATGTGTTCAGCAAAAATGATGTTATATTCTAACAGCAAACAATTAGCTTTTCAACAAATGACTAATGTTTGGTTCTAATGTACATTATGAACGTAACACGTAAGAGTTAGACAGCTAAACAGCTAAAACTTTGTCTTTAGTTCAGTTTTAGTTAGTGTAAAATTATCATTGATATGAATTTGAATATACTTTTGTTAAAGTTTTACACTACTAATACAGCTTAGATGCACAATAACGACATGAAAAATATTAAGTCATTAAAGTTACAAAATAGTTTTATCTACCGATTTCAGGTAAGCTTTGCTAGATCCTAGCTAAATACGCCAAAAGTCGATTTCCTGTAAATTATTTCTTTATACAGTGGTTTAGTTTCTCGTTATTAAAAAAACTAATCTTATACATGGCTTTGTTTGTGCAAGAAAACATTTCCTCGCGTACAATATCAATAGGTAGGAAACAAAAAAATGATATAATGGTTGTACTTTTATTTTCTGAAATTTGTCTTACTAGCCCAGGTTAAGTAAAGTTTAATTGCATTTATTGTTTTATACCTGAATATTTTAAGATTTTGAAATGCAAATGATTATAAAAGGCTGTAAAGTTGAATTTGTTAGTTTTGTAAAAATGTATTTTAATGCTTTAATAGCAAAATAATTTATTTATATTTTGTTAGCCTATTAGCATGTTCATTTTTTTCTTTATTCCAGAAAAATCTAATCTTGCTAATGTGAAACACCAAGAAGCCAGTCATCTGCTTGAATAAATTTTTTATCACGGAAAGCCACAAAGGAACAGTATTAAATAGCATTGGACCATTAGATCTAGGTCAGCAGAAATGTCACAGGATAAACCACTGTGCCCCCGCCTACTGGACTATGTTGTGCTCATTGGTACTCACCTGCCACCAGCGCGACAGAATTCGCTGAGCCAGACACCTGAGCTACTGCGCCGCTATCCTCCAACAGATCATCGCGACTTCAGTTTGCCACCAGATGTGGCATTCTTCTGCCAGCCGGAGGGCTGCCTAGCACTCGGTCGTCGTCGGCGTACCGGGGTTCGCGACAGCAGCACCTTTGTGTTCACCCTGACTGAGAAAGATTCCGGCTTAGTTCGTTATGGCGTTTGTTTAAATTTTTATCGTACAGTGGATCGCAGGTGGGTGCCATTGGATTCTAGTCAATTGTCGACCCCGCCATCACCAATGAATCAGCAGCAGCAGCAGCGACTGTCCCAGCCTCGTCGACCACAACGATTGCGCAATCACTTACTAACCAGTCTCTGCATTGTCAGCCATCATCCGTTCTTTTCTAAATTTCGCGAATGTCTGCAGGTTCTGAGAAGAATCATTGATTGCTGCAGTGAGCGGTGCGCGAACAGCGCCAGAACACCCAACCGGTGAGTTTCGAGGCCGAGCTTCTGCTTCCTACAGCTTTTAGTTGGGCTTATTAAGAATATTTTCTCAACTGTTTCCAGTTTGTCTCATCAGTAGGCCTGGCTAAGGAATTCATTTTTTACTATCCTTGTTTTTTTCACCCGTCGGACCGTTATCTTACCTGTCGGATTGTTCTTTTACCTGTCGGACTGTTATTTCATCTTTCCAACTGATATTTCACCTGTCGAACTGGTATTTCAACTGTCGAACTGGTATTTCACCTGTCCAACTGGTATTTCACCTGTCCAACTGGTATTTCACCTGTCGAACTGGTATTTCACCTGTCCAACTGGTATTTCACCTGTCCAACTGGTATTTCACCTGTCCAACTGGTATTTCACCTGTCGAATTGGTATTTCACCTGTCGGACAGTTCTTTCACCTGTTGGAGTGTTATTTTATCTTTAAGACAGCTATTTCACCGGTTTTAGTCACTTTATTCCTGTATGCTTATTTTAGTGAATTTGTGTTCTTTTTACATCGGTATAAAGAAAACAAAGCTAAACAAACTAAATTTCCTTACCGCAGTGAGACAGTCTGGTCCGTGCTCACAGGTCTGCATCCCGACTGCTCCAGCGCGTTGATACTGCGAGACGTGCGCGAAATTGAGACCTGGATTCTCCGCCTACTCAGCGCCCCTGTGCCTGTGCCGGGCAAAACCAAATTGCAGGTTAGCTGTGATTGCTGTTCTAAATTTATCCTCATTTATCCTCTAAATTTTCCTGCCTCCAAAAACACCATAAAGAAAACGCAAATTAAACGACCCTCCGCCGCCACTTTGCGCAGCTGACGGTGCTGCCGGAGTCAGATTATCCGCCGCTTCTGTTCGCCCTGCCTGACCGAAGCCGCCTGTCATTGGCCGACTTTCCACTGCACCTGCCGCTGGAACTGCTTGGCGTTGACACTTGCCTGCAGGTATGGGATATGGCATGTCCTCAACTTGACGGGATTTAGTAGCCTCACTTTATATCTTTAAATATTTAAATTAGGGATATTATAATTATTCGCGATCCTCAATGTTTTTATTGTAGAAATGTTAAATTCCGAATTTGGGATATTTATTATCTTAAATCGTCATTTTGGGAAAGTTGTTATCCTTGATCCTCAATTAAAGATATTTTTTATTATAGATCCTCAATTCGGGATAATTATCGTCTTAGATCCTCAATTTGGGATATTTATTATTATAGATCCTCGATTTGGGATATTTTTTATTATAGATCCTAAAGTTGGGATATTTGTTATATTCAATCCTCAATTTGGTATATTTGTTATATTCAATCCTCAATTAAAGATATTTTTTATTATAGATCCTCAATTCGGGATAATTATCGTCTTAGATCCTCAATTTGGGATATTTATTATTATAGATCCTCAATTTGGGATGTTTTTTATTATAGATCCTAAAGTTGGGATATTTGTTATATTCAATCCTCAATTTGGTATATTTGTTATATTCAATCCTCAATTTGGGATGTTTTTTATTATAGATCCTCAATTTGGGATATTTTTAATATTAGATCCTAAAGTTGGGATATTTGTTATATTCAATCCTCAATTTGGTATATTTGTTATATTCAATCCTCAATTTGGGATGTTTTTTATTATAGATCCTCAATTTGGGATATTTTTAATATTAGATCCTAAAGTTGGGATATTTGTTATATTCAATCCTCAATTTGGTATATTTGTTATATTCAATCCTCAATTTGGTATATTTGTTATATTCAATCCTCAATTTGGGATATTTGTTATATTCAATCCTTAATTTGGTATATTTGTTATATTCAATCCTTAATTTGGTATATTTGTTATATTCAATCCTCAATTTGGTATATTTGTTATATTCAATCCTCAATTTGGTATATTTGTTATATTCTATCCTCAATTTGGTATATTTGTTATATTCAATCCTCAATTTGGGATATTTGTTATATTCAATCCTCAATTTGGGATATTTGTTATATTCAATCCTTAATTTGGTATATTTGTTATATTCAATCCTTAAATTGGTATATTTGTTATATTCAATCCTCAATTTGGTATACTTGTTATATTCAATCCTCAATTTGGTATATTTGTTATATTCAATCCTCAATTTGGGATATTTGTTATATTCAATCCTCAATTTGGGATATTTGTTATATTCAATCCTCAATTTGGGATATTTGTTATATTCAATCCTCAATTTGGGATATTTGTTATATTCAATCCTTAATTTGGTATATTTGTTATATTCAATCCTCAATTTGGTATATTTGTTATATTCAATCGTTAATTTGGTATATTTGTTATATTCAATCCTCAATTTGGGATATTTGTTATATTCTATCCTCAATTTGGGATATTTGTTATATTCTATCCTCAATTTGGGATATTTGTTATATTCTATCCTCAATTTGGGATATTTGTTATATTCTATCCTCAATTTGGTATATTTGTTATATTCAATCGTTAATTTGGTATATTTGTTATATTCAATCCTTAAATTGGTATATTTGTTATATTCAATCCTCAATTTGGTATATTTGTTATATTCAATCCTTAATTTGGTATATTTGTTATATTCAATCGTTAATTTGGTATATTTGTTATATTCAATCCTCAATTTGGTATATTTGTTATATTCAATCCTCAATTTGGTATATTTGTTATATTCAATCCTTAATTTGGTATATTTGTTATATTCAATCCTTAATTTGGTATATTTGTTATATTCAATCCTCAATTTGGTATATTTGTTATATTCAATCGTTAATTTGGTATATTTGTTATATTCAATCCTTTATTTGGTATATTTGTTATATTCAATCGTTAATTTGGTATATTTGTTATATTCTATCCTCAATTTGGTATATTTGTTATATTCAATCGTTAATTTGGTATATTTGTTATATTCAATCCTTAAATTGGTATATTTGTTATATTCAATCGTTAATTTGGTATATTTGTTATATTCAATCCTTAAATTGGTATATTTGTTATATTCAATCCTTAATTTGGTATATTTGTTATATTCAATCGTTAATTTGGTATATTTTTTATATTCGATCCTCCATTAAGGAAAATGGATATCAACGATACTTCAAAATCCTCATTTTAGATACTCGATATTCATGACGATATAAAATGAACCTTAGGACAGTTATTATTGACAAAAGATTCTCAAATTATGACAATTGATAATACATGATTTTCAGAACAATATATATCCAAATTCATTTCTAGGTTCTCACCTGCATCATACTAGAGAACAAAGTTCTGCTGCAATCTAGAGATGAGAACGCCCTCACAATGAGTGTCCTAGCATTCGTTGCCATGCTGTATCCGATGCAGTACATGTTCCCAGTCATACCGCTGCTACCCACCTGCATGGCTTCTGCCGAGCAACTGTTGCTGGCCCCAACTCCCTACATCATCGGCGTGCCTGCCAGCTTCCTTCTGTACAAGAAGAACTTCTGTCTGCCAGCCGATGTCTGGCTGGTGGATCTGGATGCCAACAAGGTTAGCTGATTCTGGGGTGTTTGATGGTCTCGTGAAACCAACCCGAAGTGCTGTTACAGTATATTTATAATTATTATACTTGTAATTGCAGGAGGGCTGCGGGCAATGGCACATCATTTAGTGACACTAGACTAAATTATTCTGCCCATTTCGCTGACTCCTGAGCACACACGCACACAGATACTGTACGCAGGCACACGCTCACACAGGTGTGTACATCTGCCCTGACTTTCTCATCGTCAGGCAGTGTACACTCTCACTGTGCCTTGGAGGTTGGCCCTCACGGGCATAAATTGCACGACAAGCCCCGAAGCCTTCTCTCCGCGGCTGCGCCCCAAACTAATGTGGTCTCGCCGCGGAGTCGAACTTAGGGACCTTGGTGCGAGAGGCAAACGCGTTTACCGCTCTGCCACCGACCCCCTATCGCCACGTTAGTATTTTTTTATTCCTAGATCCTCATTTAAGGTTTTTAGATTACAACATCCTCACTTAGGGATTTTTTAGGTTTTTAGACACGATACTTATTTTGAAATTTTTATATTCCCTGTACTCGATCTCTTTTTTGGATTTTTAGATCCACAGTTTGTGTTTTTTAACAGTAGAACTACCAAGGGGGGGGAATTCCCCCCCCTGACAATTTGTTTTGCTGCACCCGAACGGAACAATGCAAGCACACGAAACTCAAGAGCACGGGCCAAATTTTTGTTGCGCATCTTCTGAAACAAGAAACAAGTCGCCGGCTCTTCAGACCGTCGAGATATTCAATTGTTCTGGCCGAAGGTCTGATTTTTCCCATAAGAGCTAGTGTATTTCATACACCCCTATACACGAATTTGCACTGCGCCTCAGTGCGGCCTTTCCAGACCTTCAAACTTTATCAGCATGTCACCCGAATGTGCCTGCATCATCTCTGACTTCAGTGGTCACCTACCTTCATCTAGACTGAGCTGATGGACCTTCAACAAGTAATAGTTGAGTTTAGGCCAATATCGAGGCTTTATCAGCGAAACTAGAAAAATTCGCTTTTGGGACTCCATAGCCAGTTGGAGGCACTCTGCTGACGGTGCAGACGGCGTCGGGTGGTGACTGATTAGTTGACAGACTTGGCGAAGGTCCTGTGGTTCACCATTGTCCCATATTGAGGCTTGATCAGCGAAATGGGAGAAATTTGCATCAGGGTGTCCATATTCGGCTGGTGCCACTTGTTGAAGGTCCAGCAGATCCGTCTCGATAAAGGCCAGTGACCACCGAAGTCGGAGACGCATTCCAGATGACTAAATTAAAATAAAAACTATTGACTTGAAAAGTTGAGACTCTTGATATATTGCTCATATATCCAGTAATGTAGACAGTCGTTATCAGACTTGCATTCAAAGGACCGCTGCCGCTTCCTATATTCCAATAAGTCACTTTGAAATCTGAGACGGGAAATCGGCGGAATTCACTGAAATTCTAGCGAATCTCATCGGCGAACGTCGAAGCGAATTTAGTCTGTGAAATCTGAGACAAAATTCTCTCTCTAAACTAAATTTCCCCGAAAGAGAGGATTTTTATGCGCTTGAAAATCTTTTTAGAAGATTGTCTTGAAACGATTGTCGACAAAAGAATCAACTTTCATGAAAGCAGTTCTGTCAATTTCGCTGATAAATTAATATCTGCACTAGTTTTCTCATTGTCAGGCTTGACAAGGATTAACTTTGAGATTTAGAAATGAGTTTTAGCATTAGCTGACGTAAGTAGCCCCACCAGTCCGTGGACTGATCTGTTGTACGAATTGAAGGTTGGGGGTTCGATTCCCGACTCCACACTGGAAAAATTTGTGTCCTTTAGCGAGACACTTAACAGGGGGTCGGTGGCAGAGCGGTTATCGCGTTTGCCTCTCGCACCACGGTTCCTAAGCGGCGAGGCCACATTCATTTGGGGCGCAGGCGCAGCCGCGGAGAGAAGGCTTGTGGGCTTGTCGTGCAATTTAGGGCCAACCTCCAAGGCACAGTGAGAGTGTACACTGCCTGACGATGAGAAAGTCAGGGCAGATGTACACACCTGTGTGAGCGTGTGCCTGCGTAAAGTATCTGTGTGCGTGTGTGCTCAGGAGTCAGCGAAATGGGCAGAATTGATTCCTCGCTGGCTGCGGGACTACTGTCACTAAATGATGTGCCATTGCCCGCAGCCCTCCTGCAATTATTATTATTATTAAGACAGTTAACTCTGCATTGCTTCAGTTCACCCAAATGACTGTACATCTCTTCTTGGTGTCATTTCTACTATTCTAGATGAATAGATTAAATGGACGAGCCTAAGAAATATATACTCAGTACTTGAAGGCTTTATAGTTGCTCGAGTTTAGTTGTACTTATATCAAGGCGAAATTCAACCATTCTCTCCCTTTTCTCCCCAAGTCCTGGTCCCATGGGGTCGAAGTTTTTTTTCCCGGTTTCGTTTTTTTATTCCAGTTTCTCTTCTCTTCCTTGACGCGCCGGTACGAAACAATTTTGGCAACCAGGCCTCAGGCTACGGAATCCGGATCTCATAAAAATTTATAGCCTATGGGGATATCAACTTTCGATTCGGAAAATAAAATAAAGGGAAACGTGTAGTGTTTGCTGAATATTGCGTTACGGCTTGGCCTACTCTGCTATATAAACTGGCGTGTTAGTGTATAGTACGAGTGTACGATATATTATAAGGCTTTCTGTTTGCTAATTCTCTCGTTCATTTCCGCTGACTGGCTCTCTCATTGCATCCCAGATTTGTCTTAAGCTACTAGGACTAAGAGTAATTAATCTTCTAGGAGAAGATAATCCACAAGGCTTAGCGACGATAGAATTATTGTTCAATGCTTGAAAACTTGAAATATTTCAACCTTTCAGATTGTCTGTGCTCAGGATATGAGCAAGCTGCCGCCGCTGCCTGAACCTGAGGCTTCTCATTTAAGGAGCCACCTGCAACAGGTGAGATTACTGTTTACAATTCTGTGTCACAGTTCTGTGTGTCAAAGTTCTGTGTGTTACAGTTCTGTGTGTTACAGTTCTGTGTGTTACAGTTCTGTGTTACAGTTCTGTGTTACAGTTCTGTGTGTTACAGTTCTGTGTGTTACAGTTCTGTGTGTTACAGTTCTGTGTGTTACAGTTCTGTGTGTTACAGTTCTGTGTTACAGTTCTGTGTGTTACAGTTGAGTGTGTTACAGTTCTGTGTGTTACAGTTCTGTGTTACAGTTCTGTGTTACAGTTCTGTGTGTTACAGTTCTGTGTGTTACAGTTCTGTGTGTTACAGTTCTGTGTCACAGTTCTGTGTGTTACAGTTCTGTGTCACAGTTCTGTGTGTTACAGTTCTGTGTGTTACAGTTCTGTGTGTTACAGTTCTGTGTGTTACAGTTCTGTGTGTTACAGTTCTGTGTGTTACAGTTCTGTGTGTTACAGTTCTGTGTGTCACAGTTCTGTGTGTTACAGTTCTGTGTTACAGTTCTGTGTTACAGTTCTGTGTGTTACAGTTCTGTGTGTTACAGTTCTGTGTTACAGTTCTGTGTTACAGTTCTGTGTGTTACAGTTCTGTGTGTTACAGTTCTGTGTGTTACAGTTCTGTGTGTTACAGTTCTGTGTTACAGTTCTGTGTTACAGTTCTGTGTTACAGTTCTGTGTTACAGTTCTGTGTTACAGTTCTGTGTGTTACAGTTCTGTGTGTTACAGTTCTGTGTTAAAGTTCTGTGTGTTACAGTTCTGTGTGTTACAGTTCTGTGTTACAGTTCTGTGTTACAGTTCTGTGTGTTACAGTTCTGTGTTACAGTTCTGTGTTACAGTTCTGTGTTACAGTTCTGTGTGTTACAGTTCTGTGTTACAGTTCTGTGTTACAGTTCTGTGTGTTACAGTTCTGTGTGTTACAGTTCTGTGTGTTACAGTTCTGTGTGTTACAGTTCTGTGTGTTACAGTTCTGTGTGTTACAGTTCTGTGTGTTACAGTTCTGTGTTACAGTTCTGTGTTACAGTTCTGTGTGTTACAGTTGTGTGTTACAGTTCTGTGTTACAGTTCTGTGTTACAGTTCTGTGTGTTACAGTTCTGTGTGTTACAGTTCTGTGTGTTACAGTTCTGTGTGTTACAGTTCTGTGTGTTACAGTTCTGTGTGTTACAGTTCTGTGTTACAGTTCTGTGTGTTACAGTTCTGTGTGTTACAGTTCTGTGTGTTACAGTTCTGTGTTACAGTTCTGTGTGTTACAGTTCTGTGTGTTACAGTTCTGTGTTACAGTTCTGTGTTACAGTTCTGTTTTACAGTTCTGTGTAACGGTCCATTATTAAAAGTACTAATAATAACAGAAATATTGCCAACTATTTAATTATTCCAGTGCCTGCAGGTAACCGAAGTGCTCAATTATCTGAATAAATTTAATCGGAATCAGGTTTTCCTACTGTCAAATCTGGTATTGGGAACAAGTCTTTTTTTTTTCGTTTTTCCTTCTATTTTTTAGCGTCCCTTGATGAGCGGTGGGTCAAATTAAGGAAAATTTATTTTCCCAAAAGTAGGGAAATTATAGGGGATAGACTCCTAGACTAGTCGGTGCTGTTGGAGTTAATTAAGTTAGACAGGGTGACAACACATTTGAAGGGACGTTTCTTGTGATGCAGAAAATGCATTTGTTTTTTTTGCTAAATAACAAACTTTATTCACATGGTGACAGAAGAAGCTGGTTAATCAGGATGTGTTTCATTTCATTTCAGATTTGTTTGGCACTGCTTTTTTCCCAGATTACATTCTTATGTACCAGCAAACTCATAAAGGCCTGTACTTTAGTAGATTGATAGTCATCTCTTGATATATAATTATATATTTGCCCTGCTTCAGTTTTAAAAATGATTGGTCAGGAATGGTGTACACATAAAATACGATTTAGCTCGAATGTGATTGGTCAGGAAGGGTGTGTACATTATATATGATTTAGCTCGAATGTGATTGGTCAGGATTTGTCAACAGTTGAGTCATATTACTGATTGGTCGTTACATACATCGAAGGGTGCATTTATATTGATGTGATTGGTCAGTAAGGCTTATATGCACATTGGATGTGATTGGTCAGTATGGGTATGTTTTTATTGGATGTGATTGGCCAAGAAAGGTGTGTGTACATTATATACGGTTTAGCTTGAATGTTATTGGTCAGGATTTTTCATCAGTTGATTCAATGGTGTGTTTACATTGGATGTGATTGGTCAGTAAGTGCTGAATGTACTTTCGGAGCAACTCTCACACGGCAGCTCATTCTGATGTCACTCTCTGCAGGCCCTGGCGAGTATGAGCATGGCCCAACCGCAGCCAATCAAGAATTTGGATTCGGTCGTATCGCAGGATCCGGAATTCTGGATCAGACAACAGCAGCAGCAGCAGCAGCAGCAGCAGCAGCAGCAGCAACAGCAGCAGTCACAGCCCCTATCTTCTCCGGGTAGAGTAGTGTTCGGCAACGATGTTGACTCAGTCGACGTTGCCACCCGAGTGGCCATGGTTCGTTTCTTCAATTCGCCAAACGTGCTCGGCGGTTTTCTTGAGCACACCAGAACCCTGCGCCTGCACCCGAGACCTGTTGTGGCCTTCCAGTACGACGCCTTCGTTCAGTCTCGAGAGCGTCTGACAGATTTCACAACGCGCCTGGCTCGGACGCAGGCCGTCGAGTACTTCGCCGAGTGGTCGCTCTGTCCGGACAACTTCGCCTTCCAGCGCATCCACGCCGGTTTGATCGACCCGGCGGCCATCGGCGACAAGCCGAAGTGGTTCAGCCAGCAGCTGCAGCGGGTGGCTTTTGCCGTCTGCCGGCCAGACGGTGTCTGCACTCTGCGGCTGAAGCGAGCGGGCTTCGCTGAGGATGCGAATTCTGCGCCTGAAGCTTCGGCCACGGATGAGGCGCAGTCGGGTAAGAAGCCGCGAATGCGTGAATGTGTGAATGTGTGAATGCATGAATGTGTGAATGCGTGAATGTGTGAATGTGTGAATGCGTGAATGCGTGAATGTGTGAATGTGTGAATGCATGAGTGTGTGAATGTGTGAGTGTGTGAATGCGTGAATGCGTGAATGTGTGAATGTGTGAATGCGTGAATGCGTGAATGCGTGAATGTGTGAGTGTGTGAATGCATGAGTGTGTGAATGTGTGAACGCGTGAATGTGTGAGTGTGTGAATGTATGAATGTGTGAATGCGTGAATGTGTGAATGCGTGAATGTATGAATGTGTGAATGCGTGAATGTGTGAGTGTGTGAATGCATGAGTGTGTGAATGTGTGAGTGTGTGAATGTGTGAATGTGTG
Source organism: Macrostomum hystrix (assembly GCA_950097015.1). Lineage (NCBI taxonomy): Eukaryota > Metazoa > Platyhelminthes > Macrostomidae > Macrostomum > Macrostomum hystrix. Next base: position 11,889,877 of record CATNEN010000001.1, read on the forward strand.
AATGCGTGAATGTGTGAGTGTATGAATGCATGAGTGTGTGAATGTGTGAACGCGTGAATGTGTGAATGCGTGAATGTGTGAATGCGTGAATGTGTGAATGCATGAGTGTGTGAATGTGTGAATGTGTGAATGCGTGAATGTGTGAATGCGTGAATGTGTGAGTGTATGAATGCATGAGTGTGTGAATGTGTGAACGCGTGAATGTGTGAATGCGTGAATGTGTGAATGCGTGAATGTGTGAATGCGTGAATGCGTGAATGTGTGAATGCGTGAATTTTTTAATTTGTGAATTTGTGAATGCGTGAATATATGAATGCGTGAATTTGTGAATGCGTGAATTCATGAATGTTGGAATGCGTGAATTTGTGAATATGTGAATGCGTAAGTGTGAGTTTGTGAATGTGAAAGTAAGTGCAGTGATTTTTGGTAAACCTAGTTAAACTTCTAGCTCAAACTGTATCAAGCAGCCGCTACATCGAGCTGCTGTTCTCAGAAATATATATATATATATCAATGATTGTCATCAAATTCAATGTAGAATTGGTGACCCTGATTTTATTCGCATTTTGCATTTATTCAAATAACAAAAGCTCCACAGCAGTGCTCAAAGTGCTTCTCATCTTGTCCCTGACAGATCCTATATCCCTACTGTGTAAATTGTGGCCTGCAGTGATTTGGTGTGAGGCATTGTTTGCTTAGCATTATCCGTCTCCCAGTCTCGCAGTCTTCTTTCTCCTGCTTCATCGCTTGTTCTTAGCTTGGGTAAAATTTGTACTTTTAATCTGTTCAGTTCGTGCACTGATTTTTTACCGAAAGCCCTTTATTTCTGTTGAAAATCTCGTGTAAACGTTTCGAAAAATGTATGTAAATTTTATCTAATTTTAATGTGCAGCTAGCAGCAGCAGCAGCAGCAGCAGCAGCAGCTGTGACTTTGATGAAGCCACAGGCAGAGGTAGGTGACGTCACTAGCAGATCATATTTCTGATGTTTTTTGTGCTTTACCGCTTTGTGAAAAAGTATAAATATAATGAATTGTCTTGTTTCGTGTCTCTCTCGTGCTTGCCTATCATCATTTTGTTATTTAATTGTTATGTTATAGTATATATGCTTACTTAAATTGTAGTTTCATTGTAAAGTTTGCTTTTTTCGTTCGCTATTTCAATAATAAAACACTATTTCGAATACTTTATAATAATATGACATGTTTAATCATTTTCTTCTAGAATTTTTGATTGCCTTTCGCATTTTCTATGTCTTTATTTATTGCTTTGTGAATTTGTCTTTATTCATAAACTTAATCTTCTTGGTCATCATGATTCTTCAGGCCGTCAGCCACTAAATCACCTGAACCTTCAGGCCATCAGCCACAATTTCCTCTGATTCTTCAGGCCATCAGCCACTATTTCCTCTGATTCTTCAGGCCATCAGCCACTGTTTCCTCTGCTTATTCAGGCCATCAGCCACAGTTTCCTCAGATTCTTCAGGCCATCAGCCAATATTTACTCAGATTCTTCAGGCCATCAGCACAATTTCCTCTGATTCTTCAGGCCATCAGCCACTATTTCCTCTGCTTATTCAGGCCATCAGCCACTATTTCCTCTGATTCTTCAGGCCATCAGCCACAATTTCCTCTGATTCTTTAGGCCATCAGCCACAATTTCCTCTGATTCTTCAGGCCATCAGCCACTGTTTCCTCTGCTTATTCAGGCCATCAGCCACAATTTCCTCTGATTCTTCAGGCCATCAGCCACTGTTTCCTCTGCTTATTCAGGCCATCAGCCACTATTTCCTCTGATTCTTCAGGCCATCAGCCACTGTTTCCTCTGCTTATTCAGGCCATCAGCCACTATTTCCTCTGATTCTTCAGGCCATCAGCCACTGTTTCCTCTGCTTATTCAGGCCATCAGCCACAATTTCCTCTGATTCTTCAGGCCATCAGCCACTGTTTCCTCTGCTTATTCAGGCCATCAGCCACAATTTCCTCTGATTCTTCAGGCCATCAGCCACTGTTTCCTCTGCTTATTCAGGCCATCAGCCACAATTTCCTCTGATTCTTCAGGCCATCAGCCACTGTTTCCTCTGCTTATTCAGGCCATCAGCCACTGTTTCCTCTGCTTATTCAGGCCATCAGCCACTGTTTCCTCTGATTCTTCAGGCCATCAGCCACTGTTTCCTCTGCTTATTCAGGCCATCAGCCACAATTTCCTCTGATTCTTCAGGCCATCAGCCACTGTTTCCTCTGCTTATTCAGGCCATCAGCCACAATTTCCTCTGATTCTTCAGGCCATCAGCCACTGTTTCCTCTGCTTATTCAGGCCATCAGCCACAGTTTCCTCAGATTCTTCAGGCCATCAGCCACTGTTTCCTCTGATTCTTCAGGCCATCAGCCACTGTTTCCTCTGCTTATTCAGGCCATCAGCCACTGTTTCCTCTGCTTATTCAGGCCATCAGCCACTGTTTCCTCTGATTCTTCAGGCCATCAGCCACTGTTTCCTCTGCTTATTCAGGCCATCAGCCACTATTTCCTCTGATTCTTCAGGCCATCAGCCACTGTTTCCTCTGCTTATTCAGGCCATCAGCCACAATTTCCTCTGATTCTTCAGGCCATCAGCCACTGTTTCCTCTGCTTATTCAGGCCATCAGCCACTATTTCCTCTGATTCTTCAGGCCATCAGCCACATATTACGAGTCACTGTATCACGTGTGCACTTATATAAAAAATGTTTACAGTTCTCAGTAATCGCTGTATTTTTATTTCTGCTTTTCTCCACCCAACTGAATATTCCCAAATTAACTTTTTTCCCAGTGTTAAATTGGTCTTTATCTTGTAGAGTCATTCGGTCTATTGACAGTTTATTTTACACAGTTTTCCCCCAAATTTTATCAAAGCGATCAATCTAAATGAATAAATTATTGATTTAGGTAGTCGGGTACCAAACTCAGACGTTACCAGATCCTATTGAAATAGTTCAATCCGCATCGATTCCACTCGACTGGTGTTTGATGGCATGACATCTAGATGCCATCAAGATAATCGCTGTCTTTCTGAAAAATTTAGGTCTTGTAGACAATGTGTCATTGAGAAATTCGCCCAGTCCATGGACTGAACTGCTGTACACAGCCAGTGGCTGTACTCCAAACCTGCTTCTCAAAGTCTTCTCATCTTTCTACAAATTTCTCCTTCATTCCAACCTCAATTTGATCCCAAAATCCCATCAAAATGTAGACGAGAGCGGCCGATCCGACTCCTCGGACAACGAAAACGATGGCATCAGCGGCGCCGTCAGCGGCCGGCCGGGCTCTTCAGCAGCTGCAGCGGACCGGCTGACAGACAGCTCGTCCTATTCCAGCCTCACCGACTTTGTGTCGGAAATGATCTCGTCCGACATCAACTGCGATCCGAATGGCGGCGGAATGGCGAACGGCAACCGGGGCGCGTCACCTTCGCCAGCATCTTCGGCCCTTCAGACCGCCCGGCTCACCGTTGAATTGACGCCGGACATTTTCCAGCCCCCGGTGTGCCTGCAGCTCCCAGGAGCCGAGGCGGAGGCTGGCGCACCGATGCTGCCGGGGACAGCTGACCGACCGGCTGACCACGCCAGCTCGGAGGATGAGGCGGCAGTTGACAATGACGATTCGGTGAGCCTATGAGCCCAGTCATTGACTCTAGTATGAGCCCAGTCATTGACTCTAGTATGAGCCCAGTCATTGACTCTAGTATGAGCCCAGTCATTGACTCTAGTATGAGCCCAGTCATGGACTCTAGTATGAGCCCAGTCATTGACTCTAGTATGAGCCCAGTCAGTGACTCTAGTATGAGCCCAGTCAGTGACTCTAGAGAATCATCGTCATTATCAGTTAGTCACGGAAATATTTTACAATTTTACAATATTTAAAACTACTGTTCTAAACAACAATGCCAAATTTTCAGAGGCCGTTGGTAACTCGTGGTTCAGCAGCGTCCAGGTAAACTGACGAGATTTTGTGCCAAATCACTTTAAAGAAGAAGATCTGTAAATCGTAAAAGATTTTTGTTTTAACAGAACACGAAGTTTGCCAAGCAATCAGCAGCAGCAGCAGCAGCAGCGGCAGCAATCGTCATCGCATCATCATGGCATCCCGCCGAGGCCTCCGCCGCCGAAGCGCATCGGCAGCGTTGGCTCGCACCCCGGCACTCCGGAGGGTGCGCCAAGAGTCGCTGCGGGCGTCAGCACAATGTCTAGCAACAGCAGCAGCAGCGGTCAGCCTAATCAGGCGCGTCTGGAACGGCAAGATTCAGCATCTTCTGTATCATCTGTTCACCTGCTTGATTCTTTTGCTCTTGATAGTCGGCAGCAGCAGCAGCAGCAGCAGCAGCAATCAATCGGAGAATACTTTGGTATATTAAATGTCTACAATGATAATTTTTTATGGGGTTGAGTGTCAGAGCGGTTAACGCGTCTGCCTCTCGCACCAAGATCCCTGAGTTCGATTCCGCGGCGAGGCCACATTCGTTTGGGGCGCAGCCGCGGAGAGAAGGCTTTGGGGCTTGTCGTACAATTTACGCCCTTGATGGCCAACTACCAAGTCACACTGAAGTGTACACTGCCTGACGATGATACACTGCCTGTGAGTGTGTACCTGCGTACAGTTTCTGTGTGCGTGTGTGCTCAGGAGTCAGCGAAATGAGCAGAATTGCCTCCTCGCTGGCTGCGGGTCTAGCGTCACCAAATGATGTGCCATTGCCAGCAGCCCCCCTATTATAATTATTAATTTTCTTACTTAAACACAAAATGTATAAGGCGTATTGCAGTCATCACAATATCTAGACAGATGAGGAATGAAGCCATCTGTAATTGAATTATATATTATTAATTTGGTGCACTTTTTACATTCTAAAAATAGCCAACACCCGCTGCCCAACACAAAGCTAATATGCTTTCTGGCTTTGCGTGACGGATAATGAACATAAATTCTCCTGGCTGAAGTCATTCCTACTAGCGAATTTTTCTCAAAAGGGGATATTTTTAGCATTTACTTTTTGTCACATCGTCAACCGAGTTGAGCTCTGTATTCCCCCCCCCGCTCAACAATTCAATTGGGATTCTGGCGAAAATGTCATCTATTTTTCTGCTTAGTCCTTTTGTTGCTATTTTTAACAATAACTTTCATCTTTGTCTCCCCTCGAGAGAAAAAATTATATCTATTTTGATCATGCTAGTGCAAAAAGCACTTTCTCCACTCCTGAAAATTGGTTCTTAAACATTTCATCCCTTTTCATACACTCCCTGCATCTCAGTTCACCCTCCCTTCATCTCAGTTCACACTCCCTGCATCTCAGTTCACACTTCCTTCATCTCAGTTCACACTTCCTTCATCTCAGTTCACACTCCCTTCATCTCAGTTCACACCCCTTCATCTCAGTTCATACTCCCTTCATCTCAGTTCACCCTCCATTCATCTCAGTTCACCCTCCCTTCATCTCAGTTCACACTCCCTTCATCTCAGTTCACACTCCCTTCATCTCAGTTCACACTCCCTGCATCTCAGCTCACACTCCCCCTGCATCTCAGTTCACACTCCCTGCATCTCAGTTCACACTCCCTGCATCTCAGCTCACACTCCCTGCATCTCAGTTCATCTCTCACCTGTCCGTCACGCAGGCCAGAAGACAACGGCAGCTTTGAACCGTAGCGGCCTGCAGTTCGCTCCTCTGGGCATGAAACGATCCGTGGTCGAGAGTTCGTCTCTGAGGCGTCAAGCTCAAGGGCTGGTGCAGCAGCAGCAGCAGCAGCCGCCGCAGCCACTTTCTCCTTCCATTAGAAAGTCTTCAACAGCAGAGGTTAGCCCGACCTCCGTGGCCGATCTAGCCTTCCTGAAGGACATCGCCTCAAGTGTACTCGACGGTCAGGGAGTCGGTTTCTTGAAAGGTGGCCAGCTTCGCTCGCTGATGGAGAGCGAATCTTATCGCTGCATGCTGCTGTCCAAGCTCAATCACAACCTGCTCGGTGACAAGCTCACGGACACCAGTCAGGAGCAGCAGCTGACTGACCAGCCCGTGCGCAGGGCCGTGTTCAAAGGCCTCCTGACTGCGCTTAAGGCTATCGTAACGGGACTCGAGCGGAGCTATCGCAGCCACAGTCGGGGCGGCCTGGCCTCCGCCCTGATGCTGCTGGAGGTGGCCCACACTCACTACTGGCTGAGGGACGCCAATGCGGCCGCGAGAAATGCCACCGATCCCTTACAGGTGTGAAATCCCATATTTTTATTTTGAGCAGTTACTAAAATCCTAGATCCTCCTCTTTGGCAGTCACTAAAATCCCAGATTTTCATTTTGAGCTATTAGTAAATCCTAGATCCTCCTCTTTAGCAGTCACTAGAATCCCAGATCCTCATATTGATCAGTCTCTAGAATCTCAGATGCCCATCTTGAGGAGTCACTAGAATCCAAGATCCTCGTTTTGAGCATTCAATTAAATTCCAGGTCATAATCTTGAGCAGTGACTAGAATCCCAGTTCTTCATCTTGAGCAGTGACTAGAATCCCAGTTCTTAATCTTGAGCAGTGACTAGAATCCCAGTTCTTCATCTTGAGCAGTGACTAGAATCCCAGTTCTTCATCTTGAGCAGTGACTAGAATCCCAGTTCTTCATCTTGAGCAGTGACTAGAATCCCAGTTCTTCATCTTGAGCAGTGACTAGAATCCCAGTTCTTCATCTTGAGCAGTGCCTACAATCCCAGATCCTCGTTTAAAGCAGTCAATTAAATTGTGATTCCTCATCTTGAGCAGTCACTAGAATCCCAGATCCTCATTTCGAAATCCAAAAACATTGTCAGAAACTGTCGCCATTTGGCAGCCAGGACAGTCTGTCAACACCGGCAGCTGCCAACTCATCGTCGGGCGACCTGGACGCCTCAAACTTTGTGGCCACAGTGGGTGAGTAGTGTTAACTGCCCACGCCCCGTGATTTGACTCGAAGTCAAAAAGATCTTGCTGTTGTTTGTGCAGTTTCATTAGTGGCAACATCGGCACTTAGAATTGCAAGTATTTTTCTGGTAATTTTTCTAAAAGTTAAACAATGTTGCACTTTTCTTATCATCATACTACTCACAGTTCACTTCAGTAGCCATGTTTGAATGTCTGATCATTTAAATGTGATGACAAAAATAGCTTAATTTAACTATGGTGAAAAGTACTGGCTTCTATGGCTTTTGAAAAAGTAAAAAAATACTTGTAGATATTGCATCGGAAAGTTATTTTTTGTTAAGATTTTTTGTCTGAACCTGATTTACTTTGCACTTTTACCGTCAGTACTCTCATCTTCACTTTTATTTCTTATAGTCATGTCTGGCTGCTTTGCTTTTAAAATTAGAGGAAAATTATGTACTTTTACTCGATACGACTCAATAATTGAGTGACAGTCAGTGAGATCAGAGTGATACTGAATGGGATAAGAATTAAAGCGATAAGAATGATTATGAATGGGATAAAACTGACAGTGGATGGGATAAGAGTGACTGTGGGTATGACAAGAATGACTGTGAATAGGTAAAGAATTACTCTTCATTAAATAAGATTACTGTGAACAGGATAATAATTACTGGAAATTGAATAAGAATGACTGTGAATATGACAAGAATGACTGTAAGTATGACAAGAGTGACTGTGAGTATGACAAGAATGACTGGGGGTATGACAAGAGTGACAGTGAGTATGACAAGAATGGCTGTGAATATGACAAGAATGGCTGTGAATATGACAAGAGTGACTGTGAGTATGACAAGAATGACTGTGAATATGACAAGAATGGCTGTGAGTATGACAAGAATGACAGTGAGTATGATAAGAGTGACTGTGAGTATGACAAGAATGACAGTATCTATGACAAGAATGACAGTGAGTATGACAAGAATGACAGTGAGTATGACAAGAATGACAGTGAGTATGACAAGAATGACAGTATGTATGACAAGAATGACAGTGAGTATGACAAGAATGACAGTGAGTATGACAAGAATGACAGTGAGTATGACAAGAATGACAGTGAGTATGACAAGAATGACAGTGAATAGGATAAGAATTACTGTGAATAGGATAATAATGACTGAATAGTATAAGAATGATCATGAATGTTATAAGAATGATCATGAACGGGATAAAAGTGACCGTGAATAGGATCGAACCGGGATAAGAGCGTTACAATTGAATGTTAAAAGTAGTGAAGCATAAGCTGCTTATTTGGAAGTGAAAAAACACAATTTGGAATTCATTATCAACTGCACGACCTGAAGCTGAGTCAACGAAGAACGCCCTGGCTTCGACAACTTCGGACAGCGCCAACGCCACCTCCTGGTTAGCGATGAAGTTTCTGAGCCTCTTGGGTCCAAGCAGCGGTGCTGGAGCAACGTCAGGTTATCGATCACACCGACGACCTCGATCGTTGGCTCTTGGCGACGATTTTGTTAATCGCGGCGGCGTCAGGTCGGCCTCTGGAACACCGCTCGGCCCGCTTTTCGAAGCTGGAGAAGGCGCCATCTTCGCAGCAGGTTATTGTGCCGACCTGAGTTGCCTTTTGGCCTGCTGAATTGCATTGAGTATAGTAAAACAACTGGTGGCAGTTGCGGTGGCGGCTGTAGGAGTTTCATACGTGTTTGTGGTGGCAGTTGCCGTGACAGACAGCTGTAGGAGTTTCATACGTGTTTGTGGTGGCAGTTGCCGTGACAGCTGTAGGAGTTTCATACGTGTTTGTGGTGGCAGTGCGTTGTCTTTGCTGTCACGGAGAAGCTGGGAAGGTTTTAGTCGAATTGGGAGATTTGGGAATGAGGATAATTGTGTCGAGTTGGCAGACACAAATAATAATAATAGTATGATAATTGCAGGAGGGCTGCGGGCAACGGCATAGGCTTTGGTGACACTAGACCCGCAGCCAGCGAGGAGGCAATTCTGACTATTTCGCTGACTCCTGAGCACACACGCACACAGATACAGTACGCAGGCACACGCTCACACAGGTGTGTACATCTGCCCTGACTTTCTCATCGTCTCTTGGAGGTTGGCTATCAATTGCACGACAACTCAAAGCCTTCTCTCCGCGGCTGCGCCCCAAATTAATGTGGCATCGCCGCGGAATCGAACTCAGGGACCTTGATGCGAGAGGCAAACAGGAGACACTGGGAAATGGGATAATTATATAAGGAAATTATGTATGGGAATGATAGTGTGCAATAGGTAAAAAAGGAACAAGTGGTGTCTGACTCACTAATAATTTCTTACTCACCTGGAAATAGTCAAAAAAAGCTTTTTTGCTTAATCTGTTTAATCTATCCAATGACCCAGAAAATTTTAATCGCCAATGTGAAACTTCTGTATCAAGTTTTTTTCTCTCCATATTTTCTCAGTTGCGCCATCACTTTTAAATCGAGATGCACAATTCGTCAGATATTATCATCACACTACTGTTAGTAAAAAAGTAAGCATTTAGGCCAGCATTTACCCAAAACCAAGAATTCTGTAGTAAGCCCTATGACAGAGAAAGCCAGAGACAATCTTCTGTCGTTATCCTTCGCTCTCGCAGCCGGCTGGTTCAAGGACATTCGCGAGGTCACCGCCGGCAGTCGGGGCGCCAGCCCTAGACGACTCAGTGGCAAAGGTTTGTTGAGCTCGCCTTTGGAAGCGACAGAAGTACCAAATGTTCGGCAATGTATATTGTATACTAACAGTTCATAGATACATCTATAGATGTTATATACTGCTTGATAATAACTTCCTCTAATAAGCGCGTGTTGTGGGTGTATATCCCAATTCGCTCCAATTGTTTCCTTCTGCTTAATTTACCCATCAAATTTATCTTTCGATTAGTCGAATTCTGTCTTGACAAAAATAACAACCGGTTCTTTTCTTGAGCCGTCGAGCTGAACTTGCAAACTATCATTCGTGTAATTTGTTGTTTTCTCTCTTCTGTTGCTATACTAATCTAAATGTCTTGAGAATAAAAATCTGTGAAAAAAAATAACTCAACAATACTAGTTGTCGGCTGGTTGAGTATGTTTAACCATTTCTTCTGCCCTATCGCTGTTATCCTAAGCGCGATTTTAAACATTTTTACGCCAATTGTTATTTGCAACGTTTTACATAAGTATCCCTCTGTATAAGCAGGAAATAATGTGAATAGTTTTCTCAACAAAAAACATTGCTAACAGGCCCACCCGTGATGCTGAACGGTGAGGAGTACGAAAATATTGAAGTCAGCGGTCCGGCCACGTCAGCAGCCGGACTGTCTTTGGCCGCAGCGACGTCCGTCCCAACTCCAACTGATTCAATGCGCGAACTGCGAGTTGGCGGCGGCGGCGGCGGCGGCGGCGGAGGAACCGGTTCGGGCGGCGGCGACGCCTCGCCGTCATCCGACTGCGGCGCTCGCCCGCCGCCGATCTCTAGCAAGAGTCGCTGCTCGTCGGGCTATCGTTACACAACAGCTGGCCAGAGAGTCCGCACCGTCGGCTCGGTTGGCGAGGACACGGGCCGGACCTACCTGTTCGAGCTGATGTCCGCCAAGGACCGCAGCCAGCTGTGGGATCAGATGCAGTTCTGGGAGGATGCTTTTCTAGACGCTGTGGCTGCCGAGCGAGACATCGTGGGCATGGATCAGGGACCGAATGAGATGATGTCAAGGTCAGAGTCAGGCACAACAACTTTTCTGTCACCTTTAGTAGTAATAACAATTGCAGGAGGGCTGCGGGCAATGGCACATCATTTGGTGACTCTAGACCTGCGGCCAGCGAGGAGGCAATTCTGCCCATTTCGCTGACCCCTGAGCACACACTCACACAGGTGTGTAGATCTGCCCCAGACTTTCTCATCGTCAGGCAGTGTACGCTCTCACTGTGCCTTGGAGGTTGGCCCTCAAGGGCGTAAATTGCACAACAAGCCCCCAAGCCTTTTCTCCCCGGATGAATGTGGCCTCGCCGCGGAATCGAGCTCTAGGACCTTGGTGCTAGAGGCAAATGCGTTAGACAACTCTGCCACTCACCCCCTTCCGCCTTCACACTCTCTCCTTAATTAACGTGCTTGTAGCTTAGTGGAGCTTCGGAACTGTGAAGCTGTGAAGGACAACCGTTTGTGTTACTTGCGTCCATGGACAATGCAGCTGTACACAGCTACTGGGAAATAGTATTAGTATCAATTAAAATTAATAAAATCAGGCAATATACCTATAAAACTCTCCAGGTACGAATCACTGGGCAAAGCTGAGCGCAAGCGACTCGAACTGGACGAAGATCGCCTGCTGAGCACAATGCTCTACAATCTGGTGGCCTTCATGGTCATGATGCGGGTGGATACGGCCGATCTGAGGAAAAAAGTAAGAAACTGCCGCCCTACTTGACTACTTACAGTAGAAATGCGAGAATATTTCAGCCAGATAACTGAAAGGCAGTGGACTTTCTCCATGCTCCATGGACCTGGATAATTTATTCTGATTGTTTTCAAAGGTGAGACGCCTGCTTGGCAAGAGCCACATCGGTCTGCACTACAGCCAGGAAATCAATGCGCTGCTCGACCAGCTAACCGGACTATCTGGCAATGACATCGATTTGAAGCCTCCGCTGAGTCGCTTCATGCAGAAACAGTCCTTTGCCGTGCACTGCGGCCAAGACAAGACTGGCGATTTGCGCTTTCTCGAAGTCTGCGACGACTGTCTCATACTCAGAGCCTGCTCAGGTGCCATTGTCGACCGATGGTGGTACGAAAAGCTGGTCAACATGACCTTCTGTCCAAACACCCGCGTGCTCGTGCTGTGGCGCAGGGAAAACGCAGCCGTTGCTAGCGCCTGTGCCAGTCCAGCTGCTCCCGCTGTGCGCAGCGTGTTCTACAGCAAGAAATGCCGCGACGTGTACAACTGCATCCGAGACCAGATGGCCCGAGCTGCGGCCAGGACTGTACACAGGACTGACACCATCGGTGAGTGCGTCACCCTCATCCACACAGATCTTCACAAATCCATTTAAATCTCTACCAATCCACCTAAATCTCTACCAATCCACCCAAATCTCCACCAATCCACCTAAATCTCTACCAATCCACCCAAATCTCTACCAATCCACCTAAATCTCTACCAATCCACCAAATCTCTACCAATCCACCAAATCTCTACCAATCCACCAAATCTCTACCAATCCACCAAATCTCTACCAATCCACCTAAATCTCTACCAATCCACCTAAATCTCTACCAATCCACCAAATCTCTACCAATCCACCTAAATCTCTACCAATCCACCCAAATCTCTACCAATCCACCCAAATCTCTACCAATCCACCTAAATCTCTACCAATCCACCCAAATCACTACCAATCCACCAAATTTCTACCAATCCACCCAAATCTCTACCAATCCACCCAAATCTCTACCAATCCACCCAAATCTCTACCAATCCACCCAAATCTCTACCAATCCACCCAAATCACTACCAATCCACCTAAATCTCTACCAATCCACCCAAATCTCTACCAATCCACCCAAGTCACTACCAATCCACCCAGATATCTACTAAATCCATCCAAATATTTACTAATCTACCCAAACCTACGCCTTGAAGGCATGGTTGGCGAACTAGGAAGTCGCTACGAAGTGGTTGAGACTACCACGGGAGACTCCGGCCTACTGCAAGTCAGCATGCAGGGCATTCAGCTGACATTGAACAATGCTCCCAAGGTAATAAGTCACGAATATTGCTGTTTTTCAACAATTTGTTTTATTTCGAGTATTAGCTTGCAGAATAATATGATTTTCTCGTCTTCTGTTAGCTCGTATTTTAAATAATCTACGTGTTCTTACATATTAAGATAGGAGCGCTTTCACTTTCCTTTTAAACTCAGTATTTTGCCTAATTAATTATTAAGTAGATCCATTGGCGAAAACAATTTTTACAGCCTGTCTTCATTGAGATGTCGAGAATAAAGCGTTGCTTTATTCAAAAAGGATTCCTAGTTATGGAGGTGTGCGGTGAGTGTCAAATCGATAGTGGGATAAAACAAATAATTCATTTCAGCAATTAAATACGGAAATGGTAGTCACAGTAATAAAGTGTCTATTTCATAACACCATATAACATTTCATTTCTGTACTTGCATCCTAAAGGAATTATAAAAATCTCATCATTTTTTTATTGCGGCGATAAACTATTTTAAATTATTGATATTTAATATTGAAAATTATTATCGTATAGTATATAATATAAAAATATTACAAGGTATAAAGAAGCAATTGTCCTATCTAATCTTTATATTAACATATAGCTGTAATACATACTGTAAACCTCAAAATTCGCAAGATGCTAAGCTAATTTTTGCATAATAATTTTTAACAAAATGAGTTATAAAAGCATTGGTTCCGCGATTTCTAAACCTTTTTTTAGTCCGTAGTCATAACTTTAATTTTAACCGAAAAAATGGCATCGTTTGCTTGATTTTTAACTGATTGAAGTTAATATTTAACATCCAATTTCCACTCTGCGATGTAAGCATTTAATATTTGCAAGTCTAAGGAAAAACGTAAAACTGTTACAGAGCCCGAGAAGCGGCAAATCAAGCAGATGACCTTCAAGTCGGATAGTGTGAGTACCCAACTGATTATCTGTTTACTTTGTTTGTCTGTAATAAATCTGTTAGCTGTCGGTTGAGTTGTTGTTCTAAACTATTTTAGTTCCTTGATTCCCCATGATATATACTTATGTTATAGATGTGTCAGTGTAATGCACCGCCTTGTTCATAATTACTTGTGAAATGTAGATTTTAAATCGTGTTTGATGACGTAGGCGACAATCCGAGAAATATTACACTCGTAATAGTAGTATTTTAAAGGTGGTTGTTGGCAACGACGCATTATTCGGGGATAATAGACCCACAGCCAGCAAGGAGACAATTAATTCTGCTCCTTTAACTGACCCCTGAGCACACATACAAGTAGCTGTGTACAACTGTCCTGATTTTCTCATCGTCAGTGTTCAATCTCACTGTGCCGTAAGACGTAGATTATCAAGCTACCAAGCCTTCTCTTAGTCGCGCCCCTAAATTTGGTTGATATAGGCTATTAACTACTACAAATTAGATTTTCTCCTAAACTGGTAAAAAGTACATAATTTGATGTAATTCGATCTATACTAAACATAAAATATCCCAGGTGTCGGAACTGCTTTTTCTTTTCCACCGGGTGGTGTCCGTTCAGGTCCACAAGAGCATGGCCGCTGATCGAACTAACAACAACAGCAACAGCAGCTGCCGCAACTCTCAAATATTCTTTGCTGCAACATGACGCTTATCTGATCTTTGAATCTAAATATCGTAGACTTCTGGGAGAAAAATACAAAATTGTTGGGCTAAACGGTTGCTATGCTGAAAGTTTACACATTGTATTTATAATAGATTCTATAACATGCTGGAGTTGAAATCGAAACACCAGAAGCTAGGAGAAACTAAAGTGCTTACATTATTTTGATAAGTCAATGTCTGAAGCCTTACATGTGAAATCGAAACGTTTCAAAACTTCAGAGCAATGATGTTTAGACTTTGACAGTCATAGTCAAGTCAACGCTTAAAAGTTGGTCGTACACCACTGTAGGACTGTAGGGTGTAGGGTGTAGGACTTATAAGCCGATTGTCAATTTTCGATCTTATTAATGATAGTTGATCACTTTTCCTTTTTCTGTTTTTATGTTGTATTTTCATCCGATTGCTTTTGTGATATTTTTGCTAGTTAATTTGTGATTCATTAAATTATTTTCGAAAGATTTCAGCATGCAGGTATTTGCTTGAATTTAAATATAACATTTTGGAGAGCCTAAACTAGACTAATTCGATATTTCAAATCAGCACATTTTAGCAAATAATAAATCCAATCAAAAAACACTTGATGACAAGCAGATAAGTAGCGAAATTGTCTTGACGAAGGTGTCACCGATAAATAGAAATTTATTTTCATTAAATTATACGCTCCAATCCATTAGATGCTCAAAGTTTTTTGTTAAACCTCTTTAAAACGTCCTATTAAGAATAAATCCCCACTCCCACATGAACAAATATTTCATGTGCATTGTTTAGTCAAAACTTTTTAGCTGTGATATCTAATTATATAGATTTATTCTTTCTATATTTCGCAGCTTTGGCCTTTCTATTTAACCAAGCACCCTTGTGTTGGTTATAAGTGTTGTTCGTCCTGGTAGTATTGATTTGACCACTGTTTCTGTATTTGAGTGTTTTAACTTTTTACGTTAATCTGCTACACATTCCTCCATTTTTACTCTACCTTCTTTTATAATAATGATGTTTAAAAGGTGTTCAATTTTTTTAATTTAAAATGTTTCATAATTTAACATAAAAATAATTTCCATCCATCACGCGACTGTTTTATGAAAGGAATTGAACTTGTTATGCTATAAGGAAAAATAAAGATTTATTATATTGAATTGTTAGTTTTGAAAAGCGAGGTGCATTTTCGTTTTTCTACAAGAAATTAGTTCGCTTTTATTTATTGAATTAAAGGCTAGGTTAAAAGGTTAAATGGTTAAATGCTTATATAATAAAAGCACGTTTTATACAATGTACGAGTGCTAGATTGTACATTTAGACAGCCATGTAAAATTGAAATGTTTTCGTCTGAATTTACTTTGCTTAGGAGTTTTATGAGTATTTTTGTATTCAGTGAATTGCTAGTGGCAAATGGCCTACCTGATTATTATATAATTTTCGATGAGGATGCGGGAACCGGCCCCCTGCTCCCATTGTTGCGAATCAAATTTTGTGGCCTCAGCGTGGATTCGAATCCAGAAACTTTAATGCCTGAGTTGCATGCATTTTCACCCTGCCACAACCAAAACCAGATCTTCTATTTAAGTAATTCTGATACGTAAGCGATAAAAACCGATAGGAATATCAATATTTTTGACCAAGTGCACACTCAGAATAAATAAATCCCGCTTATCTTGGTACGCTTCAGCCTGTTAATGTGAAGTGTGTTTTCTATATGTATGTATAGATTGAATTCGTTTGAATTTAGAGTCTAACCCGCTACTTTCACTATCCTGCTAACCAGATGCTTAGTATTCGATTCGATTTCTAGGCCTACCATGAAGATAGGTTCCGGCTGTTTAAAAATATTTCTAACCATATTTGACAATAAGCCCTAGAGAAGCTGTTCTGTGCAAAATTTGTATGTAACCATGGTGTTGCCTTCTAATCGATTTAATAGTAGCAGCGACTGAAATAAAATAGCGTTGAACGACGCGATCGTTCGCTATTTTTCTTGAACTCCCGAAGATAAAAAGTTTAAGTGAAGATAAATTCCACTATGTTTAATTGAGAGTTTCATTTTATTAGCCCCTTAATTGTAGATAACACAAATAAAACACTAAACTCTTCATAATACACATTATGCATTATACATAATATATATTTATGCATTGTGCATTATATATATGTACATATATTTACATAATAGATCATATACAATACAAATATAAATTTAAAATATCCAACTCGCAGGTTGAAGAGGTCTGCTACTGTCTGGTGCGCGCAATCGCGGACTGTTTATTAATCATGCCAGATGACTCTGCCACATAAATCACAAGTAATTATTTAATGATGAGAAAGAACAGGTTCAATGATTTTTTAGAGCAAATGAGTTTCAAGGTTGCTGTTCTTATACATTATCTAAATATAACGGACCTCTTCGTCCATTGAACAAGTTTATATGTAATTTAACTGTGATAAGATTTTCCACCGTGACTATTTAAAAGCTAGATTTTATCCATTCCGAATAAAGAACCTTTGCATGCTTAAAAAAGAAACTTATGTAAAATGATACTAACATTTTGTATATATTTTTGTTGTATAAAGCCTTTATATGATTAAATTAAACTTTTATATTCAATAAAAAAATAACTGATTACACCTGCCCCAATTGGGCCAGATGTGCAGCCGACAGCACAGCCGCAGCTATTGTGCGGCGCATCTGAAGGCTGCGTACAGCTGTTCAGTCCATGGACTGGGGGACGCCACACCCACCCTCAATTACCCCAGCTAATGCTGGTACCCATTTAACAGCTGGTGAACTGAAGCAATGCAGAGTTAAGTGTCTTGCTAAAGGACACAAATTGTTCTAGTGGAGTCGGGAATAGAATCCCCGACCTTCAAGTCGTGAGTCCGACGCCCTAACCACTAGGCTACAACCTCTTATATTCAAATTTTGTCAATAAAAAGCCACCTGTTGTTATCAGTACACGCATTATAAATAGAACTGAATATTTATTTACATTCGTCTTGTTTACTTCCCTTCCTTTTTGTGTCAACACAATATCATATTTTTTATATTCACACTGCAATCGAGAAAAAATAAAATAGTGGATGTTGATTTTATCTGCGTCTTTTGTCTACTTATACGGCTAATTGTTTTAGCCTGTATTAAAACGTACTTTAACTAGTTATGCGGTGTTCGGAATATCGTTACGCTAGCTTTTGTGTTGTAACCATTTAATGTTGGGCCAATGCTGTTTTTCGCTTTCACCGTATTATAACGAAGGCATCATAAATCTCTGTATATCTGTCTACACGTATATTCTATTTGGTGTAATGGACTATCAATGTGTTTTCGCCAGTGTTTAAGCGCCTAAAAATAAAAAAAATTTAAGTTTTAAAGCTAAATTTCAAATTTGAACATAGCTTTAAATTAGTAAATATTGAATTTGCGTGATTTCTTTATCATATGATACGGTATATTTTTCTAATTATGAAGGCAAACTATTACCTTCTAGTAATTCAATGTACAGCGGAAAAATAATTTGAAATAATTTGAAACTAAATTGTGATTGAAAACTATTCTTATAGGTAATTTTTAGGCCGTGTTTTTACTATCTGCATCATGACGGCTTTTTTGGACAGCAATGGTGGGTTATGAAGCGATTAGTAAAGTGTCAGCCAAACTGCTCTTAGCGCAGTTTTATAGTCATCTGGAATGTCAAAAAAATCGCCTGAGTGAATTTAAGTCATTACTTGAAAGTAATTTTTAACTTTTGATGAAGTCGCTCCTCGTTAGCGATACCCTCTCCCGAGGGTTAGCAATGGGTGAACCGGGCGTCATCTCTCCGCGCGATGCCTCACGCCTGCAGCTAGTTCTTAAGCAGGTTTGGCTGGAGAGGACTCTGTGCCCTCTGGCGCAGACATCTCTCCACGATGTCCCGTCAGCTGACCCATGGGTACACGCCCCGCGAGTGTTCAAGGCAGACCCCATGGCTGCCGGACAGAATGGGCAACAGCGCTGGATGACCGATCCAGGGCCTCTGGCCCAACTGGGTACCTCTGGTTACGACTTGGGGGAAAGGTGCCACCCTTGGACCTTAGCAGGGTATGCGGCCAGTCCGCAGCGTTCGCGTACCTGTGCGTGATCAGGTACCTCTGGCTACAGCTTGAGGGAAAGGTGTCACCCTTTGAAATTAACAGGGTATGCGGCCAATCCGCAGGCCCCGGTATCTGGCCAAATAGTGCCCTCCAATGACCCCAGTGCATCCGTGCTGATGGGCATTTGCCCATTGCCAAGACTCTGGTCCGCGCATTTGCTGGGAAGTTTTCCAGTCGCTAACGGTGTTTCGCTCTTTTCACTGCCCCCGGCTGCATGGCTAGGTGTCGGCCAGTCGGGCTTTTTCACTCGTGTAACGAGCAGCCCCCCACCCCGTTTTTCAGCCATGACCTCACCCACCAAGTGTCCCAATCAAAGAAGCCGCCCTCTCTGCGGTTCGACCCTTACTGCTCCACCACCACCTCAGGAGCCACTGTTGCCGGTCAGGTAGACCCGTTCCAGTTCCCTATAGCGCTCCACCTCCTCCGGGCAAGGTAGAACAGGAAAACCATCCAGGGATATTGTTGAAAGGGTCCACCCACAATCTTCAGTCGCGGACCTATGAGTATAGAACTCATTGAGGGATGCAATAGCAGTAAACTTGTGAAACTTCAGAGGTGGTGATGCGGAAACCTCATCCAAATATGAAAATTGTACTGATTTATTTGTCCGGGTAACTGTTGAGAAACTGGAAAATTTAAGGATGAGTGATGTCTCTATTAATTGAGCTCGTTTTTGTCACAGCTTCAGGGATAACTTACGATTCGTACATAAATACAGCCGCCCATAGTATCTCTGTACACTAATTCTGGCCACGCTACAAGCACTGACGCGTAAGGACCTGCACATATTCCGAAGCCACTGGACGGAGGATTATCAGTCAGCGTTCGAGACTCTAAAAGACAAACTGTGCTCATCGTTGACACTGTTGGTACTGTTGCCATTTTTGGTACTGTTGGTACTGTTGGTACTGTTCATACTTTAGTGTTGACAGTACCTTTGGTGCTGTTGGTACTGTTGACATATTTGGTACTGGAGGTACTGTTGGTACTGTTGGTACTTTTGGTACTGTTGATACTTTAGTGTTGATACCGTAGGTGCTGGTGATACTGTTGACATTTTTGGTACTGTTGGTACTGTTGGTACTATATTGATACTGTTGGTACTGCTAATATTTTTGGTACTGTGGGTACTGTTGGTGCTATCGGTACTGTTGATATTTTAACAGTATTGGAAGGCCAAATTGTAACCGAAGTATTTACTGTGCTGTCATTGATTGATTAACTGTCGGATGACTAGCTGTTTTTACTGTGTAATCTCAATCTCACTGTCATACGGCTTGTAGCCTTTCAAATGATTTCAGCTAGAGGACTTCAAGAATCGTAGCATTTAAAAAAATTAGATGCTAGATTTCGGACTCGAGGACTCGAGGTTTTCAAGAAAGAACGATATTGAAGTAGACATCATACCGGTATTGTATATTTTCCTTTCGCAACTAAAGTGCGCTTTTTAACATCCATGGATATTTGAGTATACAAAAAAATTATTTCGCGACATAAAAATTTAAATCCTTGGTGAATTTCCAGAAAAAATCATGGGCGTGGATCATGTACACAGAGGAAATAGCTTGACGTAAAAATGGAGGTCATGAAGCATCTTTTGAATCGATGGCTGTATGCCGGAGAGAGGTAAGGTAACAATGCAATATATTGTAGAGAATGAACGTTTTTTAAATCGGGTTTTAAATAGTCGGTAAATATTTAAATCAGAAATAAGTCTATTTTCGTATCTTGCAGTCGACATCGTACTGCATCCAAAATGTTTCAAAATGTTGTATAAGTTAAGCAAAATTAATTGAACCAATCAAAATCGAAACAACAAAGTGAAACCTCGAGCATGTACTTTCAATTCGACAAAAGCAGATGATGTTGGAGCTGCGGCTGCTGCTGCTGTTCAAGTCGTTCTGGCGCAATCTCGCGGTTCCCGGCCAGACAATCCCGAATCGACGCAACCAGATCCTGGCGACCCATCCTGGACAGAGCGTCGATCAGCTGATCGGCCAGGCTGCCTCGCTCCGGACTGGCGCAGGCTCGCTTCCAGTACAGCAGCACTCGAAATGTGAAGCTCGACCCGCTGCTGCCTGCTCGATTTGACAGCGCTTCGAAGCCCAGCGCGGACACGGCGCTCTCTGGGACACCCAACTCGGCAGCCAGAGTGACACCTTGGGCCACCTGTTCGGCCAGGACTTGCAGGCTTCTTCGGCTCAAAGCACGAGGCTCGCGATGGTCTGAATTGGAATCCAGTGGTTTTATTAAATAGTTAATTATAACTCTGAATTAATTTGACACGCTCCATCCCATCTCTGGGCGTGTTTTCCTGCTTTTCGGACGTCGGAAGTCGAGGGTTCGATTCCCAATTTAAACGGAAAATTTGTGTGCTTTAGCAAGACGCTTAACTCTTAACGATCAGTTCATTCAGCTGGTAAATGGGTATTTGAAGGTGGGTGTCGCGTCCCCCCGGTCCATGGACTGAACAGACTGTACGTGGCCTTCAGATGCGCCGCGCAATAGCTGCGGCTGTGCTGTCGGCTGCACATCTGACCCGTTGGGGGCAGGTGTAATTAATTATTCTATTTTGCTGTCATTTAAACAAAAAGGAGCACCTTCGTCAAACAGCGAGCCCAGGACTCAGAACTCACAAGCCGGTTGAGCGTTTCTCCTTGGCGCCAGAAGTCGCTGCTGACTCTCTAGCCTGGCCTGCTGCGGGTCTAGCTCGTAGATGCGCAGCTTCAGAATGCGCGGATAGTGGAACCAGCCGGCCTGTTTCTGCTCGTCCTGTCTTCCAGCGGCTCCGGCGGCATTGTCTGTCGCATTCTCAGCGCCGTCCAAGCTAATTGGCAGCGGTGGCGGCGGCGGCGGCTTCAGGTCCAGGTACTGCTTTAGGGCGTGAAAGCCGACGCTAAACTCGTGATTAGACATCACTTGACCAGAAGAGTTGAATACTTTAATGGCAGCTCTGTTAAATTTTTATAGGAGAAATGAAAATTTAACTTCATTCATCAGGTCAGCGAGGCAATAACCTGACAAGGACTTAGTCAACAGCTCACCGGAAGTTAAGCGTCTCATTTCCGGCCTTGTCAACCAGCTTCGCTTCGGTTGTCTCCTTCCTTTCGCCATCGTCTTCAGCCAGCTCTAGCAAGTAGGAGAAAAAGTCACTGGCGATGGTGACTGTTCGTTCAGAGGGCACCAAGTCGAACACAGTGGGACTGTCGGCGAAACGTCGGTGATACTGGAAGCGAACGGTATCGCCCGGCTGACTATCGACAGTTTGGCGCAGCTGAAAGTCGCCGGTCAGCTCGATCGCAAAATTATCGCCTTCGTTTAGCACAAGTTGCTCTGCTTTGGCTGCCTCGGCCGCGGCGGCGGCGGCAGCGGTGGCCGCTGCTGAAGAGGCTTCGCGACGACCAGCTCTGACGGCTCGTTCAACCCGATCTCCCGGTGGTGGCAGCGCTGGCAGCGGTTGCCATGCCAGGACGTCTTGACCGTCCGTCACCGCAGCGGCCTCGCCATCGCGTAGCGGTGCACAGCGGACGCATAAGGCCCATCGTCGACGATCGAAGGCGGCAAATAAAGCTAAACGTCCAGGCCGTCCTGAGTTGAAAGCTTCCAGATACGGCATACCCAAAACAGCCCTCGGCAAGCGGGCCGGTACAGCGTCTAAAAAGCAGAACCGAGCTGCCAACTGTTTAGACTCGAAGCTGACCGAATTTCTAGTCAGCCGGAGTGAGGCATGCTTCAAATCCAGCAGGGCCCATTTGCCCTGGTCCGGTCTGAAGGCGATGGCCATACGAGCTGCGGCCTCTTTACGTTCAGCGTCCCTCAGCCAGGGTGGCATTGGCAGCTTGACGGTGACGCCGCGTCGTATTGGCTCCGAGTCGTTGTCCTCCAGAGCGTGATCATGATCGTCGTCGCAACGGAAGCTGTACATTGGCGTCAATGCGGCGATATCCATGGTCTCAGAGCGTCGCAACTGACGAGCCAGAGCTAAGCCTTTGTCGGTTAACGGGAGAATCTGAAAAATTTCATTAATTTTACGACTTTATTCGTCTTATTTAGCCTATTTAAATACTTATTAAGTAAAGTATTTGCAAATTAGAGCCAGTTGGTAGCATAGAAACAGAACTAGAAGACTAACCCTCAGCTTGAATAATCTCGGCACGGGGAACGCATTCTTTGGCACACGAAGCGACATTGATTGTTCGATGCGAAAGTCGATTAGACCACCGTTTGGCGAGATCTGGAAGGTCTCCTCCAGAGGCGACAGTAGCATCATGTAAGTGCCCAGGCTGCGGGTCTCAACAGCCACACTGCTGTTATCGGCCTGGTGTCAGTTGGAAAGAGGCAATGAGAATTAGTACTGCCTGCTGACAATCCAGATCTTACTAGTTTCGACTCACTTCCAAACTCGCCGCCTGAACCTCCTTCCATGCGGTGCCAACGCCACCGCTGCCGCTTCCCTTGTGCAGCAGCCGCAGTCGGCTGAATGGGCCGGGCTCGCCCGTTGGCAGCCGCAGCGGCATACGCAGCACCAGCTGACAGCGAAGGCTTCGCACAGTGGAGCTGCCCAGCTGGTAGACTGGCGACACCAAGGCCTCCATCTCGCCGAGCCTCAGGTTGCCATCGGCTAGCTCAGACGGTTGCATCGAGGCCGCGCTGATGCTGTCGGTTCGGCTAAAGCCCCCGGCTTCGGGCACAGTCAGGATGCCGCCGTCCGGTAGCTGATATCGACCGCCCCGTTTTCCAGGTCGCACTTGCAAAGTTCGACTGAAGGACGTTTTTAGACATTTTCAATGCTCGTATATTTTTGTTTCAATATGTAAAATATGACTTTATTTGCCTATTTACACAGTACACCTAAAATACATAAAATTGAATGTAGTTTGACTATACTGAAGTGGAGTTGACAAAATTGAAGCAGAGATTCTGTAGAATTTACCATAGAGTGGATAAAAAGGCTTGAGACGGTCCTTGTTTTCATGCTATTGGAGTGTAGAATACTTCGTCTATGGCATAAGTCATAAATTGTAAATTGTAAATTGTACAATTGTACAATTATACAATTTTCTCCTCGACGGCGACTTAAAAACGAATGTGGCCT
The DNA here is from genome assembly GCA_950097015.1 of Macrostomum hystrix. NCBI lineage: Eukaryota > Metazoa > Platyhelminthes > Macrostomidae > Macrostomum > Macrostomum hystrix. The sequence goes on from CATNEN010000001.1 coordinate 11,913,394, forward strand.
CGCCGCGGAATCGAGCTTATAATCGTACCAGCGATAATCGTATTTTATTTGGAGGCTATTGTTTGTTTGATCACGGTGGGTCTTCCCCGTTAGCTTACGAACATTCCTTTGAATCAAAGAGAGACTAGGCCTACACCTGTCCCAATTGGGTCAGATGTGCAGCCGACAGCACAGCCGCAGCTATTGCGCGGTGCATCTGAAGGCTGTGTACAGCTGTTCAGTCCATGGACTGGGGGACGCCACACCCACCCTCAATTATCCGAGCTGATGCTGGTACCCATTTAACAGCTGGGTGAACTGAAGCAATGCTGAGTTAAGTGTCTTGCTAAAGGACACAAATTGTTCCAGTGGAGTCGGGAATCGAACCCCCGACCTTCAAGTCGTGAGTCCGACGCTCTAACCACTATGCTACAACCTAAAAGAGAGAACTTACTTCACAGTCGGTAAGGTCGACTCTTCTATTTCGTTAGAAGCGGCGGTGGTTTTCGACTTGTCAGAATCTGCCACCAGCTGCAGATGGTGCGTCTTGGATCCGTTCGCTCCGCCAGTTGCTGCGGCAACGCCGCCTGCGGTGTCGGCAGTCGATTTCTGACGGCGACTCTGCAGCGCCGAAGCGTTCGGGGTTCGCTTGGCAGACGGAATAGACACCCGGGCAGCTGCAGGGCATGCGTTGGAATATTTTTATGTACATTTACGGTCTAAATAATTGTTAATAAAATAATTATTATAATAATGACTGGAGGACTGAGGACAATAGCACACCATTTGGTGACAGTCAGCAGATCCGCAGCCAGCGAGGAGGCAATTCTGCCCATTTCACTGACTCCTGAATGTACGCAGGGACATGCACACAATGTGTACATCTGCCCTGACTTTCTCATCTTCAGGCTGTGTACTATCCTTCAGGTGCGTAAACTGCAACGGCAAGCCCCAAGCCTTCTCCCCGTCTCAAATAAATGTGGCCTCGGAGCGGAATCGAGCTCAAGGGCTTCGGTGCGCGAGGCAAACGAGTTAACAGTAGAAAGACACGCGGTTATTTCAAATGCCCTCATCCAGAACACAGGCTAACATTTCCGCTCTATTCTATTCTATTATGAAACAACTTTCAGAATCACAAGACATCGACTGCCTGTCCTGTCTCATCTCTCCCCTGTCTTATCTCTCCCCTGTCTCATCTCTCCCCTGTCTTATCTCTCCCCTGTCTCATCTCTCCCCTGTCTCATCTCTCCCCTATCTCATCTCTCCCCTGTCTCATCTATCCCCTATCTCATCTCTCCCCTGTCTCATCTCTCCCCTGTCTCATCTCTCCCCTGTCTCATCTCTACACTGTCTCATTTCTCCCTCGTCTCATCTCTCCCTCGTCTCATCTCTCCCCTGTCTCATCTCTCCACTGTCTCATCTCTCCCCTGTCTTATTTCTCCCCTGTCTCATCTCTCCCCTGTCTCATCTCTCCCCTGTCTCATCTCTCCCCTGTCTCATCTATCCCCTATCTCATCTCTCCCCTGTCTCATCTCTCCCCTGTCTCATCTCTCCCCTATCTCATCTCTCCCCTGTCTCATCTCTCCCCTGTCTCATCTCTCCCCTGTCTCATCTCTCCCCTGTCTCATCTCTACACTGTCTCATCTCTCCCCTGTCTCATCTCTCCACTGTCTCATTTCTCCCTCGTCTCATCTCTCCCTCGTCTCATCTCTCCCCTGTCTCATCTCTCCACTGTCTCATCTCTCCCCTGTCTTATTTCTCCCCTGTCTCATCTCTCCCCTGTCTCATCTCTCCCCTGTCTCATCTCTCCCCTGTCTCATCTCTCCCCTGTCTTATCTCTCCCCTGTCTCATCTCTCCCCTGTCTTATCTCTCCCCTGTCTCATCTCTCCCCTGTCTCATCTCTCCCCTATCTCATCTCTCCCCTGTCTTATCTCTACCCTGTCTCATCTCTCCCCTGTCTCATCTCTCCCCTGTCTTATCTCTCCCCTGTCTCATCTCTCCCCTGTCTTATTTCTCCCCTGTCTCATCTCTCCCCTGTCTCATCTCTCCCCTGTCTCATCTCTCCCCTGTCTCATCTCTCCCCTGTCTCATCTCTCCCCTGTCTCATCTCTCCCCTGTCTTATCTCTCCCCTGTCTCATCTCTCCCCTGTCTTATCTCTCCCCTGTCTCATCTCTACACTGTCTCATTTCTCCCTCGTCTCATCTCTCCCTCGTCTCATCTCTCCCCTGTCTCATCTCTCCACTGTCTCATCTCTCCCCTGTCTCATCTCTCCCCTGTCTCATCTCTCCCCTGTCTCATCTCTCCCCTATCTCATCTCTCCCCTGTCTTATCTCTCCCCTGTCTCATCTCTCCCCTGTCTCATCTCTCCCCTGTCTTATCTCTCCCCTGTCTCATCTCTACACTGTCTCATTTCTCCCTCGTCTCATCTCTCCCTCGTCTCATCTCTCCCCTGTCTCATCTCTCCACTGTCTCATCTCTCCCCTGTCTTATTTCTCCCCTGTCTCATCTCTCCCCTGTCTCATCTCTCCCCTGTCTCATCTCTCCCCTGTCTCATCTCTCCCCTGTCTCATCTCTCCCCTGTCTCATCTCTCCACTGTCTCATCTCTCCCCTGTCTTATTTCTCCCCTGTCTCATCTCTACACTGTCTCATTTCTCCCTCGTCTCATCTCTCCCTCGTCTCATCTCTCCCCTGTCTCATCTCTCCACTGTCTCATCTCTCCCCTGTCTTATTTCTCCCCTGTCTCATCTCTCCCCTGTCTCATCTCTCCCCTGTCTCATCTCTCCCCTATCTCATCTCTCCCCTGTCTCATCTCTCCCCTGTCTCATCTATCCCCTATCTCATCTCTCCCCTGTCTCATCTCTCCCCTGTCTCATCTCTCCCCTGTCTCATCTCTCCCCTGTCTTATTTCTCCCCTGTCTCATCTCTCCCCTGTCTCATCTATCCCCTATCTCATCTCTCCCCTGTCTCATCTCTCCCCTGTCTCATCTCTCCCCTGTCTCATCTCTCCCCTGTCTTATTTCTCCCCTGTCTCATCTCTCCCCTGTCTCATCTATCCCCTATCTCATCTCTCCCCTGTCTCATCTCTCCCCTGTCTCATCTCTCCCCTATCTCATCTCTCCCCTGTCTCATCTCTCCCCTGTCTCATCTCTCCCCTGTCTCATCTCTCCCCTGTCTCATCTCTCCCCTGTCTCATCTCTCCCCTGTCTCATCTCTCCACTGTCTCATCTCTCCCCTGTCTTATTTCTCCCCTGTCTCATCTCTCCCCTGTCTCATCTCTCCCCTGTCTTATCTCTCCCCTGTCTCATCTCTACACTGTCTCATTTCTCCCTCGTCTCATCTCTCCCTCGTCTCATCTCTCCCCTGTCTCATCTCTCCCCTGTCTCATCTCTCCCCTGTCTCATCTCTCCCCTGTCTCATCTCTCCCCTGTCTCATCTCTCCCCTGTCTCATCTCTCCCCTGTCTCATCTCTCCCCTGTCTTATCTCTCCCCTGTCTCATCTCTACACTGTCTCATTTCTCCCTCGTCTCATCTCTCCCTCGTCTCATCTCTCCCCTGTCTCATCTCTCCCCTGTCTCATCTCTCCCCTGTCTCATCTCTCCCCTGTCTCATCTCTCCCCTGTCTCATCTCTCCCCTGTCTCATCTCTCCCCTGTCTCATCTCTCCACTGTCTCACATTTCTAAAGTCAGTGCGGCCCGCTGTGGTCTTTAAGGTTTTCTCTTTGGCCCGCTAGCCAATAAGTTTGCCGACCCATGCTTTAGGGTGTCTGGTTTTTCTAAAGTTTTTGCACGGAAAAGATTAGTGGGATTGTAAAATCTAGATACCTTTCTAACATCACCTTGTTTCTCTTGTAATCCTACTCACCCTTCAATATGAAACCTTGCCTGCCTGTCTTTATAAAGATTTAAATGAGGCCAAAACTACGGAAAACGAATGCCACGGAGCTGCACTTGAATCCTGGTGTGTCAGTTGACAGGAAACATTCAACTCACCGGACATTATCGACCTGCTCAAACAGACAGCAAATCCAGAAAGGATTATGCTGTTTCGGCCTAGCCTTGCGCAGAATTGTCTATACTCACGATTGACTGAGAAGACTGAGCTGCATGGCACCCTATTTTATATACGTGAGTTAGGTTCAGCTAAACACTTTTGTAATCGCACTTGCCAATACACTAGGCGTTGGTCAATAACAAACCCTGCGACCCACCCAGTCCAATTACGAGTAGAATCGGATAGCGCGATCTCTGTCACAACCAAAAAAGACTAAATGGCGCATTGCTGCCTGAGGTACTCGGGTTTTTCATCAAGCCACACACGCAGCACACTTCTCTAGTTGGCTATAGAGGCATGAGGCTTTTGTTGCTCATTTATTTCGTCTAAGCGGCGCGGGCTGGGCTATAAAACTGTTTAAAGAGACTGCTTAATATGCGCTCCATATGTCAAGACAGATTCCAAATGTAACTCTCCTGCCTATCCTCTCTCTATACCCAGCTAAGCAAAGTTTATCTCATGGTAAAAATAGAGGCAGTGCCAACCCACCCAAAGGGCAAGCGTCATCCATAGAAAAAAGGATGGATGGAAAGATGCAATTTATTGTGTGAAGTCATGTCGTAATGGATCAACTGCTAACAGGAAAAATAGCAATGTAGAGAAATGGCACTCTGCAGAATTGGCACTCTGCACAAATGGCACTCTGGAGAAATGGCACCCCACAAAAATAGCACTCAAGAGAAATGGCACTCTAGAGAAATGACGCTCAAGAGAAATGACACACTAATATAGAAATGGCACTCTTGAGAAATGGCACTCTAGTGAAATGGCACTCTAGAGAAATGACACACTAATATAGAAATGGCACTCTTGAGAAATGGCACTCTAGTGAAATGGCACTCTTGAGAAATGGCACTCTAGTGAAATGGCACTCTTGAGAAATGGCACTCTAGTGAAATGGCACTCTTGAGAAATGGCACTCTAGTGAAATGGCACTCTAGTGAAATGGCACTCTAGTGAAATGGCACTCTTGAGAAATGGCACTCTAGTGAAATGGCACTCTAGAGAAATGGCACTCTAGTGAAATGGCACTCTTGGGAAATGGCACTCTAGTGAAATGGCACTCTAGTGAAATGGCACTCTAATGAAATGGCACTCTAGTGAAATGGCACTCTAGTGAAATGGCACTCTAGAGAAATTACACTCTAGAGAAATTACACTCTATAGAGAAATGGCACTCTAGAGAAATGTCGTCTAGAGAACTGTTTGTCTGTCGAAATGACACTTTGGAGTTATGACACGCAGAAGAAATAAGATAGCAACTCGATAAACAGCTCTTCTGGTGGTAAAAAAAAACAAAACGAAACAACACGAATTAGGAAATATAAACAGCCAGTCGAGGTCGTTCTATAAAGAATTTCCTAAAACAAAAAGATAAATACAGACTGTTCACATCAGATCTTTCACACATCTAGTAGCCTGTCTTACCAGCGTCAGCATCAAAAATAACAAACCTCAACTCTATGTATGGAACTGGCCCAGCTGATGACGACAAAGTGGCTGCATGGCTGTGCTATACTAGATATTATGAACTCAAACTTAAATCGTGTTTTTACAGCTGTGCAATTGAATAGCTATAGGCGAGACAGAAAACATAACAAAATTTGTTTAGCATTGAAATGCTTTTATTTTGTATTAATGTGAACCTGTTCTAATGGATGTGCAAAAGTAGAATTTGTTTAGCTTTTCACTTTGCTTTTCATGTTTAAATTCTTTGCAAATTTAAAACAAATTTCCCACCATAAACAATTACAAAGTAGATCTCACAGAATACAGTGTATTCTGTGGTAGATCTAGACGAAGAGATCGACAAAGTAGAATTGGTACGAATATATTTGTCTAGTTTATATTTTTGTTTTGGTATCAGCACTTATGAGGCCACGTTTTGGTATCAGTTACAATTTCTTTAAATGTGGGGACAGAATACATTGCTTCGAAGATCTCGAACAGCCAGTGACAACTGCAGTACCGTGTAGTACGTTCAAAGTACGTACGGAAATTTCTACCCCATCATGCTCAAAAATTGCTCTTGACTTGCTCTTTCATCCAAATTCAGCTAACCCACAATTACTAACTCTTGAAGAGCAAAAGGAAAAAATAAATATGAGGAAAAGGCCTACTCCAGTTGTATGTTCTATTGCAGGATCTACTCAAAGTTGTCCATGAATCGGCCTTGAACTATTTTTGCCACCGCTTTTGCGACTGTATATAGCGTCGTAGTTTATAAGTACTGTCCTTGAGACTAATTGTCTGGACCATGGGCTCGAGTTATGGACACATCACAATCTTACAGTCCGGAGCCAAGAATCCTGTGGTTCTGCAGCAATGTGTGGTGTAAATGTACATAAAAACTCCTACTAAAACGCTGAGATAAAATGTTGTATAAATGAGGTATAAAACGACAATATAATACTTGCAACTTGACAATATGTGTTATGAAAATGTTTATATTAATTAAATATAGGGTACTTAAATTAGAATTTAAATTGCCTATCATTTGAAGGTGCCCATACGCAGCATTCCTCAAGACACATTTTCTTGTTACGCTTTTCAATTGCTACCTGCTTTAAAAGAATATATATATTAGTAAGGTCTTCAAAGCTTTTGAACTTCTAATTACATCATCAATATGCTTACATAAATAAAATATAATGTTCATTCAGTTTATCTTGATTAACTGCACTGCTTTCTAAAGCACGATATTAAAGTGACAAAAAAACCCGAAAATCTTTGAATGACAAAGAAAGAAAGACATGTCAAAGAAAAAGAATTTCTGTCGTCATCAACCAACAGTTTTTCGTCGCGAGCTCTAATTCTGATCAATAAAGTAGACATAACAGAACTTTGACAGAATATTCTGTCAGTAGACCGATATGGTTATGATTCCATCTAAAAGTTTTCAAGGTCATTATTATATTGCTCACTAGGCTGAGCCTAGTAGGCTCTATTGTTAATTGCTGTTGCTCTATATAGACGAAGCGAAACGAATGCACATAGTTCACCTTTAGTATAGGCCTACACTTTTCAATTTATTATAATTGTGTTGAACTTAAACTATTGCAAATCATAGTGCTGACTTTGACTATAGAATATGTGAGTTTATCTTAAATTGATATTACAAATGGAGATTGTGTAATTTAGCCCTATAAATTATAGTTTATTTTCTTAAGCACTAGGTCACATGTTTGGTCTAATAACTATTGGCTTAGCTAAGTATTGATAAAAGCCTAAATTAGTGGCTATTTGTTGTTTAATTTGTAATTTGTTTTTTTTTGGGTAGTATTATGTTATAAAAAAGTAAGTTTAATATGTACATTTTGACTTCATGTTGTATTTTAAAACTTTTTGAATGCTGCCCCCTTTTCAGATTTTGACATTAAAATATCCTTAGCTTAGTAAACAGTACCAGTTTTGGCTTTAGTTTGACTTAATTGCTAAAAAATGTATTCTGAATTTTTTTCATGTATATTTTTAAGCTTCTCTTAAATGTTTTATGTTAGCTTAGCTACATTACTAGACATTTTTATCTAGAATTATTTTTTTATTTCTAATATTTTTTTCAAAGTTCAAATTTTTCTAAATTAATAGTAGGACACCTTGGCTTCAGATTCATGTCAGACCGTCACATGGCATCAAATTTCCTTAATTCAAATATGTCTCTCATTGTGTTAAGAGATAGGATAAATAATGTAGGTCACTTATATTAGCCTCTTACTTTTGGAATACAATCAGTTTATAGTTTTATTTTTGTTTCTAGTAAATTGTCTTCCAAGTTCTTTTGATTTTGAGGATTAAACCTAAGCTGTGTCAATTATATGATACAAGCTATATATTGACATTAGATTATGCTCCAAAATTTAATAAATTGTGGATAAAAATATTTGAATTTCAGCATTTTTGCATCCTGAGGATAGAATATGCTGTCAATCAATGGCCACAACAACTGGCTAGACATTCTTAGAAATTCTGCCTGTCTTCTTCTCCTAGTAGTGGCTTGGCCAACTGGCTGTGCTGCCCAGAACCAGCTCACTCGCAGTGTCCCAGGTGGCAGTATCAGCATTGTGGGCTCCAATTCTGGTGCTGGCTCCGCTGGTCCCGCCGACCTCATGACTCCAACATATCATAGGCGACCAGATGAGTACAACCTCGCTGTGAACTGCACGCCACACATGTTCATACCAGCCTACAGGGTGGAGCAGCCGCCATCAACTCTGGCTGTATCGGCGTCATCGCCAACTGGCTCCTCTAGCAGCTATCGTCTGAATTGGATAGTTAGGCCAGCTGAGCGCTACGAATATAATGTTGCCCACGCACCGCTGATGGCATTCGACATTGACGATAGCTGCCGGGTTGCCACGCCGGCCTCAGTCTCTGCCACATCAGCCGCCCTGCTGAACACAGGCAATTTCTGCGCTCTAGTCAGCGCCAAATCTTGCAGCTTGGCTCAGATAGTACTAGCTGTGCGCCACTTGTCAATCAGGTCGCGCTTATTCTTGTTGCGCAATGTTGCCGAACGCGGAGCCGAAGCTGGGCCATTGTTGGAGCCGAACGATGAGATTAGCCTACAGTTTCCGCCCGGTCTGGTGGCATTCGCATACGCTGGCAGTTTTGGCTCCCCGGATCGCTTAGCCCAGGACCTGAGAAATCGGACCTGCAGTGTTAGCATTCATTATCGACTGTCTGCTCTGGACAATCTTATTAATAAGACCTCCGTATTGTTTGTGTCGGTGTCATTTATCCTGCTAATGATTATTAGCTTGTCCTGGTTGGTTTTCTACTATGTGCAACGATTTAGATACCTGCACGCCAAGGAGAGACTGTCTGTGAGTAGCCTAACTCTTAGTGTTACAGTCTAGAGTAGGTCCTTGAATTCCTTCTGCCTGACAGTCCTGATAGATATTTTAATTGTCTACCTGAAGACCCTAGTAAGAGATATAATGTCTACCTGAAGACCCTATAGTAAGAGATATAATTGTCTACCTGAATACTCAAGTAAGAGATATAATTGTCTACCTGAAGACCCTAGTAAAAGATATATTTGTCTACCAGAAGACCCTAGTAAAATAGATTTATTGTCTATCTGAAGACCCTAGTAAAATAGATTTATTGTCTACCAGAAGACCCTAGTAAGCGATATAATTGTCTATCTGAAGACCCTAGTAAGCGATATAATTGTCTACCAGAAGACCCTAGTAAGCGATATAATTGTCTATCTGAAGACCCTAGTAAGCGATACAATTGTCTACCTGAAGACCCTAGTAAGCGATATAATTGTCTATCTGAAGACCCTAGTAAGCGATATAATTGTCTATCTGAAGACCCTAGTAAGCGATATAATTGTCTACCTGAAGACCCTAGTAAGCGATATAATTGTCTATCTGAAGACCCTAGTAAGCGATATAATTGTCTATCTGAAGACCCTAGTAAGCGATATAATTGTCTACCTGAAGACCTAGTAAGCGATATAATTGTCTACCTGAAGACCTAGTAAGCGATATAATTGTCTATCTGAAGACCTAGTAAGCGATATAATTGTCTATCTGAAGACCCTAGTAAGCGATATAATTGTCTATCTGAAGACCCTAGTAAGCGATACAATTGTCTACCTGAAGACCCTAGTAAGCGATACAATTGTCTACCTGAAGACCTAGTAAGCGATATAATTGTCTATCTGAAGACCTAGTAAGCGATATAATTTTCTATCTGAAGACCCTAGTAAGCGATATAATTGTCTATCTGAAGACCCTAGTAAGCGATACAATTGTCTACCTGAAGACCCTAGTAAGCGATATAATTGTCTACCTGAAGACCCTAGTAAGCGATATAATTGTCTATCTGAAGACCCTAGTAAGCGATATAATTGTCTACCTGAAGACCCTAGTAAGCGATATAATTGTCTATCTGAAGACCCTAGTAAGCGATATAATTGTCTATCTGAAGACCCTAGTAAGCGATATAATTGTCTACCTGAAGACCTAGTAAGCGATATAATTGTCTATCTGAAGACCTAGTAAGCGATATAATTGTCTATCTGAAGACCCTAGTAAGCGATATAATTGTCTACCTGAAGACCCTAGTAAGCGATATAATTGTCTATCTGAAGACCCTAGTAAGCGATATAATTGTCTATCTGAAGACCCTAGTAAGCGATATAATTGTCTACCTGAAGACCCTAGTAAGCGATATAATTGTCTATCTGAAGACCCTAGTAAGCGATATAATTGTCTATCTGAAGACCCTAGTAAGCGATACAATTGTCTACCTGAAGACCCTAGTAAGCGATATAATTGTCTACCTGAAGACCCTAGTAAGCGATATAATTGTCTATCTGAAGACCCTAGTAAGCGATACAATTGTCTACCTGAAGACCCTAGTAAGCGATATAATTGTCTATCTGAAGACCCTAGTAAGCGATACAATTATCTACCTGAAGACCCTAGTAAGCGATACAATTGTCTACCTGAAGACCCTAGTAAGCGATATAATTGTCTACCTGAAGACCCTAGTAAGCGATACAATTGTCTACCTGAAGACCCTAGTAAGCGATATAATTGTCTACCTGAAGACCCTAGTAAAATAGTTTAATTGTCTACCTGAAGACCCTAGTAAAATAGATTAATTGTCTACCTGAAGACCCTAGTAAAATATTAAAAAGATTATTACCCGAAGCCATTGTTCTTCAGAAATTGTCGACCTGATATTTATAAAGAAGTTTTATTTCAATTCCAATTTCAGCGCCGACTAGGCAATGCGGCAAAGAAGGCACTGACGATGATTCCAGTGAGAATACTAAAGCCAGGAGACAAGGTATGAATAGGCGCGTGTTTTCAGTGTACAGTTTTGTCGTAATGTCAATATAACATTATATTTTTCGTTTACCTTTTAACTATCTATGCGAGGCGAGTTTGTAACGGCCTAGTTTTATGAACAAAATGATAGCATAATGAGAATTGTGGAGTGTAGAGTGTGGATAATCAGATTTATAAAGGAGTAATTTCCTTTAAAAAATCGTCAGACCCTACATTTCTGCTTGTGCTGCTTGGGCTAAATTCGCTAGTCGAAATTATTTTCTCGCCCACCTACGCAACCTTGATTAAGTTAAAATTTCTTTAAAAAATCGGTTAATCCTCAGAATACTCTGTAATCAATTGATGTTCATCAACTAATCCGTTGGGAGTTATCTTTTTTGAATCCATATTCTGCTAGGACTAACAGCTTTTTGTCCAAGTCTAGATTTTTTAGAACTAATCTTAATCTGCTTCTGCCACTGCTGCTAATGCTGGTTGGAATTATTCCCTTACGGCAATAATTATTGAGCAAGGAGCTTAGTGTGCTCAGAAAACTGTCCCAGCTAAAATTCTCCTAAAATTCTCCTGCCAGCAATCTGCTTCATTTAGGTCTTAACCTATAGCCACCTTTTTTCTCAAATTATATGTACTCAAAGCCATGTGTAGCTTGGGCCCACGTTATCAAAGTATGAGATTAACAGATGAAACTGTTTCTCGATTGGGATTGTCAAATCTCCCAGATCCTCATAGTTCAAGATTGTCAAATCTCCCAGATCCTCATAGTTCAAGATTGTCAAATCTCCCAGATCCTCATAGTTTAAGATTGTCAAATCTCCCAGATCCTCATAGTTTAAGATTGTCAAATCTCCCAGATCCTCATAGTTTAGGATTATCAAATCTCCCAGATCCTCATAGTTTAAGATTGTCAAATCTCCCAGATCCTCATAGTTTAAGATTGTCAAATCTCCCAGATCCTCATAGTTTAAGATTGTCAAATCTCCCAGATCCTCATAGTTTAAGATTGTCAAATCTCCCAGATCCTCATAGTTTAGGATTATCAAATCTCCCAGATCCTCATAGTTTAAGATTGTCAAATCTCCCAGATCCTCATAGTTCAAGATTGTCAAATCTCCCAGATCCTCATAGTTTAGGATTATCAAATCTCCCAGATCCTCATAGTTTAGGATTGTCAAATCTCCCAGATCCTCATAGTTTAGGATTGTCAAATCTCCCAGATCCTCATAGTTTAGGATTGTCAAATCTCCCAGATCCTCATAGTTTAAGATTGTCAAATCTCCCAGATCCTCATAGTTTAAGATTGTCAAATCTCCCAGATCCTCATAGTTTAAGATTGTCAAATCTCCCAGATCCTCATAGTTTAAGATTGTCAAATCTCCCAGATCCTCATAGTTCAAGATTGTCAAATCTCCCAGATCCTCATAGTTCAAGATTGTCAAATCTCCCAGATCCTCATAGTTTAAGATTGTCAAATCTCCCAGATCCTCATAGTTTAAGATTGTCAAATCTCCCAGATCCTCATAGTTTAAGATTGTCAAATCTCCCAGATCCTCATAGTTCAAGATTGTCAAATCTCCCAGATCCTCATAGTTTAAGATTGTCAAATCTCCCAGATCCTCATAGTTTAAGATTGTCAAATCTCCCAGATCCTCATAGTTCAAGATTGTCAAATCTCCCAGATCCTCATAGTTCAAGATTGTCAAATCTCCCAGATCCTCATAGTTTAAGATTGTCAAATCTCCCAGATCCTCATAGTTTAAGATTGTCAAATCTCCCAGATCCTCATAGTTCAAGATTGTCAAATCTCCCAGATCCTCATAGTTTAAGATTGTCAAATCTCCCAGATCCTCATAGTTTAAGATTGTCAAATCTCCCAGATCCCCATAGTTTAGGATTATCAAATCTCCCAGATCATACTGAAATACTATCCAATATATTTTGTAACGATAATCATGTTTTCTGTTTACCGCTTCTCAGCAATTTTGGATGCAGGAGAATCCTGTTTCTTTTCATAGCCTGTGTAATCTAATGGGCTTATCGCTATTTTGCTAAAATATATTCATTTTTCCTTTATTTAAATTGTACAAAGCCATTCCTTGAATGGGTTTTTTCCGCTAGCTTTCATTATTTTTATCCTATTCAATAATCGCCTGATCGCCCCACACGTCCGGTTCATTGTCAGGATTTCGTTTGGATCGGAGACCAATGCGCGGTGTGCATCGAGCCTTACCGAGTGTCTGACACAGTCAGAATCCTGCCATGCAAGTGAGTGCTGGCCTGCCCCACTGCTTGGGATTCGGGAATGGCTTGGGAATTTCTGAGCTATTTGGCATTTCTAATCGTGTTCACGTTTGGGATTTGTGAATGCTTTGGGATTTGTGAGTGCTTTGGGATTTGTGAATGCTTTGGGATTTGTGAGTGCTTTGGGATTTGTGAATGCTTTGGGATTTGTGAGTGCTTTGGGATTTGTGAGTGCTTTGGGATTTGTGAGTGCTTTGGGATTTGTGAGTGCTTTGGGACTTTGGGATTTGTGAGTGCTTTGGGATTTGTGAATGCTTTGGGATTTGTGAATGCTTTGGGATTTGTGAATGCTTTGGGATTTGTGAATGCTTTGGGATTTGTGAATGCTTTGGGATTTGTGAGTGCTTTGGGATTTGTGAGTGCTTTGGGATTTGTGAGTGCTTTGGGACTTTGGGATTTGTGAGTGCTTTGGGATTTGTGAATGCTTTGGGATTTGTGAATGCTTTGGGACTTTGGGATTTGTGAGTGCTTTGGGATTTGTGAATGCTTTGGGATTTGTGAATGCTTTGGGATTTGTGAGTGCTTTGGGATTTGTGAGTGCTTTGGGATTTGTGAGTGCTTTGGGATTTGTGAGTGCTTTGGGATTTGTGAATGCTTTGGGATTTGTGAATGCTTTGGGATTTGTGAATGCTTTGGGACTTTGGGATTTGTGAATGCTTTGGGACTTGTGAGTGCTTTGGGATTTGTGAGTGCTTTGGGATTTGTGAATGCTTTGGGATTTGTGAGTGCTTTGGGATTTGTGAATGCTTTGGGACTTTGGGATTTGTGAATGCTTTGGGACTTGTGAGTGCTTTGGGATTTGTGAGTGCTTTGGGATTTGTGAATGCTTTGGGACTTTGGGATTTGTGAATGCTTTGGGATTTGTGAATGCTTTGGGATTTGTGAATGCTTTGGGATTTGTGAATGCTTTGGGATTTGTGAGTGCTTTGGGATTTGTGAATGCTTTGGGATTTGTGAATGCATTGGGATTTGTGAGTGCTTTGGGATTTGTGAGTGCTTTGTTATTTGTGAATGCTATGGGACTTGTGAGTGCTTTGGGATTTGTGAGTGCTTTGTTATTTGTGAATGCTATGGGACTTGTGAGTGCTTTGGGATTTGTGAGTGCTTTGGGATTTGTGAATGCTATGGGACTTTGGGATTTGTGAATGCATTGGGATTTGTGAGTGCTTTGGGGTTTGTGAGTGCTTTGGGATTTGTGAATGCTTTGGGATTTGTGAATGCTTTGGGATTTGTGAGTGCTTTGGGGTTTGTGAGTGCTTTGGGGTTTGTGAGTGCTTTGGGATTTGTGAATGCTTTGTAGGTAATCGGTCGATTTAATCGCAAAATTATTTTTGTGAATTATATTATGTTAACGACAAAAACTGTATCTCTAGGGGTGCGCAGTTCATGTGCATGAGGAACTGTTCCTATTGGGATTACTAGGTGAAGAGCTCAGCCAATTCCTAGCAGATAAGGTTAGTTAGACGAATGCTATTAGTATGGTGGGATCTGCAGTATCAGTGTGTTATCCCCTAAGGGCTTTGCCTTCACTTCAGCGAGGTCAGTCAAGCGTGGAGAGAGAAAGTGGCCAAATGTTTTTTGTTAGATAGGGTTTCTAGCGAACTAGGACTGCCCTTGCTTCTGCTGCTGCTGCTGCTGCTGCTAGCATGACCTTTTATGGAGTTGTGGAATCTGCCGGTTGCACTTTTCTCTTAGGTGTCCTATATAATATACCTTGTTTATTTAGCAGCTATAATTATCGAGTTTTACAGTGAAAATGATAGGAAATGATTATCATAGGATTTTACAAGAGCATTAAAGGATTTTTTATTTTAAATATGAAAGAATTCAAAATAAAAAAAAGGATGGAATTTCACAGTGAAAATGATGGAACGTAATGAAACAATGAACAATGAACAATAAACAATCAATGTAAATGTAGGAATCTCAAAAAATAATAGGATCTAAAAGATGATGGAATCTCAAGAAATGATGGAATCTCAAGAAATGATGGAATCTCAAGAAATGATGGAATCTCAAGAAATGATGGAATCTCAAGAAATGATGGAATCTCAAGAAATGATGGAATCTCAAAAAATGATGGAATCTCAAGAAATGATGGAATCTCAAGAAATGATGGAATCTCAAGAAATGATGGAATCTCAAGAAATGATGGAATCTCAATAAAGAAATGATGGAATCTCAAGAAATGATGGAGTCCTAATAAGGAAATGATAGAATCTTACAATAAAAATGATGGATTTACCGCCCATCCATTGACAGGCACTTTTATCACCGGTCCTGCATCGACCCGTGGCTTCTGGATCAGCGCACCTGCCCTCTATGCAAGCTGGACATTCTAAAAGCTGTCGGCCTGGCCCTTCGCGATCGTCGCCAGCGACGCGGCCCCAGCTCCGGGCCGCAGGACGGCCAAGCTGTCGGCTTCGCCGACTCCGACGTTCACGTTGACCCGGCCGCAGCCGCGGCTGTTGCCGCCGCCACTGCAGATTCGTCAGCGATCGAGGTTAGCTTATTATGTACATCGGTTGGCGTTTCGGATTTCTGACCGAGAGGTCGGTTGTTCGAATCTCAGTCATAGAAGGTACATATAAGGTGTAAGTTCTATTCTATTCTGTTTCCTTTTCATCCAGGAGGGTGATTATTTCTCCATGGCCGACAGTGTTGGCGTCATCAGCAGCGGCGACGGCGGCATCATCATTGGCTGCCTCGGCGGTGGTGGCAGGCCGTCCATTACAGCCTCATCCACTGACGATCCCGAATGTCTAGCCGGCGTTGCTATGGCAACGAGTCACGGTGGCGCTCGTGACGCTCTCGGCTGCCGTAGCAACGTCGCGGAGGACGGCAACCGTCTAGGCGACGAGCAGGGAATCATGATGGTGGTGAGTAGGCGTCTGTCTTCTGTATCTGTAATTATGTTTCTCAGTGTCTTTAAGTCTGATTCTCAGTGTCTGTAAGTCTGTTATTCGGTGTCTGTAAGTCTGTTTCTCAGTGTCTGTAAGTCTGTTATTCGGTGTCTGTAAGTCTGTTATACGGTGTCTGTAAGTCTGTTTCTCAGTGTCTTTAAGTCTGTTTCTCAGTGTCTGTAAGTCTGTTTCTCAGTGTCTGTAAGTCTGTTTCTCAGTGTCTGTAAGTCTGATTCTCAGTGTCTGTAAGTCTGTTTCTCAGTGTCTGTAAGTCTGATTCTCAGTGTCTGTAAGTCTGTTTCTCAGTGTCTGTAAGTCTGTTTCTCAGTGTCTGTAAGTCTGATTCTCAGTGTCTGTAAGTCTGTTTCTCAGTGTCTGTAAGTCTGATTCTCAGTGTCTGTAAGTCTGTTTCTCAGTGTCTTTAAGTCTGTTATTTGGTGTCTGTAAGTCTGTTTTCGGTGTCTGTAAGTCTGTTTTCGGTGTCTGTAAGTCTGTTTTCGGTGTCTGTAAGTCTGTTTTCGGTGTCTGTAAGTCTGTTTTCGGTGTCTGTAATTCCGTTTCTTATACCTATCAGTCATCATGTCTGCTAATCAAAAATGCACGACGTAATTCTGTCAGCGAGTGCTCTGAAGTGGACTTTTTGACTATAGTAGATTATCCCATCACTTACTGGCTGTTAATAGGTGCGCAAAGCGCGTTAACTTTCCGCTTGAAAATGCAATAGTCTGCCCGCTTTTGTCGTCTCTTAGGCGCTTAGTCCTTTTTGCGATAAAGTGCTCACCCCGCTAGTGGAAAATTAATCCATAAGGTTCGAGGAGGGGCATGACCAGAAGGCTGAAAGCTGTTCGCCCCAGCCTAATTTTCATCGCTAAATAAAAAATTACAAGCATTGAAAAAGCGATGCATCTCGTGGAACAATGCGCCGGAAATTAACTGATGCTTGACTGGACTGAAAGCACTGTAACCTGCTCAATCAATTAGAGGCTTGCTGACGTGGGAGAGATGAGATTGGGTGAGTTGATAAGGTGGAGAGAGAGAGTAGATGCGATGGAGAGAGAGTTAATGAGGTGTAGAGAGAATAGATGAGGTGGAGAGAGAGTAAATGAGGTGGAGAGAGAGTAGATGAGGTGGAGAGAGAGTAAATGAGGTGGAGAGAGAGTAGATGAGGTGGAGAGAGAGTAGATGAGGTGGAGAGAGAGTAAATGAGGTGGAGAGAGAGTAAATGAGGTGGAGAGAGAGTAGATGAGGTGGAGAGAGAGTAGATGAGGTGGAGAGAGAGTAAATGAGGTGGAGAGAGAGTAGATGATGTGGAGAGAGAGAGTAAATGAGGTGGAGAGAGAGTAGATGAGATGGAGTGAGAGTAGATGAGGTGGAGAGAGAGTAGATGATGTGGAGAGAGAGTAGATGAGGTGGAGAGAGAGTAGATGAGGTGGAGAGAGAGAGTAGATAAGGTAGAGAGAGAGTAGATGAGGGGGAGAGAGAGTAGATGAGGTGGAGAGAGAGTAGATGAGGTGGAGAGAGAGTAGATGAGGTGGAGAGAGAGTAGATGAGGTGGAGAGAGAGTTGATGAGGTGGAGAGAGAGTTGATGAGGTGGAGAGAGAGAGTAAATGAGGTGGAGAGAGAGTAGATGAGGTGGAGAGAGAGTAGATGCGATGGAGAGAGAGTTAATGAGGTGTAGAGAGAATATATGAGGTGGAGAGAGAGTAGATGAGGTGGAGAGAGAGTAGATGAGGTGGAGAGAGAGTAGATGATGTGGAGAGAGAGTAGATGAGGTGGAGAGAGAGTAGATGATGTGGAGAGAGAGTAGATGATGTGGAGAGAGAGTAGATGAGGTGGAGAGAGAGTAGATGAGGTGGAGAGAGAGTAGATAAGGTAGAGAGAGAGTAGATGAGGGGGAGAGAGAGTAGATGAGGTGGAGAGAGAGTAGATGAGGTGGAGAGAGAGTAGATGAGGTGGAGAGAGAGTAGATGAGGTGGAGAGAGAGTTGATGAGGTGGAGAGAGAGTTGATGAGGTGGAGAGAGAGAGTAAATGAGGTGGAGAGAGAGTAGATGAGGTGGAGAGAGAGTAGATGCGATGGAGAGAGAGTTAATGAGGTGTAGAGAGAATATATGAGGTGGAGAGAGAGTAGATGAGGTGGAGAGAGAGAGTAAATGAGGTGGAGAGAGAGTAGATGAGGTGGAGAGAGAGTAAATGAGGTGGAGAGAGAGTAGATGAGGTGGAGAGAGAGAGTAAATGAGGTGGAGAGAGAGTAGATGAGGTGGAGAGAGAGTAGATGATGTGGAGAGAGAGAGTAAATGAGGTGGAGAGAGAGTAGATGAGATGGAGAGAGAGTAGATGAGGTGGAGAGAGAGTAGATGAGGTGGAGAGAGAGTAGATGAGGTGGAGAGAGAGTAGATGAGGTGGAGAGAGAGAGAGAGTAGATGAGGTGGAGAGAGTAGATGATGTGGAGAGAGAGTAGATGAGGTGGAGAGAGAGAGTAGATGAGGTGGAGAGAGAGTAGATGAGGTGGAGAGAGAGTAGATGAGGTGGTGAGAGCGAGTAGATAAGGTGGAGAGAGAGTAGATGAGGTGGCGAGAGAGTAGATACGATGGAGAGAGAGTAGATGAGGTGGAGAGAGAGTAGATAAGGTAGAGAGAGAGTAGATGAGGTGGAGAGAGAGTAGATGCGATGGAGAGAGAGTAGATGAGGTGGAGAGAGAGAAGATGAGGTGGAGAGAGAGTAGATGAGGTGGAGAGAGAGTAGATGAGGTGGAGAGAGAGTTGATGAGGTGGAGAGAGAGTTGATGAGGTGGAGAGAGAGTTGATGAGGTGGAGAGAGAGTTGATGAGGTGGAGAGAGAGTAGATGCGATGGAGAGAGAGTAGATGAGGTGGAGAGAGAGTAGATGAGGTGGAGAGAGAGTAGATGAGGTGGAGAGAGAGTTGATGAGGTGGAGAGAGAGTTGATGAGGTGGAGAGAGAGTTGATGAGGTGGAGAGAGAGTTGATGAGGTGGTGAGAGCGAGTAGATAAGGTGGAGAGAGAGTAGATGAGGTGGAGAGAGAGTAGATGCGATGGAGAGAGAGTAGATGAGATGGAGTGAGAGTAGATGAGGTGGAGAGAGAGTAGATGAGGTGGAGAGAGAGAGTAGATGAGGTGGAGAGAGAGAGTAGATGAGGTGGAGAGAGAGTAGATGAGGTGGAGAGAGAGTAGATGAGGTGGTGAGAGCGAGTAGATAAGGTGGAGAGAGAGTAGATGAGGTGGCGAGAGAGTAGATACGATGGAGAGAGAGTAGATGAGGTGGAGAGAGAGTAGATAAGGTAGAGAGAGAGTAGATGAGGTGGAGAGAGAGTAGATGCGATGGAGAGAGAGTAGATGAGGTGGAGAGAGAGTAGATGAGGTGGAGAGAGAGTAGATGAGGTGGAGAGAGAGTAGATGAGGTGGAGAGAGAGTTGATGAGGTGGAGAGAGAGTTGATGAGGTGGAGAGAGAGTTGATGAGGTGGAGAGAGAGTTGATGAGGTGGAGAGAGAGTTGATGAGGTGGTGAGAGCGAGTAGATAAGGTGGAGAGAGAGTAGATGAGGTGGAGAGAGAGTAGATGCGATGGAGAGAGAGTAGATGAGATGGAGTGAGAGTAGATGAGGTGGAGAGAGAGTAGATGAGGTGGAGAGAGAGAGTAGATGAGGTGGAGAGAGAGAGTAGATGAGGTGGAGAGAGAGTAGATGAGGTGGAGAGAGAGTAGATGAGGTGGTGAGAGCGAGTAGATAAGGTGGAGAGAGAGTAGATGAGGTGGCGAGAGAGTAGATACGATGGAGAGAGAGTAGATGAGGTGGAGAGAGAGTAGATAAGGTAGAGAGAGAGTAGATGAGGTGGAGAGAGAGTAGATGCGATGGAGAGAGAGTAGATGAGGTGGAGAGAGAGTAGATGAGGTGGAGAGAGAGTAGATGAGGTGGAGAGAGAGTAGATGAGGTGGAGAGAGAGTTGATGAGGTGGAGAGAGAGTTGATGAGGTGGAGAGAGAGTTGATGAGGTGGAGAGAGAGTTGATGAGGTGGAGAGAGAGTTGATGAGGTGGTGAGAGCGAGTAGATAAGGTGGAGAGAGAGTAGATGAGGTGGAGAGAGAGTAGATGAGGTGGAGAGAGAGTAGATGAGGTGGAGAGAGAGTAGATGAGGTGGAGAGAGAGTAGATGAGGTGGAGAGAGAGTAGATGAGGTGGAGAGAGAGTAGATGAGGTGGAGAGAGAGTAGATGAGGTGGAGAGAGAGTAGATGAGGTGGAGAGAGAGTAGACAAGGTGGAGAGAGTAGATGAGGTGGAGAGAGTAGATAAGGTGGAGAGTGGGTTATCTGTAGTGGCATTTAAGCAAATCTGCTGGCATAGGTATGTAGATGAGGTAAAAAAGATTAGTCTAGTTAAGAGTGCCGTTTTACTAAAATGAGCAGACAAGACTGATGACAGTTGCAATTCTAACTAGACAGAAAAAACTATGAGCTAATTAGGCATGTTCTCATGCTAGCAGAGTTAAGCACTGCTCAAGGACACTAAAAAACTTGAGAGGGCATCTCTGCTGTGACCAAAATAGGCAAAAATTTAGAGTCCCCCGGGTTGCGAGCTAGCAGTCTAACAGTCAGTAAGGAAATATATTTCACCATGGGAGCAAATCTCGATTCGCAGATTATTTACGGATCTAGCTGTCGAATGGGACAGCTAAAATGGGATATTTTGGGCATCAAAAAATGAAGAAATTCCCGAGAAATTAACTCCAGGGAATGGACAAACGGGTCACTGAAAAAAACTAATTAAGATCTTGTCAGACAAGGGAAGATTTGGTCAGACAGGGGAAGATTTGGTCAGACAGGGGAAGATTTGGTCAGACAGGGGAAGATTTGGTCAGGCAGGGAAAGATTCGGTCAGACAAGGGAAGATTTGGTCAGACGGAAAGATTCGGTCAGACGGAAAGATTTGGTCAGACAGGGGAAGATTTGGTCAGACAGGGGAAGATTTAGTCAGACAGGGGAAGATTTGGTCAGACAAGGGAAGATTCGGTCAGACAAGGGAAGATTTGGTCAGACAAGGGAAGATTTGGTCAAACAGGGGAAGATTTGGTCAGACAGGGGAAGATTCGGTCAAACAGGGGAAGATTTGGTCAGACAGGGGAAGATTCGGTCAGACAAGGGAAGATTTGGTCAGACAAGGGAAGATTTGGTCAAACAGGGGAAGATTTGGTCAGACAGGGGAAGATTCGGTCAGACAGGGGAAGATTTGGTCAGACAGGGGAAGATTCGGTCAGACAGGGAAAGATTCGGTCAGACAAGGGAAGAATTGGTCAGACGGAAATATTTGGTCAGACAGGGGAAGATTCGGTCAGACAGGGAAAGATTTGGTCAGACAGGGGAAGATTCGGTCAGACAGGGGAAGATTCGGTCAGACAGGGAAAGATTTGGTCAGACAGGGAGATAAGGTCATGTCGGATAGATTAGAAACAAAGTATGAAAAACTGTAGCCAACCTGTAAAATTAGCGAATACTATCTATTGAAGAATTGGTGTTTAAAATTAATTTTATTACGTATCAGAACTGGGTCAGATCAATGTGGCGGATAGGAAAACAAAGTAATAACCTAGTAGTTTTGTAGCAGTTTTAGGTGCCATTCGAATCGATGATTCGATAGATTTAACTTCGCAATTTCGGCTACAATTTTTATTTTCTTATGATTTTTTTGCGCAGAAAACGAGATAGCAAATATTGTGTGGGTGTGTGTGTGTGTGTGTGTGTGTGTGTGTTTTAATCAAATTATGCTCGCCTATGTACAAAAACCCTTGCGTGACTGAACTCATCAGCCGAAACTCGACCAAGAAATGAGAGGCTGCTTTTTTCTTTACCGTGCGCAATTCGAGGCAAGATAGATCGGAGGCCGCGGCGAGAGTGGATGGGGAGAACAGAGCTCCGGTGAGACGGGTGAGAGAAGCAGAAATCTAATTTAACCACTCCTATCCCCCGGTGCGGGGTACGGGGGGGAATCCAGGGGGTTGACGTCTCTAAACCAGCCGTGTGCCCCGTTCCCTGGAGGATATCCAAAGTGCTGCTGACGTCAATGAGTAGCTAGTTGTTATAGGAGCTATAGCTGCAAAATATTGCTTCTTATTTTCCTCATCCGTTGTCTTGCTTAATCGAGCGACATGAAAGACTTACCCTTCCTTTGATTAGTTTAGAATTGATGAGCCATTTTAGCCTGATTAAATAGGCGCTTTCATTAGTGTTCAATATGGCTTAGTTCTAAACTTAAACTCAGTGTTTGACGTTTCTCAGTTTTATCCAGGCCACTTTCTGCCACTAATTAATTGCCGCCGCCTGGTCTCGTCTGTGTTTTGTCTCTCTCACCTTAATAATCATTTTATTCTGCTTCAGACTCTACAGACTTTAAGCAGCAAAATTAATTGTATGCTTACATAAATGTTAAAAATGCTGCTTTTACTACTTACTTCACGACTAGGCTTAATCGAGAAAAAAATTTTATCGCGTCAAGATCAGAAACTGAACCGCTTCAAAATCTAAGACTGGACCTCTTAAAAAGTCACAACTGGACCTCTTCAAAAGTCACAACTGGACCTCTTTAAAATTCAAAAGTGGACCTCTTAAAAACCAGAAAAACTGGACCTATTAAAAAACTGGACCTATTCAAAAACTGGACCTCTTCAAAATCCAAAACTGGAACTCTTCAAAATCCAAAACTGGACCTCTTCAAAATCCAAAACTGGACCTCTTCAAAATCCAAAACTGGAACTCTTCAAAGTCCAAAACTGAACCTCTTCAAAATCCAAAACTGGACCTTGTCAAAATCCAAAACTGGACCTCTTCAAAATCCAAAACTGGACCTTGTCAAAATCCAAAACTGGACCTCTTCAAAATCCAAAACTGGACCTTGTCAAAATCCAAAACTGGACCTCTTCAAAATCCAAAACTGGAACTTTTCAAAATCCAAAACTGAACCTCTTCAAAATCCAAAACTGGACCTATTAAATATCCAAAACCGGACCTCTTAAAACCCCACAACTGGACCTCTTCAAAATCCAAAACTGGACCTCTTCAAAATCCAAAACTGGACCTCTTCAAAATCCAAAACTGGACCTCTTCAAAATCCAAAACTGGAACTCTTCCAAATCCAAAACTGGACCTCTTCAAAATCCAAAACTAGGCCTTGTCAAAATCCAAAACTGGACCTCTTCAAAATCCAAAACTGGACCTTGTCAAAATCCAAAACTGGACCTCTTCAAAATCCAAAACTGGAACTCTTCAAAATCCAAAACTGGACCTCTTCAAAATCCAAAACTGGAACTCTTCCAAATCCAAAACTGGACCTCTTCAAAATCCAAAACTAGGCCTTGTCAAAATCCAAAACTGGACCTCTTCAAAATCCAAAACTGGACCTTGTCAAAATCCAAAACTGGACCTCTTCAAAATCCAAAACTGGAACTCTTCAAAATCCAAAACTGGACCTCTTCAAAATCCAAAACTGGAACTCTTCAAAGTCCAAAACTGAACCTCTTCAAAATCCAAAACTGGACCTTGTCAAAATCCAAAACTGGACCTCTTCAAAATCCAAAACTGGACCTCTTCAAAATCCAAAACTGGACCTCTTCAAAATCCAAAACTGGACCTCTTCAAAATCTAAAACTGGACCTCTTCTAACTCTAACTTAAGCTTGACTTTTGCATGGAAACTCAAAGCAGACTCGTAATCGATAAAACCCCTAATAATTTTATTTCAGTCGATTCCAACTCGACCGGATAGTCCCGCAATGGACGAATCAGCAGAGGTTTGCTATCCACTTGTGCATCACTACCATCACCAGCAGCAGCAGCAGCAGCAGCAGCAGCAGCAGCAGCAGTACTCGGATATTAGTGCCGATTCACCTAACGAATATCGTCAAAATTTCAGTGCCCATTGAGTCTTTTAAAATCCTTTACGATTTCCCCCTTGGACTGGTCATTTTAACAAAACAATATAGTGATAACAGAAAACCCTTACCGTGAGTGACGCGAACAGTTTTATCAGCTACACTGAACCAGAAATATTTTTGTGTTACAATCAAGCATGTGTTGTTTTCAGATAATGTATATCCCAGCTTTCTTATCTGTGTAGTCACCGTGTTTCTGTGTATGCTCTCTAACAGTTTTTCTAACGCAGCTTCAAGTATATTTTTATTGTTTGGTAAGTTTCTTGAAAATGCGAACATTTTGCACCACGTTTTTGTTGTCATTTTTAATTCACAAATTATGTTTTTATTAATATTCATTCGATACTACTGTCGCTTGTATTTTCTCTAAGTAGTATTTTAGACTAATAAAAGAATGCAATTTAGATTTGTTTTTTTAAGAATTTCACACTTGTCGGTCAGAGTTGTGTGAACGCGAATGTCATATTTAATCTATTTTTATTCAAATCTGTTATAATATTGTCTGTTATGCATTGTTTGCTTTTTGTTGTGGCCGCAAATTGTTTAAATAAAGCAAACTAAATTTGAATCATGTTTATTGATCTATCTCTTGATGCGTCAATTATCAAATAGAGAGAATTTAACTTAACAGCTGTTTGAATTTTCAATCTGCGAGAATAAGGTTGCGATTTCAGGGGCCGGTTTTAACTGGCTCTGTAATCGTGTTTACCTGACTGGGCCGACCCTCCGCCTGTCCGTGCGTGCGGCTCGCGCGTGTGCATCCCTGCCGCAAGGTGGGTGCTGGGTGCCGGCCGGCAGGTGGGGTGGTTTGTTTGGGGGCTTTCTGTTTCGCTTCTATGGCACCTGCTATGTGCCAACCAGCTTGCTTGCCTCCGCTTGCTTGAGTTCTGCCGCTGCCGCCCACCTTTTGTTTCAGGTCCGCCTTCTGTGGTCCCGGTTCCGGGACTCTCCGCGCCAGCACGTCGACTGCTCAGCCAAGGCTTCGCAGCTCAACTCGCTCCGCCTACGCCAGCCAGTGCGCGTTCTGGATGCGATTCTGCGCCGCCCACAGACTTCAACCGCTTTCAGCGCAGCCCGCTAACTTATGCAACTACGTGGCGGAGCTGGCGAACAACTGGCTGTTATCCGTCAGCAGCCTATCCTGTCACATCGCCGCCGTGTCCTGGCTCTACAAATCAAACAGCGTGGCTGACCCGACGAGGCAGCCACTGGTTCAGCTGGCCCTGCGCGGCGCCCGTCGGCTACTCGGCGCAGCCCCAAGGAGCAAAAAAGCGTTGCGGCCGGCCGACCTGCAGCGGCTGCACGGCG
Source organism: Macrostomum hystrix (assembly GCA_950097015.1). Lineage (NCBI taxonomy): Eukaryota > Metazoa > Platyhelminthes > Macrostomidae > Macrostomum > Macrostomum hystrix. Next base: position 11,938,674 of record CATNEN010000001.1, read on the forward strand.
TGCTGCGACCTGAAGAGGGACTGCGCATTCTGGTGCGCCTGCATCGTGGGCTGGTGGGCCATGCTGCAGCGAGCCAACCTGTGCGTATCCGGCCGGTTCGATCCGCAGCGAGACCTCAGCGCGAGCTGCATCCGGCCGTCAAGGGCCGGCGTCATCCTCGTCATTCCGACGTCGAAGACCAACCAGTTCGGGGCGCGCCAGCACCGAGTTTTCTTGCCGCAGCTCCCAGATGGACATCCACTCTGCACCGCGGTCACCGCGCTCCAGAAGCAGCTGCGCATTAACCGACCTCAGGACGCCCGGCATCAGCTGTTCAGTACCCGAACCGGACGGTCCACCGCGCGCACCTTCGCGAGGCGCCTGTCCACAGCACTTCGACAAGCCGGGTTCGCCGAGCCAGCCAGGTTCTCTGGGCACTCATTGCGTCGAGGTGGCGCTACATCCGCGGCGGAGGCCGGCATCCCCATCGATTCAATCACGCGAGTCGGTGACTGGGCAAGCAGCGCTGTAGAGCGGTACCTGCCACCTTCGGTTGAGCGCAGTGCGCCGCTGCGCCTGGCTTCGCTCCTACCCTCAACGTGACCTCCTCCCTGTTTTGGGATTTTTTGGACTCGTTCGTCCGCTGCCTTTGTCACCAGTTAGACAGCAAGTGTCTCCAGTTAGACAGCAAGTGTCTCAAAGAATTTCAGACAGAAGATAAAACGGAGACAGCAACGGTCGACCAGAAAACAATTAGTGAAAGCATATGCGACAGCGATTTGTCAAAAGTGCGCTGCAGCGACAGACTAAATAATTCCAATGTAATAATGCCAATCCCGAACTGGATCTACGCGCTCGTAACATATCTCACATATCTAACTGGAACATATCTAACAGCTGAGGAACATATCTAACAGCTGATGAACATATCTAACAGCTGATGAACACATCTAACAGCTAAGGAACATATCTAACAGCTGAGGAACATATCTAACAGCTGATGAACATATCTAACAGCTGATGAACATATCTAACAGCTGATGAACATATCTAACAGCTGATTAACATATCTAACAGCTGATTAACATATCTAACAGCTGATGAACATATCTAACAGCTGATGAACATATCTAAAAGCTTGCGGAAACACTGCCGTGTTCAAATACATACTTTGGTCGGTATTATACAAGTGCATTAGCATGGCGGCGTACATTGAGCAGAACGGGAGAACGGACCCATAGGATACTAAGCAGAAGATGAGGGGTGATTGTGGAGGCGCACACGGGGTTAGGTGAGAGAGCAGCAGAACTCACATTACGTGCTCATTTGGCACATGCCTATATACAAGCTTCCTATACTTTTTAGTCGCCTCTTTTGCTGGTCCATCATGTTTTCCGTTTCACCTTCATATTGCTTAATAGTTATTATATACCTGTCCGCGGAACTGTTCAGTTTTATCCACGCGCCTTAATTATTGTATTCTGTTTGGCTAATTATGTTTTTCTCGCTGATTTCTTTCAATAACCTCTGTAGGGAGGTCAGTTGATGTAGTGCGATTCGAAAACCGATTATTTCTTACAAAGAGTCGCGAAATAATATTTGTTATAAGTGATGAATTCAGTTTTACTTGTTTTACGAGAGCTGAGGAAAGATAAAGTTTTGCACTGGTGTGATACGCACGCATAAATGAAATCGTTCGTATTGATTTCTTATTTCTGAGCTACGAGTATCTAAATTGGATCATTGTTAACGCCTAAGAGCGGACTGGAGTACATAGAAATGAAAATACGGCCATAGAAAACGCTACCAGATTGACTACTAGACAATTATACTAAAACACATGCTTTGAGTCATTTTAAATGTCATATTTTAGTTTCTGCTGAAAGTAGTATATTTATCAAGCTTCTGTAGGCCAGTGTAGTTCAAGGTGACTTGCATTCTGCCTATTCGTCCATTGTGTTCTATCCAGGCCTGCGCAAGTGAAAAACGATTGGCTTTAGTTTATCAATGAAAAACATAAAATTACGTGTTTCGAGATCGGTGATTTGACATTTCCTTCTACCCCACTGCGGCCAGACTGCTTGTCTCTTGCCTATGGACTGAACTTAGCTGCTGTACGGAGTCGCCACTGACTGTACGTTCGGCCCAACTGGTTAGGTTCTATCTATCTATCTATAAACATTAGTCATTGATTTTCCTGTTCGTCAATAAGTATTTTTACCATTGACGCCAAGAACTCGTGCGGCATTTTCAAGCGCTAAATATACTGTGAACTTCTGTGACGTGCGAACACTTTAGTAACACACTGATGGAGTGCTAGTAATGTATATTTGCACGCTTCAGCATCATCATCATTTTGTTATACGACACAAGTGGTCTTAGAGGCCGACTACAGTGAGCTAGGGTAAAGTACATTTACACTCCTTTGTTTATTCTTGGTTACGGAAGTATCTAATAAAATGACTAGCTTTTATTTTGTCTTTTCCACACATAAGAAGGTCAATTTCAGTGACAAAAATGCGTCAATATGGGACAAACAATTTATAATTAAAATGTGGCATCATGCCTGCTCTCACCGGGAGCTTTTTGAAGTGTATACAGTTCATCGTGTCTATAGTGCATTGTATGAAGCACATCGCCGCCTGAACTCTTCCTTCAGTTCTATCAGTTGTATGTCTTTGACATGAGTGAGAGAATCAAGCATGGGCAGAAAAACATAGCAGTAGGCGATATCTACAAGAGATAATTTGCCAATCGGAGATTGGTTCAATATAAGACGGAGTTTGTGGATAAATTCACGACGCAGAATGTCTCTCATAGCCTGCCGATATTTTGCATCTACTGCTGCATATTTGCCTGAACCTGTATATACAAATGAATCTGCAAATACGTCACGGATAGCAGCTGCTTGAGAGTCAGTCGGGTAAGTCATATCATTGCCACAAGAACCACGCCTTATCACTTCCTTCAGTTGTTCTATCTCTGGTTCTTTTAATTCGTCATAAAAGCCACTTACTAAGGGGATTTGCTCAAGAAAGTAAAAATAATCTAAGCACATCTCTACACTTTGATTAGAGTGACGGAGGCTTTTTAAACCAGGCGTTAGAATTTTTTTCTGCACTTCTTCAAACTGCTCTGATTTAGAAAGTCTTCTTTCTGCATATTGACGCTGCACACCCCTGTGAACTCTGTCTGTCACCGATAGCAGCTGCTTGAGATTCAGTCGGGAAAGTCAGCGTGATCAGCAGCAGAAACAGTGGCATAATCGTTGATGCTGTTGTCGGCTTCATATCTCGATTATTCGTGTCCTTCGATTGACTTGCTGAGTGAAACCTGAGCTAAGAATGTTTTGCGTGGGTGTCAAAAACAGCCATCTCGGCTTATAAGCGAGGGGCATTCCCTGTCCAGTCGTGAAAGTTCGTGAAATCAGGCAGTTTTGGCCACAGAAGTTGAGCTGATGAGCTTTCACGCAGTAGACTTCAGCATGTCTATGTCTGAAACCTAGAGTTTTAGCAGTTCTGCTTTTCCGAGTCGCTTAATTGTGAGAAAACTTTAGCGAACTCACTACCCAGCGGCAATTGCCCTACGGCAATAACGATGGAAGTGCAGAGGAAAAACTCTATATTTCCGATCATGTGGTTTTCTAACTGCTGTCTGATAATTGGGGTTTCATTTTTATTTTGCTGATGCTGAGCACGAATCGGCGCTCAAGTGACTGAGATCGATAAGTACCTTGGCAACGCTCCTAGTTGTGTGAAATCCGAGAGTTTGTCATGCATCAAACTCGATATGGTGAAGGGGCTCAATAACAGTTCTCATACAAGAAGTCTCACTATAGCTACAGCTTCGCGAGTTTTAAAAGCATTGACATTTGGCCTTAAAAACTACTCAATATCAGCCTTTTCCCAGTCGCCTTATTGTGAGAACACTTTAACGAACTCAGCCCAGCAAATCGCCCTACGGAAATAACGATGGAAAAACATGCTAAATATGCTCAACGAGCATTCATCAAGACAGACTTGTCCGAGAAATTCCTTACGCCCAAGTGCAGAGACAACTGGCACTTGTCAGACAAGATTCCCTGCTCTAGTTTCTAACTCTAACTTAAGCTTGACTTTTGCATGGAAACTCAAAGCAGACTCGTAATCGATAAAACCCTTAATAATTTTATTTCAGTCGATTCCAACTCGACCGGATAGTCCCGCAATGGACGAATCAGCAGAGGTTTGCTATCCACTTGTGCATCACTACCATCACCAGCAGCAGCAGCAGCAGCAGCAGCAGCAGCAGCAGCAGCAGCAGCGGGACCACGGTGACCGCGACAAGACCAGGCCGGACACCACGGTGCGTGAGGGCCATCACCCCCACGTGGCAAGCGACCCCCTCTCCGCGGGGCCCCCGGACGACGGACACCCCGTCGATGAAGTGTCGCAACCAACCAGAATCCTGCGAAGAAGCAGTTCACCAAACCAGCAGCGCCGCCGACGAGCCGCCGCCGACGGCGGCGACAGCCCTCTGGAGACAGCCACCACAAGCCGGGAGAGGCAGGAGAGAGATAGGCGCAAGCGACGACGCAAGAGACCCGGCCCAGAGCTCCTGGTCCTGCAACTCAATTGCAACGGGTTAAAGGCCCGCCGCACGGAGCTAGCCGAGCGACTCTTCTTCTTCTTCTTCTTGCTTTTTATCGCCTTTCGGCATAGCTCACCGGGAGTCCCTTACTCCAGCTCTTACGCTTCGCAGCTGCGTAGGTGGCGTGCCATGTTGGTGGCTGCCAGGAGGCGCCCGCACGATGGGCAGGCCTTTCGGATGCCTTTGTACACACGCGCCACCGACGCCGGTTCCGGCTGAGTGTCGTGGCACGCCCTCGCGTGTCTGGCGAAGTTGGACGTGCTGTACCACCTGCCGCATCGCTGGCAGTGCGTTTTGCCGTCGACTTTTTTGCTTCCGCGACACCACTTTTGGTGATTCTTTCGCGTTGCCTCGGTTCTGAACATCTGTTGGCATTTTTCACACGGTAATTGAACGGCAACGAGCTCTCTGTGCAGTCTCTTCTGGTGTATGGCTAGACCGCCCCTGGATGCGCAGACTTTGTTGCATCCGTCGTATCTGCATCGGTATCCTGTCAGCTCGTTCTCCTCTGGACTGGCGATTGATTTCTCTGTTTCCGTCGTTCTGCGTTTCCTCTTGGATCGTTCTGCCTCTTCCATACGCATCGCGTTCACTCTGCGCTTCACTGTCTCCCTCCAGCTCTCTCTGTCTCGGACGAGGCGGTCGATGTCGATGGTGTCGACGCCTGCCTTCCTGACCATCAGCTTCCAGTGGTTGGTAATCGTGCGCTGTCTCCTTTTGGCTTTCCTCATGCTTTCTAGTTTCTTATCCCATCCTAACACGCATTTCTTGGTGAGGCTAGTGTCGGGCATTCGGAGGACGTGGCCTAGGCGTCTCCAGTGGGCGATTTCGATCTTTGTCGCGATACTGTCCACGCCGAGTTCAGCTCTGACGTCCCACATGTTCACGCCCTTTTCTTGCATCTCGACCAGGGGCGGTTTGGTCTTTTCGCTCCAGATGAAACGGTAGCGCTTGTCCATTGCCTGTTGCATCTTCTTGATGTCCGTCTTGTAGAAGGGGCGTGCTCCGGCATTGAAGGTCATGGTACTTTCCACGCATGCCTCCACAATTTTGGCTTGGGTCCGTTTCGTAAGGCGTGTTTTGCGTAGCATGTTCTTAACGCCGTGCCATGCCTTTGCGCCTCGTTGCAATCGCTGGCTAATGTCATTCTTTCTTCCCAACCAGGTGCCTAGCATTCTTATTCCGTTACTTTCCTCTGTCCCCAAGATCGCCCTCTCTTCCTTATCGTCGTTGGTCCTTTCTTCAAATGTTGCCATGACATCCTTGAACGTTTTGGTGCCTAGCTCCATTTCCTCTCTCGTCCCAATTAGGGTGGTGTCGTCGGCGAACAGCGAGCACGTTAACCTAGTTGTTGTCGTCTCTTCCGAGTATGTAGTCGACCTCTGTGGTGGGAGGCTGTGGCCCGAGACGCAGGTCCATTCGATGCCGTACTCTAAGCCATCCTCCTCTGCTCTGCGTTGTCTGCTTTCCTCAGCGACCCTCACCACCGCTTGGTGGCAGATGTTGAAAAGGATTGGTGAGGTCGCGCACCCTTCTCTTAGGCCTCGCTGTGGGTAGAACTCGTTGCTGACGTCCTTCCCGCTGACTACTTTGTAGGCCGTGAACTCATGCAGCACACCGAGTTTTTTAATTATCTCCTGCGGCATTTTGTAGTGCTGTAGCAGAGCCCATAAGGCGGGTTTATTGACCCTTGGGTAGGCCTTACGGAGGTCGAGTAGGACAACGGAAGCGTCGCGAGGGTCGTCCCCATTGTAGTCGGGGCTGGCGCGATATCCAAGTGCGTCCTCTTGTAATCTCAGCAGAATCAACGCGTCCAGCGTTGATCTGCCTTTTCTGAAGCCAGCTTAGTTTTCGTCCAAGATACCTGTTTCTTCGGCCCAGATGCTGAGACGGGTTGCCAGGATCCTCGCTATGATCATAGGGAATCGGCTCTCATAGGAATCGGGTCTCATAGGAATCAGGTCTTATAGGAATCGGCTCTCATAGGAATCGGCTCTCATAGGAATCGTGTCTCATAGGAATCGGCCCTCATAGGAATCGGCTCTCATAGGAATCGGGTCTCATAGGAATCGGCTCTCATAGGAATCGGCTCTCATAGGAATCGTCTCTGAAAGGAATCGGCTCTCATAGGAATCGGCTCTTATAGGAATCGGCCATCATAGGAATCGGCCCTCATAGGAATCGGCTCTCAAAGGAATCGGCTCTCATAGGAATCGGCTCTCATAGGAATCAGCTCTCATAGGAATCGTGTCTCATAGGAATCGTGTCTCATAGGAATCGGCCCTCATAGGAATCGGCTCTCATAGGAATCGGGTCTCGTAGGAATCAGCTCTCATAGGAATCGGCTCTCATAGGAATCGGCTCTCATAGGAATCGGCTCTGAAAGGAATCGGCTCTCATAGGAATCGGCTCTCATAGGAATCGGCCATCATAGGAATCGGCCCTCATAGGAATCGGCTCTCAAAGGAATCGGCCCTCATAGGAATCGGCTCTCATAGGAATCGGCTCTCATAGGAATCGGCCCTCTTAGGAATCGGCCCTCATAGGAATCGGCTCTCATAGGAATCGGCTCTCATAGGAATCGGCTCTCATAGGAATCGGGTCTCATAGGAATCGGCTCTCATAGGAATCGGGTCTCATAGGAATCGGCTCTCATAGGAATCGGCTCTCATAGGAATCGGCCCTAATAGGAATCGGCTCTCATAGGAATCGGCTCTCATAGGAATCGGCTCTCATAGGAGTCGGCTCTCATAGGAATCGGCTCTCATAGGAATCGGCTCTCATAGGAATCGGCCCTCAAAGGAATCGGCTCTCATAGGAATCGGCTCTCATAGGAATCGGCCCTAATAGGAATCGGCCCTCATAGGAATCGGCTCTCATAGGAATCGGCACTCATAGGAATCGGCTCTCATAGGAGTCGGCTCTCATAGGAATCGGCTCTCATAGGAATCGGCTCTCATAGGAATCGGCCCTCATAGGAATCGGCTCTCATAGGAATCGGCTCTGAAAGGAATCGGCTCTCATAGGAATCGGCTCTCATAGGAATCGGCCATCATAGGAATCGGCCCTCATAGGAATCGGCTCTCAAAGGAATCGGCCCTCATAGGAATCGGCCCTCATAGGAATCGGCTCTCATAGGAATCGGCTCTCATAGGAATCGGCTCTCATAGGAATCGGCCCTCATAGGAATCGGCTCTCATAGGAATCGGCTCTCATAGGAATCGGCTCTCATAGGAATCGGCTCTCATAGGAATCGGCTCTGAAAGGAATCGGCTCTCATAGGAATCGGCTCTTATAGGAATCGGCCATCATAGGAAACGGCCCTCATAGGAATCGGCTCTCAAAGGAATCGGCTCTCATAGGAATCGGCTCTCATAGGAATCGGCCCTCATAGGAATCGGCTCTCATAGGAATCGGCCCTCATAGGAATCGGCTCTCATAGGAATCGGCTCTCATAGGAATCGGCCCTAATAGGAATCGGCCCTCATAGGAATCGGCTCTCATAGGAATCGGCCCTCATAGGAATCGGCTCTCATAGGAATCGGCCCTCATAGGAATCGGCTCTCATAGGAATCGGCTCTCATAGGAATCGGCCCTAATAGGAATGGGCCCTCATAGGAATCGGCTCTCATAGGAATCGGCCCTCATAGGAATCGGCTCTCATAGGAATCGGCTCTCAAAGGAATCGGCTCTCATAGGAATCGGCTCTCATAGGAATCGGCCCTCATAGGAATCGGCTCTCATAGGAATCGGCTCTCAGAGGAATCGGCTCTCATAGGAATCGGCTCTCATAGGAATCGGCTCACATAGGAATCGGCTCTCATAGGAATCGGCTCTAATAGGAATCGGCCCTCATAGGAATCGGCTCTCATAGGAATCGGCTCTCATAGGAATCGGCTCTCATAGGAGTCGGCTCTCATAGGAATCGGCTCTCATAGGAATCGGCTCTCATAGGAATCGGCCCTCAAAGGAATCGGCTCTCATAGGAATCGGTTCTCATAGGAATCGGCCCTAATAGGAATCGGCCCTCATAGGAATCGGCTCTCATAGGAATCGGCTCTCATAGGAATCGGCTCTCATAGGAGTCGGCTCTCATAGGAATCGGCTCTCATAGGAATCGGCTCTCATAGGAATCGGCCCTCATAGGAATCGGCTCTCATAGGAATCGGGTCTCGTAGGAATCGGCTCTCATAGGAATCGGCTCTCATAGGAATCGGCTCTCATAGGAATCGGCTCTGAAAGGAATCGGCTCTCATAGGAATCGGCTCTTATAGGAATCGGCTCTCATAGGAATCGGCTCTCATAGGAATCGGCTCTGAAAGGAATCGGCTCTCATAGGAATCGGCTCTCATAGGAATCGGCCATCATAGGAATCGGCCCTCATAGGAATCGGCTCTCATAGGAATCGGCCCTCATAGGAATCGGCCCTCATAGGAATCGGCTCTCATAGGAATCGGCTCTCATAGGAATCGGCTCTCATAGGAATCGGCTCTCATAGGAATCGGCCCTCATAGGAATCGGGTCTCATAGGAATCGGGTCTCATAGGAATCGGCTCTGAAAGGAATCGGCTCTCATAGGAATCGGCTCTTATAGGAATCGGCCATCATAGGAATCGGCCCTCATAGGAATCGGCTCTCAAAGGAATCGGCCCTCATAGGAATCGGCTCTCATAGGAATCGGCCCTCATAGGAATCGGCTCTCATAGGAATCGGCCCTCATAGGAATCGGCTCTCATAGGAATCGGCTCTCATAGGAATCGGCCCTAATAGGAATCGGCCCTCATAGGAATCGGCTCTCATAGGAATCGGCTCTCAAAGGAATCGGCTCTCATAGGAATAGGCTCTCATAGGAATCGGCCCTCATAGGAATCGGCTCTCATAGGAATCGGCTCTCAGAGGAATCGGCTCTCATAGGAATCGGCTCTCATAGGAATCGGCTCACATAGGAATCGGCTCTCATAGGAATCGGCTCTCATAGGAATCGGCTCTCATAGGAATCGGCCCTAATAGGAATCGGCCCTCATAGGAATCGGCTCTCATAGGAATCGGCTCTCATAGGAATCGGGTCTAATAGGGAATCGGCTCTCATAGGAATCGGGTCTCATAGGAATCGAGTCTCATTGGGAATCGGCTCTCATAGGAATCGAGTCTCATAGGGAATCGGCTCTCATAGGAATCGGCTCTCATAGGAATCGGCTCTCATAGGAATCGGCTCTCATAGGAATCGGCTCTCATAGGAATCGGCTCTCATAGGAATCGGCTCTGAAAGGAATCGGCTCTCATAGGAATCGGCTCTTATAGGAATCGGCCATCATAGGAATCGGCCCTCATAGGAATCGGCTCTCATAGGAATCGGGTCTCGTAGGAATCGGCTCTCATAGGAATCGGCCCTCATAGGAATCGGCCCTCTTAGGAATCGGCTCTCAAAGGAATCGGCCCTCATAGGAATCGGCTCTCATAGGAATCGGCTCTCATAGGAATCGGCTCTCATAGGAATCGGCTCTCATAGGAATCGGCCCTCATAGGAATCGGCTCTCATAGGAACCGATAGGAATCGGCTCTCATAGGAATCGGCTCTCATAGGAATCGTGTCTCATTGGAATCGTCTCTCATAGGAATCGGCTCTCATAGGAATCGGGTCTCATAGGAATCGGCCCTCATAGGAATCGGCTCTCAAAGGAATCGGCTCTCATAGGAATCGGCTCTTATAGGAATCGGCCATCATAGGAATCGGCCCTCATAGGAATCGGCTCTCAAAGGAATCGGCCCTCATAGGAATCGGCTCTCATAGGAATCGGCTCTCATAGGAATCGGCTCTCATAGGAGTCGGCTCTCATAGGAATCGGCTCTCATAGGAATCGGCTCTCAGAGGAATCGGCTCTCATAGGAATCGGCTCTCATAGGAATCGGCTCTGAAAGGAATCGGCTCTCATAGGAATCGGCTCTCATAGGGAATCGGCTCTCATAGGAATCGGCTCTCATAGGAATCGGGTCTAATAGGAAATCGGCTCTCATAGGAATCGGGTCTCATAGGAATCGGCTCACATAGGAATCGGCTCTCATAGGAATCGGCTCTCATAGGAATCGGCTCTCATAGGAATCGGCTCTCATTGGGAATCGGCTCTCATAGGAATCAGCTCTCATAGGAATCGGGTCTCATTGGAATCGTGTCTCAAAGGAATCGGCCCTCATAGGAATCGGCTCTCATAGGAATCGGGTCTCATAGGAATCGGCTCTCATAGGAATCGGCTCTCAAAGGAATCGGCTCTGAAAGGAATCGGCTCTCATAGGAATCGGCTCTTATAGGAATCGGCCATCATAGGAATCGGCCCTCATAGGAATCGGCTCTCAAAGGAATCGGCCCTCATAGGAATCGGCTCTCATAGGAATCGGCTCTCATAGGAATCGGGTCTCATAGGAATCGGCTCTCATAGGAACCGATAGGAATCGGCTCTCATAGGAATCGGCTCTCATAGGAATCGTGTCTCATAGGAATCGGCCCTCATAGGAATCGGCTCTCATAGGAATCGGGTCTCATAGGAATCGGCCCTCATAGGAATCGGCTCTGAAAGGAATCGGCTCTCATAGGAATCGGCTCTTATTGGAATCGGCCATCATAGGAATCGGCCCTCATAGGAATCGGCTCTCAAAGGAATCGGCCCTCATAGGAATCGGCTCTCATAGGAATCGGCCCTCATAGGAATCGGCTCTCATAGGAATCGGCCCTCATAGGAATCGGCTCTCATAGGAATCGGCTCTCATAGGAATCGGCCCTAATAGGAATCGGCTCTCATAGGAGTCGGCTCTCATAGGAATCGGCTCTCATAGGAATCGGCTCTCATAGGAATCGGCCCTCATAGGAATCGGCTCTCATAGGAATCGGCTCTCAGAGGAATCGGCTCTCATAGGAATCGGCTCTCATAGGAATCGGCTCTCATAGGAATCGGCTCTCATAGGAATCGGCTCTCATAGGAATCGGCTCTCATAGGAGTCGGCTCTCATAGGAATCGGCTCTCATAGGAATCGTGTCTCATAGGAATCGGCCCTCATAGGAATCGGCTCTCATAGGAATCGGGTCTCATAGGAATCGGCCCTCATAGGAATCGGCTCTCAAAGGAATCGGCTCTGAAAGAAATCGGCTCTCATAGGAATCGGCTCTTATAGGAATCGGCCATCATAGGAATCGGCCCTCATAGGAATCGGCTCTCATAGGAATCGGCTCTCATAGGAATCGGCTCTCATAGGAGTCGGCTCTCATAGGAATCGGCTCTCATAGGAATCGGCTCTCAGAGGAATCGGCTCTCATAGGAATCGGCTCTCATAGGAATCGGCTCTGAAAGGAATCGGCTCTCATAGGAATCGGCTCTCATAGGGAATCGGCTCTCATAGGAATCGGCTCTCATAGGAATCGGGTCTAATAGGGAATCGGCTCTCATAGGAATCGGGTCTCATAGGAATCGGCTCACATAGGAATCGGCTCTCATAGGAATCGGCTCTCATAGGAATCGGCTCTCATAGGAATCGGCTCTCATTGGGAATCGGCTCTCATAGGAATCAGCTCTCATAGGAATCGGGTCTCATAGGGAATCGGCTCTCATAGGAATCGGCTCTCATAGGAATCGGCTCTCATAGGAATCGGCTCTCATAGGAATCGACTCTGAAAGGAATCGGCTCTCATAGGAATCGGCTCTTATAGGAATCGGCCATCATAGGAATCGGCCCTCATAGGAATCGGCTCTCAAAGGAATCGGCCCTCATAGGAATCGGCTCTCATAGGAATCGGCTCTTATTGGAATCGGCCATCATAGGAATCGGCCCTCATAGGAATCGGCTCTCAAAGGAATCGGCCCTCATAGGAATCGGCTCTCATAGGAATCGGCCCTCATAGGAATCGGCTCATAGGAATCGGCCCTCATAGGAATCGGCTCTCATAGGAATCGGCTCTCATAGGAATCGGCCCGAATAGGAATCGGCCCTCATAGGAATCGGCTCTCATAGGAATCGGCCCTCATAGGAATCGGCTCTCATAGGAATCGGCTCTCATAGGAATCGGCTCTCAAAGGAATCGGCTCTCATAGGAATCGGCTCTCATAGGAATCGGCTCTCAGAGGAATCGGCTCTCATAGGAATCGGCTCTCATAGGAATCGGCTCACATAGGAATCGGCTCTCATAGGAATCGGCTCTCATAGGAATCGGCCCTAATAGGAATCGGCCCTCATAGGAATCGGCTCTCATAGGAATCGGCTCTCATAGGAATCGGCTCACATAGGAATCGGCTCTCATAGGAATCGGCTCTCATAGGAATCGGCTCTCATAGGAATCGGCCCTAATAGGAATCGGCCCTCATAGGAATCGGCTCTCATAGGAATCGGCTCTCATAGGAATCGGGTCTAATAGGGAATCGGCTCTCATAGGAATCGGGTCTCATAGGAATCGGCTCACATAGGAATCGGCTCTCATAGGAATCGGCTCTCATAGGAATCGGCTCTCATAGGAATCGGCTCTCATAGGAATCAGCTCTCATAGGAATCGGGTCTCATAGGAATCGGCTCTCATAGGAATCGGCTCTCATAGGAATCGGCTCTCATAGGAATCGGCTCTCATAGGAATCGGCTCTCATAGGAATCGGCTCTGAAAGGAATCGGCTCTCATAGGAATCGGCTCTTATAGGAATCGGCCATCATAGGAATCGGCCCTCATAGGAATCGGCTCTCAAAGGAATCGGCCCTCATAGGAATCGGCTCTCATAGGAATCGGCCCTCATAGGAATCGGCCCCTTTTAGGAATCGGCTCTCAAAGGAATCGGCCCTCATAGGAATCGGCTCTCATAGGAATCGGCTCTCATAGGAATCGGCTCTCATAGGAATCGGCTCTCATAGGAATCGGCTCTCATAGGAATCGGCTCTCATAGGAACCGATAGGAATCGGCTCTCATAGGAATCGGCTCTCATAGGAATCGTGTCTCATTGGAATCAGCCCTCATAGGAATCGGCTCTCATAGGAATCGGGTCTCATAGGAATCGGCCCTCATAGGAATCGGCTCTCAAAGGAATCGGCTCTGAAAGAAATCGGCTCTCATAGGAATCGGCTCTTATAGGAATCGGCCATCATAGGAATCGGCCCTCATAGGAATCGGCTCTCAAAGGAATCGGCCCTCATAGGAATCGGCTCTCATAGGAATCGGCTCTCATAGGAATCGGCTCTCATAGGAGTCGGCTCTCATAGGAATCGGCTCTCATAGGAATCGGCTCTCAGAGGAATCGGCTCTCATAGGAATCGGCTCTCATAGGAATCGGCTCTGAAAGGAATCGGCTCTCATAGGAATCGGCTCTCATAGGGAATCGGCTCTCATAGGAATCGGCTCTCATAGGAATCGGGTCTAATAGGGAATCGGCTCTCATAGGAATCGGGTCTCATAGGAATCGGCTCACATAGGAATCGGCTCTCATAGGAATCGGCTCTCATAGGAATCGGCTCTCATAGGAATCGGCTCTCATTGGGAATCGGCTCTCATAGGAATCAGCTCTCATAGGAATCGGGTCTTATAGGGAATCGGCTCTCATAGGAATCGGCTCTCATAGGAATCGGCTCTCATAGGAATCGGCTCTCATAGGAATCGGCTCTCATAGGAATCGGCTCTGAAAGGAATCGGCTCTCATAGGAATCGGCTCTTATAGGAATCGGCCATCATAGGAATCGGCCCTCATAGGAATCGGCTCTCAAAGGAATCGGCCCTCATAGGAATCGGCTCTCATAGGAATCGGCTCTCATAGGAATCGGCCCTCATAGGAATCGGCTCTCAAAGGAATCGGCCCTCATAGGAATCGGCTCTCATAGGAATCGGCTCTCATAGGAATCGGCTCTCATAGGAATCGGCTCTCATAGGAATCGGCTCTGAAAGGAATCGGCTCTCATAGGAATCGGCTCTCATAGGAATCGGCCCTCATAGGAATCGGCTCTCATAGGAATCGGCTCTCATAGGAATCGGCCCTCATAGGAATCGGCCCTCTTAGGAATCGGCTCTCAAAGGAATCGGCCCTCATAGGAATCGGCCCTCTTAGGAATCGGCTCTCAAAGGAATCGGCCCTCATAGGAATCGGCTCTCATAGGAATCGGCTCTCATAGGAATCGGGTCTCATAGGAATCGGCTCTCATAGGAATCGGGTCTCATAGGAATCGGCTCTCATAGGAATCGGCTCTCATAGGAATCGGCTCTCATAGGAATCGGCTCTGAAAGGAATCGGCTCTCATAGGAATCGGCTCTCATAGGAATCGGCCATCATAGGAATCGGCCCTCATAGGAATCGGCCATCATAGGAATCGGCTCTCAAAGGAATCGGCCCTCATAGGAATCGGCTCTCATAGGAATCGGCCCTCATAGGAATCGGCTCTCATAGGAATCGGCCCTCATAGGAATCGGCTCTCATAGGAATCGGCTCTTATAGGAATCGGCCATCATAGGAATCGGCCCTCATAGGAATCGGCTCTCAAAGGAATCGGCCCTCATAGGAATCGGCTCTCATAGGAATCGGCTCTCATAGGAGTCGGCTCTCATAGGAATCGGCTCTCATAGGAATCGGCTCTCAGAGGAATCGGCTCTCATAGGAATCGGCTCTCATAGGAATCGGCTCTGAAAGGAATCGGCCCTCATAGGAATCGGCTCTCATAGGAATCGGCCCTCATAGGAATCGGCTCTCATAGGAATCGGCCCTCATAGGAATCGGCTCTCATAGGAATCGGCTCTTATTGGAATCGGCCATCATAGGAATCGGCCCTCATAGGAATCGGCTCTCAAAGGAATCGGCCCTCATAGGAATCGGCTCTCATAGGAATCGGCCCTCATAGGAATCGGCTCTCATAGGAATCGGCCCTCATAGGAATCGGCTCTCATAGGAATCGGCTCTCATAGGAATCGGCCCTCATAGGAATCGGCTCTCATAGGAATCGGCCCTCATAGGAATCGGCTCTCATAGGAATCGGCTCTCATAGGAATCGGCTCTCAAAGGAATCGGCTCTCATAGGAATCGGCTCTCATAGGAATCGGCCCTAATAGGAATCGGCCCTCATAGGAATCGGCTCTCATAGGAATCGGCTCTCATAGGAATCGGGTCTAATAGGGAATCGGCTCTCATAGGAATCGGGTCTCATAGGAATCGGCTCACATAGGAATCGGCTCTCATAGGAATCGGCTCTCATAGGAATCGGCTCTCATAGGAATCGGCTCTCATAGGAATCAGCTCTCATAGGAATCGGGTCTCATAGGAATCGGCTCTCATAGGAATCGGCTCTCATAGGAATCGGCTCTCATAGGAATCGGCTCTCATAGGAATCGGCTCTCATAGGAATCGGCTCTGAAAGGAATCGGCTCTCATAGGAATCGGCTCTTATAGGAATCGGCCATCATAGGAATCGGCCCTCATAGGAATCGGCTCTCAAAGGAATCGGCCCTCATAGGAATCGGCTCTCATAGGAATCGGCCCTCATAGGAATCGGCCCCTTTTAGGAATCGGCTCTCAAAGGAATCGGCCCTCATAGGAATCGGCTCTCATAGGAATCGGCTCTCATAGGAATCGGCTCTCATAGGAATCGGCTCTCATAGGAATCGGCTCTCATAGGAATCGGCTCTCATAGGAACCGATAGGAATCGGCTCTCATAGGAATCGGCTCTCATAGGAATCGTGTCTCATTGGAATCAGCCCTCATAGGAATCGGCTCTCATAGGAATCGGGTCTCATAGGAATCGGCCCTCATAGGAATCGGCTCTCAAAGGAATCGGCTCTGAAAGAAATCGGCTCTCATAGGAATCGGCTCTCATAGGAATCGGCCATCATAGGAATCGGCCCTCATAGGAATCGGCTCTCAAAGGAATCGGCCCTCATAGGAATCGGCTCTCATAGGAATCGGCTCTCATAGGAATCGGCTCTCATAGGAGTCGGCTCTCATAGGAATCGGCTCTCATAGGAATCGGCTCTCAGAGGAATCGGCTCTCATAGGAATCGGCTCTCATAGGAATCGGCTCTGAAAGGAATCGGCTCTCATAGGAATCGGCTCTCATAGGGAATCGGCTCTCATAGGAATCGGCTCTCATAGGAATCGGGTCTAATAGGGAATCGGCTCTCATAGGAATCGGGTCTCATAGGAATCGGCTCACATAGGAATCGGCTCTCATAGGAATCGGCTCTCATAGGAATCGGCTCTCATAGGAATCGGCTGTCATTGGGAATCGGCTCTCATAGGAATCAGCTCTCATAGGAATCGGGTCTTATAGGGAATCGGCTCTCATAGGAATCGGCTCTCATAGGAATCGGCTCTCATAGGAATCGGCTCTCATAGGAATCGGCTCTCATAGGAATCGGCTCTGAAAGGAATCGGCTCTCATAGGAATCGGCTCTTATAGGAATCGGCCATCATAGGAATCGGCCCTCATAGGAATCGGCTCTCAAAGGAATCGGCCCTCATAGGAATCGGCTCTCATAGGAATCGGCTCTCATAGGAATCGGCCCTCATAGGAATCGGCCCTCTTAGGAATCGGCTCTCAAAGGAATCGGCCCTCATAGGAATCGGCTCTCATAGGAATCGGCTCTCATAGGAATCGGCTCTCATAGGAATCGGCTCTCATAGGAATCGGCTCTGAAAGGAATCGGCTCTCATAGGAATCGGCTCTCATAGGGAATCGGCTCTCATAGGAATCGGCTCTCATAGGAATCGGGTCTAATAGGGAATCGGCTCTCATAGGAATCGGGTCTCATAGGAATCGGCTCACATAGGAATCGGCTCTCATAGGAATCGGCTCTCATAGGAATCGGCTCTCATAGGAATCGGCTCTCATTGGGAATCGGCTCTCATAGGAATCAGCTCTCATAGGAATCGGGTCTCATAGGGAATCGGCTCTCATAGGAATCGGCTCTCATAGGAATCGGCTCTCATAGGAATCGGCTCTCATAGGAATCGACTCTGAAAGGAATCGGCTCTCATAGGAATCGGCTCTTATAGGAATCGGCCATCATAGGAATCGGCCCTCATAGGAATCGGCTCTCAAAGGAATCGGCCCTCATAGGAATCGGCTCTCATAGGAATCGGCTCTTATTGGAATCGGCCATCATAGGAATCGGCCCTCATAGGAATCGGCTCTCAAAGGAATCGGCCCTCATAGGAATCGGCTCTCATAGGAATCGGCCCTCATAGGAATCGGCTCATAGGAATCGGCCCTCATAGGAATCGGCTCTCATAGGAATCGGCTCTCATAGGAATCGGCCCGAATAGGAATCGGCCCTCATAGGAATCGGCTCTCATAGGAATCGGCCCTCATAGGAATCGGCTCTCATAGGAATCGGCTCTCATAGGAATCGGCTCTCAAAGGAATCGGCTCTCATAGGAATCGGCTCTCATAGGAATCGGCTCTCAGAGGAATCGGCTCTCATAGGAATCGGCTCTCATAGGAATCGGCTCACATAGGAATCGGCTCTCATAGGAATCGGCTCTCATAGGAATCGGCCCTAATAGGAATCGGCCCTCATAGGAATCGGCTCTCATAGGAATCGGCTCTCATAGGAATCGGCTCACATAGGAATCGGCTCTCATAGGAATCGGCTCTCATAGGAATCGGCTCTCATAGGAATCGGCCCTAATAGGAATCGGCCCTCATAGGAATCGGCTCTCATAGGAATCGGCTCTCATAGGAATCGGGTCTAATAGGGAATCGGCTCTCATAGGAATCGGGTCTCATAGGAATCGGCTCACATAGGAATCGGCTCTCATAGGAATCGGCTCTCATAGGAATCGGCTCTCATAGGAATCGGCTCTCATAGGAATCAGCTCTCATAGGAATCGGGTCTCATAGGAATCGGCTCTCATAGGAATCGGCTCTCATAGGAATCGGCTCTCATAGGAATCGGCTCTCATAGGAATCGGCTCTCATAGGAATCGGCTCTGAAAGGAATCGGCTCTCATAGGAATCGGCTCTTATAGGAATCGGCCATCATAGGAATCGGCCCTCATAGGAATCGGCTCTCAAAGGAATCGGCCCTCATAGGAATCGGCTCTCATAGGAATCGGCCCTCATAGGAATCGGCCCCTTTTAGGAATCGGCTCTCAAAGGAATCGGCCCTCATAGGAATCGGCTCTCATAGGAATCGGCTCTCATAGGAATCGGCTCTCATAGGAATCGGCTCTCATAGGAATCGGCTCTCATAGGAATCGGCTCTCATAGGAACCGATAGGAATCGGCTCTCATAGGAATCGGCTCTCATAGGAATCGTGTCTCATTGGAATCAGCCCTCATAGGAATCGGCTCTCATAGGAATCGGGTCTCATAGGAATCGGCCCTCATAGGAATCGGCTCTCAAAGGAATCGGCTCTGAAAGAAATCGGCTCTCATAGGAATCGGCTCTTATAGGAATCGGCCATCATAGGAATCGGCCCTCATAGGAATCGGCTCTCAAAGGAATCGGCCCTCATAGGAATCGGCTCTCATAGGAATCGGCTCTCATAGGAATCGGCTCTCATAGGAGTCGGCTCTCATAGGAATCGGCTCTCATAGGAATCGGCTCTCAGAGGAATCGGCTCTCATAGGAATCGGCTCTCATAGGAATCGGCTCTGAAAGGAATCGGCTCTCATAGGAATCGGCTCTCATAGGGAATCGGCTCTCATAGGAATCGGCTCTCATAGGAATCGGGTCTAATAGGGAATCGGCTCTCATAGGAATCGGGTCTCATAGGAATCGGCTCACATAGGAATCGGCTCTCATAGGAATCGGCTCTCATAGGAATCGGCTCTCATAGGAATCGGCTCTCATTGGGAATCGGCTCTCATAGGAATCAGCTCTCATAGGAATCGGGTCTTATAGGGAATCGGCTCTCATAGGAATCGGCTCTCATAGGAATCGGCTCTCATAGGAATCGGCTCTCATAGGAATCGGCTCTCATAGGAATCGGCTCTGAAAGGAATCGGCTCTCATAGGAATCGGCTCTTATAGGAATCGGCCATCATAGGAATCGGCCCTCATAGGAATCGGCTCTCAAAGGAATCGGCCCTCATAGGAATCGGCTCTCATAGGAATCGGCTCTCATAGGAATCGGCCCTCATAGGAATCGGCTCTCAAAGGAATCGGCCCTCATAGGAATCGGCTCTCATAGGAATCGGCTCTCATAGGAATCGGCTCTCATAGGAATCGGCTCTCATAGGAATCGGCTCTGAAAGGAATCGGCTCTCATAGGAATCGGCTCTCATAGGAATCGGCCCTCATAGGAATCGGCTCTCATAGGAATCGGCTCTCATAGGAATCGGCCCTCATAGGAATCGGCCCTCTTAGGAATCGGCTCTCAAAGGAATCGGCCCTCATAGGAATCGGCCCTCTTAGGAATCGGCTCTCAAAGGAATCGGCCCTCATAGGAATCGGCTCTCATAGGAATCGGCTCTCATAGGAATCGGGTCTCATAGGAATCGGCTCTCATAGGAATCGGGTCTCATAGGAATCGGCTCTCATAGGAATCGGCTCTCATAGGAATCGGCTCTCATAGGAATCGGCTCTGAAAGGAATCGGCTCTCATAGGAATCGGCTCTCATAGGAATCGGCCATCATAGGAATCGGCCCTCATAGGAATCGGCCATCATAGGAATCGGCTCTCAAAGGAATCGGCCCTCATAGGAATCGGCTCTCATAGGAATCGGCCCTCATAGGAATCGGCTCTCATAGGAATCGGCCCTCATAGGAATCGGCTCTCATAGGAATCGGCTCTTATAGGAATCGGCCATCATAGGAATCGGCCCTCATAGGAATCGGCTCTCAAAGGAATCGGCCCTCATAGGAATCGGCTCTCATAGGAATCGGCTCTCATAGGAATCGGCTCTCATAGGAGTCGGCTCTCATAGGAATCGGCTCTCATAGGAATCGGCTCTCAGAGGAATCGGCTCTCATAGGAATCGGCTCTCATAGGAATCGGCTCTGAAAGGAATCGGCCCTCATAGGAATCGGCTCTCATAGGAATCGGCCCTCATAGGAATCGGCTCTCATAGGAATCGGCCCTCATAGGAATCGGCTCTCATAGGAATCGGCTCTTATTGGAATCGGCCATCATAGGAATCGGCCCTCATAGGAATCGGCTCTCAAAGGAATCGGCCCTCATAGGAATCGGCTCTCATAGGAATCGGCCCTCATAGGAATCGGCTCTCATAGGAATCGGCCCTCATAGGAATCGGCTCTCATAGGAATCGGCTCTCATAGGAATCGGCCCTCATAGGAATCGGCTCTCATAGGAATCGGCCCTCATAGGAATCGGCTCTCATAGGAATCGGCTCTCATAGGAATCGGCTCTCAAAGGAATCGGCTCTCATAGGAATCGGCTCTCATAGGAATCGGCTCTCAGAGGAATCGGCTCTCATAGGAATCGGCTCTCATAGGAATCGGCTCTCATAGGAATCGGCCCTAATAGGAATCGGCCCTCATAGGAATCGGCTCTCATAGGAATCGGCTCTCATAGGAATCGGGTCTAATAGGGAATCGGCTCTCATAGGAATCGGGTCTCATAGGAATCGGCTCACATAGGAATCGGCTCTCATAGGAATCGGCTCTCATAGGAATCGGCTCTCATAGGAATCGGCTCTCATAGGAATCAGCTCTCATAGGAATCGGGTCTCATAGGAATCGGCTCTCATAGGAATCGGCTCTCATAGGAATCGGCTCTCATAGGAATCGGCTCTCATAGGAATCGGCTCTCATAGGAATCGGCTCTGAAAGGAATCGGCTCTCATAGGAATCGGCTCTTATAGGAATCGGCCATCATAGGAATCGGCCCTCATAGGAATCGGCTCTCAAAGGAATCGGCCCTCATAGGAATCGGCTCTCATAGGAATCGGCCCTCATAGGAATCGGCCCCTTTTAGGAATCGGCTCTCAAAGGAATCGGCCCTCATAGGAATCGGCTCTCATAGGAATCGGCTCTCATAGGAATCGGCTCTCATAGGAATCGGCTCTCATAGGAATCGGCTCTCATAGGAATCGGCTCTCATAGGAACCGATAGGAATCGGCTCTCATAGGAATCGGCTCTCATAGGAATCGTGTCTCATTGGAATCAGCCCTCATAGGAATCGGCTCTCATAGGAATCGGGTCTCATAGGAATCGGCCCTCATAGGAATCGGCTCTCAAAGGAATCGGCTCTGAAAGAAATCGGCTCTCATAGGAATCGGCTCTCATAGGAATCGGCCATCATAGGAATCGGCCCTCATAGGAATCGGCTCTCAAAGGAATCGGCCCTCATAGGAATCGGCTCTCATAGGAATCGGCTCTCATAGGAATCGGCTCTCATAGGAGTCGGCTCTCATAGGAATCGGCTCTCATAGGAATCGGCTCTCAGAGGAATCGGCTCTCATAGGAATCGGCTCTCATAGGAATCGGCTCTGAAAGGAATCGGCTCTCATAGGAATCGGCTCTCATAGGGAATCGGCTCTCATAGGAATCGGCTCTCATAGGAATCGGGTCTAATAGGGAATCGGCTCTCATAGGAATCGGGTCTCATAGGAATCGGCTCACATAGGAATCGGCTCTCATAGGAATCGGCTCTCATAGGAATCGGCTCTCATAGGAATCGGCTCTCATTGGGAATCGGCTCTCATAGGAATCAGCTCTCATAGGAATCGGGTCTTATAGGGAATCGGCTCTCATAGGAATCGGCTCTCATAGGAATCGGCTCTCATAGGAATCGGCTCTCATAGGAATCGGCTCTCATAGGAATCGGCTCTGAAAGGAATCGGCTCTCATAGGAATCGGCTCTTATAGGAATCGGCCATCATAGGAATCGGCCCTCATAGGAATCGGCTCTCAAAGGAATCGGCCCTCATAGGAATCGGCTCTCATAGGAATCGGCTCTCATAGGAATCGGCCCTCATAGGAATCGGCCCTCTTAGGAATCGGCTCTCAAAGGAATCGGCCCTCATAGGAATCGGCTCTCATAGGAATCGGCTCTCATAGGAATCGGCTCTCATAGGAATCGGCTCTCATAGGAATCGGCTCTGAAAGGAATCGGCTCTCATAGGAATCGGCTCTCATAGGAATCGGCCCTCATAGGAATCGGCTCTCATAGGAATCGGCTCTCATAGGAATCGGCCCTCATAGGAATCGGCCCTCTTAGGAATCGGCTCTCAAAGGAATCGGCCCTCATAGGAATCGGCCCTCTTAGGAATCGGCTCTCAAAGGAATCGGCCCTCATAGGAATCGGCTCTCATAGGAATCGGCTCTCATAGGAATCGGCTCTCATAGGAATCGGGTCTCATAGGAATCGGCTCTCATAGGAATCGGGTCTCATAGGAATCGGCTCTCATAGGAATCGGCTCTCATAGGAATCGGCTCTCATAGGAATCGGCTCTGAAAGGAATCGGCTCTCATAGGAATCGGCTCTCATAGGAATCGGCCATCATAGGAATCGGCCCTCATAGGAATCGGCCATCATAGGAATCGGCCCTCATAGGAATCGGCTCTCAAAGGAATCGGCCCTCATAGGAATCGGCTCTCATAGGAATCGGCCCTCATAGGAATCGGCTCTCATAGGAATCGGCCCTCATAGGAATCGGCTCTCATAGGAATCGGCTCTTATAGGAATCGGCCATCATAGGAATCGGCCCTCATAGGAATCGGCTCTCAAAGGAATCGGCCCTCATAGGAATCGGCTCTCATAGGAATCGGCTCTCATAGGAATCGGCTCTCATAGGAGTCGGCTCTCATAGGAATCGGCTCTCATAGGAATCGGCTCTCAGAGGAATCGGCTCTCATAGGAATCGGCTCTCATAGGAATCGGCTCTGAAAGGAATCGGCTCTCATAGGAATCGGCTCTCATAGGGAATCGGCTCTCATAGGAATCGGCTCTCATAGGAATCGGGTCTAATAGGGAATCGGCTCTCATAGGAATCGGGTCTCATAGGAATCGGCTCACATAGGAATCGGCTCTCATAGGAATCGGCTCTCATAGGAATCGGCTCTCATAGGAATCGGCTCTCATTGGGAATCGGCTCTCATAGGAATCAGCTCTCATAGGAATCGGGTCTTATAGGGAATCGGCTCTCATAGGAATCGGCTCTCATAGGAATCGGCTCTCATAGGAATCGGCTCTCATAGGAATCGGCTCTCATAGGAATCGGCTCTCATAGGAATCGGCTCTGAAAGGAATCGGCTCTCATAGGAATCGGCTCTTATAGGAATCGGCCATCATAGGAATCGGCCCTCATAGGAATCGGCTCTCAAAGGAATCGGCCCTCATAGGAATCGGCTCTCATAGGAATCGGCTCTCATAGGAATCGGCCCTCATAGGAATCGGCCCTCTTAGGAATCGGCTCTCAAAGGAATCGGCCCTCATAGGAATCGGCTCTCATAGGAATCGGCTCTCATAGGAATCGGCTCTCATAGGAATCGGGTCTCATAGGAATCGGCTCTCATAGGAACCGATAGGAATCGGCTCTCATAGGAATCGGCTCTCATAGGAATCGTGTCTCATAGGAATCGGCCCTCATAGGAATCGGCTCTCATAGGAATCGGCCCTCATAGGAATCGGCTCTCATAGGAATCGGCTCTGAAAGGAATCGGCTCTCATAGGAATCGGCTCTTATTGGAATCGGCCATCATAGGAATCGGCCCTCATAGGAATCGGCTCTCAAAGGAATCGGCCCTCATAGGAATCGGCTCTCATAGGAATCGGCCCTCATAGGAATCGGCTCTCATAGGAATCGGCCCTCATAGGAATCGGCTCTCATAGGAATCGGCTCTCATAGGAATCGGCCCTAATAGGAATCGGCTCTCATAGGAGTCGGCTCTCATAGGAATCGGCTCTCATAGGAATCGGCTCTCATAGGAATCGGCCCTCATAGGAATCGGCTCTCATAGGAATCGGCTCTCATAGGAATCGGCTCTCATAGGAATCGGGTCTCATAGGAATCGGCTCTCATAGGAACCGATAGGAATCGGCTCTCATAGGAATCGGCTCTCATAGGAATCGTGTCTCATAGGAATCGGCCCTCATAGGAATCGGCTCTCATAGGAATCGGCCCTCATAGGAATCGGCTCTCATAGGAATCGGCTCTGAAAGGAATCGGCTCTCATAGGAATCGGCTCTTATTGGAATCGGCCATCATAGGAATCGGCCCTCATAGGAATCGGCTCTCAAAGGAATCGGCCCTCATAGGAATCGGCTCTCATAGGAATCGGCCCTCATAGGAATCGGCTCTCATAGGAATCGGCCCTCATAGGAATCGGCTCTCATAGGAATCGGCTCTCATAGGAATCGGCCCTAATAGGAATCGGCTCTCATAGGAGTCGGCTCTCATAGGAATCGGCTCTCATAGGAATCGGCTCTCATAGGAATCGGCCCTCATAGGAATCGGCTCTCATAGGAATCGGCTCTCAGAGGAATCGGCTCTCATAGGAATCGGCTCTCATAGGAATCGGCTCTCATAGGAATCGGGTCTCATAGGAATCGGCTCTCATAGGAACCGATAGGAATCAGCTCTCATAGGAATCGGCTCTCATAGGAATCGTGTCTCATAGGAATCGGCCCTCATAGGAATCGGCTCTCATAGGAATCGGGTCTCATAGGAATCGGCCCTCATAGGAATCGGCTCTCAAAGGAATCGGCTCTGAAAGAAATCGGCTCTCATAGGAATCGGCTCTTATAGGAATCGGCCATCATAGGAATCGGCCCTCATAGGAATCGGCTCTCATAGGAATCGGCTCTCATAGGAATCGGCTCTCATAGGAGTCGGCTCTCATAGGAATCGGCTCTCATTGGGAATCGGCTCTCATAGGAATCAGCTCTCATAGGAATCGGGTCTCATAGGAATCGGCTCTCATAGGAATCGGCTCTCATAGGAATCGGCTCTCATAGGAATCGGCTCTCATAGGAATCGGCTCTCATAGGAATCGGCTCTGAAAGGAATCGGCTCTCATAGGAATCGGGTCTCATAGGAATCGGCCCTCATAGGAATCGGCTCTCATAGGAATCGGCTCTGAAAGGAATCGGCTCTCATAGGAATCGGCTCTCAGAGGAATCGGCTCTCATAGGAATCGGCTCTCATAGGAATCGGCTCACATAGGAATCGGCTCTCATAGGAATCGGCTCTCATAGGAATCGGCCCTAATAGGAATCGGCCCTCATAGGAATCGGCTCTCATAGGAATCGGCTCTCATAGGAATCGGCTCTCATAGGAATCGGCTCTCATAGGAATCGGCTCTCATAGGAATCGGCTCTCATAGGAGTCGGCTCTCATAGGAATCGGCTCTCATAGGAATCGGCTCTCAGAGGAATCGGCTCTCATAGGAATCGGCTCTCATAGGAATCGGCTCTGAAAGGAATCGGCTCTCATAGGAATCGGCTCTCATAGGGAATCGGCTCTCATAGGAATCGGCTCTCATAGGAATCGGGTCTAATAGGGAATCGGCTCTCATAGGAATCGGGTCTCATAGGAATCGGCTCACATAGGAATCGGCTCTCATAGGAATCGGCTCTCATAGGAATCGGCTCTCATAGGAATCGGCTCTCATTGGGAATCGGCTCTCATAGGAATCAGCTCTCATAGGAATCGGCTCTCATAGGAATCGGCTCTCATAGGAATCGGCTCTCATAGGAATCGGCTCTCATAGGAATCGGCTCTCATAGGAATCGGCTCTGAAAGGAATCGGCTCTCATAGGAATCGGCTCTTATAGGAATCGGCCATCATAGGAATCGGCTCTCATAGGAATCGGCTCTCATAGGAATCGGCTCTCATAGGAATCGGCTCTCATAGGAATCGGCTCTGAAAGGAATCGGCTCTCATAGGAATCGGCTCTTATAGGAATCGGCCCTCTTATAGCATCGAATTTCGGCTATAAATCAATCACACGACTTGGAGTCCAAGTAACCGCCAGTGGGGACCGCCAGTGTGGCCAAGTGTTTATGCACGTTTTTATAATGTTGCGTAAGCTTGTGTATTTCATAAAATAACCAAACAGCCAGTGGGGCCAATTGTGACCGCCAGTGGGTTGCTAATTACAGTGCCATGCTGTTTCTGGATAACAGCGCCATGCTATAAGAAAAGACATCAGCTAAGCGAAATAACAAGCGAAATAGTAAAAATAGCTAAGTGACTTTTTATAATGCACATAAAAACCGCGACCGTTGCTACGCCAGACATTGTCTAAAATTCAAGAGAATAAAGATATATTTGTATATTTTTCGATACATATCGGCTTAATACAAACTTTTAAACGTACTGTCGATAAAACTTTTTTCGATACATATAGGCAAAAAATGTACAACTTTTAAGTGCCAATAGCCGAGAAAAAAGTTTTTTAGGTAAAACAAACACATACCCAGAAACTGGAAAGCCAGTTTGAAATGCGGCAACAATTTGTCGGCGTAGCCGTCGTTAACTGGAACCCGCATGAAATTAGCCTCGTCGACGTGCTCCGACTGCGGACAATTGGCGCTCACATTCAATATGTGGGTAATGCCGTGACGCCGGATCACATCTGAGTCGCAGGCGTCAGTTTGAGAGCCGACGTAGACAAAACTTAATAGTTTAGACATTGCACTGACAGTGGTTGGACTGCTTGCACAGCTAGCCACTATTGAAGCAGCGGAGGCGGCCGTCAGACAGAATCTTTTCTGACGCTTCGCTTCTGAGCAGGATGAGTCTGAGTCCTCTGCTGTTGATGCCGAAGACTCAGATTGCTGCTTTTGCTGCTGAAGTTGGCGTTCGAATTCGGTAAGCGTCTTCGTCAGTGCTGGCCGGAGCGTTTCCAGTCAGCGGTGGAGGCAATCGATAATCGTCTTCAACGAATTCGGGGTGATCAGACGCAACAGGCGGCAATCGATACTCATATTCACCAGTTTTATATAAACTTTGGCCCGTAGCATGCGGTGGCGGCAATCGATAATCGTCCTCGTCTGTTCTAGGAGGCATGCGATAATCATATTCGTTGCTAGGGTTACCGCCTCCTCTAGCAACCGTTGGAGGCATGCGATAATCATCTTCAGGTGCCTGGGCAGTTGGTCGTCTGATCGAAGAATTTAACGGGAATCGACCGGTTGAAACGTGGAGCGATCTGTAAAATAGAATTACAGATTTCTCATAGACATGCTTTATTAAATAAATCGTGATTCTGGTCTTGAAACCCGCTGTAAATCCCTTGATTGTAGCTCAGAAATCTCGTAGTAAATCCATTGATTAAAGCTCAGAAATCCCGCTGTTAATCCATTAATTACATCTCAGAAATCCCGCTGTAAATCCATTGATTAAAGCTCAGAAATGCCGCTGTAAATCCATTGATTAAAGCTCACAAATCCCACTGAAAATCCTTTGATTATAGCTTAGAAATCCCACTGAAAATCCTTTGATTATAGCTTAGAAATCCCACTGAAAATCCCTTAATTTACAGTTATTTATCAAAGAGTAAAGACCACATTCTAGGCTATAAATAATCTAGGCTAAATCGCGAGTCTAGTCCCACATTTCTTACCTGATAGTGCCATCGATGCTATCGCCTGGAATGTAGCGACCAGACGGTGAAAGCATGTTTTGGGAGAGCGGCTGAAATTGCTGCACTTGTAGAAATGACGCACCAGATAGAGGAGGAAATTGTCCTCTATAAGAGGGATCGATAGTGCTATCATTTATCCCGGACAGATCGTCTTCGCCAAGTCCGCACGCGTTGCTCAGATGGCTGACCCAGCGCTCCATGGTATTGCTCTCTGGCAGGAAATAGTAGGTGCGCATCTGCCTGCGGTGGAGAGTCTCCAGCAGGAAGAATGCCGTCTGATCCCGTCTGAAGAATTCTGGCCTTGATGGGGCGCGGAGAAGCCTAGGCTGCAGCTTGTTCAACAGATATATTGGCGGAATTACGTAAGCAGTGATGTTATTGGCGTGCTCCAAATCCACCTGGCCCTTGCGCTTAGTCTGCAGTTTGTCTTCATAATAGGTCAGTAGGTAGTTGCTAGAGCGGTCTTTAGTTCTGATGCAGCTTAGTACGAAATAGCGACGCCGCCAGCGCTATAAAAAATGAGGAAATTGTATCATTGGTGCAATAATACTAATGGATGATAATGCACTTTAGACTCACTGGTTGAAGTGGCTGTGGCCTACGGAAAATGCTGGAACCACCACCAGATGGTTGAAATGGCGGCGATTTAACCAGCCAGCCCTTGAATATAGTATCTCTCTGGTCCATTGTCTCTGGTCCAGAACAGTTGCCAGGTGGAGACGTGCAACTATATAAGTTGGCCAGCTGAAACAGTGGTTTGGTAAAATGGGCTGATTTAAGTAGCCAGCCCTGTAGTATTGTATCACTCTGGTGATACAATTTGCGCTTTCGCAACAGCAAAATCCAATACTGGAGTTTCTAGTGTTAAGCCTCCACTATTGGAGTTTCTACTGTATGGACTCCAATACTGGAGTTTCTACATATAAAAGTCCCACCTCGACACCCAACTCCCCACCTAGCCACCCAACTCCCCACCTAGCCACCCAACTCCCCACCTAGCCACCCAACTCCCCACCTAGCCACCCAACTCCCCACCTCGCCACCCAACTCCCCACCTAGCCACCCAATTCCCCACCTAGCCACCCAACTCCCCACCTAGCCACCCAACTCCCCACCTAGCCAACTCCCCACCTAGCCAACTCCCCACCTAGCCCGACAAACCGCCCAACCTAGCCACCCAACTCCCCACCTAGCCACCCAATTCCCAACCTAGCCACCCCTCATCTCATTCTCCAGTCTAAAGCAAAAATGAACAAAAAAACAATGCTCCATGTTTTGTGCACAATAAAACAACATTGCGTGCGTAAATACGAGCAGTTCTTATTGGATTTATTTATATCAAAAGCAAAAACAGAAAAATGACACGTGGTGCACAATACTATGTTGACACGACCTGTATACCGCCTCCTCTCATCCCGTTCAGAATCCGCTTTCTCCTCTACCCACCCTACCCATTCTACTCCTTCACTCTACCCAACCTACTCCAACACTCTACCCAACCTACCCCTACGCTCTACCCAACCTACTCCTACGCTCTACCCAACCTACTCCTACGCTCTACCCAACCTACTCTTGAATTATCACCGTATTATTATTACAGGTCAACCAAGATGAGGAAATCAAAATTAATCGATTTTAGGTTTGCATGACCTGAAGAAATTGGATACAAAAAAAGTGTATAGAAAGGATTATAATATTATTAAAATAATTACAATAAAAAAATAAATATCATTAAAACAATTTTATCATTAAAAAAATAATGCTGACACAGACACTGAGTGCGCATGCAACGTTGTGTGGGGCCGGCTGTTTCTTATAAATGTTCTAAATGTAAATAAATGAATATGTTAGAAAATAGAGTCCCATGTTTCGCGTTCGATAAATAAATATTCTATTGAATTTCGTGAGTGGTGCATTGGTGCACTTTCGCTGTACCTTGGAGGTTTTACTAAATGTCGTGCTTCGAGATGTATTAATAACTGCGTGCCATTAATCGTTATAATTGTTTCTTTCAAAGCAGAATATGTAAAATCTCCTAATTACCTCTTACCCAAAAAATTCTTGCCCTTGTCTATTCAATAAAATTTGTGTATGTTCTATTTTGAAAATAACTGCAAATAACTGAAAAAGGAGTAAATAGAAAAATGACACGTGGTGCACAATATTATGTTGATTGCGTTGAGGTGAAAGTGCATTGAGGTGAGATGAATAAGGAATTGCGGCACAGGGAGAGAACTCGGCACGCTTTGAAGAGCAGGTCGCATCTGCAAGAATTGGGACAGGGAGAGAATTCAGCACGCTTTGAAGAGCAGGTCGCATCTGCAAGAATTGGGACAGGGAGAGAATTCAGCACGCTTTGAAGAGCAGGTCGCATCTGCAAGAATTGGGACAGGGAGAGAATTCGGCACGCTATGAAGAGCAGGTCGCATCTGCAAGAATTGGGACAGGGAGAGAATTCAGCACGCTTTGAAGAGCAGGTCGCATCTGCAAGAATTGGGACAGGGAGAGAATTCGGCACGCTATGAAGAGCAGGTCGCATCTGCAAGAATTGGGACAGGGAGAGAATTCGGCACGCTTTGAAAGGCAGGTCGCATCTGCAAGTGATGGCAAGTCGCAAAAGTCAAACACATTTTCTGCATTCTACTTTTATTATCTACTTGTTTGTATTGTCTTTGGGCCCTATAAAAATAGATATCTTCTTCCTATAGTAGATAATAGCAGATATGAGCAATCATGTGCAAGTTCTTTGAGACTTCTCTAATTCTTTGAGATTCGTACTGCTTTTTTTGCGTTGCCTAAAAAGGACGCACTTGTCAGGGAAAAGCCGGATCGGATTAAGAACCGACATTGTTTTTGCGTTCCCTAAAAAGGACGCACTTGTCAGGGAAAAGCCGGATCGGATTAAGAACCGACATTGTAGGAAGGTAACCGATGTCTCCAGGCTTGAATTGGCGCACCAGAAAATTCAATCCGATGGCCTGCTGCTGCTCCAGCCTCCTCGCTGACTCAGACCCCTCGGGCCGAGGACTAGGGAAAAGCGAGCAGACAGTGCCTGTGGGAGAACCGAACGCCTGCAAAACGAAGAACTTCTGAAATCCTCGTTGCTGAAGGTCCAGCTCGAGTTGGACTAGCAGATCCATACATAAATGCACCTTAGTCCTGAGGTTTGCTTTGATCTTACAATCGGTGTCGGCCAGTCTCGACTTGGCTAAAATGAGAATGCAGAATGACGACAAATTGAGATTCAGAGAAAAGTTCAAATTACTACATAGATCAGAACAAATATCGGACAACTAGATAAGATGCACTCACCCTCGCAAAGGAACAGATACAGGGTGTCCGTCGTTAGTACAGCAACAAATCCGTCGAATCCCGGACAGGTTCTCGTTCCCTTGCACAAAAGGACATTCACATTTGAACCTGAGGTGGGATTTTCCTTCAGAAACGCATTTAGTTTGGCCTGGACGTCTTTGCAAGTGCCATTTGTATCCTGTTCCAGTTTAGTCACTTTGTAGACTTTGTCTCTAATGCAGAGCGCCTTGCACAAATATCTCGTGGCATTGTCATTCTGACGGCACTCGTCGCAGGACGCTTTCTTGCAGCTGGGGAATGAATTCCACTGCATAAAGGTCGGCAATGAAAAGTACCTTAGGATTTGATTCCGCATAGATTTGTGCTGCGTTTCATTGTAGTTTGAAGAAAATACATGAAGCACTTGCTTGTTGAAAACCGCACCGGAGGGAAACGCAAGAGAGAGCAGAAAGAAGACGAGATGCATATGAGCAAACGCAACACGCTCAAACACATCAGAAAAATCTTCATTGTTATTGAAAATAGTGCACACTGTGCTCACTAAATGAGACATGCTGTACTGTTCATTTGCTGGTAATAAACGTGAGAGCTGATGCATCGTCGCCAGAGCCATAGAGGCTGAGAACTGAGAAGTTTCATCGTAGTCTAAAGAATTTATATCTTTGAAACCAAGGCCAGATGGCAGCAAATGCACGAAGAGTGATGCTTTAATGAAACATCGGACAAGTGGTCGGGTCGTGTCCACTGCAACTCCAGAAATGCCAGCCAATAGTATTTTTGCAATCGTAGTTTGCATCTCCGTTTCGGTCCCCAGGATTGAGGTCTGAATTTGCGATGATAAACCAATGATTACGGGCGCAGTAACAAAATCGTGGCACTTTTTTCTTACAGCGCTTAGTATTTGCTGAGCCAGCTGATTCTCGTGCGAATGTGAATCATTCGGCGCGTCAAAGAGAATTTCTGTTATTGATTTTTGCAGTTTGGTCAAAAAATCTTGACGGAAGATACGAATCGAGTTCGAGTGGGTCAGATATTGAGCGGTGGCCAAGATTGTAGATAGCAGCTCATCCCAAAGTGTCTTTTCCGTGAAATTGTTTTTGGCATTTACACGTTCAAGCATTTCGACCACCTCAGAATACAGAAAGCAGCAAAAGTACTGCGACGACATCTTGCGTATCTGAGAGTCAGTCGGAGCACTATTTGCACCACTGCACTTTCCACGGCAGTCTAGTTTAGTGTACAGCAAAGTCTTGAAGATTAGCTTTCTAGTTGAAGAATGGCTTATTATAAATCGAGTATCAACTAGCGTTGACCCTTTAGAGCTACTCTGCTCTACCCAGATAGGAAAGTAGCCTACTCCGCTGGCACAGCACACTACAACGGGCTTGTTTTTGTGGCCTTGCAACGCTTTTGCAACAACATCCATGATATCTATAAATGCCCTTGACAAAGTCGTCAGCGCAGATTCGTCATCAGGATCAATGTCTGAACCGGAAAGCGGAAATCGTTCCCGTGCTCCGTTACTCCGTACGCCATGCTCAAAGAGGAAAACTTCTTGACTTTGGGCACAAGACTTGATAAATTCAGTATCAAACTGGTTTTTAAGCTTTTGGAAGCCCCTTGCAGTAGCCTCATCGTACAAGAAGATGACGTCTTTCGACGAGTCAATTCGATCAGTTAACTCAGGGATGCAAAACTCCTTAGTTGTCCTGAAACTCTCTATGAACTTTTCAGCGCACTTGTCGATCTCCATGTCCGAATTATGGACGGCATACTTTGCAAATGACTCAAAAAATCTAGCTTTCTCTTCTTTAGCCACCTGCATCGCCTTAGAAATTGAGATGTATGCTTTATTCACACGTTCCGGGTTCGTCAGGTTGGGAATGCAAAAGATGTTGTAGGTGTCAGTCTGTTCGGCAAGGTAGTTGGTCCAAGTGGTCTTGCCGAAGCCAAACCCAGCATTGTAGCACAGAAGAGAAACTTTACGACGGTCATCAAAGATTCTTATCTGCTGCAGCTCCTTCTTGAATTCATCGAGCGTTTGAACTTGATCAAACTGAAATGAAAAAAGCGAAAAAGAAAGCTAGATAGTGTAACTAGATAGACAATGGAAGGAAGCATATAATATAATTTAAATCAGTTTTTACATGCTGAGTAAAAAAATAACATCATATTCGTACAGTATACTATGTAAAAATGCATCTAGAAAAAACTTACCATCCTCAATGGCTTGAAAGGAGACAGATTCAATTTCTTAGCGTTCTGCTTAAATATATTCTCCTCTTCGGTCAACGTGGCCAGCAGGTCAGAACGGAAAGCACTATCAGACGTCAGTTCGTTAACGTGCTCGGTCCACTCACTCGCCGAAGACTCACCTCCATACAAGAGGAATGACTTGAATTCGTCGGCAACCTCGAGCAGCAAAGTACGTCGAAGATTTGCTGCAGCCATTTCGGCCCAAGATCGTTTGTTCGTTTGACTCATTCCGCATGAGTCAATCAAAGTTTCAATCACGACAGCCCTGGAATGATTTTGTGAACAGAAATGATTATCCCACAAAAAATAAAAAACTAGCCAACATCTAGCCAACTCCCCAACTAGCCACCCAAGCCACCTAGTCACCTCGCTCCCGCTATTGTTCCCACTAGCTTTGTTTCTGCCAAGTCAATTGGAAGCGACAACTTTTAAAAGCAAACTATAAGTTAACAGCAGTTCTTAGCAGTTTGCAATTGATACTTAAGTGCAACACTCGGCAGGTAATATTCCAATACCTGGTTTTGATGCAATTTCTGAGAATGATGCAGTGTGTGAGGCTGGACTAAACTGAGACTTGAGACTCTGCTAGCTCTTTACACACCAGAGTTTTTAATTCCCAAATAAATCCTTTCTTTTTACTTTTGCCTATTTTTATACGTAATATGTACCGCATTGCCTAGAAATGTTTTTAATTCGCATTTCATGTTTTAATTTACTACTTTTATTTTCTATTTTTGCTAACAAATATTCTAATTGCTTTTAATTGCGCTAACAAATATCTTGCATGCATGCCTTTTAGATTTCCCTTTTTTATTAGATCCCTTCTTTGTGCGGGATTCCCTTTGTATATTTCTCCCATTTTATCTTCCAATGCGTGCCCAAATATTTCCAAATATTGAATTATTGTTTTATTGTTTTATTGTTTTATTTTCAATCTATATATATAAAAGTGAAAACTCTGTCTGTCTGTGTGTGTGTGTGCAACCTTTTGTCTTTATATTCGTATATAATCAAGATCGAATAGCCTGTATATTTTTAATAAATTTTGATTAAATATAATAAAGAATAATAAAGCGGCAGAGTTCCTCGGAACTGACCCGCGCCCCAGTACTTTGGGGAATTCGTTTTAACATCAAACTGAGACTTGAAAAGCTTGGGTTGCTTTCAGGAAAAGTCATCTGCTTCTGAAGTGACGGTCATAATTCCTGCCCCTCTCAAACTTTAAAAATTTTAAAAAATTTTCAAGTCTAAGAAATTACTCTCAGGTTAATGTAATCTCCTATATGGATACTATGGATATAAGAATTAGATAACAATAAAAGACAAGAATGATTTTAAATATGATAGGGGCCTAAATGGGCCATGTTAGGAGCATAAAATCATTATACTACAATCAACCCTCTTCAAATATATCATTTCAATGAATCCCCCTTTGAATATTACAGCTGATGTAATAATCAGTTCCTGTTGAATACATTCAGGTCTAACAATCAATCCCCTTTTGAATAGTTGAAATTGCAATAATTTAAACCATCTACTGCACACCATTCAAAAGATGATAATTTCTGCAAAAAAATAGTAAAACTAAATGGAGTTATCACCAGCCTCTTGATTTTGTGTAGCATTTCATGCATAGCTAATATTATCAATTGCTTTTAATTGCTTTTAATTACCAAAAGTCTAAGCTCCACTTTTTAACTCTAAGTTGAAGTCTAAGTCTAAGAAATTGCTTTCAATTGCCAAAAGTCCAAGCTACACTTTTCAACTTTAAGTCTAAGTCTAAGAAATTGCTTTCAATTGCCAAAAGTCTAAGCTCCACTTTTCAACTCTAAGTTGAAGTCTAAGTCTAAGAAATTGCTTTCAATTGCCAAAAGTCCAAGCTCCACTTTTCAACTCTAAGTCTAAGTCTAAGAAATTGCTTTCAATTGCCAAAAGTCCAAGCTCCACTTTTCAAGTCTAAGTCTAAGTCTGAGTCTAAGAAATTGCTTTCAATTGCCAAAAGTCCAAGCTCCACTTTTCAAGTCTAAGTCTAAGTCTAAGTAAAAAAAGCAACGTCTTTTAGCTCCAAATCCTTAAAGAATGATTTTAACTATGCTAGGAGTCTAAAGTTTATAGGTTAGTAGCATTCTATTTAAAGATAGTCAATGGTAGTCTTTGATGTAGATAGACGTCTAAGATTTTATACATATTTTCTAAAAAAATATATCCATTTAAAATATGTTCAATAAAAACCAATTAGGATAATTGTTTACATAACAAAAATAATATATTAGGTTCCACTAGTGAAATCTCAAAGCCATTTCTTATAGTTCAAGGTGCGAGTGGGAGTGATAAGCGAAGCGCGTGCGCAAGACAATTTAAAAAGCAATGGACAAAGCAAAGCAATGTCTTTTATTAACAAATTAAAACTTTGCTTTGCAAATTCGAACAATAAAAACGATATAAAAATATCAAAATGTAGTAGAAACAGATTTTAACTCAGAGAAAATTACACACTGCCTCAATTTGTTGGTAACTTAGTTTTTACGCTTTTGGTGTGCAATATCCGGCTGCGCCAGTCCGGCACCTCTAGATGGTCGGGACAGAAAGTTGTGGCTATTTTTAGAATTTCATGAGTTTGACTTGTTATCAGTCAATGTCCTTGACTTTCCATAAAGTCAATGCTTCCTACATCCTTCTCGGGCCGATTCGAGACAGTTCCCGAGGTCCCCGGGAACTGATTTTGGTGTCGTTCGAAAGGCCTGGCGATGCTCTATAGATTCCGGTTGAGTCCCCCGAGATTGTCTATTGGGTGCCAACTTGGGCTCTGAGCGGCTACCTAACTTGTCAAAGAGCAATACTTATTCGAAAATTGACCAAATCGAAATTTCAGTCATTGGCGGGCAATGTTGGAAATGACATTTCTCGACTAGAGGTTGACGCCCTGAGTCTAGAGGCGCCAGTCCGGCACCTCTAGATGGTCGGGACAGAAAGTTGTGGCTATTTTTAGAATTTCATGAGTTTGACTTGTTATCAGTCAATGTCCTTGACTTTCCATAAAGTCAATGCTTCCTACATCCTTCTCGGGCCGATTCGAGACAGTTCCCGAGGTCCCCGGGAACTGATTTTGGTGTCGTTCGAAAGGCCTGGCGATGCTCTATAGATTCCGGTTGAGTCCCCCGAGATTGTCTATTGGGTGCCAACTTGGGCCAAATGCCAAATTTCTGCGCGCTAATTATATTTGTTATTTTTGTTAAAGTTAATATTTGTTAAAGTTTGTCCGCCATATTTTTTACCCTTTTCAAAGTCGAAATGCCTCTTAAGGGCTCTACGAGAGCTTGTAAAGCAGACTTTTCTGCAGCGAGATCGGTCTTTTCAATCTGGAAAGCAGAGTTGCTCGGCTTACGGGGCTTATTTCGTAGGTAAGGATCATAGGAATCGGCCCTAATAGGAATCGGCCCTCATAGGAATCGGCTCTCATGGGAATCGGCCCTCATAGGAATCGGCCCTCATAGGAATCGGCTCTCATAGGAATCGGCTCTCATAGGAATCGGCTCTCATAGGAATCGGCTCTCATAGGAATCGGCTCTCATAGGAATCGGCCCTCATAGGGAATCGGCTCTCATAGGAATCGGCTCTCATAGGAATCGGCCCTCATAGAAATCGGCCCGATCATAGGAATCGGCTCTCAAAGGAATCGGCCCTCATAGGAATCGGCTCTCATAGGAATCGGCTCTCATAGGAATCGGCTCTCATAGGAATCGGCTCTCATAGGAATCGGCCCTCATAGAAATCGGCCCGATCATAGGAATCGGCTCTCAAAGGAATCGGCCCTCATAGGAATCGGCTCTCATAGGAATCGGCTCTCATAGGAATCGGCCCTCATAGGAATCGGCCCTCATAGGGAATCGGCTCTCATAGGAATCGGCTCTCATAGGAATCGGCCCTCATAGAAATCGGCCCGATCATAGGAATCGGCTCTCAAAGGAATCGGCCCTCATAGGAATCGGCTCTCATAGGAATCGGCTCTCATAGGAATCGGCCCTCATAGGAATCGGCCCTCATAGGAATCGGCTTTCAAAGGAATCGGCCCTCATAGGAATCGGCTCTTATAGGAATCGGCTCTCATAGGAATCGGCTCTCATAGGAATCGGCTCTCATAGGAATCGGCTCTCATAGGAATCGGCTCTCATAGGAACCGATAGGAATCGGCTCTCATAGGAATCGGGTCTCATAGGAATCGGCTCTCATAGGAATCGGGTCTCATAGGAATCGGGTCTCATTGGAATCGTGTCTCAAAGGAATCGGCCCTCATAGGAATCGGCTCTCATAGGAATCGGGTCTCATAGGAATCGGCTCTCATAGGAATCGGCTCTCATAGGAATCGGCTCTCATAGGAATCGGCTCTCATAGGAATCGGCTCTCATAGGAATCGGCTCTCATAGGAATCGGCCCTAATAGGAATCGGCCCTCATAGGAATCGGCTCTCATAGGAATCGGCCCTCATAGGAATCGGCTCTCATAGGAATCGGCCCTAATAGGAATCGGCCCTCATAGGAATCGGCTCTCATAGGAATCGGCCCTAATAGGAATCGGCCCTCATAGGAATCGGCTCTCATAGGAATCGGCCCTCATAGGAATCGGCTCTCATACGAATCGGCTCTCATAGGAATCGGCTCTCATAGGAATCGGCTCTCATAGGAATCGGCTCTCATAGGAGTCGGCTCTCATAGGAATCGGCTCTCATAGGAATCGGCCCTCATAGGAATCGGCTCTCATAGGAATCGGCCCTCAAAGGAATCGGGTCTCATAGGAATCGGCTCTCATAGGAATCGGCTCTCATAGGAATTGGCACTCATAGGAATCGGCTCTCATAGGAATCGGCCCTTATAGGAATCGGTCCTCATAGGAATCGGCTCTCAAAGGAATCGGCCCTCATAGGAATCGGCTCTCATAGGAATCGGCTCTCATAGGAATCGGCTCTCATAGGAATCGGCTCTCATAGGAATCGGCCCTCAAAGGAATCGGCTCTCATAGGAATCGGCTCTCATACGAATCGGCCCTCATAGGAATCGGCTCTCATAGGAATCGGCTCTCATAGGAATCGGCTCTCATAGGAATCGGCTCTCATAGGAATCGGCTCTCATAGGAATCGGCTCTCATAGGAGTCGGCTCTCATAGGAATCGGCTCTCATAGGAATCGGCTCTCATAGGAATCGGCTCTCATAGGAATCGGCTCTCATAGGAATCGGCTCTCATAGGAATCGGCTCTCATAGGAATCGGCTCTCATAGGAATCGGGCCTAATAGGAATCGGCCCTCATAGGAATCGGCTCTCATAAGAATCGGCTCTCATAGGAATCGGCTCTCATAGGAATCGGCTCTCATAGGAATCGGCTCTCATAGGAATCGGCTCTCATAGGAATCGGCCCTCATACGAATCGGCTCTCATAGGAATCGGCTCTCAGAGGAATCGGCTCTCATAGGAATCGGCTCTCATAGGAATCGGCTCACATAGGAATCGGCTCTCATAGGAATCGGCTCTCATAGGAATCGGCTCTCATAGGAATCGGCTCTCATAGGAATCGGCTCTCATAGGAATCGGCTCTCATAGGAATCGGGCCTAATAGGAATCGGCCCTCATAGGAATCGGCTCTCATAAGAATCGGCTCTCATAGGAATCGGCTCTCATAGGAATCGGCTCTCATAGGAATCGGCTCTCATAGGAATCGGCTCTCAAAGGAATCGGCCCTCATACGAATCGGCTCTCATAGGAATCGGCTCTCATAGGAATCGGCTCTCATAGGAATCGGCTCACATAGGAATCGGCTCTCATAGGAATCGGCGGCGGAATCGACCGACGGACCACCCTGAGCGGCACCGCCTCGCTGGAGGCTGTCTGGCTGCCAGGGGTTAGCGATATGGGCGGCATCTGCCGCCTCCTCGCTGCGTCCGTCATGGAGGCTCCCTGCCGCTAAGTCAAAGAAGTAAGTCATAGGAATCGGCTCTCATTGGAATCGGCTCTGAAAGGAATCGGCTCTCATAGGAATCGGCTCTCATAGGAATCGGCTCTCATAGGAATCGGCTCTCATAGGAATCGGGTCTCATTCGGCTGATTACTGGTAGGAGGCAAATGCCTCGGTAATTGTTCATGTTATTGCGGTCGCCTTTTTTGTAAAGTGGTAGGATCTGGCCGATCTTCTGGTCCGGGTCCCACCCAGGCGCCGGTTCACTCCATAGGCGGAGGACTTCGTTGTGCAGGGCGGTCTTTGCTTCCGGTGGTGCCTCCTTGATGTATCGGATTCGTATTTGGTCCTCACCCGGGGCTCCGTCTTTGATGCGTTGTAACGCGCAGTCGATTTCCTCCGTTGTGAGCGGGCGCGACAGTCTAATGTTCGCCAGCTCCCAGTCTTGGTTAGAGATGGTTGGCAACTTCGTCTCCCTGATCTTGGATAGTATCGTTGCTGGGTCCGTTTCGAAGCGCTCGGCTTGGATTGTTTCCAGGTGGTTCTTAAAATCCTCTGCTGCGAAGAGAGTTTTTGGCTGGCTGTTGTTAGAGTTCTGGTGCGCGGCGCGTCCCATTCTTCTGAGGCAGTCGTACATGCCGCCTACATTGCCAAGGTCGCACATCCGTCTGCATTCGTCGGCCAAGTCTATCCACCAACTGTCTTCCCATTCTTGTAGTTTCTGCTTCTTGATCTTTCTGCATTCTTTGGTGTTCTCCTTCTCCTCCGCCAGGGTGCGTTCTCGGTCTTCCGATGGGCTCGCCATTAGGCGTTGGCGTGCTTCATTTCTCCTCTTTAGTGCTGTTGCTAGATTGCGATTTAGTAGTTCAAGGTCCCTTTCGTGTCCTAGCATCCATTCGTTCGTTTGCCTGGTTTTGATGCCGCACGACTCCGTTGCTGCTTCCAGGATGGCTCCCTGAACTGATTTCCAGCGGGTGGTGGTCTCTTTGTCCTTCTCGTGTCTTGTTTCTCTGGTCGTCTCGTTGATCTTCTCGCTAATTTTTTCCCGGTAGGCTACGCGTACCTCTTTGTCTCTCAGCCGTTCCCAATTCTTTTGGGTTTCTTCGATTGCTGGTTGCGGGCGTTGGTCGTGGCCTTGCTGACCTTTTCTACCAGGGCCGGGTGCAGCGTCAGGACCTTTGGCAGGTGGTCTGATAGATCCGTGCTGTGGTCAGTTTGCGCGCTATCAGGTGGCGTTGGTTGCTTTTAGTAGCGAATCCATCCAATTCGTACCAGATCTTGGAGTTCGGGTTTCTCCATGTTCCGGCTTTCTTTTGTTTGAAGAATGAGTTCAGCCATACCATGTCCATACTGACGAGCCAGGTGAGTAGTTCTTCTCCCTGTTGGTTCGTTTGGCCTGTCCCGTATTTTCCTGCACTCGTGAAGTGGGCTGCTGCCCCTCGGCCGATGCTCGAGTTCCAGTCTCCCCCCACAATCACGATCATGTGTTTGGGTGCCGTGTATGTTAGTCGCTCGATTTCATTCCGGATGTCTTCCACTTCCGCCTCGTAATCTGCACTTCCTTTGGTATACTGCAATGAGTAGTACGTTGGCTATCTCTAGTGCCAGCGTGCGCTGATTCGGGTGCATCTTTCTACCTCCGCTGCACCAGAGGTGCCACGCTGTCTCAGTTAGTAGGATTCCCACCCTTTGGGAGTGCACCAGGTGCGTCTCTTTACGTTGATGGTGGAACACTCTGATGCCCGTGTCTCGCGCGTTCAATTCGGTGAGCAGGGTCACATCCCAGCTTTCCGTTGCTTTCTTCACAATTTCGCCAAATCTCGCTGAGCCTAGGTTTGCCCTTTGGACGTTCCATGTCGCTATTCTTATCCGTTTCTGATCCCACTCCTTCTGTGCTTTTTCCGTGCGTTCGGTATCTTTCTCGCATCGGCGTCTACCTCTCTTAATTCTTCGCCTTCTGCTTCTCGCCATCCTCTGCTCGATCGATCTTGGTCCGGGGTTCTTCTCTATTGTCCGCAGCTTGATCTGTGCCTGCGCTGTGAGCAGCCTTTTCCTGGCTGTACGGTATCTAATTTTTTTTGTTTTTTTGTTTTCTTCGGTATTATTTCTGGTTTTTGTTCTTGGTTCTCGTTCTTCTGTCTTTTGTTCTCTCCTCTCACTACGCCCTTCATTTCCGATCTTGTCTCTCTCTCCTGTTCTCTCCGGTGATTCACGATGGTTTTGTTTAAAGAGGTCCCACGGTTCGTTATGCCGTGGTCACTCTGCCGGGTGCGGTTTTGCCCGCGGGACATGGTTTTCAAATCACGGCCGCGGGCCTCAACGCCCCCCCGGTTCCTTTTTTGCCAGACTGGCACGCCAGTCTGCCCGCTTGGCACCGATCGGGAAGGTTGGGAACCATCGCCAAGCAGCCGAGCGACTCAACAGCGTCCAGCCGTGCGCCGTCCTCCTCCAAGAGACTAAGCTGCGCCCGGGGGAAAACTTTACCCCACCTCGCGGCTACAGTGTGGCCGCGTGCAAAGACGGAGAGCCCAACAGGACTTTCACCCAGCCCTGATGTCGGCTCCGATGGCCAGACGGCAGAACCTCCTAGTGCGCGGGGTGCCGCGGCGGGCGTGCAGCGTGCAGCAACCGAGACCTGCCCGTCACCGTCACCACCCCGCCCGCCCCCTGGACAGCAGCGCCGGGGAGACCCCGGCCGGAGGCAACGGCGCCGGCCAAACCAGTGCCGGCAGGGCGGCAGGCACCGAAGCAGAGCCGGCCGGGCCCCACGGACATGGGCTGGGCCGACCGGCCGGGGGTAGTGAGCCCAAATCAGCGCCGCAGACGCCTCAAGGCAAAGCTACGGGCCGCGGGCGCCTTCGACGCTTCAAACTCTCGGCCTAGGCCGAAGGAGGCCCAGCCGACCGAGGCGGCCGAGGCGGGAGGCCTCCGGCCCACCTGTCCGACCCCTGAGGAAGGAAGGGCGCCCGAAGCCAGTGAAGGGTACCCCATGCCGGTCTCCCTCGCTGCTGTGGACCCTCAGCCCGATGCCAGTGTAGCCCAGCCAGCCAGGGCGGCGGGCGCGGAAGGCCCTAGGCCTCCACGCCACGCTGCCCTGGAGGGTGGGGCCTCTGTCACCGCGACTGGTGGAAATTTCAACCTCGCCGGTAGCAACCGGCTCACCTTCGCCGCCGTCGTAAAGAGGCAACCGGCGATCGTCATTCTAGGCAGAGACGCGCGTCTGACTGCTGACCAGCTGAAGCAAGCAAGCCGCGTCATCGACGGGCTCCTGTGGAAGCAAACCCTGAAGGGCACGCCCCTGGCTATAAAAACCCACGCCACGCGGGACTCGTGCCTGCTCATCTGGCCCAGCGATGCCGAATCAGGCCGGCGACTTCTTGAGATGCTGCCTGAGCAGAGCTGGGAAGCCAATATGGCCTTCCACCGAGAGGACGAGCCACCCCAGACGAAGAGGCACCGCATCTTCGTCCCGGCGGCCAGCGTCGTCACCTCATCGGAAGAGTTGCGGAATTGACTGCTTGCAGTCAACCGCGACATGCCTGCCGCGGGCCTAGTGGTGCACGACACCATTCAGCATCCCGAGGGTCGGGGCTTCACCGCCATTCTTGGCCTGTCGGACGTCTGGATGCGCAAGTACCCGGACGACACGCAGATCGCCATCGGCCTCCTAAAGCTACGCATCAGAGCTTTTGAGGCAGACAAGCGCAGAAAGCAGGGCGTGAACCCTACAGAGGCGGCAGCCGAAGGAGCTTCGGCCCCTAAGGCAGCAAGGCTCTCGAATAGGGGGCATAAAGCCCAGCATAGCCGCGCCGGAAAGGCAGATCGCGCTGCGGAGGGGGCTCTGATCGCCACCCAGCGCGCTCCACAACGCGGAAAGGCCTCCTGCAGAGGGCCGCGGAGGCAGTCCAGTCAGCAAAGCTGACCCACCTCAGGAGGGAGGTCTCCGGCCAATCGAGGCTAGCTGCCCAGCCTAGGGAGACTGGCGGCGCCACCGATGGGCCCAGCTCCATAGAGCAGGGACCTCGGGGACCACGCCAAGTTGCCCAGGGCGGGGCTCTCACCGAGACAGTGGGCACCACTCAGATGGTGGGCTCCGCTGTGGGAGGAAATAGGGCGCCTCAGGATGCCCAATGCCCGCCCGCAGGTCAGGAGCCCAACGCTGAGGAGGAGCCCATGGAAACCGGCTGCCCCCGGTTTCTCCCCATCACTGAAGAGGAGGAAGAGGGCCTTCTGGCCCAATCCCCTCAGAAACCGGAGGACCATCAATGATTGAAAATCTTTGCTGCCTCCAAATAAACACTCAGCACTGCGTGGCGGCATCGGTTAACCTGATGCGCTTGGCTGAGCGCACGCTCCCGAGCCTCATTTTTGTTCAGGAGCCCTGGCTTTCCAAAGGTAAGTCTACCAATCTACCTTCGGGATTTGACTGTTTTTGCATGGCGGATACCCCTCGCCCCAGATCGCTGATCTTTGCTGCAAATTCTCTAAAAGCGTGGATGAGACCCGACCTATCCACCGGGGACATCTGC
Source organism: Macrostomum hystrix (assembly GCA_950097015.1). NCBI lineage: Eukaryota > Metazoa > Platyhelminthes > Macrostomidae > Macrostomum > Macrostomum hystrix. Next base: position 11,982,824 of record CATNEN010000001.1, read on the forward strand.
GTGATCCAAACCCTGCACATTGTGCAGCGAAAATCTACTCTGGTGGCATCGGTATACCTGCCAGGAGATGCCCCCACGGTCAGCGATGCGTTGGTAGCTCTCTGCGACTACGTGCATGCGCAAAACTTCGAGCTCCTCATTGCCGGTGATGTGAACGCACACCACACGCACTGGGGTAGTAAGAACATCAACGACCGCGGCGAAGAGCTCCTCGCTTTCGTCGGCGGCACAAACCTTAATTTCTGCAATGCCGGAAGCACCCCTACTTTCGACAATGGCCGTTGGTCGGAGGTCCTCGACGTCACCCTCGCCTCCCCGGGCGTCCTCGCCAGGATATCCGGGTGGAGAGTGTGGGGAGAAGAGGAATCCCTCTCAGACCATCGTTTTATCCGCTTCGAGGTTGCTAGTGCTACCCCGAAGAAAACCATCACCTGGAGCAGGAACGTCCGAAACACCGACTGGACCAGGTTCGGCCTTGAGCTGAGCAGGGGCCTGCGCGACATCGGCACTCCGGGTGACATCACAAACTGCGACATTGCTGACGAGATAGCCTCCAAGCTTGGAGGCACGGCCATCGATGCCTATGAGGCGGCCTGTCCCCTCAAAGCCTATAAAGGCAAGAAATCTGCCCCCTGGTGGAACCCCGAGCTCGGAATCCTGAGAAAACGAGCCAAGGCTCTGCAGAGGAGATTTCTAAAAACCAGGACCCCTGAAGACAGAGAAGCCTATGTTCATGCCAGTCATGAGTTCAAGGGCCAGGTCAGAAGGGCAAAAGTGGCCAAATGGCGCCAATACTGCGAAGGGCTTGAGGGCTCCCGCCCCACTGCCCGAGTGGTAAAAGCGCTCACTTAAGACCGCTTCTCCAAACTATCCGTGGTAAAGAGACCTGATGGGTCCACCACAGATACACCAGAAGAGACGCTCCAGTTAATGCTCGGGCATTTATTCCCCAGCAACCAGACAGCGCAGGGCCAGCCAGACCACACTGTGGGCGGGCAAGGCCTAGCAAAGTCTCTCGTCACCAAAGACCGCATCATACATGCGGCAAAGTCCTTTAATCCGTACAAAGCTCCGGGTCCGGACGGCATTTACCCGGTGTTCCTACACGAGGCAGTGAAAAACTCCTGCTTCCTGGACATTCTGTGTCAGCTTCTGCGGGCCTGCGTGGAGCTGGGCTACGTACCAGCAACTTGGAGGGAGGCCCGCGTGGTCTTCCTTCCCAAGCCCGCAAAAGACGACTATCAATCAGTCAAGGCCTATCGTCCAATCAGCCTGACTTCCTCCTTCCTGAAGCTGCTTGAGAGACTGGTTCTCTGGCGCCTCCTCTCTGTGGAGCTCAAGCGCTTCCCTCTCTCTCAGAACCAGCACGCTTTTAGGGCTGGCAGGTCCACTGAGAGCGCCCTCCACTCCATCGTGGAAAAGCTGGAACGAGCTGTGCTGGGTAACAGCTTCGCCCTCTCCGTTTTCCTCGACATCGAGGGGGCCTTCGACAACGTCCGTTTCGAAGCGTTTCGTAGAGCCCTTGAATCTAGGGCCACGCACCCCCACCTTGTCCGCTGGATAATGTACATGATCCAGCACCGCTCTGTGGTGGCCAACCTCAATGGGCACTCGTGTTGTGACGCAGCCCTCACCTCTGCCCTATCATTTTCATATCTTTCTCATTCCCTGCCCCGCCAGTCGGCTAGCGTGCCCCACCCCAGTCATATGTATCGATCGCCCAGCCTACCCCTAATTGTTAAATGTACATTTCACCCGTGGGCCGGCGCTTGCGTAAGCCCCGGGCGAAGACTTGTTAATTAAATATATATTGACTCTGCGAAGAGACCCGAGTCTCAACCGTTCCGCCTGTTCACCCTGCATTGCTCATTAATTAAAACAGCCTTCAATTCAATCCAAGTTCAAGCCTCGCTGGGCCAGTCGTCGGCCGTAAGTACCCTGCGCTCTCTTTTCTGCCATTCCCTGGGAGACGGGACGGGTGGCACCCGACTGGGACCTGGGCTGTCGCAGCTTCCCCAAAGGCTGTAGGGCCGTGAGACACAACAACTGGTGCCGTGACCAGGATTTCAGTTGGTGCTACCGGTGATTCAGTTTTTTTGACGTCTGGTTGTAGAGTGAGAGAGAGTGCTGTGCGTCATGGCCGGATTAGACGATCTCATTGGTGCGTTGACAGCGAGAATCCAGGAACAGCTTCATGTGGGTCAGAGAATCCCTCGTCCGAATAAATATGTTCCCAGTCAAGATTTTGCGCTCTGGCTGCAGCAATTTAATGCGTACTGCGAGGCCACCCAGATCCCCGAGGATCAGAGGAAACAGACTCTGTTGAGTCTCCTTGACTTCGGCACGGCCTTCAAGGCAGTGGCCAACATGGAGTTGGACGAGGAGTTAGGTTATGACCAGTTCGTTGAACAGCTGGAGGCTCGGTTTAGTCAAAATCGAACGGCTCAGGACTATAAGACGGAATTTCAGAGCAGGAATCAGAGAGACGGGGAGGCTCTTGAGGACTACGCTGACGCTCTGAAGGAGCTAATGCGCAAGGCGTACCCGGCGCTGCCGGTGGAGCAGAGGGACGAGCTAGCGAAAGACCGCTTCCTCAAGGGGATTCGGGTGCCGGACAGGGTGCTTGAGAACGTGCTGCTGCAGGACCCTGACACGCTACAGGCCGCCATCCAGCGAGTCCGCCAGACTCTGGCTTCGATGAAGCTGCTGGAAGGAAAGCGGTCAGTTCACGTGGTGAACAACCAGGCTGCCGCGGCGGCTGAAAGTCAGGCAGCCCGCATGGCAGCGGAGATCGCTAGCTTGAAGGCGGAAATCGCGCAGCTGAAGCAAGGAGGTGCGTCTGCGCAGGCTGGGAGGCCGAGCCCACAGCCACAGTCAGCAGCAGCGCCTCAGTCGGCCAAGAGCTGTGGAAGGTGCCTTCAGGCTGGACATTCGACAGCGGAGTGCAGGAATCGGGTGGCATGCTACGCCTGTGGCCAGCCGGGTCACACCCGCGCCAGATGCCCGAATCAACAGGCTGCTCGGCAGCAGGGAAACGGGATGGGGGCCCGGCTAGGCCAGCGTCCCGGGCCCCGATTTCAGTAACTGGAAAAGCGCCAGGGCCCTCGACCCAGACCCACAGTGTGCTTGGGAGAGCTGGGCTGGGCTACATCGACGCGAAGTTCGAGTCGGGGCCTCTGGTAGCTTGCTTGCTGGACAGTGGGTCCAACGTATCTTTGCTTAGCAATCGTTTCTTAGAAGCTGAAAATATTAAAGGTCAATTGCAAAACAGTACATTAGATTTTTCTATTTTTACTGCTAATGGTGAGCCGATCGAAATTCAGGGAAACATTCAATTTCATTTTTCAATTGGGGAGACAAATTTCACACACGAGTTCCTGGTTGTCGACGGAATTTCACAGCCTTGCATTCTTGGAACAGATTTTTTTCTAAAGCATTGCATGATTATTGATTTTGCCAAACACTGCCTGCAGACAGAAACCAGCGTGTATCCTTTTCGCCTGTGCGCTGAGAGGCCGCTTCTTTGTCGTATTGTACTGTGCCAGAATATCCGGATGAGTATGGGAGAGGAGATGCTGATTCCGGTTCGCCTGCAGAGAAAAGGAGCGAAAGGTTTCCAGTTTCCAGGAATGGTAGAGCCCTGTCGGCAAGGTGAGCGTGAGCACCTCCTGGCCCGGTCCGTGCAGATGCCGAGTCAGGACGGGCATCTGTCAGTCAGGATCATGAACATGTCCGAGTCCAGCCTATCAATGAGAAAGGGGGCGCGCATCGGTTGGTTCTCGCCGATCTCAGCGCAGCAGCCGGCAGGAGCTGCAGCTGAACACTGTGCAGTCTGAGGAGGATTCGTGGAACCCCCTTAGCGAAGTGAAGGAGTGGGGGTCGTGTGGCCTAACTGAGGGTGAGTCGAGGGAGTTCGTGGAGCTTGTCGCCAGAAACCGCGATGTGTTTGCCAAAGACAGCTCTGAACTTGGCCTGACGGGCCTCTTGTCCCACGAGATTGACACGGGCAGCGCAAAGCCGGTAAGTGAGCCGCTGCGTCGGCTACCGCCCCACTGGCGAGAGGAAGTCAACAAACAGGTGGATCAGCTTCTGGCCGAAGGCCGCATATTCCCGTGCCAGTCACCCTGGTCGAGCCCGGTGGTGCCGGTCAAGAAACCGGATGGCAGCCTCCGAATGTGCTTGGATTACAGGCGGCTGAACAGCGTGACTGTGCCGGATCCGCTACCTCCGCCCAGGATGGACGAGACGCTGGATGCCTTGGGGGGAAACTGCATCTTCTCCACCATGGATCTGGCTTCCGGGTACCATCAGTGCCCGTTGGATCCAAAAGACCAGTTGAAGACGGCCTTCGTAGTGCCGAATCGGGGACAGTTCGCCTGGAATTGCATGAGCTTCGGGCTCAGGAACGCCCCGTCGACATTCACGAGACTCATGTCTATGGCGCTATCCGAGGTGAACTGGAAGGAGTGCCTCGTGTATTTCGACGATATTGTCGTCTTTTCTATAACAGTCCGGCAGCACTTTGAGCGCCTCTTGCACGTTTTTCAGTGTCTCCGGGCAGCTAACATTAGGCTAAAGCCCGCGAAATGTGTCTTCCTTGCCGACCGGATCAAGTTCCTAGGTCACGTGATCTCAAAGGATGGAATTGCCGCGAACCCCGAGAAGTGTGCGGAGATTCAAAACTGGCCAAGGCCTTGCAGTGCTGCGAAGGTCCAATCGTTCTTGGGATTGTGCGTGTATTACAAAGCCTTTATCCCAAATTTCTCCGAAATGGCCGCTCCGCTGTACAGGCTCACCGCGAGCGGAGCAGAGTTTAAATGGGGCCAAGATCAGGAAGAATCGTTCAACAACTTGAAGGCTGCCCTGTGTTCGCCTAGAGTGATGGCATTCCCAGATTTCTCGCCCGACGCTGGCGACTTCATTCTTGACACGGATGCCAGCTCGAGGATCGGGATCGGCGCCGTGCTGTCACAGCGTCAGGCGGATGGATCTGAGAAGGTCATCGCCTATGGGTCACGGATGATCCAGCCCAGTGAAAAGAACTACTGCACCACTCGCCTAGAGTTACTAGCAATCGTGCATTTTGTAAAAAAATACCGTTACTACCTGCTTGGGAGAAAGTTCATAATCAGGTCTGACCACAAAGCGCTGCAGTGGCTCACGAATCTTCGTGATACAGAGGGCCAGTGTGCTCGCTGGCTGCAGATGCTGCAAAATTACGAGTTCACCATAGAACACCGAGCCGGGAAACTCCACGGCAACGCGGACTCTTTGTCTCGCAAATACAGGAAGCATTCCGGGCACGAAACCTGTCCGAGCTGTACGCTGGCGGACTCTCGTGGCGTTAATACCGTCCTTTGCAGTGGACTGGGCAGGGAGGAAATTCAAACAGCCCAGGAAACTGAGTCCAAACTGGAAGTAATCCGCAGTTTTGTGCACAATGGTAACTCTGAGCTGATTGCGCCGCCTGTGATGTCATGGGAGGAAAGATGTCTATGGTCTCAACGCCAGCTGATCAGGCTGGAGGCGCAGGTCTTGGTCGTCAAGGGACCTGACTCGGAGAAGCCAAAAATTGTCTTGCCGCCGAGTCTGTTCCAGAGGGTCTTCAGTGAGTTACATGACGGGGTTGCTGGAGGTCATCTTGGAGTGAAGAAGACTCAGGCGAAAGTTAAGAGTAGATTCTGGTGGCCAGGGCTCTCGAGAAAGATCGAGGAGTATTGCCGGAGCTGCGTGCACTGCGCCAGAGCCAAGCCCGGCAAAGCTGGCAGAGCGCCGCTGCAGCCGATAGTATCGGAGGCCCCATTCCAGCGAATCATGAGTGACATTGTAGGCCCGTTGCCTCGATCGAAGAATGGCTCCAGGTTTGTGCTGACCATTCAGGACTCATTCACGAAGTGGCCGGTCGCTGTGGCGCTCTCGAATCAGCGTGCGAGCACCGTGGCGAAGGCGATTTTTGACAACTGGATCGCCCAGTTCGGCTGCCCAGAATTCCTGATAACCGACAAAGGCACCAACTTCGAATCACTTCTCGTGAAGCAGCTGTGTCAGCTGATGGCAGTGAAAAAGTGCCGAACTACGTCTTATCACCCCATGGCCGATGGCCAGGCGGAAAGCTTTAACAAAACGCTAAAAAACATGATTAAATGCCGGCAGAGCGAGGCTGAGGCGGATTGGGAGGACTTGATTGGCCCCTCGCTTCTGGCCTATCGCAGCAGCGTCCATCGTGGTACGGGGTACACCCCGTACTACATGCTGTACGCGAAAGAGATGCGCCTTCCAGTCGACATCGGGAACTTGCCTGAAACGATGCCAGCGAATGCGCCGGAGTACCTGCTGTCTCTAGGTGACAGGCTCGCAGACGCGCACTCGCACGTAAGGCAAAATCTGCAACAATATCAGCGCAAGCAGAAAGTCAACTACGACTCCAGGGTTCGAGGTCCGACCATAGATGTTGGGGATATTGTGCTTGAATACTCGCCGGCCCTGCAGCCCAGCGAAGTTGCCAAGTTCCACAAATATTGGAAAGGCCCGGCTGAGGTCACTAGAGAAAATCTCAGATGTCAATTTCAAAATTCGCCACCAGAACAGTCGAAAAACTAGAATAGTCCATTACAACAATCTTAGAAAAATTCCACAGCGGCCCCCTGAGCTGCAAGCTCCAAAACAGAGACGGCAAAGGCGGATGGCGCGCCAAGTACAGGGTGAAGTAGCTAGAGGGACACCTCAGCAGGATGAGTCCGAGTCAGATGACGCCGAGTCTGACTTCGTCTATGTGCCGCCGCCGCCGGGGCACGAAGCACCAGTGCCGCAGAACGAACCCATTCAAGTTGCAGCGCCGCCACTGCAGGAGATTCCTGCTCCGCCATCACCGCGCAGACTCCGGCCTGGAAGGGGTAATCCACCGGCGCGCTACGGCAACCCTAGTGCTGTACTAGCACTGTAATAAATTACACTAAAAACAATAAGGCAATAAAAAATACAAAAAAATACATTAAAACTGTCAAAACGCAAAAAAAAGCTCGAGTAAAACATCTAAAATCACAATAACTTCCTTCATATTTAGTATTTATTTACGAGTACATGTACTTGCTTTGCAACTGACATCATTTTTACTGTATTACGCGTGCGCTAGTTTAGCTACAGTTCTGCGTCCAGTTCGTCTTAGCAGTTAGGGGTACCTGTCCGGGAAGCTGCACTCCCTGGGTTTCATGTTGGGTGTCGCTCGGCCCGTTTCCCATTGGGGTGGTGGAGGGCCAGGTGGAGGACACCAGAGGCGGAAGACCCGGAAGCAGCAAGATACGGCAGGAGACACCGCTGCGCCACAGCAAAGCACCACCAACCAGTCAGCGTCAAGTCAGCGAACTGGAGCGACGGAGATGCTACGAAGGCGTCACCTGCAGTCGCTGTGAGCTGAAGAGCGCTTGATGACCGGTCAACGGCAGTGCGAGCGAGTTCGGCGGTAACCAAGGCAAAATGCGAGAGCGACCATTGGCCTAGCCACGGGAGTCGGCGCGCACGAGTCAGCGAGCTGGCAGGTGAGTCAGCGGGTCTCGGGGTCGACAGGCTGCCCGGCAGCGAGCGACCCGAGTTCGGCATTCAGCTCGGCTGGGACACTGCTGTGTTTCGAGCCAGGACTGCGTGAGGCGAGCGACTTTGGCAGAACCGAGGTCGGAGCGAGCCGGTTGGATACCGCGACGTGACGAAGCTGCAGGAACTGTGCTAGCCGAGTATCGTGAATACATTACTATCATTTTTCTAAAAAAACAAACTGACGTTTCAACCCTAAAATATTTTGCGCTCATGTGTCATCTACATATATCATGCGATTCGTGTTATTTCTCCTTTCCGTTAATCCTACATGATTGCGTCATCAACATGTTTTTTTTTGTCATCCGTTTGAGCGTCTTGTTTTCGTTCACTGCCCACTGCATTCTTACCCAATTGCTAATCCGCTTATCATTTTTTTTCTTCATTTGTAATGCCGTTTTTCTTTTCTTCTAATACTCGTAGTCTTTGTTTTCGTACTTCCCACCGTTTTTTAAGGAGGGGAGGATGTTGTGACGCAGCCCTCACCTCTGCCCTATCATTTTCATATCTTTCTCATTCCCTGCCCCGCCAGTCGGCTAGCGTGCCCCACCCCAGTCATATGTATCGATCGCCCAGCCTACCCCTAATTGTTAAATGTACATTTCACCCGTGGGCCGGCGCTTGCGTAAGCCCCGGGCGAAGACTTGTTAATTAAATATATATTGACTCTGCGAAGAGACCCGAGTCTCAACCGTTCCGCCTGTTCACCCTGCATTGCTCATTAATTAAAACAGCCTTCAATTCAATCCAAGTTCAAGCCTCGCTGGGCCAGTCGTCGGCCGTAAGTACCCTGCGCTCTCTTTTCTGCCATTCCCTGGGAGACGGGACGGGTGGCACCCGACTGGGACCTGGGCTGTCGCAGCTTCCCCAAAGGCTGTAGGACCGTGAGACACAACACTCGCTTTCTGCACCAGTCCAGAAAGGGGGCCCTCAGGGCGGGGTTCTTACTCCTCTCCTTTCGAACCTTGTCATGGATGAGCCTTGTCATGGATGAGCTGCTTGAGGATGCTCAGCCAGATCCGGTCCAAAAAGTGGGATACGCTGACGATGTGACCGCCACCTGCGCGGGACCTTCAGCGGACACCACTAGAGACCTCATCCAGAGTTTCATCAAAAGAGCTGTAAGCTGGGCGATCCGCTGCGGGCTCAGACTCTCCGAGTCCAGGAACATGGCGATCATGTTTACCAGCAAGCTACGTTGAACCATGAAACCCCTCACTCTCTACGGCAAGGACATCGCCATGAGCAAGCAAACTCGTTGCCTTGGTTTTATCTTGGACCATAGGCTAAACTGGAGTCACCACCTCCGTTTCAAAACCAAGAGGGCCCTGGCGATACTGGCGCAAGTCAGGCAAGCCCTTGGCACCACTTGGGGCCTCACCCCCCAGAAGCTCTGGTGGATCTACACAACGATCATCAGACCCTCGATCTCGTACGCCAGCCTCATTTGGGCTAGCGCCACGAGTACCCAGGGAAACCTGGATGCGCTTTACAGGGTGCAGGGTAGAGCCTGTCGTATGACCATGGGCGCCTCACCCTCCACCCCCTTCGAAGGCATGAACGCCTTCCTGGGAGCCACTCCTTTGGACATCTTCGTCAAGGGAGAGGCCGCGAAGAGCACCAGGCGCCTTATGGATGCCGGCGTGACGTTCAAATTCTCGAGGGCCTTCAAAAAGCGCTCTCTCACTCCCCACTCCGATCTGTGCCTCAAGATTCTGGGCGAGTGCGAAGGGCTCCACATCCTCTCCGATGCTATACCCGCCACTCTGATCCTGAGCCACAGGTACAAGGTCGAAATTCAGCCTCGCCAGGAGGCAAACGACAGCTGGACCGATCAGCGCCAATCTACCTGACTGCTCCAGCGGGCGCGTTCAGCTCTTCTTTTAGGGCGGAGGAGTGTGCCCTCCGCATTGGTCTCCTCGCAGCCCTGGAGCGCGTCTCATGGCCCGGTACGGCAGAACTGCGTTGCGCCACTGATTCGCAGGCCCTCATCCGATCGCTCGAACAAGGCCCGCACTCTCACCTGTCCCCCTGCGGCCGGGACATCTGGCGCCTCCTCCTCAAAGTCCCTGCGGACCACCACGTGACTATCCAATGGGTCCCAGGACACTGTGACCTGAGGCGCAACGATCTGGCGGACAACCTCGCAAAAGACGCCGCCAGACTCCCACAAGACCAAGCGGAAATCGACCTAAACAGTGCCAAGTCCGCGATCCGCCGCACACTGGCCGCCGAGGCTCGCGCTGCCTACGAAGCGGACCCACACTGCCGGACGCACCGCGCTGCCTTCCGCGAAGACCGCAGGTCCGAGGCGACTCTCAGCAGACGCGAGTTGAGCACGCTAGCGCAACTTCGCACGGGCCACTCGCCTCTGCTGGCCCAGTACCGCCACCGGATTGACCAAGAACAGCCCGCGTCCTGCGGGCACTGCGGACACCAGGAGGAGGACCTGAAGCATGTGATGCTGGAATGCCCAGCTCACGCCCAGACCCGCAACCGCGTCCTCGGCCCTAACCCGACGCTGGCCATCCTATCCGACGACGGCCCCCGTGTCCTGTCCTGTTCCTGTTCCTGTATCTCCAGGCGATAGGGTCGCTGACCCGACCCCCGGACCTGCCCGGCCAGGAACGTCTAACTAACTAACAGCTGGACCGACTCTGAAATCCACTGTTATACCGACGGCTCCCTGATGAGCGGAATCTCAGGATTCGGAGCCTGTATCTACAAGGGAGGAGAGGTCGTCTGGACTCACTCCCAGCACACCGGGAAAAACTCCAGCGTTTTTCAGAACGAGATGCTCGCCATCAGTTCATGTGCAGCAGAGTTGCGCCAGAGGGGGCTCACTGACCGGAAAATCTTTTTCCACTCCGACAGTCAAGCCGCCCTCCGGGCCCTCGACCGCAGCACCACCTGCTCTAAGACCACCTTGGACTGCAACGCCCAGCTCAACGGGCTGGCGCGGACCAACGAGGTCAAGCTCAAATGGATCCCAGGTCACGCTGGCTTTCCAGGGAATGAGATGGCGGACCAGCTCGCAAAAGCTGGAGCAGCCAGAACCCTGGCTGGGCCAGAACCTGGCGCTCCTATCCCCGTCACTGTGACCAACATCAAGCTGAAACGCTGGATAGAGGCACAGCACCTGGACAGATGGACCAAGACCCAGAAATGCAAGCAGTCCAGGGCAGCGGTACCATGTCCGTCTCACCGCCTGCGCAAAGCCCTCTTAAGGCTGAACCGCAGAGATCTCCGCGCAGTCAGCATGGCCCTCTCAGGGCATGGCTGTTTCTCTCGGCACCGCTTTCTCCAGGGCCAGCTCCAGGAGGACAAATGCACATTTTGTAGCTCGGGCAGTGAAAACGCCGAACACTTTATATGCCACTGCCCATTTTTCACCAGGGCAAGGCTTGAACACCTTGGGCCTAACCCAACTCTCTTCGATGTTTGCAGGCCCGAGAGCATCCCTCAGCTTGCCCGGTACCTCCGGGATCCGGGGCGAGCCAACGTCTTTCCCACTGACAGTGCGGAGGACCATGCTGCAGGCGAGTCCGACGGGCCACCCTGAGCAACACCACCTCTCCTGAGGTCGTCTGGTTTGCCAGGGGTTAGCGGAATGGGCGGTCCTCTCCGCCTCCTCGCTGCGTCCGCCGGTACGGAGCACCCTGCAGCTAAGTCAAGTAAATCAAGAGCCCAAATCAGCCAAGACAACCAAGGCAGCCAAAGCAGTCAACAAGCAACCGCCCAGCGCAAGAGCAACCTGGCTCTGCGCGAAATGCGAAGCACCTATTTTTGTAGACCAGGAATTCTTTAGATAGCGCAAAGGCCACGAACTACGTACAAGGAGATTCGATATATTTATACTGACAAAATATGGCTGGGGGTGACAATGGCACGTGGAGAGCAAGGAGTAAGAACATAGCACGTTGTGTCACACGCGCAGGTGACACACGCGGCCCACGCACGCATAGGAAAATGGGCGTGCATTGAGCAATGATAAGTTAATAGAGTACATTCAAGTCCGGTTGAATATTCAAGTCACAACATCCCTCCACACCAAAGCTAAAAATAAATTGAATAACACCGCGAATAGTCAATCCACCGTACATTGGAGCTGTTGGTCATTTAAGCAGAGTCACTAAATCACTGGTAGACCAATCGGTCAGGTGGTCCGCACTTCCTGCTTGAGCGCCTCGGCAATCCCTCACCAGTGTCCTCATGGGTCTCGGAAACACCTGGCAGGACCACCGCCGCTTCTGCCTGGCCACCAGGTGGGGTCGAAGTTGGCAGCTGTGACTGGGGCTCTTCAGCAGTCAGGGTAGGCCCAGCCGGCTTGCGCACCTGGTCCACATGGCGATGGGCGTCCCGTCCATCTTCGAAACGGCAGGTGAAGGACGTAGCGCCAGAACTCGCCGTCACGGTCGCCGGCTTCCAGCGACCTTCGTTCGCGAAGTCGCGGGCAAGCACGGCGTCCCCGACCTCCACCCGACGGTCGCGGGCGTGGATGTCGTGGTGCTGCTTTTGCAACGCTTGCTGCTGAGAGACCCTGGCCGGCACATCTGGGCGGACTCGATCGAGAAGTGAGTGAAGTCGTCGTCCCATCAGCAGCTCACACGGGGCCACCCCAGTAGTGGCGTGCGGAGTCACCCGATATGTCAGGAGGAATCGGGACACCCGCTCTTCCAGCGTATCCCAGCTCATATCTTTCATTTATCCCAGCTCATATCTTTCATTTATCCCAGCTCATATCTTTTATTCATCCCAGCTCATATCTTTCATTCATCCCAGCTCATATCTTTGATTCATCCCAGCTCATATCATTCATTTATCCCAGCTCATATCTTTCATTTATCCCAGCTCATATCTTTCATTTATCCCAGCTCATATCTTTTATTCATCCCAGCTCATATCTTTCATTTATCCCAGCTCATATCTTTCATTCATCCCAGCTCATATCTTTCATTTATCCCAGCTCACATCTTTTATTCATACCAGCTCAAATCACAGTCGGCATTGCTTTGCTAGCTGCCCGATCGATGCTCAATGTCGTAGTGGAATTCACTTAGCCGCTCGATCCACCGACCAAGGATCCCTTGTGCCTCTGTCTGGCGTGGAAGCCATGGAACTGCCTTGTGCTTGGTGCAGGCTGGAATCGCTTGCCGATAAGATAAAAGCGGAAAGGTTTCATTTTGTTGACTGGCGCTAATAATTCTTTTCTGGCAATGTGGATATCGTTTCTCTAAATTCTTCTTAGCTCGGCTAAAGTACGCAATCGGCCTCTCAATGCCGTCGGACCGTATCTTTGCAAGACAGGCGCCGATTAGAATGTCGCTAGCATCGACATCTCGGACCAGTCGTACTTTTTAATCGTCTGAGAACTCTGGATATGCGAGCACTCACAGCGAGGTCAAATCACAGTTATGACCCACTAGCTAGTTTACCAGCGACTTGAACTGATTCAATTCACAAGCAGATTCCAATGCACCAATGGACTGCAAAAGAATTCATCTTGTAAAACAGCAGGGATTTGCCAATACTGCGGGATTAGGTGCAATTGGATTACTGAAATAATATGACTGTATTACGTGAACGTCAAAGCTGCAGACTGTGCATTGATTTGAGATCTGATTGAACATTGAGATGAAATCATAGCATATTGACAACATTTTCCAGCTTCGGGCGAATCGACTCCTTACAGGGAAGTCTGCCAAAAGGGACTGGAGAACAGTTTACCATATTTCGGGAAGTTAGCCAAATTTGTCGGTTAATTTTTTATCTCATTTAAAACTTAGCTTTGTTTTCCTCATTCATGAGAAATTCTCCCTCAACTCAAAAGAGAGGAAAAGCAGAGAGACAAGAAGAGGAGAAAACACAGGGTCTTTTGTCTCTCTCTCTCTGGACCTATAAAATATCCAATCTAGAAAATAAAGAAAGTGAGCTGCAGCGACAGACTAAATTATTCGAATGTAATAATGCCAATCCGGAACTGGAAGTACATAGGGATGCTAAATAAATAAAACAGGTGATGAACATAACTAACATCTGATGAACATATCTAACAGCTGACTAACATATCTAACAGCTGATGAACATATCTAACAGCTGATGAACATATCTAACAGCTGATGATCATATCTAACAGCTGATGAACATATCTAACAGCTGATGAACATATCTAACAGCTGATGAACATATCTAACAGCTAATAAACATATCTAACAGCTAATAAACATATCTAACAGCTGATGAACATATCTAACAGCTGATGAACACATCTAACAGCTGATGAACATATCTAACAGCTGATGAACACATCTAACAGCTGATGAACATATCTAACAGCTGATGAACACATCTAACAGCTAATAAACATATCTAACAGCTGATGAACACATCTAACAGCTGATGAACATATCTAACAGCTGATGAACATATCTAACAGCTGATGAACATATCTAACAGCTGATGAACATATCTAACAGCTGATGAACACATCTAACAGCTGATGAACATATCTAACAGCTGATGAACACATCTAACAGCTAATAAACATATCTAACAGCTGATGAACATATCTAACAGCTGATGAACATATCTAACAGCTGATGAACACATCTAACAGCTGATGAACACATCTAACAGCTGATGAACACATCTAAGACAAGGAATCCACGCCACGTCAGCCGAAGCCTCGGGCCTCCGTATCCACGACCCCCGGCTACCGCGCCCCCTGGATGTGATCAACATCTACCTCCCGCCGGTCCGCGCCGCAGACGGCCGCACTTCGAGCCCGACTGGATCCCCGTTTCACGGGACTCGTTGGTGCTGGGCGACTTTAACGCCCACCACGGGATGTGGGACGCCTCGGGGGACGACGGCGAGCTGGGCAGGGCCCTCGAAGACTGGCCTACGACCTGGTCGCTCTGAACGACGGCTCCCCAACTAGGATCAGCCCCCCGCGGCCTGCCGAGCTCCCCTGACGTCTCCTTCGCCCACGCCTCCTGGCAAGACCGGATCGAGTGGCGAACCGGGGAGCACATCGGCTCAGACCACCTGCCGATCATCATCGACCTCGCAGCCTACGGCCCGGCCCGCTCCAGCACCAAGCGCCTGATGCGGTACGCCTACCACAAGGCGGACTGGGACCTGTTCCAGCGGTCCCTCGACCAGGCCCTGGCCAGCTGGCCGAAGCGCCCCCCACGCACGGTGCCCGCCGCCGCCAGCAGGTTCGCGTCCGCCGTCACCAGCGCCGCCAAGGCGGCCATCCCGAGAGGCTGCCGGCGCGCCCCGATCGCCTGGTGGTGCCCGGAAGCCGAGGCGGCCTGCACCGCCCGCCGCGCAGCGCTCGAAGGGCTTCGCGCGAGCCCGGACGACCCGGCGCTCTCGGCCGCGTACCAGGCTGCTGCCGCCGCGGCTGCTCACGCCATCTGCCGCGCCAAGGAGTCGTTGTGGCGCGATTTCATCACCGATCCGGGTCACGACCTGTGTTTCGCCGACCTCTGGCAGATCATCCGGGCTCTCGACGGCCGGTCCCAGGGGACACCCTAGTCGGCTGCCATCCAGGGCTCCACGGGGGCATCGGCCGTCTCCGACCAACAGAAGGCCGCGCTTTTCTGCCGGGAGTACGCCGCCGTCAGCAGGCTCCCCAAGAACAAGGCGGAAGACCGGCCGGTTATCCAAGAAGCCCGTCACACGCTCCGCGCCCCCTGCAGCTGTCAAGGCCTCTGCAGCGGCCCCTGCCCCGACTTCCAGCCCGACGCCCTCCGCCGCGCCTTGGTGCGCCTGCCGGACCGCTCGGCCCCGGGACCGGACGGGGTCGCGAACATCATGCTGAAGCATCTGTCCGACCTGGGGCTCCGCTGCCTCCTGGACCTCCTGAACCTCTCGTGGAGGACGGGGGAGGTGCCCGCCCCGTGGCGACTTGCGGAGATCCGCCCGATCCCCAAGTCGGACAAGCCAGCCGGCCTGACATCCAGCTTCCGCCCTATCAGCCTCCTCAGCTGCCTGGGCAAGCTCGCCGAGAAGATGGTGAACGAGCGGCTGTCCTACATCCTCGAGACGCCCTCCACCCGTCGCAAGCCGGTTTCCGCCAGGGCCGCTCCACGGAGGAGCACATCGCCGCGGCGGCCCAGTACATCTTCGACGGATTCCAGGCCAAGAAGCCGGCAGCTCGCACCGCTCTGCTGCTTGCAGACTTATCCAGAGCCTACGACCGCGTCTGGAAAGCGGCCCTCATCGTTAAGCTCGGTCGGAAGGGGATCCCCACGTGCCTCATCCGCTGGCTCAAGGGATTTCTCTCCGACAGGAGGGCCTTCGTGCGGTGGGTTGGTGCGGCCTGCAAGCAAACCGTGTTCTCCGAGGGGCTGCCGCAGGGGTCGGTCCTCGCCCCGATCCTGTGGGTGATCTACATGGAAGACCTCTTGGACGGCGCCCCCAAGAATTGCCTCACGCTGGCGTACGCCGACGACAGCACCTTCGGCGCGCAAGGGACCACCCCTCGGGAGTGTGAGCGGGCCCTGCAACCGGCGGCCGACTGGCTCGTGCGCTGGTCCCAAACCTGGATGGTGGACCTGAGCCGCACCAAGTCGGTCGTCGCGTTCTTCTCGCTCGACCCCCGGGAGGTCAACGGAAAGGTCCAGCCGCGCATCCTCCTCGGCGACACGCCAGCCCCGTTCGAGCTGCACCCGAGGCTCCTGGGAGTGCACCTCGACTCCCAGCTGACCTTCCGCCACCACGCCAAGCTCCAGCGCCGCGCCCTCCAGCAGCGCACCGGCGTCCTCCGCTGCCTCGCGGGCCGCGACTGGGGCCAGGACGGCCAGCGCCTCGCCCAGCTCTACCACACCTACGCGGAGGCGGCCGCGCTCCACGGCGCCTCCACGTGGCTCACCTTCGCGTCCGACTCCTGCCGGGACGAAGTCGAGATTGCGCATCGATCGGCCGCTCGCGTCATCACTGGCTGCTGCCGCTCGACCGCCATTGGCGCCCTCATGCCCCTGACCTCGTGCTGACCTTGTGCCCCTGGCGACCAGAGCGGAGGCGGAAGGCGCAGCCCTGTTCGAGGGAGCCCTCCGTCACCGTCAACCGACTCCGCTCCGCGCTGCAGCGGGCACTCTACGCCCCGCTTGCGCGCTCACGGGGAGCCTGGGGCCTTCCGCAGGAACTGGCGCGACTCGGCGCAGCATCTGAGCGCCGCCGCCGGCCTGGCCCCCCTCCCCCGGGAGCAGGAGAACCTCCCTCCGCCGCCATGGTCCGACACCAGCCGGGTCACCATCCGCTGCGACCTCCTGACCGCGACCTCCCGGGAGGACGCGCCCCACGTCAGAAAGCAGGCCGCGCTGGAGACGCTGGCGAGCCTCCCACCCGCCGACCTGGAGCTCTGGACAGACGGTTCAGCCTCCGGGGGCACCCTCAACGGCGGAGCGGGGGCGGTCATCTTCAGCAAGACCGCGCCGCCAGTCCACCTGTCGCAGGCTGCGGGCTACTCGTCCTCCTTCCGTGCCGAGGAGTCGGCGCTCTGGTTGGGGCTTCAGCACGTCGCCTCCAGGCCGGACCTCGCCTCCCTGAGCGGCCTCCGCTGCCTGACGAACTCGCAGTCCCTGCTCCGAGCCCTCGAGAAGGGACCGTCCAAGTCCTCCTCGCCAGCGTGCCGGGAGATCTGGACGCTGCTGACCCACATTGCCGCCCGCTTCCCAATCTGGCTGCAATTGGTCCCCAGCCACTGCGACCTCCGGCGAAACGATGCTGCGGACGCCACCGCCAAGACCGCGGCCGGCCTCCCCCAGGACGAGACGCCGATCGACTTCGGGTCAGCGCGGGCCGCCCTCCGCCGGGTCCTCGCCGAGCGCACCCGCGAAGCCTAGTCGGCCGACCCGCACTGCGCCACGCCTGGCAACCGCCACCGCCGCCACGCCTAAACCGGGCCGACGCGGTG
The DNA here is from genome assembly GCA_950097015.1 of Macrostomum hystrix. NCBI lineage: Eukaryota > Metazoa > Platyhelminthes > Macrostomidae > Macrostomum > Macrostomum hystrix. Next base: position 12,000,336 of record CATNEN010000001.1, read on the forward strand.
ACCCTCGCCCAGCTGCGCACGGGCCACTCACCGCTCCTGCGCTGGTATCGGCACCAGATCAGCCTGGACACCGCCGCCACCTGCCCCCGCTGCGGGGCCGCCGACGAAGACGTGGCCCACGTTTTCCTACACTGCCGGGCCCTTGACGACCTTCGGGCCCGCATCCTTGGACCAAACCCGTCCCTGGCCGTCCTCTCGACGGACGGCCCCCGCGCGCTCGATTTCCTCCGCACGGTAGGGGCGCAGACACGCCCCCCGGATCCTACCGGCCGGGAGTAACAACAACAACAACGAGACAGCTAGCGACGACCGAGAGCACGAAGAGACAGCCAGCGACGACCGAGAGCTCGACGACAGGAAGCGACTCACGAGGAGATTGTGACGGTGATACAATTGATGGTTTATCTTGCTCTCGGACTAAGTAACTTGATTTTCAAGCTTCCTGTCTAGAGTTCACTTCTCCAGCGAAGAGAGAAAATGCTGAATAGTCCCCGTTCGGGCGCCATGTAGTTGAACTGACACGACTCAATTGATTATTTTCTCTTTAGGGTTTGTTGAGAGAAAGCAAGCGCGCGCTCTGGGCCGCTGGTTTGACGTTATTTATTTAGATAATGAACGTCATGAACGAAGAGAAATGAACGCGTGGGGGAGGGTGCCCAGGGCACGAGCAGATGTACATTGCATGACAGGGCGGAGCGGGGTGAAAGGTGAGTCGGCTTTCACTTGATGCACAAAAACCATTTGGCTGAATAAAAATGTACTTTTCCGCCACAGCAACTATCACCTGTTAGATAGCAAGTGTCACCTGTTAGATAGCAACTATCACCTGTTAGATAGCAAGTGTCAACTGTTAGATAGCAACTATCACCTGTTAGATAGCAAGTGTCAACTGTTAGATAGCAACTATCACCTGTTAGATAGCAAGTGTCATCTGTTAGATAGAAACTATCACCTGTTAGATAGCAACTATCACCTGTTAGATAGAAACTGTCACCTGTTAGATAGCAAGTGTCACCTGTTAGATAGAAACTGTCACCTGTTAGATAGCAAGTGTCAACTGTTAGATAGCAACTATCACCTGTTAGACAGCAAGTGTCACCTGTTAAACATCGTAAAACAAGACATATTTTCGAGGCAGTACAAGAAGGGGCTGTGTTGCAGTAAAATTATGTAAATCGGAAGCGGTCACCGCCGCAAAGTCATCTTGGGCCTCTTCTATTTGTGTTTTTGCCCCAGTTGCTCCTTAACACTTTCCTGTCGGCTTCTGGTACGGGGTTAGTTGGTTGCTAAGGCCATCTCCTTGCTGCAGAACCAGGAAGTACAGGAAGATGATGCGGAGTCACGAAGTAAGAATTTCAGACAGAAGATAAAACGGAGACAGCAACGGTCGACCAGAAAACAATTAGTGAAAACAGATGCGGCAGCGAAATATCTGGCAATTTCTGTTTTGCACTTTAGCCAGCCACGGATTTTGTACAGGAAATTTTTCTGAGGCTTTTTTATGACGCTTCTGTCTTGCGCATTCCAAGAAAATGAAAGAAAAGAAAAAGAAAGAAAGTGCGCTGCAGCGACAGACAAAATTATTGCAATCTAATAATGCCAATCCGGAACTAAAAGTGCTTAGTGAAGCTAAATAAAAAAACAGGTGATGAACATAACTAACATCTGATGAACATATCTAACAGCTGATGAACATATCTAACAGCTGATGAACACATCTAACAGCTGATGAACATATCTAACATCTGATGAACATATCTAACAGCTGATGAACATATCTAACAGCTGATGAACATAACTAACAGCTGATGAACATAACTAACAGCTGATGAACATAACTAACAGCTGATGAACATATCTAACAGGTGATGAACATAACTAACAGCTGATGAACATATATAACAGCTGACGAACATATCTAACAGCTGACGAACATATCTAACAGCTGATGAATATATCTAACTGCTGATGAACATATCTAACAGGTGATGAACATAACTAACAGCTGATGAACATATCTAACAGCTGATGAATATATCTAACAGCTGATGAATATATCTAACAGCTGATTAACATATCTAACAGCTGATGAACATATCTAACAGCTTGCGGAAACAGCGCCGTGTTCAAATACATACTTTGGTCGGTGTAGAGCGGATTTGCATTAGCATGGCGGCGCACATTGAGCAGAACGGGAGAACGGACCCATAGGATACTAAGCAGAAGATGAGGGGTGATTGTGGAGGCGCACACGGGGTTAGGTGAGAGAGCAGCAGAACTCACATTACGTGCTCATTTGGCACATGCCTATATACAAGCTTCCTACTTTTTAGTCGCCTCTTTTGCTGGTCCATCATGTTTTCCGTTTCAGCTTCATATTGCTTAATAGTTATTATATACCTGTTCTAACCTGTCCGCGGAACTGTTCATTTTTATCCACGCGCCTTAATTATTGTATTCGGTTTATTTGTATTCTGTTTGGCTAATTATGTTTTTCTCGCTGATTTCTTTCAAAAACCCCTGTAGGGAGGTCAGTTGATGTAGCGCGATTTGAAAACCGAATTTTTCTTAGAAAGAGTCGCGAAATAATATGCTTTTTGCGATTGAATTCGTCCAAACTGCAAAACCTTTCGTCCACAAATGCTTTCTTAATGGAAGCTAAATTTAGATTATACCATAGACAACTGTGTTCACGCAAAACGGTTCATCCAGTTTGTAAAACATTTCGTCCCCTAGACTAGAGACCGAGTGTACTGTTCCTACCATAGTTAACACCCAATTGACAGTTCGCTTTTGCTACCACTACAGCTACAGCGACGCATATTTTCCATTCTGAACCCGGCAAAACGGCAAGATGAACCGAGGCTTCTACCATCTAGTGTCAAACGAAGACCGCAGGCGATTAGCCTTGGCTGTTGAAGAAGGCCGCGATTGGAAACAACTGGCCGATATCCTTGGGATCAAGAGAACCGGGCGCATTGAGAAGTTTCCATCAGCAGGTGGCCGTCCGAAGCAACTGCAAGAGCAGCAGATTGAGTCAATCATCGAGTTCCTCGAGGCAAACCCGTCCGCGCTCACCTTCAAGTCCCAGGACTTTCACCGCAACACAGCACCTATCAATTGCCACCGTACTCTCCGTATCTCAACCCAACTGAGCGCGCAGGGTCTTCCCTGAAGGCATCAGTGAAGAGGGTACTGTCAGTTCCCGCTACTAAGCACGAGCTCTCTAATCGGCAAGCTGCTGCTGCTGCGAACCTGACTCTGCATGCCTGGCGGATGCACATTTTGAAGAGAGAGGTCGAAGCTGCACTGTACGTGATTACACAGGAGAAGTGCCAGCGATGGACCAATCATACTGTGGGTTACTAGGGCCGCTGTTTGGACTACGAAGACATTTTGAACTAACATTCTAACAAGAGACACTGTTTTTGCTTTGTTCAATATCTCGTGATATCAAATAAAGTCGCTCTGTTTAGCTGTTAGCTGTTTGGACGAAGGGTTTAGACTAAATGTTTTACAAACTGGATGAACCGTTTTGCGTGAACACAGTTGTCTATGGTATAATCAATCGCAAAAAGTATATTTGTTATAAGTGATGAATTCAGTTTTACTTGTTTTACGAGAGCAGAGGAAAGATAAAGATTTGCACTGGTGTGATACGCACGCATTAATAAAATCTTTCGCATTGATTTCTGAGAAAGCTGTCTAAATTGGATCATTGGTAACGCCTAAGAGCGGACTGGAATACATAGAAATGAAAATACGGCCATAGAAAACGCTACCAGATTGACTACTAGACAATTATACTAAAACACATGCTTTGAGTCATTTTAAATGTCATCTTTTAGTTTCTGCTGAAAGTAGTATGTTTATCAAGCTTCTGTTGACCAGTGTAGTTCAAGGTGACTTGCATTCTGCCTATTCGTAATGACTCCAGCCAGGCCTTCGCAAGTGAAAAACGATTGGCTTTAGTTTATCAATGAAAAACATAAAATTACGTGTTTTGAGATCGGTGATTTGACATTTCCTTCTACCCCACTGCGGCCAGACTGTTTGTCTCTTGCCTATGGACTGAACTTTACGGAGTACAGTACAGTGGCAACTGTACGGAGTCGCCACTGACTGTACGTTCGGCCCAACTGGTTAGGTTCTATCTATCTATCTATCTATAAACATTAGTCATTGATTTTCTTGTGCGTCAATAGGTATTTTTACCATTGACGCCAAGAACTGGTGCGGCATTTTCAAGCATTAAATATACTGTGAACTTCTGTGACGTGCGAACACTTTAGTAACACACTGATGGAGTGCTAGTAATGTATATTTGCACGCTTCAGCACGACTAGCTAATATTTTGTCTTTTCCACACATAAGAAGGTCCATTTCAGTGACAAAAGTACGTCAATATGGGACAAACAATTTATAATTAAAATGTGGCGTCATGCCTGCTCTCACAATAAGCTTTGTATTCCAAAAGTAGCGTCGCAAGCACGCCTAATCTCTTCCTTCAGTTGTTGTACCTCTGATTCTTTGTGGCCGCCAAAATCATGGACAGCCTTTGATATAGCGCAAAGCAGTCGTGGCTCTTCGCGCCATTTAATATGGCCGAACCTTGGTTCAAGATGCACTAATACTTTCTCCAGTTCCTTAAACTGCTCTGATTCAGAAAGTCTTTGTCTGTCACCGATAGCAGCTGCTTGAGATTCAGTCGGGAAAGTCAGCGTGATCAGCAGCAGAAACAGTGGCATAATCGTTAGTGCTGTTGTCGGCTTCATATTTCGATTAATTATGTCCTTCGATTGACTTGCTGAGTGAAACCTGAGCTAAGAATGTTTTGCGTGGGTGTCGAAAAACAGCCATCTCGGCTTATAAGCGAGGGGCATTCCCTGTCCAGTCGTGAAAGTTCGTGAAATCAGGCAGTTTTGGCCACAGAAGTTGAGCTGATGGGCTTTCACGCAGTAGACTTCAGCATGTCTATGTCTGAAACCTAGAGTTTTAGCAGTTCTGCTTTTCCGAGTCGCTTAATTGTGATATCTTTCATTCATCCCAGCTCATATCTTTAATTTATCCCAGCTCATATCTTTCATTTATCCCAGCTCATATCTTTCATTTATCCCAGCTCATATCTTTCATTCATCCCAGCTCATATCTTTAATTTATCCCAGCTCATATCTTTCATTTATCCCAGCTCATATCTTTCATTTATCCCAGCTCATATCTTTCATTCATCCCAGCTCATATCTTTCATTTATCCCAGCTCACATCTTTCATTCATCCCAGCTCATATCTTTCATTCATCCCAGCTCATATCTTTCATTCATCCCAGCTCATATCTTTCATTTATCCCAGCTCATATCTTTCATTCATCCCAGCTCATATCTTTCATTCATCCCAGCTCATATCTTTCATTTATCCCAGCTCATATCTTTCATTTATCCCAGCTCATATCTTTCATTCATCCCAGCTCATATCTTTCATTCATCCCAGCTCATATCTTTCATTCATCCCAGCTCATATCTTTCATTCATCCCAGCTGATATCTTTCATTTATCCCAGCTGATATCTTTCATTCATCCCAGCTCATATCTTTCATTTATCCCAGCTCATATCTTTCATTCATCCCAGCTCATATCTTTCATTTATCCCAGCTCATATCTTTCATTCATCCCAGCTTATATCTTTCATTCATCCCAGCTTATATCTTTCATTTATCCCAGCTCATATCTTTCATTTATCCCAGCTCATATCTTTCATTCATCCCAGCTCATATCTTTCATTTATCCCAGCTCATATCTTTCATTCATCCCAGCTTATATCTTTCATTCATCCCAGCTCATATCTTTCATTCATCCCAGCTCATATCTTTCATTTATCCCAGCTCATATCTTTAATTCATCCCAGCTGATATCTTTCATTTATCCCAGCTCATATCTTTCATTTATCCCAGCTCATATCTTTCATTCATCCCAGCTCATATCTTTCATTTATCCCAGCTCATATCTTTCATTCATCCCAGCTCACATCTTTCATTCATCCCAGCTCATATCTTTCATTTATCCCAGCTCATATCTTTCATTTATCCCAGCTCATATTTTTCATTCATCCCAGCTCATATCTTTCATTCATCCCAGCTGATATCTTTCATTTATCCCAGCTCATATCTTTCATTCATCCCAGCTCATATCTTTCATTTATCCCAGCTGATATCTTTCATTCATCCCAGCTCATATCTTTCATTTATCCCAGCTCATATCTTTCATTCATCCCAGCTCATATCTTTAATTTATCCCAGCTCATATCTTTCATTTATCCCAGCTCATATCTTTCATTTATCCCAGCTCATATCTTTCATTTATCCCAGCTCATATCTTTCATTTATCCCAGCTCATATCTTTCATTTATCCCAGCTCATATCTTTCATTTATCCCAGCTCATATCTTTGATTCATCCCAGCTCATATCTTTCATTTATCCCAGCTCATATCTTTCATTTATCCCAGCTCATATCTTTGATTCATCCCAGCTCATATCTTTCATTTATCCCAGCTCATATCTTTCATTCATCCCAGTTCATATCTTTCATTCATCCCAGCTCATATCTTTCATTTATCCCAGCTCATATCTTTCATTCATCCCAGCTCATATCTTTAATTTATCCCAGCTCATATCTTTCATTCATCCCAGCTCATATCTTTCATTTATCCCAGCTCATATCTTTGATTCATCCCAGCTCATATCTTTCATTTATCCCAGCTCATATCTTTCATTTATCCCAGCTCATATCTTTGATTCATCCCAGCTCATATCTTTCATTTATCCCAGCTCATATCTTTCATTCATCCCAGCTCATATCTTTCATTCATCCCAGCTCATATCTTTCATTTATCCCAGCTCATATCTTTCATTCATCCCAGCTCATATCTTTCATTCATCCCAGCTCATATCTTTCATTTATCCCAGCTCATATCTTTCATTCATCCCAGCTCACATCTTTCATTCATCCCAGCTCATATCTTTCATTTATCCCAGCTCATATCTTTCATTTATCCCAGCTCATATTTTTCATTCATCCCAGCTCATATCTTTCATTCATCCCAGCTGATATCTTTCATTTATCCCAGCTCATATCTTTCATTCATCCCAGCTCATATCTTTCATTCATCCCAGCTCATATCTTTCATTCATCCCAGCTCACATCTTTCATTCATCCCAGCTCATATCTTTCATTTATCCCAGCTCATATCTTTCATTTATCCCAGCTCATATTTTTCATTCATCCCAGCTCATATCTTTCATTCATCCCAGCTGATATCTTTCATTTATCCCAGCTCATATCTTTCATTCATCCCAGCTCATATCTTTCATTTATCCCAGCTGATATCTTTCATTCATCCCAGCTCATATCTTTCATTTATCCCAGCTCATATCTTTCATTCATCCCAGCTCATATCTTTAATTTATCCCAGCTCATATCTTTCATTTATCCCAGCTCATATCTTTCATTTATCCCAGCTCATATCTTTCATTTATCCCAGCTCATATCTTTCATTTATCCCAGCTCATATCTTTCATTTATCCCAGCTCATATCTTTCATTTATCCCAGCTCATATCTTTGATTCATCCCAGCTCATATCTTTCATTTATCCCAGCTCATATCTTTCATTCATCCCAGCTCATATCTTTGATTCATCCCAGCTCATATCTTTCATTTATCCCAGCTCATATCTTTCATTCATCCCAGTTCATATCTTTCATTCATCCCAGCTCATATCTTTCATTTATCCCAGCTCATATCTTTCATTCATCCCAGCTCATATCTTTAATTTATCCCAGCTCATATCTTTCATTCATCCCAGCTCATATCTTTCATTTATCCCAGCTCATATCTTTTATTCATCCCAGCTCATATCTTTCATTCATCCCAGCTCATATCTTTCATTTATCCCAGCTCATATCTTTCATTCATCCCAGCTCATATCTTTCATTCATCCCAGCTCATATCTTTCATTTATCCCAGCTCATATCTTTCATTTATCCCAGCTCATATCTTTCATTCATCCCAGCTCATATCTTTCATTCATCCCAGCTCATATCTTTCATTTATCCCAGCTCATATCTTTCATTTATCCCAGCTCATATCTTTCATTCATCCCAGCTCATATCTTTCATTTATCCCAGCTCATATCTTTCATTTATCCCAGCTCATATCTTTCATTTATCCCAGCTCATATCTTTCATTTATCCCAGCTCATATCTTTCATTCATCCCAGCTCATATCTTTCATTTATCCCAGCTCAAATCACAGTCGGCATTGCTTTGCTAGCTGCCCGATCGATGCTCAATGTCGTAGTGGAATTCACTTAGCCGCTCGATCCACCGACCAAGGATCCCTTGTGCCTCTGTCTGGCGTGGAAGCCATGGAACTGCCTTGTGCTTGGTGCAGGCTGGAATCGCTTGCCGATAAGATAAAAGCGGAAGAGTTTCATTTTGTTGGCTGGCGCTAATAATTCTTTTCTGGCAATGTGGATATCGTTTCTCTGAATTCTTCTTAGCTCGGCTAAAGTACGCAATCGGCCTCTCAATGCCGTCGGACCGTATCTTTGCAAGACAGGCGCCGATTAGATTGTCGCTAGCATCGACATCTCGGACCAGTCGTACTTTTTAATCGTCTGAGAACTCTGGATATGCGAGCACTCACAGCGAGGTCAAATCACAGTTATGACCCACTAGCTAGTTTACCAGCGACTTGAACTGATTCAATTCACAAGCAGATTCCAATGCACCAATGGACTGCAAAAGAATTCATCTTGTAAAACAGCAGGGATTTGCCAATACTGCGGGATTAGGTGCATTTGGATTACTGAAATAATATGACTGTATTACGTGAACGTCAAAGCTGCAGACTGTGCATTGATTTGAGATCTGATTGAACATTGAGATGAAATCATAGCAGATTGACAACATTTTCCAGCTTCGTGCGAATCGACTCCTTACAGGGAAGTCTGCCAAAAGGGACTGGAGAACAGTTTACCATATTTAGGGAAGTTAGCCAACTTTGTCGGTTAATTTTTTATCTCATTTAAAACTTAGCTTTGTTTTCCTCATTCATGAGAAATTCTCCCTCACCTCAAAAGAGAGGAAAAGCAGAGAGACAAGAAGAGGAGAAAACACAGGGTCTTTTGTCTCTCTCTCTCTGGACCTATAAAATATCCAATCTAGAAAATAAAGAAAGTGAGCTGCAGCGACAGACTAAATTATTCGAATGTAATAATGCCAATCCGGAACTGGAAGTACATAGGGATGCTAAATAAATAAAACAGCTGATGAACACATCTAACAGCTGATGAACACATCTAACAGCTGATGAACATATCTAACAGCTGATGAACATATCTAACAGCTGATGAACATATCTAACAGCTGATAAACATTTCTAGCAGCTAATGAACGTATCAGTTTGTAAAACCTGTCTGACAGATAAAAACTGTCTAGCAGATAAAAACTGTCTAACATGTTACAAAACCTGTCTAACAGATAAAAATCTGTCTAACATGTTACTAAACCGGTCTAACAGGCTACAATATTTTCCTTAAAATGCTTTGTACTTTCCAGCATTAATTTAGGAGAAACTTATTAAAATTATTTGATGATTTCTGCATCACAGCTGAGAGCGCTAGTTCTCATGAGTTCTCACTGAGTCATGTTCGCAGCAGGCATTGAACCGCAGCAACTCGTGGCTGTTCGTAATGTTGTTAACTTGAAAAACATTTCTCCCACGGGGGAAAAATGTTCTCTGTTGCACTCTCGCTCGAGTCTTAGTCGATTGACCGAACTCGTTAGTCGCTTGATGAGACAAAGTAGTTTGCGGTTCTCAGCTCGTGGGTCATTTCATCGGCTCGGACTGATTTCGTTACGCCACTGAATGAGTGCTCCTATGAGCTACTTCGGCACTATAAATTTGGATTAAGTAAATGACTCACTCTAATGTTTTCTGTATCTGAATTGCACTCTGTATAAGTCATATTCTACATTATCTATGTCACTGCCTTCATGATATCTATCACTGTTTTCATGATATCTATCACTGTCTTCATGATATCTATCACTGCCTTCATGATATCTATCACTGTCTTCATGATATCTGTCACTCTTTTCTTCATGATATCTGTCACTGCCTTCATGATCTCTGTCACTCTCTTCATGATCTATGTCACTGCCTTCATGATCTCTATCACTATCTTCTTCTGATCTCTGTCACTCTATTCATGATCTCTGTCACTCTCTTCATGATCTCTGTCACTCTCTTCATGATCTCTGTCACTCTCTTTAGGATCTCTGTCACTGACTTCTTTTAATCTATGTCACTCTCTTCATGATCTATGTCACCTCTTCATTATCTATGTCACTCTCTTCACGATATCTGTCACTCTCTTCATGATCTCTGTCACTCTCTTCATGATCTCTGTCACTCTCTTCATGATCTCTGTCCCTCTCTTCATGATCTCTGTCACTCTCTTTAGGATCTCTCTCACTATCTTCTTCTGATCTCTGTCACTCTCTTTAGGATCTCTCTCACTATCTTCTTCTGATCTCTGTCACTCTATTCATGATCTCTGTCACTCTCTTCATGATCTCTGTCACTCTCTTTAGGATCTCTCTCACTATCTTCTTCTGATCTCTGTCACTCTCTTTAGGATCTCTCTCACTATCTTCTTCTGATCTCTGTCACTCTATTCATGATCTCTGTCACTCTCTTCATGATCTCTGTCACTCTCTTTAGGATCTCTCTCACTATCTTCTTCTGATCTCTGTCACTCTCAAATTGATCTCTGTCACTCCCCACTTGATCTATGTCACTCTCTTCATGATCTATGTCACCTCTTCATGATCTATGTCACTCTCTTCATGATCTATGTCACTCTCTTCATGATCTCTGTCACTCTCTTCATGATCTCTGTCACTCTCTTCATGATCTCTGTCACTCTCTTCATGATCTCTGTCACTCTCTTCATGATATCTGTCACTATATTCATTATCTGTCATATCATTCCACATTAGAGTGGGTTAGCAATCCCTATGCAGCAATCCGCCAAACATTTTTCTTGAGCAAACTTGCTAATTGATGCAACAGAAAAAAATGACTCAAGGAGCATTTCCTTGTACTCTCCTGGCCTCTACAAACAGCTTTTGTCTGTCTGGAACTACTCAGTAACTTGTCTGATAGTTTGTTCTACTATGACTCTTAACTATGACCGATTGAGCACGTCATGGATCAGTCAGCACTGAGCGATTTTGCAAGACACGGGCCCAAATTCTTTATCAACGGTAAAACCAAGGACAGGCTGACCATTACAGCAGATTCGAGACACAAATTAGCGGTCCAAATTGGTTGAAATTGATTTCTCCACATTCGTTTGTCCCTAGACGACCTGTCTCCCCACTGAGTTGACCAATTGAGTTGAGTCCTTAATTTGTCTGATAATTCTATTTTGCATAGAAGCAGCAGCAGCAGCAGCAGCAGCAAAAGAAGAAATTTGCATCAGCGGACACTCCCAACCAGGCCTTCGTGTCTTTCTCTGCTCTCCTTCGTCTCGTTGACTTGCCGATGGCATGAGTCACTCGATACAGATGCTCGAGAGGAGACTTCAAAAAAAAGAAATGCTGTTAGTTCTGGCTCGAGTGTATTCTTCAACTGATCTCCCAACTGTCAAATCAAGTAGGCACAATGGTACCTCTTTGGCCAGTTCGTTCTAAATCAAACTAAATCCCGCTTAGTGCACTGTGTATCATTTCTCAACTGCCAAATTGAATTACTACGAGTATTTATGTAGTTAGGCAAGTCCTGCTTTGGAAGTTTGATAGATAAGCCTGGATTTCGCGAGGATCAATTCTAAATAAATAACAAAAGGCTGGCCAGAGACGGAGTTAGAAATACGACGCTTAGAAGGATGAGTTTGGGGTGAGATGAAACGGGAGAGATTAGACAGGGGAGAGATGAGACAGGGAAGAGATGAGACACGGGAGAGATGGGACACGGGAGAGATGGGACACGGGAGAGATGGGACACGGGAGAGATGGGACACGGGAGAGATGGGACACGGGAGAGATGGGACACGGGAGAGATGGGACACGGGAGAGATGGGACACGGGAGAGATGAGACACGGGAGAGATGGGACACGGGAGAGATGGGACACGGGAGAGATGGGACACGGGAGAGATGGGACACGGGAGAGATGGGACACGGGAGAGATGGGACACGGGAGAGATGGGACACGGGAGAGATGGGACACGGGAGAGATGGGACACGGGAGAGATGGGACACGGGAGAGATGGGACACAGGAGGGATGGGACACGGGAGAGATGGGACACGGGAGAGATGGGACACGGGAGAGATGAGACACGGGAGAGATGGGACACGGGAGAGATGGGACACGGGAGAGATGGGACACGGGAGAGATGGGACACGGGAGAGATGGGACACGGGAGAGATGGGACACGGGAGAGATGGGACACGGGAGAGATGGGACACGGGAGAGATGGGACACGGGAGAGATGGGACACGGGAGAGATGGGACACAGGAGGGATGAGACAGGGTGGAGTAGATGTTTGAGGAGTCGAGCATTAGGGGTGCATTTTTGTGAGTTTGGAGGGCCGCATCTTGCCCGCGGGCCGGAGGTTGCCGACTCCTGGTCAAGGAGAATCTTTGATTAATAGATTTCTAGGATGGTAGAATAAGTTAGACTATACGTAAGTTCTTTCTTAAAATCGATCTTATGCTAGAGTGTAACTGGAGAACAATTTTATCTAGGGTGAGCAATTGTCAAGATGTTGTTTGTAGTTTGTCTGCAGGCAGGCTAAACTTTAGCGGCTATGGATTACTGGCAGTGTGTTATTTAGGAATCGATGGAGATGAAAATGCAAATGCTCAGAATTCGGCAAAAATAATATTGAATTTCTGTCTGAGAATTTTCGTGTGTATCATTTAAAGAATGCTTGACTAATCACGTGTAACCAAGGCGCATGATTTCTCCCAAAGAATAAAGTTCAAAGATTTTTTGGAATATTTTTGACGATAATTTTGCCAAGATAGAGGCGAGAATTACAGAATAGGCTAATAAGAGATAAGAGAGATAATAGATTGAGAGAGAGAGATTAGAGATGTGAGAGAGGAGAGATGTGAGAGAGGATAGACAAGAGATTTGAGAGATAAGAGATAGAGAGAGGAGAGATAAGAGATGTGAGAGAAAAGAGATAAGAGATGTGAGAGAGGAGAGATAAGAGATGTGAGAGAGGAGATATAAGAGATGTGAGAGAAAAGAGATAAGAGATGTGAGAGAAAAGAGATAAGATATTGAGAGAGGAGAGATAAGAGATGTGAGAGAGGAGAGATAAGATGTGAGAGAGGAGAGATAAGAGATGTGAGAGAAATAAATGTGAGAGAGGAGAGAGAAGACATGTGAGAGAGGATAGACAAGAGATTTGAGAGAGGAGAGATAATATATGGGAGAGAGGAGAGATAAGAGATTGAGAGAGGAGAGATAAGAGATGTGAGAGAAAAGAGATAAGAGATGTGAGAGAGGAGAGATAAGAGATTGAGAGAGGAGAGATAAGAGATTGAGAGAGGAGAGATAAGATATGTTAGAGAGGAGAGATAAGAGATGTGAGAATGGAGAGATAAGATATGTGAGAGAGGAGAGATAAGAGATGGGAGAGAGGAGAGGTAAGAGATGTGAGAGAGGAGAGATAAGAGATGTGAGAGAAAAGAGATAAGAGATGTGAGAGAGGATAGATAAGAGATGTGAGAGAGAAGAGATAAGAGATGTGAGAGAGGAGAGATAAGAGATGTGAGAGAGAAGAGATAAGAGATGTGAGAGAAAAGAGATAAGAGATGTGAGAGAGGATAGATAAGAGATTGAGAGAGGAGAGATAAGAGATTGAGAGAGGAGAGATAAGATATGTTAGAGAGGAGAGATAAGAGATGTGAGAATGGAGAGATAAGATATGTGAGAGAGGAGAGATAAGAGATTGAGAGAGGAGAGATAAGAGATGTGAGAGAGGAGAGATAAGAGATGTGAGAGAAAAGAGATAAGAGATGTGAGAGAGAAGATAGGATAAGTGATAGAGGAGATTGGAAAAGAGAGGGTAGAGGAGAGATTAGAGAGGGTTTTGAAAGGCTAACAAACTGCAAAAGCAATTGGAAACCACAGGAAAAATTTCGTTTCTCAGTTCGATACCCATTGGAGACAAAGGACACAGAACGCAAGCAAGCAAAGTCACTTCTATTACTCCTTCAATCAATATTATTCAGCCGAAAAATACTAGGAAACCATAAGCTAGCTTGCGAAACATTGCGAACTGCGAGACCGAAAATTCCGTATCAGAATAGATTATGTAGCAAGGAAGTTGAAAACGAGGTCCACTTACTATTTAAGTGCAGTTGGAATGTGTATAGCGCCGCAAGTTCGAATTAAACAAAAGAACATTTCTAGGAAAACTCCAAATTTCGCATCCTTAACAGCAGAAGAGAAACCTAACTGCATAATGGCACAATAAGATAGGGAAACCACTGAAGCTTTAGCAAAGTACATCATAGAAATGTGTTTTTACTGCTCTTATTTTGAATAACACCGCTTGTGAAAACACCGCTTGCGGAAACACCGCTTGTGAAAACACCGCTTGCGGAAACACCGCTTGTGAAAACACCGCTTGTGAAAACACCGCTTGTGAAAACACCGCTTGTGAAAACACCGCTTGTGAAAACACCGCTTGCGGAAACACCGCTTGTGAAAACACCGCTTGTGGAAACACCGCTTGTGAAAACACCGCTTGTGGAAACACCGCTTGTGAAAACACCGCTTGTGAAAACACCGCTTGTGGAAACACCGCTTGTGAAAACACCGCTTGTGAAAACACCGCTTGTGAAAACACCGCTTGTGAAAACACCGCTTGTGAAAACACCGCTTGTGAAAACACCGCTTGTGAAAACACCGCTTGTGAAAACACCGCTTGTGAAAACACCGCTTGTGAAAACACCGCTTGTGAAAACACCGCTTGCGGAAACACCGCTTGTGAAAACACCGCTTTTGAAAACACCGCTTGTGAAAACACCGCTTGTGAAAACACCGCTTGCGGAAACACCGCTTGTGAAAACACCGCTTGTGAAAACACCGCTTGTGAAAACACCGCTTGTGAAAACACCGCTTGTGAAAACACCGCTTGTGAAAACAACGCTTGCGGAAACACCGCTTGCGGAAACACCGCTTGTGAAAACACCGCTTGTGAAAACACCGCTTGCGGAAACACCGCTTGTGAAAACACCGCTTGTGGAAACACCGCTTGTGAAAACACCGCTTGTGGAAACACCGCTTGTGAAAACACCGCTTGTGAAAACACCGCTTGTGAAAACGCCGCTTGTGAAAACACCGCTTGTGAAAACACCGCTTGTGAAAACACCGCTTGTGAAAACACCGCTTGTGAAAACACCGCTTGTGAAAACACCGCTTGTGAAAACACCGCTTGTGAAAACACCGCTTGTGAAAACACCGCTTGCGGAAACACCGCTTGTGAAAACACCGCTTGTGGAAACACCGCTTGTGAAAACACCGCTTGTGGAAACACCGCTTGTGAAAACACCGCTTGTGAAAACACCGCTTGTGGAAACACCGCTTGTGAAAACACCGCTTGTGAAAACACCGCTTGTGAAAACACCGCTTGTGAAAACACCGCTTGTGAAAACACCGCTTGTGAAAACACCGCTTGTGAAAACACCGCTTGTGAAAACACCGCTTGTGAAAACACCGCTTGTGAAAACACCGCTTGTGAAAACACCGCTTGCGGAAACACCGCTTGTGAAAACACCGCTTTTGAAAACACCGCTTGTGAAAACACCGCTTGTGAAAACACCGCTTGCGGAAACACCGCTTGTGAAAACACCGCTTGTGAAAACACCGCTTGTGAAAACACCGCTTGTGAAAACACCGCTTGTGAAAACACCGCTTGTGAAAACAACGCTTGCGGAAACACCGCTTGCGGAAACACCGCTTGTGAAAACACCGCTTGTGAAAACACCGCTTGCGGAAACACCGCTTGTGAAAACACCGCTTGTGGAAACACCGCTTGTGAAAACACCGCTTGTGGAAACACCGCTTGTGAAAACACCGCTTGTGAAAACACCGCTTGTGAAAACGCCGCTTGTGAAAACACCGCTTGTGAAAACACCGCTTGTGAAAACACCGCTTGCGGAAACACCGCTTGTGAAAACACCGCTTTTGAAAACACCGCTTGTGAAAACACCGCTTGTGAAAACACCGCTTGTGAAAACACCGCTTGTGAAAACACCGCTTGTGAAAACACCGCTTGTGAAAACACCGCTTGTGGAAACACCGCTTGTGAAAACACCGCTTGTGAAAACACCGCTTGTGAAAACACCGCTTGTGGAAACACCGCTTGTGAAAACACCGCTTGTGAAAACACCGCTTGTGAAAACACCGCTTGCGGAAACACCGCTTGTGAAAACACCGCTTTTGAAAACACCGCTTGTGAAAACACCGCTTGTGAAAACACCGCTTGCGGAAACACCGCTTGTGAAAACACCGCTTGTGAAAACACCGCTTGTGAAAACACCGCTTGTGAAAACACCGCTTGTGAAAACACCGCTTGTGAAAACAACGCTTGCGGAAACACCGCTTGCGGAAACACCGCTTGTGAAAACACCGCTTGCGGAAACACCGCTTGCGGAAACACCGCTTGCGGAAACACCGCTTGCGGAAACACCGCTTGCGGAAACACCGCTTGCGGAAACACCGCTTGTGAAAACACCGCTTGTGAAAACACCGCTTGCGGAAACACCGCTTGCGGAAACACCGCTTGCGGAAACACCGCTTGTGAAAACACCGCTTGTGGAAACACCGCTTGTGAAAACACCGCTTGTGAAAACACCGCTTGTGAAAACACCGCTTGTGAAAACACCGCTTGTGAAAACACCGCTTGTGAAAACACCGCTTGCGGAAACACCGCTTGTGAAAACACCGCTTTTGAAAACACCGCTTGTGAAAACACCGCTTGTGAAAACACCGCTTGTGAAAACACCGCTTGTGAAAACACCGCTTGTGAAAACCGCTTGTGAAAACACCGCTCGTGGAAACACCGCTTGTGAAAACACCGCTTGTGAAAACACCGCCTGTGAAAACACCGCTTGTGGAAACACCGCTTGTGAAAACACCGCTTGTGAAAACACCGCTTGTGAAAACACCGCTTGCGGAAACACCGCTTGTGAAAACACCGCTTTTGAAAACACCGCTTGTGAAAACACCGCTTGTGAAAACACCGCTTGCGGAAACACCGCTTGTGAAAACACCGCTTGTGAAAACACCGCTTGTGAAAACACCGCTTGTGAAAACACCGCTTGTGAAAACACCGCTTGTGAAAACAACGCTTGCGGAAACACCGCTTGCGGAAACACCGCTTGTGAAAACACCGCTTGCGGAAACACCGCTTGCGGAAACACCGCTTGCGGAAACACCGCTTGCGGAAACACCGCTTGCGGAAACACCGCTTGCGGAAACACCGCTTGTGAAAACACCGCTTGTGAAAACACCGCTTGCGGAAACACCGCTTGCGGAAACACCGCTTGCGGAAACACCGCTTGCGGAAACACCGCTTGCGGAAACACCGCTTGCGGAAACACCGCTTGCGGAAACACCGCTTGTGAAAACACCGCTTTTGAAAACACCGCTTGCGCAAACACCGCTTGTGAAAACACCGCCGTGTTCAAATACATACTTTGGGCGGTGTAGAGCGGATCTGCATTAGCATGGCGGCGTACATTGAGCAGAACGGGAGAACGGACCCATAGGATACTCACGGACTAATCAAGTAGTCTACTATCTACTTGTAGTCCTTGAGGATACTAAGCAGAGGTGATGAGAGGTGATTGATGAGGCGCACACCGGGTTAGGTGAGAGAGCAGCAGAACTCACATTGCGTGCTCATTTGGTACATGCCTATATATTAGTCGCCTCTTTTGCGGGTTAATCATGTTTTCCGTTTCACCTTCATATTGCTTAATAGTTATTATATACCTGTTCTAACCTGTCCACGTAACTGTTCAGTTTTAGCCATGCGCCTTAATTATTGTATTCCGTTTTGCTAATTATGTTTTTCTCGCTGATTTCTTTCAAAAGCCCCGGTAGGGAGGTCAGTTGATGCAGTGCGATTTCAAAGCTGATTATTTCTTAGAAACACTCGCGAAATAATATTTGTTATAAGTGATGAATTCAGTTTATTTGTTGTACGATAGCAGAGGAAAGATACAGTTTTAGATTGGTGTAATACGCAAGCATAAATGAGAAGGTTCGCATTGATTTCTGAGAAAACTGTTAAACATGGATCATTGCCTAAGAGCGGACTGGAATACATAGAAATGAGAATATGGCCAAAGAAAACGCTACCAGATTGACTACTAGATAATTATACTAAATGCTACCAGAATAACTATACTTAGACACTCAGATACACGCTACTAGTCTGAATTAGTTTGAAAAAATATATTGAAAAACGCATGCTTTGAGTTATTTTATCTGTAGTTTCTGCTGAAAGTAGTATGTTAAGCTTCTGTTGGCCAGTGTTGTCCAAGGTGACTTGCATTCTGCCTATTCGGAACGATTCCAGTCCATTGTGTTTCATCCAGACCTGCGCAAGTGAAAAACAATTGGTTTTATTTAATCAATTAAAAACATAAATTACGTGTTTTAGAGATCGGTGACTTGACATTGCCTTCTACCTCACTGCGGCCAGACTGTTTGTCTCTTGCCTATGGACTGAACTTAACAGCTGTACGGAGTCGCCACTGACTGTACGTTCAGCACAACTGGGTTAGCTTAATTTTCCATCTATTTTCATCGTAAGTATCTAATAAAATGACTAGCTGGAATTTAGTCTTTTCCACACATAAGAAGGTCCGTATCAGTGACAAAAATACGTCAATATGGGACAAACAATTAATAATTAAAATGTGGCGTCATGCCTGCTCTCACCGAAAGCTGTAGTTAGCAAACACGGCTTAACTTTTCCTTCAGTTTTTGTATCTCTGAATCTCTGTTTTGTATATCTTTGTATTCGGGATTACGGTGGGCACCTTCAAGGAATGAATAATAATCAGAGCAATAATTTCGATAAGTGTCACGGAAAATTACGATCGTTTCTATACCACTGTTTACTGTTTCATTCAGATTTTTTAACTGCTCTGATCCAAAATCTGGTACAGTAATACTATCTTCATCCCAAGCAGCTTGTGATTCAGTCGGGAAAGTCAGCGTGATCAGCAGCAGAAACAGTGGCATAATCGTTGATGCTGTTGTCGGCTTCATATTTCGATTGATGATGTCCTTCGATTGACTTGCTGAGTGAAACCTGAGCTAAGAATGTTTTGCGTGGGTATCAAAAAACAGCCATCTCGGCTTATAAGCGAGGGGCATTCCCTGTACAGTCGTGAAAGTTGGTGAAATCGGGCAGTTTTGGCCACAGAAGTTGAGCTGATGAGCTTTCACGCAGTAGACTTCAGCATGTCTATGTCTGAAACCTAGAGTTTTAGCAGTTCTGCTTCTCCGAGTCGCTTAATTGTGAGAGAACTTTAGCGAACTCACAGCCCAGCAAATCGCCCTACGGCAATAACGATGGAAGTGTAGAGAAAAAAGTCTACATTTCCGATCAAGTGGTTTTCTGACTTCTGTCTGATAATTGGGGTTTTATTTTAATTCCCTGCTCTAGACTGCCACTTGTCAGACAAGATTCCCTGCTCTAGACTGGCACTTGTCAGACAAGATTCCCTGCTCTAGACTGCCAATTGTCAGACAAGATTCCCTGCTCTAGACTGGCACTTGTCAGACAAGATTCCCTGCTCTAGACTGGCACTTGTCAGACAAGATTCCCTGCTCTAGACTGGCACTTGTCAGACAAGATTCCCTGCTCTAGACTGGCACTTGTCAGACAAGATTCCCTGCTCTAGACTGCCACTTGTCAGACAAGATTCCCTGCTCTAGACTGCCACTTGTCAGACAAGATTCCCTGCACTAGACTGCCACTTGTCAGATAAGATTCCCTGCTACAGACTGCCACTTGTCAGACAAGATTCCCTGCTATAGACTGCCACTTGTCACACAAGATTCCCTGCTCTTGACTGCCACTTGTCAGACAAGATTCCCTGCTCTAGACTGCCACTTGTCAGACAAGATTCCCTGCTCTAGACTGCCACTTGTCAGACAAGATTCCCTGCTCTAGACTGCCACTTGTCAGACAAGATTCCCTGCCCAAGACTGGCACTTGTCAGACAAGATTCCCTGCTCTAGACTGGCACTTGTCAGACAAGATTCCCTGCTCTAGACTGCCACTTGTCACACAAGATTCCCTGCTCTAGACTGGCACTTGTCAGACAAGATTCCCTGCTTTAGACTGCCACTTGTCACACAAGATTCCCTGCTCTAGACTGCCACTTGTCAGACAAGATTCCCTGCTCTAGACTGCCACTTGTCAGACAAGATTCCCTGCTCTAGACTGCCACTTGTCAGACAAGATTCGCTGCTCTAGACTGCCACTTATCAGACAAGATTCCCTGCTCTAGACTGCACTTTTCAGACAAGATTCCCTGCACTAGACTGCCACTTGTCAGACAAGATTCCCTGCACTAGACTGCCACTTGTCAGACAAGATTCCCTGCTATAGACTGCCACTTGTCAGACAAGATTCCCTGCACTAGACTGCCACTTGTCAGACAAGATTCCCTGCTCTAGACTGCCACTTGTCAGACAAGATTCCCTGCTATAGACTGCCACTTGTCAGACAAGATTCCAGAACTTGTCAAAAACAGTCGAGCGATTCTTAGAAACCGGACAGCGATTTTTAGAAACAGAATAGCGGTACGCAAATTTAAAATTGCTGTTCTTAAAAAAGGAGCGGTTCTTAGAAATAGTAGAGCGGTTCTCCGAATAAAAAAAACTGTTCTTTCAAACAATCGAGCGGTTCTCAGAAAGAAAAGAGCAGAGCGTTTCTTTGAAACAATGGAGTGATTTTTCGAATCAGGAGAGCAGTTCTTAGAAACGAGTAGAAGAGACAGAAGAAATCACAGGGAGTAGAAGAGACAGAAGAAATCACAGGGACTAGAAGAGAAAAAATCACACAAAAAAAAGAGACAGAAGAAATCACAGGGAGTAGAAGAGGAGAAATCACAGACAGTGGAAGAGACAGGAGAAATCACAGGGAGTAGAAGAGACAGGAGAAATCACAAGGAGTAGAAGAGGAGAAATCACAGGGAGTAGAAGAGACAGGAGAAATCACAGGGAGTAGAAGAGGAGAAATCACAGGGAGTAGAAGAGGAGAAATCACAGGGAGTAGAAGAGGAGAAATCACAGGGAGTAGAAGAGACCGGAGAAATCACTGGGAGTAGAAGAGACAGGAGAAATCACAGGGAGTAGAAGAGACAGGAGAAATCACAGGGAGTAGAAGAGACAGGAGAAATCACAGGGAGAAGAAGAGAAAAAATCACACAAAGTAAAAGAGACAGGAGAAATCACAGGGAGTAGAAGAAAAAAAATCACACAAAGTAAAAGAGACAGGAGAAATCACAGGGAGTAGAAGAGAAAAAATCACACAAAGTAAAAGAGACAGAAGAAATCACAGGGAGTAGAAGAGGAGAAATCACAGACAGTGGAAGAGACAGGAGAAATCACAGGGAGTAGAAGAGAAAAAATCACACAAAGTAAAAGAGACAGAAGAAATCACAGGGACTAGAAGAGAAAAAATCACACAAAGTAAAAGAGACAGAAGAAATCACAGGGAGTAGAAGAGGAGAAATCACAGACAGTGGAAGAGACAGGAGAAATCACAGGGAGTAGAAGAGACAGGAGATATCACAGGGAGTAGAAGAGGAGAAATCACAGGGAGTAGAAGAGACAGGAGAAATCACAGGGAGTAGAAGAGGAGAAATCACAGGGAGTAGAAGAGGAGAAATCACAGGGAGAAGAAGAGACAGAAGAAATCACAGGGAGTAGAAGAGACCGGAGAAATCACAGGGAGTAGAAGAGACAGGAGAAATCACAGGGAGTAGAAGAGACAGGAGAAATCACAGGGAGTAGAAGAGACAGGAGAAATCACAGGGAGTAGAAGAGACAGGAGAAATCACAGGGAGAAGAAGAGAAAAAATCACACAAAGTAAAAGAGACAGGAGAAATCACAGGGAGTAGAAGAAAAAAAATCACACAAAGTAAAAGAGACAGGAGAAATCACAGGGAGTAGAAGAGACAGAAGAAATTCAGAAACAGCTGATCAACATATCTAACAGCTGATGAACATATCTAACAGCTGATGAACATATCTAACAGCTGATAAACATATCTCACAGCTGATGAACATATCTAACAGCTGATGAACATGTCTCACAGCTGATGAACATATCTAACAGCTGATGAACATATCTAACAGCTGATGAACATATCCAACAGCTGATGAACATATCTAACAGCTGATGAACATATCTAACAGCTGATGAACATATCTCACAGCTGATGAACATATCTAACAGCTGATGAACATATCTAACAGCTGATGAACATATCTAACAGCTGATGAACATATCTAACAGCTGATGAACATATCCAACAGCTGATGAACATATCTAACAGCTGATGAACATATCTAACAGCTGATGAACATATCTAACAGCTGATGAACATATCTAACAGCTGATGAACATATCTAACAGCTGATGAACATATCTAACAGCTGATGAACATATCTAACAGCTGATAAACATATCTAACAGCTGATCAACATATCTAACAGCTGATGAACATATCTAACAGCTGATCAACATATCTAACAGCTGATGAACGTATCTAACAGCTGATGAACATATCTAACAGCTGATCAACATATCCAACAGCTGATGAACGTATCTAACAGCTGATGAACATATCTCACAGCTGATGAACATATCTAACAGCTGATGAACATATCTAACAGCTGATGAACATATCTAACAGCGGATGAACATATCTAACAGCTGATGAACATATCCAACAGCTGATGAACATATCTAACAGCTGATGAACATATCTAACAGCTGATGAACATATCTAACAGCTGATCAACATATCCAACAGCTGATGAACGTATCTAACAGCTGATGAACATATCTAACAGCTGATGAACATATCTAACAGCTGATGAACATATCTAACAGCTGATGAACATATCCAACAGCTGATGAACATATCTAACAGCTGATGAACATATCCAACAGCTGATGAACATATCTAACAGCTGATGAACATATCTAACAGCTGATGAACATATCTCACAGCTGATGAACATATCTAACAGCTGATGAACATATCTAACAGCTGATGAACATATCTAACAGCTGATGAACATATCTAACAGCTGATGAACATATCCAACAGCTGATGAACATATCTAACAGCTGATGAACATATCTAACAGCTGATGAACATATCTAACAGCTGATGAACATATCTAACAGCTGATGAACATATCTAACAGCTGATGAACATATCTAACAGCTGATGAACATATCTAACAGCTGATAAACATATCTAACAGCTGATCAACATATCTAACAGCTGATGAACATATCTAACAGCTGATCAACATATCTAACAGCTGATGAACGTATCTAACAGCTGATGAACATATCTAACAGCTGATCAACATATCCAACAGCTGATGAACGTATCTAACAGCTGATGAACATATCTAACAGCTGATCAACATATCCAACAGCTGATGAACGTATCTAACAGCTGATGAACATATCTAACAGCTGATGAACATATCCAACAGCTGATGAACGTATCTAACAGCTGATGAACATATCTAACAGCTGATCAACATATCCAACAGCTGATGAACGTATCTAACAGCTGATGAACATATCTAACAGCTGATGAACATATCTAACAGCTGATGAACATATCTAACAGCTGATGAACATATCTAACAGCTGATGAACGTATCAGGTTATAACCTGTCTAACATGCTACCAAACCTGTCTAACAGATAAAAACTGTCTAACAAATGGCAAAGCGTGTATTTGACAAGCGAGTGCCAAATATTATCCACTAATAAGTTAAGAGAAACTCATTAAAGATATGTGATGATTTCCGCATCACAGCTGAGAGCGCTAGTTCTCATGAGTTCGCTGAGTCATGTTCGCAGCAGGCATCGAACCGGAGCAACTCGTGGCTGTTCGTAATGTTGTTAACTTGAAAAACATTTCTCCCACTGGGAAAATGTTTTCTGTTGCACTCTCGATCGAGTCTTAGTCGATTGACCGAAGTCGTTAGTCGCTTAACGAGACAAAGTAGTTTGCGGTTCTCAGCTCGTGGGTCATTCCATCGGCTCGGACTGATTTCGTTACGCCACTGAATGAGTCCTCCTATGAGCTACTTCGGCACTATAAATTTGGTCTAAGGAAATGACTCACTCTGACGTGAACTAATATTATCTGTATCTGAATTGCACTCTGTATAAGTCATATTCTACATTATCTCTGTCACTGTCTCCATAATATCTGTCACTCTCTTCATGATATCTGTCACTGCCTTCATGATCTCTGTCACTCTCTTCATGATCTCTGTCACTCTCTTCATGATCTCTGTCACTCTCTTCATGATCTCTGTCACTCTCTTCATGATCTCTGTCACTCTCTTCATAATATCTGTCCCTCTCCTCTTCATGATATCTGTCACTCTCTTCATGATATCTGTCACTCCCTTCATGATATCTGTCACTCTCTTCACCATATCTGTCACTCTCTTCATGATATCTTTCACTCTCTTCATGGTCTAAGTCATTATTCCACGTTAGAGTGGTTTAGCAATCCCTATGCAGCAATCCGCCAAACATTTTTCTTGAGCAAACTTGCTAATTGGAGCAGCAGAAAAAATGAATCAAAGAGCATTTTCTTGTTCTCTCCTGGCTTCTACAAACAGCTTTTGTCTGTCTGGAACAACTCAGTAACTTGTCTGATAGTTTGATCTACTCTGGCTGTTGCTATGACCGATTGAGCACATCATGGATCAGTCAGCACTGAGCGATTTTGCAAAACACAGGCCCAAATTCTTTATCAGCGGTGAAACCAAGGGCAGGCTGACCATTGCAGCAGTTTCGAGACACAAATTAGCGGTCCAAATTGGTTGAAATTGATTTCTCCACATTCGTTTGTCCCTACATGACCCGTCTCCCCACCGAGTTGACCAATTGAGTTAAGTCCTTAATTTTTGTGATAATTCTTTTTTTGCATAGAAGCAGCACCAGCAGCAGCAAAAGAAGAAATTTGCATCAGCGGACACTCCCAACCAGGTCTTCGTGTCTTTCTCTGCTCTCCCTCGTCTCGTTGACTTGCCGATGGCATGACTCACTCGATAAAGAGGAGGCTCGAGAGGAGACTTAAAAAAAATGCTGTTAGTTCTGGCTCGAGTGCATTCTTCAACTGATCTCCCAGCTGTCAAATCAAGTAGACACAATGGTACCTCTTTGGCCAGTTCGTTCTAAATCAAACTTAATCCCGCTTCGTGCACTGGTGCATCATTTCTCAACTGCCAAATTGAATTACTATTTATGTAGTTAGGCAAGTCCTGCTTTGGAAGTTTGATGGATAAGCCTGGATTTCGTGAGGATCCATTCTAAATAAATAACAAAAGACTGGCCAGAGACGGAGTTAGAAATACGACGCTTAGAAGGATGAGTTTGGGGTGAGATGAAACGGGAGAGATTAGACAGGGGAGAGATGAGACAGGGAAGAGATGAGACACGGGAGAGATGGGACACGGGAGAGATGGGACACGGGAGAGATGGGACACGGGAGAGATGGGACACGGGAGAGATGGGACACGGGAGAGATGGGACACGGGAGAGATGAGACACGGGAGAGATGGGACACGGGAGAGATGGGACACGGGAGAGATGGGACACGGGAGAGATGGGACACGGGAGAGATGGGACACGGGAGAGATGGGACACGGGAGAGATGGGACACGGGAGAGATGGGACACGGGAGAGATGGGACACGGGAGAGATGGGACACGGGAGAGATGGGACACGGGAGAGATGGGACACGGGAGAGATGGGACACGGGAGAGATGGGACACGGGAGAGATGGGACACAGGAGGGATGAGACAGGGTGGAGTAGATGTTTGAGGAGTCGAGCATTAGGGGTGCATTTTTGTGAGTTTGGAGGGCCGCATCTTGCCCGCGGGCCGGAGGTTGCCGACTCCTGGTCAAGGAGAATCTTTGATTAATAGATTTCTAGGATGGTAGAATAAGTTAGACTGTACGTAAGTTCTTTCTTAAAATCGATCTTATGCTAGAGTGTAACTGGAGAACAATTTTATCTAGGGTGAGCAATTGTCAAGCTGTTGTTTGTAGTTTGTCTGCAGGCAGGCTAAACTTTAGCGGCTATGGATTACTGGCAGTGTGTTATTTAGGAATCGATGGAGATGAAAATGCAAATGCTCAGAATTCGGCAAAAATAATATTGAATTTCTGTCTGAGAATTTTCGTGTGTATCATTTAAAGAATGCTTGACTAATCACGTGCAACCAAGGCGCATGATTTCTCCTAAAGAAAAAGTTCGAAGATTTTTTGGAATATTTTGACGATAATTTTGCCAAGATGGAGGCGAGAATTACAGAATAGGCTAATAAGAGATAAGAGATTGAGAGATTGAGAGAGGAGAGATAAGAGATTGAGAGAGGAGAGATAAGAGATTGAGAGAGGAGAGATAAGAGAGTGAGAGATTGAGAGAGGAGAGATAAGAGATTGAGAGAGGAGAGATAAGAGATTGAGAGATTGAGAGAGGAGAGATAAGAGATTGAGAGAGGAGAGATAAGAGATTGAGAGAGGAGAGATAAGAGAGTGAGAGAGGAGAGATAAGAGATTGAGAGAGGAGAGATAAGAGATTGAGAGAGGAGAGATAAGAGATTGAGAGAGGAGAGATAAGAGAAGTGAGAGAGAAGAGATAAGAGATGTGAGTGTGAAGATAGGATAAGTGATGGAGGAGATTGGAAAAGAGAGGGTAGAGGAGAGATTAGGGAGGAAAGAGATGAGATAAGGGATTGAGGTTAGATAATATTTTCGGATCGATCAGGTAGTAGAGAGGCTAAATAGATAATGATTATAGATATTACTGGTGATGAGCAGTAAGACCCAAATTCTTAGCAGTATTTTACTGATTTAAAATTTCTCAGTCTGGAAGATACCTTTCAAGGAATTAATTATCTTGCGCACAAGTGGAATAGATATTGAGAGACAATATTGAGATCAGTATTCGAATGCACAGACTACAAGCGGAATCGGGGTTGCACGGGACTGGCCAACTGGCGAACGGGAGGGGTGAAGGGCTGCAGGGAGTGGAGAGGCTGGTCGGCGGTTTAAAAAACGGCAAGCCGGATTTGTTCAATAGAAGGAAACTTGTCAGAAGAATAATAGCTTCTAAATCCATCTGCTTGAATGACAATCATTTTTTTCTCTATATTTTTCTGAGCACCGGAGTGTAAAACTTATTGAAGCCTGCAGACACGGTCATTGTTGGTGAGTGTTTGATTTGGCTTTTTACCTATTGTGTGTATTTAATGACACAGGAAAGCACAGAGTTAACAGAAAGTTTTGTGGACTCCATAGAAAGCATACTCAAGGCTAGTTAAAAAGCCACTGCCCTGAGGCCCATATTTAGACCAACAGAGTACTGAGGTCGCCTAGTATTTTTAGAATCCACCACCCCTCCGGTCACCTTTTTAGTCTAATGGCACAAGTATTACAACTTTGTATACAAAGTTGTGGCTAAAATGGTGTATACAAAGCCAAGGCTCAGAAATATAAAATACATTTTACACTTCGAAAACTAGACTCGGTTGCCGTCGTCGATCAACAACTCCGTAACAGCCATGCCCTTACGTCTGAACAACAACAGCCATGCCACTAAAGTGCGCGGTATCTAATTGCAATAACTGCGTTTCTGATGCATCTGTATCCTTCTTTCGTCTGCCTTTCAAGGACTTCCTTACACAATGCAATCAATGTACGTACGGCTACAGTCCTGTACAGAAATAAAGTCTTGAGGACGTTTTAAGCATACATGGTATTCGTCCAGGCTACATTAGCTACTTGTACGAGCTATTTTTCTATGTATACTCGTATTTCTGAGCATTGGCTTGTACAGACCATTCTATACTCAGCAACAGCTAAAACCCCCCCCGAACTCACGCTGTCACACGGGCACAAAAGTTAAGCAATGTCTTTAATTCTAGTCTCAGTATCGTGTGTAGGAACCACGAGCATGCAAAAGTGCCGTGACTCGTCGTGGCATCCTGATCACCAGCCGGTTGATGAACTAACTCTTGGGGCAGCTGCTGCCAGGCATTCAGCACCGCCAGTCGCAACTGTTCAGCATTCTGTGGGGCATCCTGCTGAACTCTTCGCTTTACAAAGTCCCAGACATGCTCGATGGGGTTCATGTCTGGAGACTTTGACGGCCTGTTCAATGTGCGAATGCCGAGCTGCTCCTTCAGCAGCTGCACGTGTGCTGCTCGATGTGGCGCAGCGTTGTCGTCTTGAAGCATGCAGTTCTGCGTGCACCCTCTTGCACCCTACTCTTTAACTAGTGATGGTTTACCATTGCGCAATGCAGCCACCAGTGGGTTGAGTTGCGCCACCCCCTCCCCAAATCCCCCATGCCGCACTTTGCGCTCGCGTCTGGCGGCGGCAGCCAATTTACACATTTCTGAGTCACCGATGGCATACAAAACTTTTGGGCCGTGTGACAGCGTGAGTTGGGGGGGTTTAGCTGTTGCTGAGTATAGCCAAAACTTGTGCCATAGACTAAAAAGCTTGGTGACCGGAGGGGGTGGGTGGATTCTAAAATCGGCTTCAGATTTTCGTCCTTATTGGCACTCTAATCTATACTAGACGACCCAGTACTCATTAGTTAGAATGCTTGAATATAGTTTGAGTTTTTGTTTTCTTGTAGTTGATCGTAACTCGCAAAAACACACTGGCTTCATTTTTTTGCTTTAAAGCCTTTGTTTACAAATTTAAAATATTTTATTAGCCTAAAATTAATATCATGCATGCTACTGCATTTCTATCGCCGTTTTGAAATCGAATCGTTCAGCCTTGTTACCAAAATGAAATAAACAAAAATTCTGTGCAAATGTGCAAACTCGTGGTTAATAAAATAGTAGAAAGACCTATTTTAGCTCCTACTCCGTGTACCCACGGCCTACTTCACGTGAGCTCCCAAACCAAATGACCAATTTTCTTGAAAAGTCCACCATGTGAATCCAAATTTTCTGCCCTTTTCGAACTAACTTTCAACATTCGACGTCAGCATTGCTTGAGTATTTTTAGGGATACAGAAAAAAACGTCGGTATTTGAAATATCCCCCTGTGCTCTTGCAATTGTTACTGGGTAATGATTGAAGCTGGCATAATCAGGTTGTTAGATCTCTAGAAATCTAATAGGAAGGTCGGGAGTTCGATTTTCAGCCCACGGAATGCTATTTGTGTCAGCTTTCAGCATTAGCTGGGATAGAAATTTGGATAGGTGCAGGGGCCGCCACAGTCCATGGACTGAACGGTTGAAAAACAGTGGACACTTGGAAGGTTAGAGCGTTGGATTCAATTCTTGAAGGTCGGTAATTCGATTCTCGATTCGAGAGGAACAATTTGTGTTCACCAAGCTGTTAAATAGGGTACTACCATTATATGGAGTAGCGGAGGGTGGGTGTGGCGTCCCCCCAATCCATGGACTGTACATCGGGCCCAAAATTGGGTCAGTTGTGAACAATTATTTTTTTAAACAGTAAACTAAACTTATCGAACTGAGCGATAACACTCTGCTTAGGGGAATTTCCCGATTAAGGGATTAGTGTAATTAGGCGACTAATGCGTCTAAATGCCTTTCTTTCACATCTCCTCTCATCCCAAACTGCCATCTCCCCTCATCCCAAACTGCCATCTCCCCTCATCCCAAACTGCCATCTCCCCTCATCCCAAACTGCCATCTCCCCTCATCCCAAACTGCCATCTCCTCTCATCCCAAACTGCCATCTCCTCTCATCCCAAACTGCCATCTCCTCTCATCCCAAACTGCCATCTCCCCTCATCCCAAACTGCCATCTCCCCTCATCCCAAACTGCCATCTCCCGTCATCCCAAACTGCCATCTCCCCTCATCCCAAACTGCCATCTCCTCTCATCCCAAACTGCCATCTCCTCTCATCCCAAACTGCCATCTCCCCTCATCCCAAACTGCCATCTCCCCTCATCCCAAACTGCCATCTACCCTCATCCCAAACTGCCATCTCCCCTCATCCCAAACTGCCATCTCCCCCCATCCCAAACTGCCATCTCCCCTCATCCCAAACTGCCATCTCCCCTCATCCCAAACTGCCATCTCCTCTCATCCCAAACTGCCATCTCCCCTCATCCCAAACTGCCATCTACTCTCATCTCAAGCGCCAGATGAGGGGAGATGGCAGTTTGGGTGAGAGATGGGAGTCCACCGAATTCTTTAATCATGCGGCCATTTTCGTACACCAGCACAGTCGCAGCAGTTCAGGCAATGGTCCAACTTTTTCACTACGAGAGCGTCGGCGCCAAATGCAAGAAGCTGATTGGTCGCCAGGCCTCGGCGGGCCAGCCAATCAGAGTCATCCTGCACGCCGACGACGCCTGCGGGCCTCCGTCGCCCAGCGCCCATTGGCTGCTGGACTTTCCTCTGCCCTGGCTGGCCGGAGCCGCGCTCTGCCGGGTCACCGAGTGCGGCAGCGGCGGCAGGGCCCGACGGACCTGCTGGGCCAGAGTTGCGCAGTCGACCGCCGCCGACGCCAGCTTGACAGTCAGCGGCAGATTCAGCGGACGAAAGAAGCAACAGCCGCAGCCGGCAGTGGCAGCTATGGAAGGCCAGTGGCAGCAGAAGGACTTTGTGCTCAGCCTCACTAGCAGGGTGTCCGAGGCGGACTTTCAGCTGGGCTACAGCATGACTGGCTGGCTTCAGGTCGGCAGTCAAGACAAGCGTCAATGGAGGGTGACCCACGCTGCCATGGTTCGGCGACAGGGCTACTGAACAACGACCTGCGGCGTCAGCGGCTTCAAAATTAATGACAAAAAACGCAGGCTTCAGTAAAGAGTCTGCCACCGTCGCATCCACTCCATACTCTGAATCCCACTCTGCGACTCTTTGAAGTGTCACGGCTAACCCCACACCTGAACTCTTTGAAGTGTCACGGCTAACCCCACACCTGAACTCTTTGAAGTGTCACCGCTAACCCCACACCTGAACTCTTTGAAGTGTCACCGCTAACCCCACACCTGAACTCTTTGAAGTGTCACCGGTAAACCCACACCTGAACTCTTTGAAGTGCCGCCGGTAAACCCACACCTGAACTCTTTGAAGTGCCGCCGGTAAACCCACACCTGAACTCTTTGAAGTGCCGCCGGTAAACCCACACCTGAACTCTTTGAAGTGCCGCCGGTAAACCCACACCTGAACTCTTTGAAGTGCCGCCGGTAAACCCACACCTGAACTCTTTGAAGTGCCGCCGGTAAACCCACACCTGAACTCTTTGAAGTGCCGTCGGTAAACCCACACCTGAACTCTTTGAAGTGCCGCCGGTAAACCCACACCTGAACTCTTT
Organism: Macrostomum hystrix; assembly: GCA_950097015.1. NCBI lineage: Eukaryota > Metazoa > Platyhelminthes > Macrostomidae > Macrostomum > Macrostomum hystrix. Next base: position 12,032,048 of record CATNEN010000001.1, read on the forward strand.
GAAGTGCCGCCGGTAAACCCACACCTGAACTCTTTGAAGTGCCGCCGGTAAACCCACACCTGAACTCTTTGAAGTGCCGCCGGTAAACCCACACCTGAACTCTTTGAAGTGCCGCCGGTAAACCCACACCTGAACTCTTTGAAGTGCCGCCGGTAAACCCACACCTGAACTCTTTGAAGTGCCGCCATGAAACCCACTGCTTTACTTTAAAATTTAGCTGCGAATCCTAATTTTCGACTCTTTTTAGAAGCCAGCGTTCTCGTAGTAACTTAATTATACCATGGTATCGCTTGTATCTGTTCATTGTGTTATTCAGCGCACAGAGGACCATTAAACGATTCCCACCCTAAATATATAGCAGATATTTATTGCTTCATAAATGCTATAGTATTAAATACAATGTGATACTCAAAACATACTCAAACATTTCTGTATCCTGACGCAGTATTCATACGAGTGTATAGCTATTTGGAAACTAATCCGCTATTATAAGAAGGAACTATCAATTTCATTCAGACAAAAAGCAATCATTATTCTACAAAACACTTTTTTAATTTACTCGACAATCATTAATTTTTTGTACGTTTTAAAAAATGAAAATTATTTACATAACTCGAACCTTATAAAATGTAACATCGGTTTTAGATCGTGACAATATCTCATTAAAATTAAAAAAGCGCTTAAATTGTGCGACAGCTAATCTACGAGCTATATGCAATGCAGAAACACGAGTTCCATTCTTTTTCGCTTGTAGTTATTTATGTGCAATTAAAATTCGTGGCTTCAGCTCAAAGTGCATTTCGAACGAGGCGGTGATAAATGTGGACAACGAGAGGCGATGCCAGTTTAGATGAGAGATGGCAGTTGGGTGAAAGATGGCAGTTTGGGATGAGAGGAGATGGCAGTTTGGGATGAGAGGAGATGGCAGTTTGGGATGAGAGGAGATGGCAGTTGGGGATGAGAGATGGCAGTTTGGGATGAGAGGAGATGGCAGTTTGGGATGAGAGGAGATGGCAGTTTGGGATGAGAGGAGATGGCAGTTTGGGATGAGAGGAGATGGCAGTTGGGTGAGAGATGGAAGTTTGGGATGAAAGGAGATGGCAGTTTGGGATGAGAGGAGATGGCAGTTTGAGATGAGAGGAGATGGCAGTTTGGGATGAGAGATGGCAGTTTGGGATGAGAGGAGATGGCAGTTTGAGATGAGAGATGGCAGTTTGGGATGAGAGATGGCAGTTTGGGATGAGAGATGGCAGTTTGGGATGAGAGGAGATGGCAGTTGGGTGAGAGATGGAAGTTTGGGATGAAAGGAGATGGCAGTTTGGGATGAGAGGAGATGGCAGTTTGAGATGAGAGGAGATGGCAGTTTGGGATGAGAGATGGCAGTTTCGGATGAGAGGAGACGGCAGTTTCGGATGAGAGGAGATGGCAGTTGGGTGAGAGATGAAAGTTTGGGATGAGAGGAGATGGCAGTTTGGGATGAGAGATGGCAGTTTGGGATGAGAGATGGCAGTTTGGGATGAGAGAAGATGGCAGTTTGAGATAAGAGATGGCAGTTTCGGATGAGAGGAGATGGCAGTTTGGGATGAGAGGAGATAGCAGTTTGGGATGAGAGGAGATGGCAGTTTGGGATGAGAGGAGATGGCAGTTTGGGATGAGGGGAGATGGCAGTTTGGGATGAGGGGAGATGGCAGTTTGGGATGAGAGGAGATGGCAGTTGGGTGAGAGATGGAAGTTTGGGATGAAAGGAGATGGCAGTTTGGGATGAGAGGAGATGGCAGTTTGAGATGAGAGGAGATGGCAGTTTGGGATGAGAGGAGATGGCAGTTTAGGATGAGGGGAGATGACAGTTTGAGATGAGAGGAGATGGCAGTTTGGGATGAGAGATGGCAGTTTGGGATGAGAGGAGATGGCAGTTGGGTGAGAGATGAAAGTTTGGGATGAGAGGACATGGCAGTTTGGGATGAGGGGAGATGGCAGTTTGGGATGAGAGGAGATGGCAGTTTGAGATGAGAGGAGATGGCAGTTTGGGATGAGGGGAGATGGCAGTTTGGGATGAGGGGAGATGGCAGTTTGGGATGAGGGGAGATGGCAGTTTGGGATGAGAGATGGCAGTTTGGTATGAGAGGAGATTATGAGATTATCCTGATGATGATAAAATGAGATAATAAGATACTGTGTTAAATAGAAAAGGCCAAGGGAAAACTCGACTGGGAGACTCAAGATAGAACCTAGCTATGCAGGTCTTGTCCCGTTCAGGATGAGAAGCAGATCGCGGCAAAACGCGATTGCAAAAAATTGAATTTTTCCTCGGTTGTGTCGGACTCGCCAAAAATTGGATGATTGCGTAATCAAAAGGATCTACGAACATTGCATCATCAAGAGAGATGGGGTAAACTAGTAGTAAGAGTGTTTGTAGATCGCAAGTGTTGTAAATAGATGTACAGATGTTTGATTAAGAATATTTCGTTTTTTGGAATCTTGCTTACTTAACGTAGAGAAGTTTAGAACAAGCTTTAAGCTTCCGTTATGCAATAATACATAGAATATTTAGTTTTTGTTCAAACAGAACAGCTCAATTAGAGCAAAGAACAGGTGTTATGTAGCTGTATTTATTAATGGTTAGTATCTTTTATACCTTTTATAAAAAAATAAAAAATTAGCGTTGAAAAAAAGATTTTTCATCCAACTACAAGGAAATCAAAGGCTAGGGTTATAAAGACAAAAGCACAGAGCACAGAAAATAAAATATAGTTCCTATTTGAAACTCACACTATGAAACTATCTGATTGGAGGGGCGCACAGACCATCAACTCACACACCGACTCTGATTGGAGGGGCGCAAAGACCATCAACTCACACACCGAATCTGATTGGAGGGGTGCAAAGACCATCAACTCACACACCGACTCTGATTGGAGGGGCGAAAAGACCATCAACTCACACACTGACTCTGATTGGAGGGGCGCAAAGACCATCAACTCACACACCGAATCTGATTGGAGGGGTGCAAAGACCATCAACTCACACACCGACTCTGAATGGAGGGGCGCAAAGACCATCAACTCACACACCGAATCTGATTGGAGGGGTGCAAAGACCATCAACTCACACACCGACTCTGATTGGAGGGGCGCAAAGACCATCAACTCACACACCGAATCTGATTGGAGGGGTGCAAAGACCATCAACTCACACACCGACTCTGATTGGAGGGGCGCAAAGACCATCAACTCACACACTGACTCTGATTGGAGGGGCGCAAATATTCCGCAACTGTATGCTAATCAGATAAAAAATGCGCACTTAATAGCGCTGGATTATATTTAAAAATGCACGGCCTACATCACCGTTTGATGACATGAATAAAGTAGAATAAAGGTAATGATTTTGTATCGAAAGAGTGTCAAAACAACTGCTACTGCTGCATACTGCCCGAAGAAATCATCGTAATCATTTTCAAGCCAGCCGAATGAAAGTCGAAGCATTCGTCGATGCTTTGTTCGGCTTGAGGTGCGGTCGAAAAAGTAGACTCGTTTTCTATGAAAGATGTCGGAGTTTCAATCGGAGCTACCGATTGAACAGACTTCGCGGCCAATCGCTCCGGCGCTGTGCGCGTGTGACGTCTGCGTCGATTATGTCTTTGACGTTTTCTTTTTTTCCCGATTAGAATTGGCGCTGGCTGAGCCTCCGCAATCATGCCATCTGGATCCTCGGGAAATTGTAACTCAGAGCTGGGCAGGTGAGAGAAAATTAAATCCTGTTGCTGCTGCTGCTGCTGTTGAGCTTCAAACTCAAGACGAATTAATCTGCGCTGCCTTTTCTTAGCACGTTTCGACAACGGAGCCTGATAGTCATACTCGTAAGTTGTGTCATCAGCTGCTGGCTCAGTCATATAATTCGACAAGCAATCGCTAGGATTGAAGTTCGCAATTGGGAAGAAGTACAAGCCAGGTTGGTAATACTCAGGCGGCAACGCAATTGGCTGAACAGGAACAAAGTGCGTTGAAAACTGAGTCAGCAACATCTGCTGCTGTTGCTGGTGTTGCTGGTAGTCAACAGGCAGAAAATTTGGTGGCTTCTGAGCGCATTCAAATTGTTGATAATAATTGGAACTGCCTGCTGAATTTTCAACAGACAGTGTTGCCATTTCTTGATACTGATGTTCCAATAAAGATTCCACCTGCAATTGACGAAGCAGTTTTTTACGCCTTCTGTTCTGATGCTTGCGAAACTTCCTGAAATTCTGAGCATTGTCACCAAAGCTGCTGCTGAGCACTGGTAGCTGATTTCCAACAAAGCCTGATGATGCTGATGGCCATCTGGTGCTGACACTAACATGGGAGATACTCGAAGTGGTGGAAGTACATTCAGTACTCTGCAACAATTTCTTTCTTCTAGCAGTTTTACCTCTGGATTTGGTTCTTACCATTCTTTGAGAGAGGTGCTTTAAATCTAGAGATATGTGACAATCTCAATAAGCCTGAAATTGTACAGAAGATTGCATGATGAAACTGTGTTAGTATTGCAAGTCATGAATGTTGATTAATACCTTGATACCTTGAATAATAGCAACAAAACTTGATAGTGCAATTGTAATATTTTAAGCAATTAACTGGCAGAGCTTATTCCCACAGTCCCGTGCCAATAATTTTCTGCTGATCCACATGGCAGCTTGTATGAATAGGTCTACAACTAAGAAAATTGTTCAGCAAAAGCATTGGGACATTGTTTTAACTATCAAGAATTTAATGCCTAAGTCCAAAGGACACAGAATTGTAAGGATTTGCAGAGGAAAGCGCGGAACTAGTTAATATGCTTTTGTCGAGTTTCTGAAACCTTATTTTTGTATGGGAACAAGTCAGTAGTATCATTTGCGCATGTGCATCATATCATATTTCAAGTGTGTGTGCAATACAAATGTCAGCGCGATTCTTCATGCGATTGTTAGCAACGTTACATGTTATTCGAAAATAATGATTATTTGAAATTTAATGTGTGCATTGCTCGTAATTAAAAGAGGCACTACTGCAGGTTCTGGAAAACCTGGCCAGTTGTATATAGTACATGAAAATTGCTACACAGTTCCTGTAAAATATGTGCTTTAAGTTCTTAAAGTTATCATCAAAACAAGCTGCCGTGTGGATAAGCAGAAAATTATTGGCACGGATCTGTGTGGATAAAATTGAAATTATTGGCACGGGACCGTGGGAATAAGCACTTCCCAATTAACTAGCAACAATGATTGATTAGCAAGCCATGAAATTCATAGAGTACAACTGTTTAGTTGATTATGATTCCTTTGAAAGTCTCAAATGGTAGAATTGGCTTTATTAAATAGGGGCCTAGCTTCATTGCTACAATTTTAGGTAAATTGATAATCCAATATTTATTACTATTGTTACCTAAAGTGGAAATTTACATAGTAAAGTAATAAACTGATACATATAAATATTGAAAATATTTTGAATAGTGAAAAAGGCTTAACAACATTTTGGCATGGCTTAATAAGAAGGAAACATAAGCTAAAGCAGTAAACTAATATTTAGGTTAGGCCTATATAAAATGGCTAAAGTTTAGTCATTCGAGTCTTTTAGTTTACATTCAGACATAGGCCTAGCATAGTTTATTTAGGCCCCTATAACATTTTTTTGGAAAAATTGATGTATTATTTTAGCATAATACATCTGATCATATGACTTCTTATATGAAAATTCAGAATTGAACTTAAAAAAATGAAAAAATTGATTTCTAAGCTGAGTGTAGTTATGCCAGTCAGACTTAAATGCAAACTTTGCTTTAAAAATACTAATTTATTTACCTTGGCACCTAGCTAGCTACTTGGCTAGGTCAGGATTTGCAAGGCCTAGGCCTACTGTGGAAACTTTTAGTGTGCTCCTAGCCACCTTCAATTTAAATTACAACAACTGAAGCTGGTACCCCATTTAATAGCTAAAGGACATATATTGTTCTAGTGGAGTCAGGAAACGAAACCACGACCTTCGGGCTTCAATTCACGAGTCCGATGCTCTAGCCACTAGGCTCAACTATTTAGCAACTTGGATGGATGCTGTACATCAGTCACCTAGACTGGACTGTGGGTGAGTACACACAATATGAAAATCGTTTCTAAAACGTGCAGAAGATAATTTAACAATAAGTTCTAACGCAACTTTTAATGGCTCTATTTACTTTGGAAATATTCATTTGATTTGTACTTTTTACTTGTCTTTACTTACCACCCGCTGTACATGACAGCCGTCCACGATGGCTGTCATGAAAATGAAAATGAAAATGAAAAATCTTTATTGCTAAATGTATATATGAGTGCATGTTAAAATTATTCTTTATTTTATTGGTTCTATTGAAAAAAGAGATGGCATTCGACGTTTGATCTTTTTACTCTGTAAGAATATTTGTTCTACTTAGCGTCACACAAGAGTTTAAGCGTGACGATGAGAAGAAAGCCAAAACAGCTACTTGAAATTCGAAAACCTCGAATACCTTGGCTTGGTTTCACTCTCCAGCTAGTCTAATGTCATGTATCATTCAATAAAAGTTATTAAGCTTCGTGCGTAAGCCCCTATTTTTATTCTTTATCTATCTGGAGGTCCCCATATATATCTATCCTTACTTTGTCTTGTCTAGGGATCAGGGTCACAGAAATGTCTTGTCAGTGAAATGACCTGGGACCCATAGGCTAGGTATACTACTACTAGATTTCAAGCTAGTAAGTAATTACTAATAGCCTAATAGGCCTAGTTGTGATTCATTTAGACGTGAGTCAAAAGTTAAAAATGGCAGTTGTTATTTGTCCGCTTAACCGGACCATAGGCGTAGGAATGATTAAAAAAGTGGGGGGGGCCAAGGCCAAGGGGAGGATCCATTTCCCCGAAAAAATCCCATAAATGACAATTGTTATTATTTGAATATTGCCCTTGCAGTAAAAAATAGTATAAAATAAGCAAAAAGTCAACATTTTGCATTTAAAATGAGGGGGGCCAGATCTCATTACTGGCCCCCCCAACTTAAAAAGTGGGGGGGCCATGGCCCCACTGTCCCCCCTGTTCCTACGCCTATGAACCGGACAAATAGCTGTTTGATTATTTGTCCGGTTAGCCTAGTGATTTTATTGGTAATTTTAGATTTCATGCCAAATGTCTGCATTTGAAGGAAGGCACCAAACTATGCATGTCGGAAGAGATCTTCCCTTTAAGCCAAATTGTTTATATCTAACTAATGTCTGTTTGATTTGTATTTTTATCCAACTAAAGAGTAGGAACCTAAGTTCCTTTGAAGCTTGAAGTTGTAGTGACTCATTCGAATACTTCTACAAAGTCAACTGGGTCACCAGCAAAGGACGATACCTGGATCAACAGAGAGGACCACAATTTCAACTCCTCGATAGGCTTTCCTCTTGAGTGATTAACTAAGTTATAAGGGGTTGTAGCGCTACCACAAGAACCTCTATCATTTGTAAGATAAAATAATTAACCGAACAAATTATCAAACGGCTATTTGTCCGGTTAACCAGACAAATAACAACTAGGCCTACCGTAAAAAATAGATCTAATGTCATTCACAATACTATTAGCAGGCCATGTTTGTATAAGCAGATGCTAAACTGTGGCACTGCCTATGCCTAATAAATAAGTAACAACTAACATCATTTTTAAATAGATTAGGCCCTACTTGACTTATAAAGATAGTTAAATAGCTAGCTAGGCATATGTTTAATGCATATAAAAGTTAGGTATATATTTTGGATGATTAAAATGAATATGAAAGACAAGGCATTGTCTTTATGCCTAATATTATTTTTAGACTTTATTATTGTATTTTTGTGGCCCTTTTGATATGTGCCTATTAAATATTTATTTAGACAAATTTGGTTCCTTTTTGTTATTTTGTCATTTGTCCATTAAGCAAAAGAAGCTGATAAGAGATTAAAAGTGTAAATCTCTTAATTCCTATAAGTATAATGTATAAATAGGTAACTAACACTGAAACACAAGAATGATAGCAAGGTAGGCCCTAGGGCTACATAATTTATTAGGGCCCAATAAATTAGTTTTACCTAATAGTGGCCTATTGGGACAACTTAGGTCATTTATTTTTTTTATAAAAATAGGTAGGCCTAAATGTAGTCTAGTGTCATGATAGTGGAAAATGAACATCTTTGAGTAGAAACTATTAGAAAGTATTAGAATATATTGTATATGAGTTATAGTCAAATAGGTGTTCTTTGTAACAAAGTATGCTGATTTCAAGTTATTGATACAATAGTAGGACCAGAACAAAAAAATACTATTAAGGAGGCCCTACTAGGGTAGAAAAACATTTCTGAAGGCAAGACCTACTTACTAATCCTACAATAAATTAATAGATTATTGTCAATATATTATGGAGGCTAATATCATAGGTTGGCCTATCTATAGTCTTAAGACTAAAAATATAGCCAGTCTCTCCGTGGAGCATATTGTAACAAAAATCCAAAAATCTATTTGGGGTCACAACTTCTTACTCTGGCTCCTAGTGAGGTAAAAAGGTTATCACAGCTGATGCCAACTACTTAGTATATTGCATGCACATAGTCTGCTATTTAAGTCTTAAAAAGTTAGACAAATAATGAGAAATATGCAGATTTTTTAAATAATACAAATATAGATATTTATTTTTATATATTGGATGATATATATATGCATATGATAGATGATAGATATGTATATTGTATGTATGATGCATAGACATAATGGATATTGCTGTAGAGTTTCAGGCTGCTCTTTTATTGTCACAAAATCAGCTAGTGGATCAATCACCAAATAATTGCAGATTCAGTCAATATTATATTTTATAGCTGTTGGCTTATGTATAAAACATTCTGGCTAATGTGCTTATGGTAATGTTGGCTGTTAAGATAGGTCTCAGGCTACTATCACAGCTATAAAATATTTAGTTATTTTTGCTTATGACAATAGGACTAGAGAAACAATTGTGCAATTGTTTTACTAATTTGTTGACTATAATTTGCAGTCCATGTGACAGTGCCAGAAGGATCATTAAATTCAAAGTATTTTCAAGTAAGCAACAATCAAGTAGCATGTTAGTGGCCTCTGTCGGCAAGCTATGCCAGGCTTGCATTAGTGGATTTCGTCAGTGTCTATCTAAGCCGCAACTACTGCGCTTAGCATCTGTTAGCGGTCGGGCCCTATTAACCAAGGCCTGCAGTTCGCAGTTCACTGAGCGCACCCTACTGAGACGCTTGATGGATCGCTATGGCAACGCTACTAGGCATCGGTTCAGGAAGAACGCTGGCAGGCTACTGTTAGGCTCCTCTCTATTCGCATTCGAATACGGCATCACTGACGAGGAATTGCAGGATTGCCTGCAAGAATGCACCGCTGTCCGAACTGAATTATTTGCTTCTGGCGACTCGCAGCAGCAGTCGCCTCCGTTGTCGCCGCCGTCTGGGGCCAAGCCCGGCGAATCCAATGTCCAAGATGGCTGGTCGCTGCTAATCCGACGCGACAATATTAGTGTGTGGCAGAAGCCGTGCGAATCTGTTTATGAATACAGAGTGTGCGGCAAGTTTAGCGATATCAGCCCAGCGGCCTTCTTTGAGGTGAGTCGCTTTAATCCACTCATTTTCGGTGGACTCCGTTTCTCTCTCTTAATCCATTAAGTCATTAAGTCATTTTGGTCCTCCACTGTACCTTGTTAAACAGTTCATTTTGTCCCTCTTGTTAATCCGATTATGTTTGAAATAGTTTTCATTCTTCCTGTTCCACCGCACCCCAGGTGCTGGAGGATCTAGACTATCGCAAGCAATGGGACGACCTAGTCCTGGAGCTGCAGTATCTTAGCCGCGATCGCAGCTCGAACACAGATTTAATCCGCTGGGTGTCCTACTACCCCAGGCCTATGCGTCCCAGGGAGTACATCTACAAGCGACGCTGGCGTGTCGACCCAGACACTGGCGCCGTTGTGTTCATCAACCGGTCGGTGGCTGATGATTTCGGTCAGGCGGACGCCAGGCCGGGCACTGTTCGAGTGAAGCAGTATCGCAGCGACATGGTCATCTGGCCACATGGCGGATTGAGGGACAACGGATTCGACTATGTGCTCACCTATTGCGATAATCCGCAGAGCTCTATGCCCAGCTTTGCCTACAACTGGGTGGCCTCATCTGGTAAGACCGATTTGTGTAAAATGATCCATTGATTAGGAAACTAGAGATTCTGTGATTAGAGAAAATAGATAAGGAAAATTAATAATTATTTCATCAGAAATACACAGGAAAGTTATTAACTTATGATCGAAAAATAGAGACTGTAAATATAAAATGACAAATTTAATGATCAGAAGTGTTAGATAATGACCCATTTCATGATCAGAGGTATTGGAGAATGACCCATTTAATGATCAGAAGTGTTGGATAATAACCCATTTAGTGATCAGAAGTGTTGGATAATAACCCATTTAGTGATCAGAAGTGTTGGATAATAACCCATTTAGTGATCAGAAGTGTTGGATAATAACCCATTTAATGATCAGAAGTGTTGGATAATAACCCATTTAGTGATTAGAAGTAATGGATAATGACCCATTTAATGATCAGAAGTGTTGGATAATGACCCATTTAGTGATTAGAAGTGTTGGATAATGACCCATTTAATGATCAGAAGTATTGGATAATGACCCATTTAGTGATTAGAAGTATTGGATAATGACCCATTTAGTGATCAGAAGTATTGGATGATGGCCCATTTAATGATCAGAAGTCCTATATTATGACCAATTTATTGATCAGAGAAGTCAATGGATAGGCCATCTATCATTAGGCTATTGTTTTCCCATTGTCAATGAAGGCCTGCCAGACTTCATGTCCAAGCTGCACCAGGCCACGAAACTCAGACGCGCCCAGCAGCGATCAGCCAATGGCAAGCCGGTGTCCGCTGAGAGTGGCGGCAATTATCAACAACCAATTTATTCCTAAACTTCCCCATGGTCTTATTGCCAATCATTTGCTAATGTTAGACGCCTTACTGAATTCATAGAAAATTGGACTTTAAATAAAAGTGCAGCCGTTCTGTTCTGTATTGCTTAAAGTACAATATTTTAGTTACTGAATTAAAATTCTTTAACGTCTATAGCGAAACTTTTTTGGCCTCCCCGCTGTGTGAGTCAACTTTTCAATTGTTTTTTTTTGTTTTAATTTATGCTGACTAAAACATTTGTTGGTCATAACGCTAGCACACCTGTTAAACAGGGTACTAATATACTAGTTACATAAGGTAGTAAATTACATGTTAGAGAAGGCAATAAATACCTGTTAGACAGGGTACCTGTTAGACAGGGTACCTGTTAGACAGGGTACCTGTTAGACAGGGTACCTGTTAGACAGGGTACCTGTTAGACAGGGTACCTGTTAGACAAGGTACCTGTTAGACAGGGTACCTGTTAGACAGGGTACCTGTTAGACAGGGTACCTGTTAGACAGATTATACTTGTGTCCTTTATTCTATCAAATACTAGGCATCAGTTATATAATATTTTTGGTGTTTATTCTGAAATTTACACATTTTCTTCTGTATTTTTGTACCTACCTTTCTGCTTGTTGAATTTTATTTTAGAGTTGCTCTCGCTGCTTACTTTTTTAAATATAAATATCGTATCATAAATACAGCGATTTTTCTTACAAAGCAGTCAAATATTTAAGCAATGGACTAGTAATAGTTTAATGTTTTTGTTTCAATGAGCTTGTTGTTATACCGTATGTATGCGTTATAATATTAGTAAATACTTTTTTCTTCTGTGAAAACAACTAGCACTGTCAGAATGAGCAAGAAAATTTTTAATTTAGCAACTTAATACTGCTCAAAAATATCTCCCATGAAAATTGTGGATTTTCAATTCACAAAACGTGTACAATGTATTGTCATCTCTCTGTTTGACACCTGTCATTCAATAAGTTTGTGTTGGCTATCTTTTTTGTTGTTGTTCTTATTTTTATATAATCTTAAAATATAAAATACAGAATGTGGACCTGCAGAACAGAGATTTAAATTTCAAGACTAATAAAAAATATTGGCTGTCAAAGTTGAAGACTCTATTTTCTTGTCTTTCAGTCTTCTTTGCATTTAGACTTTTTCTGAGGCTCGTTAAAAAGTAGCTTTAATTGTATTTAAACTATGTCTACTGAATGAAATCTATTGGAGCTAGCTGTATATTTTGTTAGACATGAGAGCAAAATGTTAGACATATAGAACAGCATGTTAGACATTTAGAACAGCATGTTAGATATTTAGAACAACATTTTAGACATATAGAACAGCATGTTAGACATTTAGAACAGCATGTTAGATATTTAGAACAACATTTTAGACATTTAGACCAGCATGTTAGACATTTAGAACAGCATGTTAGACATTTAGACCAGCATGTTAGATATTTAAAACATGTTAGAACATTAGAGCAAATTTAAGTAGTGCTAAGCCATTTATGTGCAAAGTTATTAATTTTAAAAATCATTCCAGCCTTAAAAGTGGCCACTAGAAAGCGAAAATCAGCCGACGAGTTCGAATCGGTTGCTAGGCGGTTGCTAGGCAACCGAGTTGTCTCGCCGCCAATTTATAGAAGCCTATTATCCGATAGGCTGTTGTCGGATTATTTTCGCTGTCAATCCGACGCTATAGATTATTATAGGCGCTGTTGTCATGGCAACGATAGCGGCGGTTCGAACCCGACATTAGTGATGAGTAGCGAGAGTCAGTCTCTCGGCTGTCAGGGGCAGAGATTGTACTTTGTCTGCGATCTGCAGACTGGCATAGAGTATTTGCTGGGCCATCCGGTTGGTCACAGACACCTCTACGAGCTGATACCAGAGGGAGCCAGGTTTGTATGCTGGTTGTCACCTCCTGATCCGTCAATTGTCACACCTGATCTATCGATATTCACGCTACTAACCCTCCAGGTGTAGACTATATCTGGATTTGGAATTCGATCGAGTCGCTAATCCGGGCTTGGATGGATCAGGCATCACAGAGTCGCTAATCCGACTGCTTCGACGAGTGCTCTGCGCGGCGTTCCGCTGTTCCCAGGCAGAATGGCTGTCAGTGCACCAACTGGACGCCAGCACTGAGAAGAAGTTCAGTCGCCACGTGATCTTTCCCAAAGTGGTTAGTACACACAAAACAATAATTATTGAATGTTATAGTTTTACGCTGCTTGTCATAAGAGTGAGATTTTAAGAATGGCTCTCATGAGGGTGAGATTTTGACGGTAGCTGTCATGAGGGTGAGATTTTGACGGTAGCTGTCATGAGGGTGAGATTTTGACGGTAGCTGTCATTGTGTGACGTCATGACATTCGATATTTTCTTTCGAAGTTTCGACCTGTCCTTAATCACAGGTGTTCGCCAACAATGAGCTGTCTGGACGCTTCATTCGCTTCGTCTATTCGCTGCTGATTGAATTGCTTGCTTTGGACGCATTCGCTGATGAACTCAATCATCAGCTGCCGTTGTATCGCCTGCACATGTGCCAAAGCTGCCAGCGACTACGTAATCGACTAATTGATGATCTCGGCAGATTTATATTTGATGATAACTCTGTTTCCGGGTGTAAAGGTATCGCCGAAAGTGAAGGTATCGACCGAAGTGAAGGTATCGCCGGAAGTTGCTCCCAGAAGCCGTGCTCAGATCTGCAGCTTCTATTTCCGTCGGCTCCGTCAGACAACTCCGCCCCAGGCCGTCGCGCCTTCCTCGCCGACCTGTCGGTCTACTCGCGCAATCGGAACTTTCGCACCGCCTTCTCGGCCAAGCTGGCAAAGCCGAAGTCGCCGCTCCTTCCTTGGCCAGCTCAACAGGTAGATCGGGCTGCTGAGGTGGAGGTGTTGCGCAGCACACTCGTCACTCCGGTGTCTTCTCGTGACTTGCCTATTTTTTCTGGTCCAGTTGGATGCGAGAAAACCGGCTGCTACTTTGCGTCTGGCAATGGTTGTCATGGCAACGGCGCCATCACCGGGTGCACCAGTTCGCCTCTTCCACTACTGCCTTTAAAGATTGATCAGCGCACTACTGGGGACGGTCAGCAGGTGCTGCAGGTAAGAATTCGCTTCTTATCCCCTGATTGTTATCCTTTTATTCCTAGTAGGAAAATAAACGCCAATAAAAACATATAGATTGTGTTGCCAACGCGTTTCGTTTCGTTTCGTCCTTTTATTCCTATTTCACATTATCCCCAGTCCTTAACAGCTGAAAGACCATACTATATTTCCGTGGTTTTTCTTCTGTTAATGACAGCTTGCCCCAAGTCCCTGCAGAACCGTCATTTACTCCATCGCAAACATCGCGCAGGGTCGTCCTCCGTCGCCCTACCCGGAGTTGGATCGGCACTTCCTGACCAATGTGATGTCCGGTCAAGGCCAGCTTCGAATGTGGTGCTACAATCCTGCTGGTCAGATCCTGACCCTGTACCCTAGCAACTACCGCTATTGTCATAGACTAGAGCGCAGTCACCGCAGCAATCACGTTTATTTTGTTGTCAGCCTGACTGAGCAATCGTTCGAGCAGCGCTGCTTCGATCCCGACTGTGTCCGTTATCGATCGAATGCGTTTCCCCTGCCAGTTGATCTATTTCCCTGGAATTTTGAGTTTGACGACGTGTAAATGATCGCTGATTTGGCTTATATTTAAACTGCATTTTTCTTTGTTAAATTACAAAAATAAGGCGAAGATATTCGCAACTGTATTATTCCATAAGCTTTTTGTTCATTTTCTTTAATAGGGGAATTATTGAAAAAGTAAGCGTAAACTTATTAAATAAACTAGCATGCAGCACGCTTTCTCATGTCGCATAGATGAATACAAGCTAAATGAGAATAAATAATGTAGCAATGGTTTCTAACTAATTTGAAGTTATGTAGTTTTGTATTTTTTATTGGGTCAAAATACGATTTAAAAAATAAAATCTTCGTTTGTTAAGAAAGACATTAGGCCGTATGAATAAAGTGAGCCATTGCTCAAAGTCTACGAGATTCTTAATTCAGAATGAATAAAGTGAGTGCTTGCTGCTGAGCAATTGTGTCTAGTTTCGTTTGGGCCACAAACGATTTCGTCGACGGAAATTGTGAAATAGGAAGTGAGCATTTGAATTACCCCCAAGGACAACTTAATAACTTGTCCTTGATAACTTGTCCTTGACAAGTTGTCCCCGTGATCTTCAGCTGATATCTCAATTCCGTTTTCAATTCGCATTTTTCGCTCCAATCGTTTAGTCTATGGCCATGATTTGGCTTGCGCCATGTGGAAAATGCCTATGACACAAATCCCTAGAATCACTTAGTGAACAATTCCTGTCTGGAAAGTTGTGTCCTAGCCGTTTTGAACTGGCTTTTGGACGAAAATAGACACAATTCCACTATCGAGAAGTCACGCTTCACACACAACTGCCTTAGCGTCGAGGCCTACCGAGCGTGACCTCTCGATAATCATACATTGCTCTGTGACTGAGTAGAGACTCGCGTCAGCAAGAATAAACTCTGGCCATAGACAAATGTCTGAAGCATTTGCTCGCGTTTTCTTGAGTCAAGTCGGCAGCGTGCTCAGCGCCTAATCAGCATCATACTTTCCCACTGCTCTGTTAGCATGGCTGAGTTTCTTCCAGAAAGGGCACCTGCCCAAATGAAAGTGTCTCTTGGAGAGACGTACGATGCATGCTTTTCGCGAGGATGAATACAGAAGGTTGTTTCGCTTTTCGCGTGCGAGCGTGGAGTTTCTAGCGCAGCGATTTCTTGGTGACCGCAGAGAAACCCCAGGCGGTGCCGTCCAACCGATGCAGCGAATGGAAATGACCCTTAGGTACTTGGCGAATCCTGGATTTCAGAGCGGCATCGCGAGCGAATTCGGTGTTCATCACACAACTGTTTCGAAGACTGCATGGGAAGTGGTGCAAAGTGTTTGCACGGATGCAAGCTCCTGGATCAAGTGGCCAACCGAGACTCCGATTACTATTCATGATGCAAAGCAGGAGTGGTTATACGAACGATTTAAGTATCTATTGGGCTGCTATTGGGCCGATAGACTGCACCCACGTACGCATAGAGAAGCCCGGTGCATGGGATGATCGGAAACGAGTACGTTAATCGGAAGGGGTTTGCATCCATCAACGTCCAAGCAACGTGCGACGTCCAGTGAAAGTTTACAAGCATTGACGCCTCGTGGCCTGGGTCAGTGCATGACCACCGCATTTTCAAAAACTCCGGCATCTAGCTCGTATGCGGACTTGACCAATCGCCAGGGTTCGTCTTGCTTGGTGACGAAGGCTATGGCATTGCGCCGTTTGGCGTGCTGCGTGCTACACAACATTGCGAAGGAACTCAACGATCGCGCAACAGAAGATGAAGCTGTTGACGTTGACTTGGATGTTCTGGAGTTAGAGGAACACAACGATGCTACCGCGGATCAACGCAGGGCGACCGGCATAAGACGCTGATTGGAAATTGCCCAGATCATGATGCAACATGCTGCCTAGATGATTTACTCATGAGCAATTGCTCACTTTATTCATACGGCCTTAGTCGCATCTGCAGCTGCTTGTTCGTGACTACTTACTTACTAATTAGATATAGTACAGTTCCACATTCACTTATTCACTTGTTCCAGTTCCAGCGATTGAGTTCACAGTCTTCAAGTCACTTTTATTGTACATTATTTCTCAAACGAATAACAGGTAAGAATGAATGACAATAAAAAACAGATAAATAACATAGTGAGAAATGTTTATAGTTTATTGCTGTTATCAGTTGTGATAGCACCAGTGCAGTAATAAACTTCTTCCATTGGCGGCCATTAGTCAGCTGATGAGCTCATCAGCTGCCTGTTCTGGTTGACGTTGCCAGGCTTCACTCTCCTGCAGCCTTCTGTTCTTCAGCTTGAAGTATTTGAGCTGCTCCAATAGCACCAGCCGTTGTAGCTCAGCGTTGCTCAACGATGCTGTCTCCTGACTTTCTCCTTTACGTTGAGTTGGTAGACTGATTTTCGGGGCCCGGACCGTTGACGTTGCTCCGATATGTGAATCCGCTGATGCTCCTGGGATTCCACTTGATGCTGATCGCGAACTAGGACTGCCACGTTCCAGCTCCGGTACAGATGCAACTGGCAGTGCGCCGCACTCTATACTGCCAGGAACTCTGCAGAACACGGGATTCTCCTCGCAATTGAAAAATTTCAGCATATCTTCTTCCCATTTTCGAAGGATGATTTTCTTGTTACCCGTCTTCTTAATATCACACTTTGCCTTTAGTCTACTCTTGATATTGGCCAACTTCTTGTTAATTTTCTTTACGTCAGTATGTCGTCCGTGCAGCTCCAACTCCTCTTGAATACTTGCGATCGCTTTACTCTTTCTGTCCTTAACGATTGGAGCATTTGCTTTATCCAACAGGCAAGGGTGGCGCATTACGCAGCGAACGAAAATCTCATCGTCTTCGTCTTGAGTCGACATTTTTTCATACCACGTAGCAAATCTTGCTTGCGAGGCGAGCCTCGTTCGTTCCATTAAACAGCAAAGAAGATGAGGCAAGTGATTTTGATCACCATTTTGTCTATGGTACAAATTCGCTCAGCTCGGGTGGCTGGGAACTTGCTCGAAGTTTGAGATAAATCATTATTCATACGAAAAGTGAGCGGTTGCTCAAACTCAGAGCAATTGCTCAGCTCTGAGCACTTGCTCAAACTCAGAGTAGAAGCATTTAATCATGAGCAATTGCTCACATTATTCATACGGCCTATTAGGCGTCAACTATAAATCTAGTCTTCGTCTACGCGATAAATATTCGTATAACAGATAAATGTGTACTTTAAGAATTTAATTTGTGTCGGTTAAGTTCAAACATCCAGCTTTTTTATGTATAATACATACTTAGTATATACTTTGTGTAAAGTAAAGTCTAGAAGTAAATTCGCTGACTGTTTTATTCAAATAAAATGCACGTATACAATGAAATAAAAACACAAATCCCAACTACGCATCACAACTTTAAAATAATGAAATAATTTTAAATGCAAAAACAATACAATAAAATTACAGCAAATTCATCGTGAGTCAACGTATTACAAATTTCTAATATTTTACGTATGAATATACCAATAGGCTTATAAATGATTAGAAATATAAATATAAATAAATAAATATATATATATATATATATTACTTAGCACTGTAAAGTTCTTTTTTTCTGATATATGAAACAGCACAAATAGATTTACTGAACTGCCCAAACTCCGCTTTATTAAACGGCGACATTTTAACTTGCTAGTGTTAAGCATGTTTTACTAGAAATATCATTACGGAACAAAACATAATTAACTTCCTTGGAGTTTGTGCCAGAACGCTCTTAGGTGCTGTAAGTATCTAAAACTTAAGGAAATAAAAAAAAATTTTAACCGAAACACTTATTTGCTTTAAATACAATGATATACCTAACAATCGGCTTTCGATATTGGAATTCAACAGACAGAAAATTTCATTTAAAACTTTGCCAATATTATTCATACTATTTAACTGTAGCATATATTAAAAAAAAATTTTTCAACAAACAACGTTAGATCAAATAGCAGCTTCTTATAGTTCTTTTATATATATCGAAAACTGTTAAAATTATTTTTGTTATCTAGAATTAGTTTATTTAAAAAGGATATTAAAAACATTTAACTATTTTTCCCTAGAGAAAACATCTAAGTTTGTTGGTGGTCACACCATGAGGCGTTTACTAGACCAACAAAATGCCCTACTGCGCGAGAAGATCAGAGCGTTCAATGTCAACTTTAACTTTGACGGAACGCCCTACCGATTCGAGAAGATAATGGGTAAATCTATTGATTTCATCTAAAATATTACATAAATTTAGACCTTTATAACGAAAAAGTCGCGCAACTTTAAAAAGGTCTCGGAGCCTATGGTTTAGTGTGCTCAGCCAGCTTTCTGGAGACTGGCGCGCGAGTTGCCGTGAAACGAATCACCGACGCCTTCGCCACCGAGCTCATGGCTAAGCGAACTTTTCGCGAAATAAAAATCCTGCGCCACCTGAGCTCGCATCCGAATGTTATCACCCTGCGAGACATCTTCCTAAAGCAGTCCCGAAGCCAGGGGCTGGCCAGCGATGTCTACCTCGTGTTGGATTTCATGCCGATGGATTTGAACACTTTTCTTAAGCAACGGGGAGCCATTGCCTTGCCGGATGCTAGGTTGGAGAAACTGAGTTGCTTTTCAAATCCACAGTGGCGCTTCCAAATCCTCAGTGGCGCTCCTAAATCCTCAGTGGCGCGACTAAATCCTAAGTGGCGCTCCTAAATCCTAAGTGGCGCTCCTAAATCCTAAGTGGCGCTCCTAAATCCTAAGTGGCGCTCCTAAATCCTAAGTGGCGCTCCTAAATACTCAGTGGCGCTCCTAAATCCTAAGTGGCCCTCCTAAATCCTCAGTGGCCCTCCTAAATCCTCAGTGGCGCTCCCAAATTCTCAGTGGCCGTCCTAAATCCTCAGTGGCCCTCCCAAATCCTCAGTGGCGCTCCTAAATCCTCAGTGGCCCTCCCAAATCCTCAGTGGCGCGACTAAATCCTCAGTGGCCCTCCTAAATCCTAGGTGGCCTCCCAAATCTTCAGTGGCCCTCCTAAATCCTCAGTGGCGCTCCTAAATACTCAGTGGCCCTCCTAAATACTCAGTGGCCCTCCTAAATCTTCAGTGGCTCTCCTAAATCTTCAGTGGCGCTCCTAAATACTCAGTGGCCGTCCTAAATCCTAAGTGGCGCTCCTAAATACTCAGTGGCGCTCCCAAATCCTAAGTGGCGCTCCTAAATACTCAGTGGCGCTCCTAAATCCTCAGTGGCGCTCCTAAATCCTCAGTGGCGCTCCTAAATCCTCAGTGGCGCTCCTAAATCCTATGTGCCTGCAACACTTTCCAGGTACATATTCTATCAGCTGATGTGTGGCATCAGTTGCATTCATGCGATCGGTGTGGCTCATCGCGATCTGAAGCCGAGCAATGTGCTAATTGGCGACGATATGCAATTAAAAATATGCGACTTCGGTTAGTTCATTATATAATATAAAAGCACAGCAGAATGCTGTTTGTGCTACCAGTTCATAACAATAATAATATTGATTGCACATTCAGGGCTGCGGGCAATGGCACATCATTTAGTGACACTAGACCCGCAGCCAGCGAGGAGTCAATTCCGCCCATTTCGCTGACTCCTGAGCACACACGCACACAGATACCGAACGCAGGCATACGCTTACACACGTGTGTACATCTGCCCTGACTTTCTCATCGTCAGGCAGTGTACACTCTCGCTGTGCCTTGGAGGTTGGCCCTCGAGGGCGTAAATTGCACGACAAGCCCCCAAGCCTTCTCTCCGCGGCTGCGCCCTAAACGAATGTGGCCTCGCCGCGGAATCGAGCTCAGGGACCTTGGTGCGAGAGGCAAACGCGTTAACCGCTCTGCCACCGACACCCTCCCAATTCATCATAGATGTTTTCGCTACCATTGAATCCTTGCAGGCATGTCTCGCCATCTGTCTCAAGACCGCGACAGCGACTGGCAGCTAACCACATACGTGGCCACCAGGCGCTACCGTGCTCCTGAGCTGCTGATGAAAACTGCTCGCTACACCACAGCCGTGGACATCTGGTCGGCTGGTTGCATCCTGGGCGAAATGCTTCTAGGAGGGCCGCTGTTTCCCGGAGAACGAGTGGCGGACATTGTCAGCGACATGGCCAGATTGTTGGGCCCGCTGCCAGCCTGCTTGCAGCCCCTGATGGTCGGTAATGCGGCATCGGCGTCTGGTGTTAGTGAGGCCAAGCAGTCCCTGGCCGAGCTTCTGTCTGCTTCGCGGGAATCCGCCGCGGCTGCTTCGCTTCTGCTTCGGTTGCTAAGCTACGACGGCGACAGCAGGCCGACCGCTGAAGAGGTTTTACGAGGTCAGGACGGGTTCGCTGATCGCCGATTTTCGGCTGTCGGTGACTTCTTGGCCAGTCTGCGGGGCTGCCGCCCCGATGCGGAGGTTCACCCGCAGGAACGGCGGCAGGAAAGCCTGCACCTTTTCAGCGCTGAGGTTGGCAAGGGTGGCAGAGCAGATCATACTTTTTTATTGCTTCTGTTTTAAAACAATAGAGTCTTGAGGTTGTCAAGTGGTAGAGAATTCTTGTACTTTTAGTCTAGATCAGTTTTTCGGCAGACTTTAGCTGATGTCCTCGCGGGACAACGAGAGAATACGAAAGATGACAGTAGGCGCTTAGACTGTTCAAACGAGGCAGAGAAGAGATAAGACACTGGGAGATGAAAAAATGAGAGATGAGACTCTGGAGAGATGAGACACGGGAGAGATGAGACACGGGAGAGATGAGACACGGGAGAGATAAGACACAGGAGAGATGAGACACGGGAGAGATGAGACACGGGAGAGATAAGACACAGGAGAGATAAGACACAGGAGAGATAAGACACAGGAGAGATAAGACACAGGAGAGATTAAACACGGGAGAGATGAGAAGGGGGAAATTAGAAAAAAGAGAGATTAGATAGAGTATTTGAAGGTGCCAGGGTATTAAGCAGGTTCGAAAGTACAGGCATAAGAAGGTAGTATCTATAATACTAAATAACAGCCTCGAAATTGAAAAAAATCCTTGCAAATTCAGAACTCGCTGCAATCTAGCGCTGATTTTCGAGTCGCAATCGAAAACGAGGCCAGGGACCTGATGAGCAGCGGCTGCAGCGGCAGCGGCAACTCGCCACCGGCCGCCTCAGGAGCAGCTGCAACACCGCTGACGGTTGAAGAGGACGCAGCCGCCGAGGCATTCCTTCAGTCGCTGCTGCAGGCGTCATCGCCAGTATCCTCCTTGTTGAGCAGCTCGCCTCAGATCAGCCCGATGTCTGCCGCAGTCGGAGCTGAGTCTGTCGCCGCTGTAGATCCCTCAATGCCTCAACCGTCTCAGATACCTTCAGCTGACTTCGGTGGCATGAGTCACAGACAAGTGTGCTTCTTGCTGCGAGATTTGCTTTTTTGTTAGATCTGTTAGACAGTAGATCTGTTAGACAGTAGATCTGTTAGACAGTAGATCTGTTAGACAGTAGATCTGTTAGACAGTAGATCTGTTAGACAGTAGATCTGTTAGACAGTAGATCTGTTAGACAGTAGATCTGTTAGACAGTAGATCTGTTATACAGTAGATCTGTTAGACAGTAGATCTGTTAGACAGTAGATCTGTTAGGCAGTAGATCTGTTAGACAGTAGATCTGTTAGACAGTAGATCTGTTAGACGAGCTTTAGAGTCTCGAGCATGTATTTAAATTGCTCCAATTATTTTCCATATAGATTCTTCAGCGGCTCCAGCTACACTGCTCTAAAGTGCAACAGCAGCAGCAGCAGCAGCAGCAGCAGCAGCAGCAGCAGCAGCAACAGCAAAAACATCAGCAGCTGTCTCAGTCAAACGCCAGCCATCCTCAAACGTCCACAATATCAAGCTTCTCTCCTGTGTCACCCTTGAATCCGTCAGCAGCCGACAGTCAGTCGTCTGTCATGCCGTCGTCAATCCAGGAGCAGCAGCAGCAGCAGCAGCAGCAGCAGCAGCAGCAGCAGCAGCAGCAGCAGCAGCAGCAGCAGCAGCAGCAGCAGCAGCAGCAGCAGCAGCAGCAGCAACAGCAGCAGCAGCAGCAGCAAAAACATCAGCAGCTGTCTCAGTCAAACGCCAGCCATCCTCAAACGTCCACAATATCAAGCTTCTCTCCTGTGTCACCCTTGAATCCGTCAGCAGCCGACAGTCAGTCGTCTGTCATGCCGTCGTCAATCCAGGAGCAGCAGCAGCAGCAGCAGCAGCAGCAGCAGCAGCAGCAGCCTGATGATCCCATGCTGATGTCATTCGACTTGGCCAATCTCAGTTCGGGTGGTCTGTCATTTGTCACCTCGCTGAGTCCGTCAGTGTTTCAACTGCTCTCCGGCCAGAGTCCGATGAACTGCGACCAGGCGATGCAAGAATTCAAGCAGGCCTGGCACATTGACCCTGAAGATCTGGACGGCGACCTGATGCAGCAATCCTGCGAAAGTAGCTGGTCAGTCAGACAGGAGTGACATTGTGACACGCACTAGCAGTACAAAGACCGCGTTATCTCCTCCCCTGGTGAAAAACCACGGGTGTATTTCAATACCCGCTGCCTACTGCAAGATAGCTTTATATAAAACAGCTATTCCAGTAATGAATTGTGATTTTCATTTTCTTATCTATTTGTTGATTGTGAAGTATTAAGTACGATTTTCCTTTTATACGCATTCAATGATTGTTTTTCTGTAAAAATAGTTTTCATAATCAGGGATTTCTCTGTTCGATAATCATTTTTTGCCTATTTTGTAAATAAAATTCTAAAGACTTCGAAAAGAACAAATTATTATTTTGGAACTTTAAACTTCAATAAATTCTATTAATTAGCAAGTCAGTAAGTCTCTCGCAAAGTAGATCTGTTAGACAAAGTAGATCCTTTAGACAGTAGATCTGTTAGACAGTGGATCTGTTAGACAGTAGATCTGTTTGACAGTAGATCTGTTTGACAGTAGATCTGTTTGACAGTAGATCTGTTTGACAGTAGATCTGTTAGACAGTAGATCTGTTAGACAGTAGATCTGTTATACAGTGGATCTGTTAGACAGTAGATCTGTTATACAGTAGATCTGTTAGACAGTAGATCTGTTTGACAGTAGATCTGTTTGACAGTAGATCTGTTAGACAGTAGATCTGTTATACAGTGGATCTGTTAGACAGTAGATCTGTTAGACAGTGGATCTGTTAGACAGTAGATCTGTTATACAGTAGATCTGTTATACAGTGGATCTCTTAGACAGTAGATCTGTTAGACAGTAGATCTGTTAGACAGTAGATCTGTTAGACAGTAGATCTGTTAGACAGTGGATCTGTTAGACAGTAGATCTGTTAGACAGTAGATCTGTTAGACAGTAGATCTGTTAGACAGTAGATCTGTTAGACAGTAGATCTGTTAGACAGTAGATCTGTTAGACAGTAGATCTGTTAGACAGTAGATCTGTTAGACAGTGGATCTGTTAGACAGTAGATCTGTTAGACAGTGGATCTGTTATACAGTGGATCTCTTAGACAGTAGATCTGTTAGACAGTAGATCTGTTAGACAGTAGATCTGTTAGACAGTAGATCTGTTAGACAGTAGATCTGTTAGACAGTAGATCTGTTAGACAGTAGATCTGTTAGACAGTAGATCTGTTAGACAGTAGATCTGTTAGACAGTAGATCTGTTAGACAGTAGATCTGTTAGACAGTGGATCTGTTAGACAGTAGATCTGTTAGACAGTGGATCTGTTATACAGTGGATCTCTTAGACAGTAGATCTGTTAGACAGTAGATCTGTTAGACAGTAGATCTGTTAGACAGTAGATCTGTTAGACAGTAGATCTGTTAGACAGTAGATCTGTTAGACAGCAGATCTTTTAGACAGTAGATCTGTTAGACAGTAGATCTGTTAGACAGTAGATCTGTTAGACAGTAGATCTGTTAGACAGTAGATCTGTTAGACAGTAGATCTGTTAGACAGTAGATCTGTTAGACAGTAGATCTGTTAGACAGTAGATCTGTTAGACAGTATATCTGTTAGACAGTAGATCTGTTAGACAGCAGATCTGTTAGGCAGTAGATCTGTTAGGCAGTAGATCTGGTAGTCAGTAGATCTGTTAGACAGTAGATCTGTTAGACAGTAGATGTGTTAGACAGTAGATTTGTTAGACAGTAGATCTGTTAGGCAGTAGATCTGTTAGACAGTAGATCTGTTAGGCAGTAGATCTGGTAGTCAGTAGATCTGTTAGACAGTAGATCTGTTAGACAGTAGATGTGTTAGACAGTAGATTTGTTAGACAGTAGATCTGTTAGACAGTAGATGTGTTAGACAGTAGATGTGTTAGACAGCAGATCTGTTAGACAGTAGATCTGTTAGACACAGCAGATCTATTGGACAATTTTTCGATTAGAGAATTTCGGTTTAACCTAAAAGTCTTTAGAAATGACGCTTTTTGTGTCACACCAAATTTGGTAATGGACGTATTCTGAACTGCCTTATTTGGACAAATATAATTTTTAGGTTGTGGGTCAAAGCAAAGTGTGCAATTTCGTAACCCTAAATTAGGACAAAAGAAATGGTTTCGTTGAAGGCTTTTTTTGTAAGCGAAGAAATTGTCTCCCTGCTTCACTGCCGTCTTGGCAGCTTTGTGGTAAAGGCAGCTCTTATAGTGAAGAACAGCTGCGCTGAACGTTTAAATTTGCGTCTACAATACAGTAAACATTAACAATGATATCGAAATAGCTCAGAAGAGCATACGAGTATGTGTCCAATGAGGCATTGTTTTAAAATAACTCTTTTAATTTTGTGTTCACTTGGAAGTGTGGCGCGATGGGCGAGTCAGAACAAATTTAAAAGTACTTTCCAGTTCGGCGTAGCTGTAACGACGGAGTTGTGACCATCCCACCAATGGTCATGGGTTCGAATCGGGAGGAAAGAAAGCTTTGAGAGTCAGTCGGGAAATTTACGACCAGGGGCAGAGAGCGTATAAAATTGCCTGACGATGAGATTGTGAGTACAGATATAGAGATGTGAGTAACCTATGTTAATCATAGGGAGCTAAACTGTGGGTTTGGAAGCTACCACTGTGGGTTTGGGAGCTAAACTGTGGGTTTGGAAGCTACCA
Source organism: Macrostomum hystrix (assembly GCA_950097015.1). Lineage (NCBI taxonomy): Eukaryota > Metazoa > Platyhelminthes > Macrostomidae > Macrostomum > Macrostomum hystrix. The sequence continues at coordinate 12,057,797 of CATNEN010000001.1, forward strand.
CTGTGGGTTTGGGAGCTAAACTGTGGGTTTGGGAGCTACAACTGTGGGTTTGGGAGCTAAACTGTGGGTTTGGGAGCTAAACTGTGGGTTTGGGAGCTAAACTGTGGGTTTGGGAGCTAAACTGTGGGTTTGGGAGCTAAACTGTGGGTTTGGGAGCTAAACTGTGGGTTTGGGAGCTAAACTGTGGGTTTGGGAGCTAAACTGTGGGTTTGGGAGCTAAACTGTGGGTTTGGGAGCTAAACTGTGGGTTTGGGAGCTAAACTGTGGGTTTGGGAGCTACCACTGTGGGTTTGGGAGCTAAACTGTGGGTTTGGGAGCTAAACTGTGGGTTTGGGAGCTAAACTGTGGGTTTGGGAGCTAAACTGTGGGTTTGGGAGCTAAACTGTGGGTTTGGGAGCTACCACTGTGGGTTTGGGAGCTAAACTGTGGGTTTGGGAGCTACCACAGTGGGGTTGGGAGCTAAACTGTGGGTTTGGGAGCTACCACAGTGGGGTTGGGAGCTAAACTGTGGGTTTGGGAGCTACCACTGTGGGTTTGGGAGCTAAACTGTGGGTTTGGGAGCTAAACTGTGGGTTTGGGAGCTAAACTGTGGGTTTGGGAGCTAAACTGTGGGTTTGGGAGCTAAACTGTGGGTTTGGGAGCTACCACTGTGGGTTTGGGAGCTAAACTGTGGGTTTGGGAGCTACCACAGTGGGTTTGGGAGCTACCACTGTGGGTTTGGGAGCTAAACTGTGGGTTTGGGAGCTACCACAGTGGGTTTGGGAGCTACCACAGTGGGGTTGGGAGCTAAACTGTGGGTTTGGGAGCTACCACTGTGGGTTTGGGAGCTAAACTGTGGGTTTGGGAGCTACCACTGTGGGTTTGGGAGCTAAACTGTGGGTTTGGGAGCTACCACTGTGGGTTTGGGAGCTACCACAGTGGGGTTGGGAGCTAAACTGTGGGTTTGGGAGCTACCACAGTGGGGTTGGGAGCTAAACTGTGGGTTTGGGAGCTACCACAGTGGGGTTGGGAGCTACCACTGTGGGTTTGGGAGCTACCACTGTGGGTTTGGGAGCTACCACTGTGGGTTTGGGAGCTAAACTGTGGGTTTGGAAGCTACCACTGTGGGTTTGGGAGCTACCACAGTGGGTTTGGGAGCTAAACTGTGGGTTTGGGAGCTACCACTGTGGGTTTGGGAGCTACCACTGTGGGTTTGGGAGCTAAACTGTGGGTTTGGGAGCTACCACAGTGGGTTTGGGAGCTACCACTGTGGGTTTGGGAGCTAAACTGTGGGTTTGGGAGCTAAACTGTGGGTTTGGGAGCTACCACTGTGGGTTTGGGAGCTAAACTGTGGGTTTGGGAGCTACCACAGTGGGTTTGGGAGCTACCACTGTGGGTTTGGGAGCTAAACTGTGGGTTTGGGAGCTACCACAGTGGGTTTGGGAGCTAAACTGTGGGTTTGGGAGCTACCACTGTGGGTTTGGGAGCTACCACAGTGGGGTTGGGAGCTAAACTGTGGGTTTGGGAGCTACCACAGTGGGGTTGGGAGCTAAACTGTGGGTTTGGGAGCTACCACAGTGGGGTTGGGAGCTAAACTGTGGGTTTGGGAGCTACCACAGTGGGGTTGGGAGCTAAACTGTGGGTTTGGGAGCTACCACAGTGGGGTTGGGAGCTAAACTGTGGGTTTGGGAGCTACCACTGTGGGTTTGGGAGCTAAACTGTGGGTTTGGGAGCTAAACTGTGGGTTTGGGAGCTAAACTGTGGGTTTGGGAGCTAAACTGTGGGTTTGGGAGCTAAACTGTGGGTTTGGGAGCTACCACTGTGGGTTTGGGAGCTAAACTGTGGGTTTGGGAGCTACCACAGTGGGTTTGGGAGCTACCACTGTGGGTTTGGGAGCTAAACTGTGGGTTTGGGAGCTACCACAGTGGGTTTGGGAGCTACCACAGTGGGGTTGGGAGCTAAACTGTGGGTTTGGGAGCTACCACTGTGGGTTTGGGAGCTAAACTGTGGGTTTGGGAGCTACCACTGTGGGTTTGGGAGCTAAACTGTGGGTTTGGGAGCTACCACAGTGGGTTTGGGAGCTACCACTGTGGGTTTGGGAGCTAAACTGTGGGTTTGGGAGCTAAACTGTGGGTTTGGGAGCTACCACTGTGGGTTTGGGAGCTAAACTGTGGGTTTGGGAGCTACCACAGTGGGTTTGGGAGCTACCACTGTGGGTTTGGGAGCTAAACTGTGGGTTTGGGAGCTACCACAGTGGGTTTGGGAGCTAAACTGTGGGTTTGGGAGCTACCACTGTGTGTTTGGGAGCTACCACAGTGGGGTTGGGAGCTAAACTGTGGGTTTGGGAGCTACCACAGTGGGGTTGGGAGCTAAACTGTGGGTTTGGGAGCTACCACAGTGGGGTTGGGAGCTAAACTGTGGGTTTGGGAGCTACCACAGTGGGGTTGGGAGCTAAACTGTGGGTTTGGGAGCTACCACAGTGGGGTTGGGAGCTAAACTGTGGGTTTGGGAGCTACCACTGTGGGTTTGGGAGCTAAACTGTGGGTTTGGGAGCTAAACTGTGGGTTTGGGAGCTAAACTGTGGGTTTGGGAGCTAAACTGTGGGTTTGGGAGCTAAACTGTGGGTTTGGGAGCTACCACTGTGGGTTTGGGAGCTAAACTGTGGGTTTGGGAGCTACCACAGTGGGTTTGGGAGCTACCACTGTGGGTTTGGGAGCTAAACTGTGGGTTTGGGAGCTACCACAGTGGGTTTGGGAGCTACCACAGTGGGGTTGGGAGCTAAACTGTGGGTTTGGGAGCTACCACTGTGGGTTTGGGAGCTAAACTGTGGGTTTGGGAGCTACCACTGTGGGTTTGGGAGCTAAACTGTGGGTTTGGGAGCTACCACTGTGGGTTTGGGAGCTACCACAGTGGGGTTGGGAGCTAAACTGTGGGTTTGGGAGCTACCACAGTGGGGTTGGGAGCTAAACTGTGGGTTTGGGAGCTACTTACTTACTACTTACTACTGGCGGGGGGCGAGACGCCGCGAATAGGCCGCGAGGCCCCTATCGCAACCCCAAGGTAAAAGGAAGGTGGCCTCAACCTTGGGGGTGCGCCCACCCCACGCCAGCAGTCGGCAGGTTCGCCGGGGAGGCGTCGGCGACCTTCTTCCGGCCGGTGTCACGGACGAAGGCGCGAAGGTCTCGGATGTTGTCCGGAGTGGTCAGTTCGTCCATCCCTTGCGGGTGGCCGAGGTGCCAGTTGCGCGCCTTATCGAAGTAGGGGCAGAATGTCACGTGATGCGCAGCGGTTTCTTTACCTATGCCACAGAAGGGACAGGTGGGGGAGCAGCCAGTTTGTAGCGAAATGTGTCTCTGGAAGAAGCCATGGCCCGTGATGACCATGCACATCTCCCTGAGGTCAGTTCTATTAAGTGAAATCAAAAAGTCAGAGACTTTTCGGTTAATGATCGGCATGGCCATACGGGTCTGCCTATAGTCGGTGCAGCTACTCCAGTGGAGCTGGTGTTGCTGATTTAGCCACCTGTCAACAGTGCGGTTGATGAGGGATTTAGGTACCGGTACCCTGATCGGGCGGTGGTTGTTGTCCGGGTTGCTGCCATCCTTGGCGAGTTTGTCCGCGAGTTCGTTGCCAAGGATGTTGCTGTGGCCTGGGATCCAGATTAGGCTGATCCTGTTAAGGACCGCGAGTGACTGCAGGTCTCGGTGTTGGGAGCTACCACAGTGGGGTTGGGAGCTAAACTGTGGGTTTGGGAGCTACCACTGTGGGTTTGGGAGCTACCACTGTGGGTTTGGGAGCTAAACTGTGGGTTTGGGAGCTACCACTGTGGGTTTGGGAGCTACCACAGTGGGTTTGGGAGCTACCACTGTGGGTTTGGGAGCTACCACTGTGGGTTTGGGAGCTAAACTGTGGGTTTGGGAGCTAAACTGTGGGTTTGGGAGCTAAACTGTGGGTTTGGGAGCTAAACTGTGGGTTTGGGAGCTAAACTGTGGGTTTGGGAGCTACCACTGTGGGTTTGGGAGCTAAACTGTGGGTTTGGGAGCTACCACAGTGGGTTTGGGAGCTACCACTGTGGGTTTGGGAGCTAAACTGTGGGTTTGGGAGCTACCACAGTGGGTTTGGGAGCTACCACAGTGGGGTTGGGAGCTACCACTGTGGGTTTGGGAGCTAAACTGTGGGTTTGGGAGCTACCACAGTGGGTTTGGGAGCTACCACAGTGGGGTTGGGAGCTAAACTGTGGGTTTGGGAGCTACCACTGTGGGTTTGGGAGCTAAACTGTGGGTTTGGGAGCTACCACTGTGGGTTTGGGAGCTAAACTGTGGGTTTGGGAGCTACCACTGTGGGTTTGGGAGCTACCACAGTGGGGTTGGGAGCTAAACTGTGGGTTTGGGAGCTACCACAGTGGGGTTGGGAGCTAAACTGTGGGTTTGGGAGCTACCACAGTGGGGTTGGGAGCTAAACTGTGGGTTTGGGAGCTACCACTGTGGGTTTGGGAGCTACCACTGTGGGTTTGGGAGCTAAACTGTGGGTTTGGGAGCTACCACTGTGGGTTTGGGAGCTACCACAGTGGGTTTGGGAGCTACCACTGTGGGTTTGGGAGCTACCACTGTGGGTTTGGGAGCAGCACCTTGGATTTGGTGGATTTGGCGCACCTTTTGACTCGCAAGCACACAAAACATTTCGCCATGTGTGCATATTAGTTTGCCTGGCACAGTGAACAATGGCTCGGTCATTGTGTGTGCTATATTTAAAGGAAGAGATACAGAATGCAGTGAGTGGGTACATGCGGAGAGAGGTTGAGCAGCTAACGCGGTGAGTATAGGGCAGCTTTGCATCACCAACCGTTAGCAGCAGCAAGTGACGTTGTGAGCACGAAAAATTCTTTTTTTTAAAGTGGCCTAAATCTCTTCTCTCGGCGCAATTCAAATTAAACCCATCACAAAAACTGCCATACCTATAGGTGACCCTCCCCAGACTATTCTCGCCTAAATTAAAAAATTCATTATAACTATAGACTTGGCCATGCGAAAGAAGAATTGAGCAATGTGCTCAAGACCCAGCACTTCAAGCCTTCTAAGCCTCACTCCGATCCATTGCTAGCTAAAATGAATTCTCACAACTCCGACTCCAAGGGCAACTGTCGGTCATAACAAACAAGCTCGCTTCCACCGAGCGAATATTTATCCATCAATTAGAGCACTGCTCCACCTGAGACCAAGGAGACCCGGCCTACCAAAGCGATCATGAGAAATCTGGACACAGAGGAGCAGGTGATGATCGGCCTGACAGCCGTGTTCGCAGTACTCGGTCTGGCCTTCGCCGGAGCCGGCATCTGGTGCCTCGCCGACACGACCACACTGCTTAGCTCCGCCAACACTTTGTACTACAACAGTCAGGGCAGCAGTCTGTTCGGCTTGCAGCCCGGATTCACCCTGGTGCCCTGCGGACTGGCGAGTGTCTTCGCTCTGCCATTCGCCATGGCCGCCGCCTGCAAGCCGTCCAAGTCCTTCCTCGTGGCCTTCATAGTGTACATGTGCATCCTGCTGCTGATTGAGCTGCCAATGACTGTCACCATGCTGGCCAGTTGGCCAACAACAAAGACGACACTGCAGAGCGCTCTCGAGACATCCATGACCAACGACTATGTCGGGATGCCGTACAGCTACACGCACAACAAGCCGAATTCGTTGATCTTCGACAAGCTGATGCTGCAGAACAGGTGCTGCGGCATCAACTCAAACACGGACTACACCACTAGCTACAGTGTCTACGCCAGCGTGTGGTACAATGGCTACAGGTCTTACGCCCTGGGCAACGGTACCAGCTACACCTCCGCCATACCAGCCGCCTGCTGCATGTACAGCAACGTGGACACATTGATAAACAACAATGACTGGCTTAACTATCGCAACTACATGCAGAACCAACTGTGCCCGTTCAGTCAGTCCAACTCTTATACCAGCGGCTGCTACACCATCGTGACAACCTACGTGTCAAATCTGATCTCAGTCACAATGGGCTGCTACTTCATACCAATCATAATCCAGATAGCCGCACTCATAGCAGCCGGTGTTGTGTTCCACACCGCGCACCACGTCAGCGGTGTGGCCGACTGGTCCCAGTACGACAAGCGCGGCCTTAATAACGGACGCAACGGCTCCCGGCAGCAGCAGCAGCAGCAGAGAAATGTAGCTGGCGGGCCGCAGAAAGAGACAGGCTACTACGAAGGAAGAGCTCAGCCGGTTGGAAAAAATCCAAATCAGTATGGCGGCGGATGGGGCACTAATAGCTATCAGCGATATTAGCGACTCTGAGAATTAACGCCTAAAACTGACTATTTACTGTAGTTATAAATCCTCGGAAAAGTATAAACGAGGTAATAGACAATTGCTCTGTTGCTTTGACTGTTCATTCGTCTGATTTCATCGCATTTTAAATAAAAATACACACGCATCAAAATTAAAAATACTTTCCAATGTGAGATCTGAGCTATGAATATAAGAGTAAGAGGGTACGCTCGCACAAGACAGCGAAACTACCACTCCCACATTGCTGTTTTACATGTATTAAAAAAGGACGCAGATAACAGAAACGAAGGGGTGAGTGCCAGGGCTCGATTCCGCAGCGAGGCCACATTCAATCTCCGCCACAGCCGCGGAGAGAAGGCTTGGGGGCTTGTCGTGCAATTCACGCGCTTGAGAGGGCCAACATCCAAGGCACAGTGAGAATGTACACTGCCTGACGATAAGAAAGTCATCTGTGTGAGTGTGTGTTCAGGAGTTCAGGAATGGGCAGAATTGCCACCTAGCTGATCCTGCAGGTCTAGTGTCACCAGATGATGTGTCATTGCCCGCTGCCCCCTGCACTTATTATTAATGATGTTTTTTAATTCTGCGACTTCCTGGGGTCTTGCTAGTAGACTCAACTTCTCAACGCCTCGAAACTTCGTGTTGTCGAAGTTGGCAGCGTTCTTGAAGTAGAGCGAAGCGTCGGACTAAAGTATGTCCCTCACAGAGTGACTGGTAGGGTGTGACTCTCAACTCACAGAGTGACTGGTAGGGTGTGACTGTCCACTCACAGAGTGACAGGTAGGGTGTGACTCTCCACTCACAGAGTGACTGGTAGGGTGACTCTCCACTCACAGAGTGACTGGTAGGGTGTGACTCTCCTCTCACAGAGTGACTGGTAGGGTGTGACTGTCCACTCACAGAGTGACTGGTAGGGTGTGACTCTCAACTCACAGAGTGACTGGTAGGGTGTGACTCTCCACTCACAGAGTGACTGGTAGGGTGTGACTGTCCACTCACAGAGTGACTGGTAGGGTGTGACTCTCAACTCACAGAGTGACTGGTAGGGTGTGACTCTCAACTCACAGAGTGACTGGTAGGGTGTGACTCTCAACTCACAGAGTGACTGGTAGGGTGTGACTGTCCACTCAAAGAGTGACTGGTAGGGTGTGACTCTCCACTCACAGAGTGACTGGTAGGGTGTGACTCCACCCACAGAGTGACTGATAGGGTGTGACTCTCAACTCACATAGTGACTGGTAGGGTGTGACTCTCAACTCACAGAGTGACTGGTAGGGTGTGACTCTCAACTCACAGAGTGACTGGTAGGGTGTGACTCTAAACTCACAGAGTGACTGGTAGGGTGTGACTCTCCACTCACAGTGACTGGGAAGGTGTGACTCTCCTCTCACAGTGACTGGTAGGGCGTGACTCTCAACTCACAGTGACTGGTAGGGCGTGACTCCACTCACAGAGTGACTGATAGGGTGTGACTCTCAACTCACATAGTGACTGGTAGGGTGTGACTCTAAACTCACAGAGTGACTGGTAGGGTGTGACTCTCCACTCACAGTGACTGGGAAGGTGTGACTCTCCTCTCACAGTGACTGGTAGGGCGTGACTCTCAACTCACAGTGACTGGTAGGGCGTGACTCTCCCCTCACAGAGTGACTGGTAGGGCGTGACTCTCAACTCACAGTGACTGGTAGGGCGTGACTCTCCCCTCACAGAGTGACTGGTAGGGCGTGACTCTCCCCTCACAGTGTGACTGGTAGGGTGTGACTCTCAACTCACAGAGTGACTGGGAAGGTGACTCTTAACTCACAGAGTGACTGGGAAGGTGTGACTCTCCACTCAGAGTGACTGGTAGGGCGTGACTCTCCCCTCACAGAGTGACTGGTAGGGCGTGACTCTCAACTCACAGAGTGACTGGGAAGGTGACTCTCCCCTCACAGAGTGACTGGTAGGGCGTGACTCTCAACTCACAGTGACTGGTAGGGCGTGACTCTCCCCTCACAGAGTGACTGGTAGGGCGTGACTCTCAACTCACAGTGACTGGTAGGGCGTGACTCTCCCCTCACAGAGTGACTGGTAGGGCGTGACTCTCCCCTCACAGTGTGACTGGTAGGGTGTGACTCTCAACTCACAGAGTGACTGGGAAGGTGACTCTTAACTCACAGAGTGACTGGGAAGGTGTGACTCTCCACTCAGAGTGACTGGTAGGGTGTGACTCTCAACTCACAGAGTGACTGGAAGGGTGTGACTGTCCACTCACAGAGTGACTGGTAGGGTGTGACTCTCAACTCACAGAGTGACTGGTAGGGTGTGACTCATCACTCACATAGTGACTGGTAGGGTGTGACTCATCACTCACAGAGTGACTGGTAGGGTGTGACTCTCAACTCACAGAGTGACTGGTAGGGTGTGACTCTCAACTCACAGAGTGACTGGTAGGGTGTGACTCATCACTCACAGAGTGACTGGTAGGGTGTGACTCCACTCACAGAGTGACTGGTAGGGTGTGACTCATCACTCACAGAGTGACTGGTAGGGTGTGACTCATCACTCACAGGGGTATTTAGGATATTAGAATGTGTGCAATCAGAAGTAAATAAAAAACAAAAGCATTTAGAGGTAGATTTTGATGTCAAAAATGTTCGTAAAAGTAAAAAATACAAAGGTAGTATTATATGGGTACCTATTTATTCTACAAAAACTTTCTTTGCATTTAAAAAATACGATTGCGGTTTTTAATTTCTTTTTTAAAGAATCGAAAATACACAACGATAAACAGCATTTAGTAAACAGATTTGCAAGGATGTAGACAGGAATATAAATAGTTGTTTTTAGCATAATTAGCAAAAATATTATATCATAGTGGTTGGTGCTTCGGGGTTATAATGTAATAAAATAACTAAAGACGATGCTTCTGTTTAATAACCTGGGTCTTTGTTTTTTTGTACAACGCCTTAATCGAAGCATTGTCGAATACAATGTAGGACATCAGCGTGAATTCTTGGAATTCAGTTCACTACTTACAGTAGTCCGCATATCTAAACTAAAGCATGATTAATTAAACTAATATTTAATCGAGAACAACTACACAAGAAATCTTTTAAAATTGGCATTCGAGGGAGCTAGAGTAAATAATAAATTAATTATGGAAATGTACAAATCATAATAATTTGTATAACTCAAATCTTTCTTTATCTTTAGTCTATTAAATGATCAGTAATGAAATGTAATTTATAAACTTATTAATGCATCCGAAATAATAAAGTTTATATCCACTTTCTGATAGAATCACACATTTTCGGTAGACTCAAGCAGACAAGCAGCACAAACCTGCCGCAGTCTTAAATTTATCTGATTCGAACAAAAATAATATATATACGAGTAGTTGAAACATAACTTCAAACGGAAATGTAACAACTTGGAGTTGTAAACTCGACTGTCAACTCGACTTTGGCAGGTCGTAGGTTCTGAAAAAAAATTGTAAAGAATTTATTTTTATTAAATCAATCAGGGATAGGTGTCTAGCTAAATTACATTTAAGTAGGTATCCAATAAGTTTCTAAGGTCTGGTCTGACCGAAGGATCGGTAGTTCGAATTTCAGTCGTGAGGAAGATGCTTAATTCCTTATTGTTCCAATTCAACTGGCTGTTCAATGGGTAGCAGCATCAGATGGGGTAGAAATTTTGGACTGTCCATTTAGTCCACGGACTGAATAGCTGTACATAGCGTCTGTTAGCTAAGCAAACCTAGCTTAACTGGTCTAATAATAATAATAATAATAATAATAATAATAATAATAATAATGATAGGCCCTGTAGCATCATTCCGTGACGGTAGACTCGCAGCCAGCGAGGATGCAATTCTGCCCATTCCACTGACTCCTGGATGTACGCAGGCACACACTAATACAGGTTGTGTACATCTGCCCTGACTTTCTCGTCGTCAGGAAGTGTACACTCTCACTGTGCCTTGTAGGTTGGCCCTCAAGGGCGTCGATGGCACGACAAGCCCCCAAGCCTTCTATCCGCGGCTGCGCCCCAAATGAATGTGGCCTCGCCGCATAATCCAACTCAGGGACTGCTCTGCCACCGACCCCTGAGAACAGAATGGACTTGTGTCAATAACGGGTCAAAAATAATCTGCGCACCCCAAAGCTACTCACCCGAAGCTCTCCCAGTTCTTAGGCGCAGTCGACGCAGCGGTTGCTAGTCCATTGTTAGCCATGGCGCCGTCCGCAGACATTAGCGGTCCAAACGGATCAACAGTCGAGGGTGATGCTGCAGCATCGCCAGTTAGGATGCCACGTTCGGAGTTTCTCAAAGGCAAAGGCGGCGGCATGTCATCCAGGTTGATCAAATCTTCATCTTTAGCGACGGTGGCTCCGGTGGCTGCGCCGTTGGCCGCTGACGGCTGCTGCTGCTGCTGCTGCCTTTGGGCTGGGACTGTCAATATCGCCTGCACCGGTTTGAACGGACTGATTTCAATGGTTTGGGTGGAGCGAATCTCAGCTCGACAGAACGGACAGCTGCTAGTTTTGTCGTATCTATTCAACTTCTGCGACCAGTCCTTGAAGCAGGCCCGGCAAAGCAGGTGTCCGCAGGGCTCCAGCTTTAGATCTTTATTATTTTCTGAACAGATTTTGCACAACTCAAAACTAGATTCCATGTTAGAGTAGATTTCAAATTCTTCAGCACTGACGACAATCTGCTCCTTGGCTCGGCAGGACAGCAGGAAGCGCAGGTCAGGAGCCTTGCTGGGGTCCATGCCTTTCGGATATAGATACAGCCTTTGCTCAGCGCCTTCCACTAGGGCTTCCACAATGGACTTGCCATCCCGTATCACTGTCTGGTTGACTTTGCGACTGTTGCTAACGAATCCGATTGACCAGAAGCCTAGCTTGGTGCATGATCGCCTGAAAACAAAGCTAGCTGGCCGATCGCACAGCTCTTCTAGGCATTTCTTGACCTCTTCGTAAGTCATGTTCACATAGGCTGGATGCTTCACAGCCAGCATCTTCCACGTGTTGAGAATGTTAGTCCACGGCATAAACAGGCGAGTAAAGACGTCAAATTCAAACTTGGACACAAAGTCGTTTACAGTGATGTCAATGTCGCGCTTCAGACTCTGAGCCTCTTCGAAGCTGCTGATGCAGTGCTCGGAGCCAAATCTAAACTGAAACTCGTGCCAGGGTACCAGCACGCGATCTCCGAAGTTCCTAGCCCACCAATCGGCCGCCTCCTGCTTAGTGACTCGGAAGTGTTCGCTAAACTCGTTGCTAGGAAAGAATACTTTGAAATCTTTGAACAGATAGGAAAGCGTCATGGACAGCCGGATGAGAGTCTCTCGTGGCTTACTATTGCTATTGAACATTTCAGTTTTGTTCTGCCGGCAAAGAATCTTCAATTCGCGCACCTTAGCGTCTAAGCTTTCTAGGAAGATGCGAAAGAACTCATTGTAGGATAATTCAATCTGACGATCTGTGGACTCATAGTGGGCCCAGACCTGGCGCAGTTTAGTAGCGATCTCCGGCAGAGTCTCCAGAATGAATGGCTGATAGACTTCCAAGCCGACGCTACTAAGGAAGCGAATCACCTTGGAGATGCGCTTGTAGATACCGTCCAGATGCTTGGATTCTAGCGGCCTGGACCGATCGCAGACGTCATCTTTGCGAAGCGACGGAAATTTTAGCTTGGCATTGGAAGAAGCCATCGACTATTGGAAAGGAACAGGTGGCAATTGCTGTGATTTCTTTAGTTTATGCTTTAGTTTAAGGAAGAAATCAAATTGATTTACAAGTTTATAAAATCATAAGGCTAGGTCAGCTAAAAAAAGAAGTATCAGTATACATACATGCAGAATGCACAGGCAATATTTAGAGACAGAGAAGACGATACAGAGGGAGAGAAAACTAATTTGGTTAGGCAACGTACATATAGACCAAGCCTTCTCTATCTAGTCTGCTAAACAGCGAGCAGAACTACTTTGGTTTAGTTAGATTGTACTTAAAACCGATAGCCTGACAAGCACCCTTAGCTTTTAGTTGGAAAGAGAGAAAATAAGTAAATGGTCAAATCGAAATACTATTTCGGTGCGCGTACATTGGACGTAGGAGACAAGCCGAGAGATATTTAAAATCCGCTATATCAATACGAGATGCAGAGAAAGGGAGGAGAGAATAAACAGATTTTCAGTGCCAGTTTTGCGAGTTTCAATCGAGCTTCCGGTGTTTAAAAACACTACAGTGTACAAGCTGGCAAACAGGCGCACACGTACACACACAACAGCAGGACTGGCGGGCCCAACAGAAGAGTGTAATCGGAAGGGCACAATTATACTAACTGAGTTTGATTCTATTTTAAATTACTCGTAGTATTCACTTCGACTAATACCAAGCATATAAACTGTGCTGCCAACAAACTAGAAAACCTTTTCGCACAATATGATGCTCACTCAATGCGCAATAAACTGTTACATTTCTATTTTCATGACTGTTTATTCTAAGATTAGTTAATTAATAAATATAAACCCCTAAAAAATAACAAACAAAATGCTTCAGCTATTAATGAAGTATAATGAAAATTGCATGATTAACATTTATTCATTAAAAACAGTCTAATCACTCAAAAAATCAGTAAAGCACTGCAGTATAAAGCAATATGTTAACTAGGAGCGTTACCGTTCTAATTATAAGTCAATGAGAAATTCTTATAATACAGTGAAATTTCTATGGCGGGTAATGGGGATTCCAAATCAGGTGATAATTGCAGGTGAGGCAGTGTGGGGTTTATAGATAAGGCAGGTGAGGCAGTGTGGGGTTTACCTTGATAAGGCAGGTGAGGCAGTGTGGGGCTTACCTTGATAAGGCAGGTGAGGCAGTGTGGGGTTTATAGATAAGGCAGGTGAGGCAGTGTGGGGTTTATAAATAAGGTAGGTAATAATTGCAGGTGAGGCAGCGATGGTAGCCAAATATCCGAAATGCAGCTTTCTTTTTACTTTCCAGTGTGATTAGCACCGATTTTATTGTTATCATTAAGATTTGTATGAGCAGCAACAGCAGCAGCAGCTACAGTACTGCCAGTACTGCCTATCTCGTTGCGCCAGTTGTCTAGAGCGGCCTGAGCCCTGCACAGCAACTGCACTGGATCCCGACTAGATTCCAATTTAGCCACCTCAGCAGTCAGCTTCAATTTATTGCGGTCTGTCAGATGTGAAAATTTACAATTCTCCCCAAATTGACAATGTCCATTGCTAAGATAATTCCTGCAAGGCCTCTTGCCAGCGTCGCATTGTAGGATATCAGATGGAGACCGGTGCCGAGCATAGTGGGCCGCTCTGAGCTTAGCATGTACAGCACTGGACAAGTGGCTTTTGCGCTGCGAAGCATTATTAGCCAGATACTTGTCACAGTAGTCGCAGTAGTATCTCTTGCCCTGCAATCATTGTTTGATTGATATTGATTTTGCTTTGAAAACTTAATGAAAACTGAAATATGAGCTCATCGATAAACTAAATAACCTATTTTCTACAAGGAGAATAAATGCAAAATCATACTTGCATACCTACCTAGCCAAGGCCTAGGCTAGGCTGAAGGTCGGGGGTTCGATTCCCGTCTCCACTTAAACAATTTGTGTCCTTTAGCAAGACACTTAACTCTGCATTGCTTCAGTTCACCCAGCTGTTAAATGGGTACCAGCATTAGCTGGGATAATTGAAGGTGGGTGTGGCATCCCCCCAGTCCATGGACTGAACAGCCGTACACAGCCTTCAGATGCGCCGCGCAATAGCTGCGGCTGTGCTGTTGGCTACACATCTGGCCCAATTAGGGCAGGTGTAATCAATTAAATTATTATTAATTAGTATAATGACAGATTACCAACATATTTTAGATAGGTTACAGAAGTTTAGAAGCTAACTAACTAGCTGGCATACTAAATTCGAAATCAATAAATTAATAATATTAAGTTCAATGGTAGGTGTAAAAAATGTAGGCATTCTTTTGTTTTTCAATCCCTAACCATAATGACACTTTAATTAATAGCTCATGTGTTGATTGGGGATTTTGTTATTTGTTATTTTGTTATCTCAATTTAAATTGTTGAGAAATTATTTATATTTTCTGCTATGGCAATGGCTCAGGCTTATATCTTTAAAAAGTAAGCATTCTCAACTTCAATTTCAGTAACTAGGAATGCACCTATATATTTGGTTTGTCTTATGACCCCAACAAAATTAAGTAATTTTGTATGTCTTAATAGGAGGGATGATAGGACAAAAATTAATGGGGTGCCAGCATGCTGCTCTAAGCAAATACTTTGCTTCAGGTCTATCATCTATGAAAATTTATATGGTTGAGTCTGAGCTCTGAGGCTAAGAGATTTGAACTTCATTAATATTCACTGTTGTCTTATGGATCCCCTACACTCTAAACCACTCATTTTTTAGATTTAAATGATCTCATAGGCCTAACCTAACCTTTTGGTTTTGTATGATGATTCCCACTATACAAATTTTGAATGCTTCACAACAGGAAAGGATTTTAACATAAAAGTGAATCTACAGCTCTGCTTCTTTGTTTTTTTCTATTTGTCTCATCGTTAATTCTGAGTGCATATCTATTCTAATCTGTTAATTAATAATAATTTATAATAACTACAGGAGGGCTGTGGGCAATGACCTATAATATTTGGTATTTGGTAATACAAAACCTACAGCCAGCAAGGCGATTCTGCCTATTTAGCTGACTCCTGAGTACACATGCACACAGATACTGTATGCAGGCACATGCTCATACAGTACAGGTGTGTACATAGTACATCTGCTCTGACTTTTTCATTGTCAGGCAGTGTACACTTGTAACACTTCACTGTGCCTTGGAGGTTTGTCCTCAAGGACATAAATTGCACAAGTCCCCATATCTTTCTCTATGGCTGCACCCCAAATAAATGTAGCATTGCTGGGGAATCAAACATAGGCCCTAAGTTACAGACAGTAGTGCAAGAGGCAAATATGTTAACTGATCTTTAACTGACACCTAGTCTGGTCTGTTGCAAAATTGAGTTACAAAAAACCTGTTTGAAATGACACAAAATAAAATCTGTAGGTATACAAAAACTAAAGGCCTAATGGTCTTTACTAGCTGCAAAAACAAGGACGACAAAATATTCAAGGTAAAAAATATAAAAGAAGCAAGTCATTGGTTCCACCACTCCAGTCCTGAGTTGAGTCCAGTACCTGGGATTCGAAAACTCATGATTGGTTTTAGCAATGGAAATTATAGTCCGCGCTTCTCTAGATAAGCAATTATAACACGCGTTTTTTCAGAGACAATTTTATTGCATTTTTTGTTAGGGGCCTACTAAATTGACCAACCAAAATGACTCGTATAGCGTTTGACTAGGCCTATATTGTTATTATACCTTCCGTAGAAACTGCGTCAAGTTTTCAAAATTTATCGCGTTTTGTTATTTTAAATTGGAAATAAAAGACGACTGTCGCTTGGCCTGTAGTTGAGCAGCATGCTTGTAGCCAGCAAGATTTTCTACATGGTAAATTATCTTACGAGTTGTGAAACTTTGTTTTTGGCAGGTGTGCTTTTGTCGTCGTATACAATGTATACTTAACTGTTACTGAAGCAATGTTCTGATTTTTTAATATTGCTTTAAATAATTAAAGTTTGGTTGACACTGGGTGTTCACAGTCGCTGATGTCGAGTTCCCTGTTTCGTAAGCTGAATGAGAAACTCTTGCCGTTGGCGACTCCCGTGTATCTGAATCTGGCAGACGGCAACTATTTGGCAGCCTGTGGTTGGCAGGAAGTGCACCTGAGTTCCGGTGTTGCGACTGTTCGGCAGGAGGTGTTGATCGTCAACAATCTGGCGAAGGATTTTTTGTTGGGTGCAGATTTCCTGAGAATTTGTGGCTGCATCATCGACTGCAATCGTCAAAAGCTCAGTGTGTGCGGTCAGCTAGTAAAAATGGAATCTTCAGCACAAGGGAGTGGTGCATTTGCCGTTGAAGTGGCGGACCGTACAACTGTGTACCCGCTGGTTATGAAATCGTGTTTCCTGCGAGACTGACGACTGGGTCAGTGACTGCTGTTAATGATGAGTGCGGAATCTTTGAGCCCGACAATTCAAAGGAAATCTCGAATGTCCTGTGTGAAGTAAGCGCGCAGGCTCTCTGTGGACGGACTCATTGCTGTACACTATTGAAGTGTTACAATTTAACCCATGCGATTCACATCTATACACGCTTATGGAAATCAAAGAATATTCAGTTTTTCCTCCAATGTGAAAATGCGTTTGCAAGAGCTTTGGATTCGCTTAGCAAGATAGAACAGAGGCGAATCTAAAATATTTCACTATCATGTCAACACGGACACTAATTAAGCCTCATACATTTTACCCCGGAACCAAACTGGGGAGTTTCGAGCCGATGGAGACGGAGTCGCAAGGCCTTCCCACTGCCATCCCAAGACGCTGAGACTACTACAGCCCGCACATTTGTCAACGAGTGGGTGGCTTGCTTCGGAGTTCCGCTGTCAGTGAACACGGACCAGGGCCGGAACTGGGAGTCGCAGTTGTTTAAAGAGACGATGCGGATGCTGCAGATCGACAAAACGCGGACGACAGGTTATCACCACTGAAGGAGATGGCGGCTGCGAACGGATGAACCAGACGCTGGTGCAGCTGCTGCGAGCCTGGGTTGAACGAGAACCAATGAGACTGGGACCTTCATCTACAGATTGCACTCATGGGCTACCGCACTTCAGTGCACAAGTCAACTGGTCAGACACCCTCGGTGATGCATCTCGGCCGGGAACTGTGGCTGCCGCTGGAATTGGCTTACGGAGGTCTGGCGCCTGACGACCGCCGCCCGTGCGAGTGGGTGGCCGAACTGCGGACCCGCATTCAGACGTCGCACGAGAGGGCGAGGCAAAGCCTGGAGACAGCGCAGCTGCACCAGAAGGTGAAAATACGACAAGCGGTGCCACGGCGAAGCTTTCAGCGAGGGCGATCTGGTCTGGCTAACACAATCCAGCACTCAAGCAAGGTGATCGTGCCGCAAATTTCACTGCTGATGGACCGGGCCATTCGTATTAAAAAAATTTCGGAGGTCATCTACCGCATTCAGCTCGAGACCAACGCGCGGAAGAAGCGGATCGTGCACTTCAATCGCCTGAAGCCGTGCAAGGCGGCCAGTCCAATCGGCGCCCCATGCCGTCGGCGTCGAATTGCGTCGTAGTGAAAGGACCCGTGCTCCTCCAGAGTTTTTTCGGTGAAGTTTATAACCATTGAAAATTATTTCTTATTTTTTGCAGACACTACTGTCAGGTCAGTTAAAAAATAATTTTTTTCATTTCATCTTCCTTTTTATTATTTCCATGAAGTTACTGTTGCAACAATAATTTAAAAAATTGTTTACAAAATACCAGTTTTTTACTAAATAAGAAGCTCGAATATTGTAAAAATGAATGGAACACTTTATTTCGCAGAGGAGATTGTAAGATTGTTGACTACATGTTTGCATGCTGTACAATGTACATTATAATCGTTAAAATATAAGCGAGTGAGTTGACGCCTTAACTGGCGAGAATGTGGTCTGCGCAAGGACAACTTAATAACTCTTAAGTTGTTATTAAGTTATTAAGTTTAGTTATTAAGTTGTCCTTGTGTAACACTCGAGGACTCGATTGCAGAAGTAAGGAAGACCAAGGCTGGACTTAATAGTGTTGCGGCGATGGACTCTCGTGATATTATTAAGATAACGGCCCCAACTCGAATATGGACTATTGTATTTATTTGACTGCCTAGCAAAATAGTATTAACAGTCTCTGATGATGCGATTCAGCAGCTCCACTTTTAGCGCTATTACTACGCTGCGTCCAAAACCACTGTCCAAAACGTGCTGTCCCGTTACGTGGCGCATGAAAACACATCAGCTTTTAAATAGGGCGCGCAGATACATTAAATCACAAATGTAGTATACGACAAACTTGCGACAGACGACAGACGACAGACGACAGACTTTCAATGCTGCATAAATAATGAATAATATATGTACTGTTATAGATTTAATATAGATAAATAGGAGACATTACACATTAATATACTTCACTAGGAATACATGTTTTTTTAAGTTTTCTATTTTTTGTAAGGCTTCCCCTGTAGGCCTACTGTAGTTCAATAAACCGTACGTGAGACCGAATAATGTTCACAATAAAATATAAATATCCAGGATAACCATTTTACATTAAAGTGTGACAGTCTCTTAATCCACATTCCTTTGAGTTCTGTTGTGAAGTTATGTTTTCTGACTTAAAAGTTGCAGTCAGGCTACACTTTATTCTCTTACCATAGGCCTATATGTATGTTTTACCCCTCTGCTTGTCACCCACCGAATTTGTGACTAGGCCTATGTTATATTTGTCAATAAGATTAGCTATGTCCTTTGTTTGAGTGTTTTGATACTCGGAGACCACAGCTTCAACCAAATAGAATGCTTTTTAAAGACTGCTGGCTTTCATGCAATGAGCAAGCTGGGCAAGCAATTTATTTTGTTTTTATTTTTACTTTGAAGTTCTCATTGAAACAACAGCCTGAGTAAGCAGGTGTCGGAGACTCTCAGTGACATTTAGAATTTCAGCTATGAGATAGGGGCCTATAATGAAAAAAATGGCCTTTTGCTAATCTAATCTTCTGTTGAAAATACAATTGTGAAGTTTATGATGTCTTAATGACAACAAAGTAGGCCTAATGGCTAGGCCTATGCTTGCCAGTTGATTCAGTTTTTAACATAAAATTTAGACTTTTTATTTAAAAGTTTTTTATCAAGTCTTTGATGAAGTCCATGAGGAAGTGTGTTTCCTGAGCTTTGCCACAGAGTGGCCACTGCAGTGAATGCAGTGATTTTGGGGGTGGCAGTCAGGCCCAGGATGGATGCCGACTTTGGACACAGTGTTGTAGGCTGCGGTGGTGTTGGAGGCCACTTTGATTCAAGGTAGCCGCATGGGGATTTCATTGCAATTGTTCTTCAAACAGATGAAGCAGTTCTCTTCAGCTAAGTTCTTTAGAAAGAGTATGCTGTATGCTGTATGCTAGACGCAATTGCCAATGTCCTTCAATGTTGGAGAGAATGGCAGGAGTTGCAGTTAAACCTTTTAAATTTCAGAGTTAATCAGTAACTAGCACAGCTTAATTAAAGTAGCAGCTTAAAATAGTTTTTATTCTTCTTATCTTTATCCATTTTTCCAAGTATTAGGCCCTAATATAGCACACTTTGTAGGGCCCTTCAGCTACATAATAATTCATTATATAGACCTATTGCTATAGTTATAAACAGACCTTATGGCTCAGACCATAGTAGAAAGATATATTGCATTTAGCTAGCTCCTAGCAAAAATCTAGCTAAAAAGCATGTTCAGCTAGACATGAGCTAGAATGTCTTCCTAAGGTAATGTATCATCAACCAAACAGTGTACCATCAAAACCAAACAAGAATTTTGACTCCTTCCTTGGTCTCGTGCAAGACAGAAACAAGCTATTGTGTTTCACAGAACAACTAATTTGAAAGTCGAAGAAATAATCTACAAGCTGAGGTATGACATGCAATGGAGCATTAAAAGAAAAGAAAGATATGCACTTTTCTGAGAATTTTTATTGCAAAAGCATACTTTTTAAAAGATTTTTTCAGCATGTACTTTAGACTAAGATTGTATGCATACATGCGCAACCTCCCAAATCTTAGCCGGCCGTGCGACTTAGTTTTTGCTCTCATTTGCGACTTAGTTCATTTCATTGCTCTATTTACGACTTAGTTTGCTCTCATTTGCTCTCTTTTTCTCTCCCCTTTTTCCTTTTCTTCACGCCTTCCTTTTTTGTCCCTTGGTCCCCCCTTTGATTTTTTTGCGCTTGGTCAATTGGTTTTTGCGACTTACCTTGCTTGGCCCTCGTTTCACCCGGCCGGTTCGGCCGGGTCGGCCGGGTGTTGCGCATGTATGATTGTATGTGGTTGCTTTTCAATTAAAAAATGACCATAAATGTAGTTATTTTTAGAGCATGAAAAATGCTTTCAAAGGCCATAATTTGTGATAGTTCACTCCTTAAAATAAGATTAAACCACTTACTCAAATTGAAAACCCAAACATCAAATTCTCTGTTTGGTTTGAAGATACATGAAAATCATTGTTCGGTTTTAGATAGAAAACACAAATAACTTTTTATTTTTCACAAAATAGCAAAAGCAGATACTTTTTAGAAAGATATAACAGTTTTCTATAACTTGGCTTTTGATTTATCATCATATCTTAAATAGAAAATCTGTAGCTTAGGTTTGAAGTTAAAAAAATACACATTCTTTTTGCGGTTGCCATTTTTCCAGCAAACCCAATATCTCTTTGATGGTCTTTCCTGATTTCCAGTCGCTGCGAGGCGTTGAGAAAAATGGCCATTGTTTGGCTGTGGTTGTCCATTCACAGGAGCAGCGCGCTTCTTCCAGGACCCGACCTGGTCATCAGATGGCGCACGGAAGTTCGGAGGAAGGGCAGGAATGTCGCAGATCCACCAGCTTTGACGTAAACTATCCAAGAGTTATGTACGTACTGGAGCAGCAAGTGGAAGCGAGGCGATGGAACCATCGGTAGGTCTTTCTGCAGGCCAAATATGGCTGGAGCGAACCATCAAGCCTATCCACTCTGCCCATGCCTTTTGAGTACACAACAGCAGCCGTGGGTTTCGTGACCACCTGCTCGCCACCGCGCCTGATCCTTGTGACTTCAGTGGTGTTAGCAGCGCTCCTGGTGTCGATAAGACTAACTGTCTTCGTACCACGCTGCTTTCGGTCAACAAGCTTCATGGCAAGAAGTCCGCCTTTTCTAGCAAATGCACAGGAGTTTGCTGGAAGCGTCACTTGCCTAAGGCAATCCGGAATCCCGCGGTCCTGACGAACTGTGCCTGTCAAGAAGGTGGACTTTGACAGGAAGAACTCGGCCAGCCGCGCTGAAGAAAACTAACTGTCAGTAAACAGATGGTAGCCTAGTCCGAACAGGCGGCAACTTAGCTCTGCTACAATTCTTTCGCTGATAGAAAGATGATTGCAATCGATTCCTTGGCCGAACTTTGCATTCTCAACATCAGTACTATGGGCAAGAAAGTTCCAAATGTACCCTGTCTTTGATTCACAAAGGCAGTACATCTTAATTCCAAATCGGTTGCGCTTGCTGGGGATGTACTGACGGAAAAGCAGACGTCCCTTGTACATTACATGTGACTCGTCAATGCAGATGTGCTGTTCTGGCAAGTAGACTTTGTTCATCATCAGCTTCTGCAAAATATCCAAAAAGGTCTTATTTTTCGAAGAGGGTCGTTCTGGCCAACGTCCTCGGTACAGTCGTAGAAGCGGAAAAATGCAGTATCTGCTTGTATCGATCTCGAGACAGACTTGTAGGCTGCTGCATGAACGGGCATTGATCGAACGGGCAGTAGACCAGTATTAATGAAGTTCAGGCTTCCGGTTCAGTCCCATAAAAATATTCGTCGCCAGAACTTTTCTAACCTCACTTGGCGTACAATTCTTCCAACTCTTTAAGATGGTGGGTACCGTCTTTCCTTCAGCCTGAATGCTTTCGAATTCGAACCAAGCTCTGTTGTTTGTCCATTCGCATGATCTGTTAGGAAAATATTGACAAGCCAATCAACGTTGTCATCCGGATGGATTGATTCTGGATCGAATCTTAATCTGGATGAAATCTGGATGGATTCCAGATGTGCCTATGAATTCAATACCAGGATCTGGAACCTCATCAGCTCCCGGAATTACACGTTGCCACCCATCTCCAACATCGCTCGCTGACTCACTTTCAGACTCGGTCCCTGAATCAGACGTGTCACTGGAGGCCGATGTATCCTCATCATCTGACATTATTTGGTTAAAACATTCTTCTTCGTTGAAAGTAGCCATCTTCCTTAGGGTATTAAAACTGGTATCATTTAAGTAGATCTGATTTGTAATGTAAAACGAAGAAGTTTTCCTCTAATCCACCCTGTCCTGAAAGTCACTGAACTAAATAGTCAATGGTAAGATTCTATGTCCAAATTCTATATTCTATAATTCTTGATTCTATATCATGAAGGAAAAATATTTTATTGATTTAAAATTACCGCCTGGAGCTGTGGGCAAAACCAACCACACTTTCCCATAGACAAAGTTTCAGATGTCTCATGGGCCTGCAGAGCATCCCCTTGGAGCACGCCAGAGCTGGTGTCAAACTTGTCCGTGTGATCGTCGCTCGAATCCACGTAAGCCTTGGAGTTGGTGTAGAGGTGCATCGCTGCTTTCACCAGGATGTCGGGGACGCCGTAATGAAACAAAAGCCACGCAATTGCTGCTCGGCAGACAGAGTCGAAGGCTTTGCGAAAGTCAATGAAGACGATGAACGCGTTTCGCAGGCGCGTCTTGCAGGCCTCTACAATGCACCGAATGGACGCGATCTGCTCCGTGGTGGATCTTCCTGGTCTGAAGCCGCTTTGAAGTTCTAGTAGCATGGGGTTCAGGACGGGGAGGAGCCAATTGCGCAGCACAGTGTTCATCAGCTTCGGTAAAGTGCACTCCAGTGCGATGCCGCGCTGATTGTCCAGGCTGGTGGAGGCGCCCTTCTTCGGGATCGAAACAATCCTAGACGTGCGCCAGAGCGGAGCGGCGGTGGCAGATTCGTCGCCTCCGAGGCAGCAGTGTAGGTTAAGGATGTCTGTGATGCTCACAGTCAGCTCTCGCATCTTTAGCACCCTATGAGGCACCCCTTCAGCTCCAGAGGCGGCGTCAGCGCGCGTGCTCTTCAGCGCCTTGCTAACTTCCGTGACAGTGATGGGGCCCGTGCAGAAATCACCAGGCTGTGCAGGAGTGAAGTCGGAGGAGGCAGAGGCTAAGTTAGTTTCGGGACTTAGCCAGAACTGAGCTTGTGAGCAGTCACAGAGACTGAAGCGGGGAACTTGGACACTGATGGCACCATATAGCGGAGACTCTTAGGAGAAATCAAAAGCAAGATAATAAAGGGAAACTTCCAACAACCATTGAGGACCGAAGGAGCGGAGCTTCTCTTATAGAATTAATAGAATAATTAATAGAATTAATAGAATAAAATAATTTGAGCCTTCTCACATTGCTGAGAGGAGCAGAAATATATAAAACTATTTGGTGGTCATTAACTCTTGGAATATGTGGTGGGGTCAAGATGTTTCTATGCTGTAAGTTGTATACTAATGTGAGCAAATGTCATGACATAATTAGAATGCAAGGCAGTGAAACGGATTGCTTAAAACATTAAAACCAGTTAAAGCTGCCTGCTTTACTCGCCCATAAAATTGGTTGGCATTGTCTAGCCAAATTTTGTGATAGACTACCTAATAGACTAGCTTTTGAAAAAGATAGAAAAACATTTATAAAAAGCAGAAAACACAAACACAAAATTATAGAAATGGGTTCAGGGAAGAAAAAAGCAGGGCAGGCAGGACGGCAGTTTTATTGGTAAGTATTAAAGTCTATTTCACACATATATGTCAACAAAGTAATGGGGGCTATAGGAAGAACATTATGCATTTTGCTGCTTTAGAAATCACAAGGAATCAAAGACTTTGTGATATTGAAACGTTTTTATCACTCTGCACCTATCAATTTCAGCAAACATAACTTTCAAAGCACTAACTAAATAATTAAATAAAAGATGTTGGACCAGCTGAGGACTATTGTCTCAGTTGTGACTAATTTAGCTTCAAATTTAGCGCCAAATAAAAGTGATGGCTCCGATCCGGATCTCCCGCAACTGAGGCAGGCGCTGCAGCAGGCCTGGAGTGTTCTTGCACAGCTCAATGATGAGACAGCTGCCACAGATAATGGTGAAAGCCCATCTTTGCCTACTGAATTGAGCCAGAAAAGTCAAGAATTTGCAGACCTGCTACTAAACTGCTGCTTAGAATTACCTTCAACCCAACTTAAAATTCTAACTGCTTGCTGCCTGATGGAACTGTTCAAGCTGCACTGCCCAGATAATCCTTTTGTTGGACGACCCAATGAAGCGGAAAAGTTAGTCTCACATTACGATGCATGCATTTAAAGTTTGGTCTGTTTTTAAGCATCTAGTTTAAAAATCCTGATCTGGTTATAATCCAGCCCTCAAAATCAACCCTCTCTGATCTACCTTTCCTAATCCACCTCGTAGTCCAAATTTTCCAATCCATCTCTAAAAAGTCGCAGTTCTTAATCTGGCCCTTGAAATCCACCTTCTATAATCCAGCCCTCAAAAACCGCGTTTCGTAAGCTGGCGCTCATAATCCACATTCCCTAATCCGGCCCTCACAATCCACCTTCCCTAATCCTGCCCTCATAATCCACCTTCCCTAATCCGGCCCTCATAATCCACATTCCCTAATCCGGCCCTCATAATCCACCTTCCCTAATCCGGCCCTCATAATCCACCTCCCCTAATCCGGCCCTCATAATCCACCTTCCCTAATCCGGCCCTCATACTCGACCTTCCCTAATCCGGCCCTCAAAATCAACCTTCCCTAATCCGGCCCTCAAAATCCACCTTCATTATTCCAACCCTCATAATCCACCTACCCTAATCCGGCCCTCAAAATCCACCTTCTCTAATCCAGCCCTTAAAAAGTCACATTTCCTAATCCGGCCCTCATAATCCAGCTTTACTAATCTGGTCTTTAAATTTCTTCGAATCCGGTCCTTCCTTGTCATCCAGGGTTTGCCGCACCATCGATTTCATTGCTCGCGTAGCCACACGAGTTTCGGGCAGTCGCGGTGCTGCTCTTGGCTACCTGATGCGCAACATTATTGGCACCGACCTGCCCCTGGCCCTGGGTCCCTACGCCGTCGGCAGTCATCGGGAACAATCCGAAGCAGCCGCTGTGGCCTGCGTGCGCTGCCTCCTCGAAGCCGAACCCTCGGCCGCCAAATGGGACTGGCCAGGCGGTGCCGCAGTCGGCCTGTCAGCCGCCCTCACCTCGCTACATCGCCTGTTGGACGAAGCTCCCGAGCTGATAACACAATCCACCCTGGCTGTTGGAGCACTGTTGGACAGTTGCGTTGCCAAGGCTACTGCCAGCTCCATCGACCATGTCGAAGATTGTTTGGCTGCGAAGTTTCTATCGAAACATTTTAGCAGTTTGAGTCGACTTATTGCTGATGAATTGGAGGCTAGGATGCTGCAATCGCTGCAGGGACACGACGATGTGCAGCAGAAAGGTTTGCTCCTAAGGGCCATGCTTTGCGTAATAAAAACTATAAATTAGAATCGCATACTTTAAATTGCAATCATCCGTTAATCCACGAGTTGATTAACGGGGTTAATCACACGTTAATTAATTAGTTAAATTGATTCGATTTATATATCTTGGGATTGCGTCCCTTAATCATAAGATTTTCCGTTAATCTTGTGAACATCCGTTAATCTTGTGAACATCCGTTAATCCTGTCAACATCCGTTAATCTTGTGAACATCCGTTAATCTTGTGAACATCCGTTAATCCTGTCAACATCCGTTAATCTTGTGAACATCCGTTAATCCTGTCAACATCCGTTAATCTTGTGAACATCCGTTAATCTTGTGAACATCCGTTAATCCTGTCAACATCCGTTAATCTTGTGAACATCCGTTAATCTTGTGAACATTCGTTAATCTTGTGAACATTCGTTAATCTTGTGAACATTCGTTAATCTTGTGAACATTCGTTAATCTTGTGAACATCCGATAATCTTAAGATGTTCTACTAATCCTGAAATCACCCGGTAATCTTGAGATTCGCACCTGCTAACCTAAGTTCAACCGTTAATTTTGAGATCGAGATCTTAGCCGTTAACTAGAAATCACCCGTTAATCTATAGATTACCAGGTTAATCTTGTGATTGATCTCTAAATCTTTCGTTAATCTGTTAATCTTGAGCTCACCCTTTGATCCTGAGATGACTCGAGATTAACGGTTAATCTTAAGATCTGCACCCGTTAATCCAGAAATCACCAATTCTTCGTTTACGTTAATTCCCAAGGAAAAATCTATTCTTTAGACAAGAAATGACAGTTTTAAAAAATCATTTTTTAGTCAGCAACAAGCCAGTTGTGGACAAATCCGATGAGTCGGCCTCAGATCAGCTGGTCCTCCTATTGCGAATTGCTCATCGCATTTGTCCTGCCGAGCTCGTCATTCCCAGCCTGTGTGCTCGAATAATTCTGCCGCGTCTCAGGTCTCAACTAGTTGCCGATCGACTGAGGGCCTGTCGCCGACTTTGCCGCCTGATGCTAGTTGGCATCGATGACGGAGTCGCTAGACGCAGCTTCGTAGACGGCGGCTGGCGAGCTCTGGTAGCCAGGTTCGGCGATGTGTCACCTGTGATTAGGTAAGTCACATCTGCTTTCGGATAATCCCAAAGCCGCAATCTTTGCAATTACTCGTAACATTGTCATCCGATGAAAAATGCTCTCTAATATGTTGATTGGCCTTCTAATCCATGATTAAATCCATCTTTTCCACTGGTTTGCTCCTAATCTATTGATTAGCCCTCTAATCGCTTAATTAGCTCTCTAATCCACTGGTCAGCCCTCTAATCCACTCGTTACCCCTTTAATCCACTGATAAGCCCTAATCCACTGATAAGCCCTCTAATCCACTCGTTACCCCTTTAATCCACTCGTTACCCCTTTAATCCGCTGATAAGCCCTAATCCACTGATAAGCCCTAATCCACTGATAAGCCCTAATCCACTGATAAGCCCTCTAATCCGTGATTAGCCCTCTAATCCACTGATAAGCCTTCTAATCCACTCTTTAGCTCTCTAATCCGCTGGCAAGCCCTCTAATCCACCGATTAGCCCTCTAATCCACTGGCAAGCCCTCTAATCCACCGATTAGCCCTCTAATCCACTGGCAAGCCCTCTAATCCACTAGCAAGCCCTCTAATCCACTGGCAAGCCCTCTAATCCACCGATTAGCCCTCTAATCCACTGGCAAGCCCTCTAATCCACTAAAAAGCCCTTTAATACATATTTGGGCCTTTAATCCGCTGTCAAACTCCTCTGATCACTAATTCCAGACGATTTTGCCTGCTCGCTGTTCCCCAGTTATGCACTTTTACCGACGTTCGCAATCGAGAAATTCAACATGGCGACTCCGAAGCGCTCGACAATCTGCGCCAGATGTTCCAGCTTCGGGCCATAGACACTGAAGAATCTGTGCGACTAGCCCTGGTGTCGGCTTTGGATGCACTGCCGAGTTCATTTGAGACTGAGTTTCGTGTGAGTTCTTTATTAAGATGAAGGCCAAAGTATATCAGGATAAATCCAGTAAGACTTTAGGGTCAGTTCAGGCAGACTTCAGGGTGGGTTTAAGCAGCCTTCAGGGTTAGTTTAGGTAAACTTCAGGGTGACTTCAGGAGGACTTCAGGGTGAGTTCACGAATACTTCAGGGTGGGTTCAGAATAGTTCAGGCAGACTTCAGGGTGAGTTTAGGCAGCCTTCAGGGTGAGTTCAGGACGACTTCAGTGTGATTTCACAGCGACATCAGTTTCATGTTTTCAATTTTCGAATCGCCACATTGTCATTCCCAGATCACCATACTGATAGCTCGGTCTCGCGATCTATCGTCGCGAGTTCGTCTACGGGCAATCGCTTCTCTGGCGAAACTGTCCACCATTTCAACGATTATCGATCCGTCTTCTGTCACTTCTGGCGCACTAGACGGACCCTGCCCGACAACCGATGCAGCCAACGCCGTGATGTCGGCTCATCGATCTCATCCTCTTGAAGTTGAACGACATCTGACTTGCAGTTTGTTGAAAGTGTGGACTAAACCAGACTGTTCCACGACTGGCACAGCAGCTTTGACTCCCGTGCAGAGTGCAGCCGTTCTGCTGCATCGTTGGAGAGGCTTCTTCACTCTAGGAGCTTCCGGATTGAATGCCACGACAACTACAACAACTAAAGCGGCTGGAGCTTTTGTTCTAATGCTCAAATCATTGTGGCATATTGATCAGGTGAGCTGCCTGCTCTGCACTTTTGAGAATAAGCCGATTCTTCCCTTGTGTTTTCCCCAGCCATTACCCTGTCATCACGTGTCATTCTCCCCCTGCCTTCCCTTTCCATCCTTCCCTTGTCTTCCCTTGCCATTCTCCCCCGTCTTCCCTTGCCATTCTCCCCCCATCTTCCCTTGCCATTCTCCCCCGTCTTTCCTTGCCATTCTCCCCCGTCTTCCCTTGCCATTCTCCCCCGTCTTCCCTTGCCATTCTCCCCAGTCTTCCCTTGCCATTCTCCCCCGTCTTCCCTTGCCATTCTCCCCAGTCTTCCCTTGCCATTCTCCCCAGTCTTCCCTTGCCATTCTCCCCTGTCTTCCCTTGCCATTCTTCCCCTGTCTTCCCTTACCATTCTTCCACTATCTTACCTTGCTATTCTTCCCGTCTTCGCTTGCCATTCTCCCATGTCTTACCTTGCCATTCTTCCTCTGTCTTCCCTTGCCATTCTTCCCCTGTCTTCCCTTGCCATTCTTCCCCTGTCTTCGCTTGCCATTCTCCCATGTCTTCCCTTGCCATTCTTCCCTTGTCTACCCTTGTCATTCTCCCCCGACTTCCCTTGCCATTCTCCCCTGTCTTCCCTTGCCATTCTCCCCTGTCTTCCCTTGACATTCTTCCCCTGCCTTCCCTTGCCATTCTCCTCTTGTCTACCCTTGCCATTCTCCTCTTGTCTACCCTTGCCATTCTCCCCTTGTCTACCCTTGCCATTCTCCCCTGTCTTTCCTTGCCATTTTCCCCTGTCTACCCTTGCCATTCTTCCCTGTCTTCCCTTGCCATTCTCCCATGTACCCTTGCCATTCTCCCCCTGTCTACCCTTTCCGTTCTCCCCTGTCTACCCTTGCCATTCTCCCTGTAGTAAGGATTAACTTAGTCAACTCATATTTGCTAGCCCAACTCACAGAAGGGATAGAGCAATCAAAGAAAAGGGAGACGAAAGTATTTCTTTCGTACATTACTCTGATACAATGTACACTATTAAAATAACGCGATTTGATTGGCTGGGGATTAAAACACGCACAAATGAGCTAGCACGAATGTACACAATGTAGGGGTAGGCAGACTGCTTGAAAGGGTGCACAGCCGAAAGACTGCAGAACAAACACAATAACACGAAATCACAACCCAACACTCCCCGGTCTATCTTTGCCATTCTCTCTCTGTCTGATCCCCTGCCATCCCGTTCTCCCCATTTTGCTTGGAGACAGTCTGTTTCCTTATATTTAAGGATTCAAACTGCTGACCTCAGAAAAATGTCAATCCAGATTTGCCGGCAGACCCTGGCCTACCTTGAGTCGGCCACATCTGCCAAGTCGGCCAACTCGCTCACCTGGCTCTCAACTCGTATGCGCAGTCTCGCGACCTACTTTCCTATGTCTCATCACTCCACGACTATTATCCAACAGTCTCTGTTAAATGCGCTCAAACGCCTGGCGAGCCTGGCATCCAGCCTAGATCTGCGCCGCCTGCTGGCACCCGAATGCGATCTGCACACCGCCAATCGATTAAGGCGACGAATTCTTCTAGCTGCTGACGCTTCTTCGGCGCCAGCGGCTGAAGCTAGCTTAATCGAAGCTCTGCTAACTCGTCTGGGGCCCGTGATAGTCGACGGTGCCACCCTGACGGCTGCCATCGAGCTAGCCAAACCTGGCTGTCTTGTGGATCTGCAGCTGGTCAACGCTTTCACCTTCTATAGGCCCGACCTGCTGATTGATGCTCAGCCACTGCTTGGTGAGTTTAGGGTGCACTGGTAGAGTAAGGAGTCCGCGGACTGGTGGGCAGACAGACAGTCAACATGAGTGACTAGGCAGCATGAGACAGGTGAGAAGATGAGTGACTAGGCAGGATGATACAGGTGAGAATATGAGTGACTAGGCAGGATGATACAGGTGAGAAGATGAGTGACTAGGCAGGATGAGACAGGTGAGAAGATGAGTGACTAGGCAGGATGATACAGGTGAGAAGATGAGTGACTAGGCAGGATGAGACAGGTGAGAAGATGAGTGACTAGGTAGGATGATACAGGTGAGAAGATGAGTGACTAGGCAGGATGAGACAGGTGAGAAGATGAGTGACTAGGCAGGATGAGACAGGTGAGAAGATGAGTGACTAGGCAGGATGAGACAGGTGAGAAGATGACTGACTAGGCAGGATGAGACAGGTGAGAAGATGAGTGACTAGGTAGGATGAGACAGGTGAGAAGATGAGTGACTAGGTAGGGTGAGACAGGTCACTCTCGTGAGTTAAGATGAGGGTGAGACAGATAAGATAAGTACTGGCTTCAATTTTCCTTCCCTCTTTTGCACCAGACTTCTTGACGGCCTCCTTGGACGCGCCCTCACCGTCGGCCACTTCAACTAGCCGGCCTGACACGAAGCTTCAACAAGCCTGCCTCCGCCTGCTAGACAGTGCCTTGTCAACGCCAGCCGGTGCTGCCCTTGCAACCAGCGCTGCAGTGGATTCTCTTATTGCTAGACTAGTTTCTCTCTGTCAGTCTGTTGAATCGTCCGTTACTAAGGCAGCTATTAGTTGCCTAGCAACTCTGTCTAACCTAGGCAACCGGCGGGGCACAGATCTGGCCTGGCTGGCTGAAGCCGCACTGACAGCAGATTGGAAGTCAGCTGCAGCTCCCACCCACCTGCTAGAATCCTTCGGCCATCTGATGAAATCTTCGCTAGCCGAGCGACTCGGCCTGCTGCAATTGGACAGGATTGGCCAGTTCATCGGCCAGAAACTACTGCCGCTGATCCTGGAAGGTCCTCCGGCTGACGTCGACCGCGATGCCAATGACAATGGCGACAATTCGGAGGTTTCATCGGTGGCAACTGATGTTAGACTGGCAGCTGTCAGGTGTTTGACTAGGTGCCTGGTTGGAATGAAACAGGTGATCATCTAATATTGCTGTCATCTTTGGACTGGGTATTATTGGGATCACACAGGATGGATGGCAGGGGAAGAAAGGCGGGGAATAGTAAGGGAAAACAGATGGAGAATGGCAATGAAAAGACGGGGGTAGAATTGCAAGGGAATGCGGGGGGAGAATGGCAATGGAAGACGGGGGGAGAATGGCAAGGGAAGACGGGGGTAGAATGGCAATGGAAGACGGGGTAGAATTGCAATGGAAAACGGGGGGAGAATGGCAAGGGAAGACGGGGGTAGAATGGCAATTGAAGACGGGGGTAGAATGGCAATTGAAGACGGGGGTAGAATGGCAATGGAAGACGGGGGTAGAATTGCAAGGTATTGCGGGGGGGAGAATGGCAAGGGAAGACGGGGGTAGAATGGCAATGGAAGACGGGGGAAGAATGGCAAGGGATGACGGGGAAGAATGGCAAGGGATAACAAAGTATGACAATTGATGTCTTAAATGTCGCCTGTAGTACACCAGCGAGGACCCCGACTGCGCGCCAACCGACACTGAAGACTCGGACGACCTTATCGCCTGGCACTCGACTGTCAATCAGGCCATTGATTCGCTGCACTTTCTCCTTCTGCACGAAGGTGGCACCATTACAATAAGCGACCAGGTCAGGCCGAATGCTGAGTCTAAGAGCCGGAGCCTCATTCGCAGGTGCGCGGCTCGGCGGCTTCTCGGTTTAGCCAGGCATCGGGCTTATCAGCGCCGGCTGACGCAACCAGAACGGATGCAGACAGTAGCCTACACTGTCACCTGCGATCCTTGCCATCAGCTGCGATGCGAGCTGCTCCTTGACAAGCTGCACAACTCGCTGATGCGCCTGCGACTACCTGTTGACTATTTAGCCATCTACGCCTTCGTGACGGAGTCTGGAGTGACGGAATTTCAACGCAAAGCAGCCGACAGTCTGCGACAGGTGGTGGCTAAACGGCGCGAATCAATGGCAGCCAACTGGGATCAGGTTAAAAATGCTGATCAGTTTATTTGCTCCTTTCTGTCTCCCAAAATATTCAACCGATCGCCATGAAAATCCGGAACTCGGGCTAGAATTTTCGCTCCATCTAATAAAACAAAGCATCGACACCGTCGGTATATTCAACGATTCCCTCTGGCTTTTTGATTGCCTGTCCATATAGGCTATTATTCTTAGAATTGTATTGATTATATTGTTACTTATTTTACTTTTTAATCAATATGGATTTGCCAGAGCAATGTTACTTGTTGGACGGCTTTGAAAGTTTGTTAAATCCTCAACTTAGACCCGTTTAATCCAAATCCTACTCGCTAAGGTGTCAAAAGACAAGCGCTTGTTCTACTCTCTCCTACCTGAGGCCTGCCTGGCTCACGCTATCTACCTGTGGGCTAACGATGTGGACTTCCAAAACCCAAGTAGCCTCACTCAGCTAGCTAGACCGCTGGCTGGTTTGCGGTTTCTGCTGAGACCACTGCTGGCCTGCACCGCCAATATTAGCGATTGTTAGTGACAAGCGGATCTTTCATCCATTTTAATTATCATTGTTACTATCTAGAATCGAGTGAATCTGTGGGTGTGACAATTTAGAATCGAGTGAATCTGTAGGTGTGACAATTTAGAATCGAGTGAATCTCAAGGTGTAACAATTTAGAATAGAGTGAATCTCAAGGTGTGACAATTTAGAATCGAGTGAATCTCAAGGTGTAACAATTTAGAATCGAGTGAATCTCAAGGTGTGACAATTTAGAATCGAGTGAATCTCAAGGTGTAACAATTTAGAATCGAGTGAATCTCAAGGTGTAACAATTTAGAATCGAGTGAATCTCAAGGTGTGACAATATAGAATCGAGTGAATCTCAAGGTGTAACAATTTAGAATCGAGTGAATCTGTAGGTGTGACAATTTAGAATCGAGTGAATCTGTAGGTGTGACAATTTAGAATCGAGTGAATATGAAGGTGTGACAATTTAGAATCGAGTGAATCTGTAGTAGGTGGGACAATTTAGAATCGAGTGAATCTCTAGGTGGGACAATTTAGAATCGAGTGAATCTGTAGGTGTGACAATTTAGAATCGAGTGAATCTGAAGGTGTGACAATTTAGAATCGAGTGAATCTCAAGGTGTAACAATTTAGAATCGAGTGAATCTGTAGGTGTGACAATTTAGAATCGAGTGAATCTGTAGGTGTGACAATTTAGAATCGAGTGAATCTCAAGGTGTGACAATTTAGAATCGAGTGAATATGAAGGTGTGACAATTTAGAATCGAGTGAATCTGTAGTAGGTGGGACAATTTAGAATCGAGTGAATCTCTAGGTGGGACAATTTAGAATCGAGTGAATCTGTAGGTGTGACAATTTAGAATCGAGTGAATCTGAAGGTGTGACAATTTAGAATCGAGTGAATCTCAAGGTGTGACAATTTAGAATCGAGTGAATATGAAGGTGTGACAATTTAGAATCGAGTGAATCTGTAGTAGGTGGGACAATTTAGAATCGAGTGAATCTCTAGGTGGGACAATTTAGAATCGAGTGAATCTGTAGGTGTGACAATTTAGAATCGAGTGAATCTGAAGGTGTGACAATTTAGAATCGAGTGAATCTCAAGGTGTGACAATTTAGAATCGAGTGAATATGAAGGTGTGACAATTTAGAATCGAGTGAATCTGTAGTAGGTGGGACAATTTAGAATCGAGTGAATATGAAGGTGGGACAATTTAGAATCGAGTGAATCTGTAGTAGGTGGGACAATTTAGAATCGAGTGAATCTCTAGGTGGGACAATTTAGAATCGAGTGAATCTGTAGGTGTGACAATTTAGAATCGAGTGAATCTGAAGGTGTGACAATTTAGAATCGAGTGAATCTCTAGGTGGGACAATTTAGAATTGAGTGAATCTCTAGGTGTGCCAAGAATGTACAAGTGTTTGACAGCCGCTCACTCCAACCTGCCAGCTGCTCTTGCCGGCGGTCACAATTTCACCTGGCTGCGTCGCCTATTGGAAAAGATTCGCTCGGCCAGAGACTGTCGCCATCCGGACAGCGACCTGTCAGCCGCCCGACTGCGCGCAGTCGCTGATCTGACATTCGGCCTAGTGGCCACAATGTCCAGCCGGCTCACATTTGCTCAGCTGCCATTCGAGCCGCAGTTGCCAAAGAAACTATTCGTTTTCTTGTCGTCGTCTTCTTCCGGTGGCGGCAAAGTCTGGCCGGAGTTCGCCAGCCTGCCAGCTGAGCTTCGCTTTGGCTGGCCGCATTGTAAAGAGGCGCTCACTAGCGGCGTCTTGCCGGCGTGTCGTGTGCAGCAACAGCAGCAGCAGCAGCAGCGGGCGCGCAGGATTCGCGGCGGAAAGAAAAATCCCGAAGCAAGTGACGACGAAGAAGAAAACAATTATTGCAGCGACTCTTCAAAATCGTCGATCTCTAAAGCATCGGCGCCGGAAAATCATCGCAACGAAGATCACTGTTCTGCTCACAATGAGGCGGTGCCTAGAAAGCGGGTTCGCCATTCGAAATGATTGATTTTCCTTTGACGATCCGCTGCGAGAATTAAGTTTTCGTCCTGTCTCAACACTCTTAGTAATATAGTAAGCGTTTTCATCATTTTTAGTAAACATCAATTCTAATATTGTTAGTTCACAATACTTTGATCTCTTGGTTCGCATAGGCACATAGTCTCAAGACCAACCCTAACCCACAATGTACAATGACTCAAGGCCAACCACCCAATGTACACTGGCTCAAGATCAACCCCAACCCACAATGTACAATGACTCAAGGCCAACCACCCAATGTACACTGGCTCAAGACCAACCCCAACCCGCAATGTACACTGGCTCAAGACCAACCCCAACCCGCAATGTACACTGGCTCAAGGCCAACCCCAACCCGGAATGTACACTGGCTCAAGACCAACCCCAACCCGCAATGTACACTGGCTCAAGACCAACCCCAACCCGGAATGTACACTGGCTCAAGGCCAACCCCAACCCGGAATGTACACTGGCTCAAGACCAACCCCAACCCGCAATGTACACTGGCTCAAGACCAACCCTAACCCGCAATGTACACTGGCTCAAGGCCAACCTCAACCCGGAATGTACACTGGCTCAAGGCCAACCCCAACCCGGAATGTACACTGGCTCAAGACCAACCCCAACCCGCAATGTACACTGGCTCAAGACCAACCCTAACCCGCAATGTACAATGACTCAAGGCCAACCACCCAATGTACACTGGCTCAAGACCAACCCTAACCCACAATGTACAATGACTCAAGGCCAGCCACCCAATGTACACTGGCTCAAGACCAACCCCAACCCGCAATGTACACTGGCTCAAGAACAAACCCTAACCCACAATGTACACTGGCTCAAGACCAACCCCAACGCCAAAGTACACTGGCTCTTAGCGAATTCTTAACTCTAAAGTACAAATTTTAAGATGCGCAGAAATATTTTTGTAGCTTTCAGTTTGCCAGAATTCTTTTTGAGTTCGTTTTTTTGCCGGCATTTTTCAGCTCACCGCGGCCATAATATGCCTGGTTGAGTTGCTTACAGCATTTTGTGTCAGCCAGGTTGTTGAATTTTTCATCTAATTTCGTGGCTTTTACGTATTTTTTATTCTTTGATTTATTGGAGCTTCCTGAAATTTTGAACTTCCTGTTTTGATGATTTTGTGCGCGCCATTCACTTCGGTTAACCCGACTGCTCTGAAGCTTGTTAATAAAGCAACATTTAATACAAACTCTGTTTTTTATTATGTTTAAAGGAGAAATTCTTACTCTTTTGTTCCTTGTATCATTCTTTGACAACTGCGAGCTGTCAATCTTCTTCAACAACCAATCAGATCTATTCGACGCCTCGATAGAGATTTTTAAATAATGGCGAATTTTGTCCAAAAGATTGATTAACACAATGCCCAGATAAATATTTAACAGCTTTATCTGCCGTATCGCTTAGCAGTGTATTTTTAACATTTTTGGGAGTGTTTCAAATGGGATTGACTAAGCAATTTCTTTAAGCAAATATGCAATTAGTTTTATCTAAAACAATGACTTTATAAGTATTAAGTAAGGCATATAACAAGTTTCTAGTATTTGTTTATCTACTTGAAACCTAAAAGGCTTCGTTATGTTTAGTACTTAAAATGTGAAATATCATATATAATTAGGTCATTTATAGAAATACTATTATAAACGGACGTTTTGGATACTGTCTCATACTACTTATCTCATCAACTGTCTCATACTACTTATCTCATCAGCTGTCTCATACTACTTATCTCATCAGCTGTCTCATACTACTTATCTCATCAGCTGTCTCATACTACTTATCTCATCAGCTGTCTCATACTACTTATCTCATCAGCTGTCTCATACTACTTATCTCATTATCTGTCTCATACTACTTATCTCATCAGCTGTCTCATACTACTTATCTCATCAGCTGTCTCATACTACTTATCTCATTATCTGTCTCATACTACTTATCTCATCAGCTGTCTCATACTACTTATCTCATCAGCTGTCTCATACTACTTATCTCATTATCTGTCTCATACTACTTATCTCATCAACTGTCTCATACTACTTATCTCATCAGCTGTCTCATACTACTTATCTCATCAGCTGTCTCATACTACTTATCTCATAAGCTGTCTCATCCCCATATCTGATCAGCTGTCTCATCCCCATATCTGATCAGCTGTCTCATCCCCATATCTGATCAGCTGTCTCATCCCCTTATCTCAATAACTGTCTCATCCCCATATCTTTTTAACTGTCTCATACTACTTATCTCACCAGCTGTCTCATCCCCTTATCTGATCACCTGTCTCATCCCCATATCTGATCAGCTGTCTCATCCCCATATCTGATCAGCTGTCTCATCCCCATATCTGATCAGCTGTCTCATCCCCTTATCTCATCAACTGTCTTTATATTCTCAACTGTTAACTCAAATCATTTGACATCCAGTGACCGGCAATGCTTCAGTTTTCACCATGCCTGTTTTGAAGTTTTTGAAATAATGTTTGTTCTAAATCGCTGGCAGCAGTCGCTCCATGGGTACAATGGCCAGTATGTCGCTGGAGTTTTTAGCTAACTTCTCAACCAGCACAACTACTAGGCTGTGATTGGCTGGTTCTGGCAACATGCCAGTTGACACGGCTCGCGATGTGGCGTAGCTCAATCGTGACTGCGCCTCCAGGAGCCAGTCATCGAGGGCCGGTTCTGGTATTAGGGATGGCAGTTGGATGGCTTGAGTGACTCTAATTGATCGTCACTCTAATTATCATTAATTTGCATTTTCGCCACTTTAATCGGCCTTCTAGTCACTCTAATTATCACTCTTGTCACTCTAATTATCACTCTAGGCACTATAATTATCACTCTAGTCACTCTAATTATCGCTCTAGTCACTCTAATTATCACTCTTGTCACTCTAATTATCACTCTAGGCACTCTAATTATCACTCTTGTCACTCTAATTATTGCTCTAGTCACTCTAATTATCACTCTTGTCACTCTAATTAGTCACTCCTTAAACAAAAATCTTTCTTTTCACTCCTCTTGACGCCAGTCTGTTCACTCTGGCCCTTCTCGGCGCACTCACTGTCGTAGATCAGCGGATGCAGGCCGTACCAGAGGTTCAGTCCTCGACAGACGGCCTCATTGCTGCAGACGCAAATCACAGGGCAGGGGGGACGGCACATTGCTGCCAGGCGGGGGAGGGCAGCGTGATTGGTGGCCACCAGGATGGCAACTGCACGGCAACGCAGAGCAGCTTCGCAGGCGGCCAATGCGCTGCTCTGCAAGGGATCGGCTGGGAGTTGAATCAGAGCTTTACCGACTTTATACTCTTGCTGCTGCTGCTGCGGCATCCAGCTGAACCCATGCCGACGCAACTGTTGCCAATGCTGACCGGACTTCAGATTTGATTCAGCTTCGCGACAGATCTACAGGATTAGGTTGTTCGATTTGGGTGATCACCTGTTAGACACCACAGTTACACATGTTAGACACTGTCTGCACAGTCACACCTGTTAGACGCCACAATCACACCTGTTAGACACACCTGTTAGACGAACCTGTTAGACACACCTGTTAGACGAAGCTGTTAGACACGCCTGTTAGACGAACCTGTTAGACACACCTATTAGGCACCATAGTCACACTTGTTAGACACTACGGTCATACCTGCGAGAAACACACACCTGTTAGACACATCTGTTATATACCGCACAGTCATACCTGTTAGACACATCTTTTAGACACCACAGTCACACCTGTTAGACACCGCAGTCACACCTGTTAGACACCGCACAGTCACACCTGTTAGACACCGCACAGTCATACCTGTTAGACACTAACGCAATTCGTCACTGACCTTGGCCAGAGTTCTGACCGCCTCAACCGGATAGCGACCCACCGCGGTCTCGCCGGACAACATCAGGCAGTCGGCGCCGTCAATAACGGCGTTAGCGACATCTGACGCCTCCGCTCTGGTTGGCCCCGACTTGGTCAGCATGCTGTCCAGCAGGTGGGTTGCGCATATGGACGCTTTGGCCGAAGTGCTGCAGATTGCTATGATCCGCTTCTGTGCCGCGAACACCTTTGAGTTTTTAATGGGCTCGGCTAATTAGACTCGAATATTGGCAACTCTTTATTTTATTCTCCTCACCTTGCACTCTCTTTCTCACTCTATCAGACTGTCCCTGCGTCCCAACCTCCTGTGTTTATCTCTGGCTCCAACTCTCTCCTTCCCTCACTACCACCCTTTCTCTCTCCCTTTCTTTCTCCCTTTCTCTCTCCCTTTCTTTCTTTCTCTCTCCCTTTCTCTCGCCCTTTCTCTCTTTCTCTCTCTCTCTTTCTCTCTCCCTTTCTCTCTCCCTTTCTCCCTTTCTCTCTCCCTTTCTTTCTCCCTTTCTTTCTCTCTCCCTTTCTCTCTCCCTTTCTCCCTTTCTCTCTCCCTTTCTCTCTCCCTTTCTTTCTCTCTCCCTTTCTCTCTCCCTTTCTCTCTCCCTTTCTCCCTTTCTCTCTCCCTTTCTCTCTCCCTTTCTTTCTCTCTCCCTTCCTCTCTCCCTTTCTTTCTCTCTCCCTCTCTCCCTTTCTCTCTTCCTCTCTCCCTTTCTCCCTGTCTCCCTCTCTCCCTTTCTCTCTCCCTTTCTCTCTTCCTTTCTCCCTTTCTCTCTTTCTCTCTCCCTCTCGCCCTTTCTCCCTCTCTCCCTTTCTCCCTCTCTCCCTCTCGCCCTTTCTCTCTCCCCCTTTCTCCCTCTCTCCCTCTTTCCCTTTCTCTCTCCCTCTCTCCCTCTCTCCCTTTCTCTCTTTCTCTCTCTCCCTTTCTCTCTCCCTTTCTCTCTCTCCCTCTATCTCCCTTTCTGTCTGTCTCCCCATTCTGTACCCTCTAATCTCCAACCGTTACTCCCACTCACTTTTCATTGTAAATCTAGTAAGCTCGCGATATCGCCTAACCTCTCTCTACCCTTCCACCTTTTTAAAAAATGTTGATACCTTCTATTGCACCAGCGAGCTATTTCACAAAACAATCCTTTCTGAAAGACAGAAATGTTTGTGCAACCTAGCAGTTGATCATTAGCGTGATTTTCTAAAATGATCTACAGCTAACCTACTGCTGGAAAATGCAATCAATTAGTCGATCCAAAAAATACAACAATGCTGATCTTACAGCATGGGCCTAATGAATTTTTTGCTAGATCCGTGTTTAAAATAGTCAATTGGAAAAAAACTCAAACCTATGTTGCATTATTCTGTTTTGCGAAAAATGATTCCTAGAAAACATTTCTTCTAGTTAAATGCTTGTTTTTTTTAATGCATGCCGTATTATTTGTACCGTACAACCTAAACACTTAGTCAATCTAACTATGCGAGTATGCTTCCTGTACTTGCAGCTAATCCAAAAAAAATATTGTCCAAAATCAATGTCTAACATTGTCTAACATCTTGTCTAACATCTAGCATCTCGTACGATAACAGCCTGTCGAACACCTACTTGAACAGCCTGTCTAACATGTACTAGAACAGCCTGTCTAACATCTGCTAGAACAGCCTCTCTAACATCTACTTGAACAGCCTGTCTAACATCTACTTGAACAGCCTGTCTAACATCTACTCGAACAGCCTGGTCTAACAACTACTTGAACAGCCTGTCTAACATCTACTTGAACAGTCTATCTAACAACTACTTGAACAGCCTGTCTAAAATCTACTCGAACAGCCTGGTCTAACAACTACTTGAACAGCCTGTCTAACATCTACTTGAACAGCCTGTCTAACATCTACTTGAACAGCCTGTCTAACATCTACTTGAACAGCCTGTCTAACATCTACTTGAACAGCCTGTCTAACATCTACTTGAACAGCCTGGTCTAACATCTACTTGAACAGCCTGTCTAACATCTACTTGAACAGCCTGTCTAACAACTACTTAAACAGCCTGTCTAACATCTACTTGAACAGTCTGTCTAACAACTACTTGAACAGCCTGTCTAACATCTACTTAAACAGCCTGTCTAACAACTACTTGAACAGCCTGTCTAACAACTACTTGAACAGCCTGTCTAACAACTACTTGAACAGCCTGTCTAACATCTACTTGAACAGCCTGTCTAACAACTACTAGAACAGCCTGTCTAACATCTACTTGAACAGCCTGTCTAACAACTACTAGAACAGCCTGTCTAACAACTACTTGAACAGCCTGTCTAACATCTACTTGAACAGCCTGTCTAACATCTACTTGAACAGCCTGGTCTAACATCTACTTGAACAGCCTGTCTAACATCTACTTGAACAGCCTGTCTAACATCTACTTGAACAGTCTGTCTAACATCTACTTGAACAGCCTGTCTAACATCTACTTGAACAGCCTGTCTAAAATCTACTCGAACAGCCTGGTCTAACAACTACTTGAACAGCCTGTCTAACATCTACTTGAACAGCCTGTCTAACATCTACTTGAACAGCCTGTCTAACATCTACTTGAACAGTCTGTCTAACATCTACTAGAACAGCCTGTCTAACATCTACTTGAACAGCCTGTCTAACATCTACTTGAACAGCCTGTCTAACATCTACTTGAACAGCCTGTCTAACAACTACTTGAACAGCCTGTCTAACAACTACTTGAACAGCCTGTCTAACGTCTACTTGAACAGCCTGTCTAACATCTACTAGAACAGCCTGTCTAACATCTACTTGAACAGCTTGTCTAACATCTCCAGTTACAAAACATTCTAGACAATCCTACTCAAACTGAGTCTCCAACCGCGTCAAACCAACAGACCTTCTCCTGCCGCAGCTCAGATCCCAGATCGCCCCTTGCCACCAGGACACCGTCAGCCTCCTGCAGGATCTCCTCCAAGGCCCGCAGTCCCCTGAGGTCCCCGATCTTCGCCACAATCAGTGGCTCCGGCCTGCCAGCCACTGTAGCCGCCGCTCTCAACCGTCGGACAGTCTCCGGGTTGCGAACAAAAGACGCCATGACAATGCCGACTCGCGCGGCGCCGTCTGTATTGTCCGAACACAACGCCTGAATGTCCTTGAGATCCTGCTGGTCAATCTCCGGCAGTCTGGTGTCCAGGCCTGGTAGGCAGACGCTCTTACCGCCGCCCAAACGTCCACCAACAATCACCAGACAGTCTACAGTCGATGTCGACGCTTTCGAATCTTCCACTTGCAGTTCTAGCAAGCCGTCGTCAATGTAAACAACCTGACCCGGCCGCGCGAGTTTAGCAAAATCCGCGAAATTGATCCACAAACGCTGGGGCGTTATCGGCTTGTTGACACCCGCTGGAGAACAGTCGATGGTTACACGGCTGCCGGTTTCTATAGTAACCGTTTCATTGAGCTGATCCTTGGCTGTGAGCAGTCCGGTGCGTATCTCCGAGCCTCTGGTGTCCACTGCCACAGCCACGGGTCGCGGCCAACCGCAAGACTCGCTCGTCAGCTCGCCTACCTCGCGAAGCTGCTTCTCTGCCTCAGCGATAAGCTTCAGCGAGTGCAGATGGTCGGCCAGGGTGCCGTGCGAGAGGTTCAGACGAGCGATGCCCATTCCTGCGGCGATCATCTGGGCGATGACAGCTGGCTTCAAGCTAGCCGGGCCCAGGGTGCACATGATTCCAGTGCCGGTGGTGCGGCCGGCAGGTTTGTCAATGCTCAGTTGGCAGAGGCGCTGAAGGGCGGACATGGCCAGACCAGTGCTCGATTGTGTCACCTTTTTATTCGACATTATCCGTTTATTGTCAGGTTTTACAAGCGAAGAATTGTGGACTCGCGAGAATCGGATTCTATATTTTTCATGACAACTCAGTTTGAGCTGTCTTCGATTTGGGCCATAGACAGGAGCAAGTTTTGAAATTTGCTCTACTTTTTAATCTTCGAGTTAGCATCATAAAGTGTCCAATAAAATTTGCAACATATATTAGCACTTATTCTTTCGAGTATTATGATTGAAGTCGGGACCCTTGTTGATGACGAGTTCACGGTACTTGCTGACAACGCCAGGGCACATGGAGTCGTGAATTTTGGGCGTCCTGACCAAAGGCTTCAGTTTCTTCCAACTTTCTCGCCTTTCTTGAACGCCACTGAAATGACAATTTCTTGCATGAAGGCGGCCCTGAAACGGCGCATGACCGACCCTGAAGTTGTCTTTGAAGTGCATGATCGTCAGGCGGCTGTAGCAGCAGGTGAGACACTTCAGAACCGGCGTCTTCGCATTTTGAGTCGAGAAGTGGAAGCTGCGATGGTTGCGATCACGGAGGAGAAATGCCGACAATGGCACGAATTCACACTTCGGTACGGACCGCGGTGTCTGGCACACGGAGACATTTCGGACTGACTACAGTGTGTTAACCTGTTCAAGCGACTTTAAAGCGTGATTTTAAGCGTCTGTTTTCCTGTTTTGTTTGTTTAGTTGCTGTTTTACTTCACGATTGACAATATATACTGGTTGCACTGACGAATTTCACTTACTTTGACGAATTCGAAGTCACTTTCTCGAAAGAAATTACAATAGACACCCCTTCTCGTTCCCTTGAGCGCTCTATAGTTTTATATAGGCTGACGAATTCGAAGTCACTTTTGACGAATCCGAAGTTGAAAAGGTATATTTGCAGTAGGGCTGCAGGCTAAGGCATATCCTTTGGTGACACTAGACCCGCAGCCAGCGAGGAGGCAATTCTGCCCATTTCGCTGACTCCTGAGCACACACTCACACAGATACTGTACGCAGGCACACGCTCACACAGGTGTGTACATCTGCCCTGACTTTCTCATCGTCAGGCAGTTTATACCTTCTAGCTTCTTTAGTCTCCGTTATCCAAACTATATGTCACATGATCACAAGTTTCTCTGATAAAGAAAGCTATTTATCAAAGAGATTTTTATTAGCCTATATTGGTTTGTCTTGCTGCTTTTTCTCATCAGAGAAGATAAGTTAGCTTACAAAGTAAAGTCATTCGCCTTAGACCCCTGCAACAAACTATTGATTATGGGCTTACTTATGCAGCTTCATCAATGCTATGATGATCCTTCACAGAAACCACTTGTAGAACACCGCGTTGCACTTTATATGTACTTGTAACTGTCAGCAAGAGTACACACACTATTGGAGTCTATTATAACTTCACAGTTTCTAACGATACACTTGTAAGTGTATAATCTAGCTCAGAGTCACTATACACAAGGTCAGCGTCTATGGCCGAGTCCTTCTTTAGTTCAGTGTCCATGGCACAGTCCTTCTTTAGCTCAGTGTCTTTGGCCCAGTCCTTCAATATTTCAGCGTCTATGGCCCAGTCCTTCAGTTCAGCGTCTGTGGCCCAGTCCTTCATTAGTTCAGCGTCTATGGCCCAGTCCTTCAGTAGCTCAGCGTCTATGGCCAAGCCCTTCAGTATTTTAGTGTCTCTGGCCCAGTCCTTCAGTATTTCAGTGTCGATGGCCCAGTCCTTCTTTAGTTCAGTGTCTATGGCGCAGTCCGTCTTTAGTTCAGTGTCTATGGACCAGTCCTTCAGGACTTCAGTGTCTAGTCTCCAGTCCTTCAGGACTTCAGTGTCTAGTCCCCAGTACTTCAGTACATCAGTGTCTAGTCCCAGTCATTCAGTTACCCAGCGTCTATGGCCCATTCCTTCATTAGTTCAGCGTCTATGGCCCAGCCTTCAGTAGGTCAGTGTCTATCGCCCAGTCCATCAGTATGTTAGTGTCTATTGCCCAGTCCTTCTGTAGTTCAATGCTAATTCCCCAGAACTCACCATGCAAAAATACACTCGTTTTTCTATCTACAGCCCTCACATAAACATCTTTTTTATCCTAGTAGTGATTCGGTTATTTACTCATTTTACTTGTTTACTAGTTTTCCTAGCCGTGAAAATGTCGGACTCACACATTGGGAACTAGTAAGTCAATTGCTTCCCAGCCGGAGCCCATAATTGAATTGCCTGACGTGGAAGCAGAGAAAGGATTAGGACGAGCGAGACCCCAGCCGCAAAGGAAACTCACTCAAAGGAAACTCCCTGACCCAGATAGAATTATCCGAACGAAAGAAATTCCAGGAAACCAGCTACAACAGAGTTTTGAAACCTC
This sequence comes from Macrostomum hystrix, assembly GCA_950097015.1. Classification (NCBI taxonomy): domain Eukaryota; kingdom Metazoa; phylum Platyhelminthes; family Macrostomidae; genus Macrostomum; species Macrostomum hystrix. Next base: position 12,102,623 of record CATNEN010000001.1, read on the forward strand.
AACTGGCATATTTTCCTTGTTCACTAACACTATAAGCTCTACATGTAGTGAATTGTAACTTCACTGAATCTAATGGATGAGTGTGACTTTAAGCACTTTTAAGTGTATAAGCTAGCTTAGAGTCACTTCAGTAGGCCTGTGTTTATTCGCCAGTCCTTCAGTAGTTCAGTGTCTATGTCCCAGTGCTTCAGTATGTCAGTGTCTATGGCACAGTCCATCTGTATGTTAGTGTCTATGGCCCAGTCCTTCAGTAGTTCAGCGTCAATGGCCCAGTGCTTCAGTAGGTCAGTGTCTATGGCCCAGTCCTTCAGTAGGTCAGTGTCTATGGCCCAGTCCTTCAGTATTTCAGTGTCTATGGCCCAGTGCTTCAGTAGGTCAGTGTCTATGGCCCAGTCCTTCAGTAGGTCAGTGTCTATGGCCCAGTCCTTCAGTATTTCAGTGTCTATGGCCCAGTGCTTCAGTAGGTCAGTGTCTATGGCCCAGTCCTTCAGTATTTCAGTGTCTATGGCCCAGTGCTTCAGTAGGTCAGTGTCTATGGCCCAGTCCTTCAGTAGGTCAGTGTCTAAGGCCCAGTCCTTCAGTATTTCAGTGTCTATGGCCCAGTGCTTCAGTAGGTCATTGTCTATGGCCCAGTCCTTCAGTATTTCAGTGTCTATGGCCCAGTCCTTCGGTAGTTCAGTGTCTAGGGCACAGTCCTTCAGTATGTCAGAGTCCGTGTACAATTCTCCATAGTTTATTTGCAAAATCCCATCACAGTTCAGAGTCTGTGCATGCTTTGTCCATTGCCCTGACCATGCTTTCTGGGAATCGAGAGAGAGAGACGAGCGAATGAGTGAGCGGCCTGCAGCCAATGGGAGAATCGGATGGTTAAGATTTGTTAATGTTGCATTTAAGCAGACGGCTAACCCTGAGATATCATTGTCCTTCGTTCCCTTTGAGAGCATCTTCGTGAAAATTTCTATTTCAAATTAATCTCGACTTAACCAAAATTCGTGAGCATGTCTGCGGAATTGCCCGAACTGACAACCTCGGTGAGAGCTTCCGCCGTTTGCACTTTTTCTGTTAGCACTTTGTGTCTCGTCAAATAAAATTTTATTCATGTTTGATTAATTTCATCTCCAAAGGGCAAATCTTTAGCATTCTCAAAATTTTTGTTGCTACTCCTAAATTAAACTTTTGGTGATTCTGCCGCTTCAGTGATTTCCCCACTTAAGTGATTCTCCCCCAGTACTTAAGTGATTCTACCCCAGTACTTAAGTGATTCTCTCCCAGTACTTAGGTGATTCTGCACCAGTGATTGTAGATAGGGGAATATTTAGACCAGGGTAATACTCGTAGACACAGACCTACTGAAAAGATCGGCCATAGCCCTGAACTACTGAAGGACTGGGCCATAGACACTGACATACTGAAGCACTGGGCCATAGACACTGACATACTGAAGCACTGGGCCATAGACACTGACATACTGAATGACTGGGCCATAGACACTGACATACTGAAGGACTGGGCCATAGACACTGACATACTGAAGCACTGGGCCATAGACACTGACATACTGAAGCACTGGGCCATAGACACTGACATACTGAAGCACTGGGCCATAGACACTGTCATACTGAATGACTGGGCCATAGACACTAACATACTGAAGGACTGGGCCATAGACACTGACATACTGAAGCACTGGGCCATAGACACTGACATACTGAAGCACTGGGCCATAGACACTGACATACTGAAGCACTGGGCCATAGACACTGACATACTGAATGACTGGGCCATAGACACTGACATACTGAAGGACTGGGCCATAGACACTGACATACTGAAGCACTGGGCCATAGACACTGACATACTGAAGCACTGGGCCATAGACACTGACATACTGAAGCACTGGGCCATAGACACTGACATACTGAAGCACTGGGCCATAGACACTGACATACTGAAGCACTGGGCCATAGACACTGACATACTGAATGACTGGGCCATAGACACTAACATACTGAAGGACTGGGCCATAGACAGTGACATACTGAAGGACTGGGCCATAGACACTAACAACTTTTTTGATTCTTCCATGACCTCAATTTACCTTCTCTGTCCTTCACTCCCCTCAAAATCCTAGATTGAGGATTCAGTCAAAGACTGGGTCAACAGTCAAAGACTGGCAAAAACGAGGTCTCCCTAAAGTAAATTTCAAAATTAGACACTGTGAGATTAGAGTGCATTTCTTAACAGAAAAATGATTCGGTAAAGTTAGCAAAAGAGGATTACGAAAATCTAAAATGACTTTAATGGACTCAAGATTGCTGTAGCAATTTTTTGTAGATGAAGAAATTGGCAAGGTATTTAAATTAGGTTGACTGGATAATTGATTTGCTAGCTAGAAGCGATAATAACTCGTCGTCGTCTGCTTTCACAACGAAGATTTAATTTTTCATTTTGCTTTTTTTCGCCAGGTGGCAAATGAAAAACCGAGGCCATGAAAAATGGGAAAGAGAAATTTCTAATTAGTTGGGCATTTTCGTTTTCAGACCTTCTTTTGGCGCGTGCTTTTACAAACTAAATTAACAAAAAATGGGGTGTTAAACTGGAGTTGAACTTTTATTATTTCCAATTTAATTGTCCACACCACTGTTAGCAAACTGCGAGTTCTGAGCAGAACAGCTGGAGTGAATTGGATTTTAAAATCTGTTTTATTCAAATCGCTTCCTTCATTGTTCTTGAATCCCCCAAACTGTCTAGCACTATTCTAGAGTTGAAAAAATTCTTGATTTTGTGAAAGAAATCGACTTCCGTAAAAAACTTTAATGCTTTCTATCAAAAGTACCTACCCCCACCCTAGCATACGAGATTCAACCTAGCATACAAGACTCGAGACCTGTACATAAGCTCCTTCAATCAAATTTACTCGTTTTTTTTCATTTATACATCTCACTAAAATATACATTAAGCAGAGTTTCTCATCGTAGTGTGCACCACCACTATCTCTCTCCCTAACGTACATTCACCACTATCTCTCTCCCTAACGTACATTCACCACTGTCTCTCTCCCTAACGTACATTCACCACTGTCTCTCTCCCTAAAGTACATTCACCACTGTCTCTCTCCCTAACGTACATTCACCACTATCTCTCTCCCTAACGTACATTCACCACTGTCTCTCTCCCTAACGTACATTCACCACTATCTCTCTCCCTAACGTACATTCACCACTATCTCTCTCCCTAGCGTACATTCACCACTGTCTCTCTCCCTAACGTACATTCACCACTATCTCTCTCCCTAGCGTACATTCACCACTGTCTCTCTCCCTAACGTACATTCACCACTGTCTCTCTCCCTAACGTACATTCACCACTATCTCTCTCCCTAGCGTACATTCACCACTATCTCTCTCCCTAGCGTACATTCACCACTGTCTCTCTCCCTAATGTACATTCACCACTATCTCTCTCCCTAACGTACATTCACCACTGTCTCTCTCCTTAACGTACATTCACCACTATCTCTCTCCCTAACGTACATTCACCACTATCTCTCTCCCTAACGTACATTCACCACTGTCTCTCTCCCTAACGTACATTCACCACTATCTCTCTGTCTAACGTACATTCACCACTGTCTCTCTCCCTAATGTACATTCACCACTGTCTCTCTGTCTAACGTACATTCACCACTGTCTCTCTCTCTAACGTACATTCACCACTTGTCTCTCTCTCTAATATACATTCACCTCTGTCTCTCTGTCTAATGTACATTCACCACTGTCTCTCTGCCTAATGTACATTCACCACTTGTCTCTCTCCCTAATGTACATTCACCTCTGTCTCTCTGTCTAATGTACATTCACCTCTGTCTCTCTAATGTACATTCACCACTGTCTCTCTCCCTAACGTACATTCACCACTGTCTCTCTCTCTAATGTACATTCACCTCTGTCTCTTTAATGTACATTCACCACTGTCTCTCTCCCTAATGTACATTCACCTCTGTCTCTCTGTCTAATGTACATTCACCACTGTCTCTCTGCCTAATGTACATTCACCACTTGTCTCTCTCCCTAATGTACATTCACCTCTGTCTCTCTGTCTAATGTACATTCACCTCTGTCTCTCTAATGTACATTCACCACTGTCTCTCTCCCTAACGTACATTCACCACTGTCTCTCTCTCTAATGTACATTCACCTCTGTCTCTTTAATGTACATTCACCACTGTCTCTCTCCCTAATGTACATTCACCTCTGTCTCTCTGTCTAATGTACATTCACCTCTGTCTCTCTAATGTACATTCACCACTTGTCTCTCTCTCTAATATACATTCACCTCTGTCTCTCTGTCTAATGTACATTCACCACTGTCTCTCTGCCTAATGTACATTCACCACTTGTCTCTCTCCCTAATGTACATTCACCTCTGTCTCTCTGTCTAATGTACATTCACCTCTGTCTCTCTAATGTACATTCACCACTGTCTCTCTCCCTAACGTACATTCACCACTGTCTCTCTCTCTAATGTACATTCACCTCTGTCTCTTTAATGTACATTCACCACTGTCTCTCTCCCTAATGTACATTCACCTCTGTCTCTCTGTCTAATGTACATTCACCTCTGTCTCTCTAATGTACATTCACCACTGTCTCTCTCTCTAATGTACATTCACCACTGTCTCTCTCCCTAACGTACATTTACCACTGTCTCTCTCTCTAATGTACATTCACCTCTGTCTCTCTAATGTACATTCACCACTGTCTCTCTCCCTAATGTACATTCACCTCTGTCTCTCTAATGTACATTCACCACTGTCTCTCTCCCTAACGTACATTCACCACTGTCTCTCTCCCTAACGTACATTCACCACTGTCTCTCTCCCTAATGTACATTCACCTCTGTCTCTCTCCCTAATGTACATTCACCTCTGTCTCTCTAATGTACATTCACCACTGTCTCTCTCCATCCATCCATCCATCCATCACCTTGATGCACATTCGCTCTTGCCCATATTTACATTAACTAATTCCTCACCCTAGTATGCATTTCTCTCCTACGAGTAATCAATAGACTGCCACTAAAAGTACATCCGCACGGTGAAACCCGCAGGCGGCAGTCAACTTAACCCTGCCGCCCTACCCGGGTCTGGGCAAGGCTAGCGTGGCCAAGCTCAGCGTCCTGCTGGCCCTGTTCACCTTCTCCCTGCTGACGAACCTGCGCACACTCCGACGCGTCATCAACAACCGGAGAAATCCGCAGTGCAGCCAGCTCATGCTGCACCTAGTCCTAGCCGACCTGCTTGTGGTGCTCTTCTGCTTCTTCGGCACCGTTGCCTGGATTCTCACTGTGCAGTTCTATGGCGGAGACATGCTGTGCCGCATCTTCAAATTCATGCAGGGCGTGTCACTGTCCGCCAGTGCCTATGTCACCGTGGCAATAGGCATCGACCGGTCCATCGCTGTGGTGCGACCCTGGAACTATAACAACCCGACAGTCAGGAACAGACTGCTGACCACTGCGTGGCTGTCTGCCTTTCTGGTGTCCTCTCCGCTGGTGCGACAAACTCCCTCATCCTCTGACACCCGCCTGATACTCTACCATCCTCTGACACCCGCCTGATACTCTGCCATCCTCTGACACCCGCCTGATACTCTACCATCCTCTGACACCCGCCTGATACTCTACCATCCTCTGACACCCGCTTGATACTCTACCATCCTCTGACACCCGCTTGATACTCTGCCATCCTCTGACACCCGCCTGATACTCTGCCATCCTCTGACACCCGCCTGATACTCTACCATCCTCTGACACCCGCCTGATACTCTACCATCCTATGACACCCGCCTGATACTCTACCATCCTATGACACCCGCCTGATACTCTACCATCCTATGACGCCCGCCTGATACTCTACCATCCTGTGACACCCGCCTGATACTCTGCCATCCTCTGACACCCGCCTGATACTCTACTATCCTCAGACACCCGCCTGATACTCTACTATCCTCAGACACCCGCTTTTTATAAGAAAAAACGTTTTTTAAAAATTTATTTTTATGTAAAGGGCACAGGGTCTTTGTTCAGGTGAAATTAGCTGGCTAGACAATGGGAATTTGGAATAATTAGTACCTTCTGCAGCAAAGAATGGCACCTGTGCTCCGAAAATTATAAGCTTTTTCTTATCGTTGCAGTATTATTTCTTCCTAAAAGCCGAATTTATGTTCACCTCGCACAACAGTCCAGTTAAACAAAAGAAAATCTCCTACACAATTTCCCCAGTTGTTCTTCTTTGGCTTGGCTCGCGGACCCTGGGAAAAGGACTTCTACCAGTGCGTCTCTCTCGATATGCAACCAGACACTGCCTACCGACTAGCCCAACACATGGACAAGATCGTCATGAGCTTCATGGCGTTCAACCTGACCAGTCTATTTCTGGCACCCGTGTGCTGCCTGAGCATTGCCTACGGACTCATTGTGAGCCGCATTGCGGCCAAATCAAAGGAATTGGGTGAGCGACAGTTTGTGACACAGTACAGTCGTCCCTTTGTCACATTTTACACTTTTTAACCATGTAGAAAATTATAATGATAAGTACAAATATGCACGAACATTGCACTTAACTTTGTTGCAGTAAAAAGCTTTTTTTTCATGCAACGAACTCATCTACTAATTAATAATAATAACAATATAATAATAATCATAATAATAATTGCAGGAGGGCTGCAGGCAATGGCACATCATTTGGTGATACTAGACCCGCAACCAGCGAGGAGGCAATTCTGTTCATTTCGCTGACTCCTGAGCACACACGCACTCAGATATCGTACGCAGGCACACACGCACACAGGCGTGTACATCTGCCCTGACTTTCTCATTGTCGGGCAGTGTACACTTCACTGTGCCTTGGAGGGCGTAAATTGCACGACAAGCCCCCAAGCCTTCTCTCCGCGGCTGCGCCCCAAACGAATGTGACCTCGCCGCGGAATCGAGCTCAGGGACCTTGGTGCGAGAGGCAAACGCGTAAGACCGCTGTGCCACTCACCCACTCAAGTCAGCCATCCTTAATCGGTATAAAATGCAAACTGTCGCCCAACAGCCTGCTCACAATGCACCAGTGGTTAGAGCTTCGGGCTTCCAACTGAGGCGTCGGGGGTTCGAATCGCTGTCGAATTCATTGTTACTTCAATTCACCCAGCTGTCAACTGAGTACTAGCATCGGCTCTGTCTTGGGTGTGGTCTGACTGGGGTAGTCCACAGACTGAACTGCCGTGTAAACAGCTTAAGTAGGTCAACCAGACGAAACTTAATAACTCTGTCTAGAGCAATTTTCATCCTTACGAGCGATTAGCTGCCGCACCGCAGTCAAGAACTGCTAAATTCTTTAAACTAAGGCTGAAATCAACTTAACTCTTGTTTAAGATTAAAGTAATAGTAAGTAATGTTTAATTGATAGTAATTGATTTCACCTGCCCCAATTGAGTCAGAGGTCCAGCCGACAGCACAGCCGCAACTATTTCGGCTTGCCATGTGTCTTGCTAAAGTACACAAATTGTTCCAGTGTAGTCGGGAATCGAACCTCCGACCTTCAAGTCGTGTTTTCGACACTCTAGCCACTAGGCTACAACCCCCACTCTAAAAGATTTCCAGGAAAGCCGTGTTTCAAACTGGTGCTTAAACTGGTGCTGCAGTTGCGGTTAGTTGTCACTCTTCTTGGTTAACTATTCAACTGAAGCAATAAAAAAATTCGTTTTTAAGGAAACAATCTATTTTCACAAGCTGGCCTAGAATTCGAACTCCCGACCTCGTTCATAGCTGAACCTCGAAACAATATACTCGCAGATTTTGGTCTCCATTTATCATCATAGAAAGAAACCGTTTGTCAGATTTTTTCATAGTTAAGCGTTTGTCTCTTTGTGAGATGAATACGAAAGATAGGAGGGCCTATTCAAGGCTAGCTTTGGCTTTCCGCTTATCGATTCAGGGTCGGTTTTTCGCTAGTTCAGTGGAGCCTGACTTATCATTGTCCCTGATGATGGCATCCTGCACTTTTAGAGGCTTGTTGGGTGCAACTGTGAGCTGCCAGTAGGAGGGCATTGTTCTAAAATATGAAACAGAGAAACGGAACCCGATTTCGGAAATAGGGAGAGGAGCGGAGGAGGAAGGAGAGGGATGGAAAGGAGCAGGGAAAGGCGGAAAGGGACAGGAAGGGGCGGAAAGGGACAGGAAGGGGCGGAAAGGGAAAGGAAGGGCGGAAAGGGACAGGAAGGGGCGGAAAGGGACAGGAAGGGGCGGAAAGGGAAAGGAAGGGCGGAAAGGGACAGGAAGGGGCGGAAAGGGACAGGAAGGGGCGGAAAGGGAAAGGAAGGGCGGAAAGGGACAGGAAGGGGCGGAAAGGGACAGGAAGGGGCGGAAAGGGACAAGGAAGGGGCGGAAAGGGACAGGAAGGGGCGGAAAGGGAAAGGAAGGGCGGAAAGGGACAGGAAGGGGCGGAAAGGGACAGGAAGGGGCGGAAAGGGAAAGGAAGGGCGGAAAGGGACAGGAAGGGGCGGAAAGGGACAGGAAGGGGCGGAAAGGGAAAGGAAGGGCGGAAAGGGACAGGAAGGGGCGGAAAGGGAAAGGAAGGGCGGAAAGGGACAGGAAGGGGCGGAAAGGGACAGGAAGGGGCGGAAAGGGAAAGGAAGGGCGGAAAGGGACAGGAAGGGGCGGAAAGGGACAGGAAGGGGCGGAAAGGGACAGGAAGGGGCGGAAAGGGACAGGAAGGGGCGGAAAGGGAAAGGAAGGGCGGAAAGGGACAGGAAGGGGCGGAAAGGGACAGGAAGGGGCGGAAAGTGACAGGAAGGGGCGGAAAGGGAAAGGAAGGGGCGGAAAGGGAAAGGAAGGGCGGAAAGGGACAGGAAGGGGCGGAAAGGGACAGGAAGGGGCGGAAAGGGACAGGAAGGGGCGGAAAGGGACAGGAAGGGGCGGAAAGGGAAAGGAAGGGCGGAAAGGGACAGGAAGGGGCGGAAAGGGACAGGAAGGGGCGGAAAGGGACAGGAAGGGGCGGAAAGGGACAGGAAGGGGCGGAAAGGGAAAGGAAGGGCGGAAAGGGACAGGAAGGGGCGGAAAGGGACAGGAAGGGGCGGAAAGGGACAGGAAGGGGCGGAAAGGGAAAGGAAGGGGCGGAAAGGGAAAGGAAGGGCGGAAAGGGACAGGAAGGGGCGGAAAGGGAAAGGAAGGGCGGAAAGCAAACAGAAGCCTAAAAGAAAATAAATATTTATTGATTTATATATATATTCGTGGATTCAAGTAAATCTAGCTATTTCACTGTGGGGTGCGCCTAATCTACTCCGATAATCCTTTTATTGGGAGCACTCTCGGCGCTAATCCAATCAGACGGCAAACCTAATCCTCCTGTTAGATCACGGCTTTGCTCCTCAGTTTTTTAATTAGTTTTGCTACTCAGATGAGCACTCTGGAAATACGCTCGTAGTAATTCGGATTAAATGCGGACCTTCAGACTGAGATTTATGGCATTTTGCCGTTTGTTATGCAAATAGTGTAGAAAAACTTGTACTTCTACTGTTTAGATTAGATAATTGGTACGGGCTCTAAATCCGATTTTTCATGTTCAATTGATTTCTGAACTCGACTTTCAAATATTGACGATTTTCGTAATTCGACGATTTTCCCCAATCTGTCAATTTTCCCCATTCCACAATTCTCCCAATCCGACGATTCTCCCAATTTGACTATTTTCCCAATCCGACGATTTTCCCCAATCTGACAATTTTCCCAATTCCACGATTCTCCCAATCTGATAATTTTCCCAATCTGGAAATTCTCCCAATCTGACAATTTTCCCAATTCCACGATTCTCCCAATCTGACGATTTTCCCCAATCTGACAATTTTCCCCATTCCACAATTCTCCCAATCCGACGATTCTCCAAATCCGACGATTCTCCCAATTCGACTATTTAACCGATTCGACGATTCTCCCAATTTGACTATTTTCCCAATCCGACGATTTTCCCCAATCTGACAATTTTCCCAATTCCACGATTCTCCCGATTCCACGATTCTCCCAATCTGATAATTTTCCCAATCTGACAATTTTTCTAATCTGACAATTTTCGCAATCTGGAAATTTTCACGATCTGACAATTTTCCCAATTCCCCGATTCTCCCAATTCGATAGTTTTCCAAATCCGACGATTCTCCCAATCCGACGATTCTCCCAATCCGACGATTCTCCCAATCCGACGATTCTCTCAATCCGACGATTCTCCAAATTGGAAGATTTTCTCAATTCTCCGAGTTACCCAGTTGTGCTTTAGTAGCAAATGATATAGTTAAACAGGACAGTAATTTCACCGGCAATCAGAACAAATGACGTTGGGTCAAGGCTACAGTGAATTGCTCTGAAATTGCTCAAATTTCAAACTGTGACTATCAGGGAATGTCATCAGGCTGCATTCACAGCAACATAAAAGACTTTGTTGCGCCGAAAATCTGAAATTTACCTTTTCAATTCTCGCATAAGTGTTCATAGACCTGAAGTCCTTCTTGTTTTTAATTAGTCCGTGACTAGAAAGCCTTGAGGCATTCGACCATTGTGGCATCTAGAAATTCGTCTATAACGCTAAAAATAGATATTTTTTATCAAGCGCCTAGATGTACTCTTTGCAGGCTCACAAATACGTGTCGCATTGGTTTGTGCACGATTTAGATTTTTTAAATACCCACTGCCTACTACTGTATAAACGTCTATGGCGAATATTGGTTCAATATTATAATAACTAACACTATACTCAATACAGTATAACCAAAAACTAATAGCCAACATGGTTACATGATGAAATTTTGTGAGCAGAAAAGTAAGCTGGTGGATGTTAGTGAGTATTTACGATTCTCCCAATTCGACGATTCTCCCAATTCGACGATTCTACCAATTCGACGATTCTCCCAATTTGACAATTTTCCCAATCTGACGATTTTCCCGATTCGACGATTCTCTCAATTCGACGATTCTCCCAATTCGACGATTCTCCCAATTCGACGATTCTCCCAATTTGACAATTCTCCCAATTCGACGATTCATTCAGTTTGACTATTTAACCGATTGGACGATTCTCCCAATCCGACGATTCTCCCAATCCGACGATTCTCCCAGTTCGACTTTTCTCCCAATTCGACGATTCTCCCAATTCGACGATTCTCCCAATTCCACTATTCTCCCAATCCGACGATTCTCCCAATTCGACGATTCTACCAATTCGACGATTCTCCCAATTTGATAATTTTCCCAATCTGACGATTTTCCCGATTCGACGATTCTCTCAATTCGACGATTCTCCCAATCCGACGATTTTGCCAATTCGAATATTTTCCCAATTCGACGATTCTCCCAATCCGACGATTCTCCCAATTCGACGATTCTACCAATTCGACGATTCTCCCAATTCGACGATTCTCCCAATTCGACGATTCTCCCAATTCGACGATTCATTCAGTTTGACTATTTAACCGATTGGACGATTCTCCCAATCCGACGATTCTCCCAATCCGACGATTCTCCCAGTTCGACTTTTCTCCCAATTCGACGATTCTCCCAATTCCACTATTCTCCCAATCCGACGATTCTCCCAATTCCACTATTCTCCCAATCTGACGATTCTCCCAATCCGACGATTCTCCCGATTCGAATATTCTCCCAAATCTAAAGATTCTCCCAACTCAAATATAAGCAAAACTAATAGCCAACATGGTTACATGATGAATTTTTGTGAGCAGAAAAGTATGCTGGTAGATGTTGGTGAGTATTTGAAATACCAATGGTCTTTGTACTGTTAAAGCTTTGTACTTTCCATTAGCCATCTAAGAGTACCGATTTATTCTCTTGAGCTAGACTTTGATGGCTGTCGCAGACTCCACGGACTGAACAGTTATACACAGCCCTTAGGAAGAATTTAGTGGTTGAAGTCGACGACTAAGAACAAACTTATGCGCTCATGAAAATTCTACTTTTATCCTTCAGCCGCGGAAGCTGAGAGCCAGAACAGCGATCAACAGCAGCAGGAGCAGCAGCACTCGCCAGAGTTTCAGCGAGGCTATGAGATGCAGCTGAACCAGGCGAGCTCCTTCATCACCAGCTACCGGCAGGCGTTCCTATTGCGCGCCAAACTGCGTAGCTTCCGCATGTTCTCAGTCATCATCCTGACTTTCGTTCTCCTGTGGCTGCCCTACTGGGCGCTGTACATCTTCGCCTGCGTCAACCGCCTGAGTGGAGGTCGCTACAGCGACGCCGTTGAAGTCGTCTCAAACTGCGTCTTCTTCTTCGGAATGTCAACAAGCGCCGCCAATCCGATGATCTACGGAGCCTACGAGAACGGTAGCTGCTCGCGCTGCCAGTTCTGCTGCCGCTGCTGCTGCGGTGTCGACAATGAACCGTCAGAGGCCGGGAGCCGTAACTGTGGCTACAGACTGCAGCCAGTCAATCTGGTGATGAAACTGCCAAGCACGCGCAGCACTGGAGGTCCGGATTAATCCTGTCTATATTTTTTGATGAAAATAGTACGAAAAAGATTAGTTATCTGTGTGTTTTTACTCGTATTCTTAAAACGAAGCAAAAAAGGCAAAAACTAAAATTTTATTTTCTCGAAATATGGAGATTTGATAAACAATTGTGGTAAGAATACAGTATTTCCAAATTCCAAATCCGGCCCGTTGCCCCTTTCAACACCTATAGTATCCTGTCTCATCTCTCTCTCATCTGGAGATGGAGAGTCTCATCTCTCCACTTTCTCATCTCTCCTGTGTCTCCCACCTCATATCTTCTCTACCTTATCTATCCCGTGTCTCATCTCACCCCTTTCTCATATTCCTACAGTTAATGCGGCCCGCTGTCGTCTTTTAGATTATCTCTGTGGCCGGCACACTAGTAAGTTTGCCGACCACTTGTGTATGAAAATCGACAGCTTAATAAAGGAAGTTTGCCAAATGCGCTAACTGATGGGATGGTTTGCCAGCTTTGGAGGAATAGGCCTACTTTTAAGGGGGTATTATTTGGTAGATTGCCAAAAAGTTGTGATTTGCTTATTCAGGCTTATTACTTCTGGGTTGTTGCTAAAGAATTTAAAAGCAACGTTTGTGCACCCGATAGGGTCAAAGCTTGCTATTTGTTGCTATTTTTGACCCAGTAAAGTGGTATTCTGATGTTGGTTCGAGTTTTAGGAGCAAATTAGTTGTTAAACCCTAGGGTCAGGACGAGTACTCTCGTTTACAAACGAAGAACTCTAGTAATTTGCCATCAAACTCCAGACACTAGCTCAGGACTAAGACCCCAAGATCAAGGAAGTGAATTTCATCCAACAGTTGGGCATACTTTTGTACTTTTTTATTTCCGCGCTAATCCTAGTCGATGATTGAGAAATCACGGCTTGAATCGGCTTGAATAAATGATCAGTCAGATGTTCTAGACAGACACTAGAATTTTTGTCGTACAGTGTGATTGTCTTGCTGTTCCGCTTCAAAATTAAGCGGATTAAAGCGTCATTTTCAATTCTTTTGATGGACGTTTTTTTACTTTTGAGTCTGTGTTAGGTATTTTGTGTCTTTAAAACATTCTCGCATCCGTCTCGTGTATGGATACTTTTGTGTGGCTTAGAAAATAATAATAATGAACTTTGGTAAGGATTTTATAATGCTTCGATGCTATTTTAGAAACTCCAAGTTTGCACTTTTGTTCGAATACCAAGTGAGGAAAGACTTGCAGAATCAAGGGAGTGAGTTTGACCTTTTATGGTTGGTTATTCGTAAGTGAGACTTTAGAATAATAGTCCGATAATAGTGGATACTTACGAATAACCGCATTGTCGAATTTCAGTGGGGCCATAGACAAAAAGGGCATCGAAAGGAGAGAGGGGTTACCGAGGAGAGAGAGAGACAAAAATACTGACGTGGTTTACTGGAGTTTGGGCCATAGACAACGAAGTTGCAAACAGGCCGGGCGGTCCATACTCTCCTGCAAGTCTTGTGTGCATCCGCGCCGGGATACAGCGCTTTCTGACTATGGTGGCTGGTTTAACGATCAACATTATCGATTGTGAGGAATTCGTCCTAGCGAATAGAATGCTCCGAATGAAAGTCAGGGAATGGCACAACTCCGGCGGTCAGGTTCGATCATATCCGCCAATCGAGGAGGGTGATATGGCTACGAAGCTACGGACGTATTTCGACAGATCAGTGCAGAGACCACTCAGGATGAGTTTCTACTCGTATTTCGCGTTATGTACGGCCTAGGAGTACGAGGAAGGGAACATCTGGAGTCGATTGAATCCAAGAAGTGGTTGGTGAAGCGCGAAGACTCGGATGGAAGACCGTACTACGCATTGCCTGTACTGAATTCCAAAAACAAGTCTGCCGATCCCAATCGAGCCAAGCGTGACATCGACGTAAAGCAGGCGAGAATCTACGATGTTGGAATTGTGGACGACTACATGGCTATATTACCAACGGAGAAGAAGAACGACTCACTGTTTCCCAGGCCACTGAAGAATGCAGGAGGCACCAGACGATTTTGCTCGAAGCAGAAACGAGGAATAAATTACCTGAGGACTTTCATGAAAGCGCTGAGCAAAAAAAGCGAAGCTGTCTAAGGAATACACCAATCACAGCATTCGGTGAGTCAGTTGGTCGGGGAAGTGCGTATGATGTTTTCAACTTGTCTCTGATTGACTCTAGTTTACAGTTCAATTGCTCAATTGTTCTAGAGTTACCAGAGTGTGTGACCTGGAATCGGCTGGGCATTCGATGAGCGATATCATGGCTATCACGGGTCAAAAGTCCGAGAGCACGGTCCGGCGCTACCTGGCAGTTAAACGGGACAAGTCCCTGCAACAATGCAGCGATGCAGTGTCGCGTGCGTTGAACATGGGACAAAGCGCCGCGATCCACGGTCAAGTAACAATGCCTGCTGCCATCAGCATCCAGAGCTCCATCGTGCAAGAAGCAGTGAGCGTGTCTGATGGTCGTCAGATGAACGGTCGGAGTATCTTTATTATGAACAACTGCACTTTTAACAATTGCAATCTGTAATGGTCTTCGGCACTACATTGACAATTGCGCCATATTGATACTGCACTATTAACTTTCCATAGCGCTCTTTTGTTGTTGGTGTTTGCTTCTTTGTTCCAAAAATAGGCATCCATTATCCGAGGAGCGCAGCGTTTCTGACGTGCAAATCGATCGTCAAACGTGAGTATAGGCGTGTTCGAAATCATTATCCTGAAGTTTAAGTGAAGAAATAAATGGAATGTGCTCATGGTTTAACCATAGACGATTACATTATCCTAAAGACGGATTTTTGACAATGTCTAGGGTGGCAACACAGTCGCACTGGGTGGTGGCGCTACCGTAGATCCTTTAAGTGTATGCATAAACGTTTCTGTGTAAATGCGTAACTGCAAAACGCTACTAATAACTTGCAAAGCTTGCGCATGTGGTAATTATAATGTCAATGTGAATGCACAGCGCCTACACAGTTGACTATGTTGCCATGGCGATCCCCACATTACACTTTGTTAGTGACGCCTGCTAATGCAATCTGAAATTAAAGAAAAATAATTTTTTACTAAAGTCAATGAAAGTACGAATAGAACAATACTTTATCTACCCTGCCATGGGCTATAAACGATTTCTTTATTATTTTATTAGACTCGCAGATAATCAGAAAATATAAAATATAAAATTAGGGTCGGTAGGACTATTTCAAAGATGCGTTTAAAACAAGTTAATAAGTTCATATTTCTTGTTATAAAAAGTGAACAACCGCATTAATGCTTCCAGAAGCAAGGAAAACTATAAGAAATATAGGCATAGTTATCATCCACTTTGAAATCTTTGTCGAGGTCACAAAGTTACACAAAATTAGCATGATTTCGTTTCAATTCTTGTCGGTTGCTTATATGCACATGTACATGAGAATAATGAAATTCGTCCTTCGTGTGGTTCTGCTATGTACTCTTATTATTTGGCCAACTACGAGTACCTACACGGTACTAACACTAAAAATCAAAGGCAAGCTGTAGCGACAGAAGCTCTCCTAGGCTATAGAATTCCGGAATCTGATGTCTGATCGACCGAGTTCTAATACGGATTCAGTCTGTGCTGATGCTGGATTACATAATCAAAGTGCTGCTGCTGATGCTGATTATTCTGATGCTCCGATGATTGGCCAATCGAGTTGGCCAATTGCATGGCTTCTGTCTGCTGCCGGGGACCCTTCTCTGGGGTGTAGGTAAAGGTCAGGCCGGTGGGGTACGCCACTCCGTCCCAGCGCACCAGAGTAAGCGGCGTCTGCAAAGTGTCTCGCGCGAACGCCCAGCCCGAGCTGAAGGCGCTGACGTGGGGCACCACGCAGACTAGCTGGTCCTCGGTCCGGAAGGCCGTGTCAGCTTCCACCTCGCCGAACCAAACTCGCAGGCTCGGCTGAAAATTCTCGCCCGTAAGTTCCAGGACGGCGCAGTCTCCGCCGCCGTTCAGCGTCAGGTTGAGAACGAACGGCGCCGGAGCGATGGGAGCTCGGGCCGGGCCGCCGGCTTCGGCCCACCGATACTCGGCTGCGTCCGTGCTGATGATAGTCCAAGCTGCTCCATCGTTGATCAGTTCACGACGCAAAGGATCCTTGGAGTCTGGAGTGGCCTGGATTGAAGATAGCGAGTTTGAAAGGCGTCTTTATTCTGCCTCACATTACTCATTATGTGCAGCACGTCAAAACTATGTAAAGAGAGACAAGATCCTCAAAATCACAAAGTAATGAAACGCGAGTTCTCAAAAAACGTATGCACAATGTTATCTGCTTCTTCTGAAAAAATATTTCAAAGAGCTTATTGCTACTGTAAGTAGTGCTGATTGAATAACAGACTACAAAATACCCACCTGAAACTGTATTATCTTATCCTGCGACAAGCACAGATACATCCTGTCGCTACCCTTCAAATGGAAGGCGCACTTGTGAAGCTGTGAAATAGGATCGTCTGCGTCCAACAGCACCACCTGCTTGTCGATCTTCCGCACCACCAGCCGCGGCAGGGCCATGCGCGATGATGCACACACCAGCTTCACCGTGGCACCGTAGTGAATGTAGCCGTCGCGCACAAGAAACTCCTCGGCTTCGTCTTGGTCCTCCTGCAGCAGGTGGATGGTGAACGAGCCCCACCTGGTGCTAGACGCGTGAAAGCTAGCGTCCTCGACGTGCAGGTACCGTGTACTGACGGTCTGCGAGCGCAGCCGGTTGAACAGGGCCACCCTGGAGCCGCTAGGCACGCACAGATCCGTGTTCTTCAACGACTGCTTCTTCTTTGACGGCTTGGAGATGACTTTGATACGGCGTGACTGGAAGGTGCCCAAATCTTTACCGCCAGGATAGAAGACCTTCACTGCCAGGCTGAAGTGCTTCCGCTTGTCAGAATCCGATATGAACAGTGTCTTGGCGGCGCTGTAGTCGCGACAGGTCGCGTCGAAGCTGAGCTGTGCCATCTCCTGGTCAGCAGAGCCGATGCCCATGAAGGCGCACACCTGCTGCCCTGCGAGCTGCTGCTTGGCTGGTTTCATCGCCTCCTCGATTCTGCGCGGGGACTTCTGGCGTCCACTAGCGACGTCCTCGCCGTAGCGCCAGGCGTCGCCAAATAGATAGACACAGGGCGGCGGGCAGAAGAAGCGCTTCTCGTTGCCGTAGGATTTCTGAGCCACCTTGGCGTGCAAGATGAGCAGGCAGCGCTCCATGGAGGCCTTGTGAGCTAAGAAGTGTCGCATGGCAGCTCTGGTTAGTCCGCTGCCGACACCACCGCTTTGCTGGAGCGACAGCTGAGGAGCCTCTTGGTGCCCTGCTGGCTGCTGCTGCTTTCTCGACTTGATAGCGTCTGTAGTTTCCATGACAGAACTCTTCAGCCTATTGTCACCTGGCAGGTTTCTATTGCCTTCAGAATCAGTGGCAACGTTGGGTGACTGCGGAAACGGCGTACTGGACAACGCGTATCGGTCTACCAGCCCGACTTGGAGCTGATTGATTGGCTCGCTAATGCCGTGCAGCTGATGTAGCTGGTGCTGCTGCTGGAAAGGCGACGATTCGTAGAAATTGACAAAGCCGTTTGCATCTGTCTGATAGTCGTGTGAGTCCTGCATCTTGTCTTTTTGTGGAGTTTGGCCCTGACTCACTGAATGTTCTCCGATGGCAAGGTAAGCTATCGATTATGCAGGGAATACTCTTTCGGCAGACTTCTGATAGGGCCTTCTTTCTGGCTCTCTTTCTTCGTCTCTGCGGTCCTAACCTTCTCTGTACTGTGCTGCAGCAGAGAGAATCATTAGCAGCTGGTGTTGCGTTCTCACGGCTGCACGGCACTGTGTCTCCACCTAGCTCTCCTCTTCGGTTGCGGAGAGGACAGGCAAGGCTGGGACTGCAGCGACAGACCCCTAGATAAAGTCAGTGTCTTTAGAAACAGGCGTTGGCGTCAGCTTTACAAAGTGGCTCGCCGTGAACGGAGGTTGAATTCGAACTGTTTCTAAGAAATATTATATTTCGTTTCGGCTCTATATAGTAGAGGAGAGAAAAATAATGGAATTTCCTCAACTGGCTGTGCAGCTTTGACAGGGTTGAGCGAGAGAAACACGGAACGAATGGAGGGAGAGGGCACTCTGGGTGCCTCACCCAATGGACTAGCGGTGATAGATAGGGGAATAATAAAGAAACTCCGCTTTTCTCGGGTGGGGGTTTGAAGGCAGGTCGGGTAGTGAGGCGGAATTCTTAGCCACCAGCCGTGGGAATTCTGTCAGCTGTTGTTGGGGAGCAGCGGGTTTTTAGCTCGAGCGAAGGAGAAGCAGACTGGATATTTAGCCGATGTGGCAGAATTCCTTCTTAGCAGCCTGAACCCTTGTCTGCATTATTTTCCCGTCCCTTTTTTCAAAATGTCTTCTTTTTATGATTTTATTTCTGTCAGCTTTTTCTTGTTTACGAACAAAACCATGGAGACTTGGCCCAGGATTCGCGGAGTTGGGGTTGCTTGGAGACTCCGGACAGGACTGAGGGCCTTCGGGAGCGGCTGGGTGGGTAAGTGAACAAACAGACTCCCGATGGGAGCACGTGTTGGAGTTCCCACGACTCTCACATCCCCTCCTATTCCGCTTCTACTCTTTATTCCTTGCAGTTGGCAAAAGAGAGGCTGGGCCATGCTTGTGAGGATTTTGTTAAGACCCCCTCTTTCTTCTTCCAAACAGAAAATTGCTTGCCCAACCAGGCACTGCCTAGGGAATACTAAAGGCCAATATGATGGTGATTCGTCAATGCATCGCGGCTCAGATGCACGAGGATTTTCTGTTGGAGAGATAGCTGACATGTAAATCCGAAATAATTTACACCATTCGGTGGGCGTTTGAGGTGACAGGAAGACAAGAGCATTGTCAAGTGCAGGGAAGAAGAACAATAAGCTTACGAACCAGATTTTGAAGTTTCTGGTCAACTTTGGTACGCCATTAAGGGCCAACCTCTAAGTCACAGTGATGGTGTACACTGCCTGACAATGAGAAAATCAGTGCAGTTGTACGCGTGTGTATCTGCATTTGAGTGCGTGTGCTCAGGAGTCAGCGGAATGGTCAGAATTGCCTCCTCACTGGCTGCTGGGCCGCTGTCACCAAATGATATTCCATTGCCCACAGCCCTGCTGTATTATTATTATTATACTAGTATTTTCTATTTGGTCTGCTGTTTCATAAAAAATGGGTCCTTCATTGCACGGTGTAGGGTCGCCAATTATTTTTTCCTCATGCAGTTTGAAAACATTATTTCTTTTCATAGAATAACAATATTTATTAGTTTTTTTGGTAACAGTTTAAAATTTTCTGATGCAGGAAAAAGAGACCAAAAACCAGACGGGGCGAATTGTGACTTTTGAATCAATTCAGAGCTTATCGTCTATTGCCAATCAAAACGTGCACAGAGCCTTGAGAGTTCTGCAGCAGCCGCTCAGCGATTGAGCACAGTAGGTCTTGCAATTGGCTATGTCGTTGCTGTCGCGCAGGTACTTAATGTAGTCCCTCCAGCCGGCGCAGGTATCGCCCCAGGAGTCGCCCCAGAAGCAGGCCTCTTCGGCGGCCGGGGCCGCATCGTCGGCCGCGCACTCTCCGTTCCAGTTGCAGCTCTTCTTGTTGCCGCAAGGCGAGCCGATCGGTGCGCGAAGACCACCGCCCGTGACACCGCTGGAGGATCCAGCTGTCGGTGTGCAGAAGATCTTGGCGCAGATTGTTGCCGGATTCTTTGAGGCATCATCAGTGAGGAAAAACTTGCCAGGGCTGCTCGGATAAGCCAGTCGGCACACCTGGTCGAGAGTCATGCGACTGCCCTCTCGACCCGCCGCAGTCATGGAGGTGACCGATACGCCCTGACGGCTCCTCAGACAGTTGGCATTTCCTGGAAAGTTCCATATATAACGCTGCATTAACTACTTTAAGGAATGAGTGGCAGAGCTGTTGACAAGTTTGCCAATCGCTCCTAGATCCCTGAGATTAAATGCGCGGCGAAGCCACATATATTTGGGGCGCGGCCGTGGAGAGAAGGCTTGGGGGCTTGTCTTGTAGTTTACGACGCCCTTGGGGGGGCAAACCATCAAGGGTTAGTGAAAGAGTACACTATACATGACGATGAAAAAGTCTGGGTAGATGTACAGTATCTCTGTGACGATATCGCTGGTGTTCATTAGTAAGAGAAATGAGCAGTATTTTTTTGCTTTCTGCGGGTTTAATGTCACTAAATAATTTTCCAGGGTCCAAAACCATCCTGAAAATGTTATTATCTTAAAGGGTGCAAAAAAGATCTGATATAAATTTACAAGTTCATTAATATTTTATTACCACTGTTAATGTAGTTCTGAATGTACTTCACGGTGCAGTGTGAGAACCGATAGGAGTTCATTACATCGCTGAGACTATAAGAGCCAGCTGAGGGTGACATGAGATACTTCGAATCCTTTTTGCACTGATCTTCGTCGTTGTCATGATCGGAGCCCAAATTGTGGGCCAGCTCGTGCGAAGCGGTGCCCCAGCTGTGGAGGCCCTGGTCCTCGTTGATGCTCTGGCGCGACTCCTGGCAGGCGCCGCCAACGTAGGCCATGCCGCAGACGGCGAAGTTGCCGCCACTCTGGATGTCGGTGCGCGTGAATGCCATCACGTGATCGGCTCCCTTGTCCTTTGAATAGGTCTTGATGTAGCCCAGGATAGCGCCGGCATCGTTGGCTGAAATGCGGAAGAGAAATTTGAATCTAACCATGCTCTCACTCACCAATTAACAATGAGAAACATTTTTTCCTTTATACCGAATGTAAATACAAGCTTGATTTTAAGTATCATTTAACACTCACCATCAGCAGAACCAGCTGGAGGCATCCAGGGTGCGTCTGCCTGGGTCTTGGCCACAGTGAAGCCGATGCACTTGATACTCATCGACGGCGAGCCGATGTTTCTGAAGGTGGTGTCCAGGCCGTTCAAAATGTGCGTGTAGTAGTAGTGAATCTCCGTCATGGCTGTGTCATCGGAGCCATAGATGGTCTTGAAAGCGTTCCACACAGTGTGATCAGCAAGCAGCCTTATCTCAACCTCGTACTCCGTGGTTCCTTGGTTTGACTGTCGCTTCTTGCGGCTCACAGCTCGCAAGATTTTATTCGTGTCAATCTGCGATTCAATGCCATCCGGCTTGGCGATGTTCTTTGTGACTCTGTGCTCTGATTTGCCCGTAGGCTCCAGGAAGTACGAGACTCCTTCGTGCATCACGTGACCGCTGATGCGCTTCTGACCGTTCACGTGTCGGACGCTGATCACTGACTTGGTGTCGATGTCCCTGTAGTGAGCGTGGTTGGCGTGATGAAGCTGACGGGCCGAAAACGTCCTCTCGATGCCATTCTCGGCAACTGTCATTGGCACATTCTCGAACGCCTCGGTCTTAGTCAGTGGAATGCGGACTTTCTTGTTGGTGTACGGCAGTTGAACTTCCAGCTCCATGGTGGACGGATGCGGCCCGTCCAAGCTGGAGCTGGTGATGGACACTGAGGCTTGAGCCACCGCAGCGGTCAGCACAAGCAGCACTACAAATTAAACGAAGAGGATAGAGAACAGAAAACACTTAAAGCATTAAGGTGCTGAAAATTAAGAAAATTTCTGAGCTTACCAAGGCGCAGCATTTTTGGGCTCGACTTTTGGGCGCGAATCGTTTGGTTTAAAGACTTGCCGGTTTTAAAGTCTGATTAATGGAACTAACGGCGAAAGTTTTATACGTGTAGCCTTAGGCTGACTAAGGTTCGACTCTTTTTATGCACCGCCGCCTGGCTTTTCTCCAGCGGATATTGTTGAGCATGCAGCGATTAATTCATGGCCACGATCTAGCCAATAGACCGGTCTCAATGTCTCAGAGTAGTCACTTTAAAGTCAACGCTTATCATCCCGGATATTAAATTCCGTCAAAGAAAACGCAGGTTTTCAAATCGGTTGATTTGTAAGATATTTACTGGCTTGATCACAGATACGATCACAGTGCGCAGTTTGCAAACCAATTTCCGCTAGCTCTATATTAGGTCACTCAGCCTTGACCTCCGGTCCGAATTTGTATGCCGAATCACGAGAAATTTTACTTTTTAATTAGACCTCTTATGAAAGGAATATATTGAGACAAGTTGACAAACTTAGACGCATAGCTAAGAAGAAATCTTGTTGATGAGTGTACTCGCTAACGAAATAGTAAAATTTTGTAGATTGACAAAAGTTGATAGAATATCCATTTCAGATTCAGTCGAAGTGATGCTGGTGGATGCAATGTTTCAATTTATATTTAACTCTAGAGCTACAAATGAACAAAGATAAGCATTATCGAAGCAGGAACTGTAGCTGGAATCGAAGCAGGAACTGTAGCTAGAATCGAAGCAGGAACTGTAGCTGGAATCGAAGCAGGGGCTATAGCTAGAATCGAAGCAGGAACTGTAGCTGGAATCGAAGCAGGGGCTGTAGCTGGAATCGAAGCAGGAACTGTAGCTAGAATCGCAGTAGGGGCTATAGCTAGAACCGCAGCAGGAGATGAAGCTAGAATCGCAGCAAGGGCTATATCTAGAATCGAAGCAGATGCTATATCTAGAATCGCAGCAGATGCTATATCTATAATCGCAGCAGATGCTGTATCTAAAATCGCAGCAGAGGATGTAGCTAGAACCGTAGCTTTGTCACCGATAAATAGCTGCCAATGAGTCAGAAAGCATAACCTCAGTACATCTTGTTTGCTAGTTTTTGCAAATTTGCAAGCAGAAAAAAAGACAATTGTGCAGCACTTATAAAATAGAAAAATCGTAAGTACTCGTAAGACATAAATATTGCATTCGATGTTTCATATACTTACCAAACTACTAATAGAGGTATGAAAAGCTTGTAATCTGTTCATCATTTAAACAGTCTGGTAGTCTGAGTAACCTTACCAGCTAAAGATATGGCACTTGTAAGATCTTTCAATAAAAAAGAAAACTCCGAACTTATTGTACAGTCATATACCCGAAATCAGTTCTCAGGTGAACATTTTGTCAATATATTTCAATCAGCAGTTGGTCACAGACATGTCAGTCCATTGCTGATCTACGCAGCGCGGCCGAAACTGCTCAGGCGCAGACGCTGGCCAGGGTCTTGCAGCAGATCGACTTCACCTGATTGCAGTAGTAGCTCCTGGTGGCTGAGTTCGGCGCAGCGGAGATGGTCTGGTAGAAGCTCTGGCACTGCTCAGCCGGAGCAGCGTCGCCAAAGAAGCAGGCCATGTTGATCACTGGCACCCGAGGGTCTGCCGTGCACTGTCCGTTCCAGTTGCAGCTCTTCTGGCTGCCGCACGGTGTTCCGACTGGAGCGCGAAGACCGCCGCCAGTGTTGCCGCTCGACGGTGTCGTCTGGCAGTAGATGGAGGCGCAGATCTCCGACGGGTTGTTGACCACGTTGTTGCTCACCATGAACTTGCCCATGCTGTTGGGGAAGCTGAGCTTGCACACCTGGTCGAGCGAGAGGCGGGTGCCCTCGAGAACGTCCTCGGCCAGCTGCGGAACCTGACTACCGTCCGTGCTCTTCAGGCAGTTCGAGGAGCCTGAGGCAATGAAAATCGAAAGGGAAAGAAGGAGACAAGATTGCACTCATATGACATCATTGTTGCACATTTTTTGCTTATAAATTTTGCAGATAACTAAACTCACCCAAACTGTTGATGTAGTTTTTGATACTGTTGACTGTGCAGTACGAGAATCGGTAGGAGTTGTGCACATCCGCAAGGCTATAGATCTGGGTGGACGGCGACATAAGGTTCTTGGAGCCGGGGTTGCAGCTGTTGCCAGAGCCGTCGTGGGGCGAGCCCAGATTGTGGCCCAGCTCGTGGGCGGCGGTGCCCCAGCTGTGCAGACCCTGGTCCTCGTTGATGCTGACGCGACGAGCAGTGCAGGCTCCGCTCACGTAGGCCATGCCGCACACCGAAGAGCTTCCGTCGCCGGTGATGTCCTTCCGAGTGAAGGCCATGAAGTGGTCGCCTGTCTTGCCCGAGATGTAGGAAGCCAGGGACGACAGGATTGCGCCTCCATCGAGGGCTGAACAAATGCGTGAGGCGTGAAGGCGTGAATTTGTTGAACACGGCAGGTTTACTTACTTTCTGCTTTGATGAGGAATATGATGCACATGAAAACTCACAAGCAGGCATCCAACGGCTGTCGAAGGAGCTCTTTGCGATCGTGATGCCGATGCACTTCACGCTGATGGAAGGTGAGCCCATGTTCCTGTAGGAAGTGTCGATTCCGTTCAGGATGTGGGTGTAGTAGTAGTGCAGCTCTGTGAGCGCCTTGGCGTCTCCGAAGATCGAGCGCATCTGCGACCACACGGTGTCGTCAATCAGCAGGTGGAGCTCGACAACGAACGTAGTCGGAGACCTGTTCGACTGTCGCTTCTTGCGGCTCTGAATTTCCGGCTGTCCGATGTCAATCTGCTTGGCCATGAGCTCCGGGTTGGCAGTGTTCATGGTGACGCGGTGCTCAGAGTCTCCGATCGGCTCCAGAAAGTACGAGGTGCCCTCGTGCATCACGTGACCACTGATCCGCCGCTTGCCGTCCGCCTCGCGAACGCTGATCACTGACTTGGAAGCAATGTCTCTGTAGTGAGCGTGGCTATCGTCGTGCACCTGACTCGACGAGAACGTAGTCGACAGTCCGTTGTCCAGCACCGTCATGGTAATGTTCTCAAAGTCGTCCGTCCTCGTCAGGGGAATGCGCACCGTCTTTTCATTCGGCAGCTTCACTTCGATCTCCATCGATGACGGATGACGGCCGTCATTGCTGGTTCGGCTGACCAAGACAGACGCGTTGGCCACCGCTAAGACGCTAAGCAGGAGCACTGCTGCTGTGGACAGTTTCAGGGTACTTGTTCAAGGCTGTCAATGCGATAAAATGATTCATTAGTCTTGCAAAAGTGCGACTGCTGACTTACCCAGATACTTCATTTTGATGAGTTGCTTCCTAAGAGCTCGAAGATTCTTCGTTGAGTGTCTGCTTTGAGCACTAGTGCGCAGACACTTTTATATGCAAAATCTTTCCGGTGTTCGAATGCCTTTTTGTTTGCGATCATGTCTGAACTGCTTTTGAAACACGGTGGACTCCGGAAATTGATTTTGAAACTGAGAAAATTGCAGTGGTTATTTACCGTTTGGATTTTACTGCTTAGACGTTCTATTTAATTGGCAATAAAGTTTAGAGATGAATGGTCTAATTTCGTAAATATACAGGAGGTGACACGCTTTTGAATTTTTTGTGTCATTTTGACCGGCATCGGTCGAAGTTGATAAAAATTCTTTACAAGTAACAAGTTTGGTAAATTCAGCCCCTTATCTGAATACTGTCTCCTTCAAACTCTTCTAATCCCTCCCATTCTGCTAAAACTTCAGTCAGTCTTTCCATATCTCTCCTAAAAACTCTTCTCTCTTCCTGCAGTCTCTAAATTTCTCCAGCCTCTGCCATACTGCTTGCTGATGCTAGCGGTGGCCAAAAACATCCGCCTTGGGCGTTGCGTTGGCAGTGACACTGGTAGCATTTTTGTCGCGTTTTTGCTATTTCAAATCATGGGATGCTAATTACTAAGATTTAAGCTCCCAAAATGCAGTTTTTTAGTGAGCCAACTGTAGGTGCTGGTTTTCCAACTGTCTTTGACTTGATTCAGATACAAAGTCTTGGTTATATACGCATTCACTATTCGCATCAGCAACAAAACGAGCGACTTTCATGTTTTAGACATCGATGCTAATTGATATAACAAAAGCTTGCAGAGCTTTTCAAACAATTTCGAATTTACGTCGCAAAAATTCAACCAGATATTTTTACTAGCTTGTGTCTTCACGAACTTATTTTGTCAAGAATTTGCACTGACCAAACATTTCAAGTGCAAATTTTCATGATTTCAGCAGACAGTTTTATTAAAAAATCGAATGAACAAAGAAATTCTAAAAAAACTTGCTCCATGCGTGCGGAAATTAGGCACCACACTGGAGCCACGCAACTTGCCCAAGGAGAGATCGTTCTTTCTTAAAGCATGTTGATAGCAAAAGTTGCAGCCAACAGGAAGACAAATTCAGCTGCGGCAGATGTTTCATTTAGACTCTTTCACATCCCAGATATTAATTTCCACAACTCGACCGGATGCTCAGAAGTCTATTTTACCGGCGGCGTCTGGCTTGCTCTACCCAGGTAACTGATCCTGCGATACGAATTTGCTTTCTGAGTGCAAGGCACATACAATGCGTCAGATTCGTGAGTTCCTTTCTAAAACTGAAGCTTTTTACGAGCCTCGTAATTTGCACTGTCTTTCTTTACCTTAAATCACCTGGAATGTCAAACAGCATGTTCGCATTCCAATTTCAGTCCTGCTTCTGCTGACTGTGGCCGTGGCTCAGGCCTCGGTCTCGGTGACCCGAACCAGCAGCACTGAGATGCACCCGTCGGCAATGGAGCTCGAGGTCCAGCTGCCAGACTCAAACAAGAAGATCCGCATCCCGCTGACAAAGATCGACGACTTTGAGAACATTCCAGTGACTGTGGCCGAGAACGGAGTCTCGAGGACCTTCTCGTCTCACCAGATTCACCACGCGAGTCACGCTCACTACAGAGACGTCGAGACCAAGTCCGTGATCAGCGTCCGTCACGTAAACGGCCAGAGGCGCATCAGTGGTCACGTGATGCACGAGGGAACCTCGTACTTCCTCGAGCCTCTCGGAGAGTCCGCCCACAGCGTCACCAAGAAGTTCCAGGACTTAGAAGCGATGGCCAAGAAGCTCAGCATCGACAGGGAGATCGAGACTCGGAGGAAGAGACAGACGAATGACGACTGGACAACTTATAAAATAGAACTCTACCTTCTTTTGGACAGCAGAGTGTGGGATGAATTCAAGCAGGTCTACAGCACCGACTCGGCTGCCCTGACAGAGCTGCACTTTTACTACACCCACATCCTGAACGGAATCGACACTGCCTATAGGAACATCGGCACACCGTCCATCAGCGTGCGGTGTATCGGCATGACCATCTCGAAGACCCTTGTAGACGACACATGGATGGCGGGTGAAGGTGTGATTTGTCATGCAATTAGTAATTTCGGTGTCATTATTTACTTGGGAAAGAAAATTATCTTACTTGAGTTCGCTGATTGCATTAAATATATATTTTCAGACACTGAGGGCAGCAATATCTTGACTGCTATGACCAGGTACATCGTTGGCAAGACTGCCGATCACTTCATGGCCTTCACTCGCATGGACATAAGTGGCAGCGGGAGCTTCTCAGTTTGCGGCATGGCCTACGTTGGCGGTGTCTGCAAGAGCACAAAAGTCAGCATCAACGAGGACCAGGGGCTGCACAGCTGGGGCACCGCCGCTCACGAGCTGGCTCACAACCTGGGCTCTCGTCACGATGGCAGCAACAACCTATGCAGCTCGACAAGCAAGTACCTGATGTCTCCAGTTGGTGGAATCTACAGTCTGGCAGACGTGGCCAACTCCTACCGTTTCTCTTCCTGCTCCGTGTCCTACATATCTCAGAACCTGAACACTCTTGGTAAACTGCACTTTTATATCGGGGGGTTTTAAAGATGTGGAAAATAATTGAAGCCAAATTTATAAATGACGCATTCTAGGTTCTTCAAACTGCATGACAAGCGACCAGGGTAGTCGCCTCATGGACCTGACAACCAGAATTAAAGCGGGCATCCGCATGACGCTGGACCAGGTCTGCAAACTCGCAATGCCCAACAGCCCCGGAAAGCTATTCGTCAGCTCTGAATTTTACTCCAATCCAGCTCTGATATGTGCGAAGATCCTCTGCACCGTTTCCGCAGGCTCAGGCACCACCTCCAGCGGACTGCGCGCTCCTGTTGGCACGCCGTGCGGCAGCCAGAAGAGCTGCGACTGGAACGGTCAGTGCACAGCTGACTCTCAGGTGCCAGTGATTGACATGTCCTGCTTCTTTGGTGACAAGGCTTCGGCAGAGCAGTGCCAGAGCTTTTACGAGACCATTGCCGCCGCGCCAACTGCGTCCATCAGGCAGAACTACTGTGGCCAGGTTTTTTCTGCGTGTTGCAAGACCCTGGCACCGCTGTGTTCCTGAGCCGCATAAGCAATGGACTTAAGCTTTGGAGTAGTCTTTTGAGATCTGGTCAGATTATATAAAGCGAATAAAACTGGTGGATCTTCTTCCCGTCTTCCTGGAATTGGTTTTCATATTCAATACATATAGCGTTCGTTTTTGCTTTTTTATTTGGATCAAAGGAAACGGAGCTCACAAGCGTACTCAACTACCTCTATTAAGCCCACTTTTGTATTGGCTTTTGCTAGGGGGTTGTAGCCTAATGATTGAGGCATCTGACAAGGATTTGATTCCCGACTTTATTGAAAAAGTTTGTCCTTCAGCAAGACACAACTCTAAATGGCTTCATTTTATCGAGTTATTAAATGCAGGTACTATAGCTTTAGCTTGGAGGTAAATAATTGTGGTAGTGGTGTCCCCCCAGTCCATGGACTGAACAGCTGTTTGCAGCCTTCAGATGCGCTGCGCATTAGCTGCGGCTGTGCTGTCTGCTGCTCAATATCAGTGAGATCGAATTCGAAAATTTTATAAATTAATCCTCTACTAAGAAAAGTAATGGAAAATAAACTGTGTTTTACAATTGAGCCAATAAAATTAGTAAGAGAATGCATTTATTTCTTAATGGCTAATAATTCATGTGGGTTTTATCTGAGCAATCAAAAAGTTTCCTTAACGTTAACAGCAACTATTGACAGAAGTCGAATGATTGTAGAAAAAAATATGAAAATAGACTTAAACGGAGGGCTATCAAATGTCTAAAGTTTATTTCTGAACATCGTTTGTTGCCTTGGCTAGAAATACATTCTGCACCACATAAGGCCCAACTAGGGCAGATGTAATCAATTATTACATAAGATATTTTTTCAAAGTTTTAGCGAAATCCGTAAAGATTGCAAGCACCTGGTCAGCAATTTCTTATGAAGAATGAAGTCTTCATTCAGATAAGGGGCTGAACTTACCAATCTTGTTACTTGTAAAGAATTTTTATCAACTTCGACCGATGCCCGTCAAAATGACACAAAAAATTCAAAAGCGTGACACCTCCTGTATATTTACGAAATTAGACCATTCATCTCTAAACTTTATTGCCAATTAAATAGAACGTCTAAGCAGTAAAATCCAAACGGTAAATAACCACTGAAATTTTCTCAGTTTCAAAATCAATTTCCGGAGTCCACCGTGTTTCAAAAGCAGTTCAGACATGATCGCAAACAAAAAGGCATTCGAACACCGGAAAGATTTTGCATATAAAAGTGTCTGCGCACTAGTGCTCAAAGCAGACACTCAACGAAGAATCTTCGAGCTCTTAGGAAGCAACTCATCAAAATGAAGTATCTGGGTAAGTCAGCAGTCGCACTTTTGCAAGACTCTAATGAATCATTTTATCGCATTGACAGCCTTGAACAAGTACCCTGAAACTGTCCACAGCAGCAGTGCTCCTGCTTAGCGTCTTAGCGGTGGCCAACGCGTCTGTCTTGGTCAGCCGAACCAGCAATGACGGCCGTCATCCGTCATCGATGGAGATCGAAGTGAAGCTGCCGAATGAAAAGACGGTGCGCATTCCCCTGACGAGGACGGACGACTTTGAGAACATTACCATGACGGTGCTGGACAACGGACTGTCGACTACGTTCTCGTCGAGTCAGGTGCACGACGATAGCCACGCTCACTACAGAGACATTGCTTCCAAGTCAGTGATCAGCGTTCGCGAGGCGGACGGCAAGCGGCGGATCAGTGGTCACGTGATGCACGAGGGCACCTCGTACTTTCTGGAGCCGATCGGAGACTCTGAGCACCGTGTCACCATGAACACTGCCAACCCGGAGCTCATGGCCAAGCAGATTGACATCGGACAGCCGGAAATTCAGAGCCGCAAGAAGCGACAGTCGAACAGGTCTCCGACTACGTTCGTTGTCGAGCTCCACCTGCTGATTGACGACACCGTGTGGTCGCAGATGCGCTCGATCTTCGGAGACGCCAAGGCGCTCACAGAGTTGCACTACTACTACACCCACATCCTGAACGGAATCGACACTTCCTACAGGAACATGGGCTCACCTTCCATCAGCGTGAAGTGCATCGGCATCACGATCGCAAAGAGCTCCTTCGACAGCCGTTGGATGCCTGCTTGTGAGTTTTCATGACGTCATCATATTCCTATTCATCATATTCCTCATCAAAACAGAAAGTAAGTAAACCTGCCGTGTTCAACAAATTCACGCCTTCACGCCTCACGCATTTGTTCAGCCCTCGATGGAGGCGCTATCCTGTCGTCCCTGGCTTCCTACATCTCGGGCAAGACCGGCGACCACTTCATGGCCTTCACTCGGAAGGACATCACCGGCGACGGAAGCTCTTCGGTGTGCGGCATGGCCTACGTGAGCGGAGCCTGCACTGCTCGTCGCGTCAGCATCAACGAGGACCAGGGTCTGCACAGCTGGGGCACCGCCGCCCACGAGCTGGGCCACAATCTGGGCTCGCCCCACGACGGCTCTGGCAACAGCTGCAACCCCGGCTCCAAGAACCTTATGTCGCCGTCCACCCAGATCTATAGCCTTGCGGATGTGCACAACTCCTACCGATTCTCGTACTGCACAGTCAACAGCATCAACAACTACATCAACAGTTTGGGTGAGTTTAGTTATATGAGTGCAATCTTGTCTCCTTATCTCCAATCTTATTTCCCTTTCGATTTTCATTGCCTCAGGCTCCTCGAACTGCCTGAAGAGCACGGACGGTAGTCAGGTTCCGCAGCTGGCCGAGGACGTTCTCGAGGGCACCCGCCTCTCGCTCGACCAGGTGTGCAAGCTCAGCTTCCCCAACAGCATGGGCAAGTTCATGGTGAGCAACAACGTGGTCAACAACCCGTCGGAGATCTGCGCCTCCATCTACTGCCAGACGACACCGTCGAGCGGCAACACTGGCGGCGGTCTTCGCGCTCCAGTCGGAACACCGTGCGGCAGCCAGAAGAGCTGCAACTGGAACGGACAGTGCACGGCAGACCCTCGGGTGCCAGTGATCAACATGGCCTGCTTCTTTGGCGACGCTGCTCCGGCTGAGCAGTGCCAGAGCTTCTACCAGACCATCTCCGCTGCGCCGAACTCAGCCACCAGGAGCTACTACTGCAATCAGGTGAAGTCGATCTGCTGCAAGACCCTGGCCAGCGTCTGCGCCTGAGCAGTTTCGGCCGCGCTGCGTAGATCAGCAATGGACTGACATGTCTGTGACCAACTGCTGATTGAAATATATTGACAAAATGTTCACCTGAGAACTGATTTTCGGGTATATGACTGTACGATAAGTTCGGAGTTTTCTTTTTTATTGAAAGATCTTGCAAGTGCCATATCTTTAGCTGGTAAGGTTACTCAGACTACCGGACTGTTTAAATGATAAACAGATACTCCCAGGCTGGAAATCGATCGGGATTGACTATACGACTTGTACTCTTGTTGTCAATCTCTGAAATACTCAAACTAATATTTGTGTTGTATCGTGACTTGACTTGAAGTGCGCAGTGTGGGGCTGCACCCCAATTGTTATTGGTGCTGAGTTTAGGACTGCTTGCTCTCTCCCCGCCTGCTCTGTCTGTCAATGTACGCTTATGCCTAACCGTCTAATCCATTAGCTGATGCTTTACTCGTATCTGCATGTACATCTATGTGCAATGCCAACTATAATAAATAACAACCTCTCGCCCATTTGCGGCTCAAGTTTGGCTAGCCAGCCACGACACGACAATGGCATCGCAAGCAGCCAGTGAATTACCTCTCAATGACCCAGCCATGGCTGAGGCCTGGCTGCAAAGTTTTGAAGCACTGTGCAGGCACAAAAAACTGCAAGATACAAACGAAGAGAAGCAGGTGACAGACCTCTTCCTTGCTCGAGCAGGAATCAATGCAGTCCGATCCGTCTCTATCATGGCAAAGCCGAAAAACATTGAGGACATGACCTTCAAGGACATCAAGAAAATGATCATCGGGCGACTCCAGCCCAAAAAGAAACTGGTGATTGCAGAGCGCACAAGGTTCATGTCCCAGCGGCAGCTGTCAACAGAGTCGGCCCAGCAGTTCGCGGAGCGCTTGAGAGACGCGGCAAAGCACTGTGAGTTTGACAAGCTCAACGAACAAGGCTGCAAACAGTCAGCCGAGGATGACTTGATCCAAACACTGCTAATCAGCGGCTTGTGCGACCGCAGCCAGCGGACCAAAACACTTGAGCACATTCAGAGCTCTGAGAATCCAGTGACTCTGGACACGTGTCTGCAGTACATCCAGCAGTTAGAGCTCATCCAGAGCTACAGCTCAAGCGACCGATCTGCTGAAGCCCGAGAGCCTAGCAGAAGCTCCGAGATGGCTGAGAGTTCGACACCAGTTGCCAGCATCGACAGGAACCGCAATAGCGGTGCTCAGTGCAGGTCGTGTGGTCTGCAACACCAGCCAGGCAAATGCCCTGCATTCGGGAAGACTTGTAACAAATGCCACCGCAGGAACCACTTCGCTGCAGTCTGCAGGAGCAGCGCCAAGTCCAAGTCGGTTGCACCTGCCCATGAAATCGACACGAGCGAGTGTGAGCAGGCAGGCATCTACACCATCGTCGGCAACGAGAGCGGCAGCGGCAGCATAAAAACTGTGCTCATTGAAGGCAAGCCGTTCAAAATGCAGCTCGACTCTGGATCCGGTGCGAGCATCATTCCGATAAACTTCTGGAGGAGCCTCGGTGAGCCCAAGCTACGAAAGTCCAAGCTGAGACTGCGACAATTTGACGGAACGGTCATCAGAACTAGAGGATGCTTCACGGCGCTCATCGAAGTCGGGAGACAAATCGCCTGTGCGGACGTGACGGTCACTGAATGCACAAAGGAGCACGGCCTCATCGGAACAGACGTGCTGGACTTCAAGCTGGACACAGCGACTGTCAATCAAGTGGAGCGCAGCAGCGAACCGCTAGGCAAGCTCAAAGGTTTCCGTGCTCGGGTCCTGCTCAGGGAGAACGCTCAGCCCAGCTTCTTCGATGCCCGGCCGCTCCCGATTCATCTCAAGCCGCTGGTGGTGGCTAAGCTGCGGACGATGATCGACGCCGGGATCCTCGAGCCTGTGCCGCCAGGCGGCAGCAGTTGGGCATCGCCCATTGTGGTGGTGCGCAAGGCCGACGGAGACCTGAGAATCTGCTCCGACTACAAGGTCGGGGTGAACCCGAAGATCTGCTCTGACGCCTACCCACTGCCCAACATCGAGCAAGCCTTCAGTGCCCTGGCAGGTATGAAGCACTTCGCAATTGTAGACTTAACAAATGCCTACAACCAGATTGAGCTAGACGAGGCCTCCAGAGAAATACTCACCATCAACACGCCCCTAGGCCTGCTCAGATGGACGCGCATGCCATTCGGGGTGAAGACGGCCAGTGCGCAGTTCCAGGCTGCCATGGAGGCAACGGTCGGCGGTGCGGTCAGCAACCTGGTGATCTACCAAGACGACATGTGCGTTGGCGCCACCACAGCGGACGAATTGGACAGCAAAGTCCGGGACCTGCTGAGAGCGCTTTCTGATGCCGGCATGTCGATCAACGAAAAAAAATGCGTTTTCCGCAGCACGGAAATCAGTTTCCTTGGCTACCGCATCGCGGCTGACGGCGTGCGCCCTGATCGGAAGCTGGTGGAGAAAATCCTCGGCGTGAGCACCCCGGCGAGCAAAAAGGAACTCGAATCGTTTCTAGGAATGACGGTGTACTACTCGCGCTACATCAAGTCCTACTCGGAGAAGACCGAGCCGCTGACCGAGCTGCGGAGCAAGAAAGTCGCGTTCCATTGGGGACCTCGGCAGCAGAAAGCGTTTGACGAGCTCAAGCAGGCGCTTGCAGCTTCCCCAGTGGTCCGAATCTTCGATGCAAGAAAGCGCACAACTCTGACTACTGACGCCAGCGAGAAGGCCATAGCAGCAATCCTCTCTCAGGACGAGCACCCAGTGATGTACCTGTCAAGACGGCTGACACCGGCTGAGAGAAATTACTCGAATATCGAGCGAGAGGCCCTGGCTGTGGTGTGGGCCACTCAGAG
The DNA here is from genome assembly GCA_950097015.1 of Macrostomum hystrix. Taxonomy (NCBI): domain Eukaryota; kingdom Metazoa; phylum Platyhelminthes; family Macrostomidae; genus Macrostomum; species Macrostomum hystrix. Next base: position 12,137,323 of record CATNEN010000001.1, read on the forward strand.
AGCCAGACACTTTCTTCTCGGCAGCAAGTTTGTGCTCCAGTGCGATCATCAACCATTGGAGTTCATTTTTAGTCCGTCTCGGGAGCTTCCAAAGGTCACATCGGCTAGAATCATGCGCTGGGCGTTGCAGCTGTCGGCCTTCGACTACGAAATCTCGTACATCAAGGGCAGCTGCATCCCGCATGTCGACGCGCTGTCTCGAATTGAATTCAAGGAGGAAGGCGATGGAGACGACTGCCAGGAAAGTTTCGTTCACTGGACAGAGACGGAGGTGCTCAAGCTGGAGCAGATCAGAGACGCCACTGACAATGACCCGGTGCTCGCCAGCGTCAAGCGCAGGATCCGCAGCAATGCGTGGAACAACTGCTCGGCAGCGGAGCGACCGTATAAAGCCGTCCGCCAGCAGCTCTCAGTGGAGAATGGCGTCGTCTGCCTGAGAGACCTGGTGGTCCCGCCTAGCCGGCTGCGGCAAGACGTGCTGCGAGCGGCTCACGGCGACTCGCACGGCGGTGCCCTAGCGACAAGAAATCGACTCAAGCTGGAAGCCTGGTGGCCGGGTCACTGCGAGGACGTCGAAAACTTCGTCAAGCAATGCCAGCGATGCGCGGAGATCCGTCCAATGCCTGCCAGAACGTGCCACACCTGGCCGGCGGAAAATGGTCCCTGGAGACGCGTGCACATGGACCATGCTCACGTTCCCGGCTTCGGCCTGCTGCTCATTGTGGTGGACGCCTTCTCCGGCTGGCCGGAAGCGGTGCCTGTTGCCGACAAGAGCGCGACGACGGTCATCAAGGTACTCCGCTTGATTTTTTCCCGCCTGGGTGTGCCTCATACATTGGTGGCGGACAATGCTCCGGAGTTCCGTGACCAGCAGCTGCACGAGTGGCTCAAGAAGATCGGCTGCTCGCCGATGCACTCGCCGCCGTATCATCCGCAGTCAAATGGGTGCGCCGAGCGCATGGTCCAGACCGTCAAGAAGGGGCTGCGGGCCTTCGCCGTGCACCAGGGCAGGTTCGACGCGTACCTCGCCAAGCTGCTGCTTAACTACCGGGCCACTCCGCGGGGCGACGGGCGTGGCAGTCCGTCTGCGCTTATGGGGCGACAGCTGCGAAGTCCGCTGACCCTCCAATTCGATACCGATGCGCCGCTCGTCTACCAGTCGCGACCGGGGGTGCCGGCTGAGACCGTCCGCTTTGTGGTACAGGCCGGCCACAACACGGCCGTGGTCACCCGGGACAAGGACGACAGGCCTGTGCTGGCACACCGGGATCAGCTGCGCTTGTGTCCGAGTCCAAGCCGGGCGGAAGTTACGGACAACACTGACGACGGCGGCCGGGACCCTGACGATGCCGGCCGGAGCCATGACGACGGCGACCGGAACCCTGACGAAGGCGGCCGGAACCCGGGACCTGATAGCCAGCGGCCAGACGCAGCGGCACCACCGCAGCAGACCGCTGAAGCTACACCGGAGCCCCGACGAAGCTGCAGGTCGACCAAGGGAGTCGCCCCAGACCGACTGTCTCCTCGTTGGTGATGAGGGGATGTTGTATCGTGACTTGACTTGAAGTGCGCAGTGTGGGGCTGCACCCCAATTGTTATTGGTGCTGAGTTTAGGACTGCTTGCTCTCTCCCCGCCTGCTCTGTCTGTCAATGTACGCTTATGCCTAACCGTCTAATCCATTAGCTGATGCTTTACTCGTATCTGCATGTACATCTATGTGCAATGCCAACTATAATAAATAACAACCTCTCGCCCATTTGCGGCTCAAGTTTGGCTAGCCAGCCACGACACGACAATTTGATTTTTAGGTCCTTAGTCTCGTCCGACAATCTCAATTTGAGGCTACAAATTACAGCAAAGATTAGTCGGTAGAATTTCAAGTACGCCTTTAAAGTCAAATGTTTAATTTGTGAATCGTTTTGAACAATTACTTTGTATTGGACGATAGGTCAATGAGGCGACTGTCTCAGGCCCAAGAGAGTGCGTTCGCTGGGCACCTGTGAAGAAAAACGATCTATCAACGATTGGAACAACGATTCTGGTGGCCGACAATGACCAAGGACGTGAAGTACTTCGTAGCAACGTGCGACAAGTGTCAGAAGACGGCTCGAATCCCGAGCAGCCACCGGGTGAAGCTTGTGCAAGTGCCTGGAGTGGGAGGAGGCCTTTACCAAAGTTATCATCGACCTCAGCGGGCAGTATTCAAGGATGGCGAGCGGTCACTAGTACATCCTGTCGGTTATCGATGCGGTTACTCGGTTTCCAGAAGGATTCCCACTGCGCAAGATCGATGCGGAGTCTGTGGCCAAAGCATTGATGGACTGCTTTGTAAGGACCGGCTTCCCTTAGGAGATCCAGAGCGACAGGGACACCAACTCGGCACTGCTGCAGGCCCTGTACCGGTGCACCGGAGTTGAAGGCATCCAGTCGACACCGTACCACCCGCAAAGCCAAGTGCTGGTGAAGAGGTTTCCACGGCACACTCAAGACTATGTTGAGGCGGCTGCCAGCTCGCGAGAAAAAGAAGTGGGACCCATACCTGCCTTATTTACTTTTTGCTCCCCTTTCGAACTGTTGTATGGACGGACCGTACGAGGACCGCTAGACTTGCTGCGACAGACCTGGGACGAGCAACCCTCCAAAGTGAAGAAAGACATCATCTCCATCGTGCTGGCCCAGAGAGATCGGCTGCGTGCCGGTCAGGCAGCAGCACGGAGCAACGAAGACGTAGCTCGGAAGTGCCAAAAGCTCTGGTACGACTGGAAGTCGCGGGAACGAGAACGGGAAGTTTTGCTGGTTCCTGCGATTCAATTCTGACCTGAATTTTGGTCCGGCTTCGTTCTTGTGGTGGAGGATGTGACGTTAACTTTTCTTTGTACTCGTACCACCCCGTGGAGTCGTTGCTATAAATAGATGTGTGTAGTGCTGAGAGGCTGTACGTGTTTGGACCTCCCTGGCTCAACTTGTAACCTGTGAATCGTGTGTCTCTCATTTTTACTGGATTAAAAGAATGCAACAGTCACCTGAGTCATTCCGTTCAGAATCGTGCTCTTGGTCTCGGAGCACATCAGTCTTAGTCTATGCTTGTTTTTCTCAGAGTCCTGATTCTGTCTGGGAAACTTATCCCTAGTGCTGGACTGTAATGTGCCAGTTCGTGTATTGAAGTCATCTACTGTTAATACGGAGCCCTCTCTTGAGAAGAGCTGGATGAGATATTTACTCTCCTCCCATATATCGTCCTTGTAGTAGGTGAAATCTATCAGCGTGTTTGAGTCTAACTGCTCCTGTTTGGCGTGGGTCTCACAGACGAAAACTATATATCTATTCCTAATATGTTCGTGTAAACTTGGTGACTCCATTTTGCATTCTCCACCGAGCATCAGTACATCTATGTTCCCAACTGGTGATGATCAACTCTGACTTATTATAAGTAACCTTTTTGCAGCTGCCATGTGCTTCAGTGACTATTCGGGAGTTAAAATTTAGCGTAGAAATTGACACAGGAAGAGGCAGCTGTAGTCCTTAGAGCCAGTAAGTTAGTTGTAGTCAGTCTGTATGGACGGAGGGGTCTGATTCTGAGCGGAGAAAAGAATGAGCTTACAAATAAAGTGGCCCGGAGCACTGGCTGTCCTCAAATTGAATTTATAAAGAAAAACGTATTTCAAGGGAAAGCATGAGATTTCCAGTGGATAGCATGAGATTTCCAGTGGATAGCATGAGATTTCCAGTGGATAGCATGAGATTTCCAGTGGATAGCATGAGATTTCCAGTGGATAGCATGAGATTTCCAGTGGATAGCATGAGATTTCTTGGGAAAATAATAAGCTTTTAAGTAAATATCATAAGATTTATAAAGACAAACATTAGATTTTCAGGAAAAAAAGCATGGAATTTACAGGAGAAAGCCTACGATTTTAAGAAGAAAGCATGCAAATTCCAGATGGCAGCATAAATGATCCAGGGGAGCATGAATTATCGATAAAAAGCGTGAATATTCAAAGGGAAGCAAAAGTTTTCGAGAACGAAGCATTATCTGTCAAGAGGGAAGCATAAATTATCGAGAGGAAGCATGCATTATCCAGGGGAAAGCATGAGTTGTCGACGAAAAATCATGAATTATCGAGTGGAAGCCTGGGTTATCGAGAGGAAACCATAAATTATCAAGAGGGTAGCATTAATTATCGAAAGGGTTAGAATGTATTGTCGAGAGGGTCGCGTGGTTCATCGAGGGTAGCGTGATGTATTTGTACGGTGGCATGCTCTGCCATCGCGGTAGCATGATTTTACAAGGGATGGCATGGCTGCAGCCTATATACAATCGAATGATCTCGACTTCGATCATTGTGCCGCTTTCTTTTCATCTAGTTTCGAGGTTTATCAGTACTTTTGTTTTGCAGAATGCAGGTCAAATTTCAGCACCACTTTAGCTAAAAAGCTTATTTTTTATTCTATCATCAACAGTTAAAAACGTGAGTAACCGTTTTTATGTTTATTAGTATTTTAGGTACAAGTAACTGCTAGTATTTAGCGCCTTTGATTAGCTACTCTCGAAGCAAACATTTGTTAGGTAAATTATACTCTCGCTCGGAGACAAGAATAAAATAAGTTTCGAGAGCAGCAGCAAGTTTTATTCGATACAAAACAGAGGAAAGAATTTTCGAGCATATACTCGTACGCTCGTACCTGCCAGCGTTATTAGATTCAGAAATATGAGAAAATATTTTGAGCAAAGTTATTAGCATTTTTCATTTTTCATTTGAACATTTTTCAAGCATAGCTGCATGCGTTATCAGATTCAGAAGTAAAAAATATGCGAAGCATAGCTAAAACCGTCATTCTTTTTTATATCAGACCTTGCTTCAAGCGTTACTCGATTTAAAACTAACTGAAGACTGTTTTTTTCAAGCAGGACGACTTATACTTTTTTATCTTATGAAAGAATAATTTTTGAAGAAAACATGAAATTAAAAAACATTGCGCTGGATATATGCATGCATGAGATATCAAGTATGAAGCATGGAGTTTGTGAGGAAAAGCATTAAATATATTGGGAATATCTTGAACAGATAGCATGACATTTCCAAGAGAAAAAACATCTCCAGGGGATAACATGATACTTTAGGGTATTCTATTTTTTTCAAGAGAATAAGCTCATTGATCTGATGAGAAAGCATGACTTATCGAGGGCTGAGCATGAATTTTCGGGGGAGCATGTATAAATAACTGATTATCGAGGGGGGGCATGGTTTAACGAGGGGCTAGAATGAATTGTTGAGGGTTGGAGGTATTGTCGGGGTGGCATGTTTTATATAGGTGTAGCACAAATTATCGAGGAGGAAACATGGATTTTCAAGAGAGGAAATATGAACTATTAAGGGGAATTTAATTAATTGATTACACCTGCCCCAATTGGGTCAGTTGTGCAGCCGACAGCACAGCCGCAGCTATTGCGCGGCGCATCTGAAGGCTGCGTACAGCTGTTCAGTCCATGGACTGGGGGGACGCCACTCCCACCTTCAATTATCCCAGCTGATGCTGGCACCCATTTAACATCTGGGTGGACTGAAGCAATGCAGAGTTAAGTGTCTTGCTAAAGGACACAAATTGTTCCAGTGGAGTCGGGAATCGAACCCCCGACCTTTAAGTCGTGAATCCGACGGTTCAGGCGGTTTGCGTGAATTATCGAGGTGTAGCATATTTTATCGAGGGGTTTGCTAAATTATCAAGTTTGGTTGCTAAAATTATCGAGGGGAAGCATGAATTATCGACGAAATAGCATGAATTATCGACGAAATAGCATGAATTATCGACGAAATAACATGAATTATCGACGAAATAACATGAAGTATCGACGAAATAACATGAATTATCATGAGTAAAACCGGAACTGTCGAAGTGGTAGCATGACTTGTCGAGGGCGGAGCGTAAATTGTCGAGGGAGTAAAATGCATTATCAAGGGGAAAGCATAAATCATCAGAGAGCACCGAGGGCCGATTCTCTTAATTGAATTGGATTGCGTCACTACTTTTCTTACCCGCGAGTGTGTTAGCCGAACAGAGGGTCCGATACCGCCAATCGAATAGGATTGCGTCACTGCTTTTAGCACTCGTACGTGCAAGCGAATGATAGCGGCTACATTAATACATACGTTACCATAATGTGATACTAGTACTAACAGTGACCTAACTATTATAAATTAGAAACAATAAATATTTTCCTGAACACAATTGCTGTGATAAAAGCAGAGTTAAAAAACTGCTGATATGATGTCATTATAAATATATTGAGCCTAGAAAGCTTTTCTGGTACACTGGGAGCTTGGAGCGAGATCCGAAGTGAAAACTGAGAAGACTAAAACTCGACTACGAGTTGTTCGTAGCGACCAAGTCTTGGTAGTCTTGGCAGACGCTATTGACTAATACTTATTGGGACAATCCAACATTGAAGAGAAGGCCCAATAATCCCCATACGAAGCATTAGATTTTCAGGAAAAAGCATGAGCTTTCCAGGGGACAGCATGAGATTTTCTAGGGGAGAAGTAATGGCTTTTAGTGAGAAGTAAAGTTTTTTAGTGTAACAGCAATTTTTTCGATACTAAGACCATATCCAATAGCTGCATGGCTGCATGGCTGAATCGCTGCATGCTCAACAATATCCGCTGGAGAAAAGCCAGGCGGCGGTGCATAAAAAGCGTCGAACCTTAGTCAGCCTAAGGCTACACGTATAAAACTTTCGCCGTTAGTTCCATTAATCAGACTTTAAAACCGGCAAGTCTTTAAACCAAACGATTCGCGCCCAAAAGTCGAGCCCAAAAATGCTGCGCCTTGGTAAGCTCAGAAATTTTCTTAATTTTCAGCACCTTAATGCTTTAAGTGTTTTCTGTTCTCTATCCTCTTCGTTTAATTTGTAGTGCTGCTTGTGCTGACCGCTGCGGTGGCTCAAGCCTCAGTGTCCATCACCAGCTCCAGCTTGGACGGGCCGCATCCGTCCACCATGGAGCTGGAAGTTCAACTGCCGTACACCAACAAGAAAGTCCGCATTCCACTGACTAAGACCGAGGCGTTCGAGAATGTGCCAATGACAGTTGCCGAGAATGGCGTCGAGAGGACGTTTTCGGCCCGTCAGCTTCATCACGCCAACCACGCTCACTACAGGGACATCGACACCGAGTCAGTGATCAGCGTCCGACACGTGAACGGTCAGAAGCGCATCAGCGGTCACGTGATGCACGAAGGAGTCTCGTACTTCCTGGAGCCTACGGGCAAATCAGAGCACAGAGTCACAAAGAACATCGCCAAGCCGGATGGCATTGAATCGCAGATTAACACGAATAAAACCTTGCGAGCTGTGAGCCGCAAGAAGCGACAGTCAAACCAAGGAACCACGGAGTACGAGGTTGAGATAAGGCTGCTTGCTGATCACACTGTGTGGAACGCTTTCAAGACAATCTATGGCTCCGATGACACAGCCATGACGGAGATTCACTACTACTACACGCACATTTTGAACGGCGTGGACACGGCTTTCAGAAATATCGGCTCGCCGTCGATGAGTATCAAGTGCATCGGCTTCACTGTGGCCAAGACCCAGGCAGACGCACCCTGGATGCCTCCAGCTGGTTCTGCTGATGGTGAGTGTTAATGATACTTAAAATCAAGCTTGTATTTAGATTCGGTATAAAGGAAAAATTGTTTCTCATTGTTTATTGGTGAGTGAGAGCATGGTTAGATTCAAATTTCTCTTCCGCATTTCAGCCAACAATGGAGCCGCTATCCTGGGCTACATAATGACCTATTCGAAGGACAAGGGAGCCGATCACGTGATGGCATTCACGCGCACCGACATCCAGAATGACGACAAATCCGACATCTTCGGCATGGCCTACGTTGGCGGCGCCTGCCAGGAGACGCGCCAGAGCATCAACGAGGACCAGGGCCTCCACAGCTGGGGCACCGCTTCGCACGAGCTGGCCCACAATTTGGGCTCCCGTCATGACAACGACGAAGATCAGTGCAAGAAGGCTTCGAAGTATCTCATGACACCCTGGCCAAACTCTTATAGTCTCAGCGATGTAATGAACTCCTATCGGTTCTCACCCTGCACCGTGAAGTACATTCAGAACTACATTAAGAGCGGTAATAAAATATTAATGAACTTGTATATTTATATCTGAATTAGTATTGCACGGTCGAAGAAAATAATATTTGCAGGATGGTTGTGAGCACTGGCAAATTATTTAGTGACATTTGACCCGCAGTCAGCAAGATTCAATACTGCCTATTTATCTGTCTACTGAGCGATATCATCGCAGAGACACCGTACATCTACCCTGACGTTTTCATCGTCATGTAGTGTACTCTTTCACTAACCCTTGATGGTTTGCCCCCCCCCAAGGGCGTCGCAAATTACACGACAAGCCCCCAAGCCTTCTCTCCACGGCTGCGCCCCAAATATATGTAGCTTTCTATATGGAACTTTCCAGGAAATGCCAACTGTCTGAGGAGCCGTCAGGGCGTATCGGTCACCTCCATGACTGCCGCGGGTCGAGAGGGCAGTCGCATGACTCTCGACCAGGTGTGCCGACTGGCTTATCCGAGCAGCCTTGGCAAGTTTATCCTCACTGACGATGTCTTAAAAAATCCGGCAACAATCTGCGCCGAAATTTTCTGCTTACCGACAGCTGAATCCTCCTACGGTGTCTCAAACTATGGTCTTCGCGCACCGATCGGCTCGCCTTGCGGCAACAAGAAGAGCTGCAACTGGAACGGAGAGTGCGCGGCCGACGATGCGGCCCCGGCCGCCGACGAGGCCTGCTTCTGGGGCGACTCCTGGGGCGATACCTGCGCCGGCTGGAGGAACAGCATCAAGTACATGCGCGACAGAAACGAGATAGCCAATTCCAAGACTTTATGTGCTCAATCGCTGAGCGGCTGCTGCAGAACTCTCAAGGCTCTGTGCACTTTTTGATTGGCAATAGACGATAAGCTCTGAATTGATTTACAATCACAATCAATTGAAGTCACAACTCGGCCCGTCTGGTTTGTGGTCTTTTCTCCCCGCATCAGTAATTTTTGAACTGATGCGGAAAATGAAATGGTTATTTTGTGAAAAAAAATTGTTTTCAAACTACATGAGGAAAAATAATTGCCGAATAGAGACTCGTTTCCATGTTTTGATTCGGGGTTACTGATAGAAAATGACTGAGCGCTGTGGCAATCGGAAAAATGCCAAGGACCCATTTTAATGAAAAAGCAAACCCATTAGAAAATACTAGTATAAAATGATAATAATAATTTCAATTGGGCTTTGGGCAATGGAATAACATTTGGTGACACTAGACTCTCAACCATCGAGGAGGCAATTCTGTCCATTTCGCTGGCTCCTGAGCACATACGCACACAGATACTGTTCGCAGGCACACGCTCACACAGACACAGGTGCTTGCATCTGCCCTGAATTTTGTATCATCAGGCAGTGAACATTTTCAGGCAGCGCCTTTGAGGTTGGCCCTCAAGGGCGTCAATTGCTCGACAAGCCCACAAGCCTTCAGAAAATTGTCCTGTGATAGATCTTTTTTGCACCTTCAAAACAAGTCCGATCAGCTCAATTAGAGCATTCTAGTCTCTAGATGAAGTAGTATGCAAAGGAGCGATTCTAAGACAAATTTATAATTACAATTACAATCCACAAACCAGTATCCTCATTCTTATTCAGGACTCGATGAGAACAAAAGGTACCCGCCCCTTCTGCAACTCTTTATTTCCAATCCACAAACCAGTATCCTCATTCTTATTCAGGACTCGATGAGAACAAAAGGTACCCGCCCCTTCTGCAACTCTTTATTTCCAATCCACAAACCAGTATCCTCATTCTTATTCAGGACTCGATGAGAGCAAAAGGTACCCGCCCCTTCTGCAACTCTTTATTTCCAATCCACAAACCAGTATCCTCATTCTTATTCAGGACTAGATGAGAACAAAAGGTACCCGCCCCTTCGGCAACTCTTTATTTCCAATCCACAAACCAGTATCCTCATTCTTATTCAGGACTAGATGAGAACAAAAGGTACCCACCCCTTCTGCAACTCTTTATTTCCAATCCACAAACCAGTATCCTCATTCTTATTCAGGACTAGATGAGAACAAAAGGTACCCGCCCCTTCTGCAACTCCTTATTTCCAATCCACAAACCAGTATCCTCATTCTTATTCAGGACTCGATGAGAGCAAAAGGTACCCGCCCCTTCTGCAACTCTTTATTTACAATCCACAAACCAGTGCTTTTTCCCCCAGAAGAAAGCAATCTTCCTTCTTCGCTGATTCCAAATCCAAAAAATAACGCCCATATTCACAACCCAACAACTTTAACTCTTCTAGCTAGGGTGCTCATTCACCGAAAAACTAATATTCTCAATAAAAATGTTTTCAATCGTCTCTCCAGGATCTTATTACTAAGCGCACGAGCCCAAATACAATAGTAAGTACCAATGCAAACAAGGCTGCAGCGAGTACATGAGGAAATATTGGCCCAACGTCGATATCAACGTTCGTAATGTCAATTTAGCAGTTAAGAGTCACTGGTTTCATAAGTATGGAGTAATTATAAAGGACTATGGCAGCTACTATAACCTTGCAGAAATTATTATGCAACTGCGTTTAAAAAAGCAAGCCGAAACTCTGCATTAAATGTCAGGACCAAAACTTCTGCCACGCTGGGCGACCAAAGCTTCGCGGAATTCGGTCGCTACTCCCAGTATTGGTCGCAACTAATGGGACAGAAATTCATTGCACAGCAGGGAAGAGAGGCTTACTACACATGCACTCCCCTCTATTGATTTTAGAGCTCAAAATTAGATTTAGGACGAATTGGGGCGAGGTTTGAACTGGGTCCATTGATAATAGCTCCGATGGACTTAAACTTTGCACCGATCACTCGCATTGATGATGATCCCCAGTTGACAATGTTCCCCCAGTTGACAATGATCCCCCAGTTGACAATGATTCCCCAGTTGACAATGATCATCCAGTTGACAATGATCCCCATTTGATGATGACTCCCCATTGATGATGATCCCCAGTTGACAATGATCCCCCAGTTGATGATTATCACCCAGTTGACAATGATCCCCCAGTTGACAATTATCCTCCAGTTGACAATGATCCCCCATTTGATGATGACTCCCCATTGATGATGATCCCCAGTTGACAATGATCCCCCATTTGATGATGACTCCCCATTGATGATTATCACCCAGTTGACAATGATCACCCAGTTGACAATGATCCCCTGTTGATGATGATCCCCCAGTTGATGATGATCACCCAGTTGATGATGATCACCCAGTTGACAATGATCCCCTGTTGACAATGATCACCCAGTTGACAATGATGCCCCAGTTGACAACGTGCGTGCCAAGTGACAAAGTACATGCCAAGAGGGTACTCTTGGCATGTACTTTGTATTGCGTAATGCGCTCATGACTGGGCTTCACGTCGGCAGCCACTATGTGGCTGCGACTATATAAGAACTCAAATACATGGCCCAAGAGGCCACGTTCCTTACTCACTCAACTGCACTACAGTCAAGAAGTAAAGTAATAAATAATAAAATAAATAAATAAAATTAATAAAATGAATAAAAAATACATTTACTATTTTGCAGAATGCAGGTCGAATTTCAGCATCAGTTTTGTTACTGCTTTTTCTTCTTCTAATTTTCTATCATCAACAGTTAGAAACGTGAGTTCCTGTTTATTATTCTTTTTATTTACTAGGCCTTTTTGGTTCTAGAATAACAAGTAAGCGCTTTCTATTATCTACTGTGAAGGCAAACATTTGTTAGATAATTATTATTCTTCTCGCTGTGAGAAAAGAATATAAGTTATTTTGAGTGTTACAGCAAGTGTTATTCGATTCGAAGACTAATGAAAGATTTTTTGAGCATTGCTGCAAGTTTTATCAGATTCAATAAAAAACGTTGAGCACAGCCAAAAGAGTTTTTTATTTTTACTTTAAACATATTCTCGAGCACTGATTTAATGGTGATTCTAAATTAACTAAATTAAGACTGTCGAAGAATGCGTAGCTGTTAGTGCTTTCTTCAAAACTTAAGAAAATGTTCCGTTTCCAGCGTTGCTACAATCGTTATTAGATTCAAAACTAAATGAAGACTGTTCGGTAGCTTCCGGCTGCGCAGTGTCAGTCAAATCTAATAGGATAGTTTTATCATTCCAATTCTCTAATAAACAAATTAATAGAAAAAACTGTGGTTTGCAATTGAGCTGAAAAAGTATTAAGAAATATGAATGGCTTAGAATCCACATTGGCTTTAAATAAGCAATCAAAAAGTTTCCTTAAGGTTAACAGCCACCAATATTGACCACACCGTCTAATGATTGAGAAAAGAGAATAAATAGATTTCAAAAACGGGCTAAAAACGTATATAGTTGATATCTGAACATCGTCTGAACCTCGGTTAGAAATAAATGCCGCTGCACATGAGGTCCAACTAGGGCAGGTGTAATCAATTATTACATTAAATGGTATTTAAAAGTTTTAGCAAAATCCGTAAAGATTGAATGCACATGGTCAACAATATCTAATGAAGAATCAAGTCCGCGACTTCTCACGCTTTAAACTTAATTTCCGGAGTCCACCGTGTTTCAAAAGCAGTTCAAACATGATCGCAAACAAAAAGGCATTCGAACACCGGAAAGATTTTGCATATAAAAGTGTCTGCGCACTAGTGCTCAAAGCAGACACTCAACGAAGAATCTTCGAGCTCTTAGGAAGCAACTCATCAAAATGAAGTATCTGGGTAAGTCAGCAGTCGCACTTTTGCAAGACTAATGAATCATTTTATCGCATTGACAGCCTTGAACAAGTACCCTGAAACTGTCCACAGCAGCAGTGCTCCTGCTTAGCGTCTTAGCGGTGGCCAACGCGTCTGTCTTGGTCAGCCGAACCAGCAATGACGGCCGTCATCCGTCATCGATGGAGATCGAAGTGAAGCTGCCGAATGAAAAGACGGTGCGCATTCCCCTGACGAGGACGGACGACTTTGAGAACATTACCATGACGGTGCTGGACAACGGACTGTCGACTACGTTCTCGTCGAGTCAGGTGCACGACGATAGCCACGCTCACTACAGAGACATTGCTTCCAAGTCAGTGATCAGCGTTCGCGAGGCGGACGGCAAGCGGCGGATCAGTGGTCACGTGATGCACGAGGGCACCTCGTACTTTCTGGAGCCGATCGGAGACTCTGAGCACCGCGTCACCATGAACACTGCCAACCCGGAGCTCATGGCCAAGCAGATTGACATCGGACAGCCGGAAATTCAGAGCCGCAAGAAGCGACAGTCGAACAGGTCTCCGACTACCTTCGTTGTCGAGCTCCACCTGCTGATTGACGACACCGTGTGGTCGCAGATGCGCTCGATCTTCGGAGACGCCAAGGCGCTCACAGAGCTGCACTACTACTACACCCACATCCTGAACGGAATCGACACTTCCTACAGGAACATGGGCTCACCTTCCATCAGCGTGAAGTGCATCGGCATCACGATCGCAAAGAGCTCCTTCGATAGCCGTTGGATGCCTGCTTGTGAGTTTTCATGTGCATCATATTCCTCATCAAAGCAGAAAGTAAGTAAACCTGCCGTGTTCAACAAATTCACGCCTTCACGCCTCACGCATTTGTTCAGCCCTCGATGGAGGCGCTATCCTGTCGTCCCTGGCTTCCTACATCTCGGGCAAGACCGGCGACCACTTCATGGCCTTCACTCGGAAGGACATCACCGGCGACGGAAGCTCTTCGGTGTGCGGCATGGCCTACGTGAGCGGAGCCTGCACTGCTCGTCGCGTCAGCATCAACGAGGACCAGGGTCTGCACAGCTGGGGCACCGCCGCCCACGAGCTGGGCCACAATCTGGGCTCGCCCCACGACGGCTCTGGCAACAGCTGCAACCCCGGCTCCAAGAACCTTATGTCGCCGTCCACCCAGATCTATAGCCTTGCGGATGTGCACAACTCCTACCGATTCTCGTACTGCACAGTCAACAGCATCAACAACTACATCAACAGTTTGGGTGAGTTTAGTTATCTGCTAAATTCATTGCGACTAATGTGCAACAATGATGTCATATGAGTGCAATCTTGTCTCCTTCTTTCCCTTTCGATTTTCATTGCCTCAGGCTCCTCTAACTGCCTGAAGAGCACGGACGGTAGTCAGGTTCCGCAGCTGGCCGAGGACGTTCTCGAGGGCACCCGCCTCTCGCTCGACCAGGTGTGCAAGCTCAGCTTCCCCAACAGCATGGGCAAGTTCATGGTGAGCAACAACGTGGTCAACAACCCGTCGGAGATCTGCGCCTCCATCTACTGCCAGACGACACCGTCGAGCGGCAACACTGGCGGCGGTCTTCGCGCTCCAGTCGGAACACCGTGCGGCAGCCAGAAGAGCTGCAACTGGAACGGACAGTGCACGGCAGACCCTCGGGTGCCAGTGATCAACATGGCATGCTTCTTTGGCGACGCTGCTCCGGCTGAGCAGTGCCAGAGCTTCTACCAGACCATCTCCGCTGCGCCGAACTCAGCCACCAGGAGCTACTACTGCAACCAGGTGAAGTCGATCTGCTGCAAGACCCTGGCCAGCGTCTGCGCCTGAGCAGTTTCGGCCGCGCTGCGTAGATCAGCAATGGACTGACATGTCTGTGACCAACTGCTGATTGAAATATATTGACAAAATTTTAACCTGAGAACTGATTTCGGGTATATGACTGTACAATAAGTTCGGAGTTTATTTCGACACCATCCATAACCGACTAGCAAGTAATTTTGACTTAAGGTATTTTAACAAATTATAGCCAGAGAACTTAGGCAGCTTTTCTTGACGCCAGCCGAACACAATTTGGGTCCGCTCAGTATACGCTCGTACAGGCGTTTGTGTGATCTCAGTTGGTCTTTGTATCGCCCCAGAAGAACGTCTCGTCGACGGCCGGAGCGGCGCTGTCGTTTGTACACTCTCCGTTCCAGTTGCAACTCTTCTGGTCGCCGCACGGAGTGACGACTGGAGCGCGAAGTCCGCTCGATGTGCTACCACCACCGGAGCTGGTTTGGCAGAAAATTTTGTCGCAGATGATCGCCGGATTGCTTTTTTGTTCCCTACTGATAACAACCTTTTCGGGACCCTTGGGTCTAGCCCAGGGGTCGGCAACCTTATATACCCCGCGGGCTAAAGAGAGAATCTTAAAGACGACGGCGGGCCGCATGAAGAAAGGGGAGAGATCAGACAGGTGAGAGATAAGACAAGTGAGAGATGAGAAAGGTGAGAGATGAGACGGGGGAGATAAGACACAAGAGAGAGATGAGACGGGGGAGATAAGACACAAGAGAGAGATGAGACGGGGGGAGATAAGACGCAAGAGAGATGAGACGGGGAGATAAGACGCAAGAGAGAGATAAGACGCATGAGACGGGGGAGATAAGACGCAAGAGAGATGAGACAGGGGGGAGACGAAAAATGGGAGAGATGAGACAGGGGAGAGACGAAAAAGGGGAGAGATGAGACAGGGGAGAGATGAGACTGGGGAGAGATAATTCAGGGCAGAGATAAGACAGGGGAGAAATGAGACTGGGGAGAGATAAGACAGGGGAGAGGTGAGACAGGGAGAGATGAGACTGGGGAGAGATAAGACGGGAGAGATAAGACAGGGGAGAGATAAGACAGGGGAGAGATAAGACAGGGGAGAGATAAGACAGGGGAGAGATAAGACAGGGGAGAGATAAGACAGGGGAGAGATAAGACAGGGGAGAATTGAGACTGGGGAGAGATAAGACAGGGGAGAGGTGAGACAGGGAGAGATGAGATAGGGTGTACTGTAGAGTAGGTGTTAGGAGGAGCTAAGGGCCAGATTTGGGAGCTTTGAGGGCCGCATCAGGCACGCGGGCCGGAGGTTGCCGACCCCTGGTCTAGCCAGTCGGCACACCTGTTCAGGGTCATTCGAGTGCCTTCTCGAGTGTTGGACGATAGGTCACTAAGGCGGCTGCCCTGATCGATTGTGAGACAACTTGATGAGTTTGAATTAATTGAATTGAATTGAACAAAGCCCCTTGTCCTCGTTGATGCTGACTTTTGTACTCTGGCAGACACCAGCAACGTAGGCCATCCCGCACACTGAGAAGCTCCCGCTGCCACTTATGTCCATGCGAGTGAAGGCCATGAAGTGATCGGCAGTCTTGCCAACAATGTAATTGATCATTGCCTTGAGGATGTTGCTACCCTCAGTGTCTGTTATTTTGTGCATCACACCTTATGAATTCAATAGCATTATACAATTAAATTGTGTAATATATTAGCAAATAATAATTTGCATACAAATTATTCAAATTTAAAGCCAAAATTCAGTTTATTAGAGATTATCTTGCATTCAATTGTGTTGCAAAAGCTAACAAAAGCTGTACGAGATTGCAGAATCAAATTGTTTGAGATTACAATCTTCAATAAAACACACGAAAGCACAAGCATATTCAATTCGATAAATTTCATAAATGCGAATTAATTGGGAATAAATTAGACTTTAAAGCAGTTGAATATATATATTATTCTTGCAGCCCGTAGCCATGTTATTTCATGTTAACGATTTTTAGAAAATAATTTATTTTAATGCACTCCGGATTTTACTTACCTGCTTAGCTTGCATTTCATGGTTGTCTCGACGACGAAGACGACCTAGAGCAAATCTCAAATTGCCTACTCTGTTTTTCAAAGTAAAAGCAGAGGCATTTCGCGCAAGTAAGGAAATATTGCTGTACGATTGGATAAGGATAGTGCTGTACGATTTCGTGGTTTTTTCGAAGGACCATTAATGCTGTTAGATTTAACCAACATAGATGTCATGAAGCGGCACAATTTCATATAAATTTACTTCTCAGTTAATCTAGAATTCAGCAGACATTATTTTCCTGACAAGTCTCGTTGCGTCACCCACTCACAACGAGTCGTTGTGCTTGCAGCGAATTTGTAAAATGAAATTAAAATGTGGAATTTTTTATACAGTATGTACGTGCTTAAAGACATACAAACTGGCAAACCTTTGGTATCTAAGTAGGATATTCTGGTAACTTCTATATAAAAAATGAAGTAAAACGGGTGCAGATATTTTCGCACTGTAATTTTATAGTCGCAGCAGTTACACTTGACACACGGCGTCCGAACAGCAGCATGAGCGTTGTCATAAAAAACGTGCATAAAAATGTGTGAAAGCATACTTTTATTCTAACATGTTGCAGAAACTGTGTGAAAAAAATGAAACACATCAGATACGCTTCAAAAACGATTCAGAAACGATTCTAGCCATGAGAAAAATTAGTGCAACTCTCTCACCCACCCCACTTAGAATCACTAGAATCGTTTCTGAGTCACTTGACGCGTATTTGAATCACTTGACGCGTATTTGAATCACTTGATGCGTATTTGAATCACTTGACGCGTATTTGAATCACTTGACGCGTATTTGAATCACTTGATGCGTATTTGAATCACTTGACGCGTATTTGAATCACTTGACGCGTATTTGAATCACTTGACGCGTATTTGAATCACTTGACGCGCATTTGAATCACTTGACGCGTATTTGAATCACTTGACGCGTATTTGAATCACTTGACGCGTATTTGAATCACTTGACGCGTATTTGAATCACTTGACGCGCATTTGAATCACTTGACGCGTATTTGAATCACTTGACGCGTATTTGAATCACTGAATCACTTGACGCGTATTTGAATCACTTGACGCGCATTTGAATCACTTGACGCGCATTTGAATCACTTGACGCGCATTTGAATCACTTGACGCGCATTTGAATCACTTGACGCGTATTTGAATCACTTGACGCGCATTTGAATCACTTGACGCGCATTTGAATCACTTGACGCGCATTTGAATCACTTGACGCGTATTTGAATCACTTGACGCGTATTTGAATCACTTGACGCGTATTTGAATCACTTGACGCGCATTTGAATCACTTGACGCGCATTTGAATCACTTGACGCGCATTTGAATCACTTGACGCGCATTTGAATCACTTGACGCGCATTTGAATCACTTGACGCGTATTTGAATCACTGAATCACTTGACGCGTATTTGAATCACTTGACGCGCATTTGAATCACTTGACGCGTATTTGAATCACTTGACGCGTATTTGAATCACTTGACGCGCATTTGAATCACTTGACGCGTATTTGAATCACTGAATCACTTATGCGACTCTTGTCACGGTAACGTTTTCATCGAAAAATATAGTTGTTGAAAAATTTATGAACGAAAAGTCACAGAATCAATGACAAGGTCATGCTTTTTATAATTTTCTGTATATTTAATGCCTGTAATGTTATTTCTTTGCTATCAGTCTTTAAAACTGAAGCTATTGTTGGTCAAGAAAAGCCCCTTACACCAGTGGACTCAGGGCAAATCATTTTGCAGCGATTTCTTGAATACTCAGTGCCCAGGCTGGTCCCAATGCAGCCAGTGCAATGCGGAGTGCCTGCAATGCCTTGAGCACACACAGTCCGGGTGGCCATTGTGAATGACGAAGTGTCCGGTGCAGAATATGTCGCCGGATTTGAAGACATTGTGACATAGGCGAGAGCAGAAAGTATTCAATCTGACTGCTTGCAACTCTGCGAACGATTTGTTATAACAAAAGTTAGTCTTTAAAACCGTCACTTTCTAATAATCAACTCTCATTTTCATAAACCAAAAGAACTCACCAGAGTCTCCTGTAAATAACCGCTTACTCAACATCATTGAGTCCACAGCAGCTGTGCTAACCCGATGAACCGACAGAGCAATGACAGCTAGAACGAATAGCGCCACAAAAACCTTCGACATTTTCTTGCAGGCTATGAAGTTAGGCCTCCGAAAGCTACAATATCTTTTGAAAATTACTCACCGCAAAAATTCTGACGCATTGCTGGCAGCTCAATTTATAATCTCTGGGATCATTTCACACGCCCCGCCCACCCCCTCTATAACGTCTGCGCCTCCTCATCCGATTGGACCTTTCAACTCTCGACAGCTCTCGACCTCAATCGATAAAACTAATCAAAAATTAATTCCAATGATTTGTCTGTCTCATGGGCTCTGAGCGAAGTGATGTTAGTCGGCATTGAATTATTAAATATTGAAGATTGCTTCGATCCGTGAGGCAGGGCTAAAATTAGAACTCTTGAGTGCACTTAAAAATTGATTTCACATCTGCAGACTGGGCGAGCACTTTTGCATGTTTTCTTTAGGCATTTTGGAGTGATTTAAAGTCTGACGAGAAATTCGTGCCGTTTCGACAAGATTCAATAATTAAATACTAAATTATTCCCACGAGACTTGCGAGTTTGTGATGCGCAATTTCGCTATATTCGATCTGCAGCCAAGTTACGCAGGTACACACGCACAGGTGTGTACGAATCCCGTTGAAGTCTTATCGTCCGACAGTGCGCACTTGGGGATTCGCCCTATAGTGGGCTTGACATAACTTGACAAGCCCCCAAGTCTTCACTCCGCGGCTGCGCCCCAAATGAATGTGGCCTCGCCTCACAGAATCGAGCTTAGGACTTAGGTGCAAGTGGCAACAAACGCTCAAGAAATCACCTCTCTGACTTGAAGCACACAGCTGTTTTACAAATTTCCCGTAAGTTGATTGACAAAAAATTCGTGCTTAAAAGGACTGCTGCGTGACTTGAGAACCATTTGTTTTACGAGCATTGTTCATTTATTTATCAAGTTTTTTCAGATCTGATTTCTAACCGAAAGCAGTTTCCATTTTTCCAGGAAAATATATTGCGAAGAAAGACTTTAGTTTTCGTGACTTTGCAGTCAAGGACACAAAAATCACTGAAGCGTTTATCGCATCATTTTTCACAGAAATTTCCTTTGCAACTCATTTACAAATACATTTCTGATTATAAATTGAAGTGCTGCACTCAGTTTTATTAAAGTCGTCGAATTTGAAACAATTTTTTTCTGCCAATACTTTTTGTGATTTAGGAGGTGGTAGCCTAGGAGGTATGTGGTTCGATTCCTGACTCCAATGAAACAGTTTGTTTCCTTTAAAAAGACACTTAACTATGCAAGGATTTAGTTCACTAAACTTTTAAATGAGTACCAAAATTAAGGGTGTTGTTCATTTCTTCAGCTCTTTACTTGAATTCAATCAGATACTATTCGTATTTTAATTTTTTAATGTAACTTTGAAAGTCTGGATCCGCACAAATGAAGCAAAATACTGGCAAACTAGTTTTAAATGTGTTTCATATGATTTAAGAACGGATCAAGTCGATACAATCAATTTATTTCGTAAATCAACTCCTAAAGCATGCCAAGGCACTTCATTAGAATTTAATATTCATTACATTCTGTGGTCGGATGAATTTATTTTGAAAATGAAAAGTTCAAGAGTCACCTGGTAGCATCTGTCCTTATCGTACAAGTTTGTCTTATTAATGTCGTTTGAAAATATCAGAGTTGCGAAATTTGAACTCAATTAAGAAATTAAAACAAGTCAATCTACTCATCAAGAAGTCTAAACTCACTGGTTGAAGTTAAAAAGCACAGATCCAAGAACATCGATTTCTTCAACTTCTTAGACAACCACCTCCTGGTACACGGAGGAAGCCAGCCCAGCATTGCTGATGGCGGTCACTCTCACGTACAGCTTCTGCTCTGCCGGGTTCATGGCCTTTAGCAGCAGGCTGGGCTCCTTAGTCTCCAGCCAGCGCTGAATGTTCCCGGCTGAAGGCTTTGTCTCGGCCGTCACCTCGAACACCAAGGAGCTGGCTGAGTGGAACACGTCGGACCAGTCGATCAGAATGTGGCGCTTGGCTGGGTCGTAGGTAACGCGCCATGGCTTTCCTGCAGTGGCAGCCGAAGGATTTAACATATAATCTATAATTCCAAAAGCACACATTAAATCCCTACAAAGCAAAGATTTTTTACACTGATCTCACCTGTGAGGGCTGGGAACTTTGAGTCGATCGAAAACTCTTGAGCAACCGGGTCGCTCAGCTTTCCGAGAGCGTTCACGGCTCGCACCTCAGCTTGGTAGCGCTGCCCGTCTCCCAGAGTCAGACCCTGCAGCTCGGCCGCCTGAACAAACGACCTCTTCACTCGGGTCCAGTCCTGTACCAGAGAACCCTTCGAGATGTCCTTCAGTCGGATGTCGAAGTCGTCGATTGGAACCTGGTCGGTGAAGCCGTTCCAGCTCAGCTGCAGCTCCGTGGCATTTCCGAGGACGGAGTTCGTCTGTGTGAAGGGCGTCACGTAGGTGCTGAGCAGCCGCAGCTTGGCCTGGCTTGAGTCCGGCTGTCCATTGTAGATGAGAACACCAGGAGACACTCTGAGTTGGATGTTTAAGTGCAGTACATAAAACTCAATGCAATCATAAACTGCTGAAGCCAAATGAAGCAAAAGTAAAACTGACTGGTTAAATAGAATCTCCCTCAGAACAATGAAACTCACTCAGTTGCAGTCAGTCCCACAGCGTTTGAGCACTTGACCGAGCTGAAAACTCGCTGTCCGAGCAGTCTCTCTGGCCTGTCGATGAACCGAGTGGCCGTGAACTGGCCCGGGCCGAGCAGCTCGTACACCGCGATGTCGCAGCTGGTCCGAGTGGTGCCGGAGCACCAGAAGCATTCCTTCAGACCCGAATCTGGATCCTGGGCTTGGAACCGAACGGACAGCTCGCGAGCACTCTCCTGCAGGTCCGTGTGGCCATCAACCGAGGAGCCGTCGTGCACGAACTCAAAGATCGGAGGCGTCAAGTCGATGCGGCTGGGCTGCGAGTGGAAGAGACGAGACAGTCCAGCTCCGTTGATGGCCAGCACTGACACAAACACGTCGCTCCCGTGCGTGCGTCGGACCTCGGCCTTTGCTTCGGTCGCAGGTCCGATGTTGGTGTATGGAAGGAGCTGCGTGCCTCCTCGAACAGTTCCGATGGCCCAGTGGACCTCGCTGATGCCACTTTCGGGATCCGTGATGTCCCAGCTGGCGTGCACTGTGCCGCTCTCACGAACACTCATCGTGTCCACATGAATTGGAGAGACCGTTGCATTTGACTCTGCAGCCCCAACACTCACCTTGTGTGCCGACACCATGTCGATGGCTAAAATTGAAGTTTAAGTTAAGGAATTTGTTAATGTAATACTACCTGAGTTCAGTTTGTCGATGTCGAACTCACCAATTCCCGTGTGCAGAGACAACGACTCGATGGTGATTGTCGATTCGGACGAGACAGCTGTGAAGTAAAACACCTGCTTGTGCCACTCAACACTAGAGCTGCCAAGATCGGTGAACAATCGGAAGGTTTGAATCGTTCCCGGAGCAGTGACGAGGCCACCAACTGTAACCGATAGTGGGTCCGTGACTGGCAGGTGTGAAGCAAACATCTGCAATCGATATCTACTTCCAGCTTCCGTAGTCAGAGTTTGCGAGACTCGACCAAACAGCATGAGAGCAGAGTCACCGTCCACTGCCATGGAGTTCCCAACGCGAAGTGCAACAGCTCGACCGCTGAGCAGTGTCCATTGAGGAGAGACCGAATCGAGTGCAGTGAGGTCTTTGTGACTGAGCAGTGCGGAGGTCGGAGGGTTGAGCGCTCCGTCTTCGAAGCTCGGATTTCTCACAGTGGTTGGATCGAGGCCAAGTCGACTTGTTGCTACAGCAGGTGTCGAATCGATTGTGATTCCAGGTGCAGTGATGACTTCCGAAGTGCGATTGGCAGCGTCGAAGGCCTTAACTCGGCAGAAGTAGGTCTGGCCGTGCTTCCAAAGTCCTTTCCATGTGGCCTTCTGCTCAAACTGGACACTCTTCCAGTCTGCGACGTCGCAGATGACACCAGAAATGGTTGAAGCAATGCAAGCAGAATACGATCGGATGTAGGACTCTCGGTCGAAGAAGCTGTGCCAGCTGCAAGACAGAGTCTCGTTGTCGCTGGAGTACTTTGAATTTTTCCGATCTGTGTGTGTTAAAGCATATATACGAGTATATCGCAGATGTTTACCTATTGATTTGCTATAAATAAAAATGTTATAAACCGAATTCTTACATAATCCATTAAAAACAATTCCAGTTAATGGGCATTCTAAATCCAGCAGAAAGCCGTCAGAGGAAACTGAAACTGATAGTCCGTTCTCATCGAGAGCTGTCGCTGTGGAGTAGTATCTGCGACCCGGAGCAAGTGGCAGCTCATCAAAGGTGTAAGTTGACTTTCCTGGAGGTTGAAAAGTGTCTGCAATGTCACTCATCCCAGAATCGCTGCCAATGGACACGCGATACGACAGAGGCGGAGCAGAAGTCAAGCTGGAGAACTTGTTTCTCCAACCCACAGTCACTGAGCTATTGCTGAGGATGAAGTCGGAATCCTGTCGACTCTCTGGTGTCAATAGATCCTTTACACCAACTCCGAATTGCTTTTGCACTTTTGGTATAGACGGGTTTACTATGACTCCATCAGAGCTGAACACGACGTATGTGTTATAGTCAAACCAAGCTCGAACGAACACTTTGTACGCTTGAAAATAGTTTAGACGACGACCCGATGTGATGTTCAAGGCGACAAACGTTCTCAGACCAACATCTTGCCACACGCGCTCATTGACTTCGTCAAAGATGCCCTTTGGCTCATCGAATTCAGCCAAACCTGCACTAACTTCATAGCGAGATGGGGGTCGACCTGTGGCCTTTCGAATTCGCCAAGAGGCTGCGAGAAGTGATCCAGTCGGCGTTGTTTTTGAATCCGTTCGAAATTCACTTCCTGGTCCAAAGGCAGTCACATCAAGGACCTCTACCTCGCAGTCAACATTATCATCTACTGGAACATTTCTACAACCAGTCGGTCTGCAGATCTGGTGCTGTGGAGCGCATGAGCAATGCCCGTAGCAGGTGGCAGCTCCAGCGCACCGACGAAGGAGCCACAGGTGACCCGTCTCCAACACTGACAGTGCCACTTGAACTGGCTGGCTATGCAGACCGGCCTGAAAAATGGTTTCGTCACCTGATAGGAATCTCGAAATTCAAACCGCTTGACAACAGATTTCAAGAAATATGATATTACCTTGTTGACTGCAACAACATGTACGAAGAATGACATGCCTTCAGTCAGAGACTTCTTCAGCTGAAAGCTGGCCGTTTGAATCGGACCCTCGTGAGGGTTGAGCGGACGTCCCATTCCTTCGTCGCTGTGAGGCACCTCAGTTTCCTTAAACGAAAGTTTTAGGCGATGTAACTTCTTGATCTTTTCCCTTTTATCAAGTAGCAGTGAAAAGGAGCGCCGCCTACCGACAGAAGTTCGGATCCGAACCAACTCGTGCCGATTTGCACCTTGTACAGATCCAGTCCCGAATGAGGATCATGGAAGCCCACCCAGCTGATGTTCACTTCGTTTTCGTCCCACGTCAAGCCGTCCTCGATGTGCCTGCCGAGATCCACAGCGGACTCGGTGGCCGCCGCCACGTGACCCGTCACAGGAGGCGACGTGTCCACCGCCACCGTTGCAGTCTGTCGAATACACAAGTCTGCCAGATTGCACGACACCAGCTGCACTGTGTAGTTGCCGCCGTCCTTCAGATCCACATCGTGAAACGTGAAGTTTGTCAGCAGTCCCGGAATCTGCAATCCACGGTGAGCACCGCATTAAACCTTGATAGATTAACTTGACGGAAATCATGTCACACACAATGCTTTCGTCACTGACTTTGATAGGCTCAAAGGTCACGCGCCCAGTGTCATGGCTCGCGAGAGAGATCCAGTGCTCCTTGATGCCACTGTCCTTGTCGCTGACACTCCACTCCACAACAAGGATGTCATCCATCACGAGCCAGTTGGGCTCGATTTGCCCGAATGACTCGCTCGCGGCAAGAGCGGTTTGAATCTCCGGCGGTGTGTCGTCAATCAGGAATGCATTCGACTCAAACGAAGACGAGAGGCCTAGAGAAAGATGAGTGTGGACTCAGAAACCCACCTTACCGCTTTCTGAAGCATTCATGCTTTCTCAAGATATCTACTCACCAGCCTTATTCACAGTTTGCAAAAAGACCTTCAGCCTCTTGTGCACTGGCAGAGCTCCGCTGAATCGCACAAAGTTCCGCTCGCTTGTTTGTCTCCAACCAACAACGTCTGGTGCCGCTGCGTTCTCGTGACCGACTCCCCACCGATGATAAGCGATGTCCGACTCAGGATCGTTGAAGCCATAAAGCGAAAACGCCAGAGCGGAACTGGACAGTGTATGATTATAATTGTGCCCAAAGTAAAATTATATAAAACATACGAGTATTTGTGTTTTATCTGTCAAGTTTATCTCCATGACATTGAGGATTGTGATAACGCACATAGAACGCAGAAAAGGCTGGTCTGAATCCCGAGAGCCAATCATGACTATTCCATTTCGCGGCGGTGTCGCATCAAAAATGACGCCGTCACTTGACGCTTCGACACACAGATCAGCTGAATTGCAGCCTCTGACTGAAACGAAATATCTCCGACCCGGTCGTATCTCGATGTGATCAATCTTGATGCCTGACAGTTTATGAGAATGTTGCTTGAATCTTTTAAACGAGCATCTACTGTCCAGCAGCTTGTTGTGCTTGCTCATCATTCTGTGTTCAACAGATATACTCCAAAAAACTTAAACATCATTAACATCATCAATGAGTTTAAAACCACTTACTCTGACGCACGCCGACGTGAAGGTACGGCATGACATCCTGGCACTGTCGGCATGACCCGACTGCCACAAAGTAGTCTCTCACGTGGCTGTGCGGATCGTGAAAGTCCGTCCAACTGGCTGCGATGCCGTCCAGACCGGAGCGGTAGTTGCAGTCTGAGCTGTTCGAGCCTGTCGGGTCAATGTCCAGCACAGAGCCGGGAATCGGAGGGCTCCTGTCGACCAGCACCGGCTTGGACTGATCGCTGGAGATGAGGCCGGCTAAGTTTTCCGCTCGCACCAACACCCAGTAGTGCTGGCCGTCTCTGGCGCCAGACAGTTGCTCAGACGTCCAAGTCACGCACTCTCCTTTGGACTCTGCGAACGGGATCGCGTCCGG
Source organism: Macrostomum hystrix (assembly GCA_950097015.1). Lineage (NCBI taxonomy): Eukaryota > Metazoa > Platyhelminthes > Macrostomidae > Macrostomum > Macrostomum hystrix. The sequence continues at coordinate 12,163,423 of CATNEN010000001.1, forward strand.
ACGGCCAGGCGACGATCCGAGAGCGACCCAGAAACGCCGAATTCCCGCCACGGAGTCCGAAAATCGGCCGTGCCAGCACACAGTCTGGCTGTCACTGTTCGAGATCACGTGCCGCCTCCCGACCGAGATCGGAGCAGCCGGGTTCACTCTCGGACCATGAAGCACCACGCGAAGCGAGTGAGGCTTTGAGTGACTCACGCGACCGATGAAGTCAACAGCTGAAAACAAGCGGCTTTCGCTTAGTACTGGCTGCAGACAGTAACAACGCATTCTGCAGTGCACATACCTCTCACGGACACAAAGTACAAATGCCCTTCTTGCAGGACTCCCTTCATCTGGTTTACAATCACTTGACGTGAACCGCCGACACTCTTCCAATCGATGACGTCACAGCCAGTCGCGAAGGAGCCGATGCAGTATGCGTAGTCCCTGATTTCAGTCACGTGAGGCATGTCGGAGGAGACCTCGGACTCGAAGCCTGACCACTCGAGTAGAATTTCAGTCAGTGATGTCTGCAAAGTTTCATTCAATCGAGTTGCAGTTCCGTGGCTCCGTTGGAATGCACAATGTCCAGCTACTCACCAACATCTGGTCCTCATATCTGCCATTCACAGCCACCCTCCCCTCTGCCAATGAATCACCGAGAACTGTCACACCGTCGCTGCACTCAGTGAGTTCCGGCAGGAGTTGAGTAAACTTCTCAAACTGCAGCAGCGTTTCATTGGCGTGGATGCACACGTGGTACCTTGTTCTCGGCTGCAGCTGGACTGATGGGACATTGATGAACTCCTGGCGTGTGAATCCGCCCGCAATGGCGCTTGCGTGAACTGTTGGTCTCTTCGGAGGCTCCAGAAGGACCCGATCATAGTAGCCCGAGCCACCGGTGCCGCTGGATGACAGAAGCGCCCACTCGTACTCCTATTCAAGTTTTGAATATTTTGCATTTTATTATTGTAGCATTAAAAACTGTGTCGACAAGTAAAAAGTCATGCACAGTTCTTACCAGGTACCTGAGGCGAGGCCATACGGCGGCAAGGTGTGCGCTGGAGTTCGCATAGTCGGCTTCATCCGCCTTCCACAGTCCGTTCTTCACCAGCTGCACTGGTCCGATCGCGTCCATCACATTCGGACTGTCGATCAGCTTCGGGTCATACGTGTTGCAGTCTCTGAGCTCTCTGCTGACTGTCGATGACAGTCCAGCTTTGTTGAAGCATCGAATCGCAAGGCGAAGACATTTTGTCGAGCGAAGTGGCCACGGCAGCGTAAAATTTTGCGTCTGAAAATATGTGTAGTAGTTATTACAACGCATAAATAATTTTTTTTATTGCCAACAATTTTTGCTTCTAAACTATACCGACCCTGATGCTCTTATCGAGACTGAATTCCGTCCAGTTGACAATGTTGCCGCCATCGTGTTGCAGTGTCCACTGATATCCACTGATGACTTCCTTCTCGGCGGATCCTGGCTGCTTGAATACGTCCATTGTCACTGTGATCTGAAAGCATGGAGATAGGTGCCTTGTTGAAAAATGTTGGCGATAATGTGATTGCATAACGTGACGTGAAACATACTGTTTGGTTATCCGACTCTAGCACCGCACTCCACTGCCCAGCAACGGGTGCCGAGTGCAGAACGATGAATTCTGGTGACGTCTCAATCTCCGAGCACACATCGTCATGGCAAAGCTTCAGCTCTGACCTGTACGCAGCTCCGTCAGTGAGGTGCAGGTTCGTGACGAAAAGTGTCTCGTCGGAGTGTGGGATGCGTCTGAAATGTTCCACTTGAAGCCAATCTGCAAAGCAAAGGTTTTCAGTGGTGTCAGAGGCATGTCAAGCAGATGTGAGACCTGTCCAAATCCTCAAAAAACCCACCGTCTCCTCGCTTTGTCTGCAGAGCCCAGTGAGCGTCGTGGAACAGCAGGTCAAGCGACGGTGGCGGCCTGGTCCACTTCACGCCTACAGTCGACAGAGAGCTTTGAAAGTTCTCGTTCAGCGAGCCGTCACTCGTGGGTCTCCAGTTGAGAGGTGCGAATCGAAGGAGAGGCTCCTTGGACTCGACGGTGACACCGCTAGATGTAGCAGAGACGCTGCCCACTGCGTTTTTGGCGGTGACTTTTGTAAAATATTTCTGAAAAATGCAAACACAAAAGCAAATTTTCGCAGAACTCGAGATTAAGATTAAGATTGCATTGATGTTTCAGGTCACCTTTGCAATAGCAAACAGCTCACCTTGAGCACTTCCAACTTGAGTCCGTCGAACTGGTACCTTGTTGCACTGGACTGCAGAGTTACACTTGCGAGCTGATTCTGCTGAGAGTCCAGGACGGACACTTCAAAGCTGTCAGCGTACTTGAATCCACTCCACCTGGATCTCAGTGAGTCCGATCTCAGCTGATACTGGATGTCATGGGAAGTCTAAAAGTGTAATCGATTGCGGCAAAGGCGTTAAATTTTATTTAAAAGAGCTCATTTACAAAATCAGCTGCTTTTCTAACAAAGACGAGTCGTCCCTCACCCCGAACATGAGCTCGGTGTTCGCACTCGGGTCCTCGTCCGTCACAAAGCCGATTGTTGGCAGTCGATTGTTGTGAACGATTGGTGCAGCAAAGACTACAGTTCTCAGCTGAGCTTGGTTCGTACACCTGATCGATACGTAATAGGTGTGATCACCAATCAGGTTCCAGTCCAGCTGGCTGAGCTGCAGAGAGGCGCAGGTCACGGAGCTCTGCGAGTGAGTGCAGCCCGGACCTTCCTTCGCAGCCTCGAAGTGGACAATGTCGGTGGAGTGCTCCTTGCTGCCTGCAAAGTTTCACCGCTAATTCTGTTGAATGGAAGGCAGAAATGAATTTCATGCTGGTAGATTCACTGCTGACGAGCTGCGCTTACCGACTCCGATTTCGAAATCGAGTGACTTGGACTCAGGGTCAAGAAAGTCGCCGGCATTCCAGCTGACCAAGAGGTAGTCATTGTTGGTGGTGACTGCCAATGTACCGGTAAAGGTCGGCGGACTGGTGTCGACTGTCAGCGGACCTAGTGTCTGACATTTGACATTTGAGCAGCAGTTTGCGAATAAGAAAATAGAAATTTCTTTTAAACTGAAGTTTTTCTATTTCTGATGGGTAAAAAGTTTTCGCGTCAAGTACGCTCGTACATAGGTCTTTTTTATTGAACTGGATTCTATATTTAGGTTTTAATTTCCTGAGCAGTCTCTGCAGCTCATTTAAAGTTTCAATAATATCTTTAAAAAATTGCTGTCTGAAATCTTACCAATTTCGATGAAAGCCCAGCCCTGTTCACTGCAGTTATTGTAACATAAATTTCCTGGCCGTCCTTTAAGTCGATGTTCTCCAGGATTTCTCCTGAATGCTTTGTTGCCAGAGGCTGGATTAGCAGAGACATTGACTCATTGTCGTTGCTAATTGTGACAATCGAGTGCCTGAGACCCGAAATATTGTCGAACGCTTCCCAGCCAATTTTTACCTGCATCGATACCACACATTTGGCAGCTTTTAATAATTCAGTTAGAGTTCCCTTATTGTAAATTTTAGTCGAGAAAGTTTTATACCCTGTCGTCACTGATGAGAAAAAGATCTGTGCCAGCAGCCTGAATATCTTCACAGAATTCACCTTCGTGCGTTAGCACGACTGTTTGGTTAAACTTGCTGCGATCCTTGGCAAATATTTCGCTGTCTGGGAACACTGTGGCTCGGGCACTGCAAATGACGAAAAATATGAATATAGTTGCAAACTCGAAATAATCAGACATTTGCGAAGTTTGGCATACAAGGTTTATTTTGGAATTCACAGTTTAAACTCTGGCAGCAGATTACCTGCAAGTCGCATTGTCATTCAGCAGGGCTTGTCTTCGTCCGAGTTCCGTCAGGTACCACAAGTCGCGCGACTTCGCATCCACAATCAGTCCAGGACGCACCCTCAGCGACTCAATGCTCAGCTGGTGTACCTCTGGCTTCTGGTCGGTGATGACGACTCCATCGGAGCACACTGCGGCTGACGGCTCCATAGCATTGTTGTACGCAACCACTGTGACGAAATAGCGCCCGGTGCCCGGCGCCTCCCACGTGGCCTCCAAATCCGTCGTCTCCTGCTGCAGCTGCGACTCCGTCATGCACGACACTCCGAAGCCGTAGCGGTACAGTCGAATGCCGCTCTCCGGATCGAAGAACCCGCTCCAATGGGCTCTCATGCGTAGGCCGCTCTGGAAGTCGACCTCTTCGGTACCAGGTGCGCCGTCGAACACGTGACCGGGGTGAGGAGCGGACAGGTCGATGCTGATCTTGAGCACACTGCTCGCTACGAGCACAGCTCCGTTGGTGACTGTAAGTCGGATGTGCAAGTCGTGGTTGTGCTCGGTTGTGGAATTGGTGTTGGGCGAGACCGCAAAGAAGGAGTTGTAGCAGCCGGTGGCCTGAGTGCAGTAGCAGTCGTCGGGCCTCTCAGAGTGCTTGCGGCAGAGCTGCAATGATGTTTGTTACATAGGAGCAAATTTTGTATTGCTTTAGTATTTAGTATTTCCCACGAATCTTTGACTAAATCCTTTCTGAGCCACTCACGTCTATACTGTTAAAGTGTTGCAGACCTTCGTAATTCGAGTATAGCTGCACTATTTGATCTGTTTTGTTGTCGAAAATTTCCCACAAAACAGAGTACAAGCCGCTGTGAAGGTCCGAGGCAGTCCAATGCGCTCTGAAATTATTTTGATCATTGGCGTTTCCTGGCCAAAAATAGTATATTTCAGGTGTTCGCATGCAGCCATCATTCTCTAACCTGAGGCTGTGCAGATCCTTGCTGTGGTGAACGACGAGGCCCTCGACGCCCCTGTTTGTCAGGCTCAGCGAGCCCAGCTCGGCCGGCGTGGAGTCGACGTGCATCAGGAAGCTGTTGAGTCGAGTGTTCCCCATCACGTCCTCGCCGATCACCCAGAACTTGACGGACTCGCCGTCACGCCGATCGAAGCGGAAGCTCTGCATTTGCGCGTGAATGTTTCCAGTGGTGAGCCAGTTGCCAGCGTCCGGCTGTTGAAGGCTCCGACCGCCCTCTGCGTCCACTCCGAACTGAGACGCAAAGCGGACCACGCCGTGAACATTGTCGATGGGCTGGATGTTTCGAGGTCCCGAAGTGTGGTCGTATGCGCTGTCAAACAGCTCCGGATCTGGCTTGATGGGGAACAGGAAGCCCTGACCAGAGTGCAATTCGTTGATGAGGTTATCAGTCCACCTGAATGCGACTTCTCCATCGAGTCTGCGAAGCCACCACACACCATTGTTGATCACCGTGTCGTCCACTCCGAGGGGATACCGAGCGTCTCGAGTGTCGATGCTTGACGTGTTGTCAAAGATGAAGAAGCGTCGAGCTCTACGAATGTTCTTCAGCGAGTTCTTTACGGCATCGCGCAATGTCAACACGACCGCATACACGGCAGGCTTGTCTACTGGCAGGTCAAACTGAAATGAAAAAATGGACTTATAATTGTCTCGATTTTTTATTAATTAATTTGATTCCTTATTTGAAGTAAAGATATTGTAGAACTTACATCGAAATTGAACTCCCGATCTCCACCGTTCCGTCGAGCTTCTTCGCTCTCATCGTTCAGATCGATGACTTCATGCTGCGGACTCTCCATTTCATTCTCCTGTAGGGCGCTGCCAACTTTGTGCAGCAGCTTTAACTCCACATCATACTTCAGGACTCCAGCGTGATCGTCTCTCCAGCCACCGAACCTTCCTTGAATGCGGTTCTGTCAAAATTTGTCGATTGTCAGTCGTCAATAGTGACGCTTCTATGCTTATTAAAAAATAAAAGAAATATCAACTTTTTTCCGCCATTTTTCAAACACAATGCGCAGCAATTGTTGTTTATATTTGGAAGTCAGAATAGTGTTCAACTCACCTGCTTGGTGAACGCGGCGCCTAGAGTGAGCAGCTCCTGGTCGAACGGCTTGGAGCACGGTCTGACTCCGTGTCCAGCCACTGTGCAGTGGTATGGCTGGCTGTAATCGAATACGAACGTCCCGATTTGCTGGACCGACTCTCCGTCAAAAAATCTTTGGTGCGTGGCTCCTCTGGCGTCCAAGTCGGCCACCGTGACGAAGCCGCCATTGCTGACAGTGTAGGTGTACTTCACGGAATGACCAGACTGCAGCTGCCAACCAGCTGGAGGCAGCTGGTTCAGCCGGCCTGTGAAGGCCAGCTCGGATTGTTTCGGGTTTGAAGGCGTCACTCCAGCAGCCAGCAATGGGCCGATTGCATTGTCCGGAAAGTTTTCTTCAATTATGCGTTTTAATTAGCTTGCTGTTATGGGTTTTGGTCTTTTGCGTATTTGCAAGTCAATATTCTTCAATACTTACGAGCACCGGACAGAACAAAACCGAAACTCTCCTGAATCAGTCCGAGCTTATAGCCGCTGGGAATTATAAAATGCTCACGAGTACCCGGACTGGACACAATTGGCTTGAAAATGCTGGTTGCTGACCAGTTGATCTCAATTTTCTTACTTGACGCTAAAATAGAGAAAGAAAATTTTTGGAAAGTATAGGAATATAAAACGCAACACTTTCTTTCAATCACAAAAGTCCTGTCTATCAACTAAGTATGGTCTCAAATTATTGCATACTATTACAACTTTATTGCTAAGCTTTGTAAATGCTCCGATGATTTGATTTCTGAGTTTCAGCTTCGACTATTTCTGTCACCGACACTATATTATAATTCAACATAGCTGATTGCGTAGAAATAAAGATTATTTAGTTACAGGCGCTGTCGATCTTGGTGTTGATGTAGTTGACGGTGTTCGGCGTACTGTGGAAGTCGACTGTCACGTCGTCCTTTGCTATTGAGCGAAAATAGTTTGGTCAAGCAATCCGATTATGAGTTTAGTCTATAGGTGCAAAAACACTGAAAGCGATGTCACTTACGCGTTACATCCGCAGGCAGTCCAATGGTTATTGAAGCAAACAACACTGACGGCTTCGTGGTTACTGCAATATTAATATGATGTAAGATTCGAATTGTGGTCGTGGTGCAAAATCGATATAGTATTTAGACTGGCGGTAAATATTAAGAGCGTCATACTTTTCAGACAGTTTCTAGCCCCGGGAGCTGCTGTGAAGCCCGCATCGCAGACGCACTCTGTGTGGTATCCGTCGCAAACGCCTGGGAAGCAAAGATTGTGCTCGCGCCTCCAGGAGCAGGTCTCTGCAATTAGCAGCATTGGGGCATTGTGTCTAATTTCTCTTTGCCCATTCGCCTTCAGTTTTGCAAAACTAAACTCACTCACCAATGCACTGCTTGCGGTTACTGGTAAGAATATAAGCCCGGCCCTTTGGTCCATGGTCGTAGAGACACCCCTGGCAGGTATTGTCGTGTGGGTTAGTGCAGTACGTCAGCGCGCAGAACCTGATCTGCGGACAAACTGAAAACAGTTTTTTGAACAGATGGTTGGAAATATAATATTAATTAATTATACAGAACTCATGATTAAAACGCACGGTCGCAACGAGGACTATAGTGCGTTGGATTGCAGTTTATGCAGTGGTCAGGACGCGCACAAGTGCCCCCATTCGGGCAGTACTGAACTCGGCCAAAGCATATGGCTGCAATCAGGATTGGTTGCTTGTTAGAATCGAAAATTGATTCTAGTGTATTTGCTACAATAATGAAATGTAAATGTGAGAGAATCTCACGTCGATAGCAGCCCGACTCTCCGGAGTGTCGAGTCCAGCCAGGGCAGCAGTCATGGTACCATTCGTCAGTAACGTACGATTTTAGTCTTCTGATCCACCACCAACCTGTCCTGTTTAGTGTTTGCGTTTGGAAAACAGTGCATAGAAACTCAATTCTTAAAACCTATTATTTGCCTGGAATCCAGATATGTACTTATAAAGCGTTTGATTCAAATTAGACAGGAACAGGGGCTGTTTTGGCAAAAAGATTTCAACCTGCGATAGTTTTTTATAAATTCGTTGGTACTCGTATTACAAGGCTTCTATGGTTCGCAGTCAGTCTTTGGAATCATTAACATTTTAGACATCATTAACAGAACAAATTTCTAATCCTGTTGATAGAATAAGAGGGATGTTATTAATGCAGATAATTATGAACCTTTTTGAGTGTCAAGTGGTGAGTGAATGAATGTAAGCGATTGACACTGCCAATGAGACGCTTACAAGAATTGAGGGTTCAAGACCGATAGGGAGTTAGTGGGTAAACTACTCGTAGAATAGCTTGGAAATGTCCATGATTTGCTATAGTGCAATGACAATTTTCGGGGTAGAAAAGTGGACTTTTTTCAGACATCAATATTTTTCTTCGCTAAACAGAAAAAGTGTTGCATTAAAATATTTTTTAGCTTTTTATTTTTATTTTGAAATTTATACCTGTACTACTTACTGATTAAAACAAGAAAGGAACAAGAGAGGAACAAGGTACAATTAAATTCTTTATATAGCATTTTTTATCTTGATATTTTGTGGTGCAAGCCTATATTTTCATACTATCCTGTAAAATAGTGCAATACAATCTATATTTTTTCGATTTACGAGAACTTGCAAATACGCTTCAGAACATTGTATTCGCTTGACTCAATGACTTGCGTACACGGCGAGGCGCATTTGCAAGGCTTACAGAGGTATAACGGTTTATCGAGGGGAAGCATAAATTATTAACGTGGTAGCATGACTTATCGATGGGGTAGCAGGACTTATCGATGGGGTAGCATGACTTATCGAGGTGTAGTGCAAATTATCGAGAGGGCAGCAAAACGTTTTGAGGGGAAAGCATGAATTATCAAAGGGTAAAATGAATTATCGAGAAAGAAGCATGAATGATCGAGGGGAAAGCATCAATGATCGATTGGGAACCATGATTTATCGATGTGAAGCATGAATTATCGAGTCGGTAGCCTGAATTATAGAAAGGGTGGCATGATTTATCCAGGAAAAAAGTGGCGTGCTTTTAAAGGCAGTAGCATGATTTATTGAGGTGTAAAATGATTTAGCAAGGGATAGCATGCTTTATTCAGTGTGTAGCATGATTTATCGAAGGGGCAGCATAAATTATCGGGGGTATAAAGGATTATCGAAGGAGTATTATGAATTATAGAGGGGTAGCAGTAGGGGTAGGGGTACCCCATTCGATAAGGGGTACCTTATCGAAAGAATAGCATGATTTATCGAAAGAATAGCATGATTTATCGAAAGGGTAGCATGATTTATCGAAAGGGTAGCATGATTTATCGAAAGAATAGCATGATTTATCGAAAGGGTAGCATGATTTATCGAAAGAATAGCATGATTTATCGAAAGGGTAGCATGATTTATCGAAAGGGTAGCATGATTTATCGAAAGGGTAGCATGATTTATCGAAAGGGTAGCATGATTTATCGAAAGGGTAGCATGATTTATCGAAAGGGTAGCATGATTTACCGAAAGAATAGCATGATTTATCGAAAGGGTAGCATGATTTATCGAAAGGGTAGCATGATTTATCGAAAGAATAGCATGATTTATCGAAAGGGTAGCATGATTTATCGAAAGAATAGCATGATTTATCGAAAGGGTAGCATGATTTATCGAAAGGGTAGCATGATTTATCGAAAGGGTAGCATGATTTATCGAAAGGGTAGCATGATTTATCGAAAGGGTAGCATGATTTATCGTAATAATAGCATGATTTATCGTAATAATAGCATGATTAATCGATAGAGTAGCAGTTTGACATACTGAAAAACGTTTGTACTTGAACAGACTGGGCTTTTATATTTCTCAATGTTAGCGAGACCTCTCCTCCTCCTTTCTATCCCTGAAAACTGCAGCCTATATATTTTCAACCCTTGTCTCGACTTCGATCAAAATGCCGCTTTCTTTGCATCTAGCTCCAAAGTTTATCGGTATCTACTTGTGTTTTGCAGAATGCAGTTCAAATTTAAGCACCAGTTTTGCTACTGCTTCTTTTTCTTGTAATCTTCAATTATCCACAGTTAAAAACATAGGTAACTGTTTGTTCTTATTTTTCTTTTTTTAGGTTTTTTTGGGTACAATTAACTGTCAATAGTAAGCTCTTTTGATTGGCCACTGTCAAAGCAAATGTTTGTTAGCTTTATTAGTCTTCTCGCTCTGAGAAAAAATAGAATATAAAGCAAAATTATCGAGGGGGGCAGCATAAATTATTGAGGGGGTCGGATTTATCGAGGAAATAGGTAGCGTGTTTTTAGGGGGGTGGCATAGTTGCTAGTTTGGTTTCTAAAGTTTGGCACAGAGGCCGATGTTTCTTGTAAAATTATCTCCCTGATTGAGCCGAATGGAGTCCTTACACTTTAAGAGATAATTGACTTCATTTTCTACATCTGAGCGACACTTTGTGCAGATCCTATCATCGTAGGGAATTCTAGGTCTGTCTTACAGTCCATGCATGTTCCAAATAACTGATTAATCATTTTTCGCAAACCCGACAACTTGAAACGAAAAACAAACTTTACACTAATTGAAACTTACCTTCGATAGTACTGCGTCACGTGCCGGTGATATCTGCACAAGTTGTTCCTAGTCAACCTGTGTTCAATTCTGGTGGTGTTGACCCGCTCGCCCAGAATATCAGCCGAGGCGTATTCATAGTCGTCGTGTCCACTTGACAGCGGCTCGAAGTCGAGGTCGTCCGCGTCGGGAATCATCGTCTCATTGAAGCCCAGGCAGCAGCTACCAACCAAGCAAGGGTCAACTAGAGACAATGGTATCTTTCTTTAGGATATAAACTAGAACTCAGACAAGTGACTCACCAGAAAGCCAAAGACAACAGAATTAAGCGAACCAATAGCATGACGGACGTCCAACTTGTGTCCGTCAGTTGGAATTGTTCTGCTTTGAGATGAAAAACTAAATCAGTAGTATGAACTAAATCAATAAAAAATTCGCTGTTGTTCTGGATTGGTCTGTCTACTAATTTTGTGAAAACTTTGTTTTTTTTGCCACCCTATCTTGAAAAGACACAGTGAGATCTTATCCTTTTTAAAGTAATGAATACCTTATTTTCGTCTAGCTGATAATCACTCTCAGATTGGAGAAGCTCGAGATTTAAAAAATATTTTATTACTGTTTTCTTAACGATCAGAAACATTTTATTCAGGTCCAACAAGACGGCACGATAGAACTTTAGTGGCCTATCTGTAAACAATCTTTCGGCTTCTGTGCCCGATTCTTTTAGTGCAAAAACGACTTGCCTTCAACTTTTCGCTGCGGCCTGAGGCTATGTGCTGACACGGGAAGACACATTACTGCCTACCGCTGCTCTCCAAAGCTTTAACTAAATTTTACTAATCAAGACCTTCGTTATCACAGCTGCTGCTGGTGGCACTGGAGTCGCGCTTTTGTCCCTCGAGACTAATCTAAAAGTACAGTGACACGGGCACGTGTGGGATTGCACGTCGCGACATTCGCGCCATATCTACAGGCCAAGTTTTATCACATTTTGAGCATACCAGCTTTTTCTGTCACTAGTATTGGTCTTCGATTCCGTATACAGTTGTTAGAAAACTTAGCAAAGAATTTGTTTAAAATTTCAGTAAAGTCTAAACGCAATTAGAGCTCAGATTAACTCGTTTAGTCTTCTGCTGGACTCTATCATGAGATCTCAAACTTTTTAAATAGTTGTACTTTCTAAAAGGTTAATATAATAGGGCTTGAAATGTTACAGTGTCTATCAGTCTCTGCATTCTGATTAGAATCTATAAAACGAATAGTGAGTCAATAATAAGCTGATCTTTGCAATCTGGATTCACAAAGCTCCCGAAAATGTTTTCCAGAATTAGACACGTTTGCTAAAAGGAATACATTTCCCTTCCGGAATTTAAACGGCTTAGTCGCAGGCTCGTGTAGACTAGAAAATCCCCGTCGTGAAATTAAATTGCAAAAATCTAATTTCTAAACCTTTAATTTTGTCTTTAGAAAGTAAAAAATCATATTTTTATCAAATAGAAAACTAAATGACAACGACTTTTTTCTGACTTGTGGAACTGGTGCTGAACAACTTTGATGTACTTCTTGAAAAGTCTGTTCTATTTGAATTTCACCCGATCTTTCAAAGTCCAGTTTTTCTACATTTCAAAACAATAGTTTTCCTACAGCGTGTGCATGCGATCCTTATTATGATGTAAAAACAGCGAATAAAAAAATTATTTCTAATACCAAAACTATCCGGCAAATCACAGAAAACATGCTTTTCAAATTTTATTATACATAATGGTCGTCATCACATAACGATCCGAATCAAGGTGCATTCTTAGAAATGTTTTTTATCATGAACGCAATTAATTTGCCCGACGCCAACAAACCTTCCCACTGTCTAATTTCCATTTAAAAACTGTAAAAAAGTACTTCGAAAACAAAATACGAGTGCATGAACTAGAGATTGTAAAGTTCAGAAAAAATCAAGGTAAAGTAAATTATTTTTAGACAACCACCTCCTGGTACACGGAGGAAGCCAGCCCAGCATTGCTGATGGCGGTCACTCTCACGTACAGCTTCTTCTCTGCCGGGTTGATTGCCTTTAGCAGCAGGCTGGGCTCCTTAGTCTCCAGCCAGCGCTGAATGTTCCCGGCTGAAGGTTTTGTCTCGGCCGTCACCTCGAACACCAAGGAGCTGGCTGAGTGGAACACGTCGGACCAGTCGATCAGAATGTGGCGCTTGGCTGGGTCGTAGGTAACGCGCCATGGCTTTCCTGCAGTGGCAGCCGAAGGATTTCAATTGAATGTACCGAACCACCGGTTTACCGAACCACCAGCTTTCAGAGCACCCAGCTTACAGAACCACCAGCTTACACAACCACCAGCTTACAGAACCACCAGCTTACACAACCACCAGCTTACAGAACCACCAGCTTACACAACCACCAGCTTACAGAACCACCAGCTTACAGAGCCACCAGCTTACAGAACCACCAGCTTACACAACCACCAGCTTACACAACCACCAACTTACACAACCACCAGCTTACACAACCACCAGCTTACACAACCACCAACTTACAGAACACCCAGCTTACAGAACACCCAGCTTACAGAACACCCAGCTTACACAACCACCAACTTACACAACCACCAACTTACAGAACCACCAACTTACAGAACCACCAACTTACAGAACCAACAGCTTACAGAACACCCAGCTTACAGAACCACCAACATACAGAACCACCAATTTAAGAACCACCAGTTTACTGAATCAACAGCTTACAGAACAATCATATTGCTAAAAAAAGTTAAGACGAGATACCTGACCCCTAAGGCTACTACTTTAGGATTATTTATCATAACAAGAATAGCCCAAAATTATTAATAACAAAGGACTGGCGAAAAAGAAGCCAAGGCCCTCTCAAAAGCGTTTCTTTATCCCGAAAAAAACACTTTCAAGTTACTCTCACCTGTGAGGGCTGGGAACTTTGAGTCGATCGAAAACTCTTGAGCAACCGGGTCGCTCAGCTTTCCGAGAGCGTTCACGGCTCGCACCTCAGCTTGGTAGCGCTGCCCGTCTCCCAGAGTCAGACCCTGCAGCTCGGCCGCCTGAACAAACGACCTCTTCACTCGGGTCCAGTCCTGTACCAGAGAACCCTTCGAGATGTCCTTCAGTCGGATGTCGAAGTCGTCGATTGGAACCTGGTCGGTGAAGCCGTTCCAGCTCAGCTGCAGCTCCGTGGCATTTCCGAGGACGGAGTTCGTCTGTGTGAAGGGCGTCACGTAGGTGCTGAGCAGCCGCAGCTTGGCCTGGCTTGAGTCCGGCTGTCCATTGTAGATGAGAACACCAGGAGACACTCTGAGTTGGATGTTTAAGTGCAGTACATAAAACTCAATGCAATCATAAACTGCTGAAGCCAAATGAAGCAAAAGTAAAACTGACTGGTTAAATAGAATCTCCCTCAGAACAATGAAACTCACTCAGTTGCAGTCAGTCCCACAACGTTTGAGCACTTGACCGAGCTGAAAACTCGCTGTCCGAGCAGTCTCTCTGGCCTGTCGATGAACCGAGTGGCCGTGAACTGGCCCGGGCCGAGCAGCTCGTACACCGCGATGTCGCAGCTGGTCCGAGTAGTTCCGGAGCACCAGAAGCATTCCTTCAGACCCGAATCTGGATCCTGGGCTTGGAACCGAACGGACAGCTCGCGAGCACTCTCCTGCAGGTCCGTGTGGCCATCAACCGAGGAGCCGTCGTGCACGAACTCAAAGATCGGAGGCGTCAAGTCGATGCGGCTGGGCTGCGAGTGGAAGAGACGAGACAGTCCAGCTCCGTTGATGGCCAGCACTGACACAAACACGTCGCTCCCGTGCGTGAGTCGGACCTCGGCCTTTGCTTCGGTCGCAGGTCCGATGTTGGTGTATGGAAGGAGCTGCGTGCCTCCTCGAACAGTTCCGATGGCCCAGTGGACCTCGCTGATGCCACTTTCGGGATCCGTGATGTCCCAGCTGGCGTGCACTGTGCCGCTCTCACGAACACTCATCGTGTCCACATGAATTGGAGAGACCGTTGCATTTGACTCTGCAGCCCCAACACTCACCTTGTGTGCCGACACCATGTCGATGGCTAAAATTGAAGTTTAAGTTAAGGAATTTGTTAATGAAATACTACCTGAGTTCAGTTTGTCGATGTCGAACTCACCAATTCCCGTGTGCGGAGACAACGACTCGATGGTGATTGTCGATTCGGACGAGACAGCTGTGAAGTAAAACACCTGCTTGTGCCACTCAACACTAGAGCTGCCAAGATCGGTGAACAATCGGAAGGTTTGAATCGTTCCCGGAGCAGTGACGAGGCCACCAACTGTAACCGATAGTGGGTCGGTGACTGGCAGGTGTGAAGCAAACATCTGCAATCGATATCTACTTCCAGCTTCCGTAGTCAGAGTTTGCGAGACTCGACCAAACAGCATGAGAGCAGAGTCACCGTCCACTGCCATGGAGTTCCCAACGCGAAGTGCAACAGCTCGACCGCTGAGCAGTGTCCATTGAGGAGAGACCGAATCGAGTGCAGTGAGGTCTTTGTGACTGAGCAGTGCGGAGGTCGGAGGGTTGAGCGCTCCGTCTTCGAAGCTCGGATTTCTCACAGTGGTTGGATCGAGGCCAAGTCGACTTGTTGCTACAGCAGGTGTCGAATCGATTGTGATTCCAGGTGCAGTGATGACTTCCGAAGTGCGATTGGCAGCGTCGAAGGCCTTAACTCGGCAGAAGTAGGTCTGGCCGTGCTTCCAAAGTCCTTTCCATGTGGCCTTCTGCTCAAACTGGACACTCTTCCAGTCTGCGACGTCGCAGATGACACCGGAACTGGTTGAAGCAATGCAAGCAGAATACGATCGGATGTAGGACTCTCGGTCGAAGAAGCTGTGCCAGCTGCAAGACAGAGTCTCGCTGTCGCTGGAGTACTTTGTGTTTTGCTCAACTATAAAGAAATCATAGCTGTATGTTATAATCAGTTCGTTGGTACTAAAAAAGTCACAATGCCCAACTCACCCGCAGTATTGAAAACTAACCCCGACGAAGGATGTTGTAAGTCCAGAACGAACCCGTCAGAGGAAACTGAAACTGATAGTCCGTTCTCATCGAGAGCTGTCGCTGTGGAGTAGTATCTGCGACCCGGAGCAAGTGGCAGCTCATCAAAGGTGTAAGTTGACTTTCCTGGAGGTTGAAAAGTGTCTGCAATGTCACTCATCCCTGAATCGCTGCCAATGGACACGCGATACGACAGAGGCGGAGCAGAAGTCAAGCTGGAGAACTTGTTTCTCCAACCCACAGTCACTGAGCTATTGCTGAGGATGAAGTCGGAATCCTGTCGACTCTCAGGTGTCAAGAGATCCTTTACGCCAACGCCATAATGCTTGTTGATTGCTGGTAGCAACGGGTTTACTATGACTCCATCAGAGCTGAACACGACGTATGTGTTATAGTCAAACCAAGCTCGAACGAACACTTTGTACGCTTGAAAATAGTTTAGACGACGACCCGATGTGATGTTCAAGGCGAAAAACGTTCTCAGACCAACATCTTGCCACACGCGCTCATTGACTTCGTCAAAGATGCCCTTTGGCTCATCGAATTCAGCCAAACCTGCGCTTACCTCATAGCGAGCTGGAGGTCGACCCATAGCTCTTCGAACTCGCCAAGATGCTGCGAGAAGTGATCGAGTAGGTGTTGTTTTTGCATCTTTGAGTAAAACGCCAGCTGGGCCAAATTTTGTCACATCAAGGACCTCCACTTCATTGTCAACATTATCATCTACTGGAACATTTCTACAACCAGTCGGTCTGCAGATCTGGTGCTGTGGAGCGCACGAGCAATGCCCGTAGCAGGTGGCAGCTCCAGCGCACCGACGAAGGAGCCACAGGTGACCCGTCTCCAACACTGACAGAGCCACTTGAACTGGCTGGCTATGCAGACCGGCCTGAAAAACGGTTTCGTCACCTGATAGGAATCTCGAAATTCAAACCGCTTGACAACAGATTTCAAGAAATATGATATTACCTTGTTGACTGCAACAACATGTACGAAGAATGACATGCCTTCAGTCAGAGACTTCTTCAGCTGAAAGCTGGCCGTTTGAATCGGACCCTCGTGAGGGTTGAGCGGACGTCCCATTCCTTCGTCGCTGTGAGGCACCTCAGTTTCCTTAAACGAAAGTTTTAGGCGATGTAACTTCTTGATCTTTTCCCTTTTATCAAGTAGCAGTGAAAAGGAGCGCCGCCTACCGACAGAAGTTCGGATCCGAACCAGCTCGTGCCGATTTGCACCTTGTACAGATCCAGTCCCGAATGAAGATCATGGAAGCCCACCCAGCTGATGTTCACTTCGTTTTCGTCCCACGTCAAGCCGTCCTCGATGTGCCTGCCGAGATCCACAGCGGACTCGGTGGCCGCCGCCACGTGACCCGTCACAGGAGGCGACGTGTCCACCGCCACCGTTGCAGTCTGTCGAATACACAAGTCTGCCAGATTGCACGACACCAGCTGCACTGTGTAGTTGCCGCCGTCCTTCAGATCCACATCGTGAAACGTGAAGTTTGTCAGCAGTCCCGGAATCTGCAATCCACGGTGAGCACCGCATTAAACCTTGATAGATTAACTTGACGGAAATCATGTCACACACAATGCTTTCGTCACTGACTTTGATAGGCTCAAAGGTCACGCGCCCAGTGTCATGGCTCGCGAGAGAGATCCAGTGCTCCTTGATGCCACTGTCCTTGTCGCTGACACTCCACTCCACAACAAGGATGTCATCCATCACGAGCCAGTTGGGCTCGATTTGCCCGAATGACTCGCTCGCGGCAAGAGCGGTTTGAATCTCCGGCGGTGTGTCGTCAATCAGGAATGCATTCGACTCAAACGAAGACGAGAGGCCTAGAGAAAGATGAGTGTGGACTCAGAAACCCACCTTACCGCTTTCTGAAGCATTCATGCTTTCTCAAGAATTCTACTCACCAGCCTTGTTCACAGTTTGCAAAAAGACCTTCAGCCTCTTGTGCACTGGCAGAGCTCCGCTGAATCGCACAAAGTTCCGCTCGCTTGTTTGTCTCCAACCAACAACGTCTGGTGCTGCTGCGTTCTCGTGACCGGCTCCCCACCGATGATAAGCGATGTCCGACTCAGGATCGTTGAAGCCATTAAGCGAAAACGCCAGATTGTTACTGGAGTGGTTATAATTATTTACTTTGCTTTGTCTCATATTTTGTCAATACGCTCGTACATGTATAGAATATATAGCATTTAATGCGTGTCTCGATTAAGTCCTTCAAAGTGTCACAAATTTTTGTAAATTTTGTTAACTTTACGAAATTATGTATTCTGGGCCCGATTTTTAGAGCAATTTATATAGACGAAATTTTGAAGCCTGATTTTGAGCTTAAAGTTATCATGGGCTTTATTTTATAGCCGATTTCAAATGCTATAACATAATAGATTAATTGCTGAAGCCACAGAATCTCGTTCTGAATATACTTGTCGGCAACTGTTCTAATGTTATAAGTCAGCCGGTTGCAGTTCTAAAATTGCTTGGACGCATAAAAAATTGGAATCGACACAAAAAAGCTCGAGTTTTTTTAAAGACATATTTTTTTAAATTTAGCTTAAAATTTTTCTACTCCAATTTTTTAGCAACTAACATTTGAACAAAAATATTCCATTAAGCATTAACTCGATGAAGTAGTATCAGAAGTGGAAGTTCACCATTTGTCTTGGATCAAATTAAAATGTTGATATGTTTTTGTGATTTTAAAAAAATAAAGATTGCTTTCTTAGATAATTTTTAAGAGTTCTAATGTCTGCGAACTACGTTTAAGAAAGCTCATCAATCCCAAATTATTTTCGAGATAAAACAATAACAAACAAGTACAGATAATTAAGACTGCTTAATTTTCTTTCAATTAAATACTAGCAATTTCTTGCCATTAAATACTAGTCCATGATCGTATTTATTATTTAGAATTACTGCAACTTATAAGTGACCAAACTTTACCGGTTGACCCTTGGTTCAAAATGACAATTCGAGACAAATAAAACAAACCTTGACCTAAGAAATTGCAGATCGGACACTTTTGATCCAAGCAAGACGATCCCATTTAGCGGAGGCGTAGAATCCAGAATGACCCCATCGGACGAAGCTTCAGAGCAGAGGTCCGCAGCATTGCAGCCTCTCACAGTGACGTAGTACCTCTCGCCTTGCTGTAAACTCAGGTGGTCAACTTGGATTCCTAAGGATTAGTTCATTATTTTGTTAAATTCAGCTTGAAATCTGATATGCTTATTTGATCTAATTGAGCTTTCAATGTGCTGACGTACCAAACTTATTTTTAAGTTAATAGAAGAAGAAAACGTCCGTGCATGAAGCACTTTTCTTTTAAAAAAGCAGATACTGTTCTGCTAATATAGGCAAAGCACAGAACTTACTCAGACGCACGCCGACGTGAAGGTACGGCATGACATCCTGGCACTGTCGGCATGACCCGACTGCCACAAAGTAGTCTCTCACGTGGCTGTGCGGATCGTGAAAGTCCGTCCAACTGGCTGCGATGCCGTCCAGACCGGAGCGGTAGTTGCAGTCTGAGCTGTTCGAGCCTGTCGGGTCAATGTCCAGCACAGAGCCGGGAATCGGAGGGCTCCTGTCGACCAGCACCGGCTTGGACTGATCGCTGGAGATGAGGCCGGCTAAGTTTTCCGCTCGCACCAACACCCAGTAGTGCTGGCCGTCTCTGGCGCCAGACAGTTGCTCAGACGTCCAAGTCACGCACTCTCCTTTGGACTCTGCGAACGGGATCGCGTCCGGACGGCCAGGCGACGATCCGAGAGCGACCCAGAAACGCCGAATTCCCGCCACGGAGTCCGAAAATCGGCCGTGCCAGCACACAGTCTGGCTGTCACTGTTCGAGATCACGTGCCGCCTCCCGACCGAGATCGGAGCAGCCGGGTTCACTCTCGGACCATGAAGCACCACGCGAAGCGAGCGAGGCTTTGAGTGACTCACGCGACCGATGAAGTCAACAGCTGAAAACAAGCGGCTTTCGCTTAGTACTGGCTGCAGACAGCAACAACGCATTCTGCAGTGCACATACCTCTCACGGACACAAAGTACAAATGCCCTTCTTGCAGGACTCCCTTCATCTGGTTTACAATCACTTGACGTGAACCGCCGACACTCTTCCAATCGATGACGTCACAGCCAGTCGCGAAGGAGCCGATGCAGTATGCGTAGTCCCTGATTTCAGTCACGTGAGGCATGTCGGAGGAGACCTCGGACTCGAAGCCTGACCACTCGAGTAGAATTTCAGTCAGTGATGTCTGCAAAGTTTCATTCAATCGAGTTGCAGTTCCGTGGCTCCGTTGGAATGCACAATGTCCAGCTACTCACCAACATCTGGTCCTCATATCTGCCATTCACAGCCACCCTCCCCTCTGCCAATGAATCACCGAGAACTGTCACACCGTCGCTGCACTCAGTGAGTTCCGGCAGGAGTTGAGTAAACTTCTCAAACTGCAGCAGCGTTTCATTGGCGTGGATGCACACGTGGTACCTTGTTCCCGGCTGCAGCTGGACTGATGGGACATTGATGAACTCCTGGCGTGTGAATCCGCCCGCAATGGCGCTTGCGTGAACTGTTGGTCTCTTCGGAGGCTCCAGAAGGACCCGATCATAGTAGCCCGAGCCACCGGTGCCGCTGGATGACAGAAGCGCCCACTCGTACTCCTATTCAAGTTTTGAATATTTTGTATTTTATTATTTTAGCATTAAAAACTGTGTCGACAAGTAAAAAGTCATGCACAGTTCTTACCAGGTACCTGAGGCGAGGCCATACGGCGGCAAGGTGTGCGCTGGAGTTCGCATAGTCGGCTTCATCCGCCTTCCACAGTCCGTTCTTCTCCAGCTGCACTGGTCCGATCGCGTCCATCACATTCGGACTGTCGATCAGCTTCGGGTCATACGTGTTGCAGTCTCTGAGCTCTCTGCTGACTGTCGATGACAGTCCAGCTTTGTTGAAGCATCGAATCGCAAGGCGAAGACATTTTGTCGAGCGAAGTGGCCACGGCAGCGTAAAATTTTGCGTCTGAAAATATGTGTAGTAGTTATTACAACGCATAAATAATTTTTTTTATTGCCAACAATTTTTGCTTCTAAACTATACCGACCCTGATGCTCTTATCGAGACTGAATTCCGTCCAGTTGACAATGTTGCCGCCATCGTGTTGCAGTGTCCACTGATATCCACTGATGACTTCCTTCTCGGCGGATCCTGGCTGCTTGAATACGTCCATTGTCACTGTGATCTGAAAGCATGGAGATAGGTGCCTTGTTGAAAGATTTTGGCGATAATGTGATTGCATAACGTGACGTGAAACATACTGTTTGGTTATCCGACTCTAGCACCGCACTCCACTGCCCAGCAACGGGTGCCGAGTGCAGAACGATGAATTCTGGTGACGTCTCAATCTCCGAGCACACATCGTCATGGCAAAGCTTCAGCTCTGACCTGTACGCAGCTCCGTCAGTGAGGTGCAGGTTCGTGACGAAAAGTGTCTCGTCGGAGTGTGGGATGCGTCTGAAATGTTCCACTTGAAGCCAATCTGCAAAGCGAAGGTTTTCAGTGGTGTCAGAGGCATGTCAAGCAGATGTGAGACCTGTCCAAATCCTCAAAAAACCCACCGTCTCCTCGCTTTGTCTGCAGAGCCCAGTGAGCGTCGTGGAACAGCAGGTCAAGCGACGGTGGCGGCCTGGTCCACTTCACGCCTACAGTCGACAGAGAGCTTTGAAAGTTCTCGTTCAGCGAGCCGTCACTCGTGGGTCTCCAGTTGAGAGGTGCGAATCGAAGGAGAGGCTCCTTGGACTCGACGGTGACACCGCTAGATGTAGCAGAGACGCTGCCCACTGCGTTTTTGGCGGTGACTTTTGTAAAATATTTCTGAAAAATGCAAACACAAAAGCAAATTTTCGCAGAACTCGAGATTGAGATTAAGATTGCATTAATGTTTCAGGCCACCTTTGCAATAGCAAACAGCTCACCTTGAGCACTTCCAACTTGAGTCCGTCGAACTGGTACCTTGTTGCACTGGACTGCAGAGTTACACTTGCGAGCTGATTCTGCTGAGAGTCCAGGACGGACACTTCAAAGCTGTCAGCGTACTTGAAGCCACTCCACCTGGATCTCAGTGAGTCCGATCTCAGCTGATACTGGATGTCATGGGAAGTCTAAAAGTGTAATCGATTGCGGCAAAGGCGTTAAATTTTATTTAAAAGAGCCCATTTACAAAATCAGCTGCTTTTCTAACAAAGACGAGTCGTCCCTCACCCCGAACATGAGCTCGGTGTTCGCACTCGGGTCCTCGTCCGTCACAAAGCCGATTGTTGGCAGTCGATTGTTGTGAACGATTGGTGCAGCAAAGACTACAGTTCTCAGCTGAGCTTGGTTCGTACACCTGATCGATACGTAATAGGTGTGATCACCAATCAGGTTCCAGTCCAGCTGGCTGAGCTGCAGAGAGGCGCAGGTCACGGAGCTCTGCGAGTGAGTGCAGCCCGGACCTTCCTTCGCAGCCTCGAAGTGGACAATGTCGGTGGAGTGCTCCTTGCTGCCTGCAAAGTTTCACCGCTAATTCTGTTGAATGGAAGGCAGAAATGAATTTCATGCTGGTAGATTCACTGCTGACGAGCTGCGCTTACCGACTCCGATTTCGAAATCGAGTGACTTGGACTCAGGGTCAAGAAAGTCGCCGGCATTCCAGCTGACCAAGAGGTAGTCTTTGTTGGTGGTGACTGCCAATGTACCGGTAAAGGTCGGCGGACTGGTGTCGACTGTCAGCGGACCTAGTGTCTGAGAAATTATGTCTGCATGGTTAAGTTTTTCTATACTCCCAAATTTCGCGGTAGTTTTTCATTAAATGCCTGATAGAACTTTGTTTCGTTTAGTTCCTTACCAATTTTGTTGAGAGCCCGGCCCTGTTTACTGCAGTAACCGAGACGTAGATTTGTTGACCGTCTTTTAAATCTATGTTCTCTAATATCTCCAACGAGTGCTTTGTGACTAGTGGCTCAGTGAGCAGTGACATTGTGGTCTGGTCATTGCTTACAGTAATGATTGAATGCCTGAGACCAGCAACACTGTCATAGGCTTTCCAGTTTAACTTCAGCTGAAAATTCAGTGTTTTTGTAGAATTGTATTTTCTTTTAAGATTCGCATTTGTATAAGTGAGAAAAACAACAAATTAGGAAAACTGCAACAAGAGCAGATACAGGTATTGCTGAGAGTCATACCCTGTCATTGCTGATCAGGAAGTAATCCTTTCCAGCAGCGTCGATCTCCTCACAGAACTCTTCTAAGTGTGTAAGCACTACTGTGTTATTGTACTTGCTCAGATCTTTGGCCAATAGACTACTATCATGGATCACAGTCGCTCTAGCACTGTAATTTTTAGAGCTCACATTGTAAAAAAATATTTTACGAAAAGTATAAAAACAACTCTACCTGCAAGTCGCATTGTCATTCAGCAGGGCTTGTCTTCGTCCGAGTTTCGTCAGGTACCACAAGTCGCGCGACTTCGCATCCACAATCAGTCCAGGACGCACCCTCAGCGACTCAATGCTCAGCTGGTGTACCTCTGGCTTCTGGTCGGTGATGACGACTCCATCGGAGCACACTGCGGCTGACGGCTCCATAGCATTGTTGTACGCAACCACTGTGACGAAATAGCGCCCGGTGCCCGGCGCCTCCCAGGTGGCCTCCAAATCCGTCGTCTCCTGCTGCAGCTGCGACTCCGTCATGCACGACACTCCGAAGCCGCTCAGTCGAATGCCGCTCTCCGGATCGAAGAACCCGCTCCAATGGGCTCTCATGCGTAGGCCGCTCTGGAAGTCGACCTCTTCGGTACCAGGTGCGCCGTCGAACACGTGACCCGGGTGAGGAGCGGACAGGTCGATGCTGATCTTGAGCACACTGCTCGCTACGAGCACAGCTCCGTTGGTGACTGTAAGTCGGATGTGCAAGTCGTGGTTGTGCTCGGTTGTGGAATTGGTGTTGGGCGAGACCGCAAAGAAGGAGTTGTAGCAGCCGGTGGCCTGGGTGCAGTAGCAGTCGTCGGGCCTCTCAGAGTGCTTGCGGCACGACTGAAGTTCAGAAGTTAAACGAATGGGCTTGGTAAAACTTCAAAAAACCTGCTTACAATTTGTTGTATCAGGTTGTTAGGAACGAACTAATTCTATTTGCCTATCGAATGCCTTAAGATGATCGAAAAAAGTGTTTGTAATTTAGACGTGTGGCAAAGCAACAATAAATATCTCGAATGTCTTATATGAAGCAGAATTCCCGATTTTTGTGTAGCTTTTATTGTCGTTTCCTTACTTTTCGTGAATTTTTATGAGTCTAAAAGTTTAAACTGGATAAAATATAAACAACCTTTTTGTCTTTTTTGTTTGCGCAAAAAACAACTAATATAGCTTTAAAAGTTGCAGAATCTACTCACATCGATGTTGTCAAAGTGCCGCAGCCCTTCAGTGTTTGAGTAGAGTAGCTTTTCCTTGGCAGTGTCATTATCGAAAATTTCCCACAGAACTTCATGCAAACCGCTGTGTATGTCAGATGCTGTCCAATGCGCTCTGTGAATTATCATTTGAAAACCTCATTTACATGCCCTCAGAATACTAGTAGTAGTAGTAGTAGTAGTAGTAGTAGTACTTACTATTACTATTATCTAGCTGTAGTAGCGTACATATTAGTATTGTAGTTTAAATGTGAAGAGGAGGAAAACGTAAAGAAAGAAAGAAAGAAAGAAACTTGGAGTTAATACTCGAAGTTAGGAAACACTGTCTTTTCTAACCGGAGGCTGTGCAGGTCCTTGCTGTGGTGAACGACGAGGCCCTCGACGCCCCTGTTTGTCAGTCTCAGCGAGCCCAGCTCGGCCGGCGTGGAGTCGACGTGCATCAGGAAGCTGTTGAGTCGAGTGTTCCCCATCACGTCCTCGCCGATCACCCAGAACTTGACGGACTCGCCGTCACGCCGATCGAAGCGGAAGCTCTGCATTTGCGCGTGAATGTTTCCAGTGGTGAGCCAGTTGCCAGCGTCCGGCTGTTGAAGGCTCCGACCGCCCTCTGCGTCCACTCCGAACTGAGACGCAAAGCGGACCACGCCGTGAACATTGTCGATGGGCTGGATGTTTCGAGGTCCCGAAGTGTGGTCGTATGCGCTGTCAAACAGCTCCGGATCTGGCTTGATGGGGAACAAGAAGCCCTGACCAGAGTGCAATTCGTTGATGAGGTTGTCAGTCCACCTGAATGCGACTTCTCCATCGAGTCTGCGAAGCCACCACACACCATTGTTGATCACCGTGTCGTCCACTCCGAGGGGATACCGAGCGTCTCGAGTGTCGATGCTTGACGTGTTGTCAAAAATGAAGAAGCGTCGAGCTCTACGAATGTTCTTCAGCGAGTTCTTTACCGTATCGTGTGAAGTCAACACAACTGCATACACGGCAGGCTTGTCTACTGGCAGGTCAAACTGAAAAATAGTGTTTCTTGTGTTGCTGCTACTTCTAGTCATTGCCTTTGTTCGCAACTTAAATCATAGCATACGAGTACTTTTTACTACATTGGACTCACACCAAAGCTGAACTCCCGATCTCCACCATTCCTTCGAGTTTCCTCGCTCTCTCCGTTCAGATCGATGATTTTGTGTTGGGAGCTCTCCATTTCATTTTCCTGCAGTGCGCTGCCGACTTTGTGCATCAGTTTTACCTCTAAGTTGTACTTTAGCACTCCAGCGTGATCGTCTCTCCAGCCACCGAACTTTCCTTGGATGTGGTTCTGTAGTCAAGTCAAAGGAAAATTGAACATTGAGTTTTATCAAAATTAATCAACCATCGCAATGGGATTTTCAACTCTTTATTGACGCAGTCAATAAATTTTCTGATTTAATTAACTTTAAGCGTGGATTCACTTGATATTTGAGTCGGTTTTTTCTTCTATGAATTTTGAATGGGAGCGCTGATTGTGATTCTTAGCTTATCTAATGTGCATTGATAAGAGCTCTTAATTGTTTTTGCTTGCTTAATATTTGTTCCAGGCGATGCTGCAAGTCCTTTTTATCTGGTCGGCGCTGAATTTGATGTAAATTGTATGCACTTGGCTGTACAAAGCCGTGAAAACTCTTGTGTTCAGTGCTTCTTTTTCGGAGCCAACAGCCATATTTTGCAGCCTTATT
Source organism: Macrostomum hystrix (assembly GCA_950097015.1). NCBI lineage: Eukaryota > Metazoa > Platyhelminthes > Macrostomidae > Macrostomum > Macrostomum hystrix. The sequence continues at coordinate 12,189,143 of CATNEN010000001.1, forward strand.
GAGTCGTTTGCTCGTGTCTGTCTGTTGCTTGCATTTTTCCTTTTTATAAGCAAAACAAATGTCTTTTAGATCCCAGGTTCAGTTTTAAAGTCACTTTTAATCTCTTCATTTCGTTATTTTAAAAATTGATTATTTCGTTAGATTTTTGCACTCTTATTCATGTTTTGTGTTTGTTTGCCGATTTTCAAATTAACCATGCAATCGTTCTCGTACGCGTGAGACTCTGTGTGTCTCTTGGTTTCAAATTGGATTAATTTATAAGTCATTAAAATAGCCTATGAGTCTTATCTAATATCAGCTCACCTGGGTGGTGAACGCGGCGCCTAGAGTGAGCAGCTCCTGGTCGAACGGCTTGGAGCACGGTCTGACTCCGTGACCAGCCACTGTGCAGTGGTATGGCTGGCTGTAATCGAATACGAACGTCCCGATTTGCTGCACCGACTGTCCGACAAAAAATCTTTGGTGCGTGGCTCCTCTGGCGTCCAAGTCGGCAACCGTGACGAAGCCGCCATTGCTGACAGTGTAGGTGTACTTCACGGAATGACCAGACTGCAGCTGCCAACCAGCTGGAGGCAGCTGGTTCAGCCGGCCTGTGAAGGCCAGCTCGGATTGTTTCGGGTTCGATGGCGTCACTCCAGCAGCAAGAAGCGGACCGATTGCGTTATCGGGAAAATTTGCTGCAACAGAATGTTTTCATCCCCAACGTAATTATAGCAATGCTCTTCGTATTTGCAACGGATAAGTCCTCACGGTTTCCTGAGAGCACGAACCGGAAGCTCTCCTGCACCAAACCGATTTTGTAGCCGCTGGGCGGTATGAAGTGTTCCCGAGGACCAGGGCCCGATATGGTCGGCTTAAATCGACTCGTTACGGACCACTCCAGTTCAATTTTCCGATTCGGAGCTGATAAAGAGAACTCTTTGCTAATTATTTGTTTGTAAATTTAATTCAAGTAGCTCGTAACTACGATGATTATCAGTTACCTGGTTTTGTGTTGATGTAGTCGACGGTGTTTTGAAGCCGGTGAAAATCAATAGTTACATCATCCTTTGGTGCTGAAGGCGGGGTTAAATTCAAAGAGTTATTTTGTTCCGAGTTCAATATGAGCTCATAGCCTTTTAGTCTCATAGCTGCTCACATGTTCCGTCAGGAGGAATTCTGACTGTCATGGCGGCTGTCAGGACTGATGGCTTAGTAAGAACTGTGGTTCAGATAGGGTAGTAACTCAGTGTTAAAATTGCAGCGATGTTTGATTATTATCATTTGTTTAAGTGCCCAATCACTAGGCTTACAAGGACTGGAGTCTAAAGTGTTTTAAAACATAGTTCGTACTAATTTTAATAATAATCAACTAATAACTGATTACAACTGTCCCGATTGGACCAGATGTGTCGACAGCACAGCCGCAGCTATTGCGCGGCACATCTGAAGGCTGCATACAGCTGTCCATTCCATGGACTGGGGGGACGCCACACCACCTTCAATTATCCCAGCTGATGCTGGCACCCATTTAACAGCAGGATGAACTCAAGCAAGCAGAGTTAAGTGTCTTGCTAAAGGACACAATTTTTTCTAGTGGAGTCGGGAATCGAACCCCGACCTTCAAGTCATGAGTCCAATGCCCCAACCACAAGGCTACAACCTCCCTTCAAAACCAAACAACCTACAACACTACAACCTCCTTACAACAATCTTCCTACTAATACGAGAATAGAGAAAACGAAAGGTTTCCAAGTTTCAGGAGCTTAATTAGATGAAATAGCATAGCTCGTACAATGAAACACGGTCACTAAATCTGTACAGAAAAAAGTGAAATTTCCTATCTCCGTACTTGTGTGCTTCGGTGAAAAACAAGCCTCCTAAAATTTTTAAGAAATTATGCTTCCCGTCTTTCCACCCCAGTAGTGGCCCTTGGTCTTGGTGCTCATGTGCACAATTGCTCACTTTTGAGACAATTTCTAGCTCCAGGTGTGGCAGTGAAGTCAGCATCGCAGGCACACTCTGTGTGATATCCGTTGCAAACGCCTGGGAAGCACAGATTGTGTTCATGTCGCCATGAGCAGGTCTCTGCAATGCCGCCATGGTGTCACTATTGACATTTCCAACATAAAAATTGTTTTTTTCAGCTTGGTAACCAGATCTCTTTTTTAACTGTTCTCACCGATACAGTGCTTGTGATCAGCGGACAGTTTGTAGGCCTGACCTTTCGGTCCGTGATCGAACATGCAGGTCCGACAGATTTTCGTCTCAGCAGCACTCGGTATGTGAGTGCAGTGGGTCAGGGCGCAGAAAGGTATTTGCGGACAAACTAAAAAAATGTTTTTTGACCTTTTGATAGTTCGCAGCTCGTATAGGATTAAATAGAGAATTAAATTTCGCAACTCACGGTCGCAGCGAGGGCTGTAGTGAGTCGGGTAACAGTTGGAGCAGAAATCCGGCTGGTTGCAGCTGCCACCGTTTGGGCAGTACTGCAGCTTGCCAAAGCAGATCGCTGGCAGAGAGGAAAATTTTGTGCGTGAACTTTGTAGAAAGGGTTTTCTAGACTTTACTACTTTCAGTAGGGTCACTAGAAGAGACTTTTTCACTAAATATATTATAATTTTTTATATGGACTGTAAAATAGTGGCTTACCTACCCTTTCAAGGATTTCATCAGACTTTGCCCTAACAAAAATAATATTGCACAAGGGTTTTGGAAAGGAAATAATTTCTCCCCAATTTAACTTCCCAAGATTGAAACTTCGACATGAACTTTTCTAGACTGTTAGCGCCAACCTCGCATGCAGGTAGGCTCTCCGGGAAATCGACTCCAGCCAGGGCAGCAGTCCATGTACTCAACGATCACCGTGTGCGAGTTCTGCCTTCTTCGCCACCATTTTCCACGACTGCGATGGTTAATATTTTGTTAGAATTTCGTTAGACAGATTCAAAATACGGGATAATTAACTGATGCAAAGATTGAGCAATTCGCGAGTCTCACGAGCGATAATACTGAGTCTCGGTTCGTTGATATCTACACAAATTACTTCTAGTGGACATCCTTGCCACCCGAGTTGTGTTGTACAGCTCCTCGAGGATGTCTGACTCAGCGTATTCAAAATCGTCATGCCTCTCTGACGCTGGCGCAAAGTTCAGGTCGTCATTGACGATGTCGAAAGAGCCCACCGTGTCGTTGAAGGCCTTTGCGCAATGGCTGATAATCGATTTGACAACAATTTATTACAGTTAACTTCTGACAAGGCTCACGGATCTTCAGTTCACTACAATCCTTCTTCAGTTGGCTACGATTTCCTCAGGTATTCAGTTGGCTACAATCCCCTCAGGTATTCAGTTGGCTACAATCCCCTCAGGTATTCAGTTGGCTACAATCCCCTCAGGTATTCAGTTGGCTACAATCCCCTCAGGTATTCAGTTGGCTACAATCCCCTCAGGTATTCAGTTGGGTACAATCCCCTCAGGTATTCAGTTGGCTACAATCCCCTCAGGTATTCAGTTGGGTACAATCCCCTCAGGTATTCAGTTGGCTACAATCCCTCAGGTATTCAGTTGGCTACAATCCCCTCAGGTATTCAGTTGGCTACAATCCCCTCAGGTATTCAGTTGGCTACAATCCCCTCAGGTATTCAGTTGGCTACAATCCCCTCAGTTATTTAGTTGGCTACAATCCCCTCAGGTATTCAGTTGGGTACAATCCCCTCAGGTATTCAGTTGGGTACAATCCCCTCAGGTATTCAGTTGGCTACAATCCCCTCAGGTATTCAGTTGGCTACAATCCCCTCAGGTATTCAGTTGGCTACAATCCCCTCAGGTATTCAGTTGGCTACAATCCCCTCAGGTATTTAGTTGCCGAAGAAGTTAAAAACTCACCCGACTACAATCGACAGAAGTAAAATTCGAAGTATCATGTTGACAGGCATCAGGAAAATGCCATCGATGAAATCCTTTTTTTAGTCCGATAATATTAGGACACTTCGTTCGGCTTTGGTAAAGTGAAACAAATTATACTTTAAAAAGAATTCTTCGAGCCTATCCTGAGTCCACTTAATGACAAGCAGCCTTCAAAAATCTATTTTTCCTGCCATTTGGTTAGCTCTGGCCGCTTTAAAAGTCTTGTTCTGAGCTCTGCTGATAAAGCAATATCGAATTGGCACATGGGGTCTATACAATTTGAAATTTAACTAAACTTCAAATACATGTCTCACATTTTTTGTGATAAGAAAGATTTTTTGTTGTTATGCGAACGAACATTAAATTTCGTGCTTAAGTGACACTCTAGATCTGTGCTTCGAAAACATATACTGATACAGAAGTGTAGATTTATTTGTACATTTAGATTCAAAAGTTCTAATATCCAACTGACTAATTTGTGTCAGCTGTGTCACTCTTGACTCATTTGTGTCAGCTGTGTCATTCCTGACTCATTTGTGTCAGCTGTGTCATTCCTGACTCATTTGTGTCAGCTGTGTCATTCCTGACCCATTCGTGTCAGGTGTGTCATTCCTGACCCATTCGTGTCAGCTGTGTCATTCCTGACTCATTTGTGTCAGCTGTGCCATTCCTGACTAATTTGTGTCAGCTGTGTCATTCCTGACCCATTCGTGTCAGGTGTGTCATTCCTGACCCATTCGTGTCAGCTGTGTCATTCCTGACTCATTTGTGTCAGCTTTCATTCTTGACTCATTTGTGTCAGCTTTCATTCTTGACTCATTTGTGTCAGCTGTGTCATTCCTTACCCATTCTTGTCAGCTTTGTCATTCCTGACTCACCAGCGGCTTTCAGCTGCAGGCAATATTTCTAAAACGCATGTCAACTGCTGAGTCATAGGGTACCCCAACTTGGCATACACAAAGGTCAGCTTTTGCGAATAGCCCGCGAGACTTGTTCCCGTAGCGCTTGTTGACACCGAAATAGTCAGTTACTTCCAACCATTTTCAAACAGATTTCATGCATCAGCAACTGCATGCCTCCACACAATACAACTGTTACAGATGAGCATGGTTCTCTTCTAAACTTAATTCTAGAATTTTCCATTGTCTGTTTTCGACTCAACTGGATACAGAACTATTTCTGTGAGAAATAATTTGATGAAAACACACACCCTACAAGCGTACGAGCGTAGATGAATACATAGACCATCTGTGATATTACTGTCAGAGCATTGTCTGTGAGGTACTGCAAAGCTGTGTTGGGAGGAGAGACAGGGAGAGAGAGAAGGCTGCAGGCAGTGAAGATAAACAGTGCACGTCCCCCCAACGATTTAATTCAGGCCGGTAGAGTAGCTCAGCTCTCTCTCAGGTCAGGGGTACGGGGGCGACCTCGGTCGGCACTGCAAGCGCGAAATACAACCCTATGCCCACCTTGCCATCATCTGGCATCTACTGCGCTGCACTAACAATGCGTTCACCCCATTGTGCGGCCTCACATTGTGTCTACCGGCCTCCCTCCGCCAGATTCTGAGCCCACTCTGAGCCCATTGTGTGAGTCGCCACCTGCTGCCTCTGCCTCTCTCCCTCTGTGTCCCTTCTCCATCTCTTCCTCCCGCACCACCTGGGCATGCCATCTTCCATTTAAAAGGGCTTTAAAAAAAGTGTACGACCCCCTACCCACCTACCAACCCACAATGTCGCTGGCATAGACACAATGGGCCACAAAAACTCTAGGATTCCCAGCAGCCTCACTAACCATCTATCTCTACCCTCTCTCTCTCTCCGTCCATCTATCTCTGTTGTCAATGGCAACGAACAACAACTCGGCAACTACTGGTTGGCGTTCTTAGAGATTTTATTCTAAGCTGACATGCAGCTTGGGTCTATTGTGACGGGTGTGGGTGGGGAGGCTGGGCATGAGGTTGGCAGTCAGGGCCGCGGTGCATTTAAATCTGCGCTGCTGTGGCGAGTAGGTGGGCCGGGTTTGAGACAGCCATCAGCTGGTGGCCCCAGAGAAGGCATCGGCACAGCGCGGAGGACTTCGCGTCGGTAAGTCTTGTTAGTCTCTAAAGCAACTTGACTGATAAGCAATCTGTATCAATTATCTCACTTAGACACATCCCATTGTTGTTTCAGAACCTTCCTCGAAGCCAAATGGCGACTGAAGATCGATAACATCCGATCCTGAGAGAGTCTTTGTTGTGATTGTTTCAGTTTTTTAATCTTTATCAGGAGTTTTGTCTATCTTTGCTTATCGCATTATGTATGTCAAGCTTCGCTAGAGTTCACTTCTGTACTATTTTTATTTGCACTACTGATACGACTAACAGTAGCTAAGTAGTATGTAGAGTTTTTCTCACATTTATTTACGGTAAAATTGAAAATTTCCTGGCATTATTAACGCATCGAAACGCGTGCCTTAACAAGAGTACAGATTTAATTAGATCTAGATTTTTGCTTAAACAAATTAGCTTTATTTGTTTATTTTCTGTGTCCAAGATTGCGTTGGAACTGAAAACGACCAATCAAAAATTGACGCTTGCTTGCAACGTGTCGATAAAAAACTTGTACTACTCAACAGGTTTTTTGCTGTTTTGCTTTTGTGAATTGTCTTTTTTCTCACCTATCCGTGCATGCAAAAACCAAAGCTGACTAAGGCATCAGGTTTTGTCCGGCTAAAATGTCTTCTTTGGATGCCATTTGCTGCTGGTTCGACCCTTGCCTGTTCCGTCCATGGCTGTGTTAGCTGTAAATAAACTTTTACCTGTACTGTCTGATTCTTTTTCTTGCTCGGTTTGTGTTGAGTTTTTCTGGTTTCATCACTCACTCATTGTGGTCTCGAGTTCTGTCATCCCTGTTCTCATCCCAGCTGTTCGTTTGGTGTCGTTTTGTTCCTAACATGGCTAACATTTTTTTGCTAAAATTTGTATAGACTGTCAAAAACTTTTGTTATATTATTCCAAACTTCTGAGTTGTTTAAATTTTTAATTCATCTATAGATCTTCTGCGATAAAGTTTGTTGCTGTCAAATAAAAAAAATACAAAAATATGTAGAATACGACACACTTCTAGGAAGTGTTTTCCACAATTATTAACTCATGCTAGCTTGTTTGTTACCCAACTTATTTTATTCCTTCGAGCAAAAGCTTATCTAGCGGTTCTAATCACAAATTTGAAGCTAGACGAGATTATTTCTACTAGAAGTAGCTCGTAGTATTTATGTTTTCTAAATTAAAATTTTTCTACTTTTTATCGCTAAATGCGTTACACTAATCGAAACGTAAAAATTTAGCACCTCCACTTTTAACAGCCACAGATTTCGTTCGGCGCAACTAAACACGGTGTACAACTTTTCAGTCCATGGACCAAGGGGGCCAGACCTCATTTTAAGACGACAGCACAGCCGCAGCTATTGCGCGGCGCATCTGAAGGCTGCGTACTGCTGTTCAGTCCATGGACTGGAGAGGCTGGGTGAACTGAAGCAATGCAGAGTTAAGTGTCTTGCTAAAGGACGCAAAATTTCTCCAGTGGAGTCGGGAATCGAACCCCCGACCTTCAAGTCGTTAGACCGACGCTCTAGCCACTAGGCTACACTCCTAATAAAGGTGGTCGTTGGACACAATAAGAAGCAAGAGGAACGGAATGACATAAAAATAAGGTTAGAGCACAGCACACTGGCTGGAGCAATTCAGGTCATATCGGAAGTCAAGCGAGAGCCAACAAATCAATTTCACTAAAAGCATTGATGTCCGGGAAAACTGCTTTCATAGGCACTAGCCGCTGCTGCTAGTGCTGTTAGCTAGGCTATGAATTTGAGCAAGTGTAAGTATAAAGTACACATTTATCATGCTCCTAACACAGCCAAACAGTCGCTTAATACACAGATTTTAGACACATCACACAGGCCGCTAGCAATTAAATCGATTTACTAGTATATATTGAACTGCCTCACAGCTACACTGAGATTTGACACCGACTCACTTCAAACATTTACAGCAATTATCCCCAATATTAATTTGGTACATCAGTGTAATTGGTCCCAAAGGGCGTCTTGTGCTACAACGGTCAGAATATAAAATCATTCCTGTCAGCTGTGTCATTCCTGTCAGCTGTGTCATTCTTGTCAGCTGCTATTCCTGTCAGCTGCTATTCCTGTCAGCTGTTATTCCTGTCAGCTGCTATTCCTGTCAGCTGTTATTCCTGTCAGCTGCTATTCCTGTCAGCTGTGTCGTTCCTGTCAGCTGTGACATTCCTGTCAGCTGAGTGATTCCTGTCAGCTGTGCCATTCTTGTCAGCTGCTATTCGTGTCAGCTGCTATTCCTGTCAGGTGCTATTCCTGTCAGGTGCTATTCCTGTCAGGTGCTATTCCTGTCAGGTGCTATTCCTGTCAGCTGTGACATTCCTGTCAGCTGTGCCATTCATGTCAGCTGTGCCATTCCTGTCAGCTAGGTCATTCCTGTCAGCTGTGCCATTCCTGTCAGCTAGGTCATTCCTGTCAGCTGTGCCATTCCTGTCAGCTAGGTCATTCCTGTCAGCTGTGCCATTCCTGTCAGCAAAGGTCATTCCTGTCAGCTGTGCCATTCCTGTCAGCTGTTATTCCTGTCAGCTGTTATTCCTGTCAGCTGCTATTCCTGTCAACTGCTATTACTGTCAGCTGCTATTCCTGTCAGCTGCTATTCCTGTCAGCTGTGTCGTTCCTGTCAGCTGTGACATTCCTGTCAGCTGTGTCATTCCTGTGAGCTGTGTCATTCCTGTCAGCTGTGTCATTCCTGTCAGCTGTGCCATTCCTGTCAGCAAAGGTCATTCCTGTCAGCTGTGCCATTCCTGTCAGCTGCTATTCCTGTCAGCTGTTATTCCTGTCAGCTGCTATTCCTGTCAACTGCTATTACTGTCAGCTGCTATTCCTGTCAGCTGTGTCATTCCTGTCAGCTGTGTCATTCCTGTCAGCTGTGTCATTCCTGTCAGCTGTGTCATTCCTGTGAGCTGTGTCATTCCTGTCAGCTGTGTCATTCCTGTCAGCTGTGCCATTCTTGTCAGCTGTGCCATTCCTGTCAGCTGTTATTCCTGTCAGCTGTGCCATTCTTGTCAGCTGCTATTCCTGTCAGCTGTGTCATTCCTGTCAGCTGTTATTCCTGTCAGCTGCTATTCCTGTCAGCTGTGCCATTCCTGTCAGGTGCTATTCCTGTCAGATGCTATTCCTGTCAGCTGTGCCATTCCTGTCAGCTGTGTCATTCCTGTCAGCCGTGCCATTCCTGTCAGCTAGGTCATTCCTGTCAGCTGTGCCATTCATGTCAGCCGTGCCATTCCTGTCAGCTAGGTCATTCCTGTCAGCTGTGACATTCCTGTCAGCTGTGCCATTCCTGTCAGCTAGGTCATTCCTGTCAGCTGTGCCATTCCTGTCCTCATTGCAGTATGGTGTTTCGATTTATATATTTAATATGGTACACGATGTACTATCAAATTTTAATATCCCTGGTCAATGATCCCTGTTTTGCACTTTAGTCCCTGGAGTCAAAGTCTGCCCAGCGCCGGATGCAGGGCATTGGATGCATGCGCAAATTGGGATCAGAATGCAGATACGGACAGTTTATATCAAAGTGCACTTCATCGGTCTGGAGTTCTGACATCTCTGGTTTGTCCTCGTTTGGATGTCGCCTATGAAAAAAGTTAAATTTCTGGAATTGCTAATTTTTTTGTGAACTACTTTAGTCGTCTTGACAATGCAGCATTGCTTCCGGTGGAAATTTTATGCGTTAGTGGGCAATTAGACCTCACTTGATTTTATGGTAGCTTATTTTGACAACCTCAAACAGAAATCATGAAGTGCGAACATCATGACTTTCTATAGTAGCAACCCAACCTCATGAGAACCTCAGGGAATGGAGTGATAGCATGACCTCATGAGAACCTCAGGGAATGGGGTGATAGCATGACCTCATGAGAAACTCAGGGAATGGGGTGATAGCATGACCTCATGAGAAACTCAGGGAATGGGGTGATAGCATGACCTCATGAGAACCTCAGGGAATGGGGTGATAGCATGACCTCATGAGAACCTCAGGGAATGGGATGATAGCATGACCTCATGAGAACCTCAGGGAATGGGATGATAGCATGACCTCATGAGAACCTCAGGGAATGGGGTGATAGAATGACCTCATGAGAACCTCAGGGAATGGGGTGATAGCATGACCTCATGAGAACCTCAGGGAATGGGATGATAGCATGACCTCATGAGAACCTCAGGGAATGGGATGATAGCATGACCTCATGAGAACCTCAGGGAATGGGGTGATAGCATGACCTCATGAGAACTTCAGGGAATGGGATGATAGCATGACCTCATGAGAAACTCAGGGAATGGGGTGATAGCATGACCTCATGAGAAACTCAGGAGTATGACTTCATGAGAACCTCAGGGAACGGGATGTAAAAATTCAATAATCATTCACAATAATATGCATGCTTTGAGGACTTGAGCTTATTTCGTCAGCAAAGTTAAACTCGTATCATCCCGAAAGGTACCTGGTAAAGCTGTACTGACCTTTTCTGTGAATTGGACCTGGGCAGTAGGGTTTTATCAGTTTAATTGATTTCCCGACCTTGGCAAATAGATGAGGTGGCTCGGAGCTTCACTATTTTAGCTATCGCCAAAATTTATAATGCTACCTCCCACGCCTACCCCTGACTGCAGGTCAACTTTATCTGCCCCCGCTGTAAATCAGTGAATTCTAAAGTTTTTTCAAATACATTTTTTAGCACCGCTGCTGCATATACTCGTACACATTTTTGTCTTATTCTTTTTGGTACTTGTGTAGCAACTATGACATTAAGAAAGAACATTTATTTAGTTTTATAGTACATGATCAATGTACATATCGTAGTATTTTGTACATAGAATAAAAGTATGCTCTAGCTCTAGTAGCTCTAGTTTACATTATGGAAGTACATATCGTAGCTCTAGTGTACATTATGGAAGTACATATCGTAGCTCTAGTGTACATTATGGAAGTACATATCGTAGCTCTAGTGTACATTATGGAAGTACATATCGTAGCTCTAGTGTACATTATGGAAGTACATATCGTAGCTCTAGTGTACATTATGGAAGTACATATCGTAGCTCTAGTGTACATTATGAAAGTACATACCGTAGCTCTTGTGTACACAATAAAAAGTACATATCGTAGCTCTAGTGTACATTATGGAAGTACATATCGTAGCTCTAGTGTACATTATGGAAGTACATATCGTAGCTCTAGTGTGCATAACAGAAGCACACATCGTGCATTTGGTTTACTTGCTCTACCCACTTATTTTACCGCACCATAAAAGTTCACACCAAAACTGTACAGTGCAAGCTAACAGTGCAATATTTGCTGACTTTTATGTTTTCTAGCAAAATTGTTCTTCTATAAATTCAGGAACAAATTTTAAAGCTGAGCAAATGAATGATCGCGCCGAGCGAACCAGTTTATCTGTTTGAGAACAAGTCTTTCAATAACATGCACACGGACACCTGGAACAAACAGATCTTACTTGTCTATTGAATTTGAACAGGTGCGTTTAGTTGTGTCCCTTATAAGCAGAGAACTGTAAATCGATTGAAGAATTCGACAAACAAAAACCCGATAAACGTGAAAAAATCTGTTCGTTAGGCTTAACGAAATTAAGATGGGGGCGAGTGGCAGAGCGGTCTCACGCGTTTGCCTCTCGCACCAAGGTCCCTGAGCTCGATTGCCGCGGCGAGGCCACATTCATTTGGGGCGCAGCCGCGAAGAAAAGGCTTGGGGGCTTGGCTTGAAATTTATGCCATTGAGGGCCAACCTCCAAGGCACAGTAAGAGTGTACACTGCTTGACGATAAAAAGTCAGCGCAGATGTACACACTTGTGTGTCTACGTTTGTCTGCGTACAGTATCTGTGTGCGTGTGTGCTCAGGAGTCAGCGAAATTGGCAGAATTGCCTCCTCGCTGGCTGCGGGTCTAGTGTCACCAAAAGATTTTCCATTGCACGCAGCCCTCCAGTTATTTTAATTATTATTGTTGCCGAATTAAGATAGATTGATAGTTGGGACAGATTAAGAGCCAGTAGCACAGCCGCAGCCCAGTGTTTTAATATGGTGCTGTGTACAGCTGATCAGTCCGCGTAGTGGGGTAGGCAACCGTACCCACCCAGGTTTCTAACTCAGTTTACAGTTAGAAAGTTTACAGTTTATAACAAGCTGTAAAACAGCCGACAGGAAACCGAGGAATGCTAGTTTCGGTTAGTTTTGCTTTAATCAAATCGTGATGAAAGGTGTTGTGCAACGTTTTTTTGAAGAAATTTGATATTGACTGACACCGCAGAAATTTTGACCTAACAAAATTTGCATATCAATTTCTAGTTTTTTAGTCTAAATCGAATCGGCTTATTTAGTCACTGCTCTAGACTTACAACTTCTGGAACATCAGAAAAACTGACTTTCATTTTTCATTTGTCTAGAAGTTTCTCATTATTATGCAGATAGCTTCTAAGCCCAGATGTACAGCCCAGGTGGCACAACCGCATCTAATGATGAAGCATCGAAACTATTTTTATACGGCCGCCGTATTTGTCTAGCTATAATTATAATAATTGCAGGAGGGCTGCGGGCAATGGCACATCATTTGGTGACACTGGACCCGCAACCAGCGAGGAGGCAATTCTGCCCATTTCGCTGACTCCTGAGCACACACACACACAGGTACTGTACGCAGACACACTCACACTGCTGTGTACATCTGCCCTGACTTTCTCGTCGTCATGCAGAGTACACTTTCACTGTGCCTTGGAAATTGGCCCTCTAGGTTGTAAATTGCACGACAAGCCCCCAAAGCCTTCTCTGCGTGGCTGCGCTCCAAATGAATGTGGACTCGCCGCGGAATCGAACTCAGGGATCTTGTTGGACCCTCCATCTAGCTATATCTAACAGTAGCGAATGCTTTTTTACGGTTTCTGACCTTATCAAACAAGCGAGATGCCTAAACAATCGCTAACGGTGACTTACGAGCGAAGCTTGATTGAAAAGTTTAGGCTAACAATTATTTTATTGCACTCTAAGCAATTATCATCACGGTGCGCCTCCAGTGGCAGGAAGTTCGCATTGATTTTGTAGATTCATTCTTGGAATGAAGAATAAGTTTAGCTTGATCCTGTCAAAACCACCAGCTCAGATGGCGCACTGCAGGCCCCCCTAAAAATGTTTGGCAGCACAGTTTTCCGTCCCTGGGGACCCGTCTTGCCCCATAGAGCAACTCTGAAGCAAGTGTTTTTTTTACAATTTCCCAGCTGTTTTGTATTTTGCTCCCGCTGTCCACAGTAAGCCACCGGCCGCATGTTTCCTGTCTTCACCTCCCTCGGGAGGTAGCTCTGTGGTAGATGGAGAAGAGGTGGGTCAGACGCGACCGACGTTCCTGGAAAACCGACGAGGGTGCTCTCGGATTTTTTTAATCTTCTCAGCCACCGTTGCCGCCTACGCAACAATTTTTGTTCGTTCCTTTTTTATCTGAAATTGCGTGCCGTAGTTTTTTTCAAACGGAAGCCTTTCTAACCGACCTTGCGACTCTCGCCCTCCCTCGGGTGGCGGGAGTTCGCGAAATTTCATCTTCAATCAGCTCAGACAGCAGAAGCCAACACGGCGCAGATGAATGGGAAAGAATGGAAAATGAAAACCAACTGAGGCACTGGCCAGGGAGCTGGGGTGGACGGAGAGGATTCGCAGATGGCCGGACTAGTGCACTGGCGATGTCTGATGCATAATTACTGAGTCCCGCATAGTGATCTGAGTCTTTCTGTCGATCATTGTCTGTTCTGTGCTCCAGTATTTACATCAGCCAACGCTGAACTGGCAGTTCTGTCTTCCTCTTAAAACTGTTTGCTTATCTCACACCTCCGCGTGAACACAGACTCCGGTGGAAATATGCCGTGCAATTCTCGGCGAGAAAGTTTTCCCGCAGTCAGAGTTAGCGGGGAGAGTGGGCAGGGAGCGAGTGCTGGCAAAGCAATTTTCAGCTAACAAAGCCTTGAATGGCCCTAGGGGAAGGAAGTTGCGGCCCCGCATGGGAGCAGTGAGTGAGATGGCCAGAGTCTGCTGGCATCGATTAATTTTTCCTGGCCCAACAACACCAAACATGAAGGGAAACCCCGATAGCGGGCCCCGAGCACAAAGGCTGCCTCTCTGTTGATAATAGCAGAAAAGCTGCAGTGTGTGTGGTCTCCACTCTCCCATCTTCTTTGCCCAATTTCAGAATTCGTGGCTCTTGCTAGAAAAATGCCTTCTTCCACTCCGGCATCGCTTGTTGATTTGTCCTTTAGCCTGGGTCCTGTCTCGACCTCTCCCCACTACACAGTCCACGAGTGGAGCCAATCCGTGGGGAGAAATGACTGGGCCCGTTCTCCCTCGTTGCGCCAGAACATATCGCATATCGCTAATTTATCATAGGCAGAAATCATGCATATAAGCTGTAGGATTGGCCATCTGCAAAGGCACATGCAGATGACGGGCCTATCTTATTTGCCTCCGATCCGCCTTAACCCCAGATTCTAGGCATCCAGGAATATCGCTCTAATGACAGCATAGCATTATAATTCGCTTGTTGGCTAGCGAAGAAGGCTAGTCCTCCGCCTCTGTCTATCGCTCTCAGTCTGTCTATCCATCAAATCTATACCGATAAAAAACTGGTCCTGGGGGTCGGCTCTCAGTACGGCGGCGCCTTCATCAGCGGAGGAAAATGATACAGCCATGGCATCAGGGAGGGGGTGGAGTGAAACTCTGAAGAATCACCATCAACACTTCAGTTCTTGCTGGAACTGTTCGGCAAGCTATTAACCTGTGCGCCCGGGGCACACACACAAACACATGCAACCGTACGCGTGAGTAACCAACCCCCTCCGCCTACTGACTTCCTGAGATTCAGAGCCAGCTCCGCTCACCATTGGTTCCTGGCGGTGCGACCAGTCCAGAAACGCAGCAGTCAGTTACAGGCTTACAAAACTGACTTTCCTCTAGTCCATATTCCTATCTTGCTTGCATCAGAAACCTGAACTAGCTTGGCTTCATTGGCTTTCGTTTACTCTGACACTTAACTCATCAAACAGGTCAGCGTCATGGCCTCCAACATGACCCGCCTGCAGTTGGAAGAGCAGCTTGGCAAAGTCATGTTCAATAATTTGAATCGCTACTTTCTCAGCTGGTATTTGCCGCTGGTTCTGCTAGTCGGCACCATCGGCGGTCTGTTCTGTACTCTATTCATCTTCATGTCGAAAATGTTCCCCAAGATCATACAGGTGTGGCTCGTAAGCATCTGCATCGGCGACTTCATGATACTAGCCTGGGACGCCGGAAGGATGTTCGTCAAGCAGGCGTTCAACATTGACTTCCGAGACGAGGGCCTGGTGATCTGCAAGATGCAGGTCTACCTCAGTAACTTCTTCTTCTACTGGAGCGCCTACAACCAGGCCGCCATCTCCGTGCAGCGTCTGGTTTTCATTGCCTCGCCGCTGAGGGCTAGGACCCTGCTAAGCACGCAGCGAGTGTTCGCCATCTGGGGCTGCATGACGATTCTGCTGCTGTTCCCAAACATCACCTACCTGATCTACTGGCACATCGGCGAGCGAAACGACTGCGAACCAGTGAACAAGTGGTTCTACTATGTGACCACTCTGGTGCACCTGGTGGTGTGGGGCATCATACCGCTGGCCTCCATGCTCATCTGCACCGGCTGCATCTCTTATCGCCTGGTGGCCTACAAGCGAAGCGGCCACTTCAAGGACGACAAGAAGAAGACTCAGCGCAGCGAGTCTCGAGCGCTGAAGCCGCCGGCGCTGATTGGAGGCCGACGGCACGGCTCGGACCAGGGCGCTCACGTGACCCGCCTACTGGTGTGCATGAACCTATTCTACCTGTGCACCACCTTTCCACTGCTAATCTACATGATGGATCTGAACTTCCGCTTGGAGAACAATGTCGGAGAAACCATTGCTAGGAGCCTGCACAAGTTCTATTATTACCTGTTCCGCTCGCTGTGCTTCCTGAATGCCAGCCTGAACTGGGTGTTCTACTGCGCCGCTGGCAAGATCTTCCGTCAGAAGTCCAAGCAGATTCTCTACCGGATATTCTGCGGCAGAGCCGCCGCTGCCGTCGCATTTGGCACTGGGTCGCAGCCGAGGTCGACCCTGGGCAACTGCCAGCATCATCTCGTGCACACCAGGCGAAGCGGGCCCCGCGGCAGCGCCGCAGCTCTTGGCAGCGATGTCATGGGTGGCGTCATCGGTGGCAGCTCGGAGATCCTCAGCGCGATGACGCCAACCGGCGCGCCGGCTGTCATCACTGGAACATCAGCTAACGTTGGCTACCAGCTGTCCCTGACAGAGTTCGGCAACCACAGCTCCAGGCGCATCCCGGACTGCGAGCTGCAGGAGGCAATTCAGCGCTTACAGCAGGAAGATCGTCTTTGAGTACTATTGAGCTCATCCAGCTGCGGTAGACATACAAGTTGACTAGTTCTTAAAACCACGGTGGATATTTTAAATACCCACGGCCTACTTCACGACAGCTCCCAAACTGAATGACCGATTTTCGAGAAAGTCCACCATATGGATCAAAATTTACGAATCCATATTGGTTTAATATTTTTTTTAATATAATAGTATCTGTATACAAAATAATAAACAATTCATGAGGAGATTTTGTGAGGAGACAAACTGTACCTATATTGGTGGATTTTTCCACCAGACACCCCGATAGTTCTTTATTCTGGAGGTTCTTCCAGTTTTTTATGGTGATATATAAGTTTAATATTTTTTAGATATAGAAAAATCGAGGGTATTTAAATATCCATTGGCCTTTCTACTGTTAATGGGGCTGTGAATTCCGCACCTGATGATTGTCCACTGAGTTCTTACACACAAGAACTGACGATGCACAAACTGACCAGAATGTTGTCTATTTTTAACTGCATTGTTTAATGTCAATTTCATGCACTGTCTGTTTGTTTAATTTAATTATCATTATAAGTTATTGTAAGTCTGAAATATTGTTGTTTTCAACTCACGAAATTCTAAGCTGTTAAACTACGATATATATATAAGCTGTTAAACTCGTATATCTATTTTACTATATAATTCGATATTATAAGCCACCAGCTTGTGATGTTTTGTGTCAACATTCTTTATTGTGCAACAAACTGCAAATCTTCAGATATTAAAAACTCCACGGCCAGGTTAATTAGGCATTCCGGAAATTTTGTTTAACTTCTCTTTAGCGCAAGTCATTGTTGTCAAGCTATTCAAATTCTTCGCGTCCTAAACTGTATTATATGGTATATTTTTGCTAAATTTCATTCAAAAATGCTTTATTTTGTCGTCTTTTAACAAAAAAGAAACTTTACAGCGATTGGTTATTACGTTCTTCGTTAAAAAGGCATTACTAACACTTCTTATTGATATCTAGTTTAGCTTAGTCATCAATTCAAACTTTTAGCTACTCTCACGAACCTGTCGTCGAGAAATCACTCAGTTTATAACTTTAATCCCGTGTCTCCTTTAATCCGGGCGCGTCTCCCATCTCCTCACCTTCTCCCCAGGGGGTTTGGAGATAAGAAAAAATTGCACTTGGGGTTTTTTGAATCCTGCGTTTGCACCGAACCTGAAACTTGAAATCGCTTCCACACCTGATCGGCTTCATTTTCCTGTCTCTATGATTTCCATTAGCCTGGGGGGTTTAAAATTAGTCGCGACACTTCTCCGAAGTCTTGATTCTAAATCCCGTAGATCCGGTTCAGTAATTTTAAGCATTTATGCTCACCTGCTCACCTGCTCAAGGTGTACTATTAGCTTCTTGGCTGACTCAAAGACTTTGGTTCCGGCGAACTTGAGTTCAGGCAAACTTTGGTTCAGGCGAACTTTGCTACAGGCAAACTTTGGTTCAGGCGAACTTTGGTTCAGGCAAACTTTGGTTCAGGCGAACTTTGCTACAGGCAAACTTTGGTTCAGGCGAACTTTGGTTCAGGCAAACTTTGGTTCAGGCGAACTTTGGTTCAGGCAAACTTTGGTTCAGGCGAACTTTGCTACAGGCAAAATTTGGTTCAGGCCTTCCCAGTGTCTTTCCATTCCTTATTTTATACTGAGGAAACAAAGAAACAATTAGGGAAACTCCACTACAGCTGTCGGATGTTAGTGCTCAAAGTGCTCAATCTATTCCTGTATTGTCAAGTCCTATTAGAGCAAGTGGAGTGACTGTTTTGTTGGACGCCACAAACCATTATGGGTCACTCTAAAATACTATTCTTTTACTCATTAATTCAACAATGAACTAGTCATTCAGAGGCAGTGGTATCTAGCATGTTTTGTACCAGAAATTTGTAGGGCAAATGTCTGTAGTACATAGAAAGAGTATTTAGAGAGAAAATTACTTTTCGAGTGCGTGTACTCAGAAACTAGAGTGTGGGCGTCTGAACGGGTATCTGAATAAGGAAATTCTTTCGGATAGAAGAGAAATTAAGAAGAGTTAGGTTCGAAAAAGTACAGTGTGAGAAGTAGAGTGTGAGAAGTAGAGTGTGAGAAGTAGAGTGGGAGAAGTAGAGTGAGAGAAGTAGAGTGGAAGAAGTAGAGTGGGAGAAGTAGAGTGGGAGAAGTAGGGTGGGGGAAATAGAGTGGGAGAAGTAGAGTTGGAGAAATAGAGTGGGAGAAGTAGAGTTGGAGAAGTAGACTGGGAGAAGCAGAGTGTGAGAAGTAGAGTGGGAGAAGTAGAGTGGGAGAAGTAGAGTGGGAGAAGTAGAGTGGGAGAAGTAGGGTGGGGGAAATAGAGTGGGAGAAGTAGAGTTGGAGAAATAGAGTGGGAGAAGTAGAGTTGGAGAAGTAGACTGGGAGAAGCAGAGTGTGAGAAGTAGAGTGGGAGAAGTAGAGTGGGAGAAGTAGAGTGGGAGAAGTAGAGTGGGGGAAATAGAGTGGGAGAAGTAGAGTGGGAGAAGTAGAGTGGGGGAAATAGAGTGGGAGAAGTAGAGTGGGAGAAGTAGAGTGGGAGAAGTAGGGTGGGGGAAATAGAGTGGGAGAAGTAGAGTTGGAGAAATAGAGTGGGAGAAGTAGAGTTGGAGAAGTAGAGTTGGAGAAGTAGAGTGGGAGAAGTAGAGTGGGAGAAGTAGAGATGGAGAAGTAGAGTGGGAGAAGTAGAGTGGGAGAATTAGAGTAAAAAATATCTTAGGAGAAGCAGTTCATTTATAGAAAATGACAAGCCAAAAATGAGCAGCATCATCATTAGCAATTCGTATTGTTGATAAAAAAATTCAGTGCAGATCAGAGGAAAGCCTAGCAAACAGAATTGCTCATGAGCTGACGTCAAATTGACCAACTCAGCCAATTGGGGCGTAGCGTTTGGATAGAAGGAAGGGGGAGATAGGGTCCGCTAGAAATTTTTTCCAACCCGTAAGCCAGATACAAAAGTTAGGAGAACCGATCGTTTGCATTTTTTCTTTTGCTGGACCAGATGGTTTTACAATTCTCTCTGATTTATCGGTCGAGGCCATATGTCGGCGAGATTTTACCAACGACCATTTATAGAAGGCTATAATAGGCCAACAATGCACCGCCACATCTATAGAGGATACATAGGTATAGATATGATATAGATAGATAGATAGATAGATAGATAGATAGATAGATAGATAGATAGATAGATAGATAGATAGATAGATAGATAGGGAGATAGATAGATAGATAGATAGATAGATAGATAGATAGATAGATAGATAGATAGATAGATAGATAGATAGATAGATAGATAGGGAGATAGATAGATAGATAGATAGATAGATAGATAGATAGATAGATAGATAGATAGATAGATAGATAGATAGATAGGGAGATAGATAGATAGATAGATAGATAGATAGATAGATAGATAGATAGATAGATAGATAGATAGATAGGGAGATAGATAGATAGATAGATAGATAGATAGATAGATAGATAGATAGATAGATACATAGATAGATAGATAGGGAGATAGATAGATAGATAGATAGATAGATAGATAGATAGATAGGGAGATAGATAGATAGATAGATAGATAGATAGATAGATAGATAGATAGATAGATAGATAGATAGGGAGATAGATAGATAGATAGATAGATAGATAGATAGATAGATAGATAGATAGATAGATAGATAGATAGATAGATAGATAGATAGGGAGATAGATAGATAGATAGATAGATAGATAGATAGATAGATAGATAGATAGATAGATAGATAGATAGATAGGGAGATAGATAGATAGATAGATAGATAGATAGATAGATAGATAGATAGATAGATAGATACATAGATAGATAGATAGGGAGATAGATAGATAGATAGATAGATAGATAGATAGATAGATAGGGAGATAGATAATAGATAGACAGATAGATTACAACTTTAGATAGATAGATAGACAGATAGATTACAACTTTAGATAGATAACGCTTTACAACTTTTACTGCATTGAACTTGCTTCAAAATGCGGCCTTCTTAACTTTCACACTAGAAGTTGTAAAACCAACTAGAAAACTAATTTTTCTTTACTGCAAAGAGCTTTATCTGGGACAAAATTATCTCGTTGCAATCGCATTTAATATTCCATTTTAACAACTAAAAAACTGGCTAAACTCGAATTGAAATTTACTGCTTCGAAATTAATAATTGATAAGAAAGAGTGGTACAGTAAAACAATCAAGGCCAACCTCCAAGGCACAGTGAGAGTGTACACTGCCTGACGATGAGAGTCAGGGCAGATGTACACACCTGTGTGCTCAGGAGTCAGCGGAATGGGCAGAATTGCGGAATAATTAAACTGGTTGCCATTTAAACAGCGCTTTGAATGTGATTTGAATGTTTTAATGCGGTAGAAATCATTTTCTCGACACGCTACTTAACAGTAGTGTCCAAAACAAACGAATTCCTAGCTCAACCTGACGCAGCTGAAACTCGTTATCAACCAATAGGGAGAGAGCCAAGTATTTATTGGTTGATAACAGTGCTGCACAATTGTCTATATTAGAATGATGAATATTGCTTTCCCAGATTCGACACAGGACTGCTACCATAGACTAAATAGAAGTGCCTAGATAGAGAAGAAATGTCACATTTGATCTTTTTACTTTTATCGTGCCTGCTGCAATGCTCTTCATCCAATATTAATAGCTGGAGAGACATCGACAGCAGCAGCAGCAGCAGCAGCAGCAGCGACTACTTCACACCTTACTGGGCTGTTCAAATAGCTGGTGGAGTGGCTGCCGCAAAAGAGGTGGCGAGAAAACACGGATTTTGCTTTGTTGGACAGGTGAGCACTGTGAAGTCGCTTTTGATTCTCTGAATAAAACTCTGGATGTCAGAAATAATTGACGATATTAGATAAGGGTCCAGAACTTTTTGATTTGTTGTCAAGTATGTCAGAAAAATCTGACTATTAATTGAAGTGTTTATGGTCAGAACTCTCTGACTGAAACTAGAATATGTCAGAACTCTCTGACTGAAACTAGAATGTGTCAGAACTCTCTGACTGAAACTAGAATATGTCAGAACTCTCTGACTGAAACTAGAATATGTCAGAACTCTCGGACTGAAACTAGAATATGTCAGAACTCTCTGACTGAAACTAGAATATGTCAGAACTCTCTGACTGAAGCTAGAATATGCCAGAACTCTCTGACTGAAACTAGAATATGTCAGAACTCTCTGACTGAATCTAGAATATGTCAGAACTCTCTGACTGAATCTAGAATATGACAGAACTCTCTGACTGAAGCTAGAATATGTCAGAACTCTCTGACTGAAACTAGAATATGTCAGAACTCTCTGACTGAAACTAGAATATGTCAGAACTCTCTGACTGAATCTAGAATATGTCAGAACTCTCTGACTGAAACTAGAATATGCCAGAACTCTCTGACTGAAACTAGAATATGTTAGAACTCTCTGACTGAATCTAGAATATGTCAGAACTCTCTGACTGAAACTAGAATATGTCAGAACTCTCGGACTGAAACTAGAATATGTCAGAACTCTCGGACTGAAACTAGAATATGTCAGAACTCTCTGACTGAAGCTAGAATATGTCAGAACTCTCTGACTGAAACTAGAATATGTCAGAACTCTCTGACTGAAACTAGAATATGTCAGAACTCTCTGACTGAATCTAGAATATGTCAGAACTCTCTGACTGAATCTAGAATATGACAGAACTCTCTGACTGAAACTAGAATATGTCAGAACTCTCTGACTGAAACTAGAATATGTCAGAACTCTCTGAATGAAACTAGAATATGTCAGAACTCTCTGACTGAAGCTAGAATATGTCAGAACTCTCTGACTGAAACTAGAATAAGTCAGAAGTCTCTGACTGAAGCTAGAATAAGTCAGAACTCTCTGACTGAAACTAGAATATGCCAGAACTCTCTGACTGAATCTAGAATATGTCAGAACTCTCTGACTGAAACTAGAATATGCCAGAACTCTCTGACTGAATCTAGAATATGTCAGAACTCTCTGACTGAAACTAGAATATGTCAGAACTCTCTGACTGAAACTAGAATATGTCAGAACTCTCTGACTGAAACTAGAATATGTCAGAACTCTCTGACTGAATCTAGAATATGTCAGAACTCTCTGACTGAATCTAGAATATGACAGAACTCTCTGACTGAAACTAGAATATGTCAGAACTCTCTGACTGAAACTAGAATATGTCAGAACTCTCTGAATGAAACTAGAATATGTCAGAACTCTCTGACTGAAGCTAGAATATGTCAGAACTCTCTGACTGAAACTAGAATAAGTCAGAAGTCTCTGACTGAAGCTAGAATAAGTCAGAACTCTCTGACTGAAACTAGAATATGCCAGAACTCTCTGACTGAATCTAGAATATGTCAGAACTCTCTGACTGAAACTAGAATATGCCAGAACTCTCTGACTGAATCTAGAATATGTCAGAACTCTCTGACTGAAACTAGAATATGTCAGAACTCTCTGACTCTCTCCTTTCAGTCAGTCAGTCTGGCATCATATTTCTTAGAAACACTCCGTGTTTGTTTTTGTTTTCCACTGAAATCCCAGCGGACATAAGTATTATTCCCAAGCTCAGCGTGAGTGACATTTGATTAACCCCCTTGGGGGCACCTATTGAATGCTGGTAACAATCCCAATGTCGCATTGTGGCAAAGTCTTGTCTTGCACAATTCAGACATAATTCAAACAAATATCCACGTTTCCTCATTGTTTAGATCTGAATTCAAAGCATGGTTATAGCGTGTTGGCATGCTTCATGCTAATTAGTCCACTCGACTATAGTTTTATTTGTCCCACTGGAAATGAAAATTCTGTCCATTAGCTTAGCTTCAAGCCTAGACTATTTGAGCAGTTTGTGCTCAGCTCACTACAAAGTCCGAAGAACCTCCAGAGAAGCGAATGAGAGAGCAGTGGGAGAGGCTGAGACAGAGGCGTGACATTTCACGGCTTTTCACGCTGTTTAGCCTCTGTTTTAGACGTAGTCATATTCCAATTTCCAGCACCTGATAAGCTTCTCAGAGCGATAAAATATGCTTTGATGAAGATGGCTAGCGGTTTGCCATGAATTTCACACTGAAGTTAGTGCTTTTTGCTTAGATAAAATCATAGCACTGATATGTAACTATTGCTTGTTTTTATTGAACCAATTATCTATTTATCTAGCAACGTGTGACTCACCACTTCAATCATTTATTAAAATTCTCTCTCTGTCTCACCCCGTCATTCTTTCTCACCCCTTCCTCTCTGTCTCACCCCATCATTCTTTCTCACCCCCTTCATTCTTTCTCACCCCTTCATTCAGTCTCACCCCTTCATTCTTTCTCACCCCTTCATTCTTTCTCACCCTTCCTCTCTGTCTCACCCCTTCATTCTTTCTCACCCTTCCTTTCTGACTCACCCCTACATTCTTTCTCACCATTCCTCTCTGTCTCACCCTTTCATTCTTTCTCACCCTTCCTCTATTTCTCACCCTTCTCTCTTTCTCACCCTTCTCTCTTTCTCACCCTTCTCTCTTTCTCACCATTCCTCTCTGTCTCACCCTTTCATTCTTTCTCACCCTTCCTCTATTTCTCACCCTTCTCTCTTTCTCACCCCTTCTTTCTTTCTCACCCCTTCTCTCTTTCTCACCCCTTCTCTCTTTCTCACCCCTTCTTTCTTTCTCACCCCTTCTCTCTTTCTCACCCTTCTCTCTTTCTCACCCCTTCTTTCTTTCTCACCCCTTCTCTCTTTCTCACCCTTCCTTTCTTGTTCTCACCCCCCTCTCTTTCTCACCCTTCTCTCTTTCTCACCCTCCTCTCTTTCTCACCCTTCTCTCTTTCTCACCCCTTCTCTCTTTCTCACCCCTTCTCTGTTTCTCACCCCTTCTCTCTTTCTCACCCTTCCTCTCTTTCTCACCCTTCTGTCTTTCCCCCTTCTTCCCCCTTCACCCCTTCTCTCAACCCCTAGCACAACACTGCCTCGTTAAGTTTTACATTTTGAAGTTTTTTTTAAATTCCCTTAAACTTAAAATTTTTGGTTAAATTGGTACTCTTAGTTTGAACTGAACAAAAAATTAGCATCATTTGAGAACAGCTAAGCAAACTAGCAAATATTTCTCTATAAAGAGGCCGCTGCGTGACTCAAAAGCATTCATCGTCTCCTTCTTCTCCTCATTTTTTCCTTTGTTGCCATTTTGAGCGGCCCGTTTTATTATTACTATTTACATTAGGAATCCTTCCCACTTAGTCTAGGCTCCCTTCAGCTCAGTGTTTGGCAAAGCCATTGTGTGCCTCGAAGCATTGCGTGTGACTCCAACTCGGCAGTGTTCTCAAGAATTTCATTATTTGTATTTTAAAAAAAGCCGAGCTCCTACACTGCTCAAACACTTCAAGCTACCGATGGAGAGAGAGAGAGGAAAACTCGCACTCAAAATGCCTCTCGTCATCTCATCTCTGAGCATGGGTCTGGATTTATTTCTGAGCTAGCTACTGTTACTCAAGAGACCAGAAAATGAAGAGTTGGCCAGTAAAAAAGGCTTACTATATTCATGCAAGCTGAATCACCAACTATACCCTCCAGCCGTGCGCCCTAAGATCAATAAACTAATTAAAGCCTGAGTGTTGCCACAATGTCACACTTTCGATCTGCCCGCCGCAACACTTATAGGGAGGGTTGGAGGGCGTTTTTATTATTCTCAAGTCAAAGTTTATTTGCTTATAAACAATTACTCATTTGAATATATTTGTTTGTGTTTGTATCATCTCTATCATTTCAAATTAATTTCAATAAGATTAGAGAGAGGAAGACAAAAGGCTAGATAGCGTGGTCATTTTTATATGTTGTGTCACAGCCTTTTAAATCTAGTCATACCCAAATACGCCACTAGGCACACACACAGCATTGCCTATTCATAAGCCCTATTGATTTTTTGTAACAAACTCCATATAGCACTAAACACTCCTCATGTCCAGATGATGTGTGACTGTGTCAAGCATTATTTATTGATTATTATGAAAAACCCCAAAAAACTGCATTTGGAAAGCTATAATCACGTGGTTTAATTACTTAGACATTAGTTTCCTTCGAATCGATACTTCACTGAACGGAAAACGTTGTGTGCTACTGAAATTTAAAGGATATAATACTGGCATTGCTGATGGTCTAGTACTGGCATTGCTGATGGTCTAGTATTGGCATTGCTGATGGTCTAGTACTGGCATCGCTGATGGTCTAGTACTGGCATTGCTGATGGTCTAGTATTGGCATTGCTGATGGTCTAGTACTGGCATTGCTGATGGTCTAGTACTGGCATTGCTGATGGTCTAGTACTGGCATTGCTGATGGTCTAGTATTGGCATTGCTGATGGTCTAGTACTGGCATTGCTGATGGTCTAGTACTGGCATTGCTGATGGTCTAGTACTGGCATTGCTGATGGTCTAGTACTGGCATTGCTGATGGTCTAGTACTGGCATTGCTGATGGTCTAGTATTGGCGTTGCTGATGGTCTAGTATTAGCATTGCTGAAAGTCTGGATGAGAAGTGTGAGAAGAGTCGATGACATGACGTCTAGGGTCAGTTTCATTGGAGCGAAGATCCCAATATTTATTCCCACTGGCAACAGCAGCAGCGAGTTCCCAATGGACCGCAAGACGCAGTTCTGTCAAGAAGATTCTGGCCTCAGCAACAAGCCACAGATTAGGTTGCGCATTTTGCTAGCGAACTCAAGTGCCAGCACTTGCTCAATCTCTCAGGCTAGTGACCGTATTTCAGACTGCTCAAATTCATCTCTTGCCCCACTGGTGGAGATTCTGGAGTCTGTGCCTGGCTATAGTGGGTCAGGAATTTAATTAGAAAAATAGTTGAGCTCAATGCTTCATAGTTTGAGATTGCGAATCCATCAAAAGGAAGGTCCAACCGGGACCACACCTGGCCAATTTCTCAGCCGAGAGTCGCCGCCGCCGTTCCCAAAAAACTTTCCCCATCCTCAACTGGCCGCGCATACCTCTCCAGCGTTTTCTTCCTCATCTCTCATTTCCATCCAGGGCAAAACTGGCGCTCCACTTTCTCTTATGAAAGCAGCCAACCTACCCACCCACCCTCCCTCCAGTCTCATTTCGATTCCAATTTCATGTAGCAGTCAAGCGTGTCGCGAGACTTCGGGAAACAGCGCTAGATAATTTTTTGTTCTTAGAAATCTCATTTGACCGAAGCCGGTCAACTGGCGGCCATAGATCTGAAATTGACAGGGACATTGCTGCTGCTACAGTTTCCAGCATTGGCTAGTTTGACAGGAACACAAAGAGGCTAAACTTATAATTGATAGTTTTACAATTATGCCGCTGTTGCAACGAATGGTAACGTCCGACGTGTGGGATATGAAATCTGGTTCAATGGGCCGTCTAAAGGATAGAAAGTGAGAAAGGCCGGTGGGAGAATCTAAAGTTCAACAATGCGGGTGAGAGGGGAGATACAGGGGAGGGAGAGAGGGGAGATAAAGGGGAGGGAGAGAGGGGAGATAAAGGGGAGGGAGAGAGGGGAGATAAAGGGGAGGGAGAGAGGGTGAGATACAGGGGAGGGAGAGAGGGGAGATAAATGGGAGGGAGAGAGGGGAGATAAATGGGAGGGAGAGAGGGGAGATAAATGGGAGGGAGAGAGGAAAGATAAAAGGGGAGAGAAAAGAGGAAAGATAAAGGGGAGGCAGAGAGGGGAGATAAATGGGAGGGAGAGATGGGAGATAAAGGGGAGGCAGAGAGGGGAGATGGATTAGTTTATGGCATTGATAGCTAGATATACACACACGAAGTTAGCTACAGTACCAACGCGTACAGTCACGCTGCAGAATCACAAGGCCAAAGCTGCGGCCTCTGAAAGAAAGCCAAACCAGAGCTGCACTTGACTAGACAATGCCCACCCCAAAACATCTGATGGACTGCAATCGAGTGAAGTGTCTTTTATTTGGTAGCATTGAGGGACACAAGAGGGAAATGCTTTTTAATAGGAAAATAGTCATTCGTGGGCAGACTTCTAGGAAAGCGTGCTGCAGTAGAAGCGGCAGCAGCAGCAGCAGCTCCAGCTCTGCACTGGGGTGGGAAATTCGCATTTGCCAATAGAAGACACAGAAATAGAGAGTCAAGGCAGGCAGAAAATCTCTATCAGAGGAGGTTACAAGCTACAGCCTGCAAAGTCAAGTGCTTTTGTTGGCCTAAAAGGATTGCTGGCTGTTTGAAATTTTATAACAGCATCAAAACTGGAATTGTCCAACGGGGTGCTACTGGCTTGGGAAAGCTGGGATTTGGGATTCGTGGATTTGGGAGGTGAAGAATTGGTGAAATGTTTCGAGTTTTGGGTTCAAGGTACAGTGCAAGGACAGTTATAGGCAATGATACTGAGGGATCAGGCAGCAGAATCTGCCCAAAGATACCGAGGGATCAGAAACTGCCCAAAGATACTGAGGGATCAGGCAGCAGAAACTGCCCAAAGATACTGAGGGATCAGGCAGCAGAAACTGCCCAAAGATACTGAGGGATCAGGCAGCAGAAACTGCCCAAAGATACTGAGGGATCAGGCAGCAGAAACTGCCCAAAGATACTGAGGGATCAGGCAGCAGAATCTGCCCAAAGATACTGAGGGATCAGGCAGCAGAAACTGCCCAAAGATACTGAGGGATCAGGCAGCAGAAACTGCCCAAAGATACTGAGGGATCAGGCAGCAGAATCTGCCCAAAGATACTGAGGGATCAGGCAGCAGAATCTGCCCAAAGATACTAAGGGATCAGGCAGCAGAAACTGCCCAAAGATACTGAGGGATCAGGCAGCAGAATCTGCCCAAAGATACTGAGGGATCAGGCAGCAGAAACTGCCCAAAGATACTGAGGGATCAGGCAGCAGAAACTGCCCAAAGATACTGAGGGATCAGGCAGCAGAATCTGCCCAAAGATACTGAGGGATCAGGCAGCAGAATCTGCCCAAAGATACTAAGGGATCAGGCAGCAGAAACTGCCCAAAGATACTGAGGGATCAGGCAGCAGAATCTTCCCAAAGATACTGAGGGATCAGGCAGCAGAAACTGCCCAAAGATACTGAGGGATCAGGCAGCAGAAACTGCCCAAAGATACTGAGGGATCAGGCAGCAGAAACTGCCCAAAGATACTGAGGGATCAGGCAGCAGAAACTGCCCAAAGATACTGAGGGATCAGGCAGCAGAAACTGCCCAAAGATACTGAGGGATCAGGCAGCAGAAACTGCCCAAAGATACTGAGGGATCAGGCAGCAGAAACTGCCCAAAGATACTGAGGGATCAGGCAGCAGAAACTGCCCAAAGATACTGAGGGATCAGGCAGCAGAATCTGCCCAAAGATACTGAGGGATCAGGCAGCAGAATCTGCCCAAAGATACTGAGGGATCAGGCAGCAGAAACTGCCCAAAGATACTGAGGGATCAGGCAGCAGAAACTGCCCAAAGATACTGAGGGATCAGGCAGCAGAAACTGCCCAAAGATACTGAGGGATCAGGCAGCAGAAACTGCCCAAAGATACTGAGGGATCAGGCAGCAGAAACTGCCCAAAGATACTGAGGGATCAGGCAGCAGAAACTGCCCAAAGATACTGAGGGATCAGGCAGCAGAATCTGCCCAAAGATACTGAGGGATCAGGCAGCAGAATCTGCCCAAAGATACTGAGGGATCAGGCAGCAGAAACTGCCCAAAGATACTGAGGGATCAGGCAGCAGAAACTGCCCAAAGATACTGAGGGATCAGGCAGCAGAAACTGCCCAAAGATACTGAGGGATCAGGCAGCAGAAACTGCCCAAAGATACTGAGGGATCAGGCAGCAGAAACTGCCCAAAGATACTGAGGGATCAAAAATGAAGCCAGAGTTGGCGTGGGCCATGTGTGATTTTTATAGCTTACAGGCATTTCGAATTTCCTGCTATAAATTCTATTTTATTCAGCTGTGGTATTACCGAATAGCAGCAAAGTGTAGCTTAATTGTTTACATTAGAAACACTAAGCAGCAGCACCAGCAACACTGCTATAAAGTTCTTTGAAAGAGATCTTTGTCGGCATATTTTTCTTGCAGCTTTCATTTGCTTCTGTTTCTGACAGGAGTTTGGGATCAAAATCCCGGGGGTGTTTTGACTGCAGAGGTGGCAATTTGGAATCCACACTGAAACTCGATACTTTGTCCCAGATTTTTATAACTCTTTATAAAGAGCGGAGACGCTGGTGAAATATTGAACGGAAAATGCTCGGTGCAAATCGTCAATGTTTTTTTTTAATTTTCCGATAGCATATTATTATTCGCTCTGTTTGTTGCAGATTCTGCCAGGCATCTTCAGCTTCAAGCATCGGCGACTGGCCAGAAGATCGGCGTCACCCAGCGGGCGAAGTCAGCAGAGACTCAAGACCGACAGTTTAGTGAGTGAGAACGAAACTCAGTTCATGCCGACACTGTCAGGTTAGCCAACCCTTTCTCTCCCTTCCTCTCTCCCTTCCTCTCTCCCTTCCTCTCTCCCTTTCTCTCTCCCTTCCTCTCCCCCTTTCTCTTTCCCTTTCTCTCTCCCTTTCTCTCTCCCTTCCTCTCTACCTTTCTCTCTCCCTTCCTCTCTACCTTCCTCTCTCGCTTCCTCTCTCCCTTTCTCTCTCCCTTTCTCTCTCCCTTCCTCTCTCCCTTTCTCTCTCCCTTTCTTTCTCTCTCCCTTCCTCTCTCCCTTTCTCTCTCCCTATCTCTCTCCCTTTCTCTCTCCCTTCCCCTCTCCCTTCCTCTCTCCCTTCCTCTCTCCCTTCCTCTCTCCCTTTCTCTCTCCCTTCCTCTCTCCCTTTCTCTCTCCCTTTCTCTCTCCCTTCCTCTCTACCTTCCTCTCTCGCTTCCTCTCTCCACTCTTGTTCCTCTCTAAGCAGTTGATCCCATTGTCCCATCAGATCTGCGGATTGAGTCAGTTCTGGGAATCGATGATCGAATTCCCTTATCGACACGCTGTCATAGCCGAACGAGCACGATGCACAAAAAACATACGCACCCAGACACAAAACTCCGGCACCAATGGGACCAACAGAGATGACAGATAAGGAGTAAGAAAACAATTAGGCATAGAGACTTCACCAACCCTGTCTATTCATGAATGATGGCGTGGCCTAGGCTATCGAAACTAGACATTTTTTACTTTATGAGACTCAGTTAAAACTGAAATTTGAACTGGTTAGGGAGGCTGCGTACGACTGTTCAGTCCATGGACTGTGTTGAAGCCACACCCATACTCAATTACTTCAGCTGATCAAGGACACGAACTGTTCCAGTGTAGTCTGGAATCGAACCCCCGACCTCCAAGCCATGAGTCTGGCAAGCTTCATCCCTATGTTACGACCGTGATGTTATTTAAGATAGTTTTCCAGGCACAGATACATTGGTACAGTGAAGTATGTAGACACATGCAATACATATTTTATGACCCAGCGTTGGATCCTAGTGGGGCCAGAACTAGCCTTAGACATTGGTAAGGGGCATTGAATAAAAACTTCATCCTTATCGCTGAGATTGTCCGCCTGAATCAATGAGGTTTGTGTGTGTGTGAGTGTGTGTGTGTGTGTGTGTGTGTGTGTGAGTGTGTGTGTGTGTGAGTGTGTGTGTGTGTGAGTGTGTGTGTGTGTGTGTGTGAGTGTGCGTGTGTGTGCGTCCTCAGATTTCGCAATGCGAGGCAGCCAGATGATGAGCTAGTTAAGGCAGGCGATTTTCTATTTCAGGGAAGATTAAAAAAACTGGCTGCATTATTTTTCAAACGATAAAGAACAGTGATGGACTGCTCATTCAGAAACTCGTTCGGGGTCTCCTTGCGTCTGTTCTCGAGTGATTTGGATAGTTAGCTACACTGCGGCCCTGCAATTATTGTACAAGGCTGCAGCGAAACGGGTTCAGAGATTTCTTATTTAGATATTTTTTTTTCTTAATCGCAAAACGCACTCAAGCAAGCAAGCGCTGTAGCAACAGAAGCTGCAGCGGCTTAGGCGACTGCTAACTGGAGCAGAAATTTGGCAATTCTTCTGCTCGGAGAGATAATATATTAAAGTAATTAGACAGAATGTACTCGAAAATAATGGAAAAAGTGCAGTTGAGAATGGAAAATGAGAGGAGAGGAAAGGAATTAAGACTTCTCCTCTCCCCTCCTCTCCTCTCCCCTCCGCTACTCTCCCCTCCTCTACTCTCCCCTCCTCTACTCTCACCTCCTCTACTCTCCCCTCCGCTACTCTCCCCTACTGTACTCTCCCCTCCGCTACTCTCCTTTCTCTCCTCTCCCCTCCGCTACTCTCCCCTCCTCTACTCTCCCCTCCTCTACTCTCACCTCCTCTACTCTCCCCTCCGCTACTCTCCCCTACTGTACTCTCCCCTCCGCTACTCTCCTTTCTCTCCTCTCCCCTCCTCTACTCTCCCCTCCGCTACTCTCCCTTCTCTCCTCTCGACTCCTCTACTCTCCCCTCCGCTACTCTCCCTTCTCTCCTCTCGACTCCTCTACTCTCCCCTCCGCTACTCTCCCTTCTCTCCTCTCGACTCCTCTACTCTCCCCTCCGCTACTCTCCCTTCTCTCCTCTCCCCTCCTCTACTCTCCCCTCTTCTCCTCTCCCCTACTGTACTCTCCCTTCTCTCCTCTCGACTCCTCTACTCTCCCCTCCGCTACTCTCCCTTCTCTCCTCTCGACTCCTCTACTCTCCCCTCCGCTACTCTCCCTTCTCTCCTCTCCCCTCCTCACATCTCCCCTCTTCTTCTCCCCCCTCATCTAATCTCCCCTCCTCTACTCTCCCCTCCTCTCCTCTCACCTCCTGTCCTCTTCCCTACTTTCTCCTCCTGTCCTCTCTTCTCTTCTCTACTACTCTCCTCTTCATTTCTCAAATCTCCAGGTATCCTATCTCCAGGAGCAGAGCAGCTCACAAAAAGATATTTAAAGCCATATGTCAGAGCAAATGCACTGGAAAAGTGGGCGCCTAGCATAAAGCTAGGGTTGAGGAGAGTCGAGCAGATCAAGGATGAGAACACCACACAGAAGGCCATCCTCCCGGCCCCCTGCTTGACTGTAAGCACGGAGATTTTCACGCCCGGATTGTTGCTGAGCCGACCATAAAAAAGGAAATCCGACAGTCGCAACCCGCTTGACACAGGCGGGCCGGTGCTTCTCAGTCACACAGGATGCTCGCTGCTGCTTAGTGTCCCCAGTGCTCACTGCATGAGCATATACGAGTAGGATTAGGTCAGGCAGAAATCGTAAAAATTTCTAGGCTGTGTAGCGCAACTGTATATATTCGTAAATTGTCGGAGTGATTTTTTACTTATAACATCTCATTGGGATGAGATTCTCTTATGAGATTCTCTATGAGATTCTCTATGAGATTCTCTATGAGATTCTCTATGAGATTCTTTATTGAGATTCTCTATGATATTCTCTATGAGATTCTTTATTGAGATTCTCTATGAGATTTTTGACAATATTCTTTAAAGGATGGTTAAACTTTTATGAGAATCTCTCGACGAAGCACCTAGTAGAAATCGTGCACAAGAACGATGCAAAGCCTAGGGGTAAGCCCATTACTGTAATCTTAGTTAAAGATCTTTAGTTTAAATTTTCCTGTTTCTTAGAAAACAGCCCTCAAGTCCCGCGGGAAAGTTTAATTAGCCCCGTTATATAATATAAAACAGCGTAGGACGGGGGCGATATAGTTTTACTCGAATCATTTACCAAATGTTCTGTAATTCTCTGTCACTCTGTAATTCTCTGTCACTCTGTAACTCTCTGTCACTCTGTAATTCTCTGTCAGTCTGTAATTCTCTGTCACTCTGTAATTCTCTGTCAGTCTGTAATTCTCTGTCACTCTGTAATTCTCTGTCAGTCATTTATTCTCTCACTCTGTAATTCTCTGTCAGTCTGTAATTCTCTGTCACTCTGTAATTCTCTGTCAGTCTGTAACTCTCTGTCAGTCTGTAATTCTCTGTCAGTCTGTAATTCTCTGTCAGTCTGTAATTCTCTGTCACTCTGTAATTCTCTGTCAGTCTGTAATTCTCTGTCAGTCTGTAATTCTCTGTCACTCTGTAATTCTCTGTCACTCTGTAATTCTCTGTCAGTCTGTAATTCTCTGTCACTCTGTAATTCTCTGTCAGTCTGTAATTCTCTGTCACTCTGTAATTCTCTGTCAGTCTGTAATTCTCTGTCACTCTGTAATTCTCTGTCAGTCTGTAACTCTCTGTCACTCTGTAATTCTCTGTCACTCTGTAATTCTCTGTCACTCTGTAATTCTCTGTCAGTCTGTAATTCTCTGTCAGTCTGTAACTCTGTCACTCTGTAATTCTCTGTCACTCTGTAATTCTCTGTCACTCTGTAACTCTCTGTCACTCTGTAATTCTCTGTCACTCTGTAATTCTCTGTCAGTCTGTAATTCTCTGTCAGTCTGTAACTCTGTCACTCTGTAATTCTCTGTCACTCTGTAATTCTCTGTCACTCTGTAATTCTCTGTCACTCTGTAACTCTGTCACTCTGTAATTCTCTGTCACTCTGTAATTCTCGTCACTCTGTAATTCTCGTCACTCTGTAATTCTCTGTCAGTCTGTAATTCTCTGTCACTCTGTAACTCTGTCACTCTGTAATTCTCTGTCAGTCTGTAATTCTCTGTCAGTCTGTAATTCTCTGTCACTCTGTAACTCTGTCACTCTGTAATTCTCGTCACTCTGTAATTCTCTGTCAGTCTGTAATTCTCTGTCACTCTGTAATTCTCTGTCAGTCTGTAATTCTCTGTCACTCAGTAATTCTCTGTCACTCTGTAACTCTCTGTCACTCTGTAATTCTCTGTCACTCTGTAATTGTCTGTCACTCTGTAACTCTGTCACTCTGTTATTCTCGTCACTCTGTAATTCTCTGTCACTCTGTAATTCTCGTCACTCTGTAATTCTCTGTCAGTCTGTAATTCTCTGTCACTCTGTAATTCTCTGTCACTCTGTTATTCTCTGTCACTCTGTAATTCTCTGTCACTCTGTAATTGTCTGTCACTCTGTAACTCTCGTCACTCTGTTATTCTCGTCACTCTGTAATTCTCTGTCACTCTGTAATTCTCGTCACTCTGTAATTCTCTGTCAGTCTGTAATTCTCTGTCACTCTGTAATTCTCTGTCACTCTGTTATTCTCTGTCACTCTGTAATTCTCTGTCACTCTGTAACTCTGTCACTCTGTAATTCTCTGTCACTCTGTAACTCTGTCACTCTGTAATTCTCTGTCACTCTGTAATTCTCTGTCACTCTGTAACTCTGTCACTCTGTAATTCTCTGTCACTCTGTAACTCTGTCACTCTGTTATTCTCGTCACTCTGTAATTCTCTGTCAGTCTGTAATTCTCTGTCACTCTGTAATTCTCGTCACTCTGTAATTCTCTGTCAGTCTGTAATTCTCTGTCACTCTGTAATTCTCTGTCACTCTGTAATTCTCTGTCACTCTGTAATTCTCTGTCACTCTGTAATTCTCTGTCACTCTGTAATTCTCTGTCAGTCTGTAACTCTCTGTCAGTCTGTAATTCTCTGTCAGTCTGTAATTCTCTGTCACTCTGTAATTCTCTGTCACTCTGTAATTCTCTGTCAGTCTGTAACTCTCTGTCAGTCTGTAATTCTCTGTCAGTCTGTAATTCTCTGTCACTCTGTAATTCTCTGTCACTCTGTAATTCTCTGTCACTCTGTAACTCTGTCACTCTGTAATTCTCTGTCACTCTGTAACTCTGTCACTCTGTAATTCTCTGTCACTCTGTAACTCTTTGTCACTCTGTAATTCTCTGTCACTCTGTAACTCTTTGTCACTCTGTAATTCTCTGTCACTCTGTAACTCTTTGTCACTCTGTAATTCTCTGTCACTCTGTAATTCTCTGTCACTCTGTAATTCTCTGTCACTCTGTAATTCTCTGTCACTCTGTAATTCTCTGTCAGTCTGTAACTCTCTGTCAGTCTGTAATTCTCTGTCAGTCTGTAATTCTCTGTCACTCTGTAATTCTCTGTCACTCTGTAATTCTCTGTCAGTCTGTAACTCTCTGTCAGTCTGTAATTCTCTGTCACTCTGTAATTCTCTGTCAGTCTGTAATTCTCTGTCACTCTGTAATTCTCTGTCAGTCTGTAATTCTCTGTCACTCTGTAATTCTCTGTCAGTCTGTAATTCTCTGTCACTCTGTAATTCTCTGTCAGTCTGTAACTCTCTGTCAGTCTGTAATTCTCTGTCAGTCTGTAATTCTCTGTCACTCTGTAATTCTCTGTCAGTCTGTAACTCTCTGTCAGTCTGTAATTCTCTGTCACTCTGTAATTCTCTGTCACTCTGTAATTCTCTGTCAGTCTGTAATTCTCTGTCACTCTGTAATTCTCTGTCAGTCTGTAATTCTCTGTCACTCTGTAATTCTCTGTCAGTCTGTAATTCTCTGTCACTCTGTAATTCTCTGTCAGTCTGTAACTCTCTGTCACTCTGTAATTCTCTGTCACTCTGTAATTCTCTGTCAGTCTGTAATTCTCTGTCAGTCTGTAACTCTGTCACTCTGTAATTCTCTGTCACTCTGTAATTCTCTGTCACTCTGTAATTCTCTGTCACTCTGTAACTCTGTCACTCTGTAATTCTCTGTCACTCTGTAATTCTCGTCACTCTGTAATTCTCTGTCAGTCTGTAATTCTCTGTCACTCTGTAATTCTCTGTCACTCTGTAATTCTCTGTCACTCTGTAATTCTCTGTCAGTCTGTAATTCTCTGTCACTCTGTAATTCTCTGTCACTCTGTAATTCTCTGTCACTCTGTAATTCTCTGTCAGTCTGTAATTCTCTGTCACTCTGTAATTCTCTGTCACTCTGTAATTCTCTGTCAGTCTGTAATTCTCTGTCACTCTGTAATTCTCTGTCAGTCTGTAACTCTCTGTCAGTCTGTAAATCTCTGTCACTCTGTAATTCTCTGTCACTCTGTAATTCTCTGTCAGTCTGTAATTCTCTGTCACTCTGTAATTCTCTGTCAGTCTGTAACTCTCTGTCAGTCTGTAATTCTCTGTCACTCTGTAATTCTCTGTCAGTCTGTAATTCTCTGTCACTCTGTAATTCTCTGTCAGTCTGTAATTCTCTGTCACTCTGTAATTCTCTGTCAGTCTGTAATTCTCTGTCACTCTGTAATTCTCTGTCAGTCTGTAATTCTCTGTCACTCTGTAATTCTCTGTCAGTCTGTAACTCTCTGTCAGTCTGTAATTCTCTGTCACTCTGTAATTCTCTGTCACTCTGTAATTCTCTGTCAGTCTGTAATTCTCTGTCAGTCTGTAACTCTGTCACTCTGTAATTCTCTGTCACTCTGTAATTCTCTGTCACTCTGTAATTCTCTGTCACTCTGTAACTCTGTCACTCTGTAATTCTCTGTCACTCTGTAATTCTCTGTCACTCTGTAACTCTCTGTCACTCTGTAATTCTCTGTCACTCTGTAACTCTCTGTCACTCTGTAATTCTCTGTCACTCTGTAATTGTCTGTCACTCTGTAACTCTGTCACTCTGTAATTCTCGTCACTCTGTAATTCTCTGTCAGTCTGTAATTCTCTGTCACTCTGTAATTCTCGTCACTCTGTAATTCTCTGTCAGTCTGTAATTCTCTGTCACTCTGTAATTCTCTGTCACTCTGTAATTCTCTGTCACTCTGTAATTCTCTGTCACTCTGTAATTCTCTGTCACTCTGTAATTCTCTGTCACTCTGTAACTCTGTCACTCTGTAATTCTCTGTCACTCTGTAACTCTGTCACTCTGTAATTCTCTGTCACTCTGTAACTCTTTGTCACTCTGTAATTCTCTGTCACTCTGTAACTCTTTGTCACTCTGTAATTCTCTGTCACTCTGTAACTCTTTGTCACTCTGTAATTCGCTGTCACTCTGTAACTCTCTGCACTTACATTTTTCTCTATGACCACCTACATGTGTCAACTTATTCCAATAAATATTCAGTGGATACTGTGTATTCACCAGTTGGTATTCACCAGTTGCTCCCAAATTAATAGTGATAACTCGTGTTTAGCAAGTCAAGCAGAAAAAAATATGCACTAAAATACGAGTACTAGAGGCTTTTTAGCTTCGTGTGTGTCCTTGCGTTGGCAAACACAAGGCAGACTTATACTACGCACGCTTGGTGCAGCTTACAGGCTTACAGACAAGTCCATTGTGAATCTAAAATGCAAATAATGTGTGCGAGAATATTTCATTTATTTACAAAGATGAGAAAATGAAGGGAAATGGTTGGGCTTGAAGATTTGTTTCTCGTTAGAAAAAAACATGAATAACTGTAACTACAGACCTACAGAACGACAAAGCGACAGACAATTACAGAGTGACAGAAAGTAAAACAGTGACATGGAGTTACAGAGTGACAGGAAGTAAAACAGTGACAGGGAGTTACAGAGTGACAGGAAGTAAAACAGTGACAGGGAGTTACAGAGTGACAGGAAGTAAAACAGTGACATGGAGTTACAGAGTGACAGGAAGTAAAACAGTGACAGGGAGTTACAGAGTGACAGGAAGTAAAACAGTGACAGGGAGTTACAGAGTGACAGGAAGTAAAACAGTGACAGGGAGTTACAGAGTGACAGGAAGTAAAACAGTGACAGGGAGTTACAGAGTGACAGAAAGTAAAACAGTGACAGGGAGTTACAGAGTGACAGAAAGTAAAACAGTGACAGAGTTACAGATTTACAGAAAATTACAGTGCGACAGAGAAACACAGAAAGTAAAACAGTGACAGGGAGTTACAGAGTGACAGAAAGTAAAACAGTGACAGAGTTACAGATTTACAGAAAATTACAGTGCGACAGAGAAACACAGAAAGTTAAATGGCTGCAGCAAATCAATACAGTGCTGGAATTAAGGAATGCGGGAATGAATCATCCCTATCTCTACCTTGGTCCTCAATCTACGAGTACTTCAATCCTCACAACTGATATTCTCACCTGAGCTGGTCCACCGTGCTGGCCAATATGGCACTGATTAGTAATAAAATGATTAATAAATTCAATCAACACAACAATCATCAGAGGCTGCTTTCAGACACTTTGACAGACCGACTTCCTGACACACAATCGCCTAAGAGATTATCGCCGACTAGGATTATTGCTAATAAATCATATAACTCACCCTGATTTACACAAAGCCAATCATTTATGATATACCCATGGCGATTTTGAGTGCGAACACGCAAAATTTCTCAATCACTATGATAGTAATTTATCATTTATTTTATTCCATTCTCGCTCAGGTACTCTGGGCCGAGCAGCAGATAGCCAGACGAAGGGTCAAGCGAAATGCACCTGAGTCCTTCTCAACCGACAACAGGCCATTTGACCGGGTAAGTCGGCGTGATCCAACCAGCACACTGAATGATCCACCCTACACACTGAATGACCCACCCAGCACACTGAATGATCCACCCTACACACTGAATGACCCACCCAGCACACTGAATGATCCACCCTACACACTGAATGACCCACCCAGCACACTGAATGATCCACCCTACACACTGAATGACCCACCCTACACACTGAATGACCCACCCTACACACTGAATGATCCACCCTACACACTGAATGATCCCCCCTGCCCACTGAATGATCCACCCTGCCCACTGAATGATCCACCCTGCCCACTGAATGATCCACCCTACACACTGAATGACCCACCCAGCACACTGAATGATCCACCCTACACACTGAATGATCCACCCTGCCCACTGAATGATCCACCCTGCCCACTGAATGATCCACCCTGCACACTGAATGATCCACCCTGCACACTGAATGATCCACCCTGCCCACTGAATGATCCACCCTGCACACTGAATGATCCACCCTGCCCACTGAATGATCCACCCTGCCCACTGAATGATCCACCCTGGCCACTGAATGATCCACCCTGCCCACTGAATGATCCACCCTGCACACTGAATGATCCACCCTGCCCACTGAATGATCCACCCTGCCCACTGAATGATCCACACTGCACACTGAATGATCCACCCTGCCCACTGAATGATCCACCCTGCCCACTGAATGATCCACCCTGCCCACTGAATTATCCACCCTGCCCACTGAATGATCCACCCTGCACACTGAATGATCCACCCTGCACACTGAATGACCCACCCTACACACTGAATGACCCACCCTACACACTGAATGACCCACCCTGCACACCAAATGACCCCGCCACTAAATAAGCCGCAAATTCGCATGCCAATCAGGACCTGAGGATTCAACAGCGACTCTACAGGCAAAGATTTCAAAGTCGCAGTTCAACAGCTTGGGAGAACGGCGTCAATATGAACGACGAAAAGTGGAATAAAATGTGGTACATGGTGAGTTTAGCAAAGCTGCTAGCACACTAAGCCCCCTTGGGGGGCACTACTGTTCAGAGAAAAAGTATTGTGTAATTCAGAAGGACAAAACACACCTGAAAGCAAACAAAAAACGAAGACTAAAAAACTGCAGCAGAGAACTAATGTCCCCCCAGCAGCAGAGAACCAATGTCCCCCCCAGCAGCAGAGAAACAATGTTCCCTCAGCAGCAGAGAACCAATGTTCCCTCAGCAGCAGAGAACCAATGTTCCCTCAGCAGCAGAGAACTGATGTCCCCTCAGTAGCAAATAAACAATGTCCCCCCAGCAGCAGCTATTTAATCACAACCCTTTAGCAGCTTGCCCGAAAGAGCTTGATTCGAAATCAATTTCAAAGTCAGGATCTGGATCAGCACATGCGGCAGCGGTGGCCGTCGCAGCACTGGCTATCACACCCCAATGGTCCTCAACCGGCAACCAATGCCCTTCACTGTTAGACACATTTAGAAAACTGTTGCAGAAACTCAATTCTCCCCCATTCTGAAGGCAACCAATGCCTCTCAACCGACAACCAATGCTCTTCACTGTTAGACACATTTAGAAAACTGTTAGACTCCTTTATAAACTGTTCAACGCATAAAAAACTTTTAGACACATTTAGAAATATTTTAGACGCGTTTAGAAAACTGTTGGACACATCAGAAAACTGTTATATACATGTTGGACACGTTTTAACTTGTGCTACAGATGCAGTTGGTATGCAGGCTGACAAAACTGGCTCTGATTTGATGCATTAAAAATCCTTTCTAAAACAGTTTTCGAATATTTAATCCCCTTAGCAATGCAGTCAAACTTAATAAAAATACTTGTATGTGTCCCCAAATTTGGCATATTTTGGTAAAGAAATGGTGAGAATCGGTTGAGCCGTTCGGGAGAAAATCAGTTACAAGCAACCAAGCAAGCATTGCATTTTTTGTATATTAGAAGACTAGCAACCAAGAGCTCCCATTTGGGGAAGAAAATTACGCTTTGCAGCCCATGAGAAGAAGAAAAATTTAAAATAAGCAGCCTCCGTCGATAATTCATTCTACTCCCTCCATAAGTCATGCTACCCCTTGGATAAGTCATGCTACGCCTTCGATAAATTAATCTAT
This sequence comes from Macrostomum hystrix, assembly GCA_950097015.1. NCBI lineage: Eukaryota > Metazoa > Platyhelminthes > Macrostomidae > Macrostomum > Macrostomum hystrix. Next base: position 12,230,100 of record CATNEN010000001.1, read on the forward strand.
CCTCTTGAAAAAATTGTTATACCCTTAATGTAATTATGTTATCCCGTGGATCTCATTCTTTCTCCTGGAAATCTAATGCTATTCCTTTAAGTTATTCCCTAGATATCTAATGATTTTCGTTACAAATATTATGCCATTTACTAGATATCTCATGCATACTATCCATTGATATCTAGTTATCAACATATATCTACGAGCTACATCTCTATGTTATTTAGTTTCATACTTTATTCGTAATAAGGCTTTTAAAATGTTAAATAATATTATTTGCTGTAAGGCTTGAAAAAAACGCTTAATTTATAATAATAAGATAATAATAATAATAATAATAATAGTAAAAATAAAATAATAATAACACCATCAGTTATGATTTAAATATTTTATCCTAGTTTGGAAAGTAAATTTAAAAATAAAATAACGCGAACAGCTATGCTCAAACAGTCTTCATTTTATTTTTAATCTTATTGAATATGGGATGCAAGAATGCTAGAAAAAAACGTAAAAATTTAAAATGAACAGCGCTTTGCTCAAAGTATTTTCTTATATTTCTGAATCCAAAAAACACTTGCAAATATGCTCGGATTTTTTTCTCAGTTTTTTTGTATCGAATAAAACTTGTTGCTAGACTCGAAAAAAAAATTTTTTCTCTGAGCGAGAAGAGTAATTAAGGGAAAAATATTTGCGTTTTCAGTAGCAAATCAGTAGGTCTTACTATTAACAGTTAATTGTACCCAAAAACGAAAAAAATGAAGTTATACTTACATTTTTTATGTTAATGATAGAATATTACAAAAAAGAGCAGAAACGATTGAGAATCTTATACTGAAATTTGACCTGCATTCAGGAAAACAAAAGCACCAATAAACCTCTCGGAGCTAGATGAAAAGAAAGCACAATGATCGAAGTCGGGATCATTTGACAATAACGATAATTCATGCTTCCCCCTAGATAATCCATGCTTCCCCCTAGATAATCCATGCTTCCCCCTAGATAATTCATGCTTCCCCCTAGATAATCCATGCTTCCCCCTAGATAATCCATGCTTCCCCCTAGATAATCCATGCTTCCCCCTAGATAATCCATGCTTCCCCCTAGATAATTCATGCTTCCCCCTAGATAATCCATGCTTCCCCCTAGATAATCCATGCTTCCCCCTAGATAATTCATGCTTCCCCCTAGATAATCCATGCTTCCCCCTAGATAATCCATGCTTCCCCCTAGATAATTCATGCTTCCCCCTAGATAATCCATGCTTCCCCCTAGATAATCCATGCTTCCCCCTAGATAGTTCATGCTCCCCCCTCGATAATTTATGCTTCCCCCTAGATAATTCATGCTTCCCCCTAGATAATCCATGCTTCCCCCTAGATAATCCATGCTTCCCCCTAGATAATCCATGCTTCCCCCTAGATAATCCATGCTTCCCCCTAGATAATCCATGCTTCCCCCTAGATAATCCATGCTTCCCCCTAGATAGTTCATGCTCCCCCTCGATAATTTATATTTCTCCTTGATTATTTATATTTCCCGGTCAAAAAATTAATTTTTACGCTTACGCTTAATTAAAACGCTATAGAGCTATAAGAGCTATAATACTCGGAAAAAACGTTAAACGCTAAACGTTTGAATATTATAGCGATCGCAACAATGCTCAAAACACTCAAGAATAATAAGAACCGCAATGCTAAAACGTTACAATTTAAAAACAAAAAACGCTGATAGCTTTGCTTCAAATACTATCGTATAGTTATAAATCTGATTAAGCTGACTATGCTCGAAAAAAATTTCCTTAGTTTTGTACGGAATAACGCTTGCTGCGGAATAAGAACTTGAAAAACTATTTCTTTCTTACTATATTAATACTCGTACCCAAAAAGAGCTTAATAAAAATGTAAATAGAAAACAGTTACTTACTAATTTTCCTCGATAAATTATGCTTCCCCTCTAAATATCAATGCTAACCCCTAAATAAATTATTCAATCCTTTTGGAAAATATGTGCATTATCTTATCCCCTGGAAATCTCATTCTTTCTCATTGTAATCTCATACAATCTCTTCAAGAAACCAGAAATCATCATTCCCTTGATATCGAATGCTTTTCTTCACAAATTTACAGCCAATTCGCAGTAAAAACTAATGCTATCTGTGCTAGTTTCCAATTTCGGGATTCTGATCAGATGATCGTTGTGCGGAGGCGCTGGTTTGCTAGTAACGGTCTTAGACGGCGGCGGCGGGGGTTCGTTTCCTGTCTTCCCGTCCTCTATCTACCTGTTCTCTATCTACCTGTCCTCTATCTACCTGTCCTCTAACTACCTTTCCTCTATCTACCTGTCCTCTATCTACCTGTCCTCTATCTACCTGTTCTCTATCTACCTGTCCTCTATCTACCTGTCCTCTATCTACCTGTCCTCTATCTACCTGTCCTCTATCTACCTGTCCTCTATCTACCTGTCCTCTATCTAACTTTCCTCTATCTACCTGTACTCTATCTACCTGTCCTCTATCTACCTGTCCTCTATCTACCTGTCCTCTATCTACCTGTCCTCTATCTACCTGTCCTCTATCTACCTGTCCTCTATCTACCTGTCCTCTATCTACCTGTCCTCTATCTACCTGTCCTCTATCTACCTGTCCTCTATCTACCTGTCCTCTATCTACCTGTCCTCTATCTACCTGTCCTCTATCTACCTGTCCTCTATCTACCTATCCTCTATCTACCTGTCCTCTATCTACCTGTCTTCTATCTACCTGTCCTCTATCTACCTGTCTTCTATCTACCTGTCCTCTATCTACCTGTCTTCTATCTACCTGTCCTCTATCTAACTGTCCTCTATCTACCTGTCCTCTATATACCTGTCCAGTATCTACCTGTCCTCTATCTACCTGTCCTCTATCTACCTGTCCTCTATCTACCTGTCCTCTATCTACCTGTCCTCTATCTACCTGTCCTCTAACTACCTGTCCTCTATCTACCTGTCCTCTATCTACCTGTCCTCTATCTACCTGTCCTCTATCTACCTGTCCTCTATCTACCTGTCCTCTATCTACCTGTCCTCTATCTACCTGTCCTCTATCTACCCTATAAAGTTTGTATATTCACTTCCTCATTATCTAAATTCTTTCCCCACGCATCAAGATCATACAAAGTTCCTCTTAAAACAATCCCAAATTCTTCGCGGTATCCTTGAAGTCTGAAGCCGCGAATTGATGTGCAAATTATTCGCCAACACTGAAAAAATCGCTCGGCCCGCATAATGCGTTTCACCTTTCCGTTCGATTTGTGTTTATTTATCTTGCAGACACCTTTGTCCCATGACCGCCTTTGACGCAGGATGTGTGTGCGAATAGAGCAAGAGGGACGGATTGGGAGAATTTCCCTATTTTTGTCGGGATGTGCATTTTGGTGGGAATAAGAATAAAGGCAGATAAGTTCCTCTGTGTTTATGCGATGTCTTTCGTCCCACCAGCTTCAGGTGATGCGACACATCCATAATGGTCAGGTGGTGGTACTTTTGTGTATGTGTGTGCCTGCTTGTATGCGCACGCAACGGAGTGAAAGTTCAAGTTCAAAGCAGCAGCAACAGCAGCAGCAGCAGCAAAAGCAGTAGAAGCAGCAGCAAGTGCTTAATTTAGTGCAGAATTTACTGCAAAAGAAGCTGCAAAAGCAGCAGCAGCAGCAGCAGCAGCAGAAGCAGCAGCAGAAGCAGCAGCAGCAGCAGTATAGCAGCAGAAGCAGCAGAAGCAGCGGCAGTAGCAGCAGCAGCAGCAGCAGCAGCAGCAGCAGCAACAGCAGCGGCTGTAGCAGCATTTGCAGCAGCAGAAGCAGCAGCAGTAGCAGCATTTGCAGCAGCAGAAGCAGCAGCAGTAGCAGAAGCAGCAGCAGTAGCAGCAGCAGCAGCAGTAGCAGAAGCAGCAGCAGTAGCAGCAGCAGCAGCAGTAGCAGCAGCAGCAGCAGCAGCGGCTGTAGCAGCATTTGCAGCAGCAGAACCAGCAGCAGTAGCAGCATTTGCAGCAGCAGAACCAGCAGCAGTAGCAGCATTTGCAGCAGCAGAAGCAGCAGCAGCAGCAGCAGCGGCTGTAGCAGCATTTGCAGCAGCAGAAGCAGCGGCTGTAGCAGCATTTGCAGCAGCAGAAGCAGCAGCAGTAGCAGCAGCAGCAGCAGTAGCAGAAGCAGCAGCAGTAGCAGCAGCAGCAGCAGTAGCAGCAGCAGCAGCAACAGCGGCTATAGTAGCGTTTGCAGCAGCAGAAGTAGCAGCAGCAAAAGCGATGGAATCGGTCGATTCTGGCTTCGCCTATAGACAATTTAATAGGAAGTCCATCCTAAGCTATCTCATCTTATCACCCGACACGGTGAAAGGACAGAATTTTTGCAGATAAATATACTGCTAATACTAATGCCACCCCATTTTTGGTTGCTGGCGTCACCAATATATACAAATTCTTTCTTATCGCTATTTTGTGTGTTTGTTCGTTTGTGGGTGAGCGGAATGGAATCTAAAATGCCGATAAGAATACGAAGGCTCTGGGGATCAGATAGGGACCATAAATGCACATATAGATTTAGTTGGGATCAGAGAGTACGGTAGTTTAGGCATTGTGGCTATATTCCTATACTGGTGCAGTTGAGCTTTTATAGCTTTGACAGCGATTCGCGATTGATGCGTGATATGTCTCAGTTTCTTGCAGTATTTTAAACTCTAAGTTAAGGAAAATGTGACTCTGGAAATCTGAATTGCGTTTAGAGTGTGTAAGGGTTGGAAGTGACTGCAAGGAGAAATGTCAGACGACAATGGGAGAGAGGGGAGAAATGGGAGAGAGGGGCGGGTAAGTTCTAGATAGAGGGGAGAATGAGAGTTGCACCAAGCCAATTCGATAGTATCCTAGTTGGCCAAGCCACCACTTTTCACACTTCGCAGAACGACGAGCCGCGCCAGCACGATGGCATCACGGCGCCGAGCATGAACATCCGGCAAGCCTGGCAGATGGGATTCCGCGGCCAGAATGTCGTCGTCTGCGTCCTGGACGATGGCATCGAGAAGCAACACCCGGACCTGCGGCAAAACTATGTGAGTAGTTAAGCCTGCACCTTCATCTTTAAAATTAATAAAAATAATTGCAGGAGGCTTGCAGGCAATGGCACATCATTTAGTGACCATTGACAGTTGGAGGCAATTCTGCCCATTTCGCTGACACACACGCACACAGATACTGTACACAGGCACACACTCACACAGGTTTATACATCTGCCCTGACTTCCTCATCGTCAGGCAGTGTAAACTTTCACTTTGCCTAGGAGATAAGCCCGTCAAGGACGCAAATTGCATGACAAGCCCCAAAACATCTCCGCGGCTGCGCCCTAAATAAATGCGGCCTCGCCGCGGAATCGAGCTCAGGGACCTTGGTGCGAGAGGCAAACCCGTTAAACGCTCTGCCACTCAGGTCTTATCGTTATACTTAAATTTTAATTACCCTTTAATTTTAATTACCCCTGCTGATGCTGGCACACATTTATTAGCTTTTATTTATCAGTAGAAAAAAATATTTAGAACTTCGGACCTCTTATTTTACAATCCACTGATTTCCCTTGTTCCATGCACTTAAAAAAATATTTTTCCCACAATTCTCAAAGAAATAACGTCTGTGGATAATCTGAAAAAGACAAGTTGACATTCGTCAGAGTGGTAGACCATTTCTTTAATTACTTCTAAAAGCAAAGTTAGTTTTTGTTCAAATTATTGAAAGTGCTTTTCTGTCTGCCAGTTGACAAAAGAAAACAAAATAAAAGACGTTTTTTCAGAAGTCTTTTTCAGCTCCATTGCGCAGAGATTTAAAGTGCAGTCAGCTGACTTTCGCTGATGTTTAGTTTTTGTATAAGGAAAGACTTTTGTGTGAAGCTTTTTGCTTTTCAGAAATAAATCACCGTCTGAAATTAAACAAGAGCCGTTATGTTTTGTTATAATTTTCCATTGCATAATAACTTATTATGTAGCTATAGCTATAAAGCTATAACTTTCCATTTGTGCCCAAGATGTTCCAAGATCCCATCCGATTCAAGCTTATCCACCTCCCGGCGCACCCGAGTTTGGGAATATTCAGTCAAACAGCCGGTCTGAGATCGAATCAGCAATAAACTTGGAAGCGAGCCCCCCCAACAACTCGCCACTTGAGAGGCGAACTCTGATTAGCCTCTCAAAAATCCTCCCCACTTCATTCAGCGGGGTCGCCTCCGGGGATTTTCTGATCTCAAATTTTTTTTGTTGGCAGATTCTTCAAAGCCGTGACGTCATCATAGGATTAGGCCCAAACTCTCCAGGATCAACACTTCAAACCTCATAACTGGTCTCTCTCACAGATTCATCCGGCATATTTTCCTTCTATATTCTATACTAAGAAAAGAAATCGATACAGTTTAGGCTAGGGGTCATTGGTTGCGTGCCAAATCACAATGACTCAGAGATTTGACGGAGCAGTGGAGTGAACCCGATAGACGGACTCAGACTCAGAGACTATGTTTTTGGCTGCCCCGCTTGGTCGAGCATGAAATCAAGGTTTTTTAGGATTAACAGCCGAAGCATAAAAGGCTGGCAATGGGATCTGCATAGGCATATTGTTGTGCATTAATTCATGTTAAAATTCAATACAATCGAATAACATAGTAAGACCGAACACACTATAAAATATAATATATATTATAACGGAAGGACAGGATCTGTAAAAATATGAAATCAAGCCAAAGCAACATTATTTCCTTTACCGTTCAGGACCAAAAAGCGTCATTCGATGCCAATAGCAACGACGACGATCCGTCAGCCAGGCCAACCAAGAATGACGAAAACAAGTGAGGAACTTGCTACTCAATAGAGTAGTGTCTTGTGCCTTTTAAATCTATTTTTATCGAATTACAAATATATATTTTATGCAAATTTCGCAACATTTCGGCTTCAATCCTTCTCTCTTGCTTTTGCCAGGCACGGCACTCGTTGCGCTGGTCAAATAGCCGCGTTAGGCAATAACCGGCACTGCATCCCGGGAATCGCTTACGAGGCCAGGATTGGCGGTGAGAGACGGCCGGTGCGCTGACCACAGGACACAATGACCTCTGCGAAACACAATGACCTCTGCGAAACACAATGACCTCTGCGAAACACAATGACCTCTGCGAAACACAATGACCTCTGCGAAACACAATGACCTCTGCGAAACACAATGACCTCTGCGAAACACAATGACCTCTGCGAAACACAATGACCTCTGCGAAACACAATGACCTCTGCGAAACACAATGACCTCTGCGAAACACAATGACCTCTGCGAAACACAACATGACCCAACCTTCATAGACACAACATGAACAAACCTTCAAAGACACAACAGGACCTATCCCTCATAGACACAACATGACCCAACCTTCAAAGACACAACAGGACCCAACCTTCAAAGACACAACAGGACCTATCCCTCATAGACACAACATGACCCAACCTTCAAAGACACAACAGGACCTATCCCTCAAAGACACAACATGACCCAACCTTCAAAGACACAACAGGACCTATCCCTCCCTCATAGACACAACATGACCCAACCTTCAAAGACACAACAGGACCCAACCTTCAAAGACACAACAGGACCTATCCCTCATAGACACAACATGACCCAACCTTCAAAGACACAACAGGACCTATCCCTCAAAGACACAACATGACCCAACCTTCAAAGACACAACAGGACCTATCCCTCATAGACACAACATGACCCAACCTTCAAAGACACAACAGGACCTATCCCTCATAGACACAACATGACCCAACCTTCAAAGACACAACAGGACCTATCCCTCATAGACACAACATGACCCAACCTTCAAAGACACAACATGACCCAACCCTCAAAGACTATGAATCGAAAGTGAATACCAAGTCTTATGCACATTGACTCGAAAAAGAAGATATGGCACAAACACACTTGGATGAGCATCTGCCCTGATCTTGTCAGGTAGTGTACGCTCTCACTGTGGGTTGCCTTTCAAGGGCGTAAGTCACAAATCAATGTGGCCTCGCCGCGGATTCGAGGGATTCAGAAAGCCTTGTTCTGAATGACAAGCTTTCAAGCGATCAACCACTCACCAACTAAACTTCAGCCATTCGCATGCTGGACGGTGAGGTGACAGACACGGTTGAGACGGTCTCGCTGAGCTACCAGACGCACTACATCGACATCTATTCGTCCAGCTGGGGTCCGGAGGACGACGGAAAAACCGTGGAAGGCCCGGGCCGCCTGACACAGCAGGCGTTTCAAATCGGCGCGCAGTCAGGCCGAGCCGGCCTGGGCTCCATCTACATCTGGGCCAGTGGTAACGGAGGCCAGAAGGGAGACAACTGCAACACGGACGGCTACACGAACAGCATCTACACCCTGTCCGTGAACTCCGTGTCAGAGTTCGGCTCTGTGCCCTGGTACAGTGAGCCCTGCTCATCTACGATGGCAGCCACCTACTCAAGGTGAGTATAATAAGTATAAAAATAATAATTGCAGGAGGGCTGCGGGCAATGGCACATCATTTTGTGACACTAGACCCGCAACCAGCGAGGAGGCAATTCTGCCCATTTCGCTGACTCCTGAGCACACACACACACAGATACCGTACCCAGGCACACACTCACACAGGTGTGTTCATCTGCCCTGACTTTCTCATCGTCAGGCAGTGTACACTCGCACTGTGCCTTGGTGGTTGGCCCGTCAAGGGCCGCGTAAATTAAGCCCCCCAAGCTTTCTCTCCACCGCTGCGCCCCAAATGAATGTGGCCTCACCTCGGAATCGAGCTCAGGTACCTGGGCGCAATGGGCAAACGCGTTAGACCGCTCTGCCACTCATCCCCACTCCAGGTGAGTAGCTCTTTATCTAAGATCAAGATTTTCCTGCATTTGACTTTGGTGACTCGCCTGGTAAATTGGTGACATTCTGAAGATCGCAAACCTAGTACACCAAAGACGCAAAATCTTGCAGCGGTGAGGAGAAGAAGGAGCGAGCCATCATCACAACGGACCTGCACGGCAGGTGCACCGAGGGTCACACCGGAACCAGCGCCAGCGCCCCGATCGCTGCGGGCATCGCCGCTCTGGTTCTGTCAGCAAATCCTTCTCTCACCTGGCGTGACATGCAGCACCTGGTCGTCCGCTCAGCCAATCCGTCGCCCTACCTGAAGTCCAGAGAGTGGCGAGTCAACGGGGTCGGCCGGCGGGTGTCGCATGACTTCGGCTTCGGCCTGATGGACGCCGCGGCCATGACGCGCCTGGCGTTGAACTGGAGCCGGGTGCCGGAGCAGAGGACCTGCGAGCTGCGGCTGCCGGCCGCTGCCCTGCCCGCTGAGGTGGCTCCCAACTATGAGCACACCTTCAGGCTGTACTCAGATGGCTGTCTGGGTACAGGAAATCGCGTCCAGTACCTGGAGCACGTGCAGGCCAAGGTGTCGCTGATTGCCAGCGTCCGTGGCCGTGTACAGCTCTGGCTGCGCTCACCGCTGGGAACAGTCAGCCAGCTGCTCACAAAGCGGAAATTCGACCAACAGGTGAGTGAAAAATCTTGAAGCTACCTGAAAGATTATAGAAAAGTTGATGAATATTAAAATCTCTGATTTCACTGCGCAGGGCAACTCAGGATTTCACGAGTGGCCATTCATGACGGTACACAACTGGGGCGAGACCTCTAACGGTACCTGGAGGCTTATGATTCGCTGCGATGACTGCACAGGTGAGTGACAGGTTGCATATTCTCTTTCTGGGTTTCGGAGCCCAATGCCCGGAGCACATTGCTTGGGTACACCACCTGATGATAATTAGGTCAGGGTTAGATTTTACTCTGAAATCACTCTCTTGCGGCTTTGAGTTGACTCTTGCCAAACGATGTCCCAAAAGTACTGAAAATAGTAATTTAAATTTTTATAGTCCGATGATTAACCGCAGCGGCACTCCACCCCCGATTCACAGCAAACCTGCAGAGTTGGTCCCTGCTGCTGCATGGCACCGCGGACTTGCCGGCCCACCAAGTGATGCCCATTGTGCCAAAGCCGCGCCGGGCCGCCTTTCAACACGGCGACGACAGCATCGTTGGGCCCGGAGCCGATGAAGCATCGCTAACCGAAGTTGGCAGGGGCGGTGGGCGTAGAGAAGCGGCGGCTGCGGCTGCGGCGGCTGCGGCAGGCAGGGCGGGGGGCAATTATTACTATTACGGCCGCTACGGAGCCACTTTGGACGGCCCTAACAGAGACTTCGTTGCCTCCGGCGCTCTTGGCAGCTGCCAAAGTCCTTCGAGGACACTTTGGCTGGTGGCAGCGCTGTCGGTTGCAGCGTTGAGACTTCGAGGCTTATGCTGATTGTGCTCACCTGAAATCGGTTGTTGACCTGCACTAAATAGAACATGCATTATTGTTCAGAATCGTAAAGAACATGCACGTTCTCTAGGATCTTTTAAGACAGTCACTTAACCTCCACTTTTATGACGAAAAAGCGCGATAGAATTGCATGCCCTCAGATATTCTATGGTCGCTTTGGTGCTTAACATCAACAGAATTTTAGGTTCTTGGTTTAAGAAGAAGAACAATGTGGCCAAATCCTCGAGGACACAAAATGACCTAGCCTCAAAGACACAACGAGATCAAACCTGAGACATAACATAAACCGTGCTAAAAAACTTAATATGACCCCGACTTGAATAAAATCACCAACCCACCCTCAAATGACACAACATGAACAATCCTCATAGACAACATGACCCAACCCTCATAGACACAACATGACCCAACCCTCAAAGACACAACATGACCCAACCCTCAAAGACACAACATGACCCAGGGACTACTTAAACTACCTACCTTAAAGGTAGGGTGTACTGATAAGGGACACAGGAAGGGTGTACTGATTTGGGACACAGGAAGGGTGTACTGATAAGGGACACAGGAAGGGTGTATTGATAAGGGACACAGGAAGGGTGTACTGATAAGAGACAGAGGAAGGTGTACTGATAAGGGACACAGGAAGGGTGTACTGATAAGGGACACAGGAAGGATGTACTGATAAGGGACACAAGAAGGGTGTACTGAGAGACACAGGTAGGGTGTACTGAGAGACACAGGTAGGGTGTACTGAGAGACACAGGTAGGGTGTACTGAGAGACACAGGTAGGGTGTACTGAGAGACACAGGTAGGGTGTACTGAGAGACACAGGTAGGGTGTACTGAGAGACACAGGTAGGGTGTACTGAGAGACACAGGTAGGGTGTACTGAGAGACACAGGTAGGGTGTACTGAGAGACACAGGTAGGGTGTACTGAGAGACACAGGTAGGGTGTACTGAGAGACACAGGTAGGGTGTACTGAGAGACACAGGTAGGGTGTACTGAGAGACACAGGTAGGGTGTACTGAGAGACACAGGTAGGGTGTACTGAGAGACACAGGTAGGGTGTACTGAGAGACACAGGTAGGGTGTACTGCACAGGTAGGGTATACTGAGAGACACAGGTAGGGTGTACTGAGAGACACAGGTAGGGTGTGCCTAATTCTGAGATCTGGACACATTTGAAGAAGTCGAGTGCCGGCTCCATATTCGAAATTCCGCTGAAACATGTTCGCGTGTTCCCATCTACTCCCGCCATCATGCAATATTCATAGCTTCTGTTTGCATCCTTGTCAAAGAAAATAAGGAAGGACAGAAGACTTCGACAGACAAGTCAAATTTCGCCGACCCCCACCTGGTGGGGGTTACAGATCAATTCTAGCTGTCACTAGGGTCAGATATGCTGTCACTAAGGGGCACTTAACAGCATGCTCTGAAGCACGCAGCTGTTAAAATTGTTTGTAGTCTCTTTGTGCTCAGCTTCCCAGATGAAGGCTACTCACATCTGCAGCCGCGGCCCCCGCCTGCCGATGGCGCTAATTCAACGCTACCTGCGCTAGATTCAGCTGACATTGTACGCCGCCTCCTGCATCTTCGCCCTGGTGTCCTGCGTAACACTGAAGATCGCCTCCTACAGCCTCATGTGGGGCCTGCTCTATGGCTATCTGAGCAAAGCAAGGTAAGGGTGAGTATGATTGACGCTATTGAAGGCCTTAAATCTTTGAAGTCGATCTCTTTCTGTTTTAAGATTTTAAGCCAGTAAATTTACGAAGTACATGAAATGACTGATTTTCGCAATATGCAACATCGAAAGGCAAACACGTGAAACATATGTACTTTTGTCTTTGATCTTTCAGAGTCATAACCAGCGTTGCAGCCATCAATGCTGCATTTTCGTGGCATTAATGATGAAGCTAGTTTAAGAAAATAAAATATTCTATAGAAAAGAAAAGGCACAACATGACCCAACCCTCAAAGACACAACATGATCCAACCATCAAAGACATAACATGACCCAACCCTCAAAGACACAACATGACCCAACCCTCAAAGACACAACATGATCCAACCCTCAAAGACACAACATGACCCAACCCTCAAAGACACAACATGACCCAACCCTCAAAGACACAACATGATCCAACCCTCAAAGACACAACATGACCCAACCCTCAAAGACACAACATGACCCAACCCTCAAAGACACAACATGATCCAACCCTCAAAGACACAACATGACCCAACCCTCAAAGACACAACATGACCCAACCCTCAAAGACACAACATGACCCAACCCTCAAAGACACAACATGATCCAACCCTCAAAGACACAACATGACCCAACCCTCAAAGACACAACATGATCCAACCATCAAAGACATAACATGACCCAACCATCAAAGACATAACATGACCCAACCCTCAAAGACACAACATGACCCAACCCTCAAAGACACAACATGATCCAACCCTCAAAGACACAACATGATCCAACCCTCAAAGACACAACATGACCCAACCCTCAAAGACACAACATGATCCAACCCTCAAAGACACAACATGACCCAACCCTCAAAGACACAACATGACCCAACCCTCAAAGACACAACATGACCCAACCCTCAAAGACACAACATGATCCAACCCTCAAAGACACAACATGACCCAACCCTCAAAGACACAACATGATCCAACCCTCAAAGACACAACATGACCCAACCCTCAAAGACACAACATGATCCAACCCTCAAAGACACAACATGACCCAACCCTCAAAGACACAACATGATCCAACCCTCAAAGACACAACATGACCCAACCCTCAAAGACACAACATGATCCAACCCTCAACGACACAACATGACCCAACCCTCAAAGACACAACATGATCCAACCCTCAAAGACACAACATGATCCAACCCTCAAAGACACAACATGACCCAACCCTCAAAGACACAAAATGACCCAACCCTCAAAGACACAACATGACCCAACCCTCAAAGACACAACATGACCCAACCCTCAAAGACACAACATGACCCAACCCTCAAAGACACAACATGACCCAACCCTCAAAGACACAACATGATCCAACCCTCAAAGACACAACATGATCCAACCCTCAAAGACACAACATGACCCAACCCTCAAAGACAGCCCTCGATGCAGGATTAGAAGCACATGAGCAGCAAAGGTTATAGGAACATCATTCGAAACGGAAGCAATATTCTTTCAGTGCTTTAACTCGAACACGCCTTGTAATACAGGCGCATCCAGACTTCTCACAAATGTCATTACTTTAGCCCGTCATTTCATGAATCATTGTTTTATTATAATTATCCATTTTCAATTGAGAGTTTTAGCTGCCTCATACCAACAATTTGCACCTCATTTTGTACATCGACTTTTAGTTGAGTCAGCTCATGCATTTTCTTACTTTATTTCTTCATTCATTGTCGATTTTTTAAGTAATGATAAAATTGTTTGTTTCAACATGTTTATTCATACAAATTAAGTATTATGACACTTCTGCAATAAAATGTGACAATATGCACTTAGACATAGCACGTCATCAATAATATATATGCTGAAGTAAGAATTAAACTACTTGAAAAACGGTACTAATAGTTTCTTCTTTGAACTTTTTACGCTCGTAATATTAAAGGGTGCCTTTGTCGAGACACAGCCTACTAGCAGTTACTGGTAAATATATATAAGTGTAATAAAATGAATGTCCTAGCTGGGTCGGTGTCCTACCAATCGTTTCAATAGCAGCAGAAAAATCTGAAATTAAATAGCGTTAAGAGACTGTGGTAGCGAGCGAAGCGGAATAGATAAGCGATCCTCCGGCCCGACGAAACTCCCAATGAAAAAGAATAACACAGTATGAACCTAGGAGAGGTTGTAGCCTAGTGGTTAAGGCGTCGGACTCACGACTTGAAGGTCGGGGGTTCGATTCCCGACTCCACAGGAACAATTTGCGTCCTTTAGCAAGACACTTAACTCTGCATTGCTTCAGTTCACCCAGCTGTTAAATGGGTACCAGCATCAGCTGGGATAATTGAAGGTGGGTGTGGCGTCCCCCCAGTCCGTGGACTGAACAGCTGTACGCAGCCTTCAGATGCGCCGCGCATTAGCTGCGGCTGTGCTGTCGGCTGCACATCTGACCCAATTGGGGCAGGTGCAATCAAAACAATTTTACTTAAACTGGCCTAATCCGCGCCCTACTCTTCCCGAGAGGCTCCGGTTGTCTCTGCTTTCAGCGCTGCCCCGACAGATCCTATCGGTTGGCACTCCTTCTGCCTGACGGCGGAGTCTCCGAAGAGAGCACGTACTGACTTCGACAACAAGCGCCTATCTAGACCACCCTTGTCAGCGGCGCACTCTCAAGACGCGTAGCGCCGAAAGCTACCTAACTGAACAAGCGGAGCGTGGTCGGGCGGGGAGGGACAAACAAAGTGGACTGGTTTGCACGTGCTTCTCACTGTGTGAGGCGAATTGCGGAGAACTGCAAAAACACGCTTCCTTTTATAGAGTCATTTTAACCCCAAATTAGGTCGATCGGCGAGGTGGATGCCTGGCTGTAGCTTGAGCCAAGGCGACAAATCACAGTAGACTCGCGACCGCCGTTCTGAGCCCCGGGGTCGCTTCTTGCCGAGGGCCGACAGGTAGTGAGGCCGGGTCGTTCGCTGATTGGCCGGGACTGTAGCCCAGGGGTAGCGCTCGCGGGGTGGTGCGCAAAAAACACGTGTCTAAAAATAAGTACTGAATAATAACACGGGGAGATAGAAGGGCAAACAAGCTGACACTACATAGGGAATAATATTTAAATATCTTTTTCTACATTACTGTCTGGAATGCACATTGAACCAGAATTTAAACAGCCTTTTTTAATTACGCAGTAAAATATTCATATTTAACAGAATATGACTTTCTTAATGACAATTCGTTGCTTTCATTCATACTCGCAGTATGGCCATGCTATTTTCCCCACTGGGAAACATTTCCCACACTTTACGATGAACTTTCAAAGCCATCCTACGCCAGCCTCGACGCAAGGACAGCTAACCTTGCAGTGTATAAGCCTCTATAGCAAATCCATACTGGTTCAAGAATGTATACGAGCAAATCAGCAAAGTAGTGAGCAATAATAGCCGACAGAATGAAATTTTGTGAGTAGAAAATTTTTGCCTGTATTTTTCCAGCAGACTATTGCGAGTAATTGATATTTCACCCCTGTCGATTAGGGTACATTCACTCAATGGAGGGGCTCTACCATAGACTAGATTCCTCCTCCTCAGAGAAGCGCCTTCTGCAGTCGAACCGAGAGTTCTATACTCATGTACTCTTATTGCCTTGCTAAGTGTCAGGTGACCTAGCTAAACGGCCTGGAGTACAGTTACAAGGTACCATCTAAATAGTAACACGATTATGTTATATTGATGTTAGAATGAGTGCTAGTGCACTAGCAGCTAGGTGACCAATAAAAAGGTACCATTTAATAATACAACAATAAGCTTAATCGAAAAAAAATAAGTCCAAAACATACCTTTTTTGAGGAAGCTATACATGCTGAAATCAAGACTGTCGAGACACATTAACACAAGACAAGCTTCCTGGTAAGAAATCACTTTCTGTCGCAAAAATCTTCAGACTGTTTGATTTCAAAATTAACTGCGAGCACACGTAGAAAGTTGGACGATAAACTTTGCTGATTCGCAATGGAGTCCATTAGGAGACTTAAAATTGCTGTCGAAAAGGGCAATTTAGAGCTCATTCGCTCCGAACTGAAAAAAATCCCAAGCGACGCAGCGAGAGATGAGGCTTGCAAAGCGATGATGGAAGCCGCAGCAAGTAATGGCCAGTCGACAGTGGTGAGATTTCTACTAAAGACAATTGTTGACCAAAGTGTGAAAGATAAGTGCTGCCTAATAGCTGCGGAAAAAGCTGCGAGAAAAAACCTGTGGGAATGTTTCGAAATTGTGGTGAAAATGTGTTCTAACAAAAGCATAAGAGATCATTGCTATGTGAAGGCTATCGAAAAAGTTACTACAAAAGGAAGGGTAGAATGGCAAAAAATAGAGCTCATCTCGTGAAAAATATTTCCGAGCCAACTGTAAGAGATCAGTGCTGCATAAAGGCTGCGGAGGGAGCTGTAGGCAGGAACCAGAGGCGAAAGGCACAGACATTCATTGGTTTGTTGAAAAACTTGAATTTGCTGTGGCAATTGCGAAACGCCCATGAGATAATGGCCTGCATTGCCGATGACGGTGACCACGCCTTTCTCACCAAAACGGTGTCTCGAATGCAGCCAGCTCAGATCACACAGCTGCTTTGCACCTCCATCGCTCGTGGACATGTTGAACTGGCTCTCACACTCCTCCATGACAAGCGATTCAGCAAAGAATATGTCGATCTGCCAGACGACAGCACAGGAGCCACTGCTCTCATGCTGGCAGCTGATGCAGGTCATCACGAGCTCATCGAGAGGCTGGTGGATCTCGGTGCGTCAGTGCGAGCTGAAGACAGTCAGGGTCGGACAGCTCTGTCGCGAGCTTGTGAGGCGGGTCACGTGCGAGCAGCCAAGACGCTGATGGACAGAGGAGCGGATGCGAGTCATCGGGACAGTTGGGGCCAGACGTGCGCGCAGGTGGCGGAGCAGCTGGGACATCAGCAGGTGCTGCGGCTGCTGGAGAACAGAACTTCGAAGTGAGTCCGTTCTCATTGGCAGTGTTGTGAAAGCCTTATGGCTTGCCCAAAGCGAACACTAAAACAACCAAACCAAATCTATATCTTACCCAACACATTAGTCTCTTTTCCATTACAAGCACTCTGCCGATCTAGTCATTGCAACTGTGACACTTCATTCTGATCCAGGATTTGGTTTGAGTTTTTCTTCTGAACTTTCAGTGCCTCTAGTGCTGAGGAGGCAGCCGGACTCTGCACCGACTCAGGTATCGCTGAGTGAGTTGCTGCTGATTCTGATTGAGAATTCCCCTCTGCTGATCAGCTTGAGATGCCAGTCTGTGCAGGTGTACAGTCCATCAGCTGACTGAATTCCCCATCATTCCAGGCTCAGAGACGACTCACAGCGGGACAGGCAGCTCAGTGAGGAACTGCACCGACTGCTCAGCGAGGCGGGATTCACTCAGGAGAGAGCGGAGTGTCAGCAGAGAATGGCTGACTGGCTGCAAGGAGTCGCTCGAATCCTCAGTCAGTACTCAAATATGCGAATGACAGGCAGCTACGCAGAGGGCTGGGCCAACAGTCTGGTGCAAGTGAACGGCAGGACAGCGGCTGACTCAGACATTGACTGGACTGTGCTGCCGGTTCAAGGAAAGAAGCTGCATCTGGAGGGCGGTTGCAAAAGGCATGAAAAGGTCTCCAAAATTCTGCCAATCGAAGAGGGTCACGCAATTTTGGACCCGAAGTCGAAATGGAATGGAGGTGGTTTACAGTTGTTTACTGAATTTAAATAACTTTTTAATATAAGAAACTTAGTTACTTAGGCTGCTTACTAAAATTGGAGAGTATAAGATAATTAGGTGTTGCGAGCGTTAATTCGGAATGTTCCTTAAAAGTGACAATTTTATTAGGTGTCACAAGTTTAAAATGCGTTCATTTACCAGCTGTTGGTATTCTTAATTATAGAACTACATCATTTTTCATTTTTTTGAAATTACTTTTAATGCGAGTTAATAGCCCTATATTTTTAGTCTGGGGAGCCAAATTTGAAGTTAAATAAACCACGCGTTAACATTTAAAAAAGTTAAAAAAATATTTGCCTTATGTCGCCACAAATTTCAGGTAGCCAACCTGCCGTCTCATCCAAAGCATGCGGAGTGCGGCCTGCTCAGGACACGTGCCATGCGATTCGGAGCTGCAGTAGACTGTGTGTGGACAGGGTTGAGAAGCTGGTTGATGAAAACAAAAATGTCCACTACGTGCACCTCGTGAGGGCGACCAGACCGAATAAGACCAATGAGCTCAGAGTGAGCTTCAGCTTCCAAGAGAAAGAGGCCATGAGACGGCTGAGCACAGTCCAGGGACAACTGTTCTCAATCATCAAGTACATCTTCAAGAGACATTTGCCACTCACTCTGGACACTCCTGGACTCAAGACCTACCATGCAAAGACTCTGCTCTTCTTCATGCTGGAGAAGCATGGCACACACCCAGATGCTGAAGCTTGGCAGCCTCAGAATCTGATCTCACTGCTGAAGGAGTCTCTCGACATGATGCTGAGCTTCATCGACTCAAGCAGCTAACCCGATGAGTGCATGCCGCACTTCTTCATGCCCGACGCTCCGCTCTACTTCAAAAACGCTGGAATCGGCGGCGACTTCGACAACACGAAGGCGAGCGTTCGAGACCGACTGAGAGAGCTGAAAAGCGACATCGGCGGAGTGGTTGAGCAGATGAGGAGACTCGTGAGACCTCTGCAGTCAGAGAACTTCTACTTTCACCCGTTCACCCTGCTGCCACTGACAGCGCCGCTTGCTGTCACTCAGATTAGGCAAGAATCTGATTATAGTAGTTTTGAGATGCCAGCAGACATGTACAGTGTGGTGCACCATTGTGTTCGCGAGCTGCAGTCAGAGTCTGCAGACAGAGACACCCTGATGAGGCAGCTCAGTCTCCTGCATCAGCTGCGGTGGTGCAAGTGCGCCGCCCTGTGCATGACCGCCATGGCGCATTTGAAGTTCGGAGACTCCGAGGAGGCTGAGAGACTCGCGATGGAGCTTCAGAGTCACAGAGTTCAGAGTGGAATGAGGCCTAGAGATATCGTAGCAGAGCTGTCTTCAGACTCGGACTGGGCGTGGAGGTTCTGCCTCTCCGCCTCGATTCCCATTCCTTCCCGAGTTCACACAGACTCTGCTCACAGCCAGACTGTCACCTAGCCTCGCTCCTCGCACCTGTACGTGAACTTCCGCTGCCTGAGCTGGAGTCTACAAGCTGAGCTGCTCCGCAATCGCACAGCAATCGACTTCGCACAGCAATCGACTTCAGCCTGCGACAGATGGAGACCGTCAGGGACGAGAGACGCGTCGCCATGGAGACGCAGGACGAGGAGAAGATCCGCTGGGTCAGGAAGAAGCTGGAGCAAATTCGACACGCAGCTGTAGGTGAGAGCGCGGCTGCATCCAGTCAGAGCTGAGTTCGGTCGGCTTGTTACCATGGAGACGATGGCGCAGCAGACAAACGGCTGGATCCGCGCAAAGCTGCAGCAGTTCGAGAAGTCGCTGGCGAAGCCCTAAAGAGACACGGACGCGCTGTCGCATGGAGACAGAGAAGTTGCGGAAGTCTCCGCCTTTTGTGAGCATGCAAAGCTGTGTTCGCCTCCCACAGAGCGAAAGGTTGCTTGGCGATAATGTTAATTAATTTCTGGTTGGTTATCGACGAAAAGCAAAAAAATTATCCGTTTTAATCTAGCATTAGTTTTATTTTCTATCTTATCTTTTGCATCTATTGTTTTGTTTACGTTTCGCTTTGTTGATATAACTGCACTTGGAAACACAGTCGCTGATAACTATTTCGCTATTCAACTGTTATTTTTTTGTAGTAAAATTTAGCTTTCTAACGGAAATGACAGCTTACTGACAGCAACATTAGCAGTAGCAGTAGCAATACTTAAAAAATTTGTGGAAAAATTTACGAAAATATTTTCAATGAATCGAGAAGCATCGATAGGCTCGTGGAATTTAGCGGGAAAAAACTTGGATAAAATGTGCCATTTCAGCCCAGGACTGAATCAACTCCCAATAACTCAAGCGTCTCTTCTCTTTGCTTTTTTTGCCTCGCTTTGGTAAATTTTTTGTTTGCTTTATGTAAATTCCACATCAAAGCGCTGGTTTGGCTGCTCAACTGAAATGATTCACAATATACTTGACCAATGCTCTAAACCAGTCAGGACTTTAACTCTGCACTCCAAATTCATTTTTTATCAAGACCACTTAAATCTTGAATTTATACTGAACAGTTTGGTCCTGAAGATACACTGAACACTTAGATCCTGAAGGTATTCTGAACACTTAGATCCTGAAGGTATTCTGAACACTTAGATCCTGAAGGTATACTGAACACTTAGATCCTGAAGGTATTCTGAACACTTAGATCCTGAAGGTATTCTGAACACTTAGATCCTGAAGGTATTCTGAACACTTAGATCCTGAAGGTATACTGAACACTTAGATCCTGAAGGTATTCTGAACACTTAGATCCTGAAGGTATTCTGAACACTTAGATCCTGAAGGTATTCTGAACACTTAGATCCTGAAGGTATTCTGAACACTTAGATCCTGAAGGGATACTGAACACTTAGATCCTGAAGGTATACTGAACACTTAGATCCTGAAGGGATACTGAACACAGATCCTGAAGGTATACTGAACACTTAGATCCTGAAGGGATACTGAACACTTAGATCCTGAAGGTATACTGAACACTTAGATCCTGAAGGGATACTGAACACTTAGATCCTGAAGGTATACTAAACACTTAGATCCTGAAGGTATACTAAACACTTAGATCCTGAAGGTATTCTGAACACTTAGATCCTGAAGGTATACTAAACACTTAGATCCTGAAGGTATACTGAACACTTAGATCCTGAAGGTATACTAAACACTTAGATCCTGAAGGTATACTAAACACTTAGATCCTGAAGGTATACTAAACACTTAGATCCTGAAGGTATACTGAACACTTAGATCCTGAAGGTATACTGAACACTTAGATTCTGAAGGTATACTAAACACTTGATCCTGAAGGTATACTAAACACTTAGATCCTGAAGGTATTCTGAACACTTAGATCCTGAAGGTATACTAAACACTTAGATCCTGAAGGTATTCTGAACACTTAGATCCTGAAGGTATTCTGAACACTTAGATCCTGAAGTTATAAAAAACAATTAGATCCCTTGATTGGTGAGGTATGAAGAGTTACTTTTGGAATGAGGTGGGTGTGACGAGGACGGTTTGGAGTGAGGTGGCCGTGAAGAGGAGGGTTCTGAGTGGGGTGGTTATGAAAAAGAGGGTTCGGAGTGAGGTGGCTGTGAAGAAGAGGGTTTGGAGTGAGGTGGCTGTAAAGAGGAGGGTTCGGAGTGAGGTGGCTGTAAAGAGGAGGGTTCAGAGTGAGGTGGCTGCGAAGAAGTGGGTTTGGAGTGAGGTGGCTGTAAAGAGGAGGGTTCAGAGTGAGGTGGCTGCGAAGAAGTGGGTTTGGAGTGAGGTGGCTGCGAAGAAGTGGGTTTGGAGTGAGGTGGCTGTAAAGAGGAGGGTTCAGAGTGAGGTGGCTGCGAAGAAGTGGGTTTGGAGTGAGGTGGCTGCGAAGAAGTGGGTTTGGAGTGAGGTGGCTGTAAAGAGGAGGGTTCAGAGTGAGGTGGCTGTGAAGAAGTGGGTTTGGAGTGGATGCGTGTAAAGAGGAGGGTTCAGAGTGAGGTGGCTGCGAAGAAGTGGGTTTGGAGTGAGGTGGCTGCGAAGAAGTGGGTTTGGAGTGAGGTGGCTGTAAAGAGGAGGGTTCAGAGTGAGGTGGCTGCGAAGAAGTGGGTTTGGAGTGAGGTGGCTGCGAAGAAGTGGGTTTGGAGTGAGGTGGCTGTAAAGAGGAGGGTTCAGAGTGAGGTGGCTGTGAAGAAGTGGGTTTGGAGTGGATGCGTGTAAAGAGAAGGGTTTGGAGTGAGTTGGGTATGGAAGGATTTAGCTTCAGAGGCGGCTAAATGTTTATAGGCTGTTACTCGCAATTGAAAAAGACAAATCAAAAAGCAGTATTTGACAACACTTATTATACTTTTAGCGCAAGTTTGTTCGTTACGAATAGTAAATTCAATTTAACGCGAGCAAATCATATAATTAAGGGCTATGACAAGTGGCAACATGACCAGGCTAATTAAAAACACGACACCAGTTTAGAAATCTAGTCTGCTAGGCTGACACAGCCAAAGGATGCATATAAAATCGACTTCATTCTCTCATACTACTAAGAGTAGATCAGAAAAAATTACTGTGACTGAGTAAGTTTCATTACCTTAAAAAAGTAGACAAAAACACAGACGAGAGGAAACTTACAGCAGCTAAAACTGATCACATTCTATACAGATTCTTCTGCGAATAAATATTTATAAAATTAAAACAAAAACAATTACAAAAAATCTGACAGAGACAAGGAACTAACATTCACAATACAATTAAGTAAATCTGACCAAGTCCGCATGATTTAAGTAAGAAAAGGATGCTAAGCAAAACTTACTAAGTCGCGATGTAAAAAAGTTTTCGAAAACAAACAAAACACAATCGACTAAATCGAATGCTTCAAACTTCCGGATTCGATTTTGTTTTAAAGAGCAAAAACATCTAGCAATTACCTTACTTGCCTACTTTTAGCCTAGTGGTAAGTAGTTCAGCACGAAATTAAACTATTGATTTTTATTAAAAAAAGTTTGACATTCTACAGATCGATGACCGGAGCGTCTTCGTCGACATCGCCGTCAGCGTTGACCGCCGCCGACGATGAAGACGACGAAGACGAGCTGGAGGTTGAGTCGACGGTGTCGCCAATGGCGGCGGCCCTGGAGCCGGCGGATGGCGAAGCTCGGCCAGCGGAGGCGTAGAAGGCGGGCGGCCCACCGTGATGGCTGGTGCTGGTGTCCAGACGGATGAGCCGGATCTTGTAGTGGTCGGCGAGGACGCAGGCCGCCTCGTTGTTACCATTGCAGTAGTGCGACGAGCTGAACACAGTCAGCAGCTTGCCTTTCTGCTGGATCTGGGGGCGAGGCGGTGGGCTGGCCTGACAGACAGACAGACAGACAGACAGACAGACAGACAGACAGACAGACAGACAGACAGACAGATTCTCACCTGAAATCCGACCTGTTGAACCTCGTGTGCCCTGATGACGTGCGAGAAGCGGTTGACTCGCAGGAATGACTCCAGCGCCTGGTAGCTGAAGCAGCAGGCGGTACCCCGGCGCTTGTTAAATGCGAAGCCAACGTCGCTGCTGGCGAAGTCGGCGGCATTGTCGCCAGCGGTGGAGCCGCCCTGCTGCGGGTGCTGCGGATCGCTCCACATGACCTCCCAGGCCAAGGGACTCTGGTCCACAGGGCTGGGCAGCGGGCAGGGCACAGCATTTAGGTCGCGCTCCAAGCTGGCGTAGAGCGATGGTCTGGGAATGCCGCCGTGGACGCAGAAGATTTTGCCATCGACTGTGGCCGCCAGCGGCATGCGATCGAAGCAGCGGTTGACGGCCTCCCAAACCTTCAGTTTGACAAAGTAGAATTTCTTAGTAGGGAGCCATACTAAGTTGCTTAACGTGTTTTTAAAAGGAATAATTTATGAGCAGAAGAAAGGCAGCCAGAGTCCTTTGAGTCCCTGTAGATTTTATGCCAAGCAGCAAGGACACAGATAAATTTCACTGAGGCACGGAAATATGAAGCTGCGAGGTTTGTGACACTTGTGTCTGTGTGAAAATATGAAAGATTGAATAGATGAGGAATATATATCAGATAGATGTGGAATTGATGTAAGATAGAAATGGAATAGAAGCTAGATGGATCTGGAATAGATGCTTTATAGATGTGGAATAGGTGTGAGATAGATGCGGAATAGGTGTGAGATAGATGTGGAATAGGTGTGAGATAGATGCGGAATAGGTGTGAGATAGATGTGGAATAGGTGTGAGATAGATGCGGAATAGGTGTGAGATAGATGTGGAATAGGTGTGAGATAGATGCGGAATAGGTGTGAGATAGATGTGGAATAGGTGTGAGATAGATGCGGAATAGGTGTGTGATAGATGCGGAATAGGTGTGAGATAGATGCGGAATAGGTGTGAGATAGATGCGGAATAGGTGTGTGATAGAAGCGGAATAGGTGTGAGATAGATGCGGAATAGGTGTGAGATAGATGCGGAATAGGTGTGAGATAGATGCGGAATAGGTGTGTGATAGAAGCGGAATAGGTGTGAGATAGATGCGGAATAGGTGTGAGATAGATGCGGAATAGGTGTGAGATAGATGCGGAATAGGTGTGTGATAGAAGCGGAATAGGTGTGAGATAGATGCGGAATAGGTGTGTGATAGAAGCGGAATAGGTGTGAGATAGATGCGGAATAGGTGTGAGATAGATGCGGAATAGGTGTGAGATAGATGCGGAATAGGTGTGAGATACATGCGGAATAGGTGTGAGATAGATGCGGAATAGGTGTGAGATAGATGCCGAATAGGTGTGAGATAGATGCGGAATAGGTGTGAGATAGATGCGGAATAGGTGTGTGATAGAAGCGGAATAGGTGTGAGATAGATGCGGAATAGGTGTGAGATAGATGCGGAATAGGTGTGAGATAGATGCGCAATAGGTGTGAGATAGATGCGGAATAGGTGTGAGATAGATGCGCAATAGGTGTGAGATAGATATTAGCCAACCTGCAGTCCATATGAGTCGCCAAACTTGGCCAGGCACTCCCGTTTGAAGGTGAAATTCTCCTGAATCTCGCGAATCTCATGATTGCCCCGCAGTAGGATGAACTTCTTTGGCGACATGGCCTTCTGGGCGAACAGGTAGCTGACCACCTCGACGCCGAATTGGCCTCGGTCAACGTAGTCGCCTAGGAACAGGAAATTGGCCGGAGACAGGTGAGTGCCCAGACGCCAGAGCACCTTCTCGAAGCAGACCAGATCGTGATAGTTGCCGTGAATGTCGCCCAGGATGTAGGTGGGACTGCGCAGCTTCACCATCCGCGGCTCCTCGGCGAACACATTCTGCAGCATGTCGCACAGGGACAGCAGGCAGCGGGCTAGACCCTTCATCTCCACTTGACCCCAGTGCATTGGTGGCTTGTCCTCCAGCTGCTGCTGCTGACTGGCTGCCGCAGGCGAAGACGACGAAGCTGCCGCGGTGCCCCGGCAGGCGCGCTCGAAATAGCGCAGACCGTTGATCATCTCATTGGGATGGGATCTGGGAGATTTCGGATGTCACATTGGAGCTTACTTTACTTGAAACTTTACTTTACTTGCCAATTGGTGACGCGAATGACAGAAGGAATCTCAGAATTGGGTTGTTGATTTAGTGTCATTACACAGTGTGTGGGTAATTAATTTAGGGTAATTACACAGTGTGTGGGTAATTGATTTAGGGTAATTACACAGTGTGTGGGTAATTGATTTGGTGTAATTACACAGTGTGTGGGTAATTGATTTAGTGTAATTACACAGTGTGTGGGTAATTGATTTAGTGTCATTACACAGTGTGTGGGTAATTGAATTAGTGTCATTACACAGTGTGTGGGTAATTGATTTAGTGTCATTACACAGTGTGTGGGTAATTGATTTAGTGTCATTACACAGTGTGTGGGTAATTGATTTAGTGTCATTACACAGTGTGTGGGTAATTGATTTAGTGTCATTACACAGTGTGTGGGTAATTGATTTAGGGTAATTACACAGTGTGTGGGTAATTGATTTAGTGTCATTACACAGTGTGTGGGTAATTGATTTAGTGTAATTACACAGTGTGTGGTTAATTGATTTAGTGTCATTACACAGTGTGTGGGTAATTGATTTAGTGTCATTACACAGTGTGTGGGTAATTGATTTAGTGTCATTACACAGTGCGTGGGTAATTGATTCAGTGTAATTACACAGTGTGTGGGTAATTGATTCAGTGTAATTACACAGTGTGTGGGTAATTGATTTAGTGTCATTAAACAGTGTGTGGGTAATTGATTTAGTGTCATTACACAGTGTGTGGGTAATTGATTTAGTGTAATTAACAGTGTGTGGGTAATTGATTTAGGGTAATTACAGTGTGTGGGTAATTTATTTGGTGTAATTACACAGTGTGTGGGTAATTGATTTAGTGTAATTACACAGTGTGTGGGTAATTGATTTAGTGTCATTACACAGTGTGTGAGTAATTGATTTAGTGTCATTACACAGTGTGTGGGTAATTGATTTAGTGTAATTACACAGTGTGTGGTTAATTGATTTAGTGTCATTACACAGTGTGTGGGTAATTGATTTAGTGTCATTACACAGTGTGTGGGTAATTGATTTAGTGTCATTACACAGTGCGTGGGTAATTGATTCAGTGTAATTACACAGTGTGTGGGTAATTGATTCAGTGTAATTACACAGTGTGTGGGTAATTGATTTAGTGTCATTAAACAGTGTGTGGGTAATTGATTTAGTGTCATTACACAGTGTGTGGGTAATTGATTTAGTGTAATTAACAGTGTGTGGGTAATTGATTCAGGGTAATTACAGAATGTGTGGATAGTGGATTTTTGGTAACTATAGAATGTGTGGGTAATGAACCTTGGGTAATAGAATAATTTGTGGGTAAGGAATTCGAGGTAATTATAGAATGGTTTGGTAATGATTTTAGGGATGGTTAACAATGCGACAATGCTAATTTATTTAGTGAATAATGATATTAAAGGCACAAAGGCAGCAATTATAATCCCAGAACAAACGTGTGATTCAGGTTTCAAGTGAGACGTACATGATGTAGCATATAATCATAAAATGCAGTTTTGTAAGCTCAAGCTAAGTCTTCAGTGTCCAGAGTGCTGCGAATGCACACTAATTAAGGACCTAATCCCAGTACAAGCGGCGGTCACCGAGAAGCTAGACAGACAAAAATTATCATTCTAGAAACAGCAGAGGCATGTCGCAGCATAGCTAGCTCTGGGGATTTGAAGTTTTGGGAGTGATTAGAAAAACTGGCAGGATTAGAACCCGGAGCAATTAAGGGTAGATTTGGACACTCAAATTTGAGTTCGCCAACTACAGAATATACAACGATCTCTACGAATAGTTGCACAACTAACTCATAATATGCTTGCACTTTCAATAGCTAGAACTTTAACCAACAAGCTGCGCTTTTCGCTTCATCTTCGGCTGAATAAGATTATAATCTGTGGCAGAAATCAGCATTGCAGTGAAGCACAGTTTGTGACATGCATTGGGGCTGAAGTCACTGAGACTAGCGGAGAGAAATAGGGGTAGGGGAGCTTGACAGACAGACATTTAGACACTCAGGACAGACAGAACTGGACATACGGAGCTGAATAGACAGACCTGGACAGACCTGGACAGACAGACAGACCTGGACAGACAGACAGACCTGGACAGACAGACAGACAGACCTGGACAGACAGACAGACCTGGACAGACAGACAGACCTGGACAGACAGACAGACAGACCTGGACAGACAGATAGAACTGGACAGACAGACAGACCTGGACAGATAGACAGACAGACAGACAGACAGACAGACAGACAGACAGACAGACCTAGACAGACAGACAGACAGACAGACAGACCTAGACAGACAGACAGACAGACAGACAGACAGACAGACAGACAGACAGACAGACAGACAGACAGACAGACCTAGACAGACAGACAGACAGACAGACAGACCTAGACAGACAGACAGACAGACAGACAGACAGACAGACAGACAGACAGACAGACAGACAGACAGACCTAGACAGACAGACAGACAGACAGACAGACCTAGACAGACAGACAGACAGATAGACAGACAGACAGACAGACATATTCGCCGAGTTAGGAGGAGAGCAGATAAATGTGAAAATGTGAATGCAGTGCTCTAAGTTTTGTTCTTAGAGAATTTCAAAACACAATGAATATACTGGTACGCATAAGAGCATAAAGTGACGGGTCCCCAGTGTAAGACGGTTGGTTTGTGACTTCACCCAGCTGTTCAGTGAAAGAGAAAAGGATAGAAATGAAAGTGAAAAATCAATTGACGAAATTAATTTCACCGCTATTCAGAGCACCAATCATATAGAGAAAAGTACATTCTTCTTTGAGTATTCTAGAGTATTTCACAGAGACAGTTTTCTCTGGACATATTTATCCAAAGATTACGAAAGCAGCAGTATGTAACTGCTCAACCTAATTTGCATAGATATTGAGTACATAACAAACAGACACACTGAGACTAACCATAGAAATATGATTTGTATCCTTAGTACACTAATGATAAAGCCGGTTAGTGACTTGATTACAATTAGCAGTGCCGGAATTCAGTTAATCAGATTTCAAACAGGACTGATTGATAGCTCTAGAATCTTCTTAGATAGGGAAAAGTAAAATAAGATGATCCTATTTTTAAATAGCCCAGTCAAAGACCAGGCTAGCTGGCTTCTGATTGGACAATGGCATTTTGTAATCCCAGATAAGTAGAAGGGGATAAAAATACTGCTTCCACATCACAGCGAAGAAGTTAAAGTGAAATTTCAGCTTTGCCAAGTTAGGCCAATGGAAATTAATCCTATCTAATCGACAGGTGATGGACGGGCTACACCAAGCCGACATCAGGTCACATTATCAGATGCTGTACTACGTGAACTGCAGCCAACAGTCGGAGCATTATCAGAACGATGCCAGGCTCCGAGTACTAGTAGCTGGCTGCAATACCCTACAGATTGTGCTCACTATAATGGGAGTCCTACTCAACATTCTCTCTTATCGGTTGCTAGGAAGAGGTGGCGGCAGCAACGGTGGATCTAACACAGGCAGTAGCAGCAGAGGTACGGAACGAACCGAACTGACAACTCTACTCAAATATTTGGCCGTATCGGACACCGCTTATGTGCTGATGAATTTCATGGACAACTGCTGTCACACTGTTCAAATCATTGGCGGCGGCTCGGTGGGCCTCTACAAGGCAATGGCCTACGCGCATCCGCCAGTCTGGGGTCTGCGAGTTTCCATGGTAACCGTGCACAACTGGATGATGCTGCTGCTGGCGGCGTCTAGGGTGCTGCGCGTATACGCGCCCATCAGGTGATCGGGTTTGGACCTGCTGTCTATGCATAAATTTTGTGTTCTCAGAGTGAACTCCATCTAGAGCGGGTGTTCTCAGAGTGAACTCCATCTAGAGCGGGTGTTCTCAGAGTGAACTCCATCTAGAGCGGGTGTTCTCAGAGTGAACTCCATCTAGAGCGGGTGTTCTCAGAGTGAACTCCATCTAGAGCGGGTGTTCTCAGAGTGAACTCCATCTAGAGCGGGTGTTCTCAGAGTGAACTCCATCTAGAGCGGGTGTTCTCAGAGAGAACTCCATCTAGAGCGGGTGTTCTCAGAGTGAACTCCATCTAGAGCGGGTGTTCTCAGAGTGAACTCCATCTTGAGAGGGTGTTCTCAGAGAGAACTCCATCTAGAGAGGGTGTACTCAGAGTAAACTCATCTGTAGAGGGTGCAATCAGAGTGAATTCCATCTGGAGAGGGTGTTCTCATGGTGAACTACATCTGAACAGACTGTACTCAGAGTAAACTCCATCTGGACAGTGTACTCAGAGTGAACTCCATCAAGAGAGAGTGAACTCCATCTGGAGAGGGTGTACTTAGTGAACTCCATCTGGATAGAGCGTACTCAGAGTGAACAACATCTGGAGATAGTGAACTCCATTTAGGGAGGGTGAACTCCATTTTGAGAGGAGGTTCTCATAGTGAAAGCATTCCTAGGAATAAAAAAAGTGATAAGCTATTCGTAAAAAAAGTCCAAAACAAAGCATTTCTGGCCTTTGTGAGGAAAAGAAACAAGCAAAAGGAACAACAAGAAGTCAAGCATCTCAGCTGAGCATGAGCCGATCAATCAAAGGAAATTAAGGAGATTTTCACCTTTGTTTGCACCCAGTCAGACAGAGGATTAAGTCTGAGCAATCTAATAGCTGATTTGTTCTAACTCGAAATCTCTGCAAGGGACAAGAGGCCTAGCTGGCGGGAGGGATTTTGGCTGGGGATTAACGCCGGGCGCCCTAAGCTGGGAATAAAATATGCAGTTTGGAAAGATTATTTTATTTGGCAAAAGTCATTAACACTGAAAATCACACTTGAATGGCGTTTCACTAAAATGGGGGATAATTTTGTTTGTTTACTCTTATTTTTGCAAAAACATTGAATATAGAATGAATGTACCAAACACTTGCCTTCTATATCTGTCTGTTGTATCCCACACCTGTCAGTTGCTATGCTACATCTGTCAGCTGCTATCCAACACCTGTGAGCTGCTATCCCACACCTGTCAGCTGCTATCCCACACCTGTCAGCTGCTATCCCACACCTGTCAGTTGCTATCCCAACTGTCAGCTGCTATCCCACACCTGTCAGCTGCTATTCCACACCTGTCAGCTGCTATGCTACACCTGTCAGCTGCTATGCTACACCTGACAGTTGCTATGCTACACCTGTCAGCTGCTATGCTACACCTGACAGTTGCTATGCTACACCTGTCAGCTGCTATGCTACACCTGTCAGCTGCTATGCTACACCTGTCAGCTGCTATGCTACACCTGTCAGCTGCTATGCTACACCTGTCAGCTGCTATGCTACACCTGACAGTTGCTATGCTACACCTGTCAGCTGCTATGCTACACCTGACAGTTGCTATGCTACACCTGTCAGCTGCTATGCTGCACCTGTCAGCTGCTATGCTACACCTGTCAGCTGCTATGCTACATCTGTCAGCTGCTATGCTACACCTGACAGTTGCTGTTTCTTGGATAAAGTGTTTAATACTATTTCCTGGAAATACAGTAACGAAGTTATCTTGAAACCCTTGAATCGACCTGGAGCGAACAAGAATCATAATAGCTTTCTAATCGATTGAGCTGCATTTCACCGCAGGAGTCGAGCGTTGCAACTCCGGCAGCGTCTGCTGCGCCTGACGGCGGGCATCTGGATGCTGAGCCTGACCCTGGGCCTGCCGCGCCTTATGGAGGTAGCCACCCAGTTGGGCCCTGGTTGCGAATCTGGATCCGGCTACTACGCAGAAATAGTTGCCACCCGGATGATCCCGGCCTACACAGCCGTGGCCAATTTCGGCCTGCAAGTTGGCGGACCACTGGTCCTCACAATGATATTCAACGCGCTAACAGTGGCTGGAGTGATTCGGTCCAGCCGGGAACTCAAAGCGGCAAATTGTTTCGCCGCTGACTGCAACGGCGATCAGAGAAGGCGCACTTTGCGCCGAAATCATCAGGCGTCTAGGACTGTGCTCATGCTCACAAATCTGTACATAGCCTGCCAACTGCCGCAGCTGGTGTGGGGCTTCGTCACCCTGACCTCCCTGGAGCCGCAGGTCTACATTAGCCTAACCCTGGTTGGCAACGCACTGAGCAGTCTGGATGGTTCGTGTAATTTCTTTGTCTACGTGATCAGCAATCCGGGATTCAAGAGCGGCCTGGAGCGATTGGGCTGGTGCCGTGCTGCGAGGCGGCTGGCCAGCCCGCCTGAAAACAGTCGCAGCCGCAAGAGCAGCTCCATCAGTAGGCGGCACAGCGGAAGGCGAGCCAGCAAGAGGCGCTGCTGCTGCTGCTGCATGCCTTCGCCAGCGCAACACAACGAGGCCAATGATGAAAGTCTAAACGATGATCAAGAAGAGCAGATTCAACAGCAACTGCTGCCAATGAGACAGCTGTCACATGGCAACAACTTGAGTCCAGATGCTCAGATTCCACTCGGGTGAAAATTACTAATCTACTGATGTAACTAGCTAGCTTTTTCCTTTAATAGCTGTACAAAACATTGCGCTGGTCAGCATGTATGAGCTGAACTGTGCCTAACTGAGTACAGCTGAACTGTGCTCAAATGAGTACAGCTGAACTGTGCTCAAATGAGTGCCGCTGAACTGTGCTCAAATGAGTGCCGCTGAACTGTGCTCAAATGAGTGCCGCTGAACTGTGCTCAAATGAGTGCCGCTGAACTGTGCTCGAATGAGTGCAGCTGAACTGTGCTCAAAATGTGTAGGCAAACATATACGTTTTTACAAAGGATGGTACTATATTTGAAACTGTAACATTCCTACGAAATAAAAAACAATTACCTGTAGCTAGATACTACTTAGCTAGATTGGTTACATTATTCTGTGAATATTGTTTTTTATTATTAATTATTATTACCAAATTATTTATATTCTTTCAAATTAATTATTTTCCTAATTCTTAGTCGTCTTGCTGCGTACCTTGTTATATTTATTTACTGAATTATTCAAGTCCTATATATTTAAAGAACTTTAAAATAAAACTTATGCTTTGTGTACTCGAAACATTTCGATCTTACAAAATAAACGCAGGTTTAATCGCTACGGCAAGAATCTTCGAAGGAATGCAAAGAGTTTAACTATATTCTGAAGCTGTCTGGTTAAATCCGTAAATCTTGGAAGACTCGCAGCAGAAGTCGCGCCAACAATGAGAGCAAGTATCATAGCAAGTATCATAGCAAGTATCATAGCAAGAATCGCAGCAAGAATCGCAGCAAGAATCGCAGCATGCATTGTAGCAAGAATCGTAGCAAGAATCGCAGCAAGAATCGTAGCAAGAATCGCAGCAAGAATCGCAGCAAGAATCGTAGCAAGAATCGTAGCAAGAATCGTAGCAAGAACCGCAGCAAGAATCGTAGCAAGAATCACAGCAAGAATCGCAGCAAGAATCGCAGCAAGAATCGCAGCAAGAATCGCAGCAAGAATCGTAGCAAGAATCGCAGCAAGAATCGCAGCAAGAATCGTAGCAAGAATCGCAGCAAGAATCGTAGCAAGAATCGCAGCAAGAATCGCAGCAAGAATCGTAGCAAGAATCGCAGCAAGAATCGTAGCAAGAATCGTAGAAAGAACCGCAGTAGGAATCGAAGCAATAATCGGAATCGCCGAATTTATGAAAACAATATTCGCAGCAGGAATTAAAGCAAGATTTTTTAGCTTAATCGATTTTCCTTCGCTAGATGTCGACATCGCTTTGAGCATAGCTGAAAAGCCTCTCATTTTGATTCACAGCTTGGAGTTCTGTTTACCGAATGAAATCAGGCATGGACTGATTTCAGCAACAACTAGTCTTTCATTTGACTAAAAGCGCGGGCAAAATGTGTTACAAATAATATGTTTTTAGCTAATGGATATACTGCCCTCTTGGGCCAGGTCTAAAAAACCAGTACTCTAAAAATAAGCGAGCAATGTTTTTGTTTTCCCTAACCGTTTCATTCGTTGGTAAGGAAATTCAATTTTTTTTGTTTGGAAAGAGACTGAGATAAAAAAAATTACGTAAAAAAGCAGAGCTTAAGAGTAGCGGCTCGCCCAGCATGCTCAGCTGAGCTGCTAAGCTGCGAAATAAAGCGAGAAAAGAGGCGGAAAAAACATAAAAGAGAGAGAGAAGTACAGCCCAGGCATTCACTCAGTACAGCTAGTTTTGCCTAGCAACTGAGTGAATTTTTGCAATCTGCAATTTCAGCGGAAGATGGCATCAGCGGGATAAGCCTAAACCTACCCTGATATTAGCATCTAAGGATCAAGGCTTGCGGATTAACGACTCGAATTTCAATGCGTTGATCATTATTTTTGCAATCCTTAATTTACTGGCTGCATATTGAGCACAATGGGTGGGCATTAGTCACTTCGGTAATAGGGAAGTCAGGTAGTGCAAGATTAATATAAATACTCGTAACTTAGCATGCACCTAGCAGGTGACAGCTAAATTCAACACTCGCATCCCTGATGCGAGCTTAACACCCACCCCATTCCCTAGATTCAAGAATACACCCACCCCACTCCATAGATTACATAGCACACCCAGCCCACTCCCATAGATAAAAAAACACACCACCCCACTCCCATAGATAAAAACACACCCACCCCACTCCCATAGATAAAAACACACATAACCCCACTCCTATTGATAAATACACACCCACCCCACTCCCATAGATAAAAACACACCCACCCCACTCCCATAGATAAAAACACACATAACCCCACTCCCATAGATAAAAACACATAACCCCACTCCCATTGATAAAAACACACATAACCCCACTCCCATAGATAAAAACACACTCACTCCCATAGACAAAAACACACCCACCCCACTTCCATAGATAAAAACACACAACCCCACTCCCATTGATAAAAACACACCCACCCCACTCCCCCGATCACCACCCCGACTGCCTGCCACAGCGAACCTCAAATTAAAAGTAGTGTCCAGCGACAGCAGCCGATCAACCCGCCGGAGGCCGTGGCTGAGAATGTCCTTCTGGGCGCTCTCGGAAAATGCCGAAGAATCCACATCCCAGAGTAGGCTGACCTCCGACAGAGAACCGCTGCGCCTGACTTTCACCGTATGAGTGGCCAACTCGAAGGCCGTGTTCGGGCTAGAAGGCGTGCTGCTGCTACTGGCCTCCCCACCGCCTCCGCCGACGCCGCTGCTGCCGCCTCCGCCGCCTCCTC
This sequence comes from Macrostomum hystrix, assembly GCA_950097015.1. Taxonomy (NCBI): domain Eukaryota; kingdom Metazoa; phylum Platyhelminthes; family Macrostomidae; genus Macrostomum; species Macrostomum hystrix. The sequence continues at coordinate 12,264,731 of CATNEN010000001.1, forward strand.
CACTGGCACCTAGAGCCGATGGAGAGGTCGGAGATCGCCGGCCAGTCGTGTCAAGTCGAGGCGCTGGACGGCCAGGCAGGGAGAACACGCTGCTGTCCGAGTCTGCGTAACGAAATAGATTTTTAAGAACTTTTGCACAAGGAAAGGACGGAAATCTAACTTGAGAACACGGAGGGGGCGGAAATCTAACTTGTGAACACGGAGGGGGCGGAAATCTAACTTGTGAACACGGAGGGGGCGGAAATCTAACTTGAGAACACGGAGGGGGCGGAAATCTAACTTGAGAACATGGAGGGCGGAAATGTAACTTGAGAACACGGAGGGGGCGGATATCTAACTTGAGAACACGGAGGCGGCGGATATCTAACTTGAGAACACGGAGGCGGCGGATATCTAACTTGAGAACACGGAGGGGGCGGAAATCTAACTTGAGAACACGGAGGGGGCGGATATCTAACTTGAGAACACGGAGGCGGCGGATATCTAACTTGAGAACATGGAGGGGGCGGATATTTAACTTGAGAACATGGAGGGGGCGGATATCTAACTTGAGAACATGGAGGGGGCGGATATCTAACTTGAGAACATGGAGGGGGCGGATATCTAACTTGAGAACACGGAGGGGGCGAAAATCGAACTCAACAATACGGAGGGGGCGAAATCGAACTCAACAATACGGAGGGGGCGAAGTCCACCCTGAGAAGCCAGGGGCGGAAGTCCAGACCGAGGACCCAGGAGGGGCGGAAAACGGTCGCGTGACTATTCCTTTGCGTTAAAAAAAAACAGAATCTGCTCAGAGTGAAACAGAGTCGAATAACAAAAATTCTAGGAATTGACTCAAAAATAAATCCACCTACGCCGTAGCACGCGCAGTCGGCGTGATCAACTCAGGAAAAAACATGTGAAATCTTACAGCTTAGGATTATAAAATTCCAATCCAGAACTGCTACCCAGGGTTACCTTTCCTCTTAATTAAGTGAAGATTTTTATGTCGTAAATAAAATACAAAAGCATCTTTTACTAGCGCCTTCAGTTGCTATGCAAATTGAAACCATTACGAATCAATCCATATAATTAATCAAATGAGGAGTCATTCAGAGCAAAGCAGAGCAAAGACACACCCGATATGAATGCAGAATCTCAGAAATGAATGCATAAAATATTTTGTGCTGACCTGCTACAGAAGCTGAGGTTAAGGACAAAGAATGGCCAAAACATCCCCTGGATTTTTTAGGGTGATCGGAACGATTCACCTGAATATTTTAGTCAAAAAGAAACGAATTACCCTGAAGATTTTAGGTAAATAGAAACGATTCACCCTGAAGATTTAAGGTAAATAGAATCGATTCATCTAAAGATTTTAGGTAAATAGAACCGATTCACCTGAAGATTTTAGTCAAAAAGAAACGAATTACCCTGAAGATTTTAGGTAAATAGAATCGATTCACCTGAAGATTTTAGGTAAAAAGAAACGATTCACCCTGAAGATTTTAGGTAAAAAGAATCGATTCACCTGAAGATTTTAGGTAAAAAGAAACGATTCACCCTGAAGATTTTAGGTAAATAGAATCGATTCACCTGAAGATTTTAGGTAAAAAGAAACGATTCACCCTGAAGATTTTAGGTAAATAGAATCGATTCACCTGAAGATTTTAGGTAAATAGAACCGATTCACCTGAAGATTTTAGTCAAAAAGAAACGAATTACCCTGAAGATTTTAGGTAAATAGAATCGATTCACCTGAAGATTTTAGGTAAAAAGAAACGATTCACCCTGAAGATTTTAGGTAAAAAGAATCGATTCACCTGAAGATTTTAGGTAAAAAGAAACGATTCACCCTGAAGATTTTAGGTAAAAAGAAACGATTCACCCTGAAGATTTTAGGTAAATAGAATCGATTCACCTGAAGATTTTAGGTAAATAGAATCGATTCATCTGAAGATTTTAGGGAAAAAGAATCGATTCACCTGAAGATTTTAGGTAAATAGAATCGATTCATCTGAAGATTTTAGGTAAATAGAATCGATTCATCTGAAGATTTTAGGTAAATAGAATCGATTCATCTGAAGATTTTAGGTAAATAGAATCGATTCATCTGAAGATTTTAGGTAAATAGAATCGATTCATCTGAAGATTTTAGGTAAATAGAATCGATTCATTTGAAGATTTTAGGTAAATAGAATCGATTCATCTGAAGATTTTAGGTAAATAGAATCGATTCACCTGAAGTGGGTAAATAGAATCGATTCATCTGAAGATTTTAGGTAAATAGAATCGATTCATCTGAAGATTTTAGGTAAATAGAATCGATTCATCTGAAGATTTTAGGTAAATAGAATCGATTCATCTGAAGATTTTAGGTAAATAGAAACGATTCATCTGAAGATTTTAGGGAAAAAGAGTCGATTCACCTGAAGATTTTAGGTAAATAGAATCGATTCATCTGAAGATTTTAGGTAAATAGAATCGATTCATCTGAAGATTTTAGGTAAATAGAATCGATTCATTTGAAGATTTTAGGTAAATAGAATCGATTCATCTGAAGATTTTAGGTAAATAGAATCGATTCACCTGAAGTAGGTAAATAGAATCGATTCACCTGAAGATTTAGGTCAATAGAAACGATTCATCTGAAGATTTTAGGTAAATATAATCGATTCATCTGAAGATTTTAGGTAAATAGAATCGATTCATCTGAAGATTTTAGGTAAATAGAATCGATTCACCTGAAGATTTTAGGTAAAAAGAAACGATTCATCTGAAGATTTTAGGTAAATAGAATCGATTCACCTGAAAATTTTAGGGAAAAAGAATCGATTCACCTGAAGATTTTAGGTAAATAGAATCGATTCACCTGAAGATTTTAGGTAAAAAGAAACGATTCACCCTGAAGATTTTAGGTAAATAGAATCGATTCACCTGAAGATTTTAGGTAAAAAGAAACGATTCACCCTGAAGATTTTAGGTAAATAGAATCGATTCACCTGAAGATTTTAGGTAAATAGAATCGATTCATCTGAAGATTTAAGGTAAATAGAATCGATTCACCTGAAGATTTTAGGTAAATAGAATCGATTCATCTGAAGATTTTAGGGAAAAAGAATCGATTCACCTGAAGATTTTAGGTAAATAGAATCGATTCACCTGAAGATTTTAGGTAAATAGAATCGATTCACCTGAAGATTTTAGGGAAAAAGAATCGATTCACCTGAAGATTTTAGGTAAATAGAATCGATTCACCTGAAGATTTTAGGTAAATAGAAACGATTCATCTGAAGATTTTAGGGAAAAAGAATCGATTCACCTGAAGATTTTAGGTAAATAGAATCGATTCACCTGAAGATTTTAGGGAAAAAGAATCGATTCACCTGAAGATTTTAGGTAAATAGAATCGATTCATCTGAAGATTTTAGGTAAATAGAATCGATTCATCTGAAGATTTTAGGTAAATAGAATCGATTCACCTGAAGATTTTAGGTAAATAGAAACGATTCACCTGAAGATTTTAGGTAAATAGAATCGATTCACCTGAAGATTTTAGGTAAATAGAAACGATTCATCTGAAGATTTTAGGGAAAAAGAAACGATTCACCCTGAAGGTTTTAGGTAAATAGAATCGATTCACCTGAAGATTTTAGGTAAATAGAATCGATTCATCTGAAGATTTTAGGTAAATAGAATCGATTCATCTGAAGATTTTAGGGAAAAAGAATCGATTCACCTGAAGATTTTAGGTAAATAGAAACGATTCATCTGAAGATTTTAGGGAAAAAGATTCGATTCACCTGAAGATTTTAGGTAAATAGAATCGATTCATCTGAAGATTTTAGGTAAATAGAATCGATTCATCTGAAGATTTTAGGTAAATAGAATCGATTCATCTGAAGATTTTAGGTAAATAGAATCGATTCACCTGAAGATTTTAGGTAAATAGAAACGATTCATCTGAAGATTTTAGGGAAAAAGAGTCGATTCACCTGAAGATTTTAGGTAAATAGAATCGATTCACCTGAAGATTTTAGGTAAATAGAATCGATTCATCTGAAGATTTTAGGGAAAAAGAGTCGATTCACCTGAAGATTTTAGGTAAATAGAATCGATTCATCTGAAGATTTTAGGTAAATAGAATCGATTCATCTGAAGATTTTAGGTAAATAGAATCGATTCATCTGAAGATTTTAGGTAAATAGAATCGATTCATCTGAAGATTTTAGGTAAATAGAATCGATTCACCTGAAGTAGGTAAATAGAATCGATTCACCTGAAGATTTAGGTAAATAGAATCGATTCACCTGAAGATTTTAGGTAAAAAGAAACGATTCACCCTGAAGATTTTAGGTAAATAGAATCGATTCACCTGAAGATTTTAGGTAAAAAGAAACGATTCACCCTGAAGATTTTAGGTAAATAGAATCGATTCACCTGAAGATTTTAGGTAAATAGAATCGATTCACCTGAAGATTTTAGGTAAATAGAATCGATTCACCTGAAGATTTTAGGTAAAAAGAAACGATTCACCCTGAAGATTTTAGGTAAATAGAATCGATTCACCTGAAGATTTTAGGTAAAAAGAAACGATTCACCCTGAAGATTTTAGGTAAATAGAATCGATTCACCTGAAGATTTTAGGTAAATAGAATCGATTCACCTGAAGATTTTAGGGAAAAAGAATCGATTCACCTGAAGATTTTAGGTAAATAGAATCTATTCATCTGAAGATTTTAGGTAAATAGAATCGATTCATTTGAAGATTTTAGGTAAATAGAATCGATTCATCTGAAGATTTTAGGTAAATAGAATCGATTCACCTGAAGATTTTAGGTAAATAGAAACGATTCATCTGAAGATTTTAGGGAAAAAGAGTCGATTCACCTGAAGATTTTAGGTAAATAGAATCGATTCATCTGAAGATTTTAGGTAAATAGAATCGATTCATCTGAAGATTTTAGGTAAATAGAATCGATTCACCTGAAGATTTTAGGTAAAAAGAAACGATTCACCTGAAGATTTTAGGGAAATAGAAACGATTCACCTGAAGATTTTAGGGAGGGTAGAGTGGGGATCCACCTGTAGATTTTAAAGAAATAAATTATTACATTTGCCCCCGAAAAGAAGTGTACCACTACTAACCCTCGCCGGCACTGCTGCTGCCAGGTGTCTGACTTGGCTTGGTCCTCTTTGGTGGCGAATGGTCGCTGCTGCTGCTGCTGCTGCTGCGGTTTTATTTTAGCGGAAGTTAATTCAACTTTTGCATAAATTTTATATTGGAAGGATTTTGGAGAGGTGTGAGTGTGATCAACCTGAGGATATTGGAGAGGTGTGAGTGTGATCAACCTGAGGATATTGGAGAGGTGTGAGTGTGATCAACCTGAGGATTTTGGAGATTAGTGAGTGTGATCAACCTGAGGATATTGGAGAGGTGTGAGTGTGATCAACCTGAGGATATTGGAGAGGTGTGAGTGTGATCAACCTGAGGATGTTGGAGAGGTGTGAGTGTGATCAACCTGAGGATATTGGAGAGGTGTGAGTGTGATTAACCTGAGGATGTTGGAGAGGTGTGAGTGTGATCAACCTGAGGATTTTGGAGAGGTGTGAGTGTGATCAACCTGAGGATGTTGGAGAGGTGTGAGTGTGATCAACCTGAGGATTTTGGAGAGGTGTGAGTGTGATCAACCTGAGGATATTGGAGAGGTGTGAGTGTGATCAACCTGAGGATATTGGAGAGGTGTGAGTGTGATCAACCTGAGGATATTGGAGAGGTGTGAGTGTGATCAACCTGAGGATTTTGGAGAGGTGTGAGTGTGATCAACCTGAGGATATTGGAGAGGTGTGAGTGTGATCAACCTGAGGATATTGGAGAGGTGTGAGTGTGATCAACCTGAGGATATTGGAGAGTAGTGAGTGTGATCAACCTGAGGATTTTGGAGAGGTGTGAGTGTGATCAACCTGAGGATATTGGAGAGGTGTGAGTGTGATCAACCTGAGGATATTGGAGAGGTGTGAGTGTGATCAACCTGAGGATATTGGAGAGCAGTGAGTGTGATCAACCTGAGGATGTTGGAGGTGTGAGTGTGATCAACCTGAGGATATTGGAGAGGTGTGAGTGTGATTAACCTGAGGATTTTGGAGAGTAGTGAGTGTGATCAACCTGAGGATGTTGGAGAGGTGTGAGTGTGATCAACCTGATTATCGATTATGGAGGGTGGCATGACTAAACCAAGAGAATCAACTGACAAACGCTCACCCGTTGGTTCTCACAGCCGCCAGAGCTGATGAGGCCAAGCGGAACAGGTTGGAGGTGCCGCGAAATTTCAGCTGACCAACAGCGGACAGGAAGTCATTCAAAGGCAGCAGCTCCTTCTTCTCCTGACTGAACACCCTGAGGTCAATGCGTTAAATTAATAGTTAAATGAACAATCTGACAATCTGGGATGGGTGAATGACCAATCTGACAATCTAGGATGAGTGAATGACCAATCTGACAATCTGGGATGAGTGAATGACCAATCTGACAATCTGGGATGGGTGAATGACTAATCTGACAATTTGGGATGGGTGAATGACCAATCTGACAATCTGGGATAAGTGAATGACCAATCTAACAATCTGGGATGGGTGAATGACTAATTTGACAATCTGGGATAAGTGAATGACCAATCTGACAATCTGGGATGGGTGAATGACCAATCTGACGATCTGGGATGGGTGAATGACCAATCTGACAATCTGGGATGGGTGAATGACCAATCTGACGATCTGGGATAAGTGAATGACCAATCTGACGATCTGGGATAAGTGAATGACCAATCTGACGATCTGGGATGGGTGAATGACTAATCTGACAATCTGGGATGGGTGAATGACCAATGTGACAATCTGGGATAAGTGAATGATCAATCTGACAATCTGGGATGAGTGAATGACCAATCTGACGATCTGGGATGAGTGAATGACCAATCTGACAATCTGGGATAAGTGAATGACCAATCTGACAATCTGGGATAAGTGAATGACCAATCTGACAATCTGGGATGGGTGAATGACCAATCTGACGATCTGGGATAAGTGAATGACCAATCTGACGATCTGGGATAAGTGAATGACCAATCTGACAATCTGGGATAAGTGAATGACCAATCTGACGATCTGGGATGGGTGAATGACTAATCTGACAATCTGGGATGGGTGAATGACCAATCTGACAATCTGGGATAGGTGAATGACTAATCTGACGATCTGGGATGGGTGAATGACCAATCTGACGATCTGGGATGGGTGAATGACTAATCTGACGATCTGGGATGGGTGAATGACCAATCTGACGATCTGGGATAAGTGAATGACCAATCTGACGATCTGGGATGGGTGAATGACTAATCTGACAATCTGGGATGGGTGAATGACCAATCTGACGATCTGGGATGGGTGAATGACTAGTCTGACAATCTGGGATGAGTGAATGACCAATCTGACAATCTGGGATGGGTAAATGACCAATCGGACTATCTGGAATGGGTGAATGACCAATGTGACAATCTGGGATGAGTGAATGACCAATCTGACGATCTGGGATGGGTGAATGACCAATCTGACAATCTGGGATGAGTGAATGACCAATCTGACGATCTGGGATGGGTGAATGACCAATCTGACAATCTGGGATGAGTGAATGACCAATCTGACGATCTGGGATAAGTGAATGACCAATCGGACTATCTGGGATGGGTGAATGACCAATCTAACAATGTGGGATGGGTGAATGACCAATCTGACAATCTGGGATAAGTGAATGATCAATCTGACAACCTGGGATGGGTGAATGACCAATCGGACTATCTGGGATGGGTGAATGACCAATCTGACAATCTGGGATGGGTGAATGACTAATCTGACAATCTGGGATGAGTGAATGACCAATCTGACAATCTGGGATGGGTGAATGACCAATCTGACAATCTGGGATAAGTGAATGACCAATCTGACAATCTGGGATGAGTGAATGACCAATCTGACAATCTGGGATGGGTGAATGACCAATCTGACAATCTGGGATGGGTGAATGACTAATCTGACAATCTGGGATGAGTGAATGACCAATCTGACAATCTGGGATGAGTGAATGACCAATCTGACAATCTGGAATGGGTGAATGACCAATCTGACAATCTGGGATGGGTGAATGACCAATCTGACAATCTGGGATGGGTGAATGACCAATCTGACAATCTGGGATGGGTGAATGACCAATCGGACTATCTGGGATGGGTGAATGACCAATCTAACAATGTGGGATGGGTGAATGACCAATCTGACAATCTGGGATGGGTGAATGACCAATCTGACAATCTGGGATGGGTGAATGACCAATGTGACAATCTGGGATGGGTGAATGATCAATCTGACAATCTGGGATGGGTGAATGACCAATCTGACAATCTGGGATGAGTGAATGACCAATCTGACGATCTGGGATGAGTGAATGACCAATCTGACGATCTGGAATGGGTGAATGACCAATCGGACTATCTGGAATGAGTGAATGACCAATCTGACAATCTGGGATGAGTGAATGACCAATCTGACAATCTGGGATGAGTGAATGACCAATCTGACAATCTGGGATGAGTGAATGACCAATCTGACAATCTGGGATGAGTAAATGACCAATCTGACTATCTGACATGATTGCTGACCTATTTGATCAAATACCTATCCGCACTTGCTATTGAAATACTTCAAATAAAAAACGGGTTTAGAAAATTTAGAAATAGGCAAAATATCTTAGACTCACTTGGCTTGCTCGGTAGCGTCGACGGTCACTTCTTTATCAGTGACGCTCAGCTTCTTGGCTAGTCTAATATCTCGAATAATGTTCCTGAATTTGCGGCGGTTAAATAGTCAGAATTAATCCCGTGTCGCAACTAAACTGCGTAGAACATAGACCAAGGGGAAAACAGAACAGGGAAGAGCATAAACGGGGGAAAGAAAAACACGGAATGGGGAGAATATCATGGAACGGGAGAGAAAAATACGGAACGGGGGAGAAAAGCACACAGAGGGTGAGAAAAAACACGGATCGGGGGAGAAAAATACGGAACGGGGGAGAAAAGCACACAGAGGGTGAGAAAAAACACGGATCGGGGGAGAAAAATATGGATCGGGGGAGAAAAATACGGAACGGGGGAGAATATCATGGAACAGGAACAGGAACGGGGGAGAAAAACATGGAACGGGGGGAGAAAAAACACGCAAATGGTGAGAAAAAACACGGAACGGTGGGAGAAAAACACGGATCGGTGGGAGAAAACACGCAAAGGGCTAGAAAAAACACGGAACGGGAGGAGAAAAACACGGAACGGGGGGAGAAAAATACGGAACGGGAGGAGAAAAACACGGAACGGGGGGAGAAAAACACGGAACGGGAGGAGAAAAACACGGATCGGGGGGGAGAATACGGAACGGGGGAAGAAAAACACGGATCGGGGGGAGAAAAACACGGAACGGGAGGAGAAAAACACGGATCGGGGGGAGAAAAACACGGAACGGGAGGAGAAAAACACGGATCGGGGGGAGAATACGGAACGGGGGGAAAAAACACGGATCGGGGGGAGAAAAACACGGAACGGGAGGAGAAAAACACGGATCGGGGGGAGAATACGGAACGGGGGGAAAAACACGGATCGGGGGGGGAGAATTCGGAAAGGGGGGAGAAAAACACGCAAAGGGTGAGAAAAAACACGGAACGGTGGGGAGAAAAACACAGTACATTAGCAAAACCAGAACGGAATGAAATCACGCCCTGGAATCCTAACCTGAACTCCTCAAACGACAGGCAGCCGTCGCAGTCTTCGTCGTAGAATCGGAAAATGTAGCGACAGCGCAGCTCAGCCGGGGTGCTGCCGTGCGGCGTCGACGGCTCCATGGCGGCGTGGCCGACCAGGAAGTCGCGGAACTGCAGCCAGCCGCGACGGTGCGAGTCGAAGGCGCTGCAATTCAAACAGTGTTGCGTTGGAGCCAAGCTGAGAATCCATTATTTTGTGATAGTGAACTTTTGCAGTTTTCCTATGGCTTTTTTAATTGTGAATTTTCGGGTTTTTGTAATCGTGAACTTTCGGGTTTCACTGTGAACTTCGGGTTTTTACTAGTGAACTTCGGGTTTTTTACTAGTGAACTTTCGGGTTTTTAATTGCGAACTTCGGGTTTTTACTAGTGAACTTTCGGGTTTTTAATTGCGAACTTCGGGATTTTACTAGTGAACTTTCGGGTTTTTAATTGCGAACTTCGGGTTTTTACTAGTGAACTTTCGGGTTTTTTAATTGTAAACTTTCGGGTTTTTTACTGTGAACTTTCGGGTTTTTTACTGTTAACTTCAGTATTTTTAGGAGTTGCGAACTAGTACAATTCTGATGTTGCAGCAATTAACTAGCTACTAGTTAGTAGTCATAACGAAATGTTACTACCCAAACAAAAAAACGAATTCACTCCGCAATCATGGCTTCTATTGAGCTTACCGAAACAGATGCTTGGCTTTATCGTAGCAGTAACCACGAGCCGCAAAGTATTGGGCAAACACCGGGAAGCACATGGATGTGGATGGTGCGCAGGCCTTCATAAACTGATTGAACAGGTATTTCTGCTCTGTTCGGGTGAGTGACAAAGATTAGAGTAAAACTGGTTACATCTCAGTGAGATAATTAGTTTTCCGGAAAAAGTATTCCCTTTCTCAATGTGAATATGCACAGCAATGATGATCTGAGAAAATAGATTTTTACAGTCCTGAAGATCTGAGAAAATTGATGTGTACGATCCTGAATAAAGATCTGAGAAGATAAATAGATGTGTACAGCCCTGAAGAGCTGAGAAAAAGTTGTGTGACTATGCTTGGAAATGTATTTGCAAAGGCTGAAAGCAGGCAAAACTATTAAAAACAGAACTCTGTTTAGTTTAGCAATAACACAAACCTATTTCGCCAAATCCAGCTGCTTTAACCAGCTGCTGAGTTGGAGACAAGGACTGGAGACTGTGCTGAGCAGCATCTGAGAGGCCCTGAGAAGCTGGTGAGGTGATGCACAACTCAAACTGAGTCTCAGAATAGGCGGAGTCAGGCAGCACTGGAACTATCCCAATTGGGCTACTGTCCGACGAGATGATTTCTGCAGAGTCATTGTGCATTAGCAGTTCAAGCAGTTCATGGCCAAGTAGGAATAGGGAGGGCAGGCAGTAGCTTCCATCACCAACAGTGCCTTGGGTAAATAGCACATGACGTGACAACCACTGAGCACCTTCAAATGTCTGTAGTAAAGTTGCATGACAATGATGAAGCATACTTTCAAATGTAAGCTAGACCGTTTTTTTAGATTGTTTATGAATGATGAATGACTTACAAAGTTTTCCTCCACAACATTATCAATGTAAAATATTGTATAAATGAATGATGTTCCAATTGGTAAGCAGCGTAGGCCATTGTAACAAATGCCTTTGATTTGCACAGGATCGATGCTTTTCTAAAAAATATTATGCTAATTTATCAGCAAGTTTTTTATTTATAATGTATCTAACTCCTAAAACAATCTTACAGTCTTAGGCCTGAAATCTTACAAAGATACTTATTTACTTATTGGGGACTTTTTAAACTTATTTTTGATAGGCCTAGAGAAAACTGTTTATTTTTTTAATAGTTCGAAATTAGTCATACCTGAAGCAAAAACACATAATGGCCTTCTATATTAAAAATATAAACATAATGTCAATGATTATCACTGACATTGCTAAGAAGCTAAACTAATTTTATAAATGTCTATTTGCTTAAATACTTCGTTAGCAACAATACACCAGATAGATTTACCAGCAGTACTTACTCCTTCAAGAAACTTAAGAATGGTGCACTTCAATCCATAAGAGAGGTTGGCCTTTACAGTTGGAAGCCAAAAAACATCAACAGTGGATTTTTCTCGGAAGGCACTGTCAATGTCTAGCTCACACTGAGAACTGCCAATTGGAGAATCACAGTCATCAGCTGGGGAAATCTCAATAGTCTGTGGACAAAGTAAAAAACGGTTTTGCTTTGAATATATTAAAACTGAGGCATATGCTTCCATCTTATTAGGCAACTAGTAGAGTAAGATACTTTTTCTAATCAAGAAAATCAAATAACTGATAATAAAAAATTACAATAAATCATTAGTAACACAGAAAACCTGATTCAGATAAAGTCATATAGTAAAGAATAAATTTAAGTGGACAAAATTATTATTATTAACACTTATATCATTTTTTCTCGTCAAATCAAATGTTGTCGCGATATTTCCAAGATGGTTACAAAAACAAACAAATATTTTTTTCAGATATTTTTCAAATTATAATACTTCGTATTTTTTATACTGAGTCAGATCCAATAATTTAAGATAAAAGCATTTTTTAATTCATGACACTTAAAGCTTATTGACACTGCTACTAAACGAAGCTGAAACACACCATCGTTCACTCTTTTCAATGAATATTTATTTAAACATCAAAGAAATGTCCACCGAAAAAGAAGTTTTTGATACATTTTCATACGAGAATTTATTTCAACGAATGAACGAGCTGAAATAATATTATTAATACATATCTTTGGTAATTGCTTCGGATAATTTCTTCGCTTAGTCAACTTTGATTTTTCTAAAGATTGACGAGAGTGTACCTGTCATGAAAGAATTTGATTTGCATGAAAGATTTCTATTTTTCACACTCAGGCTTTCATATAGAGACCTAAGAACAGAGTTGGGGCGTTACGATCGTTACTAGTTATCAATATGGTAACGATGGTTACTTTTTTGCAGCGTCACTTTTTTCCGGTTACGGGAAACGAAAATGAAAATGGTGTGTATTTCTCGCTACGTGACAATTTTTCATTACCAATTTCCGAAAAATTTATATAATTAACAGGCTAGACATAATTTCTTATTCATTTGATGCGATCATAAATTATAAAGACAGCTAGTTTCTAAAAGTTTAGACCAAACTTTTTACATTTTATTCATGAACTCTTTCAGTTCAATTACGTCATAACTGGATTTTAATTGTTTATCTGATTGAAAAGGTTAAAATTGCACGAACTAAGCTATAAATGAAGACTTGAAGCAGTACAAGTTGGTAAAGTATTTTTTATAATATTCGACTTAAGTTTCGGGAAAGATTAGAACGTGCTACTATTTTAGGCTCAATTAAGTAGTATATTTTGGTTATCGATAAGGAAACTATTTATTTAGTTTAGCACGGAGAATGGCATTCTGCTTGGCAGTCACGAGATGCAGTCAGTAATACAGCTAGCAGTATGGTGGATCAGAAAACTATTTAAACAACCAGGCAGTCAGAAAGCTTATAAAAATGCGGCAAAAAAAGTTTTTGAAAAGTGGCTAAGTTAGTTAAAGTACATTTTTAAAAGAGGAAGTGCACTTTTAAAATGGTCAGTTAAAGTAGCAACACAAAAATGGAGCAAATAAGGTAAAGCTAGAATTTTTGAATTATGTACACATGGAGTGATGACAGTCAGAAAATAAAATTAGGATCTTAATTGCGCGGGTTAAAAAAACTGCATTTCGTTGAGTTGCTTTGAAATGAAGAATTAGCAGATGGTTTATAAGAGCATTTTGTGAAGTGCAATATGAGTTTTGAGGCTCAGAAACTGGGCTCAGAAATGTTGAACACAAAATACAATTCACCTACAGGAGCAGAAAGATCAGCATCAGAAAAGTCTAAAACCGAGGACGCGGAAGTGCGGCGGTGCTGCGACAAAAATCAGGACTTGCAAAGTGCAAAAAAAACTGGTGCAATGAGTGCTTTGATGTGATTTTACTCTGTGCAGTAAAAGACGACAGTGTGCAAAAAGAATTTACGGAAACTAAATCAGAATTCGAGTGCAGAACCAAAGAGTGAATTAATCAAGAAATCAGAAAAACTGTTCGCGCAACTTAATAATGAGCCAAAATGAGTTCTGTTTTTCCATTACCGGAGCCGGAAATAGTTTAAAAATGTAACCATGACAACGAGTCCGCCTTAGAGGTCGATTTCACTGGGCCCCGCGAACCGGCTCCAGAGCCCAGGTTTTGTCCAACGACACGGCGTCAGTCTTCTCGCCAACATCGCAGCAGTCGGCAGAGGCTGGCTTGCCTCCAGTCTGCAGCTTCTTCATCAGGAAGCTGAAAGGAGTCTCTGCCTGGCTTGCCGGATTGGCCTGTGCGGCCTCATTCGGATTCTCAGACTTGGCGTCTGTCTGAGCACCTTCAACACTGCTGACAGCTTCGGGCTGCTGCTGCTGCTGCTGCTGCTGCTGCTGAGCGTTTCGACGACGAAACCGATTAGCACGGCGCGGAGTGGCATTGCCAATGGCCGATGCGGTGACAACTGGCTGCTGCTGCTGCTGCTGATGCGGCGGTGGCGGTGGCGGGGCGAACACGGGCGGCATTTTCAGCTCGCACACGTCGTGCACATGAAAGCAGTGCGGGCCGCGAGGACAGAAATTTCGGTTCTTATAGTCGAAGCAGAATGCAGTCTTGTACAGCGGATGCTTCCTGGGGTCGTGCAGCTCAGCTGGGTTGTGAGCGAACTGGCAGGTCTTGCCGCGAGGACAGGCGCCCTTCTCCTGGACGTCGCGACACAGTTCTGTCTTGTACAGGATGTTGTGCATGTAGCCATTTTTGCGACGCGGCGTCATTGGAAACGGCGCCTGCTGGTTCTCGCAATGCGGCTGGCGAGTGGCCGAGCTGCCGTTGTCAGCGGGAACTGACTGCGGACGATTGTTGGAGTACCGCTGCTGCTGCTGCTGCTGGTGCTGCTGGTGCGGAGGGCAGCTGGGCTGCTGATGGTAATCATTGTAGCCTGCAAATATGTTTTTGGTAAGGGAGACAATTAGATCTACAAATTTTATCTACTCTAGTCTATTCAGTCTATTCAGGGTGGTTAATCTATTCAGTGGGTGGTTAATCTATTCAGTGAGTGAGTCTATTCAGGGGTGAGTCTATTCAGGGGGTGTGTCTACTCTGGGGGTCAGTCTACTCTGGGGGTCAGTCTACTCTGGGGGTCAGTCTATTCAGTCAGGAGGTCAGTCTATTCAGTCAGGGGGTCAGTCTATTCAGGGGGTCAGTCTATTCAGGGGGTCAGTCTATTCAGGGGGTCAGTCTACTCTGGGGTCAGTCTATTCAGTCAGGAGGTCAGTCTATTCAGGAGGTCAGTCTATTCAGGGGGTCAGTCTATTCAGGGGGTCAGTCTACTCTGGGGTCAGTCTACTCTGGGGTCAGTCTACTCTGGGGTCAGTCTATTCAGGGGGTCAGTCTATTCAGGGGGTCAGTCTATTCAGGGGGTCAGTCTACTCTGGGGGTCAGTCTATTCAGTCAGGAGGTCAGTCTATTCAGGGGGTCAGTCTATTCAGGGGGTCAGTCTATTCAGGGGGTCAGTCTATTCAGGGGGTCAGTCTATTCAGGGGGTCAGTCTATTCAGGGGGTCAGTCTACTAATGGGGTCACACAGAAGATGAGCTTACCGCTATAGGCACTGCTGGCATTGATATTGTAGCCAGACTGTGGAGTCTGGAGCGGCGGCGGTGGCACGGAGATCGGCACCTGAAATAGCGGCTGCAGCTGCGGCTGAACTGGCGGCGACATCAGGAAGGCTGGTGGCAGCTGCGGTATAGCTACTGGAGACTCGCCATCACCGGCCGTAGGCGGCTGCTGTTGCTGGGGGGGTCCGTGTGGACCAGCTGAAGGCGGGCAGCAGTACGAATAGTAGACCATCGATGGCGGCGGTGGTGGCAGGTAGGGGTTGACAAGGTAGGAACCGAGCTGCTGCTGCTGCTGCTGCTCTTGCTGCTGCTGCTGCTGCTGCTGCTGCTGAGTGTTCGCGGCCTTCGTTTGTGAAGTAGGCTGCTGCTGCATGTGCAGTGGAGGCGGTGGTGGCATGCCATTAGCATAGGCCGCGGCTGCCATATGCTGCTGGTACTGCATGTAGTAAAATGCAGCAGCAGCAGCAGCAGCAGCATCAGGCAGCATCGGCCCGCACTGCTGAGCCTGTGCTGCTGTGCTATACAATGGATCCGGGTACATCAGTGGCACGCCCGGCTGGTAACTCATGTAGGGCATCCAAGGAGGCTGTTGTGGCACACGGCCGTAATCTATAACTTGCCCAGCGCCATTGACCGGCACGTTCTGCTCGTCCTGATTCACATCGATGTTGGAGTTGGCCGGATCCGCTGAATTAACTGTCGGAGCTGAAGCTGCAATTTGCTGTTGCTGATCCTCCATTTCGTTCAAAATTTTGTTTAGCCTAAATAAATCAAATAGACCAGAAGTTACTGCAAAGATAGGTTCGGTGTTGCACGCGTGTGTTATTTATACTGGGTGTTTCGTCGGGTCCTTTCTTTAGCCCAATTAGCGTATGTTGGTCCGCCGCAAACAGTCTGCGTGGGGTTGGTGACGCTGTCTGATTGGTGGGGTTAAGGGGACGGAAAAGTTTATGGCCCCGCGTGGCGCGCTGAGGTGGCGGGCGCCTATCTGGGGTGGTGGGTGTTGTTCAGTCGGCGGGTTTGGCAGGGCTTGGCTTGGGCTTGGTTGGGGTTAGAGGAGGATGAGTCATCGTGCAGGCAGGCTGTTTGTGCAGGCACGTCACGAAAACACACTGAGGCGACAAAAATTAAACAAAAATTGTGACACTTCTCATGCAAAGGGATTGGTGACAGTTGAATTTTAATAATTATATTGTGACCGAACAGCAGCAACTGTTAGCGCATTTTTCCGATCTATATCAGACAGTGTTTACAGTACATGCGTCAACGAATTAAATTCATAATTGTCATTTGAAAGCAGGCAATAGGCACGGGGTGCAAAAGTGTTCTGGCAAAAAAGGCATCACCAACAACAGCACGATGCGTTTAGTTGCAAAAATGCCGGCGTGTCATGGCTGCAGACTGCATGCTGAAATGCCATCATGGTGCCCTATTTGTTCCAGCTGAAATTACCAGACCCATTCATTGTCTCACAGTTGCTAGTTAATCTGCAAAACGATTGTTAAAAAGTTATTTTGTAATCTTTAAGTTATAAAAAGTTACAGTTAAATGCCATTAGCGCAATATCTTAGCTCAGCAGCCTAGCAACTAAGTCAGTCCGTATTATTTGTTTTCATTTGCCTAGGGCCCTGGCCCACCAGTAAGCTCGCACGGAAACTAGAGAATCATTTTCATTGGCTTCGACCAATTTGTGCCCACCAGCTAGCAACCATTGAACTCACTAGCCTTTTCTAATTTACAGAACAATATTTTGTCACATTAGTAAATCGGTACCAATATTTTTCCGAGGCGGCAGCGATAATAGTTGCCATGCAGTAGAATTTCGTATTACTCTTCCTACTATTTAGATTTATCTTGCACAGTTTAATAATAATATTTTATGAAGTTTAACAAAAGTGAGACTAACGTGCTAAATCAAAATGCATATGTAGTGCTGATCCGACCTGTACAATTCCTATTCCTACCCAGAAGAATTCTATGATAGGTTTTTTATAGTTTTATGATAGATTTTTTGTATAGTCGTAGATAATGTCTGAAGGAAAATTCATTCGCTTATTCCACCTCCTTCCATGCACTGCTTCCGCCTCCCTTCAATGCTTCCGCCACCCTTCACTGCTTCCGCCTTTCTTCACTGCTTCCGCCTCCCTTCCCTGCTTCCGCCTCCGTTCACTGCTTCCGCCTACTTTCACTGCTTCCGCCTCCCTTCACTGCTTCCGCCTCCCTTCACTGCTTCTGCCTTCGTTCACCGCTTCCCCCTTCTTTCACTGCTTGCGCCTCCCTTCACTGCTTCCGCCTCCCTTCACTGCTTCTGCCTTCGTTCACCGCTTCCCCCTTCTTTCACTGCTTGCGCCTCCCTTCACTGCTTCCGCCTCCCTTCACTGCTTCCGCCTCCCTTCACTGCTTCCGCCTCCCTTCACTGCTTCTGCCTTCGTTCACCGCTTCCCCCTTCTTTCACTGCTTGCGCCTCCCTTCCCTGCTTCCGCCTCCCTTCAATGCTTCCGCCACCCTTCACTGCTTCCGCCACCCTTCACTGCTTCCGCCTCCCTTCACTGCTTCCGCCTTTCTTCACTGCTTCCGCCTCCCTTCACTGCTTCCGCCACCCTTCACTGCTTCCGCCACCCTTCACTGCTTCCGCCTCCCTTCAATGCTTCCGCCACCCTTCACTGCTTCCGCCTCCCTTCACTGCTTCCGCCACCCTTCACTGCTTCCGCCACCCTTCACTGCTTCCGCCTCCCTTCAATGCTTGCGCCTCCCTTCACTGCTTCCGCCTCCCTTCAATGCTTCCGCCACCCTTCACTGCTTCCGCCTTTCTTCACTGCTTCCGCCTCCCTTCAATGCTTCCGCCACCCTTCACTGCTTCCGCCTTTCTTCACTGCTTCCGCCTCCCTTCCCTGCTTCCGCCTCCGTTCACTGCTTCCGCCACCCTTCACTGCTTCCGCCTCCCTTCACTGCCTTCGTTCACCGCTTCCCCCTTCTTTCACTGCTTGCGCCTCCCTTCCCTGCTTCCGCCTCCCTTCACTGCTTCTGCCTCCCTTCACTGCTTCCGCCTTCCTTCACTTCTTCCTTGACTTCCTCTTCCGCTCTCTTTCTCGTGTACAAACCATCTGATCCAAATATTCCAGGATGTCAGCACGAAATTTTTGTGATTTTTGTGATGGTTAATTGGTTAACAATACTCAATATAACGAACATGATAGATTAATAAATTAAACATTTCCCAGTTTAGGTTACCTGGGCAGCAAATTGACGCCGCTAAAGCTATTACAGATGCCTGCCTGCTACAGTTAGAAACGAAGTGCTTCACTCTCTCCCGGGTCTCATCTCTTCCCCTGGCTCATCTAGTGAAGTTAGTAAGTGGGATCGATGGACAGCGTCTGGCCCACAATTTACTTTTAATCGTTGGAAATTCTATAACCGCGTCGGCCGGGTCTGACATGTACCCATGGTTTATAGTAAAAACAATTATCGTACCTATTAAGTATAATAATAAACGATTTTTAATTACAGCCCTGGAGAAGTATAATTGCCGAAGAAATATATGAACTAATTTCTAGCCTCAAAATCTCAATAAATGTGCAGGATAAATACAGCCTGAAGATCTGTTAAAGTCCCCTCAGGACTTAATTTCTCTTACTTTCTTCCCCATCAGCACCTGCAAGGTTTTCCGACACGCGAAAAATTAGCAAAAAAAGTTAAATAAATATTCTTTAATCTTTGCGTGAAAAAACGGAATACATAGAGTAAAGTAGATTATTGGCAAGTATAAACATAAAAATACCGTTGCGATGATATGTTTATGTCACGTTTTTATTGTTATAATGCTTATTTTAGCGATTTTTTGACAGCGCCATTTTCTGAGAACGAAAAAGTGGGTTAGAAAATTTTTTTTATGCTTTGATTAAAAATTAGAATACATTTATCATTATGGCTCAGTTTAATAGCATCGAGGAAATCCTCGAAAAGTATATTCCCAAAGATGAGCTAAAGAAGGTTCATAAAGGACTTTATGGAATCGATCTACAAGAGTAAGTAGATTAGCCGTTGATCTTGTTAACTGGCGTGCACATTTCGGATTTAAATTTCCTGTGGTAAAGAAATACAAGAAAATGAGAATATATTTTTAGGAAGAAAAAAAATCAAGCTAATTATGACATATTTTATATGAATTAGGCTCCTTTTGTTGTAAAGTATATTTTTAAGACGATTCTATTGTGATCAAATCACTCAATAAGAATATTATATCTATATTTTTATAATTGAGCGACCCACATATGTAATGAAAATAGATTTCTTAATCATATAAATAAAAACCTTTAAATATTAGTTCTTTTTCACTAGAACTATTTCAAGTTAATCAATACATCCTTAAATAGCACAAGAAGGCTACAAAGTAATGTACATAGTATAGGAAAAATATAATGAGAGTTGTTTTATGCAAAAAAATAAATAATATACATGTATATGGGCCATCATGCTTATAAAAGTTATACACTAATAAAAAAATTTGTCAGTTTAGAATTATAAGCCACTTTTACACAAAATACAGGAACTAATATAAAAGAAATAAATAACAAAGAAAGTCCAAGTCCCAAATTGATTTGTTTTAAAATTAGTGTGTTAGATTAATAATAAAAATTCAATGTGAACAGCTTATAAGAGAAAAGACAGAACATTGTAATAATCTTATTAAAGTAATAAAGTGTTATATTAATACAATATAACAAGCTTGTAACTCAGACTAATCTAGGTTTGCTAAATCAATTAATTGAATTTAAAAAATTGAAGTTTAAAATAGCTAGAGTTGAATAAAAATCACTATATTTTTTAAATATTATTTTCATATATATTTATAAATATAATACATTAATTTTTATTCATTATTAATAATAAGTTATCTTATTCACTATCAAAGCAATTGGCATCTACCCATCCTTATGACAGCTCATCAAACTATCTGGATTTTGATGCCAAGGCGCTGCAATTGGCCAGTGATTTAAAATTAGAACTGAAATCTTTTCGCTTCTCTGCACTGCCAGAGGAACTGCGCAAGCCACAACTGGTGCGCATTGGGGCCATCCAGAATACCATTGCTGAGCTTACAACTGCGTCTATTGAAGTTCAGGTAGGTTGAAAAGATGACCTAATTTTTCGTTTTCTATAACTGTTTTGGACCAATTGGTTTTAGTTTTTGATTACAGTATCTTTAAAAAATCCATAAATCCATAAAGTTTAGAGGATCAATCCTGTGATCCCGAGTAGAATATCCCACAAACCTGGAATCCCGAGTAGAAGATTCTACAGTCTTAAGATCTTAATTAGAAGATTCTACAGTCTTAGGATCTTAATTAGAAGATTCTACAGTCTTAGGATCTTAATTAGAAGATTCTACAGTCTTAGGATCTTAATTAGAAGCTTCAACAGTCTTAGGATCTTAATTAGAAGATTCTACAGTCTTAGGATCTTAATTAGAAGATTCAACAGTCTTAGGATCTGTAGCAGAATATTCGAAACAATCCTGGTACTTAGAATAGAGGATTGCACAGTCTAAAAGAGGACTGCAATTCTTGGATTCCCATTCGATTGATTCCAAATCGTTTTGATTTGTTAAAATCAATGCAATACAATGTTTTTGTTAAGTAATAAGAGTGCAAAAGTGCATTGAGTGTTTTCTTCGACTCCGCAGCGAAACAGTCTAATTAAGAAGATCAGCAGCTACATTGAACTCGCGGCCCAGTGCGGTGTAAATGTGATCTGTATGCAGGAGACCTGGAGTGAGTTTACAATGCTCTGTGTTGGTATCTAGGTAAATTTATATATATGGTCATTTTAGTGTCTAGAAAATGCTGAATGGTTTTATATTTCTCAATGTCTGAAGTTAAAGAAGATTGTGTTTTGTCAGTGTAATTAGTTTTCGTTTCTGAAGTGTCTGATTGTGTTTAGGCAAGTGTCAGATCGTTTTTTGTTAGTGTGAGATAATGTTTTGAACGCGTCTTGTTGTGTTTTTACTTGTCAGATCGTATTTTTTGTGTCAGATTTTGCTTCAGAAAGTGTCTGATTGTTTTTTCTCAATGTCTGTCTGTGTTTTGTACCTGTCATATTGTATTTTTGACCTGTCATATCGTGTCGGACTATGTTTTAGGAGGCATCATATCGTGATTTGCGAGTGTCAGAATGTGTTTTGTAAGTGTCAGATTGTGTTTTGACAGTGTCAGATTGTCTTTTGACAGTGTCAGATTGTGTTTTGACAGTGTCAGATTGTGTTTTGACAGTGTCAGATTGTGTTTTGACAGAGTCAGATTGTGTTTTGACAGTGTCAGATTGTGTTTTGACAGTGTCAGATTGTGTTTTGACAGAGTCAGATTGTGTTTTGACAGTGTCAGATTGTGTTTTGCCAGTGTCAGATTGTGTTTTGCAAGTGTCAGATTGTGTTTTGCCCGTGTCAGATTGTGTTTTGACAGTGTCAGATTGTGTTTTGACATTGTCAGATTGTGTTTTGCCAGAGTCAGATTGTGTTTTGACAGTGTCAGATTGTGTTTTGACAGTGTCAGATTGTGTTTTGACAGTGTCAGATTGTGTTTTGACAGTGTCAGATTGTGTTTTGACAGTGTCAGATTGTGTTTTGCCAGTGTCAGATTGTGTTTTGCCAGTGTCAGATTGTGTTTTGCAAGTGTCAGATTGTGTTTTGCCCGTGTCAGATTGTGTTTTGACAGTGTCAGATTGTGTTTTGACAGTGTCAGATTGTGTTTTAACAGTGTCAGATTGTGTTTTGACAGTGTCAGATTGTGTTTTGACAGTGTCAGATTGTGTTTTGCAAGTGTCATTGTGTTTTGACAGTGTCAGATTGTGTTTTGCAAGTGTCAGATTGTGTTTTGCCCGTGTCAGATTGTGTTTTGACAGTGTCAGATTGTGTTTTGACAGTGTCAGATTGTGTTTTGACAGTGTCAGATTGTGTTTTGACAGAGTCAGATTGTGTTTTGACAGTGTCTCTGTGCCTCGCCGCACCTGCTAGCGGCCTCGTCGCACCTGCTAGCGGCCTCGCCGCACCTACCAGCGGCCTCGCCGCACCTGCTAGCGGCCTCGCCGCACCTACCAGCGGCCTCGCCGCACCTGCTAGCGGCCTCGCCGCACCTACCAGCGGCCTCGCCGCACCCACCAGCGGCCTCGCCGCACCTGCTAGCGGCCTCGCCGCACCTGCCAGCGCCCTCGCCTCACCCACCAGCGGCCTCGCCGCATCTGCCAGCGGCCTCGCCGGAACAGATGCCGCGAGTGTCGAGCATTGCACCACACATCACTTCACGGAGCGCGTTTCAATCCACCACCGCATGTTCTTCACGTCGACTCAACAGCGAAAGCCAACAGCAACCTCGACTCGACGACCGCATTGCCGACGGCATTCGCCAACTTAAAAGCCATGAACGATAACACCATCAATACCGTCTCCTGCATCTCCTCCACCTGCGACGAGTTGATAAGACCGTCCATCATGGCCACATTCTCTGCCACTGCTGTAAACCCGACTAGCGGCGGAACTACGCGAGTGTCGGTCCTCATCGATGGCGGCTGCAGTTTCACGTACATAAAACTCGATGTGGCTCGAAAACTCGGTCTTCGTTTACATCGCCGAATCTCGCTTGACAGCTCTTCATGTCACACCAACTCTCGACGCCGAGTGACCGCAGACATCGTCGAACTCGAACTCTCAACACCCGATGGCCGCCGTTTACCACTCCGAGTTCTGGCAACCGAGCACATCGCTCCACCAATCCACATACCAGCTGTCCAGCTACCAAGTGATATTCTGGCCACTCTGCAACACTTGCCCCATGGAATAGCCAATCTCCCACCTTCCCAAGACGGGGAACTTGAGTTAGATTTGCTCATTGGTAACGACTATGCTCAGCGGTTAATAGGCCCGAGCGTTCCTGCAATCCCACTGCGGCCAAGTCTTACCGCGCACCTCACCCCGTTTGGTGCCGTCCTCACAGGCTGCCTCGAAAATACCGACGATTGTAAATCCAGTGGGCTTCTCAACTCTAGTCAACTCATCGCCAACTCACTTCTGTCACAATCCCGTCCCGACAACCTTGAATGTCTGGTCGACCGAATGACCAGCCTCGAGCTGCTCGGCATCGAAAGAGGGGCCGAACAACCCAATCCACGAGGCGACGTTTTGACGAAAGACCTCCTGGACTCGGCCACACGTGGATCGGACGGTCGTTACTCGGTCGCATTACCCTTCAAGCCTGGAGCGGAGCAACTCCCATCAAACTTCGGACAAGCTTGGGGTCGCGCTCAGGCTACACACCGTCGTCTTTCACAGGCGGAGCGTCAAGAGTACTATGGAGAGTTTGAAAAGCACAAAGCAGAAGGGATCCTGGAAATCGTTGATGACACTAGTCCAAAAGGAAAGATCATCCATGTCCTGCCGCACTTTCCCGTCATCAAGATGTCTTCAAACACCACAAAAGTACGACCAGTTGTAGACGCCTCAGCGCCAACATCTCTAGGGGGCGTCTCTCTCAACGACCTCATGGAGTCTGGGCCAAACTTGCTCACCAACCTCTTCAAGGTTCAGCTACGTCTCCGAACCTCAAAGTTTATCTGCCTCAGCGACATCCAGACCGCCTTTTACCAAGTACTCGTGCACGAGCATTGTCGGGACGCCCAACGTGTTATCCTACCCAAAAACATCGACCTGCCGCTTACACGTGACAATTTCCAAGTCTGGCGCTTCACCCGTATCGTCATGGGAGCCAGATCATCACCGTGGATCCTTGCCGCCGTCATTCGGAAACTCTGCCTGGATGCCATGGATTCCGGAAAATCAGGTCTTAGCTCTCGACAGCTTGAGCAGCTACCCTACAGCCTCTATGTCGACAACTTGGTCCAGGGCTATGACGTTCAAGAAGAGGGCCCACGTATCGTTGCCGCAACCCGAGCTCTCTTCCGATCCGCTGGGTTTCACCTCCGCCAGTTTGCCGCCAGTGACCCAGGAGCGCTCTGCGACGTGCCCTGGGCAGATCAGATCCACGAACCAGTCGTCAAGAGCCTCGGAATCCTCTGGGACACACAGAGTGACCGACTGAGCCTGGCCAGTCCACAGCTGAAATTGGACCCTAATCTCAACCGGGCCAGTCTTCTTAAGGGAATCTCTACGCCATACGACCCGTGCGGTTACGCAGCGCCCCTGCTTCTAGCTGGACGTCTTCTATATCACGAAAGCTTCGGTCCTATGGATGCATGGAACAAGCCTGCCTCAACCGATACTGTTGAGAGCTGGCGCAGACTCCTCAATGATTTCAACGAGATCTGCCGTATTACCGTTCCTCGTCGCTGCCTCGCAGACCAGGCACTACCCAGTAGGCTCGTGATCTTCAGCGACGCCTCACCTCGAGCTTACGGGTACACAATTTACCTGCATCAGAATGGGAAGGACCTCACCAACTGCTGCCTCATCAACGCCAAGGCCCGCCTCGCTCCATCTGGCCGCAAGAATGTACTCATCACGGTTCCTCGCCTTGAGCTCTGGGCCGCATTAATCGCCAACCGAGCCGCGATTTTCCTACGCGACTCCTTTAACCTAGGCAAGAGGCTCAGTGGCATAACCCACTTCATGGACAGTCAGATAGTCCTACATTGGATCCACAATGGGGCCAAGCTCCGTCCCTATGAGGCCCGTCGCGTTCAGGAGATCTTGGAGTCCAACCTGACTGACGACTACCGCTACGTCAACACCGCTGAGAACCCTGCCGATTGTTGCACAAGGCCACTTACACTCAGCCAACTTCTCAATTCAAATTTCTTCACCGGACCTCGATTCCTCCGACAGCCACATGGGGAGTGGCCATCTCAGACAACACCCACACCCACGAACTCCACGATTCTCCAAGGCATCCCACCAGCCCAGAAAAAGACCAAGAAGACAAGCGCTTTCCTGTCTGCATCGAACAGATGCGTCCCCCCTGCAGACATGGACATCAACCGCTTCGGCAAACTCAGTGCCCTTCTCGGAACTCTCGCATATGTTATCCGTTTCGTCAAGCGAAGAAACCGAGTCACCGCGCCAGATGCCTCGGAACGCCAGGCTGCTCTTCACTTGTGTATCAAATGGGTACAGAGAGAGCGCTACGCTGACGCAATCAATGCCATACAGGAAGGCAGACCCAAGAGCTGCAAGATAGTCGCGCAGCTTGACCTCTTCTTGGATGACGAAGGTCTGATCCGCCTCAATTCCCGTATGGCAAACGCAACCTTAGACGCAGACGCAATCTACCCAATGCTCCTTCCACCCGATCATCATCTCACTCACCTGCTCATACTCTACTTCCACAAACGAGATTGCCACAGCAGCGCCATATCTGTTCTACGGAGCCTTCGCGACCGTTTCTGGATTGTCCGTGGTCTCTCCACTGTCCGCTCAAGCCTGATTGTGTTTTGACAGAGTCAGATTGTGTTTTGACAGTGTCAGATTGTGTTTTGTCAGTGTCAGATTGTGTTTTGCCAGTGTCAGATTGTGTTTTGACAGAGTCAGATTGTGTTTTGACAGTGTCAGATTGTGTTTTGTCAGTGTCAGATTGTGTTTTGCCAGTGTCAGATTGTGTTTTGCCCGTGTCAGATTGTGTTTTGACAGTGTCAGATTGTGTTTTGCAAGTGTCAGATTGTGTTTTGCCCGTGTCAGATTGTGTTTTGACAGTGTCAGATTGTGTTTTGCAAGTGTCATTGTGTTTTGCCAGTGTCAGATTGTGTTTTGCCCGTGTCAGATTGTGTTTTGCAAGTGTCAGATTGTGTTTTGCCCGTGTCAGATTGTGTTTTGACAGTGTCAGATTGTGTTTTGCAAGTGTCATTGTGTTTTGCCAGTGTCAGATTGTGTTTTGCCCGTGTCAGATTGTGTTTTGACAGTGTCAGATTGTGTTTTGCAAGTGTCATTGTGTTTTGCCAGTGTCAGATTGTGTTTTGCCCGTGTCAGATTGTGTTTTGACAGTGTCATTGTGTTTTGACAGTGTCAGATTGTGTTTTGACAGTGTCAGATTGGGTTTTGACAGTGTCAGATTGTGTTTTGCCAGTGTCAGATTGTGTTTTGCCAGTGTCAGATTGTGTTTTGACAGTGTCAGATTGTGTTTTGCCAGTGTCAGATTGTGTTTTGACAGTGTCAGATTGTGTTTTGACAGAGTCAGATTGTGTTTTGACAGTGTCAGATTGTGTTTTGACAGTGTCAGATTGTGTTTTGACATTGTCAGATTGTGTTTTGACAGTGTCAGATTGTGTTTTGACAGTGTCAGATTGTGTTTTGACAGTGTCAGATTGTGTTTTGCCAGTGTCAGATTGTGTTTTGACATTGTCAGATTGTGTTTTGACAGTGTCAGATTGTGTTTTGACAGTGTCAGATTGTGTTTTGACAGTGTCAGATTGTGTTTTGACAGTGTCAGATTGTGTTTTGCCAGTGTCAGATTGTGTTTTGACATTGTCAGATTGTGTTTTGCAAGTGTCAGATTGTGTTTTGACAGAGTCAGACTGTGTTTTGCCCGTGTCAGATTGTATTTAGTAAGTGTCAGATTGTGTTTTGCCAGTGTCAGACTGTGTTTTTAGTGTCAGATCCTAAACTACAAATCAAATCCTTGGCCGCCAGACATGCCCTTCGCCTTCTGCACCCGAGAGAAGCATCCGTGGACTGAGTTCGCTGAGTCAGCGGAGGACGGCCCGACAACTCAAGCCATGCGAGGTCTGGCTGCCAAGCACAACATGGTCATCGTGTCACCCATTCTGGAGCGCGACTCGGCCCACGGCGACACCCTGTGGAACACAGCGGTGGTCATCTCCAACACCGGCCGCGTGATGGGCAAATCGCGCAAAAATCACATCCCCAGAGTTGGTGACTTTAACGAGGTGCGCAAAAATCCCACAATTCTATATGAGTTCCCGCCTCAATCTGTCTCAATCTAATACCTGGAATCCATGATCCCTGAAATTCATATTCCCGGGGATCCATAATCCCTGGAATCCATATTCCCGGGGATCCATAATCCCTGAAATTCATATTCCCGGGGATCCATAATCCCTGAAATTCATATTCCCGGGGATCCATAATCCCTGAAATCCATATTCCCGGGGATCCATAATCCCTGGAATCCATATTCCCGGGGATCCATAATCCCTGGAATCCATAATCTCTGAAATCCATAATCTCTGAAATCCATAATCCCTGGAATCCATAATCCCTGAAATCCATAATCTCTGGAATCCATAATCCCTGGAATCTATAATCTCTGAAATCCATAATCCCTGGAATCCATAATCCCTGAAATCCATAATCCCTGAAATCCATAATCCCTGAAATCCATAATCCCTGGAATCCATAATCCCTGAAATCCATAATCCCTGAAATCCATAATCCCTGGAATCTATAATCTCTGAAATCCATAATCCCTGGAATCCATAATCCCTGAAATCCATAATCCCTGAAATCCATAATCCCTGGAATCTATAATCTCTGAAATCCATAATCCCTGGAATCCATAATCTCTGGAATCCATAATCCCTGGAATCCATAATCTCTGGAATCCATAATCCCTGGAATCTATAATCTCTGAAATCCATAATCCCTGGAATCCATAATCTCTGGAATCCATAATCCCTGGAATCTATAATCTCTGAAATCCATAATCCCTGGAATCCATAATCCCTGAAATCCATAATCCCTGGAATCCATAATCCCTGAAATCCATAATCCCTGAAATCCATAATCCCTGGAATCTATAATCTCTGAAATCCATAATCCCTGTAATCTATAATCCCTGGAATCTATAATCCCTGGAATCCATAATCCCTGGAATCTTGAGTTTGAGTTTTCCCCAAGCCCCCATGAGGTACAGTGAGGAATCCTTCCGGCTATATTCAGAGGTCCTTGCAGCATATTCGCAGCTATGGCAATTCTTGCCGCTGTTTAGCTGATAAAGCATTGTAGGCTTCTAATTTCTGTCAATGGTCAGTCCTTGCTGTGTGTGCGTGCGTGTGTGTGTGTGGGCAGGCACACCCTTATCAAGGCCGATTTCATGTACTCCAGTGCCTGCGACAGCATTCCTTATCTTTTTGATACACTCGAGAATTGAAAATCTGCCTATAAAACTTCAGTTGCGTCCAGGGGTCGGCAGGCGTAGAAGCTGGCGGGCCAAAGAGAGAAAACCTAAAATACGATAGTGGGCTGTATTGACTGTAAAAATATGAGATAGAGGAGAGAAATGACAGCAGATGGATGAGACAGAAAATACATGACAGGCGGAATTTAAGACACGGGAGAGATGAGACACGGGAGAGATGAGACACGGGAGAGGTGAGACACGGGAGAGATGAGACACGGGAGAGATAAGACACGGGAGAGATGAGACACGGGAGAGATGAGACATGGGAGAGATGAGATACGGGACGGGAGAGATGAGACACGGGAGAGATGAGACACGGGAGAGGTGAGACACGGGAGAGATGAGACACGGGAGAGATGAGACACGGGAGAGATGAGTCACGGGAGAGGTGAGACACGGGAGAGATGAGACACGGGAGAGATGAGACACGGGAGAGATGAGACACGGGAGAGATGAGACACGGGAGAGATGAGACACGGGAGAGATGAGACACAGGAGAGATGAGACACGGGAGAGATGAGACACGGGAGAGATGAGACACGGGAGAGATGAACAGGGTAATGTAGGTGTGTCGGAAGGGGCAACGGGCCGGATTTGGGAGCTTCGAGGGCCGCATCTGGCCCACGGGCCGGAGTTTGCCGACCCGTGGCTTACCTAATCAGTCATAAGCTCAATAGAAATAAACTCGAAATAAGAATTAGATATAAGTCAAAACTCGAAAAAATAAACTAAAAACACATAATCTCATACTCAATCTCATAAACCAAAAAACTCAAATGCATTTACCCATTAACTCAGACTCATAAACTCATAACATCGTCAACTTCTGAGCTCATGAACTCACATACCTGTTTCAACTGGCGCAGTCAACTTACTACATGGAGAGTGACCTGGGCCATCCTGTGTTTGAAACTGCATTCGGCCGCATCGCTGTGAACATCTGCTACGGTCGGCACCACCCCCAGAACTGGCTGATGTACGGCGTGAACGGCGCCGAGATTGTCTTCAACCCATCGGCCACGGTGGACAGCCTGAGCGAGGCCTTCTGGCCCATTGAAGCTCGGAATGCCGCAATTGCTAACAATTATTATACGGTTGGAATCAATCGAGTGGGAACTGTGAGTTTTACCCTTTTGTCACCTGTGCCACCTGTTATTACCTGTGTCACCTGTGCCACCTGTCATCACCTGTATCACCTGTGTCACCGATTATCACCTGCGTCACTTGTTATCACCTGTGCCACCTGTTATCACCTGTGTCACCTGTTATCACCTGTGTCACCTGCTATCACCAGTGTCAACTCAACTGTTTTCACCAGTGTCCCCTGTTATCACCAGTGTGACCTGTTATCACCTGTGTCACCTGTATCACCCGTTTCACCTGTTACTTATCACTTGTATCAACTGTGTTTTATGTTTCACCGGTATAACTAATATCACCTGTATCACCTGTATAATCTGTGTCGCCTGTGCCACCTGTTATCACCTGTGTCACCTGTGTCAGCTGTTATCACCAGTGTCACCTGTTATCACCTGTGTCACCTGTTATCACCTGTGTCTCCTGTTATTACCTGTGTCACCTGTATCATCCGTGTCACCTGTTACTTATCACTGGTATCACCTGTGTGTTATGTTTGACCAGTATAACCAATAACACCTGTATCACTTGTATCATTTCTATCACCTGTATTACCCTTGCCACGTGTATCACGTGTATCACCTGTATCACCTGTATCATTTGTATCACCTGTATCGCATGTTTCACCTGTGTCACGTGTATTACCTGTATCGACTGTTTTACCTGTTTTATATGTATCACCTTTCTAATGCGTATCACCTGCATAGTCTGTGTCATCTGTTTATTTTTTTACCTGTATCACCAGTATCCAGAAGTCGAAATTCTAGTTGTCTACTTCGTAGTCCCTGGAGTCGCTAATTCCAGAACATGTCAAAATAAAGAACTTTAGTTTCGCTAAGATATTTAAAACACTCAGTGAGCACAATAGCAGCAATCCGTACTCGTATCACGTGGCAAAGTACTAAAAAAACGAATGAATCAAATAGAAATAGCAATAATTCTAACAGCCGACAAAACATTCAGGAGACTTTCGCCAATGAATTCACCTCAGCTGATGGCAAGAAGGCGCACAACGACTTTGGCCACTTCTACGGTTCGTCCTATGTGACAGCTCCAAATGGTGCCCGCAGCCAGGTATGAGTAAACTCACGATTCGCGTAACTCTTGATTGCGCAAATGATCAACTCTCGGCTACCCACAGGGTTTGTCCAGGGTGTCCGACGGTTTGCTGGTTGTTGAGGCCGACCTGAATCTTTGCCGCCAAGTCAAAGACCAGTGGGGCTTCAGGGTGAGTTTCAGGCTGCTGTCAGCCTTATGTTGTAATTCCTCGGTATGGTCGGCAATTCGCCAACGCGGTAGTAGGGGTTCGGGTACGGAACGCCCAAAGCTTGCCGGGGGTGGAGGGAGGGGAAGCAGCGACCCTCGAGGCGTCCAGACACTCCGAGGAGAGACGGGGTGGACTTGGAGCGTACCGACACTCGCTAAGCCCGGACTGAAGACTTTGACTGCGAGCGGGTAGCCACTCGACAGCCCCAGAGAGAGGTGGATGATGGTCTGGAGGCGTACCGACACTTCGCAGACTCGAGGGAAGACTCTGGAGGAGAAGGGTGATGATGAGCTTCTGACACTAGCAGAGGTCGGGCAGAGGAACAAGGTTTGAGCACGGACAAATAAATAACTCGTGAATGCTTTTCTTACCGGGAGGGATTGAACGTGGCACTCATGGCAAGTATTGTAGTTCGGGCTGCGTAGTTTTTTATTGATCGTTCGCTTCTTACTCTTAAGTTCGCTCTAACTGAGGGCAACGTTCTCGCAATAGTACTCGGGAGGGGCGGGGCTGGCCACGGGCAGCGCGCGCTAATAAATAACAGCGTGGGGTGGGGGCGAGGGCATAGGGCTGGACGGGGTAGGGCTAAGCCACGCAGGGCTGGGGGGGCAAACACACAAGGCTGAGAGCAGAGAGAGAGAAGGAGACCGGCTAGCCAATCAGAGGTCTCCTTGGCGAGAGGCCTGATTGGACTAGCGAGGACGGCGCATGGGGCAGCCAATGGGCGAACGACAACCAACGAAAAAGCAGGGTGGCCTAAGCCGGGGCCGGCCAGAACTGGTTTGAGCAGGTGGCCGGGGTGGAAGGGTTAGAGACGCAAGGGCAAGGTCATTGTGAGACGCAGCTCACAACACTTATTCTAGCCTAGGGGGAACACAAGACACGACAGGGGGTCGTCTTAACAGATGAGAACAGAGTTTGTGAGTCATTGTAACTTGCAAAATATAACACAGCAGAGAGATGAGACAGGGAAGAGATGAGACAAGGAGAGATAAGACAGGGGGAGATGTGAGAAATGGGGAGATGTGACAGGAAAGAGATGAGCCAGGGGAGAGATTAGTCACGAGATTAGTCACGGGAGATGAGACAGGAAGGAGATGAGACAGGGAAGATAAGAGACAGGGAAGATCAGACAGGGGAGAGATGAGACAGGGATGATATGAGACAGGGGAGAGATGAGACCGGGGAGAAATGAGACGGAAGATATGAGACAGGGAAGATATGAGACAGGGGAGAGATGAGACAGGGGAGAAATGAGACAGGGAAGATATGAGACAGGGAAGATGAGACAGGGAAGATGAGACAGGGGAGAGATGAGACAGGGAAGATATAAGACAGGGGAGAGATGAGACAGGGGAGAGATGAGACAGGGGAGAAATGAGACAGGGAAGATATGAGACAGGGTAGAGATGAGGCAGGGAGAGATGAGGCAGAGAGAGATGAGACAGGGGAGATGAGACAGGGGAGATGAGGCAGGGAGAGATGAGGCAGGGAGAGATGAGACAGGGAGATGTGAGACAGCGAAGAGGTGTTGGAAAGGCCCGAAGGCCGGATCCAGGAGTTTTGCGGCAAATCTCGGGCTGAAATTCTAGTTGTAGCCCAGGCTGCAAGAAGCGCCTCCACTTGATTGCAGATGACACAACGCCTGGATCTCTACGCGGACAGTCTGGGCAAGGCGGTGAAGCTGGAGTTTTCGCCGCAAATTGTTACTGAGAAGTGAATACGAGTACTCCGAGACTCCGGTAGTCGCAACGAGAAAAAAATGATAGAGAATATAACAAGCTACTTTCGAATGCGTAACAAAATCATAACTCACTGTTCATAAGAGAAATCTTGATCGTTCGCTTGTAACTTGAAGTAAATTGTAACATCCGAAAAATGCTTTGAAAAAATAAGCATTCTATATACTTTGAGCGCAAATGTGTGCAATACGAGCTAGTGATATCTGTGTTTTGTGAACTACTTTCGCAAAGCTGCTTGCAGGATGCAATAAAGTAAGCCAGGGTTGAACGAAACTGGACGATAGATGAGGCTAGCTGACCTGAGGAACTGAAGGATTGAGACTAGCTGACCTGAGGAACTGAAGGATTGATGCTAGCTGACCTGAGGAACTGAAGGATTGAGACTAGCTGACCTGAGGAACTGAAGGATTGAGACTAGCTGACCTGAGGAACTCAAGGATTGAGACTAGCTGACCTGAGGAACTCAAGGATTGAGGCTAGCTGACCTGAGGAACTCAAGGATTGAGGCTAGCTGACCTGAGGAACTCAAGGATTGAGGCTAGCTGACCTGAGGAACTCAAGGATTGAGGCTAGCTGACCTGAGGAACTCAAGGATTGTTGCTAGCTGACTTGAGGAACTGAAGGATTGAGACTAGCTGACTTGAGGAACTCAAGGATTGAGACTAGCTGACTTGAGGAACTCAAGGATTGAGACTAGCTGACTTGAGGAACTCAAGGATTGAGACTAGCTGACTTGAGAAACTGAAGGATTGAGACTAGCTGACCTGAGGAACTCAAGGATTGAGACTAGCTGACTTGAGAAACTGAAGGATTGATGCTAGCTGACTTGAGGAACTGAAGGATTGAGACTAGCTGACCTGAGGAACTGAAGGATTGAGGCTAGCTGACCTGAGGAACTGAAGGATTGAGGCTAGCTGACCTGAGGAACTGAAGGATTGAGACTAGCTGACCTGAGGAACTGAAGGATTGATGCTAGCTGACCTGAGGAACTGAAGGATTGAGACTAGCTGACCTGAGGAACTGAAGGATTGAGACTAGCTGACCTGAGGAACTGAAGGATTGAGACTAGCTGACCTGAGGAACTGAAGGATTGAGACTAGCTGACCTGAGGAACTGAAGGATTGAGGCTAGCTGACCTGAGGAACTGAAGGATTGAGACTAGCTGACCTGAGGAACTGAAGGATTGATGCTAGCTGACCTGAGGAACTGAAGGATTGAGACTAGCTGACCTGAGGAACTGAAGGATTGAGACTAGCTGACCTGAGGAACTGAAGGATTGAGACTAGCTGACCTGAGGAACTGAAGGATTGAGACTAGCTGACCTGAGGAACTGAAGGATTGATGCTAGCTGACCTGAGGAACTGAAGGATTGAGACTAGCTGACCTGAGGAACTGAAGGATTGAGACTAGCTGACCTGAGGAACTGAAGGATTGAGACTAGCTGACCTGAGGAACTGAAGGATTGAGACTAGCTGACCTGAGGAACTGAAGGATTGAGACTAGCTGACCTGAGGAACTCAAGGATTGAGACTAGCTGACTTGAGGAACTGAAGGATTGAGACTAGCTGACCTGAGGAACTCAAGGATTGATGCTAGCTGACTTGAGGAACTGAAGGATTGAGACTAGCTGACCTGAGGAACTCAAGGATTGAGACTAGCTGACCTGAGGAACTCAAGGATTGAGGCTAGCTGACCTGAGGAACTCAAGGATTGAGGCTAGCTGACCTGAGGAACTCAAGGATTGAGGCTAGCTGACCTGAGGAACTCAAGGATTGAGGCTAGCTGACCTGAGGAACTCAAGGATTGAGGCTAGCTGACCTGAGGAACTCAAGGATTGATGCTAGCTGACTTGAGGAACTGAAGGATTGAGACTAGCTGACCTGAGGAACTCAAGGATTGAGACTAGCTGACTTGAAGAACTCAAGGATTGAGAGTAGCTGACTTGAGGAACTCAAGGATTGAGACTAGCTGACTTGAGAAACTGAAGGATTGAGACTAGCTGACCTGAGGAACTCAAGGATTGAGACTAGCTGACTTGAGAAACTGAAGGATTGATGCTAGCTGACTTGAGGAACTGAAGGATTGAGACTAGCTGACCTGAGGAACTGAAGGATTGAGGCTAGCTGACCTGAGGAACTGAAGGATTGAGGCTAGCTGACCTGAGGAACTCAAGGATTGAGGCTAGCTGACCTGAGGAACTGAAGGATTGAGGCTAGCTGACCTGAGGAACTCAAGGATTGAGACTAGCTGACCTGAGGAACTGAAGGATTGAGGCTAGCTGACCTGAGGAACTCAAGGATTGAGACTAGCTGACCTGAGGAACTGAAGGATTGAGACTAGCTGACCTGAGGAACTGAAGGATTGAGACTAGCTGACCTGAGGAACTGAAGGATTGAGACTAGCTGACCTGAGGAACTGAAGGATTGAGACTAGCTGACCTGAGGAACTGAAGGATTGAGACTAGCTGACCTGAGGAACTGAAGGATTGAGACTAGCTGACCTGAGGAACTGAAGGATTGATGCTAGCTGACCTGAGGAACTGAAGGATTGAGACTAGCTGACCTGAGGAACTGAAGGATTGAGACTAGCTGACCTGAGGAACTGAAGGATTGAGACTAGCTGACCTGAGGAACTGAAGGATTGAGACTAGCTGACCTGAGGAACTGAAGGATTGAGACTAGCTGACCTGAGGAACTCAAGGATTGAGACTAGCTGACTTGAGGAACTGAAGGATTGAGACTAGCTGACCTGAGGAACTCAAGGATTGATGCTAGCTGACTTGAGGAACTGAAGGATTGAGACTAGCTGACCTGAGGAACTCAAGGATTGAGACTAGCTGACCTGAGGAACTCAAGGATTGAGGCTAGCTGACCTGAGGAACTCAAGGATTGAGGCTAGCTGACCTGAGGAACTCAAGGATTGAGGCTAGCTGACCTGAGGAACTCAAGGATTGAGGCTAGCTGACCTGAGGAACTCAAGGATTGAGGCTAGCTGACCTGAGGAACTCAAGGATTGATGCTAGCTGACTTGAGGAACTGAAGGATTGAGACTAGCTGACCTGAGGAACTCAAGGATTGAGACTAGCTGACTTGAAGAACTCAAGGATTGAGACTAGCTGACCTGAGGAACTCAAGGATTGAGAGTAGCTGACTTGAGGAACTCAAGGATTGAGACTAGCTGACTTGAGAAACTGAAGGATTGAGACTAGCTGACCTGAGGAACTCAAGGATTGAGACTAGCTGACTTGAGAAACTGAAGGATTGATGCTAGCTGACTTGAGGAACTGAAGGATTGAGACTAGCTGACCTGAGGAACTGAAGGATTGAGGCTAGCTGACCTGAGGAACTGAAGGATTGAGGCTAGCTGACCTGAGGAACTCAAGGATTGAGGCTAGCTGACCTGAGGAACTGAAGGATTGAGGCTAGCTGACCTGAGGAACTCAAGGATTGAGACTAGCTGACCTGAGGAACTGAAGGATTGAGGCTAGCTGACCTGAGGAACTCAAGGATTGAGACTAGCTGACCTGAGGAACTGAAGGATTGAGACTAGCTGACCTGAGGAACTGAAGGATTGAGACTAGCTGACCTGAGGAACTGAAGGATTGAGACTAGCTGACCTGAGGAACTGAAGGATTGAGACTAGCTGACCTGAGGAACTGAAGGATTGAGACTAGCTGACCTGAGGAACTGAAGGATTGAGACTAGCCAAGGTGCACCGCGGTCATCCACCTCGAGTGACAACATCCAGCATGTGCTCCACGATGATCGTGTGGAACTCTTAGCAACCCTGAGCCAGTTAGAGGACATGTTGGAGATACCAATGAAGAGCATTCATCGCTTCATCTCTGAGTCTCTGACCATCTTGACCATCTGCATATGGCACGAATTGTTGCACGATGGGTCCCTAAACGGCTGACTCCCATCCAGCTGCAGAAGGGGGTCCAGATGTGCCGCCACGTGACTGGTGATGAAATGTAGCTTCACTTTTAGGAACCGGAAAACCAAACAGGACAGCAGCGTCTGGAAGCGTAGCGTACTCGCCGGTCAAGGCTAATGCGGTGCAGTCAGCAGGTAAGCGCATGGCCACCTGTCTGGGACAGAGAAGGCATCTTGCTGATCGAGTGGCTACCTGAAGGCAGAACCATCAATGCCCAGTACTACTGTGAAATATTGGAACGGCTGCATGAGTAGAGCAAGAGTGAGCGCCGAGAAAGGATCACCAGGGGCATTGTGCTGCAGCAGGACAACGCCAGGCTGTATACCTGCAATGCAAGTATGGATGTCATCAGTACACTATTACTACTTTATTACTTTACTACTGTATTACTTTAATGAGTGCGAACTGCGAATCCATTCAAACACTGTCTCTTAATTTTTGATGAATGATTATGATGTCAAATTCTGTGACTTTTCGTCAGAACTCCGAGTCCACACTCCAGACAACCTAAAGGAAGCTTGAAAACATATATGCTTTGCAAAAGCGATGTCCTCGACTCTGGAAAATTTCTGCAAAAAAGACATTCTAATTCTAAGAAAATATTTACGAACTGGCCAGTTGTCAATTTACGTTAAACCCGAAAGTAGACTTCTTGACTAGTGTTTATAGTACATAATATATCAAAACGGCATCAGATTTTATGTGCTTCTTGGAAGAAAAACAACATTAAGCGTAAGTTTTCCATAAAAAAGGCAAATCCAGAGCTTCAAAATCAGTTGTAAGACCGTGGGTTGAGTTGTAGAACATAACAAAACACGCCAGGAGCCCTCACTGGCTCACGCCAATATATTTAACGGCAAAGTTGGGGTGGGTGCAACCACCCTAAGCGGCGGCCGACGGTCTGCAGCGGCTGAAAGCTCCAGTGACGCCCGCCGCTGCACGAAGCGCTTGAGGCGGTCGTGGTGCACCACCAGCCGGCGCCTGCGGCCAGTCTCGTCCTGGATACGGTAATTGACTTCACCCAGGCGCCTCAGGACTCGGTACGGCCCCTTCCACTTCGCGCTGAGGCACCGTGTCTGGCCGCGATTGATGACAGAGTTGCGCAGCATCACTAGCTGGCACTGTTCGAACGGCACGAAGCGGCCCTTTGATGTCGATCTGCACCAGCTGCCACGGAGCCGTCGGCTGGCACGTCGACTGCAGCGGCGATTTCTGCGGCTTGGTTGGACTCTTCTTGGCCAGGCAGACCGCGCAGCTGGCCACCCAGTTCTCGACGTCCCATCGCAGACCAGGCCACCAGCAGCGCTCAGACAGTCTCGCTCCGGTCCTGTCGCCGCCGAGGTGTCTGCTCTGGTCGCACGAGTGTGCCTGCTGCAGGAAATATGGCCGCAGGTGACCGGGAATGACTGGCCGGCCACCCACCAGCAGGACACCCGCCGAGCTCACCGAGGCCCCGTCCAGCAGCTCGCGAACCTGCGCCGCCCATGAATCGGACAGGCTGTCGACCCCTTCGGTGAGCGCCTGGAATGCATTGCTCAGCCATTGCTCCTCGTGTAGGCTGCTGTAGTCCCACCGAGGCTGCAACGCGCCGAACGCGCTCTTGGCCTTGTGCAGCTTGAGTCCCGCGTCTCGCAACCGCTTGAAAACTTCCTCCAGCCTCTCTAAGTGGTCGTCGAACGTACTGCTGAAGACAATGACGTCGTCGATG
The DNA here is from genome assembly GCA_950097015.1 of Macrostomum hystrix. Lineage (NCBI taxonomy): Eukaryota > Metazoa > Platyhelminthes > Macrostomidae > Macrostomum > Macrostomum hystrix. The sequence continues at coordinate 12,303,194 of CATNEN010000001.1, forward strand.
TAAGTCAGCACGGACTCCCAGGACAGGCCGGACATCACAAGCTCCATGAGCCGCTGGAACGTCGCCGGGGCGTTGCACATACCGAAGCCCATCTTGCAGAATTGCATCAGGCCGCGCGTCGAATAGAAGGCCGTCTTGTGCCGGTCCTCCTCCGCCACCTCCACCTGGTGGTAGCCCTGCCGGCAGTCGATGGTGAAGAACCAGGAGCATCCGACAAGCGCATCCATGGCCTGCTGCAGGTGCGGTAGCGGGAACGCGTCCCTGACGGTGCAGGCGTTGAGCTGCCGCCAGTCCGTGCACAGTCTGATGTCGCCGTTTTTCTTGCAGACTACCAGCAGGTTGCTGGCCCATGGCGATGTCGACGGCTCGATGATGCCGCTGTCCAGCATCTGGCCGATCTTCTTGTCCACCTGGCATCGCACAGACAGTGGCAGCCTGCGCTGGACCTGCCGGTGTGGCCGCGCTCCGGGTACCAGCTCGATCTGGTGTTGCAGCAACGCCGTCGTGCCCAGGTCGTACTCGTGCCTTGCGAACAGGTCCTCGTTGCGCTCCAGCAGCTGTCGCAGCCTCGCAGCATCCCGTTCGGGCAGCTCCGCGTTGATGTTTCATCCGATGGGGGTCTCCTGGGCCGCCTCCTGGCGACCGTCCTCGTCTGTCATCGCGCCTTCGAACGTGCCGACCGCCTTGTTGGCGTACAGCAGCACGGGCTCCTCTGCCAGGTTGCACATTTTCACCGGGATGCGGCAGCCATCTGAGACCGCCAGCACGCGGGCCGGCAGGATGGCGGTGGACTTCACGAAGTCCTCAGACGGCTCGAAGACTCCCTGCTCGCCGCTGGAATCCACCTTGAGCCACACCAGCTTCTCGCTGCGGGCGGGCAGCTCCGTAGTTGCCGCCACACGCGCCACCAGGACACTCGGTACCAGGCGACAGTCTGCTCGAGCCGGCTCGCTGCTGAAAGGCACAGTTGTACTATCAAACTTACCGACGCCTTTAATGTCGATGGTCATCGCCTGCGACACCTCGCTGATGAAGTCCATACCGATGATCAGGCCGGGCTGAATGCCGTCCACGACTGTGAGGCGATGGCGCACGCGGATGGTCTTGCCGATCGAAACATCCGCTGCTGACAGGCCAAGGCAGCGCAGCCGGGATCCGTCGAGCGTCGACAGCAGTCGGCAGCGCATCGATGTCGGTGCAGTCGATCTTGCACGGCAATCTGTCGAACAGCGACTTGTCCATCAACGAAACTTGCGCGCCGGTGTCGAGCAGAGAGGGCGCTGACACGCTGCCAAAGTGCACCTTCACGAAGACTGAAGGCGCTGATCTAAGGGCCCCCTCTGAGCGGGTCGTGCTGGCCCCAGGCTGCCGACCCTCAGAAGTTTCCCTGCGGCTGTCCAGTTGGTGCTGGCCCCAGGTCAGGCACATGTCAGGCACACCGCGGCGGAGTGACCTTTGCCTGAGCACCGGCTGCAGCGGCTGCCGGTCGCTTTTGGGCACCGCCTAGCGATGTGACCCAGCTCGCCGCAGCTGAAGCACTTAATAGGTCCCTTCTGACGCCTGTCTCTTCCGGGTGGTCCCGCTCGCACGCTGGCTTTCAGCTGCTGCATCTGCTGCTCCAGCTGGCTCAGCAGTCTGTCTTCCACTGACACCGCAGCTGATGAGGCTGTAGTCGCGTGGCTCACCAGCTCAAGCCGCGCAGCTCTGTCAACGATGGCGGCCAGCGAACACGAGTCCACGTCCTGGTCCTTCAACAGCGCATCTCGCACGGCAGATGGCAGGAGGCGCATCAGGCGAAACTTTACGACCTTTTCCCGAGCCGCCACGGAGTCGTCCGGGCGGGCCCGAAGGTGGAGAAGCTTCAGGCTGTAGGCCAGCTCCCTCAGCGACTCGTTAAGGCTGTCGCTTACGCTCTTCAAAGTCCTCGCTGATGAGAAATCCATTGCTCTGTAGCAGCTTAGACTGTTGCCGAAGCACTCGATCAGCTTCTCCTTCAGCTTTTCATAGCTGGCTGACACGTCTTCCGGCTGCTCCCAGACGAAGATTTGTGCTTCTCCTGTCACCATGCCAGCAGTCTCAGCTTCCTGTCACCAGAAGTCCTCAAACGTGCTGAGCCACGTTCTCACGTTGGAGTCGCCGCTAAACTTTGAAGGCAATAGACTGGCTTGCTCTGATTTGGCCATAGTGAGACCGCTGCCACCAGTGTAAGACCATGGGTTAAGTTGTAGAACATAACAAAACACACCAGGAGCCCTCACTGGCTCACGCCAATATATTTAACGGCAAAGTTGGGGTGGGTGCACCCTAAGCAAACGCACGCTGCAGCGGTAGGGATGCCAAAAACCGTGCTCTTTTGAGAACCGGTTAACCGGTTTTAAAAACCGTATTTTTCAGGAAACCGGTTTTTAAAAACCGGTTTGTGCGTCAATTTCGTAAACAAATAACAAATGAACTTGCGGCTTTAAAATGCATGCTAGATACCTCTTTTACATATTTGTCATTTGTTTCCCCCTGCTTTGTTTGACCCTTGAAGGCTTTGACTTGCTGTTGCTGTTTAATATTATAATTTGCGAAGCATAATACTATTGAATAAATTAATAAGTTATAATAAACACGAGGCACGAATCTGACTAATAATGTCAGTGACGTGCTTTATTGTCATTTCATTCTCTTAATTCGTTGGCAACTTGGCAATTGGCATCAGCCAGCATTCTCACATTTCAGACAGTCATGTTTTTTTCTTCAAAAATTATTCGGCATTTGGCATTGGAATTGGCGCAAGCAAACAAAAAACAAGATAAAGAAAAAGACCAGACACAGACACAAAGACAATTTTGTCGTAAAAAATTGCGCAACAAACCCTGCAGGCTTCAAGCTACAAACTAGTTTCTACTCTACTCGAACTCGAAGTGCATGTGTATAGGAGTTTAGCTACTTCCATATCTTCTACTCTACTCTATCATTTTTCCACACTATTCCACTCAACTTATCTCATCTGCTGTCATTATCCTGCTCAATCTAAATGTATCTCTTCTTATTGTCAACTTCTCAAAACTCTTTCACTCTTCAGTCTTTTCTTAGTAATCCAACTCTAATATGGTCATGTGACTCATGTCCTATTCTAGGACAATTGACTTTTAACTTAATTTCACTTCCATAAGTCCTTGAAATGTTTGACAATACAGGGAGGGAAATGTGAATGCAATGCAATCATGTGTCCCTTTCACGCTTTAAAAAGTAATGGCGGAGCATGACGAGCCTTGACAGTGTAGTGTCAGTCAGTCGAGATCGCACTTTCGACAGGAAAGATCCACTTGCAGAAAACGCACGTTCAGCCTCGACACTTGTAGGTGGAATTAGCTGAAGTCCTTGGTATAGTTGCGTGAGCAAAGTGCCTCGTTGCTGTGCAATACGGAGGAACTCAATCTCGCGGCCAATTCGACTTTCTAGTGTCATGCTTTGGTTTCGATTTCGAGGCTGCTCATTCTTCTGTTGCAAAAATAACTTCAGCTGGTCTTCTAGGCCTATGCAGACCTCTTGCTGATTTGCCCGATTGCTGTCGATTGCTTCAGCTGGTCTTGAACACGCAGCTACTGGTGCTGGTAAAGATGATGCTGCCAACTCCTCCGAGCGTGTTGACAATTCCAGATTCATGTTAAGACCTGCTGCAGCTGCTCCACTTTCACTAGCAGTTTGATCGGCATTGTCCTCAGGCTGTGCACACAGTTCTAGTTTCTTGGCGAGAGCAATTAAAGTATACTTAACGGCATTGAGCTCAGATTTTGAGTCAGTAGCTCCATATTGGAAGAGAAACTTGGCTGCAGTGACTATGGGTCCGCTGCGCTCTTGAATACGCAGCTTAAGTGAGCTGGAAAGATCCTGTGCAGGGTCACTTTCTTGGCTTGACAGCTTCAGTATGGCGAACTCTACTGCATTGATTGCAGTGACGATTGTGCAATCACGCTGGCATAGTGTCTTCACAATTAGCTCTACAGGTTTGAGGGCCTGGTTGATTTCATTCAAGCGTGCAATGTCTTGGCGATCCAATGGGAATTCGAGATCAAGTTGCAAGAGTGCTCGCTGTATGGGCTTCAAAAGCAGCAAGAAGCGATCCACCATACTCAGCAAGGAATTCCACCGAGTCCGACAATCAAGGATGAGACTAAGCTCAGATCCATGACTTGCCTTCACAAATGACTGAAGTGTGTCATTGCGCACAGGTTTTCCGCGAAAACACTTGACAACATCGCGAACTTTGACAATGAGTTCTTGAATAGTAGGATTCAGTTGCATAGCATTGCCATCAGTTCCTTCATCAGACAAGTCCCACAGCATGGCCACTTCAGCATCATCACATGCATCAGCTTCGACATCAGAAACAGAAACAGTAGATGTAACTGCGGTAGCAAGTGCAGCGCTTAACCCCACCCCACATCAAACGAGCCGAACCAACAAGCCAGACTACACATTTTTTTCTGATCCCGGGATAGATAAAAATTGTAGAAAACATAAACTGCTATTAAAAATTGCGAAAAAAAGACAATTTTCTGCAGCATAACTTTGGCGAATTATGGTCTTAAAGGTGGTAATTTTCACCTTTCTTCCACTTTATTTTCGCACAGCTCACTAGATATAAGAGGTAGACACACAAGCTTGAGCTCAAATGTAGAGAATTTATTCAGATTTCTAATAAAACAAACATTTCGAAAATCTGTTGCACGATACAGAAGTTATCTGTGTTTTTCTCCCAGTAGAGCATCAAAATTTCCTATCTGCTTAGTGTATTTTTGGGCCAGTCAGTCAGCCCATAACTGGTGGGTTTGGCGAGTGTCTCTCTACAGTTTCTAGATTCAGAGCTCCAGAGCCTAGCAGACACAAACAGCTGTACGCAGGGCACGGAATGGGGAAGAGAGCATTAAAGTATCGATTTTTATGTCACCCGTCTAGAGCGCTCGAGGTTTGGAGGCCTTTTCCAATGTACATTGGAGATATTGAAAATACGCTCTCGGGGCCGACAGGGCACTAAGCTAGTTGAAAGAAATAATTGGAGGCGAGTCCAGTTGGGCAGAACGCATGAGGTGGTGGGTCAGGCCTTCCCTTTTCCAATCTTCATTTTCTTACCCTTCCGAAAGTCACAACCCCACCCTGCCTTCACCCCCATACCCAATTCAAAGCACAGCCTATAACAGACTAGGCTTGGCTGTCTATTCTTGCTTGCTTGCTATTTCCATTTCTCTTAGGCATTTCGCAAGCTCTGTGTGCCCAGGCTTTGATTCCAGAATGTGTGCCTAGTATGTATGACCAGAATTTGAACCTTTCTCATTTTAAAGCTCTTAGCTTTAAAACCAGGAAGTCTAAGCTCAGAGATTAGACAAGTGATTCTTATTTTTTCTTTTGTCTCGCTTAAAAACTGCTAAATCCATGCTAATTTAGCTGCGTTATAGTTTTAAGAAGATCCGAATTTAAGTAAGGTAAGTGATATGATATGAAGACCTTTCAGGTTAGAAACTTCTTTGAAACTTTGCTCTATGCTGTAGAGTCTGTCATAGACTTTACAATAAATCTGTTCTGTTGATTTCCAGAGCTGCAGAACTGCAGGCCCTAGTTAGTGATAACCTTATATTTTGTAAGTTAGATTATGGCCTATTTAAAGGTGCTTTGTTCCTGAGTGTTGTTTGGCTTTTGGCCAGCACTAGCCATAGGCCTAGTAATACAAGGGGTATTCAAAAAGTTTTGTTGTTCAGGTACTTAGAGCAGCAATTTGGGGACAATATCACTTTATTTTTCAACATAGTCCCCTGGCAATTGATGCACTTCTGCCATTGGTCCTGCAGCTTCTAGATGCCACTAGTGTAGAACTTGGCTGGCTAGTCCTCCAGCCACTGGTTGGTGAGGGTGATTACCTTGTTCGACTAGAATCGACTAGAAGAATAGGCCTATTTAGATTTAAAGATATAAAGAGACTTAAAGAGCATTTACGGCTATGGTGGAGTTCCGTTCGTTATATTATTTTTCAATTTCAAAATGGTGCCAAAAGCCCAGTAATGCAACGGACGATTTGGCATGACGTGGCATATGTATGTCTATGGTCTAAAATTGACTGTTGGCTCAAGTCAAGACCTTATCGGCTCAAGTTGCTCAAGTTGCCTCACCAACTATTTGAGTCATTTGAGTCTATACCCAGTCAATGCATTCGGCAACTTCATGTATTGGGTGTCCCACTATTAGGGCCTATCCAACTTGATGAACAGATAAGGAACTGATGAACCTCTGATGAACTTTTCTGAGTGTCCTCGTGTTGTTTAAATGTTGCTGCGTTGGTCGTAAAACTTGTTTAACCTGTCCGCAGTCATTTTGAATTGCAAAATAATATAACGAACGGAACTCCACCATAGCCGCATTTACTTTTGTATATTTTGTATTCCTTAATCTTTTTGTCTTTGACAAACTATTAATTGACTCTAAAGTATCAGAATTTGTATTTGCATTTGATTTTGGTAGCTAAAAACTAAACAAGTTTATGTTGGCCAACTTTATTGTTTTAACGGCATATATGTGTCATTTCGTTCATTAAATTATTTTCTTTATAGAAAACGAAACTGCAAGTAATTTTAGTAATGAATAGGCCTAACAAGTGGGAATAACAAATGTAACCAAAATGAATGCCAGGATGATTGTTAGAATATTAAATATTAAAATAACACTGATATTTGTGTGCGTATTTTTTAATTACTAGGATAAAGATAAAGATAGGAAAAAGGATAAGGCAGTGCTTATCCCCACGGTACCGTAGAAATAATTTTTGTCTTATTCCTACGGTACCGTGGGAATAATTTCCTGCTTATCCGCACGGCACACTGACGAGATAGCTGTCCTATCTTCAACATATTCCGTGGGAATAATTTCCTGCTTATCCGCACGGCACACTGACGAGATAGCTGTCCTATCATCTATCTTTTTATCATGACTGCAATTTTCCTTTTTTCTTCCGGTTTTTAAAAGCAAGTAAACAAATTAAAGTTTTCTGCTTTTTTCGCAAGTAGTTACCCAATACGGTGGCTTTTTAAAGTATATAAAATATATTTCTATTATTTATATATTCAAAAGAATACAACTGAAGTGTGTATTTTTCTAATCTTATAGCTCAAGCCTTCAAGTCTATAATCCAGTCTATTACTTTATTCTAGGCCAAGTTAAAATAGGTCCATAAAAATGTCTGACAGTGCCAACGGAATATGTTGAAGATAGGACAGCTATCTCGTCAGTGTGCCGTGCGGATAAGCAGGAAATTATTCCCACGGTACCGTAGGAATAAGACAAAAATTATTTCCACGGTACCGTAGGGATAAGCACTGCCAAAGGATAAAGAGTATAAAACGAGAAAATATATATCAGCATGATTTTCAAAACTACAAGTTTCATGTTTGTGAGAATTATTTCAAATACATTGAGGCAGGATGGTCAAAATATTGACAAGAAACTATTAAAAATACTTTTAACAGATTAAATACTTGTATATCAGTCCGAAAAAGTTATAAATTGCTGCGAAAATCTTGTTTCGTGCCTACAAATTTAAATCTGTCATCAAAATAATTTAACGAACGAAACAACACATACCATTTTAACTTGTACCAGAGATTTTCTAAATCTCATTTTAATGAATTTATTTAAAAATAAAAACCAAAATTTCATCAAACTCTACCACAGAGCCTGGATGTGTTGGATGTTGTTGGCAGTGACAACAGTCTAGGGTTGTCCATATCGGGGGTCATCTTCAAGCAAGTCGCCGCCATGCTTGAACTTGGCTGCCCAGCACCTGATATTAGCATATGAGGGGGCAGTGTCAGAGTACACACCAGCCCTCCAAAGTCAGAAATTTGATCACTGCCCTGTGCTCAAGCTTTAATTCTTGAGAAAATGTCATGGGGTGTGTGACATTATTGAGTAAATAAGTAAGTCCAGAGCGGCGGTGGTTTTAGAGTTCAATTCTAGTTTACATGGTGTAGCGGTAGCACTTTTATTCTTGTTTATTCACTGGGATGCACGACAAGCAATGTGGTTAAAGGAAAGGTGCAGGAGCTCAATGATTGCGGTGAATACAAAGACAGCGGATGATAGCAGAGTGGCAGTACAGAGTGGGCGCGAAAAGAACAGAAAATGGTACACAGAAAGAAACAGAGACAGGCAACACGGAATGGAACAGTGGAGGAAGAGACCCCCAAACCAAATCTATAATTCCCAAAGAGGTGCTCCCTTCTAAGACTATCCCCTGCCTCTTCCTTCTCCCCTGCTTGCTCCAGCAGTGTCTTTGCATTGTGGATGGTAGAAAATTCACCAAGCAAACTCTGTACTAGTATTCTGAGCTATCTGAATGAATAGATAAATGAATGATAAACAAGTGGAATAACAAAGTGGTGCATTTGAATAACATGGGTGTTCAGAGTAGTGATGGACAGCAAATAAGGAAATAGGGAGTGAGGCAAAGAGGAGGAAAGCAACAAAAAAGATTGCAATAAGTTGGGTCATGCGTGACGCCCGGGATGGTGTCAGGACAGGGCAGACAAGCTGAGAGTAACAGGGGTTGGAGTGACCCTCAGCACAGCTGGAGAGACACCCTCTCACTTGAACTCTTCTTTGACTGGGTTGGGCACCTTCATATCATTCCATTTGATCACTTTGCCCTTCGTACCTGTGCAGGGCACGTCTGTGAGCATGCAGATTATCTTGCTTGCATGCTCTGAGTCCTGCATCAACTCCGGTATGATGACGTCAGGCAGCAAGCCCTTGGCAACAAGCTTGTCCACCATCGACTGCATGTCAGCTTGCTGGACGCCCCGGCCAAACTCAGCGCACAGGTCCTCTGCCAGATCCTTGATTTCAATTCCCTTGTTGGTTGACTTCTGCAGAGCTTTGACACACCGGCCAACAGCCACCAGTGTTGCTACCAGCGGTTACAGAAAAATTATCACAGGTGGGCAAAAAAATCGCAGGAGCTCTGTTATATAAAATTACACGAAAAAATAAGCAGACAGAACACATGTGCATGGATATTGTGTATTGATATCAGGGGCAGGTACAGCGGGTACAGCACAAGCAACACATACTGTGTTGGTATGAATCTTCCTGAAACTAGAGGGGCAGGAAGAGAAGCAAAGAGTTTGAAGCGTTGGCACGCTCTAGATAGGACATTAAGTGATAGTATGAGGTAAAAATATTTTCGCAAAAATAGACAAGGGGAGAGAAAGGGGGCAATGCCAGAGAGTACAGCTTCAAATAAGTCAAATGACTGTCACGCTGAAAATAGCCTGAAAAAATAGCTGAAAATGGCCTGTGGCAATCTACCCTACTGTCAGCACCAGTGTAAAAGATACAGTTGACATCATATCACTCATATGCCACCAGACCTCCTCGACACCTTTGGCAGCTTGACCAAGGCAGCCATGTCGGATTGCCGCTTCTTCCTAGCTGACTCCTCAGCGGCTTGTTTCAAAGTGCGCTCGACTGCATTATGTTCAATTTCCATCTTCCATGCTTCCAGTCCCGAGGCTCGAACTGCAGCATTTTTCTCCTCCTCTTGTGCACGGCGCAAATCCTCCAGAGCCTTCTGCACCTGCCTCTCAGCAAGAATGCAGTTAGCTTCAGCTTCCTTTCTCTTCTGGTCTTCTTTCTGCTGGGCGGAAGCTAATTGCTGCAGCTCAGACTGCCGAACGGAGTCCTAAAATAGATGGAAGATTAAATTTAGATATTTTATGATACAAAATGCAAAAATTAATGAAACATGCATAGATGCAAGTTGCAAAAGCCAAGACTTAAAAAGCCATAGAATATTACCTGAAGGACCTTCTCGCGAATCATCCTTTCCTCCTCATCCGCCTGACGTTTCCGCTCTTCTGCCTGGACCTTCTTCTTCTGGTCTGCCAAAAAGTTGCTGTACTCAGACTTTGCCTTCAATGCAGCAACAACCAGAGCCTCGGGAATTGCCACGGTTGCAGGAGTCAGGCCTCTGGCCATGAGGTAACTCTTGGCGATTAGAGAATTTCGCTTAGTTTGGTCAGAGAGCCGGTTGCGCTTCTGATTCGCATCAATGTCATGGGCCTTGCCAATGTAGCGCTCAGCGTCCGCATTACCATGGAACAGTGTGCAACAGGCGGTGCCTAGCCGACCGAGAAGAGGATAGTCAGTTGTCTTCTGCATGCCATGCCAGTGAGCGGCCAGGTCCTCTCCAGTTGGTTGAGTCTGGGCTTCGGCAGACCTCAGATTGAGCAGTCGCACCTCTGTTGTAAGATGCTCCACTGCGTCAGGTGGAATGATGTTGGGCAGCTTCTGAGCCACACGAAGTACCTGCTTTTCTTGAATTGGCAGCGACAGACTGAGAAAGGACAAGTTGCGGAGAATGTTAGAACGAAATGGCAAGTTAGTCTGCAAGTAGCTTGCCAGCGTGATAGAAAACTGCTTAAATGCAAATAGGAGTCGCCTTTGATTCTCTCCTATCTGCGCCTTGGTCTCAGATCCAATTGCGATGTCATCAAGAGGAAGGTGAACAGAAGCACTCTCAAAGTTCACTTTATGAACTGGCCCGTCGGTCAAGGCCGAAGGCTTGACAAACTGCACTGCAACAGATTGCAGCAGCAGGACGTTGCGCTCGTGAATTTAATGCACAAGCACAGATGTGCTCGACTGGAATATCATCTCGTAGTTGCGCAGGAGGCGAAGCGCATGGATGAGGAATGTCAAAGTAGGCTTTGTTGCAGGATCTCGCAAAATCTCCCAGACACGCTTTACCCTTGCATTAGTGTTCTGGGCAGAATCGGCTTTGTCAGCCCTGTTCGGATTGAAGAACGCAACGAGCACATCCCACTGCTCATTAATTCGCTCTACACAAGGCAGCAGTACGAGCCAGCGCGTCTCCACATTCCTTAAAAACTTGTGTGAACTGCATTCAAGTTCTTGCTGCATGGCCGCAAACTCCCTTGCACGCTTTGTACTCCTCGAGAAGCATGCATGCACATCCTCACAGAATGAGACAATTGAAGGCAGTATCTTCTCAACAGCAATCCGGGCTGCATTGGCAACAATGTGCAGCGTGCAACCACCGACATCAACGAGATTCTTCAGCTCAGGCACAGCCCTGAGTCGTTGTCCAACGCCTGACTGGCCACCGCGCATCACACTGCAATTGTCGGAGAAATCGCCGATCCACTTGGACAGTAGCAACCCATGATCAGCTACGCACTGTCGGATGGCATTTGCACAGCTCTCAGCATCCAGAGCTTCGAGGGTGATGAAATCAAGCATTTCTACAACTACCTTTCCTTCGCTAATGTATCTAATACACAACATCATTCTGCCATCGCTCTCATCGAAGCTGATGGAGTAGAACTCCGCCTCGTGAACAGCCTTTGTCACCTCGGATTGAACGTGCGGTGCGATGGCGTGGTTCAAAATGTATGCTTGCTTTGTTCTGCTGCAAGCAAATTTCTTTGCTATCTTAGAATCCGGAAACATTGCGCAGAACAGGGTAGAAGACGCTTCCTCTCCAGCGAATGACTTTGACTTGTACGCAGCATTCCAAGTACATATCAGTTCAGCTTTTATTGCAACCTGGCTTGCGTCAGTGCTGCTCGATGCTCGTGGCACCTGCGGGAAGAACTGGTTCACTGGTTTCATCGACTGGAGAGCTGCCAGCTTCACGCTGTGCTTGTCACTCTTCATATGGTTTCTCACAACGGAAATTCCACCCTGCGCCACGTTGAGTGTCGACTGACAGGCAGAGCAAAAAGCCAGGTGTTCTTCATGTCCACGCTGCAACCACCTGCTGGCGTCTAGCTGGGCAATCCAATTGTCATCGAAGTGGGTCTTTCGACTCATAGTGGCTATTCAGAATGTAGTTTATGTACAGCACTGCAGCAGGCTGAAATAGGAATCCGTGGATTTCAAACATGATATCCCGGACCCGGGTATGATGCTGACTGCTTCCTATTCCAACTAATTGTAAATGAAACAATTGAGCACAGCAAAGAAGTGACAGAAAAAGCATTGGGCTGACTACAGTCACTGCAATTTAGGTTTGTGATAGTATATTTTCGTCACAACTATGCTAAATAGGGCCGCACTAACATAAAAAATCATGGACAAAATTGAGCAATGCAAAAAATCGCTGAAATCATACAGAAATGAGAAAATTATCGCTCAGCGATTAAAAATCGCTGGAGTAGCAACACGGACAGCCACCTGCATCCCCTCTGCCTCCCACAGCATCCTGACGGAGGTGCCCTTGGCCTTGGAGGTGGCGGTTGCCATTGTGTTCGGTTTAGGAGTTGTGGTCGCAGCAGCCTGACCTGGGTCGAAACCAGTTGCAGCGGCTGGGGCAGGCATGACAGGCACTGGCGCAGTTCTGCCGGCCCTGCCGTAGAAGTCGGCCAGGTAATCGCTGTCAATGACGACCCTGCCCGAGTGGATGTCTGTGATTTGGATTGACCCTTGGAAGTCTAAGTCGTCATCCAAGAGCTCCAGCCCCAAGGCCGTGAGAGAGTCATGCACATCCTGGACTCCGTTGCGTGCCAGGACTGTGGCCACCCAGACTGCGATGTGGCCTCTGACGTTGGCAGGTCTTCCTCCCCCTAAACCGCCTCCTCCTCCTGCGCTACCTCCACCTCCTCCAGCTCCTCCGCCGCCACCTGCTCCTCCGTGGCCACCTCCTCCACCTCCACCGCCGCCTCCTCCGCCACCACCACCTCCAAGAGGCCCTGCACCTGGGACTATGAATGTCACCCTGGAAAGTGCTCCATTGGGTATCAAGCTTTTGTTGTGGTGGAACATTGGATTAGCTCCTGTTGTAGCCACCTGGTGCAGGATGTGTTCCTGCCCAGATGTCCCTGCGGCGCGCTCGTGAGGGTCTACAGCCTCCATCGCAGACTATCTCAAAGACCTCAGCGTGAGCTGTGGCGAGTATGTCCACGGCTGAGTTGTGGCAGCATGCAGCCGCCATCCAGAAACGGTGTGCAGACATCCTCGCAGGATTTTCATGCAGCATGTTGGCTTGAAGGTCAGTCATGGCAGCCGCCAGTCTGGCCTCCTGCATGCGCGCCCATCTCCGCCAAGAATTGGCCCCGACAGAACGGCCACACGAAAACACCGCCACCCTGCGCAGGAAATTTTGTGCCTCCTCCATTTCCCCACCATGGGACATCATGTGGCGGATATACAACAATATGTAATCGAGCATGAATTTGTTGGACATCATAATGCCCGCCGCCCCCTGTGGAGGGGGGAATGCCAGTGCAGCCGCTGCAAGGTCTAGCAGAGCTCGGTTTCTGGTCACAGGAGGGAGAGTTGGGTCCAACTCAAGGTCTGGCAGTGCATGCCCCTGATCAGCCCCCTGGCGAACTGGGTGCCTCTAGCCCCTCCAGTGTTCGCCCAGACATCTAGATCATCTAAGATGTCACGAGCAAAATTCGCTTGTTGGCCTGCGCTCTGGTTGCCAGCAACTGCATTTCTTTGCTTATGTTGCATATCGGCCCATAGGCCCACCACGGTTTGGATGTTAGCAGCAGGGAGGTTGGCAGGTACCTGATCACTCGGCAGCTGACGCAGGACACTTGCATTCATGCCTGCTATCCTTCTGGCCGCCACGTTAGTGTCGGCAATCTCGGCTGCGATCCGTGCCTTGACTCCAAGGGTGGCTCCATCGGCCCACCTGTCACGGGCGGCCAAACAATCCTGCTGGGTGTGAGCAGATGCGTCCCAGAGTGCCCGGAACTGTTCCTTATCTATCAAAGAAGCGGCAGGCCGAGGCATGCCCCTCAATCTTCCTCGCAGTATCTGATGCACCTGTGCGGAGATCTGCGCCATCTTGACGGTTTTGTTCAAGGTTTCTTTGTTGAAAAAAGTTAAAAGCTGAGAGCCTGATTGAGTGTAGTTGATTGGGTTTGGGGGTGCGTTCCTTGTGAGCGGAACGGTAGTGCGCAAGCGGAACGGTAGTGCGCGAGCGGGCCTAAAGCTCTTGGTTAAATAAACTAACAAACTGCAGAACAGGGCGATCGATAAATCTAGAATCTGGCCCCAGCCAATGAGCGTGTACGTTCACTGGTCTGGGTAGACGACATTGAGACACTAGCAAAACAAGCTGGGGCAGCGGCTCCGACAGTCGGGCCGCCTGCGACGCATCCGGGGAGTCGGCCTGCCTCCAGTTGGCGGCCCCGCTCCCGTTTCCCACCGGTTCCATCGGCTCGCTAGCTGACGGCGGCTTAAACCGCCTGGGGTGCCATCGGTGCCCGGCCAAGTGCGGGCAAGAGCGAGGGGCGGGGGTTGATTTGGATTCCCGCAGCTGCCGAGTAATCTCAGCGAGCTGCTGGGTTACCTTGGCCAGCTCCTGGGTCAGGAGGCGCTGGCTTTCTTGATGGCCGCGGGCCACACTGGGACTATGAATGTCACCCTGGAAAGTGCTCCATTGGGTATCAAGTCGGCGGGCGGGCGGCCAGTTCCGACCGCCTCCACCACTTCATCATCCTGGTCGGACATTTCGGCCAAAAGAGGAAATGAGGATTTTGCTTTGAAAAATGGGGGGGGGGTTTGTCGCTACTGCAACAATGGGGGAGGGATGAGGGCTGAGCAGTGCTCTGCGCACGGCCAGGGGCCGTGGGAAATAAATAAAGAAGAAAAGGCCCGGCTGACTTACGTCACCCGACCTAGAAAATGATCAAAGAGAATTCCCGGCCTAATAAACAATCACTGCGATGCAGTGGCCGATAAGCAAACAAAGGAAAAGAGAAAAAGGGGAGAGAAAGGGTCTGGGGCCCTGGCTAGCTTTTGCTTCCAGCCTTGGCTACTGACAACTGCTTGCGCGCTCTCAAGTTTGGGACATAGAAGTCTAGGTTTTAACTTAGCACTCATTCTGCAACCCTAAAGCGGACTGTTACACTTTAGGTACGGCGGGGCCAGCACCACCACAAGCTTGCGCCTGCAGCAGCCTGCCACCCTACCTCGGAAAGTACACGACTCAAAAAGGCACTCAAGGAAGGGTCCATCCCCGACTCGCGTTACGCGATTTACGAAATCGTAAAAGAAAAAGGGGGCCCAGGGCGTATATAGAAACCCTGGGGCCCGCTCGGTTAGGAGGCCGTAGGGACATTTCCCGGACCTGCGTTTTAGACTTCCCCCACCAAGAATCTCCTCAGAGAGCCGTGCCGACCAGATTCTAGCCTATCCTTAATATCGGCCGCTTCGGGAGGCGGGGATGGGTATCATTGTAGACTCTCCAGGAACCCGGCTCCCCTAACACGTCCTCGACTAAGTTAGCCTTGGTCAAAGTTATGCGGCACCTTCGAAAGCAGATACAAGTCATCAGGCCCTCCGCGACACCTAGGAAAGGTCCATCCCCGAATTGCTCGGCGAGTCATCGGTTCCCGGCTGCATTGCCGGGGGCTCACTTCGCTCGGTTGGGAGGCCGTAGGGCATTGCCCGGTCCTGCGTTTAGACTTCCCTCACCAAAAGTTTCTCATAGAACCCAACAGCCTGCACCTGACATCCTGCAGTAGCCACATAACCCGAAGACCCTCTAACATGAAATCCGCTCACACAGCCTACTCACAGTAGAAATTCACTAATCAGAATTTTGGAAATTCTAACAAAAGCTAAATTAAATTGAAATAAAATTGCGACTGTTCGAAAATTAAATGACAGTCACTCGGACTGAGATTCACTCTCTAGAGATAAGATTTCGGCATACGGAAAATGAAATCTAGAAGGAGCCCTTTCGGCTAGCTACCACAGAAATCTGCAGCGCTAAACTAACAATTGAAATTTTTAAGTTCGTTTCGCGCCCTTTCTAGATCACCCCGGTGCCACCATTTGAAATGGTTAGTCATGGAGAAGATCATCCTGACATGGTTTGGGTGTTTTGCAACCGCTGACCTGCCCTGATGAGAGATGATTGCTAGAGCCGGGCGACATAGTCGATTAAATATCCGCCTAGCAACTCGCGAGATGTCGCGGAGAGAGAGAGGAGATGAAGGGAGAGATGAGGAGGTTCAGTAGATGCAGGGAGTGATCCTATCGGCCTCAGGCTGGCCAGTCCCACTCGTCCCATAGGCCACAGGCATGACTGCCGTGCCTACCCCAAGCAATGCTGGAAACCGGCGAAAAGTCTAACGGGGCGTCGGATTATCCGGAATCGGACAAGACAGGGCTAGGTAGCCTACTGTCGTCAGTAGTGCGGTACGCCACTGACTCCTAGCTTTGGTAGCGGTGGTCGAATCGGCCTAGGCTCTTGTCACAGAACTGCGCAAAGGCTATCGGCAAAGCGGATATATGATCTAGGGTAGCGCCACCACCCAATGCGCCTACGTTGCCACCGCAGGCATTTGGGAACTTGGGTCCCCGGAGTACACAGCTCCCAGTTTATCACGCAGATCTAGACAAGCCGAAAAATAGGGCATTCTGCAACTTCCGTTTTAGACTGGGGTGAGAGCTCCAGAATGGATCGAGACACGCCTCAAAGGGGATTCCTGAATTCGCGCTACAGGGGTCTAGAAAGGTGGTACTAAGAACTTGAATGAGAATCCATAGCCAGAATCCTACTCATAAGACATCAGACACATTCTATACATTAGACTGCAGCCTACACATTAGGTAACTAACAAATCTGAATCTGTGTGAGTTGAGGAAATCAGAGGCTGGAGAGATTGAGCAGAACACTGGCTGAGTGATTACGCAAGCGAAAGATTATTAGATCATCACTCTCGCTCCCGTGGCCGCAGTTGCGAGAGGAGGGGGACAGAAGGGAAGCTCCATTGGCAAGGGAGCTTGGCACGTACCCCTTGACCCACCAGGAAGAGAGGGAAACCGGCCAAGGAATCCCCCACCCCCGGCAGAGATGCACGTGCTACACTCCGCATCTGCTCGCGAATCCCTAGCTCCTTATTACTTTTATGCGCGCTTACAGTTGTCTCCCCGCCGCAGCCTTCAGCTCGGCATCACCAGAGCCCACCCCCTAGGAGATTAGCCACTCATAGCTGAGGGCTGTCTAGTAGAGAAAATAAACAGAGGCAAACACTAGGTGAAAGGATTTAAGTTGTAATTAAAACTGGCCTAATGTAAAATTAAATGGCTAATGATGAAAGTTTATTAGGCTAAAAGTCCCCAATGCCCGTTCCCGCTATTGTGCCGCCTAACTAGTAGAATAATCCCTTAGGAGCAACAATTAAAAGACCGCTACGCGGGTTACTTATCCGAAAGCCGATCGCGTGCTGCAGTCCTGTAGTTCTCGAGGGAGGGGTAGGGCAAGATCCGCAAGGACAGAGGAGGGGAAAGCCAAGTGTGAGCTGGCAGGGGCCAACACACCGGTGGAGCTCAGTGGCTCAATTCGAGAGCTCACCTAAAGAGGTGGCTTGTACTATTAGGAGCTTATAGGCAGGCAATGAGCCTGTGAGCGCTAGATGAGCCTAAAGCTCGAGGGTCTAAACCCTAAGTGGGAGAGATTAAGTCCGGAAGGCCCGTCGGGGAAGACGGGTCCGCAAGCCGGTTAAGTCTCTGGGCCGAGGTCGGAAGGTCCGTCGGAAGGGTCCTGGGGGGAGCAGCGCAGCGCGCTTTCTTAAATAGTCCTTCAGCACGCCAACCTCGACATTCATCAAAATAACCCACATTCGCGCCAGCCTGTCATCGAGGAATCGAAGCGGCGATGGCCACCCCGATTACCCAATGAACCGGCGGCGAGAAACGACAGATTCTCCTTTACGAGCAGCCGCCGGCAGTCGGTAAATAATTGTTACTCCGCCAGGACAATGGGAAGCGCAGGCGCCGACCTGCCTACAGTGACATTTACATGTATCTAAGAGAGGAGGTCATAAAGTCGAGCTGGGCTCGAATACGGCCCGCGATCACTCATTCCTACAGGGCGCTAGAACAGATCCAGGGAGAGGGGATTCGACGGCTACTTAATTCACCGCCGCCCCAAACCCGGCCCTAAGATGAATTTTCTTGCTTTGCGGCCGGCTGCTAGGTGGGTCGCGATTATTAACTGCCTAAAATTAGAAAAATTCTGCTGGCTCACATTCCCACTCGATTCCCGTAGCACACTCCACATCACTACCTGGTCATGCAGGAAGGCTGACTGTAGGCTGTATATTGGAATTAGTCTGGCAACATGCCTGACCACCCATTAACGGCTTGACCGTCAGGGCCAAAACAGTTCGTGCAAGTTGCTGTGGTTCATGCTCTGCATACCCGATGGTATGACACCCACTGAATCGGAGCGATGGCTTGACATATACCTCGTCAAACAGAATTGAACAGCAGCGCTGGGATGTGCTGCATAGTTCAAGGTTTGACCGCACGATGCTTTGGCAGTCGGCATCTGTTCCAACGCTGCCGAGACCGCCGTTGTGTCGCTTGAGAGTAGCTGGATTGGGCAAGCAAGCGTACTGCCGCATGGTTCCATATGCTGCCCTGCCGGAAAAAAGAGCCCTCGGAAAAATGGCTGCAGTTAAGACGTCGCCAGAAGTGTATCGGACTCCATTTGTATTTGCTAAGCTTAGCTTTAACTATCTCAACTGAAACGCCTGTCGTGGATTGTTGACTGGATCACAAGCAGCCTGCAAAGTCTCTAAATACTTGTCTAATTCAACAGACTGCGCGACTTGTGCATGCTTCACTCTGTGTAGCACAACGTCCAACTGGCTGAACCGCTTAAGTCGGTTTTAAAAACCCAGCAGATCCGTGATGTGCACTGATGTATTGCATCGGTGAGCGACTGATGTTAAGTAGCTTCTTATGGAAACAGGCATACACAGTTTGATCAGTAACTTTTAGCAGGTTCACATGTTTCGTCATGTGCATCAAACTCATCTAGTTCATCTGGGATTGAAGCTCGCTCATCCAAAAGCACGCGACGTCGGGACGCATCCCAAAATTTCCCTGAAAAGTTCAATGATATCAAAATATTACTTTGTATCTCACTTGGAAATCTCACTTAGTACAGTTTGACGCAATGTGCTGGATGCAACAGATGGGAATGTACTTGGTGGATCAACAGGTTGTAGAAAGCGCTTCACCTTCACTATCCTTCGCAATCGGTAGATGAAACTGCCGTAGACTAGGAAATGCGGCGTATAGCCCGTCACCAGATGAACAGCGGAGCGTAGCGCCATGAGGTTCTCGACCTGTCCATTGGAGGCTGGGTTGTACGGCGTAGCATAAAACTCTGGATCTCTGGATCGAGTTACGCGATCGTTGCACGAATTTGCCGCACCCGGACGAACCCGGAATGAGCGAGCTAACGGCGATGGCCGTCTAAGACAAGCCGAGACGGCTATGCCGAGCGCACCGCATGAGTACTTGCCGGCCAGTCCAGGCGGTCCGGCCGGGCGGGGCAACCGCGTACAACAACCTCTGTAAGAGAGAAAACAGGAGAAAGGGGAAAAACCCGCGAAGAGCGAGCGCGGGTGAAAAACCCCAAACCTGTGAGAAAGCGGGCTCCAACCTCCGCCTACCAGGAGACAAAAGCGACAAAAATGCGGGCTCCAACCTCCGCCTACCGGGAGAAACACGAGGAAAGGTGGGCGGGCTCCAACCTCCGCCAAAGGAGTGCGTGGGAGAACAATGGAACGAGACGCATATGTATATAGAAGTAAAACGGCGGGCTCCAACCTCCGCCAAAGGAGCATACAGAAGCATAAGAACAAAGCGCGTAATGTTTAAGTTTTATGTTTTAAAATTTTTATTGTGTTTAGAGCATAGAATTCATATAACAAATACGAGAGCAATTAATAGGACGCATAGTGTTTAAGTTTTATGGCTTATGAGTTAACAGCAAGAATTTAGAAGGTCGAAGACGATGCGGACAGGAGCGCACGAACGCCAGACAGACTAATGCCCGGCGAGGGAGTCGAGCTCGGCGACGAACTGATCGAAGTCGCCAAGAACAGCGGGCGACGAAAGCATATACGGACGCACTTCGTCTAGCCGACCGGTAAGTGCTAGATAAAACAAGCAGCGGAACTGCCAGTTATACCCGAGCGGCAGAAAGAAAATGCGCAAGCTTGGATCAAGGATGAAGAAGTCGCCAGCATCCTCCGGCACAAGGTTAGCAAAAGTCTCCAGACGCGCAACAGCGTCAGCAGTCTAAATGAAGGCGAAAGCGGCGCTAGACATGGCTGCAGCAAGAAGAGCAGAAACAGAATAATATGAAAAGAGAAACCTGCTTAAGAATAATGAAGAGTTAGAGATCGAAGCAATGGTCGCAGAGACGCGAAAGAGAATGACACTCGCGGACGACAACGTCAGCGACGAGCTTTTGGAGCTCCTGCAGCTGAGCAAAAGTGTCCGGCGACGCTAGTGTAGTAGTGTCGGATCCCGTACAAGTTGCAAAACTTCTTGAAGGCGGATCCGGTGAAGTTGGTCCCTTGGTCCGTTTGGATCCAGCAGGGAACTCCGTACTCAGCAATGTGGCGCTCTTCTAGTAGCTTTATTAGCAACTTTATACACAACAAACGTTAGAACATATTTAAAACATGTATAAAACGTTTTCAAACTGTATCAATATGTTTGTCTAGATTTGTCGAATACTCGTAGTTAGACCACGGTAAGCATGCATTATTGCCTCTTCTCATTGTTGAGTAATATATGCTGCTTGTTCAGCTAGGTTCAGCAACGTTTTCTTTTGAAAATTCGATAGCCTTAGCCAACTCTTTTGTGTGAGCATGCTGAAAGTTAGTTCTCAAGGTATTTTTTATTTCGTCTGCTAAACTTGTTTAGTTGCTGCGAAACTAACAGACGTAGATTCAGATTATTCGATAGGCTTTAAGGTTGTAAAATAAACATTTACAATTGCTCTTCGTTTTGATCACGATACCGTCGCCTAACCTCTTTAGTAAGTTTTATGAGTTGTCTGTCTGTCCTTTGATACCGCTTTAGAGATTTAATGTCTGGAGAAATTTTTATGTTTTTATCTTCATTTTTGCTGTCTAAAAGGATAACCGATAATATTGCTGTTGTGTGTCTCAATGCAAAGGTTTCCAAAGAAGATATGACTTGATGCCAGGTAAAAAGGAATAATATTAGAACACTAAAATGACTTAATTAGGTCTCGATATACTCTCAGTAGCCAGATGTTTTGTCTTAATGGCCGGCATATTCAGCTAAGTAACGGTTTTTAATTGCTATTCCTAAGGGAACATTCTCTAGCTAGGCGGCGTTAGTAGCGGGAGACGGGCACGGGAATTTCAGCCTAATATATTAGTCATCATCAGTAGCCACTATTAAGCTATTAGGCCAATTTTAAAGTACAATTTAAATCCTTTCCTTGCTTGCTTTCTACTATTGATTTCTTTTTTAGACAGCCCTCGGACATGAGTGGCTAATTCACTAGGGGGTGGGCTCTGGCGAGGCCGAGCTGAAGGCTGCGGCGGGGAGACAACTGTAAGCGCGCATAAAAGTAATAAGGAGCTAGGGATTCGCGAGCAGATGCGGAGTGTAGCACGTGCATCTCTGCCGGTGGTGGGGGATTCCTTGGCCGGTTTCCCTCTCTTCCTGGTGGGTCAAGGGGTACGTGCCAAGCTCCCTTGCCAATGGAGCTTCCCTTCTGTCCCCCTCCTCTCGCAACTGCGGCCACGGGAGCGAGAGTGATGATCTAATAATCTTTCGCTTGCGTAATCACTCAGCCAGTGTTCTGCTCAATCTCTCCAGCCTCTGATTTCCTCAACTCACACAGATTCAGATTTGTTAGTTACCTAATGTGTAGGCTGCAGTCTAATGTATAGAATGTGTCTGATGTCTTATGAGTAGGATTCTGGCTATGGATTCTCATTCAAGTTCTTAGTACCACCTTTCTAGACCCCTGTAGCGCGAATTCAGGAATCCCCTTTGAGGCGTGTCTCGATCCATTCTGGAGCTCTCACCCCAGTCTAAAACGGAAGTTGCAGAATGCCCTATTTTTCGGCTTGTCTAGATCTGCGTGATAAACTGGGAGCTGTGTACTCCGGGGACCCAAGTTCCCAAATGCCTGCGGTGGCAACGTAGGCGCATTGGGTGGTGGCGCTATCCTCGATCAACTATCCGCTTTGCCGATAGCCTTTCCGCAGTTCTGTGACAGGAGCCTTGGCCGATTCGACCACCGCTACCAAGGTTAGGAGTCAGTTGCGCACGCACTACTGACGACAGTAGACTAGTTAGCCCTGTCCTGTCCGATTCCGGGCAGTCCGACACCTCTCCTTAGACTTTTAGCCGGTTTCGAGCACTGCTTGAGGTAGGCACGGCAGTCATGCCTGTGGCCTATAGGACGAGTGGGACTGGCCAGCCTGAGGCCGATAGGATCACTCCCTGCATCTACTGAACCTCCTCATCTCTCCCTTCATCTCCTCTCTCTCTCCGCGACATCTCGCGAGTTGCTAGGCGGATATTTAATCGACTATGTCGCCCGGCTCTAGCAATCATCTCTCATCAGGGCAGGTCAGCGGTTGAAAAACACCCACCCACTTCAAATGGTGGCACCGGGGTGGAATCTAGAAAGGGCGCGAAACGAACTTGAAATTTCAATTGTCAGTTTAGCGCCGCAGATTACTAGCAAGTTTTGCCCCCTTCGGGGAGCAGAAATTATTTTAATTCGTCTAATATATACCTTTTAGCAGGAGTACTTTAAGTTTCTTTCTTAAGCTTAAGCTTAAAATAGGAATTTTTAGAGATCGTTAATAACGCATTTTAGGTAAAACAAAACTATCAACTTTTTTCGGTGTCTTTATTTAGAGCCCTGTGTTGTACCTGTGGTAGCGTGGCACACACAATTGGTAAAAATAACCAAGACAGGAACTAGATTTCGAGAGAGAGAGAGTTTATACCGGCCTCAACACTGAATGCTTCGTAGCAGTGGACAACCCGGTAGTCAGGCTAGATTTACCTAGTTTTCTCGGTCTTGTCTTGAATCAAACAATGATTCTTGCAACCTGGTTCTGCTCTGAAATCTGACGATGTACTCTGCTTCGAAACGCAGTACACGGTCTGACTTCACTATAAGTAAGCAGTAGTTTAGCTCGCAAACGTAGACACCAACAATGCAAGAGTTGCAAGGGATGCAAGACGTAAGTGTCGCAAAACGGAATGAAGACTGGAGACAAGAAACGTGCATATTCGTACAGAAGTTGTGTTTACCATGGCACTAACACCATCTCAAGAATTCGTCGGACTGTGCTCTACTCATAGTAGGAGCATTTGAGCGTTGTTATGCCAGTCTTCTTCCGAACTTAAGCGATTGCACCATGGTGTGCAATGTGACTCAGTGCGCAGACAGAGCTGGAACAATAGAACGAGAGAGGAGGGGGGTGGCGAGCGGAAGTGACAGTGCACGGGAAACACTAACTACCAACCCCAAGCCCTCCCACAGACCTAGAACAGCCTGACTCACAGATTGCCTGGAGGCTGCTCAGCAGTCTACAGCACATCATTCTCCTCCAGCTAAAGGATGACGGTCAACACCGGCTGGCCGTCAGCCGCACTTAAACCAAAAACTCAGGTAAGTACCTTTTTATTTCCTTGTATCCGTCAATTCATCAATAAATTCCACGATACATTCGACTACAAACGAAAAAAAACAATCATCATCCGTACTCGCTACAAAAAAACAAACTACTGAATAAAACAGAACAAACAGTTACAAGCAGACAGTAAAAAAAAGGACTATTAAAGGCGTCCACAACCAGGGAAGACTCCCTTCCGGGTCACACATCCTCTCTGGATAAAACCTGATAGTGGAGGGTGGCGCTCAAACTGTCTCGTTCTTCACACCGGGGCCATACGTGCCAGTGCCTCCGGCATCCACCATTCTTCGACGAGCTCCACCACCACCTGGCCGTTCCTAGCTCTAATCTGGTATGGCGCCGTAGCTAAGCCGCCCACCATCATTTCGGCCCGTGCCGCAGCTTCCTGGGCCATTTCTCGTCGAGTGGCCCGGTCTTCTGCGGCGAACGCCTGGTGAACCTCCATAGGCCAGCCTTCTTCTCTCTCCATCCGAGAGGCGCGTGCCAGCGATTCGGCCACCCGCGCAATAGCCACCTCACGTGCTGGCGCTCTGTGGCCCCATTGGGCTCGGCGCTGCCGGCGTCGCTGGGTACCGCCCCTGCGTCGTCTGGGCCTGGCAGCAGCCCCCTCTAACTCTTCGACGCTGTCATCCGAGGATGACCTCGACGGCGAGGGAGGATTGAACACGGGTGGCGCTGCTGGTCCCTCCGGCACGTCTTCCCGCTCGCTATCCTCTTCTTCTAACATGCCTTCATCCTCCGATGAGGGCATCCCAAACTGCAACTGGGCCCACAGGTCTTCGTTAACATCAACCTGTACGTCCATCGACCCACTGCTGCTGGAACTTAGCCGTGGACGCGCTGCCTGACAGGCCGCGTCCTGAGCCTCGGCGACCGCCAAGCTGGCCTGATCCCTTTTGGCCCTAGGGACCTCATGGGGGGCCTCTGACGCAACTCGCTTTCTCTGTGAACATCGGGGGAGGGCGGGCATAAAGTGCTGATGCCAGTTCGGTGAGCGCTGTCCCAAGGGGAAGGGCGCACTGTTCCCAAACTGACACCTCAAGAGTGCTAATCGGTTACTCACTGGCTCCTGGCGCTCCTTCAAGGGGCTCTTGGCTGTCTCCTGCACTCGACGTGTGGGAGCCGGCAATTTTGGCCTCGTGGCCACTCTTTCTTCTGGCCCCCAATTTTCTTTAGAGTTCATTGTTTTGTGTCTTCTATTCTCTAAGGTGTTCTTCCCCGAGTAGATTCGGACAGGAGATCACTGAAACATTTTAGGTAGGCGGCGCATCATTCTGACGAAATAGGATTTCCTCCTAGGATCGACCTGCAGCCTTTCCGGCTCTCGCCTAACTCTTTGCGGCCTCTGCTGCGGCTCCTGATCCCTAGCTTCACCTATCTGAGCTGCCTCACCTACACCTTCGGCCCTAACACTTTCTGCAACTTCCCCGTGCACAGAGGATGGGATAGGGGACAGGGTTGGAGAGGGCAACGGACTGTCCGACGGCAGGACAACCACATCACCATACGCCTCCCCCGCCTCTTCTCCGTTGCAGATCTCTGGACCGGCCGGTTCGTGGAGATTCGACCTGGAAACAGCTCGTGGTCGCAGGTGCCACCTTCGAGCGCTCCACAGGCCGATCTCGTCGTCGTCGCTGTCGTCGTCGCTGTCGGCAGGCTCACCGGCCGCGTCAGCTGCTGGAGGGCTACCCTTGGGTGGCCTTCCGAGCTTCCGCCGTGCCGGGCTCGCCTCTTCCGTCCTGTCGCATATTGAGGCCGGTACCGGGAGCAGGTTGCGCCGGTGGACTACCAGCACCTGCTTCCTGGCCTTCCTGGTGTTGCCGTGTCGCCTGATCTTGTCCACCGTTTCGCCCTTACACTCGAGCACTACGTAGACCGATTGTCTAGGCCGATGGAATTTGCTGATCTCGCCGGATTCGATCACCGGGTTGTTAAGCAGGACCAGCTGGCCTGGGCGGAGTGGTTTCGCCTGCGGTCTTTCTTGGTAGTGTTCTTCTCGCAGCACCTGGTACCTCTCGAGCTTGTCCCGGGCACAATTGACCGCCTGGTCTATGCGCTCCTGGAAATGTCGGAGATAATCTGGCAGGTCTGCGTACTCAGCCAGCGCAGTCAACGTGTTGTCTACGGGCAGCCGGTACTCCCGTCCGAAGACCAGGAAGTACGGCGTGTACCCGGTCACAGGGTGGACACTGGTGCGCAACGCGATTAAGCACGCGGGCAGCATCAGGTCCCAATCCTTGTGATCCTTTTCCAACAAGCACGTGAGCACTGACTTGATTTGGCGATTCAGGTTTTCGACCTGGCCATTGCTGGCCGGGTTATAGGGACACGTGTGCGTGTGGCGGATGCCATACAGCTTGCAGAAGTCCTCAAACTCTGCACTCATGAAGTTCGTCCCCTGGTCCGTGTGCAGCCAGGCTGGTGCACCGTACTCGGGAATGAACCTATCCAGCAGCAGTTTGATCACGGTTTTCGTCTTCTGGTTTCGCATCGGGTAGGCAAACGGGTACTTTGATGTTGCATCACACAGGGTGAGGATGTACCGATGTCCTCGGGCACTTGGTTGAGACAAAGGCCCGATTACGTCGGCGTGCACACTGGAAAACTCTGCGGTGGGACTATCTCCTTCCGCCTTGACTTGCTCTCCAGGCATGTCCTGCAACGTACCACATACCCCGTCGCCTCCGACCAGAGACCGGGTCTCCAGAACCTGTCTCTAACTCTCTGCACTGTCTTGGACTGGCCGAGATGACCCGCCAGGGGTGAGTCATGCAAGGCCTCAAAGACACGCGAGTCTAACGCTTTCGGTAGCACTGGTCGCGGCGGCCGGTTGTCATCAAAGTCTATGACGAGCAACCCGTCGCGCACCTCCAGCTCCTCAAACGCACCCAGGAGGTCTCTGACCTCCTTCGGCATCTGGAGTCGCTGATCGAACCTGGGCTTGTCTCTTCCTGACAGCTTCAGTTCCGTCAGGTATCGGATTGCTGGGTCTTGGTGCTGAGCTTCTAGCAACTCGACCTGGCTAACCGGCACCCTCAGGAACTCTGTCACCACTGCTCTTACCGGAGGCAGCTCTCCATTGTCCTTGTCCTCCTTGTCCTTGGACCCAGGAGCCCTGGCAGCAGGGGGTGTCCTTGACAGGCGAGACTGGTCGCAACGAGTCTGACAACTCCCCTCCACCTCTGCTCCCTGTCCCACGGAGAGACCAGCAGTCGGCAGGCAGGACTGGCTGCAACGAGCCAGCGACTTCTCCCCTGTTTCCGAGAACTCCTCAACAGCAGGATTCGGTGTCTGCAGGCAGGACTGGCTGCAACGAGCGGACACCTCCTCCTCTGTCTCCGGACACACCAGAGGTTCCGGATCTGGCGCCTGCAGGCAGGACTGGCTGCAACGAGCGGGCACCTTCTCCTTTACCTCTGAGCCTTCAGCCACCACTTGAGTCTGCACCTGCGCCTTGGCATCACAGCCCCACACCCAGTGCTCCTCCCTCGTGGCTCCCTGGCTCCAGCTACCTTCAGTAGCTACCGTCTGCACGGCGGCGTCCACAGTCTGCAGGCAGAACTGGCTGCAACGAGCTGACTGCGGGGCCCCGTTGACAGGTGCTTCCCGCCTCACAGGCTGGCCTGCGGTCGTGTCTTCCTGACACCCTTGCAGCACCGCCTTATCTTGGCGCACCTCGACAGGCTCCAGGACCGGCTCTTCCACCAGTCCTTCAGACACAGCTGCTTCCCATCCTGGTCGGCCGTCAACGACATCTTGCGCCTTGGGTTTCACAGCTCGCAGTGGCTCTGCGGCTTCGTTGACTTCAACCTGTTTATTGTCCCTTGCCTGTCCCTCCTCCAGCTGACTCGAGAATTGGCGGGTGCAAGCACTCGCACCGAACTGGTTGTGGGGTGTCACCACCCCACAAGAACAATTGACCGGGTTATCCGGCTTTCTCGACATCGAGTCAGCATTTTGGTGAGACTTTCCAGGACGATGAACAATGGTGAAGTCAAACTCACTCATTCTCTCAACCCAACGGCCTAAGATGCCTGTCGCCTCGGTCTGATGCATGAGCCACAGCAGGGCCTTGTGATCGGACCGGACAACAAACTTCTTGCCAACCAGGAAGTACCGGAAATGCCGCATCGCATCTACGACTGCCAGCAATTCTTTGCGGGTCGTAGTGTAGCGGGTCTCCGGCCCTCGCAGCTTCCGGCTGTAGTAGCCAACAGGCCTTTCTACTCCATCAGACTGCAGCTGATTCAGACAAGCCCCTATGCGGTCATCAGAGGCATCTGTGTCCAGGACGAAAGTCACCTTCGGGTCAGAGGTGTACTCCGGGTACGCCAGTACCTCCGTTGAGCACAACGCATCCTTCAATCCCTGAAAGGCTCTCTCATGCTCTGTCTTCCACAGACCCTTCAAGCTGGTAACGTCCCGCTTAGTGAGCTCGTGCAATGGTGCTGCAATCCCTGAGTAATTGCGGACGAACTTCTTATAGTACTGCGCCAACCCCAAGAAGCTGCGCAATTCTTTGGCGCTTCGAGGTGTCGGCCAGCCTCTGAGCTCGGCGATCTTATCCTCGTTCGTCAGGATGCCTTCTGGTGTCACCACATGGCCTAAGTAGTGCAGCTCCCTCTTGAACAGGTGGCACTTCTTCGGCTTCAGCTTGAACTGGGCTTCACGGATTCGAGTCAGCATCATCCTCAGATGCTCCAAATGGTCGTCAAAGGTAGGCGAGTGGACGAGTATATCATCGATATACCCCAACGCTACCTTTGGCGTCAGCCCCTCCAGCAGCTTGTTGATGCAGCGCTGAAAGGACCCTGCCGAATCCGTCATGCCCATCGGCAACACAGTAAACTCAAACTGACCTCTGTGGTGAACCGAGAACGCGGTCAGGTGTCTATCCTGCTCTCTCAGCGGGATCTGCCAGAAACCTTGTGCAAGATCGAGGGCGGAATAGTATTGCGCCCCTCTCAAATGCTCAAAGGTCTGCTGTATGTCTGGCAGCGGATAGACGTGCTTCAGGCAGCGGCTATTCAACTCGCGATAGTCTAGGACAATCCTGATAGTCTTGTCTTTCTTAGGGACAATCAGGAGAGGCGTGTTGTAGCTGGAGAATGTCGGCTTGATGATGCCTTTCGCCAACATCTCATCCAGCATCTTGTCCAACTGTTCCATCAAGTGAGGCGGGATCCTCCTCGGTGGAATGCGAACTGGAGTGGGATCTGTCACAATGATCTCATGAGTGACTAAGTCAGTGACACCATGGTCCAGGGGATGCATTGCGAATGCCTCGCGGCACTCTCTCAACATCTCCTTAACCCGATGCCTCTGCTCCTCGGTCAACCTCTCACAAATCTCCACCTCCTCTAGCCATGCCTCATCGCTCTCCAGCCCTTCTGCCTGAACCTGCCTGACCGGCGTCTCCTCTAGCTCTGGTAGATATTCGAGTTCGTCGGCCTTCAGTGGCCTCGCTAGCCCTACAAGACCATTGCGTCGAATGACCGCCGGGAAGCAAGAGGTATTGATGACTTCAACACACCCTGTCCCGTCAGCCATCGTCAGCAATGTCGGGGCCATCTCGACCTGAGACGCCCCTGGCTTCAGTCCTGACCTCAAGGACTCAACAAGCAGCGGCGTGCCGTGACAGTCAGTCCGGCCACCCGCTAGCTTCACCGCTACGAGCATCGAAGAGCGCGCTGGCATAGTGGTCTGCTCGAGTGAGTAAACCCGACTGGCCCTCGCCTCTCGCCTCGTGAACCTCAGCGGCACTCTGGTTCCTGACTTCATGGTCAGCATCCCCTTCGGAAAGTCAATCTTCTGGGTGTGCTGGCGCATGAAATCAATTCCTAGGATGTTCTCGTGCTCGCCCTTCGTCACGCAGAACTCGACGTCTACAGCGTAGTCGCCGAGCCTGACCTCAAAGGCGACTCGCCCTAAAACCGGCAATCGAGAACCATCAAAGTTGCACAGGGCACTCTCTCCTGTCAGCACAGAGTGCGGCACTACATGCCGCAGAGATGCCCACGTCTCACTTCCAATCAGACAGCGCCTGCTCCCTGAGTCTAGGAGAAAAGGCACCGTCTTCTTGGAAACCATCGCCGTCACATAGGGGTCAGCGTTGGAGGCATACCAACGCTCGAGGAAGCTGGTGCTAGGAGAGCCCCTACCCTCTCCTCCAGCTGACTCCTCAGTCTCCCTCAGGCCCGTCCAGGAACTGGACTGCGAGGGGCACTGCCGTCCGTGCTCCTCGCCGTCCCGTTTCCCGACGTCTGAGTGCCTTGGGCCTGCAGCTCGGACTGCTGCCTGGGCTCTTGCCGTTGCTCTCTCGGGTACCCCCGAGTGTGGTGCTCGTAACGCGGCTTGGGTGGCCTCGTCGGGCAATCACGCCTCAGGTGTCCGAACTTCCCGCAACCAAAGCATGCCCCTCTTGGCGGCGCCGGTCCTTCCTGCTGCACGGCTCCTTGTGGTCGGCTGAGCGCCTGGACCAGCATCTCCTGCATCTTCTGCTGATGCTGCAGCTGCTGACCCTGGACCTCGACCATTTTGGTCATCAGCGATTCGAGTCCCTTCAGCGCAGCGGTAACACCTTGCGGTGGCGGCCGCGCATTCAGGTCCCCATCCTCGCCGTGCACCATCCGAGCCGGCCCATCCTTCGCCCTCTGGACTGCCTCGTCGACCACCTCTAGGCGCTTTAGCTCTCGCCTAGCTTCCAGGAGTGTCCTAGGGCGAGTCCGCAACAGGTGCTTGCGGTTCTCAACCGAAGTCCGAACTCCCTTAATAAACTGGTCGACCAACTCATAGTCCAAATCTCTTTGGCGAAGGTTGGTATAGGCCTGCTCGCCGAGTCCCTGCAACGCATCAGCATAGTCATCAAGCGTTTCCGCTTTCTTCTGATAGCGATTGCGGAACTCGTCTCGGTACTCCTCAGGGCTACTCAGCGGCGCGAATCGCTCCACAATACGCTCCTTGAACTGGGCATACGTGAGCTCTTCGGGCAGCTTCATCCTGAGGACGGCATTCAGGCACTGTACATCGAGGTGGTCGAGTAGAAGGGCCTTGCGTGTCTCCGAGCTGCGAATCGCAGCCCGGGCGCAATACGCTTCAAACGCGTCCACCCACAGATGCACGTCCTGACCCCGAGAAAACTTGGCAATCTTCGCCGTCCTACCTTGTTCCACCTGCTTCTCCATCAGGTTGAGCATCCGGTACACCAGGTCAGCCGTCGCCCTGTCGTCCAGCCTCGGTCGTCGTCGCCTTGCTGCCGCTGCCGCTGCGCCCCGGTCGTCCTCGCCGCCGGACTGGTCGTCGTCGCCGAAGTCGCTCTCGCTGTCCTCGCCGTCGCCGACGCAGCCGTTTCCGCGGTCATACCATCTTGACCGAGCTTCCTGCAGCGCACAGCCACCGCGAGACTCCTTGCTCCGGGCTACCTGCTGCCTCTCCTCCCTCTCAGAATCCAATTCCTCTTGGGACATGGCGTCCGTTTCCGCAGTGAATGAGTAAAAAGGCTAACTCGAATCACACCGCTTTGCCACCAATATTGTACCTGTGGTAGCGTGGCACACACAATTGGTAAAAATAACCAAGACAGGAACTAGATTTCGAGAGAGAGAGAGTTTATACCGGCCTCAACACTGAATGCTTCGTAGCAGTGGACAACCCGGTAGTCAGGCTAGATTTACCTAGTTTTCTCGGTCTTGTCTTGAATCAAACAATGATTCTTGCAACCTGGTTCTGCTCTGAAATCTGACGATGTACTCTGCTTCGAAACGCAGTACACGGTCTGACTTCACTATAAGTAAGCAGTAGTTTAGCTCGCAAACGTAGACACCAACAATGCAAGAGTTGCAAGGGATGCAAGACGTAAGTGTCGCAAAACGGAATGAAGACTGGAGACAAGAAACGTGCATATTCGTACAGAAGTTGTGTTTACCATGGCACTAACACCATCTCAAGAATTCGTCGGACTGTGCTCTACTCATAGTAGGAGCATTTGAGCGTTGTTATGCCAGTCTTCTTCCGAACTTAAGCGATTGCACCATGGTGTGCAATGTGACTCAGTGCGCAGACAGAGCTGGAACAATAGAACGAGAGAGGAGGGGGGTGGCGAGCGGAAGTGACAGTGCACGGGAAACACTAACTACCAACCCCAAGCCCTCCCACAGACCTAGAACAGCCTGACTCACAGATTGCCTGGAGGCTGCTCAGCAGTCTACAGCACATCACCTGCATATGTCAACGTGTTTGATAAAAATTATGTTATTTATTTCATACATGAAACTGTTGAGAGCACTTTTTTAGTTGTAACTGAAAATAAAATTAAATTTTATTCCACGAAATTGCGACTTTCCGAGAAATGACTTGCTTTATTCCGATTTTCTTTTTGCTTGTATTGCTCATGTGTACTACAGTTTTATACACATCCAGACAAATTTTTGACTTTCTTCATTTGTAAGTGAATTTCTAAGCCCTGCTCATCGTACTAACTGCGACTGCAATGTTCCAAACAATAAGTAGCTCAGCATTGCAACTATTGCCCTTGTATGAGGCCCCTAATATTATAATAAATGACTTAAAGAGTCAGTTCAATGCAGCTATCTTATTGTGAATGGACTTTGCAAAAGCAACTGGAGCTACATCCTTCGACCTTTGACGCTTTTAATAAAGCTAACACTGGCTTTATATAGCTATGATATATATTATCATACTAAATTCCCCCTCTCTTTTCTAGTCACACTCATCAGCAGACTTCTCTTTTCTTATATGCCTTATTCACATTGTCAAAAATTATTTTGAATCAAATCCCATTTTATATAAAACATGTAATGTTGTGCAAGTAAGTAATCACTTTTACTGAATAGAACCATTTTATTCCTCTTCCATATGCAAAATGCTTGACAATTGTTGGGGTCAATTGGCAAACAAAGTAGCCTTCAATCTGGCCTACAATGCCATGTATACCCGATGATATATAATGCATTTTGCTCAAGCGTCTGCCCAACTGACAGTGCTTTTTTAGTTTTTTTACATACTGTTTGCTAGTCTAAGATTTTCTTTTCCTAAATATGATATAGATTTAATTTATATAAAGGAGCATGCAATAAGTTTCAAACTGCACCCGGAATTAAGTTTATACAATTTTATTTATTTATATGCACCAAAAAGTTAGGAAATCAGGAATCTTTAAAGCTCCGTTAGTATTGCACTTTAATCCATAAGACATTGAATTCCGCGTTAGTTCCTGACTTAAACTCTGATCGCAGTAGTTTCCGATCTAGAATAGTTATAGATCATTAGCTAGATCTTGAAAGAGTCGATAGTCATACTTAGTTATTGCGTTCATGTCATCGACACAGCGAATACACTGCTAGACTACTACAGTAGACTACAGCTTGGACTTACGATCGAAAGAAGAAGAGTGAGACATCAAACCGAGAAGCAACACACACTAAACTTGATGCGCTATAGTCTGTCTGTCTATCACTCTGTCTGTCTGGGTTATATACTTTTGTCTAATAGCTGACAATAATTAACTTAAAGTACATAAATGACTTCTTTGTTCTTTGTTACTTGAATTGCTAGCAAAGTGTGTTTATTAGCTTACAGTACTTTTCACAAGTGGTCAACAGTAGAGTTTTAATGCTTTCTCCTATTCTCCTATTGAATTTCTCTGTTCAAATTTCGCTTTGACAACAAGGCACAATAATTCTCATTGAGCTGTCTCAAGAGGTCTCTTAAACCGAATTAAATCTAGACACGGAGGAGAGCAAGTACTACTTATACGTAATGTCGATATGAACGAATATTTAAACAAAGCGGCAAAAATAAGAAACAACAATAAATCCTTGTTTCCAATAACTCAACCAATAAATTGCTCAATGTATTTATTGAGCAATGTATTTATTGCTAAAATGTATTTCAAATTCTTTTGCAAAACATTCAAAAGATATATTCATTTCTTTTTTCCCGCCGCGGCGGCAGCCGGCGGCGGCGGTGGAGGCGGCGGAACTGACTGGGCCGTTAAGCCCATTCGGGCAACCTCTGCTGTCAAGTGCGCTGTGCTACCTGACCGCTGCTGCTGCTGCTGCTGCTGCTGCTGCTGCTGCTGCTGCTGCTGCGGCGGCGGCTGCTGCTGCTGCGTTGGCGGCTGCTGCTGCCCCTCCTCCTGCTGGAGGGCCAGGGCGACGGCCCTCATACGGTCGCACCGGATGACCCGGTGCGGCCCACCGCAGAAGTAACATCCTGCGGCTGGACCGCCCCGGGGTCCGGTGCGACGTCGACCGCCTCTCCCTGGCCCGCCGCTCGTGAAGTAGTTATTAATGTGCATCTTAATGAATGCTTGATTCCTTCAGTCAGTCAGATTGCTTGATTGCTGATGTTGTTGTTGATCGTCTGTCTCTCTAGTCTTGGGTATGAATCTTATAACTTTAAATACCAGTCCAGCATGTCTGCGCTAGACTCACGGGTTTTAAGGGGCTTACTCGTTTCTGGAATTTTCCAGATATATTCCATATTGCATATTCTACCATTCCAAACCAGCTCAGCCAATTACAACTAAACGCCCTCGTTTCTGATTGGCTGCCGGCTAAAACTGGCCCTCAGCCCCCGCAGCCAGTCGTGAAATGAATAGTCATTATTTGAATGGTCTATAGTCTCATTGTACGCTTAACTCAGTTTGTGGGTTATCATTTAATCAGTGTACTTTTTTCTCAGGCCCTTGCTGAGACTGTATAAAATGTTATTATAGCTACCTTGCACTATAATCAAATATATTTATATTAAAAAAATAACATGTAATAATTGCACTAAAAAAGCAGTTATGGGGCAGTAGGAACTGTCGATTAAGCAGGTAAAACCATCAAGCAGTAGTCAGAGACTGGTGCAACAGAGGCACTGATAACTCAAGTCATTCTGACTACTGCCTGACTCGCTTCACTGCGATAGGTGCATGCATTGGGTATAGACAATGGAACATTCATGCAGCCACCATTACACAAATGATGTGGAGTGTGCTGCGGGAATCGAGCGGGAATGCAAGCCAGCATAATTTTTCAAATTTTTAAGCACCTAATAATTGCGACCCACATAGCAGCTGGCCGCAAACACGATCATTAATCTTAGGGTTGGGTTTGGGGCGGCGGTGAATTAAGTAGCCGTCGAATCCCTTCTCCCTGGATCTGTCTAGACCCCTGTAGGAATGACTGATCGCGGCCATAGCTTTTATTGTATGAGTAGTTTAGGTCATAATTCTCCTCCAAACCGCGATCAGATATTGGGAATCACTCGGGCATTATGAGTGATCATTAATTCTTCATGTCCCCACTTCTTTACAGTATTCGAGCCCAGCTCGACTTTATGACCTCCCTCCTTTAGATACATGTAAATGTCACTGTAGGCAGGTCGGCGCCTGCGCTTCCCATTGTCCTGACGGAGTAACAATTATTGGCCGTCTCCCGGCGGCTGCTCTCGAGGAGCATCTGTCGTTTCTCGCCGTCGGTTCATTGGGTAATCGGGGCGGCCATCGCCGCTTCGATTCCCCGTTGACAGGCTGGCGCGAATGTGGGTTGCTTTGATGGATGTCGGGGTTGGCGTGCTGCAGGACTATTTAAGGAAGCGCGCTGCGCTGCCCCTAGAACAACCTTTTTCCTTTCCTTTTCCCGGACCTATTCCTTTGCCGGGCCGGACTCCCACCGGACCCAGAGCACTATTCCGGACCCACGTAGGGCTTAGACCCTTGAGCCTTGAGCTCCGAGCAGATAGTACGGGCCAATTGCCCGACGCCACCTGCCCAGAAGGTAGTCCTTGATCTCGTCAACCATCTTGCGGTGCGCCGACTGACCGACAGTAGGGGCAGCAGTGCTGGCTGACACAGATGCAGCCTCTTGTCGGACTTAAAGGCAGCCATGTTGCTACCCTTGGTGATATATTTAACGACATACTTGATCGCCTTGACTGTCGCGCAGATCTCGACATTAAGGTGACAGCGAAACTCGCGCAGCAGCGCTGGGCAGTACGGAACCACCCAGCGGTTGTCGAAGGTGAAATTAGCCTTCTGACCGCCGCGCAGCTTGGCCATCTTTGTCACCGAAAAGCCGCCCAACTCGACAGATCTGCGGCAGTAGTGCGGGTAGCCGTCTTCTTCAATCCTTGTGGCTGCTAGGAATGCCCTCGGGTAGCGTTTGCTCCATGCACGGCGCCGCCGGGTTGAGCTGCTGGCCACACGGACTATGCAGCAGATTCTCGGCGACCAGCTTGTGCAAGTCCGCGTCGGCGACTGGGTCCGGGATCTCGGCGCTGATGATTGAGTCGTACTGGTCCAGCTTCAGCTTGTCGGCCAGCCACAGCAGAGCGTGCACGTGGGGAAGACCTGTTTTATTTAATGCGGAATCACGGATTAAATATTGAATAACCTGTACTGTATACGCCAATTAGTAAATAAACTGCTTATATTTCATTCAATTATAAGAACATATCTTTGCCCCTACCTCGATTCTGGTACTCGAGGGCACAGACTCCAACCAGCGTGTCCCCGAACAGATTCTTCAGCCTGTTGAGGAAGACCTTCTTCTTCAGCTCGAACACCCGGGCGGTGATGTCCAGCCGATCGACGGCAGTCTGGCCCGGAAGCAGCTCAGCCAGAATCTCGGGCCACTTGGGGTTACACGTCATCGTCAGGAACAGGTCTGGGCGGCCATAGGCGTGAACGTATGCCATGGCATCCTGCTGACGCTCAAGACGGTAACGTGGGCCTCCGACGTAGCTGGAGGTCAGGATGATATGCTTCCCGACTTCTTCCGGGTTGCCGTCGTCCTCGTGCAGCGCGTCTCGGAGACCGCGAAGACTCTCGGACTGCAGGTCTTTCTAGTGCTGCCGAATGAAGCTGAGGCGCTCGGATTCGATCTTGGCAACCTGGTCCACCAGGTACTGCTGGAAGAGCCGGCGACCGTACAGCAGGCTGTTGAACTGGCCTGGCCGCACCTGAATCATGAAGTCGTAGAACTTCATGTTGGTGATGCCGCGATCCTGCTTGAGCCCAATGTGCCAGCCGTCCTCACCGAAGGGGAATAGGAGCAAATACTGCAACGGATCATAGGAGCGGTGGGTCTCGCAGATATCTTGCAGGCCTGCGAATGAGTAAAAATAGAATTACGAAGTAAGGAAATAATCAAGAATCTGGAAAGAAATTAGCTCTAGGGGAGAAAGAAATTTTGCGGCTCCTATAAATTAATTGCATCTATTTCATAAAAGCCATAATTGCAGTAAATTAACAATGTGGCTGTCGATGCCATAGAACTCACCACCATCTCTCAGACGCAAGATCACATCCCGTCGCTGCTCCTGGATTACGCCTTCATCATCGCCAAAGTCCGTTAGGATGCCAACTTCACTGCACTCGGGCAAGTTGAAGCGCCGGACAGAGAAGAATCGCTGGGACAAAGAAATGCTCAGAATGCTAGACAGTATGGGGACTTCAAGCGGGTGGAGGGAATCGATCGCTCGGAAGCTAGTTAAAGCTGTTATTTTTGGTAAGAGAAAGTTGGGGTTGGGGCTTGGCAGCTGTTTGGGGGTGGAATTATTACTGCATGCGCCAAATAAAGAATTAGGATAACTGCTGAAAGAGCTGGGGGTTGAGAAGGCTGGCGGTTTAAGCAAGGAACTAAATGGGTGATTTTGAAGCTGGGCAAGGGGCAAGGGATCCTTGAGCTGGGCAAGCTTTTTCCCCATGCTGCGCATGATTTTTACGAACGTTCGTCAAATTAATGCAACCAACAAAAGCCGCTTTATGCTGCGCATGATTTTTACGAACGTTCGTGAAATTAATGCACCCAATAAGAGCCGCTTTCGTGCGCTTTGAAAGATATATATGCTTCAACTAATAGATACAGCTTAAATGAATACTGAAGGCGAAAAATGCCAGTACAAATAAGAGTATATTAAGAGTTTTTACCACACTGAATGCGCAGAATAATGAGAAAAAAGCCAACACTATTTAACATAGATAATAGTCATTCAAAAGTCAATACTTCGTCTTGATCAATTCAAGGCCTCCATTGTGGCCGCTTCGTCTTCTTCTATGCCTAAATTTTTTTGTTTGTTCGACTTGTTTTTTTGTTTTATACAAATTTTCTTTTAGAATTTGCAACAAAAATGTTATGTAGCTCGTACTTACTTTCTCCATACCAGCACTTGATATCCTCATATTGTTCATCCAGGGAAATACCCTCGATTTGCATCTTCAATATGTCAGCAAAGAGTTCATCGATTTTTGCTTTCTCTTCAATCACTGATTTCTAGCGAAGCAGGGTTCCCATTGTGTAGCTTGAAAATATTAGACAAGCTATTAGACAAGACCTAAGTATGTGATATAGAGAGTAAAATTTGTCGTAGTCTCCCAATGTTCGCTTGCTGATGTTAAAAGTGGTGGCGAGCTCTTCCAAATTCATTTTGTGCTTGTAGACCAAAACTTGAATTAAGCGCCCTGTTCAAACTGCATCATGGCATTAGCACTTGACAGGTTCTGGTTAGAATAGGTCAGCTTCATTAACCTCGCTTCCAAGTCTCCTCCATAGTTGCGGCATACTGATCTGAGCTTTATTTTATTGTGTTTCGATTTTGCAACAGCAAAAAGTGCAAATAACTTTTCTGGACGACCTTCTGGCGCGCTAGGACCGGCGCCATTCGACTCAGGTTGCCGAAATCTATAAGAACATGTTCGCATAAGCGTGAAAGCCACTCTGCAAAATGCCAAATTGCCGACTGCAACTTGTAATCGAGGTTCACTTCTCAAATTCACGCCAGACCAAGCTGCTCCCGGTAAAGATTCTGCAAGTAAGTTAGGTGCTCCCGCAACTTACAACTAATCAAAACTACTCGAGCCGCTGAGCAGTTCAGCATTGCACTGAGAGCTAAACTGGACGACTGATCAAATACTGGAGTCTTTACAGTAGAATCTCCAATACTGGAGTTCAATCTGGAGTCTAATATCCGCTCCAGTCCAATATCATCTGTCCAAGTCCAATCTCATGTCAGACAGAAGTCCAATCTCATCTCCGCTTAACCATGTGCGTAGCTAAAAAATTAACACGAAAACAGTACATCAATTTTACGAACTTGTCTTAGCTTTACACTTTTAAGAAAAAAGAAAAAAAAACAAGCTATTAAATGCAATGCTATTGGAGCACGATTTTTTACTTTAACTTTTACATGTTTTAACACTTGATTTAAAATTACAATAACTTCATTTAAAATATATACGATTATGTGGCTTTTATAAAAGGATTATGAGTAAGAATAGAATAGTAAAAATGCAACCTGACTAATAATGCACTATTTAAGCCGTACAAAAATTCATAAAAACACCAAACAGCAATTCCTGATAAGTTGGCATGCCAGCTGAAATTTTAATTGCTGTATAAATTTGTTGGATTCGTGAATCACTCCTCCCAGGTTAGCTATTCCCATAGCGACTCCCAGGGCTGGCTGTAGAAAACTAAGACGTGTCTTAAACTGAATTTCTTTGCTGAATCGGCATCAGCATATACGCAATATCGAATTTCGAATAAATGAGAAACTGCTTAAGTTGCTAGTAGCCAGCTAGACTGCTTATAAAAAAGTTAGCTACCCCAAGTAAACTGGCAACAGTTAAGTCGCGGAATCTTAATTTCATATTGAAAATTCATTTACTGTTGAAACGTAATTAAATTAAAGATGTCGGACCCTGCCTTGGAAATTATTTATTTTCGCTTGTCAGCATAAGGAAACGTAACATATAAAGGCATATAACATATAACATATGGCGCGTTGGCCACGGATAGTGTTAGCGTTAGCGCTTGGGACGTTTGTTTCCGCCTCCTTGATCTTCATTCGTCCGCCTCCGCCGCAGCGTGTATCTCGAAGGCCCAGGTCCGTTTCGCGAAGGGCCGGCGCTGGCGGCTGCCTCGCCGTGGGCGGCGTCTGCCTCGCCTTGGGCGGCTGCTGCCTCGCCTTGGGCGTCTGGCTCGCCGTGGGTGGCGTCTGTCTCGCCGTGGGCGGCGTCTGCCTCGCCTTGGGCATCTGCCTCGCCGTGGGCGGCGTCTGACTCGCCGAGGGCGGCGTCTGCCTTGCCTTGGGCATCTGCCTCGCCGTGGGACGTAAAATTATAAGAAGTAAAATTCAAAGTCTAAGTTAAAACTAAAGTTAAACATGACACCACTACACATATAAAGTGGCCTCAATTTATATATTTTGGTACATTTCTAGTATACAATGTAAAAAGTATAAAATAAAAGTTCTAGAAATAGTCTGTCTTAGCTCTTAGTCTTAGGTCACTGATTGATAAGAAATTATAAAAGTGAAGTAAAGATTTACTCTTTCTATGCTAAATAAATAAATACTATTTTACTTCTATCTGAATAGGTCTGATTTAGGGCTACAGTTAACAAAGATAGACATGTTGGCAGCCAGATTCAAATGCATAAAAATCAACATCGCACTGGGAGCTAAACTGGACGACCGATCCAATACTGGAGTCTTTACAGTAGAAACTCCAATATTGTAGTCCATATGGTAGAAACTCAAATATTGAAGAATTATGCCCTCTATGCTTAAACTTTAAAACTGCAGATATCAAACCAATCTATTCCCACCTCGCTCCCTACTACTGGTTATTGTTACTGTTAATAATTATAATGAAATAATGTCAAATACTAACCCATTCCTTGAGTTTTTCAAGAACTCTACGTGTTCTAAGCAAGCTCTAAAAGTTTCAGGTCCCCGCAAATAAAGATAGTATTTTGTAATGCAAGTTGTACTAGACAAAAATTGAACATTAAAAAAGACAAACTACACACAAAATAAACTAGGTTGACAAAAATGATTATACTCTTTCTTTACTGAGACGAAGCGCCAAAAGAGAAAGGGCGCAAAAGGAGACAACGCCTCATTGACTTAATTCAACTCACAATCGACGTGCTTTTACGTGCGAAAACATTTTTTAACCTCCATAGCCGCAAGTTGAGACCTTCGGAAATTGCACCCAGAGACAACTTTACACCGCGACTCTCATTCTCTTCCAGCTTCGCGTATATACTTGCAATGAAATAATTCTCTCTCGCTCTCTTCCTTTTTCCTGGGAAGCGCCCTCTTCTTATTCGGAACACCTTCAAGCTTTTCCAAGCTCGCCTGAAACCTTACCAACTCTTCTACCAAGTCTGCTTCCAATTGCCGACCTTTCTTTAGATGACAGTGAGACCGCCAGTTCGGCAATCGTTGCAATTCTTGTCTCTTTTGACAAGGCCATGATAAACCGTATTCCGTTTATTGAAAAAAGTTTCGGCTTGACTTATGGCGGAGTTCTCATGCGGCTATTCAACACCTTCCTTTTAGTAGCGTACTAGCAAGTTTTCCCCCCTTCGGGGAGCAGAAATATTTTTCATTCGTCCAGTTGACAGTTGACAATAATCCGCCCGTCGACAATGATCCCACAGTTGACAATGATCCCCAGCACAACTATATCTCTGTGAACAAATAAATACTAATCGAAATATAATATTAATAACGATTCCGATCTTCACTAAGGTGCCGCATTAAAGTCTTAACGATACTGAAATAATTTAAACGGCCGACTTCACAACTCTCTTTATTACAAATCATAAAATCAAGATTAGTTTTACGAAACTCTTAAATTGAACAAATAAATATAACAGATTCTTTTCTTATTCCACATACTCCTAAAAAGGACTGCAATTATAAGCAAATATGCACATACTACTTTGAATACACTGTCTAATGATGTTGCTATAGTTAGTTGCTATAATACTTTTTTAAATGACAAAGTTCTTAGAAGACGGCGGAACCTATGTTAATACATCTAGTCAGTATAATGAAATATAAACAGAGCTGTCTTTATATGCACGTACTTAAGAAATTTAGTGCGACAGTTACTTTTTTAATGTCTTGAGCTGACTCGTAATTATGAGCATAAGGGAATCAATAAATAGCATAAATTGCTTGGCTTAATTTTTGCCTACTTGACAAGTGAAATGGTCAATTTTGCTGTATTGTCGTTTCAGCTATACTCTAGACCAGCAATTGTTGACCTTATGCACAACACGTTTGTTTCTCAATTATAGCCTATGCTTTTTCTATATAACATAATCTGCTGGATGTATAAAATCTTGAAAACTTAATAATTTAATCATCATATGAGTACTGTGTAGCTAATGGAAAATGCTTTATTAAAGCTTCAATGTTCAGATATTATTTTGAAAATCTTTATGACGCCTGAATATCAGAAACTGATGTATTTTGTATGCTTATGTTTTAAATTGTCGCGTCTTTGCCGTGCCACACTAAATAAGCACGGTAATATTCCCGTATGCACGCAACCTTTCCCTTTATGCATGTAATGTTCTGCAAGTAAGTAATCACTTTTACTATATAGAACCATTTTATTCCTCTTCCATATGCAAAATGCTTGCCAATTGTTGGTGTCAATGGGCAAACAAAATAGCCTTCAATCTGGCTTACAATGCAATGTACAGCCGACGATATGTAATGCACTTTGCTGAAGCGTCTGCCCAGGGACTTCTATATATAGCAATCTGGACTGGAAACGCCCAGCCCGCATCTACCTTAGTGTGGCAACCATTGCCAACAAATGTATGAGAAACCAGTGGGAAATCTATCTTTTTGGGGGGTCTAGTGACCGACTTCAATCACATCGGTGGCCAAAACGATTCGAATTGAGATGTTACTGCAATGAATAAAGTAATCTCAGCCTCATTATTAGATAATATAGGCCTATGTTAACATAGATAACAAGGCAGTTGCCAAAAGCCTTGGCCAGGCCTGCCTTCTCATCGTGGCCGTGTGTGCCGGCTGAGGTCGCGCTTGCGTTTTCCTTTTGAGGGCGACTTGAGCACTTGAGCACGAATACACGCTGGCGGGTCGTCGAGGCCGATTCAGTCCCCGAAGTCGAGTCAATATACTCCCACGGCCCACCGCAGAAGTAGCATCCTGCGAATGGACCGCCCCGGGGTCCGGTGCGACGTCGACCGCCTCGTCCTGGCGCGCCGCTGTTGAAATAATTGTTTATATGCATACCGTTGTATGCAGATGTATACTATGTAGATGTATGCAGATGTACTATGCAGTACTATGCAGATGTATGCAGATGTATAGTATGTATACTATGAAGTAGTATGCAGAGCTTGTGACTACGAGGATTCCAACCTCGTTTGCCGTAAGGAGATTGTATCGCCTGAGTGTGAACAGACATTGACTTTAATTTGCATATTTGAGATCATCAAATTGCTACGGGCCTATGCTCGTATTATGATTAAAATGAAATAATTTGAAGATTCGACTAAAACTATGATTAAAATGATATAATTTGAAGATTCGACTAAAATATCTATACTTAAAAATGCTGCTTACCGAATATGTTCACCAGCCGGACGTCGATCTGGGTAAATCACAATCCGTGCGTCGCACAGCTGAGGATCTTCGCTCATCCGCTGCGCTACAGCTCTCAGACTCCGCACATAGGAATTGCACTCGTGAAGCAATCCTTGCAGCAACTGCAGCAGCTCAGGCTTCACTCTTTGGCTGAGGCTGAGGCGGCTTTCGAGCTCGCGGTCCATAAAGTACACCTGCCAGCCCCTAGGCACATTCGGAGCATCAGCTAGCAGCGGCGTAGTGTTGTGGTAAAGCTTGCCGCTGATCACAAAGCTCGGGTTCTAACCACCTAGTGTGGGTCGCAGATCAGCGCCGAATGCGCCGCAGAACTTGCACACTGAGTTTAGGCGGCCACAATGATGGGTCGGAACTTCTGCTCTTGGCTGGCCGGAGTTCCTGCGATAAATTTTAGGCAGAGCGTAATTTCACTAAGTTATTATTATTTTCCTGTTCACTGACATTTTAGAGTAAATTAAAGTATAAAATTATATGCCACTACGGCATAGAAAAATGCGGACAAAGAGTGAAAGTCTCTAGAAGCAGCAGACCTGATTAAACGTTTGTGGTTCAGTTATCTAATCCGTGTACATTATCGGGATGATTATGTAGAGTAAATACTTGTAAAGTATGATCCCACCCTTCAGAAATTACCTCTGCTGAGTTTCCGCTTCGGCTCCAGCTCGAGTCTCCGCACGAGCGCCTGGAGCAGAAGCAACAGCAGCTGAGCCAGCAGGTCTATTGCGCCAGTTGACTCTGATCCTTGCAGCAGGTGCTCTGCTTGCAGCAGGAAGGGGGAACTCCTGGTCCTCTATTCCCTGCACAAGATCTCGAATTCTCAGAGATTCATAGTGCTCATTGCTCAGAAGCAGGCGCACAACAGCAAGAGGAGGCTGTGCGAATGAGATAGAGTGCTGCAGCACAATGCCATCGCGCTGGTAAATTACCAGGTCTACCTGAAAGCAGCGACTTAACAGGGGTACAATTTCATCAGGCACATAGGTTCCCTCTGTAAATGAAGCTTCGATTATGGCATCCGTATTCTCGGGTGAAACAAAGCCTTCGGCAATCAGCTGTGGCATCAGCTCTGCTGCACGGCTTGACAAATTGTGCCTCAATGAAGCAGCATCGGTTTTAAGTGCGGTGCCTCGCAGCTGATCAGAAACAGCATGAAAAAAGCAATTTCCATCACCGGCTATGGGAACT
This sequence comes from Macrostomum hystrix, assembly GCA_950097015.1. NCBI lineage: Eukaryota > Metazoa > Platyhelminthes > Macrostomidae > Macrostomum > Macrostomum hystrix. The sequence continues at coordinate 12,347,350 of CATNEN010000001.1, forward strand.
ATGCGCAATTGATGAAAAGGTACATGAGCCGCTGCTGCTGGCTCAAAGTTTTCCTGTCTAAAATTGAGAGGGAAAATGGTGATTAAAGATATGTAAGCGGCTGAAATGATATAGTGAACATGTTTCTGCAGGTCTTACTTTAGTATTCTTAAATTAAATAAACCTGCTTAATTAATTAATCTTAATATCAATATAATTATTAATATCATCAATCTTAAACTTAATTAATATTTAAATTTTGTCTTAGCAGCTGTATTTTCAGCTTTTTTAAAGATACAATGATCCCCCAGTTGACAATGATCCCCAGTTAAGGACTTGTCTTGATGTGTATTTTACATAAGCTTAATGTGTATCAGACGCAACATTTTTCCTTTCCGATGTAATTCTGCAAGATTTCCGAATGAAACATAGTGTTCCCAAAGCAATTTTTCGCAACTTCTCGTAGTAAGCGAATGGTAAATCAAACGTATAATATGAAATACAGAAAGATGCAATCGTCATCTATGCAAAAAGGAAAGAGACCAGAGAAAAACGGAACACTATAAATAAAAAAGCTGAAGTAAACGTCATCCATCAGTGCAGACTTAACTCGAAACCCAAATGCTTCGACGACGTAATACTAGTAGTAGCTCAGCCTCGAGACGATCCAAACGCTCAGATCCTGTTTCGGAAGCACGGCGGTCAGCTTCTCGCTGCCGCATGTCCTCCAGGCGGGCAGCTCTCTCGGCGTCAGTCTCGCAGGCCCGGTGCTCTGCGTCCCGCTGCCGTCGTGTTTCCAAACGGGCCTCGCGCTCAGCGCTAGTTTCTTAGCGTCGCCTTTTTTGCCTCACGGCTTTTCTTTAAATGACTTGCTCCACGTCGACCCATAGCTATTACTCAGTAAGTACGGATGGAAATATTCTAAATATTTTCTTCAAAATACTGCACTTTTAATTTTTCGAATCTCAGCAAAGCAATTATAGGCCCGAATTCAGCGTTCCTAGCTCTTTTGAGCAATATAAAACTATCTTCAAAATAACAAAAGCTCTAAGCACAAACTAAAAGTTTGTACATCCGAGTAAGGTGTACAAGGGAGAGAATGTACACCTTATCATCAGCCCAAACGATAAAACATTTATGCTTTAGAGCTTCAACTAATCAAATCAATTCAATGAATCATCAATGAAACTAAAATAGTGGCCTGAGGGGTGTTGCGCTATGCTTAACTATATGCTATGCTATGCTATGCCTACATTGCTATAGTGGGGCAAAGGGCTAGGCTATGATGCAATACCAATTTATCGGCAGTCAGAATAATGCTTCTCAATTGGAATGGACTGCTTGACCTTTAATAAAAGGGCCTAAAATCGAGTTTTTCGAACATTTAATCCCTAAAAATGAAGCAATTTCTTAGCAAAAATTACTTGTACCAGCGCGCAAACAGTACGTATCGAATGTAGAAAACCCCACGAAATTTGGTCCACGCAGTGTCAAGGTAATCCAAGATTCCTATTTGGCATCGCCGGTTTTGCAATGATTTAAACTCTGGTTAGCTATGATTCAAACGCTGGTTCAGCTACGATTCAAACTCTCGTTTTGCCATGATTCAAACTATGGTTTCGCCATGCAAAAGTTAATTAAAAGTTTTCCCTTAATTTTCAAAATTATTAAAAAATTTAGCGCTTTGCATCCATCACTACTGTCTGACACTTATTTTAAATGATTTGACGCAGTGCAGAGTCGAACCAGGGACACTTCGCCTAGCTTAGCCTAACCTATTCGTAGTGCCTACACATCGGCTACTCCGACTCTTGGATTGTGGATGCAAAAATTAGCCTTATAAAATGAATTCTTAAAGTTCTGGCTTTGTACAATGAAGTAAGAAAATAGAGCACACTCAGTCTCGCGGTTGGTTGTGTTCATTTATTTCAATTTTGTCTCCAGAGTGCAGGCTTCAAATTTAATCAGCTAGGGGTTGTTGCGCAATTTGACGATGTAATTCTAATTCAGTGGCAGTGATAAAATTCTCAATAGGCCAAGATGGTTTGACCTTTAAAAAAATGGGCAAAAATCATCCTCTTCGGGGAGCAGAAATATTTTTAATTCGTCTAGTATATACTTATTAGCTGAATTTAAAGCTTTTTAAAGCTATAATGATCCCCCAGTGAACAATGATCCCCCAGTTGACAATGATCCCCCAGTTGACATTGATCACCCAGTTGACAATGATCCCCCAGTTTACAATGTTCCCCCAGTTGACAATGATCCCCCAGTTGACAATGATCCTCCAGTTGACAATGTTCCCCAGTTGACAATGATTCCCCAGTTCACAATGATCCCCCAGTTCATGATAATCACCCAGTTGATGATGACCCCCAGTTGGCCATAATCCCCCAGTTGACAATGATCCACCAGTTGACAATAATCCCACAGTTCAATGATCCCCCAGTTGAGAATGATCACCCAGTTGACAATGATACCCCAGTTGATGATGATCACCCAGTTCACAATGATCCCCCCAGTTGACAATGATCCCCCAGTTGATGATGATCACCCAGTTCACAATGATCCCCCCAGTTGACAATGATCCCCCAGTTGACAATGATCCTCCAGTTGACAATGTTCCCCAGTTGACAATGATTCCCCAGTTCACAATGATCCCCCAGTTCATGATAATCACCCAGTTGATGATGACCCCCAGTTGGCCATAATCCCCCAGTTGACAATGATCCACCAGTTGACAATAATCCCACAGTTCAATGATCCCCCAGTTGAGAATGATCCCCCAGTTGATGATGATCACCCAGTTCACAATGATCCCCTCAGTTGACAATGATCCCCCAGTTGATGATGATCACCCAGTTGACAATCATCCCCCAGTTGACAATGATCACCCAGTTGACAATGATTCCCCATTTGATGATGACTCCCCATTGATGTTGATCCCCAGTTGACAATGATCCCCCATTGATAATGATCCCCCATTTGATGATCACTTCCCATTGATGATGATCCCCCATTTGATGATCACTTCCCATTGATGATGATCCCCAGTTGAGAATGATCCCCCAGTTGACAATGATCCCCCAGGTGACAATTATCCCCCAGTTGACCATGATCCCCCATTGGATGACGACTCCCCATTTATGATGATCCCCAGTTGACAATGTTCCCCAGCTGCTTTTGTAGAAAATTGAGAAGAACAACAATTAAATGAATATTAGGCAAAATTATTATCATACAAATATATTATGACGTTAAGATAACAAAATCAAAATGTAGAGAATTCAAATCAATGACAAGAAAAACTGATTCAAATTCTGTTTTAGCCATGATTCAAACTCTGGTTTAGCCATGCGAAAGTGAATTTAAAGTTTCCCCTTTATTTTCAAAATTAAATTTAAAAAATCTGCTTCGCATCCATCACTACTGACTGACAATTAGTTTAAATGATTTGACGCAGTGAAGAGTCGAACCAAGGACACTTCGCCTAGCCTAGCCTAACCTATTCCTAGTGCCTATACACGTCGGCTACTCCGACTGTTGGATTGTGGATGCAAAAATCAGCCTTATAAAATGAATTCTCAAAGTTCTGGCTTTGTACAATGAAGTAAGAAAATAGAGTACACTTAGGTTGTGTACATTTATTTCTGTTGTACCTGTGGTAGCGTGGCTCACACAATTGGCAAAAATAACCAAGACAGGAACTAGATTCCGAGAGAGAGAGTATCCGGCCTCACACTCAGATGCTTCCTAGCAGAAGAACAATCCGGTAGTCAGGCTTAGACAGCTAAGTTCTCTCGGGACTTCTTCTACTTAGTCCACGTTCTAGCTAAACTCACAGATCTTATGCTAGGTCGGGTGACACACCAAGCTTCTAAATGCAGTGTGTGACCTAGACCAACAAGAATCGTCTAAGATCTTTAGAGAGCCAAAAGAATGGACACAGAAAGTAATCACAAACTGTTCCGAGCGGGGTGAAGACTGGAGACAAGAAACGTGCCATATTCATACAGAAATCGTGCTACCATGATAACAATCCCATCTCAAGGATTCGTCGGACTGTGCTCTACTTATAGTAGGAGCATTTGAGCGTTGTTATGCCAGTCTTCTTCCGAACTTAAGCGATTGCACCATGGTGTGCAATGTGACTCAGTGCGCAGACAGAGCTGGAAAGAGAGAGAGAGAGCGGAGGGGGTGGCGAGCGGATGTGACAGTGCACGGGAAACACTAACTACCAACCCTAGCCCTCCCACAGACCTAGAACAGCCTGACTCACAGATTGCCTGGAGGCTGCTCAGCAGTCTACAGCACATCATTCTCCTCCAGCTAAAGGATGACGGTCAACACCGGCTGGCCGTCAGCCGCACTTAAACCAAAAACAGGTAAGCACCTTCTCTTCCTTGTATTTACGCACAACTGTCACACTGAACGAATCGGCCATAAACAGGCACTGCCATCAAATCAAATGTATCCATGGCGCATAAATCAACAATCGTACATGGCGCATTAACTGCTGAATAAACAAATATATAAGACAAAAAAAACACACTACAACGGCAACCGTAGGCCAAGAACATCAATGTGAAAATTAAATGCTCATGGCGCCTAAACAACAGAAACTAGTAAGGACCTTACAAGGCTAAAACAGATAGATCGTACAAAAATCAACAAACAAACTAATAATAGCATATGCACGGGAACTAAATATCGGCGCATGCACGAATTGTGGCGCTACTGGATAATCATGCACATTAATAGTAGGCTGACATGCGCAGCATGGCCTCTGGCAGCCACCCTCCTTCCACCAGTTCGATCATGACCAGGCCATACCGGGCCACTAGCTGGTGTGGCGTCCTGGCCGGGCCATTGATGGCCACCTCAGTCCGCGCTGCTGCCTCCTGAGCCATTTCTCGCCGCGTAGCTCTCTCTTCGTTGGCGAAGGCTCTTTGTACCGCGGCAGGCCAGCCTTCATCCAGTTGGCCCCGGGCAGCACGTGCCAACGATTCGGCCACGAATTGAGTAGCCGCTTCGCGGTCTGCAGCTCTGCCCTCCCATTGGGCCCGGCGCTGCCGACGCCGCTGGGCACCTCCTCTACGCCGTCTCGGACGAGCGGCCGCGCCCAAGTCATCTGGGCTCTCTCCTGAAGATGAATCCCGAGGCGGGGACAGCTCCGCAGCCGGAGGTGCTGCTGGGCCCTCGGCGTCGGACTCGTGGCTGTGGTCCGAGTCGGGGTCTGCCACTCCCTCATCGTCTGAGGGCATTCCTTGCTGAAGGGCTGCCCACAGATCCTCGCCCGGATCCACCTGCGCCTCGTCTGAGCCGCTGCTCTCGCTGCTCAGGATTGGCCTGCGCGCTTGCGTCGCCGCTTCCGCAGTATCTGGCACCGCCTGTGTACTTTTGTGCTTTTTGTACACTGGCTCCTGGCTGTTTGCATCTCTAAGTTGTCTCTTCTGGGGCTGCTGTGAACGGGTTAAAGATGGCATGAATTGACGATGCCAATTCGGCGAGCGCTGACCCAGTGGGAAGGGCGCACTGCGGCCAAATTGGCTCCTTAACAGCTCAACCCGTTTACTCACCTCCATCGGTGCATCAATCCTGCGTGTCACTCCCAGAAGCCGTGGGCGCGTTGGCACCCTTTCTTCAGGATTTCTATTTTCATCGTTCTCCATCTTCTTATTTTCTTTGATTATCTTTAAGATTTGCCTTTCACCTCGCTTCGAAGAGGAAATTTACTGAAACATTGTAGGTAGGCCATACATTGCTCTGACAAAATAGGACTTTCTGCTTGGATCGACCTGCAGCCTTTCCGGCTCTCGCCCAACTCTTTGCGGCCTCTGCTGCGGCTCCTGATCCCTAGCTTCACCTATCTGAGCAGCCTCACCTACACCTTCGGCCCTAACACTTTCTGCAACTTCCCCGTGCACAGAGGATGGGATAGGGGACAGGGTTGGAGAGGGCAACGGACTGTCCGACGGCAGGACAACCACATCACCATACGCCTCCCCCGCCTCTTCTCCGTTGCAGATCTCTGGACCGGCCGGTTCGTGGAGATTCGGCCTGGAAACAGCTCGTGGTCGCAGGTGCCACCTTCGAGCGCTCCACAGGCCGATCTCGTCGTCGTCGTCGTCGTCGTCGTCGCTGTCGGCAGGCTCACCGGCCGCGTCAGCTACTGGAGGGCTACCCTTGGGTGGCTTTCCGAGCTTCCGCCTTGCCGGGCTCGCCTCTTCCGTCCTGTCGCATCTTGAGGCCGGTACCGGGAGCAGGTTGCGCCGGTGGACTACCAGCACCTGCTTCCTGGCCTTCCTGGTGTTGCCGTGTCGCCTGATCTTGTAGACTGTCTCGCCCTTACACTCGAGCACTACGTAGACCGATTGTCTAGGCCGATGGAATTTGCTGATCTCGCCGGATTCGATCACCGGGTTGTTAAGCAGGACCAGCTGGCCTGGGCGGAGTGGTCTCGCCTGCGGTCTTTCTTGGTAGTGTTCTTCTCGCAGCACCTGGTACCTCTCGAGCTTGTCCCGGGCACAATTGACCGCCTGGTCTATGCGCTCCTGGAAATGTCGGAGATAATCTGGCAAGTCTGCGTACTCGGCCAGCGCAGTCAACGTGTTGTCTACGGGCAGCCGGTACTCCCGTCCGAAGACCAGGAAGTACGGCGTGTACCCGGTCACAGGGTGGACACTAGTGCGCAACGCGATTAAGCACGCGGGCAGCATCAGGTCCCAATCCTTGTGATCCTTTTCCAACAAGCACGTGAGCACTGACTTGATTTGGCGATTCAGGTTTTCGACCTGGCCATTGCTGGCCGGGTTATAGGGACACGTGTGCGTGTGGCGGATGCCATACAGCTTGCAGAAGTCCTCAAACTCTGCACTCATGAAGTTCGTCCCCTGGTCCGTGTGCAGCCAGGCTGGTGCACCGTACTCGGGAATGAACCTATCCAGCAGCAGTTTGATCACGGTTTTCGTCTTCTGGTTTCGCATCGGATAGGCAAACGGGTACTTCGATGTTGCATCACACAGGGTGAGGATGTACCGATGTCCTCGGGCACTTGGTTGAGACAAAGGCCCGATTACGTCGGCGTGCACCCTTCCCAAAACCTCACACACTGGATAGCTCTGCGGTGGGACTACCTCCTTCCGCCTTGACTTGCTCTCCAGGCATGTCCTGCAACGTGCCACGTACCCCGTCGCCTCCGACCAGAGACCGGGTCTCCAGAACCTGTCTCTCACTCTCTGCACCGTCTTGGACTGGCCGAGATGACCCGCCAAGGGCGAATCATGCAAAGCCTCAAAGACGCGCGAGTCTAACGCTTTCGGTAGCACTGGTCGCGGCGGCCGGTTGTCATCAAAGTCTATGACGAGCAACCCGTCGCGCACCTCCAGCTCCTCAAACGCACCCAGGAGGTCTCTGACCTCCTTCGGCATCTGGAGTCGCTGATCGAACCTGGGCTTGTCCCTTCCTGACAGCTTCAGTTCCGTCAGGTATCGGATTGCCGGGTCTTGGTGCTGAGCTTCTAGCAACTCAACCTGGCTAACCGGCACCTTCAGGAACTCTGTCACCACTGCTCTTACCGGAGGCAGCTCTCCATTGTCCTTGTCCTCCTTGTCCTTGGACCCAGGAGCCCTGGCAGCAGGGGGTGTCCTTGACAGGCGAGACTGGTCGCAACGAGTCTGACAATTCCCCTCCACCTCTGCTCCCTGTCCCACGGAGAGTCCAACAGTCGGCAGGCAGGACTGGCTGCAACGAGCTAACTGCTGATCCTCCTGACCCGAGGACCTTGACACAGCGGGATCAGTCGCTCGCAGGCAGGACTGGCTGCAACGAGCCAGCGACTTCTCCCCTGTTTCCGAGAACTCCTCAACAGCAGGATTCGGTGTCTGCAGGCAGGACTGGCTGCAACGAGCGGACACCTCCTCCTCTGTCTCCGGACACACCAGAGGCTCTGGATCCGGCGCCTGCAGGCAGGACTGGCTGCAACGAGCGGGCACCTTCTCCTTCACCTCTGAGCCTTCCGCCACCACCTGAGTTTGCACCTGTGCCTTGGCATCACAGCCCCGCACCCAGTGCTCCTCCCTTGTGGCTCCCTGGCTCCAGCTACCTTCAGTAGCTACCGTCTGCACGGCGGCATCCACAGTCTGCAGGCAGAACTGGCTGCAACGAGCTGACTGCGGGGCCCCGTTGACAGGTGCTTCCCGCCTCACAGGCTGGCCTGCGGTCGTGTCTTCCTGACACCCTTGCAGCACCGCCTTATCTTGGCGCACCTCGACAGGCTCCAGGACCGGCTCTTCCACCAGTCCTTCAGACACAGCTGCTTCCCATCCTGGTCGGCCGTCAATGACACCTTGAGCCTTGGGTTTCACAGCTCGCAGTGGCTCTGCGGCTTCGTTGACTTCAACCTGTTTATCGTCCCTTTCCTGTCCCTCCTCCAGCTGACTCGAAACTTGGCGGGTGCAAGCACTCGCACCGAACTGGTTGTGGGGTGTCACCACCCCAAAAGAACAATTCACCGGATTATCCGGCTTTCTCGACATCGAGTCAGCATTTTGGTGAGACTTTCCAGGACGATGAACAATGGTGAAGTCAAACTCACTCATTCTCTCAACCCAACGGCCTAAGATGCCTGTCGCCTCGGTCTGATGCATGAGCCACAGCAGGGCCTTGTGATCGGACCGGACAACAAACTTCTTGCCAACCAGGAAGTACCGGAAATGCCGCATCGCATCTACGACTGCCAGCAATTCTTTGCGGGTCGTAGTGTAGCGGGTCTCCGGCCCTCGCAGCTTCCGGCTGTAGTAGCCAACAGGCCTTTCTACTCCATCAGACTGCAGCTGATTCAAACAAGCCCCTATGCGGTCATCAGAGGCGTCTGTGTCCAGGACGAAAGTCACCTTCGGGTCAGAGGTGTACTCCGGGTACGCCAGTACCTCCGTTGAGCACAACGCATCCTTCAATCCCTGAAAGGCTCTCTCATGCTCTGTCTTCCACAGACCCTTCAAGCTGGTAACGTCCCGCTTAGTGAGCTCGTGCAATGGTGCTGCAATCCCTGAGTAATTGCGGACGAACTTCTTGTAGTACTGTGCCAACCCCAAGAAGCTGCGCAATTCTTTGGCGCTTCGAGGTGTCGGCCAGCCTCTGAGCTCGGCGATCTTATCCTCGTTCGTCAGGATGCCTTCTGGTGTCACCACATGGCCTAAGTAGTGCAGCTCCCTCTTGAACAGGTGGCACTTCTTCGGCTTCAGCTTGAACTGGGCTTCACGGATTCGAGTCAGCATCATCCTCAGATGCTCCAAATGGTCGTCAAAGGTAGGCGAGTGGACGAGTATATCATCGATATACCCCAACGCTACCTTTGGCGTCAGCCCCTCCAGCAGCTTGTTGATACAGCGCTGAAAAGACCCTGCCGAATCCGTCATGCCCATCGGCAACACAGTAAACTCAAACTGACCTCTGTGGTGAACCGAGAACGCGGTCAGGTGTCTATCCTGCTCTCTCAGCGGGATCTGCCAGAAACCTTGTGCAAGATCGAGGGCGGAATAGTACTGCGCCCCTCTCAAATGCTCAAAGGTCTGCTGAATGTCTGGCAGCGGATAGACGTGCTTCAGGCAGCGGCTATTCAACTCGCGATAGTCTAAGACAATCCTGATAGTCTTGTCTTTCTTCGGGACAATCAGGAGAGGCGTGTTGTAGCTGGAGAATGTCGGCTTGATGATGCCTTTCGCCAACATCTCATCCAGCATCTTGTCCAACTGTTCCATCAAGTGAGGCGGGATCCTCCTCGGTGGAATGCGAACTGGAGTGGGATCTGTCACAATGATCTCATGAGTGACTAAGTCAGTGACACCATGGTCCAGGGGATGCATTGCGAATGCCTCGCGGCACTCTCTCAACATCTCCTTAACCCGATGCCTCTGCTCCTCGGTCAACCTCTCACAAATCTCCACCTCCTCTAGCCATGCCTCATCGCTCTCCAGCCCTTCTGCCTGAACCTGCCTGACCGGCGTCTCCTCTAGCTCTGGTAGGTATTCCAGTTCGTCTGCCTTCAATGGCCTCGCTAGCCCTACAAGTCCATTGCGTCGAATGACCGCCGGGAAGCAAGAGGTATTGAGGACTTCAACACACCCTGTCCCGTCAGCCATCGTCAGCAATGTCGGGGCCATCTCGACCTGAGACGCCCCTGACTTCAGTCCTGACCTCAAGGACTCAACAAGCAGCGGCGTGCCGTGACAGTCAGTCCGGCCACCCGCTAGCTTCACCGCTACGAGCATCGAAGAGCGCGCTGGCACAGTGGTCTGCTCGAGTGAGTAAACCCGACTGGCCCTCGCCTCTCGCCTCGTGAACCTCAGCGGTACTTTCGTTCCTGACTTCATGGTCAGCATTCCCTTCGGAAAGTCAATCTTCTGGGTGTGCTGGCGCATGAAATCAATTCCTAGGATGTTCTCGTGCTCGCCCTTCGTCACGCAGAACTCGACGTCTACAGCGTAGTCGCCGAGCCTGACCTCAAAGGCGACTCGCCCTAAAACCGGCAATCGAGAACCATCAAAGTTGCACAGGGCACTCTCTCCTGTCAGCACAGCGTGCGGCACTACATGCCGCAGAGATGCCCACGTCTCACTTCCAATCAGACAGCGCCTGCTCCCTGAGTCTAGGAGAAAAGGCACCGTCTTCTTGGAAACCATCGCCGTCACATAGGGGTCAGCGTTGGAGGCATACCAACGCTCGAGGAAGCTGGTGCTAGGAGAGCCCCTACCCTCTCCTCCAGCTGACTCCTCAGTCTCCCTCAGGCCCGTCCAGGAACTGGACTGCGAGGGGCACTGCCGTCCGTGCTCCTCGCCGTCCCGTTTCCCGAAGTCTGAGTGCCTTGGGCCTGCAGCTCGGACTGCTGCCTGGGCTCTTGCCGTTGCTCTCTCGGGTACCCCCGAGTGTGGTGCTCGTAACGCGGCTTGGGTGGCCTCGTCGGGCAATCACGCCTCAGGTGTCCGAACTTCCCGCAACCAAAGCATGCCCCTCTTGGCGGCGCCGGTCCTTCCTGCTGCACGGCTCCTTGTGGTCGGCTGAGCGCCTGGACCAGCATCTCCTGCATCTTCTGCTGATGCTGCAGCTGCTGGCCCTGGACCTCGACCATCTTGGTCATCAGCGATTCGAGTCCCTTCAGCGCAGCGGTAACACCTTGCGGTGGCGGCCGTGCATTCAGGTCCCCATACTCGCCGTGCACCATCCGAGCCGGCCCATCCTTCGCCCTCTGGACTGCCTCGTCGACCACCTCTAGGCGCTTTAACTCTCGCCTAGCTTCCAGGAGTGTCCTAGGGCGAGTCCGCAGCAGGTGCTTGCGGTTCTCAACCGAAGTCCGAACTCCCTTAATAAACTGGTCGACCAACTCATAGTCCAAATCTCTTTGGCGAAGGTTGGTATAGGCCTGCTCGCCGAGTCCCTGCAACGCATCAGCATAATCATCCAGCGTTTCCGCTTTCTTCTGATAGCGATTGCGGAACTCGTCTCGGTACTCCTCAGGGCTACTCAGCGGCGCGAATCGCTCCACAATACGCTCCTTGAACTGGGCATACGTGAGCTCTTCGGGCAGCTTCATCCTGAGGACGGCATTCAGGCACTGTACATCGAGGTGGTCGAGTAGAAGGGCCTTGCGTGTCTCCGAACTGCGAATCGCAGCCCGGGCGCAATACGCTTCAAACGCGTCCACCCACAGATGCACGTCCTGACCCCGAGAAAACTTGGCAATCTTCGCCGTCCTACCTTGTTGTTGTTCCACCTGCTTCTCCATCAGGTTGAGCATCCGGTACACCAGGTCAGCCGTCGCCCTGTCGTCCAGCCTCGGTCGTCGTCGCCTTGCTGCCGCTGCCGCTGCGTCCCGGTCGTCGTCCTCGCCGCCAGACTGGTCGTCGTCGCCGAAGTCGCTCTCGCCGTCCTCGCCGTCGCCGACACAGCCGTTGCCGCGGCCGTTCCACCGACTCCTGCCAGCAGCTTCCTGCAGCGCACAGCCACCGCGAGACTCCAAGCTCCGGGCTACCTGCTGCCTCTCTTCCCTCTCAGAATCCAATTCCTCTTGGGACATGGCGTTCGTTTCCGCAGTGAATGAGTAAAAAGGCTAACTCGAATCACACCGCTTTGCCACCAATGTTGTACCTGTGGTAGCGTGGCACACACAATTGGCAAAAATAACCAAGACAGGAACTAGATTCCGAGAGAGAGAGTATCCGGCCTCACACTCAGATGCTTCCTAGCAGAAGAACAATCCGGTAGTCAGGCTTAGACAGCTAAGTTCTCTCGGGACTTCTTCTACTTAGTCCACGTTCTAGCTAAACTCACAGATCTTATGCTAGGTCGGGTGACACACCAAGCTTCTAAATGCAGTGTGTGACCTAGACCAACAAGAATCGTCTAAGATCTTTAGAGAGCCAAAAGAATGGACACAGAAAGTAATCACAAACTGTTCCGAGCGGGGTGAAGACTGGAGACAAGAAACGTGCCATATTCATACAGAAATCGTGCTACCATGATAACAATCCCATCTCAAGGATTCGTCGGACTGTGCTCTACTTATAGTAGGAGCATTTGAGCGTTGTTATGCCAGTCTTCTTCCGAACTTAAGCGATTGCACCATGGTGTGCAATGTGACTCAGTGCGCAGACAGAGCTGGAAAGAGAGAGAGAGAGCGGAGGGGGTGGCGAGCGGATGTGACAGTGCACGGGAAACACTAACTACCAACCCTAGCCCTCCCACAGACCTAGAACAGCCTGACTCACAGATTGCCTGGAGGCTGCTCAGCAGTCTACAGCACATCATTTCAAATTTGTGTCCAGATCGTGCGGGCTTCTTACTCAGTTAGCTAGGGCGTGTTGCGCAAGTTGACGATCCAATTCCAATTCAGCGGCAGTCAGGGAATGAAATTCTCAATAGGTCAAGATGGTTTCACATTTGATAATGTGGGCAAAAATCTTGTTTTTCGAACTTTTATCCCATTTAGAATGAAGCAATGTCTTAGTAAAATTACGTGTACCAGCGCGCAAACAATACGCATCGAATGTAGAAAACCCCACGAAATTCGGTCCACGCAGTGTCAAGTTAATCCAAGGTTCCTATATATAGTTTTGAATTTTAGTATATTGGAAAAAATTAAACACATTTAGAAATCTGTTAGACACATTTAGAAACATGTTGAACACATTTAGAAACCTGTTGGACACATCCAAAAAGCTTTTGACACTTTCCTCTATTTATATTGAGACAAGGTTTGATGATTTATATATATTGTAGTAAGAAAGGAGTAGATGTCTCTCTTGAATTTGGCTATATATCGTTGAATTGAAGTCTGTTATGCACATTTTACCTATTCAAATCGAACACACTCATATGGGTGAAAAAAGCTGTGATGTTATCTATTTATAAATTTGCATGACTGTCTCGCCAGTGGGGTTGACACAGCTATGTACATTTGACACAGTGAAATTCTTATCAGTGTACTCACTTTTAACAAAACTGGCCCTGATGCAATCATTAAAATTGGCAGTGGTATGCACGTTGACAAAACTGGCTCTGATGTAATGCAATAAAAATCCTATCTAAAACAGTTTTTCGAGTATTTAATCCCCTTAGCAATAAAGTAAAGCTTAACAAAAATACGTGCATAGTTGTTCCCATATTTGGCATCTTTTGGTGAAAAAATGGTGAAAATGGTGAAAACTTCGTGAGAAAGTCAATTACAAGCAACCAACCAACCATTTCATTTTTAGTATATAAGATACTATTGGTACGGTGAGAATTTCTTTAGCATCAGTCAGGGAAGTCTGACAGCTCCGATGCACAAGGCTTAGGCTGTATTGAGACTGCTTTTCTGACATGTCTTTGCTTGAAAGAATTGTCTGGCTTCGATTTAGATCAGTCAGAGAAGTCTGACAGCTCTAGTGCATTAGGCTTAGGCTGCATTGAGACATTTCTTCTCTTGAAACAATCGACTGATTCCGATTCACTGTAATGATAGGAAGCTCAGCTTCTGCTTGCAGTTCTTTCTTCTGGTCATTGTCTTCATTGGACTTTTCCCGCGGTCGTCTAGACAAGCTGTCTCCATTTCCATGCTTTGCTCCACTTGTGTGCTCAATGTCATATTGGAATTCGCTCAACCTCCCTATCTATCTTCCTAAGATTCGCTGAGCCTCAGTCTGTCGGAGCAACCATAAGATTGCCTTATGATCCGTACGGGCTAGGAATCGCTTTCCTATCAGGTAGAATCTGAAATGCTTCATTCCGTCTACCAATGCAAGTAGTTCCTCCCTTGTAATTGGATATCTCTTTTCGGAATCCTTCATTGCCCTGCTGTAATAGGCTATGGGCCTTTCGTCTCCATCAGATTGAATCTGACCTAGGCAAGCTCTGATTCTTCCATCGCTAGCGTCCGTGTCCAATACCATTCTTACATTTTCTTCATCCGTGAACTCAGGGTATGCTTGCACCTCAGTAGATATCATTTTTCTCTTGAGTAGCTCAAAAGCTTCATCGTGCACTTAAATCCATTTTTCTTAAAAATTCTGGACTCCTTTCTTAGTTAGCTGGAACAGTTGTGCTGCCTCAGCATAGTTCTTGACAAACCTGCAGTAATAGTTGCATATGCCGAGGAAGCTTCTTAGTTCCTTGGCATCCTGTGGTGTTGGCCAAGTTTGAATTGCCTCTATTTTGGCAGGATCTGTACTTATTCCTTCTCTTCCTACAACATGACCTAGATATTTCAACTCCTTTTGGAACAGATTACATTTCTTAGGTCTCAGCTTCAGTCCGGCAGTTGCTAATCTCTGAAATACTTCTCGTAAGTGACTCATGTGATCTTCAAATTCCTATGAGTATGTAACAATATCATCGATGTAAGACAGCGTACTTACGTACTTAATGGCCTCATGGCTGCTGACAGTGGTTCTCTGTCGCAGAGCACGTCTGCTGACATTTCAATACGAGCAGATATTTCCTTTATCTCGGCGACAGCAGGCGGCGCAGGCGCTGTCAGTGGTAGCAGAGTGAACGGGTGAAAGTAAGAAATTCTCTGACTGCAGAGGTCTCACGAGTCTCCTTATCTGCTCAACCACTCCGTCGATGTCGCTTCTTAGCTGTAAAAGTTTGTCTCGAACCCTCGCCTTCGTGTTGTCAGTCGCCGCCGATTCCACCCTAAGTGACAATGACGTACTGAATCTTAACAGATCTGGTATTACAATCTTGTATCTTATAAGACTTAAGCAAGTTTATATTTGAGGGATCTTGGCAGATCTGACCAGATTTAATAAGATTTTAGACAGCTAGATCTTATCGCAGTTTAATGCAAGTACTTTAAGCTCTGCTTTTTTATGTCAATGCAAATCCCAGTTCACAAAAAGTATTCAGGTAAAAAAAGTACAATTTAATAGTGAAATATAGTGAACCTGCAAAAAGCGTGCCAAGACAATCAAATTAGCACTAAAATCCCAATCCCAAAACTCAAGACCCCAAACCTAGGGTGCTCATCCTCCGAAAAAAATTATATTCTCATTAAAAATGATCCCAATCGTCTCTCCAGGTTCTTATTACAAAAGTCATGAGCCTAATTACAAGAGTAAATACCGATGCAAACAAGAATGCAGCGAGTACATGAGAAAATATTGGCCTGGCGTTGATATCAACGTCCCTAATATTGATCTATCAGTTAAGAGTCACTGGTTTCAATGGATTATCAAAACATCGACTTCATCCGCTTCTTGACCGTCTCCAGCACCAGCAGGCTGGCAAGCTTCAGCATCTGCAGCAAAAGTTTAGTGGTAGTATTCACATTAGAGTGCTATAGTTTTATAAAAGAGAGAGGCAGAGGGGAGAGCGCAGCACACATATTGGGTGGGCCAATAATACACACGGTTTTTCCTTCAATTCACACATATTGGGGGGACCAATAATACACACGGTTTTTCCTTCACTTCACACATATTGGGTGGGCCAATAATACACACGGTTTTTCCTTCACTTCACACATATTGGGTGGGCCAATAATACACACGGTTTTTCCTTCAATTCACACATATTGGGTGGGCCAATAGTACACACGGTTTTTCCTTCACTTCACACATATTGGGTGGGCCAATAATACACACGGTTTTTCCTTCAATTCACACATATTGGGGGGACCAATAATACACACATATTGGGTGGGCCAATAATACACACGGTTTTTCCTTCACTTCACACATTTTAATTTTTCTAGTAGACTCACAGTCGAGAAGGCCCTGAACTTCAGCCGCTGATGGAGGTCTTGTTGGGGGAGTCGGATCTTGCCAATCTTCTGCATCCGTTTGCCACCACCTTTCGCTCCGAATTGTCCTAGAGTTTTCATGCAGGAATGTAGCCGAAACAGAGCAAAAGCGGAGCCGCGGAAGCTCGGTCACCAAAGTATAGATGTTATGGCGGGATTGCACGTGGTAGTAACTCACGCTGAACAGTTCTGCCAGGCTTGTTAAAGTATGCTGATGCCTTGTAATAAATTGGTCATACAATTTTCCAAGAAAAAATGCTGCCACCCAAGTTCATCGGTTGTAAATTTGGTCCTGCTTAACCAGGTTTTCATGCAGTTCCAGCACTCCAGTGTTGTCAGGATCTCGGCGTGTGATGTCGTTGCAGATGGCTTCTAACTCCCCCTCACTAATGACCTCTGCCTGAGCCGCATGCTCGTGCTCATATTGAAGCGAACTTCGAAGTTTACTGAATACATCCGTGGCTCTCTCCTTTATCTTCCGTGTTTTCATTTCTTCACTGGTTCGCAGATGCCTCTCTTCATCCTCAGATAATCTATCCCAAAGTTTTTGAACCATGTCGTTAACGTCATCCTTATGCTCCTCAACAATAAATTGGTTGATTGAATCGACAAAACCTGTCAGATCTTGCATGGTGATTCTGGCTGTAGTTGCATGAAACATTTTGTCTACAATTTATATGAAGTGTTAAAAAAGCAACTGAAAGTTACAGAAAATGGTTTAAAGTAAGTCAGGATTTACTTACGAAGATCGAAGAACGAAGATACGATGCAAAATCGAGTGTCCACTAAAAACAAATTTCTCCTATCTCTTTCCTTCAGCAGTCTGCCTATTTCTTTATTTTGAGCGTGCAATACAACCCCCCTACTGATCTCTCTTCTCCCAACTTTACCTTACCCAAAGTGAGCAGAGTTTTTTTTGCTTGAATCATTTTGCTCTCTCAACCCCCAGCTCTTTCAGCAGTCTTCCTAATTCTTTACTTGGCGCATGCAATACAAAGCCCACCCCGCCAATCCCCAATCCCAACTTTGTCTTACCAAAAATAACAGCTTTAACTAGCTTCCGAGCGATCGATTCCCTCCACCCGCTTGAAGCCCCCATATTGTCTAGCATTCTGAGCATTTCTTTGTCCCAGCGAGTCTTCTCCTCTGGAAAATCCCTAACTTAATATCATGCCACATACAGACAGAGTCTAGCTCGTTCACAGGCTCATGCCCAGAATTTGGATTATTGTTTTTATCTAGCTGTATTTCAAGCGGATTCAAAGGCCCGCAATATTTGTAGCCGGGAATTGTCCAGCCTTTGTTTGGATGAGGAAGCTTTTCTACCAGTCCATGTGAATCTAGTTTACCACCAGAGCGTTGCATCATTTTTATAAAAAAATTAAATAAAAAATAATGGCAGATCAGAAACTTCAAAAGCTCTACTACAGCGACAAAGGATTCTTTGTAGGAAAAAATGCAGTCACCAAACTCGCAGAACTAAGTAATGAATCAAAACAAACAGTTGAAAGATGGCTCTCTAAGCAAGCAGTTTACCAAGTCTATTTCCCACCTGTTAAATTTACAAGACCTCACTTTAACATCTATAAACCTAATGAAGCGCACCAAGCAGATCTTCTGTTTCTCCCCAATGACTCAGGGTACAAGTCTGCGCTCACAGTTATGACATTGCCTCCAGATATAAGGAAGCGAGACCGCTTAAGACTAAGAAGTCAGAAGCAGTTGCAGCTGCTCTTCAAGACATTTACAAAAACTCACCGCTCACATACCCCCAAACCTTTATGACTGATCCTGGCAAAGAATTCATGGGTGCAGTCAAATCCCTTATGGAAAAGAACAATACGAAAATGCGCTACGGAAGAACTGAGCTCCATAGAGACCAGGCTTTTGTTGAAAGATTCAATCTAACTCTAGCAAAGAGACTTTTCACAAAGCAGACAGCTGAAGAGCTGAAACTAAAAAGTGGCCAATACTATACCAAGTGGACAGAAAGACTCCCCGCAGTAATAAGTCAACTGAACAATGAAGTATCTCGAATGACAAACCTGAAACCAAATACTGCCATCAAACAAGACACAGTTAAATCAAAACATCCAATCTCCCAATTCCCAATTCCAAAGCTCCCTCGCGTTTATTCTCCGGAAGTTCTTACTAACTCTGAATTCGTTCGCTTCCTTTACTTACCAGGAGAGCTGGAGAAGGACACAAAGAGAAGAGCAACAGACCCATACTTTAGTCTTGATGTACATAAGATAAACAGGAATTTCACATCAGCATCCGGCGATTACTATTTTCTATCCCAAGACTTTAATTCAAAAGCCCCCACACGATCATTCACAAGGGCTGAGCTTCTAGTGATTCCACATGACACAGAAATAAATTAAATTTTTTTTAATAAAATGATTGAAACCAGAACCGTGAATAAAATCAGCAGAATTATCGACTCTAAGAAGCCAGGAGTTGTATCAATTAAAGGTGTCAAAGTCAAAGTAGATCCAATCCAGCATCTGATCCATTGTAACAATCAAACGCACAATATCACTGATGAGAAGACAGGCGGGATTCTTCCTTTGCTAACTCTTATCCCCATCATCGCAGGTGCTCTTGATGCTGCAGGAGGTGTAGCCGGCGGAGTTGCATCAGCTGTGAAGGCTGGCAATGACAGAGCACATCAACAAGAGATGGAGAAAATCGCTAGAGAAAAAGGAGTCAGAATCGGAATGGGTAGTTGTGAATCTGATGATGAACTCAGCAAATCAGAAATCGTTAAAGCCATCATGACACTGCATAAAGCAGGATTTACAATACTCCGGATGTGAAAACAGAACAGAACAGAATCTGCTCTCATAACTATATTTAGCACTGTTGGTAGTAGTTTGCAATACTTTACACTTAACTTGAGGGTGACCACCCTAAATTTTTTTTTATAAAATTTTCATGAAAAATGCCTAAAGCAATTCCAGAAAAAAAATTGTCGAACCTTTCTTTCAAAATAATTGTCCTCAAGCTCAATCGTTTCAACAAAAAAGTCAAGTCCTGCAAGAGCTTTGCAGGCAGAAATTCAATCAAGATCCAGGCTACCTCGGGAGCTATGCAATACAGCAAGAAATTATCAATCAGCTTCTGCATTCAGAGCATTACACACCAGTGAAGAAGCCGGCGACTGAGCATCAACAAAAGAGCCGCAGCTTAGTCAATAAGTATGAGACACTCACAGGTCAAAATGTGTCGAAATACCCACAGAATAAGCAAGAGCAAGAAAATCTAGAACGTACAATCCACCAGGTTGAAGCAGAGCTACAAGCAGAGCTACAAACTGAAGACCTTAAATTTGCACAGAGAAAATTCACAGAGTATTATATTGAGTACACAATCCAGGAAGACACCACAAATTCCCAATCCGACATTTACGACTTCAAAGACAGAATTCAATCAGTAATTGATCACACACTGAAGTCACGTAAGACCTTCAAGCTTCAGTTATCATTCAAGATTGAATTTTACATGCCTGCAAAACCCACTGAGCGTCTTGAATACTACATGACTACTAAAGCTCTACCCTTTACTCCCACTGACACACAGGATCCCTTTCTTCAAGAGATCAGTAAAAAGATTGACGCCTTTACTTCCAGAGGATCAGGTTGGGTTGTCAATGGCATTCAAAAAGCTACAGTAATGATCATGAAATATGACCCTCTCAAAGCTTCATCATATATTGAGCTCCCGAAAAAGCTAGCGAGTAAAAAAGCTTGCATTAATGTGCAAAATTATGACCAATGCTGTGCACTATGGGCAGTTTGGTCTGCAATATTGTATGAGAAAGATCGAGCCCACCCAGAGAGAACTTCTCATAATAAAATGTATTTTGACGCAAAACTTTTAGAATGCCATGCTAAAGGAATTTCCTTCAATAGAGGCGGCTTGGCAATCGATCAAATCCCAAAGCTAGAGGAAGTATTTAACAATAAAATCAGAATCACAGTCTTTGAATGGAATGAGAAGAGCGAAAAAGTACAATTAGTCAGAGCCAGTAAAAACACGCTAGATCCTGAAGGTAGGCGTCGCATAGATGTCGATCTTCTAATCATAGGTGATTTGCGAGAAAATGCCCACTACGTTTGGATTAAAGATCTTTCCAGGCTCCTCCACAAGCAAATGAACAATCATCATGAATCGGTAGCAATCTGCCGTCTTTGTCTGAAGCATTATAGTGGACCCGATCGTGATGAAAAACTTAAAGAGCATGAACTGACCTGTGAAGATCATCCAACCAACTGCACACTTCCAACGGATAAGCATCTCAGAGTTAAGAGTTATCACAAGATGGAGAAGCTCCCTTTTATAGTATACGCTGACTTCGAATGCACTATAAACCCTGAAACCAATAAGCATGTCCCAAATTCTGTTGCATATCTCTTTATTGGAAGAGACTCTTTTATTTGCTCAAACTATTTCTTAGGTGACCAGTGTGTTGAACAATTCATTTACTCGATGATGGAAATACAGAAAAATGTTGCTGCCATTCAGCCTGTTCCAATAATTATGTCCGATCAAGATGAAATCGACTTCGGATCTGCAACTCATTGTCACATTTGCCGAAAGCTATTAACACCCTGCGACGTCAAAAACCACACAGTCAGAGATCACGATCACTTCACAGGAAAATTTAGAGGGGCAGCTCATAACACCTGTAATCTGAAACTTCAGAAAAACATACGCGACCTTACCATTTTCTTCCATAACGGAAGGGGATATGATTATCACTTATTGGTTGAGAAGCTGGGTATGATACCAGGCATTAAACTAGATTGCATCACAGAGAACAAAGAAAAGTTTAAGTGCATTGATATTAAGCGAGATTCAGGCAAGATTAAGATCAAAGATTCATTCCAGTTTCTGGCCGCAAGTCTCGATGCTTTGAGTAAAAATCTCACCGATGACCAATGTACTTATACCAAGATGCTGGCAGATTCCCTCAATCCTAGAACCCCAGATTCATTTAAGCTTCTTAGAAAGAAAGGTGTCTACCCTTATGAATGTAATCATGTCTTTGCCGAACAATTACCACCCAAGGACAAGTTCTTTTCAAAGCTAACAAACTCTGGGATTTCTGATGAAGATTATGAGCATGCTCAGACTGTTTACAAACATTTTCTGTCGAAACTTTCTTGATTATCACATGCTTTACCCTTGGACTGATGTCTTTCTTCTAGCTGATGTATTTGAAACCTTTAGAAAGACCTGGTACTCTGCTTATGGTCTTGACCCCGCTCATTATGTGTCTTTGCCTGCTACCAGTTAGGAATCATTGCTTAAAATGAAATGGGATCAAAATCCCAACTGGTACATCGAGCTGCTTACAGACATAGACATGTACAACTTTATAGATTCATCTAAGAGAGGTGGCATCTCTATTTGTGTCCATAGGTATGCAAAGGCAAACAATCCGTATCTAGAAGACTATGATAAAGAAAAGCCTTCAAACTACATCCTTTACCTGGATGCCAACAACCTCTATGGTTGGGCTATGAGCCAAGATTTACCTGTTAGAGATTTTAGGTGGCTAACAGAATGCAACACAGACTTTTCAATACCTGCGATCTATGAAGTTGATGTTGAAATCCCATGGAAACTTCACGATGATTTCTCTGACTTTGCCCCCTTCCCTGAGAACATTAACTGTCCAAAGATAATCCAGTACAATGGTGGAAGCTGGCAGCTATCTGAAAAAGAAAAAGAGCATGTGAAGAAATTGACACAAAATCTCATGAACAAGACACACTATAAAATCCACTACAAACTGTTGCGGTATTTTATCTCCCTAGGCTGTAGGGTCACGAAAGTTCACAGAGCTCTCGCATTCACAGAAGCGTGGATGAAGCCATACATAGAAAAAAACACCCAGTTTAGAACTAAAGCAACAAACAGCTTTGACAAGGACCTGTTCAAGCTTGCAAACAACTCTGTCCATGGCAAGACCATAGAAAACGAACGCAACCACACGAACCTGAAACTCGTTACCTGTTATGAGCATGGTGTCATTCAGACAAGTTTATCAAAGCCCACTTTCAAAGAGCTTCATATCTTTAATGATTACTTGGGTGCCATACTGTTCTATAAGACTAAAGTTACCCTATGCAAGCCGATATTCACAGGTGTGACTGTACTCGATGAGTCGAAGCGTCTGATGTATAAATTCTTCTATGACATGAAGCGACAATATGGTGAACAACTGAAACTTCTATATACTGACACAGACTCCCTAATTCTAAACATACAGACTGAGGATGTCTATCAGGACATGTTGAATCAAAAACATCTGTATGACCTATCCGAATATCCAGAGTCCTTCAAGACTTTGAAAGGCGATCAAGTACGTGATACAACAAATCAAAAAGTTGTAGGAAAAATGAAGGATGAAACGGCTGGCACCCTCATTACAGAGTTTATCGGTTTGAGGGCAAAGTCCTATTTTGTTGAAAGTTGTAAGTCTACCATTAAAAAATCAAAAGGAATCCCAAAACATGTTGTTAAAAACGATCTCCATGAAGCTTCATACAAGGACGCATTGATCAATAATAAAAACACCACCCATGAATTTATGAAACTGCAGTCTAAGAAGCACAACATTCACACAATTCAACAGAAGAAGATAGGCCTCTCAGGTGCTGATAACAAACGACATATCTTTGCTGACATTTGTAACAAAAATTTGTAAAAAAATTACAACCAATATTTATTTAGAAGAGCTAGCTCAGCAATTAAAAATCCCAAACTTCCGAGGAGTCTTTATAAAGGATACACTGCCAGAATCCCCACTAGAAAAAGAATGTGGAATCATGAACTTTGACCCTGCAGAAAAGCCAGGTTCTCATTGGGTTTGTTGGGTAATTGATCCGAACCGTAAACACAAGTACTATTACTTTGATAGCTATGGAACTGCTGTACCTGAACAACTGAGAAATTATATGACTCATATGAGACATAAAATGAGACATAAAATATACCGCTCAGATTTTATACTCCAAGGGCTTAACAGTGATGTTTGTGGCGAGCTGTGTATGACCGTTTTGTATGCAATGACCCACACCCGAAAAAGTTACAAAGAAATCATTTTAGGGCTGAAAAAATAAGTTTTAGGTCCTGTTCATTTTCGCCACATGCTGTTTGAACACATTCTCCAGATCATTTTTTAGCTGGCTCATTTCATCAATGGCATTTAGATTAAGCCTTACTCGCTGTTCATAGAGGGCTTGAATGTTTTTAAACTCATCCTCTGAAATGCACTTGTCTTCAATCGCCTTTGAGATGTACCCGATGATAGAGCTTTGTACTGATTTCTAATTTGTTTGCTTCGCATGTAGATGCTTTAGCTTTTGTCGTCTGTTCCGTGATAGTGCCCCTGTAACTGCTGAAATCAGACCACATGTGGCACCAACAGTTCCGAGTGGAATGGCGATTGGCGCAGTGATTACTGGAATTGTTGAAACAGCAACTGCTGATCCCGATAGAACAGATACAGATCCAAGAAGCATATTAAGGTAATCGAAGACCTTGCACTGGCTATTATAGCGCTTCAGTTTCTTAGTATTATGATCAATTTGCGTTCAATATCATCTCGCATCTTTTGAATCTCCACCAATCTGAATTGCTGCGAGTTGCAAGTGAATATTGGGTAAATGGGTTGGTAGTTTGAAGGAGCGCTAGGTTGGTAAGGAGCACTAGGTTGCTCTTGATCATATAGCGAGTTTATTTTTTCAGACATTTATTGAACGAAAAAAAAATATAATTTTTTATGACCTTTCTCGCAAATCTGTTGCACGCCTTGCCGCCTCCCTTGATGTCTCTTCTGATGGTCCATCAGATACTCTTGCTTCTTCAATGTCAATGTCTGGCAGATTGTGCAGTCTCTCTAGTCGGCCGAGTCTTCTTTTCGTTTTCCCCCAGTCGTTGTATATCCTATTCAAATATGTGTGTCTCAGTGTGTCTTGTTACGTTTAGCCCCATGGGTCTTAGTGTTTCCTTTGTTTCATTTGCTAGTCTCTGAAGAGTTGTTATATCTGACTCTGCTGCTGTGAGTCGCGAACTCAATCTATCATGCACAGTGCTTGATCTTAGCATAAAGGCTTCTAAATTTCGAACTTTATTTGAATTTTCTGTTACTCTTTCTTCCACCAAGTTTGCTCGATTATTAACGGCAGTTCTCAGAGTGGCGATGTCTGATCTCAGAGTGGCGATGTCTGATCTTAGAGTGGGTATCGCTGCAACAAGAGTATCCCGATCATGAACAAACTGTACATATAGTATGTCAATCTCTTCCTTCCGTTTTGCTACGCTCAACCGCAGGTCTTCCATGTTTATTTGTCGTTGGTGTGTTGCCCGCTCTAGGGCTTTCAAGCGATCTTTAATGAGTTTGATTTCTGTAATTTTTTCGTCAACATTTATATAACGCCTGTCAAGGTAAGAAACTTGAGCACTAGTGAGTGTGCTTCCGCGATCCAACGATTCACCTGCAAAATTAATAGACATTTTTTAATAGAAATTTTAAATTAATTTAAATTACAGTTCTTTTTTCTTTGTTGATCATCACAAACTGGTAAGGTTGATTCCACTTGTCATAGCAAAGATTAACGAATTCCTCCTGTGAAGGAAGGATTTCTGTTGGAGTTTTTTGTTGGATTTATAAAATAGGCAGGCGCAATGACCTCATTGTAAAATCTTTTTAGCCTGTCCTGTGGAATTGTTGGAAACAGGAGGATCAGATTGCAGTTCCCACGAATTGTTTTGTTCGGGAGCTCGAACCAATTCTGGGAAATGTAAATTACGTTACAATTGTTATGCCGTCCTCTTGTAAAATAGTTTTCTATCTGCTTCTGTTGGCCTGTCATGCAATCATCAAAGACAATCAAATGTTTTCTCCCCTTTTCTAGCTTATCTGGTTGGGGTAGAAGTTTGGTCTTAGGATCAACCTGCGGATCTCCGTATGTGAACACTTTAATGTTCTGCCATTTTTCATTGTCATTGAGGTACTTTGCATATTCGGCAGCTACAATTTCTGGGTTACTGGGAAGGCTCTTTTGGTTATTAAAACATTGAATAATGTCCTCTTTGGTCAGTTTGTTTTGCAGTCCAGAGATCAACATTTTATACTCATCTTGTTGTACCTGTGGTAGCGTGGCACACACAATTGGCAAATAACCAAGACAGGAACTAGATTCCGAGAGAGAGAATTTATACCGGCCTCAACACTGAATGCTTCGTAGCAGTGGAGCAACCCGGTAGTCAGGCTAGATTACCTAGCTTCCTCGGGAATCTTACTGTGTCAAACTATGATTCTCAAGTCTGATATTTCTGCCCTGCAATTGACGGCACACTATGCTTCTAAATGCAGTATGCGGTCACAATTGCCAATAAGTTTGCAGACTTACAGATGCTAAAACGGATGCAAGAGAACGCATACGTTGCAAAACGAATGAAGACTGGAGACAAGAAAGTGCCATATTCATACCGAAGTTGTGCTACCATGGCACTAACACGATCTCAAGGATTCGTCGGACTGTGCTCTACTTACAGTAGGAGCATTTGAGCGTTGTTCTGCCAGTCTTCTTCCGAACTTAAGCGATTGCACCATGGTGTGCAATGTGACTCAGTGCGCAGACAGAGCTGGAACAAGAGAACGAGAGAGGAGGGGGGTGGCGAGCGGAAGTGACAGTGCACGGGAAACACTAACTACCAACCCTAGCCCTCCCACAGACCTAGAACAGCCTGACTCACAGATTGCCTGGAGGCTGCTCAGCAGTCTACAGCACATCAATCTTGATACAGGGTGGGAGAGTAGATGTGCAGAGTGTCATAGTCGATAAAGCCAGGTCTAAGAAGCATGTTAAAGACTCTGAATGTTTTGCCTGAACCTGACGAACCAACAACAATGCATCTGAAGTGACCCGGGATTGACTCATGATGAGAAAACGTAATCTGATTACGTGTCCAGTGGGGATTGAAGTCGTTTGAAAAGTCCATTTTTCTATGATGTAAAATAAATTTAAAAAAGTAAATCATTTATAAGATGTGTCTTTTTGGGACTTAGATGTGTCTATTTGGGACTTAGATGTGTCTTTCTGGGACTAGTCTTGTACCCTTACATGTCTTGTACCCTCGAAAAGCACCCTTTAGTCAAATTTGAAACCACTTCCTTTTTTAATGCTCGCTCTCATCTTCTCGTAGATTGCAGGGTCCACACTGTCTGGATTCGGGGCCAGCGGAGCCAATGGTGCCAATGGGGCCAATGGTGGCTGAATATCTTGTGTTACAGTATCCTTTATCTTTTTAGCCGCAGTGACAACGCTT
Organism: Macrostomum hystrix; assembly: GCA_950097015.1. Lineage (NCBI taxonomy): Eukaryota > Metazoa > Platyhelminthes > Macrostomidae > Macrostomum > Macrostomum hystrix. The sequence continues at coordinate 12,373,955 of CATNEN010000001.1, forward strand.
CCCACTGATTCAGCCACGTTCTTAATATTATCTTTGTTCTCACTAATGACTTTAAAGACCCGAGCACCCTGTGCAATCATGTCAGCAAGACCATTCCCGGAGCGTTCTTTCCTCGGATAGTGGCCTGCTGTGAAAAGTCCGGATCCACGCTTAATTAGATTAAGTTTCTCCTTGTCATAGTATTTGTCCACGTCTTTTTCGAAAATAATCGGCATTTTCAGAACTTGTGGGACCTTTAGTATTTCTATATCTCTAGCAAGAGCAAAACTCACTAGATCTCTATAGTTCTTTAGCTGCTTGTCCGAAATTTTCTCTTGGTTCTTAGTCATAAAATTCAGTAAGGTTTCTGTGTAAATTATTCTCTTAGTTTCTGAGCCTTTGACAACAGAAATATGGTTCTTGTTTATGTCGATATAATATTCCACTGGTTCATTATAAATGTTTTTTCTCCACATGCTTATTCCAAATACATATTTCCCATCATGTTATACACGTTCTACTGGTCCAAAAATGTTATCCGTTACTTTTAGTGATTGATGCGATTCTGCAGATTGTTGTATCTGCGGTGCTTCTGGAATTTTGTCCAAAGCCTTTTGCACCTGGGTTTCCTGTATGTCGTCAATAGTTTCTTTGACTTGATCAATATTTTTCTTAGCTTCTCCATACCCGGGTTTATGAAACTCTGTGGCTGCTTGGACAAACTCACTGTAGGATTGTTGCTCCTTATTGATTAGCCCGGTAATTCTCTTTTCTGCTTGTGCTAGCTTCTCCAATTCAGATATTTGGTGCGCATTTTTTCGCTTCATTTTTTATTTTATTTTCTTAGTTTAAAAAAAAATGAACGACCCACTGACACCAGTTTTCTACAAAATTAACAAGCCTATTTTGAGTGATGATAGCACAATCAAAGCGACTCAAGTAAGAGTTCCCAGTCAGGAAAATCAGAATGAAACTAATCTTGGTCCTGGTCAAACACTGACATTCACCTACAATGGATGTTCGTCTCTGGTTAGTGTTCACAGTCTTAAGAGCGGCTTCCATATGACATTTCAATTCAAGACAAAGGGAGGTGCGGATGCAGCTCATGCTAACGTTGACAAGCATGATGCCGATGTGGCTCTGATCAGTAACTTTTGGGCGTACATGTTCAAGGAGTTTAGTGTATCGAATGGGAGCACAGAGTTGGAGCGAATCGCCAACTTTGGAATTGTCTATGACGCTCATTGTTTGATCTAGAATCCAGATTTTATTCAGTTGGGGAGTGGTGCAGGTTTCATTGCAGATGAAAAAGAAGGAGATATCAATGACAGTGGCTATAAAAAGAGGAAGAAGAGATACAACTATGCATTGCAAGGTGCTGATGATGCTGCTAAGAACCCGCTGTATCGGTCTGTTGATGTATTCGTACCACTGAGATTCATGAGTGGATTCTGTAATACATTTAATCGACCGACTAGTAACTTCAGCTACACCTTTAAGATGACTAGAGATGATCGCAGTAGAGTGTTGTGGACTGGGGCGGACCACACTAGGATGGAAGTGAAGCTAACCGGAATCGAGCTGTATTTGGAAGTCATTGAGCCAAAGACCGCACTAAAAGCAGATTATCTCAAGGCAATAGAGAAGGACATTGATGTCGCCTACACGGCCTACATGTGTCGAGATGAGCGAAACGAAACCAGAACAAACATCTGCATTAAAGAGGGATCATGCAGCAATCCAAGGTATATTATTATTAACATGAGAAACCCAAACAACATTATACGCTACATGCATGGAGATGTGCGGTCCATTCAGCATGAAATCAGTGATAATCTTTACCCTGCACTGCCACAAAATGGAAATTTCAGTCAGAACAAGATTAGCAAATTTTACAGCGAGTTGTTCGACTTGGCTGTGAAAGAGAACAATGGAATTGCTATCACTGCTCTTCAATATGGAACTCTTTATCCAATGTTTGGCGCTGATGTGTCTGCCAGACAAATGCCTACTGATAACAGCCCTGTTGATGTGGAGTGTGCTGCGGGAATCGAGTGGGAATGTGAGCCAGCGGAATTTTTCCAATTTTTAGTAGCCAAATAATCGCGACCCACATAGCAGCTGGCCGCAGAACACAATCATTAATCTTAGGGCCAGGCTTGGGGCGGAGGTGAATTAAGTAGCCGCCGATTCCCCTTGCCTCGGATCTGTCTAGTCTCCTGTAGAAGTGACTGATCGCGGCCATAGCAATACTGTATGGACTAGTTTAGGTCATAATTCCCCTCCAAACCGCGATCAGATTGTAGGGATCACTCATGCGTCTAGAGTGAGCATTAATTCTTCATGTCCCCTTTTCTTTACTGTAACCCGAGCCGAAGCTCGATTATGACCTTTCCCCCTTTAGATACATGTAACGACACTATAGGCAGGTCGGCGCCTGCGCTTCCCATATCCCGGCGGGATCACAATCATTGGCCGACTGCCGGCAGACGCTCCTAGTGGGGCATCTGGCGATTCTCGCCGCCGCTTCGGTGGGCAATTGGGGTGGCATAATGCCGACCCGATTCCTCGCTGACAGGCTGGCGAGCATGTGGGTTGCTTTGATGAATGCGGGGTTGACGGAGCTGCAGGACTATTTAAGAAAGCGCACTGCGCTGCCCCTAGAGAAACGTTTTCCCTTCCTTCCGCAAGCCTTCCCTCCGGACCTTCCCTGGAGCGAACTTCCCTTTGGATCTTTTCCCCCCTGTCCGGTCCCGGAACTCGGTCCGTGGACTCTCCCCCTTCTAGTCTAGCACTTAGCCCCTGAGCCTAAGGCTCCAGAGCATAACTACAGGTAAATACCTGTTAGATCCCGTGAGCATAAGCCACCTCCTTGGGTGAGCTCCAATTGAGCATCGAGCTCCTTGCAGCCTGGCCCCTTGCCAGCTGTGTTTAGCAACTCCTCGTCTCGTTCCCCCTTTTATTTGCCCATCCCTGCGAGAGCGACGGCCTGCAGCAAAGTCAGCCAGCATCAGATAAGTAACCCGCGCAGCGGACACTGATTGTTATCCCTAAGGGATTCATTAAGGGATCCCTACGGTCTGTTGACGAATACATCAACAGACCGATACAGCGGGTTCTTAGCAGCATCATCAGCACCTTGCAATGCATAGTGGGGCAATCGGGGCAAGGGCGGTATTTTAGCCTAATAAACCATTTATTAATTGACTGCCGTTTTTAATATTGGGCCAATTTTATAACAACTAAACCTTTCCTTATCATGCTATTCTTTTCTCGTTATTTTTCTATTAGACAGCCCTCAATCATGAGCGGCTAATTCATTAGGGGTGGGCTCTGGTGATGCCGAGCTGAAAGCTGCGGCAGGAGGACAACTGTGAGCGCGCATGAGAGTAATATGGAGCTAGGGATTTGCGAGTAATATGCGGAGCGTGGCATGTGCTTCTCTGCTAGGTGTGGGGAAATTCCTTGGCGGGCTTTTCCTCTCTTTCTGGCGGATCAAGGATTGCGTGTCAACCTCCCTTGTCAATTAAGTTTCCCTTCTGTTCCCCGCCTCTCGCTGCCGCCGCCATGGGAGCGAGGGGTGTGATCTAATAATCATCGCGTGCATAATCACTCAGCCAGTGTTCTGCTTAACCTCTCCTGCCTCTGATCTCCTCATCTCACGCAGATTCGGATTTGCTAGTTATTTAATGTGTAGTCTGTAATCTAACGTAAGGAGTGTGTTTGATGTTCCAGGAGTAGGATTCTGGCTATGGGTTTCTCATTCGGGTTCGGAGTACCACCTTTCTAGACCACTGTAGCGCAGTTTCAGGAATCCCCTGTTGAGGCGTGTCTCGATTCATTCTGGGGTCTTCGCCCTAGTCTAAAACGGAAGTTACAGAATGCCCTATTTTTCGGCTTGTCTGAGATCTGTGTGACAAACTAGGAGCTGTGAACTCCGGGGACCCAAGTTCCCAAATGTCTGCGGTGGCAACGTAGGCGCATTGGGTGGTGGCGCTACCCTAGATCATTTTCCGCTTTGCCAATAGCCTTTCCGCATTTCTAAGACAAGAGCCTGGGCCGAATCGACCACTGCTACCACTGTTAGGAGTCAGTTATGTACATGCTACTGATGACAGTAGGCTATCTAGCCCTGTCCTACCTGCTTGCGGGTAGTCCGATATCTCTTTAGACTTTAGCCGGTTTCGAGCACTGCTTGGGGTAGGCACGGCAGTCATGCCTGTGGCCTATGTGTTGAGTGGGACTGGCCAGCCTGAGGCCGAGAGGACCACTCCCTGCATCCGCTGTCTCTCCCTTCATCTCTCCCTTCATCCCTCTTCCCGCGACAAATCGCGAGGCTTTGCGGTACGACTTCTGACTCTATCGCCATTCCCACACTCCCTTTCTCTCTTGAGGACAGGTCATCGGATTGCAAAACCCGCACCCACTTCACTGTGAATATCGTGACTAACATTGAGAGGACTGCAGCAACTGCTGTTGACGTGTACATTATCTATGCGTTCGAGAGGAAGGTGAAGCTTAACATGATCAACAATTCATCCAGTAAAGTTTAAATATTATTTTTCGGGGCTGAAAAATGGAAGCGATTGCTGAAAGACTAAATAAAGTTATTTCTCACTCTAAGGAGAGCATTCCTATTACAATAGCTGGGCGAATTAATGACTCAAACGGGATATTTGTTGAAAAATTAGAGCAGGCGATTCGTCTGGATCCAGGTGCTAATTACCATGTATATCTTAACGACTTCACTGGTTGGTCAAACGTTCCCAATGGGACAGCAGCAAATAATAAGTTTCATTACAAATGGAAAGGTGTAGCAGCAGAAGCTGTGGTATTCCCTGTACCAGGGAGGATGAGATATACCTACAATTACTTTCTAGAAAGTGTTTTTACTAAAAGAGGCCATTTTGAGACACCCAATGCGAGTAAGCCAGAGAAGAAACTGTTCCCTGTCAAACTATCCTATGATCTCACTGTAATGAGAGTGGTCATGCAAGTTCACAAAGATGCTGAGGTTGAATTTAAAGATGACACATGGTATAGGGAATTGGGATTCGAGAAGAAAGTTTATAAGGCTGAAGCACAGACTGCATCACCGGAGGCAGTTTCAAGGACCCTGCTAAGCGGCTTGTTCTTAGCACCTAATATCGCAGACATTGTAAAGGGTTTGAATATTCTAATCAGAAGTAATCTCAGTCTTGATTGGGTGTTTAAGGGAAAGCGAACGAATATTTTGTACAACATCTCAAACTCTGTTGCTGGAGGACAGATGCTGGTAGAGAAACCAAATCCAGTGAAAAGAGTTGTGCTAAGTAATAAGGAGATTCACGAGATTGTGCTGCAGTTTGAGACGGAAGATGGTGTTGGCGTTGATTTCAACGGTGGAGTTTGTATTGACGTTTATCATTGAGAGAATGTAAGCTGCCTAATGATTTCTGCAAAGTTATAGTAGCTGTCATAGTCCTTTACGTAGGTTACTCCATACTTATGAAACCAGTGTCTTTGGAGAGCTTGATTAATATTAGGGACATTGATATCGACGTTGGGCCAATATTTTCTCATGTACTCGCTGTATTCTTGTTTGCATCGGTATTTACTCTTGTAATTAGGCTCATGACTTTTGTAATAAGATCCTGGAGAGACGATTGGGAGCATTTTTAATGAGAATATAATTTTTTTTCGGAGGATGAGCACCCTAGGTTTGGGGTCTTGAGTTTTGGGATTGTGATTTTAGTGCTAATTTGATTGTCTTGGCACGCTTTTTGCAGCTTCGCTATTTTTTCCTGATCTCTTAGGGAGTGGCTGTGATAATTTTTTTGTCCAAGTTCACAAACTGGAAAGTATTTTTTTGGCGGGGAACCTTTTTCCTTCAGGAAAGGTAATGGTTTGTTTATTAAGGAGGCTGCGATAATTTTTGTCCTAGATATTCAACTCACAAACTGATGTGGAATATTAAAAGTAGAGAATTAAGAATATGGAGACGGAGTTTTTTAGAGAGAGGCGGGGACCCTTTTTTCCTGATCTCTTCGGGAATAATAAAAGTAATGGTTTGTGGATAATGGAGGCTGCGATTATTTTTGTCCTAGAAGCCCCCTCTTGCATACTACTAGATAGAGATAATCGCAAACCCATTTCTTCTTACCAGCCCGTCGATGACCTGAGCGGTCTAGACGCCTTGGACTTCACCGTGATGTGCCGTGAATTCGGTGACCTCCAATCTTACGACAGCGCTGCACTCTTCGATCTCTATATCCGAGCGCATCGGAGTGCTTCGCAGGCAAGAATGAGCAGCAGAAGCAGGGAAGTCGGTCCTCTGGCGATTCCATCAGGTCCATCGGACAGCAACAGCATCAGCAGCAGCTGCCTCCGATTGATAGCTTCCTTTGCTTGGTTCCTTCGCATCTCCCAACTCATGTGCAGCCGCTGGCGCCAATGACAGACAAGAAGTTGCTGCTGTGGGAGTTTATCTACCAGTTACTGGAAGCTCCGCCGTCTGTCGCTGACCTATCGCCGCCCTGCTTGCGCTGGGAAAACAAGCAGGAGGGCACTTGGGAAATTCTAAATCCAACCGGACTAGCAGAGGCCTGGTCAACTTACAAGGGGCGGGACAAAATGACCTTCTACACGATGCACCGAGCGCTGAGGTACTACTACAAGGAGAAGCTAATTACCAAGATCCACCCAAGATCCAAGAACCACTTCTTTCACAAATTTCACTATAACCACGAGAAGTTAAAATGTTACAATGTCTCACAAATCCCAACAATGCCCTAGAAATCACATGATCCAGACAATGACTCAGAATTACAGTACGGATTGTCCGATTCTCAGTTGCGTTACTTCACTCATGAAAACTATTTTTTCTTACGGATATGTTTTGTTCTGTTTTCTCGTGTTTTCTCATATTGCCCATGCATGACTTATCATCTGTAATTAAACCTTGATTTTGAAGACATGTAATTAAGACAGACTGTTTCCTATAAAAGTATGAGATAACTACAAGTACTTATAAATGCTATATAAATGCTACTTATAAATACTATAAATAAACTAATTGTTGCTGCACATTATTTCATAAACTACAACAAACAAAAACAAAAAGATTATTCAACCTTGTTGCGAGCGCAGCCGTGGAACTCCATTGACATGACATGAGTCCGTGAAGGTCGCTGATCGTTATCTAACCTGCTAAACTCGGCCAGATACAGCTCGCCGGGATGCTGGGCCAACTGCTACTCGACGCTGAGTAGCTGATTGAATTAGAATAGACACTAATATCAATGTCATCCGCAGCTTCCGTTTCTTGACACGCCTGACCGTGTACCAGGCGTCAGGTGTTCATGGAGAACGTCTGGAAAAAATATGGAATGTTTCAGACCCAATTTACATATTTATCTTTGTCTATAACGATTGCCTGTAATCAGATGGGAAGCATGCGAATCTTTTAAGTGAGCTAGCTTAAGGGTCGGAGTGTAAATGTTAGTAGCAGCTTAGTAGAAATGTTAGTAGAAATGAAAAAATGTACTTTTGCTACGAATTGTAGCAAAGCAGGCAAGCAAAGCAAGTGCAGGAACACGAAGCAAGGAGTGCTCGATAAATATGTTGGTTATCATGCTAAGCTAAAGCTAAGAAGCTAAACATTTAGGCTGTGCATCAAGCAAATAAATAAATATGAGTGAAATAAAGGAAGACAACAAGCAAAGATGTATTCCAAAATAGCCAGTCGTATGAAATGCGTCTGAAATGACGAAGTGGGAGGTTTCGAGGTGTGTTAGCAGCTCGTTATTGGACAGCATGAAGGTGGAGTGAGGGGTTATCTTCGTACGCAGTTGTTATCTGCTTCTTTAAATTTGCTGATGTGGAGTGTGCTGCGGGAATCGAGTAGGAATGTGAGCCAGCATAATTTTTCAAAATTTTTAAGTATCTAATAATTGCGACCCACACAGCAGCTGGCCGCAAACAAGATCTTTAATCTTAGGGCCGGGTTTGGGGCGGCGGTGAATTAAGTAGCCGTCGAATCCCTTTTCCCTGGATCTGTCTAAACCCCTGTAGGAATGACTGATCGCGGCCATAACTTTTATTGTATGAGTAGTTTAGGTCATAATTCCCCTCCAAACCGCGATCAGATATCGGGAAATACTCGGGCATTATGAGTGATCATTAATTCTTCATGTCCCCACTTCTTTACAGTATTCGAGCCCAGCTCGACTTTATGACCTCCCTCCTTTAGATACATGTAAATGTCACTGTAGGCAGGTCGGCGCCTGCGCTTCCCATTGTCCCGGCGGAGTAACAATCATTGGCCGACTGCCGGCGGCTGTTCGCGCAGAGCATCTGTCGTTTCCCGCCGTCGGTTCATTGGGTAATCGTGTTGGCCCATCGCGGCTTCGATTCCCCGTTGACAGGCTGGCGCGAATGTGGGTTATTTTGATGGATGTCGGGGTTGGCGTGCTGCAAGACTATTTAAGCAAGCGCACTGCGCTGCTCCCTCTAGAACCTGCCCGGCGGACTATCTCCGACCTTCCTCTCCCCCGCCGGACTTACCTTTGCCGGGCCGGACTCCCACCGGACCCAGAGCACTTACTCCGGACCCAATTCTCCACATAGGGCTTAGACCCTAGAGCTATAAGCTCAGATCAGCGCTCACAGGCCCATTGCCTGTTTCCATCCCCCTTGCAGCGTCAGCCACCTCTTTAGGTGAGCCTTCTAATTGAGCCTTTGAGCTCCCGGTGCGTCGGCCCCTGCCCGCATCGACATAAGCCTGTCCTTCCTCGCCTTTGCTATTTTTGCCCGCCCTCTCCCCGAGAACTACGGGATTGCAGCACGCGGCCGAACAACTCCAGATAAGTAACCCGCGCAGCGGTTTTTAATTGTTGATCCTAAGGGACTACTCATTAAGTTAGGCGGCACTTTAGTGGGCAAGGGTTAGGGCTTCTGGTTTAATAAACACTACAAATCTAGCCAATTAACTTTTTTAGGCCAATTTAAGCACAATTTAAATCTCATGCTGTGTTATCTTCCATGTTTTATTTATCCGTTAGACAGCCCTCAGATATGAGTGGCTAATCTCCTAGGGGTGGGCTCTGGTGATGCCGAGCTGAAGGCTGCGGCAGGAAGGCGACTGTAAGCGCGCATAAGAGTAATAAGGGGCTAGGGATTCGCGAGCGAAATGCGGGGTGTAGGCCGTGCATTTCTTCCCAGGAGGTCGGGGGAATCCTTGGCGGGCTTTCCTTCTTCCTCTCGGGCGGGTTCAAGGTGTACGTGTCGAACTCCCTTTCCAATGGAGTTTTCCCATATCCCCCTCTCGCAACTGCCGCCACAGGAGCGAGAGTGATGATCTAATAATCTTGCGCTTAAGTCGACTCTTGCGTAATCACTCAGCCAGTGTTCTGCTTAATCTCTCCAGCCTCTGACTTCCTTAACTCACACAGATTCGGTTTGTTACTTAATGTGTAGGTTGCAGTCTAATGTAAAGAATGTGTCTGATGTTTCATGAGTAGGATTCCGGCTATGGATTCTCATTCGAGTTCTGAGTACCACTTTTCTAGACCCCTGTAGCGCGAATTCAGGAATCCCCTTTTGAGGCGTGTCTCGATCCATTCTGGGGCTCTCACCCCAGTCTAAAACGGAAGTTTGCAGAATGCCCTATTTTCGGCTTGTCTAGATCTGCGTGATAAAGTGGGAGCTGTGTACTCCGGGGACCCAAGTTCCCAAATGCCTGCGGTGGCAACATAGGCGCATTGGGTGGTGGCGCTACCCTCGATCAACTATCCGTTTTGCCGATAGCCTTTCCGCAGTTCTGTGACAGGAGCCTTGGCCGATTCGACCACCGCTACCAAGGTTAGGAGTCAGTTGCGCACGCACTACTGACGACAGTAGACTAGTTAGCCCTGTCCTGTCCGATTCCGGGCAGTCCGACACCTCTCCTTAGACTTTTAGCCGGTTTCGAGCACTGCTTGGGGTAGGCACGGCTGTCATGCCTGTGGCCTATGGGACGAGTGGGACTGGCCAGCCTGAGGCCGATAGGACCACTCCCTGCACCCGCTGAACCTCCTTTCATCTCCTCCCTCTCTCCGCGAAATCTCGCGCGTTGCTAAGCGGTCATTTAAGTCGACTCTGTCGCCCGCCCTAGGAATCGTCTCCCATGAGTGCAGGTCAGCGCTTGCAAACACCCAACCATTTCATTGCAGATAAACTTGCTATAAGGCTTGGAGGATGGCTCATGCAATTTTCTGGTTAAACATGAACACGACAAGACACGACATATGACATTATGTCTACAATCATTTGGATGTGAGTACATTTGCTTACGTTGTAATATTGCATTAGCTTTGTAGTGTGACAATCGCATTTTGATAAATGGTGCTATAATGGCTAAAACTAAATATTGTTTTACCAGAGTCAACGAAAACTTACGCCTGCAAACGAGTATAATTGTACGCTTGGCGCTTATCTAAGGAATTAACGATTAAGGATTAAGAATTAAGGAATAAAGGTATCACATATAGGTAGCTTAGACAAACCTTTATTTCTTCCCAGTAGCTCGTCGGCGGAAAAGGGGTGGCCCCCTTCAAACCTAAGCTCAAACGTTTAAGAGTTGCGGTCTGAGTTGCGGTCCACCGGTTTCTTCGTCACAGGTTTCTTCGAAGTGCGGTCTGAGTTGCGGTCCACCGGTTTCTTCGCCGGTGGAGGGGGGCACCGGGGCCTCGGTGGCGTGAAGTTGGTGGCCGCCCCGGCCCCACCTTTCACTTTCCACCACTGCACTTTTTGTTCATTCAGTATAGGCTGCAGCGCCCAGGGGCTGCTGGGAGCCCCTTCTTCTATTCTGCTCTCTTTGTCTTCACTCTGCTGCTGTGGCTGCTGCTGCTGTGGCTGCTGCTGAATCTGCTGATCCATTCAGAAAAGCTAGAATTATCTGAAAATTGAAAAGTAAATATGTATAAGTAAAGTAAAGCAAAAAGTAGAAGTTAATAAGAGTAAAATAAGTGTATCAAGGGTGTTTTAAATGTTCCAATGGATTTTAAGGTAGTTATAAGGATGGTAAAAGTGTATAGCTTGGTTTCACTAGCTAGAGAAACCTAGCTTTTAGCTCAATGCTCCTGAGCTGCAGCTCATTGTTCATGGATGATGTCAGAGGCATCATAGCTGAAAGCTTAAAAGAGAAGTGAAATGTGGCTTCAAATAATTGAAGAGCCTAAAAGGAATTAAGGATTCAAAAAGTGAAAGCAGTTAAATGGATGGTAAAAACTAAGTAAATTGTAGTGAGGTATAGTACATTTTAACAGGTCCTTATCACACAAGCTGGAATGGTGGCTTTGCTTGCTATCTTCAGGCTGGCATCTGAGAACTGGTAAGGCTAGGCTAATCATTCTTTGTAAAGTGTTTGCTAGATACCTAACCCACAATTGCTGGTTAGCTTGAGCTTGCTCCTACAAGCAATATAAGTGATCTCAGTGTACACTAGAGTTATTTGGTCTGGTACAGTTATATAACTTTGCTATGAAATTTCCTTATAATGACTATTTATTTATCAACTTTATTTTACCAGGTCTTTATCACACTGGCTCACTAGCTGGAATTGTGGCATCTGGCTGTCTTCACTCTCATGGCATAGCTAAGGGCATATGAGAACTAATCACATATGATTAAAGGCTATGGTAAGTGCTTGAGTACTTAATCATTTTTAGTGTTAGCCCAACCCAGCCCAAGATACCCAACACAAAATTGCTGGTTGCTTGAGCGCTTAGTTTTGAAAATGCATGCACAGTAGTTTGCCTTGAGCTATTGGTTTTGATACTGCATGAGCAGTAGTTTGCCTTGAAACTGCTGTTTATGAAATTCTCTCCTCTCCTCTTCTCCTCTCCTCCCCCCTCCTCTTCTCCTCTCCTCTCCCCCCTCCTCTTCTCCTCTCCTCTCTTCTCCTCTCCTCTCCCCCTCCCTCCTCTTCTCCTCTCCTCTCCTCCTCCCTCCTCTTCTCCTCTCCTTTCCTCTCCTCTCCTTTTCTCTCCCTTTCTCTTCTCTCCTCTCCTCTCCTTTTCTCTCCCTTTCTCTTCTCTCCTCTCCTCTCCTTTTCTCTCCCTTTCTCTTCTCTCCTCTCCTCTCCCCCTCTCCTCTCCTTTCCTCTGCTCTTCTCTCCTCTCCTCTGCTCTTATCTCCCCCTCCTCTTCTCCTCTACTCTCCTCTCCTCCTCTTCTCCTCTCCTCTCCTCCCTCCTCTTCTCCTCTCCTTTCATCTCCTCTCCTTTTCTCTCCCTTTCTCTTCTCTCCTCTCCTCTCCCCCTCTCCTCTCCTTTCCTCTGCTCTTCTCTCCTCTCCTCTTCTCTGCTCTTCTCTCTTCTCTTCTCTCCTCTGCTCTTCTCTCCTCTCCTCTCCTCTCCCCCTCTCCCCTCCTTTCCTCTGCTCTTCTCTGCTCTTGTGCTCATAAATATATGTGTGCTCGTATGCTCATAATTGTGTTCAGACCTTTAGACGCACTTTTACGGCCTTCCGGTTGGTCTTTCTTGACGTGCTTGGTGTCGTGGAGCTGCTGCTTTCTCTTCCTGGAGATTCTAGGATGAGAATCTAAGATGAAAACTAGGATGAGAATCTAGGATGAGAATATAAAATGCGAATATAAAATGAGAATCCAGGATGAGAATCGTAAATACAATGCAACTCGGATACCTGCAAAATATAGTGCATCTCACTACCATACTTCCTCTCACTCTACTGCATCTCACTACCACACTTCCTCTCACCCTACTGATCTCCCTCTCACCCTACTAATCTAGGGAATCTAGGGAAGGCACAGAATCGATTTCGGGCCCACCCGACTACCCTAGTTACAAAGACCCACCCGAATCTTCACTTCAATTACATTTTACAAGTTCCACTTCGACCTCGAGAAGTTCAAAAACTTGTTTTTCGGAGTCGGAGTGTAAATGCTAATTAGTTATGCAAGTTATTTATGTTAGTTGTCATGCAAAACTAAAGCAATTTATAACTATTTATGCAGTGCATCTAAGAAATAAATAATGCATCTAAGGTGGTAAACAATTACTTAATTTAAAAGAATAGGCAAAGTCCCTCATCCCCAAAAAATCCCGGGCTCTATGAGCTATTGGATATTGCATGCTCGAGACTTTGCCACTGCTATTTTTAGAGCAGAACATGAACAAACAGAGCTTCGAATTGCTCTGTACATGAGCTAGAAACAGAGCCGTTAGAGCTGAGCATGACAGCTAGGACTGATAAGAAGTTTCTAGAACGGAAATCAGCGGAGCGGGGATAGAGACGTTTTCTAGCACCGAAAATGTAAAGGAAAGACATGCATTCACGCATGTACATGTTGACGTACAGTCACACAGTTTTAAAGCTCACCAGAACTCTAGAGCAGTGTCTTGTTGGCACATTGAGGATCTGAGGATTGTCACCAAACTGAGGATCTGGGTTGTCATTAAACTGAGCTTTAAATTTTTACATGTTGTATACCGACTGTACACATGCGCGATGAAGGCTTAGTTCATTTCATTGTTTCAAACTTTTCAATTAACTAATACAAATCTTTAAACAAATATATGTCTATAAATATATGGTCAGTTAAAGAGTGACTAAGCATGCAAAACTTAACTGGTGCCTACGAGAGAAATCAACTAATGCGAAACGAAAAATTTAAATTCTTTCTGTCTCAAATCTTTACTTTGATCTCTTTATGACTTATCATGCCATTAATGGAATTATTGAAATTAATTAAAATTTTAAAGAACTGACTTCCCTGTACACCTGGGAACATTCATAAATACAATTCAACTCGGATTACCTGCGACTTAGAATCCGATTACTCGGATTCTACTACATCTCACTACCCCACTTCCCCTCACTCTACTGCATCTTACTACCACACTTCCTCTCACCCTACTGCTCTCCCTCACACCCTACTGATCTCCCTCTCACCCTACCTGATCCCCCTCTCACCCTACCTGCTCTCCCTCTCACCCTACTAATCTAGGGAATCTAGGGAATCTAAGCAAGGCACGGAATCGAGTTTGGGACCTCCCTTAATCCAGATTGATCTCGACGAATTTTGAGTCCCTATGCTCTATGATAAATGTAGAGGAAACAGAAATTTAGAAGCAACCATGTTAATTTATATACTAGCTAGCTATTATACTAAGTTGTCATGCAGAGTCATATAATTTCAGTCTACATGAGCAGGTCTTTCGGAAATAATGAGCTATAGGATATGACTGAAACAGTATCCTATCGTTTCTACTAATAGTAGCACATTGCAAATTAATCTTCCTCAAAATATTTTCGCATCCGTGAAAAAAAGTTGGAAAATTTAGTAGAAAATTTCGAAAATAATGCTAACAATATTGCCTAATTTCAGAGCAACTAGACATGTTAAAGGTGAAATAATATTTTTCTGCAACCACAAGTCACGTGTACTACATTAAAAGATAAAAAAACGCGAAAAAGTGATGTTAATCAACCCGCGCCCCACTGGTGGGAGGGCGTACTGCGGGGCTTATAGCAAAATCAACCCGCGCCCCACTGGTGGGAAGTCGTATAGTGGGGCGCCGGCGCCCAACCCTGCGCCCTCCCGCCGGTGTCCCACCGGGTTCTGCTCACTCGGCTCGAATCAGCTGTCGGATGATTCAAAGCCGTCCGAACTTTCACCGGCGTTGGACGTCTCCGACTTCGCTATAGCGGTGTTGACTGCGAGCCGTAAGTTAATAATTTGGCGGTCATAAAACCGTAACGCTCAATAAAATCTCAACATTCACAATACGAGTATCTCATATCTCGATAAAATGCACACAACTGCACATCTACCAGGACCTCCGGATTTCAATTTCATGTGTAACGGGGTGCACCAGCTCTGCGGAGGATTGTCGCCTTGCCTTTACAAATTGCCGAAACCAGTCATCCGTCACCAACTGCAGGAGAACTGTGTGTGCAGGCCTTCAGACTCGGAGCGACGGCGGTTGTGCAACGACGCCCAACATTCATGGCGGCGAGGGTTGCCTGCCTGTGTGCCGAACGAGGTCCACGTTTGGATGGCAGATATGAAAAAGGCAGCGCGTTTACTATCCGGCGACAACCCCTAAGGACATTAGAGTGCGCAAACTGAACTGAAAAAGTGCGAAACTACTATTTCAAACCTTATCTAACGCTTAATTAAAATATCAATATTACTTACATTTCTAAATATACACTATCAATTTAGCAATCGCAATATCGATATTTCAGCACCAAAATAGTTTCTCCCTCCTAGTAGAACTGAAAAGTCCAATTTTACTACGTTTCAGACATTGCTGCACATTATGAGTAGTAAATTCTAGAAGAGTAGTAAAAAACATTTGCCTACACTTAAGAAATTGCTACATACTGTGTGTATTCAATTCATGGGTATTGAATTCGACTTTTGTTTACGATCTCAATCGGAAGCTGAAAACATCTCCATCGGAATCTACATACTCAATTTAGTGACTGTGCGGTGTCGTCAAGAAAAATAAATCTCCACGCGATCGGCACAAAATTCAATCGGCGATAGTGACAATGTGACTACGATTTTAAAACTCTAACTCAAAATTTTGTCAGGTCGACAAAGTCCAAAAAAATTACTGAGCGTTTAAGGCTTTGTGATATTTTGACTTAGGTCTCTCAGCGTTGGGATCCCTAAATGAGGTCGGGTGTCCTACTCTTTGCGAGAGACTCTATTGCCGTAACTCGAAAATAACGAAGACAAGACGATACAGGATTCCAAGCTAAACAGCTGATATTTAAGTGTTAATTAGTTAACAAGAGAAAGCTATGAATGATTAATTCCCCTGGCAGCGCTCTTTCCGTTCCCTGCCAGGTAACTGTACTTGATTAAATATTAAACTCACAATTCTCACTGGTAAATTACTAATAAAATCTCGGTGGCCTCAACACAAGTACACGCGAACTCTACTCGAAAGTGCTCTGAACATAAACAAGAACTCACGATAATAACGTGACAATTGGCACAAATAACTCCTAGACAAACCGATAGTCCCTATGACAAAACAAGACGAATAAAACAGAACCTAACCCAGAGTCCCTAGTCTGAAACCGAGGCGACCAGCAAGCACTTCCGCACTATGGCACAACGATAGTTCTATCGTGCCACACCTAATGTCAATTTGACGGCGTCCCACCGATGATTGTTGGCGATATGGAGAGTACTTCCGTGCTTGCCGATCCCTATCTAACACTCCGTCAGCAGTTGGCCAGACGTACCGAGCTCAGCGCAAACTACATACTGACTTGGGATTGAGTGTGGGGTTTTCTTCGACTAGCTAGTTGGACCGGTTTAACTGTCCCGGTATCTATTACTAGGATGCGTAACAGCGATTGCAACGAAAGACGCACGAAAATACACGCGAAAAGACACACGGCGATAGAATCAAAATGACAACGCAATAGTCAGTTATATAGTCAAGCGCCCGCCCCAACCCTCATCAAAGCCTGGGTGCCGGCCGCGCCGCTTGTTCTTCTGCCAGGTCGACCCTGCCGGTTAACGAACTGGCTGCTGATTGGCCCGGCCCGGCGTATCGCGCTTAAGTCGGTTCTAGGGGTCGCAAAATCCCGGCTTCTGCTGATCCCGGGATCCCGGGATTGAAATGAGTAAAATCACGGGATCCCGGGATTAGATAAAATTCTTAAATCTGCCTAACACGATAGATACCATTCTTCATACACGATAATACACTTTTATGCTGTACGTCATACACTCGTCTGGCAATCCTAGATGGAGTTCTGTCATCTGTGCCAATCTGCCAGTTTCATATACGCTAAAAAAGTTACATGAAGGAAAGCATGATAAAAAATATTTTTTTGGGCTTTTATTTTTCCTTTATTTTCATTTTTATTAATGCGCCAGCTGGCTCAAAATGAAGAACAAAACTGGAAAAACATGTAATAGTGTTGTTCACCAAATTACAACAAGTGGATATGTCGCAAAATGTCACTGGTCTAGTCAGTGTCCGTACTCAACTCAACTTTACCTTATTACTTTTTGGCCAAAAAGTACATCCGCAGCATTACAAGCACAGAAAGGGTCCTGTCGGCCAGTCTTAAACGGAGCTTTGTGGGGAACAAGCCGGCGCAGGAAAATGCGCGCTCTGCTTCCACGCTGGTTGGCGGAACAGTCAGCATCGCTCGGTACAATAGGTTGATTGTCTTGCCATGCTTTCCAGTGATGCAAAGGAACTCCAGCTCGCGGCCAATCATCTTCTCCAAGGTGTTGGACTCGACAGAGTGTGCCGGCTGCGCGAGAGCCTGCGATAGGCGTTCTTCAATGGTGATTGACAAGTCATCAGCAGTGCTGGTTGCAGTCTCTTGGTTAGCGCTTATTGCATCAGAATGCGGCCCTAAACGCAGCTTCTCGGCCAAGTGCACAAGGGTGTACTTGACTGCGTTACATTCGCCTGGCTGCATTGCTTTGCCTCCTCGAGCCAGAAGGTTCACAGCGGTTGCCAGATTGCTGCGTGGCTCGTCCAAGCGCTTCGTAAGAGCGATGGCCAGATCTTTTGCCAGGACTGAACTTTGCCCTTATGGCAAAGCGAACCGCCGCCTCCACAGGTCGCAATCTTGCCGACACAAGGCTTTCACTACCAGCTCAGCAGGCCTGAGAGCAAGAACCAACTGCTCAGCAGCTTCGACATCCATTCGCGTGAAGCACTGCTCATTGAGATCGAGACACCAGCGTCTTCTGAATAGCCCTGTGTAGCTGAACAAACCGATCCACCATTGCAAGCAGTGAATTCCACCTGGTTCGACAATCCAGCAAAAGGCATAACTCCTTGCCGTACTCTTGGATCGCAAATCGCTGAAGCGTTTCGTTTCGCAGGGGACTTCGGCGAAATATTTTGACAACATTGCGGATTATTTTTACTGTCTCATCGAAGTTGGGAGACAACGCCGGCCGCGCATCGCTAATGCACCATGCAATTGCGCCGTCATCTTCATCGTCGGAGTCGCTGTCGCTGTCCAGTGTGGCATCACGTCCATCTTCGATGTCGTCCTCGGCTTCAGCTGAATGGTCGTCCGTTGACTCGTGTTGACGGCTGTTGCGTAAGATAGAGAGTTATTGGCGTACAGTACGTCACATACAGCAAGATGGATGCCGTGTGCATAGCACATGTGATGCTCAGCGGCAGACTGGCGACGAAAGCGCTTCATGACAGAAGCGCCATCGGTGGTGCAGCATATGACGTCCTCACGGAGGCTAATGCCAAAGTTGGCTAGGCGATCAACCAGCACCTTCTCCAGGCAGTCGGATGTCACTGAGCCTGAGAGCCTGATGAGACCCAGGTTGTGCGCTGCTCGATCAACCAGATGGATGTTCAGGTTGAGGTATCGCTTGTTGTTGTTGCCGGTCCATTCGTCGAATGTCAGGGCAAAGCGCTCGCCTGCTTCACGCCGCTGATCGATGTCCAGCTTGATTTTTTTCTCTACTTCCGCAGCAAAGTCCAGTACTTTGTTTCTGATCGTATTGGCTGAGGCTGGGAGCCTGATTCCACGACTGGCGAGAGCAGACTTTAGATCTTCAGAGGTCACAAAGGTCTTGAATGGTATATTGTCTTTGGGAACCATTCGAGCCAAGACCTCATCGCCATTCTCCAATAGAGGCTTAAAAAAGCTCGTTAATAGCTTTGCCCTCTTCGCCACAGGTGCATCCATCTTGGTTTCACATACCATGGTTGTTGATGTAGCTCCACTGCCAAAGTTCGCTGATTCCACAGAAGCACTTGCAGCCCCAGATGTGACATCCGTAGTTTTAATACTGTGCTTTGTTGATAGATGGGTAATGAGCCCCTTCGTTGAACCTCCTTTGATGGAAATTTTCTTGAGGCAAATTTGACAACTGGCTTCGTCATTGCTCAGTCGTTCAAAATGTTTCCAAGCCTTTGATTTTGTAGCCATGTATGGAGCTCAGGTAGGCAAGCAAAGGAGCTGCTCGGGGAGTCAGACTCTGAACTTCTGAAGTCTGAACCTATGGAAATACGATAGCTTGATATTTGATTCTGGAGAGCCGAAAGTTGAGTGATACAGTAACAGTACAAAAACAGCTAAAGCTTGGTTTCATGACCATTGCCCCCCCTTTGCAGGTTACAGCTATCTTAATCTATGTCAATGTACATTGAGGGAGGGGGCTTGTGGGTTGTGGCCCTGTGGGGGAAGGGAGGGATACACCTTAGTGTGTGCATTCCCGAGAGAGTTCGATGAACACTTAAGCCAATAAGCCGTTAAGCGTCAACTTCACTGACCTGGGCTATTTTTAGCATCTAATGGCATGTGATGCTTGGTGAGGTTGTGAAAATACTTGTTTTTCTGAACAACAACAATGGCATTTGGTTCTGAAAATGGATTAAAAAATATTATTTTTCTATCTTAATTAAATCCCGACTTTTCCGGGATCCTGGGATCGCGGGATTGCGACCCCTAGTCGGTTCGCATCAATTTGGCTAGCCGTCCTCCTATTGGCTGGGCCCACCAGACCGGGGTTAGTCCGACGCCTTGGCTGTAGAGCAGGGTGACCGGCCGATCGCATCGCAGGCCTGGCTGGCGCGCATGTACAAAAACAACCCTATAACATACATTACAATAATTCATTAATGTTGAGTGTGCGAATATGTTACTTCAAGTAGAAATATACGCATTATAAAATAAACATGCCGACACTACACTCCCCCCTCCTAAAAGAAGTGGAGTGCGAACAAAAATAGAAAATAAGGGACACAAGACTCGATACCGAAAATAAAACTGGAAACCGCAATTTAAACAAAAAACAATAATTTTCAACTCCTTTAGGGGACACCTCCTCCCCCCTCTAAAAGATTAGAAGCTGGTTTTACGCGAAAAAGAAATTTTTACGCTATCTATAATCGTTTAAAAGAAACAATACAGGAAACAAAGATTATCCAAAGCACAATGTCGTGATTAACGCTTTTATTCCTACGTCGCCGAAAGGTACAATTTCAACAATTAGTTTAACAATAGCAGAACTAAAGCATATTAAGGTTTGCTTAAGAATTCCATTAGATTTAAATTCAAAATACAAAATTCTGCAACTTTTCAACAAAATTTTACGATTTACGATTTGCAAAACCAACAATAGAATGACCAGCTTAACAGCAAATTTAACAATTCGAATTCAAAATTCAACACTCGATTACAAAACTTGACAACTCGACTTCGATGTAGATCCGGGCACACGACACATTCACGCTTCTCCCGAGGCACACTCTATCGAAAACCCTAACAGTACAGCCACACATCATTCACACGGCATTCACTCTTCCCGACAGTCACGCGTCATCCCCTACGAAACCCTTAACAACCGCTCAGGTCGCGGCATTACACCTGGCGTACCTGGCGCTCTATCTCATCCCTCACTTCTCACTTTCGCAGTTCTGACGCGGGGTGGTGAAGTACACCGCTCGCAGCCGATCCGCCGCGGCATGCGTGTCGCATCGGAAGGGTGTACTCGTCACGGATGTCGAGCCATCGCTATTCAGCTGGCGTTCGTACCCTTTACCGAACAGAGAAGTCGGTGGTAACGCTGAACGCATCTGGTCGAGTCGCCAAGCGTGCAGTGGTCCTTGCTGCTGCACGGGTGCCACCCGGGCCACTGGCACGGCCGGCGGCTGCTGCGCCTGTTGTCGTTCGGCCGATCGTCTCCTGCGCGGAATTCAGACATTGCTACACATTATGAGTAGTAAATTCTAGAAGAGTAGTAAAAACATTTGCCTACAGTTTATAATTGTAATTGTAATTATAATTGTAATAATAGTAAGTCTAGTGACAAATATAATTAAAAGTAATATCAGAAACATATTTCATTCAAATGATTATCACAATCTATTTCTTAGCACTTTATTATCTACGTATCGTAAAAAGTAAGCAGCCTTTCATTTTCAATAGAAAATCTGAAATCCAAAAAAAACTTTTAAAAAAATTAATTTTATCCATAACGTGTCTCGTCAATTTATTTTAAATGTACTCGTATGTAACTCAGATGATGTCACACATACAACACACAAAATTTGGCCCTCAAAATCAAGCTCTTCGATGAATGCAGTGTCCAGCTCAATGATTTCAGCATCTATCGCATTTACGATTTCGATGTCGTTAGCTTGTCTGCCGACCGGAAGATTTTCTGTAGCATCCGGCAGCGAGGATGGGAGCTACACCAGCAACAGGATGATCTTTTGAAGATGATCTACCACAGACGTTGGAGATGATCTGACTAAGAGCGCTCTCAGGCTGGCGAATACGCTCAAGCGCTTGAAATGCCTCTTGCTGGCGTGCGGATTCCAATGCAGTTTGCCGGGCTCGCTCGAGGTCTTCAGCAGAGCCCCAGTTGACAACAGCATGATTTTTGTGTCGTCGAATTTGTAAAATTGGATCGACGGTAAAAAAGCTCAGCTGAATCGCATTCATGGCAAACGAACCAGTCTATTGAGAAGCGCTGTCTTCCCAGTGAAATTGGGGATGAGGCGTCCAAAAAAGTTATCCAGGCTCAGAAAGCTGGCCAATTCTGTTTTGTTGGTGGGCGCGCAGACATGCCGAATCATGTCTACCAGGCGATCGTCCGGCTGGATGCCGGCAGCCGAGATGCGGAAACTGAGAAAGGAAACTGAGTCGCAATGACTGATGCATTTAGACTCGTTGATCGTAACATGCTTTTCGGCAAGCTGCTTTCGCACAGCGGCCAGACGCTTCTTCAGGGTGGCCCCATCGGGCGCAAACACGAGAATGTCGTCTTGGTAAATCAAGAGTCCCTTGATGTCGCCGAGCATTGCTTCCATAGTCCGCTAGAATATAAATGAGGCGTTCTTCATCCCCATTTGCAACCGACTCACGCGGTACAGCCCGCGTGAAGTGTTTATGACGGAGAGATCCTTTGCGGCCTCATCGAGCTCAATTTGCCAGTAGGCAGAGCGCAGGTCGACGGTGGCGAATTTCAATGCGTTCTTCAAGCGAGCGAAGATGCTTTCCACGTTGGGAATCGGGTAAGAGTCCTGCGCGACACACGCTGGCAAAGTGGTTCCGCTTCCCGCGCTTGGAGCAAACCTTGCCGAAGGCGGCGCACGTACCGTCTGGGTGTGCGCCGCCTACCGCAGTAACCGCAATCCTGAGTTTTCCGAGATGGCCCCGTGCGACGAGGGTGCTCCGACGCGCGCGGCTTGGTGTAGTGCAACGTGGCCTCGTCAGAATGGATTGCCATAGTCTGCGGCACACACAAACCGACCATGGTGCCGGCGGCAACCCCAGTCGAAGAGCCATCAGCCACGTACGTTTGGGCGCGCTCGGGTTCCTCGAGCGACAGTTCTCCAAGACGTTGCGAAGCCATTATGTATTGAAGATACCTCTTTTAAGTTTCAGATCGTCTAAAGCGAGATGCACAGATTGCTAGGAGGGGGCTCCGCTCATGCTTTATTCCTACTTGATTTTGCGGGCAGGACTGCTTTAGGAACGGCCCATCCTATGCCCGCTGTCGGGCTGGGCCATGGACATATAGAATGAAAGCAAAAACAATTATATTTAATGGAGTACGGCAGCGCATACAAGTACAACAGTAATGACAAGAGCAGTAACAATAAAAACAAACAGGGGAGATGAAACAACACACAATTAGCCACACCCATAGTCCAAGTAGTCATAGATTTGTAGTCGCCTGTTATTCTTCCTGTGAGTGTCCCTGATCTCTTGCCGGTTCGGACAGAGAAATTACATTTAACACAGTCTGTCTATGACTACTTGGACTATGGGTGTGGCTAAGAGACACTCACAGGAAGAATAACAGGCGACTACCATTCTTTTCTAGTACAGCAGTCGGCAGAACTCCATGAATGTCACTAGTACGCTGCTCGCAATCCATGGTAGACCCGGACTGGTTGTCAGCAGGCTGGACAATGAGGGCTTGGTCCTGGATGTCGGTCTTCAGGACGTGCAGCACAGTGCCGCTCAGTGCCAGTTTGACCAGATGGGAATCCAATCTGCGCCAAATCTGGTCGAGTTGCGCTGTCGAGAGGGGCGTCTCCTGGCCTCGGATATTGCGCTTTGGCTTTGTGATTTAGCCAGCGCCTCCCGCAACGGGCCCCCCAGCAGTTGTCGGAGTTTCCGGACGACTGTGAGATGTTCCGCCACGAGAGGAACCGGACGCCCCAGTAGCCTGGGTGGCACTTTTCCGCGCTTCCGGGTTTCCCGGACGACGCGAGGAGTCTGCCTCCTAGTTGGATGCCGGTTCCTCCGCGATGTTCGCAGAGTTGCCGGCCCCCTCCTCGGAGGCGGTGGTTGACGCGGATTTCGCAGCCAACCGTGCTTTCTGTTTGCGCCGCCGGAATTCCTGGAAGCTGCGGGCCTGCGTGGCAGGGCAGCGTTTGCTCTTAGATCCAGCCGCTCTAGTGTTTTCCTAAGTGGCGGAGGAGCAGGGTGGGTTTTGGGCGCCGGTGGAACCGGTGTCGCCCTGGCGCTGGTCCTGAGGATCTGCGTCGCCGACCGGGGTCAGCGTTTCAGCAGTGTCCTGGGACGTGCTGGAGCTAAAGTTGAACTCCATAGGTCGTTGGAAAGAAAGAATTTTTTTTTATGAAAATAAAACCGCAAACGGCCGGATATACTCCCCGGACCTTTCAGCCCCTCAGCGCGGTGAGACTTTAGGCATAAGAGGGCACCTAGAGCAGTGCCAGGCCCGCAGACTGGCTGCGTACCCTGTTGAGGTCGAAGGGTATGGGCTCTGGGCTCTGGCAATGCCGAGCTAAAGGCTGCGGCAGGAAGACAGCTGTAAGCGCGCACGAGAGTTAATAAGGAGCTAGGGATTCGCGAGTAGATGCGGAGCGTAGCATGTACATTTCTTTTCAGGGGTTGGAGGAGTCCTTGGCAGGTTTTCCTTCTCCCGCTTGGGTAGACCCAAGTGTACGTGTCAAACTCCCTTTCCAATGGAGTTTCCCCTCTGTCCCCCTCGCAACTGCGGCCACGGGAGCGGGAGTGATAATCTAATAATCTTCCGCCTGCATAATCACTCAGCCAGTTGTTCTGCTTAGTCTCTCCAACCTCTGGTCTCCTCAGCTGACTCAGATTCGGATTCGTTAGTTACCTAATGTGTAGGCTGCAGTCTAATGTATTGAATGTGCCTGATGTGTTAATGAATAGGATTCTGACTACGTATTCTCGTTCGAGTTCTTAGTACCACCTTTCTAGACCCCTGTAGCGCAAATGCAGGAATCCCCTTGTGAGGCGTTTCTCAATCCATTCTGGAGCCCCGCCCCAGTCTAAAACGGAAGTTGCAGTAATGCCCGATTTCGGCTTGTCCAGATCTGTGTGATAAACTAGGAGCTGTGTACTCCGGGGACCCAGGTTCCCAAATGTCTGCGGTGGCAACGCAGACGCACTGGGTGGTGGCGCTACCCTAGATCATCTATCCGCTTTGCCGATAGTCATTCCTCAGTTCTGTGACAAGGGCCTAGACCGATTCGACCACCGCTACCAAAGCTAGGAGTCAGTTGCGTAACGCACTACTGACGACAGTAGGCTATTCAGGCCCTGTCTTGCCCGATTCCAGGCAATCCGAACGCTCCCTTACTCCCTTAGACTTTTCGCCGGTTTCGAGCAAAGCTTGGGTAGGCAAGACAATAATGTCTGGGGCCTATGGGACGAGTGGGACTGGCTAGGCTGAGGCCATAGGACCACTCCAAACCTCCACTGGACTCCTCCATCCCCCTTCTCCTCCTCTTCCAGTTATAATATCCCTTCTCTAACATTATTAACTAACTAATAACTACAGACTGTTCAGAATAAATTATTATTATTTGGTTTGTGAAAGAGCAAAGGATATATTTTTCTGCTAAGGATTAGCGTTTGAACTAAAGAGCAAAACACAAAAGCAAAACATAGGCAACATAAAAATGCAAAAAAGAACAAAAAGCACCGTTTTGTGTCGCTGGGCCTGCTTGGTGATGAACCAGTCTAGTTCGTACCAGCGTCCCTTGCGGGGGTGTTTCCAGGTCCCTCTCTTTTGTTGTTTGTGGTGAGAGTTCGTCCAGGTGAGCTGTTGTTCTTCCATCCATGTCGCTAGTTCTTTGCCTTGGTGGTTAGACTTGCCTAGGTCGTGTTTGCCGATGCTGTCGAAGTGCGTGTGCAGGTCGTTGCCTATGTGTGCGTTAAAGTCTCCTCCAATCACTCGTTGTTTCTTCTTGCCTACCGTGGATAGGAGCGTCTGGAGTTCCGTCCGGATGAGGTGTTTCTTGTGCTCGAACCCGTCGCTGCCCACGTGTGGTTAGTAGACCGCAACGATCAGGAAGTTGTCGATCTCTATTCCGATGGTACGTTTGCTGTCCCCCAGGTGTAGCTTTCTGCCCGAATTGTTCCACATGTGCCAGGTGTGTTTGTTTAGTAGTATGCCTGCTCGGTGGTTGTGTATAAGGTCCCAAGTAACCAGCTACGTCGGATTAACATCGGATAGACGTCGGCTAGATACGTTGGTCGACCATCGGATTTGTCGCGCTAGACAACGTCGTGTATACGTCGGGAGCCGACGTTGAATGCTATCGTAAATCCGATATCATTTAGACAATGAAGTACCTACAACGTACAGTATACGAGCGTATTTCCATGGATTTTTGCTACGCTTTCCATCATGTGCAATTACGCCCATTAATCGGCATAAAAAAGTACGTTATAATAAAATGACAAATAAATACATTTACTTTGCACTTCAAATTTTTCATTCAAAATCGATAATATCCGATGGAAATATTTTCTAAGCTGCCCTTCGTTAAATACTTATTATTTATTGTTAGAGCAATTAACAGAAATTACATGGTCATTAATAATAATATAATAATAATTGCAGGAGGGCTGCGGGCAATGGCACATCGTTTAGTCGACCCGCAGCCAGCGAGGAGGCAATTCTGCTTATTTCGCTGACTCCTGAGCACATACGCACAGGCACAGGCACACGCACAGGCACACGCACACACGCACATTGCACTAAAAATACTTTACGCAGACACACGCTCACACAGGTGCGTACATCTGCCCTGACTTTCTCATCGTCAGGCAGTGTACACTTCACTGTGCCTTCAGGTTGGCCCTCAAGGGCGTATAAATTTTACGACAAGCCCCCAAGCCTTCTCTCCACGGCTGCGCCCCAAATAAATGTGGCCTCGCCGTGGAATCGAAATTAGGGACCGTGGTGCGAAAGGCAAACGCGTTAAGCGCTCTCCCAACCGACCCCCCCTATATGGCCATAAATAAGTAGTAAAAAATTTGGCGTAAAGCCACAGGATGCATAATAATTACATTTGAACATTTATAAGTAACAAGAAAGTATAAATTTGCATTCTGCAGCATTCTTTTTTCTGATATCCCTTTTATTCGCTTGCTATCTGAGCAAGACTTTGTATTTGGGTACGGAAAGCATTGGAAAAAAATTAGTGAGCAAGAACTTAACAAATTTAATGGTTAATAATTAAATTAGTAACTAATTTTAGCTAATTTAAGCTATGAACCTTTCTTACCTAAAAATGCAAATAACAAAGCAGTTATAATTGATGCCTACCATTAGCATTTTTCTGCTATGAATTTCCACTTACTAATAACAGAATTTTAGGCTAAAATTTCGACTGTCTTACTGCTTAGAATCTTTCCAGTGCCTGAGGATTCCCTTCACGTCAGCTTCAACTTCATTTTCGGTTCAACTTCAATTGCAGCTTAGTAAAACTGCGCCCTTGACAAGCAACCAAAGGGCGGTGTCCTTGAACGAACGTTTGCTGTGACCTTGTCTAACTTGTCCGGCGAATGAGAACAGACCCATTTATGTAGAATTCGTCGGGTTGTATCCTTTGACGCTGTGCCTCCAGCAACTGCCATTTGCCGGTTCTAATACGGATTTGATGGTTAATAATGAAATAATGATCTTAAAAGACTAGGAAAAAATACTTGAGTTTTTAGAAAACTCACTAGCACACTAAGCCCCCCTTGGGTGGCACTATTGTTCAGACAAACATTTTGTGTAATGCAGAAGGAAAAACACCTGAAAGCAAACAAAAACGAAAACACATTTCGTTAGTATTAATTTCCCTGACTGCTAATATACGTGATTGCGATTCAACGAGAATTTGAATTCTCACTAAATTCAAAAATAGTCAGTCTGAGCTTGAACACATTCTGAGACATCCGGTCACCAAGACTAGTTGCTTGTTACGGCAACCCTACAGGCCGCATCCCCCCGGATGTTCCCGCTTTGCCAGGACGTTTGTCCTGCCCGCTTGGCCCCGAACCTGGTTGTCGCCAGGAAGAAGGGAGGGTAAGCTTGTCAAGCCTTGTACTATCAAAGTTAAAGGGCACGTCATCGTCTTGCATCACGACTAAGAGCCTACGTAAATGAGTGTGCTTATACGACCTGCTCATATAAGCTCAAATGGCGCAAATCTGAATTGTTGAAATATTGACACGATGTTCCATAGACTATAGAACACGCATCTGCGCATGAGCGGACTACAATTGTCCTTAATCACGCTTGGAGCCTAGATAAGCCAAGTAGCGACCAGCTACTTGCCAAGCACATGCCAACTCCTGCCAGCCCTTAACCACTACCTGCTAAGTACATGCCAACGCCTGCCTACCTACCATCTACATGCCAAGTACATGCTAACCCCTGCCAACCATTAATCAACTACCTTCCAAGTGCATGCTAATCCCTGCCAACCCTTAGCCCACTACTTGGCCCAGTACATGCCAACCCCTGCCAAGTGAGCCTATGAGCGGAGTACAATTGTCCTTAATCACGCTTCCCAGTGTCAAAGCCGAAGTTGCCCTGAACTAGGCCCACCCGAGTTCGGGCCGACTCAGGTTTGATGGCGGTTCTACGAGCGTATCTCGGGCCGTATCTTCCATACTTTTTTCAATGCAGGACCCTATATTGCCGCCATCGAGTTTACTGCTTTGTACTTTACATATTGGACTACATGTCTGCCTTTGTCAAAAGTAATATTTGGGTACATTTAGCTTTGCTTCCACCTAAACTTTTCTTACAAGGAAAAATGAAAACTATAACGTAAGTATTTTGCTGCTCTTACAAAGCAGAACAATTTCCTGGCATACAATTTGTGCAAAAACATGAAAACAGGCAACAAAAGCAAAGTGACATAAAATTTTATAGCAACTGTTTTATTTATTTATGCATTTAATTTTTGTCATCAAAATGTGACACCGTGGATATTGATCTAAAGTCTTCGGAATTAATTATACATTATACTGAATAATTTAGCAGCAACTACCCACTGGGAAGCGCAATGTCGTAACCACGTCGTTTTTGTCACATCGATTTGACGTCAACAAAGTTTCCCGTGTAACGACGTCTAAACGATATCATTTTACCACACTAATACAATGTCGATTCCACGTCGATGCGACTAATTTAATCCACTTCGTTTTAACACCGTTTCCTTTATGTCGATTAGACGTCGCGCTTTTGACAAACTCAGCATCCATGCTTTTTACGGTTCCGCCACTTGCAGATCTGATCTGACCTGATCTCACCACGATCTGAGAGCGATTTAATACTGTTGCCTCTGTTTACCCCTGAGCATTTTCGGAATGCAACAGTCTTCAAAGTAAAAAAACTAATGTTTCACAAAGCAAAACTAATTATGTATTCACAGATTTTGTCATACGAGCAATGTAAGAAACGCAGGCCTTTGAAAACACCCATTTATTTCCGCAATTAGTCAATCACATCATTAAATTGCATTAAAAATCTAATCGCACAATTATGAGTTACTACAACAATTTTGGCAAACACATGTAAAAAACTGCATCAGACATGGAAAACATTATACAGTAAAAGCACAGTTTAGGAGCAATAATAAAAGCAGCACGGGGCAAGTCCCAGAAAATATTAGCTGTGCAAGGCTGCTGCAATTGTCAAATCCACCAAAATAACTTGCATTGCCATCCTCCGCCCTGACACCAAACACTACAAGCAGAACTGTCAGTTGCAGCCTTTTATAGTATCAATATAATATTGGTATGTGCAGGATCATATGTATTGCTTATTTCTTATTGCTGAATTTTAGAGCCCGGATTACTAATTTATATATATTTGTTGTGTAACAATAAATATCTAAGCTGCATATAAATCAATTAATCTTTCACAACCACTTTGGCCCACTTTGAATGACCTGCTGCGTATTCGTTTGTCAGCAGAGTCCATGTCCATATAGTCAATATCACTATTTAGTCCATGTCCATATAGTCCAATTGAAATGGGTAGGGTCTTTTACAAGCCGATGACCGCCCTCATGAAAAGATAGGAGTGTGGAAAACGACGGTAGAGTCGGAAGGTCGATCGCGCTGCTGCCGCGAGTTGTCGCGGAGAGGGATGAGATGAAGGGAGGGATGAAGGGAGGGATGAAGGGTGAGATGAGGCGGTACAAAGGATGCTAGGAGTGGTCCTATTGGCCTCAGGCTGGCCAGTCCCACTCGTCCCATAGGCCACAGGCATGACTGCCGTGCCTACCCCTAGCAATGCTCGAACCCGGCTAAAAGTCTAAAGTGAGGCATCGGACTATCCGTAGACAGATAGGACAGGGCTAGAGAGCCTACTGTCGTCAGTCGCATGTAAATAACCGACTCCTAACCTTGGTAGCGGTGGTCGAAACGGCCCAGGCTCTTGTCACAGAAATGCGGAAAGGCTATTGGCAAAGCGGAAAAAGATCTCGGGTAGCGCCACCACCCAATGCGCCTACGTTGCCACCGCAGACATTTGGGAACTTGGGTCCCCGGAGTACACAGCTCCCAGTTCATCACACAGATCTAGACAAGCCGAAAAATAGGGCATTCTGCAACTTCCGTTTTAGACTGGGGTGAGAGCCCCAGAATGGATCGAGACACGCCTCAACAGGGGATTCCTGAATTCGCGCTACAGGGGTCTAGAAAGGTGGTACTCAGAACTCGAATGAAAATCCATAGCCGGAATCCCACTCATGAAACATCAGGCACATTCCGTACATTAGACTGCAGCCTACACATTAAGTAACTAACAAATCCGAATCTGTGTGAGATGAGGAAATCAGAGGCAGGAGAGATTAAGCAGAACACTGGCTGAGTGATTATGCAAGCGATAATTATTAGATCACGCCTCTCGCTCCCATGGCCGTAGTTGCGAGGGCGGAGGATGGAAGGAGAATTCAATTGACAAAGGAGTTTGACGCGCACACTGGAATCCGCCAGTGAGAGAGGAAAGCCGGCCAAGGAATTCCCCGCCCCTAGGCAGCAATGCACACGCTACATTCCGCATTTTACTCGCAAACCCCTAGCTCCTTATTACTCTCATGCGCGCTCACAGTTGCCTTCCTGCCGCAGCTTTCAGCTCGGCATCACCAGAGCCCACCCCCTAATGAGTTAGCCACTCATGATCGAGGGCTGTCTAACAATGAAATAAAAGCGAAGGAGAGACATAGTAAAAGGAATTAAGTTGTCGTAAAATTAAGCCCAATAAGTTAACTGATAGCTGTGATTAGAAAGTTTATTAGGCTAAACAAATCCCTAGTTTCCCTCCCACTAATTGCCGCCTAACCTAAAGTGTTAGTCCCTTAGGAATAATAATTACGAAACCGCTGCGCGGGTTACTTATCTGGATGCTGATTCGGCCGCGTGCTGCAATCCTGTAGCTCCTGGGGAAGGGATGGGGCAAAACAGCAAGGCAGAGAAGGGGGAAACTGCTGTGAGCTGGCAGGGGCCAACACACTGGGAGCACAGTGGCTCAATTTAGAGCTCACCTAAAGAGGTGGCTTGCGCTCAGGGGAAAGGAGACAGGCAATGGGCCCGTGAGCGCTTGTGTGAGCTTATGGCTCTGGGGTCTAAGCCCTAAGTGGATGTGGGAAAAGTGCCTTAGGTCCTGTGGGAGTCCGGTAAGGCAAGGTAAGGCTCCCGGAAGGGTTCCGGTAGGGAAAAAGGTAGGAAGAAGGTCCGTAGGGAGAAAGGTAGGTAGGTTCCTAGGGGCAGCGCAGCGCGCTTTCTTAAATAGTCCTGCAGCACGCCAACCCCGACATCCATCATTAACCCACATCCGCGCCAGCCTGTCATCGAGGAATCGAAGCGGCGATGGCCACCCCGATTACCCAATGAACCAGCGGCGAGAAACGACAGATGCTCCTTCACGAGCAGCCGCCGACAGTCGGCCAGTAATTGTTACTCCGCCAGGACAATGGGAAGCGCAGGCGCCGACCTGCCTACAGTGACATTTACATGTATCTAAGAGAGGAGGTCATAAAGTCGAGCTGGGCTCGAATACTGTAAAGAAGTGGGAACATGAAGAATTAATGATCACTCATAATGCCCGAGTGATTCCCAATATCTGATCGCGGTTTGGAGGGGAATTATGACCTAAACTACTCATACAATAAAAGCTATGGCCGCGATCAGTCATTCCTACAGGGGTCTAGACAGATCCAGGGAAAAGGGATTCGACGGCTACTTAATTCACCACCGCCCAAAACCCGGCCCTAAGATTAATGATCTTGTTTGTGGCCAGCTGCTAGGTGGGTCGCGATTATTGATTGCTTAAAAATTTGAAAAATTATGCTGGCTCACATTTCCACTCGATTCCCGCAGCACACTCCACATCACAATAGTCATATACTCTAATGGCATAAGCACTTAACGTGTTTACATGCAAACGCAAAAATGGCGTGAAAGCTTGCATGTAATTTACCTATGTGAATAAAATGCGCACCAATATATGAAAAGCAAACAATATACACTAATTTTACGTCCTAAGACGTTGACATAAAAAATGTTAAATAGAAGAAAATACATTTTTGGTTACAGCGTCATGGAGCGAGGAACAATTAAAAGGACACAAGTCACAACACAAAGATAAATATAACACAAGCACAGAAAGGATACACAAGTGTCAACGAACAAATTAAGACTGGCGAGCGGAAAACGAAGGCAAAAAATGTGCAGGACAACATTTTCAAGATGTGCTTGAGAACGCAAACAAAAGTTATAATGACTGCGTTGTGTCAACAGTGCGCTTAATTACAAAATGGGATTACAAAATAGTCATTGCCACCTTGAGGAATAAGGATACATTTTCGCTTAGGCAGAATATTCGATACGTGACGGGGTATGAGTCTATATATTCCTATCTTTACAACACTGGAAGCGTAGGGGTAACCCTCGACATTATTAGACAGCTGCATATTTTAACCAGAAATACAGGACAAGCCATTAAATATGGAAACGGAAGTTATTTTAATAATATGACCCCCTCAACCATGCAGCAATTGTCAGGAGATGCAGATGAATAAAATAGAGGTGAGTATGGAGCATGAGAAAATACATCGCGAATGACGGACATAGAATATAGTGCATGTTTAAATACATCGCGAGTGCAACGGAGGCGCCGCTTCAAAATGCCATTGTAGTTTTCAAATTCAAATGCTGACCAATCATCCATGGGCCCATGAAGTTTAACAAAGTGTGCGATATGTTGTAGAAGATGCGTATTATATGATTGCAGCTTATTGTCATACAATAATTGAGCTTGCTGACAGAACAGATCTAAACACACAGCAGCTTGTGCATGATATGTTTCACAATATTCTTTGGACACGAAGCAGTGTGTTGCGAAATGGAGCAACAGTAAGTGGGGAAAAAAGTCATTCGGGAGAAAACGACAGAAAATGACAGGCGCGAGATACACAAGAAGGATACGAAATTCAGCGGCTTTATAGTTTTCAAATTCATTTAATCTACGAAGTTTCCTGTGGAATTCGCGGGGAAGAAACCTTGAAATTTCATAAATTAGTTCTGAAGCCTGGTCCCGTTGTGCAGCAGATAAGTGACAGCGCAAACGAATCCCTTTGACGTGTGAAAATATATACTTACATATGCGCTTAAACATACCAAGCAAAATTGAGTGCATATAGTCAGGTGGAATGTTATTAGAAAAATCAACTATGCCCAAAAGAGGAGATCGTGATAATTGATTGTTCTCCTGCAATTCTTGGTAGGCAACGTCAGTACGTGGTTCGCTAAACTGAAACGGAAAACACATTCTACCCGACAAAAACTGGCCTTCAATTTTGCAATACCCACAAGCAAGTTTAGCTGAATGAGAAAGAATGCATTGCAGAAAAGCTCTGGCTGGCGCATCAGCTACAATAATGCAACGCTTAATGATTACAAATTTGTCACCAATACCCATACCCATATCTGCCTTAGCTCTTGAACAAAAGCAGCAATAAAAGTTTCAAGGGGGGCTTTCCATAGCCACAGAAAAGAGCAATAGGAAGTGGAATTTGGTAAGAAAAGTCCTTAACAGACATTAGAATGGGCCACAGACCAAGTTTGGAAGCTGAAAAGAGTGGCACACCGTCAACATTGACAAATATAGTTAGTTTGTTGTGCAAAGACTCTAACTTTGCCACGGTGCCACGGTGGACAAGGAAGCGTATGTTGTCCAGAAGTCCACAATATCCAAAGTTACCATTTTCAACGGCTACACAGTCAAATGTTGCCTTGTGACTGTTATACTTTCGAAGCGTTTGAACAGAAAGAGGAACATCATACCCCGTTTGGCCCACATCCGCAGACAATACTCAATTGCTCGCTTGCTTATGCCAAAGAAGGCCATGAAATAAAGCAGCTTGATGTGGAGTGTGCTGCGGGAATCGAGTGGGAATGTGAGCCAGCGGAATTTTTCAAATTTTTAAGCAATCAATAATCGCGACCCACCTAGCAGCTGGCCACAAACAAGATCATTAATCTTAGGGCCGGGTTTTGGGCGGCGGTGAATTAAGTAGCCGTCGAATCCCTTTTCCCTGGATCTGTCTAGACCCCTGTAGGAATGACTGATCGCGGCCATAGCTTTTATTGTATGAGTAGTTTAGGTCATAATTCCCCTCCAAACCGCGATCAGATATTGGGAATCACTCGGGCATTATGAGTGATCATTAATTCTTCATGTTCCCACTTCTTTACAGTATTCGAGCCCAGCTCGACTTTATGACCTCCTCTCTTAGATACATGTAAATGTCACTGTAGGCAGGTCGGCGCCTGCGCTTCCCATTGTCCTGGCGGAGTAACAATTACTGGCCGACTGTCGGCGGCTGCTCGCGAAGGAGCATCTGTCGTTTCTCGCCGCTGGTTCATTGGGTAATAGAGGTGGCCATCGCCGCTTCGATTCCTCGATGACAGGCTGGCGCGAATGTGGGTTATTTTGATGGATGTCGGGGTTGGCGTGCTGCAGGACTATTTAAGAAAGCGCGCTGCGCTGCCCCTAGGACAACCTTCCCCTAACCTTTTTTTCCTAACCGGGAACCTTTGCCTTCCCGGAGCGTCACCTTACCTTTCCCCCGGACCGACGTAGGGCTTAGACCCTTGAGCCTTGAGCTCCGAGCAGCTAGTACAGGCCCGTTGCCTGTTTCCATTCCCCTGAGCGCAAGCCACCTCTTTAGGTGAGCTCTAAATTGAGCCACTGTGCTCCCAGTGTGTTGGCCCCTGCCAACTCGCAGCAGTTTCCCCCTTCTTTGCCTGGCTGTCTTGCCCTATCCCTTCCCCGAGGACTACAGGACTGCAGCACGCGGCCGAATCAGCATCCAGATAAGTAACCCGCGCAGCGGTTTCGTAATTATTATTCCTAAGGGACTAGCACTTTAGTTTAGGCGGCATTTAGTGGGAGGGGAGCGAGGGATTTGTCTAGCCTAATAAAACTAACTAATCACAGCTATCATTTAACTTATCGGGCTTAATTTTACAACAACTTAATTCCTTTTACTATGTCTCTCTTTCACTTTTATTTTATTGTTAGACAGCCCTCAGAGATGAGTGGCTAAACTCTTTAGGGGGTGGGCTCTGGTGATGCCGAGCTGAAGGCTGCGGCAGGAAGACAACTGTGAGCGCGCATGAGAGTAATAAGGAGCTAGGGGTTCGCGAGCAAAATGCAAAGTGTAGGACGTGCATTTCTTCCTAGGAGGTCGGGGGAATCCTTGGCGGGCTTTCCTTCTTCCTCTCGGGCGGGTTCAAGGTGTACGTTCGAACTCCCTTTCCAATGGAGTTTTCCCCTATCCCCCCTTTCGCGACTGCCGCCACGGGAGCGAGAGTGATGATCTAATAATCTTGCGCTTGCGTAATCACTCAGCCAGTGTTCTGCTCAATCTCTCCTGCCTCTGATTTCCTCATCTCACACAGATTCGGATTTGCTAGTTACTTAATGTGTAAGCTGCAGTCGAATGTAAAGAATGTGTCTGATGTTTCCATGAGTAGGATTCCGGCTATGGATTTTCATTCGAGTTCTGAGTACCACCTTTCTAGACCCCTGTAGCGCGAATTCAGGAATCCCCTTTTGAGGCGTGTCTCGATCCATTCTGGGGCTCTCACCCCAGTCTAAAACGGAAGTTGCAGAATGCCCTATTTTTCGGCTTGTCTAGATCTGCGTGATAAACTAGGAGCTTTGTACTAGGAGACTAGGAAATGTCTGCGGTGGCAACGTAGGCGCATTGGGTGGTGGCGCTACCTGAGATCATTTTCCGCTTTGCCAATAGCCTTTCCGCATTTCTGTGACAAGAGCCTGGGCCGTTTCGACCACCGCTACCAAGGTTAGGAGTCAGTTACTTACATGCTGCTACTGACGGCAGTAGACTAGTTAGCCCTGTCCTGTCCGATTCCGGGCAGTCCGACCCTCTTCTTAGACTTTTAGCTGTTTCGAGCACAGCTAGGGGTAGGCACGGCAGTCATGCCTGTGGCCTATGGGACGAGTGGGACTGGCCAGCCTGAGGCCGATAGGACCACTCCCTGCATCCGCTGAACCTCCCTTCATCTCATCTCTCTTTCCGCGAAATCTCGCGTGTAGCTAAGCGGTCCTTAAGTCGACTCTGTCGCCCGCCCTAGGAATCTAATCTCATGAGTGCAGGTCAGCGCTTGCAAACACCCACCCATTTCAAGCTCGAAAATCAGCTCCATGTTTTCAGAGGACGCACGCGGCCCTGTTTCACTTTCATCACATTGATCACTGTCATTGCCATTGTCATCATCATCGCCTGTTAATGGGGTCTCATACCCGAAACTATGCGGCTCCCAATCGTCCTCAAAAGCAACATCGTCAAGTTCGACAACAGTGGAAGCAACACTGTCAAGTTCGACAACAGCGGGTAAACCCGTTCCTGTCAGATCTGGTTCAACACCCGCTGAAGACTGAGGTAAACCTTGAAACATTTTAAGCATTTCACTACGCACTCTCTTGTTGCGGTTTTGAGGAGTGGCCATGCAAATCAGGCTTAGCGCTGTAAGTAGTTTGTGAAAGGGAAAGTGTTATTCTATAGTAATTTATAGATAGAAGAAAGCAAGTACACAAGATAGACAATTAATAGTGACTTATTGGAATATATTTTTGTTCCTAATTTGTATGCTAAATTGGTGCACACGCACAAAAAACTAAAATTACAACAAGGTACAAGAAAGTTAAAGCGCACAAAACTACCCAGTGAGCTGTGACTCTTGGGGAAAATGTGCTGTACATAAAAATGCACAATAAATACATAACAATGGCATCCCGAACTGTATGCGCATGACAAACAAATTGCACATAGGTTGCTAAGTTAATTATCACTGTCTGGTTCAATGGGTTTGCAAAAACCTGATTTTCTTCTGGGCGGTTCCTCGTCACTGTCGCTCAACGTCAGTGCAGATGCAGCAGCGGCAGAACTGCTTGCCTTGACCATGCCGGCTGGTGCAGACTTTCGCTTGGACACACGCTGCTTTGCATCCTTTAAGTAGCGTGCGATCCGGGTTCTAATCGCGTCGTAGGTGTATCCTAGCTCATTGTTCGTCGCCTCTAACGAGAAAAATGTGGAACAATTTTAATAAGCAACTGCTAAGAAGCTGGAATATAAGAAAAAGCCTCGTTGTAGAAGTGCACTCACTGATAATTGTAGGCAAGAGAACAGGAAGAAATGATAGCTTTGATCCTCCGGTCTGCCGGCCTTTGGTAGCATAATCTCTACCAGTTTGGTTGAACAATATCTGCAGCTGCACACACAGCAGTGCATCCACCATTCGGGTTATGGTTAAATCGGCAGTGCGCCCCCCAATTCTCTGAAGGTATTGGACCTGAAATAAAGGCATATATCCTACGTGTAGACAACAGAAAATATATTACAATTTATAATAGATAAAAATCTGGTCTTGACATGTTACTTTCTAGACAGTTTCATCACAAATTAACTTACCACATGTTGTTCATACTCTGGGTCCTTAATCTTCTGGGAGAAACTGGTGTATGCCGCCTCATTTGCAAGTGGCAGTCCCAAATTCTCTGTTGGATGAGTAGTAGCAGCAGCAGCAGGTCCACTCTTGTGCAGCACTTTTTTGTCATTTTTGACTTTCGTTAGCTCATTCAAGCCAAGCAGCACCAAATGAGATATTCCTTCCAGTGATGACGGTGTGAGGCCACGAGCAGGCCAAGGCAACCTATGTGGAATTGGAGTCGCATTCAGACCTTCGTGCCTCAAGTTTTCAATTGGTGGCAAGACAACTGGTACCACATTGCTTTGAGTTGCTTCCTTTGGCAAGCAAGTGGCTGAATGCGAGGCAGACACAACCCTAGAACTAGAACTACAGTCCACATCACTACTTTCAATATCAGTTATCACGTGTGATAATGGAGGGACCCTGTCTCGGTCACGGCCACTCTTATGGCGCTTGAAAAATGTCAGCATTGTGGACAGCTTCATTGATTTCTGAAATCGTAAATCACGAGCCTTTTTCATCAATTTCATCAATTTCATCAAAATTTCATCAATTTTCTGCGGACAAACCGTTACTGTTAATTGCGCCTGATTACATTTGATTACTGTGCATGGGTCTGTGCAAAGTCTGCAAAAGACCTTATTTCTGTAAATGTATTAATTTCGGAGTGCTTCTGCACAGCCCTCTGTTATATATATTTGCATTAATGCATCCTATGCTTGGCTTGGATCAGTGATCCTACATGTGGAAGTCAGTCACGAATTTCCCCTCTCAATCGGGAAGTAATCGGCGAGACAGCTTGCCACCTGTCTCTCCAGGTCAGTCCAGGGTTTGCACTTTCTGAACACGCAAGTCAGGCGTCGGTGAGGCAGGTCTGCGGATCCAATATCGGCAGCACGGGTGTCACCTAGCCCTGCTTCCGTCTGCCGGTGGCGCCACCGCCGCTTCTGCTGCGACGCCGCCTCCGCCACCGAAGCCGCCAACCCAGGCAGCAGACGTCCAGGCCCATTCGCTTGACCTCCGGTTTCGAGCGCAGCTCCGTGATCAGGTTGGTCTGCAGCAGCTCCTGTAGCAGGTCCTGACGGGACAAGCCTGGAGCTGATGGATTGTCCAAGTTGACAACCAAGTTTGAGAGCCCGTTGATGCGTCTGATGAAGGCCATACGTGTCGGTAGGCCTGTTTGAGTAGTGCAGGTGAGTACGGGCTTGATGTTTAACAGGTACCATGCCAAGCAGAACAGGTGAACACTGTGTCTAACAGAACAGGTGATCACAGGCTCTGTCTAGCAGGTGACGCTCTCTGTCTAACAGTTGACGCTGTCGGCCTAACAAATGACGCTCTTGGTCCAACAGGTATTTCTAACAGAAATGAATTCCAGAATGACAGATTTGGAATGACAAATGTATTCCTGAATGACAAGTGATGGACAGATTGAAACAGGACTTGATCTTCATTCATATTCACATTAGAAAATGTCAAGTAACTCACTGGAAATGCAGGCGCATCACTGATCTAGACCACAGGTCGAAGAGAGGTAGCCACGTGGCTAGTGCGCTAGGCAGAATTGCACAAGAGTCAGCAGCTGCCGTCAGACACAGGTTAATCCTGGAATGGTGCAGGCTTTAGCACAATGTATTAATTATTTCAAATCAAAGTGAATGAAGTACTGCGATAAAATGATTCCGTAGCTTCGCTGTTAGCAAAGGAAAGAAGATTGAAGGCAACAAAATTATCCAAAGCCGGCGCGGCCAAAGAAGGCAAAATTCAAATTATCCGGACACAAATCATCCATTTGGAGACTAAATAAGTCAATTCAGGGAATACAAAACTTCATCATGAGAGCCTCCAATTTAGGAGAGGAAGAGGAAGGCCAAAGAAGGCAAAATTCAAATTATCCGGACACAAATCATCCATTTGGAAACTAAATAAGTCCATTCAGGGAATACAAAACTTCATCATGAGAGCCTCCAATTTAGGAGAGGAAGAGGAAATTTTTAGTCATATTAAATTTGGTGACAAATCATTCAAAAGCCGCAGATTTGACGAACGCAGTCGTCTACATCGTCTACGTCTACGCGGCGGCGGCGGCGGTGGTGGCGGAGCATCCATTCTGCAATAATGCATTAAATGCATTAAATGCAATTTAAAATTAGGTGGAAATATAAATTAGGAAAATAGAATTCCAACTTAAAAGTAGGATTAAAGGAATAATTTCGAAAATGAGAAAGACAATTGGTAGGCAGTGAAAGTTGACAGTTTCCCCGAGCGAGAATTTTTTATAAGTGAGCAATAACAATAATGTGTTTTAAAGCGTGCTCTGTGGAAAAGTTGGCCCATTTAAATGAGCATCGGAAAGTCAGAATTAAAATGAGATTTTTTACGACCGAGCAACAACAGTTATGAAACGACTTGCTTTCTAGGAAAGATGGTTTCTACACCGTATGTTATGAGGAACCATTTAAATTAACGTTTTGCGGTCAATTTCTATGAAGACAAGGGCACGTCAAGTTATAAATTGCTTGTTTCACAGTATAAAACGAGGCATAATGTGAAAGCGGAGAATATTGAAATTTAGCAGAATACAATATAAAGTAATGTGCAGAGCTGGACAAGTGTTACTGCTAATCACAGGCTTGGGGAGGCAGTATGAGTCTGTTGTTTGTTTTATGTTTGACTTGCACATTCGAAGAGTTTAACTCAAACAATATGAATCTACTGCTCTCAACCCAGTGCCACTGTCCTAACTTGTCAGATCGGCTCATAGCTAATGTGTCCTGCTATGATCATCACTAAATGAATGCACCCACATTCCATTTATGTATTAAAATGTAGACCTCTAAGAGTATAAAGTTTCAGTGTATTATAAATAGTGAGCTATCCAAGCCTTTTTTACATAGGCTACAGAGTCATATGCTTATGCTTATCTTAACAAGTCTTAATATTAGAATAAAGAACCTGTATATTGGGTCTATTAGTCTATATGCATAGCTTATTGGCTGGCAACTTGTCATAATTGTATGGAAACAATGAATTATTCTAAATGAAATTGGGACCCAGGAATATAAATTCTTATTAAGATTTCCAAGCAACTACTGGGATATGGGATCTATCCTCAGTCCTCAGATTGCAGCACGGCAGTATAAATCTGCAGAAACCTCGCCAGTACTTACTGCGATTCTACTCCGCTGCACGCACAAACAACAAGTCAACATCGAGGAAAAGTTAGGCAGGACTTTATCCTGCCAGTTCGGGCACAACTGACCATTGTCGCCCAGCAAATCTGATTGAACTTTTACGGTGAAAGTAGGCACAATTTCTCTAAAATTGGATATACGTGGAGTCGCCTTAAAACTCAACATTCGAGTAATACTATGCAGGAAAATGCATGCAGAAGACAATACAAAAATAGTAAAAGCTTACTCTTCAGGATCTTCATCTTCTTCCCCTTCCAACTCTTGATTATCATGGCCGAGAATGTGCAAATGAAATGCGTTTCTTCGAAATTGGTCGTATAGCCAACGTCTATTAGAAAGGGTGTCCTCAAAACCCAGCAAACGGCACATTCTAGACCAAACAGTTTCAGTAGCTCTCGGGCCGGGTACGGGCCCATCAAGTTCTGATCGCAAAATGCTACCAGACGAAAATAAACGCCCAATAATTTCGGACGAAACAGTCATCTTATCTGCAATAAAATACGTGCAAATGAAGAAAAGAAGAAATCTAATGAAAACTATATGGCTATATGTCGCGTACTCATCCTTGATGGCCGCAAAAGTTTCAAAATAGTAGGACAAAATGGAGAGGAAGATCAAGAAGAACATCCACGGCAGTTCAAGACCATACGGCGGCGAATCAAATCATTCGATCCATGACGACCTGAAAGAAAAAACAAATGTACATAGACACACAAACACAGTCGAGTGTGCTACTGTGCTTTGGCATACAGACTGCTTTGAGATGTACACAAGGTCGATAAACACACAAACACAGTCGAGTGTGCTACTGAGCTTTGGCATGCAAACTGCTTTGAGATGTACACAAGGTTGATAAACACACAAACACAGTCGAGTGTGCTACTGTGCTTTAGCACACAAACTGCTTTGAGATGTACACAAGGTTGATAAACACACAAACACAGTCGAGTGTGCTACTGTGCTTTGGCATTCAAACTGCTTTGAGATGTACACAAGGTTGATAAACACACAAACACAGTCGAGTGTGCTACTGTCCTTGGGCATTCAAACTGCTTTGAGATGTACACAAGGTTGATAAACACACAAACACAGTCGAGTGTGCTACTGTGCTTGGTCTGTGTATTTTTTATAACTTTAAATGAATAGCCTTTAATTAGAAATAACATCATTCAATTGTACAATGACCTTTTTGGCTTACTAGTAAATCTCAAATTTTTAAATGAATAGGTAATTCAGAGTAAGAAAAGGCTCATAACTTGGAAGAAATAGCCTTTTGTTAGTAATGTTATAGGTAGGGCTCATTGAAATTTGTAAGTAACAAAGAATTTTAATGTGTATCCCTTACCAAATTCTTTCAATTTTATGTCTATAAGAAATTGTATACAACAAAATAAGCTGAATAATTACTGTAAAGATAATTATTTTATTTAGCAACCTATTACAATTATGAAATTATAAATTTATATAAAAAACATAAACTTAACTTGTGGCCATGGGTAAGTTACTTAAATAGAGTTAGGGACTAGGATAATTGGAAATATGAAAAAATTAAGGAGTTCACAGCACACCAATCTAGAAAATATTAGCCACTTTGAACAGCTAAGTGAACTTAGGAAAAAATAGATATGATATATATACCATCTTTGTATGTCATCTTTTGTAAATTGTCTGCACTTGACTAAGCAAAATATAGCTATATTACTAAGGCAGAATATTGTTGCACTCCAGAATTTTTTTGTATCTTAGGTACCATGCCATGATACCCATGGCATAATACTGAATGAGTACAGAGTGAATCACTTGTAATAACTTTCTAATATCCTAAAGTCAATCTGAATATTCCTTTTAAAACATATACTAGACTAAAGAGGATTAAGTAAGAGAAATGTGCTATTAATGACAGTATTCGAAAGTTATATATCACAATATCCTTGAAATGGTGCATAATTATTCTACACAGGTAATTGTGATACAAAGGGGTGTGTAACAAAAAATCTAAATCATAATACTGCTAGCTAGACTTAGAAACAGCTAACAAGCAATGCTACTCGATATTACATACACAGGAAACATTTTACTATTCGATTATCGAATAATAACTAGTGGCCGATACTGTTAATGTCATAGCCCATAGCTCCCACATGACTGCGCGTGCAGTGTGACGGTGTAACTTTGAGTCAGTTAATTGCTTATTATTTTATTTTAATAATTCATACATATTAAGTTGCGGTCAAGATTATTTATTTGCTATGCGTGGTTACTAATTATTGTTATACTGTATCAGTCTAAGAAGCCTTTTTAAAAAGCAACGTATGTATATTTTTCTTGTATCCAGCGTGTGTGCATCGAGAGCACTTTGACAATATACTCACAAACTTAATTACATAACATCCTTACATTTATTCGTCACAGCAGCCTTAACCATTAAACTGCAAGTTAAATTTTAGCACTTCTTCAATTATCCTTCAAGAAGTCCAATTAGTATATAACTACCTTATTCATTAGTTTGATAAAACGGAGCTTCAACTGTTTTGAAGACAATAACATTGAAAGACTTTCTCTTTCTTCATTGAATTATAAGTTGTTGTTATAACTCTCGACAAAAGATGGTAACACCGGGAGGAATTCTATGGTTGAAACAAAAATCACCATTTCTTTGTAAAGTAAGCTGTCGCAAATGCGCCAGTTTCTCCATTGGACACTTTGGACATCTGGTGATTAAAAATGCTCACTGTCGCAATGTACCGCACTGAAAAAGTCGAGTGTCGCAAGCAAAATAG
Organism: Macrostomum hystrix; assembly: GCA_950097015.1. NCBI lineage: Eukaryota > Metazoa > Platyhelminthes > Macrostomidae > Macrostomum > Macrostomum hystrix. The sequence continues at coordinate 12,417,176 of CATNEN010000001.1, forward strand.
AAGTCTACATATTTTCAAGTTTTAAAGTCCTCTGCTGACCGAACCATTCAACCTCCAAATGTGAGAATTTATCCTGGGTTACAGGACTTGGGGTACTACTAGAATTAGAAACTGTCGCAAGAATTGCCCAGTGTTTAAAATTTTTATGCCCCAAAAACAAGCCATCCGCACGCTATCCTCACGTAACCAATTTTTAACGCCCCCGACAGCCAAGCCAATTGCTTGGAATGCTTTGAAACACGCTGTTGCATGAATAAAGTGTCTAAATCTTTGCAAAATACCAGGTTTTTAAGCTGTCGCAAACAATTAATTTTTTTGTGAGGATGGCATGCGGCTAGATTTACGGGAGTCTACCATTAGCATTTTTCTGCTATGAATTCTCACTTACTAATAACAGAATTTTAGGCTAGAATTTCGACTGTCTTACTGCTTAGAATCTTTCCAGTGCCTGAGGATTCCCTTCACGTCAGCTTCAACTTCATTTTCGGTTCAACTTCAATTGCAGCTTAGTAAAACTACGCCCTTGACAAGCGACCAAAGGGCGGTGTCCTTGAACGAACGTTTGCTGTGACCTTGTCTAACTTGTCCGGCGAATGAGAACAGACCCATCATGGCAGGAGATTAAATTTTATGTAGAATTCGTTGGGTTGTATCCTTTGACGCTGTGCCTCCAGCAACTGCCATTTGCCGGTTCTAATAAGTATTTTATGGTTAATAATGAAATAATGATCTTAAAACACTAGGAAAAAATACTTAAGTTTTTAGAAAACTCACTAGCACACTAAACCCCCCTACTGATCACAGGATTACAGGAGCAGGAGAAAATGACCTGGTCGGAAAAAATGACCCCTGGAATCTTGGGGAAAAATCGAGGTAACTTGAAGCGGAGAAAATGACCTGACTGAACTTACACGGAGGGCTAAATAGGATTTTTTAATGTGCTGGCGTAAATTATAAATATAAACTAGTTCATATAAACTACTTTCAGAAGAAAATGAAAAAGCGTAGATATTATTTAGCTACATTCCACTAAATTGGTCTGCACACACTCAACAGCCGGACCACTATTAGCAAGTCTTACTTGCAAATCTGCATTTTGGGGGAAATCTCAATCAATGAACGCCTTGAAAAGAGTACTAGAGGACTATGGACAAAATAGTACTAGGACAGAAAAAAAGAGTATAAGGTCTATGGACAAAAGAGTACTAGAAGACTATGGAAAAAGAGTACTAGAGGACTATGGAAAAAGAGTACTAGAGGACTATGGACAAAAGAGTACTAGAGGACTATGGAAAAAGAGTACTAGAGGACTATGGAAAAAGAGTACTAGAGGACTATGGACAAAAGAGTACTAGAGGACTATGGACAAAAGAGTACTAGAGGACTATGGACAAAAGAGTACTAGAGGACTATGGAAAAAGAGTACTAGAGGACTATGGACAAAAGAGTACTAGAGGACTATGGACAAAAGAGTACTAGAGGACTATGGACAAAAGAGTACTAGGACTATGGACAAAAGAGTACTAGAGGACTATGGACAAAAGAGTACTAGAGGACTATGGACAAAAGAGTACTAGGACTATGGACAAAAGAGTACTAGAGGACTATGGACAAAAGAGTACTAGAGGACTATGGACAAAAGAGTACTAGAGGACTATGGACAAAAGAGTACTAGAGGACTATGGACAAAAGAGTACTAGAGGACTATGGACAAAAGAGTACTAGGACTATGGACAAAAGAGTACTAGAGGACTATGGACAAAAGAGTACTAGAGGACTATGGACAAAAGAGTACTAGAGGACTATGGACAAAAGAGTACTAGAGGACTATGGACAAAATAGTACTAGGACAGAAAAAAAGAGTATAAGGTCTATGGACAAAAGAGTACTAGAAGACTATGGACAAAAGAGTACTAGAGGACTATGGACAAAAGAGTACTAGAGGACTATGGACAAAAGAGTACTAGAGGACTATGGACAAAAGAGTACTAGAGGACTATGGACAAAAGAGTACTAGAGGACTATGGACAAAAGAGTACTAGTGAGTACTAGGACTATGGACAAAAGAGTACAACTGGGGGATCATTGTCAACTGGGGGATCATCATCAACTGGGGATCATTGTCAACTGGGGATCATTGTCAACTGGGGGATCATTGTCAACTGGGGGATAATTTTCAACTGGGGGATCATTGTCAACTGGGGGATCATTGTCAACTGGGGGATCATTTTCAACTGGGGGATCATTGTCAACTAAGAGATCATTGTCAACTGGGGGATCATCATCAACTGGGGATCATTGTCAACTGGGGGATCATTGTCAACTGGGGGATCATTTTCAACTGGGGGATCATTGTCAACTAAGAGATCATTGTCAACTGGGGGATCATCATCAACTGGGGGATCATCATCAACTGGGGGATCATCATCAACTGGGGGATCATCATCAACTGGGGGATCATCATCAACTGGGGGATCATCATCAACTGGGGGATCATTGTCAACTGATCATTGTAGCGTAAAAAGGCTAAAAATACAGCTGCTAAAAAGTGTATACTGGACGAGTTGAAAATATTTCTGCTCCCCGAAGGGGGGCAAAACTTGCTAGTTATATACTAATTTGGCAATAGCTCAGAATTTTCTATACAAAATTGCTAGCTTAGCAGGCTAGTATTTTAAACAGCTTAGTTAAAAAAATAATTGTATAAAAAAGAACATCCAGTCACCTGTATTACTATTAGTTAGGCGAGGCCTAGCTATCTCAGCACCAGTATGTGACAATAGCTATAAAATCTAATGCAACCCACAAATTAATATGATCTAGCATATGTACTATTAAGAATTTCATAGTAATGAATTATAGAAAGGATGCAGCCATAGCCTATAGCTTAACGGTAGGTCTTTTTGCTTAATAAAATATATAGCCAGTACAAAAATGGACTCCAAATACCAGACTTTTTATATAGGTTTCCTTTTGGAGCATATATATAGGACACTTATATAGTTAGGAGCATAGGCTAACAATCTAAGATGCACATTAGGCTAAGCTAGCTAGTCTATTGACAATAGTAGCTATGTCACAGATTTAAAAATGAAATCGGTAGAACTTTGCAACAATTCATTTTACGAGTAGACTAAAAGCCTTTGAAGATTCACCTTGTAAGAAGCCATTTCACGATTTGAAAGTGTACTGGTGCTGTCTTCCTGTTCTTGTTCTTGCATCTGCTATAGAGAGAGAATTTTTTATGTTTTGAGCTTACTTTTTGTTTAGCTAAATTTAATTGAAAAGTAATCAAATGCACTAGAAATGAAAATATTAAAAATAACCGACTTTCAATTTCCTAGGAAAAATACAAGTTTATTAGTTTCACTCAATTAAACTAAAAAACTTCCGGAGTAATCATCAATTAAGACTTCAAGATTTACACGATTCTCACAAATAGTAACATCTGATTAATACAGAAACGTCGTCTCATTGCCCATTATTACAAAGATTACAGCATTGTAGTTTCTTATAAAATATCCCATTGCCTATTGCACTACTCAAGATTATGGAATGAAATCTAAAGTTTACTATGGGACCTTATTCTCAGCAGTGCAACTTTTATGTGAAATAATTGGAGTTTGGACTTGTTTACAAAGGCTAAATACAATATACAATTGGTACTCTGCAAGGTATAAAAATAATTTACCTTTTCGCATTGATCAATCATTGCTTGCACATTGACCGGCAAGTCACCAGATCGCACTTCCAGTTTTTCAGGATGCCATTTTGCCTTGTGCTTGCGCAGATTGTCGGGCGTACCGAAAATAACGAGCTCGCAAAACGGGCAGACATTGCCAGCGGCAGAGTTGGTACGCGAGTTAAAACTGCTAGATGGCGCGCTGCTGACTAGCCCGCAGTTGACTGCGGCGCTGCCAGCTGCTGGGGCGTTGGCTTCTGCGCTGCTGGCTGGTGAGGCTGGTTCGCTGCTGACTAGCCCACTGTTAGCTGCTGCGCTGCCGGCTCTTGAGGTTGGCATGCCGCTGCATTGCCCGCTGCGGACTCTAAAGGAGTTAGAGTTTCAAGTTGCAGTATTTTATTGTCAGTACTTTCAAAAAAGATCATTAAAATGGAGAAACTTATTTATGATATATGATTACAAAATACGAAATGGTTTGATATGAAGGAGGAAATTAAAAAGCGTAACACCGAGGATTTGGGCAGCCTAAGATGTCGTAAGTGTCGGAGAACGAATTGGGAAGAGGCAAAGTCATGCGAGCTGTATTTTCAAAGCACGTTAGATTTTGCTGATAGCCTTTAGTTCAAGGCAAAGTCCGATAAGCTCTGCAAGGATCAAATATGAATGAATGTGCAATGAAGCATACCTATTTTCAGCATTCTGCCTTTTGTAGCGCTTGTCGGCCAACTTGATCACTAGCCGGAGCTTCACCGCTGCCGCTTTCTTGTCGCCGCTGCACTGTTGAACAAAGCTATCATACACAGGCCGATGGCAGTCTTAAACATGCTGTGTAAATCTCGATTGCCACACCTTACAGTTCGGACGAAAGGGGCAAATGTAGCATTGTCCAGCTCTCTTCTTCCCCTCGGTGTCGCTCTCTCCGTTGCTACTGGCTGACGGAACTGGCGGGCAACTGGCTGGCGGAACTGACGTGCAACTGGCAGGCGGAACTGGCGTGCAACTGGCAGGCGGAACTGGCGTGCAACTGGCAGGCGGAAGTGGCGTGCAACTGGCTGGCGGAACTGGTGGGATTGGTCCCCTGCAAGGACTGCTGCCGCCATTAAAGCCGGACGCGCCATTGCCGATGTTGCCGGGTGCACCCGTCAAGCCGCTATAGCCGCCGTAGCCGCTAAAAGCACCGTAGCCGCTATAGCCGCCGTAGCCGCCGTAGCCACCATAGCCGCCGTAGCCGCCGTAGCCGCCATAGGCACCGTAGCCGCCGTAGCCACCGTAGCCGCCGTAGCCACCATAGGCATCGTAGCCGCCGTAGCCGACAGCGCCGTTGCCGACAGCGCTGCGTGGGCTTGATTCAGCGGCGCTGCGTGGGCTTGATTCAGCGGCGCTGCGTGGGCTTGATTCAGCGGCGCTGCGTGGGCTTGAATCGATACCTGCACTGGTGTGCAAGTCTGCAGCCCTGCTGCTGCGGGAAGGTGCAGTATTCTCCGCTTCTATTGGCTGGTCCAAGGTTGCCAACATACTACATGTCGCTAGATTAGCAGCAGGCTGACAAAATTCAAACTCTAAGTTTACAGATTGTTCTAGATTAACGCAAAAATCCATGGCTTAAAGAACTTAAAGAGAAATAGGTAAAAGAGCGAAATTGGAACGAGACTGACTTATACAGCACAATTATCCAACCCAACTCCACGCCCACCCCATTCGGAAATGACCAACCAATAAGATGATCTAGACATATTGTAAAAACATCTACAAGATTGAAAAGTTATTGGCCATTCGCCTCAGGCGCCGAGGAATAATACAATGCTCCCTCAACCAATGAAAGCAGTTCGTGAGCAGTTCGCTGCGCGATCAGAGAAATGAAACAATTAAAAATTTTTATGTTCTTGACAGCTAATTATCAACACAAAAATAAAATTGTAAATTGACAATTAAAGTCGCATATTTGGCCTTGCTTAACATTTTAGTGCCTAACAAAAAAATGCTACTGACAAAACAACGATTTCTGACTAACAGGGTCAATGAATGAAAAAAGGGCCTGACTCACAAGCTAACTTCTATTCGCTGTAATGCAGTTATAGCACTGTGCTGTGTTAGAGAGTGAAAAAGCTAACTTCTATTCGCTGTAATGCAGTTATAGCACTGTGCTGTGTTAGAGAGTGAAAAAGCTAAGAATCTCATTACAATAATCCCACGTAAGGTATATCATCCTTCTCAAAACTCAGCTACAAGCCTCCCAAAAATTGGGTCAAATAATTTTACACGAATGTGTGAAACTGAGCACCACTCACAGCGGGAGTGAAAAAGATAAGAGCTTAGGGCAATCACTTTGCGACTATCCATTTAAAAACAGATAGATGAACATAAATTTCATTGCGCAACAAATCAAATGATGAGATGTCCAATTTGATGCATATTTAACATGAGCAAGAGGTGTGAAATATGCAACATGCACGTACGAAATGACCAATAAAATGAATGAGATTCGAGTTTGATTTTCACTTTGCTTTTGGTGTGAATTGCGCGATCAAGGAGCATGAGCTTGATCGATGGTCGACTGCCATTGGCTAAAAATATACTTGTTTCGGTTACATGTTATTAGATGTTACGTTGTGCATTTTTTAGGTCCATTAATTGAGTTATAATTCAGTTGCAGCAATTATTTTTTATTTTTAAATTAGGTACATTCGGTATTCAAGCATTTAGTTTTATGCATAATGGCCAGCTTGCCGTGCCCGCTATGTACAAGTCTTGTTCATAGCCTCAAGGACAACGTTGAAAGACATATTAGGAATATGCATGGCCAAGATCCGCAGCCCGTCATCGAGTACGCGAAGTGGTCTAAAAAACCAGATATTCTTCTTTGTCGACTCTGTATATATTTCGAGAAGAATCTTAATAAGCATTACAAGCACAAGCATGCGAGCGAATTTGCAAAGTTTAAAGCTGCGTTTTCTGGCACCAAGGCAACAAAAGCAAGCCGACAGTCTGCTCGTATTTATCAGCACTTCGAACGTACATAAGAAAAACTAAAAGCGCGATTCGACCGCTGCACCCTGAAGCTGGCCTATTAGCGAAGCTGAGCAGCGGCAGCGAGCGAGCAGCGGCAGCGGCAGCGGCAACGGCAGCGGCAGCGGCAGCGGCAGCGAGTGGCAGCGGCAACGGCAGCGTCAGCGGCAGCGGCAGCGAGCGTCAGCGGCAACGGCAGCGAGCGGCAGCGGCAACGGCAGCGGCAGCGGCAGCGAGCGGCAGCGGCAACGGCAGCGTCAGCGGCAGCGAGCGGCAGCGGCAACGGCAGCGGCAGCGGCAGCGAGCGGCAGCGGCAACGGCAGCGAGCGGCAACGGCAGCGGCAGCGAGCAGCGGCAGCGGCAGCGAGCGAGCAGCGGCAGCGGCAGCGAGCGAGCAGCGGCAGCGGCAGCGAGCGAGCAGCGGCAGCGGCAGCGAGCGAGCAGCGGCAGCGGCAGCGAGCGAGCAGCGGCAGCGGCAACGGCAGCGAGCGGCAGCGGCAGCGGCAGCGAGCGAGCAGCGGCAGCGGCAGCGGCAGCGAGCAGCGGCAGCGGCAGCGGCAGCGAGCGAGCAGCGGCAGCGAGCGGCAACGGCAGCGTCAGCGGCAGCGGCAGCGGCAGCGAGCAGCGGCATCGGCAGCGGCAGCGGCAGCGGCAGCGGCAGCGAGCGGCAGCGGGAGCGGCAGCGGGAGCGGCAGCGGCAGCGGCAACGGCAGCGGCATCGGCAGCGAGCGGGAGCGGCAGCGGCAGCGGCAGCGGCAACGGCAGCGGCAGCGGCAGCGGCATCGGCAGCGAGCGGCAGCGGCAGCGAGCGGCAGCGGCAGCGGCAGCGGCAACGGCAGCGGCAGCGGCATCTACCGTGTTTGCTCTGTGGACTCGTATTCCGAAGTTGGGTTTAATGACAAGCTCCATGAAGATTCAATTCAGAAAATTGTAGAAGAATGCTTGTCTCATCTGGAGGAGCTGCCAAATATGGTAGTGACAAATTGAATGAGTGACAAATATTTTAGATGTTCTAGCTATTATCTAATCTTGGAATTAGATGTGTCTGTTTGATTTTAATTATCAGCTAGTTTTTAACGGATCAATGTAAACAGATAAAAGAGAATTGAACTCAGCTTTCCAACTCTTTAACAATGAGAGCCCAGCGACTTCTATGCTTGCCTTTGTTCATCACAAAAGGCTGAATTCGACAACCCCTGTCCCCTTCTCTAATTGGTTCCGCTGTTTCCTGGACGAACACCTAACCAGCAGAAAGGCTGGGAACAAAGCCTGTTAAAATAGATGGCTCAGCAACAAAGCCGAACCCCTCTGCACAGACCGCATGTACATATAGTCAAGGTCCGCTAGCAAGGCTTTTGCTTCTAGCTGGTAGAATCCTTAAAACCGAGTGCGGCTACAAGACTAAAAACAAAGCCTGCCTAAATAGATGACTTAACCAGAAGTGCTCTCCTCAAGAACTTATTGACGAATAGTCAAGCTATATATTTACAGTTGATATTGCTCTCGGCCGCTCGCTCTTTGACAATGAGCAAGGTGAACTCAGCTTTCCAACTCTTTAGCAGTGAGAGCCCATGCGCATTATCAGCTAGTTTTTAACGGATAAATGTAGACAGATAAGCGAGAATTGAACTCAGCTTTCCAACTCTTTAACAGTGAGAGCCCTTGGGGGGCACTATTGTTCAGACAAAAAATATATCAGAGGTGAGAGGCACGAGTCCAATCAACAAGAGGAAACCGACGCCAAGCGTCAGGGCTGCGCGCGCGGACACGGCGCGGCGCGCCAAGATGGAGAACCGGCAATGGTTGCCGTGGCGGGAGGAAACTAAAAGTCAAGTCAATAAAAGTCTAGAGCTGCCTCATCAGGGTGTCTCTGTCTGCAGACTCTGACTGTAGCTCGCGAACACAATGGTGCACCACACTGTACAGCAAGGCCAACGCCTCTTGTGCTGAGCGGCAAATCTTGATCTTGGCCACCTTAAGAGCGGGCCCTGGCTCTTACTCTACTTGCTTCTCACTCTAACTCTTACTCTCCCTGACTCTCAGTCTCCATGACTCTTAGTCTCACTCTCCCTGAGTCGCTCTTCCTGACTTAGTTCGAACGCGAACTAAGAACATGCTATATAATCAGACGCTGAACGCAAGAGTCAAGTCAAAACCTTTTCTTCCCATCCAGACTAGCTATCAGACTTATAAGACAACCCTAACTTGGCTTAACTCTTTCTGTCTAACAGAACTGTTGAATTCTAACTCTGAGAGAACTCAAATCAGCATTCGAGCAATCATTCCAAATTCACCGGCAGACCTGATCCTTAACCTTGCGCTCCGGCTCCAGTCTTCGTAGACTCGCTTAAGATAAGGCTGACAATACTCTTGTTGTTAAATTAATATATTTGCGTGATCTAACAGCCATGCGTATTTGATAACATCGCTGATTGTGAAATATAACATCAAAGTTAAAGGGTATAACATCAAGGAAAACAGTCGAACAGACCTCCTGTCTCCTTACTTAATAATAGGAGAGATAACTGAATCCTTGGTCCTAGACCTATTCCTAGTCCTATTTTAAATTATTTCATCTTACTCCCCTAATTCTTACTTTCCCTGACTCTTACCCTCCCTGACTTTTACTCTCCCTGACTCTCAGTCTCCCTGGCTCTTTCTCTCCCTGACTCTTTCTCTCCCTGACTCTCAGCCTCCCTGACTTTTACTCTCCCTGACTCTCAGTCTCCCTGGCTCTTTCTCTCCCTGACTCTTTCTCTCCCTGACTCTCAGTCTCCCTGACTTTTACTCTCCCTGACTCTCAGTCTCCCTGGCTCTTTCTCTTCCTGACTCTCAGCCTCACTGGCTCTTACTCTCCCTGACTCTCAGCCTCACCGGACTCTTACTCTACCTGACTCTCAGCCTCCCTGACTCTCAGCCTCCCTGACTTTTACTCTCCCTGACTCTCAGTCTCCCTGACTCTTTCTCTCCCTGACTCTCAGCCTCCCCCGACTCTAACTCTCCCTGATTCCTAATCTCCCTGACTCTTACCCTTCCTGACTCACCCTCCCGGACTCTTACTCTCCCTGACTCACCCTCCCGGACTCTTACTCTCCCTGACTCTCAGCCTGACTCTCAGCGTCCCTGACTCTTACCCTTCCTGACTCTTACCCTCCCTGACGCTTACTCTCCCTGACTCTCAGTCTCCCTGACTCACCCTCCCTGACTCTTACTCTCCCTGACTCACCCTCCCTGACTCTTACTCTCCCTGACTCACCCTCCCGGACTCTTACTCTCCCTGACTCTCAGCCTGACTCTCAGCGTCCCTGACTCTTACCCTCCCTGACGCTTACTCTCCCTGACTCTCAGCCTCCCTGACTTTTACTCTCCCTGACTCTCAGTCTCCCTGGCTCTTTCTCTCCCTGACTCTCAGTCTCCCTGGCTCTTTCTCTCCCTGACTCTCAGCCTCCCTGACTCTCAGCCTCCCTGACTCTCAGCCTCCCTGACTCTCAGCCTCCCTGACTCTCAGCCTCCCTGACTCTCAGCCTCCCTGACTCTCAGCGTCCCTGACTCTTACCCTTCCTGACTCTTACTCTCCCTGACTCTTTCTCTCCCTGACTCTCAGCCTCCCCCGACTTTAACTCTCCCTGATTCCTAATCTCCCTGACTCTTATCCTTCCTGACTTTTACTCTCCCTGACTCACCCTCCCTGACTCTTACTCTCCCTGACTCTTACTCTCCCTGACTCTTACTCTCCCTGACTCTCAGCCTGACTCTTACCCTCCCTGACTCTTATTCTCCCTGACTCTATCTATCTATCTGCAGGGGGGCCCGGGGCACTTGTCGCACAAGCGACGGAGCGGCACGCCCCCAGACCGGCGAACTAGGCGCTTTAGCGCCCATCGCGCCGCCTCCCCTGAGCAGGCACCACACGCAGCAGCACAGACCAGCCGGGGAGGGCAGGAGGCACCCAGAATAGGCAGCAGTGTCCCCCACCCCCGCCCCACACGCACAGAGCAGACCAAGCCAGGGCGGAAGGCTGATAAGAAATCAGTCCTCAGGGGGGGGGCCGGGTGATGAGTGTACACTTATCCAATCGCGCTGACGGAATTCCAGAGAGCGCGCGGCGGTGTACTCCCGCCCTCCAGCCACCCCCGCAAGGTCTAACGCCCCAGCGCCAACGCATAAACTCATACAATGCAGAACAGGCACACAGAAAGGTAGGAGCGAAGCTATTATTTCAAGCTTTGATTGCACGAAATATGGTGCACCTCCGCCGGTCGCTACTGTCCAAACCCACCAACAAGTCCCGAAATTAATCGTGTCTTGAAGGGTGAATCGAACTAGCGTCCTTTGGAGTGCGAGGCAGCGACGTTAGCCGCTGACCCACTCGCCGCTGACCCACTTCTCCCTGACTCTCAGCGTCCCTGACTCTTACCCTTCCTGACTCTTACCCTCCCTGACGCTTACTCTCCCTGACTCTCAGCCTCACTGGCTTTTACTCTCCCTGACTCTCAGTCTCCCTGGCTCTTTCTCTCCCTGACTCTCAGCCTCCCCCGACTCTAACTCTCCCTGATTCCTAATCTCCCTGACTCTCAGTCTCCCTGGCTCTTTCTCTCCCTGACTCTCAGCCTCCCCCGACTCTAACTCTCCCTGATTCCTAATCTCCCTGACTCTTACCCTTCCTGACTCTTACCCTCCCTGACTCTTACTCTCCCTGACCCTTACTCTCCCTGACTCTTACTCTCCCTGACTCTCAGCGTCCCTGACTCTTACTCTCCCTGACTCTTACTCTCCCTGACTCTTACTCTCCCTGACTCTTACTCTCCCTGACTCTTACTCTCCCTGACTCACCCTCCCGGACTCTTACTCTCCCTGACTCTTACTCTCCCTGACTCTTACTCTCCCTGACTCACCCTCCCGGACTCTTACTCTCCCTGACTCTCAGCCTGACTCTTACCCTCCCTGACTCTTACTCTCCCTGACTCTCAGTCTCCGCGACTCTCGCTCTCCCTGCGTCGCTCTTCCTGACTCTCACTTTCCAGACTTTTTGCCTGACTCTCATTGTCTCAGACCATGCCATGTTTTCACTCTAGCTTTTATTTTGACCATCTTCGTCGCTGTTTGTTGCTCCATATGGTCGGTTAGTTAATGTCTTTGAAGTTCAAATGACAGTTCAAATTCTCCGTAAATAAGCCCACTTTTGGCCTGAGGTCCTAGCCCTATAGTTAATTAGGCAAGCATTAAGCGCTTATGCTAACCTCCGTCTACCTATTATTTGGTTTTTTGCTTTGTGTTCATTTGAATAAGCGTATGCGGTATGCTTAGCGAGCTCTAGAATACAGAACTCGCGGATTTTAAACAGAGACAGACGAAACTGAGTACGCGGCATCGAGCTGTACATTGCAGCTGTACAATGCAGTGTGACAGGACATTCGTAACTTGTTCTCTCTACCTCTCAGCCTTACCTCCAAAGTATTCTGCGAACCGTTTTTTACTATCTATTAGCATTTATTCTTACGGATGCAGGTAATTTGCAGATAAAAAACACAAACGCGACTAAAACGAAACAGGAAAATCACACAAACGTCTTGTCGAATCAACAACAAGAACAAACGAGCAATCTTCTAACTACAGTTGAAGCTAAAATGCAGTCCCGAACGAAACCACTTCTGATTCTGTTGCTGCTGCTGCTGATGCCGATGCTGCTAGCGACTTTCTGCTCTGCCGGTACATTCACAAACTTCTATATTTATTGAACGTACTAAATTAGATTCTCGATCTACTCATTCTGACACACCAGCAGTAGGTTATTGCACACCTGAACTCGTTCTAACACACCAACAGTTGGTTATTGTACACCTTAACTCATTCTAACACACCAGCTGTAGGCTATTGTACACCTGAACTCGTTCTGACACACCAGCAGTAGGTTATTGCACACCTGAACTCGTTCTAACACACCAACAGTTGGTTATTGTACACCTTAACTCATTCTAACACACCAGCTGTAGGCTATTGTACACCTGAACTCGTTCTGACACACCAGCAGTTGGTTATTTTACACCTTAACTCATTCTCACACACCAGCTGTAGGCTATTGTACACCTGAACTCGTTCTGACACACCAACAGTAGGTTATTGTACACCTGAACTCGTTCTGACACACCAACAGTAGGTTATTGTACACCTTAACTCATTCTCACACACCAGCTGTATGCTATTGTACACCTGAACGCGTTCTGACACACCAACAGTAGGCTATTGTACATCTGAACTCGTTCTGACACACCAACAGTAGGATATTGTACACCTGAACTCGTTCTGAAACACCAACAGTTGGTTATTGTACACCTGAACTCATTCTCACACACCAGCTGTATGCTATTGTACACCTGAACTCGTTCTGACACACCAACAGTAGGCTATTGTACACCTGAACTCGTTCTGACACACCAACAGTAGGATATTGTACACCTGAACTCGTTCTGAAACACCAACAGTTGGTTATTGTACACCTGAACTCATTCTCACACACCAGCTGTATGCTATTGTACACCTGAAGTCGTTCTGAAACACCAACAGTAGGTTACTGCACACCTTAAATCATTCTAACACACCAAGACGTTCCATAATTTTCATTAATTTTGGGGTTGTGACCTTGATTGAATTAAGGTAGGATATTTATCTAGACTTGTCTTAGGAACAAGCCTGTTTCATCAACTCAATTTTGTCATTACCTTTTTGTTGTGAAGGACGGAGCAGGGAACAACCGAAATTATTCAGTTTGCTCATGCCGGGTAATGCTAAACCAAAGGAGTTCAGAGTCTACTTCTCCACAATGAGCGAGTTTGTGAGGAAGAAAGCAACTCAGCTGCTCTACTTCCTGAGGGTCGCTGACAAAGAATTTGATCATCAATTCGTGCCGTCCGAGGTTAGCAAAATGTACACTTGTGTGTCATAAGTTCATTGTGTCATAAGTTCATTGTGTGTCATGAGGTCATTGTGTGTCATGAGGTCATTGTGTGTCATGAGGCCATTGTGTGTCATGAGGTCATTGTGTGTCATGAGGTCATTGTGTGTCATGAGGTCATTGTGTGTCATGAGGTCATTGTGTGTCATGAGGTCATTGTGTATCATGAGGTCATTGTGTATCATGAGGTCATTGTGTATCATGAGGTCATTGTGTGTCATGAGGTCATTGTGTGTCATGAGGTCATTGTGTGTCATGAGGTCATTGTGTGTCATGAGGTCATTGTGTGTCTTGAGGTCACTGTGTGTCATGAGGTCATTGTGTATCATGAGGTCATTTATCATGAGGTCATTGTGTGTCATGAGGTCATTGTGTGTCATGAGGTCATTGTGTGTCATAAGTTCATTGTGTGTCATGAGGTCATTGTAAATCACAAGATGATTTTGAATCATGAGCTAATTTTACCTCCATAGGGGATAAAAGTGAGGTGATTGTGTTCAGTGCTAGCTTTTCTTAGCTTTATAATACTTTCTATTGTCACTAGTGCCGCGGTCGTGAATTCACAAGCCGTTAAAAATGTGTTCCAATCTGTGCTCAGGTGTCCTGCATAGCGAATAGCAGCTATTGCTATGTGTCAGGCAGTCTGCCACAGCTCGAGCCAAACTGGTGCGACTTCGGAGTTGTTGTGAGTTGAAGAATTGCTCTTACTTGAATTGAACTCAAATCGATTTGGACAAGCATGATTGCCTCAAGCATGGTAAACAGTAGAAAGACACGGGGTATATTAATACCCACAATTTTCTTGTTTTTTTTCAGGCATAACATTTTCGCTCACAAAATTTCATCATGTAGCCAAATATTTAAACAGTTAAATAAACTGTTTTCGAGAGGTTGTAGCCTTGTGGTTAGAGCGTCGGACTCATGACTTGAAGGTCGGGGGTTCGATTCCTGACTCCACTGGAACAATTTGTGTCCTTTAGCAAGACACTTAACTCTGCATTGCTTCAGTTCACGCAGCTGTTAAATGGGTGCCAGCATCAGCTGGGATAATTGAGGGTGGGTGTGGCGTCCCCCCCAGTCCATGGACTGAACAGCCGTACGCAGCCTTCAGATGCGCCGCGCAATAGCTGCGGCTGTGCTGTCGGCTGCACATCTGGCCTAATAGGACAGGTGTAGTCAATTATTATTATTAGTTATTAATTATTATTTAATGTTTTGCATTAAAAAGTTTTTTTTTCATTTCTGACTCAATCTGGAATCGCCATAGAAGTAGCCATGCAGAGCAATGTTAGTTATCCTAGTCACCAGGGACTTTCACTAGAATCGGTCATTCTGTTTGGGATCTATCGTGGAGTAGGCAGTGGGTATTCGAAATACCACCCTGGTGTTTCCCCAGGGAGGGAAATGGCGGGTCTTTTTACAGTTTAATTCGTTTTTGTTTAACTTCCTATTTTTTATTTTCGAATTCAGCTACGCATAGCGACAATTAACAATGACTTCTGCGACCCCGGAGACTGTCTGAACATTTACTCGCCTATCGAGTGCGCGATGCGGGGTAAGTGCTCAGCTGCATTGCAGACCTGAGACACCTCAGTCTTCAGAAGACACAGCTCAGTCCTGAGAACACACAGCTCAGTCCTGAGAACACACACAGCTCAGTCCTGAGAACACACAGCTCAGTCCTGAGAACACACACAGCTCAGTCCTGAGAACACACAGCTCAGTCCTGAGAACACACACAGCTCAGTCCTGAGAACACACACAGCTCAGTCCTGAGAACACACACAGCTCAGTCCTGAGAACACACACAGCTCAGTCCTGAGAACACACACAGCTCAGTCCTGAGAACACACACAGCTCAGTCCTGAGAACACACACAGCTCAGTCCTGAGAACACACACAGCTCAGTCCTGAGAACACACACAGCTCAGTCCTGAGAACAGCTCAGTCCTGAGAACACACACAGCTCAGTGCTACAGTAAATTCTCCAGCTATCTCACTATTACTCTCGCTGCAGTGCAACAGGATCGCAAGGAATGCCAGGAACGCAATTGGCCATTTGAAGCCTGCAACTACCCGCCGTTTGTAGAGACTGTAGCGCGACCTAAGCTCAATAATTTGAGTCCGAACTCAACCTGCGTTCACAGTAGGCCAGTGGTCACAGTAGAAACGGTTATGCTAATTGGCCTGTCACTATTCGCCTTCCTTACGATTGTATTCTCGGTGTTTGTGTACGTGAGAGTTCATCGCTTTCGGCCCAAAACCAGGCTCATTGTGCTGGTACCAATTGAACGCGGCCAATCACTATACGGCATATGCCTGCCGACTAATGAAGAAGTGGAGAAAGTAAGGAGTTTGCCAGCTTACTCATTCATAGCCACTGTCGTGCCATTTAAAAAGCCATTGTAAGATATGCCTTTTGAATGAATTGGTTCTGAATTGCAAAAAAACGGTTTTGTAAGCAGTAGCAAAAACATTTTTATGTATAACCAGCATATATCTAACCATACGTCCGTGTAATCCATCTAAATTATTATTGAATCACTTAAAAATCAGCCGTGACCCTCAGAGAGTCACTGACCAATCAGCTGTGACCCTCAGAGAGTCACTGACCAATCAGCTGTGACCCTCAGAGAGTCACTGACCAATCAGCTGTGACCCTCAGAGAGTCACTGACCAATCAGCTGTGACCCTCAGAGAGTCACTGACCAATCAGCTGTGACCCTCAGAGAGTCATTGACCAATCAGCTGTGACCCTCAGAGAGTCACTGACCAATCAGCTGTGACCCTCAGAGAGTCACTGACCAATCAGCTGTGACCCTCAGAGAGTCACTGACCAATCAGCTGTGACCCTCAGAGAGTCACTGACCAATCAGCTGTGACTCTCAGAGTGTCACTGACCAATCAGCTGTGACCCTCAGAGTGTCACTGACCAATCAGCTGTGACCCTCAGAGTGTCACTGACCAATCAGCTGTTCAGTAGTGCCACACTGGCTTTACATTTTTGAGTACTCTTATACTTAGATGTAACCTTCAGCTATGCTCATTATTAATTTCTTTGTAAAAATTATCTGTGATCAGAAGAACAATATATTTTTTATAAAAATCTTGTTTTTGATCAATCTTCTTTTGTGATTTTGCATCCGTGATCTTCGCCTAAGTAGTATAAGTAGTATTTTTTTATGTAAACTACTACTCAGATTTTTTAATGCACCGATTTTTTCTGGCTGCGCAAAATAACAGCTTCTTCTGCTACAAAGTTATCGGCAAAATATACATTTGCTTACAGACGCCAAAAAAACACATTTTTAATAGCTCATTTTTTCTTATCACCCTCAGACCCCACCTCACACTCCTAACCCTAACTCACACTCCAGACCCCACCTCAACCCCAGACCACACCTCACACTCCAGACCCCACCTCAACCCCAGACCCCACCTCACACTCCAGACCACACCCCACACTCGAGACCGCACCTCACACTCCAGACAACACCTCACACTCCAGACCGCACCTCACACTCCAGACCACACCTCACACTCCAGATCACAGCTGACACTCCAGATCACACCCCAAACTCCAGACCACACCCCACACTCCAGACCCCACCTCAACCCCAGACCCCAACTCACACTCCAGACCCCACCTCAACCCCAGACCACACCTCACACTCCAGACCCCACCTCAACCCCAGACCCCACCTCACACTCCAGATCACACCTGACACTCCAGATCACACCCCACACTCCAGACCCCACCTCACACTCCAGACCCCACCTCAACCCCAGACCCCACCCCACACTCCTAAGCCACACCCCACACTCCAGACCACACCCCACACTCCAGACCACACCCCACACTCCAGACCACACCCCACACTCCAGACCACACCCCACACTACAGATCACACCTGACACTCCAGATCACACCCCACACTCCAGACCCCACCTCACACTCCTGACCCCACCCCACACTCCAGACCCCACCTGACACCTCCAGACCCCACCTCACACTCCAGACCCCACCTCACACTCCAGACCACACCCCACACTCCAGACCCCACCTGACACCTCCAGACCCACCTCACACTCCAGACCACACCCCACACTCCAGACCCACCTCACACTCCAGACCACACCCCACACTCCAGATCCACCTCACACTCCAGACCACACCCCACACTCCAGACCCACCTCACACTCCAGACCACACCCCACACTCCAGACCCACCTCACACTCCAGACCACACCCCACACTCCAGATCCACCTCACACTCCAGACCACACCCCACACTCCAGACCCACCTCACACTCCAGACCCACCTCACACTCCAGACCACACCCCACACTCCAGATCCACCTCACACTCCAGACCACACCCCACACTCCAGACCCACCTCACACTCCAGACCACACCCCACACTCCAGACCCACCTCACACTCCAGACCACACCCCACACTCCAGATCCACCTCACACTCCAGACCACACCCCACACTCCAGACCCACCTCACACTCCAGACCCACCTGACAACTCCAGACCTCCAAACCTCACGTCACCCTCCGGGAAACAAGAGCAGTTAAAGTCAGTCAACGTTAATATCAGTTTGAAAACATTTTTTGGATAAAAAGTTATTCAGGTATCTGTGTCAATACAGATACAGTGTGTTTATTTCGGTTTTAAACAAAAAAGTAAATAGGGCATCCTCAAGTTACCTGTATCTCGGATAATCTACAGATTTATAATTATTATTTGTAAGCTACATCACAGTTTTAAAAAAAGATATTAAAAACGGTTAATCGAAGTTTGTCCATTCCAAATGTGTCAACTCGGTGTCGGGTAGCCGGTGCTGAGTGTTGGGTCACAGAGTCTGCGCTTCGCTGCTGCTGATCTGGACGCTCTTCGGTCTGGCTGACTCCGACCTTGACGCGGCACCCCTGCTGGACTGTCTATGGGCCGTCACTGGCCCGAAGCCGAGCAGATCCTCTACGAATCCGGCTGCGCCAAGGCTGGACGGAATGTGGCTCTCAATGAGGTCGCCTGCCGTGGCTGGGTCGAACTCCTCCAGCTCGAAGCTGCCGCCCTCCGGGTTGAAGCCCAGCAGAGTGGTCAGGTACTCAGCCAGCTCGTATTCAGTCATGTGCTCACCTGCGGGTATAAATGCCTAACTCAATCACTCACTGCGGCATGGATGTGTGACGTTGTCACTTGTTGAAAGCGCCCCTAGCAATTAAATCTACGTGTTAATTTACATAGCTAATTTACGTGTGTACTAACTAGGGCCGTTTTACTGATGTCGTCTGGCTATCATCCATTTTTCAGTTTCGTATGGTTAAGCTGTAATTCTTAGAGTGTTACCGTTAGTAGGCGTTAGTGCACATCGCGCTGCCCCAGCTTGGTTTTGCTAGTGTCTAATTGTCGTCTGCCCAGACCAGTGTACTTACACGCTCATTGACTGGGGCCAGTTTCTAGAGTTATCGATCGCCCTGTTCTGCAGTTTACTAAGCTTATTTAACTAAAGGCTTTAGGCCCGCTCGCGCTCCACTTGTTGTTGTCTTGTTGTTGTCTGTCTGCCTTGTCTGGCCTTGCCTGTTCTGATTCTAAGACTGTTCT
The DNA here is from genome assembly GCA_950097015.1 of Macrostomum hystrix. Lineage (NCBI taxonomy): Eukaryota > Metazoa > Platyhelminthes > Macrostomidae > Macrostomum > Macrostomum hystrix. Next base: position 12,436,429 of record CATNEN010000001.1, read on the forward strand.
GCCTGTTCGCCCTGCCCACTGCTCGGCTTCTCGTGTCTGTCCTAGCTTCGCGCACTATTTCCGTTCTTTGCCTCGCCGTGCCGTTATTACTATTACCATCGTTGAGCTCCTGCACCTTTACTTTCCTTACTCTCTGCTTGTCGTGCATCCCAGTGCATCACGAGAATAAAGTGCTACCGCTACCCCACATATTTGGAACCGACTCTAAGACTGAAGTGAACTTTAACTGTAGCCGCTACGGACTTACTGTCTTCATCAATTTATCGTCACAGATGCCTAAGGTTGAGATTCAAGGGGGTCGGTGGCAGAGCGGTTAACGCGTTTGCCTCTAGCGCCCAGGTCCCTGAGCTCGATTCCGCGGCGAGGCCACATTCATTTGAAGGCTTGGGGGCTTGTCGTGCAATTTACGCCGTTGAGGGCCAACCTCCAAGGGCACAGGGAGAGTGTACACTGCCTGACCCTGATGAGAAAGTCAGGGCAGATGTACACACCTGTGTGAGTGTGTGCTCAGGAGTCAGCGAAATGGGCAGAATCGCCTCCTCGCTGACTGCGGGTCTAGTGTCCCCAAATGATGTGGTCATTGCCAACAGCCCTCCTGCAATTATTAACTATTTGTTATGTATGCCTCACTCTCTGAGCAGTGGCGGATCCAGGGGGGGGCGGGGGGGGGCGGCCGCCCCCCCACTTTCGCCGTGGCTGGACTTGCATGGAAGGGAGATATTTTAATTTTGGGCTCCTCAACCCACAAAGTCCAAGTTCTTCATTATATTTCCATTGCTTCTATGGTCTGTCTGCTTTTCCTTGGAATGGAATTGCATCCCATGGAACATTGTCGGTTCGGTTTTATTTATTTCTAGCCAAACCAAACGATTGCTTATTCGCGTCTCACTGCAACACGTACATTCTATTCAAATTTCAAATTAAAATATTATAGTGTTGGTCTTCTCACATTGTCATTGACTTTCTTTTAAATGAAGCCTTGATAACTCACTAAATATAATTGTCAATATTGGCCAAAACGGGTTAGTTCTTCCCGAGACCGGAGCCAACTTCTACTACTACCCTCATGTGTCAGAGTCATTTGCACCACTCTAGGCATTAAAATGTATGCAAAAATTGATATATCCTCTCAAGATCTTGTATTGAGCATAGATGAAAGATAGATGGATTGGGATTACTTAGTTTCTAGTTTCTGTACTCGCATATCCGCCACCCCACTTAAGAAATCCTGGATCCGCCACTGTCTCTGAGTATTGATGCCTGCGTATATACAACTTGGTTTCAAATGTTCCAGATGTCTCAATCTTGTTTCGTAGCACTCACTCAATCTAGCAAACTCACAAATGGTTTGTGAACTCACCGCTGTTCTGCAGCAGGTCAAGAATCTCTCCGCGATCAACCAGAAAGTCGTCGCCTTTAGCCTGGCCGAGCACCCGGAAGGCTTTGAAGATTTTGTCCAAAGATAGTCCGAACACCGGTCGGTGATTGACGTACACTGCGGGACGCGAGTTTTATAATAATATTAATGATAGTAAAAATTGCTGTAGGGCTGCGGGCAATGGCACATCATTTAGTGACACTAGACTCGCAGAGCATATACGCAGGCACACTCTCACACATGTGTGTACATCTGCCCTGACTGACAGTGTACACTTTCACTGTGCCTTGGAGGTTGGCCCTCGAGGGCGGAAATTGCATGACAAGCCCCCAAGGCGTCTCTCGCGGCTGCGCCCCAAATAAATGTGGCCTCGCCGAGGAATCGAGCTCAGAAACCTTGGTGTGAGAGACAAACGCGTTAACCGCTCTGCCACCGACCCCTTGACGCGAGGTTTAGCCAGCCGGTTGCAATATTCAAACTGTGATTTCCAAATAATGACTTTTTTGCCTGCTTTGCCAGCATACATCTTACATCGAATGAATTCGCCAAGATCGATGTCCGTCACGTACTCGCCAGTGTCCACGTAGCGGCTAAATTTGATCTCGTTCATCATGTTGTCGATCTGGAATTTAAAGATGACAAAATTTCGTTCCGTGGGTTTCGGCCCAATTCATACAAACATATGGGTAAAAATGTTTCTTCTTAGAAATATTCTCATTTCATAAAAACAGCCAAAAATCAAAACAATACATCAAAACAACCACCTCGATTACCAGGAACAATTATCAAAGCATTTCGCCGCTTAATTTCTAAAAGTGTACATCAAAGTATTCACCCACACGATTCTAAAAACATCAAAGTATTCAGCCGCACAATACATCAAAGTATTCAGCCACACAATTCCTAGAAACATCAAAGTATTCAGCCGCACAATACATCAAAGTATTCAGCCACACAATTCCTAGAAACATCAAAGAATTCAGCCGCACAATTCCTAGAAACATCAAAGAATTCAGCCGCACAATTCCCTGAAACATCAGCAGGATATCCCTTTGACATCTGGGACGCACCTCCTGCTCAGACGGATAAAATCCCAGGCCGCGCATAACAAACGGAATTTCCGAGATCGGGATCCTCTCCGACACTCGCCGCGTCTCCATGGAGTCGATGCCCTGAGCTCTGAGCTGAGCATAGTAGAAATAGTCCTCCAGCTCTTTGAACAGTTCGCCATCGCGACCGCCCTCCATCAGCGAGTAGAACGGAATGAGGTCCGGCCCACCCAGCTTGCTCTGAGCGTCAAGGACACTGGGGTGCAGTTTTTGTGGGGAAAATTTATTGTACGCGACGCTGTTTGAAACATCAAAGTATGCCACCCGAATATCGAGATCAAAAGGCGCCGCCAAACATTGAAACATCAAAGTATGCCACGCTATATATCGAGATCAAAAGGTACCGCCAAATATTTAAGTATCAAGTATGCCGCCCTGAATATCGAGATCAAAAGGCGCCGCCAAATATTGAAACATCAAAGTATGCCGCCCTGAATATCGAGATCAAAAGGCGCCGCCAAACATTGAAACATCAAAGTATGCCGCCCTGTACTGATAAAACTCTCTACTAGTATTTAAAATTCAACGGTAACTAAGAAACGTGTCGTGCGACTCACGCTGTGTGCACACTCCACATTTGGACGGTGGCGTCATCACCGCCGGCTGTGAACAGGAAGCGACCGTCGGCAGAGCAGGCCAAGTTGGCCACACCCTGTGGATGCGCCACGCAGCCTACTGAGTTGTGCGGGTTGCCGTCCAGAGGCAGGATGGTCAGGCCGATCTTGTCGTTCAGCATGTAAACAACATAGCGACGGTCGGTGGGCAAAGCGTTCGGACGAGGCAGGATGCATAGCCTGCGCGGCGGAGCAGAGGAGTAGACGATATGTATTGAAAATACGTGGAGAAATGCGTCGATTTGAATCGGCCTTTGAACTCACTTGCGAACTGGCGAACCGTAGGTTGGCCCTAGGAAAGTGTTGCGACACTTTTTGGTGGTGCAATTGTACAGCTTGTACTTGTACTCATCGTTGGCTGTAAGCAGGAACTGCTCCTTCACAATGGGCGGATACCAGGTCATGCACAGGGGCACTGCGCTCTGCTCGATTCTCTCTGAGGTCAGCACCGGCAGGTTGTCCTTGCTGGCGTTCGGAATGTCATACTCAACCTGCAGCGGAGCGATAGGTGTCTGTCTGTGTCTGTCTGTCTGTCTGTCTGTCTGTCTGTCTGTCTGTCTGTCTGTCTGTCTGTCTGTCTGTCTGTCTGTCTGTCTGTCTGTCTGTCTGTCTGTCTGTCTGTCTGTCTGTCTGTCTGTCTGCCTGTCTGTCTGTCTGTCTGTCTGTCTGTCTGTCTGTCTGTTCTGGGTGTCCTGGGAGTCTGTCTGCCTGTCTGTCTTTTCTGTCTATCTGTCTATCTGTCTATCTGTCTATCTGTCTATCTGTCTATCTGTCTGTCTGTCTGTCTGTCTGTCTGTCTGTCTGTCTGTCTGTCTGTCTGTCTGTTCTGGGTGTCCTGGGAGTCTGTCTGCCTGTCTGTCTTTTCTGTCTATCTGTCTGTCTGTCTATCTGTCTATCTGTCTGTCTGTCTGCCTGCCTGCCTGTCTGTCTGTCTGTCTGTCTGTCTGTCTGTCTGTCTGTCTGTCTGTCTGTCTGTCTGTTCTGGGTGTCCTGGGAGTCTGTCTGCCTGTCTGTCTTTTCTGTCTGTCTGTCTGTCTGTCCTGGGTGTCTGTCTGTCTGTCTGTCTGTCTGTCTGTCTGTCTGCGCTTACCAGGTAGCGGTCCTTGCCCAGAGACAGCAGTCTATTGTAGCCAGTATCGATTTGTACTCCGAAAAGCAAGTCGTGAATCTCCTTGTAGTGGGCCCTGTGCCGTCCAACGTAGGTCCAGGGGTGACCAGGTTCACGCTGGTAGAGGCTTGTTGTAAACTCTTTGTCCTAGATGATTTTAGGTGAGGTTTTTTGGACTTAAATTTCAGGTGAGACAGCTCTCGCAGGTAAGTGGAGTAAATTATGAGCACCCGCTCACCGCAGTAGCCAGATAGCGCGAGTCGTCGCTAAACACAATGTGCGTGATGCAGTCTCTAGAGTAGTGAAAGTTCTCATCCATCACATCCGAGAGAGTGTCAGCGTCCAGAATGCGAAGCACACCGCCCTCGTGGCCGACCGCTGCATTAACAAAATCAACTTTAGTTAGACAGGTAATCATAATAATCAATAATAAGCTCAGGAGGGCTGCGTGCAATTGCACATCATTTGGTGATACCAGGAGGCGATTCTGCCCATTTCGCTGACTCCTGAGCACACACGCACACAGATACCGTACGCAGGCACGCGCTCACACAGTCATGACTTTCTCATTGTCAGGCAGTGTACACTCTCACTGTGCCTTGGAGGTTGGCCCTCATAGGCGCAAATTGCACGACAAGCCCCTAAACTTGGTGCGAGATAGATCGGTAAAAGCCGGCTGTCCATCGAATGTGGCCGAATGGCGAAGGACTTACCAAGAAACTCTCCGGAGGGGTCGAACTTAATGCAGCGAATGGCGGCTGAGGAAGACTTTGCTTCGATGTGGCGGGAGCACTCGGTGAGCCTGGAAAGAGGCGGGTTTCCAACCTTATTTTTTGTTATTGAACGATTTTCAACTTTTGGTGGCATTGAAACATCACGGCTAGTCACTCACTTGGTGTGATAGTTCCAGATCTTCAGGTAGCCTGACTTTCCACCAATGGCAATTTTGGTCCTGAAAATTTGTTGTGGTTGGAGCATAAGAAGTCAGACAGACAAAGAGGTCAGGAGTTCAAATCCTAGGCCTAGGGAAGCAATTGGTGTCCTTGATTCAGCAGTGTTTCATTTTACCCAGCTGTAAAATGGGTACTCCGGTCAACAGCTGGGCCAGAAATGAGGATGCTTGTGAAATTTCCGTGGACTGTAGCCTAGTGGTTGGAGCGTCCTATCAACTAATCAACCTATCTACTTACCAACCTATCAACTTATCAACATATCAACTTATGAACCTATCAACCTATCAACTTATCAACATATTAAATTATCAACTTATCAACCTATCAACTTATCGACCTATCAACCTATCAACCTATCAACTTATCGACCTATCAACCTATCAACCTATCAACTTATCGACCTATCAACCTATCAACTTATCGACCTATCAACCTATCAACTTATCAACCTATCAAGCTATCAGTCTATCAGTCTTTTAACCGATCAATCTATTACTATGTTAGTCTATCAGTCGATCAATCTATATGTCTATCTAGCTATCAACCTATAAATCATCAATCTATCAATCTATTCATCTAAAAATCTAAAAATCAATCAGTCTATCAATCAAACAATCTATAAATCTAAAAATCTATCAAGCTCACATGCTCGGATGCAGGTCGATAGCGCACACCGCGGCGTCGAAGTCTCGATGGATGATGCGGGCGCGGCTCTCCTTGACGTCAACGTTGGCGAACACAGCGCTGGCTGTGCCAATGACAAAGTCGCGGACAAAGAACGGATTGGCCGGGATGGTGGCGTCAGTATCGTACAACGGATCCATGGTGGGCTGGCTCTTCAGCGACAAGAGGTCGTCGTCCTTGGCTCCGGCCACCGCTGGCAGGCTGTTGTGCTTGAAGGAGATGGAACTGATTGAGCCGAATTTGAAGTGCTGGTACCAGTACAGCAGCTGCAGGTTCTGGTCGAAGAACTTCACGTGACCTGCCGTGTCTCCGGTGACGATGATTCTGTGAAGTCAAGTTGACTAATGTCAATGGGGCTTCAGTTGCCAACCAATTAAGCCGCCTAATATTCAAACATCAAAGTATGCCGCCCCAATTATCGTGATCAAAAGAAGCCGCCTAATAAACAAACATAAAAGTATTCCGACCCAAATGTCGAGATCAAAAGTCACCGCCTAATATTCAAACATCAAAGTATGCCACCCGAAATATCGAGATCAAAAGACGCCGCCTAATATTCAAACATCAAAGCTTGCCGCCCCAATTATCGTGATCAGAAGGCGCCGCCGCTACAAATATCGTGATCAAAAGGCGCCGCCTAATATTCAAACATCAAAGTATGCCACCCGAAATATCGAGATCAAAAGACGCCGCCTAATATTAAAACATCAAAGTTTGCCGCCCCGATTATCGTGATCAGAAGGCGCCGCCTAATATTCCAACATGAAAGTATTCCGCTACAAATATTGAGATCAAAAGGCGCCGCCTAATTATACAGACGATGGAGGCAGATCTGAAGGCCAACTCACTCGTCAGTCTGTGTCAGCACGGTGATGCCCTTCTCATGCAGTGGCACCAGCTTCACGGCCCGTTTGTCCGGTGTGGAATCTGTAGGCACTGAAAAGAATATTTTTTAAACAAATATTATGCCAAATTCTTTTGCAAGATGCTACTGTGAACACTGAAAACATTCTGTTGCATCACTAATTCATGACGAGCTAACCCTAAAGGACTATGAGATAGTAAAAAGTACATTGATTATCTAGCTAACAACATCAACTACTCGTAATTCATTTGTGAAAAAAATTCGGGACAGGAAAATAATGTTTACAGAACAAAATTGAATAATGTCATCTTATAAATCTGAAACACATTAAATGTAGGGTATGCACAAAGTATTTTTTATCTGAAAATACATTGGCAACATTGGTTTTACGAGTAAGAGGAAAAAATTAACTAAGGCTTATACATTGTACCAAATTCTATGCAATTTGCTCACAAAACAACAAATTGAAAATTACATAAAACATACATACGAAATTTGATAAAAATTCTAATTCTATTAGTCTAGTTTGTTTTTTGGATTAGTGTTGGTCTCTGCAAAGGAGGGAGGTTGGTGACTGCAAAGGAGGGAGGTTGGTGACTGCAAAGGAGGGAGGTTGGTGACTGCAAAGGAGGGAGGTTGGTCTCTTCTGTAGAAGAGAGTTTTTGTCTGCAGAGGAGTGAGGTTGGTGTCTGCAGAGGAGTGAGGTTGGTGTCTGCAGTGGAGTGAGGTTGGTGTCTGCAATGGAGTGAGGTTGATGTCTACAGTGGAGTGAGGTTGGTGTCTGCAGAGGAGTGAGGTTGGTGTCTGCAGTGGAGTGAGGTTGATGTCTGCAGTGAAGTCAGGTTCGTGTCTGCAGTGGAGTGAGGTTGGTGTTTTCTGTCCAAGTAAGCCAGTGTGGGTTGAGGTTGTCACCGTGTCAGATTGAATTTCAAATCTCACCGAGTACTGCACCTGACACAATTAGAAAATTATTTAATTGGAGAAATGAAATCTGCGATCTGTACGACACTGCCGTGACGAACAAATCACATTGACAGTAATTTCACCTGTATACTCCGCATAATGCTTCATAGCCAGTGGATCAAGTTTATAAGCTGCAAAAAATTATCAGAGTTTCGAGAAATTTTGAATCGCTTTTCAATTGAGTTTGAGCAGTATCGGTTTGGTAGGCAACAAGGGCGACTTTTCTAGGAAACCTCACGCAGCATTTTTGTTTAACTCGCGCAATATTCACTTTAAAAAAAACGAAAAGAAAAACACTCACTTTTCGTCAACGGTTTGTTGCTGTCCCAGACAACGCAGAGGCCCTGCGAGGTGGCGCTGATGGCTTTGGTGCTGTTTCTAAGAAAAACGGAGCTGCAGTAGCGACCAACGGGCTTGTTGAAGTCTTTGTCAGTCAGAGGCGGGGCGAAGTACTCGACTTTGCCTTCGCTCTGGTGAAAATTGTAGAAAAAAACAACTTAGTTCTCATTCTCAACAAACCTAAATGCTTGACGAATTGTGCTCAACTCAACTCACTCACCCATTGGAAGAAGAGCACCTGGTGGTCAGAATTGGTGACAACGTGGGAATTGTCGTCGGCGTTAAAGCTGATGCAGCGCTGAATGCCGTAGGCGCTGCTGAGGGTGGCCGAGCAAAGCGAAAGCTCGTCGCCTGTTGTCCAGTTCCAGATGGCGAAGGTCTGTTGGGATATTGAAAATTGTATGGCCAACAGTTTGAGCAGTCTCCAACAATTTGAGTACAAAGAATCTGATAGTTTGAGCACACAGCGTCTACAATTTTGAGCACACAATGTCTAACGTTCGAGCACAGTGCTCGATAGTTAGACAATAACTAACCTGGTTGGCCTCCGCGCTCAAGGTGCACAGGAACCTTGAATTAGGATTTAGAGCCACCGCGTAGACACCGTTAGGATGCGGTTCAAACATGGTGCGCACCGGGACGGCGGTCCGGCTGTCCCAGATGATCACGGCGCTGTCTTTGCCAGCGTCTCCTGTCACCAGCCAACGCTTGTCAGTGCTGGCTGCCGTGCAGCTGATGGCGTTCGTCTGGAGGTGGTTTTGGGGCGGATTTTAAATTGGAATGAGCAAACTGTGCTCAGTTCTATCCTGTACACTCTCAGTTCTATCCTGTACACACTCTCAGTTCTATCCTGTACACACTCTCAGTTCTATCCTGTACACACTCTCAGTTCTATCCTGTACACACTCTCAGTTCTATCCTGTACACACTCTCAGTTCTATCCTGTACACACTCTCAGTTCTATCCTGTACACACTCTCAGTTCTATCCTGTACACTCTCTCAGTTCTATCAGAAGCAACTGAGGAAGGCAATGAAATCCAGTTGGTGGCGGCTCACGTGTCCTCGCAGAATCTTCTGCCTGTTGGTGTTGACGTCGTACAGAACGGCGGAGTTGGCGCAGGCGTAGAACACCACGTCCCGCTCACCGGCACCCAGAGTGATGACTGGCACGTGCCGGTTCATGCCGAATGCCCACACCGGCTTCAGCGCGCTGAGCGAATCATCTTCGTCCTCGGCATCGCCCGATGCTGTGGCGGCGACTGCGGCCGCCTCGCGCTTCGCTCTCTCCTCCGGCAGGGTTGGAGCACGCGGAATTTCCGCAGCGGCCGGCTGCTGCGATGGCACCGGACTCGCCGGCGGATCTTGGCGCACCTCTGTGGCTTCCGCTTTCGGCTGCTCAGCTTGACTGCCTTCGAGAGCTTCCGTGGCAGATTCTTCTGCTGCTTCTTGACCTGCATCGGCTTCGACTTCGGCAACGTCATCTGCTAACTCTTCAGCAGCTTCTTCAGGGCTGCCCTCGGCAGTCTCGTCTGCGTTATCCTCGTTTGTTTCCTTCGTTTGTTCCTCTTCGGCAGTTTCCTTTGCTTCCTCTTCGGTAGTTTCCTTCGCTTCCTCTTCGGCAGTTTCCTTCGCTTCCTCTTCGGCAGCTTCCTCCGCTTCCTCTTCGGCAGTTTCCTTCGCTTCCTCTTCGGCAGTTTCCTTCGCTTCCTCTTCGGCAGCTTCCTCCGCTTCCTCTTCAGCTGTTTCCTTTGCTTCCTCCTCGGCAGTTTCCTTCGCTTCCTCTTCGGCAGTTTCTTCTACTTTCTCTTCCGCAGTCTCTTCCACAGTTTCTTGGGCGGTTTTCTCCGCCTTATCCTCGCTAGTTTCGCCTACTGTTTCCTGGTTCGCTACAGCTGTGGTGTCTTCCTCAGTCTCCACTGGCGCTTCGTCTATCGGAGCATCCGCAGGCAGTTGCTGTTCATCGGCCATTCTCGCTGAGTATTTTTAGGCTTAATGAGTTTAGAATTTTGAGACCATTTTTAATTCTAATAAACGTATTTTGTTTGAGGCTAACAAAGATATTACTATTTAAGATATAAAGATATAATATTTATATTAAATAATAGCCATTTAGTCGTTTTTTACTCTAGCAACTGTTTGCGTTTAGGACTGGCTGTGGTAATAGTATGCTATATAATTATATATATGCTTCATGTAGTTCTAACGAAAACAAAACAATCTATAAACTGTCAATTTATTTGGAATTCTCAAATATTGGCTTTTTTATTGTTTTTTATAAATAGACAAGTTTCTACATTTGAGTTAAAAAACTCTAATAGTGTGTAATAAACACCTTTCTGGGACATATTTATATTAAGTAAATCTAATATAAGTAATTTCAATCCTGAAATAGTAAAGACAACTTTACTGACACACAAAAATGAAAGGTTTATAAATATAATGCTTTAAATTAAATTTTTATTTCCTTTTTTGCACAAAAAACACTTTGAGCGAATTCCCTTTGACAGCAGAACCAAAAATGTATTTATCATAGATATTTAAATAACGCTTTGCTTTTTTAATACATTTACTAATATTCTATTTGAAATATTATCTTTGCTCCAAAAAGTTAAAAATGCCAGAATATATATTTATTTAAGCGTAAGAAACCAACAGGCACCATAAAAAGCTTTGATTCTCAAAAAAGCATTACCCTTGTGAAATACAACTAAACTTTTATCGCAAAATTTATAATATCGCCCTGCATAGTTGGATAAAATATCACCATACACAGTTCAAACTAGGTAAGTGAGAAAAAAATAGCTAAGATTGTCATTTTTAAGAAATATAGTACAAGCTAGTACTATAGAAAAAGTTCATATTAGAGTTGGAAAGATGCGTAACATTTTTTATTTCTGCGAGCGAAGAAGTTAAAAACTGCTTAGTTGCAATAAAAGGTTGCTAATTTCATGTATTTTTTCTTTTTTTATTTTATTTTAACTTTTTCGTTCTATAAAAGTTTTTAATACATCCTACATCCGTTTCTTAGGTAAAATATTGTACCTTTTTGTTTTTCTGTGTACCAGACAAATCCCAAAGGAGACAAAGGTTACTTGTTCTGTACATTGTTCCCAGTTATTCTTAACAAACTTTTTCATGTCTAAAAGAAATGAACCGGTTTGACAATGTATAAGGCGATAGGTATTTACTATATACCGATCCTAAATTAATTAAAAAAATTCTAAAACTAAAGTCCTTCAATACATTATCATTTTTGTTGCTTTTATAGTTGAATAAATACATTTATGTGACGTATCGTTCCAAAGCCATTTTTTTTAAAAAAAGCCTAAAATCTTTCTTAGGTCCACACCTTCACATCACCTGCGATCTCGCGTAGTTCTTAGAAACTAGCTATAAGCAGTACTTCAGCCTCAACAACATATGAATACACTGCAAATACGTGTACATGAATAAGTATATAATATTTTTATGTGCGTTTAAAAATGTGCCTAAACTCGATCCCAACGGATTTTAATGTAATTTAACTCATTTGATTCCCCATTACCTGCCAGTTTTCTGCATAAGAAGGGAGGCCTCAAGGGGGTCTGAGAAGTCAAAGCGCGTGATTCGATGAGTCATCCATTTAACGACTCAGACCCCTCCAACGCCCACCCCACCTCCGCTTCCCATTATTCTGTTTTATTGAAGCGTAACGAGAGGTTAACCTTCACATTTCTTCTCAGATTTTCAAATTTAAATAAATAATTTAGCGATTGTTTAATTAATGACCCTATTACGCAACCACTTTATAATGCCACCTAAGCTCACCAACCCAATGAGAGACATGGGGCACAGGAGAGATGAGACAAAGGAGAGATGAGACACGGGAGAGATGAGACAAGGGAGAAATTGAGAAACGGGATAGACGAGACAGAGATGAGATAAGACAGGGGAGAGCAGAGACACGGGAGAGATAAGACACATGAGAGATAAGACACGGGAGAGATGAGACACAGGAGAGATGAGACACGGGAGAGATGAGACAAAGAAGAGATGAGATACGGGAGAGATGAGACACGGGAGAGATGAGATACGGGAGAGATAAGACACATGAGAGATAAGACACGGGAGAGATGAGACACAGGAGAGATGAGACACGGGAGAGATGAGACAAAGAAGAGATGAGACACGGGAGAGATGAGACACAGGAGAGATGAGACACGGGAGAGATGAAACAAAGAAGAGATGAGATACGGGAGAGATGAGACAAGGGAGAAATTGAGAAACGGGATAGACGAGACAGAGATGAGATAAGACAGGGGAGAGCAGAGACACGGGAGAGATAAGACACATGAGAGATAAGACACGGGAGAGATGAGACACAGGAGAGATGAGACACGGGAGAGATGAGACAAAGAAGAGATGAGATACGGGAGAGATGAGACACGGGAGAGATGAGACAAGGGAGAAATTGAGAAACGGGATAGACGAGACAGAGATGAGATAAGACAGGGGAGAGCAGAGACACGGGAGAGATAAGACACATGAGAGATAAGACACGGGAGAGATGAGACACGGGAGAGATGAGACACGGGAGAGATGAGACAAAGAAGAGATGAGATACGGGAGAGATGAGACACGGGAGAGATGAGACACGGGAGAGATGAGACAAAGAAGAGATGAGACACGGGAGAGATGAGACACGGGAGAGATGAGATACAGGAGAGATAAGACACGGGAGAGATGAGACACAGGAGAGATGAGACACGGGAGAGATGAGACAAAGAAGAGATGAGACACGGGAGAGATGAGACACAGGAGAGATGAGACACGGGAGAGATGAGACAAAGAAGAGATGAGATACGGGAGAGATGAGACACGGGAGAGATGAGATACGGGAGAGATGAGACACGGGAGAGATGAGACGCAGGAGAGATGAGACACGGGAGAGATGAGACAAAGAAGAGATGAGACACGGGAGAGATGAGACACAGGAGAGATGAGACACGGGAGAGATGAGACAAAGAAGAGATGAGATACGGGAGAGATGAGACACGGGAGAGATGAGATACGGGAGAGATGAGATACGGGAGAGATGAGATACGGGAGAGATGAGACACGGGAGAGATGAGACGCAGGAGAGATGAGACGCAGGAGCCACAGAAGGTGTACTGCAGGTATTGGAAGGGACAACGGGCCGGATTTAGGAGCTTAGAAAGCCGCAACTGGCCCGCGGGCCGGAGTTTGCCGACCCCTGCGCTAAAGCAAATCGTTTTTCGGCAAGCCGTCGTCAGAACAAGATCCTCACTCTTTTCACCCGATTCATAGGCCATCTGACTAGAAAACTCCTAATTTCTAGTATTTTAAAACTAAAACATTTTTACAGGCAGCAGAAGCTGGCACGAAGCCTCTCTAAACAATAGGCCGGGGAAAAGTGGCAAAACTTAAAACTGCTTCAGCTTCTTATTCATTGTAATCATTGAAGCGTGACTAGTCCTGAGTAAAAACTTTGGCAAGCGAGATGGTAAGGAATTGGAGATAAGAACAAAAGTTAAAGTGGCTACTCTTATTCTTTTTCTGTTTTCTGTAACCAGAAATTTTTAAGTTTAAGTTAAACTTAAGTCTGAGTTTAAATTTTAAATGTTAGAGTAATGACGTAGTGATTAATATCGTGAAGCTTATGATATATTTGTATTTATAAAGATGAAGACTGCTTCGGTAAATGTATCCCGAAGCATGCCATGTTCAACGATGTATAGTTAAACAATAAGGAAATATTCGGCATTATAGCTTTCTGAATAGGTTTTGCTAGACTAAAATACGAAGTGGCGTCTTCTGAAATTAACTGAAACCTGGGATAGTGTTAGATGAAGTAAGAACTTGTTAGATTCCCAATTGTAAGCAGCACTGCCGCCTAGCAACCAACAAACAGGATAAGCAGCCAATACCAGCTTAACTCCAAAACATGCTGCTTAAATGCTGTCCTTTTGAGCAGAAAATGGGAAAAATGAGACGTAGTCCACAGTGAATTGGATTTAGCCGTAGAGGAAAAAAACTTGCCAAAAATGCATTCCAAGAACTTCCTAATTTCCCTGCTACTCCTCGCAACTGTGCGCCCTTCGCTACATAGCGCTAATTTCGAAGTGGCTAGCTGGAGCAGTCTGTTAGCTCCGGTTGCAATGCAAACTGTGCCAGGCTTCAGTGCCGTTGACTGCGCCATGAAGTGCGCCGGTCAGTCGCCAGTCTGCTTTGGCTTCAGTTGGCTACCAGGCCAATGCCGAATGTTTAATGCGTCTGCCTACAAGGCCACCTGGGTTGACTCTGCGACCTGTGATGTTTTCTCTTCCTACTGTGAGTCCGATTGGAAGCTAGGAAGTGAAAATCGATAAATTCAAATCATGTGTGGAGAGGGTTTTATTACTAATACGAGGGTCACTCAGAAAGTCTATTCTGAGCATGATCCACGATTTGTCTGCTTAAGGTTGTTTGCATCGCAGACACTATAAAAGCTTGCTTTACTAGTTTCCTCTTTGTATGGCTAATGATTCAACTATTAAAATCTAATTACAGATGCCGAAAAACTAGAAACCATTTTCTGCAATCAAAGCACCACTGTCAATGTCCCCTACTATTGCGAAAACGCAATCGACGGAAACAGAAATCAAAATGTACTGAACTGCAGCGCCACAGACTCACTGCCAAATCAGTGGTTCGAGGCCTATCTTGCCCGTCCGAAGCTGGTTAGATATGTGACCATCTACTACAGCCAGGACTGCTGCTCCACCTACCTCACGGAATTCTCGCTTCAGGTTGATGGTGTCGAGTGCAACCGAGTGCTGCTTACAGCGCCCTTCTTGGTGGCCAATTTCACATGCAAAGCATTCGGTAGCCGCGTGCGAGTGCTAAATCTTCGCAGCACCCATCTGGTACTCTGCGAACTAGAAGTTTACGGCCAGTGATTGGGAGCTGTCCAACGAGTAGATGCCATGTTTGGAAGTCTGTTGGCGGTTTGCTGTTTACTACAGTCTATAACTGCTCTTGAAAAGTGCTGACCAAAAAATTCATAGTACCGCTTTTCTTTTTTTCTGAAGCTTACTAAAAATGCTAAAATTTATCGGAACGCATACCTACCTAAGATCAATAAAAATCCGAAGAATATTTTTCGTTTCTTTTCTGCTGCATGGCTGTTAAACTTTTTGTCTCCCGAATCGATAACGAGTACGTTTTCGTCCACTTATTCAGATTAGACCGGCAAAGGCCGCAACGTCGCTAATATGTTACCTAATTAAGCTGTTACCAATTCTTATCTTATGTATATCTTATGTTATCTTATCTTAAGATATCTTATCTTATAAGATAAGATCTTATAAAATATCTTATCTTATACCGGGTATATCATAACTTATGTAAAAAACTCGAGATTCGCGAGAGCACGGAAATTAGCTACTGAATTCAATTTTGTGAGTAGTTTTGTTGCGCATGGCTAGCGATGAGTCATCGCTTTGATCCCTCAGACCCATCAAAACGCCCACCCCACCTTCGCTTTCCATTGTTCTCGTTCACTCAAGCGTGACGAAAGCATTGCCTTCAAATTTCCTTTTAATAGAAGCAAACGCCTTAGAACTTTCCCCAATGTAACTTTACTTTATTAATCTCCTCAATGTAATCTTAAGGACAATTATTTTCCTAAGTAATTTAGATAACTAGTAATGAAACGCATAAATAATGAGCTATTGCACAACTATTATGTAACATCACCCGCCCCACCCCAAGCTTACTGTACAACGTCGGGCCAATCAGAACGCGCCAGGGTCGATGCCGGAGACTTTCTATCACGGCTCACGCGCTTAATACGTGACTTCTCCTCCAATGTAACCCCATCGTTATTCTCCCAAAACTCAGACGTTCTGTCATCTTCGGACGGGCTTGTCCCAAGACCGTGACACTGCAGGACTCCCTACAACCCTGCTATCCTCTTATATGTCGAGTCCACAATCCCTGATTTATCAATTCCTTGATACCACCGAGTCGTCCCGGCAAGGCTTCGCCCAAGAAGATTGCACCCAGCTTTTGATCGCATTCTCCTATGTGTAGCTACTGCTCCTTGGTTGCGAAATCGCTGAAATTATTTATTTTCTATAATAATAATAATAATAGTAGACAGTGTAGTAATGCGACTCATGTATAAATACTGCATGATATTACTAATAGCAGTACTGCTTGCACACAGAGTCGCATTCATGAAAGGCTAGGCAGAGACCTTTTATGATGGGATTAAATCCTATATTTAGACTTTATTGGGAAAAGAAGAAAAAGGTTGTAGCCTAGTGGTTAGGGCGTCGGGCTCACAACTTTGAGGTCGAGGGTTCGACTCCACTGAAACAAATTGTGTCCTTTAGCAATGCACTTAACTCTGCATTGCTTCAGTGCACCCAGCTGTTAAATGGGTACCAGCATTAGCTGGGATAATTGAAGGTGGGTGTGGCTTCCCCCCAGTCCATGGACTGAACCTTCAGATGTGCCGCGCAATAGCTGCGTCTGTGCTGTCGGCTGCACATCTGGCCTAACTATTGGCGCAGGTGTAATCAATTATAATTATGGGCCCCTGCCTCGATATGTTTTAGTAATGGAGTCTAGAAGAGGAAGGTGTGGTGGCAGAACTACTTTAAGTAGTCCATACCCGAAAAGCCCTTGCTAGAATTGGAGTAGACGCAGAAAAGTAAAAGAATAATGTGCACGTACACTAGTTTTCTTCATAATGAATATAGACAAATAATAATCCTTATTAATAATTCACTGAACTGACCGGAAACTAATAATTATTGGCCCTTCGACTGATGATTGTGTGTAAATGATTGACTAGAACGCTGAGTTATTGAAAGCAAAAACACAGGTGTGCCTTCGTTGTGGAAAATGTTTTCACACCAAGAGCTTGCTGGTGACGTGGATGCCTGGCCCTTGATGGGAAGCTGCCATATGAAAATGCAGCAAGCTTGTATCAACTGGAACTTTGCACTTCTCACTGAGAGGTCGGGAGTTCCAGTCTCATATCAAGGAAGCACTTTTATTGGTTAACAGTGGGCATTTCAAATAGCCGCATTTATCTTTTTGTGCATCTCCTAAAATATTCAACCGATCGCCATGAAAATCCAGAATCACATCGTCGAGACACGACGCGGAATCGAACTTAGGAACCGTGGTGCGAGAGGCAAACGCGTTAACCGCTCTGCCACCGACCCCCCAAACTTTGAAAGTTAGTTTATCGTAAATTGTGGAAAATTTTAATCGAAATGGTGGACTTTCACGAAAATTGTTCATTCGGTTTTGTAGCCATCGTGAAGTTGGCAGTTGGGTGTTTGCAATATGGTCTTTCCCCAGGCGGGCAAAATAGTCTTCTACTGTTACTGTGTGAGGCCGTGCCAGTCCATGGACTGAGCAGTTGAGTTCAAAGGTTCCCTTATTCCTGGAAAACTTGCTCAATTAAAACCCATACAATCAAGCGGTCTAGCAGCACTCGTAAATATCAATTGGTTAGTAGGCAGATGGCCTCATTAAGAGCAGTGCAATTATTCTTAGAATCAGCGGAAAAGCAAGGCTGACAGCAATAAATTAGTCAACGTCAATCAAAAATTTAATGTGATCCTTAAAATTTATAATTGCCCAGGACACACAAGCCCAGAATTTTGAAATGACAATTTTTTAATTGCTCCTAAAAACGTTTCGCTTGCACCCCGCTGGTAGACAACTACGGTACTTCCACAAACAGATTTTGATTAATTAAATGATGCCATGTTCTGTTAGTCTACCAAGACTAATTATCGGTGTACATAATGTAGTATATGATCAATATTAAAATTCGGGTAAAAATTGATTTCGCCTTACTTGAAAACAAAGACTGGCTTTTATATGAAATGTTGGTCGTTTCCCGGTAAAATGAAAATGATTAAGCATTTCAAAGTTTTGAAAACGGAATAATCATTTATATTAATCCGAGATGTTGGTAAAGAGTTATAAATTCTGTGATTTAATAATCCAGTAGAGATTTTGGTAAAAAAGACAAACAGTTTGTTAAAGCTTGAACTTAATTTGTAACTAACGCAATAATGAATTATCTTTCTCGCGTTTTTTGTACAATGTAAGCACATTGTTATTTTGCTTTAACATGATGTTGCTTCGCAAATTGCGCTACATTTTTTAAGACAGATTATTCAGAAGATAATTCAAGAAACGATTTAGTACAATGTTTGATGAAGTCCTAACGAAGCACAGCAACGATTGGCTGTCATTAAGAAAGTCACCTGCTTCTTTTCCGCTTAATTCCTTGTGAAAAGCACGATTTGCTTTGGATTCAAGAAAGAGTGGCAGCATTACATGAAGACATATCTTGTTTAAAAACAGACTTGCTTCGTTTTTAAGACATGTGAACTGAATCAGAAGTTTTTTTCTACTTTCTGCTTCGTGTTGCTTCACTTTCAAGGACAATTTCCTGCAGACCAGCTTGTACCAGGTGAGCAGGGCATTTTAGAGTACATGCCGTTAACGCAGCGAAGGTAATGCACATCACTGCTGCAGTCTCGAACGAAGTCAACGGTGCATGGCTGATTAGCTGAGTAGCAAACGTAACTGGGTGTTGCTTTTGTTGTGGCTTCACTCGTTGTACCTCCAGCAGTGGTTGGAGCACTCGTTGTACCTCCAACAGTGGTTGGAGCACTCGTTGTACCTCCAGCAGTGGTTGGAACACTCGTTGTACCTCCAGCAGTGGTTGGAACACTCGTTGTACCTCCAGCAGTGGTTGGAGCACTCGTTGTACCTCCAGCAGTGGTTGGAACACTCGTTGTACCTCCAGCAGTGGTTGGAACACTCGTTGTACCTCCAGCAGTGGTTGGAGCACTCGTTGTAACTCCAGGAGTGGTTGGAGCACTCGTTGTAACTCCAGGAGTGGTTGGAGCACTCGTTGTAACTCCAGCAGTGGTTGGGGCACTCGTAGCATTGAGTCGTTCGATAGCCAACTGTGAGTCAAACGAGTTTTTAAAGTCGAAGAAAACAAGTAGATTTTTAACTTGGAATGAATCATATTTAATCGGTCTAAAGGATCTCTTTCTTAAAGATTGCAGAGACTACAGAAAATGGAATAGCTACCAGAGAGCAAAGCTACTGACCTCGCTGACGCAGTCCTGAGGTGTCCACAGAGCCTCATACTGAGTGAGATTGGCCAGGTAGCAAGAGTCGTCTCGCTTGAACACGGCGGTGCAGTTCGGTCTCAGAGCGCACTCCACCGAGCAGGTCCGAGCATCTCGAACTCCCTTGACCAGCGACAGGTCGGTGATGTTCCTGGGACAGGCAGAGACGACGCTGAGGCGGACGGTGACGCCCGAAGCTATGGAAAACAGGCTCAGCAGGCCACAGACAGCCCAAAATAGCTTCATGTTGTTGCAGCACGCGAGAATAATCACAAAAAAATAGTTGCCTATTTGCTCAAAATCAGTTTTGGTTCAGTTAAAATTGCTCTGGCGATTAAATTTTTACAAGTGTAGTTATATACGACGTATGATCGGTCCTACAGCAGGCCTGACCAATCAGCGTTGGGCTTACTGGAAATCACATACTTATTTGGCATTCGTTGATGTCTAAAACATGACTCTTATTTTTATTTTAATTAGCTCGTTGCTAATTGGCGTTCAAAAATGAAACTCAACAAAGTCTACGGATAGAGCGTCTCGCATCAGTGCAGGAATTCTGTAAAAAATCGATTTTTTACTTCGCGCAGCTCAAAAGCAGTAGAGCGTTGAGGTTAGTATGCTTATCTGAGCACTGCATGTTGAGCTGTAAGCATTGCTGTAGGGACTCTAAAAAATCTATTTTTAACTTTTTTTGTTTAACGGCTCCCTGTGCATCCAGAAATCAACCAGACGGGGTAAAAAGAGAGTCCTATGGTATTGAAAACTAGATTGTGTTTGCATTTCGAGATATACTTTGAAAAACTTTTTAGTGAAAAATTTGCTAAGTAGCAAAATGGAATTTCTAAAATTGTTGAGACGCATTAAAAGACACGTGAATAATATATTGGTGCTCAGGTTATGCTTTCAGAAAGATTAATTTTTTATTTTTTAAAATAAAAAAGCAGCAATAAAGTTTTGAGGTTCTACTACTTAGTAGAAATTTATGGATAGATTATCAGTTCTTTAAAAAGTTTTTAGCTACGTTTAGACCATTGTGTGGGCTTACAAGCGAGCAAAGTCGCAAATTTTAACGTTTTTTGTAGGTTCATCGCTGAAGACTTTCTGATTCTCAGGTCTTGAAAATATTTTAAATTCTCATACCATGTGATGTACTCCAAATTGTGATTATGTGTTACGTAGAGCATGCTGATGCAGACGCAGTAGATTACGGTTTTAATGCTGTCCGAAACAAAAGCTACGAGCTCGTACTAACAGGCGTGATGGTAGACACCAGTTCTGTGGCTGTGGTACTGTGTGTTCCAGTGGCTGTTGTGCTTGTTTTCTCAGATGTAGTGGTAGATGCTGAAGTTAATTTAGTTTACCTCGCTTTTGGTGTTCTGATGGTACTGGGTGTTGCAGTTGCTTTTAGGGTGTTTTTTAGGTTTAGTGGCAGCTGTTTAATCTGTAGAGGTAGATGTTGAACTGCTTGTAGTCAATGCAACTCTTGTTATACTGGTGGCACTTTGTGTTGTTGTTGCTTTTGAGGTTTTAGTTTCAGGTGTAGAGGTAGATGTTGAAGTAACCGTAGTAGATGTAGTTCTTTGTGTACTCGTGGTACTGGGTGTTGCAGTTGCTGATGCAGTTGTTGTTTCAGGGGTAGTGGTAGATGCTGAAGAAACTGTACTAGACGTAGTCTTTGATGCGCTGGTGGTACTGGGTGTTGTAGTTGCTTTTGAGGTTTTAGTTTCAGGTGTAGAGGTAGATGTTGCAGTGATTTTAGTAGATGTAGTTCTTTGTGTACTGGTGGTACTGGGTGTTGCAGTTGCTGATGCAGTTGTTGTTTCAGGTTTAGTGGTAGATGTTGCAGTGATTGTAGTAGATGTAGTTCTTTGTGTACTGGTGGTACTGGGTGTTGTAGTTGCTTTTGAGGTTTTAGTTTCAGGTGTAGAGGTAGATGTTGCAGTGATTGTAGTAGATGTAGTTCTTTGTGTACTGTTGGTACTGGGTGTTGCAGTTGCTGATGCAGTTGTTGTTTCAGGTTTAGTGGTAGATGTTGCAGTGATTGTAGTAGATGTAGTTCTTTGTGTACTGGTGGTACTGGGTGTTGTAGTTGCTTTTGAGGTTTTAGTTTCAGGTGTAGAGGTAGATGTTGCAGTGATTGTAGTAGATGTAGTTCTTTGTGTACTGGTGGTACTGGGTGTTGCAGTTGCTTTTGAGGTTTTAGTTTCAGGTGTAGTGGTGGATGTTGATGTGATTGTAGTTGATGTAGTTTTTGGTGTACTGGGTGTTGTAGTTGCTGTTAAGGTCATTGTTGCAGGAACGGCAGAGCTCGCCGAAGAAGACGTGTTGACTGCATGGATCCTGGTAAACACGACCTGTGGGATAACGAGTATTTGTGCGACTTTCAATGGCGGACGAGAACCAATTAAACACAAATAGTATTTGAAGAGGTCAGACCTCGCTGACGCAGTCCTGAGGTGTCCACAGAGCCTCATACTGAGTGAGATTGGCCAGGTAGCAAGAGTCGTCTCGCTTGAACACGGCGGTGCAGTTCGGTCTCAGAGCGCACTCCACCGAGCAGGAGCGAGCATCTCGAACTCCCTTGACCAGCGACAGGTCGGTGATGTTCCTGGGACAGGTGGAGACGACGCTGAGGCGGACGGTGACGCCCGAAACGACGGACAGCAGGCTTAGCAGGCTGCAGAGGAGTGATAGCCTCTGGGGGGCCATAGCTAATTTTCGTAGCAAGTTAGCAAAGCCATTAAGGAAATGGCTTTTAAACACATCCCTTAGAGGCGTGGAGTCCATTAGCCGCTGACCAATCAGCATATTTGAAGTAGAAATTGCAGTGATGAAAAGGAAATGCAAAACGCATTGTGGACATTGTGCTGCTTCGCTTTGCATCGAGGAGAAAGTTGATCCCAAGCTACAATGCAGCAAATTGGTATTGGTCGTCAAGAAGCAGGCTGGTGTAAATTAGTGATTCAATAAACCACCCCGCAATTGACATCCGGGCTCGCTGCATACCCCTACAGCTTTCAGCACATTAAATTAATGGAAGGCTGATCATTGACACCTGTAGGGTTAAACATTTAATGGCAAGCAAAGCTATTCTCATTAGACGATCGATCAAATTGCAGAGCTAATGAAGACCACTTATTTTGGCCATTTTTCTGGGTGAACACAGTCGCGTTTAGCCTCTGCTCTTAATATCCAGTTGAATGGGATTAAGAGATGGGATAAAGAGCTCGTAAACGAATTTCTCAGAGCCCATTTTGAATCCCTATTGTTCTAATCAACAAAATCAATATTTAACCTCGTCTACTATACGAAACAGTAGTATGGTAATGGCATGGCAGCATTTTAACTCGCGCTTTTGTAACTAGCAACAGTTTTTGCTGCTCTCCTATGCCCAGCTGTTCTTCCTGAGTTGTGTTAAACTAACTCATCCACTTTGCCTCACACAATGTCATTCAGGAAATTAGCATAGGGTAGAATGAGTCTAAATGCTGAGCTCTACTCACAGTTGCCCAGGTACCATCAATGTTCTTTCTGAATCATTGTACTTTCTAAGAAAAACGGGAAAAACCTTCCGTTTGCTGGATGACGCGCCTTAAAGGGAAGTTTTTAGTAACTTATTGGATAAAATCCGTCCTGACTGCTTTAGGATTTCAAAGTGATAGAAGCAAAGGACAAAAAATACAAAAGCTAAAGTCAACAATAATATTTTCCGGAGAGCAGGGGACACATGAACAACATTTGGTGACCGTAGACCCACATCCAGTGAGGAGGCAATTCTGCCCATTTCGCTGACTCCTGAGCACACACTCACACATGTGTGTACATCCGCCCTGACTTTCTCATCGTCAGACAGTGTAAATTCTCACTGTGCCTTGGAGGTTGGCCCCAAAAGGCGTAAACTGCACGACAAGCCCCCAAGCCTTCTCTCCGCGGCTGCGCCCAAATGAATGTCGCCTCGTGTAATCGAGCTCAGGGAACTTGGTGCGAGAGGCAAACGCGTTGGATCGCTCTGCGTCTCGCCCTACCAGTTTCCAGTTTAGTAAAAGTTTTTTAATGAAGGTCACTGCTGCTCAAACTACCAAAGCCTTTTTTCAATAATAAAGTTTTTTCTGAACTCCAGTTGCATCAGAATAGAACATGTACTTCTATCTGAGCCTGAATGTGACACTGTTGCTATCGCAGCAGACAGGCAAAGCCAGCAAGAAGCGATCTCATTGGCTGTTTATCTGTCTGGGATCAAGCGAGAACCATAAATATTGACGAAAGGAATCTGCGAGTAGCTAAAGCAGCCGGGCATATCTCTGCTCAGGTCCGACACACGGCACAGAAGCATGGTAGCCAATTCGATCAAGGTCTGGCCAGTTGCCGTCCTGATTAGTTCGGCCTGTTTCCTAATGGTCTGCTGCGATAGCATTCGCTACAACCTGCAGGACGGCTGCCCTGCAGAAGCGGACCTTCTCAGCCAGGTAGGAATAGGAGCAAGAAAAGTAAACTCGAAATGGGGATCCGAACTGCGGGGGATATTGGCAAACTATTGTGTGGATATTAACTCAGCTGAGAAAGCATCCTTAGTTAACATTAGGAAGACAACGGGGGTATTTCATATACCCAGATATTCCATTTTTCTGAAATTTCCTAACATATTCAATATTCACAAAACACATCGTCGAGATATTTATCGACTCTCGTCGGGGGTGTCTGGTCGAAAAAACCATCAATATAGGCAAAAACTTTCTGCTCATGTAATCAAGGCGTCTATTTTTAGTTGCCTATTTTATATTAACTATTGCTAATTTATACACTTTTGAACCTGTATGGATTCGCCATAGGTTAATATGGTGGACTTCCATGAAAATTGGTCATTCGGTTTGGGAGGTATCGTGAAGTAGGCAGTGGGAATTTCAAATACCCCGGTCAGCATGGCCTTTCCGCTGTTAAAAGGAGTAATTTGTAGTCTATGGCCAAAAAAACCTTAAAAGCCTAGAAAGTGACGCTAATATCATTTGTTTTGACTTATTGGTACAGTAAAACAACATTGTGCGTGTTTCTATCCGATGCCCAATTAGGTCAGTGGAGTGTCGCACAATCGCACCTGTTCCGTTGAGTGCGCTGTACGCACAAACTGCACGGCCGTGTTCTGGCGCGACAGTGTGTGCTACCTGGCCATAGCGAACCAGTTCCCAAACTTGTGGATGAACCTGAGCTCAGCTGGTAATTGCACAACCCAGGTGAAGGCGATCCGTGTTTGAAGCGGCTAGAAAAATGCCCAGCCTAGCCTATAGGGAACAAGTTTGATTGACAACTGACAGCAGGAATAGACATGTCGGATGCGAAAGAAAAAACGTCTCAACGTATCTTCGCCTTTTAAGCATCCGCGTGTGCTTTTTCTTTCTACTTGATCAATGTGTGTCTATTTTACTAGCTGGTTTCTTAAGCCCTAAAAACTTTTTTATATTTCTATCCTCACTCAAAAGAAACTAATTCTGATGCCATAAGGCCGAGAAAATAACAACGGAACCGTTTTCGCAAATTTGTGAGTTTCAATCGCTAGGCATAGAATTCTAGATTATATGGAAGTGAATAATTTTTGGGAGCTTTACATAACCGGACCAACATGAAAATATGCGGATTACTACGAATGAAATATAATATTTTTCCTCCTAAAACGAGCTTACGCAGTCAGTACGTTATTTGAATTCGGATTTTAAAATTTTACGAGTATTTCATTTTGCCATTTTTTTTTAATTTACTAACGCTTACTGCTGGATAAATGTAGAATAAACCCACGAAGCTGCCAAACTTTGCTGCACAGCAGAAGAGTTAGCTGGTTGACTCGATTCCCGTCGAGTCCAGTTGTTAGCGGCCGTGTTCAACGTCTTGCAGCAAAGCAGTTGTAAAATATGATGCTGACGCTCACAATGCGTCTGCATTCTCAGGTGCGACAGACCCTCGAATATGCTGACTCGAACAGGACGATGTGTCGCACGATCTGTTGCAGGAACGTGAAGGGTCCAAGTTCTCTGCTCTAATCAGGAGCCATCAGACATCAGAAATTCCTTGGGCTTTAGTAACTGGCGACTGCAGACGCTCTGGAAGCTCCGGGAAAGCGGAGGGAACTGCTCTCCTTTGAAGTGCTCTCCGTAGCAGCTGACCCTCTCTATAACGATTGTGAGTAGAGTTTGAGTCCTGTGACACACAAACGAAGTCTGCATCGGTAAAGTGCTTCAAGCAGAGACGAGACTCCTTGGTGGGAATACAGTCCTCACGCCGATTGCCTCGCAGTCATTGCTATTGTTGGAGTAGCTCTGGTTGTTTCAGTTGAAATTCAGTGGAAAGGAATGAAACTTTGGCGTCCAATGTAATCGCAGACGATGCGGAGGCATCAGAGCGACAAACATGAATCTGGTTCTTCATTCTTGTCATTATGACTAAGACCTTTGCACAAAGAACTGTACAATCCCTCACAACCCTTCTGTTCACAGAATATCATTTAGTACACTTAGTGTATACAAACCCATGGCCCTTA
The DNA here is from genome assembly GCA_950097015.1 of Macrostomum hystrix. NCBI lineage: Eukaryota > Metazoa > Platyhelminthes > Macrostomidae > Macrostomum > Macrostomum hystrix. The sequence goes on from CATNEN010000001.1 coordinate 12,462,128, forward strand.
TCTCAACTAAACCGTAAAGAATTTTTGCACACTTTTTTCACAAGCGCGGATATTCTGGGCACCGAGAACTGGCGAACAGGGCAAGGTGAGTTGTACATACCGATCGATATGATCTATACTTAAATTGGGGTGGTAGCTGTCAAAAAGAGCTAAAAATACACGGCACATCAGCGAATGAGTCACGAATTAAAAATAGAAACTTTTTAAATTAACCACAAACTGAATTTGATTCTATTCCGTTATCTAGTTAGAAATCACTTCTATTAAAAACGAACTCATATGTACTACGAGTATACGAGTACGAGCTAGATATAGATAGCATAATCCAGTTGTGAAAAAATCACCCAGTTTATTCATTATGTTAGGCCTTCTACGTCGAGGCCCGTATCGGCCTGGTTGCTCAACGTTGGCTGGAAACAGAATTGAATTATATTTTTTTCCGCAACAAAAATACTTCAATAAGTGGCTCAGTCGGGTGAGCGAGCGAACAATCATTTTTGTCTGCCAGATAAGATACCCTGCCTCTCTTGCTAGAACAATCCAAATTGCATTCCTAAAACAACAATAGGATTAGCTGAGTTCTAGTTCTCAGTTTTCATCCCAAATTTGACAATTTCAACGAGCTAGTCTATCTTGGAGACTGCAAAATATCAGAAGCATCTATTTATTGCACTCCATTTAGGATGTTTGGAAGCTTACTAAGAAACTAAAATTGGGTATCCACAGTTATTTTTTTATTTCCAGAATCCATTGTTGTCTAATCCATTGGTTTGCTCTCCAGTTCATTTAAAAATTAGCATATTCTTTTTGCGAGTACTAGCTCGTACGATGAAATTTGATGGCAAGCACTGATTTTTGTGGCACAATCAGGGCGTATAAAATAATGATAGAAAATTAAATACTCAGCTCGGTAAACCGACAAAGTTTAGAATAATTCAGCTCTTAGATCTTCAGATCGTATATCTTTAATTAACTGTTCCAAACATACTACTTAGCAAAAGCAGCAGGAGTTATTAACATTCAACCATACAATAGGCAGTTAGAATGTCTGGCTTTATTTTTTCTCAAATTTAAAAAAAGTTAAATAAAAGTTTGAGAAGTACATGCGGCCGGGCAAGAAGTCTTACAAATGCACAAGTACAGTTTTCTACTCTACTGTTTAACGTCCGTGTGGATTCAAATAAATAAAGTCCTCAGGCACAAGCAACTCACTCTGCGACAAAAAATTTTTTTCGCGTGATCTGATCTCACTTGCTTTCAGTAGTTATTCAGTTTTTTGTTTGCATGCACTGTACCCATAAGAATTCTTATTTGAGAAAAATGACGGCCCTGCCAAAATTGGCTGGTGAAAACGTATTCTCTCTCAAACAAGAGACAGCTGTCAGTCGGGAGAACTTATCAGACAAGCCGACTCAAGTAATGCTCATTGAGTAGAATCGATAACTGACAATCTCATGGCAGCTGGGGCATTGCAGACACACAGCTATGCATACAGACCAACTGCAGGGTAGATTTGTATGACAAACTAAATACCTGTAAGTGTCAGCTACTCACTGTTTGATGAGTACTACAGAAAATGAGGCTTTAGGTAATATTTGTAATTGGGCAATGTGAAACGATACGATGATAAGATTGGATAAGAATAAGGATAAGGATAAGGATAAGAATTACGGCCAAATAAGAATGATAATAATTTTATATAATAATAATCATCGACTATACCTACCACAATCGGGCCAAAATGTGCCGCCAGCAGGGGCGAAGTTATTGCGCAACGCATTTGAAAGCTGCGTACCGCTGTTCAGTCCATGGACTATTGAGACACTATACCCAACCTTAATTGCCCCAGCTGATGCTGGTACCAATTTACAGCTGAGTGAACTCAAGAAATGCCGAGTTAAAAGTCTTGCAAAAGGACACATATCGTTCCCATAGAGTCAGAAATAGGGGGTGAATGGACAGAGCGGTTAAGCCGTTTGCCTCTCGCACCAAGGTCCCTGAGCTCGATTCCGCGGCGAGGCCGCATTTATTCATTGTGAGTTCAATGCTCTAACCACTCGGCTACAACCCCTCAGGCTGTTAATGCGATAAACGCTGATTGGCTGTCAGAATAGAACAGAACAGAACCGGTGGCCTCTCTAACGTAAAAAGCTGCTCGAAAGTTAGAAGATGAAAATAAGAAAGCTTTGTCTGTACACGAACTGGTAAACTTGAGCGCAATGTGCTCAATCTTACGTCTTCTAATTATTTTCGTCCCACTCGCGTTGTGCTCGAGTTTCAGTATGAATCTGACAAGCGTGAATGATTGTCCGAAGAGCACATTGAACCTGTCTCAACTGACTGGGGTCTTTGACATCCGCGCCTGCTGGGTTGAGTGCGCGCTGCGGATAAACTGCACGGCAGTGTACAAGCTGGGCTCCAGCTGCTATCTGGCCTCGAACAATCAGTACCCCAATCTGTGGTACCAGAACAACTCCATGGACTGCTCAACTCAGGTTCTGGAGTTAATATTCTGTTCTCTAGCGTACTTTAGTGCATTTGAGTGTACTCTAGTGCATTTGAAGTGCATTCTAGTGCATTCGAGTGCATTTTAGTGCATTCTAGTGCATTCTAGTGCATTCTAGTGAATTGTAGGGTATTCTAGGGTATTCTATGGTATTCTACGGTATTCTATGGTATTCTAGTGTATTCTAGTGTATTATAGTGTATTTTAAAGTATTCTAGTATATTCTATGGTATTGTAGGGTATTCTATGGTATTCTATAGTGCATTTTAGTGCATTCTAGTGCACTCTGTTGTATTTTAAGTATCTGCGGTACACGGACAACGAAATTATAGTATGTTAGTAGAGCACCTTTAACTTTACATGATGTGGATTTCGACTACAAGTGTGATGTCCTTGTACATTAGTATGATATAGTTTTAGCTTGACGCCTATTAACTCATTTAAAAAGTTGTCTCCTCAAGTAATTATTCTATTTCAAACAAAAATTTCAGTTCATACCTGCTCGAGTTTCGAGTTTGGCCACATCGTTTGGCAAGTGAGGAAAATGGTCTTCAACAGAAACATTAATGCTGGATGCGAGTAGCTGGTCACAAAGTCACCAAATGACAAATATTCAGCAAAAATGGAAATGGTCTACAAGTACTCGCTAATAGACAAGTTGCTTTTGTGAAAAAAAAATATGCAACTTAACAATTCGTGCGGCTTTTGATACGTAAAATTCAATATATTTTACGTCACGTCAGTTTTCGATGTGTTACGTATCATTGTCCAAGGCATCAATAAAATATATATTTATAATCTGAAAACTCAAAGATCACCTTTAGGTTAGAGCAATACTTAAGCCGATTCTAAGATCCGATACACAAATTGTCGATACCCAAAGAGTCGATACCCAAAGAGTCGATACCCAAATTGTCGATACATAAAGAGTCGACACTCGGAGAGTCGATACCCAAAGAGTCGATTCCGAAAGAGTCAATACCGAAAGAGTCGATACCGAAAGAGTCGATACCCAAAGAGTCGATGCCTAAAGAGTCGATAACAAAAGAGTCGATACACAAAGAGTCGATACCCGAAGAGTCGATACCCAAAGAGACAATACCCAAAGAGTCGATGCCTAAAGAGTCGATAACAAAAGAGTCGATACACAAAGAGTCGATACCCGAAGAGTCGATACCCAAAGAGACAATACCCAAAAAGACAATACCCAAAGAGACAATACCCAAAGAGACAATACCCAAAGAGTCGATGCCTAAAGAGTCGATAACAAAAGAGTCGATAACAAAAGAGTCGATAACAAAAGAGTCGATACCCAAAGAGTCGATACCCAAAGAGACAATACCCAAAGAGACAATACCCAAAGAGTCGATGCCTAAAGAGTCGATAACAAAAGAGTCGATACACAAAGAGTCGATACCCAAAGAGACAATACCCAAAGAGTCGATGCCTAAAGAGTCGATAACAAAAGAGTCGATAACAAAAGAGTCGATACACAAAGAGTCGATACCCGAATAGTCGATACCCAAAGAGACAATACCCAAAGAGTCGATGCCTAAAGAGTCGATACCCAAAGAGTCGATACCCAAAGAGACAATACCCAAAGAGTCGATGCCTAAAGAGTCGATAACAAAAGAGTCGATAACAAAAGAGTCGATACACAAAGAGTCGATACCCGAATAGTCGATACCCAAAGAGACAATACCCAAAGAGTCGATGCCTAAAGAGTCGATACCCAAAGAGTCGATACCCAAAGAGACAATACCCAAAGAGTCGATGCCTAAAGAGTCGATAACAAAATAGTCGATAACAAAAGAGTCGATACCCAAAGAGTCGATACCCAAAGAGACAATACCCAAAGAGACAATACCCAAAGAGTCGATGCCTAAAGAGTCGATAACAAAATAGTCGATAACAAAAGAGTCGATACCCAAAGAGTCGATACCCAAAGAGACAATACCCAAAGAGTCGATGCCTAAAGAGTCGATAACAAAAGAGTCGATAACAAAAGAGTCGATACCTAAAGAGTCGATACCCAAAGAGACAATACCCAAAGAGTCGATGCCTAAAGAGTCGATAACAAAAGAGTCAATACCCAAATTTTCGATACCCAAAGATTCGATACCCAAATTTTCGATACCCAAAGAGTCGATACCCAAATTGTCGATACATAAAGAGTCGACACTCGGAGAGTCGATACCCAAAGAGTCGATTCCGAAAGAGTCAATACCGAAAGAGTCAATGCCGAAAGAGTCAATACCGAAAGAGTCGATACCGAAAGAGTCGATACCCAAAGAGTCGATACCCAAAGAGCCGATTCCCAAAGAGTTGATACACAAAGAGTCGATACACAAAGAGTCGATACCCAAAGAGTCGATACCCAAAGAGTCGATACCCAAAGAGACAATACCCAAAGAGTCGATACCCAAAGAGTCGATGCCTAAAGAGTCGATAACAAAATAGTCGATAACAAAAGAGTCGATACCCAAAGAGTCGATACCCAAAGAGTCGATACCCAAAGAGCCGATTCCCAAAGAGTCGATACCCAAAGAGCCGATTCCCAAAGAGTTGATACACAAAGAGTCGATACACAAAGAGTCGATACACAAAGAGTCGATCCCCAATGAGCAGGTTTCATAGCTTTACTAATAAATGCTTGGATTTTTTATGCAAAAGCGTCTAATATTCGTACTAGAATTTATACAAGAGTTAAAACTAAATTTCCGTGTAGCATTTTCACAAGAAAACAATGCTTTGTATTCCGATACTAAAACTATAGAGCTGCGTGATAGTGAATATTTGGCTTTCCCAAAAACAATAAATCCGAAATCCGACTCTCAAATAAAAGCAGCGCATTTGGCAGGATTGCATTTGGCACGAAATGGCCAGAAATCATACAGCGCAAACAAGACAAAAATATCCGAATTACGACCCATGCGAGAAAAACTAAGAATGAGGCAAATTTGTCGAAACCAAATTCGAATTCCAAAATCATTGACTGCTTCGTGACCACAAAAATGATTTCATTCCAGATGCTCTGCAGCCTGCTGTGTCTGCAGTCCATTGTTTCTGGTGTCACCGTCCGCCTCAGCGTCGTCTCTGCCTGTCCCAGGAGCATCACCGACCTGTCGCTGGTCAAGGGAGTTCGAGATCCTCGGACCTGCTCGGTGGAGTGCGCTCTGAGACCGAACTGCACCGCCGTGTTCAAGCGAGACGACTCTTGCTACCTGGCCAATCTCACTCAGTATGAGGCTCTGTGGACACCTCAGGACTGCGTAGGTTGTCCCAATTTCACCCGCAGGTTGTGCTACACAGGCTGCCAGCTGAAGCTGCTTCAAGCACCAATACAAATTCTGCGGCCGCAACTGGCACACCTGCAAGGGCCTTGAATGAATGTACTCCACTGGGAGTACACTTTTATTAAATGTTTTTTTTACTTTAATAAACACCGTGCGGTCCAGTCCGAGTACGGATATTTGACTGTTACTTGCTTGGCAGTATTCGAATGACTATATTTAGTAAATTGCTTGTATTTAGTGAAAAAGTACATTAAATGATGGTTGGTCAACAACTAAAACAAAGTGCAAGATAACTTGAATCTCAGTAGAAGTTTTTAACAGCAATATTTTGAGACGAATCTTTAATTTATTAGAATCAGAATCAGTGAAATTTAAACAAACTATATCCGGAAAACCCGAAATATAGTTTTTAAACAAACTATATAGAGGTTGTAGCCTAGTGGTTAGGGCGTCGGACTCACGACTTGAAGGTCGGGGGTTTGATTCCCGACTCCCCTGAACAATTTGTGTCCTTTAGCAAGACACTTAACTCTGCATTGCTTCAGTTCACCCAGCTGTTAAATGGGTACCAGCATCAGCTGGGATAATTGAAGGTGGGTGTGGCGTCCCCCCAGTCGATGGACTGAACAGCTGTACGCAGCCTTCAGATGCGCCGCGCATTAGCTGCGGCTGTGCTGTCGGCTGCACATCTGGCCCAATTGGGGCAGGTGTAATCAATAAAATAAAAATACAATACAATATCCGGAAACGTTTGTTTAAACGCTCAATGTCATTGTTAAAGGAAATTGCAGTTTTTTGGTTCATCTGAAGCCACATCTGTACCGATTTAAACAAACGGATGCATGCTACCTATAGTAAAGTAGAATTGTTTGACAAAGTCTAAACTGTGGAAGTTAAGAATAGATGAACTGATATTGTAAAGCTAAGAATTTATAGAGTGAAATAAACTGTCAACATATACTTTTTGACTAAATATGTTTTTAACAGATATTTTTGTTTCTACCACAAGCTGTATTCTCTTATAGATGCGAATACCGTCATTACGTGCGCTGATGTAATGGGAAAATGCGAAAATTTCCCAAATGTGTTTAATAAATATTCTTAGAGAAATTTCGACATATGTTACTCATAAGTGTATAAAGTAATACGAGTATAATCGGGACATGGGTTTTATAATTTATCAAAAGATAAAGAAATCAAAAGCAAGTTACGTACATGCGCAATTGTACGGTAGGAAAGACATCTTGGTGCACTTATTTTTAAACCAGGAGGTACAGTACTGTATGAACTTAGTACTCGCGAACACTTAGCTGTGCGTCACAATGTCTCAGCAGGCAGCTCATATGCGACTTTTACGCTCATTGCTATTAGGGAAATCCGTGTCATGCGATCAAGAGTTGACCACTATGACCATTGCGATGACTGACGAAGCGAAACAATGTAACACCCATGTGTCTAGTTAAAATACACTGCGCGAATGGGAAACGGTTGTCTATATAAACGAGACACCTGGAAGGCACAATACTCAGACTTTTCCGGCGATAGGCCTATAAAGGAGACTCTCACGGGTCTGGGAGTTTGCTCAACCAGTGCAGACCTCCCCGGTGTGCGTGGCATACCCAGCCGAAAGCTTTCAACTAACGGTTCAGTCCTAACGGCCTCTGCAGTGGGCGACTCAAGTTGATCGTATAGTGAGCAATACTAAGAATACTTTGGCCAGATTAGAACTACTTCAATTAATATCGATTCTCTGACGAAACTATCTTGACCCTATCTGTCAGAGAGGTCGGAAGATTCAGATTGTGTGCATTCTAGCAACAACAACAACAACAACAACAAGAGACGCTAGCCCCAAAAGTCAGGGAGGCAGCGTCAGATGGCGCGCCGCAGAGCCAGCGCGCGAACATGGTCCGCGCCGGTGGCAGTGTCGGGCGCCCCGGCGTCGCTCAGCAAGCAGTCGACATAGCGGCGGGTCCGAGCCTGGCCGCGCCTGAACGGGCCCTGCAGGGTGAGCAGCAGGACGTCCTGGGCAGGCTGGCGGCAGTAGCTCTCGGCCCGAATAACGTGGCCCGCTAGCCGAAGTCGCCGCTGGCGCAGGATGGTGGACGGGCGTTGCAGCTGGGCTCTCTCGTACAGAGCCTCGGTCCCGACGCTCTCGTAGGCTTGAAAGGCCGCACGGAGCAGCCCCGAGTGCGCCGAGTCCAGCTGCCGCTCTAGAGTAGCTGTCAGCGTCCACGGCTCGGCGTTGTACAGCAGGACGGTCTCGACCACCGCCTGCCACAGCCGAGCCCTCTGGCGTTCAGGCAGCGCTGTGGACTGGAGGACGGCCCGGATCGAACGGTAGGCCGCCCATGCGAGTCCTCTGCGCCGCCGGATGTCCTCTTCCACGTTGGGCACCAGACCGCCGAGGTAAGTGAACCGCTGGCAGCGTGCGAGCAAGATTCTCTGCCCGTCTGCGCCGCGGCACGTCAGGTTCGCTGGAATGTCGGCCGGCACGGTTAGCACCTCGGTCTAAAGCGTGTTGATCACTAGGCCGACGCTTGATGCCACCTCAGCCAACCTGTCAATCTGGCGCTGGGCACCTTCAACAGTCGAGGACAGGAGGGCGAGGTCGTCGGCGTAGCCAAGCACGCTAAGGCGCTTCTCATCGTGGCGGCGACCGATGCGTCTGCGCAGCAGGAAGCCGTCTTCAGCCGAGGGGAGAGCAGTCCGAAGCACCCAGTCCAGGAGAAGCACGAAGAGGAACGGGGCCAGCGTGTCGCCCTGCAGCACTCCTGACGAGGTGGCAAACAGGTCGGACAGGCCGTCCGCCGTAACAACAGCAGCGCGCGTGTCGCGAGATTATAACGCGCGTGCATTCTGCAAGAGCAGAAGGCCGAGAACCACACAAAAAATTAAGGCTGGATCTACCTGGACTGTCTATCTTATTTAGACTTTATCACAGCGTCTCCAGCACCAAGCACTACCTAACTAGATCCCAGATCATACATATCATATCAACAAAGTAAAGTCGAACCAAACACTTTGCATACCTTCGATAATTAGTCCTGTTTTCTCAATCACATTTTTGTGAGTCCTTTCCCATTTCTTTATTATGAAGAGCAAGCAACGCTACTTAAAAGTTCGCAACTTCAAGCAAACAAACAATTTTTTTCTGCTTAGCTTTAGTCTTAAATACAAGCACCATTGTTTCTCTAAACAAGCTCTGATTGACGATTTTGAAAGTAGGCAGAAAAATGTATGCCTCAAGTCAAATGCGCTACCCTTAAAAGCAAGCTCCATTATTTTTACGCGAATGAACACACACAATGCATTTTCCATTGATGACCGTATAAATATTTCCAAAGCTTTTAAAACGGAAAAAAAGCATAAAAGGTTCCTTTCAGGCAACATATCCTTTCTGCTGACATCCGAGCTCCTGTTTAATGTCAGGAGCTCAAATTTTTAAACCGTCAGTTCAGCTCAAGTTTTTTTGCTAAGTACTGATGAAGGCAGTCATTGCTTTTGTCAGCCTGCTAAGCCTGCTTCCCGATGCGAAGGGAGTCACCATCCGCCTCAGCGTCGTCTCCGCCTGTCCCAGGAGCATCACCGACCTGTCGCTGGTCAAGGGAGTTCGAGATGCTCGCTCCTGCTCGGTGGAGTGCGCTCTGAGGCCGAACTGCACCGCCGTGTTCAAGCGAGACGACTCTTGCTACCTGGCCAATCTCACTCAGTATGAGGCTCTGTGGACACCTCAGGACTGCGTCAGCGAGGTCTGTGACTGATAATTTAGGATTTGTACAGTTTATTTCCTCGTGCAGCTCTAATGCATGTTGTCGCCCCAATTCCACCCGCAGGTTGTGCTACACAGGCTGCCAGCTGAAGCTGCATCGAGCACCAATACAAATTCTGTGGCCGCAACTACCACACCTGCTGGTGGCTTGAATGAAGGCCGCCCGAAGCTTCTCTTGGATTAAATTCCCTATTTAGAATAGCTTAATTAGAACTAAGTCGACTTAAACGTGCAATTTTTGTGTCGAATCATACGTATTGGTCGATTGATAATCTGTTGTGATTTAGAGAAATAATTTAGACACCAATCCTATTTTAGAAAACTTTGAATGGCTGAAACGTCGATTCAATATTTCAAATGCCCTCGTGTTCTGAGGGAGAAAAACAGCGTGCTATTTTAACTGTTATAGCTTTAGTTACTTCTTTAGTTGCCAGAACTTACCCAGAAAGTGGCTTCTGAAAAATTCACATAAAATCAGCTTTCTGTGATAGAACACATCACAAGAGGGTATGCAATTTTACCACAGCTTCAAAATTCTCAAATTAAAAAATTGCGGAACATATAGGTCAACCAGCAGTATTAGCATCGATGCTAAAACCCAAACTATCGATTGTGCCAGTGTCAGAATGCGCTTTGAGACTTGCTACCTGGCCAATCTCACTCAGTATGAGGCTCTGTGGACACCCCAGAACTGCGTCAGCGAGGTCTTTGTCTGCTTGTTTATAACTTAATGACTATTCTGAACTACGTGACTGCAACAATTGTATTCTTACTGTACCTATGCAAGACAGCAAGTTGTAGCCTAGTGGTTAGGGCGTCGTACTCACGACTTGAAGGTCAAGGGTTCGATTCCCGACTCGACTGGAACAACTGTGTCCTTTAGCAAGGCACTTAACTCTACACTGCTTCCGTTTACCCAGCTGCTAAATGGGAGCCAGTACTAGCCGTGGTAACTGACGTGTAGATGTGGCGTCCGCCTAGTCCATGGACTGAACAGCTGTACGCAGCCTTCAGATGCAGCGCGCAATAGCTGTGGCTGTGCCTATTTCTGTGCCTAGAAGGGATTTCATAACATTCTATTATTTTGGAATTCACTTTGCAAGTAGTGACTTGGGGTGTGAGTTTTCAAGCAGCGAAGTCAATGACTGGCCATTACCCCGCGAAACAAGGCTAGCTAATCACATTTATCACACAAGCCACGAACATAATTATTGTACCTAACCCAAGCAGTTCTCGAACCAGTTAATCCATTCTAATTAATAGCTAAGGACAAACAAGATCTACTTCTGTGAATCGAGAAAGGCAAGGCAAGACAACCTACTTCCGTGAGTAGCGCCATGCGCAAATGATCCTGCAAATGACCCCTGGCTTTAAATGCGGAAAGGCAAAGTGCAAAGATGAACTAGGGAAGCTACACCACCCACCGCAGACATTTCACTGACTCCTGAGCACACACGCACACAGATACTGTACTCAGGTATACGCTCACACAGGTGTGTACATCTGCCCTGACTTTCACATCGTCAGGCGGAGTACACTTTCACTGTGCCTTGGAGATTGGCCCTCTAGATTGTAAATTGCACGACAAGCGGCGTAGCCTTGACTGCGCCCCAAATAAATGTGACCGCGCCGCGGAATCGAGCTGCTCAGGTACCTGGTGCGACCACTCTGCCACTCACCTCCTTGAACATTAGATAGCTGAAATACCGATTCTGCGTAAGTGATCAGAGTTAGGAGATATTAAGAAGAATAACATTAGGTAGTCGTTCTCCCTGCCGTGACCGCCAAGTAAAGTAAAGTTTAAATCAATTCTGCCGGCTAATTCCACACCTTACTTGGTTCTCAGCGCGCACTTAGAAAGCATCAGTAAAGCTTTCAAAATTCAGGAACAATGAGCCAGCTGGCTTTGTTCTCTTGTTAGAGACTGGTAAATAAAAATGCTTCTCCCGTTTAAATCGCGAGCTGCAATTATCTTCCGTATTCTTTTGGTGCAATAACTGTATTTAAGATACGCCCTAATCCATTTATCATAATATATGGTTCTTCTAGACATTGTCTTTAGCTGTTCGTATAGTGTAGACTGTTTAATTACGAAGATAGAATTGCTGAAGGAAATTGCTCGTACGGGCCTACGTTTGAAACAATGAAATATTACTTTTTAGTTGCTAAAGTCTTCATTTTGGGCTTTCAAGCCTCCAAGCAACTGCTGTTTGCCCAGTTAAAATCGAGGAAGCGAAAATGGGCTTGCCTTTGAAAAAGCTTTCTGTTAAACCCAGGGTTTAGAAAATCGATTCATGCAAAAAATAAAAGCAATTTTTTTCTTATCAGGCCTACATCTAACCATTTTACTAGTTCCTCGTATCTAAGCCTTCTAATCTAGACGCCAAAACTCCAAAGGAAATTTGATACCTGATTCCGACGTCAAAAAATTATTGGGACCTAAAATATTCAAACTTATCGATATCAAAATATAGAACACGGACTAAAATTGTCCAGTTTTTGCTGACAAAAGGGAGATATCCCGTAGATGCATCATGCTATCATGCTATTCTCACAAGGGAATGTTGAGAACAGGGAAAAATGAACTTGAAATATTTCACAAAATATATTGACAGAAATCGATGAAGTAGAGAAAATCATACAAAATGATCAGCCTTTGCTCCGCCTCCAATCACAGTTGTTTTAATTTTCCTTTTTCTGCGAAAACCAGCCTGCTAAACTTTTCTAAGAAACGTTCTTCTCCGCCATTCTACTCCTAGTGGACCTTGGAAATAAACTGGCTTTAGTTTGCTCTTGAAATATCTATTCAGCAGAACAATTCAATGCAAGACGTTTAAGACAAAATGGGAAGCTAAGCATGAAGACGAGAACCAAAAGAACAAAACAAAAGGAGATATGCAGTATGCGAATCGAGTGCTAAGAATTGAAAGTTTTCCGCACTCGATCAATGAGCGACGTATTTGACATTATAGACACAAAATTGCATGCTTGGTTGCGACATTCATCAATAATAAACGCTTTCTGTTGCATCCTGAGACCAAACAGATGGCTTAATCTCGTCCCCATCGTGACTTGACAAGGGAATAGCGTGAGATACTTAGCAGACAGTGTGAAATTTCGAAAAAACAGTCCATGATATTGCCATAGCATGATGCATCTAGGATTCTAGGGGATAGCATGGTGAATCTAGGGGATAGCATGATGTGTCCAGGGGATAGCATGATGCATCTAGGGGATAGCATGATGCATCTAGGGGATAGCATGGTGCATCTAGGGGATAGCATGGTGCATCTAGGGGACAGCATGGTGCATCTAGGGGACAGCATGGTGCATCTAGGGGATAGCATGGTGCATCTAGGGGATAGCATGGTGCATCTAGGGGATAGCATGGTGCATCTAGGGGATAGCATGGTGCATCTAGGGGATAGCATGATGAATCTAGGGGATAGCATGGTGCATCTAGGGGATAGCATGATGCATCTAGGGGATAGCATGATGAATCTAGGGGATAGCATGGTGCATCTAGGGGATAGCATGGTGCATCTAGGGGATAGCATGGTGCATCTAGGGGACAGCATGGTGCATCTAGGGGATAGCATGGTGCATCTAGGGGATAGCATGGTGCATCTAGGGGATAGCATGGTGCATCTAGGGGACAGCATGGTGCATCTAGGGGATAGCATGGTGCATCTAGGGGATAGCATGATGTGTCCAGGGGACAGCATGGTGCATCTAGGGGATAGCATGGTGCATCTAGGGGATAGCATGGTGCATCCAGGGGATAGCATGGTGCATCTAGGGGATAGCATGGTGCATCTAGGGGATAGCATGATGAATCTAGGGGATAGCATGATGTGTCCAGGGGATAGCATGATGCATCTAGGGGATAGCATGATGAATCTAGGGGATAGCATGATGTGTCCAGGGGATAGCATGATGTGTCCAGGGGATAGCATGATGTGTCCAGGGGATAGCATGATGTGTCCAGGGGATAGCATGATGTGTCCAGGGGATAGCATGATGTGTCCAGGGGATAGCATGATGTGTCCAGGGGATAGCATGATGTGTCCAGGGGATAGCATGATGTGTCCAGGGGATAGCATGATGTGTCCAGGGGATGCACCATTCTTCCCCCAAAAGTGTAAAACTGGTAGTTTAATTTTAAAATATGAAATGGAATGACATACAAAGGCCACAATAATTTAAATTGTATCACGTCTGCAAACAAAGAATATTTTCTTTCAAAAAAACCAAACGGCTCAAAGGCAGACGTCAAAGACCGAAAATGCTAATTGGCACTTTCCTGACTTGATGAACAATGTGCCCTAACTTTCGAGTTTTAATTGAAAGTAGGAAAATAAAGAGAAATACGGGATACCTGTTGGTGCTGGTAGCCTAATAAATCAGAAGCAATTCGTGTAGGCCGAAATTGGTTCCTTTGAGTCCTAAGTAGAACAGCGCTTAAAGAAAGCGGCCTGCTGATTGGACTACGGGTTGCTAGCAAAATATTCAAAAAGGAAGCCATTGCAAATATACTGCACATCTGTCTTGAAACACCTGAGAGAACCAAATAATTAAGACAAAAAACACTACAGATAATATGCTAAGGAGAACCAAGTCGATGCTGTCCGTCTGCATTTTGCTGTGTCTGCTTTCTAATTCGAAGGGCGTCACCGTCCACCTCAGCGTCGTCTCCGCCTGTCCCAGGAACATCACCGACCTGTCGCTGGTCAAGGGAGTTCGAGATGCTCGCTCCTGCTCGGTGGAGTGCGCTCTGAGACCGAACTGCACCGCCGTGTTCAAGCGAGACGACTCTTGCTACCTGGCCAATCTCACTCAGTATGAGGCTCTGTGGACACCTCAGGACTGCGTCAGCGAGGTCTGTGACATTGTGTTCCTACTTTTACTAGTCAACGGGTGTCCAGTACACTAAAAATTAGCACGGCTTTTATATTTACTCATCTAGGATTCAGTCGTCATAGGCTTCAGTTGTGTCATGCTTTATTCACTTTTTTGTTACAATTAGTATTTAATCGTGCAGTTTTTCATTCACCCATTCGGTTTTCAGGTGGTATTTGAAAGATTGTCCTATACCTTTCTGAATCCACTGACTACCCTGAATAGAAACCCGACATCTAAAACTGGCACTGCTATGTCTCCAGTGCCCACAGCCTCTGGTCCTGTCTGCTACTCAAACTCACAATCCTGCACCGTTGATTTCGTGCGCGAGTGCGGCAGTGACGTCACGTACCTGCGCTGCTCAAATGGAAGGTATGTTAGTATGCCGTGCTCACCAGGTACCAGTTGGTCTGCTGGCAACTGTCCGACGTAATTAACACCTGCAGTTTTGCATGATGCACTGATGACAAGAATTACACTTTTTTAACTTATCTTAACTGCTCGCGAAAAGAACTCGATAAAGCGAAAGTTTGAGCTTCGTAACGAAACAAGTACATATTCGCTAGTGAATTTGAAGAGGTCCTCATTACCCTAAGCACCGGCATTAAAAAAGGCTTAAAAAGCGTCAGCGTTTTTAGTTTTTATTGTCTTTTAGAAGTGTGAGCCGTTGTTTGATCTGCACAGTCTATCGAAAAAAGTGTCCTTCGTGTGAGTCTGCGATCATGTTATTCTGGGATTAAGCTAGTATTACATTTGTATTTAACTTCTTCGAAGCAATTACAGTAGGGTATATCAAAACGCATTGACCAAAGAGCATTGCATAAGTCTTGATTGAAATGACCCGGTGTCTCATTTAAACACGGTTTGTCATTATTGATTTGCTGCTGACTATTTTTCAGGCGAGATTTAGGCTAAGACGAAAGACGGAGTGTCGATTGGCGGGGCTCTTTTAATTTTAAAAAGGCCTGCTTGTACCTATTGACTTTCAGCTAGCAATGCCACTATTTGAATTCCACTATACAAAAAATGATAATCTTGGTTGTGCTCAACCGATTTTTATTAGCTTTAGTGTTACTTCGAGTAGTATTGTCGAGAAATTCACATCAAACTAATTCAAACACTCAAGTTTTAGAGGCTGATTTCAACTAAGTTCTTTTATACCCCCACAGTCAGACAAAGAAGCCACAGTGCTTATCCTCATCAGTAAAAAACGCATCTTAAAATACGCGAGAAATTGAAGTCTTCCTCAAATGCTTAGCTGCAATTTCTAAATTAAAAAATATGCTTTGGACAAAACGTGCATTGTCGCTTTTGTGTTATTGAAATATTTAGCTAGAAAACAATAGGGGACGGTGGCCTGCCCTGCCGGATGAAGCAGCATGTGGTGAACAAATAAAATTAGAACTACTAGAGGCAGCGAACTAGCTCTCCGTTTCCATTCACGATGCTTGGCTGTTGAGAGTTCTGCCGACATTTCCTGCTCGTCAAATGAAAAGCTTTTAATTGACACGCACGGAGTACAAAAAGGGAACGAATTGTTAAAGCACTCGGTGCGGAGCTAATATTGTACAACAACGTCTACAGACAGCTCCTTTCATAGCCTGGGCCCTGAAATGCACAAGCTAAACGGCCACGGCTTCATTATTTTAGCGGTCATAATAGCCACAGTGAGGGCTCAACATGATTGTCAGAAAATGCAAGGCTACACAATGGCGAATGAATCCGTGTTCTCGATGCCGATACATTATCAATCTCTGTCTTCAGTTGCATCCGAGCTGCAGTGCGCGCTAAAGTGCAGCGCCCAGCCCACCGTCTGCTTCGGCTTCTACAGGCTGGTCAGGGCGGCAGATTGCCGACTATTCAACACTTCGGCCTACTTCAGCCCAACACAATGGATTGCAAGCGACGAACGCGTCAATATCTACACAATGTCATCTAGTGGTAAATAAAAAGTGCAAACGTAATCTATCTAGTTTGCTACATGACTGTAAATACAGGTAATGATGTTGTTTAAAATCACAGGGTCACCTCTCCGTATCATTGGATGCAGTCAATGCTCCACATACGACAATAAAACCTGCGACTTAGCCATTGACGGAAATACGAATCAGGCGCACAACTCTTTATCATGTAGCCACACGTTTGACGGCGCAAGCCAATGGTGGGAGGCGCAGCTGGCCCAGGTGTCTCGCATCTCAGCTGTAAAGATCTACAACAGGCAGGACTGTTGCGCTGAACGACTCAACAATTTCACACTGTCCATTGATGGCATTGAGTGCGCCAGATTTGACACGGACGTGAGCTTCTCAGTGCGAACGTTCGACTGCGTCGGCTACGGCAGTCGGGTTCGCCTTACAAACTGCTTGCCAGCAGTGTTCAGCCTGTGCGAATTCCAGCTGTTCTGAGCATCACTTAGCTCGCTAGTTCATTCAGACTCGAAAATATAATGTGTTTTCTTCTTATGAAACTAAACTTTGCAGAATTCGGTTAAATATACAGCCAGTGGGACAGCCATGCTTCTGAAGGCCGTTCAGCTGTTTAGTCTGGGGAGGCCGCCTGAATTTCTGCCCTTATACAGCTGTGTAAACAGAAGGAAATTTATCCAAGACATTTAAGAAGCGCTTCCTTTGTGTTGAGATACGAACTAGCGACCTCTCTTTCTGAAGCTCTAAACACAGGTCAACAAGATAATAACTGATAATTACAATTGCAGGAGGGCTGTGGGAACTGGCCCATCATCTGGTGACACTAGACCCGCAGCCAGCGAGGAGGCAATTCTGCCCATCTTGCTGACTCCTGAGCACACTCACACGGATACTGTACGCAGACACATCGTCAGGCAGAGTACACTTTCACTTTGCCTTGGAAATTGGCGCTCAAGAGTGTAAATTGCAAGCCCCCAAGCCTTCTCTCCACGGCTGCGCCCCAAATGAATGTGGCCTCGCTGCGGAATCGAGCTCAGGGACCTTGATGCGAGAGGCGAACGCAATCGACCGCTCTGCCACACAACATTGAAGCTTTCTTAGATCGTCCCGAAACTTAGATAAACCCTGTTTTTGTGGCTCTAAAATAACCATTAATTATTTTTTAACAAATTTTTATTTTTATTTTGGTAATCAATTAAGAGAGAGCCTGACATTAGCATTAAAACAATACTTAAAAAAACTAGACAACCATGGTCAAATATTCAGATGGGACTGCGATTGTAGCCACCAATTCAAATGGAACATTTATTTACTTTCATTTTAAAGTCTTAAAGTAAGCAAGAAGTCTGCTGTTAAATAGATAACAAAATCCTCCACTTCATATCAGAAAAAGAATGCCAACAAAGGTGCACACTACAAGCACCCCAAGCTCGTAGAATGCAACTCCCATGTCCGTCACATCAACAGCTGCCAGATTCGATGATTTTTATGACTGACAGGTTGCACTGTATAGAAAATCAGTTTTTATCATCTAAAAGGTAGAACAATCATTTCATAATTTCATTTTAGCCCTTGTCAATCTACTCTCCAGAAGCTTGGCTCGAGAGCCGGACTTGGTTGGAATATGATTGGATGCCAGAAAATGAATAACATTTTTAGACCGAATGGAAACGAGAAAATTATCCAAAACTTTGTCAGCATCATTTTAGTGACTACAGTCCAACTCCTCGTGAAATGCCCTTTAACCCGCATTCGCCACTGAGGGCTTTCACCGCCTTTTACCTGCTAAGCCTTCTGTCCGTGGTATCGGGCGTCACAGTCCGCCTCAGCGTCGTCTCCGCCTGTCCCAGGAGCATCACCGACCTGTCGCTGGTCAAGGGAGTTCGAGATGCTCGCTCCTGCTCGGTGGAGTGCGCTCTGAGACCGAACTGCACCGCCGTGTTCAAGCGAGACGACTCTTGCTACCTGGCCAATCTCACTCAGTATGAGGCTCTGTGGACACCTCACAACTGCGTCAGCGAGGTCTGTGTACGGTCATTCTTTTGAAACAGATATCAAATTATTTCGTTGGAACAGCTGCTTTCAAACTATCCAATCTGCAGGTTGTACTAGAACGTCTTTTATCTGCAGCTCCGACAGGCACCACGAGAGCTGCTTCAGGCTCCGTTAAAGGTTCGCCTGCTGCACCGGGCAAGGCTACCAGAAGCGAGGATACAAGTCCTATAAGGCCTTTTGTTGATTCTGTCCATTCACTTCTGTAATCGTTCTGAAAAAAAGTTTTGTTGCTATGTGACACTGAAACATAAAATCTACAATTTTCGAGTAAAAAATCGAAATATTCGGCGATGCGGCCAATAAATAAGTACCTGTTATTTTCGTGCGATTAAAAGTATATGGCCTCTAAATGAATATAAGTCTGTCCGAATAAAATTTAGTTTTTGGTAGTACTTCAGTTTTTCCCTTTGTTCTGACAACAAAGTCGGATGTTTTGAATATCCGGATTTTGGAAATACGCGCTCGTAGGACGAGTAAATTCTGTAATTTGTTTGCTTTTGGCAAGAATAATTTAAAGACACCGCTAAGTTGATGTGAATGCTGCCTCGTTGCTTTTAAAAGGAGGGGTCTTTATAGATTCAAGATGGACGAAAAATGCATAACGGATAACCTAGTTGCCAGCAGTCAAAGCTCTGCATTACTGTTGATTGGTTAGAATTAAATCTAAATGCGCAGTCAGTTTGAAGCCAAATCAGATTTCTTTATAGATTAATCTACAGAATAAATGCCGTCGAATTGAAATTGTCATGCAACGCGCTTGATAGCTAATGAACTCAAAGTTTTGTTTATTTGCATGCAAACGTAAATCAGGAAAAATTATTACTCATTCCCATAAGTGGTACAGCCTTGTACAAACTGCTCGATCGGTTCGTCAATAATACATACCCCTTAATTTTCGTGAATCTAAGACATTGGGAATGAGGAAAGCTTTTGTTTCCTCTGCTTTATTCTTAGCCTGATTTCGATTGGGTCAGGTTCCAGAATCCGCCTCAGCGTCGTCTCCGCCTGTCCCAGGAACATCACCGACCTGTCGCTGGTCAAGGGAGTTCGAGATGCTCGCGCCTGCTCGGTGGAGTGCGCTCTGAGACCGAACTGCACCGCCGTGTTCAAGCGAGACGACTCTTGCTACCTGGCCAATCTCACTCAATCTCGACTCTTGCTCACTACAGTTGACCAGCACTGTTGCAAAGTCTGACCTTCTGTATATCTTCGACTTTTTTACTTGCAGGTTGTTCTCAGTAAATTGTCTTTTATCGGTGCTGCTGACACTACACTTGCTAATTCAGGGACATCAGTGTCGACTGAGACTAGAACAACAACAAAAACAACAACAACAACAACAATAACACGTGTTGGCTATGTCCAGACGATTTTGGGAGGCATTTTGGGCTAGTTCAGCCGTGAAAAGTAACCTAAATTTAGGTTTTTGTAGCAAACCATTGCAAAATTCGAAGTTTATTGGAAAATATGTTGCGCAACGAATAATTTTTCCTACGACCCGAGAGTTGCTGATACGAGCGTACTAAACATGCCTGTACGAAAACTCTTTTCCTACACTTTAATATAGTTATCTCGCAAATTCGCAAGTGACAAAGTCCATATGTTAACAACTTGGAGTGCTTTTAGTTGAATGAATTCAACTAATGATATAATTTTTTCACATTAGAAAGCTTTTATCCGAATCATTTTTGCATTAGCTGGCATGCGGCGTGCAATCGTTTCATTTCAGATGAAACTATGAGAATGCAACACCTGTCAGTTCAGAGATGTCAGTTAATGAATGCTGGACAATTTGAACTGCTTGAATTTCGATGCAACTACTTGAATCCGTCCTTCACTCTGAGCCAAATTGTTTCGAAAGCATTCAAATCTGGATATACATCAATAGGGGGGAATTTTCTGAAAACACCGGATATTCACCTGCAAGTGCCATTGAAATTTGCGCTTCAAGTAAATTTGCGCCATTCATGCTCAAATAAAAACTAGATTTAGCTGAAATATGATAGCTGCTTTATAGACAAATTTTCAGATTTTTTCAGGACTGAAAAGTTTGCATCAGCTGTTGCAGATAATCTCGTATCTGCTAAGGGTTAAACTCATGACGGTGGTTGATGGATTGAGCGATAAAACGGCCTGTTCTCACACCAGAGTCCCTCATGTTTAATCTTAGCTTGACTCGAAGTCTGAGCTATATCTGACACCTGAGGACAAAGAAATATACATAGTGGTGCAAAACAATAGAGAATTAACAGAAACACTTGCAAGTTATATTAAATTATAAGATTTCACACTTTTTAATCCTCGTTATTCACGCACCAGTAGTAGCTTTTCGTGGAATACAGCCAATAACGCGTCGTTTTTCAGATTCTTGATTAAAAATGACTAAAATATCAAGTTTTGTAGAAATATTTTTAAGAAGAGTAACCGATTTTTCGAGAATACGAGATAAGCTTATATAAAAAGTCACCACCCTACTGGCACGTATAGGATACTAACATTAACAACAGTAGGACAGTAGCAGTAGATGGCTCCTACAAAAAACTGCTTTGCATGTCGGTTATGGAATTTCATTGGGACAAATGCGCTTTAGCCAGAGCTTATTAATGAGCGAGACTTTTATTTCTGGCATCGTGTGCTGACACGAGCTCATTGTTCTGGAGTTGGTAGACCATGAGTGATTGAAACGCATTAAAAAGCATTAATACCCAGATGGTTATGAATTCGTTAACTTTGCCTTTCAACAACAACAATGATAAAAATCTCAATGAAATAGAGATTCAAACGATTGAAAAGCTAAGTTTTGTATCTGAAATGTTAATGAAGAATTTTTCAAAACCAAATGCATTTGCCGAACATCCCTGGTGAGAATTATGCTCGGTCCTGGATTTTGAAACAATAAAAATCTGCAAGCCTAATGGATTCGATTCTGGGAGTCTGCGTGTTGCTGGGCCTGCTGTCCGTCGTTTCGGGCGTCACCATCCGTCTCAGCGTCGTCTCCGACTCTCCCAACATCACCGACCTGTCGCTGGTCAAGGGTGTTCGAGATGCTCGCTCCTGCTCGGTGGAGTGCGCTCTGAGACCGAACTGCACCGCCGTGTTCAAGCGAGACGACTCTTGCTACCTGGCCAATCTCACTCAGTATGAGGCTCTGTGGACACCTCAGGACTGCGTAGCGAGGTCTGTGACTGTTTTTTAATCCGTGATCTATCAAGCTCACTACAGTTGACCTGCACTGTTGCAAAGTCTGATTTTCTGTCTATTTTCGACTTTTCAAATTGCAGGTTGTTCTCAGTAGATTGTCTTTCATCGGTGCTGCTGACACTACACTTGCTAATTCAAGGACATCAGTGTCGACTGAGTCGAATGCTTTAGTCACGACTGTGCCTTCGGAAAGTGAAACGACCGTTTCTCGGACCAGAACGATTTCGACTGTTGGAGATGTCTCAACCACAGCACATCAGCTTGCTATGATCGGGTCGACGACTTCAAGAATTGAAGGTAAAGAAAGCTTCCAGAGTTTCTACTGCGGAGACAAGAACAAGAACAACAAGAACGACAACAAAAACACGTGTTGACTTTGTCCAGGATTTTTAGGGAGGCGTTTTTGGCTAGTTTAGTCATGAAAAGTAACCTAACTTTACGCGTTCGTTAACCTAAACTTGTCTTTTTGGAAGATATGTTGCGCAACGTATTATCTTTCCCGAGAGTTGTTGACTGTAAAAGTACATTTTTCCTTACGATGCGGGAAAGGATCTTGAAAATAGAACTTTTTTATTACGTAGCGAAATATAAACCTATTGGTGAATAATGCTTTGATAGATGCTGAAAAGAGCTGGCAATCTTTTGATAATGCGAGTACCAACTCGGATCTTACAAAACGGCATATCAACAATAGCGAAAAGAGGCCCAGTACTTCCTTGCTGTTGTTGCCTGTCCTATAAATCTATAAGTCTTCTACGCCTTGTCACAATGTCAAGATGCGACTGTCGCAAAGAATATTCAGAATTTTTAATAGGAATCTTAAAGCCAAACAGAACGCTACTTGGAAATTCGCAACTTCAAGCAAAATAAACAAGGTATATATTGTCTGCTTAGCTTATTCCTAAATATAAGCAACACAGTAGTGTTACTTTTGATTATATCTTTTGTTCTGATGGTTCAAATAATGTGATTTGACACAGTCTTATAGCGGCAAGTCTCTTCTTTATATTAATTCAAATCTTTTTTCTAACAGACTAGGGAAAGAGAAGTTATCAACGAAAAACTAACAGGACCTCAAACATAGACTTACAGTAAATCAACAAGCAAGCAAAAATGACCAACAGTTGAGTGGTTGCGAATATGAAGTTTTCTCGTAGCAATTGAAACGCTCCTCTTCACTCGTCGGTGGGAATGCTTGACTTCTCAACGTAGTCACCGCCGAGCTGAAGGCATTTTTGCCACCGACTGAACAAACCGTCAATAGCGTTGGCATAACTCTCGCGTGGAATTTTGTGGAGCAGGACATTCCGCACTGCCTGTTCAAGGTTGTCACGGTTCTCATGAACCTTACCTCGCAGATGCGACTTCATTAGTGGAAATAAGGCGAAATCTGCTGGCGCCAGATCAGGCGAATACGGTGGATGAGGCAAAATATTAAACTTGAGTCTGCTGACAGCCTCGGAGGTCTTCTGTGCAGTATGGGGTCTGGCGTTGTCGTGGTGGAGAAGAAAGGGCTTGATTCCAACCCGACGCTTGTTCCAGATTTCGAACTTCAATTTTTCAAGGGAAGCAATATAGCACTCGGCATTGATGCTCTTCCCTGGCTCAAGAAATTCGATTGTAAGTGGTCCATTTCTGTCGAAGAACAAAGTCAGAAGCACCTTTTTGCAGTGAGGCTCTCGACGTGCCTTAACAGGGGGGTCTGAACCCCTGATTGTCCAAACCTTGGACTCCTGTTTGGTGGGGGGATCGAAGTGAGGCACCCACGTCTCGTCACCAGTAACAACGATTTGCCGAAACGTTTCCCATCCACCATGTTGCCTGACGAGCTCCAGATTCTCCTGGCACACTCGCTGCCGCTGCTCTTTCAGGTCTGGTGTCAGAAGGCGTGGAATCCAGCGAGCACTCAGCTTCACATAATCCATGCTGGTGAGACTTCGATGAACCGTTGATCGCGGAGTATTCAGCCTGTCAGCAATCTCTCTGATCGTCATTCGTGCGTCCTCATCAAGAAGATCCAAGATAGCGTCAGCCAGGACGTCAGAGTCTCGAACATGAGGGCGACCTGTCCTGAGCTGATCAGCAAGGTCCGTCCTTCCCGCTCGAAACTGTTCTATCCAACGATAGATAGTCATTTTACTGACCGCGCAAGACCCATGAGCTGATGAAAGTTGCGCGTGAATCTCGGCTGCACTGTGCCCCGTCTTCCAAAGGGTGTAAATCACACTCCTCTGGGCAAAACTTGAATGCACATCCATGATCTTTAGCACAGCAAGAAATGAGAAAAAAAATTCTCGTACTGAAGCCAAGTCCAAGTGAGAGATATGAAGATTTCATTCCATCTTTTCCAGAGACAACTTTCAAATTATAACTTCATTATGATTTTTCCAGAGACATATCATTGTCACGGATTGAGAAATTGAGAAATTTTGGTTGAAAGAGTGACCTCAGTCAAAAGCACTTTCGTAGCATTCCGATAGCTTGTTGATTTACTGTAAGTCTATGTTTGAGGTCCTGTTAGTTTTTCGTTGATAACTTCTCTTTCCCTAGTCTGTTAGAAAAAAGATTTGAATTAATATAAAGAAGAGACTTGCCGCTATAAGACTGTGTCAAATCACATTATTTGAACCATCAGAACAAAAGATATAATCAAAAGTAACACTACTTTTGGGACAGCCCTCGTATAAGCAACACGGCTGCAGGTCCGGACAAGACCAATGCGCAGCTATTAGTGCCATTGTTTCGCTGAACAAGCTTTGATGGACGATTCTGAAAGTAGGCAGAGAAATCGAAGTCTAAAGACAAATGCACTACCCTAAAAAGCTAGCTACATTTTTTTACGCGAATGAAACACACACTTTGCATTTTTTATCGATGACTTTAGAAATATTTCCAAAGCTTTTAAAACGGAAACAAAGCATAAAAGACTCCTTTCAGGCAACATATCATTTCTGCTGACATCGGAGCTTAAGTTTAATGTCAGGAGCTCAAATTTTTAAACCGTAATTTGAGCTCAAGTTTTTTTGCTAAGTACTGATGAAGGCAGTCATTGCTTTTGTCAGCCTTCTGAACCTGCTTCCCGATGCGAAGGGAGTCACCATCCGCCTCAGCGTCGTCTCCGCCTGTCCCAGGAGCATCACCGACCTGTCGCTGGTCAAGGGAGTTCGAGATGCTCGCGCCTGCTCGGTGGAGTGCGCTCTGAGACCGAACTGCACCGCCGTGTTCAAGCGAGACGACTCTTGCTACCTGGCCAATCTCACTCAGTATGAGGCTCTGTGGACACCTCAGGACTGCGTCAGCGAGGTCTGTAGCCCTGTGGTACTGCATATTCTTGTCAAGGGGTGTCCAATTTTCGAACTAATATGGATCCGCCACCGGAGTTTATACAGAGCAATTAGCTGTCCTCGTCCCCGAAGTCTTCAACGAGAATCGCTGACTATCTCGACGATGATGAGGTCGGACGGCTTTGAAAGTTGGTTCATCGCGTAAAGAGCAGACAATTTTGATTCATACGTTAGTCTTTCAAGAGAATCGGTCATTCAGTTTGGGAGCTTTCGTGAAGTAGGCATTGAATATATAGCGTTTCCTTGTCTTTCCCCAGGGGGCAAATAGCTTGGTCGTTTTGCTGTTTACTGTTTTTTCTTGAAAAAATCTGAGCCATGATCGTACAATAAGTTTAGAATTATTAACTGCATTTCTTTCTTCATAAAGTGTATTTGTAAACAGTCGCCGTAGGCTTTAGTTGCGTCATGTTTTATTTAGTTTTTTTATTTTATCGTACAGTTGTTCATTCACGTCTTTGGTTTTCAGGTGGTATCCGAAAGATTGTCATCAACATTTTTGAATCTAACAGTGCTGACTACCCTGAATAGAAACCCGACAACATCTAAAACTGGCACTGCTGTGTCTCCAGTGCCCACAGCCTCTGGTCCTGTCTGCTACTCAAACTCACAATCCTGCACCGTTGATTACGCGCGCGAGTGCGGCAGTGACGTCACGTACCTGCGCTGCTCAAATGGAAAGTATGTGCGCGTGTCATGCTTTCTGGGTACCAGTTGGTCTGCTGGCATCGTCCGATGTAATTAACACCTGCAGTTTTGTGCATGATGCACTGATGGCGAATAAAAGTACATTTTTAACAAATCCTAACGATGCAGAAAGGATTTTAATAAAACGAACTTTAAAATTGCGTAGCGAAACAAATACGTTTTAGCGATTACTGCTTTTAATAGAGTGGATGTGGACAAAAAATTAGTTAGTAATCTTTTGAAAATATATCAACTCGGATCTCATAGATCAGCAAATCAACAGTAACGGTCTCGTCTTCTTTGTCAAGCGGAACGAATAAAGTATTGTTTAACCATGAGTTGCAAAATTTTCAAAAAATATTCCGCTGGCGCACAATCAGACAGATGAGTACACCTGCCCTGAGTACACTTTCCATGTGCATTGAGGGTTGGCCCTCAAGGACAAAAATGCACGAAAAGCCACCCAATATATTTATATCCGTGGCTGCGCCAAAAATGAGTGTAGCCTCGACGTGGAATCGAGCTCATGGACCTTGATGCGAGAGGCAAACGTGCTAACTGCTCTGCCACTGACTCTTACAAATGAACATCTTGATTAGTTTATTGTGTCGAGTTCTCACCTCGTGATAGCTTTTCTGATAAATCAGTTCGAAGAAAAATTAAAATTATTCAAATTCTTGAATTGAGCACGAGTCAACAAATTAGATTGATGTTACTGTCAGTAGTGTTACGTAAATTGAACAATCTGCTTTGGAAGCATTTTGCATTCGCTAATTGGCTAGAAACATTTCTCAAGAGAAATTTGGCTAGATAAAGTGTAGCATACACACACTCAGTTTAGAAGTGACTCGCTTTCTAAGAATCAATCTGACGTCTGCAATGCTGATCGCGGTAGTGGCAGCGGCATTGTCCGTCAGTTTTCTGCTCGGACCGCTGTCTGGGACCTTCGGTCACACAGTCCGGCTGAGCATCACCGCCGGTTGTCCGAGTAGCCCCAGCGATTTTCCGCAAATTTCTGGCGTCATAGACAGCCGCTCCTGTTCCGTAGAGTGCGCCGTGCGACTCAACTGCACCGCTGTTTTCAAACAGGGCGAAGTGTGCTACTTCGCGTCTGGCGATCAGTACCCGCGGCTATGGACTGCCGGCGGCTGCAGCAGCGAGGTAAGACAAAGGACAAAGGAGAGGGGGCAGAGTGGCAGAGCCACTGTACAGTATGTACGTGTACAGATTTACACACCTGTGTGAGCGTGTGCCTGCGTTAGGTATCTTCGAGCGGGTGTGCTCAGGAATGGGCGGAATTTCCTTCTTGCTGGCTGCGGGTCTCCGACTAAAACTGAAGAGCTTGATTCTGAGCGGTAAATCCTGAGCGGTAAATCCTGAGCGGTAAATCCTGAGCGGTAAATCCTGAGCGGTAAATCCTGAGTTGTAAATCTGCGGAGCGAAGGCTCGCAGGCTTCTAGGGAAATTTTCAGTAATAAAGGCCAAACTAAAAAGTACTATGATAGTGTACGGCGTTCATTTTCGAACCCCGCACCTCCAGACGGTGCCAGCCAGAGTCGGCTGCGCAGTTCCCAACGAAAACTGCACCGGCCTGGCGCCAATGCGCAAGCACTGCGCCAAGAACGACTACTACCTCACCTGCTCTGTCTCGAGTGTCTACATTGAGATGCCCTGCGCACCGGGTACATCACGCGACGCTGGCACCTGTCCATCGTAGGGTGGACTCGGACAGGGCAACCAATCATTTGACTAAGCGTGTCTCAAAACATTTTCCAATAACAATCAGAACAATGTGGACTTTTCTGTCTGTACGCGCTCGTAATTCTTCTGTTTTAAAGTTACGAAGCACAAACTATAAATATGATATCAAAAGGTTGATATTGTACGCAGTGTCCTTTTAGTAAAAGAAATTTTTAAGAGGCTGAGAATGAGAATAAAAATATACTTGAAGTCTCACGTTGAAGATACCTGAAGTCTCACGTTGAAGATACCTGAAGTCTCACGTTGAAGATACCTGAAGTCTCACGTTGAAGATACCTGAAGTCTCACGTTGAAGATACCTGAAGTCTCACGTTGAAGATACCTGAAGTCTCACGTTGAAGATACCTGAAGTCTCACGTTGAAGATACCTGAAGTCTCACGTTGAAGATACCTGAAGTCTCACGTTGAAGATACCTGAAGTCTCACGTTGAAGATACCTGAAGTCTCACGTTGAAGATACCTGAAGTCTCACGTTGAAGATACCTGAAGTCTCACGTTGAAGATACCTGAAGTCTCACGTAGAAGATACCTGAAGTCTCATGTAGAAGATACCTGAAGTCTCACGTTGAAGATACCTGAAGTCTCAAGAAGGCCTGAAGTCTCATGTAGAAGACACCTAAAGTCTCATATAGAAGACACCTGAAGTCTCATGTATAAGTGACCAGAAGTCTCAAGAAGGCCTGAAGTCTCAAGTAGAAGAGGCCTGAAGTCTCATGTAAAAAGGCCTGAAGTCTCATTCAGAAGTGACCTGAAGTATCATGTTGAATGGACCTATAGTCTCATGTAGAATATACCTGAAGTCTCATGCAGAAGACACCTGAAGTCTCATATAGAAGACACCTGAAGTCTCATATAGAAGACACCTGAAGTCTCATATAGAAGACACCTGAAGTCTCATATAGAAGACACCTGAAGTCTCATATAGAAGACACCTGAAGTCTCATATAGAAGATACCTGAAGTCTCATGTAGAAGACACCTGAAGTCTCATGTAGAAGACACCTGAAGTCTCATGTAGAAGACACCTGAAGTCTCATGTAGAAGACACCTCAAGTCTCACATAGAAGACACCTGAAGTCTCATGTAGAAGACACCTGAAGTCTCATGTAGAAGACACCTGAAGTCTCATATAGAAGACACCTCAAGTCTCATATAGAAGACACCTCAAGTCTCATATAGAAGACACCTGAAGTCTCATGTAGAAGACACCTGAAGTCTCATATAGAAGACACCTGAAGTCTCATGTAGAAGATACCTGAAGTCTCACATAGAAGACACCTGAAGTCTCATGTAAAAGACACCTGAAGTCTCATATAGAAGACACCTGAAGTCTCATATAGAAGATACCTGAGGTCTCACTAAGAAGAGACCCGAAGTAGGAAAGCGCACGAAAGGGTTAGTGCAAAGCAGCAGTGCAAGGGTTTTAAAAAAATTGCTTCATCCCTGTTTTTCAAGTGCATCAAACAGCATCCGAGATAGACCAAACATACTGCGACGCCATTGCAGATGTTGACAAGAACAATGTTAACCCGCCATCGCTTCCTGAAAACCAAATTCCTTGCTACCCAATCCTGTCTCATCTATATTTCAGCCAGCCAGCATGTCTTGCCTAATGACAAGCTTTTGTCTATCGGTTTTTTCATTGATCTTCACTTAGTCGCTTGACTGCCTACTTTTTTCTGCGTCATTGGAATTCATAAAGGGTGGAAATTTTTTTCAGCAACGCAAATGCCATCATCCATCAGTACTTTTACAGCAATTTAGCTTTAGCATTTGCCTCTCGCGCCAAGGTCCCTGAGCTTGATTCCGAGGAGAGGCCACATTCATTTGGGGCGCAGCCGCGGAGAGAAGGCTTTGGGGCTTGTAGTGCAATTTACGCCCTAGAGGGTCAAACTCCAAGGTACAGTTCAGTGTACACTGCCTGACGATGGGAAAGTCAGGGCAGATGTACACACCTGTGTGAGTTTGTGCTCAGGAGTCAGCGAAATGGGCAGAATTGCCTCCTCGCTGGCTGCGAGTCTAGTGAATGAATGAATAGAATGGATTGCTATTCTGTCTCTGGCTATTTTCGTTTTTGACTCTTTTGCATCCGGTTCCCCCCCGTGCCTTTTCATTGGTTGATGATTGCCATAGACAAGTTTCGGTCTTCGCCCCTTTCTTTCGATGCACAAGCGCAAAGAACTGAGAATGTAGAACACAATACTGAGCTCTTTGTCAAGACAAAATGCGATGCCATCTTCACATTGCTCATCCATTCGGTCAGTTGAAGTGGAGATTTGACAGGAAAAGAAAAGAAGCTGATATTCACTCCAGTGTCGTCCCGCATCCCTGACTTGGATAGACATTCTAGTGCAGCACAGTAGTGCTTTGAGCCATTAGGCATGGCAGTGATAAAAGTCTCTAAGCACGAATCAGTCGATTTGTCTACTTTAAATTCTCAGTTGCTTTCGCTCGTGTTTTGAAATAAAGGGGGAAGACCTACAAGCACGATTCGAGAGTCGATTCGTCTACAATAAAATCTGTTCTTTGCGCTTGTGCATCGAAACAAAGAGGCGAAGGCCGAAAATTGTCTATGGCAATCATCAACCAATGAAAAGGCACGGGGGGAACCGGATGCAAAAGAGTCAAAAACGAAAATAGCCAGAGCGAGAATAGCAATCCATTCTATTCATTCATCCATGGTCTAGTGTCACAAAATGATGTGCCATTGCCTGCAGTCCCCCTTATAATAAAAATAATAATAATTATCTACTGAACTATCTAATTCAGCCATCATCTACTATACCATATATTATTTATATCAGCCAGTAAAGCATTCTGGTGACATACAAAGCTAACAGATTCAAGGCAAGCTAGGCGAACTGAAGTTCTTTGTCACATCTTAGCCAACCAGAAAACTGTTTGTCAAGTGGACACTAGAAAGCGGCAGTCGCTATGGAAATATTTTTTCAATGCTAACAGACATTTAATTTCATTAGTATGAGTGCATCAAAAATAATAGAATATTTATTACAGTCACGCAACTTCATGCAAATCAAGTAGTAGCTTTTACTGAATGCTAATTAATTTGCACTTTTCAAACCCCGGCTTTCGGGTCATTATCTACTGAATGAAGTATCCTGGGTATACGATTATGACCAATTGAATGAGGCATCATGGACTGGTGTAATGACCAATTGAATGAAGGATCATGGCTTGGTGTAATGACCAATTGAATGAAGGATCATGGCCTGGTGTAATGACCAATTGAATAAAGCATCATGGCCTGGTGTAATGACCAATTGAATAAAGCTTCATGGCTTGGTGTAATGACCAGTTGAATGAAGGATCATGGCTTGGTGTAATGACCAATTGAATAAAGCATCATGGCCTCGTGTAATGACTAATTGAATGAAGGATCATGGCCTGGTGTAATGACCAATTGAATGAGGCATCATGGCTTGGTGTAATGACCAGTTGAATGAAGGATCATGGCCTGGTGTAATGACCAATTGAATGAGGCATCATGGCTTGGTGTAATGACCAGTTGAATGAAGGATCATGGCTTGGTGTAATGACCAATTGAATAAAGCATCATGGCTTGGTGTAATGACCAATTGAAGAAGGATCATGGCTTGGTTTAATGACCAATTAAGCATCATGGCCTGGTGTAATGACCAATTAAATGAAGGATCATGGCCTGGTGTAATGACCAATTGAGTGAAGCATCATCGCCTGGTGTAATGACCAATTGAATGAAGCATCATCGCCTGGTGTAATGACCAATTGAATGAAGGATCATGGCTTGGTGTAATGACCAATTGAGTGAAGCATCATCGCCTGGTGTAATGACCAATTGAGTGAAGCATCATCGCCTGGTGTAATGACCAATTGAGTGAAGCATCATCGCCTGGTGTAATGACCAATTGAATGAAGCATCATCGCCTGGTGTAATGACCAATTGAATGAAGGATCATGGCTTGGTGTAATGACCAATTGAATGAAGGATCATGGCCTGGTGTAATGACCAATTGAATGAAGCATCATCGCCTGGTGTAATGACCAATTGAATGAAGGATCATGGCTTGGTGTAATGACCAATTGAGTGAAGCATCATCGCCTGGTGTAATGACCAATTGAGTGAAGCATCATCGCCTGGTGTAATGACCAATTGAGTGAAGCATCATCGCCTGGTGTAATGACCAATTGAATGAAGCATCATCGCCTGGTGTAATGACCAATTGAATGAAGGATCATGGCTTGGTGTAATGACCAATTGAATGAAGGATCATGGCCTGGTGTAATGACCAATTGAATGAGGCATCATGGCTTGGTGTAATGACCAATTGAATGAAGGATCATGGCTTGGTGTAATGACCAATTGAATGAAGGATCATGGCCTGGTGTAATGACCAATTGAATGAGGCATCATGGCTTGGTGTAATGACCAGTTGAATGAAGGATCATGGCTTGGTGTAATGACCAATTGAATAAAGCATCATGGCTTGGTGTAATGACCAATTGAGTGAAGCATCATCGCCTGGTGTAATGACCAATTGAATGAAGCATCATCGCCTGGTGTAATGACCAATTGAATGAAGCATCATGGCTTGGTGTAATGACCAATTGACCAATTGTTAATAGCGGTAAATTTGCACCGAAATACAACCAAAAGCTAAACAAGATCGCACACACTTAACATGGCGCTGTCTCATGTATATATATATAATATTTAAACAAATTTTGTTACGAAAACCAGACTTCCCAAAAGTTAAACAAAACAAAATCGAATCAATACAAAATTTACCGCGAGCTAATAAAACCAAAACATAGATAAATCAATCAATCAGATTTTTTACTTTTAAAAGCAGAAAAAACACAAAGCAATATTGTGATTATGAAAATCAGGCATCTAGAAAGTGAACAATAAATTAATAATTTTTTTGGTAAAATTAAATTGAAATCGTTTTTACTGGCAAATTGATCCGAGTTAGAATAATATATAGGCTAAAGATTTCTCTATAAAACTGCAAAAGTTAAATATGAAATTTTTGTAAAAAACACAAATTTAGTTTCTGTTATTAAAAAAGCAAGGAACCGTTTTTTTTCAACCGGCGAATTTCTAATTCTCAAATTCGACGTCTCAAAAACATGAATTGTTGAGCAGTAGAAATCTAAAAAAAAAGTAACTTAAAAAAAATCTGCAATGCAAAACAGGAAAAATTGGGAGAAAACTACAGTTAAAATTCTGTGATTGCTAATGCACACAGACGCATGGGCCCGACAATAACAGGCATTGTTTACTGAGCTCACAGAATCAATGAGTGGAGTGTCTGACAGCTTTCTGTCTACCTGTGAACGATAAAATTCGCACCATAAAATAGAAATCTTTATTTATTTATTTTCTTTGAAACTTAAAATGATTGAAAAGTTCCTATTTTAAATTGCCAAATGACTTCGGGGGGGATTAATTACCGAATCTTATGACCCGGGAGGGTGTAATTGACTGATGACCGATTTCCTCATATGACCAGGATTAGAGTAATGACCGATTTCCTGATATGACCAGGATGAGAGTAATGACCGATTTCCTGATATGACCAGGATGAGAGTAATGACCGATTTCCTAATATGACCAGGATGAGAGTAATGACCGATTTCCTAATATGACCAGGATGAGGAGTAATGACCGATTTCCTAATATGACCAGGATGAGAGTAATGACCGATTTCCTAATAAGACCAGGACAAGAGTAATGACCGATTTCCTAATATGACCAGGATGAGAGTAATGACCGGTTTCCTAATATGACCAGGATGAGAGTAATGACCGATTTCCTAATATGACCAGGATGAGAGTAATGACCGATTTCCTAATATGACCAGGATGAGAGTAATGACCGATTTCCTAATATGACCAGGATGAGAGTAATGACCAATTTCCTAATAAGACCAGGACAAGAGTAATGACCGATTTCCTAATATGACCAGGATGAGAGTAATGACCGATTTCCTAATATGACCAGGATGAGGAGTAATGACCGATTTCCTAATATGACCAGGATGAGAGTAATGACCGATTTCCTAATAAGACCAGGACAAGAGTAATGACCGATTTCCTAATATGACCAGGATGAGAGTAATGACCGGTTTCCTAATATGACCAGGATGAGAGTAATGACCGATTTCCTAATATGACCAGGATGAGAGTAATGACCGATTTCCTAATATGACCAGGATGAGGAGTAATGACCGATTTCCTAATATGACCAGGATGAGAGTAATGACCGATTTCCTAATAAGACCAGGACAAGAGTAATGACCGATTTCCTAATATGACCAGGATGAGAGTAATGACCGGTTTCCTAATATGACCAGGATGAGAGTAATGACCGATTTCCTAATATGACCAGGATGAGAGTAATGACCGATTTCCTAATATGACCAGGATGAGAGTAATGACCGATTTCCTAATATGACCAGGATGAGAGTAATGACCAATTTCCTAATAAGACCAGGACAAGAGTAATGACCGATTTCCTAATATGACCAGGATGAGAGTAATGACCAATTTCCTAATAAGACCAGGACAAGAGTAATGACCGATTTCCTAATAAGACCAGGACAAGAGTAATGACCGATTTCCTAATATGACCAGGATGAGAGTAATGACCGGTTTCCTAATATGACCAGGATGAGAGTAATGACCGGTTTCCTAATTTGACCAGGATGAGAGTAATGACCGATTTCCTAATAAGACCAGGACAAGAGTAATGACCGATTTCCTAATATGACCAGGATGAGAGTAATGACCGATTTCCTAATAAGACCAGGACAAGAGTAATGACCGATTTCCTAATATGACCAGGATGAGAGTAATGACCGGTTTCCTAATATGACCAGGATGAGAGTAATGACCGGTTTCCTAATTTGACCAGGATGAGAGTAATGACCGATTTCCTAATAAGACCAGGACAAGAGTAATGACCGATTTCCTAATATGACCAGGATGAGAGTAATGACCGGTTTCCTAATATGACCAGGATGAGAGTAATGACCGATTTCCTAATATGACCAGGATGAGAGTAATGACCGGTTTCCTAATATGACCAGGATGAGAGTAATGACCGATTTCCTAATATGACCAGGATGAGAGTAATGACCGATTTCCTAATATGACCAGGATGAGAGTAATAACCGATTTCCTAATATGACCAGGATGAGAGTAATGACCGGTTTCCTAATATGACCAGGATGAGAGTAATGACCGGTTTCCTAATATGACCAGGATGAGAGTAATGACCGATTTCCTAATATGACCAGGATGAGAGTAATGACCGGTTTCCTAATATGACCAGGATGAGAGTAATGACCGGTTTCCTAATATGACCAGGATGAGAGTAATGACCGATTTCCTAATATGACCAGGATGAGAGTAATGACCGATTTCCTAATATGACCAGGATGAGAGTAATGACCGGTTTCCTAATATGACCAGGATGAGAGTAATGACCGGTTTCCTAATATGACCACCTGTTGAGGACAATTGTCTCGTTGTTGTTAGTACATGAGACATGATTAGCGGCAGAAGTCTAACGTTTTTAATCAGAAAAATTAATTTGCCATTGCTGTGAATTACTCTGACTAAAATACCTTACTTTACTAGAATTTATTATTTTCCATAGGGATAAGCAACATTTTTACAGCAAAGTCATGGAGTCCACTTTTGGCACTACGCAGAAAATCACACGCCATGATTGATTGACTTGTAAAAACTAACAACAATTAACCAATAAACTTTATTTGACCACAAAATTGACATTACGAGCTATTAGTTTTTTAGTTTTCTCTGCTTGTGTGTACTTTCGTCAAATTGAACTGACAATGATAAGAAAAATTTTAAATAGACAAAATATTCAACTTGATGCACATAAATCCAAACACATAAAAGTACATTTCACATGCTATGAGACACAGAAAATAACTTGGAATCTATTTTTGAGTACAATTGGGAACATACTTTAAAGTAGATTTGAGAATATATTTCAAAGTAGATATGAGAATAGATGAGATAATAGACATGAGAATAGATGTGAGAGGAGACATGAGAATATATGTGAGAGGAGACATGAGAATAGATGTGAGAGTAGACAGGAGAATAGATGTGAGAGTAGACATGAGAATAGATGTGAGAGTAGACAGGAGAATAGATGTGAGAGTAGACATGAGAATAGATGTGAGAGGAGACATGAGAATATATGTGAGAGGAGACATGAGAATAGATGTGAGAGTAGACAGGAGAATAGATGTGAGAGTAGACATGAGAATAGATGTGAGAGGAGACATGAGAATAGATGTGAGAGGAGACATGAGAATAGATGTGAGAGTAGACAGGAGAATAGATGTCAGTGGAGACATGCGAATAGATGTCAGAGTAGACATGAGAATAGATGTGAGAGGAGACATGAGATTATATGTGAGAGTAGACAGGAGAATAGATGTGAGAGTAGACATGAGAATAGATGTGAGAGTAGACAGGAGAATAGATGTGAGAGTAGACATGAGAATAGATGTGAGAGTAGACAGGAGAATGGATGTGAGAGTAGACATGAGAATAGATGTGAGAGTAGACAGGAGAATAGATGTGAGAGTAGACAGGAGAATAGATGTGAGAGTAGACAGGAGAATAGATGTGAGAGTAGACAGGAGAATAGATGTGAGAGTAGACAGGAGAATAGATGTCAGTGGAGACATGAGAATAGATGTGAGAGGAGACATGAGAATAGATGTGAGAGGAGACATGAGAATAGATGTGAGAGGAGACATGAGAATAGATGTGAGAGTAGACAGGAGAATAGATGTCAGTGGAGACATGCGAATAGATGTCAGAGTAGATATGAGAATAGATGTGAGAGGAGACATGAGATTATATGTGAGAGTAGACAGGAGAATAGATGTGAGAGTAGACATGAGAATAGATGTGAGAATAGACATGAGAATAGATGTCAGAGTAGACATGAGAATAGATGTGAGAGTAGACATGAGAATAGACTACAGGCTCGGTACATTTGAGAAGCAAAGATCTGATAAAGAAAAACGGGAAACATTAGAGAAAATAAATAGCAGCAAATAGAAAGCAAAGCAAGTTTAAACAGAAAAACAAAGAATGAAAAGAAGTTCAAAACAGATTCGATAATGGATAACACACGCACGAGTTTGTTCAGAGGAAAATCTACAAATCCCCTCTGTTGCTACCGCCGCTGCCGCGTCGGCTCTGTTTAGCCGAAGCGGCGCCCTCCTGCAAGTCCAGAAACTCCGTCATTAGCGGCGGCACGAAGCGCGGATTGGACATGTTGGCCAAATCGGCAAAGTCCTTCTCAAGGCCGCGCAGCTCGGCTAGCTGGGACAACAGCTGGGGATAAACTTTTCGGGCGTGGGAGACGGCGAAGCGAGTGCGCAACAGTCGATCTAAGAGCAGGCAGTACTTCACCTGCGACTCTTCCACCTGCGGAATGCGAATGGGGATGCTTTTAGAGAGGATCTGGGAGCAAGAGTGCTCAAACTTGAGGATCTGGGAGCAAGAGTGCTGAAACTTGAGGATCTGGGAGCAAGAGTGCTCAAACTTGAGGATCTGGGAGCAAGAGTGCTGAAACTTGAGGATCTGGGAGCAAGAGTGCTCAAACTTGAGGATCTGGGAGCAAGAGTGCTCAAACTTGAGGATCTGGGAGCAAGAGTGCTCAAACTTGAGGATCTGGGAGCAAGAGTGCTCAAACTTGAGGATCTGGAAGCAAGAGTGCTCAAACTTGAGGATCTGGAAGCATGAGTGCTCAAACTTGAGGATCTGGGAGCATGAGTGCTCAAACTTGAGGATCTGGAAGCAATAAATCTAACTTATTGTTGCAGCTAAAAGTACAAAAAGTATTACCGAAGCACAAAAAATGCTAGTGCCTGTCAGAAGGAAAATTCAGCACAGTAAAAAAGTTAGGAATGTCAATACAGCTGACAAACATCACTGCTAGCTGTCTGTAACGGCCTAAGACAAATGCGATTGCATTAGGTGGTAAGCTAAACTAAGGGATTGGGGGATAGGTCATTTTGACTTTGAAGACGGAAGACTTTGGAATCGATGTTTGCATTACATAAGAAAGCAAATAAAACGTCTCAGATAGGGAATGTTGAGATTGACACAGCAAAATTTAGTAAGATTGAGTCGGGGTGAGATTCAGTCAGTTTGAGATTGAGTCAGGTTGAGATTGAGTCAGGTTGAGATTGAGTCAGGTTGAGATTGAGTCAGGTTGAGATTGAGTCAGGTTGAGATTGTGTCAGGGCGAGATTGATTTGGGGTGAGATTGAGTCAGGGTGAGATTGAGTCAGGGTGAGATTGAGTCAGGGTGAGATTGAGTCAGGTTGAGATTGAGTCAGGTTGAGATTGAGTCAGGTTGAGATTGAGTCAGGTTGAGATTGAGTCAGGTTGAGATTGAGTCAGGTTGAGATTGTGTCAGGGTGAGATTGATTTGGGGTGAGATTGAGTCAGGGTGAGATTGAGTCAGGGTGAGATTGAGTCAGGGTGAGATTGAGTCAGGTTGAGATTGTGTCAGGGTGAGATTGATTTGGGGTGAGATTGAGTCAGGGTGAGATTGAGTCAGGTTGAGATTGAGACAGGTTGAGATTGAGTCAGGTTGAGATTGTGTCAGGGTGAGATTGTGTCAGGGTGAGATTGATTTGGGGTGAGATTGAGTCAGGGTGAAATTGAGTCAGGTTGAGATTGAGTCAGGTTGAGATTGAGTCAGGTTGAGATTGAGTCAGGTTGAGATTGAGTCAGGTTGAGATTGAGTCAGGTTGAGATTGTGTCAGGGTGAGATTGATTTGGGGTGAGATTGAGTCAGGGTGAGATTGAGTCAGGGTGAGATTGAGTCAGGTTGAGATTGAGTCAGGTTGAGATTGTGTCAGGGTGAGATTGATTTGGGGTGAGATTGAGTCAGGGTGAGATTGAGTCAGGGTGAGATTGATTTGGGGTGAGATTGAGTCAGGGTGAGATTGAGTCAGGGTGAGATTGAGTCAGGTTGAGATTGAGTCAGGTTGAGATTGTGTCAGGGTGAGATTGATTTGGGGTGAGATTGAGTCAGGGTGAGATTGAGTCAGGGTGAGATTGAGTCAGGTTGAGATTGAGTCAGGCTGTGAGTTGGCTCAGGGTGTGAGTAGGCTCAGGGTGTGAGTAGGCTCAGGGTGTGAGTAGGCTCAGGGTGTGAGTAGGCTCAGGGTGTGAGTAGGCTCAGGGTGTGAGTTGGCTCAGGGTGTGAGTAGGCTCACCAGGTCGCGGCCCTCAGGTGTCAGTCCGGCCCTGTCGGGGCTGAACAGGCAGCAGATAAGCAGCAGCACCAGTGTGTGGTGATCGCACTGCAGGTTGCTACGCAGTGTCCTGGCCAGCTGAAAGAAGGCGTGCCCAGCATTGGGCCCAGCAGCGCGCAGGAAGTCCTGGCCCTGCATGGAGTCGGCGTCGGCGCTGTCCGTGGCGTCGAGAAACCTGGCGTTGTCCGGATCGAAGCTGATGACGCCCCTGAGCAGGATGAGCTCCAGGGCGCCACCCTTGAGCAGGCAGACCTTGTCAGGCTGGCTGAGCTGACGAAACTCTGCCAGCTTCTTGCTCAGATCGATGACCCGCATAACCGATAGCTCGGCGAAGTTGATCAGGTCTTCAACATTGGCTGCCCGCTGGCCGTGACGCTCGGCTACGCGGACCTCGGCAGACAGGCGATAGTACTCGGCTAGCTGGGCCACTTCCTGGGCATCGGCTTCGGACATGAGATCCCGCTCAGCCAGCTCAGCGGGTGTGAGCTCCTTGGCGATCAGCCCGATGGTCTCAAGGGTGCGGAGTAGCCTGGGGAGGGTTGGGACAAGCCATGTGACTTCAGTTAAAGCATCCATCAGGGACTGAAAACATTCATATGGGTGAAAGGTGAGCAGTTCTCACGACTCACGACCGGAAGGTCTGGGGTTCGATTCTGGACTCTAGTCACACCGTTTAGACACAGCCAGCGATGAGGCAATTCTGCCCATTTCGCTGACTCCTGAGCAAACACTCAACACAGATACCGTACGCAGGTACATGCCCTGCGCCCCAAAATGAATTTGCGGCTGCGCCCCAAATGAATGTGGCCTCACCGCGAAATCGAGCTCAGGGACATTGGCGCGAGAGGCAAACGCGTTGACAGCTCTGCCACTCACCCCCATGTCCTTGAGCAAGACACTTAACAGGGGATTTTAGCCTAGTGGTTATGGCGTCGGACTCACGACTTGAAGGTCGGGGGTTCGATTCCCGACTCCACTGGAACAATTTGTGTCCTTTAATTCTGAGTTGCCCTAGCTGTGAAATGGGTAAAGGGGTAATTGAGGGTGGGTATGGCGTCCCAGTCTTACCTGGCTTACCAGGCTTACGAGAAACAGACAAAGCGGAAATCAAAAGAAAATAGGAGAAAAATCTACACGATTGAACCTTGGCTCTCGCGCATGCCTGTCTTCTTGTGTTTGCTTAGGCCAAGATGACTTGCTTTACAAACACGATTCTGTCCATCACCTAAGTTAGAATGCTGGAAAAATAACAACTTGATATCCAGGAATGAAAAAGGGATGATGTACAAGTATTTACATAATCGATATCAACCTTTTTGTCACGGGTTTTAAGAATCGTTTTTTGTCAGGGGTCGACTCCTAGCGGCTTTAAGGTAGAATACGGCAAAATACAACAGAGAGTAGCACTGACTGCGGAGTAATGAGACAATGATGAGACAAGACACGGGACAGATAAGACACGGGACAGATAAGACACGGGACAGATAAGACACGGGACAGATAAGACACGGGACAGATAAGACACGGGACAGATAAGACACGGGAGATATGAGACACGGCGGAGATGAGTCACGAGAGATGATGAGCACTGGAGAAATAAGGCAAGGGATGAGACGGGGAGAGTTGAGACGGGGAGAGTTGAGACGGGGAGAGATGAAACAGGGGAGAGATGAGACAGGGGAGAGATGAGACAGGGGAGATATGAGACAGGGGAGAGATGAGACAGAGGAGAGATGAGACAGAGGAGAGATGAGACACGGGAGAGATGAGACACGGGAGAGATGAGACACGGGAGAGATGAGACACGGGAGAGATGAGACAGAGGAGAGATGAGACACGGGAGAGATGAGACACGAGAGAGATGAGACGAGGAGAGATGAGACAGGGAAGAGATGAGACAGGGGAGAGATGAGACACGGGAGAGATGAGACGCGGGAGAGATGAGACACGAGAGAGATGAGACACGAGAGAGATGAGACACGGGAGAGATGAGACGCGGGAGAGATGAGACAGTAATCTCTTTTCTAATCGAATCAAAGAGATCAGACAGGCTACGCATATAGAGTATAGGCTGCAAGGAAAAACGAAG
Source organism: Macrostomum hystrix (assembly GCA_950097015.1). Taxonomy (NCBI): domain Eukaryota; kingdom Metazoa; phylum Platyhelminthes; family Macrostomidae; genus Macrostomum; species Macrostomum hystrix. The sequence goes on from CATNEN010000001.1 coordinate 12,502,986, forward strand.
ATTTTGCACCCCTGATTAAATGGATTCTGTATATGATAAATTTTCGCAACACAGTACTGCCTTAAAGCCTTGGAAGTAGAGTGTATATGTTTTATAACCGTAAATGAGAAAAATCCTACATTCCATTTTTAGCTTGTTTCGATACAAAGCGTCATTAAATCAGTTTTCTAAATATATCGGCGCAGTAGAAAGTGACTATAGCTTTTATAAACACATTCTTTCAAAACATATCGGGCATAAAAGTTACTAAAAGAAACTTGCTTATTCTGATCAATCTTCTTTCTCTTCTCGGTCTTCTCCTCCTCGGTGAGTATGTACTCTTTCTTCATGCCGATTTCGAAGCACTTTTTCAGACGGCACCGCTTGCAGAAGCGTCGATTAGAAACATCGATTTGGCAGCTGCCTTCGTAGGGGCATTTCAAGGCCTCCTGGACATTGTTCAGTTGTAAATTTTTCTTTTATTACCAAAAAATTAGGAATAGGTGATATTTGGTAAGGGTGAGCTTTGGAATAAGTGAGATTTGGAATAAGTGAGATTTGGGAGGGGTGAGATTTGGTATGGTTGAGATTTGGGATGGGTGAGATTTGGGAGGGGTGAGATTTGGAATAAATGAGATTTGGAAGAGGTGAGGTTTGGAAGGGTTGAGATTTGGAATAAATGAGATTTGGAAGGGGTGAGATTTGGAAGGGTTGAGATTTTGAATAAATTAGATTTGGAAGAGTTGCGATTTGGGAGAAGTGAGATTTAGGAGGGGTGAGATTTGGAAGGGTTGAGATTTTGAATAAATGAGATTTGGAAGAGTTGAGATTTTGGAGAAGTGAGATTTGGGAGGGGTGAGATTTGGAAGGGGTGAGATTTGGAAGGGGTGAGATTTGAAAGGGGTGGGATTTGGAAGGGGTGAGATTTGGGAGAGGTGAGATTTGGAAGGGGTGAAATTTGGGATGGGTGAGATTTGGAAGGGGTGAGATTTGGGAGGTGTGAGATTTGGAAGGGGTGAAATTTGGGATGGTTGAGATTTGGAAGGGGTGAGATTTGGGATGGGTGAGATTTAGAAGGGGTGATATTTGGAAGGGGTGAGATTTGGAATAAATGAGATTTGGAAGGGGTGAGATTTGGAAGGGTTGAGATTTTGAATAAATGAGATTTGGAAGAGTTAAGATTTGGGAGAAGTGAGATTTGGGAGGGGTAGGATTTGGAAGGGGTGAGATTTGGAAGGGGTGAGATTTGAAAGGGGTGGGATTTGGAAGGGGTGAGATTTGGGAGAGGTGAGATTTGGAAGGGGTGAAATTTGGGATGGGTGAGATTTGGAAGGGGTGAGATTTGGGAGGTGTGAGATTTGGAAGGGGTGAGATTTGGAAGGGGTGAAATTTGGGATGGTTGAGATTTGGAAGGGGTGAGATTTGGAAGGGGTGAGATTTGAAAGGAGTGGGATTTGGAAGGGGTGAGATTTGGGAGAGGTGAGATTTGGAAGGGGTGAAATTTGGGATGGGTGAGATTTGGAAGGGGTGAGATTTGGGAGGTGTGAGATTTGGAAGGGGTGAGATTTGGAAGGGGTGAAATTTGGGATGGTTGAGATTTGGAAGGGGTGAGATTTGGGATGGGTGAGATTTAGAAGGGGTGATATTTGGAAGGGGTGAGATTTGGAATAAATGAGATTTGGAAGGGGTGAGATTTGGAAGGGTTGAGATTTTGAATAAATGAGATTTGGAAGAGTTAAGATTTGGGAGAAGTGAGATTTGGGAGGGGTAGGATTTGGAAGGGGTGAAATTTGGGATGGTTGAGATTTGGAAGGGGTGAGATTTGGGATGGGTGAGATTTGGAAGGGGTGATATTTGGAAGGGGTGAGATTTGGAATAAATGAGATTTGGAAGGGGTGAGATTTGGAAGGGTTGAGATTTGGGAGGGATGAGATTTGGAAGGGTTGAGATTTGGGAGGGGTGAGATTTGGGAGGGTGAGATTTGGAAGGGTTGAGATTTGGAAGGGGTGAAATTTGGGAGGGGTGAGATTTGGAAGGGGTGAAATTTGGGAGGGGTGAGATTTGGAAGGGGTGAGATTTGGGATGGGTGAGATTTGGAAGGGGTGAGATTTGGGAGGGGTGAGATTTGGAAGGGGTGAGATTTGGGATGGGTGAGATTTGGAAGGGGTGAGATTTGGAAGGGGTGAGATTTGGGAGGGGTGAGATTAGGAAGGGGTGAGATTTGGAAGGGTTGAGATTTGGGAGGGGTGAGATTTGGAAGGGGTGAGATTTGGAATGGGTGAGATTTGGAAGGGGTGAGATTTGGGATGGGTGAGATTTGGAAGGGGTGAGATTTGGAAGAGGTGAGATTTGGGAGGGGTGAGATTTGGAAGGGTTGAGATTTGGGAGGGGTGAGATTTGGAAGGGGTGAGATTTGGAATGGGTGAGATTTGGAAGGGGTGAGATTTGGAAGGGGTGAGATTTGGAAGGGGTGAGATTTGGGAGGGGTGAGATTTAGAAGGGGTGAAATTTGGGATGGGTGAGATTTGGAAGGGGTGAGATTTGGAAGGGGTGAGATTTGGGAGGGGTGAGATTTGGAAGGGGTGAGATTTGGAAGGGTTGAGATTTGGGAGGGGTGAGATTTGGAAGGGGTGAGATTTGGAATGGGTGAGATTTGGAAGGGGTGAGATTTGGAAGGGGTGAGATTTGGAAGGGGTGAGATTTGGGAGGTGTGAGATTTAGAAGGGGTGAGATTTGGAAGGGGTGAGATTTGGGAGGGGTGAGATTTGGGAGGGGTGAGATTTAGAAGGGGAGAGATTTGGAAGGGGTGAGATTTGGGAGGGGTGAGATTTAGAAGGGGTGAGAATCTCACCACGCCTTTGGATGCATTCCGCCTAAAGAAGGCCTTGCACGACTCGCAGCTAACAGCATCGAAATTAAATCCCAAAGCTTTATCGCCGCATACGCCGCAGACTTTGTCTTCGCGAGCTTTGCCACGCCTGGACGAAGCCCCTGCGGCACTGGCTCCGCCTGTAGATGAGCCGCCGCCGCCGCCACCGCCTGTGGCAGTCGTGGCTTCGCTGGAAACAGCCGAACCAACGGAGTGAGGCGGCGGTGAATAGCAGCTGCTGGGGTGGGAGGCGAGTTGCTGTTTCTGTTGCTGCTGCTGCTCGCCAAAAGAGAGCGCCTGAAAATATTACAATGGACTTTAAATCTACTTTTAAATGTACTTTAAATGTACTTTTAAATGTACTTCAAATGTACTTCAAATGTACTTCAAATGTACTTTAAATGTACTTTTAAATATACTTTCCCAGTCAGAGAAAAACTTCTATTGATTTTCAATTTAGACTTACCTGAAAAGCTTCAAGGTCGGCTGAAGGCACGCTACTGAAAGTTGCATTCGAGTGGTCAATGAGGCCAGGCTGCTGCTGCTGCATTGGCATGGTACCGGCATAGCTTTGAGCTGGCATAGGGCTATATGAGCTGGTAGACAGGGGACTGAGTGTCGCGCCGCACAAACTGAAGGACGTATCACTCGCGGAATCGTCTACTGGGACAAATTGCTCAGTCTTTGACGGCTGCTGCTGCTGCTGATGCTGCAGCCCCTGCTGATTGAACATGTCCATGCTGGCTAGATTTTGTTCTTCAGCTTCTAGTGGCAGATTATTCCTATCGGTGCGCTGTGAAGCCTGTTTGGCAACGACAGAAAATTGTTCTTGGCTGTTGCAGCTGCTGTTGCTGTTGCCGAAGCAGCAATAATTGGTGTTACCCTGACTCTCTGAAGTCTTGGATTGGAATTCGGCTGGGTTGTTTGATGATACACCCTGTTCCTCAGGGCTGCAATAGAAAATGCGTGAGAAGCAGATGGTGCAATTAGGAGCTGAAATTGTTCCGATTCGTTTTGCTTTCCGACTCAAGATTAGCCACGCCAAGAAAGAAAGGGTTAATTGGGACAACTGTGAATTAGAGAAAATATAAATTTGGCTTTTTGTGATGATTTTGAGAATCGACGATTCTGCCGAGTAGAAATTTGTGATTATTCTGAAATACACGATACAGCCATGGGCAAAAGCATTTAGGTAAATGGTCTCACTAGTTCTAATAATTAAAATGGCCCTACTCAAACAGTCTCAAAAGGAGTGACAATGGTCCTACTCAAACAGTCACAAATAGAGTGACAATGGTCCTATTGAAACAGACTCAAATAAAGTGACAATGGTTCTACTAAAACAGACTCGAATGGAGTGACAATGGCCCTACTAAAACAGACTCGAATGGAGTGACAATGGCCCTACTAAAACAGACTCGAATGGAGTGACAATGGCCCTACTAAAACAGACTCGAATGGAGTGACAATGGTCCTACTGAAACAGACTCAAATGGAGTGACAATGGTCCTACTAAAACAGACTCAAATGGAGTGACAATGGTCCTACTCAAACAGTCTCAAATGGAGTGACAATGGTCCTACTAAAACAGACTCAAATGGAGTGACAATGGTCCTACTAAAACAAACTCGAATGGAGTGACAATGGTCCTACTGAAACAGACTCAAATGGAGTGACAATGGTCCTACTAAAACAGACTCAAATGGAGTGACAATGGTCCTACTGAAACAGACTCAAATGGAGTGACAATGGTCCTACTGGAACAGACTCAAATGGAGTGACAATGGTCCTACTAAAACAAACTCGAATGGAGTGACAATGGTCCTATTGAAACAGACTCAAATAAAGTGACAATGGTTCTACTAAAACAGACTCGAATGGAGTGACAATGGCCCTACTAAAACAGACTCGAATGGAGTGACAATGGCCCTACTAAAACAGACTCGAATGGAGTGACAATGGCCCTACTAAAACAGACTCGAATGGAGTGACAATGGTCCTACTGAAACAGACTCAAATGGAGTGACAATGGTCCTACTAAAACAGACTCAAATGGAGTGACAATGGTCCTACTCAAACAGTCTCAAATGGAGTGACAATGGTCCTACTAAAACAGACTCAAATGGAGTGACAATGGTCCTACTAAAACAAACTCGAATGGAGTGACAATGGTCCTACTGAAACAGACTCAAATGGAGTGACAATGGTCCTACTAAAACAGACTCAAATGGAGTGACAATGGTCCTACTGAAACAGACTCAAATGGAGTGACAATGGTCCTACTGGAACAGACTCAAATGGAGTGACAATGGTCCTACTAAAACAAACTCGAATGGAGTGACAATGGTCCTACTGAAACAGACTCAAATGGAGTGACAATGGTTCTACTAAAACAGACTCAAATGGAGTGACAATGGTCCTACTGAAACAGACTCAAATGGAGTGACAATGGTCCTACTAAAACAGACTCAAATGGAGTGACAATGGTCCTACTCAAACAGTCTCAAATGGAGTGACAATGGTCCTACTAAAACAGACTCAAATGGAGTGACAATGGTCCTACTAAAACAAACTCGAATGGAGTGACAATGGTCCTACTGAAACAGACTCAAATGGAGTGACAATGGTCCTACTAAAACAGACTCAAATGGAGTGACAATGGTCCTACTGAAACAGACTCAAATGGAGTGACAATGGTCCTACTAAAACAGACTCAAATGGAGTGACAGTGGTCCTACTCAAACAGTCTCCAATCGAGTGACAATGGTCCTACTCAAACAGTCTCAAATGGAGTGACAATGGTCCTACTCAAACAGACTCAAATGGAGTGACAATGGTCCTACTCAAACAGTCTCAAATGGAGTGACAATGGTCCTACTCAAACAGACTCAAATGGAGTGACAATGGTCCTACTGAAACAGTCTCAAATGGAGTGACAATGGTCCTACTCAAACAGTCTCCAATCGAGTGACAATGGTCCTAATCAAACAGTCTCAAATGGAGTGACAATGGTCCTAATCAAACAGTCTCAAATGGAGTGACAATGGTCCTAATCAAACAGTCTCAAATGGAGTGACAATGGTCCAACTGAAGCCGACTCAAATGGAGTGACAATGGTCCTACTAAAACAGACTCAAATGGAGTGACAATGGTCCTACTCAAACAGTCTCCAATGGAGTGACAATGGTCCAACTGAAACAGACTCAAATGGAGTGACAATGGTGCAACTAAAGCAGACTCAAATGGAGTGACAATGGTCCTAATCAAACAGACTCAAATGGAGTGACAATGGTCCTACTCAAACAGTCTCAAATGGAGTGACAATGGTCCTACTGAAACAGACTCAAATGGAGTGACAATGGTCCTACTGGAACAGACTCAAATGGAGTGACAATGGTCCTACTAAAACAAACTCGAATGGAGTGACAATGGTCCTACTGAAACAGACTCAAATGGAGTGACAATGGTTCTACTAAAACAGACTCAAATGGAGTGACAATGGTCCTACTGAAACAGACTCAAATGGAGTGACAATGGTCCTACTAAAACAGACTCAAATGGAGTGACAATGGTCCTACTCAAACAGTCTCAAATGGAGTGACAATGGTCCTACTAAAACAGACTCAAATGGAGTGACAATGGTCCTACTAAAACAAACTCGAATGGAGTGACAATGGTCCTACTGAAACAGACTCAAATGGAGTGACAATGGTCCTACTAAAACAGACTCAAATGGAGTGACAATGGTCCTACTGAAACAGACTCAAATGGAGTGACAATGGTCCTACTGGAACAGACTCAAATGGAGTGACAATGGTCCTACTAAAACAAACTCGAATGGAGTGACAATGGTCCTACTGAAACAGACTCAAATGGAGTGACAATGGTTCTACTAAAACAGACTCAAATGGAGTGACAATGGTCCTACTGAAACAGACTCAAATGGAGTGACAATGGTCCTACTAAAACAGACTCAAATGGAGTGACAATGGTCCTACTCAAACAGTCTCAAATGGAGTGACAATGGTCCTACTAAAACAGACTCAAATGGAGTGACAATGGTCCTACTAAAACAAACTCGAATGGAGTGACAATGGTCCTACTGAAACAGACTCAAATGGAGTGACAATGGTCCTACTAAAACAGACTCAAATGGAGTGACAATGGTCCTACTGAAACAGACTCAAATGGAGTGACAATGGTCCTACTAAAACAGACTCAAATGGAGTGACAGTGGTCCTACTCAAACAGTCTCCAATCGAGTGACAATGGTCCTACTCAAACAGTCTCAAATGGAGTGACAATGGTCCTACTCAAACAGACTCAAATGGAGTGACAATGGTCCTACTCAAACAGTCTCAAATGGAGTGACAATGGTCCTACTCAAACAGACTCAAATGGAGTGACAATGGTCCTACTGAAACAGTCTCAAATGGAGTGACAATGGTCCTACTCAAACAGTCTCCAATCGAGTGACAATGGTCCTAATCAAACAGTCTCAAATGGAGTGACAATGGTCCTAATCAAACAGTCTCAAATGGAGTGACAATGGTCCTAATCAAACAGTCTCAAATGGAGTGACAATGGTCCAACTGAAGCCGACTCAAATGGAGTGACAATGGTCCTACTAAAACAGACTCAAATGGAGTGACAATGGTCCTACTCAAACAGTCTCCAATGGAGTGACAATGGTCCAACTGAAACAGACTCAAATGGAGTGACAATGGTGCAACTAAAGCAGACTCAAATGGAGTGACAATGGTCCTAATCAAACAGACTCAAATGGAGTGACAATGGTCCTACTGAAACAGACTCAAATGGAGTGAAAATGGTCCAACTGAAACAGACTCAAATGGAGTGACAATGGTCCTACTCAAACAGTCTCCAATCGAGTGACAATGGTCCAACTGAAACAGACTCAAATGGAGTGACAATGGTCCAACTAAAACAGTCTCAAATGGAGTGACAATGGTTCTACTAAAACAGACTCAAATGGAGTGACAATGGTCCTACTGAAACAGACTCAAATGGAGTGACAATGGTCCTACTAAAACAGACTCAAATGGAGTGACAATGGTCCTACTCAAACAGTCTCAAATGGAGTGACAATGGTCCTACTAAAACAGACTCAAATGGAGTGACAATGGTCCTACTAAAACAAACTCGAATGGAGTGACAATGGTCCTACTGAAACAGACTCAAATGGAGTGACAATGGTCCTACTAAAACAGACTCAAATGGAGTGACAATGGTCCTACTGAAACAGACTCAAATGGAGTGACAATGGTCCTACTAAAACAAACTCAAATGGAGTGACAATGGTCCTACTGAAACAGACTCAAATGGAGTGACAATGGTCCTACTAAAACAGACTCAAATGGAGTGACAATGGTCCTACTCAAACAGTCTCAAATGGAGTGACAATGGTCCTACTAAAACAGACTCAAATGGAGTGACAATGGTCCTACTAAAACAAACTCGAATGGAGTGACAATGGTCCAACTGAAACAGACTCAAATGGAGTGACAATGGTCCAACTAAAACAGTCTCAAATGGAGTGACAATGGTTCTACTAAAACAGACTCAAATGGAGTGACAATGGTCCTACTGAAACAGACTCAAATGGAGTGACAATGGTCCTACTAAAACAGACTCAAATGGAGTGACAATGGTCCTACTGAAACAGACTCAAATGGAGTGACAATGGTCCTACTAAAACAGACTCAAATGGAGTGACAGTGGTCCTACTCAAACAGTCTCCAATCGAGTGACAATGGTCCTACTCAAACAGTCTCAAATGGAGTGACAATGGTCCTACTCAAACAGACTCAAATGGAGTGACAATGGTCCTACTCAAACAGTCTCAAATGGAGTGACAATGGTCCTACTCAAACAGACTCAAATGGAGTGACAATGGTCCTACTGAAACAGTCTCAAATGGAGTGACAATGGTCCTACTAAAACAGTCTCCAATCGAGTGACAATGGTCCTAATCAAACAGTCTCAAATGGAGTGACAATGGTCCAACTGAAGCCGACTCAAATGGAGTGACAATGGTCCTACTAAAACAGACTCAAATGGAGTGACAATGGTCCTACTCAAACAGTCTCCAATGGAGTGACAATGGTCCAACTGAAACAGACTCAAATGGAGTGACAATGGTGCAACTAAAGCAGACTCAAATGGAGTGACAATGGTCCTAATCAAACAGACTCAAATGGAGTGACAATGGTCCTACTGAAACAGACTCAAATGGAGTGAAAATGGTCCTAATCAAACAGTCTCAAATAGAGTGACAATGGTCCTACTCAAACAGTCTCAAATAGATTTCTGATGTCAGGTCGTCCTTGATATCAGGACACATTGAACTTCAATATTTTACACTGATAACTAGCAGCTATGCAGTTAGAGGAATCATATAAAAGTACAGACTGGGGGGTGAAACAGAAAGTCTGCCTTAGATTTAATATCCTGCACAACAGACTCGTATCACGTGTTCAGTTTAGGAGAAAAATGATACACTTGTAGTTGATGCATGTCTCGAAAAAGTCTGCCACACTGACGAAATAACAGAAAAAAAAATTTTTTTAGAACAACTTAAAAAAATGAATGAGAATGAATGTTTGATGTAAACTTACATTTGCCAAAATGTCCACCTATCTGAATAGCCTCCGTTGAACATCTCTTTGAGATTTATAACAGATTTTTTTCTTCAACAAAAATCAATGCAATGTACGTGACACGCAATGAATTTGAAAGATTGCGAAATTGAAAAAACAAGACAGGCAAAAAATCCGAAAATGTGTAGGCTTTGGCAGGCTTTTATGTAAAAATGTTGAAGTATATATTTAGCCAGACGTAAGCCGAGACGCGCATAACACTAGACTGTTTTAGTGGCTAAAATCGCGGACCAATGGCGGCACTGAGGCCTCTTCATGGCCTTCATGGACGATACGCAAGTTAGAGAAATTACAAGTGCAGTCTGTATGGAACTGATATGAAATACACTGCATGGGCTAGGTCATAATTCGTCTCACAGCTATCCTAATGAGTGAGGTGCAACTCAATAAGATGGAATTGAGGATAACACAGATCAGCACTTGTCAAAGAGTTTTACACCCGCTGTCAAGAGAAACAGTTAAAATAACTAATAAATTTTGTGATAATTAAAATAATTCATCTAAGTGAGATGGGTGAATATGGTAGAACACAAATGCCAACTCACAAACTTTTTTATGGTTTTGAACAATGGCAGATAAAATCTATTGAACTTGGGGTAACTCCATTGTCAAACTAATTAATAATTTATCTGTCAGAATTCAGTACCGTATAGACGCTGGCAGACTAGGCGAAAAAAATGATTGAGAAGACTCACTCATACCTAGTAAGGCTAGCTGGATGGCTGTGATGAGCAGAACAAAAGCTACTAGCGGGAATTTAAACTAAATTCACAAGCTAAAAATGCTTGTATGTTTAACAAAAATAAAAAAAATTTTTTTCGCCACACCTGGGATATTTTCTACCTGCAGCTAATTCTGATGAAATTTTACTGCTTGATAAACCGAAGCTTGCTCAAAGTTGTCTCAAAATTGTCCCTTTTGGGCTGAGAGCTGAGAAGCTGAGCTGAGGTCGCACTCCCAAAGCGCTAACCTAGTGGGCTACACTAAAAGCTACCTAATTTAGAAACCTAGAAAAAACCGATGGTAAGTTTGGCAGGCTCGTTGTCTCGTCTCTGTCCCTGAATTACTAAATTCAGGACTCTATGGCCAGGCCCTCGAAATGCCAGTGACCTGGATTTGATAGTCCATAAAATGCCGGTCCAAAACTGGAACAATCCGAGCTGTTAAGAGACGCAAACCAGATCCGATTGTGAAAAACTAACAAAGCAAGCCTATATAAATCAAGTGTTGCAGAGGTCGGCAAACTCCGGCCCGCGGGCCAGACGCGGCCCTCAAAGCTCTCAAATCCGGCCCGTTGCCCCTTCCGACAGCTATAGTTTCATCTTTCCCCTGTCTCATCTCCCCCGTGTCTCGTCTCTCCCGTGCCTAATCTCTCCTTTGTCTCACCTCTCCCGTGTCTCGTCTCTCCCGTGCCTAATCTCTCCTTTGTCTCACCTCTCCCGCGTCTAATCTCTCCCGTGTCTCGTATCTCCCGTGCCTTATCTCTCCTTTGTCTCACCTCTCCCGTGTCTCGTCTCTCGCGTGCCCTATCTCTCCTTTGTCTCACCTCTCCCGTGTCTTATCTCTCTTGTCTCATCTCTCCCGTGCGTCATCTTTACCGTGTCTCGTCTCGCCCTGTCTCATCTCCCCTGTGTCTTATCTCTTCCCTATCTCTGATATATTTCTCTCATATTTCTACCGTCAATGCGGCCCGCTGTCGTCTTTTAGGTTCTCTTTTTCGCCCTCTAGCTAATAAGTTTGCCGACCCCTGGCATGCTCTAAACGTTTTTAAAGCATTTCTGTCGAAACGGGTCGTGAGTTATTGAGGAAAATGATTACGACTTAAATGAACAGTAGAATTACCAAGAAATTTTGTGCTGCACCCGAACGTCCAGATTTCTCCCCGTAAGCGTTTGTGTTTATCATTCACCTCAATACAAAAATTAGCACTGCGCCTCAGTGCCGCCATGTCAGGCCTTTGAAATTTACAGCATGTCACCCGAATGTGCCTGGATCATCTCCATATTCGGTGGTCACCTACCTTTATCTAGACGGATTTGCTGGACCTTCAATGGCTACAACACGAGGAAATATGCTACCCTGACGCCAAATTCTCCAATTTCACTGATCAAGCCAAAATACTAGGCGCAGCTCTACCACCGTACACCATCGCCTAGTCTGTCAACCAATCAGTCACCACCCAACGCTGTTTAGGCGCTAAAAACGGGCGGCAAAATGGCTTGGTATTCCTACTGTTAACCTAACAATTGAAGTGCCATTGAATGGATAATTTGATTAAAAGCTGTTTTAAGTATAGATTAGAATTGCTCCTATTTTATAACTGTTGAAACCCTGGTAGCTAGAACAGGGTGATTGCACAACCACCAATTAAAAAATCCTCAAAATGTCATATACACCAGATTTCTTATATCCCTATATTTGGGATGAAATATTTGGGAAAGGGAGAGCTGGGATTGGGAAGTACGAGACACAAAGAGCCTCATAGCCAGACACAGCTAAAGTTCCCATGCACCGAATGAGGGGTCTAGTTGGGGTGGGTAGGTAGCCTACCCCAATTAGTCACCTGACTGCTATCTGCTGGTCTTTTAGAAGCAGAAAAAACACTACAAAGTTTGTTAGGCTTTTTAGACAGTAATTTAGCAAAGAGACTTAAAAATGAACGAAAATAAATGATCAAGTGGATTCAATTTACTCTAGAGATTCTTTACTTAACGAAATGCCATGTAGTGTGTAACACCCAACAGTAATAAATCTAAAAGTTATATATTTAAGCGATTGAAGCAACAAATAGTTATTTTCTATTTCAATTCATCTGCCTTTGAAGTAGATCGTGATGTTGTCTGCAAAACGAGAAACCACAGACAGGAGACACACAGACGTCTAGACCAAGATATGGGGCCTCGATAATAGCTTCATTCTGAAGCCCACCTCAATCCCTGTCTCTCTTTATTCGACACCGAAGTCCTATAAAAATATGGCAACAACATTCCTAACCCTTTAACCTTGGAGCCAAGTTCGCAGAAACCCAGACCCAGAAATACCGCAGACCGTTGCAAAGTGCATAACTTGACAACTGTTCCATTCTTGAATGTTGAATCTAAAGTTCCCGTAGGGAGGTGAAGCTGAGAGTGTGGTAGTTTGCAGTTTAGGGAGGTGAAGCTGACAGTGTGGTAGTTTGCAGTTAAGGGAGGTGAAGCTGAGAGTGTGGTAGTTTGCAGTTTAGGGAGGTGAAGCTGACAGTGTGGTAGTTTGCAGTTAAGGGAGGTGAAGCTGAGAGTGTGGTAGTTTGCAGTCAAGGGAGGTGAAGCTGAGAGTGTGGTAGTTTGCAGTTTAGGGAGGTGAAGCTGACAGTGTGGTAGTTTGCAGTTTAGGGAGGTGAAGCTGACAGTGTGGTAGTTTGCAGTTTATGGAGGTGAAGCTGAGAGTGTGGTAGTTTGCAGTTTAGGGAGGTGAAGCTGAGAGTGTGGTAGTTTGCAGTTTAGGGATGTGAAGCTGAGAGTGTGGTAGTTTGCAGTTTATGGAGGTGAAGCTGACAGTGTGGTAGTTTGCAGTTTATGGAGGTGAAGCTGACAGTGTGGTAGTTTGCAGTTTAGGGAGGTGAAGCTGAGTGTGTGGTAGTTTGCAGTTTATGGAGGTGAAGCTGACAGTGTGGTAGTTTGCAGTTTAGGGAGGTGAAGCTGACAGTGTGGTAGTTTGCAGTTTAGGGAGGTGAAGCTGACAGTGTGGTAGTTTGCAGTTTAGGGACGTGAAGCTGACAGTGTGGTAGTTTGCAGTTTATGGAGGTGAAGCTGAGAGTGTGGTAGTTTGCAGTTTAGGGAGGTGAAGCTGAGAGTGTGGTAGTTTGCAGTTTATGGAGGTGAAGCTGAGAGTGTGGTAGTTTGCAGTTTAGGGAGGTGAAGCTGACAGTGTGGTAGTTTGCAGTTTAGGGAGGTGAAGCTGACTGTGGTAGTTTGCCATTTAGGGAAGGGAAACTGATGCTGGTAGAAAGTAGTTTGAAGTTAAGATGTAAAGTTGAAAGTAATTAGTCAATAAACTGAAAATATCTAATGATTTAGAAAAAAGCACATAACAAAGCTATATTATTTACATTGCCTAAAGTTACAATTAAATTTTTTAAATATTGCATGTACAATTAGCTACATGTGTGCAACTGTGTTATTGTAATACATAGATAAATTAAAATACAAGTTAGTGTTATAAATATATATTGTGCTTGGTTCTTTATGATTTATTAGCGACTTTATATTTAAAATAGTAACTATTGCAAGCTTTTAATTTTACACATATTAATGAAAAATAAAATTGTTAAGAAGCAGATAAATGTAGATACTTTTTGTGCTTTTTAAAGTAGTATTTAATAATAAGTAGACAGAATAACAAGTTTATTTTGTTATTACAACATAAGAACTTGAATTTTTTTAATTGTAGTTTTGATATATAGAACTTAAAGGCAATAGTGCACTTTAAGGACAATGTCTAAATTGTCTTTCTATGACTATGGCTATCAAATGCAGCCATTTAAATTAGACACAAAAAGATAGACAAAAAGTAAATTTATATTTCTATATGGACAATAGTCAGTCATTTAAATAGGCTATTCAGGCTAATATCTAAATATTACAAGGAATTTTTTCATTATGGGGAATAGTAATGTGAAATCAAAAAGACATTCGAACAATGGCCTTTGTCTTTCCTCATCAGCTATGCGATAAAAATGAGGTAAATTAAAAACAAATTCATTCGACATCATCATAAAAGATATTTTTTATAATTACTGATACGTTTCTTTTTTCGTAACTATATATTTTTCACATATACATATGGTATGGGTAGGTATAACCGAATGGCGAATTGCAATGACAGTTTGTAGCATAAAAATATAAAAATATGTCATGTGATTCTAGCTATGCCGTATAAATTCATCTTTAAAAAATCAGAGCTTCGTGCTTTACGTGTCTCCTATTTAGTTAAATCGTAGAAAAAGTTGTTTGAAGAGTAACGAGTTGTACTTTTCAATTTCGCTTTATAGAAAAGAGAGTTTTAAACCACATGTGACAAAAAAAGAATATAATATAATACTTTTCAATTTTAAACTTTTTTACAAAAAATTAAAAAAAAACTGCCATTGCCATTTTCATTGCTTCTAATTACACAAAAAATATGTCTATAATTTTCGCAGTTGTTATAAATATGTAAGTTTCTAGAAACACATATTTCAAAAGTAAATATTTCAAGAAACAATTCCAATAACAAAGTTATTCGACGTTATAAGAGATAATTTTAGGGCTACATTGTACTTTACTTTGCGCATTCTTCTGTGAAAATTTTTTATGCATAATTATTTATTTTTATAACTAAATCTGTTATACTTAAGGCGTATGCCTATGTGCACTGAAATTACCTGTAATATTATTCGCCTGCAGCCCAAGAATAGTCAACTTAGTTCAATTGACAATTTTTGCAGGCCAATTTAAAATAATACTTTTAGCCCTATAATATATCGAATATATCATTGATTGTCTATATTGTGCATAATGATAATATAATGTTTTAAATGTTTTTTTCACTATTAGGCCTATGTAATGTTCAACTGCCTTGCCGGCTTGATGCTTTGATGACTTATTTTGGTAGCAGGACAATTCGGTAACAGACAGTTCGGTAACACCACAGGACAGTTCGGTAACACCACAGGACAGTTCGGTAACATATCAAGGGACAGTTCGGTAACAATTGATTAAACTGGATTGGAAGGGTTTTTTGCGAAATTATTTTATATTTAGTTCGGATAAAATACAATTCTTGTATATTGATATCAATGCTACAATAAATCGTATTTCAGCAGCCAACTAGCACACTTAAGGCCCATTCATACAGTCATCAAGTGAGGCCAAATTTCGTGTGATCACACAATTTGCACTAATTTTTCATCCCTTTGTACATCCCTTTGAACGAGCCTTTACCCTACTTACACACTCTAAATGACGTGTTAGTTTCAGATACATCAGTAACATCAGTCAGTTGTGTCCTAGCAACAATAGTAGATACATTGTTAAAACAAACCTAGATTGATTTTATTGACTTTCAATTGTTACCGAACTGTCCCCGGTGTGTTACTGAACTGTCTCCTGTATGTTACCGAACTGTCTCCTGTATGTTACCGAACTGTCCTTGAGTGTTACCGAACTGTCTGTTACCGAACTGTCCTGTATTCCTTATTTTGTAGTTTAGCTTATCAAATTATGATAGGCCTACTATTACCATTAATACACCCTAGCTAATATATAGCATAGGCCTAATAAAATGTTCTTTATGGAATAGTAGGCCTATCCATAATAACTCTAATTTTATTATTTTCTTTATTGATATTCTTTCTTAATATTAATTATTATTATTTATTCTTTTAGAGTTTTTATAGTTGTGGCTGAAAGATAAAGACTTCGCTAAAACACTTTGCTGAAAGCTGGGTGCTTTGCAAAAATTTGCTTTGCAAAATGGTTTTCTACTTTTAATAATTTAATGCATTTTCTACAATATGTAGGGCTTAATAGAGATGGACAGCACCTCTCTACAGCAAATGGCTATAGTTCCTAGCAGGTCTGCTAACAGTATGATTCTGATTTTTAATGAGACTGTAATCCCAAGCACATACTAATTAATGGGCAGCCAACAACATACTAGCAAATCACCTGATGATTTACCATTTGCTAGGCCTAGCTATACATTAGATACCCTAACAACCCAGAGGCCCACAAAAAAAGACTGAATTTCATTATTAGCACCAAAATGTGGCTTTTTAATGTTAATCCTGTAAAATAGTTTTAGTTTTTGTTGATTAATAAATTCTTTACATAGTTTTATGTTTTTGAGTGAGTTGTTTTATTAATGAGAGAAAAATAAATAGGATTAAATATTAGGAGTTTAAGAAGACCTCATAAAAAATTCATTTTATTATCAGTTTGGCCATAGGGCTTTTGTTAGTATCCCAATATATAGGAATCACACACCATTTATTTTATTATCATATCATACTCTCAATATCACACGCTAAAGTACAGGTAAGCTACAGACAATAGGTCAAAAACTTGAGTGGTTGAGGGTGATAGCGTGGTCTGACTAACCCAGTGGTGTGAGGTAAATGCATGTCTGTCTGATGTTTGTTTGATGTCTAGTTTCAGGTAACAATCAAATGATATTTTACACAAATACTTTTTTAGTTTCAGATGGAATTATTCTTTTGTGAGCAAAAGTTTAATTTTAAACTGTACTGATTATGATTTTTTCTGCCAAGAATCAATATAAGTGTAGGCATACACATTTTTTAAACATAAATAAAAGACAGGCTAGCAAGGATTTATATAATACTGAATTCTCTGAATATATAGACAGGTAGCTACATACTAGCTAGTTTGTTGTCCACACTTAACTACTGAACATAAGGTGACTGATAGAAATCAACAAGGTAATCAAATAGTTAAATAATTAATCTTAAAAGCATATATCTATATATATAAAAGTGAAAACTCTGTCTGTCTGTCTGTCTGTCTGTGTGCAACCTTTTGTCTTTATAGACGCCGAAACCGCTGAACCAAATCGCACCAAACTTTGCACATACCTTAAACCACCTACGCTGAGTGCAATAGGCTACTCAAATTCCCGAAAAATCATTTCCTTCCTGCTCAAAAGTGCAAAAAACTGCTCAAAAATCGTCAAAAAATCACTCAATTCGACATATCGTCGCCCCACTTTGTCAGATTTTCTCCAAATTTGATCCACTTACACTTTACATGTTTTCCAACAATGCTGTCAATTTTGAACATCTCTACTCAATCCAGAGCAAAGCTGCATCATCTCAAAGTGAGTCACTTTTTGTTTTCCGAGGACAGCCACCCCAACTCCCCTCCGCCACTCTGCGGGCCAAATTTTATAACAGCCACCCCCTCCCTTCCCCGGGCGCCGAAGCCCCAGACTGTACATTGTATTTCAAGCCGTGAATGTACACAGCCCAAACCCCTAGACTGTCTACTGGCCCCCAAGCAGCACTGAGACTGAGTGCGGTGAGTGCGGTGGCGTCCCAGTGCGCAGGGCTCTCCGGTTTATATTTCTCTCCAGCCAGCCTATTTCTCTCGATATGCTGACGTTGACTGGCTGTCAGAGAGGGCAATTCTGTGTCCTAGAAATGATGCCGCCAACGAAATTAACTACCAACTGCTTCAGGAGTTGCCAGGTGCAGTTTTCACCTACAAGTCAATTGATACAACGTTGACTGATGACACCGCTGTGGAGTATCCTGTTGAGTTTCTGAACTCTCTAGATCCTCCTGGAACTCCATCGCACAACTTGCAGCTGAAAGTTGGGGCACCAATTATGCTCCTCCGCAACCTGAATGCGCCAAGGCTGTGTAACGGCACCAGACTGATAGTCAGGCGGCTCTTCCCACACGTGATTGAGGCCACGATAATGACTGGATCTGGCAGAGGAGAGTCTGTGTTCGTTCCCCGGATTCCAATTATCCCCACGGACCTGCCATTTCAGTTCAAGCGACTGCAGTTCCCTGTGAGAGTGTGCTTTGCGATGACTATTAACAAGGCTCAGGGACAGTCGCTGAAGGTGGCTGGCATCAACCTGGAGACTCCTTGCTTCTCGCATGGGCAGCTTTATGTCGCCTGCTCCCGTGTTGGAACTCCAGCTGGCCTATTCATTTTCGCACCAAGGGGAAGAACGAAGAATGTGGTGTATCCCCAGGCCTTGAGGTGACTCGCAAGCAATTAATAGAAAAGTAGTCACGAATTGACCTTGACCTGTCTAACTCTGAACTCTGAAACAGTTTAATTTTGTTTCTTTGACATTGTTATTGTTATGCCATGGCTATTTTCCTTATGTATACGCGTGTACATGCATACTGTATACAGAGGCAGATTTAGGGGGGGGGGGGCGGGGGGCAGTCGCCCCCCCCCCAAAATTTTAATCATGGGAATAAGATGCCCCCACCAGGGGCGCCAGTCGCAGCACTGGCGCCCCTTTTCGGCCGCTGGCGCCCCTTTTTCAGCCGCTGGCTCCCGTTTTTCAGCCGCTGGCGCCCTTTCTTGGCTCCTGGCGCCCTTTTTCGGCTGCTGGCACCCCCTCTGTGATTCTCATGGCGCTCCCCTGACAGACCGCCCCAAAACAAAATTCCTGGATCTGCCACTGACTGTATAGAGGAGTGGCTAAGAGACATGTTTCTAAAGAAGTAATCAAGAGGGGGCTGTTAGGACAAACTTTTCACTTATTTTTTACTTAAAACGCCCTTAAACAAACTCTTCACTTTTCATTAATGCAGTAAATAAATAAATGGTGACCTTCACTATAAAGTTAATACAGAGACGTGAATTGCTTACTGCTTTGCTTTAAATTTCTGCCCCAAAAACAACGGGCAAAAAAAGCTAGTAAGTAAATATACAAATCTATTTACTATTATAAATTATCTAAATAATCTACATAGATGATGACAATATATTCAATCAGGCAATTTATATTAGAATTCTATTTCCAGGAAGCTGTTCTACTCGCCTCAGAGGCTGAAGGCTTCATCCAAGGCCTGAAGTCTCTTGAACTAACCCGCATCGGCGATCCACAATGGCAAAGACAGCACCAGTACCTAGAGAAGCTGAACATGCAAGCTGTGCTTTCAGTTGCTAAGCAGCAAGACGAATTCGTGCCTGAGTTTGTTGTCAATCATGGCAAATTAGACATGCTGATGCACGACCTCCTGGTTACAGAAGTTTGGAAAGAGAAAATCTTTCCATTGATGATGTCTGCTAAAGACTTTAAACCTCAAGTCACTTTTCCTATTTACCTGGCACTATATCACGAGACTACCGTTCTCAATCTACTTGAAACATTGAGTTTTCATTCCGATGTTGTCGAAAGTCTAGGCGAAGTTGCTCTAGACTTAATCGACTATTGTCATCGCAAACTGGTCTGCCTGACTGAGTCTGGCAGTCTGCAGGAAGATGCCCTGATGTCTATTCGCAGTAAAACTAACAGCGGCTTGACTGTTGACGCTGAAGGTGACGACAATGATAGCGGAGCTGATGCTGCGCCTCGGCAATCTGAGTTGGAGAGGCAGCGGCGCTGCCTGGAATTTGAACTGGCATTGAAGTGCATCACGGTGTCCAGCAACTTGTTGACCAACGCCAAATCTTTGTCATTGTCCGCTCTCACCAGAGCGCTCAATGTAAACGATTTTCCGCTGCTGTTTGCCAGCCTGATCGAATTGAAACCTTGGAAATTGCGTCACCCGTCTACCAGGCAGTGCTATCAGTATGTTGACAATGGTTGGCAGACTGTCTCAGAGGACGAGTATAATTCCGGCATTGTCAAACTTGAAGGCTGCGTCTGGCTAGCCCTGTACGAGATGCTAACTAACTCCGAGTGCCAGCGAAAATACGAGATGACTAATCATCGCAAGAATTTCTTGCTCAAGTTGCGCTCACATCTACACGAAACTGTGCTAGACCAGTTGGCATTTCTAGTGCCACTGCGTCAGGGCTTGGAGCACATGGCACTGATGGAACCGGCGCCATATAAGAAGGAACTGCTTCTGGAACAGCTGCCCCTAGTTAGAGCTGGAATCATTCAGAAGTACAAAGGTTAGTCGTGTATCTGCCTATAGATATGTACAATTTAAGATACATATCGTGAAGAGGGTTAAAGACGTCGTAACTTTAAATCGCAGTCCGAGAGAAACTATTTGTGTCCTTGAGCAAGACACAATTAATTGATTGATTACAGCTGTCCCAATGGGGCCAGATGTGCAGCCGACAGCACAGCCGCAGCTATTGCGCGGCGCATCTGAAGACTGCGTACAGCTGTTCAGTCCATGGACTGGGGGGACGCCAAACCCACCTTCAAATATCCCAGCTGATGCTGGTACCCATTTAACAGCTGGGTGAACTGAAGCAATACAGAGTTAAGTGTCTTCCTGGAATCGAAACCCCGACCTTCAAGTCGTGAGTTCGACGCCCTAACCACTAGGCTACAACCTCTTAACACAATAAGATACCAACAAGGGTACCATATTTAGTAGCATATAGCCTCACAAGGCAGTAATCTTAACAGATGTACGCTTGGCCTTTGGAAAGAGCTGAGCAATAGCTTTTCATTTGGCACAACTGCTTTATCTGTGTTTTTATCTAGTTATCTAATTAATACATTTTTGTAGTAATTCTGTGAGCCTTGGCCATCTAGGGCGTAAATTGCACGACAAGCCACCAAGCCTTTCCAAATTGAAATTGGCCTCGCCGCGGGAATCGAGCTCAGGGACCTTCTGCTCTAACAAGATTCTTGAAATCTTTCGAGAAATAAAATCTGAACCATCATAAGAATTGGAGTGAAATAAATAATTCTCGTTTTTTCTCATGCTTTTTGAGGACGCTTGAAAAATGTACCAACACGTCACTAATTAGATAGCAATGACAGTATTTGTACCGCAAGCCGCAGGTGTTGTGAGACACTGACTAATAAATCTCATTTCCTGTAGGCAAGTGGTCGGAGATCGCCCGCATCCAGATGGGCGCCGTATTCAACATTAGCCAGTCAGAGTTCAAAGCTCAGGCTAGTCTATGGTCGGATACTTACAATCTAGACGTGCTGGAGTCTATGCTAGCCGAGCCGCCAAAGTGTGCAGCCTGCGGCGCGCCGGCTGTTAAACGCTGTTCGCGCTGTCAGAACGAATGGTATTGCCGGCGGGAGTGCCAGGTGGGGCATTGGTCTAGGCATAAGCCGGCCTGCGACCTGATGGCCGCCGCTAGCTCGTCGTCGAAGGTCACAACGACAACGCCAGCTAAGGCGAAGATTGTTGAACAGGGCGACAATTGATTGATCGATTGACAGTTTTCAATATAATTCCCTATTTATTCTTCTAAGTGATGTTTTTTAGTGGCTTTTAATGATTGTTATCCGTCCAATGCTTTGTTTTACTTTTTTTTCACTCAAACTCTACAATAGCTTGGAATGAAGTTTTTATTAGTAAAATATACGATTGGCTGTGTGTTATTTGTAATTATAGTGTACCTGGTTAATAATTTTACTACATTGCTTGAACTAAATAACTAGTAAGAACCAATTGACGTTTTTAACAATGAACAGTAGCTTTTTGTGTGATGACTTGAGATAAGCTATTTAGAGCTAGTTAATTGGTCTTCACAGCTAAATTATAGATCATTTCGAACTAGATAATTGGTCATTCACAACTAGATCATTGGTCATGTAGAACTAGATCATTGGTCATTCACAACTAGATAATTGGTCATTCACAACTAGATCATTGGTCATGTAGAACTAGATCATTGGTCATGTAGAACTAGATCATTGGTCATTCACAACTAGATCATTGGTCATTCACAACTAGATCATTGGTCATGTAGAACTAGATCATTGGTCATTCACAACTAGATCATTGGTCATTCACAACTAGATCATTGGTCATTCAGAACTAGATCATTGGTCATTCACAACTAGATCATTGGTCATTCACAACTAGATCATTGGTCATGTAGAACTAGATCATTGGTCATTCACAACTAGATCATTGGTCATTCACAACTAGATCATTGGTCATTCAGAACTAGATCATTGGTCATTCACAACTAGATCATTGGTCATTCACAACTAGATCATTGGTCATTCACAACTAGATCATTGGTCATTCACAACTAGATCAGGAGAAATTAAGGGTCAGGATTTGTCATATATTATTTGGAAGGCCATTATACACCTATAGTTGTCACATAAAATTTAGCTGGTTGAATCTGATGCAGTCTATCACGCTGATGATTTTTCAGTTTTTTCACTTCAACAGTTGAAATAATTAGAATGCAACAAGAAACCGCCGAGCAGCAGCAGCAGCAGCAGCAGCAAATTGACGACAATCTAATTTCTACTAGTTGGCGATTAGAGAAAAGGCGACAGGAGAAACAAAGACGGCGAGAACGGCACAGAGCGGCTGTCAGACTGATAGGTGATTCTTTGATATGAAATTAAAATTTGTTTTCTTACATTTCTACTGACAAGTAGTGCAGTGCTAACATTTGATTTCTTTTTTGTTATCTTTCGCTAGTTGACTCCGGCCAGGATCACGTGACCAAGCGGGATGCCAGAGCCATCCTGGATGCCAGGCTGCAGTCAGCTTTGACCACTGGCCAGCCAACTGTCTGTCTGGACTTGGCCTACGAGCATCGAATGTCTGACAAAGAGGTTGACAAATTGGCGAAACAATTGAACCGACTCTATGGCATTCATAGGGCCTCCCAGCCTAACATGGCTCGACTCTGTCTCACTAACTACCAGCCGGATTCGCGCCTAGCAACGGTTGCTAAGCGGAAATACTCGATAAATTCCTATCGCATAGGTTTATTTCCCGGTTCGCCAGCTGAAACATTCCCCGATGGACAGATTGTTTATTTATCTCCCGATGCTCAGCAATGCCTAAATGAGGTGTCTCCAAGCGCTGTGTATGTGATTGGCGGCTTTGTCGACGAAGCCAGACAGCCGGGCGCCTCCGTGACCGCGGCCTCCGCTGCCGGTTGCGCCTCGGCTTGCCTGCCTATTTCCAGTCACGTGACTTCCAAATCGTTGCCTAGCAACGCCAGTCTAAATCGTCTAGCACTGCCAGTGAACATAGTGTTTGGCGTGCTTGTTGATGTTAGCAACGGAATGAGTTGGGCTGACTCGCTGATGCGGAGACTACCGCCTAGGTTGAAGCTGCAGCCACTGTCCTAGTCTCGGATGAAATTAGCTGTGCTAGTACTGTTCTCTTGTCCTAGATTCATTCGATTCCATGCACTAATAAGGAATCTTCATTCAATTTAGAATTTTGAATTTATCAAAGGCATATAAAAAGTAAATTGATCGAGTCTATTTTATTCGAAGAACTGTTTAGCATTCACTTAATTTCCCTATACAAATGATTATGTACTTTAGTAATTAGCATTTAAATGAGGCTTGTTTATTGCAGATCTGGGGTCCTGTTCGATTTATCTCGTAGTTAAATGATTTCGAGTCCATTAGAAACAGCCTTCAGTGCTTTTTATTGGACAAATTAATTTGAAGAGAAGCTGCCAAATTTAACAAAAACAAAGGACAGATTTTGAGTCTCTTGTCTCTTATCTGCAATCTGACCCTCTTCAAAGATTTCCGGCACACTTTGATGTTCTCTTTAAAGCATTAATATTTGGATAGCTAGTTAATTATTTTATTTGTTCTTCTCGTAAATCTTCGTCCTCTACGGTTCAGTAATTTAGGCGTTAATGCTTGATAAATAAAAAATTAATAATTTAAAGCTTATTTAAACGAGTCGTGTTTGATGTCTAGCATGCTTAAGGCTTCGTGTTCGGTCCCATCAGATCTTTCTGTTAGGGAGTTAAAACTCAATTTGCATAGCGTTAAATAACATAAGTAGTGTAGTCTGAAGTTCTCATCGTCCTTTTATGAATGACAATTAGGGGGACATTGGGTAGAGCAGGGCAATGGCACATCATTTGGTGACACCAGACCCGCAGCCTGCGAGGAGGCAATTCTGCTGGCCCTCAAGGGCGTAAATTGCACGACAAGCCTCCGAGCCTTCTCTCCGCGGCTGCGCCCCAAATAAATGTGGCTTCGCCGTAGAATTGAACTCTAGTTACTAGTAGGTTCTCCAGTTCCCCGACTGAACTTTTGGTATCATTGTGACGAATGTGCATTCTGTAAAATTTCAGCAACATCACAAAATCATCTTTTGTTTGAATTGAAAACGAACTAGACTAAACCAAATCGACAATCGCACATAGTGAACTAGCAGTCTAGCTAATAGCCTTAGAGAATGGACCGGATTGATCCGGACACTCTACTGGACTGGCTCAGCTCGGGCCACGGCTGCGATCTGGAGAATCGCCTGATGCAACGCGACGCCCTAGAGCGCCTCTGCGAAGTGCTGCTCTTCTCGGACAATGTTGATCGCTGCTTTGAAATGTGGTCTCCGCGTGTGTTCCTGCCGGCTCTTTGTCGGATCTTTCTAGACGACAGCGCGCCGGAAGAGATCCTGGAGATTGCCGCCAGAGCTGTCACTTACTTTCTAGACGTGTCGCACGACTGTTCGCGAAGAATTGTACAAGTTGACGGTGCCGTGAAGGCGGTTTGTTCTCGCCTGACTGTGGCGGATATGTCGGATTATTGCAGCAAAGAGCTGGCCCAGCAGTGTATTAAAATCTTGGAAGGAATCTGCCAGCGCGAGCACGCCGCAGTGTACGAAGCTGGCGGTCTGCAGTGCCTTCTGGCCTTTGTGAAATCGCACGGAGCCAACTGTCACTTGGATGTGACGCATTCAGCTATGAATGCCGCCTCTAGGCTGTGCACTCGAGTTGAACCGTCCGATGATAGTTTGCCAACCAGTGTGGACTGCCTGCAGTACCTACTAGAGCATCACGACTCTGGCGTTGTTGACATCACGCTGCGCTGCCTCGCCACTCTGGTTGATCGTTTCGCAAAGCGCCACGCCGATCCGGCGCCATTGGCTCCCGAAGGCGTTCTGTCCGTCCTGCTGCGCCAGCTGCGTCGTCGATCGGAGCGCAACTTCACCGCCGTCACGGCCGTGCTGACTTCGCTGTGCAAAGCATCGCCCGAGGTGGCCCAGTCCCTGCTGCTGCGCCAGGATTTAGACCTGCCGGACGCTTTGATTGAAGCTCTGAAATTGTCATCGTCTGGTGGCGAAGAGCGAGTTGCTCTGGAGTCGCTTCGCCTGTCTGAGTTGCTCATGACCCTGGTATTCGAAGGCCGGTCAGCACTCGCCCAGCTCTCCGGTCACAGTGTTGTAGCCGCTGCCCTCGGCGGCCTTCGAGGCGCTTCCGGTTCTGGCGGAGGTGGCGCCGGCGGAGCCGAACGGCCGCACCGTCAGCTGATTGACGCCATACGCAGCAAAGACACCGAGACTGTTGTTGACGCTATAGAATCTGGCGCCTTCGATGTCAACTACATGGACGATGTTGGTCAGACACTGTTGAACTGGGCGGCCGCGTTTGGCACCAAAGAGATGGTAAAGTTCCTGTGCTCCAGAGGCGCCGATGTCAACTTTGGCAAGCGATCCAGCTCACTGCACTATGCCGCCTGTTTTGGTCGGCCAGAAATAGTGAAACTCTTGCTCAAGTATGGCGCCGATCCCACTCTGAAAGATGAGGAGAATAAACTGCCCATTGACAAGGCTCGCGAGCGTCAGGACGCCGGCCACCGGGAAGTCATCACCATCCTCACCTCGCCACGAGAGTACATGTCTCCGGCTGGAGCAGCCGCCGATGCCGCAGCTGAAACCGGCGAGGCTGACGCTGTTTCGACATCGAACGGCGCCTCCGGCTTTCCCGAATGCCGACCGGCGTTCATGCACCGATTTGCGCCAGCCCTTCTCGGACTGTACTGGGACAGCATGGCTCCGACCATTCGCAGGTGCGCAATCCACCTGCTGCTGAAGCTGTTGTCCTACGCCGATGCCGAGTTTCTGGCAGGCCTTGCTGGCAGCGAGCTGGCTGGCGGCCTGGTCCAGCTGGTGGCTCACGCTCTGCAAGACGAGCAGTCCGATGTTGGCCAGAGGAATGCCGCCCTGCGCATCGCCGAACAACTGCTGGACAAAGCCAAGCCGGCTTTCGGCGAGCAGTTCTTTCGTCTCGGCGCCATCGCCCAGATCAGAGTCATGCACGAGATCCACCTTCGCGAGAAGGCTAGGCAGAAACGCGCGGCTAAGGAGCAAGCTAAAGAGCAACTCGCTGCTGGCGCTGCTGCGGCTACCACTGAAGCCAAAGCCGCTGCGGCTGCGTCACCGGCCGTGTCCGCTGCGCCTGCAGGTGAGAAATTCACAAATTTGGAGTCCTTTAGCTTCCAGCCATTTACAATGTCCTCCATCTTCCAGCCATTCACAATGTCTTCCATCTTCCACCTATTCACAATGTACTCCATCTTCGACCCATCTACAATGTCCTTTATCTTTCAAACATTCACAAAGTCCTCCATCTTCCAACAATTCAAAATGTCTTCCATCTTCCACCTATTCACAATGTACGCTCGTACTCCATCTTCGACCCATTCACAATGTCCTTCATCTTCCAGCAATTCACAATTTCCTCTATCTTCCGACAATTCACAGTGTATTCCATCTTCCAACCATTCACAATGTCCGCCATCTTCCACCGATTCACAATGTCCTTCATCTTCCACCGATTCACAATGTCCTTCATCTTCCACCGATTCACAATGTCCTTTATCTTCCAAACATTCACTATGTCCTCCATCTTCCAACCGTTTGACAATGTCCGACAATGTCCCCCAGCCACATGATTGTGTAGATACCAACCAGATAGCAATAGACCCCGCATCCATCGCAGCTCTGGTGGAACTTGAGCAGCACCGGCTGTACCTGTGGTCGGACTGGAGTCTGGCTCGCACCCGCGAGAGTCTATTCATATTCGGTCGTCATTGCGCCATTGAGTTGCCAAATTTAAGCAACGGTTGGTTTAAATACCAGCTGGACTCGCGTGTTTGCACAATGTACAGCAGCGGCAGTGCTGAATCTGAGCAGCCTCAACGTGAGCACGAGGCTGCCATGCAGCATCAGGATGATTTTACTCGACGTCTGCAATCGGTTCGCGGCCTGGCACTGCGGCATCATCGAAGCAGTCCGCAGCGTCTAAATGAATTCCGGGTGGAAGTTGGCAAATGGATGCTATCGGCTAGTTCGACTGAACTGCAAGTCTGCAACCGCGACGGAGGCAGCCAGACCACTGTGCTCAGACCCGGACTAGCCGGCTTCGAGTTTGAGACCGCTAGAAAGACCAAACAGAGGTGAGTTGTTTGTTTGTTTGCGTACTTGTGCTTTTGAGATGGTCTCGCAGCTTTCCAACTGTCATTGACGTCACAGACGTCTAACACGACTAGACTAGGCTACTACTAGTTCACAGACGTCTAACACGACTAGACTAGGCTACTACTAGTTCACAGACGTCTAACACGACTAGTCTTCTAGGCTACTACTAGTTCACAGACGTCTAACACGACTAGTCGAGTCTAGGCTACTACTAGTTCACAGACGTCTAACACGACTAGTCTAGGCTTCTACTAGTTCACAGACGTCTAACACGACTAGTCTAGGCTACTACTAGTTCACAGACGTCTAACACGACTAGTCTAGGCTACTACTAGTTCACAGACGTCTAACACGACTAGTCTAGGCTACTACTAGTTCACAGACGTCTAACACGACTAGTCTAGGCTACTACTAGTTCACAGACGTCTAACACGACTAGTCTAGGCTTCTACTAGTTCACAGACGTCTAACACGACTAGTCTAGGCTTCTACTAGTTCACAGACGTCTAACACGACTAGTCTAGGCTACTACTAGTTCACAGACGTCTGACACGACTAGACTAGGCTACTACTAGTTCACAGACGTCTAACAAGACTAGTCTAGGCTTCTACTAGTTCACAGACGTCTGACACGACTAGTCTAGGCTACTACTAGTTCAGAGACGTCTGACACGACTAGTTTGGGTGTTGCCAAAAAACTATGCTTCAGAGGCCGCAGCACTTGAATTGCGCCTTCGACAAAAATCGGCATTTTTTCGTTTTTTAACGCAAAAGACTAACTTCACTATAGTAGACTGACTGGCTTGACACAGTTTGCTAAGCTCTCAAATCAGTCCTTTGTCAATTTTGTTTTGTTTCACATTGATGTTTTTTTGTCTGTGCCTTGCCTTTTGATCGCGATATTTTTAGCTACAGCTTCAGCCCTACTCTTTATCCTTCCCGTATCTTCTCCGTATCCGTTATATTTTCGCATTCTACCGTAATGATTGTTTGCATTTGATTCGGTTTTTTGCCGTATTCAAACACTGTTGCTCAAACATCGAGCTTAGATCAGAAAGCTAGTTCATCTGTTTAGGGAGTTTTTTAGTCCCTGCTGTCCGCTATGTTTCTACCTGCGCTACAGACTTATAGCTTAACTTGATGATGTTTTCAAATAAGTTTTTTATTAATTTCAGATATGTCAGCGAGTATCAACCACAGACACAGCAGCAGCAGCAGCCGCCCGACTGTAACTCTCTGGCTAGTACACTATTCCTTCGTCATCTTCAAGACATTGACGCGGCTCAGACTGGGGTCTGCGATCGTCTGCGAGCTGTCGGTCGGGCCCTCGCCGCCACGCCCAACCAACCAACCGAGGCGTCCCCAACGACTGTCAACGAGTCGGCTGTTGATCAGCTAGTTGAACTGTTCAACCAGGAGGCCACGGTGTCAGCCTACGAATTGCACACCTCCGGTCTGCTGCCTGCCCTGCTCATGTACTTGCACAGCGAGGAGCGGTCCACTGCAATGGCCCGGCAGGCGCATTTCCTGCGTCAGTTCAGCGGTCGGCCAGCCGAACTGCTCGTAGGCAAATTGGTAGCTGTGCTGCAGCTGGTTGAGCGCCTGCCGCTGCTCCTGCTTGACTCCGCGCCGAATGCTAGCGCAGCTTCCGCTTCTTCCGCAGCCGCCGCTGCAGCCGCCGCCGCGGCTAGCGGCTCAGGAGCTTCGGCTGTTGTAGCCGCCGCCGCTGCTGCTGCTGCCGCTGCCGCTACTGTTGGCCGGCACGGCAGTTCGGCAACCACAGGCGACCAGCTAGCTAGTCTGGTTAAGAAGCTCCGACTGCAGCTAGAGTTCAGCGCCGCCTCAACCAGCTCCGCTAGCGCCGTAGCATCGGACGGCCTTGTTGATCTCACGGGTCGTCAGCTTCGCATTGAACCATTGTGCACCGTAGGCGAGCTGGAGCAGTACTTGTTGAAGCGAGTCTGCAAGCAGTGGCACGATCTAGACCGGTCCACTTTTCTTATGTTTTCGGCCCTTTCTGCCGCTCCCAACGGCTGCCTGCAGTTTAATTATTCCTACGACTTCGACGAGAACGGCGTCATCTACTGGCTTGGCACCAATGCCGGCAGTCAGCAGGGCTGGGTCAATCCTGCCCAGGTTGGCATAGTTGCTATGGCAACCTGGAATGGCAAAGATTTGCCCTACGGCAAGCTGGAAAATTTACTATCTAGGGATCACGCGCCGTTCAATTGTCACACGGCTGACGATAGTCAAGCTGCCATCCAAATCGACCTGGGCGTCGACCTGCTGCCCAGCGCCTACACCCTGCGTCACGCCAGGGGCTTCTCGCGATCTGCGCTGCGTAATTGGCGTCTGGAAGCGTCCCACGACGCCCAGCACTGGATTGTCATCAGTTCGCATGTTAACGATGAGGGCCTGCGAGATCCTGGCTCTACTTGCACCTGGACTATCGACCTGACTGCTAGCTGCAGCAGCGAGGCCGGGGATGGAACTGCTGCTGCTGCTGCTGCTGATGCTGCTGCTGATGTGACTGGCAAAGGATGGCGCTACTTCCAAATTAAGGTAATAACCATCTTTATTCTCCCATCTCACATTGAGTCTACCAGTCGCCCTATTTCCCATCTCTGTCCTTGAGTCTACCAGTCGCCCTATTTCCCATCTCTGTCCTTGAGTCTACCAGTCGCCCTATTTCCCATCTCTGTCCTTGAGTCTACCAGTCGCCCTATTTCTCATCTCTGTCCTTGAGTCTACCAGTCGCCCTATTTCCCATCTCTGTCCTTGAGTCTACCAGTCGCCCTATTTCTCATCTCTGTCCTTGAGTCTACCAGTCGCCCTATTTCTCATCTCTGTCCTTGAGTCTACCAGTCGCCCTATTTCCCATCTCTGTCCTTGAGTCTACCAGTCGCCCTATTTCTCATCTCTGTCCTTGAGTCTACCAGTCGCCCTATTTCTCATCTCTGTCCTTGAGTCTACCAGTCGCCCTATTTCTCATCTCTGTCCTTGAGTCTACCAGTCGCCCTAATTCCCATCTCTGTCCTTGAGTCTACCAGTCGCCCTATTTCCCATCTCTGTCCTTGAGTCTACCAGTCGCCCTATTTCTCATCTCTGTCCTTGAGTCTACCAGTCGCCCTATTTCCCATCTCTGTCCTTGAGTCTACCAGTCGCCCTATTTCCCATCTCTGTCCTTGAGTCTAACAGTCGCCCTAATTCTCATCTCTGTCCTTGAGTCTACCAGTCGCCCTATTTCCCATGTCTGTCCTTGAGTCTACCAGTCGCCCTATTTCTCATCTCTGTCCTTGAGTCTACCAGTCTCCCTATTTCCCATCTCTGTCCTTGAGTCTACCAGTCGCCCTATTTCCCATCTCTGTCCTTGAGTCTACCAGTCGCCCTATTTCCCATCTCTGTCCTTGAGTCTACCAGTCGCCCTATTTCCCATTTCTGTCCTTGAGTCTACCAGTCGCCCTATTTCCCATTTCTGTCCTTGAGTCTACCAGTCGCCCTATTTCCCATCTCTGTCCTTGAGTCTACCAGTCGCCCTATTTCTCATCTCTGTCCTTGAGTCTACCAGTCGCCCTATTTCTCATCTCTGTCCTTGAGTCTACCAGTCGCCCTAATTCCCATCTCTGTCCTTGAGTCTACCAGTCGCCCTATTTCTCATCTCTGTCCTTGAGTCTACCAGTCGCCCTATTTCTCATCTCTGTCCTTGAGTCTACCAGTCGCCCTATTTCTCATCTCTGTCCTTGAGTCTACCAGTCTCCCTATTTCCCATCCCACCTTGAGTCTACACTCTACCAGTCTTCCCATATCCCATCGCTGTCGTTGAGTCTACCAGTCTCCCTATTTTCCATCTCTCCCATCTCATCTCACCCAAATTTACGATAGATATAAATACAGAGGTAATAGGCTTATCCCATCTGGAGCGAAGCAAATAAATTGATGTCAATCATTTATTTCAGTTTCTGTCACAGATGTTAATCACGCCTTCAAATATTGATCCTGGCAGATCGCGATTATTAATTAATTCGATCTTATAACCATTCGCGTGTAGTTCTTCATCGCTTCAGTACAAGGAACTAATAAGAGGCTCAGGTGCTGCGGAAGAGAAAATTAAATGGCAGAGGAAGTACAAAGTCCACTATTAAAAAAGGGGATTTCGATATTTCGCGTACTGTCCTTAAAATTTCAAGAACTCAGATTTAAGAGAAGCATTTTTGAGTCGTTAAAGAGAAACATTTTGAGTCGTTTGAGAAGTGTTTGAGTCATTAAGAGAAGCCGCTGCGTTCTGTTTCCAGGTGACTGGCAAGAACTCAAGCAACCAGCTGCACGTGCTGAGCTGCTCCGGCCTAGAATTCTACGGTCGAATCACCGGCGCCCACGCTGAAGTCGGCGCTGCGCTGCGCGCGAGAGAGCAACAGCTGGCCAAGGCCAGGCGACGCATTCGAGATCACGCGCTAAACCAGATGGTGCCCGGAGCTAGGGTTGTGCGCGGACCTGACTGGTGCTGGGGATCGCAGGACAGCCTGGGTGAAGGCACCGTCACCAAGGAGCTCACTGGTGGCAAAGTAGCCGTGCGGTGGGACGCCAAACCGGACCAGACCAAGCTATATCGAATGCACAAGCGGGACAATGTCTACGATTTGGCTTTGGCGCCGTCGCATGATGAGCAGCAGGTGAGGATTTATTTGGACCTCGATTTAATCATAACAATTTTACCTGTAACAGAGTCCCTGTACGCGTCCGTGTTTGAAAGTGTACTTTTAACTGCTTCATTGGCCAATGAAAATAAATGATAAAAATAATGATAAGGGCTGCGGGAATGCCACATCGTTTAATGACACTTGAGGAGGCAATTCTGCCCATTTCGCTGACTCCTGAGCACACACGCACACAGATACTGTAGGCAGGCACACGCTCACACAGGTGTGTACATCTGGCCTGACTTTCTCATCGTCAGGCAGCGTACACTCTCACTGTGCCTTGGAGGCGTAAATTCCACGACAAGCCTCAGAGCCTTCTCTCCGCGGCTGCGCCTCAAATGAATGTAAGAGGCAAACCCGTTAACCGCTCTGCCACCCTTCCCCAGGTGCGCCAATACAATCTGACGCAGCGAAAGAGCAACAGCTCCCCTGCGCTAGACATGACCTACAGCGGCGCATCAGCCGGCGGCGGCGGCGGCGGCTCCGGAATGTCGGCTGTGCTGAATGAAGTCGAAAAGATGGACGACGAAGAGCGATGGCTGTCCGAGGTGCTCGGCCGGGGCGACCTGAGCCTGCTGAAGAACATGGAGGACCTCATGATGCGCGGTGGACGACTCGGCATCGATCAATTGACGGCCAGCGATCCCAGTCTGGACTCCGAAGCAGCCGGAGCTACGGCAGCTGCGTCTTCGGGCGCCCCGGCCGATTCCTCCGGGGCTGCGTCGGGCATGTCGTCAGCGTCAGCTCCGTCGTCGGCTTCAGCTGGCGTCGGCGCCACCGGCGGCGCTCCCGGCGACTTCTCAGACTTTTTCAACAACTTCGCAGCTGCCGTTCGCAGCTCGATGCGGCGCCAGAACCAGCAGCAGCAGCAGTCGTCCTCGTCTTCGTCCTCGCGGGAGCAGCAGCAGTACCATCACCACCTGTACCATCACCACATGCTGCACGCTGGCGGTCGTAGCTCTGGCGCCGCTGCTGCAGCCGCGGCTTCGCAGACTCCGGACCTGCGTCGTCAGTATGCCAAGCTGTGGAATCGAGGAGCTCACCGCAGCGCCATCTCAGGCGGCAGCAGCGTCAGCCGAAGCCACGGGACTGTCGGTGGTGCGAGCAGTGTCGGTGTCGCCGTATCGGAGCCGCCGCCGGATTCTACGCAGAGTTTCCCAAATCTGCCAACATCTTCGTCTGTTGAATCCAAGCAGCAGCAGCAGCAGTCACAGGCGTCATCAAACTCGAACCCGAACCCTCTGCCGCAAGTTGGAAGGCGTCAGACGCGTCGGAAAAGTGGCGGCGGTTCGGCAACCACCACTACGACGGTTGTCCTGTCCGATAGCGACTCAGATGTTCTGCAACTGTGCTCTGCGCATCATCCTGATGATGATTTCCTTGACGACTATCAGGAAGAAGAGGAAGCCGCCGCCGCCGCTGCTGCTTCGGCTGCCGCGGCCTCCGCAGCGGCCGGTGTCGACGTCGATCTCGACTTTCCCCCGCCCGAAGTTGTCGCCGCTATGGTTGGCGCCGGTGGCGGTGGTGGTAGCGGCGCTGGAGCCGCCGGTGTTGGTCGACAGCCGTGGGACGAAGAGCTCATTGTGAAGCGCCAGTGCCCAGCCCTACTGCCCGCCTTTGACCCCATACCGGGCCGGACCAATGTCAACCAGACTCAAGATTTTCACATCGACGAACCATTGCCGGCTAATATGGACCGAGTGCTGGCTTTGGCTTCTTCGTCCATAGACGTCGTTGAATTGTCGCCCGCCGGTCCTGTCGCTGCCGCGGACACGCCGATAGCGGCTGTCCCGACTGGCACTACTACCAGACTTGTGCTCAGCGTGAAATCTGTTCAGCATCGCGATCTAGAACTGCCAATGCACGACCGGTCAGCTTCGGTGTTCAAGTACATTGTGCAGGCCATGCTGGAGGCCTCGCTGCGATCCAGCGTCAATGCCCCTGTTGGCAGCCGCGGCGTTGGCGGCACAGGCGCAGCCGTCTCTGAGCAGCTTCGCCGAGTGTGGGACACTTCTTTTACTCTGGCCTATCGCGAGGTTGAAGTTATTGATTCTGGTGCAGTCGCTTCGGCTTCCGCCGCAGCCTCCGCCGGTGCCGCCGCTGACGACGCTGCTGGCGGAGGTAGCGGCGATGCTCGCCTACTGATGAGTCGATCCGCTCCGTCTGATGTTGGCCGTTCGCCCGGAGAACTGACCCCGGCTCAGGTATGCTGTCTTGTCTTGATTTAACTATGATGTTAGACGGTTAGCTCAGGTGTTAGGTAGCTCAGGTGTTAGGTAGCTCAGGTGTTAGGTAGCTCAGGTGTTAGGTAGCTCAGGTGTTAGGTAGCTCAGGTGTTAGGTAGCTCAGGTGTTAGGTAGCTCAGGTGTTAGGTAGCTCAGGTGTTAGACAGGTAGTTCATGTGTTAGATAGCTCAGGTGTTAAACAGGCAGCTCAGGTGTTAGACAGGAACCTCAGGTGTTAGACAGGAACCTCAGGTGTTAGACAGGTAGTTCGTGTGTTAGACAGCTCAGGTGTTAGACAGGAACCTGAGGTGTTAGACAGGCAGCTCAGGTGTTAGACAGGCTGCTCATGTGTTAGACAGGTAGCTCAGGTGTTAGACAGGAACCTGAGGTGTTAGACAGGCAGCTCAGGTGTTAGACAGGCTGCTCATATGTTAGACAGGTAGCTCAGGTGTTAGACAGGAACCTGAGGTGTTAGACAGGCTGCTCATATGTTAGACAGGTAGCTCAGGTGTTAGACAATTATCTCTGTTCCATATTCACAGTTCTTTTGCTAATCTTTATTAGCTACGGTACAATTTTTATTAGATCTTTCTGTACCTTTATCACTAGTAGACTAGACATTGAGTCCTGTGTGAGACAGTCCTTGACAAAAACTAAGCCTCTATGAATGACCTTCCAGTCTGTTTTTTTAAGCTTTTTGTCCGCAAAGAAGAACCCCGTCGGAATTCCGTACCCTGTCGGTCTTCCCTGCTTCCTCCTTCTCGCTTCACTCTCTCATTCTCCCTCGATAGTTTTTTCCTCTGCGTATGGTTTCATAAATTCAGTTTGAAAATTCTCTATAAACTCCTAAAAGAATGCACCACTTGGGAGTTCTTTAAGTGCGAATTTTCAAAAATTGCTTCTGACAGAGCGTTAACAATTTGTTTCAAGACTAATCAATACTAATTAAGTAATTTGCGGCCCGCCTACGTGAGCAGTTGAGCATTCTGAGAACTGTTCTTAATATATTCTAGATTATCTAGTCTATCCAGGCCATCAATTAGTAAAAAATGGCACTGAACTTTTTCTTTGCTAGTTAATCATTATCTAGGCTTTGTCATGAATTATTCTAGTCTGTGTAGTCTGTGAGCACACAATCTCGTTTCAGACTCCGCCTACTTCCGTATCTTTAAGGGGCTAGTTTTGTATTATCTTCTCCAAATCCTTCAGAACATTCTTTCCTTTTTAAAAGCTTCGGAAGCAAATCCCTCCGTATCCATCAGGAAATCCTTCCGTATCTTTCAGGAAATTCTTCCGTATCCTTCAGGAAATCCTTCCGTATCTATCAGGAAATCCTTCCGTATCCTTCAGGAAATCCTTCCATATCCTTCAGGAAATCATTCTCTATCCTTCAAGAAATCATTCTCTATCTTTCAGGAAATCCTTCCGGATCCTTCAGGAAATCCTTCTCTATCCTTCAGGAAATCATTCTCTATCCTTCAGGAAATCATTCTCTATCCTTCAGGAAATCCTTCCGGATTCTTCAGGAAATCCTTCCGGATTCTTCAGGAAATCCTTCCGGATTCTTCAGGAAATCCTTCCGGATTCTTCAGGAAATTCTTCCGGATTCTTCAGGAAATCATTCTCTATCCTTCAGGAAATCCTTCCGGATCCTTCAGGAAATCATTCTCTATCCTTCAGGAAACCATTCTCTATCCTTCAGGAAATCATTTTCTATCCTTCAGGAAATCATTCTCTATCCTTCAGGAAATCCTTCCGGATCCTTCAGGAAATCATTCTCTATCCTTCAGGAAACCATTCTCTATCCTTCAGGAAATCATTCTCTATCCTTCAGGAAATCATTCTCTATCCTTCAGGAAATCCTTCCGGATCCTTCAGGAAATCATTCTCTATCCTTCAGGAAACCATTCTCTATCCTTCAGGAAATCATTTTCTATCCTTCAGGAAATCATTTTCTATCCTTCAGGAAATCATTCTCTATCCTTCAGGAAATCCTTCTGGATCCTTCAGGAAATCATTCTCTATCCTTCAGGAAATCCTTCTGGATCCTTCAGGAAATCATTTTCTATCCTTCAGGAAATCATTCTCTATCCTTCAGGAAATCCTTCCGGATCCTTCAGGAAATCATTCTCTATCCTTCAGGAAACCATTCTCTATCCTTCAGGAAATCATTCTCTATCCTTCAGGAAATCATTCTCTATCCTTCAGGAAATCCTTCCGGATCCTTCAGGAAATCATTCTCTATCCTTCAGGAAACCATTCTCTATCCTTCAGGAAATCATTTTCTATCCTTCAGGAAATCATTTTCTATCCTTCAGGAAATCATTCTCTATCCTTCAGGAAATCCTTCTGGATCCTTCAGGAAATCATTCTCTATCCTTCAGGAAATCATTCTCTATCCTTCAGGAAATCCTTCTGGATCCTTCAGGAAATCATTCTCTATCCTTCAGGAAATCATTCTCTATCCTTCAGGAAATCCTTCCGGATTCTTCAGGACAGTTTACCTTCAGATGGAATAAAAAGTCAATCAGAATCTACTAATCCATTCTTGACCTCGTGAACCATGAGACTCCGCCCCCACCTGACTGACAGTTGGAGCTGAGCCTGCATCGCGGCAGTCTGCACAAATCCCAACTGTTGGATTATATTGCCGCCTCTGCCAGCGAAGGCTTCATGCGCGAATGGCGTCTGCGCGGCTCTAGGCGCAATGTGATGCGCAAAAACAACTGCAGAAAGCTGGTGTCCGCCTATCGCCAACTGTTGAAGGACCAGAACTCCGGCCCCGGTGCAGCGGCGGCCGCAGCTGCAGGCTCGCCAGCCGAGCGTCAGAGGCGGCGACGTCGCACGGCCTCGCTGCGATTAGCCAGCGAGTCCGAGCTAATGACTGCCGATACGGCAGGTGTTGAAGACGCTCTGAACCTGCTGCACATTTTCTACACGGCCGGCTTTGTGCCCAGCGAGTTGTTCCACTCGAAGAAGCTCACACAGAAGCTAACTCGCCAGGCTCAGGAGCCGCTGATGCTGGCCAGCCTGGCGCTGCCAGATTGGTGCGAGTCCGTGGCCAACTATTGCCCGATTCTGTTCCCATTCAATCTGCGCCTGCAGCTGTTTCATTGTGTGGCATTCGGCCCAACCCGAGCCCTCATGTGGGTTCAGGCACAGAAGCGCCGCGCCCAGGAGCTGCAGCAGGGCCAGACTAAGCGACCGGTGCGAGAGGACCAGCTGCCGCTGGGGGAGGTAAGTTTTCCAGTGTTGGAAGGAAACTTTTCCCGATATGTATCGAAATTCTTTATGTAGCCGATATGTAGCGAAAAAATGTATCAAAGTGATTTTTATGTGTTAAGATAGTGTTATATATAGAATAATTTAAATTCTTATCTTCACTTAGAATGGCATATATAACTTTGTCTTTTCTTTTATTATTTTTCAAGTTATAGATCTAAATGCCGGAGATTAAAAACAGTATATTCAAGGTTAAAACTGTTAAATGTTATTAGTTGCCGATATGTTTTGAAAAATCTAGCTTGTTGATCTTAGCTTTAAGCGACCAATACCTACTGTATAATTTTATTTTTTCGAAGCCTAAATCTAGTAATATTGTATAATTGTATAATCTAGCTTTCACTCGTACAAATAATTTTACATTCAGCTAGCCGATATGTATCGAAAAAGCTTATGTATGAGTTCTCAAATCGCTTCCCCGTTGAACCAGGTGGATCTGGGCCGCTTAAAACGCGAACGAGTTCGCATTCCGCGCCTGTCGGGCGATCCTCTCCTAGCCTGGGCCGCCCAGCTTCTCAGCAGCCACGCCGCCCGCAAAGCCGAGTTGGAGGTCCAGTTTAACGGCGAACAGGGTACCGGCCTCGGTCCCACCCTGGAGTTCTTCAGCCTGCTGGCCGCCGAATTCACCAGGCGCGATCTGGGCATGTGGATCTGCGAAGATCTAGCTGAAGATGAAGATGAGCAAACTGGCAAAGACTCCAAGACCGGGGAGGACAAGGACGGCAAGCCGGCTGGCTATTACGTCACCCGACCATCCGGCTTGTTCCCGGCCCCCTACCGCCATTGTCCACCGCGCGTATCAGCTCTGTTCCGCCTGCTTGGCATGGCCCTGGCCAAGTGTCTGCAGGACGGCCGCCTCATGGACATCAGCCTGAGCGGGCCGTTCCTTCGCCTGCTGTGCCAGGCCCAGGAGCCGGGAGCTGTTGACCGAGGAGCCTCGGCTGCTGCAGGACAGACTAGCTGGTGGTCCGGCATTCTTGGCGCCGCTGATTTCGCCTGCCTCTATCCGGAGAGAGCCAAACTTATCAGCCGGCTGGAGGCCGAGACTGACAAGGCTGCGGCTGCCGCGGAGCTGGAGGACCTCTGCCTTGACTGCGTCTGGCTGCCTACGTCCAAGGTCTACGGCGAAGCGGCTACGCCTCTGCGGCGACTGGCCGAAGATTTTGTCGATCAGGCTGATGGTGAGACGCTGCTCTTGTCATTGGCATTTGATTACTGCCGATCCGCCTCGTGCAACCCAGCCACCTCCCTCCACCACCCGCCCCCAGTGCAACTCAGCCACCTCCCTCCACCACCCGCCCCCATTGCAACTCAGCCACCTCCCTCCACTGTCCGCCACCAGTGCAACCCAGCCAGCTCCCTCCACTGTCCGCCCCCGTGCAACCCAGCCACCTCCCTCCACCACCCGCCCCCCGTGCAACCCAGCCACCTCCCTCCACCACCCGCCCCCCGTGCAACCCAGCCACCTCCCTCCACCACCCGCCCCCCGTGCAACCCAGCCACCTCCCTCCACCACCCGCCCCCCGTGCAACTCAGCCACCTCCCTCCACTGTCCGCCACCAGTGCAACTCAGCCACCTCCCTCCACCACCCGCCCCCCGTGCAACCCAGCCACCTCCCTCCACCACCCGCCCCCCGTGCAACCCAGCCACCTCCCTCCACCACCCGTCCCCCGTGCAACCCAGCCACCTCCCTCCACCACCCGCCCCCCGTGCAACCCAGCCACCTCCCTCCACCACCCGCCCCCCGTGCAACCCAGCCACCTCCCTCCACCACCCGTCCCCCGTGCAACCCAGCCACCTCCCTCCACCACCCGCCCCCCGTGCAACCCAGCCACCTCCCTCCACCACCCGCCCCCCGTGCAACCCAGCCACCTCCCTCCACCACCCGCCCCCCCCGTGCAACCCAGCCACCTCCCTCCACCACCCGCCCCCCGTGCAACCCAGCCACCTCCCTCCACCACCCGCCCCCCGTGCAACCCAGCCACCTCCATCCACCACCCGCCCCCCGTGCAACCCAGCCACCTCCCTCCACCATCGCCCTAATGTTCCTCTCCTTCGCTCTCTCGCAGCCTCTGCCTCATCTGCCGCTGCGCCCCTGGAAACTCTGTTCGAGTCCACGCCAGAGCCGGTGACACTGTCCAACCTGGCCGAGTACGCGGCCCTCACTCGCCAGTTCGCCTTGGACGCTGGCATTCGCTGCCAGCTTGAAGCCCTGAAGACCGGCTTCGACTCTGTGTTTCCAATGCACCGGCTGCACCTGTTCACACCTGACGAGCTGAGATCACTGCTCTGCGGCGAACAAGCGCCGGAATGGACTCGCGAGGACATTCTTGAGCACACTGAGCCGAAGAACGGCTATCACCGCGACCACCCCACTGTGCTCATGCTGGCAGATGTGCTCACTGGTTTCAATGCTGTTGAGCGCAAACAGTTCCTGCAATTCAGCACCGGCTGCTCCAGTCTACCGCCTGGCGGACTCAAAAATCTTCATCCTCGACTGACCATTGTGCGTAAGCACGACTCAAGCGACGGGTCCTATCCGTCTGTTAACACCTGCCTGCACTTTCTCAAACTGCCCGAGTACTCTTGCGCCGAAGTGATGCGAGACAGAATTCTGGTGGCCACCCTGGAGAAAGGATTTCATCTCAACTAACCTTGGAAAAGTTTAACTCTGAATTATTGACTAACAACTGTTGAGCCTGAGTTTGTGTTGTCGGATCTTTTATCTCTCTGGGGATTGGTGTTTTAATTGTTCGGATCTTATTGTGAAAATTTACTAATTTATTTTTATTTTTGACGTACTAATAAAAATTTGGATTTTATGTATCGTTACTTTTTTATCGTTGCTTTTAGTTGTAGTTTTCGCTGATTAGTCTAGTTGATTGATTACTTAGATTATCTTCCTTGTGGGCACAGATTCGAACTCGTGATCTCTTCTAGACAGAAGTGCAAAATTTGAAATCACTACTTTAGTTATCAGTCTAAGCTTATTGAATAATAATTAATTTTCTGGTACAGGATTATATTGTATTTCATTTTCCAAGTAAGTTTTTTAAGACTGCAACAAAATATTTAAGATCTTGTGATTTAATCTGCAACTCTTGATTGCGTCATCAATTTCCTGGCGTACTTAAGAAAATTAGTAAATAAGCGCTTTCTTTAGCTGCTACTTATAAGTAAGTAGCGTGAGCGAACATAGAATGCTTTTTTGGTGGGTAAATTATCATGATTACTTAATCGGCATACTTAACAGCCATGTGCTATAGGAGTGCTTTAGGGGTTTAGCCTTTTTTCGCAACACTCGCCTGGTTACTAGAGCTGTCCGTCAGTTAGGTTGTTTCGCGCCAAGGCTGTATGTTTTTTACTCTGTCAATAGCTAACTGTCCCTAAATTCAAGTTAATCAATAAATATTTATTCAGAATCAATTTGGAACTGACATATTGTTGTCTAATTTTATCTATTTATTATTAAACATCTTTGTGTTAAAAAACGGTAAAATGAAATGCTCTCGATGTTATATCACACACCTATCCTACCTTCGAGTGTTTTAACAAGTTCAAAGTTTAGGATCAAAAGAACTTTAGTTACTATGGATTTTCTGCCTCTTTTTATATCTCATATTCCCAGGTATATATAATTGAAGCTTAAAAATCTATTATGAACTCTTATCATCACTACCTATATGTCTATATTACTGTTCCATTATAACAAATGTGATTCAATTAAAGCACTGCAAAACGTCTTTTCCTGTGAAGCACACACATTTTAAATTAAAAAAAAAGTATCTATTTATGCATGCGTTCTTAGCGTTTTCATTATTTCACATGGGCTACTGGGGGCTATGAGCACATTCGAGTACGAGTATTGGACATCCAGAACAAGTTTTAACATTTATTTTTTTCGAGTACAAACTACCACGCTATTTTTCCCCTTAGTAAATACCACCAGACACCCCGACGACGACGACGAAAAATACAAACAAAAAGATTGTACACAACAAATTGCATTCTAAACGTGATTTTTTAGACTTAATCATCAGAATAGGTGTTGAATAACATTATTAAAATGGTGTCCTCACACTCTCTGAAGGTAGTCAAGGCAGAGGTCGTAGGAGACGAAATAACATTTCTATTTTTAACATCTTCAAGCGAAGTCTTTGCAACTTGTTTTCCCACAGCGGGACATTGTCCAGGTTTAGAGGATTAGTTTGCCGGAAATTAAAGCCAGTTTCATGATTTTGAGATAGTCGGAAAGTGAGAGGCGGGGCTGTTAATACCGGAGCCGCATTTCCTGGATTCCGCATCTGAGAACAGAACTAAACTGCTTTGAAATCCGGCGAGGAAGGAGACAGAAAACTACAGAAAATAAACTTGTCTAAATCGGATGCGGAAACTGGGTGTAGTAGCTTCCTCCTTGATCCTCTGTTGACTTCAGGTGCAGTCGCCGAAATCCATTGAGTTTCTCTGGCCTGAACTTGCTGGCCTACATACGAACCTACTTCATGGGACTACCGCGGATTGAACCTACTTCATGGAACTACCGCGGATTGAACCTACTTCATGGGACTACCGCGGATTGAACCTACTTCATGGGACTACCGCGGATTGAACCTACTTCATGGGACTACCGCGGATTGAACCTACTTCATGGGACTACCGCGGATTGAACCTACTTCATGGAACTACCGCGGATTGAACCTACTTCATGGGACTACCGCGGATTGAACCTACTTCATGGGACTACCGCGGATTGAACCTACTTCATGGGACTACCGCGGATTGAACCTACTTCATGGGACTACCGCGGATTGAACCTACTTCATGGGACTACCGCGGATTGAACCTACTTCATGGGACTACCGCGGATTGAACCTACTTCATGGGACTACCGCGGATTGAACCTACTTCATGGGACTACCGCGGATTGAACCTACTTCATGGGACTACCGCGGATTGAACCTACTTCATGGGACTACCGCGGATTGAACCTACTTCATGGGACTACCGCGGATTGAACCTACTTCATGGGACTACCGCGGATTGAACCTACTTCATGGGACTACCGCGGATTGAACCTACTTCATGGGACTACCGCGGATTGAACCTACTTCATGGGACTACCGCGGATTGAACCTACTTCATGGAACTACCACGGATTGAACCTACTTCATGGGACTACCGCGGATTGAACCTACTTCATGGAACTACCGCGGATTGAACCTACTTCATGGAACTACCGCGGATTGAACCTACTTCATGGGACTACCGCGGATTGAACCTACTTCATGGGACTACCGCGGATTGAACCTACTTCATGGGACTACCGCGGATTGAACCTACTTCATGGGACTACCGCGGATTGAACCTACTTCATGGGACTACCGCGGATTGAACCTACTTCATGGGACTACCGCGGATTGAACCTACTTCATGGGACTACCGCGGATTGAACCTACTTCATGGGACTACCGCGGATTGAACCTACTTCATGGGACTACCGCGGATTGAACCTACTTCATGGGACTACCGCGGATTGAACCTACTTCATGGGACTACCGCGGATTGAACCTACTTCATGGAACTACCACGGATTGAACCTACTTCATGGGACTACCGCGGATTGAACCTACTTCATGGAACTACCGCGGATTGAACCTACTTCATGGAACTACCGCGGATTGAACCTACTTCATGGAACTACCACGGATTGAACCTACTTCATGGGACTACCGCGGATTGAACCTACTTCATGGAACTACCGCGGATTGAACCTACTTCATGGGACTACCGCGGATTGAACCTACTTCATGGGACTACCGCGGATTGAACCTACTTCATGGGACTACCGCGGATTGAACCTACTTCATGGGACTACCGCGGATTGAACCTACTTCATGGGACTACCGCGGATTGAACCTACTTCATGGGACTACCGCGGATTGAACCTACTTCATGGGACTACCGCGGATTGAACCTACTTCATGGGACTACCGCGGATTGAACCTACTTCATGGGACTACCGTGGATTGAACCTACTTCATGGAACTACCACGGATTGAACCTACTTCATGGGACTACCGCGGATTGAACCTACTTCATGGGACTACCGCGGATTGAACCTACTTCATGGGACTACCGCGGATTGAACCTACTTCATGGGACTACCGCGGATTGAACCTACTTCATGGGACTACCGCGGATTGAACCTACTTCATGGGACTACCGCGGATTGAACCTACTTCATGGGACTACCGCGGATTGAACCTACTTCATGGGACTACCGCGGATTGAACCTACTTCATGGGACTACCGCGGATTGAACCTACTTCATGGAACTACCGCGGATTGAACCTACTTCATGGGACTACCGCGGATTGAACCTACTTCATGGGACTACCGCGGATTGAACCTACTTCATGGGACTACCGCGGATTGAACCTACTTCATGGGACTACCGCGGATTGAACCTACTTCATGGAACTACCGCGGATTGAACCTACTTCATGGAACTACCGCGGATTGAACCTACTTCATGGGACTACCGCGGATTGAACCTACTTCATGGGACTACCGCGGATTGAACCTACTTCATGGAACTACCGCGGATTGAACCTACTTCATG
The DNA here is from genome assembly GCA_950097015.1 of Macrostomum hystrix. Lineage (NCBI taxonomy): Eukaryota > Metazoa > Platyhelminthes > Macrostomidae > Macrostomum > Macrostomum hystrix. Next base: position 12,547,201 of record CATNEN010000001.1, read on the forward strand.
GGACTACCGCGGATTGAACCTACTTCATGGGACTACCGTGGATTGAACCTACTTCATGGGACTACCGCGGATTGAACCTACTTCATGGGACTACCGCGGATTGAACCTACTTCATGGGACTACCGCGGATTGAACCTACTTCATGGGACTACCGCGGATTGAACCTACTTCATGGAACTACCACGGATTGAACCTACTTCATGGGACTACCGCGGATTGAACCTACTTCATGGGACTACCGCGGATTGAACCTACTTCATGGGACTACCGCGGATTGAACCTACTTCATGGGACTACCGCGGATTGAACCTACTTCATGGAACTACCGCGGATTGAACCTACTTCATGGAACTACCGCGGATTGAACCTACTTCATGGGACTACCGCGGATTGAACCTACTTCATGGGACTACCGCGGATTGAACCTACTTCATGGAACTACCGCGGATTGAACCTACTTCATGGGACTACCGTGGATTGAACCTACTTCATGGAACTACCGCGACTCATCCAGTTAAAAATCAATCCAAGATTTGCGGCTTCATGGCTGTCTTACACCAGTTGTTGCGAATAATTTAAGTGCTCATTGTCTGGCTTGATTTCTGTTGCCCCTGCGAAAGATAAGGCGAGCCAGGGCGATGCGAAACGACTTCAGGGCGAAGCAGTAGAGCACGAAATTCAGACAGAAACCGAGCAGCTGCATGCAGTTCGTGACAGCCTCGATCTGCTTGTACAGCTGGTTGCTGTGCAGGCTGAGGTGGATCCGGCCACTGCTAGTCGGTGTTGTCGCACTGCTGGCATTGGCCATGGTTTCGGAGGAGCGCCAGTCGGCAATCAGGGTGCACAGCTTCAGAGTCTCACTGGGGGCCACCATGGTAAGAAACAGAAGCACAATGCACACCAGAGTGATGGTCACACGCTTGCTGCCGCTGCCGCCTCCGCCACCGCCGGCGCCGACGCCGCTGCCGCCGCCACCGACACTATTGACGATGCAGCTGCTGCTGATGCTGTGACCCAGTGTGCCACGTCTCACTAGAGTATATAATGTTAATGGCAGGAGGGCTGTAGACGATGACACATCATTTGGTGACAGTAGACCCGCAGCCAGCGAGGAGGCAACTCTGCCCATTTCGCTGACTCCTGAGCACACACGCACACAGGTTGTGTACATCTGCGCTTAATATCTCATTTTCAGGCAGAGTACACTCTCACTGTGCCTTGGAGGTTGAGCCTCAAGGGTGTAAATTGCACGACAAGCCCCCAAGCCTTCTCTCCGTGGCTGTGCCCCAAATAATGTGACATCGCTGCGGAATCGAGCTCAGGGACCTTGGCGCGTGAGGCAAACGCGTTAACCGCTCTGCCACCGACCCCCCCTCCTAAAGATAAGCTAGCTTGGGCGAATTAGGTAATCTATCAAAACACGGACAGAGATTCACAAGCTACAGACCTGCCACAGCGGACATTGTCATCTCAGTGGCACTGTTGGATCTTCCAACAATGCTGGCGGTGGCAGTCACAGCTGTCAGAAGCTTCCGCTGATCCATTGAGCGCTTGATGCTGATCGTCAGGCGAACATTGCAAAAAATCAGAATTATCAGCGGCAGGAAGTTCCCGGCTGTAGCCCACAGCACTCTGCACATTCGAGTAGCAGTTTGGTAGAATTTGTATCGTTCGATGTGGACTACACAGAAACAATAATCAATATAAAACAATAGCCCACCGCTAACCCTTGGAGCGTTGCAGGCACTGACCTGTAAGCAGTATCGACCCCATAATTAGCTATGAGAATCTTCTCGGCGAAGAAGTGGCGCAAAAATTTTGTTTTGTTGAGACCAGGGCCGGCTGGCGAGGGCATCCAGCACTCGGCGGTTTGGCAGCTCCACAGCAGCGGCAGATTGAATACGGCAGAGAAGATCAATGTGCCGACAACTCGACGTTTGGTGCGCCGCAGGCTGATCTGCCGCCGGGACCGCAGCGGGTGACAGACGGCGGCGTATCGCTCGGTTGCCAGGACGACCGTCAGCAGAGTCGACGCCATAATGAACACACTGATGACAGCGGAGCTCATCAGATGGTAGAGAAGCGCCGGTCCACGCTCTACAGTCAAACGCGGCATGAGCGGGAACGGCAGGGCAAACAGGCAGAACAGCAGGTCGCTGATCGCCAACGCTGCGAGGCCGTAGGTGGCGCTGCAGTCGCGAGAGCCCAGCGATCTGCGCAGCAGTTTATCCCGCAGGCCGACTAGGTTGAACACGTTTCCAACAATACCGAATACGCACAGGGGCAGGACCAGGTGTTCACTGATGGCTACCACCGGGTCTTTGTCCGATTGGTAATCTGCGCACACGGCCAGGGTTGAATCGTTGCTCTGTGATTTCAGAGACATGTCCCGGATGAGCTGAATTGTTTGGCGAATGATTAGGAAAATGCAGTGGATTGCAAGCAAGGATTGAGCAGCAAGTCAGTTGACAGATATTGAGCAGGTAAATATGATCGAATAACTCTACCTGCCCCATCGTTTCAGACTTGAAGCAGCCAATCAGAGCTGTTATGAGGCTGCATTGCCGAAGAAATTTTGTCTTCCAATGGACTAGACATTCCCTTCTAGTGTTCCTGCTACTCTACTCATACCAGTTAATCTTCTAGTAGTATCTAAATAATTTGAGCAAGTTAAATAAACATGTTGGCCTGATGTAGCTCGCATGTTTACCCGCGTACAACTATCTAAAATGAAGACTTTCTTATTCGTATCTGCAGAGCCCTGTAACATCCACTTGGAAACGATCGACCAGCTGCGCGACTTACCGCGAGGACTCTCCGCGAGTACGCCCCCAAATGAATGCGGCAGTAAGCGCGGTAACCACACATTTAAATAGATAACAATCAAGATACACACGATCGTTGCTAATTCATCGAAAGAATTACAATTTATTTTCACTTCTTGTTTGTACTACGGAGAAAAACTACAGAAAGACATTTTTCCCAGCTCCGAGTGTTATTCAAAGGTAATTTGAATTTTTTAATGTCAAACAAAATAGCCATAACATTCGAGATAACTGTCAGTAATTCACCATCAAGGTTGGAAAATGTTTCTACTCCTAAGCACAGCTTCTGAAGATTGAACAGATGTTTAACAGTCAATTTTCATCCTGGTTTCCTAGCATCAGGAAACTGATGATTGAAGGTGATGAAGGTGAACTGACAGGTAACACCTTTAAGTCTTTAAGTGGAATTTCTCATCTCAGTTGAGATGCGGCATTTTCCTATTGGCTGCGTGTTCCACCTGAATCCAGTAATAATTTGAATTCACCTGCCTGTTGTTCTCAAACTCACTGAGCGGAGTAAAACTGACAGTTAAAACAAAAATACGAGGCTAGTTTAAAGCTGCATTTCAAACTGGTTGCAATTCTGACTATTTTAAAATTGGCGGTAAGTACCACGTGGCAATACGGCTCATGTTTATAATATTAGCAGTGAGATTGTGGGAGGCTGTGTACACTCTCAATGAGCCTTGGAAGTTGGTTCTCAACGCGACAAGCCTCCAAGCCTTCTCTCCGCGGCTGTGCGCCAAAGTAAATGTGGCCTTCCCGCGCAATCGGGGCTCAGGGACATTGGCGCATTTAATTTTGTTAAAATGCTGTTATAGCTTCATGTCCTCACTTCAGTTTCAGTGGCGAACGCTGCAACTGTGTACTACCCTGACACCGAGAGCTATATCGTACTGAATGATTCTATAAGCAGCAGCCTGTTCAACGATACTTCCATCGTCTCTGATGCCGCGTGTCTGATCAACTGCTAGATGACGGGCTCTATTGCAGTCATGAATAGGACAAGCCAAGTCTGCCAGACGGCTGTCATCAACGATGAGTCATCGGGCCCGTTGGGTCCGAATGGCAGTCACGTGACAAAGCAGCTGCACTCACTAGTCGATGGCGCAGTGACTCTGTGGAAGTCGGAGGACTTCGAGCAACAGCTTCGCTTAAAAAATTTTCTCCGTATCTTTGCAAGTGAGTTTAGCTCCTTTCTTGTTCGAATAATTCAAGTGTGATACATCACAATGCGACCTCTCCGAATCTCCTAATCGCCAAACCAGACAGCAGCCGTGGCCGCAACGGATCATTCCAGTTCCATATTGTGCCATTCTCTGCCTGCTACCGCATCGAGGCATTCGGAGCTGCTGGGAGCTGCTGGTGTCTTTGAACTACACGGGTTGAGGCGGCAGGGGTGCCTCAGCCTCAGGGAGCTTCTGGATCACCGCTGGGTCCCGACTGGACATTGTGGCCGGTCAAGCTGGCGTAGAATCGGCGTGTGGATTCGGCGCCGGCGATGGCGGTGGCAGCTTCGTGTACGTCACGGGCAACGGCACGGGCAGCGCGCATCTGCTTCTGGCTGCCGGAGGCGGCGGCGGTGCGTCCTGGAACTTTGGTAGAGAGAAGTCTATTTGAGAAGCGCTGTTGGTTACTTCTCTGCCTTGTCTCTAACTACAAAGTTTGTTAAAACCCAATGATTCTCGATGGCGTGAGTGGCTCCAGCACTGTCAACGGTCTTCACAGAGCGTGCATGACGGCGTCGCCCCGCCTGGCCCTGGAGGAGCTGACGGTCAGCCGGGTCGCACGTCAGTAGATTTGTCCTCAAATCATCAGTACTTATGAACTCAAATCATCAGTACATGTCCTCAAATCATCAGTTGATTTGTCCTCAAATCATCATTAGTTTTTCAAATCATCAGTTGATTTTTCCTCAAATCATGAGTACATTTGTCCTCAAATCATCATTACTTTTTCAAACTAGCAGAAGATTTGTCCTCAAATCATGAGTACATTTGTCCTCAAATCATCAGTACATTTGTCCTCAAATCATCAGTACATTTGTCCTCAAATCATCAGTACATTTGTCCTCAAATCATCAGTACATTTGTCCTCAAATCATCTGTACATTTGACCTCAACTCATCAGTTCATATTACCTCAAATCATCAGTTGATTTGTCCTCAAATCATCAGTACATTTGTCCTCAAATCATCAGTACATTTTTCCTCAAATCATCAGTACATTTGTCCTCAAATCATCAGTACATTTGTCCTCAAATCATCAGTACATTTTTCCTCAAATCATCAGTACATTTTTCCTCAAATCATCAGTACATTTGTCCTCAAATCATCAGTACACTTTTCCTCAAATCATCAGTACATTTGTCCTCAAATCATCAGTACATTTGTCCTCAAATCATCAGTACATTTGTCCTCAAATCATCAGTACATTTGTCCTCAAATCATCAGTTCAACAGTAGAACTGAAGTTCGTTTGTTGCCGTGCGTTCAGTATCAACCAAGAAACTGAATCAGAGTAGCAACCGAGCCTGAAAATAGTATCTGTACATAAAAAATCTGTCGCCGATAATCCACCAGATTCTAGATCCACATAGGCCCCCATAGCTGAAGGCAAACACGGGTGAGTCGCTAATGCAAAGCACACAGACTTTGTCGCATCTCCTTTGAATACACATCTATCTAGCCGATCTGTGTTTTATCTAGCTTTACTTTGCTAGTCTTTTAGAGCTATTACCTTCTGCACAGTATATCTAACGCTTTTTTCTTACGAACTTTTTGCTACTGTAAATAAAGGGTCTAACTTTATATATCTGTCAAACAAGCTATCAATTTTATGCTTTTTTGGTATCCAAGTGGTCTGAATAAGGGGATCACGATTGAATTAGCAAGGCAATTTATCTACAGCCGAGAAGAACTAGATAGACAATGGGTTACAGTTATGTTACTGTTCTACTGCTCATCCTTACAACTGGTGAGTTGGAACTGAAAGCTACAAATTTTTACAACTCGGATAAGCATAAGGTTGACTTGATTATCGACTTAGAAAATACGATTGTCCTCTTGTGGGTCTAGCTCCAAACAAGGGTCGCCAGCAAGTAGGAATTCGATTAACGATTAACGATTAACGATAAAATAAAAAAACTATTCTAAGAGAGGACAGGAGACACACGAGAGAGAGAGATGAGAGAGTCAGGTAGCTTTAAACAGGAATCAGCTTATGAGCTTATGATTTAGGAGCTTCGTAGGCCGCACCTGGCCCAGAGTTTTCCGACCCCTGGCGTACCGAAACGAACGTCAATAGATTAGCACAGTTTGGTTGGTTTGTGACTGTCTCTTTGGCTTTAAAAATTTCTAAAACTGGCACAACAATTCGCATTTTAAATGTTTCAGAGACAAGTACTGCAATCAACGGCTTCAAATTCACACTCGTTGAGAACAGTGTCTTGGTAATTAATGACTCAATTAGCAGCCGCGAAATCAACATGTCAGGTGTATACTCGGCCAGGCACTGCGTGGTCCATTGTGAGAATCTGGGCTGCTCCGTCTCCAAATTAAATCAGACCAGCGGCGTCTGTCAGATGGTCTCCATCAACGATGAGTCATCAGGCCGGCCTGGACCCAATGGCAGTCACGTGACAAGACTGCTGAGCCCTCCGATCGTTGACGCTGTGAGGTTGTGGAAGCTGGAAAACTTTGAGCAGCAGCTTCTAGCGAGAGTTTTCCAGCGAGTTTTTACAAGTGAGCTCACTCAACCCCGATTATTTAAAAATGTATTTCGCAGCGGCGCGCGTGGTTTGTCGAATCGTTTTGCAGCCGCAGCCGGCGAGGAGACAATTCTGTCCCTTTCGCTGACTCCATTGCACACACACCCGAACACAACTATGTACACGGATATTGGCACACACTCAAGCAGGCGTGTACAACTGCCCAGATCTTCTCTTCGTCAGGCAGTGTACAGTTACACTCTCTCAATGACGTAAACGGCACGACAAGTCCCCCTAGACTTCGCCCCTGCGTCCCCAAAAAATGAGGCCTCGCAACGGAATGCTCAGGGAACTTGTGGTCGAAAAGTTTCAGCTCTGCTATGATCGCTACAAGTTGAAAATAAAATGATTGTCACCTATGTTGTAATCCAACCAAACCAGACAGCAGCCGTGGCCGCAACGGATCAGTCCAGTTCCATATTGTGCCATTCTCTGCCTGCTACCGTATCGAGGCATTCGGAGCTGCTGGGGGCAGCGTGTCTTTGAACTACACGGGTCGAGGCGGCAGGGGTGCCTCAGCCTCAGGGAGCTTCTGGATCACCGCTGGCACCCGACTGGACATTGTTGTCGGTCAAGCTGGCGTAGACTCGACATGCGGATTCGGCGCCGGCGGTGGCGGTGGCAGCTTCGTTTACGTCAGCAACGGCACGGGCAGCGCGCATCTGCTTCTGGCTGCCGGAGGCGGTGGCGGTGCGTCCTGGAACTTCGGTAGGGTGGCATCAAGTGAAAAATGCTCGTATTAGTCTCCTTCAGAGATGCAGCGTCTATTTTGTTCACTTTCTAGTCATTTTAACCACAAAACCTCAGATGGCGTGAACGGCTTCAGCAGCACCAACGGCACAGACAGTTATCCTGGTGACGGACATTCTGGCCGAGGCGGAGCTGACGGTCAGCCCGGTCGCATGGCGCCAAGTCGGTACCCAGCCAGCAGCAATTCTTGCGGCGGTCCCGGGGCCGGCTGGTACGACTCGGCCAAACCGAGCCTTGACTTCTTCCCGGCTCCCGGAGGTCCCGGACTGAGCCGCATCGATGGCTGGCTGGGCGGAGCTCGCAACGCCTCCTGCAAGAATGGGGACGGCGGCTTCGGTGGAGGCGGCGCTGGCGGCGGCTGCTGCTTCCGGCTTTTGTTTGTGTCAGGCGGCGGAGGCGGCGGCTTCAGCGGCGGAGGCACCGGATCTCGACTGGCCCAGTCTGGAGGTGGTGGCGGCTCCTTCTGCAGCGGCTTCAGCTGCGTCAAGGTCACCGGAGCCAACTCGGAGGCTCAGGGTCGCGTGCTGCTGAGCATGTCTGGCGCCTGCGAGTGAAGCGGAGTTTCATGGCCTGGCGTAAACTAAACTCAACACTTTCTCTGAAAGAGGCAAACTTTTTGAGACTAGCCTGTTTTACTTAATAATAATAATAATAATATTGTGCGTCGCCTCTGAAGGCTGCGTACAACTGCTCAGTCCATGGACTCGGGTGGACGCCACATCCGACCTCAATTACCCCAGGTAATGTTGGTACCCATTTAACAGCTGGTTGAAATGCAGCAATGCATTGTTTAGCGTCTTGCTAAAGGATACAAATGGTTCCAGTGGAGTCAGGAATCGAACCCCCGACCTTCAATTCATGTGTCCGACGCTCTAACTACTAGGCTACAACCTTTATTTTTAAAACAGCCATTTGCTTTCCTTTCACTTGGGCGAGTGTCGTTACCTGACAAAACAAAGACGCTCATAATAGGGACTGTTGGCTTTTCGTACAGCAGCGAATCAAAGTCGTCTAGGTAGGTAGGGAAAACGATAGGTAGATAATTTGATGATTCATTATCCAGAGACATATTCGAGTCCAGCTCTCAGCCGTGAGAAGAGAATCGATAAAGCTGATGGGATTCAGGTAACTTGATTGTCACACAATCGAAAAAAACACTGTCGAAAGTATCTGTGTATGTACGCCAAAACCCATTAGATGTTGACTGATTCCGCATGTTTGGCTCCGCGGGCCGCGGTCTCATTTTAGCAGAGTTCTTATTGACTCAAGCCAGAAAAGCAGACGTGGCATCCGATTGCTTGAGAGCTAATGGGAAAGTCACGTAACAGTTTGCCTTTGGTTTGAGCCCGGCCTGTTTTCCTGTTTGTATGCTGAAAAATCTTGATTAGATTCCTCGTAAATCAGTTGGTATAAAAAATCGCGTGTTAACTCGCGAAATGGAAAGCAAATACGTTGGCCCACATTTGTTAAACCTGTTAAACATGCGCAGTCGATGAAGCTATAAAACTAGTCAAATAAGTAACGTTGTGAAAAAGAGTGTGTCCTTTGTTTAAGGCAAGGGAATTTTTTTGCTAAGCAGCAAAACTCAAATTGAACTCAACGCAAAATGCTGGCGCATAATATTTTGCTTGTGCTTCTAGCACTCATTGTCAGTGAGTTACGAGTCTATCAGTCTGAGTTTCATGTTTTCTGAAATGTTGTTTATTTTGGTTTACGATTATTATATATTATTAGAGCTGCAGGAGGGCTGCGGACAACGGCACATCATTTGGAGACTCTCGACCCGCAGCCAGCTAGGCAGATTCTGCCCATTTCGCTGACTCCTGAGCACACACGCACACAGATACCATAGGCAGGAACGCACTCACACAGGTGTGCACATCTGCCCTGACTTTCTCATCGTCAAGGCCTTTGAGGGCGTAAGTTGCACGACAAGCCACCTAGCCTTCTCCCCAAATGAATGTGGCCTCGCCGCAGAATCGTGCTCAGGGACATTGGTACGAGAGTTCACCGCTCTGCCACTCACCCCCTTGTTTTACGATCCTTATTTAGTGACGGACGCTTCAAGGATTAAAGTGTTCAACCGTGAAATCAGAGCGATGGTATTGGACAATGCCGTCAGCTGCAGTCTTATCAAAGAGTCCAGCTTTGCAAACGACGTCAACTGTCTGACCGGCTGCGAGAGTATAGGCTGCGCTTTTGCGTTGGTTAATGAGACCAGCCGCACGTGCCAGGTGTTTGTCATCAACGATGAGTCATCTGGTCTGCTCGGTCCCAACGGAAGTCACGTGACGAGACAGCTGGTCACGCCTGCGGACGGTTCTGTGAGGCTGTGGTTGGCACAGGATTTTTTAATGCAACGTCGGTCGCGGAGTCTACGAAAAGTTTTTTCTAGTAAGATTGTCTAAATAGCCAGTTTCTTAGTAAGAAATGCATTTTTATATTAACTGTCGGCAAAATAACCAACAGACAGCAGCACTGGACTAAATGGATCGGTTCAGCGTTTCGAGGTGCCATTCTCTGGCTGCTACAGGTTGGAAGCATCCGGCGCCGCTGGAGGCGATGCGTCCGCCGGCTACTTGGGTCGAGGCGGTAGGGGCGCCTCAGCCAGTGGAAGCTTCAGGCTTAACGCCAGCACCCGACTGGACATTGTAGTCGGTCAGGCTGGCGGTAAGTCTTCGTGCGGATTCGGCGCTGGCGGTGGTGGCGGAAGCTTCGTCTACGTCTTCAACGCCACTGGCGACGCGCATCTGCTCCTGGCTGCAGGTGGCGGTGGTGGGGCTTCAGGACATTTCAGTACGCATTTTTATGTATTTTTTTACATCAATGTACTTTCATCTTTCCATTAAGCATAGCGCCTGCAAATAAGTTATGGAGGGAGAGTATGTGACTGAGCTGGAGAGTATGTGACTGAGGGAGAGTATGTGACTGAGGGAGAGTATGTGACTGAGGGAGAGTATGTGACTGAGGGAGAGTATGTGACTGAGGGAGAGTATGTGACTGAGGGAGAGTATGTGACTGAGCTGGAGAGTATGTGACTGAGGGAGAGTATGTGACTGAGGGAGAGTATGTGACTGAGGGAGAGTATGTGACTGAGGGAGAGTATGTGACTGAGCTGGAGAGTATGTGACTGAGGGAGAGTATGTGACTGAGCTGGAGAGTATGTGCCGAGTAGGTGAGCAGGGCACAGTATAGTATCCAAGGCTTTAATTCTTCGTCTCATGCTAGACTGTGTTGACACAAATAAGCTGATTGCTTTCTGTAGATGGCAGAGACGGCTCGAACGGAAAAAACGGTACAAGAAGCAATTCGTCACAAGAAACATTCGCTGGCCTTGGAGGGGTCAACGGAGAGCCAGGTCAGGCTTCGTCCAATCGATACATGAGTGAGCCATACTCGTGTGGCGGCCCGGGCGCTGGATGGGGTGGCTCCGGACGAACGAGTGGTGTATCCTACCCTGATCCCGGAAGCCCTGGGCTGACCCGCGTTGATGGCTGGCTCGGTGGAGCCGTCAACTCCTCCTGCATAACTGGCAGCGGCGGCTTCGGCGGAGGAGGATCTGGCGGCGGCTGCGGTTTCGACAATCGTCTGGGCGCTGGGGGCGGCGGAGGCGGCTTCAGCGGCGGTGGCGCTGGCTCCGTCCCGCATCAGGCTGGAGGTGGCGGCGGCTCCTACTGCAGCGGCTTCGGCTGCGAGTCAGTCGCCGGTGCCAATTCAAAGCTACAGGGCCGCGTGCTGTTGAGCATTTCGGAAGCCTGCGAATGACTTAATTAAGCCTATGATAGACAAGACTCTTTTATCTCGAAATTAGTGACCGATTCGAATTACACTGGCTACGGTATCAAGGCAAAAATGAACAGCAACGCGATGCAAAACTGTCTCCCGACAACAAAAGCAGAATCCATAAATCGACACAAAAGTGAACTTTAATTGAAGCTGAATTTACAAGATTCTGGAGATAAAAGGTGGAGAAATCAGTAAAACTGAGTTACGAGGGGTGTCCAAAAAAGTATTAGGACCTTTTCACAAAACTATTTTTAACAGCTAGCAAGAGTAACAACAACAAATTTAACTCATATGTATGTCTCCATAACTGCAGTGGGTTAAGTCTGCATCTCAATACATGAGCAGGAACTCGAACTCAAATTAACCAAATTTAAACTTGTGCGCAAAAATTCTAGCGTGATGATGTGTGCCACGTCATCACTTTCGATATCTATGGTAAAATTTTCATTTGTTTCTGCTTGTGTGGCATTTAGTGATATTTTCAAAATTCTTTAACTGTGTCATTTCTAAATAAAGTCGCTATAAATAAATTTGTTGTTGTTACTCTTGCTAGCTGTTAAAAATAGTTATGTGAAAAGGTCCTAAGACTTTTTGGACACCCCTCGTAACTCAGTTTTACTGATTTCTCCACCTTTTATCTCCAGAATTCTACTTCTATATCTACTTCTTCGCTATGATACTATAATCTATACGATATATTCAATATTACAGTACCACAAAGTAATCGACAAAGATACAAATAAAGTGATTTTATTCGTAAGAAATTATTCGATATTTAACAACATTTTTCATTTTTCGCGATGAAAAACTTTTCGTTCTGCGTGTCTTTTGCTTTCGTTTTTACACCTGTTCAATTCGGTTGTAAAGTGCCTACTCACATGCGTTAATAATAATAATAATAATAAAATAATAATAGTAATAATAAAAATAAAAATAATAATAACAATAATAATAATAATAATAATAATAATAATAATAAAATAATTATTATTATAAGGCTGGAGAACGGCAAACGAAGCTAAGCTTTACAGGACTAAACTGTTCGTTTAATTTTAACTAAGCAATCGTGTTAACAGTAGAAAGACCAATTTTCTGTATCTCCCAAAATATCCAACCAATCGCAATGAAAATCAAGAACGCGGAATAAAATTTCCCGCTCTATCCGATTAAACAACTTCGCGAATCACAAATCATCAGCATCTCGTCGAGATATACAACGATATTCAACGTCGGAGTGTCTAGTGCAGGGGTAGGCAAACATATTTGCTGGCGGGCCAAAGAGAGAATCTAAAAGACGACAGTGGGCCGCATTGACTGTATAAATATGAGATAGGGGAGCGATGAGACACGGGAGAGATGAGACACGGGAGAGATGAGACATAGGAAAGATGGGACACGGGAGAGATGAGACACGGGAGAGATGAGACATAGGAAAGATGGGACACGAGAGAGATGAGACACGAGAGCGATGAGACACGGGAGAGATGAGACACGGGAGAGATGAGACACGGGAGAGATGAGACACGGGAGAGATGAGACACGGGAGAGGTGAGACACGGGAGAGATGAGACACGGGAGAGATGAGACACGGGAGAGATGAGACACGGGAGAGGTGAGACACGGGAGAGATGAGACACGGGAGAGATGAGACACGAGAGCGATGAGACACGGGAGAGATGAGACACGGGAGAGATGAGACAGGGGAGAGATGAGACACGGGAGAGATGAGACACGAGAGCGATGAGACACGGGAGAGATGAGACACGGGAGAGATGAGACACGGGAGAGATGAGACACGGGAGAGGTGAGACACGGGAGAGATGAGACACGGGAGAGATGAGACACGAGAGCGATGAGACACGGGAGAGATGAGACACGGGAGAGATGAGACACGGGAGAGATGAGACACGGGAGAGGTGAGACACGGGAGAGATGAGACACGGGAGAGATGAGACACGAGAGCGATGAGACACGGGAGAGATGAGACACGGGAGAGATGAGACACGGGAGAGGTGAGACACGGGAGAGATGAGACACGGGAGAGATGAGACACGGGAGAGATGAGACATAGGAAAGATGGGACACGAGAGAGATGAGACACGGGAGAGATGAGAAACGGGAGAGATGAGACACGGGAGAGATGAGACACGGGAGAGGTGAGACACGGGAGAGATGAGACACGGGAGAGATGAGACATAGGAAAGATGGGACACGAGAGAGATGAGACACGGGAGAGATGAGACACGGGAGAGATGAGACACGGGAGAGATGAGACACGGGAGAGATGAGACACGGGAGAGATGAGACACGGGAGAGATGAGACACGGGAGAGATGAAACAGGACACTGTAGATGTCAGAAGGGGCAACGGGCCGGATTTGGGAGCTTCGAGGGCCGCATCTGGCCCGCGGGCCGGAGTTTGCCGACCCCTGGTCTAATGGCAAGAACCACGAATATAGGAATCTTTTTTTGCTCAAAAAAATCATGATGTAATCATCATTTATTACTATTTTAGTTTGATTAAATTGTTAATTTCCTAATTTTTTAACTAACATAGATTCGCAATGGAAGCTTATGTACAGAGCAATGTTTAGTCTTCAACTAGAATCGCTGAATATCTCCCCAGGGACTGTTGTAAGAAATTAAAATTAAGTTCTTAAGCAATTAATTCTAAAAATGATTTTACGAATCGAATAATGTTATTTGGCATTCCACAAGTAATTTCGTAATGCTTGGTCATACGTTCCAAGTCGACTCGGTCATTTTACAACTTTGAGCGCACAACGCGGCCCCGGTGCCGGGGCGCAGGGTAGAATAAAATTTGCGTAATTTCCTCGCAGTCTACTGTTAGTAGGCTGTGCTGTATTTTTGTGCTATAATTGAGCGCTGTAAAAAGCCCCAGCAGCTCCGCTCGTCACGCTGCCCCCTCCTGACCATGTACTTTTCATTTGCATGTTTAATTCTGTAACATATATGCTGTATGTATGAAGCAGTAATCACTTTCTTAATAAAAATATAAAACGCCTCTGTTTATATTCTATTCGTTACAGCTATAAATGGTTTATAAATACGTCCTTTCTAGTCCTATTGAATTCTTTTGACGCAGTTAAAAGTACAACTTTATTATCACGTTTAAAGCAATATGCACATATGAAATTTCTGTAATAAAGCGCATTGAAAAAGTGAAAGCCATGATTGAAAAGAAGATTAAAGAAAGTACAGTCATGATTGGTATGGCAATGATTTAGAGTATCATAAAGCCTTTTCCTAGTACTAATAGTAGACAGTAGAGAAATTTAAAAGCCACTTATCTTTTCTGCTACGCCGGTAGCCTTGTCATAAGGTCGGATCTCGTACTCTACTTTAATTTTCCTATTTCATTTCGCTCATCAGGCGATCAGCGTCCTCATCGGAGCCCTCCAGCAACTCAGTATGGGTCATGCGATGCAGCTGCAAAGAATGCCTCTTTGGCGCCGCATGTCTGACCAGCTGCGAGCCAGGTCTCTTATTGCTGACTGGCGAACTTGTGCTGACTTGCGGAGAGGTGATGTTCCTGTGGCGCAGTTGCGCAGGCAGGTGGATGACGGAGTCAGCAGATGTTGATGCAGTGGGCCGGTTAGTTGCAGGCAGGTGGATGAGGGAGGAAGTAGATGTTCCTGCAGAGAGACCGCTAGCTGCAGAGGCTGACTTCCGTCGATGCGGTCTGCCCTTTAGACGGTCGCTGCCTCGATGGATCATCTCGCAGAATCGGGTGCCGACGACAGTGGTGGTCAATCTTCCGCCCTCTATCGCCATGCCGTACATGCGGAGGGCGACATCTAGATTAGAGTTAGGTAGAGTAGGAGGGATGTAGAGTGGTAGGTAGAGTGACAGGTAGAATGAGTGGGATGTGAGAATACCGGTGCCTGTATAGTAAGTAGTACGTACTACTACTTATATATATTATAAACTAATCAGATTCCTGAAAATGTCATACCTTGAACATGTCGCAGAAGAATGGCCTTGAAGCCAAGGGCTGCGTCGGACAACGGCGTTTCGACTCCAGCCTCGATGTATTTTGCGCGTAGGCCTTCACCGTTGTAATTCGCCTTTGCCTGCATCTCTGGGGTCAAACAGGTGTCCAAACACGCCCGCATGGTAATCTGCGACAGTCGCTAGTTTTTTGTTGGTTAGTTGGTGTTAGATTTTTATCTTTTAATGATTGTATAAACAATGTTGACCTTAAGTCGAGTACGTGATAAAAAGGACGTTACAACACTCACCAACTCGAAAGTCCACTCTGCAGGCGCGCCCTCCGCGTAGTGGACGTACTTCTCCCAAGAGTCGATGGGCCAGAACTGGAGCTGTTGTACTGGCTGCTGGTCCCTCGTACAGGAAAATGCTGGCTAGCATGCAAGTTCTGCTCACCTGGCGCTGGCTGAAGCTGCACCGCCTGTCGTTGCTGGGAGTGAAGCTGCTGCTGGAGTTCACGATGACGACCCTCCAGGACACGCAGTTCGAGCAGCTCCACCTCCTGTTTGTTGAGTGTTGATCTGCTCTGAGCTGAGTGCTGTGGATAGACGTTAGGCCAGTTGGCGCTTGTTGCCAGTAGCAGGTAGGCCTCTATTCCGCAGCTCTGCCTTGAGTTGGCGCACGTTAAGACGCTGTGGGCTAGCGTCTTAAAACGAGCCGGCGCAGCCAGTAACCCCACACCCCCACCGCCTTCACAGTGCACGCACGCACGCACAAAGCGCCACCCCCGGTGTGTCTAACACACCTTACTCAGAGAGTAACGAACGCATTATACCCATGCTTCTAATACAGACGAAAACTAAACGTGAATTTATAATTTAGACAAGAAATTATTGTTTTTCAACTTCTATTTCAAACTAAGTAACTTCAATTTCGCCCGGCGGCTCTCCGGCTGGTGTTAGTAACTTCAATTTCGTCCGCGAGACCAGCCTGTCCAAGTTCGAGTAAATCAATTTCACAAAAAGTAACTTCTATTTCGTCTTGCATTTTTTCATCCGGCTTCAAACATTAATATAGTTTGTACTGGGCCTGTACTTTCAATTTATTTTTTTTGACGTCTCAGACAAGACACTAAGTAGGAGACAAACAACAAAAAGAGCTCGTATTGTCGCTTCAATAAGATTGGAGCTTCAAGAGCGGCTGGATGTGAAAGTGTCGGCGCTATCCGATTAGCTGATTTATTGTGATTCTGTGCTATAGTGCCAAATTCACAGGGCCATAAATCTCTCGACACTCGAAAGAATATTATTACTCGTATAATTGCATCGCGGCGGAGTCGGTGGCGGCGTCGGCGAAGATCAAAGGCAAGGACAAAGTCCGTATTTCACAGAGCGGACGCAAACAGAAATCGCTGTGCTGTAGCGACGAAAAAGATGTTACTTTTTGTGTAATTGATTTACTCTAACTTGGACAGGCTGGTCTCGCGTGCGAAATTGAAGTTTCTAACGCCAGCCGGAGAGCCGGCGGGCGAAATTGAAGTTACGAACGCCAGCCGGAGAGCCGCCGGGCGAAATTGAAGTTACGAACGCCAGCCGGAGAGCCGCCGGGCGAAATTGAAGTTACGAACGCCAGCCGGAGAGCCGCCGGGCGAAATTGAAGTTACGAACGCCAGCCGGAGAGCCGCCGGGCGAAATTGAAGTTACGAACGCCAGCCGGAGAGCCGCCGGGTGAAATTGAAGTTACTTATTTTGAAATAGAAGTTGAAAAACAATAGCTTCTATATACGCCAATATCCGGTCTCGTGAAATGCTTACCAACTGATTCCCAGAGTTCTAGAAATATTTCTCGGAGCAATATTATAATTCATATACTTCAGTGTACCACAATCTCTCCTGCAGATCCCTGAACCTTCAAGTCTTTGTATAGCTATGTATACTATAAAAATCAAGTCGCGCGCAACGCAAGTAGCTTGCTTTTCCTCTACCCTGCATGCTGAGCCGATTCTGACGAAACCCATGCTGCTTATTAAATCGTGAAATATCTTAGCTATTGCTTGCCATTTGATGGACTAGTTTTTTGGAATAAAGATCTTATCTAAACGTTATTTATGAACTATTGTAAAGCTGTGTGCATTAGTTCTACGAGTATATACGAGCGTAGTATATCCGTATACGAGCGTATACTAGTTTTAATACCCACTGGTTGAGCCTTTCTATAATAGTGCCATAACACTCGTATTATAACGAAGCAAACAAAGAGCTAGATTTATTTGTTGAAATCGAAAAAAGAAACCCCGATAAGCTCTGAGAGGAAAACAGAAAGGCCCGGGCACAATTATCGATCGTGGCTGGGGTGCCACTTTACTACTGCGCTCGTACTAAATAGGCACAACTATTCTACCCTCATGCGCAGTCTATAGTTATATTTCTTGGTCTGTGGTTCACTGATTCACGGATTCATTCAGTCACTGATTCACGGATTCATTCAGTCACTGATTCACGGATTCATTCAGTCACTGATTCACGGATTCATTCAGTCACTGATTCACAAATTCATTCAGTCACTGATTCACGGATTCATTCAGTCACTGATTCACGGATTCATTCAGTCATTGATTCACAAATTCATTCAGTCACTGATTCACTAATATATTCAGTCACTGATTCACAGATTCATTCAGTCACTGATTCACAGATTCATTCAGTCATTGATTCACAGATTCATTCAGTCACTGATTCACAAATTCATTCAGTCACTGATTCACAGATTCATTCAGTCACTGATTCACTAATATATTCAGTCACTGATTCACAGATTCATTCAGTCACTGATTCACAGATTCATTCAGTCACTGATTCACAGATTCATTCAGTCACTGATTCACAGATTCATTCAGTCACTGATTCACAGATACATTCAGTCACTGATTCACAGATTCATTCAGTCACTGATTCACAGATATATTCAGTCACTGATTCACTAATATATTCAGTCACTGATTCACGGATTCATTCAGTCACTGATTCACAAATTCATTCAGTCACTGATTCACAAATTTATTCAGTCACTGATTCACAAATTCATTCAGTCACTGATTCACAGATACATTCAGTCACTGATTCACTAATATATTCAGTCACTGATTCACAAATTCATTCAGTCACTGATTCACAGATTCATTCAGTCACTGATTCACAGATTCATTCAGATACTGATTCACGGATTCATTCAGTCACTGATTCACAGATGCATTCAGTCACTGATTCACAAATTCATTCAGTCACTGATTCACGGATTCATTCAGTCACTGATTCACAGATTCATTCAGTCACTGATTCACGGATTCATTCAGATACTGATTCACGGATTCATTCAGTCACTGATTCACAAATTCATTCAGTCACTGATTCACAGATTCATTCAGTCATTGATTCACAGATTCATTCAGTCACTGATTCACAAATTCATTCAGTCACTGATTCACAGATTCATTCAGTCACTGATTCACTAATTAATTTAGTCACTGATTCACAGATTCATTCAGTCATTGATTCACAGATTCATTCAGTCATTGATTCACAGATTCATTCAGTCACTGATTCACAGATTCATTCAGTCACTGATTCACAGATTCATGCAGTCACTGATTCACTAATATATTCAGTCACTGATTCACAGATTCATTCAGTCACTGATTCACGGATATATTCAGTCATTGATTCACAGATTCATTCAGTCACTGATTCACAGATTCATTCAGACACTGATTCACGGATTCATTCAGTCACTGATTCACAGATTCATTCAGTCACTGATTCACAGATTCATTCAGTCACCGATTCACGGATTCATTCAGTCACTGATTCACAGATTCATTCAGTCACTGATTCACGGATTCATTCAGTCACTGATTCACAGATTCATTCAGTCACTGATTCACGGATTCATTCAGTCACTGATTCACGGATTCATTCAGTCACTGATTCACTAATATATTCAGTCACTGATTCACAAATTCATTCAGTCACTGATTCACAAATTCATTCAGTCACTGATTCACAGATTCATTCAGTCACTGATTCACAGATTCATTCAGTCACCGATTCACGGATTCATTCAGTCACTGATTCACAGATTCATTCAGTCACTGATTCACGGATTCATTCAGTCACTGATTCACAGATTCATTCAGTCACTGATTCACGGATTCATTCAGTCACTGATTCACGGATTCATTCAGTCACTGATTCACGGATTCATTCAGTCACTGATTCACGGATTCATTCAGTCACTGATTCACAGATTCATTCAGTCACTGATTCACGGATTCATTCAGTCACTGATTCACGGATTCATTCAGTCACTGATTCACTAATATATTCAGTCACTGATTCACTAATATATTCAGTCACTGATTCACAGATTCATTCAGTCACTGATTCACAGCTCCATTCAGTCACAGATTCACCAATTCATTGAGTCACTGATTCACTAATTAATTTAGTCACTGATTCATCGAATGATTAATATGGTAAAGGTAGAATGGGTGATTGGGTGAATGGTGACTGGGAGAACGAAATCCTCTCAGAGTTGTATTAAAATCATCATTATGAAGTGTAATCTTTTTTATATTTTTTAATGTCTACTTATCATTCTCCCTTCAGTAGTATGAAATGCTCATAATTATGCATGCGTCCTTTGAGGCCTGCATTTAGGGATAAAGCGAACTTCATCAATACACATTTTAAAGCATTTAAGAGATACATATGGGAATATGAACTTTAAATATTGATAACCGACGTAAAGAATACTCGTATATTTAGAATGGGCAAAAAAGTATTTAAAAATATTTGGTGCCGGCTTAAAACTGACCATAGGGGACTAAAAACAGACCCACATAAGTACAATGGTAATGGACTTTTTAATTGTAACAGCGAAGTAACAGCGATCTGGCAGTTTAGATGCTTTTAAACATAAAGTTTGCACTACCTACCCCAAAGCTACACCAGCCGAGATCGGACCCAGCAGCATCTAAAACTCGTCTATTCGACTATACTTTTTACACCGCGAAAAAATGAAAAAAAAATGAAAGAATTAAATTTCATTTTGACGTGAGTCTTAAATAGACGAGTTGATTGACTCCAACCAAGTCAATTTCTAACCGCATGTGTTAGTTATAAACTTTGGCTTCCTTACTAGAACTCGGCCCTGATCTTCCAAGTTGGCTCCGGCCACCATTGAGCAGCCGAAGCCACTGCCAGACCGCAGCCTTTCTCCTTGCATCGCATCAGACACTCGGCGGCAGATCGTACATTGTTCTCAACTAGAAGGCTGCTGCTAGTCCTCAAAAATAGCTGGTGCTGACGCAGCGTTGAAGTTTCCTGAGTCCTGGCTAGCAGCGTCTGTAAGAGCGGTCTAAAGCATTTGCCTCTCGCACCAAGGTATTTGAGCTCGATTCCGCGGCGAGGCCACATTAACTTGGGGCGCAGCCGCGGTAAGAAAGCTTGTGGCTTTTCGTGCAATTTAAGCAACTGAGGGCCAACCTCCAAGGCACAGTGAGAGTGTACACTGCCTGACGATGAGAAAGTCAGGGCAGATGTACACACCTGTGTGAGCGTGTGCCTGGTTTCGGTATCTGTGTGCGTGTGTGCTCAGGAGTCAGCGAAATGGGCAGAATTGCCTCCTCGCTGGCTGCGGGTCTAGTGTCAATAAAAATTTTCCATTGCCCGCAGCCCTCCTGCGATTAATATTATTATTGGCGGCGTGAGTACATTAGTCGGTCAGTATATTATTATTGGCGGCGTGAGTACATTAGTCGGTCAGTATATTATTATTGGCGGTGTGAGTACATTAGTCGGTCAGTATATTATTATTGGCGGCGTGAGTACATTAGTCGGTCAGTATATTATTATTGGCGGCGTGAGTACATTAGTCGGTCAGTATATTATTATTGGCGGTGTGAGTACATTAGTCGGTCAGTATATTATTATTGGCGGCGTGAGTACATTAGTCGGTCAGTATATTATTATTGGCGGTGTGAGTACATTAGTCGGTCAGTATATTATTACTCACCGACTAATCGAAACAGCAGTACCGCAAAAACGGTTGATGGATGAATGGAAGATCGATGGATAGTTGTTGGTGTTTTAAGCTGGCGGCAAACTAGCTGTGGTGATTGACAAATATTTATTTTCAGAGGCCATGAAGCCAGGTATGTATCGGCTTTAGCGGGGACTGCATAACGAGTGTGATAACACTCCGAGTGTTTGTTTAGTGTCGACAAGTACTTGTCGGTAAACAGTCCAAAAAGCTTCATCTGAGAATTCTGAGAATTAACTGACACGACTAATTGTGCTATCCTCAGCTGCTGAGTGTTTAAGCATCGCAAAATTAATTTAGAAAGCTTTCTGGGTTGCGAAAAAAAAATTATTCTGGAAACACATCAACTTTTGTTTGACTGTAAGCTTAAACATTTTCCAATGAACGAAAGCGATTTTCCTAACTACCTGCAATTTCATCTCAGACGCTTTTCCTTAATTGAATGTCACTGTCGGGATAACAATTAAGAATGGACTATATTTAATACTAAGTACTTTGTTTACCAGGCCGTAATTTATTTTAACCATTTTGCTTTAAGTAAACAACCAAGCTTGTTTTTATTCGCGGTAATCGTTATAGTCGGTCTGTTGTTATGAATCTTTCTTTGTCCGGCACCACTAAGTAGATTTTTAACATCTAAAGGTAGGGGATCAATTTATATTTATTTATTAAATATATCTGAAACCACACTATATTATGTCGAGTTGCATTAGTAAAAGAAATTAAGTTTCGTCGTCTACTTCCGTTTTTCCAATTTCAAAAAAATTTAAGGCTCGTTTACGTTATCTGCATCATTTGACTCGTTTTGGTTTGTATTTATTTTGCGTTCAATAAAATGGTCTACAAAATAATCTACAATCGTGTGTTCTAGTCTCATTTGATGACAGTATGAGCGAGACCTTACTGAAAACTACCAGCCTAACTAACAATTCAGGCATGGACAGCTGTTGCTCTTAAGTATCCACTCGAAGGCGAAATCAAAGAGTTTTTCATACTCGATTGCGTTACATTTTAAAATGTTTCGTTTCGTAAAAAAATGTTTGACTTAGAACTACAAACATGCATTTTTTGACTTTCTCTGTAACTTCCACGCTTGTAGCCCTTATTCAGTCGATGTTCTGTGACGCCATTGACCTTTTTTCAGGACCAGAGGTAACTGGAGAATATTGTTGACCGCTAAACCGACGTTCTACTAAATAAATAACTAACCGTCCACCAAAAATCTCAACTTCACAAAGGGTCAAGGCGCTGAACAGCCTACTAGCAATGCGCACCCGACTGCCGAAGCCCGAGCAGTTGACGGTCAAGACCGAGAAGCTCGAACTCCTGTCAACTCTGGCGCACTCAGCATCGTCAATGAGTACGGTGAAGTTGTTCAACCGCTCTGTGCAGCAGTCCTGCCTGTTGTAGATTCGAACTGACGAGATTCTGGACACCTGGGCGATTTCCGCTTCCCACCACTTGTTTACGTTCAAAAGTTCGTCAGTGTGAGTGCAGGAATCTGAGTAGTATACTTGGTTTGTGTTGCCATCGATCGCATTGGTGCAATACGCGCCCAGTACGGTGCTACTCTGGTTGCATCCGACAATTGGAAGCTTTGCACTCAGATCTGAAAATAACAGGTAGTGGCCTCTTTGTAATAAGTCGACGCTCTAACCACAAGGAGGTTGTATCCTTGATTAAAAGTCATATTTCAGAATCAACTTGAAAAAATTGTGTCCTTCAGCAAAACACTTAACTCTGCATTGCTTCAGTTCACCCAGTTAAATGGGTACTAGCATCGTCTAGGGTTATTGAGGGTGGGCATGGCGTCCCCCCAGTACGCAGTACGCAGTACCAGCCTTCGGATGCGCCGCGCAATAGCTGCGGCTGTGCTTTCGGCTGTACATCTGGCCCAATTAGGGCAGGTGCAATCATGACTATGATTTAAAAAATGCGCTTAAAGTTTCTAAACTGCATAATACGTTTTTTTGGCTTAACTTGTAATATATACGAGCTACGTGCACTTAAAACAATTTTTACATTAAATAACGACCTTGACGAACCCCAGTTTCTTCGACGAAATGCATCTGCCCATGAAATAAGATCTCATTGAAATATGTAAATTCCTTTGCCATTTTAGCGAGCTACGCGGTTTTAAGAACAATTTTCCAAGCTTTTTTTCTAGAAATGTAACGCGGAATCGACTAACCATTGAACTTCGCTCTGGCAGTGTAAACTTTCACCAGCTCGTCACTGTCAATCCAGGACATCGACTGCATGAACATCGTCCAGTTGAACAGTCGACACTCGGCTGTCCTCATCATCCAGTAGAAGCCAAAGCAGATGTCCAACTGGCTTGAGCATTGCAGAGAGCACTGCAAGTCTGTGCCGAGGTTCAGCACAGACCGGTAGTGGGCAGGCATGGTCGAGCTGCTCGATTCGTTTAAGAAAAATTGAAGCTTCAATACGGAGCCAGTTTGGGTCTCGGTTACTGCGACATTAGCCGCAACAACTAGAACAGATAGCCAGACTAAATGCATCCAGAATTGTATTATGTTCCTTACTTCTACTTCTATTACACTGTCAATTTATGGCTGGCTTAGACCTTGATAACTGAGCAGCTTGGGGCTGTTAATTTGACAAAGTCTTGTGCCTGGAACTAACTAGCTCGTAGTGTGCTAAGCGCATCATTACTTGTCTCTGCAGCACTCCTTCTTTATTCTGCTCAAACAAAAAAAACTGTTAATGGCTTTCTCCAGGATGTAAGACAAACTTATTTACACTTCCATTTCCTGCTGTCTTCGTACTGAAGCCCTTTATCCACCAATGATTCCGTCAAAAAACTTTCTTCATTCATTTCCACGCGTCAGTCAAAAAAAAACGAGAAAAATATCCTAAACTGTTTTATGGGGTAGAGCATTAGCACAACTGCGTGAATTATAAGCCTAAAATTTACATTGCAACGAGTTCGTTTTTAGATTTCCTTAAATATTGATTTGCTGGTTGAGAATAGCCCTTGTAAGACACAGGTTGCGATGTACGAGTTTGAGATACAAATAACTTTTTTAAATTGCAAAAATTTGAATCTATTGGTTACAGATAATATATAGATATGTAGTGATTAACATGTAAACCTGGAGAATGAGTGTCAGAGCGGTCTGACGCGTTTGCCTCTTGCATCAAGGTCCCTGAGCTCGATTCCGCGTCGAGGCCACATTCATTTTTGGCGCAGCCTCGGAGAGAAGGCTTGGGGGCTTGTCGTGCAATTTACGCCCTCGAGGGCCAACCTCAAAGGCACAGTGGGAGCGTACAATGCCCGAGGATGACAGATGTACACGCCTGTGTGAATGCGTGCCTGCGTACAGTATCTGTGTGCGTGTGTGCTCAGGAGTCAGCGAAATGGGCAGAATTGCCTCCTCGCTGGCTGCGGGTCTAGTGTCACCAGAAAGCCCTCCTGCAGTTTACGTGTAAACCTGAGAAGGGCCGCTCTACTTTGCAAATATATTTATTAACAATATCTTTTCGCTATAATTTTTCCATGCATACTTACTACAACCAAGGTAGAAGGAAAATTTGTTTAAGGCTCTGTTATGCGCGGTGAAAGCGAAATAACTATTCGATCAATAATCGTTAGATGTTACATTTAGTATGTTCTCAAAAGTAGGTTCTGTCTCCTACATATTCCGTGGTGCATATAGCTTCCGGACAACTAAACGTTTTATTCCTGTACGTTTTTCGCGGAAGTAACGAAACCAAACTAGATATCGTAGAACGTAGCAGTGGGCAATTTTTAGAGAATCTTCAGCAATACTCCAAAAATCTCAACCTCACAAAGGGTCAAGGCGCTGAACAGCCGACTAGCAATGCGCACTCGACTGCCGAAGCCCGAGCAGTTGACGGTCAACACCGAGAAGCTCGAACTCCTGTCAACTCTGGCGCACTCAGCATCGTCAACGAGTACGGTGAAGTTGTTCAACCGCTCCTCGCAGCAGTCCTGTCTGTTGTAGATTCGAACTGACGTGATTCTGGACACCTGGGCGATTTCCGCTTCCCACCAGTCCATCCGCTGTCCGCCAGTGTGAGTGCAAGAGCCCGAGAAGAACGCTGGCGTTGTGTCTCCGTCAACAGCGAGGCGGCACGATGCATTATAGAGGGTAGTGCTCTGCTGGCAGTTCACGATTGGCAGCTTTGTTGCATTACCTGCGCCTCGAGGTTATCGAATTCGTTGGAATCGAAAGTGTTAACCGTTTAAAATTTCTAAAGCTTAAAATATAATCTGTGAGGTTGCACATAATGTACTCAAACTTCTCAGGGTTTCTGAAAATGTGTGTCAGGACAGAACCTCACATGGTCGTTTTGGCCCATGGCTAAACAAAATCTCTGATCTCTCCCGTGTCTCATCTCTCCCGTGTCTCATCTCTCCAGTTTTTCTACTTACTAGAGAACAAGATGACATAGATGAGCTGAGCATTGGCGCTTGCTAGCCAGGCCTTGACATTAAAGTAAGCAGTTGCATTGAACAGTTGACAGACAGCCGCCCTCTGCACCCAGTAGAAACCGAAGCACATTGTAGACTTGGTTCCGCATTGTAGCGAGCAGTGCAGCTCGCTGCCAATGTCTGGTAGAGACAGGAAATGAGCTGGCGCTATGGACTCATTATATTTCTCTACAGAAAATATTCGCTTGTTGCTTGTGCTATCTTGCTCAGTAGCAGCTGCTGTCCCTGATATAACCAGGTGTAGGCAGACCGCATGTATCAAAGTCAGCATAGTGTCGATTAAACTTCTTTGTCTTTATGTTTCATAGGGACAAGTTTAGAAATTACTAATTTTATGTTAAAGCTGATGGCAAGTTTATAATTAAACTCCGAAGCTTTTAACGAACAGCAATTGTAAACTATTCAAACAAAGAGTTTTCTGTAGTTTTCTATTTTATTCAGCTTTTCCATTACGCCCATTAATTGACTCATACTTGCCTTTGGAGCAAACATTTAAGTGTGGAATGAACTCATCAGTTAATTTACTTTCCGGAATCATAAATTGAAGCAAATTTTGTGAAAAAAGTGTTAGAATAATTTTTTAATGGCAGTTATGCCCATTCCGGTCCTGAGCACACACTTACACAGTGTGAGTACATCTGCCTGAGTTTCTCATCGTCAGTCTCACTGTGCCTTGGAGGTTAGCACTAAATAGAGTAAATTGCACGACAAGCCCCTAAAGTCCGTGGCCTCGCCGTAGAATCGAACTCAGGCACCTTTGGTGCGAGATGCAAACGCGTTAACCAACTCTGCCACTAAAACCCGCCCAGATGCAAATCGGTGCAATTTCTGTAAGAAGTACTATATAGACTACTGAAAAAGTAGAAAAGGAAAGACTATACTGTTAAAAATGTAAAGTAATAAAAGACTTACAAAGGCGGAGTAAAGCAGAGTGAACTTCGCACAGACTAGAATAAACCAACATGCAACCAACCAAAATTTTGTTTTTCAGTTCGACACCCATTGGAGACAAAGGACTCAGAACTCGAGCAAGCTGTGTCACTTCTATTATCCATTCATTGAAACAATATTATTCAGCCGAAAAATATGAACAAGAAATCTGCAATCCATCATCACTCATTCACCAGTCTCAGCTGTTGCCAGGCAAGATCAGAGACCCACCGAACAACTCAACCTCGCACAGA
Source organism: Macrostomum hystrix (assembly GCA_950097015.1). Lineage (NCBI taxonomy): Eukaryota > Metazoa > Platyhelminthes > Macrostomidae > Macrostomum > Macrostomum hystrix. The sequence goes on from CATNEN010000001.1 coordinate 12,574,042, forward strand.
CTAAACAGTTCGCCAGTTTGAATCACAATCCTGACTCGGCTGCCGAAGCCGAAGCAGGCGAGCTGCAGGATCGAGAAACTCGCAGTTGAGTCGTGTCTGGCGCACTCTACTCCGTCCACTAGCACAATGAACTTGTTGAGTCTCTCTGGGCAGCAGTCAGCTCTGTTGTAGATGCGGATTGAAGATACGTACACTGCTTTAGTCAGCTCAGCCTGCCACCATTGTTCTGTGCCGATGTGCGTGTGCGTGCAGGAACCAACAAAGAAATGCTGATCCCTGTTACCATCGAAGGCCCGGCTGCAGACACCATCCGCATATGTCGAAACTTGACTGCATCCGCTGATTGTAAGCGCAGATTCTGGAACGCCTTTAAATAGATTTTTGATATGCTTTTAATTTAACTCTCACAAATATATGTCACAATCATCATACCCATATAAGTATTAACGTAGATGTTTCTCGGCTCTTGAGTAGCCACCCAGTAGGCCTTTCTCAGGAATGCAGTTGCGTTGAACAGCCGGCAGCTGGCTTCTCTCGCCAGGCTGTAGAACCCGAAGCAAGGCCAGCTAGCCTGAGCTCGGCACAGCATTGAGCACAGAAGCTCATTGCCCGTCATTGGAACCGATGAGAAATGGGCTGGAACGAACCAGCTGGAAGAATTGGTCAAGCTGAAGACGCGATGATTGGTACAGGTGCCGCAGGCGGAAATCTCAACGGCCAGAAGAATTACTAGTAGCCTCTTAAACCACTTCATCAGCGAGATTTGCATAGTTTTTTGTTAGAACGAGTGTAACAGCTTCTATTGCTTTGGCAATGATGAGCTAAGGCAATTCAACTTTGCTTTATAGAAGATACCTGCGATAAGCCTATACGTGAGGATGTGTTTTAGTTTGCTCTAGCTGAAAGCTATATATGGGCATGGATGGGCATCTGAAAATTATTTTCATTTGCTCAAATGCTATATAAATATTTTATTAGCAAGACAACAAATAGTTTTTTTCCTTTCCAAGAAAGATAAAAATTTGGATGAAATTTTAATTTAGAATGTGTTGGCTTTTTATAGGTGGGCGTGAGTTTCATAAGCATATAGTGGGTAGATGCCATCTTTTAATGCTGCAATTTTGACAGAAATTGTTTCTTAAATGTTTTCAAACTATTGCATCGATTCTCTGGTAGTGCTACCTACCAGAGCAAGGGAAATATTGGAAATATGCCTGCATGGGAATATCTATACTTCCTGCGTCCCTCACTAAGCCAATTAATTATTATAATTCATTTTTTGTTCAGCTTCTGGTTTGACTCCCATTCGTCTTATTAAAATATTCCAAGTAAATCCATTACTGTCCATTCTTCGCATACGTATAAGTGTTGCACCTGATGTAGCCGACGAGTTTTGTGTTACCAAAGCAACCAGTCCGTAATTTCAAATAGAGAAGTAAGCAGCCACACATATTGATAGTAAACTGTTATAGTTTCTAGAGGGTAATAGAACATCATTTGGTGACGGTAGACAGGCAGCCAGCGAGGAGGCAATTCTGCCTATTCCGCTGACTCCTGACCACACACGCACGCAGATACCGGACACAGGTGTGTACATCTGAATTGAATTTTTCCCTGTCAAGCTCAAATGCAGTCGAGAACAGGAAGCTTGCCACGAGAGGCGAATGCGTTAGACCGTTCTGCCATTCCACACCAGCCAGCCACCAATATAGGCGGATAAAACAGGGATCACACAATGCGGGGCAGAGTAGGACAGGTTTACCTACAGTCAGTCATAGCCACATGAGGTTGGCTTCACCTCTAGTCAGCTGATAGTGAACTGCTATTAATGCGTCGTTACACATGGTGACATTCTCTAGTCTGCCATGTAAGGAATTCTCGTTATCTTCAATGAGCTTCACAATTAGTAAGCTATCGCTATCTCTATTATCGTATCTGGCGCACTCAATGCCATCGAGAGACAATGTGAAGTTGCTGAGCTATTTTCTCACCACTGGACCTCCCACCACCCGTACAAGCTGATGCTCCCAGTGTGGGTGCAGGAACCCGAGTTGCAGTTCTAACTATTGTTGCCATCAATAGCCAGGTGAGCTGTGTTAGAAACTTAGGTCGATGTCCTTGGGCCAAGTCCATGGACTGAAAAGTTGTACATGCCCTTTTGGTGCGCAGTGCGAAGCTGTTAAAATCTACACAATATCTGATGCACATCCGCATCAAAATCGACTATGTTCTCAGCATCCCAGAGGAGAAGACTCCTTAGGCTGGTCGATGCGTTGGAGCATGTACTAGGGCAGAAGCAGATCTAGTGTAATGCTAAACAAGGGCTTGTGCCAACTTCAACAAAGCGTTGATGTCTGGTCGTTGGGGGCGAGTGGGTCAGCGGCTAACGTCGCTGCCTCGCACTCCAAAGGACGTTAGTTCGATTCACCCTTCAAGCCATGATTAATTTCGGGACTTGTTGGGGGGTTTGGACAGTAGCGACCGGCGGAGGTGCACCATTTTTCGTGCAATCAAAGCTTGAAATAATAGCTTCGCTCCTACCTTCTGTGTGCCTGTTCTGCGTAGTGTGAGTTGTGTGCGTTGGCGCTGGGGCGTGAGGCCTTGCGGGGGGGGTGGCTGGAGGGCGGGTGTACACCGCCGCGCGCTTTCTAGACTTCCGTCAGCGCGATTGGATAAGTGTACACTCATCACCCGCCTCCCTTAAGGACTGATTTCTTATCAGCCTTCCGCCCCGGCTTGGTCTGCTCTGTGCGTGTGGGGCTGGGGTGGGGGACACTTCTTCTTCTTCTTCTGAATCCACCGTCCCCAAAGCTGCTACAGGCAGCGAGGAGGAGGAGCGCTCAGAGGCGCCCCAGTCTGCGCAGGAGGGCGAGGACTTGTTCAGGGTATAAATGCAGGGCCTCGTCCCAGTTGTCGTAGCGAACACGGGTACCGTCGCCGCGCGGGCACTCGAAGAGAATGTGCTCTTCAGTATCGAGGTTGCCACAGTCGCGGCAGAGCGGGTCGTCAGTGAGGCCGAGACGATGGCGGGTGGAATTGGCCAGCATCGAGCATCCCGCCCTGAGCTGGTTGATGGCGACCGTCTCGGTGCGGCTGAGGTGTTTGGGGGTGGAGCGCCAGCACGGCCCCAGCACCTCGAGGTCAAGGGCGGCTCTCGCCCGGCGAAGGGCCGCCTTAGCAGCTTGGAAAGAGATGGGCCTGTCCTGATGTCGTTCCAGACGGGCGCGATTAGCGTAGCGGTCGGCCAACTCATTTCCCGGGATGTCGCAGTGCGCCAAGACCCAAACAAACTCGCAGCTGTGTTGAAAGGCGCTCAGCGTTGCCCAGCAAAGGCTGCCATCAGCCGAGCGCTGCTCGCAGGGGCCGTGCTCAAGGGCTGCCAGCGCCGCCAGCGAGTCGCTATGGATGCGGATCGACGTCCCGTGGTCCGGCGTCAGCTGTCTGATGTAATCGAGGGCCGCCCGTATCGCGCATATCTCCGCCTGGAAGGAGCAAGCAACCCGGCCGGCAGGGGCGGCAATAATGGTACCCCACCTGCGGGTGTTGATAACGGCGGCGCCCCAGGCATCCGAGGTGCCGTCCCTGACGGAGCCGTCGGTCCAGACGTCGATGTCCGTCGGTTGGAGATCGGCAAGGAAGTTCAGCGCCCGGTCGCGTCGGATGCTCGTCGGGAGATAGCGGGCGCACAAAGCGGTGAGCGCCAGGTTGAAGTGGATCCGTGGATTGTCCATCAGGCAGTTGATCTCGGGGGTCGGCGGCGGGTATGGCTCGCGTGGAAGGGCCTCAAGATGGGCGGCCTCAGTGAGCTCAAGAGCCACGCGACGCCAGCAACCTCGGAACGGACGACGATAGTCATTTAGAAGCAGAGGATTGATAGTCGGTTCCTGGCGACGATTGGCACTTTCAAAAGCGCGATTGAGGAGCCTGCTGCGAGTGATGCGCTCTGCGGAGTCGTGGGCCGGGACGTCATCTGGCAGGCGGAGGACGCGTTCGCGGAGGAGTGCGGCGCGCTCAAGGATCACGTGTCCAAAAGGCGGTAGGTTCGCTGCGGCTAGGAGGTTCGTAGAGCGAGTGAGCTGCGGGCATCCGGTGATGATGCGCGCACAAGCGTTCTGCTGCTGCTCTATCAACAATTTGGTACTCGGCGCGGCGCTCGATCCCCAGATGCCGCAGCCATGGTCGGCGACGGCACGGATGGTCGCCAGGTAGGCAGTGCGTAGGACATTCTGGGAGGCACCGGCCTTCCTGCTCGCGAGGCTAGCCAGGGCTCGGCGGCGTTGGCTCATGCGCTTACGGACATCAGCAGCGTGGGACTTGAAGTTGAGTTGGCCGTCGAGAACCAAGCCAAGGAACCTGGGATTCGGGTCGAAGTTGAGAGGCTCATTGCCGAGCTGGAGCGGGACCCGGACCTTCCCATTGACCTCATTCGGAGCAAGGGTGAACGTGCAGTAGCAGCACTTGTTGGTACTTAATTCGATCTTCCAGCGGGAGCACCAGCTGGTCACAGCATCCAGAGTTGGTTGGAGAACCTCGGCACACTTGAGCAGGGATGGTTGTGTGGCCAGGAGCGCCGAATCGTCCGCGTACAGGCTTATTCCGCAGTTGGGAGATGCCTCGGTAACGTCTGTGGCAAGATCGTTGACGAAGATGTTCCAGAGGGTCGGGGCCAGCACCGACCCTTGTGGCAGACCCTCCCGAAAAGTGCGTTGGCTGCTCATGGTGCCGTTCCAACACACCGTAGCTCTGCGATCTTCGAGGAAAGCGGCCGTCCAGCTGATCGTGTTGGCATCGATGCCGAGCCGGACCATCTTGTAGGTCAGGGCCTCTTTCCAGACAGATTCGTACGCGCTCTTGAAATCCTGGCAGCTGAGGATGCTCCGGAAGGCCGGGGAGCGCTCGAGGCCGTCAAAAATGTCTTGGCAGACACGCGCCAGTTGTTCCTCCGTGCTACGTCCGCGGCGGAACCCAGCTTGGGCCGGCGAGAGCAGGCCCTTAGATTCAAGTTCATGTTGCAAGCGTTGTAACACCATACGCTCCGCACACTTAGCAACGCAGCTCGTGAGAGCCACTGGCCTGTAGGAGGCCACAAGCTTCGGGTCCTTCCCCTTTTTTGCGATCGGGATGATGGTCGCCAGCCGCCAGCTGCGCGGACATTGCTTGTTAGTCCAGGTAGCATTGATTAGGTCGAGTAACCGTTGGTCGAACCGGGTGCTGAGCCGCTTGAGCATCTCATTGTGGATGCCGTCAGGACCTGGGCTCTTGCCTGATTTTAGGCGACGGATGGCAGCGTGGAGTTCAGCCATGGAGAAGGGGACAGCAGTGGTTACCGGATTCTTGCGGGCCATCTTAGCGACGTGGGGGACACTGCTGCCTATTCTGGGTGCCTCCTGCCCTCCCCGGCTGGTCTGTGCTGCTGTGTGTGGTGCCTGCTCAGGGGAGGCGGCGCGATGGGCGCAAAAGCGCCTAGTTCGCCGGTCTGGTGGCGTGCCGCTCCGTCGCTTGTGCGCCGGGCCCCCCTGCAAATAGATAGAGATAGATGTCTGGTCGTTCCATGTCCCTGGTTAGTATCAGGTGCTCGTGGCTATGTTGTCTATCTCTCTAAATATACTAATTTTCACGTGTTGTTTGTCTGTGTGTGTGTCTGTGTGTGTGTGTGTCAGTTCGACATCTCCTCCTAGAATACTGGCAACTCAGCGTTGAAACTTATATGGGAAAATGGGAAATTTTCCAAGGAAGGCTATAGGCTATTTTAATTCTGAAATTTCAAATTCTATGATCCTCAAAAAAGCAGAAAGGCTATTAAGTAGTATATAGTAGGCAAATGTCCTTCCCACTGTGATGAAATTGGCCTCGATTAAATGAGTTGCGTCAACATTTTGTGCCTATCTGTTTAGTGTATTTTCTCTCCAGTGGAGGGTTGGCAGTCGGTTTGAAAAAAATGGGGCAGAGAGGTGGCCGTACGCACATTCTAACTGCCTCTGTGTATTGGCGGAGAGAGGGTGCCGTTAGTCAGTTCTATTGAGGGGTCTGATTTGTTCAATATTGAAGTGCGTTCAATGGGCAGGGCAGAGTTGGCTGGGTTGAAAATAAATTTTAAAATTTGCGGGCCTCTCAGTGTAGGCGGAGAAGAATGTGCTTACTAAACTGGCTGCCTTTTGCAGAAATTTCAACTGAGAATATTATTTTGCTTTTTTAAGATTTGTGGATAAAATTTGTACTGCTGGAGACAACTTGAAGTTCTAAATTTCATTGCTGAATTCCGAAAATTGGGGATGCCAAGGGCAAATAAAGTTTTTATACTTTTGCAATGCTTTCAGCTGAGTGTACAGTGTCTCGGCGAGATTGCTAAGGAGAGAGAATTCGCCACAATACAGTTTCACACATTCCTATTCTCGAAGGCGGGCTGTTGAATTTTATTTATTGAAATTCGCACCTCTGACTGAGCGGGGCCCGGAGAACTGGCTGTCGTCAATATTAATGGCTCGGACTTCATCTGTTTTAACGGGTGGGGTTTGATTTAAAGTTGATGGAGTTCGCGCGATATGATTTCTAGCCCCTCAATCTTATCCGAAAGTTGTCGTCTATTTTAATTCTGAAGATTCTGGGCATGGTAGCTAAAGAAAAATTGGTCAATTTTTAATTGTTTTCAACAGTTTAGCCGGACAAAAGGCGGTTTACGCACATTGCTACTTTCAGACATCATTGGGTGAGGAGTTTTTGGTTAGATGAGGCGATGGGAGATGTGGCGACGGGAGATCAGGCAATGGGAGTTTAGGCGATGAGAGATGAGGCGATGGGAGATGAGGCGATGAGAGATGAGGCGATGGGAGATGAGGCGATGAAAGATGAGGCGATGGGAGATCAGGCGACGGGAGATGAGGGGATGGGAGATCAGGCGATGGGAGATCAGGCGATGGGAGATCAGGCGATGGGAGATGTGGCGACGGGAGATGAGGTGATGGGTGATCAGGTGAAGGGAGATGAGGCGATGGGAGATTAGGCGATGGGAGATCAGGCAATGGGAGATGAGGTGATGGGTGATCAGGTGAAGGGAGATGAGGCGATGGGAGATCAGGCGATAGGAGATGAGGCGATGGGAGATGAGGTGATGGGAGATGAGACGGTGGGAGATCAGGCGGGGGAAGATCAGGCGATGGGAGATCAGGCGATGGGAGATGAGGCGATGGGAGATGAGGCGATGGGAGATTAGGCGATGGGAGATCAGGCGATAGGAGATGAGGCGATGGGAGATGAGACGATGGGAGATGAGGTGATGGGTGATCAGGTGATGGGAGATGAGGCGATAGGAGATGAGGCGATGGGAGATGAAGCGATGGGAGATGAGGCGATGGGAGATGAGGGGATGGGAGATGAGGGGATGGGAGATTAGGCGATGGGAGATGAAGCGATGGGAGATGAGGCGATGGGAGATGAGGCGATGGGAGATGAGGTGATGGGTGATCAGGTGATGGGAGATGAGGCGATGGGAGATCAGGCGACGGGAGATGAGGCGATGGGAGATCAGGCAATGGGAGATCAGGCGATGGGAGATGAGGCGATGGGAGATGAGGCGATGGGAGATGAGGGGATGGGAGATGAGGGGATGGGAGATGAGGCGATGGGAGATGAGACGGTGGGAGATCAGGCGGGGGAAGATCAGGCGATTGGAGATCAGGCGATGGGAGTTTTCTCCCCTCAACCTCCTCCGGAGGAGGAGTTTAGCTCGTAAATATACTAATTTTCACGTGTTGTTTGTCTGTGTGTGTGTGTGTCTGTCAGTTCGACATCTCCTCCTAGAATACTGGCAACTCAGCGTTGAAACTTATATGGGAAAATGGGAAATTTTCCGAGGAAGGCTATAGGCTATTTTAATTCTGAAATTTCAAATTCTATGATCCTCAAAAAAGCAGAAAGGCTATTAAGTAGTATATAGTAGGCAAATGTCCTTCCCGCTGTGATGAAATTGGCCTCGATTAAATGAGTTGCGTCAACATTTTGTGCCTATCTGTTTAGTGTATTTTCTCTCCAGTGGAGGGTTGGCAGTCGGTTTGAAAATGGGGCGGAGAGGTGGCCGTACGCACATTTTAACTGTCCCTGTGTATTGGCGGAGAGAGGGTGCCGCGATTTATTTCTATTGAGGGGTCTGATTTGTTCAATATTGAAGTGCGTACAATGGGCAGGGCAGAGTTGGCTGGGTTAAAATATAATTTTTTAATTTGCGGGCCTCTCAGTGTAGGCGGAGAAGAATGTACTTACTAAAAAAACTGGCTGCCCTTTGCGCTAAAGGCAATGAAATTTCAGCTGTGAATTGTGCTTTTGCTCTTATCATTTGAAAAGAACCGAGTCGATTTGAGATCAGGCGATCGGAGCCGCGATGGGAGATGAGGCGATGGGAGATCAGGCAATGGGAGATCAGGCGATGGGAGATTAGGCGATGGGAGATGAGGCGATGGGAGATTAGGCGATGGGAGATCAGGCGATTGGAGATGAGGCGATGGGAGATCAGCCGATGGGAGATCAGCCGATGGGAGATTAGGCGATGGGAGATCAGGCAATGGGAGATGTGGCGACGGGAGATTAGGCGATGGGAGATCAGGCGATGGGAGATGAGGCGATGGGAAATGAGGCGATGGCGATGGGAGATGTGGCGATGGGAGATGAGGCGATGGGAGATGAGGCGATGGGAGACGAGGCGATGGGAGATGAGCCGATGGGAGATTAGGCGATGGGAGATTAGGCGATGGGAGATTAGGCGATGGGAGATGAGGCGATGGGAGATTAGGCGATGGGAGATGAGGCGATGGGAGATGAGGCGATGGGAGATGAGGCGATGGGAGATGAGGCGATGGGAGATGAGGCGATGGGAGATGAGGCGATGGGAGATGAGGCGATGGGAGATGAGGCGATGGGAGATTAGGCGATGGGAGATGAGGCGATGGGAGATGAGGCGATGGGAGATTAGGCGATGGGAGATGAGGCGATGGGAGTTGAGGCGATGGGAAATCAGGCGATGGCGATGGGAGATGTGGCGATGGGAGATCAGGCGATTGGAGATGAGGCAATGGGAGATCAGCCGATGGGAGATCAGCCGATGGGAGATGAGGCGATGGGAGATCAGGCAATGGGAGATGTGGCGACGGGAGATTAGGCGATGGGAGATCAGGCGATGGGAGATGAGGCGATGGGAAATCAGGCGATGGCGATGGGAGATGTGGCGATGGGAGATGAGGCGATGGGAGATGAGGCGATGGGAGACGAGGCGATGGGAGATGAGCCGATGGGAGATTAGGCGATGGGAGATTAGGCGATGGGAGATTAGGCGATGGGAGATGAGGCGATGGGAGATTAGGCGATGGGAGATTAGGCGATGGGAGATGAGGCGATGGGAGATGAGGCGATGGGAGATGAGGCGATGGGAGATGAGGCGATGGGAGATGAGGCGATGGGAGATGAGGCGATGGGAGATGAGGCGATGGGAGATGAGGCGATGGGAGATGAGGCGATGGGAGATTAGGCGATGGGAGATGAGGCGATGGGAGATGAGGCGATGGGAGATTAGGCGATGGGAGATGAGGCGATGGGAGTTGAGGCGATGGGAAATCAGGCGATGGCGATGGGAGATGTGGCGATGGGAGATCAGGCGATTGGAGATGAGGCAATGGGAGATCAGCCGATGGGAGATCAGCCGATGGGAGATGAGGCGATGGGAGATCAGGCAATGGGAGATGTGGCGACGGGAGATTAGGCGATGGGAGATCAGGCGATGGGAGATGAGGCGATGGGAAATCAGGCGATGGCGATGGGAGATGTGGCGATGGGAGATGAGGCGATGGGAGATGAGGCGATGGGAGACGAGGCGATGGGAGATGAGCCGATGGGAGATTAGGCGATGGGAGATTAGGCGATGGGAGATTAGGCGATGGGAGATGAGGCGATGGGAGATTAGGCGATGGGAGATTAGGCGATGGGAGATGAGGCGATGGGAGATGAGGCGATGGGAAATCAGGCGATGGCGATGGGAGATGTGGCGATGGGAGATGTGGCGATGGGAGTTCTCTCCCCTCAACCTCCTCCGGAGGAGGAGTTTAGCTCGTATATATATAAAAGTGAAAACTCTGTCTGTGTGTGTGTGTGCAACCTTTTGTCTTTATAGACGCCAAAACCGCTCAACCAAATCGCACCAAACTTTGCACATACCTTAAACCACCTACGCTGAGTGCAATAGGCTACTCAAATTCCCGAAAAATCATTTCCTTCCTGCTCAAAAGTGCAAAAAACTGCTCAAAAATCGTCAAAAAATCACTCAATTCGACATATCGTCGCCCCACTTTGTCAGATTTTCTCCAAATTTGATCCACTTACACTTTACATGTTTTCCAACAATGCTGTCAATTTTGAACGTCTCTACTCAATCCAGAGCAAAGCTGCATCATCTCAAAGTGACTTTTTGTTTTCCGAGGACAGCCACCCCAACTCCCCTCCGCCACTCTGCGGGCCAAATTTTATTACAGCCACCCCCTCCCTTCCCCGGGCGCCGAAGCTCCAGACTGTACATTGTATTTCAAGCCGTGAATGTACACAGCCCAAACCCCTAGACTGTCTACTGGCCCCCAAGCCAGTCTATGGCCGCGGGCTAGCCGGCCCCAGCTCATGCGTTTATTATGCGCCTAGCCAGGGTGCCCTCATGGTGAGGTGAGCTGGGCTAGCCGATCGCAGCTCATGAGCCCAGCCCATGGGCCCAGGGTGCGCTCCTGGTGTGGGCCTCGGATATGGGATAGGAAGGTGACGGGGGGGAGGAGGAGGGGGAGAGGTTGCCCATGAGGGCGGATAGCTCAGTCAGTAAGGTGTCGGACTCTGGATCAGATGGTCCTGGGTTCGACTCCCGACCTAGTCTAGAACTATTCGTGCAGCCCTTGGCAAGCTGCTTTGCCCTGATGTGCACACAGTCTACTCAGCTGCAGATGAGTACCGACATTTCGTCGGGTAATAATAATTCTGGCTGGCGTGGAATAAAGCAGTTCTGTGCGGCAATTCTGTGGGGTTCGGATGCTGCCGATATGTTTGGAAAAATAAATTCTTTAAGAGTTTTTCAAAACATATAGGCTATCCTACTGTATGTGATTCCTTTGGTGCTTCGAGTGTACTGTATAGTGCTGATATTGATGTAAATCAGCGTAAAACCGCTTTTTTCTTACTCAGCCGGATTAAGAAATGAGTAGGCTTATATGATGTTCTTGTTGTTCTGCAAAACATATAATCATTAATTTAAATAAAAAATGAGTCGAACCAACGACCCGCAGTTATCAGGCTGACGTGCTACCAGTTTCACCACTTGACATTGCCCATATACAACGAAGAATTACTATTTATTAGTATATTCTTTCGTTCGAATACTTTTTCAGAGTTTTTCAAAACATATAGGCTATTCTACTGTATGTGATTCCTTTGGTGCTTCGAGTGTACTGTATAGTGCTGATATTGATGTAAATCAGCGTAAAACCGCTTTTTTTCTTACTCAGCCAGATTAAGAAATGAGTAGGCTTATATGATGTTCTTGTTGTTCTGCAAAACATATAATCATTAATTTAAATAAAAAATGAGTCGAACCAACGACCCGCAGTTATCAGGCTGACGTGCTACCAGTTTCACCACATGACATTGGCCTAATATACAACGAAGAATTACTATTTATTAGTATATATTCTTTCGTTCGAATACTTTTTTGGCTGCAGGCTGCAGCTTGTGCTTTCTTATTTTAAGCAATGGCCATCGTAGCGATCAAATTCGCAACGCAATATTAGCAACGCAAGCAAATATATCGCGAGCTAGCGAATCGCTCCATTATCTAACGACGGGTCCAGCAGGTCCCCAAATTTTATCTGCAAAGCTTCAAAAACCAAAAGGGTGAACGTCAATATTACAAATTTATTACAAACTCAGCAAAAGTCAAAATTATTAGCACCCGTAACGAAAGTCATCGATTTATCGTTGCACCAAACATTCTACTTATTTATGTCATTGCATGTAATCCATAAAGTTTTAAATAAAGACCAGCAAGGCAAAAATCATTATTTTTAAAGCATAAAAGTTACTTAAAGGAAAGGTTGAAGCGAAAATAGTTCGCTAAAATATTTTTTTAAACACATACTGCATAAAAACGGCAAAACAGCGTTTAAATTTTGTAGGGTACGAAGTGCAATGCCTTACACCAGTATCTAAATGTTTTACTTTGTTTAGAGTTACATAAAGTTTCCGGAACATTTAACCTTTTCGACAGAAATCAACATGATAAATAATCGACCAATTTATAAATCTAATTGATGCAAAGTCATTGCATTCTGTTGCAAAAGCAGTATAATCGCACGAGTTCAACCTACTGAAACATCGATTTAGTTAATTCATCTACAAATATTATATATTTTTAATAAAAGTGTCTGAGCTTTCGTGTTCTGCTACAAAGTAGGGAAACCGTAAGACTTTCTGGTATATTAGGTCTTAATTTAATAATTCTCGAAAAACCAAGGTATTCCAAATAATTAGCTACGAAACACATTATTTTCCTTTCTTGAAGATCGGCTCGATATTACCCGCAACTTACGTATGTAAACCGTAACGTACTCGTAGCGTTTGAGTTTAAAAAAACAAAATCGTAATAAAGGTATAGGCTACTTAATACTGCTTTGAAAAAAACAAATAATTATGTTCTTAGACATATACATAAAGAAGGCTCTGCAGATTTTTTTGGCGCGGTTTAAATAATTTCAGATGCATGTTCGTCGGAGTTGTCCGCCATGTTGTTTTTAGCTTTTTCAAATTTTAATTTTGAACTGAATTTTAATTAATTTAGTAATTTAATTTTCTCTTTGAATTCAACTGAAAGTGAAAGACAGGTAAATCGGGACAAAAAAGTACAAGATTGTACCAATTGCAATCATTCCACATTACTGTTACTTTTTCTAGATTATTGCCACTTTGGTAGCTAATTTCGTTCTTCGTAAATCGTAATTAAGGTTAAAAACAAAAATATTTGTATTGTTTACTTCACTCTTCACTTAGTTTTGGACAAATCAGAGTCATTTGCACAAGGTAATTAAAAACTCGATAAATGTCTAAACAATGTCAGTTGGAAAATAACATATGTCGCTATATGGCAAAATTACATGGTTAATATGATGTAATATAACACTCTAGATAGCTAGTATTGAATAGGAAATATTATCTGACTATCTTTGGCAGGTTAGAAACTAGTTAACTCGGCAGTAAACCAGTACTATAGCTAGTGCCTATAAGCATTTACTCATATTTAGTTAACATTGAAGATGGGTTAATCCAAAATTTTGTTAGAGGTTGTGCCAGTGTGTATTAAATTAGAAACAGTTGTCCGACTATAATATTCACTTTTATTTATTAAGTTCTGCTGCTAGTTTCTTTGCATTTCTTGCTTAACAGTGTACCAAGCTCTGCAACTTTTTATGAAGCAACAGTCACTAATTTCATTTGGTCTTTAGACCTAGCCTCCTAGCCTACTTCCAGAGTCAAAAAGGTGGCTCTGTGTGCCAGAAAGAAATTATAAACAATGTAATAAGTGACATGCACCACCAATATAAGTAACTTTAACATTGAGTCAAGTAGGCTTTGGTAAATAGTAAATAAAGTAAATAGTTAATAGGGCAAGATCTCAAAAAAACTAATGCATACTCGGCAATGTTTTACTTCCGTTCGTTATATTATTTTTTCGTTTGAATTGACATGGCTTTGCCGTGACTTGACACTTGGATCTATGTCTATGGCAAAATCTGGCAAATATGGGGGAACAGGAAGCTTAGGCACAGAAATTCTGCAGCTGAAGATTTTGTGAAGGCCAAGTTGCGTCAAATGCATGGCACGAATGCTGCTCTATTCGAAAGCCACCTCAAAGAATTCTTATGGCGCTGTCTATACCCCAAGAATAGCTTTGGTGCCCTCCTCTACTGGATTAGGCACTTACCCGGTTTGAAAGAAGAAAGACTGACCAAGACTTTTCAGAACTGTCTGATCAAACTACAGACTTATTGTTACCGTTAAACTTGTTTTTGTCGTTATCTGTCATTTGCAAATGAAAAAATAATATAACGAACGGAAGTAGAACATTGCCGCATACTCTTTGCACATAAAGGCTTCTTTCCAGTGGACCTTGAACTTAAGATCAATATTTATATCGTAAATAGTGAAATTGAAATCTTGAAATCAATCACTTGTGAAGGTATTCGACTGAGATTAGTGGCAATCCATTGGAGGATTAGAGAAGTCAGTGCCAATTGCAGTGCCACGCTTGGCCTCAACTACATTATTTTCGCACTACAAAGACTATACTTAATTACTATTGTAGCCCGATTTATAAACTTGAACTGGAGCTTGTGGGCACCTATTGCCGTTTAGGAAAATTCAAGAAACCAACAATTGCAGTGCCACGCTTGGCCTCAACTACATTATTTTCGCACTACAAAGACTATACTTAATTACTATTGTAGCCCGATTTATAAACTTGAACTGGAGCTTGTGGGCACCTATTGCCGTTTAGGAAAATTCAAGAAACCAACAATTGGTGCCACGCTTGGCCTTAAATGCATGCGTTTCGCAGCCAGTTTCCCAGTTTCCCCAGTTTCTCCAGTTTCCATGGAGAGACCTGGCGTATATTGTTGTTGTTGTTGTTGTTGTTTTGCAGCACACAGACTACGTAATTATTACTATTGTAGCCAGAGTTATAAACTTTAACTGGGGCTCGAGCTTGTGGGCACCTATTGCCGTTTGCATGCACTTGTCACCACTGTCTGCTGTTGTTTGTGTCTCATGCTTGGTTTGCGTGCGACTGGGTTGGGCCGTCTGTCTGGGATCCCCCAAATCCCCAGCCCTGCAGGGTCTGGAAATTAGACTGCATGAACGCATATATAAGGAGCCGCGATATCAGACTGGTTCTTTACTGTGTGTTTCAATTCTGGCCTTACTTCTGCCTTTGAGTTATTACAACTTACTTAAGAAGCCGTTTACAAATTATCAGTAAGATATATACATGTAGCTTGTGGATGCACAGCACGATTTTGTGAATGTCACACAGATATGACATCCCTCAGAGAAACGGAAATTAAAGGGAACCATTCGTCATGAACATATATATACTCATCTATGAGCAAAATGAGGTGCTACGAAGCCAATAATGAGGTAAGTCAGAGTTTAACGAACACTGACCATATCAATACAATAAATATGTGTGTGTATCTGGCTTAACCTAGTCAGTACAACTACTGTACTGTACTTTATATGTTTGTCAGTAGATGAACCCGAGATATTAATATTAATTAGGCCATATAGTGCAGCTTCGACTACATTTAGCACTGGTGTCACAGTGTGGCAGCGATGGTTAGAGGAGAGAGTCAGACTGTCATTGGTCCCACTCTGATGGATGCATTTTTCCACCTGGTAGAATCCACCTGGCGGATTCACTTATGTATTCAATTTCAAATTCAGTTGCCTCTCCAAATAAAAGAAATGTTGGGGTACACACAGAACACACAGATGTCATATTTTCTAGAATGTGCAACCGTCACTTTTGCAGTCTCACAGAAATAAAAGAAAATTTTTTATGAACAAAAGTATACTTTTAATAATTATTGCAGCATGAAGATTTGTGCTGCTGTTTAAAAAATTAATAACTAGCGATAAACTTCAAAGTTTACTTACAAAAATTAGTTGGATTACATAGAAAAGAATTAGCGTAGTGGTTGAAATGATGACGCAAAAAGCTAGAACACAATTCCACATGATATGACGAAGTACAATGACGCATTAAAAATGAAACATTTTCGCCTTGAAAATGACGAAATATCTGCTCAAATTCTAATCGTTTGTGTGATTGACAGTTTCATTGATGCCAATGAAACCGGTGAATCATTTTCTTAGAAAGCACTTTGAGCTTTGAAGTATATGAGCCCTATTATGAATGATTTGTAGTAAACAGTTCGATTAGGATTTTGACAGAGTCGTAACCTTTTCTTGGAGTCGTAGCCAGAATCACAGCACAGCAGTACAAGAATGAGCACAGAGAAGCAATAATGAGCACAGATAAGCAATAATGAGCACAGACAAGCAATAATGAGCACAGACAAGCAATAATGAGCACAGACAAGCAATAATGAGCACAAATAAGCAATAATGAGCACAGATAAGCAATAATGAGCACAGACAAGCAATAATTAGCACAGATTAAGCAGGAGCACATACAAAAGCGGGCGCAACAGGAGAAAGATTCAGTCTTGCGAGACAGCTTGCCACCTGTCTCACTGAGGTCAGTCCAGGGTTTGCACTTTCTCAACTCAGTCATAGCTCTCAGTTTCCTCAGTAAATCAGTCATAGCTCTCAGTTACCTCAGTAAATCAGTCATAGCTCTCAGTTTCCTCAGTAAATCAGTCATAGCTCCCAGTTACCTCAGTAAATCAGTCATAGCCCTCAGTTACCTCAGTAAATCAGTCATAGCTCTCAGTTTCCTCAGTAAATCAGTCATAGCTCCCAGTTCCCTCAGTAAATCAGTCATAGCTCCCAGTTACCTCAGTAAATCAGTCATAGCCCTCAGTAAATCAGTCATAGCTCCCAGTTCCCCCAGTAAATCAGTCATAGCTCTCAGTTCACTCATTAAATGGGTCATGCAAGAAGGTAAGCTCATTATACAGCTCATGAATACTAGCTGTTCATGGAGAATATTTGCGCCAATTAGTTTTGTATCGGCCATTTCGAAGTCCTAAAGAACAAAATGGCTTTGATGACCGCAACGCCATTGCTGATTGTTAGAATTGTAAAACAATGAAGACAAGAAACCCAGTTCATGACCTAGTTTTGTCAACAGAACAGAGTTAAAGACACGAACAGTTTTTGTCAAACATTATTAGAAAGCCAATAATAGGCATTTAAGTGCATATATATTAACGTTTATTTTCATTAGCTTATTAATGCAAACAGAGAAAGGTGACACTTGTATATGCATATTCAATAACTACTGGCCTGTAAGACAAATTGTTCCGCACACGAAGTTGTCAGTTCCGAGATGTCACTCACAGAGATGAAACTAAATATGTTGTACAACATATTGTGTGATATGCAAGCTAATCAGATACTTTATACAGTACACAGTGTAACTTGTCACACATAAGAATATTACACACTTTAACAAAACCAAGAAATGAAATTGTTATAAGCCAGAGTTGTAGCTTTGCACAGCAAAAACTGACGCAACTCAACAGCTGGGCCTAGCGTGCATTTAGCTAAATAATATGGAGTCGAGTAGAGAAAAACAACAAACAACGGAAAGTGTGGAAAAACCGCACAATAGCTGAAGGCAGGGACTAAAAAACTAATGTTAATAATAATAATCTCCATACTACAGTAGGCACCGAGATAGCGTATAGATATTAATAATCTAATAGTGCGAATAATTGATACTAAAGTTTAAGTCTCCAATTATCTTGCGATCGCGACCTAATCATTGGCACCGTGGCCTCTCTAAGCAATAAGAGCATGAAGTATCTAAATCAATAGAATGCTGCTATATAGAGCACTGAACCATTAGTATCGGATGCTTTGTTACTAAAAACGGTTTACTAAAAATGATTAGCCAACTAGTGAAACATCGTCTTCGTCATTACTTGGCGAGGCCAGCATGTCCAATACGAAATGATCGTCATCAAGAAGATTTGGCCGGTCTAAGTCTTTCACTTTAAATTTTCACTTAATCTTTCACTATTATCACTTTAAATTTACAGGCCTTTTATAGCTGAAAAGCCTTATAGCCTCATTTGAACCATCTTTTTGAACCATTAAACCATTAACCATTAATTAGCCTCATTTGAACCATTAATTTGAACCATTAAACAGCCGCATATTTGCAGATCGTAGGCGCCGTAGGCGCCGCCGTTCAGCAGCGACTGGCGGCGGCGGCGGCGGCGGCGGCGGCGGTGGCGGAGCATCCATTCTGCAACAATGCATTAAATGCTTTAAATGAAATTTAAAATTAGGAGATAATTTCAATTAGGAAAATAGAATTCCAACTTAGAAGTAGGATTAAAGGAATAATTTCGAAAATTAGAATGATGATTGGGAGGCAATGAAAGTTAACAGTTTCCCCGAGCGAAAGTTTTTTATAAGTAAGCAATAACAATAATGTGTCCTAAAGCATGCTCTGTAGAAAAGTTGGCCCATTTAAATGAGCATTGGAAAGTCATAATTCGAATGAGATTTTATACGACCGAGCAACAACAGTTACGTTATGAAACGACTTGCTTTCTAGGAAAGATGGTTTCTGCACTGTATGTTATGAGGGACCATTTAAATTAACGTTTCGCTGTCATTTTCTTTGAGAACAAGGGTACGTCAAGTTTACAAGTTATAAATAGCTTGTTTCACAGTATAAAAGCGAGGCATAATGTGAAAGCGGAGAATATTGAAATTTAGCAGAATACAATACGAAGTAATGTGCAGAGCTGGACAAGTGTTACTGCTAATCACAGGCTTGGGGAGGTAGTATGAGTCTGTTGTTTGTTTTATGTTTGACTTGCACATTCGAAGTGTTTAACTCAAACAATATGAATCTACTGCTCTCAACCCAGTGCCACTGTCCTAACTTGTCAGCTCGGCTCATAGCTAATATGTGACCTGCTATGATCATCACTAAATGAATGCACCCACATTCCATTTATGTATTAAAATGTAGACCTCTAAGAGTATTAAGTTTCAGTGTATTATAAATAGTGAGCTATCCAAGCCTTTTTACATAGGCTACAGAGTTTATGCTTATCTTAACAAGATATTAAAATTAGAATAAAAAACCTGTATATTGGGTCCATTAGTCTATATGCATAGCTTATTGGCTGGCAACTTGTCATAATTGTATAGAAACAATGAATTATTCTAAATGAAATTGGGACCCAGGAATATAAATTCTTATTAAGATTACCAAGCAACTACTGGGATATGGGATCTATGAGCTGGGAGCCTAGGATCAAGGACTAGTGTTGCCATTGCAGTTTGGCCTTTTTTCTGTAGCTCTAAGAAAATTCTGTATAGGGCTTAATTCTATGATTGAATTGATAATTAGTGGAATATGTAATCCAAAGTAAACTAATTGACTATTGTATATCCACTTCCAAAAATGGTATGATCAGTATGGTATACTTGCCAATTTGCACCCACTTCATAGGTCACATATTTAAAAGAATTGTGCTTTTATATGAAAGATCTAATAAAATGAGGGGAAGAAATAAGAAAATTGGAACCAAAGTCTAACATCTGTCATCTATAGGGTAATGTATCATCAACCCAACAAGAATGTGTATTTTTTAACTTCGAACCTAAGCTACAGATTTTCTATTTAAGATATGATGATAAATCAAAAGCCAAGTTATAGAAAACAGTTACATTTTTCTAAAAAGTGTCTGCTTTTTCTATTTTGTCAAATAGAAAAAAGTTATTCTGTTTTTCATCTAAAACCGAACAATGATTTTCATGTATCTTCAAACCAAATGGAGAAGTTGGTGTTTGGTTTCACAATTTGAGTGAGTGGTTTAATCTTATTTTGCCATATGAAGTGCTGTCAAAGTGTAGACTACAATTCTGTGTAAGCTAGAAGGATAGGAATGTGAGGGATGGGAATGTGAGTGAATAGGAATGGGAGGAAGGGAAAAGGATCCCTGTGGCCCCGTGGCACTTGGGTGCCGCAGCCCCTCATGCAGCAGCTACATGAGTTTAATACTCTGGCACCTTCTATTTGCTGCTGAGCATAGCTCACACAGGTAGGAAACATTGGCAACTATAAAAATTTCTGCTACATATTTTTAATGCCATCCAAACAAAAATAACTGCCTATGTCCCATAGCTACTGAACTTGAGCTCTGAGTGAGCATGGACATGGTCAGGTTTATTAAATGTTTTTAGTGGGATCACATTTTTCACATTGCTTGAATGGGGAGTAGGTTATCTAGGGAATATAAGATCTATGGACACTGACCTATTAGGACAGGGTTGGTAACCATTTTTATCTTGTAGGCCAGATAGAGATTTGAGCACATGGGTCATGGCTTATGAACACATGGAAGAAGTGGAAGTGTAAGTAGAAGAGTAGAAGCTTAGAGGGTGGAGTGGAGAGGAGGCTGCATTGGGTGGGGTTGGGTTTGGTAGATTTGGGCTAGATTTAGTAAGCCATGCAAGTAAAGTATGGGGTAGATATCTGCTCTTGTCCTGTCTGTCTACCTGTCTGTCTGCCTGCCTGCCTGCCTGCTTGCCTGAGGGCACTGGTCCCCTCTATAACAGGGGGGCACTGACCCCTCTCTAGCAGGGAGGGCACTGATCACTCTAGCAGGGAGGGCACTGATCACTCTAGCAGGGAGGGCACTGACCCCTCTCTAGCAGGGAGGGCACTGATCACTCTAGCAGGGAGGGAACTGGCCCCTCTAGCAGGGAGGGCACTGACCCCTCTCTAGCAGGGAGGGCACTGACCCCTCTCTAGCAGGGAGGGCACTGATCACTCTAGCAGGGAGGGAACTGGCCCCTCTAGCAGGGAGGGCACTGACCTCTCTCTAGCAGGGAGGGCACTGACCCCTCTCTAGCAAGGAGGGCACTGACCACTTTCCAATCCCACGATCCCCTTTCCAATCCCATGATCTCAATTCTAATCCCATGATCTCAATTCTCTCCTCTCTGCCCCTTACTCCCTCCTGTCTGCCCGAATTAAACAATGAACAATATAAACAATCCACAATACGAAAATAGTCAATAATATAGTCAACAAAATTAGCTATTTTTAATAAAAGAAACGAAATAATGATGTTTAGTTGTTCCTTGGTCTTTAATAAAGAGGAGAGTTAGGGAGAATGCGATGAGAATATGTTCTTCTCAGAGTTCTTCTGTTTTTCTCAATCTCAGATAGTCTTTGCAAAGCTCAACGTTATAAAAATAAAGATGGACTAAAGTTTATTAGATTCGATAAACAATTTTCTTTCTTAGTAGAATCAACAAGTCCACTGTCTAAGTCCACTGAACGAGCGTCTTTGTTCTGGTCTTGTGTTAAATAGATGGTGTGATATGCAGGACACCATAATAGGCAA
The DNA here is from genome assembly GCA_950097015.1 of Macrostomum hystrix. Taxonomy (NCBI): domain Eukaryota; kingdom Metazoa; phylum Platyhelminthes; family Macrostomidae; genus Macrostomum; species Macrostomum hystrix. Next base: position 12,595,167 of record CATNEN010000001.1, read on the forward strand.
GCCAGGAGCCTCAAGACAGACAGGACACGCGATTATGGGGTTTGGGAAATGGGGTGGGTGTCATTAAATGAATCACAGCGAATCGCACGCGAATATGGGGTTTTGGGAATGGGGTGGGTGTTAAATGACTGACAAATATTTTTGGTTTGGAAGGATCGATAAATTAAACGGCCGTTAGTTTGGCTCGGTGTGAGAAGGGTTTAGTCAAAGGACCCCTATATAGCAGCATCTGCACTGGAAGCTAAACGGAAAAGTTAAGTTAGTAGTCAAAATTAGTAGTTATTTGCAAGGACTACTAGAGTAGAATGTCGCGACACTTAAAGGCTGTAAATTTTATTAAAGGCCACTTTTCTAAGCGATGTCTTTTTTAAACGGATGCACATAGAAATTTACTTTTTTCGCTGGGACCTTCGAAATTTATTGCCCTTGAAGATAAAATACATTTGCGTCTGGATAAACATATTTTTTAAACTCGCTAATCTGATGGCCCCTGCTACCCCACCACCCCTGCTACCCCTGATGTGGGATAACTGCTGATGTGGGATAACTGCTGAAGTGGGATAACTGCTGCACTGGGAAAACTGCAGAAGTTGAATTACTGATGAAGTTAGATAACTGCTGACATTGGATAACTGCTGAAGTAAGATAACAGGTTATGTGGGATTACTCCTGAAGTGGGCTATCTGATGAAATGGGATTTCTGCCGACATGGGATAACTGTAGATGGGGGATAACTGGTGAAAGGGGATAGCTGCTTAAAGGGATATCTGACGAAGTGACGAATTTAGTTAGTGACGAATTTTTGAATAACTGAATAACTCGGGGCGGCTTAATTGCTAGTCACATTTTAAAATTTAAATTTGGACTGGAAGCGGAGCTCATTTCTTCCTTTTTTCTAAGACTTGTGGCCAATGAAATTGCCCGATTTACACAGGGGCAGGGCAGATAGACAGGATCAGGCACACATAGACAGAAAATAGCGTATTTATTTGTTGGCAGAAGCCAGAACTCACCAGAAAGCGATGCCCCCACCACCGGGCCCGCCCGGGCCCCACTGCCACGGTGGCGGCATAAATCCAAAAGTTCTGCAAAATACAAGGCCTTCTGGCAATTGAATTGATTTAGAGAATTCCATCATTAGCTGTGAATCTGACAAAAAATTAACTCACCCTCGGCAATAGGCCGTTAAGCTTCTTAGCTTTACCTGCTCCATTAGGAGCAGGTAGGCTCGCACGCTGTCTCTCTGCAAATTTTAAAAACGAAAAATATAGAGCAAGGACGAAGGACGGTTGTTAGTACAATCCTGTATAACTGATAAACGGGGATAACTCATGAAATGGGATAACTAATGAACGGGGATGATTGCATGATAAAGTCAATAACTGAAGAAGTGGGATTTTGGAGAAGGATTTGGGATCAGAGAAGGACTTTGGATCTGGGATTAAAGCTGTAAATCCCAAAACCCCGAATCAACGAATAAATGCATATTTCTGCTATTGACAGCACTGAAGAATTAATTTATAAAGTTAGGAGGGTCACTGTCAACAGCACTATTTAAAGGCACAGAAACTCACATTCATCTTCCAATTTCGCCACTTGCGGCCTCCCCGATGATGAGGGCGGCCGCGGCGAATCTGCTGCTGGGGATGGGGGGGAGGGTGGGCTGGGCCTGGGTTTGGGTTGGGGAGGGATGGGACGGGCTGGACGGGGGGGTTGGCCGACTGGGGCAGGGGTGGTAAGGGTGGGTTGTGGGCCTGGGTTGGGTTGAGGAGGGATGGGGCGGGCTGGACGGGGCGGTTGGCCGATTGGGGCAGGGGTGGTGAGGGTGGGTTGTGGGCCTGGGTTGGGTTGAGGAGGGATGGGGCGGGCTGGAAGGTTGGGTTGGGCGGGGAGAAGAGGGCGGACTGGGGCAGGGGCAGGCTGGGTTGGGATCGGGGGGGGAACACCGGCCACCCGGGCATATGAAGCCCTGGTGGCCGGCCTGGACGGTGGCGGCGATGGCGGAGGCGTTGGCGGTGGCGGGGGGCGGGGCGGGGGGCGTGGCGGGGCCCGCAAGGGCCGGGCGTCGGCCCGACCCTTCTTGCGGCCGGCCGACTTTTTCTTTGATGCCTGAAATTATGTATTGCAAAACTCGGTAATCACGCAAATTATGTTTCTTGGAAATTAACAAACATGATTCAAGGAAGTGTTGTACCAGTAAACTAACGGTGAGGTAGCTATAGCAGTATATGTAAGTTATAGGTGAGTTTGTCAGTTCAAATATTACCTGGCCTCTTTGGACACATGAAAGAGTTTTTCTTTTCTAAGAAAATACCAAAACTTTGCCACTTAATAGCTTTATTGTTTAAGATAATCATACTTGATTTTCTTCATCAAATTCTTAAATTTTTTCTTTGACTTTACTAAGTTTAATTTTACTCTAAAAGTTGGGTAAAGTTTAGCACTTTAATATACCAATGATCTAATATCATGCATAGAAGGACAAATAATTTGGTTTCTGCATTAAAAAATTCGAATTTTTATATAAAAAATTAGATAGAAAGTCAGATACAACAAACAGTAGTACTAATGTAGGATCACATATATCATTTGTGTGAATTATCTATGTGAGTTTCTTGTAAACATTTGCTATAGCATAGCTATAGCTATGCCCTATGCGAATCTTTAAAAAATTAAAGTCTCTTTTGAAGAGGACAGAACAGAAGTAGCTAGTCCTATATGAAGAAACTAATTTCTTAGCTTAAATTTAGCTATTATATGTTTTTATTGGAATAAATGTTACAGTTACAACCCTATTTGGCTAGAGGAATTCCTTCAGTTTAAGGATGGAATAAATATTTATAAGCTATGCCTATAATCAGTGCTGCTCTTATTTTCATAGACCAAATTTAATAATTTAATAACTAAAAATTTTCTCTCCTTGCTATCTAATTATATCTATGTTATCTATGTTATCTATCTAATTATATCTATGTTATCTATGTTATCTATCTAATTATATCTATGTTATCTATGTTATCTATCTAATTATATCTATGTTATAACTAGGCATAAATTCAAAATTATGGCTTTTTAGTCTAAAAATGAGAACTATACACTCAATATAGTTACCCAGGGTTTGAAAAAGAGTTGAATATTTTTTTCAAGTTTTGTATTCCTTGAATGAACTTATTTAGTCTCCAAAAAGACAAAGTCTTGAGTAGACCTTCTAGTCAAACAAAAACTTTTCAATTGTTTCAGAATTCAAGTAAATGTCTTGTAACCCTTTTATTATGCAAGATAATTTCATGAATTTTGTCCACATGAAGATAACATGAATGAAATTAGAAATAACAAATAAAAAGCAAGTAGAACATGATTCAAAAGGGAAAAATAATGGCTCTAGGAATATAGTCAGGCTATAACATTGCTTTGTATCAATTTTTCTTATGTGTATATTGAACTAGCAAAGTGAAATAATAATTTAAGATCAAATAGTAGAGTAGACTATATAGCTACTTGTTTAGAAAGGGAAGCAAATAATTATTTTGTATATGTTGGTATATGTAAAACATAATATATATTGGTAATTTTTAACTGGAATTGGCTCTCTATTGTAAACATTTTTATAATGCTAGAATACAAGGTTATCACCTTGTATAGTAGCAAAATAACTGTATACAAAAGATTATCAGGCACACCAGATGGCAAATATGGATCTCAGATTTAAATAGTGAGTTGACAGCTGACCCTACCTATATTTTTATCCATTTTTGCCAAGCGAGAAGGTTTCCAGAAGTGCCCATAGATTTAGAGTGCAAGGTATTCAGAGCTTTGGTCAATTTTTAAGACTTTAGCTTCACAGCACTATGTTAAATGCAAGTGGTTAAAATGAATACAGCACATAATAGCTATATCAATCTACATTAAAAAGCTTTCTACTGAGGCTTACAGCACTTCTAAAGAGTGCAATGTACATTATCCTCATTGATTTTAATAGCACATCTATAAAGTGCAATATACTGAACTGTTTTATTTAACAATTTGCAGTCTAGTCTATCTAGGAAAAAGATGGACTGTCCTACTGTTTGGCTGTTGTGAGATAACATGTTCTTCAGCAGCACTTTGCTGTGTCATATGTGACAGGCTTGGTAATGAAAATTGTAAAGGTACCTGAGGAGGTACTTGAGACTCAGATATCTGTATTTCATGTGGCAATAACATACCTGGGTAATAATTCTGCGAAAACTGAGCAAGACCTAGGTGACTATGTATTACTTGATTTTGAGAACTTCTAAGTTGCTGCAAATGAATGTCTTCTAAATAAGCGGACCTGGATTTTGGAATAAATTTTCAATACTATTGATATTTGAAGTAGTATTGTTGAGACTGGTAATATCATTGACATTACTTTGTGATGCTTCTGCACTTTGACTACATTCTTCATTGAGGCTTATCTCAGCCTCAGCAGCATAGTCATTTTGCTGTGTAGCCACTATTGCAGAATCATTACCATTTGCACTAGTACCTTGCATGCCAACAAGTAATGCTTCATTTTGGTTTGCCAGAGTACCTTCAGTGCTAATTGTAGGTGCTACATTTCTCTCATTCCATTCTGAATGAGACCAAAATTTTACTTCACCATGATCAGAAATTGCCTGAAATTGTGCAACACATTGCTGTTGGTTAAGATTATGGGGTGAAAAGAAGTTGGGAATAAAACGTCCTGGCCCTTTCTTCTGACCTGTAGCTAAATCAGAAGCTATAAGTGCCCATTGAATTGCACCAGAGTTGCCTGCCCTTTCATAAGCGTCCTTAGCTATTTTACTAAGCTCTTTGCGCATGTAGACAACACCCTTTTTAATAATTTCTTCAAACTTTCCTTCTGTTTGAGGAAGCTGCTGCAAATTTTGAAGCCTGTGTTGCGCTTGCTTATCTGCTCTTATAAAATCAACAATAGAACTACATGCTTCTTGGACCTGTCCACTCAAAGTGCCAGTGACATCTTTAGAACAGTGATAAATGGCTCTGTCATGTTCAGTAATTCTAATAACAATGTAAGTTTCTTTATGTTTGTCCAAGTCCTGAATGATTCTTTTAATTGGGCGAGGTCGATTTTTAGCAGCTTTTCTTAGTCGTTCTTTTTTTGCTATACTTAGACCCCTATACTTCTCTAGCAATGCTGAAGTCCAAGCTGAAATGAAGAAGTATATGATATTAAAAATATTTAAACGAGATTTCCACTAAACTAGGCTTTTGTCCAGAACTGCAAGAATTAAAAGTGAGGCCATGCTTAAGGTAATCTCCCCTTGACCTCAGGGGAGAGAACAACACCATAACTGAATTAACTGTTTAAATATAAAATGAAAAATTAACACCCAAACCAGCATTATGCATGAAAGCATATTTACCAAGTTTTTAAGGCAGTCACCCATTTTTTAGAAACTAAGAAAGCTGCCCTTTTCCTTTTTCCAGTCAGCTGTACAATTCTGAACAAAAACCAAGTTCGTAGGTGCAGAAATGCCCAATTCCTTTAAATCTTACTGTATATAAAACACTTACTAGCACAGCCCTTCTTTCGAAGAAATTCATTGCCGCTAGTAGGTCCCATCTAAAATTAAGTTTTTAGCAATATGTAAATCAAATGTCTGTCACATGAACTATTTACCTACACTTCATTGGCAAACTATATATTTTTGGAGTCTATAGGCATGTCAAGTAATACCATATTATAGGGCCACAAAATGGTCAAGTTAGAAAATCCAAAACTGTAACATGTCACCATTGCTATTAATAGGAAAAAGCATAAAAAATTCATGAAATACAATTTCGAATTCTTAACTTGAAAATTAGTTCTACTTTGAAACTTTTTCTTCAGGAATTATTTAGCATGGGCATGGTGAATTTTTTGGTCTTGGAACAGCTATTTAAGTATTCTATAGCTACCAGTGGGACTGATATATTCATTTCCTTGAAGGTACTCTTAACAGGCCCTAGTCAAAACACATGCTGCACACATTTCACAAGCTTTGAGTTTTTTCAACTTTTAAAGAGGTAATCACAGTTTAATCATGGTTTTCAGTTTTTGCACTAAATATTGATACTAATACATTTTCCTCAAACATTTCCAGCCTGCCTTGCTTGCTGCCTGACTGTTCGCTTGTCAACATTATGGACTCTAATGGACGACTAGGTCTATGCTGTCAAACTGCCATTGTCTGGTTCTAGGCAAGCCTCAAGTTACTGCAATACTTTTGCTCTCAGAGCTAGCTACTGTCAGCCTGCAGCTCGACTCTTTGGACGAGCGTGTGAGTTAATATCTATAAAAATATTGATTGCTTTTGTGAAAGTTACAGTTCAATGTGAATTCAAATGCAATGGCCCTCATTTTTTATAAACAGGTGTTTTGGCCCTATATGGTCCCATTCTATTAATGCTACATGCTAATAACAATAATTAAACGAGGACTCGATTCCATGTGATTCTCAGATTCTCCTCTCTATATCAGCCTCGAGGAGACATGCCCGCTATGGTCAGGCATTTTCCTTATATTTAACACACTGACTTTGACAAATAGAGGCTGTTCCTGTTTCTAACTTTCAATTACATTCAAATTCTGCCGCTTTCCACAGTGCTTTTTTCATCTGCTCTCTCTCCCGATCTCTCCATCATTCCCCTTTTCTCCTGCGCCAGATGCAGAGTAAGAACGGCTAACAGTTGATACTACTCCTCATCTAGTAGTCTGTGTCGCAACTTTTCTGTATTGGTTTGACTGAAATATTCACTTCCTTGAAGGCACTCTTAACAGGTCATAGTCACAGGCCACAGGGCATGTTACATATTTCTCCGGGCTGCAGGTGTGGGTGCAGTGTGGGTGATTAAGAGTTGGACTATCTAAGATTTGACACCTTGATCTGAATGGCGTAGGCGAGGGGGTCATACTAGCTACTAGTAGCCGAACACTAGTAGTATGGGTTACCAGAAATCTGCCTAACACAGGGGAAATAGGAGAGCGTGCATTTGAATGGGAGAGGGTGGCCTATCCTCTGCATATAGGATAGGTGACGCTGTGACGATCTATGTGGCTGAGGGGTTGGAGCCCCATTACAATTACTCAACAGAATTCTGAGCACCAAAAATTAGCGAAAATTATCAGCATGAGCTTGCCGTGACACCCGAGACAGTAATGACCCCTGGAATGGATTTCTAGGCTATGTATGCCACTGTTTAGATCTGCATGAAAAGCTTGTTTAGCAGGCAGCATTAATGAGCTATTACTACTATAAATATTGATAGTAATATTTATAATACCAGCAATTTCCAACTATGTAGATTATTATACAGCAGTAACAAATATGGATTGATTTTGACATGCCACAAACTCTTACAATACATTATTACAAATAGGAAAATATTAAACCGACATGGGTCAAATAACAAATATGGATTGATTTTGACATGCCACAAACTCTTACAATACATTATTACAAATAGGAAAATATTAAACCGACATGGGTCAAATAACAAATATGGATTGATTTTGACATGCCACAAACTCTTACAATACATTATTACAAATACGAAAATATTAAACCGACATGGGTCAAATAACAAATATGGATTGATTTTGACATGCCACAAACTCTTACAATACATTATTACAAATAGGAAAATATTAAACCGACATGGGCACCTAAACTTGGCTTACCTGTCAGTTCTTATTTGAGCTAATAAAAAAGGTTTCTATTTAACAATTCTAGCTAGTATAGTATATAGAATTAGATTTGAAGTTTTGACTCGACGAGCTCTTTACTATTCGAGTTTTGGTGGGAAGAGGAAAAACAGCTCGTTCCCCTTTGTCCCCCGCTCAAATAGGGATGTATGGCACCATCGTCTAGTTCGTTCCCAAGTTCGCGTAAACAACCCCTCCCAGCCAACCACGCTTCATCATGGGGTTCCCACGCTTCACGTTCCCACAGGGAGCTCATGAGCTGCACTCGTCTAGCCGGACTCATGGCACGGTGAGGTGACCTGGGCTAGCCGTCTAATTTTTACCGTGAGCTGGGGCCGGCTAGTCCACGGCCGTTAGGTGCCCAAGCAGCACTGAGACTGAGTGCGGTGAGTGCGGTGGCGTCCCAGTGCGCAGGGCTCTCCGGTCGATATTTCTCTCCAGCCAGCCTGGGATAGAAGAAGGAGAGAGGCTGGCGTTGACTGGCTGTCAGAGAGGGCAATTCTGTGTCCTAGAAATGATGCCGCCAACGAAATTAACTACCAACTGCTTCAGGAGTTGCCAGGTGCAGTTTTCACCTACAAGTCAATTGATACAACGTTGACTGATGACACCGCTGTGGAGTATCCTGTTGAGTTTCTGAACTCTCTAGATCCTCCTGGAACTCCATCGCACAACTTGCAGCTGAAAGTTGGGGCACCAATTATGCTCCTCCGCAACCTGAATGCGCCAAGGCTGTGTAACGGCACCAGACTGATAGTCAGGCGGCTCTTCCCACACGTGATTGAGGCCACGATAATGACTGGATCTGGCAGAGGAGAGTCTGTGTTCGTTCCCCGGATTCCAATTATCCCCACGGACCTGCCATTTCAGTTCAAGCGACTGCAGTTCCCTGTGAGAGTGTGCTTTGCGATGACTATTAACAAGGCTCAGGGACAGTCGCTGAAGGTGGCTGGCATCAACCTGGAGACTCCTTGCTTCTCGCATGGGCAGCTTTATGTCGCCTGCTCCCGTGTTGGAACTCCAGCTGGCCTATTCATTTTCGCACCAAGGGGAAGAACGAAGAATGTGGTGTATCCCCAGGCCTTGAGGTGACTCGCAAGCAATTAATAGAAAAGTAGTCACGAATTGACCTTGACCTGTCTAACTCTGAACTCTGAAACAGTTTAATTTTGTTTCTTTGACATTGTTATTGTTATGCCATGGCTATTTTCCTTATGTATACGCGTGTACATGCATACTGTATACAGAGGCAGATTTAGGGGGGGGCGGGGGGGCAGTCGCCCCCCTAAATTTTAATCATGGGAATAAGATGCCCCCCATCAGGGGCGCCAGTCGCAGCACTGGCGCCCCTTTTCGGCCGCTGGCGCCCCTTTTTCAGCCGCTGGCTCCCGTTTTTCAGCCGCTGGCGCCCTTTCTTGGCTCCTGGCGCCCTTTTTCGGCTGCTGGCACCCCCTCTGTGATTCTCATGGCGCTCCCCTGACAGACCGCCCCAAAACAAAATTCCTGGATCTGCCACTGACTGTATAGAGGAGTGGCTAAGAGACATGTTTCTAAAGAAGTAATCAAGAGGGGGCTGTTTGGACAAACTTTTCACTTATTTTTTACTTAAAACGCCCTTAAACAAACTCTTCACTTTTCATTAATGCAGTAAATAAATAAATGGTGACCTTCACTATAAAGTTAATACAGAGACCTGAATTGCTTTCTGCTTTGCTTTAAATTTCTGCCCCAAAAACAACGGGCAAAAAAAGCTTGTATTGGATAAATTAAGGAAGGTGCGAGATTTTGTTTTTGCCATGAAAAAAGAAGTCATTTTCAAACAAATATAATTGAAAATATTAAAATTGAAATTTATTACGTCGTGTTTTATCTATTTTGTCAATTAAGTTGAGTGGCAACGGTTGTACTGACCTCTAACAGCCAAAGAACTGCAAGCTACAAAAAAATCAAACTCACAGTTTGAGCAGTTAATGGAAGCAACTAGGCAAGCTTAACATCATTCTTATCTCAAATACGCTACACAATAAATTAATGTAAACAACTGTCATTGTTAGAAATTGACTTATTTTAAAAGGGAAAATTTGTCGAGAAAATTTCTCTGTCCCTCCGTGTCGTAGAGGCTACTCTCGCATATACGAGTAACGGTTTGCTTTATTCCTGAACAATGCTACCTAAGAAAATTTTACTTTTCAAGTGCCAATAACATCCAACAGACGATAAGAGACATATGCTCCCATTGGCAAAGTTTACAAGAGGTTTTTTTAAGTAAACATTTTTCATGGCTTCTGTTTCACAAGACATTAAAATGTCAAATTTAAAGATCTACTTCGAAACTACACGCCAAGGTTAATGAGTAGCTTACTATAATTAAAGTTTACTTTAACAAAAAGGCTTCAAATACTTTTTGTACTTCTGCGTATCACAAAGTGTATATTTTTACTTAAGCGACAAGCTTTTTCGAGCATTATTCTAAAAAAGCTTACGATGAAACTGTTGTAATTCCTCGGTATGGTCGGCAATTCGCCAACGCGGTAGTAGGGGTTCGGGTACGGAACGCCCAAAGCTTGCCGGGGGTGGAGGGAGGGGAAGCAGCGACCCTCGAGGCGTCCAGACACTCCGAGGAGAGACGGGGTGGACTTGGAGCGTACCGACACTCGCTAAGCCCTGACTGAAGACTTTGACTGCGAGCGGGTAGCCACTCGACAGCCCCAGAGAGAGGTGGATGATGGTCTGGAGGCGTACCGACACTTCGCAGACTCGAGGGAAGACTCTGGAGGAGAAGGATGATGATGAGCTTTTGACACTAGCAGAGGTCGGGCAGAGGAACAAGGTTTGAGCACGGACAAATAAATAACTCGTGAATGCTTTTCTTACCGGGAGGGATTGAACGTTGCACTCATGGCAAGTATTGTAGTTCAGGCTGCGTAGTTTATTATTGATCGTTCGCTTCTTACTCTTAAGTTCGCTCTAACTAAGGGCAACGTTCTTGCAATAGTAATCGGGAGGCGCGGGCTGGCCACGGGCAGCGCGCGCTAATAAATAACAGCCTGGGGTGGGGGCGAGGGCATAGGGCTGGACGGGGTAGGGCTAAGCCACGCAGGGCTGGGGTGGGGCAAACACAAGGCTGAGAGCAGAGAGAGAGAATGAGACCGGCTAGCCAATCAGAAGTCTCCTTGGCGAGAGGCCTGATTGGACTAGCGAGGACGGTGCATAGGTAGCGAGGACGGGGCAGCCAATGGGCGAACGACAACCAACGATAAAGGAGGGTGGCCTAAGCCGGGGCCGGCCAGAACTGGGTTGAGCAGGTGGCCGGGGTGGAAGGGTTAGAGACGCAGGGGTCGGGGCAAGGTCACTGTGAGACGCAGCTCACAACAAAACTTCTAAAAATTATTTATTGTAAAAATCATGCTATTCTCCAAGACAAAGGTCTGCAACATCTAGAACAGAAGCACTTCGCACAGGCTGAGGTGCAAACCGGTTAGTGACACAACACGGACCCGCTTCCCGAAGCCAGAGCAGTCCAGCGTCATGACCGAGAAGCTCACAGTCAAGTTCACCCTGGCGCACTCGACTCCGTCCAGCAGCAGCGCGAACTTGTTCAGCCTGTCGGCGCAACAGTCCTGCCTATTGTAAATTTGAACAGTCGAGATGCGAGCGACTTCAACGAGTTCCACCTCCCACCACTGATCGGCACCGAACAAGGTGTGCGTGCACGACCTCGCCGAGTAGTTCTGATTAGTGTTACCGTCCAAGGCTTTCGCGCAGAGTCCGTAGCTGTATGTTGAGCTCTGTGTGCAACCACTTACTCTTAGCTCTGAAGTGGGATAATAAATCACGGGGAGAATTTCTTTATTTTGTGTCGCGAAGAATGGATCTAGGTTTTATCGTTTGAAGCAACATTTGATCCGCTCTAGATAGGCCTACTCGTACTTAGAATTTTATATTTTGATTAATATTCAAAATCTGCTTTCACTGAGTCCAGTAAACTGCTACGATTACTTGCGTTAATCTGCAGTTGAAAGGGCTTACCTCCCAATGACACTCTGTAGATGTTCCTTGGTTCCGGGCTGCTTAACCACAGCGATTCGTTGAGGAACGCCGAGGCATTGAACACGCGGCACTGAGAGACTTTTCGCAGCCAGTAGAAGCCATAGCAGAACCAGGACAGGGCCTTGCACTGCAGTGAGCACTGCAGCTTGCTGTCAACGCCTGCTACGGATCGGAAGTGGTCAGGAACCAGCCAGCTGTCCTGGTAAGTCAGAGAGAAGGCCTGCTTGTTCTGGCAGCTTCCGGAAACCGCTGTGGCCAAGGCAAGAAGCAATGCTGCCCTAATGGGCATTGTAGAGTTTTTGGGACGTTTTTTCAAGTATCTCTCACTGCTACTATAATTTGATGCGCGGGTGAGCTTATATTTTAGTCTGGACAACAATGAGTTGCTGATACGGGCTCCTATCTGGCTGTGACAAATGGACAAAACTCATTAATGAGCAAGGATGCTAGACAGATCACATGAACAATGCCCTGCGTACTGTCCATTAGTCTCCCTAGAGAATAGAAGAGAATAGCCACCTGATCGTTTAGCTCTTAAAGTTATTTTTTGCTGTGTAAACTATAGCTGCATACTATACGAGACGAACTATAGACTATTTAATGCTCAGAATCGTTTTCAAAAGTCTTTATCCAAGCTTTTTAAATAGACAAACATGATTACTAGCCTTTCCTGGCTTAATAATCTGCAAACGAAACTTTTCTTCTGAACAATACTTTTGATAGAGAGATCGGGGGTTCGAATCTCAACTCAAAGAAGACTATTTGTGTCCTTGTGCAAGAGACATAATTTTCTAGTGCACCCATCTATAAATTTGGTACCGGAATCAGCTGGTTTGAAAATGCCCAACTTGGAACTATACAACCCAACGGCTGAACAGCCTTTGGTAGTTCCGCACAATGGCTGCAGCTGTGTCACTGGCTGTAAAATTTTGAACAACAATTTACTACTCAAACTAGAAGTAGGGCCTGATGATCATGATCAGCAGCTACGTATACCTATGTTTTACGGCTTTTACAGCCAGAGCCTACTGATCTCATTAAAATATTTTTACTGTTGTTTTAATAATTAATATTTAATAATTGCTGGAGCGCTGTGGGCAATGGCAAATCATTTAGTGACAGTAGACCCACAGCCAGTGAAGAAGCGATTGCCCCCATTCCGTTGACTCCTGAGCACACACGGACACAGATACAGGCAGGCATGCTCACACAGGTGTGTACATCTGCCCTGACTTTCTCATCATCGTCAGGCAGTTTAAACTCGAAAAAGTCGAGAAACGAACGCTTGTGTATCTTATCGAAGTCAACTGTCCATGGTTTTTTAAGCAATCCCTTCCAATGGCTCTAGCCCGGCAGGCACTGGAGGGAATACCTGACCCGTGTAACTGTGGCTTCAACAATGACACCTGGCTGCGGCCCTGTGCGTTCTTCCACGGGCTTAAAGCCCGTGGCAGTAGTGGCGCCCCGTGGCAATAGTGGCGCCCCGTGGCAGTAGTGGCGCCGTGTGGCAGTAGTGGCGCCCTGTGGCAGTAGTGGCGTATCAATTGTTGTTTTACTTTTGTTTGCATCAATGCGGGTTGTAGCTTAGAATGTGGTTACACACCGTTGAACTGACAACTTGGCGGTCGGGGGCGACTGTCGGGACTTTCAATAAAAGCACCCGATCGGCTTCTCAAAGACGGCTGCATCTTTGTGTCCAAAATGCTGAAATCGAACTCCCCTGCGAGTGATTGGCAAAGAGTTTGTGGAGCTGACATATGGTTCTATGATGAAGTTTTGTGGGCAGAAAAAATATCCCAACATTGGTGGTTTTTTCTACCTGAAAACCGGACGAGAATCGGTGAATATCTTGACGATGATGATTTTTTGTGATTATGGAATTATTATTACTTGATAATAACTAATGCATGCCAATAATCTTAAGCAAGCCAGTGGAACACATGCCGGGGATGTTCGAGCCGTATTTTGAACCCGTTAAGTTTCATTCAGACCGAAAAAAATGTTGCCACCGCGAGCCAGAACACACGAGCCGCTCATGCAGGCAGAACCGCCGCCACCGCCAACGTGGCCCCACTGAACCCCGGCGCCGCCGCCGCTGTAGCCACCGCCCGCGCCGCTGGCTGGATTGCCGCCGCCGCCGCCACCGCCGAAGCCGCCGTTGCCAGCGAGGTTGCCAGCGCCTGAGACGCCGTCCCGGCGTAACCAGAGCCCCCGCTCCCATCCTCCTTGCTGCGACGCTCAGCCAGCCCGCTCCGCAGCCGCCGTCTTTCTCAGCTCCATAAGTCCGTTCCGGCTGGTTCCAGCCTGCCAGCCCGTCAATACCTCCTTAGCCGGTGAAATACTCCTGACCAGAATAATCCATTGAGTTGCTGAAATTCTTTTGAGCTTCACCCGGTTGGCCTACAAAGAGTGAGTTTAGACGTTCAAAAAAAATTGCAGCAGTGCTGTGGGCTATGGAACATCATTTGGTGACAGTAGACCCGCAGCCAGCGAGGAGGCAATTCTGCCCGTTTTGCTGACTCCAAACACTCACACAGGTGTGTACATCTGCCCTGACCTTCTCATTGTCCGGCAGTGTACACTCTAGCAGTGCCTTGGGGGTTGACCTTTAAAGGCTTAAATTGCACGACGAGCCCCCAAAAACCCGATCTCCGCGTCAAATGAAAGTGGCCCCGCCGCGGAATCAGTGCCACGGTATGACCTTTTAAGGGCGCGGCTGTTTCTCACGTCACTGAGGCCCTGCAATTCAGTGCAGGTGATCACTACAAACATTTAAAAGGGCTCACAGTGGACACAATGGACTCACAGACAGTCAGGACACAATGGACTCACAGACAGTCAGGACACAATGGACTCACAGACAGTCAGGACACAATGGACTCACAGACAGTCAGGACACAATGGACTCACAGACAGTCAAGACACAATGGACTCACAGACAGTCAAGACACAATGGACTCACAGACAGTCAAGACACAATGGACTCACAGACAGTCAAGACACAATGGACTCACAGGCAGTCAAGACACAATGGACTCACAGACAGTCAGGACACAATGGACTCACAGACAGTCAAGACACAATGGACTCACAGACAGTCAAGACACAATGGACTCACAGGCAGTCAGGACACAATGGACTCACAGACAGTCAAGACACAATGGACTCACAGACAGTCAAGACACAATGGACTCACAGGCAGTCAAGACACAATGGACTCACAGACAGTCAAGACACAATGGACTCACAGACAGTCAGGACACAATGAACTCACAGACAGTCAAGACACAATGGACTCACAGACAGTCAGGACACAATGGACTCACAGACAGTCAAGACACAATGAACTCACAGGCAGTCAGGACACAATGAACTCACAGACAGTCAGGACACAATGAACTCACAGACAGTCAGGACACAATGAACTCACAGACAGTCAGGACACAATGGACTCACAGACAGTCAAGACACAATGGACTCACAGGCAGTCAGGAATCCGAGTCCCATACAAGTCCAAGAAGATGTCAGAGGAAAATTCATTAGAACTAAATGTGGATTAAAGCTAGCAAGTACTTTTAATTTTAGCAATTCTGTCGCGAGCCATTTTTTGCAAGTTGCTGTTTCCATGCAAAACTGCTGCTAGCTTTTTAGTTTTTTTTTGCTTCGAGACGTTTGCTTCGAGATACTTAAACATGCGTCGTATTTTTACACAGAAAATTATTTTACAAAAAAATCTAAGCCTGAATCGAATGATTGACAGGTTCAACTCAAAAATCCTACTTTTTTTGCTAAGGAGAGTTTTAAGGATGAGCACTCAATAAATTCCTTAAAAATGATCATTTAGCTTCATAATTGTTGCGTCTACTTAGCACAGAAATTGACAATGAAACCATACAGCTACTTTGCTCTGATAGCAGTTTGTGTAATCCCAGCTGATAGTGACAATTTTAAGTTGACAAAGTTTGAGAAAGTGCAAGCCTGTGCCAGCAGAGCTCCGGTTTCAAAATCTAATCCAAGTTTGTCAACAGGAGCCATTAGCAAGGTGGAATGCGCTTCACAATGCTCCATCACAGCCGGTTGTTTTGGATACTACTGGTTTGTACAGCTTGAATCGTCGCATTGTAACTGGTTTAATGCGTGGCAATTTGTGCACAAAGACTCATGGACATCGCCGCAAACTGGTGATGATGACAGGCTGTGCGAACTATTTGTTTACGCAGGATTTGTGAACAGGATTGGCGGTGAGAAATGCATTCACTTTGATCTGAATCTGATATTGGCAAGGATCTACTCGTAGCTAGCTAGGGGTGAGTGGCAAAGCGGTTAACGCATTTGCCTCTCGCATCACGGTCCCTGAGCTCGATTCATCGGCGAGGCCACATTTATTTGGGGTGCAGTCGCGGAGAGAAGGCTTGGGGGGCTTGTCGTGCAATTTACGTCCTTGAGGGCCAACCTCCAAGGCACAGTGAGAGTGTACACTGCCTGACGATGAGAAAGTCAGGGCAGATGTACACACCTGTGTCTGTGTCGGTTATTGTGCGCGTGTGTGCTCAGGAGTCAGCGAAATGGGCAGAACTGCCTCCTCGCTGGCTGCGGGTCTAGTGTCACCGAATGATGTGCCATTGAGATTGCCCTTTTGCAATGTACATGTATTATTATTATTAAGGATCTAGCTATGGTCTTGGCTAAGAAATATTATGATTGTTTCATAATTTCAGACAGCTATCAACTCAAAATTGGTGGTTGCGAGCAGAAGTCCACATACCTCGGTGGAACCTGCACGAAAGCTATCGATGGCGTACTCAATCAAATGTACTTTGGCGGTTCCTGCAGCCACACGCTAACTTCGCAGTCTGAATGGTGGGAAGCCCACCTGTCAAGGCCATCTCTAATTTATTACGTCACCATCTACAACAGGCAGGACTGCTGCTCCGAGAGGTTGAACACATTCTTACTCCTGATTGATGGAATTGAGTGCAACCGGGTGAACCGCTCCGTGCCTTTTTCTGTTGTCAGCGTCAACTGTGTGGCCTTTGGTAGCCAAACTCGCGTGCTAAATCTGCAGTACTGGCCTGTGACCGTCTGTGAATTCGAAATTTTTGGTCTAGATTGAAAACCTTTATAGGACCTTGCCACATGAGATTTAGAAGGGCCGCCATGAATTCCTGTAAAGCTACGATGGATTTGGGTAAAGCTACCATCGGTTTCAGTAAAGCTACCATGGATTTGGGTAAAGCTACCATGGATTTGGGTAAAGCTACCATGGATTTGAGTAAAGCTACCATAGATTTGGGTAAAGCTACCATGGATTTGGGTAAAGATACAATGGATTTTTTAGAAGCTACCATGGATTTCGGTAAAGCTACCAAAGGTTTGGGTAAAGCTACCATGGATTTGGGTAAAGCTACCATGGATTTGGTAGAAGCTACCATAGATTTGGGTAAAGCTACCATGGGTTTTGCATAAAGCTACCATGGATTTGGATAAAGCTACCATGGATTTGGGTAAAGCTACCATGGATTTGGATAAAGCTACCATAGATTTGGATAAAGCTACCATGGATTTGGGTAATTTGGGTAAAGCTACCATGGATTTGGGTAATTTGGGTAAAGCTACCATGGATTTGGGTAAAGCTACCATGGATTTGGGTAAAGCTAACATAGATTTGGTAGCTACCATTGATTTGGTAGCTACCATGGATTTGGGTAAAGCTACAAAATGTTTGGGTGAAGTTACCATGGATTTGGGTAAAACTAGAATTGTGCATTGCAGAGAACTTTTTTCAAAAATTATAAAGTTATGAAACCTAAATATCTCTTTAACTACATTCTACAAGCTACTTTTAGTAGTATTTTTACTAAAATACGTCTATCAATAGAGCAATCAAAGAATTAAGAATCAAAAAAGGTCAGTTTATCATAAAGTTGCAGAAAACCTGATGTCTGTTTTATTGAAATTTTACAGATGTGGTTTTGATTGAGTGCATAATAAGCAAATCGACTGCATCAAAAAAGTCAATTTTTCATTTTATAACAATTTTCTTATACTAATTGAAAATATAATTACAAAATATTTGTAACTTTTCAAATGAATACTGCTTATTGAATCGTTGCATTAGTTACACATTAATGAAACTATTGAAACCAATCGAACGTTTCTTTTAAATTTTTTAATCGATAAAAGTTTTTATAAAAAAAAACACGCACAAACTACTTAGGATCCAACTCGTAAGTAGTTTCTCTGGAGTTTATGGGTATTTAGGTGAGCCAATACCGATAGGCCAATAGAAATTGCCTTTTTCTCAAGGTCGCCTTTAAATTAGTAAATAATGGGTCACATAGCGCAGCTACGAGTTGTTCCAGCGGAGTTGGGAATCGAACCTCCGACCTTCAACTTTTGAGTCCGACGCTTTTACCACTAACCACAAGGCTACAGAAATTTTCGGGAAAAAATTATTTTTGCCTAACAAGATGCGCTTCGAAAGCTTAAGTGTACAGCAGTTCAGTCCATGGACAAAACGAGAGCCAAAGTGTCTTCCTCAAGGACGCAATCTTTTTCCTTTACTAGTGTAAGATTCAAACCCAGGGCGTCCCGCTAGAAAATAAAACAATTAACTTCGAATTTAAGGAAGAAATAAATCACATCAACTTCAATCAACGAGGTAGACAATCGAGAATTTAACTAGTTGAAACAAATGAATGAAGGGTAGATAAAATCAAAGATTTCATAGTCGGGGTGTTCTAGGGTGGGCCGTGTCAGACCATAGTCGTCTGGCCGCCATCTTCTTCTGGAATTTCAACGTCAACTTTGAATGCGTGGGCGGGGCTGAGGTCTCGATACTTGCCCAGGGTGGCTGCGGGCCCGATTGTCGCCGTGGCTGCCGCCGAGGCATTGCCCGACGGTCTCTGAGGATGACGATTTGGTAGAGTCCAACTGCCTGTCATGCGGGGCTGTACAGTTGACGTCAGCTGCTGCTGCTGCTGCTGCTGGAGCATGAATTCGTTGGTTGGTAGGCTGGTGTAGCCTATTGGCGACGACTGTGATGCTAATCGACCGTTTCTTATTGTCGCTTGCTGCTGCTGCTGCTGCTGTTGCTGTTGTAAAAGGCGTTGCTGCTGCTGCTGCTGCTGCTGCAACAAATGCTGCTGCTGCTGCTGCTGATGCTGATGCTGTTGACGCGATCGAAGTCGACCAACCTGATAATAGATGCCAAAGAAGACGAGAACGTTGAGCACAAGCAGAGCACAGCCAGCAGCAATTGTCCAGACCAGAGCTCGATGCCCGTCAGCGCCTCTGGAACCAAGGATGACATCGGCTGACTCGGTGGCAGGCCCTGAACCACCGACTGGAGGCTGGTCGCCCCAGTTCATTCCGCTGCTGCCGCGGCTTCCGCCGAGTGAGGAGTCGCTGTTGCTAGTGGCAACCTACGGAATTCGTTTCGGGTGAGATTGGAATGGGGTGAGATTGGAATGGGGTGAGATTGGAATGGGGTGAGATTGGAATGGGTTGAGATTGGAATGGTGTGAGATTGGAATGGGGTGAGATTGGAATGGGGTGAGATTGGAATGGGGTGAGATTGGACTGGGGTGAGATTGGAATGGGGTGAGATTGGAATGGGGTGAGATTGGAATGGGGTGAGATTGGAATGGGGTGAGATTAGAATGGGGTGAGATTGGAATAGGGTGAGATTGGAATGGGGTGAGATTGGAATGGGGTGAGATTAGAATGGGGTGAGATTGGAATGGGGAGAGATTGGAATGGGGTGAGATTGGAATGGGGTGAGATTGGAATGGGGTGAGATTGGACTGGGGTGAGTGAACATACCGAGAGAACCCCGCCGCCAGGTCTTGCATCCTGCAGGCTGTAGGGCGGTCGCTGCTGCTGCGGCTGCTGCCGAAGGACCTCCTTGGTCGGGATAGTCGCGGGCGCCCGCGTCGGCCTGGGCCTCGGCGCCACCAATGCCGGGGTGGAAAACTTGGCCTTCAGGTCGATGAGGGCCGCCTCAGCTTCGAACAGGGAGACATTGCGCAGGTCGCGCAGAACGTGGTAGCTCGGCGGTAGGCCGTCGTCGCGGTGAAGTTTTGGCAGCAGATGATTCCACAGGCTCATTGTGCGCGGCTCATAGTGACTCCGCATGGCTTCGGCGGTGCCTTTGTCTTGGGGATCAATGAGATGATACGGCATCTCTCTCCAGCGAGTGTCTGTGTCTTATCTCTCCCCTGTCTTATCTCTCCCGTGTCTCATCTCTCCCCTGTCTTATCTCTGCCGTGTCTTATCTCTCCCATGTCTCATCTCCCCTGTCTTATCTCTCCCGTGTCTCATCTCTCCCCTGTCTTATCTCTGCCGTGTCTTATCTCTCCCATGTCTCATCTCCCCTGTCTTATCTCTGCCGTGTCGCATCTCTCCCCTGTATTATCTCTCCTCTGTCTGATCTCTCCAGTGTCCCATCTCTCATGTCGCATGTTTATTATGTGGAAAATATATCGCATAAAACACCAGAGCTGCTACTAACTAAGTAGTGCAAGCGAAAAGTAGCTCACCTATATAGAGATAGCTCTCAGACTGGCTGGTGAAGGCAGGCCAGGTCACTCCGGAGAATCTGTTGGTGATGTGACCGCCGAACTGGGAGGTCTGGTTCAGCGGTCGATTCGGATTGCTGAAAAAAACACGACTTGTTTTTTATAGTTAACACAATTTAATGAGGCCTTGTTAATACATTGTCGATAGACTCGGACTGAATAAAACACGACTATTCTAACGAGCTGTCGTGTCGTTGGACCCCGCTTCTGTATTGTCTTTGAGTGCATCGATAAAATAGTACATTCATCTTCATCCTATTTATCTGATCTCTCCCCAGTCCGATCTCTCCTGTGTCTCCTCTCTCACCTGACTTATCTCTGCCCTGTCTTATCTCTCCCCATCTCATCTCTCCTGTGTCTCATCTCTCTCGTGTCTCATCTCTCTCTTGTCTCATCTCTCTCGTGTCTCATCTCTCCATTGTCTCATCTCTCCATTGTCTCATCTCTCCATTGTCTCATCTCTCCATTGTCTCATCTCTCCATTGTCTCATCTCTCCATTGTCTCATCTCTCGATTGTCTCATCTCTCCATTGTCTCATCTCTCCATTGTCTCATCTCTCCATTGTCTCATCTCTCCATTGTCTCATCTCTCCATTGTCTCATCTCTCCATTGTCTCATCTTTCCCTGTCCCATCTCTCCATTGTCTCATCTCTCCATTGTCTCATCTCTCCATTGCCTCATCTCTCCATTGTCTCATCTCTCCCTGTCTCATCTCTCCATTGTCTCATCTCTCCATTGTCTCATCTCTCCATTATCCCATCTCTCCATTGTCTCATCTCTCCATTGTCTCATCTCTCCATTGTCTCATCTCTCCATTATCCCATCTCTCCATTGTCTCATCTCTCCATTGTCTCATCTCTCCATTGTCTCATCTCTCCATTGTCTATCACTCCTGTGTCTCTCTCCCGTTTCTCATTTCTCCATTGTCTCTTCTCTCTTCGTTGTTTCATCTCCCCCTATCTAATCCCTTGCGTGTCTCACTCCATGTGCCATAGAAAGGTGCATTGTAAGCGTCCACTCACCCGGAGACAACAAAATTGCCCAGATACCGCAGGCTTGCCTCGGCCAGCATTCTATCCTCAAGAAAATAATTGCCAGACCAGGGCGCTAGCGGGTGCTGCTCTGTGGACAGCAACGGTGCGCCCAATGCGAAGGCCAGATCGTCCAGCCACAGTCCGCCGGCCCATCTGGGATGCTGCGGCACAGATGAGGCATAGCCAAACACGTACGCGTATGTAGCCGCTCCGCTAGACCGAGCATGCAGCTGAGCAGTTCTCAAGCTTGGCGCAGAAAACAGGGCGTCAGTCAGCAGGTCGACGCATCGCCGAGCGAGCCAGATCGCTCTGGACTGATCGCCACGATGCGGCGTGCTGGAATCGGCGTAGTGATTCGCCAGGACGTCCAGGATAGTCTGCTGTCGGTAGCGATAGGTCTGGTGCACCAGAGTGCGCAGAACTCGTTCGAACTCTGGCGCATCCATGCCGGACTTCAGATAGTGCTCAGCTATGAGATGCTGGGCCGAGTGACGACCGAAGCCCAGCAGTAAGTTGGCGCTATTCAGAGCTGCCTCAGGAGCAGACATCTCAACTTCGACGTTGTTGGAGAAGAACCCGCTGTCGGACGGTACCGGGCCGAGGCGGCTGGCGTACTTCAACGGCGGTACGGCCAGTTCGGCTTCCAGGATGCGACCAATTGACACGGAGCGCATTCGAGACATCAGCGCTCCGCCAGTCGCCAAGGAGCTGAAGTTCAACTTGTTCAACAGGCGATCCGAATAGTACTGAAAGTACGGACTCGTGGCCCAAGACGCGTGGGCAGTGCCGCCCATCAGGATGAGGTTGCGAACTCCCATGAAGCTTTCTCCGGGCGATACTGAAAATTTATATGGGAACTGTGATGCAATCTATCCTGGACTATTTATCGATTGGGATATGTACGTAATTAGAAGCCTTTAGTTGTTTTAGCAGTGTAAAATTTTACGCTCTATCCGATGAAACAACTTCCAGAATAACAAAACATCGGCATCGTCGTGATTATCACGTCGTGATGCGCACCTCTAGTCTGTCTGTCTGTCTTTCCCGAGTTTGGGAAAGAGGTTGTAGCCTAGTAGTTAGGGCGTCGGACTCACGACTTGAAGGTCGGGGCTTCGATTCCCGACTCCACTGGAACAATTTGTGTCCTTTAGCAAGACACTTAACTCTGCATTGCTACAGTTCACCCAGCTGTTAAATGTGTTACCAGCATCAGCTGGGATAATTGAAGGTGGGTGTGGCGTCCCCCCCAGTCCATGGACTGAACAGCCGTACGCAGCCTTCAGATTTTGGCAGGTGTAACCAATTATTATTATTATTGGCAACAACTGACCCGTACTTTCTAGATTAAATTAAAAAACCAACAGCATCGAAACTAGAAGAACATTTCTTGCGCTCTAGAAATCTAAACGTCCCTGCCGTCTGTTTGGAACAAGCGACTCGTGGGATTTCGTCTTGTTTTTTTGGGTGGGGCGCTAATTACACATGGGCGCGTTCAGCTCCTTAGTCAGATTTGGCAGCGTGCAATGTCAGTTGAGGACAAAAATGCGATGATGATAAGTGAAAGACCCAAGTTTGGGGAAAAAAATATCGAGGGCGCATTGTGGGGGCGCGCTGCACGCAAACATCCCTATCCCATAGGAACGCCTTCGCTTCCCCATCCTCAGTCTCCTCTCGCGCCCACCACCTCATATTGCATCGAGCCTCGAGACGCTCAGGGTGCAGTCCTGCTGTCAAAAAAAATTTTCGGTTCCAAGAAATCCCACATTTATCCCCAATAAATGGTTCTGTTCCCTTTTCTGTCTCACGAGATGCCAAGCCTGTGGGTGGCGTGACAATGCAGCTCACTTTTTTTCCGTCATCGTTTTAGACTAGCCCAGGCACCAACACTTTTTGTCTGGGAAAATTGACTGCCTTGGCTTGCTAAGAAACTGCTGGGTTGTCCGTGTGGGCTGTCTGTCTGTCTGCCAGTCTGTCTGCCAGTCTGTCTGTCTGCCAGTCTGTCTGTCTGCCAGTCTGTCTGTCTGCCAGTCTGTCTGCCAGTCTGTCTTTTTTGGGTGTCTGTCTGTCTGTCCTGGGTGTCTGTCTGTCTGTCCTCTCTGTCCTGTCTGTCTGTCTGTCTGTCTGTCTGTCTGTCCTGGGTGTCTGTCTGTCTGTCCTCTCTGTCCTGTCTGTCTGTCTGTCTGTCCTGGGTGTCTGTCTGTCTGTCTGTCTCTCTGTCCTGTCTGTTCTCTCTGTCTGTCAGTCTGTCTGTCTGTCTGTCTGTCTCTCTGTCCTGTCTGTTCTCTCTGTCTGTCAGTCTGTCTGTCTGTCTGTCTGTCTCTCTGTCCTGTCTGTTCTCTCTGTCTGTCTGTCTGTCTGTCTGTCTGTCTGTCTCTCTGTCCTGTCTGTTCTCTCTGTCTGTCTGTCTGTCTGTCTGTCTGTCCTGGGTGTCTGTCTGTCTGTCTGTCTCTCTGTCCTGTCTGTTCTCTCTGTCTGTCTGTCTGTCTGTCTGTCTGTCTCTCTGTCCTGTCTGTTCTCTCTGTCTGTCTCTCTGTCTGTCTGTCTGTCCTGGGTGTCTGTCTGTCTGTCTCTCTGTCCTGTCTGTCTGTCTGTCTTTCCTGGGTGTCTGTCGGTCTGTCTGTCCGTATGTTGTCTGTCTCGATTATCTTTATTCTTATATCCTGTCTAAAGATGATCTCCTTCATTGAAATAAATATATCGAAAACTGTCAGACATTTAAAAAATCAGGAAACAAAAGTCTGTCAAGCTCTTTTTTGTCAAGCAAAAATGGAAAACTCAAATTGTCTTCTAATTGTCTCTAAAAAAGCTTTTAGCTGTTCCTGCTGTTTTGAGTTCAAACAAATTTTGTCTCCTTTTGATAGCAGCAGCTAAAGATAATAACTCAGGGAAGTTAAAGTGTTTAGAAGGATGCCTTCCCACTTAAATCGGGTTAGTTGCAACGCGTCTAACGGTTTTTAGTTCGCGCCCAGCCAAGTGGAAATCCTTCAGCTCTCTTCCTGGGGGGTGCTCACTGAGAAGTGAGGTGTGAACAACTCACGCTAAACCACCAGGCCAACTCAAATTGTTGAGTGGGGGAATGGTCTGAGGGAGGGAAAGGCGACGGAAGAATGTATTTTTTTAGTTAAGTAAAACGGACGTTTTGGGAATCTAGAAGCTGGGTGGCTAGAATGACTGACACACTTGGTGTGTGTGTGCGCGTGTGTGTGTGTTTAAGCCTCAAGAATTTGGCCTAGATTTCTTCGCGGAACAAGAATCGAGAAAACACAAAACTTTCTTTTAGCGTCTCTACTGCCAGTTGAACTTGAAGAATGCATTCAAAGGCTGGCAATGAAAAGCCAGATTTAGAACAATGGCAGCTATAAGCTTTGTCACTTGGCAATTGTTAGTTTTAAACTTGAGTGTACGTAGCTTTTACTCGTGATACTTTTCTGTCGTAGTTTTTTACTTGCTTATATTGTTATTGGCGATGGCCCATCATTTGGTGACACTAGACCCGCAGCCAGCGAGGAGGCAGTCCTGCCCATTTCGCTGACTCCTGAGCACACACTCAACACAGGTGTGTACATCTGCCCTGACTTTCTCATCGCCAAGCAGTGTACACTCTCACTGTGCCTTGGAGGCTGGCCCTCCAAGGCGTCGATTGCACGACAAGCCCACAAGCCTTCTCTCCGCGGCTGCGCTCCAAATGAATGTGGCTTCGACACAGAATCGAGCTCAGGACCTCGAGGGACGTTCATCTGGGGCATTTTTTAGCATTTTTGTTTAGTTAACGCAGTCCCATAATACAGTTTATATTGTAATCAATGAAATCAGAGATTTCAGCAGAAAAAAACTCGACCCAACCTGTCAGTTGGCTCAAGTCAGTCAAGAAGCATAAAACAAGAGCTATGACTTCATCAATTAACCGAGTCTTTCTTATAGTTCACGCGAACAGCTATTGGCATCAATTAGGGCACGACAGCTGCTGTTGTGAAAGTTAATTGGTGTCCAATGGCGGGTGTTTCTGAGGGACATAAATCTCTGATCGTTTGGTTGCTATGCCGGCAGATTGTGGGTCAAGCTTACCACCTCTAGAGAGAGCTTCACCTGTTCTAGAGAGAGTGGGTCAAAAAGCACCAAATTTTTTTTCAAAACAGACTAGCACCAGATTTGATCCAGGATTATCAAACTAAGAAATACGAGTACTATCTCACACAAGCTAACCTAAATTTTAAAATCATGTTCTCTATAGAGAGAGAGAAAATGTTACCTGTTCTAGACAGAAAATTTAACCTGCTCTACAGAGAGTTTTACCTGTTCTAGAGTCTGTTTTTCCTGTTCTAGAGAGAAAGTTTCACCCGTTCTAGAGTGAAAGTTTCACCTGTTCTAGAGTGAGAGTTTCACCCGTTCTAGAGTGAGAGTTTCACCCGCTCTAGAGAAAAAGTTTCACCCGTTCTAGAGTGAGAGTTTCACCTGTTCTAGAGTGAGAGTTTCACCCGCTCTAGAGTGAGAGTTTCACCTGTTCTAGAGTGAGAGTTTCACCTGTTCTAGAGTGAGAGTTTCACCTGTTCTAGAGTGAGAGTTTCACCTGTTCTAGAGTGAGAGTTTCACCTGTTCTAGAGTGAGAGTTTCACCCGTTCTAGAGTGAGAGTTTCACCTGTTCTAGAGTGAGAGTTTCACCTGTTCTAGAGTGAGAGTTTCACCTGTTCTAGAGTGAGAGTTTCACCTGTTCTAGAGTGAGAGTTTCCCCTGTTCTAGAGTGAGAGTTTCACCTGTTCTAGAGTGAGAGTTTCACCTGTTCTAGAGTGAGAGTTTCACCCGTTCTAGAGTGAGAGTTTCCCCTGTTCTAGAGTGAGAGTTTCACCTGTTCTAGAGTGAGAGTTTCACCTGTTCTAGAGTGAGAGTTTCACCCGTTCTAGAGTGAGAGTTTCACCTGTTCTAGAGTGAGAGTTTCACCTGTTCTAGGGAATGAGTTTCACCTGTTCTAGAGAGAGAGTTTCAACTGTTCTAGAGTGAGAGTTTCACCTGTTCTAGAGTGAGAGTTTCACCTGTTCTAGAGTGAGAGTTTCACCTGTTCTAGAGTGAGAGTTTCACCTGTTCTAGGGAATGAGTTTTACCTGTTCTAGAGAGTGAGTTTTACCTGTTCTAGAGTGAGAGTTTCACCTGTTCTAGAGTGAGAGTTTTACCTGTTATAGAGGGAATCAGCCTCACTTGTTCGAGTGAGAGCTGGAGTAACTCATTTTCAGCTTTTTCTATTCTCAATTCTTGCAAACATTTATTAATCATTAATATTATAATAATTTATGAGCTGCTACTCTATCTGTGCCAGAAACAAGACCCCGGCCCTGTCTTTCCCTCTCTGTCAGGAAATATTTTCTGCATAATTTATCGCCGATTGGTTAAGCAACTTGGTGTGAGTCTCCATTTTCTATACCGTAGTCCATTTTTTTGCGAGCGATATATGTAAAAGAAAACAGCAGCGGCAGCAGCAGCAGCAATGCAATGTCATAACTTATGCTCAACACGTCCACTTGTCTGTTCTGCTGGCGCAATTTTAGTTGCGGAAAAGCTGAGAATACCCCCCCCAAAAAAACTAGAGACACCCGCTTGCCAGATCTTCGTAGTACATTGTACCAGGCTTTTCTACGGCTGAGAAATTTGTGTCATGGCTTATAATTACCATACTTATTACCATAATTACTTTGACTCATACTAGACATGAGATAGTGTGAGGTTGAGTAGGGTGGAGCTTTGAGATTTGAGAGTAGGGTAGAGTGCGAGAACTCTCTCTCTAGAACAGGTGAAACTCTCTCTCTAGAACAGGTGAAACTCTCACTCTAGAACAGGTAAAACTCACTCTCTAGAACAGGTGAAACTCTCACTCTAGAACAGGTGAAACTCTCTCTAGAACAGGTGAAACTCTCTCTCTAGAACAGGTGAAACTCTCACTCTAGAACAGGTGAAACTCTCTCTAGAACAGGTGAAACTCTCTCTCTAGAACAGGTGAAACTCTCTCTCTAGAACAGGTGAAACTCACTCTCTAGAACGGGTGAAACTCTCACTCTAGAACAGGTGAAACTCTCTCTCTAGAACAGGTGAAACTCTCACTCTAGAACAGGTGAAACTCTCTCTAGAACAGGTGAAACTCTCTCTCTAGAACAGGTGAAACTCACTCTCTAGAACAGGTGAAACTCTCACTCTAGAACAGGTGAAACTCTTCCAATAACAGGTGAAACTCTCTCTTTAGAACACTTAAAACTCTCTCTCTAGAACAGTTAAAACTCTCTCTCTAGAACAGGTGGAACACTCTCTAGAACAGCTGAAACACTCCCAAGAACAGGTGAAACACTCTCTAGAACAGCTGAAACACTCCCAAGAACAGGTGAAACACTCTCTAGAACAGCTGAAACACTCTCTAGAACAGGTGAAACACTCCCGAAAACAGGTGAAACACTCTCTAGAACAGGTGAAACACTCTCTAGAACAGGTAAAACACTCCCAAGAACAGGTGAAACTCTCCCAAGAACAGGTGAAACACTCTCTAGAACAGGTGAAACTCTCACAAGAACAGGTGAAACACTCTCTAGAACAGGTGAAACACTCTCTAGAACAGGTGAAACTCTCACAAGAACAGGTGAAACACTCTCTAGAACAGGTGAAACTCTCTCTAGAACAGGTTAAGCAGTCTTTAGAACAGATTAGACTCTCTGTAGAACGGATGTTACAGTCTGTTTAACACCTCTACTTATCCCACTATAAGAATATTTTTATTGATCATTAACAAAAACTATAACTAAAAAATTGGTAGGTGATAAAACATTGAACCTGGCCCTAGCTATGCAGTAAATCACAACACTCAAACATTCACACAAGCTTCACCGCCAAAGACAGTAATCGAGAGATCAAAGAGAGAAAAGTAGAACGGGTCAGTGACTTGAGCACACCATATGAGTAGTCTATTTGACAGTCTATCAGCCCCTATAACTTATACCACTAATCAATATTTAACAATGATGAGTGTCTTGGCTATAACAGATTCACTGCTGGATAAAATATCTGGGGGAAAAAGCGATAAAGCCGATTGTTCAACGAACGCTGACTTTTTTGTTGACCCAACTGCTCAGATACAACAATGGCAATTGTACTTTTTCAACGATGCGTTAAATACTCAGTATCGGACATTGAATAGACTTCTTTTAAACTAAAAAAATGGTAGCTTGAATGGAGAATGATAGCTCAAACTGACCATAAACTATACTCAAATCTAACCATAAACCGTACTGAAATTTCATACTAAACTGTACTCAAATCTCACCCTAAACTGTACTCAAATCTCACCCTAAACTGTACTTAAATCTCATAAAAAACCGTACTCCAATCTCACCCTTAACTGTACTCAAATCTAATCCTAATTTTTACTAAAATCACACACTAAGTTTTAATCTTAGAACATTTCAATTCAAATTTCAAATTACACTCTAAAACTGTACTCAAATCTCATACTAAACTGCACTCAAATCTCACACTAAACTGTACCCAAATCTCATACTAAAATGTACTCAAATCTCATACTAAACTGTACTCAAATCTCATACTAAACTGTACTCAAATCTCGCACTAAACTGTACTCAAATCTCGCACTAAACTGTACTCAAATCTCAGACTAAAATGTACTCAAATCTCATACTAAACTGCACTCAAATCTCACACTAAACTGTACTCAAATCTCATACTAAAATGTACTCAAATCTCATACTAAACTGTACTCAAATCTCATACTAAACTGTACTCAAATCTCGCACTAAACTGTACTCAAATCTCGCACTAAACTGTACTCAAATCTCACACTAAACTGTACTCAAATCTCAGACTAAAATGTACTCAAATCTCATACTAAACTGTACTCAAATCTCATACTAAACTGTACTCAAATCTCATACTAAAATGTACTCAAATCTCATACTAAACTGTACTCAAATCTCATACTAAACTGTACTCAAATCTCGCACTAAACTGTACTCAAATCTCGCACTAAAATGTACTCAAATCTCATACTAAACTGCACTTAAATCTCACACTAAACTGTACTCAAATCTCAGACTAAAATGTACTCAAATCTCATACTAAACTGTACTCAAATCTCACACTAAACTGTACTCAAATATCATACTAAAATGTACTCAAATCTCATACTAAACTGTACTCAAATCTCATACTAAACTGTACTCAAATCTCACACTAAACTGTACTCAAATCTCTTACTAAACTGTACTCAAATCTCACACTAAACTGTACTCAAATCTCAGACTAAAATGTACTCAAATCGCATACTAAACTGTACTCAAATCTCACACTAAACTGTACTCAAATCTTTCTCCACTCACCCTGAGCAAACTTGGACGCCATCAGCAGCGACACCAGAGCAGCGCCGAAGCCGTGGCCCATCAGGGTCAGGTTGGTCGGGTCGCCGCCAAACTGGGCGACGTTGACGTGCACCCATTGGACAGCGTCCCGGAGATCCATCAGAGCGTAGTTGCCCTTGGCTGCTCCGTTCTCGGTGGCGAAAAAGCCTTTTCATTTTTTGGGTTTGTTTTCGTAAAACATTTATATTATTATAGAGAATGTACTTTAACGACATGTTTGACCGCCATGACTCAAAACTGACTTCCTGACCCATTAACTGAATTCCTGACCCAGAACTAAATTCCCGACCCAGAACTGACTTCCTCCTGAGCAAAAACTGAATTCCTGACCCAGAACTAAATTCCCGACCCAGAACTGAATTCCTGACCCAAAACTGAATTCCTGACCCAAAACTGAATTCCTGACCCAGAACTGAATTCCTGACCCAAAACTGAATTCCTGACCCAGAACTGAATTCCTGACCCAGAACTGAATTCCTGACCCAGAACTGAATTCCTGACCCAGAACTGAATTCCTGACCCAGAACTGACTTCCTCACCCAGAACTGAATTCCTGACCCAAAACTGAATTCCTGACCCAGAACTGAATTCCTGACCCAGAACTGAATTCCTGACCCAGAACTGACTTCCTCACCCAGAACTGACTTCCTGACCCATTAACTGAATTCCTGACCCAGAACTGAATTCCTGATCCATTAACTGAATTCCTGACCCAGAACTGACTTCCTCACCCAGAACTGACTTCCTGACCCATTAACTGAATTCCTGACCCAGAACTGAATTCCTGACCCAAAACTGAATTCCTGACCCAGAACTGAATACCTGACCCAGAACTGAATTCCTGACCCAGAACTGAATACCTGACCCAGAACTGAATTCCTGACCCATTAACTGAGTTCCTGACCCAGAACTAAATTCCTGACCCATTAACTGAATTCCTGACCCAAAACTGAATTCCTGACCCAGAACTGAATTCCTGACCCAAAACTGAATTCCTGACCCATTAACTGAATTCCTGACCCAGAACTGAATACCTGACCAAGCTGAGCCACACAGCAACTCACCCAGAGTGCCCACTCGGTAGTTGATTGTTACGGCAACCAGCTGGTTGAAGCTGGCAAACACGCTGAGATCGTAGGCGTTGCCCGTGCCCCATTCGTAGCTCTCGCCGTGAACAAAAATCACAACCGGCAGAGGAGGGCCCTGATTGGCTCCAGGCTCTGTTTGAAAAAAAAGTGGATTATCATAAAAGTACATTTGATAAGGTACTTATTTTTGAAAAAAACATAATTTAATTCTCTTTTTAATATTAAAAAGGTTTTTATAGTAGTTTATTTCAGGAAACTACAATGTAAAAATGAATCATATATCCTTCGTCAGAGCGTCATTCAGACAGAAATTCTACCTGTTAGACAAGCAGTCCTACCTTTTTACATCGGTAATCAAGTGTTTTAGATGTGAAATTCTACCTGATACATCGGTAATCGTGCTTGATTAGGAATCCTACCTTCTAGATCAATAATCTTAAATGTCAGATCGGTAATCCTACCTGTTAGATCAGTAATCCTACATGTAAGATCAGTAATCCTACATGTAAGATCAGTAATCCTACATGTTAGATCGGTAATCCTACCTGTTAGATCGGTAATCCTACATGTCAGATCGGTAATCCTACATGTCAGATCGGTAATCCTACCTGTTAGATCGGTAATCCTACATGTCAGATCGGTAATCCTACCTGTTAGATCGGTAATCCTACCTGTTAGATCGGTAATCCTACCTGTTAGATCGGTAATCCTACATGTCAGATCGGTAATCCTACATGTCAGATCGGTAATCCTACCTGTTAGATCGGTAATCCTACCTGTCAGATCAGTAATCCTACATGTAAGATCGGTAATCCTACATGTTAGATCGGTAATCCTACATGTTAGATCGGTAATCCTACATGTAAGATCAGTAATCCTACCTGTTAGATCGGTAATCCTACATGTTAGATCATTAATCCTACCTGTTAGATCGGTAATTCTACCTGTTAGATCAGTAATCCTACATGTTAGATCGGTAATCCTACCTGTTAGATCGGTAATCCTACATGTTAGATCGGTAATCCTACATGTAAGATCAGTAATCCTACCTGTTAGATCGGTAATCCTACATGTTAGATCGGTAATCCTACATGTTAGATCGGTAATCCTACCTGTTAGATCGGTAATCCTACATGTTAGATCGGTAATCCTACCTGTCAGATCGGTAATCCTACCTGTTAGTTCGGTAATCAGGTAGATAGTAAGTTATGTGGAATCAATATAAATCTAAATTTGTCATAAGAGAATGCACAAACAACAGAAAGGAAGTAATGTGAATTTCTCAGAGTAGCAGTTTAAAATTAGAAATTTCTTCTGTTTGTCCGTTAATTTTGTCGACCTAAACAGCAGGGTAGGAAACCAAAATAAAGGAAAAGGAAACAAGACAATAGCCGATGAAGACCCTTTAGGAAACCCGCCCTTTCCCCTAGCAACAAAGGTTGGAAGATCGTCAGGAAATGAATAATCAGGAAACGGCATTACAATCTTTCTTCCAGTAGATCAGAGAAAGCAGCAGGAGGTACTGTCCCATAGCCGTCCCCAAGTATTTCAAGAAAACTGAATCACTATAGCAATTTTACCTCCGATCAAGTCTGCGTCCCGATGACACACACACAATGTGTCCAGTCGAGTGACAAAATAATGAGTACAAGATAATGATGTAGGCGTCAAGTTGGATTGAAAGTAGAAGAGAAATTTGTCTACGTCTAGTCTGCGTGTCTAAGATAAACTTTACTTTTTAAAGGTAAACGGCGAGAGTAACTATTAATTTGTCTACAATAGTTAGATGACTCGTCATCTAAAAAGTACTTATTCTTTGCAACGAAATTCTTAATATGGCAGATGTTATACGGGCTAGGGAATAAGTTTAGTATCAGATTCGCATCGCTTGGGTTCTGGTCAAAGCCAATTTTAGGACCGCCTCGAGGTCTAGTCAAGATGAGGAAGGAGATTTAAAATAGAGAAGGGGCAAGTGAAACAGCACGGCAACAAATATAATTGAGCCTTTGTGCGTTTCTACGGGGCAGTTGAGCAGATGCGAACTGGGAGACTGGCTGCCTAATTAGATGGGGCGATGAAGAGAATGGCTACAGATGAGAGACTGCGAAACTCAAGAATTAGTTAGCCGAAAATGATGGCACCGCTAAAAGAAACTGATACTGCTCAAGAATAAATTTGTCAAGACTGGCAATGCTCAGGAAACTGCTCAATAAGGAAACTGCTCGATTTGGAAACTGCTCAATAAGGAAACTGCTCAATAAGGAAACTGCTCGATTTGGAAACTGCTCAATAAGGAAACTGCTCAATATGGAAACTGCTTAATTTAGAAACTGCTCAATAAGGAAACTGTTCAGTAAGGAAACTACTCAACATGGAAACTGCTCAAGAATGACATTACTCAAGTTGGAAACTGCTCAAGAATGACATTAATCAAGTTGGAAACTGCTCAAGAATGGTATTAATCAAGTTGGAAACTGCTCAAGAATGACATTACTCAAGTTGGAAACTGCTCAAGAATGACATTAATCAAGTTGGAAACTGCTCAAGAATGACATTAATCAAGTTGGAAACTGCTCAAGAATGACATTACTCAAGTTGGAAACTGCTCAAGAATGGTATTAATCAAGTTGGAAACTGCTCAAGAATGACATTACTCAAGTTGGAAACTGCTCAAGAATGACATTACTCAAGTTGGAAACTGCTCAAGAATGGTATTAATCAAGTTGGAAACTGCTCAAGAATGACATTACTCAAGTTGGAAACTGCTCAAGAATGACATTACTCAAGTTGGAAACTGCTCAAGAATGACATTACTCAAGTTGGAAACTGCTCAAGAATGACATTACTCAAGTTGGAAACTGCTCAAGAATGACATTACTCAAGTTGGAAACTGCTCAGGAATGACATTACTCAAGTTGGAAACTGCTCAAAAACAGCATTAAGTTGAATGCTGCTTGAGTATGGTGGTGTTATTAAACTAAATTTTCAGGCCCTGAATACATCACAGAACTGTCCGACACCCATTTTGTAGCATGTATGAAGAAATGAAGAAAAATATTGAAATATTAAAAAACTGCTTATTTGAAATTTTTTTCAACACGCAGTAATTCTAAGAACTAGCTTGAATTTAAATTTACGGTTCGCCTCATACGATATATTTTATAGATTTTATAATTGGAGAAAATAACTTGAAAAGGATGTGGACGTGAACATTTAAAGTGAAAATGCAAGACAGATACCAAGTAAAGTACAAAGTTTACGAGCAAATCTAAACTGCAGAATGCTGATGCAAACGAGGCTACCGTTTTGTTTGTAATTAACAATGAGAAAAAATTAAAACAGATTGAAAATTGTGAGGAAAACAATACGATTTAAATAAAAAAATAAATAGTACAATTATTTTGAAACGAATTGAATATGAGAATATTTTATGTACAGAAGATATAGATAGGAGATTAAAATGTCTAAACTTTCAACATGAAAGGTTTAATATTAATAGTCTTAGGGGGGTCTGTAGCCTACGGTCAAAGACCCCTAGAGGGAGGTCAGTAGCCTACGGTCAAAGACCCCTAGAGGGAGGTCAGTAGCCTACGTTCAAAGACCCCTAGAGGGAGGTCAGTAGCCTACGGTCAAAGACCCCTAGAGGGAGGTCAGTAGCCTACGGTCAAAGACCCCTAGAGGGAGGTCAGTAGCCTACGGTCAAAGACCCCTAGAGGGAGGTCAGTAGCCTACGGTCAAAGACCCCTAGAGGGAGGTCAGTAGCCTACGGTCAAAGACCCCTAGAGGGAGGTCAGTAGCCTACGGTCAACGACCCCTAGAGGGAGGTCAGTAGCCTACGGTCTACTCGTATTAACCCACGGTCAAAAGACCCATAGGCGGTTAGTAACCCACGAAGAACTGTAGGGGAGGTCACTAGCCTACGGTCAAACTAACCCAGAGTTCACTAGCCCCCTGTAAAGTCCTGCTGTCGTCCACAGACAATTTGCATTTCAATCCTTAATTCAGTTAGCAACCAGGTGGTACCGGGTGAAAATCGGCCAAAGGTTTGGCAAGTTTGTGCCGCACAAAAAATGAAGCAATAACTTCGGCCACGTGTTCAGGATGATCCTCGTGAACAGCGTGGCCGGATCTAGGCAGAACCTGCATCTGGAATTTGCCCTGCATCTGGCCAACGGTGAGTTCGCGATCGAGTCGGTCTACACCGGCTAGTAGGAGTAATTTTGCTGCCGGAGCTTCAAGAAATTTGCGCGACATGCCAACGAACCAGTCGGACCAGAAGGTCTCGGTGCGGCCCAGATCGATGCGCCAAGTGAAATGCCGCTTATTTGGATCAACCTGTTGGGGGGACCGATAGCCTGGCCAATCAGGCGATGATCCAGCAGCAGCTGTTGTAGGCGGTAAAGGCGGCTTGTTTGATCTAGCATTCAACAACGCCGGACCACGTAGCGCCAGATTTGGCAGCCGAGAAGGCTGACCTTCTGCTGTCTCCTCATCTTCTTCTGGTTCTTCGCTGATGGCGGAACCGATGATTCCATGCCTAGCTGGTGCCGGCTTCGTATGAAGCTCCTGCGAAGGCTCTGGAGAACACTGCTGATCAGAGTCCGGGCTAACCAGTTTGAGATGGCCAGGAAAGCTAACCCGAGACGATTCAAGATTGCGGACGGTGCCAGATCGGTGGCACCACTGGATGGCTACTGGCAAGCTGGGGAACCTGCTAGGCCGGCTAGCCAAGAAACCACGCATGCTGCTGAGAGCCTCCATGGCCGAGCCTTCCACAACGTCGATAACAACAAGAGCGCTGACTGGCAATGGGCTAAGATTGCCGTGAGCCAGATGGGTGGCAATGGCGCCGCCCATGCTGTGACCAATCAGGACAAGGCTGGCCGGAGGATTCGCAGCGAAAGCCGGAGTCTCAAGCAGGCAGCCAAGGACAGATGCGGCATCGTTGGCTAGAGTGTCGATGGAGAAATCGTCGTCCTGCTGACGATCGTCCAATTGAGTATCGCCGTGACCTCGAATATCAACGGCAACACAACGGCAGACAGTTTTAGTGACCAGACTGGAACACATGGCGGCCCAGGACAATCCGGAGAAGCCGCCGCCATGCAGAAGGAACAGAAGCGGAACCGCCTCAGCTGATACAGACGAGCTGCAGTTGTTGACATGTGCGACGTCAGACTCCTTGACGTAGTAGCAGAAGGAGCCGCCGCCGCCTGGTCGGTCTATTTTAGCAACCTCTCGCCTGTCAAAGTAGGTATCCCATGGCAACGGGTCAAAGCAGGGCGGCTGACCACCCGCGTGAGGCGAGGTTGGAGATGAGGCAGTCGATGACGCTCTAGGCGGTAACGGGGCCTTGTTTGGAAGGCCGCGCATCGGTTTCATAGTTTTTCTACCGTCTGCTGCCAGTTGCTCGATAGGTTAAATTTTTTTTATTTTTTTATTTAAAAACGTTGGGATTTTGCTGGAAGGAATACAATGTCCTAGGTGAACTTTCAGAATTCTTACATCTTCGCTGTCACATAGACTTCAATAAAAAATAGACTCCCAGAACCTACCTTTTCAGGTTCTCAATTCAAACTCCACTCTTCTAGAATCTCACTCCTGAATGAACTTTCTTAGAATCTCACTCCTGAATCTACTTTCTTAGAATCTCACTCCTGAATGAACTTTCTTAGAATCTCACTCCTGAATCTACTTTCTTAGAATCTCACTCCTGAATCTATTGTCCTAAAGTCTCACTCATAGATCAACTGCCATAGAACCTTACCCCTAGATCTACTGTCCTATAATCTCACCCCTATATCTAAACGTTCCTAGAATCTCACCCCTTAGCCCTAGATCTACTCTCCTAGAATCTCACCCCTTAGCCCTAGATCTACTGTCCTAGAATCTCACCCCTAGATCTACTGTCCTATATTCTAACCCCTAGATCAATTGTCCTAGAATCTCACCCCTAGATCTACTGTCCTAGAATCTCACCCCTAGATCTACTGTCCTATATTCTAACCCCTAGATCAATTGTCCTAGAATCTCACCCCTAGATCTACTGTCCTAGAATCTCACCCCTAGATCTACTGTCCTAGAATTTCACCCTTAGATCTACTGTCCTAGAATCTCACCCCTAGATCTACTGTCCTATACTTGCCGTGCCTAAATTTTTAATGGCCTTTTTATCAATCTCAGACGATAATACAGCACATATAATAAACAGTACCTAATTCATACAGTCTATAAATTATTATTACTCTAGACATATAAAAATAGGCAAAAAGCTGAAACCAAATTATCGTTTCTAAACTGATAAGCTAAGCCATTAACTTTGGCGGCGAAATTTAAAATCCCAAAAGGCATACACACTCTCAGAAAGTCAATAATCAACATTAAGTTTTTCTCGAAGAAATTATTAAAAATAACCCGCTCAAGCTTAGGGAGAGATTTTTTATTGAGATTTTTTCCCTAAACAATTGCTGATATAATGATTGGTAGTCAGTATAACCAGTAACACTAGAGCATATACATATTTTATAGATATGAGCAAGAATTCGATGAGTTCTTGTTCCACTCCTCATTCTCAGTCGATCTTCATCAATAGTTGCGTGGCAAGTAGTGGCAGGAGGGGGTTG
The DNA here is from genome assembly GCA_950097015.1 of Macrostomum hystrix. Lineage (NCBI taxonomy): Eukaryota > Metazoa > Platyhelminthes > Macrostomidae > Macrostomum > Macrostomum hystrix. Next base: position 12,632,655 of record CATNEN010000001.1, read on the forward strand.
GCGATAGGGAGGCTGGGCACTTTATCGCATCTGACAGACTTGAAAACGCAATGGGAATTAAGGGGAGAAATTTCCCCCTTATGAATTAGTCTTTCCTTTTTTCTCTCTACCCCAGTCCCTTTGCGCTCTTCAGTCTCTAGTTATCGAGTCTCTCTCTCTAGGGTTGCCGAGGCCACTGGATTGAGTAAAGTGAGTCACTGGCTGTGTTTCTTAGAATTGGTTCTGCTTTTTTATTTCATCATGCTTCTAAAAGAGAGTCTGGTTTTGGCAGCCAAGTCAGTTGCAGAAGCATCGTCTAAGAGGGCCTTGGTAACTCATTTAGTCGAATACGAAATAAAAAATTGAAAGCATAAAATATCGTGTATTCCGATGGGTAAACGGCGCGAGTAACTATGCCTAACTACACGCCTCGTCATCTAATTAGTAAAGCCAAAAATATTGAACAAAACAAAAGCTTTCTCGAAGCCAAACACGAAACAGGTTAATCTATATAATGTAAGGCTAGGGTTTGGTCACAAGGTTTATTTAGATTTTACATTTTCCGCTTGCTCAACTGAATATTGATTGATTGATACATGGAGGTGATTGGGTTCAGTAGATGAAAGTTCTACGATTTAAACATTTTTACTGAATTTTTACTTTTTTCATCTATGAGCACATAGACAGAGAACAAGCTCTACTGCTGGTTACTAAAGATGCAGAAACTAAAATAACAATGAGCCTTAAAATGAAGGCGAAGATGAGAGAATGCAGTATATGAGCTAAAAATAATGTAAGTAGGACAGATGGGTCTGTCTTACTCGTAGATGTCAATCTAGACCAGGGGTAGGCAAACTTATTTGCTGGCGGGCCAAAGAGAGAACCTAAAAGACGACAGCGGGCCGCATTGACTGTATAAATATGAGATAGTGGAGAGATGAGACATGAGAGAGATGAGACACGGGAGAGATAAGACAGGGAAGATATTAGACACGGGAGAGATTAGACACGGGAGAGATTAGACACGGGAGAGATGAGACACGGGAGAGATGAGACACGGGAGAGATGAGACACGGGAGAGATTAGACACGGGAGAGATTAGACACGGGAGAGATTAGACACGGGAGAAATTAGACACGGGAGAGATGAGACACGGGAGAGATTAGACACGGGAGAGATTAGACACGGGAGAGATTAGACACGGGAGAAATTAGACACGGGAGAGATTAGACACGGGAGAGATTAGACATGGGTGAAATTAGACACGGGAGAGATGAGACACGGGAGAGATGAGACACGGGAGAGATTAGACACGGGAGAAATTAGACACGGGAGAGATTAGACACGGGAGAGATTAGACACGGGAGAGATTAGACACGGGAGAAATTAGACACGGGAGAGATTAGACACGGGAGAGATTAGACATGGGTGAAATTAGACACGGGAGAGATTAGACACGGGAGAGATGAGACACGGGAGAGATTAGACACGGGAGAAATTAGACACGGGAGAGATTAGACACGGGAGAGATGAGACACGGGAGAGATGAGACACGGGAGAGATGAGACACGGGAGAGATTAGACACGGGAGAGATTAGACACGGGAGAGATTAGACACGGGAGAGATGAGACACGGGAGAGATGAGACACGGGAGAGATGAGACACGGGAGAGATTAGACACGGGAGAGATGAGACACGGGAGAGATGAGACACGGGAGAGATTAGACACGGGAGAGATTAGACACGGGAGAGATTAGACACGGGAGAGATTAGACACGGGAGAAATTAGACACGGGAGAGATGAGACACGGGAGAGATTAGACACGGGAGAGATTAGACACGGGAGAGATTAGACACGGGAGAAATTAGACACGGGAGAGATTAGACACGGGAGAGATTAGACATGGGTGAAATTAGACACGGGAGAGATGAGACACGGGAGAGATTAGACACGGGAGAGATTAGACACGAGAGAGATGAAACAGGACACTGAAGCTTTGGGAGCTTCGAGGGCTGCATCTGGCCCGCGGGCCGGAGTTTGCCGACCCCAGATCTAGACCAAACTAGCACCGCCAGAATTGATGGCTTCAATCTCTTTGTCGTCAATCAATTGTCGCTGATATCTGGACTCCAGTGTCATAAAATTCTCCTGCCAATTGCCCGCCGTGTGAGATGGGCGAGTCTTGTTAATAGGGGCGGCGGCGACGGCGGTCGACTTGGACCCAATGTCAACACTGCCGTGACGCCTAGTTGGAAATTTAATCAACGGTTGGTGACGCTTCACGGCCGTAGCAACGGTTGCTAAGGACCGGCGCCATAGCGGATCTCGGGGCAGCAGGAGGGCGCGCAGGAGTAGGCTTGTTGAAGCAGACATGCCGCTTAATTTTTTATGTCTTTTAATTTAAACAAATAAATATACTGAAATGTTTAGCATCCATTGTTAGTTGTCGAATTGTTTCAATCAAGTTTCTTTCAACTAGATGACTTAAATGAGTTTGGCGGTGAGTGGCACAGCGGTCTGACGCGTTTGCCTCTTAGCAAGAAGGTTCCTGAGCTCGATTCAGCGGCGAGAAGGCTTGGGGCAATTTAAGCCCCAGCGGGCCAAGTAAAAGTGTAAAATTAATAGTGTACAGTGCTTGACGATGAGAAAGTCAGGGCAGTTGCACACCTGAGTGCTCAGGAGTCAGCAGAATGGGTCCCCCTGTCCCCCTGTTTTTTTCCTTCTGTTCCTTATACTTTAAGTATCACCCTATAGATGATCTTTTTACAAGCTAATAAGTCACAGTCCGAAGTCCAGGAAATACAAAAGTCTGCGAGAAATGACTAAATTATTAATATCTTCAGACAATATAATAATAATAATGACGGACTACCGCAAGCTATTCACAGTCAACATCAACAAGTTGTTGACCAAAGTAAGGTTCGTCAAGAGAGTCCCTAGCCGGACTTTGGCACGATCCCTTTTATAACCTCGTTGCCAGACTTATTGATACACACAAATTAACAAGACTAATTAGTGCACTTAGAAGAGGAAACATGATCAGAATGAAATCCCACGCAAAGTTATAAGGCCTTAGATTGAATCATTTCGATTTGATTCGACTCGACTGGCTAAATATATGCTCAGTAGGTCTTGTGGAGATCATTAGTTGCCAAGGCGACTAATCTACAGGGGTTAACAAATTAGAAATTGCTATGCGGCACTTGTTGCCTCTGTTAACACCTTCCCCCAGCCCCCACCCTAGCCCAGGCAAGGGAGCAACGAGGCGAGCAGGCAAGGTTGATCGTGACAGGCAGCGGCATCAGTCACTTCATCATCATCATTATCAGCATGCAGCCCAGTTCCTATCGTGAATAATAATAAGAATAATTATTTTATCACGATCTCGATCGGGCCAAGATAGAATTTGGATGGTGGCAAATGAATCAGAAAGGATAGATTGACTTCTAGCTCTATGATGTGTCATTCGGCCCGTCATACACTTACATATTATGTATGCAAGGGATATGCAATATTCTAACACAATCATGTATTGAGCTTAAACCTTCAGTAGGCCAAGGTATCGATGTCGGTATATGCATATATATGTATTATATTGTAGCACAAGACAGCTCGTGTGTGTGCCAGCCGCTAATGAGGCGAAAGTAAGTGATTCTCGATATAATGGTGTGTGCTTAATAGCAAATGCTAGGCAACTATTCAACTGTGAATTGATCAAATAAGAACAATTGGAAATCATTTGTTCATTCATAGTGTGAACAAACATTAGGTAATGATAACACATCGACTGTCATTGTTTTGTTATCAATTCTTTTGTACCATGATACCAGTATCGATTAATAGATATCTACTAGGTGCTAAATAATCAACCAGAATTGATTGACATTTGTTTTTCTTCTATTCGTGATTGTGTCTCGTGATTCGTGAGCAAATCATGGGTCAGCGAGTAGGTTAGCAATACGCAAAGGTTATTGTGGCAAAGCTTGAAATTCCTGGTCATCGATAAATTCCATTGGTCTCTTTGGAATTTACATTGGGTGGGGGGTCAGTGGCAGAGCGGGCTAAAGCGTTTGCCCCTCGCACCAAGGTCCCTGAGCTCGATTCCGCGGCGAGGCCACATTTATTTGGGGCGCAGCCGCGGAGAGAAGACTTGGTGGCTTGTCGTGCGATCTACGCCCTCGAGGGCCAACCTCCAAGGCACAGTGAAAGTGCACATTGTCTGACGATGAGAAAGTCAGGGCAGATGTACACACCTGTGTGCGTGTGTGCTCAGGAGTCAGCGGAATGGGCAGAACTGCATCCTCGCCGGCTGCGGGTCCAGAGTCAACCAAACGATGTACCATTGCCCGCACACTATAAGCGTATTACAAAATGCACACAGCCAATTAATATTAAATGTTTAACAAGTCAGAATCCGCCATTAATGTGATGGTAACATACACATCATCTCCCACACCTAGGCGTGTGTTTACTGTGCACTGCTGTGTTTATCTAGGCCAGGTACCCCCCCCTAAATCTGTCAGGCTGTTGCTAGGGCTAGATGGTCTGTGAGAGAGCCATGCCAAGGCAATGGAGAGAGAGAGTTGAAAAAACACAACAAAAGCAGTGAAGCGTAGAGGGCGAAATAAAAATAAAAAAGACATACAGATATAGCGCCAACCATTTATACTAAGGCGAGAGAGAACTGAAGATTAGCGGCACTTCTGTATGAAAGCTTGTAAGGCAAGTGCCCTCTCGTCTCTATGAATGACACCTGAAAGACACACACACACAGAAAGGCTCCCCTTTTATCATTCATCAATAAGAATAGACCAGAGCGATAAAATGATAGGCTTTCAGGAGAGACACAAGTTCAGGTCGGGTCAGTGCGTTTCGAGTTAAACAACTCTTCGTCTGAAGTAAAAGTGCGCATTGTGAATAGTGTTTTTCCCCTACCATATATAAGAAGCCAAAAAAAAGAGATCAGACCGCACAGGCCAAGCAATCTCGCAGTGTTGTCTTATCCGCTAGCAGTGTCACATTTCGATGAGTGAGTTTATAGACTGGCCAAATACTAATATGCGCTAGTATAAAAGGAAGTTTATAACAGATGAAAAGCACGGCTTCGCACTAGGAACAGCTGAGCAGGCGTGTCGCTTTGCCTTATTGTCCGAGCTCTTCTCTCTACCGTTTAGGCACTCAGTCTCTGCTTTTCTAGCGATGTGTTCTGATGTGTGTGTGTGTGTCTGTACACAGTGTGGCGTCAACTAAAGTCAATTGATTGACTTTTTTGGCGACGACACGACGCGCAGCACATACTTCCTCTGTTAAATATTGAACTGGAGAGAAAGTTTGCACTGGAGCTATGTACTTAAAAGAAGCATGAGAGCTGTCAATTGACCGCTTTTAAGAGCTTTGTTTTGCTGCTTCTCGATTGACAAATAAACCAAAAATTGGATCATCTTAATCTTGAGGTTGTTAGAAGGATTTTTTTTATAATGAGATAAGAAAAAACTAAAGCTAACAGTAGCTAACAGGAGTTAAGAAAAGAAACACACGAAAAACTACTCCGGGAATGATGCTGGTGGAGTTGAATGGATAGTGAACTAGTAGGCCAGTTTGATTGACATCATCGATTGCTGTGCTTCAAGGGAAAGAAGAAACACACTTTAGCCACAAGAAGAAATGAAAGTCTGCCTGCCTCAACAGTGGGTTCACTGGCCGGGGGAAGAAACGAAATGACTTGTCAGAGAATATTATAATAGAAGACACACTGAACAACAGATTGGTGAGGAACAGGCCTTAGTTCTCTATACAAAAGGCGTGACAATGTGACAATGTTCATTAAGCAGATAGCCGATCTTTGTAGAAGCAGCAAAAGGTTGTACGCCTACGCACAGCAATGGGACTAGTGTGAGAAAACAGAAATCATTCACAGCCGACTTCTGCTTTCTCTTGCTAATTGAACTTTGAGCTTCCTGATAAATTAGTATCCTAACATGCAATGATGGACTTCCATATTAAGATGGAAGTCGTTAGGCTTTTCCTCGGGCCATTGTGTTGTAGAATCTCTGAATACAAAGTCGCTTTTATCGCATTTAACAATGGTGCGCAATTCAATGGAGTCATGCTATCTGGAGATAAATAAGGCACTAGAATGTTGAAGCTTTGATGAAGGATTAATGACATTTACGACTAAATGTCAGATAAATTGGCACATTAGTTGCTAGATGTTAGGCCGCATGTTCAGGCCAGATATTGCGTTCCTTGGATTTTACTAATGGCTTCCCTAAGGGCTAAGATTCGAACTCCCGATCTTCTGGTTAAAAGTCCATATAGCACAGTTCTGTTCGAATACACGGATTCTAAGAAATGAGTCTGAAAACGGGCTCAATTTGATTAGTATTTATTTCCGTGTTTTTTTCCTTATCCGCACGAGAAATGCTATGCTTGAGCTGCTCTGTTGATTGAAAATTTATTGATTAACACAGCCAGATGGAAGATATATGGAAGGTATGCTTACTAATATGTTACCTAGAGAATGCTATTTGACCCGAATATTCATTTATCATTCGGGCCACAATGGTTAAAGTTGTGTGGAACTATAGATCAAGGTCTTACATAAGCTTATTATGCAAATTTAGGCGATAACAAGAGAGGAAAAACATACACTCAGATTATTTTGCTAAATAAACACAATATCTTACCCGACCCCCCCCCTTGTGTGGGGAAACTAAAAGTGAAGTGAAAAACTTAACTAAATAAAACTATGTTGCGTGTTTAAAGTTTCTGTCTGTCCACAGAAAAAAACGTTAACGGCACAGGAAGGCTTGAAAAAAATCAGAAGAAGAATCATAAAGAGAGATTGACACATTCGCAGCGAAACCCGCGACTTGAAAAGGAGGGGCGTTAAAAATATGTTTTTTTTAACAAAAGAGAAGTGAAAAGCGGTGACGCAATGCACAGCGTGAGAGTGGAGGGCCAACAGGAACTAGGTTATGCAAGAGGCCTTAATTAACTTAAAAAAACATAAATGATTTCTTTTCCTTAAAAATCTAGTCGGAAGGAAGTTAAACTGTCTATCGCTAGAATTCTTAGAATGGGGACAGATATTGTCCAAACCGGTGGACGAAAAAAGTAATTTTCTAACTGTCAAAGAATAGCAACATCCAGTGAATGATTTACTATAGCAATATTAGCATAGGAAGAAAAGAAACGAAACAAGAATTCAGAAAATGACTAATGGCTGTCCAGTCAGTTGTGCGCAGTATTCTCAATCGTATATTAGAACTAAGAGTACATTATTTATTCTTGATTCTTATTCTAGAATACTTGACAATTCAAATCATATCAGTTTGTTTAATTCTTCAAAACAACGGCAGATGAAATAAGTCATGTCTGTTTTCTAGTTAAACAAGCTGGACAGGTGAACAAACTGAGTCCTTGTACTTGGCTTCTCTCTAATCTCTGTCTGTCTCTGTTGCTCTCTGCATCTCAAAATTTGAAGCGTGAGCAGAAATATTTTATCCAGCCTTGTAGATGAGTAATAAGGCCTGGCCTGCTAAACAGGTTAGCTAAAAGACAAGACAAGACATAGTCTTACGAATCTGGCCTATCAGTCTGAGATGAAGCAATTTGACTCGCAGCACGAAAGAAGAAAACACATTGCGGACACACTGATGCATGAAAAATACGAATATAATAGGCCGACAAAATTAGAAATTCGATATAATTTATTCTTGAGTCTATGAGATGAAAGTTAAAACGAGTTGCTGTCAAAAATCATATTCCAAATTGCTTGTAAGTTGATTTAATTTGTTTGAGTTGGTGATTGCATCATCATGATAGAGATGATGAATTCAATTTTGCGTATCAAGTGTAACTGCATCTGCGCGCATCGCTACCTTGATCCACTGTCTAACGCTTCTAACGAGAGAAGGCTTGGTGGCTTGTCGTGCAATTCACGCCCTTGAGTGCCAACCTCCAAGGCACAGTGAGAGTGTACACTGTCAGACGATGAGAAAGTCATGGCGGATGTACACACCTGTGTGAGTGTGCGCTCAGGAGTCAGCGGAAGGGGCAGAATTGTCTCTTCGCTGGCTGCGGCTCTATTGTCACCAAGTAGGTACCATTGCCCGCAGCTCTCCTACAAATACTTTATTAGTATTATTAGCTATTACCACAAACTATTGGGCTACTAAGTCCATATAAGATTTTATAACTTGACAGGTGCTAATATAAAGAAACACACTTTTTTGGGCACTTGACATTGAAGAAAAGGACTCTCTAGCCTTCTCACTCTCTTTAGCTTACTCTACCGCTCCAACCGGCCCAGCCTTCATACTTTATTCAACTTTAGCGCCAAGACCGTCAATTTCAGTAGAGAGCCCTGTCAGGTAGAAAACTGGTTTAGCTTGGCAAAACAGATTTTTTCTCAATCTAGCAAGCAAGCAACCAAGCAACTGTTCCACCATGTTTTGGACTCAATTTGGAGCCAGTTAAAATCCTATAAAAGCTACAAGAACCAAAAGTAGGTACAATCTTAGTACACGACACACGGAAAGAAATGTACTATTAAGGTAAAATTAAACATTCAATTGATCGGAGTGTGTGTGACACATACAAACGTATTGAAATGTTTAACTAGCTGATCTTTACCACAGCAAAATGAAATTAACTGGATTCTTTTTTTAGCACACTAAATGGCAACAAATGCTTCTTCTTCTGGGGATTTAGGTAGAGCAAATTGAAAGGAAGCTTTCAGAAAAAATCCCGCTTTTCAGCGACTCCCGCGCGTTTTCCTCCGCTCCTGGCAACTAAATGGATCTCAATCACTAAGATAGAAAGGCCACAGAGGCCAAAAGGAGACAGATAAAGAGTAGTCAAAGCCAAAGTCAAAAGCGGAACTCCTAGAAAATGAACTTCATTTCCTGGAAAGATCTCTAACACACTTCCCTCCTACTCAGCCTCTCCGACTATTATATGTATTTCACTTCATTGAGAAGCGAGAGTCAAAATTTTTCCTCAAAGCTTTAACAGGCAGTCAAGTCTCGAAGTGCGCAAAGTGCTTTGGTCAGTCGTTAGTCAAAGTGCTAAGATATGCGACCAACTATCAAAGCAATTGAAATAGATGATAAATAAGCTCTATAGGTTCTAAGAAGATTCATTGCCAAGAGCTAGGGTCGGCAAACTCAGCGTGCGGGCCACGGAGAGAACAGTAAAAGACAGGGGAGAGATGAGACCTAGACAGAGATGAGATAAGACACGGCAGAGATTAGACACGGGAGAGATAAGATAGGGGAGAGATGAGACCTAGACAGATATGAGATAAGACACGGCAGAGATGAGACACGGGAGAGATAAGATAGGGGAGAGATGAGACCTAGACAGATATGAGATAAGACACGGCAGAGATGAGACACGGGAGAGATAAGATAGGGGAGAGATGAGACCTAGACAGAGATGAGATAAGACACGGCAGAGATAAGATAGGGGAGAGATGAGACACGGGAGAGATGAGACAGTTGAAGATGAGACACGAGATAGACGAGAATGAGACAGAAATGATATGAGACAGGGGAGAGATGAGACAGGGGAGAGACGAGAATGAGACAGAAATGATATGAGACAGGGGAGAGATGAGACAGGGGAGAGATGAGACAGGGGAGAGACGAGAATGAGACAGACATGAGATGAGACGCGGGAGAGATGAGACATGGGAGAGATGAGACAGGATACTATAGGTGTTTAAAGGGGCAATGGGCCGGATTTGGGAGCTTCGAGGGCCGCATCTTACCCGCGGGCCGGAGTTTGCCGACCACCGGCCAAGAATCTACGAACCTTGCAGACGACATATAAAATTTTCATCGAAGACAGATTCTTAGTAAAGGTATAGCAGTAATCTGACTAAATCAAATCCTTTAAGTCTCTACAAAGAGTGGCTTTAAGCCTAATTTCAGAGCTAAGCATCTAAACTTTCTATTGTACTAAGAAGGTGCATCGAAAGCTTAATGCTGATTGAGAGGCCAGACACACCGAAAGAAAATGGGAAATTTTTTCCCTATAGAGGACTTTCTACCTTTATCCCTCAGTCTCTCAATTTCCCTTTCATTTTCCTCCCCTGTTAGATCCCATTTTCTTCCATCGACTGGCAGAGAGAAAGAGTTGGGGTACAATTTAAGCACTGCAGAATCTAATTTGCTCCACCCACTAGCAGTCGTTCAATTACTATATTATTTATATACGCCTGTGCAAGTATTTGTGTGATGGTAATTTGGCAGGCAATTCTTTGTCTCTCTATCTATCTACAGTTGTGACATTTCGTTTGTGTACTTATACATATACACACATGCTTGCGAGTGTATGTTTTATAACAAAACGTTGGATATAACGCAAATTGAATAGATAACTATTTATTCCACTTAGAGTTGGTCTCTATAAAGTTAGACTACAAAAACCTAACGGAAGTTGAGAACAAAACCATGTTTCACAAATGGATTAAGCGTAGACACACTTTTGCCACTCAAATAGATTGCACAGTAATTTACAGCTCGCAGGTAAGTCTAGTTAATAGTGGAGAGTGGAAATAAGATTTTAACCAGCTAAACAGAACCGCATTTACTCCAACAGTCTAGCCCCCATAATAATAGAAGAAGAAGCAATTTTCTTTTTAATCTCAGTAAAAATCAATCAATGCAACTGAAAGTCTGCGAAAAAATATAATCTACGAGGACAGGAAGTCAATTAATAGCCACAACAGAAGATGAAAGAATAATTTGTTCAATGGTTTACGAATATACGAGTATATGCCCTTTTAAATTGCACAATTATTTTTTTCTAAATGAAAAAATGAATCTAGAAAAAAATGCGCAGGAGAAACGAAAATATTGCGCAGAAATATTTAAGCCATGAAACGTCTTAGAATAGAAAAGTAGATGAAGCCTAACGACTTAAAGGGTAGATAAGGACTGGAAGACACTGAATGGTAGATAAGGACTGAAAGACACTGAAGGGTGGATAAGGACTGGAAGACACTGAATGGTAGATAAGGACTGGAAGACACTGAATGGTAGATAAGGACTGAAAGACACTGAAGGGTGGATAAGGACTGGAAGACACTGAATGGTAGATAAGGACTGGAAGACACTGAAGGGTAGATAAGGACTGGAAGACACTGAATGGTAAATAAGGACTGAAAGACACTGAAGGGTAGATAAGGACTGGAAGACACTGAAGGGTAGATAAGGACAGGAAGACACTGAAGGGTAGATAAGGACTGGAAGACACTGAAGGGTAGATAAGGACTGGAAGACATTGAAGGGTGATAAGGACTTAAAGAGACAGAAGGGTAGATAAGGACTGGAAGACACTGAAGGGTAGATAAGGACTGGAAGACATTGAAGGGTGATAAGGACTTAAAGAGACAGAAGGGTAGATAAGGACTTAAAGAGACAGAAGGGTAGATAAGGACTTAAAGAGACAGAAGGGTAGATAAGGACTTGAAGACACTGAAGGGTAGATAAGGACTAAAAGACTCTGAAGGGTTGATAAGGACTTAAAGACACTGAAGGGTAGATAAGGACTGGAACACCCTGAAGGGTAGATAAGGACTGGAATACCCTGAAGAGTAGATAAGGACTGGAATACCCTGAAGAGAGATAAGGACTGGAATGCCCTGAAGAGCAAAGAAAACCTATTTGAATAAAAAAGCAACCTTTTCCTACTTTCCTACTGCAGTTGGTGTGTGAGTGAGTGGGCAGTGACATTGCAAACATATACTCATGCCCTATTAGGGAATACAATAGAATAAAAGAGAAGGAAAATAGCTGGTAAAAAAGCTGATAGATGGGAATGATTCTAAAATGGCTCGGGCAATTCAGAACTGTAGTCACAGGCCAGATAGACTCAGAACGATATGAGTACGGAGCATAGCTCTGCGGACTGCAGTTAGAAAATTGATTAATAAGAATGGCCATAGGCAGGACCGATTGCCAGAAAGAGACAGAAGAGATAATGCAGCAAGCACCCCCCCATAGCCCGCACGGCAACTGGGGGGGGGAACGGATCAAACCTCACTGCGCCGTAATGCATTAAACTAAAAAATGGCAAATGAACTTACTAACACGCACTAATATAGATATAGTTCCAGCAATAACTTAATAAACATGTACGCAAATGTACAATTCCTTTACAAAAAAGCGGTGCAACTGTTCAGTCCATGGACTGGGAGAAAAATTACCCCAACTAATACTGACTGTCGTTCTAAAGTATACCAATCGCTCCAACGGAGCTGGGAATCGAACCCCCGACCTTCAATTCGTGAGTCCAATGCGCTAAGCCAAGAGCCACAACACCCTAAAACCAACTACTAGAATAATCTAGCTAAGATCTGAAGTGGTCATTGAAGTAGGTGTCAAAAAGAAATTAATTATTGATGCGAAATTCTTAGTTGATTGGAAAAATTAAAGTACATTTTCTAAGATTGTCACTCGGAAGAAGGCTATTGGACGGAAAAATCCGCTAAGAGCAGATAAAAAGTTTGAGTCTTATAAATTATCAAGTTTTTCGCAGCTTTTATTTATTTGATTCAGTTTGAATATATTATTTAATTTTTATCGTACACTAACAGGCGGTTCTTAACTGACTCATTAGACAAAGCTGGCAAAAATGTGGAATAAATTCTAGATTTAATTAACGAATTTAGTCAACCGAGCTACATAAGCTATTTAAGCTACCCTTCTATTTCTTGGCCATGGCAGAATCTTTTTCAAAGCAAGACGTTCGGAGCTTGATGAAGTTCCAATTCCTGCAAGGAAAGAAACCTCCGGAGATGTTTAGAGAGCTTCAGCAAGTGTTTGGTGACAGTGCACCAACTGAACCGACTGTTCAAAAGTGGTTCCGGTTGTCCGCTGAAGGCAGAGAGAGCGTCGAGGACAACGACCGCTCTGGAAGACCGATGACTGCCACAAACGAGACCGAGGTGAAGAAAGTGCAGGAGCTCCTGGATGATGATCGGCGACTGACTTGCGAAGAGCTGTCAGAAGATGTCGGAGTGTCAGTTGGTAGTGTGCACACCATTCTGACAGACCGTCTGAACCCGCAGAAGAAATTCAGCAAGTGGGTGCCACACCTGCATGACAATGCGTCGGCTCATCGGAAGCACAATGTTGTTGAACTCCTGAGCGGTTGGGGTTGGGAAGTGCTGCAACATCCGCCCTACTCGCCTGATTTGTCACCCTGTGACTTCTTCCTATTCCCATCTGTGAAGAAGCACCTTCCGGGAATTCGATTCGACAGCGTCGAGCACATCAAATCTGCTTGCCACGGTGCAGTGCGTGAAACGGACGCGAGAGGCGTGGGTACTGGAATCAGAGGTCTGGTGCATCGCTGGCAGAAGTGCAAGGACATTGGCGGTGAATATGTTGAGTTACCGAATGACATTGAATGACCTAAACATGTTTTCATTGTTCCATACGTTTTTTGTTAATTTTTGCTGAGCACCGAAAATAACTTTTTGAATGCACCTCGTACACCACGGGGGTATTTCAAATACGGTGTCTACTTCACCATAGCTCCCCAAACCGAATAACCGATTTTCGTAAAAGTCCATTATAGAGCGTAAAATTTTAGGCATTTGAAATAAACTACCGTGCTCTTTCAACTGTTAATATAGACATAATTTAAAAGTAACGATTAACTCACTTGCACTAGTCGGCCTATAGACATTGAGATACAAGCATTCCTCATCCTGATACCTCAGATACGGCAGCAGTCTCTGCACGTGATCGGTGTAAGCAGCCGATGCCGTGGCACGAATTTCGGCTAAGCTAGGCTTATTCTGCGGACAAACCGGCTTGAAACTATTGCAATAGAAAGTGCCTTCCGACGGATAATAATTGTACTTCATTGTGGCCACTGAGCGACCAAATCTGTGCTCAGTTTTAGCGTCAAGCTTGCCAACAGCCGCGTACTGCAAGCCTAAATAGGCCCTCACGGGTGCTAGTGGCGACGGCAGGCGAAGGTCCAAACCAATTAGCCTCTTGAGCACGTGACCCTCACGGAATGGCAAGGGACTGTCCGAGTTGACGCTGCGAGAATAGCTGCTACCGTCGCTAGTAGACGACGATGACAAAGACTCGACAGAGTCGCTTAGCAACAAGCAGCCATAATAACAGAGACGAATAATTGCCGACAGTTGGAGTTTGACCATTGTTTTTGTTAATTAACGGTGAAGAAATATAGGTAGATTTATGGGATCCGTATATTTCAGATGGGGGATTAGAAAGGCCAGAAAGAATTTTCACACTTTTTTCTGACAAATATTAGTCGGCGCCACCTTATGACATTTGGGAGATGGGAAAATTCTTTTGCCAACCTTTACCAGTGCCTCACTTAGTCCAACCGCGATTTCCACTAATCCATAGGCAAGACTATTGGCTGGCAAGGCATCCGCCAATAGGGATTTGGGAGAATTCTGACCCATCAGTGAGCACTTAAACATGGCGGCGAAGGAAAATAACAAGAACTAAAAATCCCACTGCACCCTGAACGGCACAGCAATCGAGATTTTTCTCTCTCGACTTCTTCAAGAGGGCAAAGATCGTGCCAGTATCTGTTAACACATCGTTAAATGAGACCCAAATTAAAGTTTTCTGGCTGTTTGGCCTCTACCAAGAGACACTCGGTCACACTGCATAGCTTGATAACTAAGCCTGAGGATTTATCTCCCTCATAGTTGAGGTCATCGAGAATGCCGAATCCCAACAAATCCCAACCTTATTTTCCCGATTCTAATGTGATTTTTTTCCTTCTAACTCAGCGAAGGAAACAGTTACAAAGAACTGGGATAACTGATCCTGACACCTAAACCAAAAGAGAATGACGAAATCCCTCTCAATGACGCAATTTTTGATGAGACACTAGCATGTATAAACATATAAACAATACTATCTTTGTTGTTCCGCATTGAACCAAATAATATTTTATATTAGATTAACAAACTCTCTATTGACTGTCTGCAAGGTCTGGCGGATAAAGTTAAGCCCTCAAAAAAAGAAAAAACCTAAGCAGACTAGACTGGACAAAAGGAAAATCTAAAAAAACTAAAAAGAAGCCACGTGTACAAAAGAAGACACATTGGAATAGACAGACAGATCATCAAAGCTGAGAAAAAAATCTGGCAGACAAGATGGTCAACATCATCCAGGGCACTGGGGCGGAACATGTAAACAAACTGAATTAGAAACTTGACCTCAACTTGAATTTAGTCATATTCATATTCCTTATACTTCCCGTTCATCTTTCCATTTATACCCTTGTCTCTTCCCTTTTATTCTCTCCCTCTCTTCCATTCCATCCCCTACTCTCTTCCCATTTATCCCCTACTCTCTTCCGATTTATCTCATACTCTTTTCCCATTTATCCCATACTCTCTTCCCATATATCCCATACTCTCTTCCCATATATCCCATACTCTCTTCCCATATATCCCATACTCTCATCCCATATATCCCATACTCTTATCCCATATATCCCATACTCTCTTCCCATATATCCCATACTCTCTTCCCATATATCCCATACTCTCATCCCATATATCCCATACTCTCTTCCCATATATCCCATACTCTCATCCCATATATCCCATACTCTTATCCCATATATCCCATACTCTCATCCCATATATCCCATACTCTCATCCCATATATCCCATACTCTCATCCCATACTCTTTTCTCATTTATCCCCTACTCTATTCCCATTAATCCCCTACTCTCATCCCGTTAATCCCCTACCTCACTTCCCATTTATCCCGTCCTCTCTTCCCATTTATCCCCACCTCTCTTCGTATTTATCCCCTCCTCGCTTCCTATTTATCCCCTCCCTCTCTTCCCGTTTATCCCCAACTCTCTTCCCATTTATCCCCTACCTCTCTTCGTATTTATCCCTTCCTCGCTTCCCATTTCTCCCCTACTCCCTTTTTCGACCCCTGTCTCTACAGTTTTTAAAAATAATTTTCAGGGAGGTCCAGTAAAGTTGACAAAGAAATTGCATACCTCACGCGCACACAAAGCTCATTTTACGCACAGTACCGGAATACCTACGTTGGGAATTAACTAAACAAACAAAAATGGAACAATTGAAGTCAACAAACTAGGATAGTCCCCCACGCAAAGCACTCATTATCCTCGTTAGCTTAATCCCAATTACCCAATCTCCAGGGCGGGATGATTAATTTCAATGAGTTCCTATTATCTAGGAGGCCAAATATACCTACATCAGACACAATTATATACCGTGGCTTATCACGAAAAGTACTTTAACTAAACCGAAATAAAAAAAGTAGAATTTCGAAAAAAGAAAAGATAATTGCAAGACAATTGGCTATGGAAATCTCCTTTTAATTGTATTTTTGAAAGGCTCGATTCTTTCTATTGTTAGAAAAGCCTTGCAAAATAACCAGGCAAATAGATTCTTATAATACAATTATAAAACTAAATAATACAACATAATATATTGAATACATGACTATTTTTTAAGACAAATTTTCTAAGCAGACAATCAAATACAAATATATCCCAAAACCTTCAGACTTCCGCGACGACGGAGGGAGGGAGGGGATAGGGCGGATAGAGATAGGGAGGGAGGGGAGCGGGCGGATAGAGATAGGGAGAAGGGAGACTAGCTGTAGGGATAGAGATAGGGAGGGAGGGGAGAGGGCGGATAGAGATAGGGAGGGAGGGGAGCGGGCGGATAGAGATAGGGAGAAGGGAGACTAGCTGTAGGGATAGAGATAGGGAGGGAGGGGAGAGGGCGGATAGAGATAGGGAGGGAGGGGAGAGGGCGGATAGAGATAGGGAGGGAGGGGAGAGGGCGGATAGAGATAGGGAGGGAGGGGAGAGGGCGGATAGAGATAGGGAGGGAGGGGAGAGGGCGGATAGAGATAGGGAGGGAGGGGAGGGCGGATAGAGATAGGGAGGGAGGGGAGAGGGCGGATAGAGATAGGGAGGGAGGGGAGAGGGCGGATAGAGATAGGGAGGGAGGGGAGAGGGCGGATAGAGATAGGGAGGGAGGGGAGAGGGCGGATAGAGATAGGGAGGGAGGGGAGAGGGCGGATAGAGATAGGGAGGGAGGGGAGAGGGCGGATAGAGATAGGGAGAAGGGAGACTAGCTGTAGAGCTATTAAATATAACATCTTTGCGTTCCACTTTTATATTGAAAGACTGGCTGCTAATGGGCAACAGCCAGTGGCTGTCTATGGTAAAAATGTCACTAACTTACGTTTAATTAAAGACAATGGACTTTTGCCAGAGACTGTCTATGGTAAAAATGTCTTTACTGTGTTCAATTTAAGAATATCAGCAGACTGTGGACTTCTGCCAATGGAAGCAGTTAAAGATTGTCTATTGTAAAAAATTCAGGATTTCGTTCAATTAAAGACTATCAAACGACTGTAGACTTCTTTCTACCAGAGACTGTCTATGGTAAAAATGTATTAGATTGAAAAATAATTAGAGAGATAAAAAACCCAGTTAATTTAGAAACTTTCTAGCAAACTGCTGTGATTTCCTATCAAACGCGACCGATTTAATAGCAGTCTGCGGTTGATAAAACGGATTTAAAGCCAGTTTAACGTAGGTCTCAAACATCTCCGAGAAGAAATGCCTAATGCCGTCTTCATTCTTGGTGTCGTGCAGAATCAACAGACGCAATCTACTTGGCGTTACAAAAGCGCTAACGAAAAGATCATTGAATTTATCGATAGTCTTCAAATACATTCCACTCGAAGACCACAACGATTCGTCCACAATGTCTAATGCTGAATGTGCCACTAGCTGGTTGAGATGTCTGTGATCGTCGCGTCTTTCGCCGGATCTCGTGGCCGAGTGTTCCAACTCGTAGATGGCTTCGTCTTTTTGATTGACTATCACAAAATAATAGGACATTGCGACGACTGGAGAGGGTTTGATTGGCTCTGAAAGTTTGAAGGGATAATAAAATTAATAATTGGTTGGACCTGCCCCCATTGGGCCAGACGTGCAGCCGACAGCACAGCCGCAGCTATTGCGCGGCGCATCTGAAGGCTGCGTACAGCTGTTCAGTCCATGGACTGACCATTAAATGATGCAGGTACCCATTTAACAGCTGGATGAACTGAAGCAATGTAGAGTCAAATGCCTTGCTAAAGTACACAAACTGTTTCAGTGGAATCGGGAATCGAACTCATGACATCCGAGCCCAATGCTTTAAAAAATTGATTAGAAAAATCAATAAACACATTTTCTGTAGAGTGTGATGTATTCGGTTCTCTATTTACTGAAGGTGCTAATAAGAGCTATACAAAATGAGGGGACTTTAGAGCTCATGTCATAAATTGTTTTTATTTTAGCTATTTGTTCTCAAAAATATAAATAGAGGCAGAGAGATAGTGCGGAAGAGATATTGCAAAAATTTTAGAGATAAAAAAGGGGAGAGCGTTGAAGAGAGACAGACGCAGAGGGAGTTAAATAGAGATGAGTAGGGGGTGGGAGAGTGCGGATACTGATAAGGAGGGAGGGGAGAAGGCGGATACAGATAGGGAGGGAGGGGAGAGAGCGGATACAGATAAGGAGAGAGGGAAGAGAGCGGATAGAGATAAGGAGGGAGGGGAGAGGGCGGATAGAGATAGGGAGGGAGGGGAGAGGGCGGATAGAGATAGGGAGGGAGGGAGAGGGCGGGTAGAGATAAGGAGGGAGGGGAGAGGGCGGATAGAGATAAGGAGGGAAGGGAGAGGGCGGATAGAGATAAGGAGGGAGGGGAGAGGGCGGATAGAGATAAGGAGGGAAGGGAGAGGGCGGATAGAGATAAGGAGGGAGGGGAGAGGGCGGATAGAGATAGGAGGGAGGGGAGAGGGCGGATAGAGATAGGAGGGAGGGGAGAGGGCGGATAGAGATAAGGATCGGGAGAGGGCGGATAGAGATAGGGAGAGAGGGGAGAGGGCGGATAGAGATAGTGAGGGAGGGGAGAGGGCGGATAGAGATAGGAGGGAGGGGAGAGGGCGGATAGAGATAGGGGGGAGGGGAGAGGGCGGATAGAGATAGGAGGGAGGGGAGAGGGCGGATAGAGATAGGAGGGAGGGGAGAGGGCGGATAGAGATAGGGAGAAGGGAGACTAGCTGTAGAGGAAGTTTTAAAGCAAAATTTAGACTGAGCAGAGAGCAATGAATCCTTTTCAGTGTTTCTTATATAATTTCTTATATCCTTTTCTTATATAACAGTTCTAGGTTAGATATTTGATCAAAGACGCCGTACAGACTACCATTTTATATTATTCCTATTAATTCGCGTCGCTCTACTGTGGGTGTGTTCAGAGAAAAAGAAAAGAATTTGGCAAGATAATTTGATTGGCACAACAAGAATAAAAAAGGGGAGATAAAGAAGACACAGAAAAAGGAAAGGGAAATTGTGAGACACTGTGTAGTCACACTGGGAGGAGGAATACTTGGAGATCAAAGTGGGAAGATTTTATGCTAGTTTAGTGTTTGAAGCACTCTTATAAATATATACAAACCGTTATATATAGAGATACACTTGAAGTTATGTTGTGCTGCTTCGGAACTGGATTTTATAGTACTTAAAGTGGTAGGTTAGTAACTTAAGGAAATATAAACAAAAAGGAAACTAGACAGACACCCTGTATACCAGGGGTCGGCAAACTCCGGCCCGCGGGCCAGATGCGGCCCTCGAAGCTCCCAAATCTGGCCCGTTGCCCCTTCTGACATCTACAGTGTCCTGTTTAATGTCTCCCGTGTCTAATCTCTCCTGTGTCTCATCGCTCTCGTGTCTAATCTCTCCTGTGTCTCATCGCTCTCGTGTCTTATCTCTCCCGTGTCGAATCTCTCCTGTGTCTAATCTCTCCCCTGTCTTATCTCTCCCGTGTCTAATCTCTCCCCTGTCTAATCTCTCCCTGTCTTATCTCTACCGTGTCTAATCTCTCCCGTGTCTCATCTCTCCCCTATCTCATATTTATACAGTCAATGCGGCCCGCTGTCGTCTTTTAGGTTCTTTCTTTGGCCCGCCAGCAAATAAGTTTGCCTATTCCTGCTGTATACCATAGGGTGAAAAACAAAGCTAATTAAATGTGTAGGAAATGGTTAATTTACAAACGTGTGCTTCTAGCTTAATCTTGGCTTTATAAGGAACTTGTCTAATTAAAAAGTAAAATGCAACAGTCGGACAATTTCTCACTAGGAGCAAAATATCAGGCATGTAAAAGATTATGTAGCAATTTTATTTTCAAAAAAGTTCTATTTACCAAAAACGAGTTTTAAAAAATCCGAATATTAGTAACAGCATTAAAAAAGCAGTGCCAACTTTGTTTGGTTAAATTATAACATTTCTGGGGAAGCGGCTGTTTCCAAGAAATAGGATGTTTTTAGAGAGTGGCTGTTTCTAGGAAATCGTCAATATGGGAGAGTGGCTGTTTCTAAGAAATCGTCTATATGGAGAGCGGCTGTTTCTAAGAAATCGTCTATATAGAAGAGTGGCTGTTTCTAAGAAATCGTCTATATGGGAGAGTGGCTGTTTCTAAGAAATCGTCTATATGGGAGAGTGGCTGTTTCTAGGAAATCGTCAATATGGGAGAGTGGCTGTTTCTAAGAAATCGTCTATATGGGAGAGCGGCTGTTTCTAAGAAATCGTCTATATGGGAGAGTGGCTGTTTCTAAGAAATCGTCTATATGGGAGAGTGGCTGTTTCTAAGAAATCGTCAATATGGGAGAGTGGCTGTTTCTAAGAAATCGTCTATATGGGAGAGTGGTTGTTTCTAAGAAATCGTCTATATGGGAGAGTGGCTGTTTCTAAGAAATCGTCTATATGGGAGAGTGGCTGTTTCTAAGAAATCGTCTATATAGGGGAGTGGCTGTTTCTAAGAAATCGTCTATATGGGAGAGCGGCTGTTTCTAAGAAATCGTCAATCTGGGAGAGTGGCTGTTTCTAAGAAATCGTCTATATGGGAGAGTGGCTGTTTCTAAGAAATCGTCTATATGGGATAGTGTCTATTTCTAGGAAATCTTCTATCTGGAAGAAAGGCTGTTTTTAAGAAATCGTCTATATGGGAGAGTGGCTGTTTCTAGGAAAACGTCTATATGGGATAGTGGCTGTTTCTAGGAAATCGTCAATCTGGGAGAGTGGCTGTTTCTAGTAAACTGTAGACCTTGCAGAGTGGCTGTTTCTAGGAAAGCAGAAATCTTGGAGAGTGGTTTTTCAAGGAAACTGGGGATCTGGGTTAGAAGTTTCTTAGAAAGAACTGGGGATCTGGGAGATAGTTAGTTTCTAGGAAACTGGGAACCTAGAAGAGTCGCTGTTTCTAGGAAAAAGCAAATCTTGGAGAGCTGCTGCTTCTAGAATCAATGTAAAGAAGTGTCAGTTTATACGAGTAGAAAAACTTAGTATTTTATCGAACGATAACAAAAACTAGAGGGTATAGAAGTCTTCACACAAAACCCAACTAAGACTCAATTCGGACAGCAGTCACTTTGATAATCTAAATGCGCCAAATCTATTACTGATTTAATTAAAAAATTTCAATCTTTTACAGGCTGAACCTTGGTCTTCTTTTTCTTGCCGGTGCTGCTGCTAGAAGACGCGGAGGCGGTTGGCTCGTCAACGCTACGCTTAGCGGCCGATTCAACGCCGAGCTGTTGAAGCACGCGAACTCGGACGTCATCTCTCAGCAGGGTGGCTTCGTCGGCAGTGTAACGACTATTTTGCCATTCCAGTCGCAATAGATCCAGAATCTTACCCAATATGGGACCCTTGCCAGCGATTGACAATCTCCAATTAGATAGGACATTGTGACCGTTGACTGGGAATTTAGGAGGCCACCATTGATTGATAGTCGATAGATAAGCGTCCGATTGGCCAGTGTAGAGTAGCAGTTGAATTATGCGATGCTTGGTGCGCGGGTCCTTGCCTGAGGTGAGGGCGGCAAGATCCTACAAGTTTGAGAAGCTGTTGAATTATGCGATGCTTGGTGCATGGTCTTCCCCAGCGGGAAAATAGCCAGGTTTTTTTACTGTTAAATACACTGAATAAACTGACTTCAAACACACATTAAACAGATCTAAACACGGACTAAACAGTATTTAAACAGGCATTAAACAGTATTTAAACACACACATTAAACTGTCTTTAAACACACACATTAAACTGTATTTAAACACACACATTAAACTGTCTTTAAACACACACATTAAACAGTATTTAAACACACACATTAAACTGTCTTTAAACACACACATTAAACTGTATTTAAACACACACATTAAACTGTATTTAAACACACATTAAACAGTATTTAAACACACATTAAACAGTATTTAAACACACACATTAAACTGTATTTAAACACACACATTAAACTGTATTTAAACACACACATTAAACTGTCTTTAAACACACATTAAACAGTACTTAAACACACACATTAAACAGTATTTAAACACACACATTAAACTGTCTTTAAACACACATTAAATAGTACTTAAACACACACATTAAACAGTATTTAAACACACACATTAAACAGTATTTAAACACACACATTAAACTGTATTTAAACACACACATTAAACATAATTTTAACCCACAGATTAAACTGCCTTTAAACCAACATATTAATCAGTCCTGAAACACACGTCCTAAAGAATATCCGAACTAAAAAATCAAACCCGATTTACCTGTAAAAAATTTCGCTTCTCGTCAAAATCAGCGCCTCGTTCTACTAGTAAGGCAACACTCTCTCGATGCTGCATAATAAATCTCAGGCAGCCTAATTCTTCGTTGGACAGACGCAATCTAGCGTGTACAGTATCCGCTTCAGCTTCTGTACGCAGCAAGGCTGCTAAAAGTGCAGCCGGTACTAATCGGTTCTCCGTCGAAGCATCATTATTAACGGACGATTGTCGTTTGAGTACACTGCTCAACTCGTCAATGTCAGGCTCAGCTGGTAGACCAATTTGACTTGTGACTCCGCAGATGGACATTGCGGCTAAGAGATCGTCTGGTCGTTGGCCGGCTAAGATCTGTTTGACTTCCACCCAGATTCTTTCGCCAGCAATGCTAGCCAGTCCATTGGCGTTGTCTGTCACAGCCCGCAGTGTTTCGGCATTCTCTTCTCTAGTAGATAGCAGCGGACTGGTTGCTATGCGACCGTGGAAACGAAAGTAGCGAAGAATTCTTAGATAATCTTCTCGAATCCGATCGCCGGGATCGCCAACAAAGCGAACTCGCCTGGCTGCCAAGTCGATGCGACCGTCGAAATAGTCGTACAGTTTGCCATCTAGATCTAGGAACATTGCGTTGATGGTCAGGTCGCGTCTAGAAGCGTCTAGCGACCAATCTCTAGTGAACTCAACTTTGGCGTGGCGACCGTCTGTTTCGCGATCGATTCGAAGAGTTGTGATCTGAGGTGGGAATAGTTTGAGTTGAGTAGGGTTTCTCATGGGTTTTGACAGCTGAGTGGGGTTTCTCATGGGTTTTGACAGCTGAGTGGGGTTTCTCATGGGTTTTGACAGCTGAGTAGGGTTTCTCATGGGTTTTGACAGCTGAGTGGGGTTTCTCATGGCTTTTGACAGCTGAGTAGGGTTTCTCATGGCTTTTGACAGCTGAGTAGGGTTTCTCATGGCTTTTGACAGCTGAGTGGGGTTTCTCATGGGTTTTGACAGCTGAGTGGGGTTTCTCATGGGTTTTGACAGCTGAGTGGGGTTTCTCATGGCTTTTGACAGCTGAGTAGGGTTTCTCATGGCTTTTGACAGCTGAGTAGGGTTTCTCATGGCTTTTGAAAGCTGAGTAGGGTTTCTCATGGGTTTTGAGAGCTGAGTAGGGTTTCTCATGGCTTTTGACAGCTGAGTAGGGTTTCTCATGGCTTTTGACAGCTGAGTGGGGTTTCTCATGGCTTTTGACAGCTGAGTAGGGTTTCTCATGGGTTTTGACAGCTGAGTGGGGTTTCTCATGGGTTTTGACAGCTGAGTAGGGTTTCTCATGGGTTTTGACAGCTGAGTGGGGTTTCTCATGGGTTTTAAGAGCTGATAAGGGTTTCACATGGGT
Source organism: Macrostomum hystrix (assembly GCA_950097015.1). Lineage (NCBI taxonomy): Eukaryota > Metazoa > Platyhelminthes > Macrostomidae > Macrostomum > Macrostomum hystrix. The sequence continues at coordinate 12,656,700 of CATNEN010000001.1, forward strand.
TTTGAAAGCTGAGTAGGGTTTATCATGGGTTTTGACAGCTGAGTAGGGTTTATCATGGGTTTTCACAGCTGAGTAGGGTTTCTCATGGGTTTTGAAAGCTGAGTAGGGTTTCTCATGGGTTTTGACAGCTCAGTAGGGTTTCTCATGGGTTTTGACAGCTGAGTAGGGTTTCTCATGGGTTTTGACAGCTGAGTAGGGTTTATCATGGGTTTTGACAGCTGAGTAGGGTTTATCATGGGTTTTCACAGCTGAGTAGGGTTTCTCATGGGTTTTGAAAGCTGAGTAGGGTTTATCATGGGTTTTGACAGCTGAGTAGGGTTTCCATTTATTTTATGTGAGTTAAGGTGAACTGCCACTAAATCGTATTGTCAGTAAAAGCTGAGACAATTTAATCGCTCACCTCGAAATTCTCAGCATCGCCAATTCTCGCAGTCACAGTACCGTGCGCCAACCCATTGGTATTGATCATTCGTACTCGCTCGGCATTGAACATGGCCACCATCTCATCCGGAGTGGCTGTAGTAGCAAAGTCCAAATCGTGCGGCTTCTTCAGCATCAGCAGGTCTCTGACAGCTCCACCGGCCAGTCGCAGTTCGTAGCCATGCGATGAGAAAATCTTTGACAATTGAACCAGATGCGGACTGAATAGAGACTGGAACTGGCGCTTAACAATATCGTCGCTAACTTCGCCGCTGCGCGCGAAGGCGGCGGTCGCTCCGGTCGCAGCTTCGTCCAGTTGCATCACAACCAATCTGGGTACAATTAGGGGGCGTTTGGCTAGTCCGCTAAATAGTCGACGAATCAGCATGAGCCTAATGTGTCACTTTAGCAGGGCCAGATAAGCGTGCCTGAAATAGTGCAGTTTTGAATGATCCAATTGGGACAGAAACGCATGGACAGCTGCACAGTCCATGGACTGGATTGAGGCCCCAACGCCTACAAAAACTTTCTACCCCAGCTGATGCCCACACTTTTCAGCTGGGTGAAATAAATCAAAATGAGGATCTGGGGATATTTCATCGGATAATCAAGCTGAGGATCTGGGGATATTTCATTGGATAATCAAGCTGAGGATCTGGGGATATTTTGTAGGACGATCAACCTGAGGATCTGGGGATATTTTGTAGGTCAATCAAGCTGAGGATCTGGGGATATTTCATTGGATAATCAAGCTGAGGATCTGGGGATATTTTGTAGGTCAATCAAGCTGAGGATCTGGGGATATTTCATTGGATAATCAAGCTGAGGATCTGGGGATATTTTGTAAGACAATCAACCTGAGGATCTGGGGATATTTCATCGGATAATCAACCTGAGGATCTGGGGATATTTCATCGGATAATCAACTTGAGGATCTGGGGATATTTTGTAGGTCAATCAACTTGAGGATCTGGGGGTATTTTGTAGGACAATCAACCTGAGGATCTGCGAATATTTCATCGGATAATCAACCTGAGGATCTGCGAATATTTCATCGGACAATCAACCTGAGGATCTGCGAATATTTCATCGGACAATCAACCTGAGGATCTGCGAATATTTCATCGGACAATCAACCTGAGGATCTGCGAATATTTCATCGGATAATCAACCTGAGGATCTGGGGATATTTCATCGGATAATCAACTTGAGGATCTGGGGATATTTCATCGGACAATCAACCTGAGGATCTGGGGATATTTTGTAGGACAATCAACCTGAGGATCTGGGGATATTTCATCGGATAATCAACCTAAGGATCTGGGGATATTTCATCGGACAATCAACCTGAGGATCTGGGGATATTTCATCGGATAATAAACCTAAGGATCTGGGGATATTTCATCGGACAATCAACCTGAGGATCTGGGGATACTTCATCGGATAATCAACCTGAGGATCTGGGGATATTTTGTAGGACAATCAACCTGAGGATCTGGGGATACTTCATCGGATAATCAACCTGAGGATCTGGGGATATTTCATCGGATAATCAACCTAAGGATCTGGGGATATTTCATCGGACAATCAACCTGAGGATCTGGGGATATTTCATCGGATAATCAACCTGAGGATCTGGGGATATTTTGTAGGACAATCAACCTGAGGATCTGGGGATATTTGATCGGATAATCAACCTAAGGATCTGGGGATATTTCATCGGACAATCAACCTGAGGATCTGGGGATATTTTGTAGGACAATCAACCTGAGGATCTGGGGATATTTCATCGGATAATCAACCTAAGGATCTGGGGATATTTCATCGGACAATCAACCTGAGGATCTGGGGATACTTCATCGGATAATCAACCTGAGGATCTGGGGATATTTTGTAGGACAATCAACCTGAGGATCTGGGGATACTTCATCGGATAATCAACCTGAGGATCTGGGGATATTTCATCGGATAATCAACCTAAGGATCTGGGGATATTTCATCGGACAATCAACCTGAGGATCTGGGGATACTTCATCGGATAATCAACCTGAGGATCTGGGGATATTTTGTAGGACAATCAACCTGAGGATCTGGGGATACTTCATCGGATAATCAACCTAAGGATCTGGGGATATTTCATCGGATAATCAACCTAAGGATCTGGGGATATTTCATCGGACAATCAACCTAAGGATCTGGGGATATTTCATCGGATAATCAACCTAAGGATCTGGGGATATTTCATCGGACAATCAACCTGAGGATCTGGGGATATTTCATCGGACAATCAACCTAAGGATCTGGGGATATTTCATCGGATAATCAACCTAAGGATCTGGGGATATTTCATCGGATAATCAACTTGAGGATCTGGGGATATTTCATCGGACAATCAACATGAGGATCTGGGGATATTTTGTAGGACAATCAACCTGAGGATCTGGGGATATTTCATCGGATAATCAACCTAAGGATCTGGGGATATTTCATCGGACAATCAACCTGAGGATCTGGGGATACTTCATCAGATAATCAACCTGATGATCTGGGGATATTTCATCGGACAATCAACCTGAGGATCTGGGGATACTTCATCGGATAATCAACCTGAGGATCTGGGGATATTTTGTAGGACAATCAACCTGAGGATCTGGGGATATTTTGTAGGACGATCAACCTGAGGATCTGGGGATATTTTGTAGGACAATCAACCTGAGGATCTGGGGTTATTTTGTAGGACGATCAACCTGAGGATCTGGGGATATTTTGTAGGACGATCAACCTGAGGATCTGGGGATGTTTTGTAGGACGATCAACCTGAGGATCTGGGGATATTTTGTAGGACAATCAACCTGAGGATCTGGAGATATTTCATCGGATAATCAACCTAAGGATCTGGGGATATTTCATCGGACAATCAACCTGAGGATCTGGGGATATTTCATCGGATAATCAACCTAAGGATCTGGGGATATTTCATCGGACAATCAACCTGAGGATCTGGGGATACTTCATCGGATAATCAACCTGAGGATCTGGGGATATTTTGTAGGACAATCAACCTGAGGATCTGGGGATACTTCATCGGATAATCAACCTGAGGATCTGGGGATATTTTGTAGGACGATCAACCTGAGGATCTGGGGATATTTTGTAGGACGATCAACCTGAGGATCTGGGGATATTTTGTAGGATGATCAACCTGAGGATCTGGGGATATTTTGTAGGACGATCAACCTGAGGATCTGGGGATGTTTTGTAGGACGATCAACCTGAGGATCTGGGGATATTTTTTAGAACGATCAACCTGAGGATCTGGGGATATTTCATCGGATAATTTAAAGATTCAACATTCGCATAAGGTATTAATTCATAGACACAGCGCAGACGACCCCATATTAAACTAGCGTTGACGTACCTTAAAGCATTCCATGCTTTAAAAGTACATCACTAATTAAAAATCTTCATCGTCTATTTTGTTAGTTTGACGGACCAGCTTTTTAAACAAAACTTCGACCAAGGTAAAATTTGCCAAAAAATCTGATCGTTAAAATTTGTAACCGATATGTTAATTATTTTTAATTATTTACAGTTGGAAAAATCCAGCCTGCACTTTACAATGTCTAAAATGACAAGCAAAGAAGATGATGTCAAAACAAAAAACTGTAATGTAAAAAGTAATTTATTTTTTAACTCTTGCAGTATGAAACGAAAATTATTATTATTTAACCGGAATAACAAATAAGATGAAGATTAAAACAAAATCTTGATGAAAAACTTGCTGAACATTATTTCAAGTGTTTGATTTCTTCATAGAGATTGTGTTTCAATCAAATTCTGAATAATTAAACATTTTGTTACCAGTCTAGAGACAAAAAACAATGTAGACAATCTGAAAAAAATTGAATCAATATGCAAACAAAATATAACAAAAAGCATTAGGGCTAAGAAAGCAACTGCAAATATAAGCAATTAAAATAATCAATGGACATCATTTTTGCCCATTTGAGAGCGAAAATTTAGGTTTATTAAAAACATAGTTTATGAAATTATTTTCCACACATAACCTATAAATATGAGAAAGATGGGTCAGCTGACGTCCAATTTGAGAAAGATGGGTCAACTGAACTACCAGTTTAGAAAGATGGGTCAACTGACCCCCAGTTTGAGAAAGATGGGTCAACTGAACTACCAGTTTAGAAAGATGGGTCAACTGACCCCCAGTTTGAGAAAGATGGGTCAACTGAACTACCAGTTTAGAAAGATGGGTCAACTGACCCCCAGTTTGAGAAAGATGGGTCAACTGACCCCAGTTTAGAAAGATGGGTACACTGACCCCAGTTTGAGAAAGATGGGTCCACTGACCGCCAGTTTGAGAAAGATAGGTCAACTGACCCCCAGTTTGAGAAAGATGGGTCCACTGACCCCCAGTTTGAGAAAGATGGGTCCACTGACCCCCAGTTTGAGAAAGATGGGTCAACTGATCCCCAGTTTGAGAAAGATGGGTCAAATGACCCCCAGTTTAGAAAGATGGGTCAACTGATCCCCAGTTTGAGAAAGATGGGTCAGCTGATCCCCAGTTTGAGAAAGATGGGTCAACTGATCCCCAGTTTGAGAAAGATGGGTCAACTGACCCCCAGTTTGAGAAAGATGGGTCAACTGACCCCCAGTTTGAGAAAGATGGGTCAGCTGACCTCCAGTTTGAGAAAGATGGGTCAACTGATCCCCAGTTTGAGAAAGATGGGTCAACTGATCCCCAGTTTGAGAAAGATGGGTCAACTGATCCCCAGTTTGAGAAAGATGGGTCAACTGATCCTCAGTTTGAGAAAGATGGGTCAACTGATCCCCAGTTTAGAAAGATGGGTCAACTGATCCCCAGTTTGAGAAAGATGGGTCAACTGATCCCCAGTTTGAGAAAGATGGGTCAACTGATCCCCAGTTTGAGAAAGATGGGTCAACTGATCCCCAGTTTGAGAAAGATGGGTCAACTGATCCCCAGTTTGAGAAAGATGGGTCAATTGATCCCCAGTTTAGAAAGATGGGTCAACTGATCCCCAGTTTGAGAAAGATGGGTCAACTGATCCCCAGTTTGAGAAAGATGGGTCAACTGATCCCCAGTTTGAGAAAGATGGGTCAATTGATCCCCAGTTTAGAAAGATGGGTCAGCTAGCTTTACAAAATAAAAAACGGATAGTGATAACCATATGACATATGAAAAAGAAATGACATGGAGTGTTAAGATAATATTTACATACATTTTGGGGTTAGTAAGTAAGTCTAAATTAATAACATTGTAGAAATAAAAAAAAATTACAAATTTTTTTTTAACAATTATAGATTTAGCAACAATCGGTGCTTTAGAGAGTGAATGTGACACAGAAATCTAGTTGGTGTACTATACGACATATAAATTTGTATGACGAATACTAATAAAGTACACTAAACTAGAGACAATATTTACATCCCCATGAAACCCTATCCAAAAATAGAAAATAATTTTGGTCAGCTCTAAGAGTTGGTTTTTTCAGTTTTTAAAAAGAGAATCGAGTCTGTCCAAAAATAGTTTCAACCGGCGTTTGTAGAATTGTTAGTTGGTGGCGAGGTCGCATTGTTGGGCAAGCCGGTGTTTTTTAGGCCCAGCTCGTCAAGCCTAAAATTTCGATTCATAGAAATTGTTCCATAATATTTTAATTTGAACAATAGGACACTGAAATTTGCAGTCAGGATCCTAGATGGCGTAGATATTTTAGGCGCAAATATGGAGGGTCGACCTCTTATATTGACCCCAAATATAAGGGGTCAACAGACCTTACTAGAAGGGGTCAATGGACCTTCCTAGAATGGGTCAACAGACCTTCCTAGAAGGGGTCAACAGACCTTCCTAGAATGGGTCAACAGACCTTACTAGAAGGGGTCAACAGACCTTCCTAGAAGGGGTCAACAGACCTTACTAGAAGGGGTCAACAGACCTTCCTAGAAGGGGTCAACAGACCTTCCTAGAAGGGGTCAACAGACCTTCCTAGAATGGGTCAACAGACCTTACTAGAAGGGGTCAACAGACCTTCCTAGAAGGGTTCAACAGACCTTCCTAGAAGGGGTCAACAGACCTTACTAGAAGGGGTCAACAGACCTCCTTAGAAGGGGTCAACAGACCTTCCAAGAAGGGGTCAACAGACCTTCCTAGAAGGGGTCAACAGACCTTACTAGAAGGGGTCAACAGACCTTCCTTGAAGGGGTCAACAGACCTTCCTAGAAGGGGTCAACATACCTTACTAGAAGGGGTCAACAGACCTTCCTAGAATGGGTCAACAGACCTTACTAGAAGGGGTCAACAGACCTTCCTAGAAGGGGTCAACAGACCTTACTAGAAGGGGTCAACAGACCTTCCTAGAAGGGGTCAACAGACCTTACTAGAAGGGGTCAACAGACCTTACTAGAAGGGGTCAACAGACCTTCCTAGAAGGGGTCAACAGACCTTCCCAGAAGGGGTCAACAGACCTTCCTAGAAGGGGTCAACAGACCTTCCTAGAAGGGGTCAACAGACCTTCCTAGAATGGGTCAACAGACCTTACTAGAAGGGGTCAACAGACATTCCTAGAAGGGGTCAACGGAACTTCCAAAGGGGTCAACAGACCTTCCTAGAAGAGGTCAACAGACCTTCCAAAGGGGTCAACAGACCTTCCTAGAATGGGTCAACAGACCTTCCTAGAAGGGGTCAACAGACCTTCCTAGAAGGGGTCAACAGACCTTCCAAGAAGGGGTCAACAGACCTTCCTAGAAGGGGTCAACAGACCTTCCTAAAAGGGGTCAACAGACCTTCCAAGAAGGGGTCAACAGACCTTCCAAGAAGGGGTCAACAGACCTTCCTAGAAGGGGTCAACAGACCTTCCTAGAAGGGGTCAAGAGACCTTCCTAGAAGGGGTCAACAGACCTTCCAAGAAGGGGTCAACAGACCTTCCTAGAAGGGGTCAACAGACCTTCCTAGAAGGGGTCAACAGACCTTCCTAGAAGGGGTCAACAGACCTTCCTAGAAGGGGTCAACAGACCTTCCTAGAAGGGGTCAACAGACCTTCCTAGAAGGGGTCAAGAGACCAGGGCTAACTTTTCAGGGGAAAAGTTAGCAATTTACAATTCGAACAACACCAACAGCAGCAACACAAGAGAACAAGGAATCGATCAACTCACTCCTTGAGCAGTCGAGTATTTCGCATCAATTCGTCCTGAACTAGGTCGGTAGACTTGATAAGATCCTCGATTCTGGACAGATGAAAGCATGCGAGTTGGTCGAAAGTAGAGTAAGGTGTTTAAGGACTAAATAAATGCTCATGGCACATTGTATTGCGCTAGTCTTTATCAATACTTACGACTTGCTCAAAGCGCTGAGATCTGACGCTTTGCTAGCCTGATGGGCTCGGAAGAATGAAGTCAGGGCTTCGTTTATTCCGCGGAACACCTGAACAGGATTATGATATCATCAGTGGCTGTTAACATTCAGCTGAGCACTCTAACACAACATTGAGATTCTACAGCAATTACTCCATCTACAAATCTGCCAGCTGTCTACCTCACTCCATCTACCAATCTGCCAGCTGTCTACCTCACTCCATCTACCAATCTGCCAGCTGTCTACCTCACTCCATCTATCAATCTGCCAGGTGTCTACCTCACTCCATCTATCAATCTGTCAGGTATCAATCTCACTCCCAAATTAATCTATCGGCTGCCAATCTCACTCCCCAATTAAATTATCAGCTAGCAATCTCACTCCCTAGTCAATCAATCTGCTGTCGATCTCACCCCCTAGTCAATCAATCTGCTGTCAATCTCACTCCCTTATCAATCTATCAGCTGTCAATCTCACTCCCTAATCAACTTATCAGCTGTCAATCTCACTCCCTAGTCAATCAATCTGCTGTCGATCTCAATCCCTAGTCAATCTATCAGATGTCAATCTCAATCCCTAGTCAATCAATCTGCTGTCAATCTCACTCCCTAGTTAATCTATCAGGTGTCAATCTCAATCCCTAGTCAATCTATCAGATGTCAATCTCAATCCCTAGTCAATCTATCAGATGTCAATCTCACTCCCTAGTCAATCTATCAGATGTCAATCTCACTTCCTAATCAATCTATCAGATGTCAATTTGGAACAAACCATATCGTGCAGCATGTCCAATTCGACCTCCAAATTCTGTTTAGACAGAGCCTCTTCGAGTTGCTGCAATTTGTTAACCTCAGTCTGCACAATGGCCATCCATTCGGCCAAGCTGGTTAGTACTCTACCCAGAGTTTCAATGCAGCAGGTGAGGGTGTTACTCTGGCACTCATCTAGACAGCGATTTAGTAGGCTGCGATCCGATGGAAAGCTTTTGCGCATCAGATCAGTCAGCCCTTGAGCGTCCTTGGACCTAAAATAAAAAAAACGAAAAAGATCGCAGAGTTCTACTATCAGTAGGCGTGTTTGAAAAATAGAGAAAACCATAAATCTTAGTTAGAAAAAATACAATTCTTTACTCACATAAACTTGCTAATCATGTGACTGTAGCGCTCGTAGACCTGTTCAATACGATGAAAGGCCAAGCTCAGACACTCGGCACCGAGCTGCGGAGCCAACAGTTTAGCAAATATGCTAGTAAAATGACCGGCCAACTGTTGCGAAGGCACCAGAGAAGACGCTTCGCTAACTGGGCCAGACGAAGCTGACGAGGAACCAGTTGAATCCGGTTTGAGATCGGACAGTTTAGCGGAAACCGATTCCAGAGTGCGCCGCCATTGGCTGATGCTATTGGCTAGAGACTGTTAGATTGAAAATTGAAAATGCTAGAATAAAACACTAATAATAATATTATAATAATTTGCAGGAGAGATTTGGGCAATGGCACATCCTTTGGTGACACTAGACCCGCAGCCAGAGACGCACAGGTGTGAACATCTGCCCTGACTTTCTCATCGTCAGGCAGTGTACACTCTCACTGTGCCTTGGAGGTTGGCCCTTAAGGACGCAAATTGCACGACAAGCCCCCAAGCCTTCTCTCCGCGGCTGCGCCCCAAATTAATGTGGCCTCGCTGCGGAATCGAACTCAGGGACCTTGGTGCGAGCGAGAAGCAAACGCGTTAGAACGCTCTGCCACTCACCCTCGATAATATATAAAATCAAGCAAGACGGAAATGAAATCACCTGACAGCCAGTCTGGGCCAACACCAGCTGAGCCAGATCCATCAATCTGCCAACCTTCTGCTGCGAGCTGCTGACCATTGCCAGTTTAGCTCCGACTCGTTGATAAGCCTCGCGACCTCTGCGATCCAGTAGGCACAGGGCGGCGTCTTTAGCTTCAAGGACTAGCGCGTGATTCAGATGGCAAGCCGAAGCCAGTTGGCGACAGACTAGAGCTTGACGATGAGCTTCGTCAACGAAATCTTTCACCTCCTTCGGCTGGTTGGGATCCGGGTTGCGGGGTCGCGCGTTCACGTAGCCTGAGTAGAGTTGAGTAGGTTTGAGTAGAGTTGAATAGGGTTGAGTAGGTTTGAGTAGCGTTGAATAGGGTTGAGTAGGTTTGAGTAGCGTTGAGTAGGTTTGAGTAGCGTTGAGTAGGTTTGAGTAGAGTTGAGTAGGTTTGAGTAGAGTTGAATAGGGTTGAGTAGGTTTGAGTAGCGTTGAGTAGGTTTGAGTAGCGTTGAGTAGGTTTGAGTAGAGTTGAATAGGGTTGAGTGGGTTTGAGTAGCGTTGAGTAGGTTTGAGTAGGTTTGAGTAGAGTTGAGTAGAGTTGAGTAGAGTTGAGTAGGTTTGAGTAGAATTGAGTAGAATTGAGTAGAGTTAAGCAGAGTTGAGTAGGTTTGAGTAGAGTTGAGTAGGTCGTGTAGTTTTGAGTAGGGTTGAGAAAGGTTGAGTAGAGTTGAGCAGAGTCGAGCAGATTTGAGCAGAGTTGAGTAGGTTTGAGTATAGTTAAGTAGGGTTGTGTAGATTTGATTAGAGTTGAGTAGGAATGAGTAATTATGAGTAGGGGTGAGTAGGGATGAGTAGAAATAGATCTATCTAGATCGTTGAGTAGGAATGAGTAGTATTGATCGGGACATTATTGTTTAGTTGGGTTCCATTGTAATTATAATAATTATAGCTTCTGCAATCGACACAGAAGTTTTCCCCCAAATATCGTAAAAAATTATTTAAAAATAAATGACAAAAACACTGACTGAAGTCCAGTTTGTTCAGGTTCATTGTGCACTGGAATCGCTGCTTAGACAGCACAATCAATGGACTAGTCGGCGTTGAACCGGTGGGAAATGCGGACACCTCCTGCGACCGGTAGAATACGACAATCTCCTCTTTGGTGTAGCCTGTGACTTTGGCCAGACTGCTCAGGAGAGAATCCAGGCTTCTGCGAGTTGGGTGAAGGATAAAATATAAGGGAATATAAAATAAAATAAAATTGTGGAATAGCGCGGGTAGAAAAATGTAAAGGGGAAGAAGAGCAGAATGATAGATGTCATGGGAAAGCGGCAAGTAGGGGAAGAAGGAAAATTATGAGTTAAAAAGGCGTAGAATAAAGAGTCAAAGGGTGAAAAGGGTAGAAGAAGGGGTAGAAGAAGGGGTAAAAAAGGAAGGTGTATAAGGAGAAGAAAAATGGGTGGAAAAGGAATAAAAATGGATAGAATAGGAAGAAAAATAGGTAGAATAGGAAGAAGAAGGGGTAGAATAAAGGGTAGAAGAATCAGTGAAATTGTGGTTAGACTGGTAGAAGAAGTTTAGAAGTTGTAGTAGAATGGGTAGAAGTTGTAGTAGAATGGGTAGAAGTGGTAGTAGAATGGGTAGAAGTGGTAGTAGCATGGGTAGAAGTGGTAGTAGAAAGAGTAGAAGTGGTAGTAGAATGTGTACATAGAAGTTGTAGTAGAATGGGTAGAAGTGGTAGTAGAATGGGTAGAAGTGGTAGTAGCATGGGTAGAAGTGGTAGTAGAAAGAGTAGAAGTGGTAGTACAAGGGGTAGAAGTGGTAGGTAGAAGAATGGGTAGAAGTTGTAGTAGAATGGGTAGAAGTGGTAGTAGAATGGGTAGAAGTGGTAGTAGAATGGGTAGAAGGGGTAGTAGAAGGGTAGAAGTGGTAGTAGAAAGAGTAGAAGTGGTAGTAGTAGGGTAGAAGTGGTAGGTAGAAGAATGGATAGAAGGGGTAGTAGAAGGGGTAGAAGTGGTAGTAGAAAGAGTAGAAGTGGTAGTAGAAGGGTAGAAGTGGTAGGTAGAAGAATGGGTAGAAGGGGTAGTAGAAGGGGTAGAAGAATGGTAGAAGAGGTCGAATTAATGGAGGAAAAGGACAGATCGAAGATAGTAGAATAGGTAGAAGAAAAAGGAGAGGGGATATAAAAACGAAACGGGTAAAATAAAAGGTAGAAGGAATAGAAACATAATAGTTGGAGTAGCAGTAAGGGTAGAAGAAAAGCCAATTAGAAAATGATAAAAAGAGAAAAATGCTCACTGCTTCTGTGAGAACACCAGGTCGGGGCTGATCATCGCACCGGCCACAAAATAATAGGTGCAATGCTGACTCTTGCGCTTGATGACAGTCGCAAAGAATTTAGGAAAATTCCATTGCTGATTGAAATTCGACACCAGAATGCCTTGCAAAATTTCTACTAGAAGCGTTTGCAGTTGGCGCGACAGAGGACAGGTTGGCGGCAGAGTTTCGTGGTATTCAACCGGGCCACTCTGGCAGCTCTGGGTAGCGCTAATTGCCAGGGGAGGCTTGTTAACCATCATGTCAATCATTCGGGCGTGATTGCTTCTGACGCCTTCGAATGGAGCGAACGGCAGGCGGCCAGTTGCGGCCATGTACAGGGTGACACCCAGAGACCAGAGATCGCATTCCGGCTTGTGACCGCCGAATTTTTGCTGTGCGGCAGCTCCGTCGGCAGCTCCGCCGGCGTGCATTCGCTGATGCACCTCCATGTAGATACTGGGGTGAAGGAATTCGTAGGTGCCAACTAGGCTTTGGAAATCACCGCCGTCTTCTAGGATGCGGCTGGAACCGAAGTCTGCCAGCTTGAATAGGGGCTGGCGACGATTGTCGTAGCTGATCATGATGTTGCCTGCGGGTGATAGGGATCCGGCTGCTCATCTAGCTGCTCAACCTGCTCATCTAGCTGCTCAACGTGCTCATCCAACTGCTTAACCTGCTCAACTAGCTGCCTAAACTGCTCAACTAGCTGCTTAAACTGCTCAACTAGCTGCCTAAACTGCTCAACTAGCTGCTTAACCTGCTCAACTAGCTGCTTAACCTGCTCAACTAGCTGCTTAACCTGCTCAACTAGCTGCCTAAACTGCTCAACTAGCTGCCTAAACTGCTCATTCATCTGTTTAACCAGCTCAAAATGTTTATTTATCTGCTCAAACTTCTCTCATTCAGCCACTGAACATGTTTATTGATACCTAAACTACCCATTCTGTGAGTAATCCTATTTCTAAACAAGTTGACTGAAAGTATAAAAGAATATATAAAGTAGTATTTTAAGTCTCGTAGTAGTTTTAAAAAAATTACAAAACAATATTGATCCTAGAAAACTCACCAGGCTTAATATCGCGATGTACAATCTTCAGCTGTTCACGCAAATAGGCCAACCCATCACCTGTAGTGAATGAAAATTCTGGTAAAAACTTGATTTGATAATCGATTATTACAACAACTACGAGTAATTAGCAAAGCCAAACTTACACATGTTGAAGAGCAGGCTGAGAAAATCACGGTCGTGCATGCCTAGTTTATTGTCTGGCTTCTTTAGAAACTCGTGCAAACTATTGCCGGGACAGTATTCCAATACTAGGCCAGTCTTCTGGCTGCCCATGCCGTCCTGTCAATCAACAGATTGTGTCCGTGGACATGTTATGTAGATATGGGGATGTTTAATCTTCAGAATGAGGTTTTGGGGATGTTTAATCTTCAGAATGAGGATCTGGGTATGTTTAATCTTCAGAATGAGGATCTGGGTATGTTTAATCTTCAGAATGAGGATTTTGTGATTTTTAATCTTCAGAATGAGGATCTGAGTATGTTTAACCTTCAGAATGAGGATCTGGGTATGTTAAATCTTCAGAATGAGGATCTGGGTATGTTTAATATTCAGAATGAGGATCTGGGGATGTTTAATATTCAGAATGAGGATCTGGGGATGTTTAATATTCAGAATGAGGATCTGGGTATGTTTAATCTTCAGAATGAGGATCTGGGTATGTTAAATCTTCAGAATGAGGATTTGGGGATGTTTAATCTTCAGAATGAGGTTTTGGGGATGTTTAATCTTCAGAATGAGGATCTGGGTATGTTTAATCTTCAGAATGAGGATCTGGGTATGTTTAATCTTCAGAATGAGGATTTTGTGATTTTTAATCTTCAGAATGAGGATCTGAGTATGTTTAACCTTCAGAATGAGGATCTGGGGATGTTTAATCTTCAGAATGAGGATCTGGGTATGTTTAATCTTCAGAATGAGGATCTGGGTATGTTTAATCTTCAGAATGAGGATTTTGTGATTTTTAATCTTCAGAATGAGGATCTGAGTATGTTTAACCTTCAGAATGAGGATCTGGGTATGTTAAATCTTCAGAATGAGGATCTGGGTATGTTTAATCTTCAGAATGAGGATCTGGGTATGTTTAATCTTCAGAATGAGGATTTTGTGATTTTTAATCTTCAGAATGAGGATCTGAGTATGTTTAATCTTCAGAATGAGGATCTGGGTATGTTTAATCTTCAGAATGAGGATTTTGTGATTTTTAATCTTCAGAATGAGGATCTGAGTATGTTTAACCTTCAGAATGAGGATCTGGGTATGTTAAATCTTCAGAATGAGGATCTGGGTATGTTTAATATTCAGAATGAGGATCTGGGGATGTTTAATATTCAGAATGAGGATCTGGGTATGTTTAATCTTCAGAATGAGGATCTGGGGATGTTTAATCTTCAGAATAAGGATCTGGGGATGTATAATCTTCAGAATGAGGATCTGGGGATGTATAATCTTCAGAATGAGGATCTGGGGATGTATAATCTTCAGAATGAGGATCTGGGGATGTATAATCTTCAGAATGAGAATATGGGGAGGTTTAAGCTTCAGAATGGGGATATGGGGAGGTTTAAGCTTCAGAATGGGGATATGGGGAGGTTTAAGCTACAGAATGGGGATATGGGGAGGTTTAAGCTTCATAATGGGGATATGGGGAGGTTTAAGCTACAGAATGGGGATATGGGGAGGTTTAAGCTTCAAAATGGGGATATGGGGAGGTTTAAGCTACAGAATGGGGATATGGGGAGGTTTAAGCTTCATAATGGGGATATGGGGAGGTTTAAGCTTCAGAATGGGGATATGGGGAGGTTTAAGCTACAGAATGGGGATATGGGGAGGTTTAAGCTACAGAATGGGGATATGAGGAGGTTTAAGCTTCATAATGGGGATATGGGGAGGTTTAAGCTACAGAATGGGGATATGGGGAGGTTTAAGCTTCATAATGGGGATATGGGGAGGTTTAAGCTACAGAATGGGGATATGGGGAGGTTTAAGCTTCAGAATGGGGATATGGGGAGGTTTAAGCTACAGAATGGGGATATGGGGAGGTTTAAGCTTCAAAATGGGGATATGGGGAGGTTTAAGCTACAGAATGGGGATATGGGGAGGTTTAAGCTTCAAAATGGGGATATGGGGAGGTTTAAGCTTCAGAATGGGGATATGGGGAGGTTTAAGCTACAGAATGGGGATATGGGGAGGTTTAAGCTTCATAATGGGGATATGGGGAGGTTTAAGCTACAGAATGGGGATATGAGGAGGTTTAAGCTTCATAATGGGGATATGGGGAGGTTTAAGCTACAGAATGGGGATATGGGGAGGTTTAAGCTTCATAATGGGGATATGGGGAGGTTTAAGCTACAGAATGGGGATATGGGGAGGTTTAAGCTACAGAATGGGGGTATGGGGAGGTTTAAGCTTCATAATGGGGATATGGGGAGGTTTAAGCTACAGAATGGGGATATGGGGAGGTTTAAGCTACAGAATGGGGATATGGGGAGGTTTAAGCTACAGAATGGGGATATGGGGAGGTTTAAGCTTCATAATGGGGATATGGGGAGGTTTAAGCTACAGAATGGGGATATGGGGAGGTTTAAGCTACAGAATGGGGATATGGGGTTTCATCCTCAGAATGAGGATCAGGGGATGTTTAAGCTTCAGAATGGGGATTTAGGGAGATTTAAGCTTAGGATTGAGGATTTAGGGAGATTTTAGCTTCAGATTGAGGATTTAGGGAGATTTAAGCTTCAGATTGAGGATTTAGGGAGATTTAAGCTTCAGATTGAGGATTTAGGGAGATTTAAGCTTAGGATTGAGGATTTAGGGAGATTTAAGCTTAGGATTGAGGATTTAGGGAGATTTAAGCTTAGGATTGAGGATTTAGCAAGATTTAAGCTTCAGATTGAGGATCTGGGAAGATTTAGTATTATGATCAGGAATCATTCATAATGAGGATTTGAACTCACATGAAAAGTAACGCCATTAATCAGCCTGACAATATTATCGTGATTTAATTTTTGCAGCAATTCAATTTCTCGCCTAGGCGGATTGCCTTTGAACACTTTGATGGCGTAGAAATCGCCAGTGTTGTTATCGCGACAACGATAGACAGACGAGGTCACGCCGTCAGCTAAGTAGTCCAGGTCAGGACAGAATGTGTAATTACCGGCCATGATTAGGTCACAGCCTCCTCGCTTACTAGACCTGGTCGGAGTGCCACCAACCGCGGCTGCTGCTGCTACTACTGCTGCACTGTTGCGTTGCATAGCGGAGCCAACACCAACTGATCTGGCGTCCATTAATTAACAACAATTTAACAATCGAAGAAGCTACAAAACACCAGGGCCTTGTTAAATAGTCGCACAGAACTAACTTATTTAGTACCTTATTAAATGTAAACTGTTTTCATTGGAGTACGCGTTTAATTGATGTACTTATTCTTCTGAAAAAGAGAAAGAAAATCTACAGATTCTTAGATACGTTCAAGCTACGTTTAGAATTCTAGACTAGAAGCTTACATATATAAAGACAGAAATGCAGCCAGTATTATGTAGGGTGTACATTTGTTTATGACGTTAGTCTATTTTTAGCACGCCTCAATTCGGAGTAGAGTTAGGGCTAGAAAGATTCTGAAAGTACATACTAAACTGTACGCATTTTCTCTAGCCTACAGTTGTCTCTTTAAAACTGGAAATAGGAAAAAAACTACATAGTTCCATGTTCACAGTGACATCTGTTCCACTTAGAGACGGCTTGTTATTATGGAATATCTAGTGGATAGCATGGAATATCTAGTGGATAGCATGGAATATCTAGTGGATAGCATGGGATATCTTGTGGATAGCATGGGATATCTAGTGGATAGCATGGAATATCTAGTGGATAGCATGGGATATCTTGTGGATAGCATGGGATATCTAGTGGATAGCATGGGATATCTTGTGGATAGCATGGAATATCTTGTGGATAGCATGGGATATCTTGTGGATAGCATGGGATATCTTGTGGATAGCATGGGATATCTAGTGGATAGCATGGAATATCTTGTGGATAGCATGGAATATCTAGTGGATAGCATGGGATATCTTGTGGATAGCATGGAATATCTAGTGGATAGCATGGGATATCTAGTGGATAGCATGGGATATCTTGTGGATAGCATGGAATATCTTGTGGATAGCATGGAATATCTTGTGGATAGCATGGGATATCTTGTGGATAGCATGGAATATCTTGTGGATAGCATGGAATATCTTGTGGATAGCATGGAATATCTTGTGGATAGCATGGAATATCTTGTGGATAGCATGGAATATCTTGTGGATAGCATGGAATATCTTGTGGATAGCATGGAATATCTTGTGGATAGCATGGAATATCTTGTGGATAGCATGGAATATCTTGTGGATAGCATGGAATATCTTGTGGATAGCATGGGATATGTTGCGGATAGCATGGAATATCTTGTGGATAGCATGGAATATCTTGTGGATAGCATGGAATATCTTGTGGATAGCATGGAATATCTAGTGGATAGCATGGAATATCTTGTGGATAGCATGGAATATCTAGTGGATAGCATGGAATATCTTGTGGATAGCATGGAATATCTTGTGGATAGCATGGAATATCTTGTAAATACTATACTTTTAAATATTAATAACCTCATAGACGTTCATTCTGCCTTTACAAGACATTGTTTTTGAAAATTTTAAAATTGCCAGTCTACTGCATGACTATGCTTAGTAACCAACCAAAAAGGAAGATTGAACGAACATAGGCAAATTCTAGACAGTTTGTGTACAACTACGGTTAGTGTTTAACAACAACTATTATCAGTGGTGAAGAAAAGAAACTAAGCTAGAACGAGATAGATAGAAAGCATATGATTCTATAGACAGTGGTACGTCTTCGACACGAAAAACTGGCAGTAGAAATTGCACAATCTATTTTCTGTTGCCTTTTCTTCAGCAGACAGAAAAATCTAACGAACTTGAAGGCTTGGGGTTACAATATTTTTGCCATAATCATAACTTACAATTATAGTCTTGTAACTCTCATCTTACTGTCTAATATCAGTCTCTAATCTCACTGTCTAATCTCACTGTCTAATCTCACTGTCTAATATCAGTCTCTAATCTCACTGTCTAATATCAGTCTCTAATCTCACTGTCTAATATCAGTCTCTAATCTCAATGTCTAATCTCACTGTCTAATATCAGTCTCTAATCTCACTGTCTAATCTCACTGTCTAATATCAGTCTCTAATCTCACTGTCTAATATCAGTCTCTAATCTCACTGTCTAATCTCACTGTCTAATATCAGTCTCTAATCTCACTGTCTAATATCAGTCTCTAATCTCACTGTCTAATCTCACTGTCTAATATCAGTCTCTAATCTCACTGTCTAATCTCACTGTCTAATATCAGTCTCGAATCTCACTGTCTAATATCAGTCTCTAATCTCACTGTCTAATATCAGTCTCTAATCTCACTGTCTAATCTCACTGTCTAATATCAGTCTCGAATCTCACTGTCTAATATCAGTCTCTAATCTCACTGTCTAATATCAGTCTCGAATCTCACTGTCTAATATCAGTCTCTAATCTCACTGTCTAATATCAGTCTCCAATCTCACTGTCTAATCTCACTGTCTAATCTCACTGTCTAATATCACTGTCTAATCTCACTGTCTAATATCAGTCTCTAATCTCACTGTCTAATCTCACTGTCTAATATCAGTCTCTAATCTCACTGTCTAATATCAGTCTCTAATCTCACTGTCTAATCTCACTGTCTAATATCAGTCTCTAATCTCACTGTCTAATCTCACTGTCTAATATCAGTCTCGAATCTCACTGTCTAATATCAGTCTCTAATCTCACTGTCTAATATCAGTCTCTAATCTCACTGTCTAATCTCACTGTCTAATATCAGTCTCGAATCTCACTGTCTAATATCAGTCTCTAATCTCACTGTCTAATATCAGTCTCGAATCTCACTGTCTAATATCAGTCTCTAATCTCACTGTCTAATATCAGTCTCCAATCTCACTGTCTAATCTCACTGTCTAATCTCACTGTCTAATATCACTGTCTAATCTCACTGTCTAATCTCACTGTCTAATATCAGTCTCTAATCTCACTGTCTAATATCAGTCTCTAATCTCACTGTCTAATCTCACTGTCTAATATCAGTCTCGAATCTCACTGTCTAATATCAGTCTCTAATCTCACTGTCTAATATCAGTCTCCAATCTCACTGTCTAATCTCACTGTCTAATCTCACTGTCTAATATCACTGTCTAATCTCACTGTCTAATCTCACTGTCTATTATCAGTCTCTAATCTCACTGTCTAATATCAGTCTCTAATCTCACTGTCTAATCTCACTGTCTAATATCAGTCTCTAATCTTACTGTCTATTATCAGTCTCTAATCTCACTGTCTAATATCAGTCTCTAATCTCACTGTCTAATATCAGTCTCTAATCTCACTGTCTAATATCAGTCTCTAATCTCACTGTCTAATATCAGTCTCTAATCTCACTGTCTATTATCAGTCTCTAATCTCACTGTCTAATATCAGTCTCTAATCTCACTGTCTAATATCAGTCTCTAATCTCACTGTCTAATCTCACTGTCTATTATCAGTCTCTAATCTCACTGTCTAATATCAGTCTCTAATCTCACTGTCTAATCTCAGTCTCTAATCTCACTGTCTAATCTCACTGTCTAATATCAGTCTCTAATCTCACTGTCTATTATCAGTCTCTAATCTCACTGTCTAATCTCACTGTCTAATATCAGTCTCTAATCTCACTGTCTAATCTCACTGTCTAATATCAGTCTCTAATCTCACTGTCTAATATCAGTCTCTAATCTCACTGTCTAATCTCACTGTCTAATATCAGTCTCTAATCTCACTGTCTAATCTCACTGTCTAATATCAGTCTCGAATCTCACTGTCTAATATCAGTCTCTAATCTCACTGTCTAATATCAGTCTCTAATCTCACTGTCTAATATCAGTCTCTAATCTCACTGTCTAATCTCACTGTCTAATATCAGTCTCTAATCTCACTGTCTAATATCAGTCTCTAATCTCACTGTCTAATATCAGTCTCCAATCTCACTGTCTAATCTCACTGTCTAATCTCACTGTCTAATCTCACTGTCTATTATCAGTCTCTAATCTCACTGTCTAATATCAGTCTCTAATCTCACTGTCTAATCTCACTGTCTAATATCAGTCTCTAATCTCACTGTCTATTATCAGTCTCTAATCTCACTGTCTAATCTCACTGTCTAATATCAGTCTCTAATCTCACTGTCTAATCTCACTGTCTAATATCAGTCTCTAATCTCACTGTCTAATATCAGTCTCTAATCTCACTGTCTAATCTCACTGTCTAATATCAGTCTCTAATCTCACTGTCTAATCTCACTGTCTAATATCAGTCTCGAATCTCACTGTCTAATATCAGTCTCTAATCTCACTGTCTAATCTCACTGTCTAATATCAGTCTCTAATCTCACTGTCTAATCTCACTGTCTAATATCAGTCTCTAATCTCACTGTCTAATCTCACTGTCTAATATCAGTCTCTAATCTCACTGTCTAATCTCACTGTCTAATATCAGTCTCTAATCTCACTGTCTAATATCAGTCTCTAATCTCACTGTCTAATCTCACTGTCTAATATCAGTCTCGAATCTCACTGTCTAATATCAGTCTCTAATCTCACTGTCTAATATCAGTCTCCAATCTCACTGTCTAATCTCACTGTCTAATCTCACTGTCTAATATCACTGTCTAATCTCACTGTCTAATCTCACTGTCTATTATCAGTCTCTAATCTCACTGTCTAATATCAGTCTCTAATCTCACTGTCTAATATCAGTCTCTAATCTCACTGTCTAATCTCACTGTCTATTATCAGTCTCTAATCTCACTGTCTAATATCAGTCTCTAATCTCACTGTCTAATATCAGTCTCTAATCTCACTGTCTAATATCAGTCTCTAATCTCACTGTCTATTATCAGTCTCTAATCTCACTGTCTAATCTCACTGTCTAATATCAGTCTCTAATCTCACTGTCTAATATCAGTCTCTAATCTCACTGTCTAATCTCACTGTCTAATATCAGTCTATAATCTCACTGTCTAATCTCACTGTCTATTATCAGTCTCTAATCTCACTGTCTAATATCAGTCTCTAATTTCACTGTCTATTATCAGTCTCTAATCTCACTGTCTAATATCAGTCTCTAATTTCACTGTCTAATATCAGTCTCTAATCTCACTGTCTATTATCAGTCTCTAATCTCACTGTCTAATATCAGTCTCTAATCTCACTGTCTAATCTCACTGTCTAATATCAGTCTCTAATCTCACTGTCTATTATCAGTCTCTAATCTCACTGTCTAATCTCACTGTCTATTATCAGTCTCTAATCTCACTGTCTAATATCAGTCTCTAATCTCACTGTCTATTATCAGTCTCTAATCTCACTGTCTAATATCAGTCTCTAATCTCACTGTCTAATATCAGTCTCTAATCTCACTGTCTAATCTCACTGTCTATTATCAGTCTCTAATCTCACTGTCTAATATCAGTCTCTAATCTCACTGTCTATTATCAGTCTCTAATCTCACTGTCTAATATCAGTCTCTAATCTCACTGTCTAATATCAGTCTCTAATCTCACTGTCTAATCTTATTCTAATATCAGTCTCTAATCTCACTGTCTAATCTTAGTCTAATATCAGTCTCTAATCTCACTGTCTAATATCAGTCTCTAATCTCACTGTCTAATATCAGTCTCTAATCTCACTGTCTAATATCAGTCTCTAATCTCACTGTCTAATATCAGTCTCTAATCTCACTGTCTAATATCAGTCTCTAATCTCACTGTCTAATCTTATTCTAATATCAGTCTCTAATCTCACTGTCTAATCTTAGTCTAATATCAGTCTCTAATCTCACTGTCTAATATTAGTCTCTAATCTCACTGTCTAATATTAGTCTCTAATCTTACTGTCTAATCTCACTGTCTAATCTCACAGTCTAATCTCAATCTCTAATCTCACTGACGAATAGGTACAGGATAATCTGTAAGTAACGAACAGTGAAAACTGCAGACACATTAACTTTGGAAAGCAGGATAATATGAGTGACACTGGGTAATCCTAAAGAATGTTTTCTTAGATAGCAACAATCTACAAAATAACGCGGATAGCCAATGAAACTACGAGTAATTATCCTAAAAGTACACGATTGGCTTATGTTAAATAAAGATGTTTTTAACACCCACACTTATGTGAATATGTTATAAAATATGAAGAAATGTATTATTATTGGATTATGAATGCTTTAAGTTATATTTAATTACTAAAATTACTAGTGCATTACAGAAAATGCTCAACTTATTAAGAAAAAAGCACACACAATGACGCACCTACTTAAATAACCAATTTCGAATTATAAAACGCAATTAGCCTACTAACAAGTAGACAGAGAAAATTGCAATAAAAAAATGCACAATATTTTTTAGAAAAAATAGCTTTTATGCATAACAAAATTTTACTAGTTCAAATTGCTAATGGCTTTATAATAAATATTCAAATGCCAGTAAAGAAAGTTAAAGATTTACAAAAAACAAATTTAAGTACAGTTAAAAATGCGAATCATTCGAATCATTGCGAACAATGCACTGGGTTGTAGTATAGTTTTACAACATAAAGCTGTAATTCTACGACAGCAATTTAAATTTTTTGAAAAATGAGCAATTGAATATTACAATTTCGAGCATTTTAATTGATATTTTAACAACCAAACTTCTGACTAACCAGGGTTCTTATTACACAATCCAATCTTCAGGTAGAGTTCTCATTACACTATCCAATCTTCAGGTAGAGTTCTCATTACACTATCCAACACTTCAGGTAGAGTTCTCATTACACTATCCAACACTTCAGGTAGAGTTCTCATTACACTATCCAATCTTCAGGTAGAGTTCTCATTACACTATCCAATCTTCAGGTAGAGTTCTCATTACACTATCCAACACTTCAGGTAGAGTTCTCATTACACTATCCAATCTTCAGGTAGAGTTCTCATTACACTATCCAACACTTCAGGTAGAGTTCTCATTACACTATCCAACACTTCAGGTAGAGTTCTCATTACACTATCCAATCTTCAGGTAGAGTTCTCATTACACTATCCAACACTTCAGGTAGAGTTCTCATTACACTATCCAACACTTCAGGTAGAGTTCTCATTACACTATCCAATCTTCAGGTAGAGTTCTCATTACACTATCCAACACTTCAGGTAGAGTTCTCATTACACTATCCAACACTTCAGGTAGAGTTCTCATTACACAATCCAATCTTCAGGTAGAGTTCTCATTACACTATCCAATCTTCAGGTAGAGTTCTCATTACACTATCCAACACTTCAGGTAGAGTTCTCATTACACTATCCAATCTTCAGGTAGAGTTCTCATTACACTATCCAACACTTCAGGTAGAGTTCTCATTACACTATCCAACACTTCAGGTAGAGTTCTCATTACACTATCCAATCTTCAGGTAGAGTTCTCATTACACTATCCAACACTTCAGGTAGAGTTCTCATTACACTATCCAACACTTCAGGTAGAGTTTTCATTACACTATCCAACACTTCAGGTAGAGTTTTCATTACACTATCCAACACTTCAGGTAGAGTTCTCATTACACTATCCAACACTTCAGGTAGAGTTCTCATTAGAGTTCTCATTACACTATCCAATCTTCAGGTAGAGTTCTCATTACACTATCCAACACTTCAGGTAGAGTTCTCATTACACTATCCAATCTTCAGGTAGAGTTTTCATTACACTATCCAACACTTCAGGTAGAGTTCTCATTACACTATCCAACACTTCAGGTAGAGTTTTCATTACACTATCCAACACTTCAGGTAGAGTTCTCATTACACTATCCAACACTTCAGGTAGAGTTCTCATTACACTATCCAACACTTCAGGTAGAGTTCTCATTACACTATCCAATCTTCAGGTAGAGTTCTCATTACACTATCCAACACTTCAGGTAGAGTTCTCATTACACTATCCAACACTTCAGGTAGAGTTCTCATTACACTATCCAACACTTCAGGTAGAGTTCTTATTACACTATCCAATCTTCAGGTAGAGTTCTTATTACACTATCCAATCTTCAGGTAGGGTTCTCATTCAACACTTCAGGTAGAGTTCTCATTACACTATCCAACACTTCAGGTAGAGTTCTCATTACACTATCCAATCTTCAGGTAGAGTTCTCATTACACTATCCAACACTTCAGGTAGAGTTCTCATTACACTATCCAACACTTCAGGCAGAGTTTTTATTACACTATCTAAACTTCAGGTAACGGTTCATTACACATCTAAACTTCAGGTAGAATAAAAACTTCAGGTAAATAGATAGTTTGAAACAGAAATTCCAGAGCACCAATCAGAAGGTGGTAACAAACAAACGAGCCAAATCGACGCAGGCATAGGCGTTGCATTCCAGAACAGATCGAACAATAGCGTTGAGTGTCGGCAAGCTCCTAGTCCAATAGTCGTAGGCGCACAGCTGAGTATAGAGTTGACGCTCGCAGTAGGCGCGCTGCAGGTGACCGCGATTGCAGGCCGGACAGACCGGCCTACCGCGATACAGTCTGCCAACCAGACGGCGAGTGCGCCACTGGCATGCCTGCAGTACAAAGTTTATTGAAGCTAAAGATTGAATTATTTATAGCCGATAATAAAAACTAATTACTTTTCTTGGACTAAGAATCGAACTTCCGACCTCTTCAGTTAGAGTGTACATCTATCAAGACCTTCTCATCATGACTATCTCTCACCGAAGAGAGATGCGGATAGAGACAAGGGAGAATAGTATAGAGACAAGGGAGATTGGGATAGAGGCTAGGGAGATTGGGATAGAGGCAAGGGAGATTGGGATAGAGGCTAGGGAGATTGGGATAGAGGCAAGGGAGATTGGGATAGAGGCTAGGGAGATTGGGATAGAGGCTAGGGAGATTGGAATAGAGTCTAGGGAGATTGCAATAGAGGCTAGGGAGATTGAGATAGAGGCTAGGGAGATTGGGATAGAGGCAAAGGAGATTGGAATAGAGGCTAGGAAGATTGGGATAAAGGCGAGGGAGATTGGGATAAAGGCTAGGGAGATTCGAATAGAGGCTAGGGAGATTGGAATAGAGGCTAGGGAGATTGGGATAGAGGCTAGGGAGATTGGGATGGAGACAAGGGAGATTGGGATAGACACAAGGGAGACTGGGACAGAGGCAAATGAGATTGGAATAGAGGCGAGGGAGATTGGGATAAAGGCTAGGGAGCTTGGAATAGAGGCTAGGGAGATTGGGATGGAGACAAGGGAGATTGGGATAGACACAAGGGAGACTGGGATAGAGGCTAGGGAGCTTGGAATAGAGGCTAGGGAGCTTGGAATAGAGGCTAGGGAGATTGGGATAGAGGCTAGGGGGCTTGGAATAGAGGCGAGGGAGATTGGGATAAAGGCTAGGGAGCTTGGAATAGAGGCTAGGGAGATTGGGATGGAGACAAGGGAGATTGGGATAGACACAAGGGAGACTGGGATAGAGGCTAGGGAGCTTGGAATAGAGGCTAGGGAGATTGGGATAAAGGCTAGGGAGATTGGGATAAAGGCGAGGGAGATTGGGATAAAGGCTAGGGAGATTGGAATAGAGGCTAGGGAGATTGGGATAGAGGCTAGGGAGATTGGAATAGAGGCTAGGGAGATTGGGATAGACACAAGGGAGACTGGGACAGAGGCAAATGAGATTGGAATAGAGGCTAGGAAGATTGGGATAGAGGCTAGGGAGATTGGGATGGAGACAAGGGAGATTGGGATAGACACAAGGGAGACTGGGATAGAGGCAAATGAGATTGGAATAGAGGCGAGGGAGATTGGGATAGAGGCTAGGGAGATTGGGATAGAGGCTAGGGAGATTTGGATAGAGGCAAAGGAGATTGGAATAGAGGCTAGGAAGATTGGGATAGAGGCTAGGGAGATTGGGATGGAGACAAGGGAGATTGGGATAGACACAGGGGAGACTGGGATAGAGGCTAGGGAGATTGGGATAAAGGCTAGGGAGATTCGAATAGAGGCTAGGGAGATTGGGATAGAGGCTAGGGAGATTGGGATAGAGGCTAGGGAGAGGCTAGGGAGATTCGGATAGAGGCTAGGGAGATTGGGATAGAGGCTAGGGAGATTCGGATAGAGGCTAGGGAGATTGGGATAGAGGCTAGGGAGAGGCTAGGGAGATTGGGATAGAGGCTAGGGAGAGGCTAGGGAGATTGGGATAGAGGCTAGGGAGATCGGGATAGAGGCTAGGGAGATTGGGATAGAGGCTAGGGAGATCGGGATAGAGGCTAGGGAGATTTGGATAGAGGCTAGGGAGATTGGGATAGAGACGAGGGATATAGAGAGATAGAGCGAAGACAGATAGGGGCAGAGTGAAGAGAGACGGTGACATTTATAGCCGATTATATAGTCAGATTAGTAGTCGGTACCGAAAACCATATAAAACAAATTGTTTCCATTGGACTGAGAATCGAACTTCTGACCTCTAAATTTATAGTGTACATAAACCCAGACTTTTTCTATCGTCTCTTACCTGGTCTTCGCAAACGAATTCGCCGCGGTAGTAGCGCCTAACGTGACGCTCGATAGGACCTGTTAGCTCGCCAGCCGCGAAGTCATCTGGCAGTGGCGTCTTGGCTCGACAGTGCGGGCACAACTCATCTGCCGACTGGGAAGCCCGCTTAGATAGGTCGATTGGACGGCGACAAGCGCGGCAGGGCAGCTGCGGAGATGACATTTTTTAAAGAAAACTTTAGATTTGAAGAAGAGAGATACGGATAGAGGCAAGGGAGATTGGGATAGAGGCAAGGGAGATTGGGATAGAGGCAAGCGGGCAGGGATCGAGGTAAGAGAGATTGAGCTAAAGGCAAGGTGAATAGGGATAGAAAAAAGGGGTACGGATAAAGGCAAAGGAGAGTGAATACAGATAGGGGTAGAAAGAAGGGAGAATATGGTTAAGAGAGAAGAGAGACAGAGGTACAGAGGTAGAATGAAGATAGACAGGGGTAGATTGAAGAGAGACAGTGGTAGAATGAAGAGAGAGACAGGGGTAGAATGAAGAGAGACAGGGGTAGAATGAAGAGAGACAGTGGTAGAATGAAGAGAGAGACAGGGGTAGAATGAAGAGAGGGACAGGGGTAGAATGAAGAGACAGAGGGGTAGAATGAAGAGAAACAGGGGTAGAATAAAGAGAGACAGGGGTAGAATGAAGAGAGACAGGGGTAGAATGAAGAGGGACAGGGGTAGAGTGAAGAGAGACAGGGGTAGAATGAAGAGAGAGACAGGGGTAGAATGAAAAGAAACAGGGGTAGAGTGAAGAGAGACAGGGGTAGAGTGAAGAGAGACAGGGGTAGAGTGAAGAGAGACAGGGGTAGAGTGAAGAGAGACAGGGTGATAAGGCTAGAGATAAATAAGCGGCAGAGGCACTCACCAGCAGGGGCTCGCACAGTTCAAAGCGCACCTCGGGCTTAACCAAGACACTCTCGCCGGCTGTGTCGCCAACAGCCCCGTCTTCGCCTTCGCCATCCTCGCCTAGTGCAGTTGGCAATAGGCGTCGCCGGAAAGCGCGCGAATCGACGCCGACGCATTCGGCTAGATCACCGGGATCAACTTCTTGGAGGCTCTCGGTGAGACGGCTAACCAGAGGCAGGACTTCCTTCACCAGGTAGTGCTCCCAGTCGATGGCTGGCGCAGGAGCCGCGTCGCCGCCGTCTGTACCATTGCCGACAGCGGCGGCATCTGTATTGGCAGCTGATTGAGCACGTTTGGCGTACTCTTTGAGCAGCTTGCGCCAAGCAGAAAGGGTGTAGACTCTAAAAACAGAAATATATACTCATAGACACCGTTCATTGATTAGAAATACCCGATGTAATTCTAAACTACAATCAGAGCACAATGTCACTCACCGTTTAGAAAGCTACCCGATATGTATTGAAAAAAATAACCATGTTTTCTTAATCGAGAAAAATACCAGAAACTACCCGAGATGTATCTAAATTATAAACTAAGTTTCGTAATCGAGAAAATATACAAGAGACAACCCGATATGTATCGAAGTTATTAAAAATGTTTCGTAATCGAAAAATATACGAGAAACTACCCGATATGCATCGAAATTATAAGCCAAGTTTCGTAATCAAGAAAATACACTTGAGGCTAACCGATATGTATCGAAATTATAAACCATGTTTCGTAATCGAGAAAAATACGAGAGACTACCCGATATGTATCTAAATTATAAACTAAGTTTCGTAATCGAGAAAATACACTTGAGGCTACCCGATATGTATTGAAATAAAAAAACGATCGTGAAAAATTCGACTACTCTCAAGAAACTAACCCGATATGTATCGAAAAAATAAATGAAGCATTATAATTTCTAGACAAATATTCAATCAGCAGCCCGATATGTATCGAAAAAATATGAAAAAAATAGGATGGTTTTAACTGCAAAAAACTCAAAGATGCAAACCTGGAGGTCACAGGACCGTTCCCGGCCGCTACGATGTACTCCACGGTGTCGCCCTTCTTCCATGGTCGCTCTCTGGTGTCATCGTGCAGGGCGGCCGCCACGTGCTCCTCGTGTCCATTGCGATACTCCTCAGGAGCCTTGGTGAGCATCTTGGCTATGCTCAGAGTGTCAGGATCGACTCTATTAGCCTTAAGATTGCTGGCCACTTGGGTGAGAATGTCGCGGATTTCCGCTTGAAGAGTTTCGCGCGGCTTGTTGGCCAGAATGAGGTCCAGTACGCTGGAGGCTGTGCCTGTGGCAATGCGGCTCCAGTCGCGACTGTAGATTTTGAAATAGCGAAAATTGAGGACCACTTTTATATAACTTGTTAATTACGAAACAAATGTTTTTTACAGATAAAATCCGGTTGAAGACGACATTTTAGAAAAAAGGGCCGCTTTCTAACCATTTTAAAATCCTTGAGGACCACTTTCTAAGAATTTTCAAAAAGCTTTTAAGAATTAAGGACCACTTTCTAGGAATCGAGAACGACTTTCTAAGAATGGAGGACCACTTTCTAGGAATCGAGAACGACTTTCTAAGAATGGAGGACCACTTTCTAGGAATCGAGAACGACTTTCTAAGAATGGAGGACCACTTTCTAGGAATCGAGAACGACTTTCTAAGAATTGAGGACCACTTTCTAGGAATCGAGGACCACATTCTAAGAATGGAGGACTGCTTTCTAGGAATTGAGGATCACATTATAGGAATTAGGGATCATTTTCTAAGAATTGAGGATCATTGTATGAGAATTGAGGGCCACTTTCTAGGAATCGAGGACCACATTCTAAGAAAGGAGGACCACTAGATGACCACCAGGCTCAAGATGACCAGAGCTTGAATCATGGCTAAACCAGAGCTTGAATCATGGCTAAACCAGAGTTTGAATCATGGCTAACCAGAGCTTGAATCATGGCTAAACCAGAGTTTGAATCATGGCTAAACGAGAGTTTGAATCATGGCTAAAGCAGAGTTTGAATCATGGCTAAACCAGAATTTCAATCGTGGCTAAAACAGAGTTTGAATCATGGCTAAACCAGAGTTTGAATCATGGCTAAACCTGAGTTTGAATCATGGCTAAACCAGAGTTTGAATCATGGCTAAACCAGCTTTTGAATCATGGCTAAACCAGCGTTTGAATCATGGCTAACCCAGAGTTTGAATCATGGCTAAACCTGAGTTTGAATCATGGCTAAACCAGCGTTTGAATCATGGCTAACCCAGAGTTTGAATCATGGCTAAACCAGAGTTTGAATCATGGCTAAACCGGAGTTTGAATCATAGCAAAACCAGAGTTTGAATCATGAGAAAAGTTTTCTTTTGCCATTGATGAATTCTCTATATTTAGCTTTTGTTATCATATAACGTCATAATGATATACATTTGTATCAAAATAATTTTGTCTGATATTCAACTAATGTTGTTCTTGTCAATTTTCTACAATAGCAGCTAATAAAAAATTCAACTGGGGAACATTGTCAACTGGGGAGTCTTCATAAAATAGGGGATCATGGTAAACTGCGGGATAATCGTCAACTGGGGGATCATTGTCAACTGTGGGATCATTGTAAACTGGGGGATCATCATCAAATGGGGTTCATTGTCAACTGGGAGATCATTTTCAACTGCGGGATCATTGTCAACTGGGGGATCATTGTCAACTGGGGGATCATTGTCAACTGGGGATCATTGTCAACTGGGGGATCATTGTCAACTTGGGGAACATTGTCAACTGGAGGATTATTGTCAACTGGGGGAACATTGTCAACTGGGGGTCATCATCAATGGGGAGTCATCATCAACTGGGGAATCATTGTCGACTGGGGGATCATTGTCAACTGGGGGATCATTGTCAACTGGGGGATCATTGTAGAATTAAAAAGCTGTAAATTCAGCTGCTAAAAAGTATATAATAGACGAATTAAAAATATTTCTGCTCCCCGAAGGGGGGCAAAACTTGCTAGTCATTTTCTAAGAATTGAATATCATTTTCTCAGAATTTACGATCACATTCTAAGAATCGAGGACCAATTTCCAAAAACTTTAGAACAAGTGAAGATACTTGATTTCTTAATAATATTCACACTCTTTTAATAATTCAAAATCACAAACAAGCAACTCACCGAACAATCTCCAGTCCCTTAACCTCGCGTTTATACTCCAATTCGCCTTTTTCGTTCTTGGCAACGCTAAGAGCGGCGTATTTCTTCTTTCGGCACAGCAGCAGAGGCCGGTAGACGCCGTCAATTTCGAGCTCCAATAGGCGATAGAGTTTGTTAACCTGCGCTTTCACTTTGGCCCCAATCTTCAAGGCTTCGTCGTATTGATCGCAATGAGAATTGATCATGATTGAATCAGTGTCACCATAGATCACTTCCAGGTTGAGCTTTTCAACGAGTTCCTGAATAAGAGAACCAAGTTGAAAAACAAGCTGATCACTTAAAATTTTGAGAGACACGAAAAGCTAAACAAAAGTTAAAAAAATATTTCCTAGAACTAAAGAACCCGGTTTTAATTTAAATTCTTAGAAACTAAAGAACCAGGCTTTAATTTGATTTCTTAGAAACTAAAGAAGCAGGCTTTAATTTGATTTCTTAGAAACTAAAGAAGCAGGCTTTAATTAGGTTTCTTAGAAACTAAATAACCAGTTTTTAATTTGAATTCTTAGAAACTAAAGAACGAGGCTTTAATTTAAATTCTTAGAAACTAAATAACGAGGTTTTGATAAGGTTTCTTAGAAACTAATGAACCGGGTTTTAATTTGATTTCTTAGAAACTAAAGAACTAGTTTTTATTTTGAATTCTTAGAAACTAAAGAACGAGGCTTTAATTTAAATTCTTAGAAACTTTAGAAGGAGGCTTTAATTAAAATTCTTAGAAACTAAAGAACCCGGTTTTAATTTAAATTCTTAGAAACTAAAGAACCAGGCTTTAATTTGATTTCTTAGAAACTAAAGAACTAGGCTTTAATTTGGTTTCTTAGAAACTAAAGAACTAGTTTTTAATTTGAATTCTTAGAAACTAAAGAACGAGGCTTTAATTTAAATTCTTAGAAACTAAAGAACGAGGCTTTAATTTGAATTCTTAGAAACTAAAAAACGAGGCTTTAATTTGAATTCTTATAAACTAAAGAACCAGTTTTTAATTAAAATTCTTAGAAACTAAAGAACCCGGTTTTAATTTAAATTCTTAGAAACTAAAGAACCAGGCTTTAATTTGATTTCTTAGAAAATAAAGAAGCAGGCTTTAATTAGGTTTCTTAGAAATTAAATAACCAGTTTTTAATTTGAATTCTTAGAAACTAAAGAACGAGGCTTTAATTTAAATTCTTAGAAACTAAATAACGAGGTTTTGATAAGGTTTCTTAGAAACTAATGAACCGGGTTTTAATTTGTTTATTAGAAACTAAATAACGAGGTTTTGATAAGGTTTCTTAGAAACTAAAGAACCCGGTTATCCTTAGGTTTTTATATTTTTTAGTTTTCTTTTTTTTCTTAGTTTTTTAACCAAATGTTTTTTTCATTAAATGATTTATATTTTATATTTTATATTTAATTTTTTATCTAATTATATTCGGTTTTTAATACTAGAGAACCTGGTTTCTATTAAGATTCGTAGAAACTAAAGAACAAAGTTTTGATTTCGAGAAGCTAAGTAATCATATTTTAAGAACACTTTCCAAGAATTGTGATTTTAAAAAGATTTTTCAAAAGCTCAGAACGTAGCTTTAATAATACTCGAGACAAAATCATACACTGATTTAGAACAGAATAAAAATTTAAGCAATTAATTACCTTAGTCTGCGCCAGAATGTCTCGACCCTTGGCTGTAACCAAGGCCGCTATCGGCTTGGCGGCAAAGCGCGACTGTTGAAAGCCTAAACAGCCGTAGAGTGAGTTGGCCGTCAGCTTCAGCGCCTTCTGTCGAATGTCCAATTGGACGCGTTGTTCCTCGCGCAATTTCGGATCTTTTAGAAGATTCTTGACTGCGCGTCGGGTCTCAACTAGTTTACCGATTACCTGTTTCGGAGAATTTGATAAGTTATTGTTCTTAGCTGGCCGGACAACGCTATAGCATACAGAGGAGCCTAGCGGAACCTTTTTAAAGAATTTAATATAAAAATCTATTTCTTTAACAACTGCCTCGTTGCTTCTAGTTTCTCTAGAAACCGGTTCTCTACCTCTGCACTCGTTCTCACATCTTCACGCCACTTTCTGATTGGTCCACTTCTCACCTTCTCGCCTCTGCCTTCTACCCCAGTCGCGCACTCTTATTTTATCGCACCGCCAATCCCCTTCCAGCTAAAATCCAGGCCTAGTGCTGAAGCAGAAATACAAATATATATCAATATAGGCCCACGATCGTCTTCACAGTTTCTCAGCCGGTCAGCTAAAAAATTATCATTTCTTTCTTCTAGAAGTAGAAACTTGTGAGAGACGCTATCTGGGTGCCTGTGTGCTCAGGAGTCAGCGAAATGTGCAGAATTGCCTCCTCGCTGGCTGCGGGTCTAGTGTCACTAAATGATGTGCCATTGCCCGCAGCCCTCCTGCAATTAATACTATTATCTCTTCCTCACACCTCCATCCTATACTCTCCCTAGTGAATCAACACTCCTTCCTCTCTTTTCAGTGTCGCATACCTGCGGCAGAACGCCAATCTCGGTGCTGCCCCGGTCTGGCAGTTCAGGCAGTCGATCCGTGGACTCCAAACCCCGATGCTGCAGAGTAGTGAAGCACAAATTGAATTCCTGAATGATTGACGGATACAGAGAGTTGAAGTCCAACAATAGGATGAACTTGTCGTGTAGGCCACGCTTCGGTTCGAGCACTAGACCACCAGTGTACTCGGCTTTGTTCTGCTGTTGAGTCTGCTGCTGCTGCTGCTGTTGCTGAGCCGAGTGCCGGCCGGTCGGATCCGGGCAGACAAAACCGCGCTCAGTGAAGGCGTGCAACAGTAGGGACTCGTTACGCTCCGATCGACCATATAAAAGAGTGCGCGACCACAGATTGCCAACAATCTGGGTGATCTGCAGAGACAGCGGCAGAGCCTGCAGCTCGTGGGCGATATTTAGGCAGAGGGCGGCATCGTTGAGTGCCGATTCGGCTAAGCTGCAGACGCCTTCGGCGCGACCGTTGCTAAATGAGTTGCGCACCTCGGCTGCGGTCCAATCGCGACCGGCTCTGGCGCGTTTCAGCAGCGAGCCGCTCAGTTCTTCGAGATCGTAGCTGCGACCCTGCGGCAGGAGAGAAAGGAGAGAAAAAATTGTAAGTCATTATAGAAAAAGAGTGGTTAAAGGAATGACAGTAGAGGGGAGGGAAGATTAGAAGATAGACGGGAGAGGACGAAAAGTGGTGAGAAAGGTGACAGAGGATATTGAAGGAAAATGGGTAGAAAATGTAGCAAGAAATAGAAATGGGGAGACAGAAGAGAAATGTAAAAATAGAGGAGAGAAAGGAGAGGTAGGGAAGAAAGGGGAGAAAATGTAGAGAGAAGAGAAAAAAGTTAGAGAAAGGGAGTAGAGACGGGAGAATGTCGAAGAGGGGAAAGAGGGGAGACAGGGTAAATGAGGGACGGGAAAGAGGGGACACGAGAGGACAGAAATGTGAATAATTATATTAAAATCCATGTGCTTTTAATTAAAGTACGATGATGAGAAGATTCCCCGCTGTCTCACCTTGACCAATTCTTTGGCACTTTTCAAACAGTCCAACAGCAGCCGGCCAGCCACAGCGTGTCGCATCGGACCCAATCCGGTCGCCCTCAGTGGCGGCCCGGTTCGTCTCAACCGGCCCAGCTTGTGCCAGTGCGGCACGCGACACGCGGCCAGGCGATGCAGCAGCCAGGCTAGGCTGGCGCCGCAGTCGAAGCCAATTAGAATGTCCGGATCGGCCTGAT
The DNA here is from genome assembly GCA_950097015.1 of Macrostomum hystrix. Classification (NCBI taxonomy): domain Eukaryota; kingdom Metazoa; phylum Platyhelminthes; family Macrostomidae; genus Macrostomum; species Macrostomum hystrix. The sequence goes on from CATNEN010000001.1 coordinate 12,691,225, forward strand.
GCAGTAGGCCAACAAGCCGGCCTAGTAGGGCGCGCTCGCTAGACTCCAAGGAGGCATTCTCGCGACTGCCTAGAAGCTTGGTGAGGCCGGCCTGGGTGCCGAACGGCACAGCGCAGCCTTGGGGCCTGGCCACGATGCTGACGGCGCGTTGGAAACGACTCTGCGACTGCTGCTTGGCTGCGAAAGCAAATCAACTTTAGAAGTAGAAATTGCTCTGTCGAAGATTTTATACTGCTATACTATGGAAACACCTTTACACGTACTATCTTACTCCATACCTACACTATTTTTCCATAGATATCTACCTAACTCTCCCCTAGATATCTTCCCCCTTCTTTCCCCCAGATATCTAGCCTACTCTCTCCTAGATATCTACCCTACTATCCCCTAGATATCTACCCTACTCTACCCTAGATATCGACCCTACTCTCCCCTAGATATCTACCCTACTCTCCCCTAGATATCTACCCTACTATCCCCTAGATATCTACCCTACTCTACCCTAGATATCTACCCTACTAACCTAGATATCTACCCTACTCTCCCCTAGATATCGACCCTACTCTCCCCTAGATATCGACCCTACTCTCCCCTAGATATCTACCCTACTCTCCCCTAGATATCTACCCTACTAACCTAGATATCTACCCTACTCTCCCCTAGATATCTACCCTACTAACCTAGATATCTACCCTACTCTCCCCTAGATATCTACCCTACTAACCTAGATATCTACCCTACTATCCCCTAGATATCTACCCTACTAACCTAGATATCTACCCTACTGTTCCGTAATAATTTAATACAAATAATTCACCATTAGAAGCGCCGTCAATGCGAAACTCCTTATCAAGTAGCATAGCAACGCAGGACACTTCCTTATCGCAGCCAATAGCGTACAGGGTGGCAACAGTGAGTGGCGGATGGCCCAGTTTCTGAGCAGCCTCGGTGGCAGTTTTCTTTAATTTTCTATAATCAGTCAATGTGGCATCGATGCGACACCAGCTGAATTGGGCCAATTGGCGCTTGGCCCCACTAATATCCAACCAACACGGTCCATAGAGTTGCCGATCGAGGATTAGAGTCTCCAGGGATGTTGTCTAAATTGTTTTAATGGGTGTCTTATGAGTGGCATTTCCCACGCCATTGTATTTTCTGCCTCTCCCATGTCTAATATTCCTCTCCGATGTCAATTTTCCCACTCCGATGTCTATTCTCCCACTACGATGTCTATTCTCCCACTAGGATGTCTATTTTTCCACTCCGATGTCTATTCTCCCACTACGATGTCTAATATTCCTCTCCGATATCTATTCTCCCACAACGATGTCTATTTTCCCTTTCCTATGTCTATTCTCCCTCTCCTATGCCTATTCTCCCAATACGATGTCTATTCTCCCAATACGATGTCTATTCTCCCTCTCCTATGTCTATTCTCCCACTACGATGTCCATTCTCCCTCTCCGATGTCTATTGTCCCTCTCCTATGTCTATTCTCCGTCTCCGATGTCTATTCTCCCACTCCGATGTCTATTCTCCCTCTCCTATGTCTATTCTCCCTATCCTATGTCAATTCTCCCTATTCTGTCTATTCTCTCTCTCCGACTTTAATTTTCCTCCCACTCTGATCTCCTCACCAATCCAGCATTCTTACATTGCATCCGAACACGTGACTGTAGGTGAGTCCCGCGGCATCGGCAGGGAAAGCCGGCTTATCAGCCGGATAGAGCACTTCTAGCCAATCAGCTGACTGAGGCACATCTGGGACTGAGAAGCAGTAGCTTTTGCGAACTGTTCGACAGCGAAAACTGGCAATGCCGTGTTTGGCAGCAAATTTAGCGAACTCATCGTAGACATCCTTGATTTGAACCGGCTCGTCTGTAGGATCGCCGTGCTTATCAACCCGGTGCTGACGAGGTAGAAAGTACAATTGGCGCGGTATTTCCGTGATACGGACGCAGCAGGACTCAAATCTGGGGCGAATGGGTGAGTTAACCTGACTTTATTAGCCACCTAAATTTCATTCACCATGCCTACAATGATCTCTCCTTGCCTACTCAAATCTGACCTCATCTACTCAAATCTCCCCTCATCTACTCAAATCTGACCTCATCTACTCAAATCTCACCCCATCTACTCAAATCTCCCCTCATCTACTCAAATCTCACCCCATCTACTCAAATCTGACCTCATCTACTCAAATCTCACCCCATCTACTCAAATCTCCCCGCATCTACTCAAATCTGACCTCATCTACTCAAATCTGACCTCATCTACTCAAATCTGACCTCATCTACTCAAATCTGACCTCATCTACTCAAATCTGACCTCATCTACTCAAATCTGACCTCATCTACTCAAATCTCACCCCATCTACTCAAATCTGACCTCATCTACTCAAATCTCACCCCATCTACTCAAATCTCCCTTCATCTACTCAAATCTGACCTCATCTACTCAAATCTGACCTCATCTACTCAAATCTGACCTCATCTACTCAAATCTGACCTCATCTACTCAAATCTGACCTCATCTACTCAAATCTGACCTCATCTACTCAAATCTGACCTCATCTACTCAAATCTGACCTCATCTACTCAAATCTGACCTCATCTACTCAAATCTCCCTTCATCTACTCAAATCTGACCTCATCTACTCAAATCTCACAACATCTACTCAAATCTCCCCGCATCTACTCAAATCTGACCTCATCTACTCAAATCTGACCTCATCTACTCAAATCTGACCTCATCTACTCAAATCTGACCTCATCTACTCAAATCTCACCCCATCTACTCAAATCTCACCCCATCTACTCAAATCTGACCTCATCTACTCAAATCTGACCTCATCTACTCAAATCTCACCCCATCTACTCAAATCTCTCCCCATCTACTCAAATCTGACCTCATCTACTTAAATCTCACCCCATCTACTCAAATCTCCCTTCATCTACTCAAATCTGACCTCATCTACTCAAATCTGACCTCATCTACTCAAATCTCACCCCATCTACTCAAATCTGACCTCATCTACTCAAATCTCACCCCATCTACTCAAATCTCCCTTCATCTACTCATATCTGGCCTCATCTACTCAAATCTCACCCTGTTTACTCAAATCTCACCCAATTTACTCAGTCTACTCAGCCCACCACAGAGTTAGCAGAACAGACCTGATCTGGCCATTAGTAGCGGCAGTAGGCGGCATGGCAACCTTGCCAAACAGGAACACAGTGCCTGGATGATGAGCCGAATCGTACCAAGCGTCTAGCCAATAGAACCGCATGGCTTTGTTGCCAACGGCAGCTTTCGGATTATTTTCGCTACCTCTGTCATCCGCTGTGCTAGCATCGGCAACGTCAAACTCTGGCAGATTATCGCCGACACTAGCAGCATTGGCGGCTGCAGCAACGTCTGGCACAGCATCGGTGTTGTTCGGTCCGTACTCTAGCCAGTCGCCAGCCGACGCTGGGGCTACTGACGCGGCGGCGGTTGCGACTGTGGATGATGCGGCGTTACCAGCGGAGGTCCACGGTTCAACAATAGTAACCGAGCTGCGATTCAATTTCATGGAAGCCTCGGCATCGGAAACTGCAGTACCAGCCATGGAGGTTGAAGCTGAAGTAGCAGCGCCGGAAGCTTCAAATGGCTCCTCGAAGTCTGCTAGCATTTCGTCTGTAATATTGCCAATCGATGCTTCTAGTAGACGCTTCTGCTCTTCGGCTTCGAGTTGCTCTTTGCGCCTGGCATCGCGTTCCCGCTGCTCCTTGCGTCGTTGACGACGCTGGAGTTGAGCGGCCGGCGACGAAGTGTCGATTGGCGCAATCAACGGAGCGGCAGCAAGTGGCGCCTTCGGTGTTGGCGGCGTACAGGGCGGAGGAGGCGGCAGAGAAGCGGCAGCCGACGATAGTCGAGGTCGTTTAGCCGCAGCCTCTTCAACACCATCTTCTTGTTGATGTTGTTCGTCACGCAATGAATTAAGCAACGACTCTAAATCATCGTCAAGAGCGGCTTCGTCATCTGCCCCGGCCGTTTCAGACGAACCGGCTGCATCGTCGGCTGGAGCTCGTCGCTTCTTACGCAACGATTCATCCAGTTGGGCTCGGATGAACATGGATTTGATGTTACCGCTGCCTGAGCTGCCTAGCTTCTTGGCGGCACTCTCGGCGTCACGAGCGATGAACGGGTTGCGCTTCTTACCGGACTGGCCAGCCGTTTGCTTGCCGTTGGCGCCATCCTTAGCAGCCGCTGCTTTCGCTTCAGCTTCAAGGCGTTCAGCATTTCTACGCGTGTAGCCGTAGGCTTCGTCGTCAACAATCCAGTTATCGTCCTCGGAGTCGTAGTCGTCGTCCCCGCCGCCACCGCCTACGCCATGTTTTTCATCGTCGCTATCGTCCTCTTTAGGATTTAAATCCAAGTCAACGGTGGGTCGCAGCTTCTGGCCCTTCATCTTGGCGTCGCGCAATCGGCTGAGCATCTCCAATTTGTTGGCTTTGCGCTCGCTAACACCGGAGCGTCGACCGCGACGAACCGCAACCGCAGCATCTTGGTCATCGTCGTCGCTGTCGTTCTTTTTTCTAATATCAACGTCGTCATCGTATTCGGCAATTTTCGCTCGTCTAGACATTTTTATATCTAGCTGAAATGTTGTCACCATTTTTATTTATCATAATCTTAATTATTGGAAAAAAAATTACTCTAGAACTTTTCTATTCCCGCATGATAATCAATTTTAGGATGAGGCGATGTTGCTAGTCCTGTATACTAATCAATTTCACTATGGGGCGATGTTGCTAGTCCTGTATACTAATATATTTTAGGATGAGGCGATGTTGCTAGTCCTGTATACTAATCAATTTTAGGATGAGGCGATGTTGCTAGTCCTGTATACTAATCAATTTCAGTATTGGGCGATGTTGCTAGTCCAATAAACTAATCGACTTAAGGATAAAGTGATGTTTCTATTTCAGGATGATACGACATTGCTAGTCGTACAGGTTGGGGCAATGTGATTAGCACTTCCTTTATATCAAATCGACTATATAGGCTATCTTGCAAGTTATATATAAAATTATTTCAAACAAACGATAGCATAGTAAATTAAATTATAAAACTGTACCATAGCCATGGTAATCATTCTATTTCAATGTATAACAAGTTTAAAACCAAACATTAATAATACCTTCATCTGACAATCGTAACAATATTATATCTTTACACTACAAGAAAAAAAACATGCACAGCATGAGCTGCGAATAAAAATAAATGAAGTTGAGAATGAAGGCGTGGTTGCAGTTGAAACTATAAACTTATATCAAATAAGCTTGACACAGCCACAAAAAGCGCACGAAATTATTCTAGGCAAATTATAATTACAAAGTACGAGCTATATTAGTGTAGCACGGTAAGCGGGTTCCTGCCGCATTAAAGAGAAGAATAGTAAGAATAGTATAATAAAAAACGTAGCTAGATATATCTAAAATTGTAAAAAAAATCGCTTATAGAACATATGCATTCGAAAGAATTGACGAAACTGAAAAGGAAAGCTACATTAGAATAATCTAAATATGCTTATGCCAAATTCGCATACATGTAGCTACTTGAATGTTTTCGCTTATTTATATTTCATACTACTATCTATACTAACCAAATTTTGTAGTGTAATAAGCTAATTGAGGACGGATTTGAAATAAATGTGTTTTTTGAAGTGGAATTATGAAAGAGGTCAACGAGAACCCGCAGCCAGCAGGCTTGTAACCTGGGCCAATTGCTCCCTCTGCTGAGTATCCAGACGATCTAGTCGACTTCTCAACTCTTCCATAGCTTGCTCCTCCTCCGCTCCGCTCCAGGCCAATTGTTGCTTGGGATTGCCGGAGCCTGAGACGGGAAATTCCAGGCCGCCACCACTGTTTGGTCCGCGTGACATCAGCACGGAGCGGAAGTCGCCTAGGCGACGCTGCAGATCGCGAAGCTCCTTCCGAACCCGATTGTACTCGTCGTGTGAGACGCCTTTGCGAAGTACGTCAACCTATAGAAGGTTAAAAGTTACAAACGCAATGGATTATACAACAATATTCTTATATTTAAATATGCTATATATTTTAACTAGTTTGGGAGGCTTGTCGTGTAATTTACGCCCTTGATGGCCAACCACCAAGGCACAGTGAAGGTGTACAGTGAGATGAGAAAGTCTGTACTTGTGTGCGTGTGTGCTCAGAGGCTTATAAGTGGAATGGGCAGGATTTATTTATCCCTGATTGTGTCTAATATGATTAAATATTATTTTGTTTAGTTGAAAGGGCGTCGGATTAACGACTTGAAGCTTGAAGAGGCTCGATTTCTGACTCCACGGGAACCCTTTAGCAAGACAATTCAAATCTGAATTGCTTTAGTTGACCAGCAGTTAAACGGGTACTGGCATCAGCTGGGGTTATCGAGGGTACGTGGGTGTGGCGTTGCCCCAGTCCATGGACTGAACAGCCGCGCCTTCAGACGCTCCGCGGCTCACAGGCACATTCGCAGCTATTGTGCTGTGTGCAGATGCTCAGTCCGTGGACTGAAAAGGCAGAAAATCCCTAATTGTTTTTCCTAACTAGGATACGATTTTTAAAGGCTAAGATTTGGGACTTGGGACCTATCACTCAGAAGTTAAGAGTTTTAAATACTGGTCTACAGGCCCTCAAAACTATAGCCGCTTCTCACCTGAGCAGCCAATTCGCATTCTTTGGCCTCGGCTAGTTCGGCTCTCTCCCTGGCCGAACGCACAGCTGAGGCGTATTTTCGTTTCTTCTTGCGCCAATCGTCGCGAGCTTTGACTAATTCGCGCGATTTCGCCTCCAGAGCCGCTTCGGCTGCGGCCAGGGCGTCGGTTAGGCGACGAGCCTCGGGCCGGTAGTCCCGATCGATGGTGGCCTGCGGAGGATGGGGAGGGAGGAACATTGGGATAGGGAGCATTGCGATAGGCAATTTAGGGAAGACAACTCCTACCTGCAACTGTCTCAAATCTCTCTGAGCATCCAACCGTTCAGACTTGGCAGTCTCCAATGCGTCCAAAGTGTCGGCAGCGGCTGCAGCCTCGGCTTCGTGACGTCGTAGGCGCGATTCTAGCTCGTCGCGAGCCTCCGTCTGGGCGCGCAGTTCGCGTTCCAGGCGTTCCAGGCGCGACTGGAGGCTGGCTCGATCGTCGGCACTGGCTTTCACTTCGGCTTCGGCGCGAGAGACCTTTATTGGATGGGATTGAGGGGACAGAACAGTGAATAGAGATAGGATAGGTGAGGTTGCACAGAAGAGGCTGAGGTGGAGACAGGAGAGGCTGAGATTGAGACATTATACGGTGAGATAGAGACATGAGATAGAAAGCATAACAGTAAGTAAATTTAACAGCCAGAAGTTCAATCTCACCCTCTCCTGGCATCGTTCGCGTTCCGCCCTGATCACGGCGTCAACCTCCGCCACCTTCTGCCTGGCTGTCTGCAGTTCACCTTCGGCGGCAATCTTCTCTGATTCAACCTGCTGACGAGCCTGCCATTCCTCTTCGCGAACGGCCTGCTCTCGTCTGGCTAGCTGGCGCTCGCGATCTAAGGCATCGCGTTCTAGACGAGAAATCTTGGCCACTGCCAGGCCCAGCCGATGCTGAAGATCGTCACGACTGGCCAGAAGGGAGTCGCATTCCCGTTCGAGAGCTCCACGCTCCTGAGTCCACTGGAGTCTGCAATCAAAAGATTACCAATCAAAAGATTATAAAAGGTTATTCTTTCATATAAACTAGAAATGATAATTTTCAACTAGAAACGAACCTTGTCAACTAGAAACCTAACCTATTAACTAAAATGACACCTGTCAACGAGAAATGACACTTTTCAACCTAAAATCGACTTCTGCCAACTACAGAAACGACACATGTCAACTATATACGAGCTAAATGACATCTGTCAACTATAAATGACACCTGTCAACTAGAAATGACACCTGTCAACTAGAAATGACACCTGTCAACTAGAAATGGCACCTGTCAATTAGAAATGACACCTGTCAACTATAAATGACACCTGTCAACTAGAAATGACACCTGTCAACTAGAAATGACACCTGTCAACTAGAAATGACACCTTTCAACTAGAAATGACACCTGTCAACTAGAAATGACACCTGTCAACTAGAAATGACACCTGTCAACTAGAAATGACACCTGTCAACTAGAAATAACACATGTCAACTATAAATGACACCTGTCAACTAGAAATGACACCTGTCAACTAGAAATGACACCTGTCAACTTAAATAAATGACACATACCGACTAGAAATGAGAAGCACAACAATAGATCCCTAAGAAACTCACTTGGCATTGTACATCTCCAATCTGGCCTTGTGCTCCAACTCCTCCAATCTGCTTCTCAGCTGAGCGGCATTTTTCTCAGCCTCAGCAGACCGGCCAGTCAGTTGCAGATCGAGAGCACGAGCTTCGGCCAATTCGCGCCCCGTGTCGTCCAACTGTTGACGCAAAGATTCGCGTTCGGCGTTCAATTGGCGAACATTAGACTGGCATTCGGCTAGCTGACGCTCCAGGGTTCGAGTCCGCAGCTCAGCGGCCTGCTGCTCTGAGTCTCGACTGGCGCGAGCCTCTTCTAGCTCGCTGTCGGACGCTTTGAGTCTGGCCAACAGTTGCGCGTTTTCTCTGAATGAGAAAAACAAATCGGACAGTATAATATACAGATAGAGCTTGTAGACCGAGAAGTCCGGAGTTCGAATCTCAACCGAAGATACTCATATCAAGCAGTGAATTCAATTATATTTTATTCTACTGTACAGAGAGCATGCGTCGGTCTAATCTAAGCGCTTTTTTCAGAAAGAATTCGAACCCATAACCATATGGACTCTGTTTTGTGCACAACCAAATGACCTCAGTAGCGCATTATTTTAATTGCTAATTAGATGACGAGGCATGAAAATATACAAACACAGATATAGTTACTCATAGTGTTTACCCACACTGCGCGGGTCTAACGCGTTCCACACTAGAAGCAAGGTCCCTAAGTTCCCGACGCGGAGAGAAGGCTCGGGAGGATCTTCGTGCAATTTACGCCCTTGAACATTCAAGGTACAGTGAGGGTGTCTTGCATGCATGAGTACTATTATTATTATTATTAAACATGATATCTGAGCTCACCGGTACAGAGCTCGCACCCTATCAGCCGGATCGCTATCGGCCTGACGCTGCAGTAGGAAATCGCGCTCCCGCCTTAAATTAGCCACCTCGGCGTCGTGAACTAGTTTGAGTTCGTCTAGTACACGCGAGTGCTCAGCTTTGGCGTGCTCAAGATCGCTGCGCGCCGCCGAGCAGTCGTAGCGCAGACGATTCCATTCTTGACGATGAAAGGCGCTCTCCTGCGATAGCTGGGCGTAGCGGTCCCTGTAGGCCTGCTCTAGATCTTCAGTTACCTGGGACAATGTAGAGGCAAAATTGTTCGATGCAAAAGCGGTGAACCGATTTTCCCTATCGAATCAATTTAGCTTTATAGTCTATGAGCTGAAGGTTAAAGCTTAGGCTTAAATGCAATTATTTTTTGTATTTATCATTGATCACACCTGTCCCAATCGGGCTACATGTGCAGCCGACAGCACAGCCGCAGCTATTGCGCGGAGTGTGAGAAGGCTGCGTAAAGCTAGCTTTTCAGTCCATGGACTGGGGAGACGACCCACCCAGCCTAAAATTACCCCCCAGCAGCTGGGCGAACTGAAGCAATGCAGAGTTAAGTGTCTCGCTAAAGGACACAAAGTGTTCAGTTGGAGTCGGGAATCGAACCTTAGATCTTCAAGTCTTTCTGCTAACTGCAAGGCTACAGCCAATTAGAAGGATAAACATTGTTCATTATATTAATGAGAATTATTATTACAATTTATTACACCAACCCCTGGGTCGGTGGCAAAGCGGTTAACGCGTTTGCCTCTCCCACCAAGGTCCCTGAGTTCGATTCCGCGGCGAGGCCGCATTCATTTGGGGCGCAGCCGCGGAGAGAAGGCTTGGGGCCAACCCTGAAGGCCAACCTTCGTGGCACAGTGAGAGTTTACACTGCCTGACGATGAGAAAGTCAGGGCAGATGTACATAACTATGCGAGTGTATGCCAGTGTGTGCGTGTGTGCTCAGGCGACGGTGAAATGGGCAGAATTGCCTCCTCGCTGGCTGCGGGTCTAGATGTTTCTTCGGGTGATTCCAGTTGGAATCTGCGGTGTTGCCAGAAAAAGAAACAGCCGACCGCTGGAAACATACCAATCAGAAGATTCCATGCTTAGAATCTACCCAACTGGGCGTTTTCTCGGAGCTTCTTGGTGGCGAAATGGAATCACCCAAAGAATCCTCCAGTTCGGAAGATTCCATGCTTATAATCTACCCAACTGGGCGTTTTCTCGGAGCTTCTTGGTGGCGAAATGGAATCACCCAAAGAATCCTCCAGTTCGGAAGATTCCATGCTTATAATCTACCCAACTGGGCGTTTTCTCGGAGCTTCTTGGTGGCGAAATGGAATCACCCAAAGAATCCTCCAGTTCGGATGATTCCATGCTTATAATCTACCCAACTGGGCGTTTTCTCGGAGCTTCTTGGTGGCGAAATGGAATCACCCAAAGAATCCTCCAGTTCGGAAGATTCCATGCTTAGAATCTACCCAACTGGGCGTTTTCTCGGAGCTTCTTGGTGGCGAAATGGAATCACCCAAAGAATCCTCCAGTTCGGATGATTCCATGCTTAGAATCTACCCAACTGGGCGTTTTCTCGGAGCTTCTTGGTGGCGAAATGGAATCACCCAAAGAATCCTCCAGTTCGGAAGATTCCATGCTTAGAATCTACCAAACTGGGCGTTTTCTCGGAGCTTCTTGGTGGCGAAATGGAATCACCCAAAGAATCCTCCAGTTCGGAAGATTCCATGCTCAGAAACCGCCGAGGAATCGCCCGTAAATAATTCTCTGGTTGTCCCATGGGCCACTGGTTCGGGTGATTCTTCGGCGGTTTCCGCACAATTTACGGTTACATCGGCTGCTTCCTGGGTGGTTTCTTTACCTCTTGCGAGATAGGGGGGATTTCGGTAGATTCCACTCCTATTTTGCACAAAAAACCCGCCGAAGAAGCAGCCGAATTTTTTACAGGGAACAAAACAAAGCCAGCCAACCTGAGCTTTAATCATCTCCAATTTTTGGGCATTCAGTCCGTGCAGACGAGCCTCCTCTAGCTCAGCCTTCAAATCGTCGCGCTCCTTCTTAGCCGAATGCAATGCGTCGCTGAGCTTCTCTTGAGCAGTCCTGCCGTCGTCTAGAGCAGTTTTCAGCTGCCTCTCCAAATTAGAATACTGCTCCTGCAGTTGAGCATGCTTGGCTTTTAATAATTGAAAATTGCTCCTATGCTGATCGGATCTGAGTCGCTCCTCAGATAGGGCCCGGACGTACATTGCGCCACCGCCGCCAGAATCCGAGTCTAACAAATTCATCGGACTCTGATTGGCGCTCCGGCTAATCCGCATCGAAGACGGACCGGCTGGCGGCTGACCCGACACGCTCATTGGCTAGAATGGGTTGATACAGCTTTGATCTGATTGCGCAATCACTGATTATATATGATTGTCTGTAGAATCAACTTGCCTATCTTATGCTCCACCACTTTTTTATCTAAATTCATTTTCTCTATCTCTATCTCTTGTAATCACTTTATCAATCTCTCTTAATCTCTTTATCAATCTACCATAAGCTCTTTATCAATATATCATAATCTCTTTATCAATCTATCGTAATCTCTTCATCAATCTATCATAATCTCTTTATCAATCTCTCCGACTTTCTATATAAATCTCTCCCACTCACGATATCAATCCATCCAACTCTCAATATCAATCTAATTAACTCTCAATATCAATCTATCTAACTCTCAATATCAATATATATCTAACTCTCAATATCAATCTATCTAACTCTCAATATCAATATATCTAACTCTCAATATCAATCTATCTAACTCTCAATATCAATCTATCTAACTCTCAATATCAATCTAATTAACTCTCAATATCAATCTATCTAACTCTCAATATCAATCTATCTAACTCTCAATATCAATCTATCTAACTCTCAATATCAATCTATCTAACTCTCAATATCAATCTAATTAACTCTCAATATCAATCTATCTAACTCTCAATATCAATCTATCTAACTCTCAATATCAATCTATCTAACTCTCAATATCAATCAATCTAACTCTCAATATCAATCTATCTAACTCTCAATATCAATCTAATTAACTCTCAATATCAATCTATCTAACTCTCAATATCAATCTATCTAACTCTCAATATCAATCTATCGCACTGTATTTATTTATCTCCTCAATCATTATATCAATTTCTTCACTCTCCTTATCAATCGCTCACTCTCTGCATATAATTCTCTTTCACTCTCCAACTGTCGTTTATCAATCTCTTCCATCCAGATATCAATCTCTCCCACTCTGTATTCTAACATTAATTTATTAATTTAAATTAATAACAAAATAGACAAACATAAATTGTCAATAGCAACCAAAAGAAATATGCACGAGTCTTTGTTTCGTATAGTTTTACTTCAAAAATATGTTTTACATTAAGCTACGTCATATTTAAGTACTTTTATAGATAATAATAACTACGAGCCATGCGCACTAAATTACATTATTCTTAATGGCGGTGGCTTACATTGCAACAACAACAACAGAAAACACGTTGAACCTGAGTGTCAAACAACAAGACAATAGGCACAAATCAGTGCGATCAACAATCCATATTTGGGACTAGAAATAACGTTGAACTTTAACATTAGAATCAGTGTTCGTAAACATTGAGAAAGCAACAAAAATATTTATAATTTCTGCCAAAAAAACCTACCATATATTGAACATCATAAGCGTAAATAAGGACAAAAAATCACAGACACGGCAATTTTTCAGGGGCAGCAAAGAGAGTTTTATAAACATTCAACACTAGCTACTGAAAGTAGCAATGTAAGATTACGAAAATGTAAAGATTTGACATTTATTTCTGGGCTATTGACATTGTTATAGAGCATTTTTATAGACAGCTTGACACCATAATTATCATGTAGATCTTTATACTATAATATAATTTAGTGACTCTATTAGTTTGTTAACTAATAGCATAGATTTTAGACAAGCATATAATAAAAATAATAAAAATCGATCAATGAAATATTTGATATAGCTACTGGATAATATATAATGATTTACTATACATAAAGTATTTGAGCATACATAATAGCAATCGAACATGCTACGAGTACATACCTTTGCTTTTTTAGGGCATTTCTAGGGCCCTCAAGAGCCTGCACCCGAAATGAATGTGGCCTCGCTGCGGAATCGAACCTTCGAAGGGACCTACGTGCTTTGCTACTCAGCCCCGACCATATAGTGGTTGTTGAATTAGTTGACAAGTAAAGGCTATGTTTGTAATTATGTTTATAGTGAACACACAGAGGTTGTATCCTTGTGGCTAGAGCAAACGGACTCACGACTTGAAGGTCGGGGGTTCAATTCCCGACTCCACTATAAAAATGTGTGCCCTTTAGCAGGACAATTAACTCTGAATTGCTTCAGTCCATCCAACTGTTTAATAGGTACCAGTATTCGTTGGGGTAATTAGGGTTGGGGGCGTCCCCCAGTCCATGGACTGAACAGCCGTACACAGTCTTCTATTGCGCCGCGTAACAGCTGCTGCAAATCTGGACCAATTGGGTCAGATTCAATCAATTATTATTAGCAAAAAACCATTAAGGGTGAATATATAAGCAATAGATCAGAATATCTAAGCATTTTCGGTTTTAGTCTTAGAAATAAAGTTAAGATTTAGACATCAAAGGTCTATTCTAGCTGTATGCACTGGTATATCTTGCAGTTCGGCGCGCAAGCACAAAAACTCGCCTAGAACAGTTGCAATAACAGCTGAGACTGAGTTTGTTAGCCACCAAACAAAATTAGTTGGAAAGGCGCGATTATAAATGCAAGTAAATAACAGATGATAGAGGAAGACGGTTAGGCTAAAGTCTAAACACTGTTTAGTTCGCCTAACAACAAACAGTAGGCCGCCAGAGCAGGTGAACGAATTCAATAGGCAGGTTAGGACAGACAATTTTCCTGGGGTGTCGCGAAATCTTAAGTACGCAAACGAGAATATTTGGCTTAAACTGGGTGATTGCATCACCAGTAGATTAGTAGCCAATGTCCACAGACACAGACAGAAATAATACAGTGATTGCATAGCAATGATTTGGGCCATAATTAAGGCTGGATCCCAGCCACTGGCTCGAAATCCCATCAGTAACTTCTTTCTTGATTAGTCTAGAAAGCTGAGATTCAAGTTCCAGTGCTTTGTTGTCTTTCAGTAGCAAAACAGCTGGAAACAGGTAATTCATTAACAATTATAAGTACTATACCTTAAAAATAATTGAAGTCGAACACATAAAGTCTATAAAAACACAAGTCCTTAGAAGTGCAAATATTTTTTTCCACCAGTAATGAAAACTTGACTTCAATAATGATAAATGATAAACACGTGTTATATTCTTATAAAAGTGCATGAAACTGCTTTAAACTTAATAATTAGTAAAAATATACATAATAAAGTTATAAATTAAACTTAAAAAAGCATTTTACTTTAAGAAACTTTGTAGCGCAATATATATATTATATCTAAATTTTTATGTTTAATATATAGCCCATATTTATCATCTACAATTACAAATACTTTGGCTCATGATCAAAGTGTATCTAATGCCTTGTTATGTAACGCAAGAATAAAACATTTTCTAATACATTTTCTAATACATTTTCTAATACATTTTCTAATATCTAAAACAAAAGATTGAGCATAGGCCTATAACAATCAATGTGGTTAACATACAAAAATTATACTGAATAAATATAATAGCCAGTATAATGTATTTAATAGTTAACAATTAACAACAATAGCCATTGTGCACAGTAAGTGTAAAACAATAGTTTAATGCAAAATGCATATAAATACTTTGATTGCTAAGTTTCTTAAAATCACAACTTTAAGAAAATAAACAGCAGAGTAGGTAACATACATGTGCAACACCCGGCCGACCAGGCCAGGTGAAATGAGGGCCAACCAAGGTAAGTCGCAAAAACCAATCGACCAAGTGCAAAAAAATCAAAGGGGGGACCAAGGGACAAAAAAGGAAGGCGTGAAGAAAAGGAAAAAGGGGAGAGTAAAAGAGAGCAAATGAGAGCAAACTAAGTCGTAAATAGAGCAATGAAACGAACTAAGTCACAAATGAGAGCAAAAACTAAGTCGCACGGCCGGCAAATATTTGGGAGGTTGCGCATGTATGGTAGGTAATCATAAAACATTTAACTTAAGGAAGCACACTAGACAAACATATAATTCTTACGAAACCAAACTTTTTATTAACAACTAAACCCAAGATCTTCAAAATTGATATATAATTCTTATATTACTAACTAAATTAGTCTATAATATTACAACCATACTTATATAGAATCACATCCAATAATATGATTGTTATTACCATTTGTATTGCAAATAATACCATTTCTTTAAAGACTTATTGGGTACATTCTAATTATGGCAAAAAATGTCTTACAACTTAGAAAAAACAATGTATATTTGTAGGGACTACTAAAAACTACAGAATATTATTTATTAATCCCAATACACAGCTCTATTGTATGTTGCTAGTTTTGTGCTAAAAGTTGTTGTTTTCTTTTCTCTACTAAACAAATTTTCTAAAATGTTTTTTTTCTTTTTGACTATAATACACTTCAAAAATATGCATATTAAATATGTCAGTTTTTGTTATTTTTTGCAATAGAAACCAGCAAAGAACTAAAAAACTTAAGCACCTTTGTTGGTTTTTATCAAAGAAAATATATGAATGATATCTGCATATTGTTCTAAAATTGTATATACAAATAACATTACAAACGCATGTTAAGTTAAGTCAAATGACATTTAAGTAATTTATTTGCTTTTTAGTATACTGAACACTATGAGAAATTTTATGTTTCTTTGCTACTATATGAGCTTTTGCTGCGCCATTGTATGTTTAGCTGAAAAATTTTACTTAAGACATACAAAAAATCACCATATGAGCAATTAGGGTTAGTAAATTGTAGATTGAAAGTAATATCCTATTCCAAATGTTTAAATAAATATATCACTTATAAGAAGATTTCTGTCAGATACACAAATTTAATACTGGATAGTTTCTTAATTTTAGGAATATTAATAGAACTGTATTATATATATTAATATTATTATTAATATATATATTAATAATTCTATATTAATAGAATTATTAGACAATAATTGCACAAGGAACTTTAGGGATCCAGTCAAACATTCTTTATCAAGCTTTGTAATTTAAATTGGCCAATAAAATATATAATTTCCCTGAAATAATTTGCCCTATAAACAACCTACTAGTCAACAATAGGGGCCTAGTTCAAATAAATTAGCATGGCTACGGAATGTATATAGTTTAGGGCAATGATGCCAACTGACTATTATTTACAAAAAAATAGTTACAACCACAAGCACAACAATCGTTCTTTTAAAACCTACAGAATGTTGGCCACTAGAAGCGATAATGGCAATGCACATTTAAAACGTATACTCTTAATGATGACAGTGGTCAATGTCAACAAATGTTGGTCAACATTCGATGTGACTACAAAGTAATTAACAACTGCATTCGGCTCGGCTACATAAAGTAGAAGTAGAAAAAAACCTGCTTTGGCAAGGTTCCTGTCTGTTCTAAAACGTAGGAAGTCTTTGTTTTTACAATATTAAGCTTTATATAGCTGTAGACTATTGACACACTTAGGCCCCATCGGTAGACACTCCAAATTCAACTAAGTAGGCCCTACTGAATTGACATGATTGACACATTTAAAATTGAAAAAATCTAAAAAATAAATCTTTAGTTGACGTAAAACATAAGGTAAAACAAAAACTAGAAAAATCAGGGCAAAAATAAATTATTTAAATGTTGTCTTAATCATTCTCATATAAGGCCTACTTTTCAGAAATGCAATAGGGCTTCTTTGTTTAACAGAAATTTGTAAAAGAGTAATAAGCAAATGAGAAAAGCCAAAAAGCTACAAGAAAAAATATCAGCTTCTCTCTTTGTAATAATTGCTCTTCTTTACCATTTTTGCTCTTAAAACGTTTCTAAGTTAAAAAAAAACAATTTGTTTTATTGTTTCGGAACAAAATTTGGTTTGGCGTTTTAAAAGCATATATTTTCTAAGAATCATGGTTATGTAACAGAGTTTTTTTATTTTAGCAAACCAAACGTACTACCCAGTGTACCTATATTTTTACAAAAATACTATTTTTACCTTCTGAATGCGTTTCAACAACTGATAAATGAAAAAATCCTGCTCAAAAAAGCAAGCAGTTCGTTTTATGTACTCTTGCCTTTAAACATGTTTGCTACCAAAACTACATTTTTCTGTTTTTACAATGGCGACAAGTTATTGCAAACGCCATTTCTGAAGTTGATTTTATAACTGACGTTTAAAATATTGTGTATTTTTATTTTCTATAATGTAAATAGCGAGGTTTATTATGAAAGTATACTCGTATTTATTTAAAACGATTGGAGGTTCCTTAAGAAAAAGTTGGTTCCCTAAAGCTAGATACATTACATTATTATGCATTAGAAAAACATACTTTGCAGTTTCAGGCCTTTCTTTGTTACTAGCTGTCTGGGCATTCTTAATAAATTACTAATTGCAAAAAATATTCCAGTTAATATGGATTCCACAGTTGCAATGCTCATCACAGGAGGAGTTATTCTTGTCATCGCCTTATGTTTCTACTGCTGTTTGAGACTGTAAGTATTGCTGATGTGTAATTTCATGCAAAATGCATGCTACTTTTGTGTCAGGCTATTTGTGAAAGCTGCTAACAAACTATTTAGCATAGGCCTACCATCAGTTACAGTTGGCATACTAACTTTATTAAGACTCCAACAGGGTCAATGAGTGGAAAGAGAGTAGATACCAGGATGTTGCTCTTACTCTGACTCATTTCAGTGTAAAAATGTCAGGAATTCGCGAGCTCGGTTATTACAAGGTGAGTGATGAAAGTTGATGAAAGTCATTTTCTCACACCTATTTCATGCACTGAAATCAATGCACAGCCCATGTTTTCTAGGTGAAGTACAGACGATGCAAGAAGATCCTGAATGAGGTATGGTCGATGTTCGCACCTGCAACCCAGTGTTTCAGATTTAATCTGTCATTTCTGATAACCACCTGACCAATAAATGCATCATTCCAGACCTGCCCAATATGCCTAGAAGACTTTGCTATTAAAGAGCCTGTCACTGTGTCCCTCTGTCATCACGCCTTTCATGACAAGTTAGTGCTTCGATTTCATGTTTGTACTTTCAGTTTTGCTCAGTGATAGATATAAGCATTGAGGATTATTAAACTATACTAAAGCCTACTGAAAGTGGTTCTTGGAGTTAAGACTCTTAAATCTTAGTCAGACCGCAAAGCCGGTGTGGGCAGCTCTGGTCACAAAGGGCTTTGGTAGGGCCGTCTCACACCGTCTAATCGCACAGCCATTGTCTATGGTCTGTCTCCTCAGCAGCCGCACATGAGATTATGACTTGTTTTCCTAGCTTATTTCTGAGTGTCTCTGCGAGGACAAAATCGTAGTGGACAAAGTCAGGTCGACCTCTGTGTCATGCTGGGCGGTCCAAGGCCACTGCCGATACCGGTAAAAACTGCCACGAATAGCGAAGCGACGCGGTTGGCGGTCCAGAGGTCCAATGGCGTCCGGTCCGTAAGGTGGGCCGAGCAGACGAAAAGGTGCTGCACATTCTCTGGCGCCCGAAGGCACCGAGGACAGGTGTCGGGCACGGTGGGGTCAAGACGGCGCTGATAGGAGGCCAGGTGTCAGGCACGGTAGGGTCAAGACCGTGCTGATAGGAGGCCAGGTGTCAGGCACGGTGGGGTCAAGACGGTGCTGATAGGAGGCCAGGTGTCAGGCACGGTGGGGTCAAGACGGTGCTGATAAGAGACCAGGTGTCAGGCACGGTGGGGTCAAGACGGTGCTGATAGGAGGCCAGGTGTCAGGCACGGTGGGGTCAAGACGGTGCTGATAGGAGGCCAGGTGTCAGGCACGGTGGGGTCAAGACGGTGCTGATAAGAGACCAGGTGTCAGGCACGGTGGGGTCAAGACGGTGCTGATAGGAGGCCAGTTGTCAGGCACGGTGGGGTCAAGACGGTGCTGATAGGAGGCCAGGTGTCAGGCACGGTGGGGTCAAGACGGTGCTGATAGGAGGCCAGGTGTCACAGTGTCCCGAGCGAAGCTTACCAGAGGGTGACACGCATGCCCCGCTGGAGGCGGGATTCGGTCTGATGAATCGGCGGTGGCGGCTGGTCGATGACCGCGGCGTTGAAGCTAGTTGTGAACGCCGGCGGAGTGGACAGCGAGGACAAGAGGACGGACGGGCTCAGGGAGAGGAGACTGAGGCAGGGGCTGGTGAACTCTTAATGACCTATGATGTCATAATAGGCTTTGGTGGTACAGCCAGTGTGCCAGCTCTGGTCACAATGAACATTGCCGCGACTGTCTCACGGCATTCAGTCAAGAGTGTCAATCGCGCATTTCAGCTGCCTCGAGCCCTGGCTGCGAGAGCACAACAAGTGCCCATTGTGCAAGTCGGACATTGGCAGCGCGAACGAGCGAACGCCCCTGACTTCGATGTCGTCTGCATGACCTGTCATGAACCAATCAACCAATCAATCAATCAATCAAAAGACACTGCTCAACATTGCTCAGTCTCGGACATCAACGCAAACTTTGTCAGTTGCTTTGAAAGACACCCGGCAAAGACAGATTTTTTGCTCAGTGATTGAACACTGCATTTTTGTACACACACACGGTGCCATTTCAAACTTGCTAGATAAATTTTACCATGAAGTATATTTTGATTCTTGTTTTTAAACAATTTCTGACCTTGTGACCACGTTCACATCGTTTATTGGCTAATAGCTGCCTGAAAATTACTCTAAAATTTGAGCAAACCGTTTCACATTCATTGAGTATTTTTTTCTTCAGTACATTTCACGACTGATGCTTGCATCATGAGTTCGAGTCTCATGAGTTTGAGTCTCATGAGTTTGAGTCTCATGAGTTTGAGTCTCATGAGTTTGAGTCTCATGAGTTTGAGTCTCATGAGTTTGAGTCTCATGAGTTTGAGTCTCATGAGTTTGAGTCTCATGAGTTTGAGTCCAGATCAGTTTAATAAACCAGTAATTCAGGATGGCCATGATTAGTGTCTTTAAACATTTTCCTCGCACCTTTTTACTGTTTTTTACTTCTGGAGTTTTTTTGAAACTCTTAAAATACTTTAAAGTTCCAAAAACTGACTTGAGAAACATGCTAGCCTGCTCGAAAGTTAACCAAAAGCAAGTATAAATTTTGGTCACAGCTCACTGACCCACACTGCACTGATCCACACTGCTCTGACCCACACTGCACTGACCCACACTGCACTGACCCACACTGCACTGACCCACACTGCACTGACCCACACTGCACTGACCCACACTGCACTGACCCACACTGCACTGACCCACACTGCACTGACCCACACTGCACTGACCCACACTGTACTGACCCACACTGCACTGACCCACACTGCACTGACCCACACTGTACTGACCCACACTGCACTGACCCACACTGCACTGACCCACACTGCACTGACCCACACTGCACTGACCCACACTGCACTGACCCACACTGCACTGACCCACACTGCACTGACCCACACTGCACTGACCCACACTGCACTGACCCACACTGCACTGACCCACACTGCACTGACCCACACTGCACTGACCCACACTGCACTGACCCACACTGCACTGACCCCTGTAGGTGATGTATGACCAGTGTTTATTGTTCGCATATAGTTATCATGATCAGTATTGTTCGCCCAAAACCAAACAACACAGCAGATTCAAATATTGAACAAGATAAAATATTTAATGATTTACAGGTGAGGAGCTCGTAGCAGAAGAAATCAGCCATTTACAATGCTGCAATCGTCAATGACGGAGACAAAAAAGAACTCAGAGAGCAGAGCTGATGTCCTCACAGTTTCAGAGCATTCGTCAAGCTTATCGTCAAGTTTTTAGCCAAGCCATGCTCAGATTGGCATTTACATAAGACAGCATGCGAAATGACTCTGCAACGACTGGGGAGAGCTCGACTTTGAAGCGAAAGTCAAAGCAAGTCAAAGCACTGACGCTGCAGTTGCTGATAGTTAATTGAGCCTTTGACCGAGAGGGCATACCTCACTTTCTTACCAACTTCAGCCGAATTCCGTTAACTTTATCAAATTCCGTTAACTTTATCAAATTCCGTTAACTTTATCAAATTCCGTTACCTTTATCCGATTGCGTTAACTTTATCAAATTCCGTTAACTTTATCATAACCCGTTAACTCTATAATATTACGTTAACTTTATTAAATTCCGTTAACTTTATCCGATTCCGTTAACTTTATCAAATTCCATTAACTTTATCCGATTCCGTTAACTTTATCAAATTCCGTTAACTTTATCAAATTCCGTTAACTTTGTCAAATTCCGTTAACTTTTTATAATTCAGTTAAGTTTATATAATTCCGTTAAGTTAATATAATTCCATTAAGTTTATATGATTCCGTTAAGTCTAGCTCAACTTTCGTCTACTTCCGCTAAATCTCTAAAAATTCCCTCCGCGTTCAAGCCCTGCAGCCGCTGCTTTTGCCAGCAGCTGTTACCTCTGCTGAAAACAGCAAAAACTGATTCTCTTATGAACAGCAAATCTGCTCCAATGAAAGTATGTTTAGACTATGAAAACCGAAAAAAGCAGATATATGAAATGCAGATATATCCTTGTACATTAAATGTTAGAAATTATAAAGCGGTCCAATCAACGTACACCAACGTCAGACACCACAGCATGCTGCATTGTCCAGCGATGAACTGAAAGAAACGCACCGCCACCTTCAGCTTGATGACAGGCGAGGACCTCGGCAGCTGTCTTCACTAGCTGTCATGCGGCTTCGGACGGTCTCACTCTCCGTTTCCATAGAAACTGCATGCGATCGATTTGATTTCCTTAGTCGCTCCAGCTTCTCCCTGACACAGCGGATCTTCTCCGCATCCAGCGTCTCCATGGCGACGCGTCTCTCGTCCCTGACGGTCTCCATCTGTCGCAGGTTGATCTCCGCGTGCTCAACTTAGTCGCTGTAGTGAGCCAGAGTGAGCAGCTCCTCCAAGTCCGGGTCCTCTTGCAGCTCCTGTCTCTGAGCTGGGACACCTGTCTATGAGCTAGGACACCTGTCTATGAGCTGGGACACCTGTCTACGAGCTGGGACACCTGTCTATAAGTTGGGACACCTGTCTATGAGCTGGGACACCTGTCTATGAGCTGGGACACCTGTCTATGAGCTGGGACACCTGTCTATGAGCTGGGACACCTGTCTATGAGCTGGGACACCTGTCTATGAGCTGGGATACCTGTCTATGAGCTGGGACGCCTGTCTATGAGCTGGGACACCTGTCTATGAGCTGGGACACCTGTCTATGAGCAGGGACACCTGTCTATAAGCTGCGACACCTGTCTATGAGCTGGGACACCTGTCTATGAGCTGGGAAACCTGTCTATGAGCTGGGACACCTGTCTGCCTGCCGTCCGCCAGCCGCAGGTAGGTATCGAACAGTTGCACCATCATCTTCGCGGCAGCCTGGGCTTCAGTGGGCGTCGAACTGGGGAGCCGGAGTTACCAGGCTGGTCGGGTCAACCCGAGATTCGCCGCTCTGGCCATCTCCAGCGTGAGGCCGGCTTCTGCCGCACAGTGGGGGTTTCAGCAGGGCGATTCCGCTACTGGGTATCGCAACGCACTGACGGCCGCAAACGTCAGCTGCCTATCGACAGATACTCCGAGGTACTTGTCCTGGTCCTCGACCCTGAGCTCTTGGCCCGCAATAGCCACCCAGACATTGTCTTTCCGGTCGAGACGGAAGACGCATTTCCTCTTGTTGAGGCTGAGCAGCCATTCCTCACTCCACCTGGCTAGCACGTCAGCTGCCTTCAGGACTTCACTGCTAGCTTTATTGAGTCTTCGCCGCTCACCAGACCGCCAGAACTTCCGAATCTTTGTCGGTCTTTGTGTGGTCTTCGTGCAAGAAGTCGTTACTGAAATTTGGAATAGAAGGGGTTACAGGATCGTGACTGGTTGGCTCTGTCTATCAGGTGACAGTCTCTGTCTAATAGGTGACAGTCTCTGTCTATCAGGTGACAGTCTCTGTCTAACAGGTGACAGTCTCTGTCTAACAGGTGACAGTCTCTGTCTAACAGGTGACAGTCTCTGTCTAACAGGTGACAGTCTCTGTCTATCAGGTGACAGTCTCTGTCTTACAGGTGACAGTCTCTGTCTAACAGGTTCAGTCTCTGTCTTGCAGGTGACAGTCTCTGTCTTACAGGTGACAGTCTGAGGATCCGAGGACGGCTCCTCAATGAGAACTGCTCAGACTCGGCAACTGGGCGGCCTCGCTAAAGGGACAGGTGGCAGAGGGGCGAGGGTGAGAGGACGGGGAAGAGGGTGAGAGGACGGGGTAGAGGGTGAGAGGACGGGGAAAACGGTGAGAGGACAAGGAAGAGGGTCAGAGGACAGGGAAGAGGGTGAGAGGACGGGGAAGACGGTGAGAGAACAAGGAAGAGGGTCAGAGGACAGGGAAGAGAGTGAGAGGACGGGGAAGAGGGTCAGAGGACAGGGAAGAGGGTGAGAGGACGGGGAAGAGGGTGAGAGGACGGGGAAGAGGGTGAGAGGACAGGAATGAGGGTGAGAGGACGGAGAAGAGGGTGAGAGGACGGGGAAGAGGGTGAGAGAACGGGGAAGAGGGTGAGAGGACAGGAAAGAGGGTGAGAGGACGGAGAAGAGGGTGAGAGGACGGGGAAGAGGGTAAGAGGACAGGGAAGAGGGTTAGACTCGTGAGGGTTAGATTCCACCTATTTAGCTGACTCCTGAGCACTCGCAGTCAGTTACCGTTTGCAGTAAGACACCTAAAACATGTGTGTACATCTGCACTGGCTTATTCACTGTCAGGCAGTGTACACTCTCACTGTGCCTTGGCTTTTTGGAACTCGAGTTGCACGACAAGCCTTTAATACTTCTCTCCGTGACTGCAGGCAGAATCAAGTTTGCCGCGGATTCGAGCTCAATACCACGGTGCGAGAGTCGGGATGTTGTCAGAGGCTGATCAGCACACAGATTCCATGTAGATGGCATGAACTTTAGAAGGAAACTCAGGTGCCAAGCGCTTTGATTGGCTGGCAGTGCAGTGTATTTGATATCGATTTAAATTCGGGTGAATGGCAGTTTCTAATACACACATTTCAGAGACAAGGTCGAATTAGAAGACCGAACGACAGCAAAAGTGCAGGTAGAATTGATTTACTTATTGGCTTAACTAAGAAAAGCAGCAAACAGAATGACTTCTGAATGAGTGACAGTTGACATCATCCATTAACTTCAGGTAGAGATTGAGAATTCAGCATTTTTAGCCAGAGAAAAAATAGTCCTACGAAGTACTTCGGTGCCAGGTGCAACCAAGATGAAAATTGACTTGCTTGAGTTACTACTGGAATATTTGAGTAGGACTTTATGGAAAATGGAAATACAAATGTTATATTTGGTTACTGTATGCATATCATATAGTCAAGGCTGTTTTCACATGAGCAATCAAAATCACAGATAATTGATTTTCAGATATAGAACGAAATATCTGAATAAAATTTCTGACTTTATTTCTAAAATTCGCTTCAGAAATAAAGTCATGCAGCACAGCAACAACTCTCAGTAACCGGCCAGCATGCACTCTGAAGCTTAACTGCAAAACAAAGGGAGATCAGCAGTAGGAATACATCGATACATATGCAGTGATAAATTGACTGTTTACTTATTCAGTCAACTAAACTCAATAAACTCAACAGTCAGCATATGAAATGAGGACTGCACTGACTCACAATGTCCTGTATTATTGGCAGCGTTCGGAACCTTCATTAACGTTTGCTAACTTCCGTTAATAATTTTAGCGTCTTTCCAATATCTTCCGATAAATTGAAAAAACTTCCGTTAAATTTTGTAGGCCTAGTCTTGCTGCTGCTGCTCGTGCGAGGGGCTGTAACCTCCGTTACCTCATTCAAATGGAAAAACTGACTAACGGTAAAAGTGCAGAACGACATTAATTCTGCTTCCATTGAGCGTTATGAAGCACAGATTTACAGAAGTTTCAGTTTTAAGGGGATTCAACAAGAAAAAACGAACAGCTCTGAATGCTCAGATATTCTGCTTCACACAAAGCGAAAACTTCCGCAGCTACTTTCTGTCTCCATGGCAACGCGTTAATGTTTATTCAGGGCACGGCCAGCGACTTTGCAAACCGCTGCAGCTTTGAGTGGACCCAGCCGTCTCTCTGCAGCGCCACCGTTTCCATGGCAACAAGTCGACCGAAGTCAGCTCTGACTGGATGCAGCCGCGCTCTCACCCACAGCCTCCGCTCCTCATCCTCCGAGCTCGAGTGACCGACGCTGCAGCTGCGAGTGAAAATTCGCCACCGCTTCTCCCTGACCCAGCGGATCTTCTCCTCATCCTGCGTCTCCATGGCGACGCGTCTCTCGTCCCTGACGGTCTCCATCTGTCGCAGGCTGAACTCCACGTGCTCAACTTGGTCGCTGTAGTGAGCCAGAGTGAGCAGCTCCTCCAAGTCCGGGTCCTCTTGCAGCTCTGAGCGCCACGCATCGAAGTCGATTGCTGTGCGATTGCGGAGCAGCTCAGCTTGGAGACTCCAGCTCAGGCAGCGGAAGTTCACGTACAGGTGCTCAGAGCGAGGCTGCGACAGTCTGGCTGTGAGCAGAGTCTGCGTGAACTCGGGAAGGAATGGGAATTGAGGCGGAGTTTCTGCGGGGAGGCAGAACCTCCACGCCCAGTCCGAGTCTGAAGGCAGCCGATAATCTCCGATATCGTCAGGCCTCATTCCACTCTGAACTCTGTGACTCTGGAGCTCCATCGCGAGTCTCTCAGCCTCCTCGGAGTCTCCGAACTTCAAATTCGCCATGGCGGTCATGCACAGGGCGGCGCACTTGCACCACCGCAGCTGATGCAGGAGACTGAGCTGCCTCATCAAGGTGTATCTGTTTGCAGACTCTGACTGCAGCTCGCGAACACAATGGTGCACCACACTGTACACGTCTGCTGACATCTCATAACTATCACCAAATCCTTCCCTTATCTGAGTGACAGCAGGCGGCGCTGTCAGTGGCAGCAGAGTGAACAGGTGAAAGTAGAAATTCTCTGACTGCAGAGGTCTCACGAGACTCCTCATCTGCTCAACCACTCCGCCGATGTCGCTTCTCAGCTCTCTCAGTCGGTCTCGTACTCTCGCCTTCGTGTTGTGGAAGTCGCCGCCGATTCCAGCGTTCTTGAAGTAGAGCGGAGCGTCGGGCATGAAGAAGTGCGGCATGCACTCATCGGGTGAGCTGCTTGAGTCGATGAAGCTCAGCATCATGTCGAGAGACTCCTTCAGCAGTGAGATCAGATTCTGAGGCTGCCAAGCTTCAGCATTCGGGTCTGTGCCATGCTTCTCCAGCATGAAGAAGAGCAGAGTCTTTGCATGGTAGGTCTTGAGTCCAGGAGTGTCCAGAGTGAGTGGCAAGTGTCTCTTGAAGATGAACTTGATGATTGAGAACAGCTGTCCCTGGACTGTGCTCAGCTGTCTCATGGCCTCTTTCTCTTGGAAGCTGAAGCTCACTCTGAGCTCATTGGTCTCATTCGGTCTGGTCGCCCTCACGAGGTGAACAGAAGTGTTGCTGTATCGAATCAGCTTTCTGATTCTGTCCTCACAGAAGCCACTGCAGCACTGGATCGCATGGCACGTGTCCTGAGCAGGCCTCACACCACATGCCTTGGCTGAGACGGCAGGTTGGCTGCCTGCAGAGTGGTGACCAGTAGAGCAGATTTTTGCGAAAATATATCGATAAGAAATTGGTAGTTATGTTTGATATCAAGAAATTATAATTATTTCGCTCATGATATATTATAGCTCAAAACT
Source organism: Macrostomum hystrix (assembly GCA_950097015.1). NCBI lineage: Eukaryota > Metazoa > Platyhelminthes > Macrostomidae > Macrostomum > Macrostomum hystrix. The sequence goes on from CATNEN010000001.1 coordinate 12,718,433, forward strand.
ATTATTTAGCTGACAGTTCAACTTTGAAATCGACAGCGACATTCGAAAAGTCAAAACGACATCCTAAATACTATAGTATTTATTGCTTAACGAAGCAGCATGTTCTCGATGTGATCATTCGATTCCCAAGCTAAGGCATCCCATCGCTCAAACTGTACGTCACAAGGTAGTAGAAAAAATGTGCACTGAAATGTGAACCAGAGGGAAATAATTATAAAAAGGATAAATTTAACAATGAAATACTAATACACGCTCGTAAAAAGATGATAAAAATACCTAAAAAAAAGAATATCAGGTGTGACTCACCCGACCCCACTGGCACCTGAGCGTGACCCTCCATGACCCGCAGCTTCGTGGCAGCTCTACAGTCTTTCCAAGGCTTATTCGTTCCATAGCAACCGCCCTCCAGATGTAGCTCTTGCCCTTGAACCAGCACAGTCCAGTCAATGTCTGAGTCAGCCGCTGTCCTGCCGTTCACTTGCACCAGACTGTTGGCCCAGCCCTCTGCGTAGCTGCCTGTCATCTGCATCTCCCAGTTCTGAGTGAGGACTCGAGCGACTCGTTGCAGCGAGTCAGCCATTCTCTGCTGACACTTCGCTCTCTCCCGAGTGAATCCCGCCTTGTTGAGCAGTCGGTGCAGTTCCTCACTGAGCTGCCTGTCCTGCTGTGAGTCGTCTCCGAGCCTGGAATGATGGGGAATTCAGTCAGCTGATGGACTGTACACCTGCACAGACTGGCATCTCAAGCTCATCAGCTAAAGCGCAAAGCAGAATCTCCAACAGAATCAGCAACTCACGCATCCAAGCGGGTGAAGTGTCCTGCCGCCTCCATAGACCTAGATTCACTGAAAATTTCAGAAAAAAGTTATTAACCATGACAACAATTAAAGAAATGACCCGAAAAAATGATAACATAAATGAAAGAACAGTGTCACTTAGAATTTGTTTGTTGTCATTTTCAATTAAAAAAATAATGTATAACGCTGTAAGGTATCAAGTAATCATACAGTAGTAGTTATAGTACTATTACTGTATAAAAGTACTCACCTCTTTGTCTGGTTCTCCAGCAGCCGCAGCACCTGCTGATGTCCCAGCTGCTCCGCCACCTGTGCAAACGTCTGGCCCCGAGTGTCCCGATGACTCGCATCCGCACCTCTGTCCATAAGAGTCTTGGCTGCTCGCACGTGACCCGCCTCACAAGCTCGCGACAGAGCTGTCCGACCCTGACTGTCTTCAGCTCGCACTGACGCATCGAGATCCACCAGCCTCTCGATGAGCTCGTGATGACCTGCATCAGCTGCCAGCATGAGAGCAGTGGCTCCTGTGCTGTCGGGCACATCGACATATTCTTTTCTGAATCGCTTGTCATGGAGGAGTGTGAGAGCAAGTGCGACATGGTCATGGGAGATGGAGACACAGAGCAGCTGTGTGATCTGAGCTGGCTGCATTCGAGACAGAGTCTGGCTGAGAACAGAATTCCTGCCCTCAATGGCCATCGAGGCGGTGAAGCTGAGGACTTGGCTCGACTGGAAGAGCCACTCGGGCTGAAGACCAAGGAAGGAGACGACATCTTTACGAAGATGAGAGCAAGCGGCGACTGCGCAGACACGTCGAACATTTTCTCTTACTCTTTGGTCAGAAACTGTCTGTTCCAAAAATTTGACCACTTCCAACTGACCATAAAATGCAGCAGATTCCGCAGCCTCCTTGCAGCTCTGATCTCTCAGTGTTGGGTCAGCAATTGTCGGCACCAAAAATTTGACCACTTCCAACTGACCCTTGCTTGCAGCTGATTTCACAGCCTCCTTGAAGCACTGATCTCTCAGTTTTTGGTCAGCAATTGTCAGCACCAAAAATTTGACCAATTCCCACTTGCCATTCCTTAACGCATATTCTTCAGCCTCCTTGCAGCACTGATCTCTCAGTTTTTCATCAGCAATTGTCGGCACCAAAAATTGGACCATTTCCCACTGACCATAGATTGCAGCAGATTTCGCAGCCTCCTTGCAGCACTGATCTCTCAGTTTTTCATCAGCAATTGTCGGCACCAAAAATTTGACCACTTCCAACTGGTCATACCTTGTAGCAGATTCCGCAGCCTCCTTGCAGCACTGATTTCTCAGTTTTTCGTCAGCAATTTTCGGCACCAAAAATTTGACCACTTCCAACTGACCCTTGATTGCAGCATATTTGGCAGCCTCCTTGCAGCACTGATCTCTCAGTTTTTTGTCAGCAATCGTCGGCACCAAAAATTTGACCACTTCCAACTGACCCTCACTTGCAGCAGATTCCGCAGCCTCCTTGCAGTACTGATCTCTCAGTGTTTGATCAGCAACTGTCTGCACCAGAAGCTTCACAATTTCCCAGTGACGGTGATTCGCAGCAAGACGCCAATGCACTTCACACAGTCCATCTCTTCTGGAGCTGGATTTGATTGACTTCAGGTGATTTCGAACTTCGGTTTCCAGCCCCTCTGCTACAGCTCGCTCAAAGCTGATTTTCTGACCCATTTGTATGTTGCTTGGAGTTTTTAGAAACCTTCTTGACTTTCTTGATCTCTGAAAGTTTGATAAAAAAACTAATTAAAAAGGTCATAAAAATTATCAGGTCTTTGCAAGCCCGACATGAAGCGTATTAACTTTTGTCTTTCTAAGAGTTTTAATTGGTTGAGGCTGGGAATTACATTACTAATTTTATTTTACCTAGATAAAAAAACTAATTATAACCACTAATAATATTTAGTTCTTTTGTGGCGCAATTTGAAGCGTGAATATATGGCAAATGAGAAGTGCAGTACGAATATTCTGCCCACCTGTAGTCGAATTCTAGGGATTTCTAGCTGTGGATGGGATCAGCTGTGGATGGGATCAGCTGTGGATGGGATCAGCTGAGGATGGGATCAGCTGAGGATGGGATCAGCTGTGGATGGGATCAGCTGTGGATGGGATCAGCTGTGGATGGGATCAGCTGTGGATGGGATCAGCTGTGGATGGGATCAGCTGTGGATGGGATCAGCTGTGGATGGGATCAGCTGTGGATGGGATCAGCTGTGGATGGGATCAGCTGTGGATGGGATCAGCTGTGGATGGGATCAGCTGTGGATGGTATCAGCTGTGGATGGGATCAGCTGAGGATGGGATCAGCTGAGGATGGGATCAGCTGTGGATGGGATCAGCTGTGGATGGGATCAGCTGTGGATGGGATCAGCTGTGGATGGGATCAGCTGTGGATGGGATCAGCTGTGGATGGGATCAGCTGTGGATGGGATCAGCCGTGGATGGTATCAGCTGTGGATGGGATCAGCTGTGGATGGGATCAGCTGTGGATGGGATCAGCCGTGGATGGTATCAGCTGTGGATGGGATCAGCCGTGGATGGTATCAGCTGTGGATGGGATCAGCTGTGGATGATTAAATGCCCGTAGTGGGACTTTAATCCATCAGAATTTACTCCTGAATGGGCTGTTTAAAAAACGGATAGAAGATTAGCTGAAGATAGGATTTTTTGTATACATGTGGGATCAGTCGGATCAGTCTTTTTAGCTTGGTCAGTCGGAGGGCGGACAGTCGGATGGCGGGTTGTTGTCTTGGAGACGATGAAAATGAAGCTTTGTACTGTGGAGGCGAAAGTAGAAAGCTGTAAAAGTGCAAAGCCCATCAGGCCAGAGCTACTCACCCGCAGCTGGAATTGAGCTCAGTGGCAGGCAGTTCTCAGCCTTCGTGAAACTCGGCAGCAGGTCGGCCCGCAGGAAATGTCTTCAGTTGAAGGCTCTGTTGAGTTTTCAGCTGCATTCATAGCCTGTGCCTGCCAAGCGGGTTTGGTGTGGCGGTCAGGCGGCATCTCATCTATGCTGCTAAATATTTGCTGGCCCACAGTTGACCGGAAGCCAGCAGTGCCAGGTGAATCTGAGAGATGGCAGACTGGGCGACTGGCAGACCAAAGCATGCATTGCACATCTGCTTACTGGATATGCAGCAGCTTTTCTGAACAACAAGCAGGTGAAACATCTGATAAGCCACTTGGCTGTGTGTTGCTGACTGCGTGCAGCTTCAATCAGCGACCAGAATCAGCACTGACTGAACAGGGTCGCTGAGCATCCATGGATTCTGATTACGAACATTTGTCTATCTTCCAGCGATGCTTGAATCAGAGCGAAAATTAACAGCGAAGTTGTGCTAAACTGCAGTGGCATTTGTCACGCAGAAGCAATTAGATCGCTCAGAAAGAAAGCTCAGAGAATGCTCGAGCAATCTGAGTCACTTCTACTGTTTATTTAAACAAAAATATTCTGCCGAAAAATATGTACAAGATATCTGCAACCCTGAGTTGAGACGTACTCAAAATCCTGTCATTGCGCACTTTAGTCTGGGAAACTAGGCAATTCATATCTCAAATGTGTCACATCTCACAGCTCACATGCCTCACATCTCACGTCTCACCTGTTTCACATTTCACATTTCTCATGGCACTCATTCTCTCAGACAACTCAAGCAATTCTACTCGGCCGGGTGGTTCCTGTGGGCTCTGGCTCACAATTATGTGGCAATAGACACGCAGACTCCTGCACACTCGCTCTCAGATACCGATTGCAGTAACTCACCTTAAACAGCGATGTACATCTGCACTGACCTACTCATTATAAGGCAGTGTAAACACTGACTGTGCCTTGAGGTTTGGTTCTCAAGAACGCGAATTGCACGACAAGCCTTTAATCCTTCTCTCGGTTACTGTACCCCAAAAATGGGTCAGTGGATTCGAGCTCATGACCTCGGTGTGAGAGACGGGGGTGTTGTCCGCTCTGTCACTCACGTTACAGGAAGGGAAAAAAGGGCAAAATTACTAGTGAGAAAAAGGAAATCACGATTAGGCAGCCTATAGGCAAGCTGATGTGCTGATTTGTCAGAGTGGATGCTGATTGGTCAGAGTGGATGCTGATTGGTCAGAGTGGATGCTGATTGGTCAGAGAGGATGCTGATTGGTCAGAGAGGATGCTGATTGGTCAGAGTGGATGCTGATTGGTCAGAGTGGATGCTGATTGGTCAGAGAGGATGCTGATTGGTCAGAGTGGATGCTGATTGGTCAGAGTGGATGCTGATTGGTCAGAGTGGATGCTGATTGGTCAGAGTGGATGCTGATTGGTCAGAGTGGATGCTGATTGGTCAGAGTGGATGCTGATTGGTCAGAGTGGATGCTGATTGGTCAGAGTGGATGCTGATTGGTCAGAGAGGATGCTGATTGGTCAGAGTGGATGCTGATTGGTCAGAGAGGATGCTGATTGGTCAGAGTGGATGCTGATTGGTCAGAGTGGATGCTGATTGGTCAGAGTGGATGCTGATTGGTCAGAGTGGATGCTGATTGGTCAGAGTGGATGCCGATTGGTCAGAGTGGATGCCGATTGGTCAGAGTGGATGCTGATTGGTCAGAGTGGATGCTGATTGGTCAGAGTGGATGCTGATTGGTCAGAGTGGATGCTGATTGTTCAGAGTGGATGCTGATTGGTCAGAGTGGATGCCGATTGGTCAGAGTGGATGCCGATTGGTCAAGGCACATTTCTACAGAGATTCAATGAAGATTTTTTAGACTTTAGAAGGACTTTAAAGTCTTTTAGACTTTTTAAACTGAGTAGAGCATCGCTCTGATTGAATTTCAGTGCAAATTTATTTGTTATTGCTTAATTTTTAGACAATTTTTTTTGCTGCACCCGAACGGAACAATGCAAGCATTCAAAACTCAAGACCACGGGCCAACTTTTTGTTGCGCATCTTCTGAAACAAGAAACAAGTCGCCAGCTCTTCAGACCGTCGAGATATTCAATGTTTCTGGCCGAAGGTCCGATTTTTCCCATAAGAGCTAGTGTATTTCATACACCCCTATACACGAATTTGCACTGCGCCTCAGTGCGGCCTTGCCAGGCCTTCAAACTTTATCAGCATGTTACCCGAATGTGCTTGCATCATCGCCGGTCACCGAACTTTATCTAGACGGAGCTGCTGGACCTTCAACAAGTGGCACCAGCCGACTATGGAGTCCCTAAAGCGAATTTCTCTACTTTCGTTGATCAAGCCTCGACATTGGGCAACACTCAACTACTTTACATGCTCCTCTAGTCCGTCAACCAATCAGTCACCACCACGACGACGTCAGCACCGTCAGCAGGGTGCCTCCAGCTGGCAATGGAGACCCTAAAGCGAATTTTTCTACTTTCTCTAATAAAGCCTCGATATTGGCCTAAACTCAACTATTACTTGTTTAAGGTCCAGCTGCTCCGTCTAGATAAAGGTAGGTGACCACTGAAGACGGAGATGGTCAAAGTTAAGTTTCTACTGTTAACTTTATATAATTCCGTTAAGTCTAGCTCAACTTTCGTCTACTTCCGCTAAATCTCTAAAAATTCCTCAGCTTTCAAGCCCTGCAGCCGTTGCTTTTGCCATCAGCTGTTACCTCTGCTGAAAACAGCAAGAACTGATTCTCTTATGAACAGCAAATCTGCTCCAATGAAAGTATGTTTAAACTATGAAAACAGAAAAAGCAGATATATGAAATGCAGATATATCCTTGTACATTAAATGTTAGAAATTATAAAGCGGTCCGATCAAAGTTACACCAACGTCAGACACCACAGCATGCTGCATTGTCCAGCGATGAACTGAAAGAAACGCACCGCCACCTTCAGCTTGATGACAGGCGAGGACCTCGGCAGCTGTCTTCACTAGCTGTCATGCGGCTTCGGACGGTCTCACTCTCCGTTTCCATAGAAACTGCATGCGATCGATTTGATTTCCTTAGTCGCTCCAGCTTCTCCCTGACACAGCGGATCTTCTCCTCATCCAGCGTCTCCATGGCGACGCGTCTCTCGTCCCTGACGGTCTCCATCTGTCGCAGGCTGATCTCCGCGTGCTCAACTTAGTCGCTGTAGTGAGCCAGAGTGAGCAGCTCCTCCAAGTCCGGGTCCTCTTGCAGCTCCTGTCTCTGAGCTAGGACACCTGTCTATGAGCTAGGACACCTGTCTATGAGCTGGGACACCTGTCTATGAGCAGGGTCACCTGTCTATAAGCTGGGACACCTGTCTATAAGTTGGGACACCTGTCTATGAGCTGGGACACCTGTCTATGAGCTGGGACACCTGTCTATGAGCTGGGACACCTGTCTATGAGCTGGGACACCTGTCTATGAGCTGGGACACCTGTCTATGAGTTGGGACACCTGTCTATGAGCTGGGACGCCTGTCTATGAGCTGGGACACCTGTCTATGAGCTGGGACACCTGTCTATGAGCAGGGACACCTGTCTATAAGCTGGGACACCTGTCTATGAGCTGGGACACCTGTCTATGAGCTGGGAAACCTGTCTATGAGCTGGGACACCTGTCTATAAGCTAGGACGCCTGTCTATGAGCTGGGACACCTGTCTATGAGCTGGGACACCTGTCTGCCTGCCGTCCGCCAGCCGCAGGTAGGTATCGAACAGTTGCACCATCATCTTCGCGGCAGCCTGGGCTTCAGTGGGCGTCGAACTGGGGAGCCGGAGTTATCAGGCTGGTCGGGTCAACCCGAGATCGCTCTGGCCATCTCCAGCGTGAGGCCGGCTTCTGCCGCACAGTGGGGGTTTCAGCAGGGCGATTCCGCTACTGGGTATCGCAACGCACTGACGGCCGCAAACGTCAGCTGCCTATCGACAGATACTCCGAGGTACTTGTCCTGGTCCTCGACCCTGAGCTCTTGGCCCGCAATAGCCACCCAGACATTGTCTTTCCGGTCGAGACGGAAGACGCATTTCCTCTTGTTGAGGCTGAGCAGCCATTCCTCACTCCACCTGGCTAGCACGTCAGCTGCCTTCAGGACTTCACTGCTAGCTTTATTGAGTCTTCGCCGCTCACCAGACCGCCAGAACTTCCGAATCTTTGTCGGTCTTTGTGTGGTCTTCGTGCAAGAAGTCGTTACTGAAATTTGGAATAGAAGGGGTTACAGGATCGTGACTGGTTGGCTCTGTCTATCAGGTGACAGTCTCTGTCTAATAGGTGACAGTCTCTGTCTAACAGGTGACAGTCTCTGTCTAACAGGTGACAGTCTCTGTCTAACAGGTGACAGTCTCTGTCTAACAGGTGACAGTCTCTGTCTAACAGGTGACAGTCTCTGTCTATCAGGTGACAGTCTCTGTCTAACAGGTGACAGTCTCTGTCTAACAGGTTCAGTCTCTGTCTTGCAGGTGACAGTCTCTGTCTTACAGGTGACAGTCTGAGGATCCGAGGACGGCTCCTCAATGAGAACTGCTCAGACTGAGGGTCTGGCCCTGCTCGGCAACTGGGCGGCCTCGCTAAAGGGACAGGTGGCAGAGGGGCGAGGGTGAGAGGACGGGGAAGAGGGTGAGAGGACGGGGTAGAGGGTGAGAGGACGGGGAAGACGGTGAGAGGACAAGGAAGAGGGTCAGAGGACAGGGAAGAGGGTGAGAGGACGGGGAAGAGGGTCAGAGGACAGGGAAGAGGGTGAGAGGACGGGGAAGAGGGTGAGAGGACGGGGAAGAGGTTCAGAGGACAGGGAAGAGGGTGAGAGGACGGGGAAGATGGTGAGAGGACAGGGAAGAGGGTGAGAGGACGGGGAAGAGGGTGAGAGGACGGGGAAGAGGGTGAGAGGACGGGGAAGAGGGTGAGAGGACAGGAATGAGGGTGAGAGGACGGAGAAGAGGGTGAGAGGACGGGGAAGAGGGTGAGAGAACGGGGAAGAGGGTGAGAGGACAGGAAAGAGGGTGAGAGGACGGAGAAGAGGGTGAGAGGACGGGGAAGAGGGTGAGAGGACGGAGAGGGTGAGAGGACGGGGAAGAGGGTGAGAGGACAGGAATGAGGGTGAGAGGACGGAGAAGAGGGTGAGAGGACGGAGAGGGTGAGAGGACGGGGAAGAGGGTGAGAGGACGGGGAAGAGGGTGAGAGGACGGGGAAGAGGGTGAGAGGACAGGAATGAGGGTGAGAGGACGGAGAAGAGGGTGAGAGGACGGGGAAGAGGGTGAGAGAACGGGAAAGAGGGTGAGAGGACAGGAAAGAGGGTGAGAGGACGGAGAAGAGGGTGAGAGGACGGGGAAGAGGGTGAGAGGACGGGGAAGAGGGTGAGAGGACAGGGAAGAGGGTGAGACTCGTGAGGGTTAGATTCCACCTATTTAGCTGATTCCTGAGCACTCGCAGTCAGCTACCGTTTGCAGTAAGACACCTAAAACATGTGTGTACATCTGCACTGGCTTATTCACTGTCAGGCAGTGTACACTCTCACTGTGCCTTGGCTTTTTGGAACTCGAGTTGCACGACAAGCCTTTAATACTTCTCTCCGTGACTGCAGGCAGAATCAAGTTTGCCGCGGATTCGAGCTCAATACCACGGTGCGAGAGTCGGGATGTTGTCAGAGGCTGATCAGCACACAGATTCCATGTAGATGGCATGAACTTTAGAAGGAAACTCAGGTGCCAAGCGCTTTGATTGGCTGGCAGTGCAGTGTATTTGATATCGATTTAAATTCGGGTGAATGGCAGTTTCTAATACACACATTTCAGAGACAAGGTCGAATTAGAAGACCGAACGACAGCAAAAGTGCAGGTAGAATTGATTTACTTATTGGCTTAAATAAGAAAAGCAGCAAACAGAATGACTTCTGAATGAGTGACAGTTGACATCATCCATTAACTTCAGGTAGAGATTGAGAATTCAGCATTTTTAGCCAGAGAAAAAATAGTCCTACGAAGTACTTCGGTGCCAGGTGCAACCAACATGAAAATTGACTTGCTTGAGTTACTACTGGAATATTTGAGTAGGACTTTATGTAAAATGGAAATACAAATGTTATATTTGGTTAATGTATGCATATCATATAGTCAAGGCTGTTTTCACATGAGCAATCAAAATCACAGATAATTGATTTTCAGATATAGAGCGAAATATCTGAATAAAATTTCTGACTTTATTTCTAAAATTCGCTTCAGAAATAAAGTCATGCAGCACAGCAACAACTCTCAGTAACCGGCCAGCATGCACTCTGAAGCTTAACTGCAAAACAAAGGGAGATCAGCAGTAGGAATACATCGATACATATGCAGTGATAAATTGACTGTTTACTTATTCAGTCAACTAAACTCAATAAACTCAACAGTCAGCATATGAAATGAGGACTGCACTGACTCACAATGTCCTGTATTATTGGCAGCGTTCGGAACCTTCATTAACGTTTGCTAACTTCCGTTAATAATTTTAGCGTCTTTCCAATATCTTCCGATAAATTGAAAAAACTTCCGTTAAATTTTGTAGGCCTAGTCTTGCTGCTGCTGCTCGTGCGAGGGGCTGTAACCTCCGTTACCTCATTCAAATGGAAAAACTGACTAACGGTAAAAGTGCAGAACGACATTAATTCTGCTTCCATTGAGCGTTATGAAGCACAGATTTACAGAAGTTTCAGTTTTAAGGGGATTCAACAAGAAAAAACGAACAGCTCTGAATGCTCAGATATTCTGCTTCACACAAAGCGAAAACTTCCGCAGCTACTTTCTGTCTCCATGGCAACGCGTTAATGTTTATTTCAGGGCACGGCCAGCGACTTCGCAAACCGCTGCAGCTTTGAGTGGACCCAGCCGTCTCTCTGCAGCGCCACCGTTTCCATGGCAACAAGTCGACCGAAGTCAGCTCTGACTGGATGCAGCCGCGCTCTCACCCACAGCCTCCGCTCCTCTTCCTCCGAGCTCGAGTGACCAACGCTGCAGCTGCGAGTGGAAATTCGCCACCGCTTCTCCCTGACCCAGCGGATCTTCTCCTCATCCTGCGTCTCCATGGCGACGCGTCTCTCGTCCCTGACGGTCTCCATCTGTCGCAGGATGAAGTCCACGTGCTCAACTTGGTCGCTGTAGTAAGCCAGAGTGAGCAGCTCCTCCAAGTCCGGGTCCTCTTGCAGCTCTGAGAGCCACGCATCGAAGTCGATTGCTGTGCGATTGCGGAGCAGCTCAGCTTGGAGACTCCAGCTCAGGCAGCGGAAGTTCACGTACAGGTGCTCAGAGCGAGGCTGTGACAGTCTGGCTGTGAGCAGAGTCTGCGTGAACTCGGGAAGGAATGTGAATCCAGGCGGAGTGTCTGCGGGGAGGCAGAACCTCCACGCCCAGTCCGAGTCTGATGGCAGCCGATATTTTCCGATATCACCAGGCCTCATTCCACTCTGAACTCTGTGACTCTGGAGCTCCATCGCGAGTCTCTCAGCCTCCTTGGTATCCCCGAATCTTAAATGCGCCATGGCGGTCATGCACAGGGCGGCGCACTTGCACCACCGCAGCTGATGCAGGAAACTGAGCTGCCTCATCAGGGTGTCTCTGTCTGCAGACTGTGACTGCAGCTGAAGAACACAATGGTGCACCACACTGTACACGTCTGCTGGCATCTCACAAAAAGCGCCAATTCCTTTCCTAATCCGAGTGACAGCAGGTGGCGCTGTCAGTGGCAACAGAGTGAACGGGTGAAAGTAGAAGTTCTCTGACTGCAGTGGTCTCAAAAGTCTCCTCATCTGCTCAACCACTCCGCCGATGTCGCTTCTCAGCTCTCTCAGTCGGTCTCGAACCATCTCCTTCGAATTGTCGAAGTCGCCGCCGATTCCAGCGTTCTTGAAGTAGAGCGGAGCGTCGGGCATGAAGAAGTGCGGCATGCACTCATCGGGTGAGCTGCTTGAGTCGATGAAGCTCAGCATCATGTCGAGAGACTCCTTCAGCAGTGAGATCAGATTCTGAGGCTGCCAAGCTTCAGCATTTGGGTGTGTGCCATGCTTCTCCAGCATGAAGAAGAGCAGAGTCTTTGCATGGTAGGTCTTGAGTCCAGGAGTGTCCAGAGTGAGTGGCAAATGTTTCTTGAAGATGAACTTGATGATTGAGAACAGCTGTCCCTGGACTGTGCTCAGCTGTCTCATGGCCTCTTTCTCTTGGAAGCTGAAGCTCACTCTGAGCTCATTGGTCTCATTCGGTCTGGTCGCCCTCACGAGGTGAACAGAAGTGTTGCTGTATCGAATCAGCTTTCTGATTCTGTCCTCACAGAAGCCACTGCAGCACTGGATCGCATGGCACGTGTCCTGAGCAGGCCTCACACCACATGCCTTGGCTGAGACGGCAGGTTGGCTGCCTGCAGAGTGGTGACCAGTAGAGCAGATTTTTGCGAAAATATATCGATAAGAAATTGGTAGTTATGTTTGATATCAAGAAATTATAATTATTTCGCTCATGATATATTATAGCTCAAAACTATTATTTAGCTGACAGTTCAACTTTGAAATCGACAGCGACATTCGAAAAGTCAAAAATAAATCCTAAATACTAAAGTATTCATTGCTTAACCAAGCAGCATGTTCTGGATGTGATCATTCAATTCCCAAGTTAAGGCATCCCATCGTTCAAACTGTACGTCACGAGGTAGTAGAAAAATGTGAACCTGAGGGAAATAATTATAAAAATGATAAATTTAACAATGAAATATTAATACACGCTCGTAAAAAGATGATAAAAATACTAAAAAAAAGAATATCAGGTGTGACTCACCCGACCCCACTGCCACCTGAGCGTGACCCTCCATGACCCGCAGCTTCGTGGCAGCTTCACAGTCTTTCCAAGGCTTCTTCGTTCCATCGCAACCGCCCTCCAGATGCAGCAGTTGCCCTTGAACCAGCACAGTCCAGTCAATGTCTGAGTCAGCCGCTGTCCTGCCGTTCACTTGCACCAGACTGTTGGCCCAGCCCTCTGCGTAGCTGCCTGTCATCTGCATCTGCGAGTTCTGAGTGATGATTTGAGCGACTCCTTCCAGCCAGTCAGCCATTCTCTGCTGACACTTTGCTCTCTCCCGAGTGAATCCCGCCTCGCTGAGCAGTCCGTGCAGTTCCTCACTGAGCTGCCTGTCCCGCTGTGAGTCGTCTCCGAGCCTGGAATGATGGGGAATTCAGTCAGCTGATTGACTGTGCACCTGCACAGACTGGCGTATCAAGCTCGATCATCAGCTGAAGCGCAGAGCAGAATCGCTAAAAGAATCAGCAACTTACGCAACCAAGCGGGTTAAGCGTCCGGCCGTCTCCTTAGCCCTCGATTCCCTGAAAATTTCAGAGACAGAGGCAAAAAATTCTCATCCGCGACCAGAATTAAAGCAATGACCCGAAAATGGAGGAAAACGTAAATGAAAGAACTTAGTTAGAATTCTCACTTAGAATTCTTTCGTTGTCATTTTCAACTCAAAAAATAATGTATAACGCTGTGTAACGCTGTAAGGAATAAAGTACTCATACTCGTATTAGTTAAAGTGAAATGGTTGGGAGTTTTTGAAACCAGTGACCTGCCCTCATGAAGGATGGGAGTGTGGGAACGGGCGATAGAGTCGATGGTCTATTCGCCTAGCTGCTCGCGAGATGTCGCTGAGAGAAGGGGGAGGATGAGGAGGTTCAAAGGCCGCAAAGAGTGGTCCTATCGGCCTCAGGCTGGCCAGTCCCACTCGTCCCATAGGCCACAGGCATGACTGCCGTGCCTACCCCAAGCAATGCTCGAATCCGGCAAAAGGTCTAAGGGGGCTTCGGATTGTCCGGAATCGGACAAGACAGGGCTCAGCAGCCTACTGTCGTCAGTAGTGCGATACGCAGCTGACTCCTAGCTTCGGTAGCGGTGGTCGAATCGGCCTAGGCTCTTGTCACAGAACTGCGGAAAGGCTATCGGCAAAGCAGAAAGATGATCTAGGGTAGCGCAACCACCCAATGCGCCTACGTTGCCACCGCAGGCATTTGGGAACTTGGGTCCCCGGAGTACACAGCTCCTAGTTTATCACGCAGATCTAGACAAGCCGAAAAATGAGCAAACTGCAACTTCCGTTTTAGACTGGGGTGAGAGCCCCAGAATGGATCGAGACACGCCTCAAAAGGGGATTCCTGAATTCGCGCTACAGGGGTCTAGAAAGGTGGTACTAAGAACTTGAATGAGAATCCGTAGCCAGAATCCTACTCATAGCACATCAGACACATTTTATACATTAGACTGTAGCCTACGCATTCAGTAACTAACAAATCTGAATCCGTGTGAGTTGAGGAGATCAGAGGCTGGAGAGATTATGCAGAACAACTGGCTGAATGATTACGCAAGCAGAGAGTAAGTTGATCACCCCTCTCGCTCGCCGCAGTTGCGAGAGGAGGGGAAAAGAAGGGGAATTCCATTGACAGGGGAGGTTGACACGCACATTTGAGTCTGCCAGAGAGTAAGGAAAACCGGCCAAGGAATCCCGCACCCTTAGAGGAAATGTACACGCTACACTCCGCATTTTACTCGCAAATCCCTAGCTCCTTGTTTCTCTCATGCGCGCTTACAGTTGCCTTCCTGCCGCAGCCTTCTAGCTCGGCCTCGCCAGAGCCCACCCCCTAATAAATTAGCCACTCATGTCTGAGGGCTGCCGAAGAGAGAAAATAATTAGGAAAACGACAAAGGAGAGATTTAAATTGTACTAAAATAATAGGCCCAATAAATTAGTAAAGGCTGTAAGTAGTAGGGGTTATGTGCACTCTGCCGCAGGATTTTCCGCGGAAAAGCCACGGGCCCAGTGAGTAAACATAGGCGCCCATGTAAATGCATTGGTGGATTCTGCCGCAGGGAAAGCCGTGGCAGTTCCGGGGAGGCCCAGGTGGATTTGCTAAAAATAGAAACAAGGGAAGTGTACATTACTGACCCACTTTACAAAGCATGCCACAAGTATATTCACTGTTCGCTGTATATTCACGTTCCGCACAATAATTTTAATGCATAGAGACCTGAAATTTCATATCGTGCGTTTCTATGGCTGGAGTAACCTTGGGGTTAGTGAGTGAACATAGGAGCCTATGTAAATGCATTGATGTGCTCTGCCGCAGGGAAAGCCGTGGGAGTTCCGGGGTGGGGTGGGGAGGTCCGGGGCTGATTTGTAAAAAATGTGGGTTAGTGGGAACTCGCGGACCATGTTTTACTATAGCTGTATGTTTGCGGCAATGGTTTAGTCTATATAAGTACCAAAAATTGATTGATTCACGTGGAGCCGAAATTTTGTTTAAACGAGATAATTAATTCTGTTTAAGTTTGTCATGGACATCTGCGAAGGATATAAGCTGCAAATACAGGAATATGAAGGAGTGAAATTCATTGCTATCAGAAAATTTTACCGACATGGCAGCACTGCGAGTTTGAAACCTGGAGTCCCCGGTTTCAATTTGAACATCCGGCAATGGCAGAAGCTCAAGGAACTGAAGAGATCGCTTGTCAAGGCTGCCTTGGACAACCAGCCGAAAGTTGTACAACTTGGCTTTGATAAATTCATCGAGGTGAAGGACAGCATCATCTGGCTAAAGCGACTGCCCGAGGACTGCTGCGAAGAGTTTCTTAAGCGGAACACAGTGCCGCTGACACCACCGCTGTGGCGGAAGCTGTGGCAGTACGCGGATTGGATTGACGGGCAGCTATCGGCTCAACGTGAGATGTCAGATATGTACGAGCTGGAGCCAGGATCTTCCTCGGACAGCATCAAAGGCGAAGACGGTGCTGGTGACAACGCACATCAAACCAAACCTGCCCTGAAGATGGAAGATTCGGACGGTGCTGCTGCTGCTGATGAAGCTGCAATGTCATCCAATCTGCAAATTGATACGGAGTTCGCCACTTCAACGCCTTTGTCACTTTCAAAGGCTGTAGCTGGAGCCATTCCTCAGCAAGACACTGATCTACAGGAGGACCCAGTCTGGTACCAATTCCGAGCTCAAGCGGCTGCAGCTGAGAATGCTAGGAAGCGCAAGCAGCCGTCGTTTGCTCTGCGTAGATTGGATGCCATGAAGCTGCCCAAACTGCGCTTCGACTGAATGCGGACCCTCTGACACTAAAAGCAACATTTTTATCCATACTTTTTTTTCCAATTTTTAAAAAAAAATATGTGCTGCTTGTGCGTTCCAACATCTTAAGAATAAATAAATTATGAAAATTTTCGCCTCATTGTTTCTGAAAATTGAAAAAATTTACTTTAACCCGAATCAGCCAGCGAGTTATTGCAGTTCTTCAAAGCTTCAACATGAACTGAGAAAAAGAGATTATCACATCGGGGTTAAGGGGATTGAGCAATGGCTAAGTCAGCAGCCAGTGCATACTCTACATAAGCCGGCTAGAGTTCGATTTCAAAGGGCGCCAATAATAGTCAGAGCCATTGATGATCAGTGGGAGTTGGATCTGGTGGAAATGATTCCGTTTGCCAAATATAATCGCGGGCATAAATACATTCTTACATGTATAGATGTTTTATCTAAATTCGCTATGGCCAGAGCTCTGAGGTCTAAAAGCGCAGCAGAAGTGCAATCAGCGTTTGAGAGCATGCTGAAGAGCTCAAAGCGGCAGCCACGCACCGTCCGCACGGATCAAGGAAAGGAGTTTATTAACACAATATTTCGCCAGTTCTGCATAGACCGCGGGATTCTGGCGTTTCCAACAAACAGTGAGCACAAAGCTGCTGTAATAGAAAGATGGAATCGAACTTTAAAAAGCAAGATGTGGCGTTATTTTACTCACAACAGCACTCTACAATGGCTTGATGTGCTACCTAAACTGGTCAAGTCCTATAACAATACATTCCACAGAAGCATCAAGACTACACCAATGAATGTTTGCAAAGAAAATGAGACTGACATCTGGATGAATCTTTACGATGGGAAAGCGATTGAGACAGTTAAGAAGCTGAGAAAACCGAAGTTCAGTGAAAACCAGTCTGTACGAATTTCAAATGCTCCCAGACTCTTCAGAAAGGGATACATGGCTAACTGGAGTGAAGAAGTGTATACTGTAGTGTCTAGAGCTCCAAAGCATTATCCGTATATGTACCAGATTCGAGACATGAAGGGTGAAGATATTCGAGGCCTCTTACATGAGCATGAGCTGCAAGCTGTTCCGGACTCCCAGCGGCTGTATGTGATTGAAAAGATTCTAAAGACTGAGAAGCGGAAGGGAAAGATTCGCTATCTCGTAAAGTGGGCCGACTACAACTCGACTGGCTGGGTGGATGAGAAGGACTTAAGAAAGGTATAGACATCTAAGTTATTCGATATTTTAATATTTTGATTTTGAGGAATGAGCAGCATCGTAATAAACAGTGAGCATGCAGAAGGTTCTTCTAGTGACTTTAATTTTCGCCTGTCTGCACCTATATACTTGGATCGAAATGTGGATTATGAGGCAGGTCTGGCTGAAATCCATATGCCTACTGCATGGCTCAATGTTGACGAGCCTTACTGCTTCACAGTCTCGGATGGAAGAGAGCATGAGGCCCTGGTTCTTCAACCCGGACGCTTTGACAGAGTGGAGGAGCTGGTGGAGCGGTTGAACGAGCTACTAGTCAACTCTGAGTCACTGTTCTTTGATGCCATGAGCGATAGAGAGTCTGAGATGGAGGCTGATGAATCGGGCCTGATGGCTCGCAGCAATAAAGATTTTGGGATAAAGTTTGAAATTCAGAATCAAAGAACAGTGATGCACAACAATACCACACGAGCAGAGTTGTATTTTCCTCCAAGCAAAATCCTGCAGTGGTTGGGATTTGGAAACCAGTCAATCAAAATCCCACCTGGGCGCCACGTGTCAAGCTGTTGCATCGGCTGTCCGCCCACCAACCTGGTCAATGTGCACTGCAGCCTTGTTGAGTCAACAAGCTGCAACTGGGACTCTCTGCTGCGAACTGTGAACATCAGTTCTAATGCTGAATGGGGCTGCTACTTCAGCAAAGTGTTTAAGAAAACATTGTTCTTCCCAATCCAGAAAGCAAATTTTCTACACAGCATTCGAATTCAACTGCGGGATACATTTGGTCACTCTCTGACCTCTCAGAGCTGCAGTCCTGTTTTGCTCACGATTCAGATCCGGGAGAAACTTATTCGATGAACTATCAGCAGCTGATCCGGCAGTACTCTGGAACTCGAAATGGAAGCGATAAATCTGCGCCCTATGGGTGCGGAAGTTTTCCAGGGATCATGACATATCAACCTCCTCCAGCAACTTCACCAGCACATGCATCTCAGTTGGCCTCGGCTGGCAAAAGCGTTAACAAAAGAAGACGGTTGAATGCTAAAGTTTCTAGGAAAAAGAGAATACAGAAGACACCTCGCCAAAATGGCAAGAAGGGGAAAAATCAAGGAAACGGAAAAATGCAGGTAGAAAGAAACCTAAGAAAGGAGAGAGCAAAGCAAAGGGCAAAACGGTAAGCAAGAGGAAGCGAAAAGTCAGCAGGAAAACGGTGAAGCGCGTGCTGGACTCTTTGTCGTAGAAATGGCTTATGGATTCAACCCAAGGCTCGATTTGTTCAAGGCTCCTGCGCTGCAGACTGCCATTGACAAATCCTCCTATGTCGATATTCACCCCGTGAACTCAATTGCTGCAAATGCACCCATCGAATTCGATTGCCACCCATCAGCTGACGAATACACCGAACTATTGAATTCTTTTCTGTACATTCGCTGCCGCCTAGTCCGACTGGATGGGTGCTTGCTGAGGGAGAATGTTCTGAACGCTGAAGGAGAGCTGACAGAGCGCCGAGACAGTGATGTGCACCCTGAAAACTTTGTCCTGTCTACGCTCTTCTCTGATGTCGTTGTGAGCATTAACCAGCGAGTTGTGTCCGGGGGGAGACCAACTCTATCCCTACGAGCGTATCATGCCTATTTCAAAGCTCTCATGAGTTCCTCAGACGCCCAGCAGCTGAAGTTCTACCCCGCTGGATTCCTGCAACCTGACTCCGCTGCAGAGGCGCACATGGAGAGCCACAGGCAGTCCCGCTGGGTGGAGTATGCCGGACCGTTGCTCAGCGACATCTTCCAGTGCCCCATGTTGCTGCTGAACAACCTACACCTGCACATCAAGTTGGTGCCCAGCGACGCTGTATTTGCCATCAGAACCCCGGTCACAAACAACACAGCCTACCGCATGGAAATCTCCCACTGCATCCTGCATCTCTGCCGAGTCAAGGTGGCTTCTCACATCAGCCTAGCCCATGAGCAGGGACTGATCAACCAGAATGCGCTCTATCCTATGGAGCGAGCCGAAATGCAGAACTTTATTCTGCCCCAGGGAATCCAGTCGAAGAACATTGAAGGCTTTACCCACGGAAAACTCCCTAAGTTCATCATGCTGGCTTTCGTGAGCCACCGAGCCTTCAACGGGAATCATCACACCAGCCCCTTCGAGTTCCAGAGCTTCAACCTCAGCCAGCTAGCTCTAAAGAAAGGCGGGGAAACCATGTGCCACGGTGCATTCACACCCGAAAACAACTCATTTGTGCGAGAGTACTTGCATTACCTGAAAAGCTGCCAGTCTGCCAGCCCCACCAACTCGGTCCCTTGGATCCCCTATCAGATCTTCTCCAACGACAACACCGTGTTAGCGTTCGACCTCACACCCGAGGGAGCAGCCCTGTGGTACGGACAGAAAGAAGGAAACCTGCGGCTGGAGATTCGGTTCCGACAGGCGCTTGACGAGGCCGTGACTCTGATTGTCATGTGCCTGTATGACTCTCTGATTGAAGTCACCAAGCATAGGGAAATTTTGCTAGATTTTTCATAATAATTATGAACACTTTTCAGATGTTTAAACTTGCCAGAAGCTTTTTGCCCATTAGAAACGTTTTTATAGTGTCTCTAAATTTGAATAGTTCTAATAATGCTGAATTAGAATTTCATTTGCGGAGTTACCTGAATGAGAAAACATATAAGAGCAAATTTATTTTCCTTTTGTTGCATCACAGCTCCTTGTCAGGTCACTGGGTGGTTTGCGACGTCACTTACGGGAATTCTGTGGAGCTTTTCAATTCCCTTGGCTGGGACTCGAAAACTTTAATGATTATTCATGATTTACTGCAAGTAGCCTTGGGTTCCCCGCTTCGTTTGAGCAGCAATGTGGATCGAATTCAAAGCTGTGACTCTGTCAAATGCGGTCTCTTCTGTCTTTATTTTACTTATCAGAAGTTTCAATTCAAACGGTCATTTAAGTGGGTTCTGCGACAACTGCATGCAAGGAAAAGAGCCACCTGAATGACAGAATGCTTCGGCAGTTCGAAGCCAGCCTAAGAAAGAGAAAGTTATGAAAGTCAGCTCTACAAATTGGCTAAATCCGACTATGGAAACCAGTGCGAATAGAACCTGCTATGATGCCCGCCTGCGGCAGGGAAGCTGCATGATTGTCAGCGGGCCAACCAATGCTGGCAAGACAACCTTCGTGAAGCAGCTAATTCAGTACAGGGATGTCATGTTTGATACGATGCCTGAGAGAGTCCTGTGGTACTATGGGGTTTCGCAGACAGTGCACTCTGAGCTGAGCAGCCTGGGAGTGCACATGCAGCAGGGATTCCCCAGCAACATTGAGGCGGCTCTAAGACCCAATGACCTGATTGTTTTTGATGATTTGATTGAAGAGACTTCTAGCTCTGCTGCGATGCGAAATGTATTCACCGGAATCGCTCATCACTTACCCTGCTTTCTGGTAATGCTGACTCAGAATGTATTTTTTAAAGGAAGAGAGTTGCGAACGATGAGTCTGAATGCGATGTACTTTGTCATCATGAAGAACCCCAGAGACCAGCTGCAGATTGCAGCACTGGGCAGGCAGTGCTTTGCAGAGAAGCCCGGCTTTCTGCTGTCTGTGTTTAAGCATGTGACCGCTCAAGGCAGGGGAGCTTACCTGCTTCTGGATTTCCACCCATCCACTCCCGATGAGCTGCGAGTGCGAGCGCGGATCCTGCCCAACCAGCGCCCCCACCTGGTTTATACCTAAGAATGGCAAATACGCTGTTTTCCATATCTATACTCAACAATGGACACGCTTTGTTTTCATGAAAGCATCTTTGCAATTCTTGCATCAGCGAAATACACTGTCAGCTTCAAGCGCTTGCTAATCAAGCACGGTCCGAAAGAAGTGCGAAAATTCCTTGTTGAAGCCTGTTACAACCTATTGGAAAACAACCTGACTTTCTCTCTTATTGAAAAGGCTGAGCTGGCAAAGTCCAAGCAGATTATTCGAAAAATCCCAGCACAAAGAAAAGAAGCTGACTTGCTAAATCATAATTTCATAAAAATTCTCCCCACTCTGCTGAAGCTTGTGCATAGAAGAAAGAAGGAAAATGAACAAGTTCTCTGAGATGGTTCTGATTCCCAAGTCTGAGTATGACATGCTAATGATTAATGTGAAACCCAATGAGTCTGCAGGAGACATTGCGGTAAAGCAGGCACAGATTAAATGTGATGATATATTGTATGCCGACGATTGCCCAGACAATGTAAAGACAGCCATGTACCAGAACGCTATGAAAAGTTTGTTGTCCAAGCGCAAGCAAGTTGGAAAGGAGAGTGTAGCAGGAAAGAGTCAAGCGGCAAAGAAACAGAAAGCAGAGATGCTGCCGAGCAGCTGGGCTGAAAAGATTGCCCAGTCCGTGCCCCAGAAATTCAAAACCAGGGCTCGCAGTCTATGGGCCATCCTATCTGATAATCCCTCCCTCATCCAGGTGTTCGAAAACGGCGAGGTGCAAATGGCTGGGCAGAGAATACCATCCTCAAACATCATGGATCTGTTTCATACTGCAGTGAGGGATTCAAAATGCGACAGCGAGCCGGTGGGCTGGAGTGAGTTTGTTTCATTGCTTCAAGACAGCAAGCTAAACATTCCAGCTTCAGCGATAGGGAAATCAGTGAGAAAGCTTATTTCCAAGCCAGCAGCCTCTCTAGAGGCAGAAGCTCTAGACTGTGCTCATCATACAGTCAAGGGACTTGGAAGCGAGAGAGCCTGGTTACAGCTGGGCAGAAAGAAACTATTTAAGAAAGGAAATTAAATCAGCTGTCTGTATTTTCTTTCGATATTCGATATCGCCGATAATGAACTATATTGACTTCCAATGCTTTCCATGTGAGAGATCAAGTAGTGGTTTCATTGTGAAGGAGCTGGCGGTTGTTGAAGTCCGAGCAGGCAGTTACAATATCACTCATCATGTTTATTCTTCACCATATGCATGGGAAATGATCTCGCCTGAGATGCAAGTGCACTACAGAAAACTCTCAAGGAATCTGCACCGGCTCAAATGGAACGATGGAACCCGATCTTACAAGAAATTAAAAACTGACATTCCCAAAATTTCTTACGGCCTAACTTGGACTAGCGGAGCGAGGAAGTCCGCTTTTCTAACTGAACTTCTTGGCCAACAGGTGTACAACCTTGAGGACCTGGGAGGACCTTTAGTCGAACAATCTGATACCGGCTGCGCATTAAAAAATACATTAATGTACTACAGCTGGTTGAAGCCCAAGTTTTCCATAAGCTTAAGAAGCGAGGTGTGTCAGCACCATTCAAAAGGCATCAGCACTTTCAACGAAATCAGCAACTACACTACCGCAAGCAGAAAAAATATCGGAAATGAGTACATCTTTGACAACTCTGAGAGTGACCAACCTGGTCGGTGGCGTGGATCTGAGACTGGCTGGAGGCAGGGGCGCCCAACTTCCTCTACGGGAACTGGCTCTCAGCATGGCTCATGTCATCTACCGACCCGTTTGGCCCCGAGTGCTCATCAAGAGGATGCGGGATCCGGGAGTCACTCTGCTGCTCTATCCCACCGGTCAACTGAGCATCTGTGGCGCCCGGAGCTACTCGGACTCAGTCAGGGCTGCCCGTCGCTTCGTGGCTATGCTGCATCGCAGAGTGCCTGCTCAACTGCTGCCTCATCAGTCCATTTGTGTACGAATTAAAACTATTAGTGCACATGGAAAGATTGACTTGCCCAACCCCCAATGCTTGACAAGCCTCCGTGATGTGCTACCGAATGCTAGATATGAGCCAGAGTCCTTTTCTGCTTTGATTTGCAAACTGGACTTCTGTAAGTGCCTGCTTTTTCACAATGGCTCATTCGTTCTCAGTGGTGCGAAGACAATGAACATGCTGATTGCCGATTTTTCCAAGCTTCACCGTTTTCTGTGCCAGTAATAAACTTATGTTTCAACAGTTAAATAAGAAGACGACGACGGCTGAACAAAGTGTAACGTTTTTCATGCAATGTGCCACTTGTTTAAAATGTGTGCATTTTAACCAATTTTATTTTGAAAATCTGACTTGGATTGGTCTTTCTTTATTTTCTAAACTGAAATAGCAATTGCTTGAGCATAGCAAATTTAAACAGATCACCACTAAAAGCATGGGAAAAGCACACCTACCACCACCGCCCAGATTATGTACTCCTAAACAAATAAAACGAACACGAGCAAACAGAAATAAGAAAAGTGAATATTATTTAGATAATTAATGGATAATGGATAAAAACGAAAAGCAAAATTAGCAAAAAAGAAAATAACAACTGTCGCTTCATTCATTCTGCAGTGCTAAAATAAGGTGCGTTGAAACAAAATAGAAAAGCCTGACAAATGTGATGCAACTGATTCCAACATGACTTTGGCAAGTTTGTATTGAAATAGAAAAAGGAAAACCTCTACCTGAAAATGTTACGCTCGTGATTTGCTTGGAGACTACAAAGATGTAACTAAATGAATAACTCTATTCATCAGCATCACCATCATTGTTCAGATGAGTTAAACCGCGGAAACAATTATTAGAATAAGTAAGAAGTCAAGAAATTACAAATTCAAAGTTAATCAGATGTGTAAAGCATCACTCTAAGCAATCAGCTGCCCTTTTCGGTCTACCCCTGATCGTTAGCTGAAAGTGGCCGAACGGAAGACTTGTGTTCGAGCCAGTCCACGCTCGCCTCCCAGCTACTCCCAGATACTGAGAGCGAGCTTGCGTTGCTCCATGGTGAAAACGCGATGTTTCTCACTTCCAATTCGACGAACAGTGAGCGACAGCTTTGAAGCGTCCCTGAAAATCTTTACGTAGTCATCGTGGGAGACTTCATTCTTCAGCACGCTTCGTTGGATACCTTTTGCTTTTGCTTTGCTAGCCGTCGAGCTTTCGGCGAGGAAAGAATAGAGCTTGGGCCTCAGCAGCACCCACTCAATCTGCCGCACTCCACCAGCTTCATCTTTAATGCAGCCTAGCCTGGCCTTCAGTTGATTCGAGAAGAGTGGGTGATTTGATAAAAAATTGGATGTGTCCAAGAGGCCTTCGGCATGCAGGATTGGCAGCACTTCTCTCTGCAAGTTAAGATTGTCTAAGCTCAAAAACAGCGAGTCTGTATCGCCACCACAAACACGAACTCTCGCTCCATCACGGAATTCTAGCATGGGTTTTATTCTGTCGTAGTAAAGTCGATACATGATGATCTTGGAGCGATCTAGATTTCTAGAATCTAGAACACACTGCCCCATGAAAATTGGGCGATCAAGAGTTACTTCACGCTTTTGAAGCTCGAAGATGCTGAGTGACGGTGTAATGATGGTGAATGATGTGACATTTGGTTGCGAAGAAACAGTCTTCACCTTTTTCTTGTTATTGCACACTCTGATGTCTCGCCGCTTGCGTACGTTCTCCATTGTTTTGCCAAACAGGGAATTATTTTTCAGCTTGTAGAAATCCTTCTCGAAATCATTTTTCGCCATAGAGCGCTTCTCACTATTCATCTTAATGTAGTCCGCGAAGACAGGTTCTTGCCTGAATTCGATCATCCTTTGGAGCTTGTGCAACTTCATCCCGTGCGATAGATAGAATCGGAGGGCTGAAGAATGCAGTACATAGGAAAATTTGTTGTGGCACGTGAGCATTAACTTTTGTACTCCACGGTA
Organism: Macrostomum hystrix; assembly: GCA_950097015.1. Lineage (NCBI taxonomy): Eukaryota > Metazoa > Platyhelminthes > Macrostomidae > Macrostomum > Macrostomum hystrix. The sequence goes on from CATNEN010000001.1 coordinate 12,743,158, forward strand.
GTGCGCAGCGGTAGGATCTACAGTGGTGTTCGCGTCGGGCTGCTGATGACGATGATAATTGTCGTGCTGAAGCAGTGCCCATAATTCTCGCATGTACTGTGGAAATTCATCGAAATCCGGACACCTTTTCTCTGGGGCGAATGGAAGATCCTCCGTTGCCGAGTGGATTTCGGCAGGGTAGAGCAAATCCGCTTTGACAAGGTAGCCGATTGGAGCGTCATCGTCCAGGGCGAGAAAGCGGCGCTCAGACCATGAGCACAGCTCCTCTTGACTAAGCCAGCGAAAGCCACCAACAGGTAGGGGCATTGTGAGCGCATGACCGTAAAGGTTATTAGCATCAACAGCCAGTAAACTCCTACCTGCTGTTTCATCATCATCATCATCACTGCTTTCGCTCTGGGCATGATGTACATTGACAAAAGACATTCCGCCCCGAATTCCTTTCTCAAACATTTTGTACATCTCGAGATCGGTTAGCAGTTCAATCTTGACTTGAGAAGACTTTAGCGCTGAAGCAAATGACAGGCCTGGGGTTGACACAAAATGCACCGGATCTAGCTTGTCTTCCTGCAAACTCAGCCTTCGAAACCCTTCAAAGATATCTGCAAGTTGCCTGATGTCCAGCTCCAAGTAGCATTGCATGTAATCGCGCAATGTTGTGGATTCGAACTCAGTCCATGCCTTCTGCGCATGCCGATACTCCGCCTCGGTACAGTGGCTGTTGGTGAGTCGATTAAAAAAACTGTCTACTTTTGGTAGTTGGCGATCATCGAGCACATTCAAATTTGAGAGATAATCATAAGGGAAAACTCCCTTACTGAGCAGTACATCCCTTGAAAGATTTGGATACTTTGATCGCATCGCATTAGTGATGGGACAGTTGTCCTCCGGCAAGTTCTTGATAAGCTGAGAAAGACTGCTGTGTAGGAATTGCAGTGAATCGATGAACTGCATCGTGAAGAACAGGGGCTTCTTCTTACCATCTTTTTCGTACTCATCAATTAGGAATTCCACTCTCATTGAGAGATAAGATTCAGCAGTTTGTGGTATAACACTTACTTTCCAACCTGGCATGTCGCCTAGGGCGCTCGAAAAAATCAGGTGCAGGTCATAACCACGAAGATTATGCATGACGATGGGCAAGAAGCGCCGCCGCAGTTTAGCAAGCTTGTTGCATGAAGCACAGGCAGCTCCTCTAAAATCTCCGCTCAAATGGTCATGATCCCAATGTTTGTCAGATGATGAGGTAAGAGCTGCACTGCAATAGTGGTACTGAACGGATTCAGCAAAGTTGCGCCTATCTTCTTCCTTGCTCCTGTCTGCTTTTTGGTGGCTGAACTCCGTATTCCACCCATAGATTCCACGAGCAAGTTGTTCGAGTGAGGCCAAAAACTGCTTCACGACAGAATTCGGATTGGGACCGCTGCAGAGGAAAACATCCTCACTCGGCCTCCGAATGTCGCTGCTCATACCCTCTCTTGGAATAACAATGTAGCCAGCAGCTACAGGCAGATGCTCAGTTAACTTGGTGATACCAACTGCTCTGTCAGGCTCCATTAGTTCACACGGGGTGTTCAGAGCTTCAAAATCTGCGTAGACAACAAATGGGGGACTGATAGTCTTTTCCCAAGCCATGAATTGCATTGTGTTGCTATTTGCATCAGGCATGCGCTCCATGATGCTGGGTTTCAGCTGAGGATTGCAGCTGTCTCGATGCTGCTCTAACTCCTCCTGGGATCGAAACGGAGAAATGCACTTCTCACACCATTTGCGATTCCTCAGACCTTTTTTGCTGTTCAGGAGCCGGTCCAGGTTCGAAACTGCACACCAGTGTCCAGTCCCACAATTCTCAGCATCATTATCATCATCATTAGCATCATCGGAGCATGAGTTGCGAAGCAAGAGTAGAGGAATAACCTTGCGAGAGGCACAAAGCCCAGGAAGTGGCTGGCGAATGACATAGGCCTCATCATGCTCCCAGGTAAAAACTGTGAAACAGATTTCGGGATTCTTTTCTTCTATAACTTCTAAATCGGAAATTGCGATTGGTAAACTGATGCCGCTCAGATCGATTTCACCCAGCCATCTGCTGTAAGTTGTTAGTCGATGACAGGACTTCATCACACCAGGATCACTGCTGTGCAGGTAAGCAAGACAGGCAAATAGAAAGCAATCATTTCCATTGCTCGGTGGGTTTATGATGGCCTTCTTAACTGCTAGCCGATTGGGCACAGTAAAATTAGCACATCGTCCTCGATAGTAGCGAATGCGATCAGTGAGGGCAGTGCTCAGATCAAAATAGTTGATTTGCTCAACTATCCAACCACTCCCATTTGCATTGTAGGTGTCAATCTTGCGTTCCAGCTCAGAAAACTGCTGCAGCCACCACAATTCAAAGTCTCTAAGATCAGTAAGAAGCTCGAGACTGCATGCGAACCACTTATCCTCCGCATTAACTACCATTGCTTCTTTGATTCTCACCATTCTAATGTTGAACTTAAGCTGCGCTCGAACAGAATTGTTCTCGGATGAATCGAATCTCATCTCAACAGCCTGTAGCACTGCGAACTTAGTAGATGTTAAAAAGTGAAATGGATCGAGACCTCTTGAGGTTGGAGTGAAGCGTCTGACCTGCAGTATGTCATCATGCGCACTGGCCTGAACAGCCGAGCTGAATTGAATGCCTGCGTGAATTGATCATGTTTTTAATATTCGCATTTCCATGGACAGTGAAAAATAAGTTATTTCCTCTAATTCTATCTCCTCATAGTGTCAATCAACGAAATCGGTGAATCAGGAATCAGTGAATCAGTGAATCGGTAATTCGGATTAAGTGAATCGGTGAATCAGGAATCGGTGAATCAGGAATCGGTGAATCAGGAATCGGCGAATCAGGAATCTGTGAATCAGGAATCGGTGAATCAGGAATCGGTGAATCAAGAATCGGTAATCAGGAATCATTGAACCGTAATCAGTGAATCGGGAATCAGTGAACCAGGAATCGGTGAACCGGGAATCAGTGAATTGGGAATCAGTGAACTGGGAATCAGTGAATCAGGAATCGGTGAATCAGGAATCGGTGAATCAGGAATAGGTGAATCAGGAATCGGTGAATCAGGAATCGGTGAATCAAGAATCGGTGAACCGGGAATCAGTGAACCGGGAATCAGTGAACCGGGAATCAGTGAATCAGCGGATGGGTTTGTTATGACTACTTAGCGTGTACTTTTAGAGGGATAAGTCTACTTCGCTGGCTATGCTGAACTCATTTGAATAAAAATTGCATGAACTCACCGGTTGGCTCGAGCTCGAAAGTGAAATTGGTGGACTCATGCGACACATCACTTGCTGCTGCTGCTGATGTAGTGGCTGGTGAAGTGTCTCTCGACATTATCTCGGTTCCTTTTATTACACAGTTGGAAGCATTTTAGATCAGATGGGGGAATTTGCTGAAACGCATATTTTTGTGATGATTTTATTTGGAAAAGCTAATACCAGTAACATAATTTGTGAATATACTAAACATTCATATTATCGAAAGTTGCTAATCGGGTCTGGTCGTTACATACTAAAATTTCGGGTCCAAAACTTTTATAGTGTGCATACATTTGTTCTCTCTAAATCGATAAATCAAAATTAAATAACTCAAAGCCGCGAACTTTTCCAAAATGCAGCGCTTCCGTATTCTTTCAGCATTATTAACTGATACAAAATAGGTATCAGTTTTTACTTTTATTAAAAATATGCGATGTAAAAACATTGGAAACAGAAGTTAATTAGAGACGGAGATTATAAAAAATAACGCAGAGCCAACCAGAATCAATCCCAATCCTCATCCTTGCATTAAACACATGACACCCTAGCACAGGTTGATCAATCAGCACTACATAGATGCATAAACTTTTACTTTATAGACATTAGATCGCTAGATGTTAAAAATTATGAAATTTGAAATTCGCGTTTGAAAATAATTTATGGGTCTTGACTTAATTTACAAAAAATATTTCCAGATACACAATTATTAACTCCTACAATCACCATGAGATGCCATCAATCTGCGCTCATAAAGCAATACGTTAATAAAAAATAAGATCCTCCAATCCTCCTAGGTAAAAAAGCGCCGTTGGTATCAGTAAAGTCACTCTAATTTCTTCCACTTATTTCAAACTTGGTACTATTATAAAATTAAGAGTTGCTCAGGCGAATTCGGAAAGTCCCCCCCAAGCCAATCCAATATTCACCGTTAACACTGCTAGGCAGAACCAGCTGGATGCAGATGGGTGCTGGCTGCTGCAGTGCTTCATTAGCGGTCGCGGCCGCAGGCTGAACCTCAGTCGGTGGTGGTGGTGTTGGTGGTGGTGGTGGTGGCACAGGACCCGACTCAAGGTCGCGGATCATGTCAGACAGACTGACTTCTGCTAGCATCCTGGCACGCTCCATATTTTTCCCGGAAACAGGGATTGCATGTTGCTGCTGCAGCTGCTGCTGTTCGATTACTTCGTGCTCATCAAGGTTCTCGAAAAATGCGGTGTCCAGCTCAGGCAGCTCGAAGTTAGGAGTGTCAGCGTCAAGCAGGGGAGCTCCGACATCGCCGTCAAGTAGAGCAGCAGCAGCAGCAGAAGCAGCAACAGCAGCATCAGCATCAGCAGCTGCAGCGGCTGCTGAAAGAACGCCAGGGGTCGAAGAATCTGCTGTTGCAGTAGCGGTGCCGGGCAGAGAGGGAGTGCCGATGTCTATAGCAGCAGCATCAGCAGCAGCAGCAGTAGGCTGGGCATTGAGCCGAGCGCCAGTGCTGGTGACTCGACCGCATAAATTAGCTATTACTTGACTCAATGAGCTCTCCGGCTCTGCCGCCTTTTTGCCTTCCTCTTAATGCGCCACTTCCAGAGCAGTAATGCGCGCCCGCTCGCGATCCTCAGCAGAGCTCCAGTTAACAGTAGCATGATTTTTATGCCGCTTTATTTGGCCTCTAACAGTAAAGAGCTCAACCGACTGACATTGGTGACATAGTAGCCATCGGGTGACATTGCAGCCTTGTTTCACAACATGATGCTTAAGTCCACCGAGCATACTAGTGTTGCAGGTGGCACACACTTCATGAACGTAGGATGGGCACCGGGGACGACTCATAGCTTTCATCGACTTAACATTTATTCAAAGTGACTCTTGTGAAAATTTCAAATTTTCAAGTCCAGTTTAATCTCTTTATATCGATTCCCATCCCCTTATCTTGCAGAACACATAGCGGCTATGTTTACAGCTTTGTTTTTTTTCACATTTTGTTTGGAATGTGTACACTGTTATGCCATACAGAGGGTCAGAAAATTATTAATATTACCAGGTAGCCAGTCACACATCGCACAAACTGCTTTGTTCATGCAGTGAATTGGCCCAGCAACCGATTGTTACTGAGTTTTGTGGGCGAAATTAGCTGATAAGAAACTGATAACTGTTCCCGCGGTGTTTTGGTACAAACAAAAACAACCTCGCGAATATTGATCCGCATGGAATGGGACTATTGCAAATCAAGTGCGCCGGCACTTTTACCACAAAACCACATATTTATCTTACTGTGGCATTCAAGATATTGTTCTCTATAGCTCTCTACGCTCGTATATGGTGTTTCGATAATCTATTAAATGTTTGATTTTAATTTGTCAGGCCTTTGCAGACAGAAACCCAAAAGCCGACACTGATTAACTTCTAGTTAACAATGAACTTATCAATTGTTTCCTGCACAGCTCCTTAATGAAAGATTTCAGTGGTAAATTAATTAGATTTTTACTTCTCTCTATGCACGCATTCCTCATCAGAAAGCAGCTTTCCGAAAGCATAGGTCCATGTATTCCCATTGCCATAGTTTAAATACCCAGACATCGGAAGCAGATTCACTACCTTGTAAATCCAACCCGCCTATATTATTGCTGCAGTGTTGTGTCTTGTAAAACTGGGACGGGCTAGAATTTGAACAAATTGGTTGCTTTTTTATAAAAAGCCATATTTTCTTTCTGACCTCCATGGGATTTCCATGGCTTTCCCTGCGGCAGAGCACATCAATGCATTTACATAGGCTCCTATGTTCACTCACTAACCCCAAGGTTACTCCAGCCATAGAAACGCACGATATGAAATTTCAGGTCTCTATGCATTAAAATTATTGTGCGGAACGTGAATATACGTGAATATACAGCGAACAGTGAATATACTTGTGGCATGCTTTGTAAAGTGGGTCAGTAATGTACACTTCCCTTGTTTCTATTTTTAGCAAATCCACCTGGGCCTCCCCGGAACTGCCACGGCTTTCCCTGCGGCAGAATCCACCAATGCATTTACATGGGCGCCTATGTTTACTCACTGGGCCCGTGGCTTTTCCGCGGAAAATCCTGCGGCAGAGTGCACAAAACCCCTACTACTGCTGTAATTTAACGTTTATTAGGCTGATCAATCCCTAGGCCCGTGCCCGTTATTCCGCCGCCTAGCTGAAAGAATGTCCCTTAGGAATAACAATTAAAAGCCGCTGCGCGGGGTACTTATCAGAAATGCCGGTCGCGCTGCTGCAGGCCGTCGTTCTCGCGGGAGGGATTCGGGCAAAAAATGAGGAGAGGAGATGGGAGTTTAGCTGCAACTTGGCAAAGGGGCCAAGACGCGGTGTGAGCGCGAAGCTCAATTTAGAGGCTCACCTAAAGAGGTGGCTTGCACCCTTGAGGCAATGTACAATTACGGAGGCAATCTACTAAGGAGGCAATGGGCCTGCGACTGCTGGTTTGAGCTTAAAGCTCGAGGGTCGGAGCCCTAAGCTAGAGGGAATTGACTCCGGATGAGCGCGAGCTCAGCTTCGGGTGTCCGAAGGCTGCCCGCAGACTCAGAGTAGGAGCGGGGTCGCTCGCGGAGGTTCCGGGAGGAGAGTAGCTTCCAAAAGGGGAGAGATTGTGGAGCTTCTAAAGTGGGGGCAGCGCATTATTCCTTAAATAGGCGCCGCCAACCTCACATTCATCAAAATAACCCACATTCTCGCCGGCCTGTCAACGAGGAATCGAGTCGGCATTACGCCACCCCGATTGCCCACTGAACCGGCGGCGAGAAACGCCAGATGCCCCACTAGGAGCTTCTGCCGACAGTCTGCCAAATGATTGCGATTCCGCCAGGACAATGGGAAGCGCAGGCGCCGACCTGCCTACGGTGACATTACATGTATCTAAAGGGGGAAAGGTCATATAATTCAGCTCGGCTCGGATTACAATGAAGAAGTGAGGACATGAAGAATTATTGCTCACTCGTGACGCATGAGTGATTCCAGATATCTGATCGCGGTTTGGTGGGGAATTATGACCTAAAATAGTTCATACAGTAAGCTATGGGCCGCGATCAGTCATTCCTACAGCAGGGGACAAGACAGATCCAGGGAGAGGGGATCGATGGCTACTTAATTCACCACCGCCCCAGGCCCGGCCCTAAGATTAATGATCTTGTTTTGTGGCCAGCTGCTGGTTGGGTCGCGATGATTGATTGCCTAAAATTTCGAAAAAATTGGCTGGCTCACACCCACCACTCGATTCTCGAAGTACACTCCACATCAAAAGTACTATTACTGTATAAAGGACTCACCTCTTTGTCTGGTTCTCCAGCAGCCGCAGCACCTGCTGATGTCCCAGCTGCTCCGCCACCTGCGCGCACGTCTGGCCCCGACTGTCCCGATGACTCGCATCCGCTCCTCTGTCCATCAGAGTCTTGGCTGCTCGCACGTGACCCGCCTCACAAGCTCGCGACAGAGCTGTCCGACCCTGACTGTCTTCAGCTCGCACTGACGCACCGAGATCCACCAGCCTCTCAATGAGCTCGTGATGACCTGCATCAGCTGCCACCATGAGAGCAGTGGCTCCTGAGCTGTCGTCTGGCAGATCGACATGTTCTCTGCTGAATCGCTCGTCATGGAGGAGTGTGAGAGCCAGTGCGACATGGCCATGGGAGATGGAGACACAGAGTAGCTGTGTGATCTGAGCTGGCTGCATTCGAGACAGAGTCTGGCTGAGAACATCGTTCCTGCCCTCAATGGCCATCGAGGCGGTGAAGCTGAGGACTTGGATGGACTGGAAGAGCCACTCGGGCTGAAGTCCAAGCTCCTTGACGACATTTTCACGGAGATAAGAGCAAGCCGCGACTGCACAGACATAACGAAAATCTTGGTCAGCATCTGTCCCCAAGAAACATTTGACCACTTTCAACTGACCACATCTTGCAGCCCATTCGGCAGCCTCCTTGCAGCACTGATCTCTCAGTGTTTGGTCAGCAATTGTCGGCACCAAAAATTTGACCACTTCCAACTGAACCTTACTTGCCGCAGATTTCGCAGCCTCCATGCAGCACTGATCTCTCAGTGTTTGGTCAGCAATTGTCGGCACCAAAAATTTGACCACTTCCAACTGACCCTTTCTCGCAGCAGATTCCGCAGCCTCCTTGCAGCACTGATCTCTCAGTTTTTCATCAGCAATTGTCGGCACCAAAAATTTGACCACTTCCCACTGACCATTGAATGCAGCAGATTCCGCAGCCTCCTTGCAGCACTGATCTCTCAGTTTTTCATCAGCAATTGTCGGCACCAAAAATTTGACCACTTCCCACTGACCATTGATTGCAGCAGATTCCGCAGCCTCCTTGCAGCACTGATCTCTCAGTTTTTCATCAGCAATTGTCGGCACCAAAAATTTGACCACTTCCCACTGACCATTCAATGCAGCAGATTCCGCAGCCTCCTTGCAGCACTGATCTCTCAGTTTTTCATCAGCAATTGTCGGCACCAAAAATTTGACCACTTCCAACTGACCATTGATTGCAGCAGATTCCGCAGCCTCCTTGCAGCACTGATCTCTCAGTTTTTCATCAGCAATTGTCGGCACCAAAAATTTGACCACTTCCAACTGACCATTGATTGCAGCAGATTCCGCAGCCTCCTTGCAGCACTGATCTCTCAGTATTTTGTCAGCAATTGTCGGCACCAAAAATTTGACCACTTCCCACTGACCATTGATTGCAGCAGATTCCGCAGCCTCCTTGCAGCACTGATCTCTCAGTTTTTCATCAGCAATTGTCGGCACCAAAAATTTGACCACTTCCCACTGACCATTGATTGCAGCAGATTCCGCAGCCTCCTTGCAGCACTGACCTCTCAGTGTTTGGTCAGCAATTGCCGGCACCAAAAATTTGACCACTTCTAACTGAACTAATCTTGCAGCAGATGCCGCAGCCTCCTTGCAGCACTGATCTCTCAGTGTTTGGTCAGCAATTGCCGGCACCAAACATTTGACCACTTCCCACTGACCTAATCTTGCAGCAGATTCCGCAGCCCCCTTGCAGCACTGATCTCTCAGTGGTTGGTCAGCAACTGTCTGCACCAGAAGTTTCACAATTTCCCAGTGACGTTGATTCGCAGCAAGACGCCAATGCACTTCACACAGTCCATCTCTTCTGGAGCTGCTTTTGATTGATTTTAAGTGATTTCGAACTTCGGTTTCCAGCCCCTGTGCTACAGCTCGCTCAAAGCTGATTTTCTGACCCATTTGTATGCTGCTTGGAGTTTTTAGAAACCTTCTTGACTTTCTTGATCTCTGAAAGTTTGATAAAAAAACTAATTAAAAAGGTCATAAAAATTATCATGTCTTCGCATGCCCTAAAGCGCATAAATTTTGTCTTTCTAAGAGTTTCAATTGGTTGGGGCTGGGAATTACATAACAAATTTTTTATTTACCTCGAGAAAAACTAAACACAACCATTAAGTTCTTTTGTGGCGCACTTTCCCGCCGTGAATATATGGCAAATGAGAAGTGCAGTACGAATATTCTGCCCACATGTACTTAAATTCTGGGAATTTCTAGCTGTGGATGGGATCAGCTGTGGATGGGATCAGCTGGCGATGATTAAATGCCCGTAATGGGACCTAAGTCCATCAGAATTGACTCCTGAATGGGCTGTTTAAAAACGTATAGAAGATTAGCTTAAGATAGGATTTTTTCTATAGATGTGGGATCAGTCGGATCAGTCTTTTTAGCTTGGTCAGTCGGAGGGCGGACAGTCGGATGGCGGGTTGTTGTCTTGCAGACGATGAAAATCAAGCTTTGTTCTGCGGAGGCGAAAGTACAAAGCTGTAAAAGTGCAAAGCCCATCAGGCCAGAGCTACTCACCCGCAGCTGGAATTGAGCTCAGTGGCGGCAGTTCTCAGCCTTCGTGAAACTCGGCAGCAGGTCGGCCCGCAGGAAATGTCTTCAGTTGAAGGCTCTGTTGAGTTTTCAGCTGCATTCATAGCCTGTGCCTGCCAAGCGGGTTTGGTGTGGCAGTCAGGCGGCATCTCATCTATGCTGCTAAATATTTGCTGGCCCACAGTTGACCGGAAGCCAGCAGTGCCAGGTGAATCTGAGAGTTGGCAGACTGGCCGACTGGCAGACCAAAGCATGCATTGCACATCTGCTTACTGGATATGCAGCAGCTATTCTGAACAACAAGCAGGTGAAACATCTGATAAGCCACTTGGCTGTGTGTTGCTGACTGCGTGCAGCTTCGATCATCGACCAGAATCAGCACTGACTGAACAGGGTCTCTGAGCATCCATGGATTCTGATTACGAACATTTGTCTATCTTCCAGCGATGCTTGAATCAAAGCGAAAATTAACAGCGAACTTGTGCTAAACTGCAGTGGCTTTTGTCACGCAGAAGCAATTAGAATGCTCAGAAAGAAAGCTCAGAGAATGCTCGAGCAAGCTGAGTCACTTCTACTGTTTATTTAAACAAAAATATTCTGCCGAAAAATATGTACAAGAAATCTGCAACCCTGAGTTGAGACGTACTCAAATACTGTCATTGCCTAGACTGGGAAACTAGGCAATTCATATCTCAAATGTGTCACATCTCACAGCTCACATGCCTCGCATCTCACGTCTCACCTGTTTCACATTTCACATTTCTCATGGCACGCATTCTCTCAGACAACTCAAGCAATTCTACTCGGCCGGGTGGTTCCGGAAATCGATTCCCACTGTGGCGGGCGACAGTTCGTGGCTCTGTCACCGCGGGCCAATCGAATGCGCCGCGGTTCGCTGCAGGCCGGAGGTCGAGGCCGCTGCAAACCGACCCGAAGCTCCGGCCGTGTCGGCTAGCGAGCAGCTGCAGCTGCTGGCGTCGACGGAGGCGGCTCTCCGCGACTGGCAGGCGGAGCTGGAGACGCTGCGGCTTCGAGCGGCTCAAGGAGGCGCTGACTGCGAGGGCTGTGGGTCTGGCCCTGCTCGGCAACTGTACGGCCTCGCTGAGGGACACGTGGGGGAGGGGCGAGGGTGAGAGGACTGGCAAGAGGGTGGGACGTCAGGGAAGACGGTTAGATAACGGATGATGGCAGAGCTGAATCGCAGCAGGTCTGTGGGCTCTGGCTCACAATTATGTGGCAATAGACACGCAGACTCCTGCACACTCGCTCTCAGATACCGATTGCAGTAACTCACCTTAAACAGCGATGTACATCTGCACTGACCTACTCATTATAAGGCAGTGTACACACTTACTGTGCCTTGAGGTTTGGTTCTCAAGAACGCGAATTGCACGACAAGCCTTTAATCCTTCTCTCGGTTACTGTACCCTAAAAATGGGTCAGTGGATTCGAGCTCATGACCTCGGTGTGAGAGTCGGGGGTGTTGTCCGCTCTGTCACTCACGCTCCAGGAAGGGAAAAAAGGGCAAAATTACTAGTGAGAAAAAGGAAATCACGATTAAGCAGCCTATAGGCAAGCTGATGTGCTGATTGGTCAGAGTGGATGCTGATTGGTCAGAGTGGATGCTGATTGGTCAGAGTGGATGCTGATTGTTCAGAGTGGATGCTGATTGGTCAGAGTGGATGCTGATTGGTCAGAGTGGATGCTGATTGGTCAGAGTGGATGCTGATTGTTCAGAGTGGATGCTGATTGGTCAGAGTGGATGCTGATTGGTCAGAGTGGATGCTGATTGGTCAGAGTGGATGCTGATTGTTCAGAGTGGATGCTGATTGGTCAGAGTGGATGCTGATTGGTCAGAGTGGATGCTGATTGGTCAGAGTGGATGCTGATTGGTCAGAGTGGATGCTGATTGTTCAGAGTGGATGCTGATTGGTCAGAGTGGATGCTGATTGGTCAGAGTGGATGCTGATTGGTCAGAGTGGATGCTGATTGGTCAGAGTGGATGCTGATTGGTCAGAGTGGATGCTGATTGTTCAGAGTGGATGCTGATTGGTCAGAGTGGATGCTGATTGGTCAGAGTGGATGCTGATTGGTCAGAGTGGATGCTGATTGGTCAGAGTGGATGCCGATTGGTCAGAGTGGATGCCGATTGGTCAAGGCACATTTCTACAGAGATTCAATGAAGATTTTTTAGACTTTAGAAGGAAACTGAGTAGAGCATCGCTCTGATTGAATTTCAGTGCAAATTTATTTGTTATTGCTTAACGTTTGGATGAGAGGCAGTTTCTTGCAAACAAATTGCAGCAAAAAATGACGTGTTAAAAGATCAAACTGCAGCAAATGCACAAGCAAAGTAGATTCTCTAAGCACTTGAAATAATAACAAAATTTCATAACAGCATGTCATGAAAGTGAGTGAAATTTGACATCAAAGATCAGTTCTGACAGAGACTGAGAATAGTATAGTAAATAAGAGTTAATTATTTCCTACACTCTCTGGGTGGAGATTATCATGCTCAATATTATGTGGCATGGTCGATTAACGTCATCTATGGTGAAGGATATGGGGAAAAAACAGAGAAGAGATCAACTCCCTTCTGCACTGACCCACACTGCACTGACCCACACTGCACTGACCCACACTGCACTGACCCACACTGCACTGACCCACACTGCACTGACCCACACTGCACTGACCCACACTGCACTGACCCCTGTAGGTGATGTGTGACCAGTGTTTATTGGTCGCATATAGTCATCATGATCAGTATTGTTCGCTCAAAACCAAACAACACAGCAGATTCAAATATTGAACAAGATGAAATATTTAATGATTTACAAGTGATGAGCTCGTAACAGAAGAAATCAGCCATTTACAATGCTGCAATCGTCAATGACGGACACAAAAAGAACTCAGAGAGCAGAGCTGATGTTCTCACAGTTTCAGAGCATTCGTCAAGCTTATCGTCAAGTTTTTAGCCAAGCCATGCTCAGATTGGCATTTACATAAGACAGCATGCGAAATGACTCTGCAACGACTGGGGAGAGCTCGACTTTGAAGCGAAACTCAGAGCAAGTCAAGGCACTCACGCTGCAGTTGTTGATAGTTAATTGAGCCTTTGACCGAGAGGGCATACCTCACTTTCTTACCAACTTCAGCCGCCTTCCGTTAACTTTATCTGTTGTGACTTGAATATTCAACCGGACTTGAATGTACTCTATTAACTCTCACTTTCCGTTTCCATAGAAACTGCATGCGATCGATTTGATTTCCTTAGTCGCTCCAGCTTCTCCATGACACAGCGGATCTTCTTCTCATCCAGCGTCTCCATGGCGACGCGTCTCTCGTCCCTGACGGTCTCCATCTTTCGCAGGCTGATCTCCGCGTGCTCAACTTGGTCGCTGTAGTGAGCCAGAGTGAGCAGCTCCTCCAAGTCCGGGTCCTCTTGCAGCTCCTGTCTCTGAGCTGGGACACCTGTCTATGAGCTGGGACACCTGTCTATGAGCTGGGACACCTGTCTATGAGCTGGGACACCTGTCTATGAGCTGGGACACCTGTCTATGAGCTGGGACACCTGTCTATGAGCTGGGACACCTGTCTATGAGCTGGGACACCTGTCTATGAGCTGGGACACCTGTCTATGAGCTGGGACACCTGTCTATGAGCTGGGAAACCTGTCTATGAGCTCGGTCTTTGTGTGGTCTTTGTGCAAGAAGTCGTTACTGAAATTTGGAATAGAAGGGGTTACAGGATCGTGACTGGTTGGCTCTGTCTATCAGGCGACAGTCTCTGTCTTACAGGTGACAGTCTCTGTCTTACAGGTGACAGTCTGAGGATCCGAGGACGGCTCCTCAATGAGAACTGCTCAGACTGAGGGTCTGGCCCTGCTCGGCAACTGGGCGGCCTCGCTAAAGGGACAGGTGGCAGAGGGGCGAGGGTGAGAGGACTGGGAAGAGAATGAGAGGACAGGGAAGAGAGTGAGAGGACTGGGAAGAGTGTGAGAGAACGGGGAAGAGGGTGAGAGGATGGGGAAGAGGGTGAGAGGACGAGGAAGAGGGTGAGAGAACGGGGAAGAGGGTCAGAGGACAGGGAAGAAGGTGAGAGGACGGGTAAGAGGGTCAGAGGACAGGGAAGAAGGTGAGAGGACGGGTAAGAGGGTGAGAGGACGGGTAAGAGGGTGAGAGGACGGGGAAGAGGGTGAGAGGACGGGGAAGAGGGTAAGAGGACAGGGAAGAGGGTTAGACTCGTGAGGGTTAGATTCCACCTATTTAGCTGACTCCTGAGCACTCGCAGTCAGTTACCGTTTGCAGTAAGACACCTAAAACATGTGTGTACATCTGCACTGGCTTATTCACTGTCAGGCAGTGTACACTCTCACTGTGCCTTGGCTTTTTGGAACGCGAATTGCACGACAAGCCTTTAATACTTCTCTCTGTGACTGCAGGCAGAATCAATTTTGCCGCGGATTCGAGCTCAATACCACGGTGCGAGAGTCGGGATGTTGTCAGAGGCTGATCAGCACACAGATTCCATGTAGATGGCATGAATTTTAGAAGGAAACTCAGGTGCCAAGCGCTTTGATTGGCTGGCAGTGCAGTGTATTTGATATCGATTTAAATTCGGGTGAAGGGCAGTTTCTAATACACACATTTCAGAGACAAGGTCGAATTAGAAGACCGAACGACAGCAAAAGTGCAGGTAGAATTGATTTACTTATTGGCTTAAATAAGAAAAGCAGCAAACAGAATGACTTCTGAATGAGTGACAGTTGACATCATCCATTAACTTCAGGTAGAGATTGAGAATTCAGCATTTTTAGCCAGAGAAAAAATAGTCCTACGAAGTACTTCGGTGCCAGGTGCAACCAACATGAAAATTGACTTGCTTGAGTTACTACTGGAATATTTGAGTAGGACTTTATGGAAAATGGAAATACAAATGTTATGTTTGGTTACCGTATGCATATCATATAGTCAAGGCTGTTTTCACATGAGCAATCAAAATCACAGATAATTGATTTTCAGATAAATAGCGAAATATCTAAATAAAATTTCTGACTTTATTTCTAAAATTCGCTTCAGAAATAATGTCATGCAGCACAGCAACAACTCTCAGCAACCGGCCAGCATGCACTCTGAAGCTTAACTGCAAAACAAAGGGAGATCAGCAGTAGGAATACATCGATACATATGCAGTGATAAATTGACTGTTTACTTATTCAGTCAACTAAACTCAATAAACTCAACAGTCAGCATATGAAATGAGGACTGCACTGGCTCACAACGTCCTGTATTATAGGCAGCGTTCGGTAACCTTCATTAACGTTTGCTAACTTCCGTTAATAATTTTAGCCTCTTTCCAATATCTTCCGATAAATGAAAAATGCTGCTGCTTCCGATAATGCTGCTGCTCGTGCGAGGGGCTGTAGCCTGCTTTACCTCATTCAAATGGAAAAACTGACTAACGGTAAAGGTGCAGAACGACATTAATTCTGCTTCCATTGAGCGTTATGAGGCACAGATTTACAGAAGTTTCAGTTTTAAGGGGATTCAACAAGAAAAAACGAACAGCTCTGAATGCTCAGATATTCTGCTTCACACAAAGCGAAAACTTCCGCAGCTACTTTCTGTCTCCATGGCAACGCGTTAATGTTTCTTTCAAGGCTCCGGCAGCGACTTCGCAAACCGCTGCAGCTTTGATTGGACCCAGCCGTCTCTCTGCAGCGCCACCGTTTCCATGGCAACAAGTCGACCGAAGTCAGCTCTGACTGGATGCAGCCGCGCTCTCACCCACAGCCTCCGCTCCTCATCCTCCGAGCTCGAGTGACCGACGCTGCAGCTGCGAGTGGAAATTCGCCACCGCTTCTCCCTGACCCAGCGGATCTTCTCCTCATCCTGCGTCTCCATGGCGACGCGTCTCTCGTCACTGACGGTCTTCATCTGTCGCAGGCTGAACTCCACGTGCTCAGCTTGGTCGCTGTAGTGAGCCAGAGTGAGCAGCTCCTCCAAGTCCGGGTCCTCTTGCAGCTCTGAGAGCCACGCATCGAAGTCGATTGCTGTGCGATTGCGGAGCAGCTCAGCTTGGAGACTCCAGCTCAGGCAGCGGAAGTTCACGTACAGGTGCGAGGAGCGAGGCTGTGACAGTCTGGCTGTGAGCAGAGTCTGCGTGAACTCGGGAAGGAATGGGAATCGAGGCGGAGTGTCTGCGGGGAGGCAGAACCTCCACGCCCAGTCTGAGTCTGAAGGCAGCCGATAATCTCCGATATCGTCAGGCCTCATTCCACTCTGAACTCTGTGACTCTGGAGCTCCATCGCGAGTCTCTCAGCCTCCTCGGAGTCTCCGAACTTCAAATTCGCCATGGCGGTCATGCACAGGGCGGCGCACTTGCACCACCGCAGCTGATGCAGGAGACTGAGCTGCCTCATCAGGGTGTCTCTGTCTGCAGACTCTGACTGCAGCTCAAGAACACAATGGTAAACCACACTGTACACGTCTGCTGACATCTCATAACAATCATACAGAGATTTGTCCCGAATCTGAGTGACAGCAGGCGGCGCTGTCAGTGGCAGCAGGGTGAACGGGTGAAAGTAGAAGTTCTCTGACTGCAGAGGTCTCACGAGTCTCCTCATCTGCTTAACCACTCCGCCGATGTCGCTTCTCAGCTCTCTCAGTCGGTCTCGAACCATCGCCTTCGTGTTCTCGAATTCGCCGCCGATTCCAGCGTTCTTAAAGTAGAGTGGAGCGTCGGGCATGAAGAAGTGCGGCATGCACTCATCGGGTGAGCTGCTTGAGTCGATGAAGCTCAGCATCATGTCGAGAGACTTCTTCAGCAGTGAGATCAGATTCTGAGGCTGCCAAGCTTCAGCATTCGGGTCTGTGCCATGCTTCTCCAGCATGAAGAAGAGCAGAGTCTTTGCATGGTAGGTCTTGAGTCCAGGAGTGTCCAGAGTGAGTGGCAAATGTCTCTTGAAAATGAACTTGATGACTGAGAACAGCTGTCCCTGGACTGTGCTCAGCCGTCTCATGGCCTCTTTCTCTTGGAAGCTGAAGCTCACTCTGAGCTCATTGGTCGAGTTAGGTCTGGTCGCCCTCACGAGGTGAACGTTTTGTAAATGTTCGTACCAGTGGATCAGCTTCTGGACTCTGTCCTCACAGAAGCCACTGCAGCACTGGATCGCATGGCACGTGTCCTGAGCAGGCCGCACACCACATGCCTTGGCTGAGACGGCAGGTTGGCTGCCTGCAGTGAGTGGTGACCAGTAGAGCAGATTTTTGCTTAAATTTATCGATTAAAAATTGGCAGTTATGTTTGATTTTAAGAAATTATAATTATTTCGCTCATGATATATTATAGCTCAAAACTATTATTTAGCTGACAGTTCAACTTTGAAATCGACAGCGACATTCGAAAAGTCAAAAATAAATTATAAATACGGAAGTATTTATTGCTTAACGAAGCAGCATGTTCTGGATGTGATCATTCGATTCCCAAGTTAAGGCATCCCATCGCTCAAACTGTACATCATAAGGTAGTGGAAAAAAATTGCACTGAAATGTGAACCAGCGGGAAATAATTATAAAAATGAAAAATTTAACAACGAAATCCTAATTCACGCTCGTTAAACGGTGATAAAAATTATTACAAAAAAAGAATATCATGTGTGACTCACCCGACCCCACTCGAACCTGAGCGTGACCCTCTATGACCCGCAGCTTCTTCTTTCCATGGCGAAAATAGCAACCGAACTCCAGATGCAGCAGTTGCCCTTGAACCAGCACAGTCCAGTCAATGTCTGAGTCAGCCGCTGTCCTGCCGTTCACTTGCACCAGACTGTTGGCCCAGCCCTCTGCGTAGCTGCCTGTCATCCGCATCTGCGAGTTCTGAGTAAGGACTCGAGCGACTTCTTGCAGCCAGTCAGCCATTCTCTGCTGACACATTGCTCTCTCCTGAGTGAATCCCGCATCGCTGAGCAGTCGGTGCAGTTCCTCACTGAGCTGCCTGTCCCGCTGTGAGTCGTCTCTGAGCCTGGAATGATGGGGAATTCAGTCAGCTGATGGTTTGTACAGACTGCACAGACTGGCGTATCAAGCTGATCAGCTGAGGGGAGTTTCCAATCAGAATCAGAAACTCACTCAGCGAGAGCCGAGTCGGTGCGGAGTCCAGCTGCCTTTTTCTTTTTTCTGCTGCTGGAAAAGGGCGCAGGTTTAGATTAGTTTTACCCGAAACGGTCTGCACGAGTACAGCAAGGGCAAAAAGCGGCTTAAAATATTTTAGAATATAAAAACGGACTTACTTCGAAGTTCTGTTCTCCAGCAGCCGCAGCACCTGCTGATGTCCCATCTGCTCCGCCACCTGCGCGCACGTCTGGCCCCGACTGTCCCGATGACTCGCATCCGCTCCTCTGTCCATCAGACTCTTGGCTGCTCGCACGTGACCAGCCTCACAAGCTCGCGACAGAGCTGTCCGACCCTGACTGTCTTCAGCTCGCACTGACGCATCGAGATACACCAGCCTCTCAATGAGCTCGTGATGACCTGCATCAGCTGCCAGCATGAGAGCAGTGGCTCCTGAGCTGTCGGGCACATCGACATGTTTTCTGCTGAATCGCTTGTCACGGAGGAGTGTGAGAGCCAGTGCGACATGGCCATGGGAGATGGAGACACAGAGCAGCTGTGTGATCTGAGCTGGCTGCATTCGAGACAGAGTCCGGCTGAGAACAGAGTTCCTGCCCTCAATGGCCATCGAGGCGGTGAAGCTGAGGACTTGGATGGACTGGAAGAGCCACTCGGGCTGAAGACCAAGTTCCTTGACGACATTTTCACGCAGATGAGAGCAAGCCGCGACTGCACAGACATAACGAAAATCTTGGTCAGCATCTGTCCCCAAGAAAAATTTGACCACTTCCAACTGACCATTAATTGCAGCAGGTTTCGCAGCCTCCTTGCAGCACTGATCTCTCAGTGTTTGGTCAGCAATTGTCGGCACCAAAAATTTGACCACTTCCCACTGACCATTGCTTACAGCAGATTCCGCAGCCTCCTTGCAGCACTGATCTCTCAGTGTTTGGTCAGCAATTGTCGGCACCAAAAATTTGACCACTTCCAACTGACCATTGTATGCAGCAGATTCCGCAGCCTCCTTGCAGCACTGATCTCTCAGTGGTTGGTCAGCAATTGTCAGCACCAAAAATTTGACCACTTCCCACTGACCATTGATTGCAGCAGGTCTCGCAGCTTCCTTGCAGCACTGATCTCTCAGTGTTTGGTCAGCAATTGTCGGCACCAAAAATTTGACCACTTCCCACTGACCATTGCTTGCAGCAGGTCTCGCAGCCTCCTTGCAGCACTGATCTCTCAGTGTTTGGTCAGCAATTGTCGGCACCAAAAATTTGACCACTTCCAACTGACGCTCACTAGCAGCAGATTTCGCAGCCTCCTTGCAGCACTGATCTCTCAGTGTTTGGTCAGCAATTGTCGCCACCAAAAATTTGACCACTTCCCACTGACCTAATCTTGCAGCGGATTCCACAGCCTCCTTGCAGCACTGATCTCTCAGTGGTTGGTCAGCAACTGTCTGCACCAGAAGCTTCACAATTTCCCAGTGACGGTGATTCGCAGCAAGACGCCAATGCACTTCACACAGTCCATCTCTTCTGGAGCTGGATTTGATTGACTTCAGGTGATTTCGAACTTCGGTTTCCAGCCCCTGTGCTACAGCTCGCTCAAAGCTGATTTTCTGTCCCATTTGTATGTTGCTTGGAGTTTTTGGAAACCTTCTTGACTTTCTTGATCTCTGAAAGTTTGATAAAAAAAACTAATTAAAAAGGTCATAAAAATTATCATGTCTTCGCATGCCCTAAAGCGCATAAATTTTGTCTTTCTAAGAGTTTCAATTGGTTGGGGCTGGGAATTACATAACAAATTTTTTATTTACCTCGAGAAAAACTAAACACAACCATTAATTTCTTTTGTGGCGCACTTTCCCGCCGTGAATATATGGCAAATGAGAAGTGCAGTACGAATATTCTGCCCACATGTACTTAAATTCTGGGAATTTCTAGCTGTGGATGGGATCAGCTGTGGATGGGATCAGCTGTGGATGGGATCAGCTGTGGATAGGATCATCTGTGGATGGTATCAGCTGTGGATTGGATCAGCCGTGGATGGGATCAGCTGTGGATGGGATCAGCTGTGGATAGGATCAGCCGTGGATGGTATCAGCTGTGGATGGGATCAGCTGTGGATGGGATCAGCTGTGGATAGGATCAGCCGTGGATGGTATCAGCTGTGGATGGGATCAGCTGTGGATAGGATCATCTGTGGATGGGATCAGCCGTGGATGGGATCAGCTGTGGATGGGATCAGCTGTGGATGGGATCAGCTGTGGATGGGATCAGCTGTGGATAGGATCAGCCGTGGATGGTATCAGCTGTGGATGGGATCAGCTGTGGATAGGATCAGCTGTGGATGGGATCAGCTGTGGATGGGATCAGCTGTGGATGGGATCAGCTGTGGATAGGATCATCTGTGGATGGGATCAGCCGTAGATGGGATCAGCTGTGGATGGGATCAGCTGTGGATGGGATCAGCTGTGGATGGGATCAGCTGTGGATAGGATCAGCCGTGGATGGTATCAGCTGTGGATGGGATCAGCTGTGGATAGGATCAGCTGTGGATGGGATCAGCTGTGGATGGGATCAGCTGTGGATGGGATCAGCTGTGGATGGGATCAGCTGTGGATGGGATCAGCTGTGGATGGGAATAGCTGTGGATAGGATCAGCCGTGGATGGTATCAGCTGTGGATGGGATCAGCTGTGGATAGGATCAGCTGTGGATGGGATCAGCTGTGGATGGGATCAGCTGTGGATGGGATCAGCTGTGGATGGGATCAGCTGTGGATGGTATCAGCTGTGGATGGGATCATCTGTGGATGGGATCAGCTGTGGATGGGATCAGCTGTGGATGGGATCAGCTGTGGATGGGATCAGCTGTGGATGGGATCAGCCGTGGATGGTATCAGCTGTGGATGGGATCATCTGTGGATGATTAAATGCCCGTAGTGGGACTTTAATCCATCAGAATTGACTCCTGAATGGGCTGTTTAAAAAACGGATAGAAGATTAGCTTAAGATAGGATTTTTTCTATAGATGTGGGATCAGTCGGATCAGTCTTTTTAGCTTGGTCAGTCGGAGGGCGGACAGTCGGATGGCAGGTTGTTGTCTTGCAGACGATGAAAATCAAGCTTTGTTCTGCGGAGGCGAAAGTAGAAAGCTGTAAAAGTGCAAAGCCCATCAGGCCAGAGCTACTCACCCGCAGCTGGAATTGAGCTCAGTGGCGGCAGTTCTCAGCCTTCGTGAAACTCGGCAGCAGGTCGGCCCGCAGGAAATGTCTTCAGTTGAAGGCTCTGTTGAGTTTTCAGCTGCATTCATAGCCTGTGCCTGCCAAGCGGGTTTGGTGTGGCAGTCAGGTCGCATCTCATCTATGCTGCTAAATTGCTAAATTTGCTGGCCCACAGTTGACCGGAAGCCAGCAGTGCCAGGTGAGAGAGAGATGGCAGACTGGGCGACTGGCAGACCAAAGCATGTGCAAAGCAGACCACTGCACATCTGCTTACTGGATATGCAGCAGCTATTCTGAACAACAAGCAGGTGAAACATCTGATAAGCCACTTGGCTGTGTGTTGCTGACTGCGTGCAGCTTCAATCAGCGACCAGAATCAGCACTGACTGAACAGGGTCGCTGAGCATCCATGGATTCTGATTACGAACATTTGTCTATCTTCCAGCGATGCTTGAATCAAAGCGAAAATTAACAGCGAACTTGTGCTAAACTGCAGTGGCTTTTGTCACGCAGAAGCAATTAGATCGCTCAGAAAGAAAGCTCAGAGAATGCTCGAGCAAGCTGAGTCACTTCTACTGTTTATTTAAACAAAAATATTCTGCCGAAAAATATGTACAAGAAATCTGCAACCCTGAGTTGAGACGTACTCAAAATCCTGTCATTGCGTACTTTAGTCTGGGAAACTAGGCAATTCATATCTCAAATGTGTCACATCTCACAGCTCACATGCCTCGCATCTCACGTCTCACCTGTTTCACATTTCACATTTCTCATGGCACTCATTCTCTCAGACAACTCAAGCAATTCTACTCGGCCGGGTGGTTCCGGAAATCGATTCCCACTGTGGCGGGCGACAGTTCGTGGCTCTGTCACCGCGGGCCAATCGAATGCGCCGCGGTTCGCTGCAGGCCGGAGGTCGAGGCCGCTGCAAACCGACCCGAAGCTCCGGCCGTGTCGGCTAGCGAGCAGCTGCAGCTGCTGGCGTCGACGGAGGCGGCTCTCCGCGACTGGCAGGCGGAGCTGGAGACGCTGCGGCTTCGAGCGGCTCAAGGAGGCGCTGACTGCGAGGGCTGTGGGTCTGGCCCTGCTCGGCAACTGTACGGCCTCGCTGAGGGACACGTGGGGGAGGGGCGAGGGTGAGAGGACTGGCAAGAGGGTGGGACGTCAGGGAAGACGGTTAGATAACGGATGATGGCAGAGCTGAATCGCAGCAGGTCTGTGGGCTCTGGCTCACAATTATGTGGCAATAGACACGCAGACTCCTGCACACTCGCTCTCAGATACCGATTGCAGTAACTCACCTTAAACAGCGATGTACATCTGCACTGACCTACTCATTATAAGGCAGTGTACACACTTACTGTGCCTTGAGGTTTGGTTCTCAAGAACGCGAATTGCACGACAAGCCTTTAATCCTTCTCTCGGTTACTGTACCCTAAAAATGGGTCAGTGGATTCGAGCTCATGACCTCGGTGTGAGAGTCGGGGGTGTTGTCCGCTCTGTCACTCACGCTCCAGGAAGGGAAAAAAGGGCAAAATTACTAGTGAGAAAAAGGAAATCACGATTAAGCAGCCTATAGGCAAGCTGATGTGCTGATTGGTCAGAGTGGATGCTGATTGGTCAGAGTGGATGCAGATTGGTCAGAGTGGATGCTGATTGTTCAGAGTGGATGCTGATTGGTCAGAGTGGATGCTGATTGGTCAGAGTGGATGCTGATTGGTCAGAGTGGATGCTGATTGTTCAGAGTGGATGCTGATTGGTCAGAGTGGATGCTGATTGGTCAGAGTGGATGCTGATTGGTCAGAGTGGATGCTGATTGTTCAGAGTGGATGCTGATTGGTCAGAGTGGATGCTGATTGGTCAGAGTGGATGCTGATTGGTCAGAGTGGATGCTGATTGGTCAGAGTGGATGCTGATTGTTCAGAGTGGATGCTGATTGGTCAGAGTGGATGCTGATTGGTCAGAGTGGATGCCGATTGGTCAGAGTGGATGCCGATTGGTCAGAGTGGATGCCGATTGGTCAGAGTGGTTGCTGATTGGTCAGAGTGGATGCCGATTGGTCAGAGTGGATGCCGATTGGTCAGAGTGGTTGCTGATTGGTCAGAGTGGATGCCGATTGGTCAAGGCACATTTCTACAGAGATTCAATGAAGATTTTTTAGACTTTAGAAGGAAACTGAGTAGAGCATCGCTCTGATTGAATTTCAGTGCAAATTTATTTGTTATTGCTTAACGTTTGGATGAGAGGCAGTTTCTTGCAAACAAATTGCAGCAAAAAATGACGTGTTAAAAGATCAAACTGCAGCAAATGCACAAGCAAAGTAGATTCTCTAAGCACTTGAAATAATAACAAAATTTCATAACAGCATGTCATGAAAGTGAGTGAAATTTGACATCAAAGATCAGTTCTGACAGAGACTGAGAATAGTATAGTAAATAAGAGTTAATTATTTCCTACACTCTCTGGGTGGAGATTATCATGCTCAATATTATGTGGCATGGTCGATTAACGTCATCTATGGTGAAGGATATGGGGAAAAAACAGAGAAGAGATCAACTCCCTTCTGCACTGACCCACACTGCACTGACCCACACTGCACTGACCCACACTGCACTGACCCACACTGCACTGACCCACACTGCACTGACCCACACTGCACTGACTCACACTGCACTGACCCCTGTAGGTGATGTGTGACCAGTGTTTATTGGTCGCATATAGTCATCATGATCAGTATTGTTCGCTCAAAACCAAACAACACAGCAGATTCAAATATTGAACAAGATGAAATATTTAATGATTTACAAGTGATGAGCTCGTAACAGAAGAAATCAGCCATTTACAATGCTGCAATCGTCAATGACGGACACAAAAAGAACTCAGAGAGCAGAGCTGATGTTCTCACAGTTTCAGAGCATTCGTCAAGCTTATCGTCAAGTTTTTAGCCAAGCCATGCTCAGATTGGCATTTACATAAGACAGCATGCGAAATGACTCTGCAACGACTGGGGAGAGCTCGACTTTGAAGCGAAACTCAGAGCAAGTCAAGGCACTCACGCTGCAGTTGTTGATAGTTAATTGAGCCTTTGACCGAGAGGGCATACCTCACTTTCTTACCAACTTCAGCCGCCTTCCGTTAACTTTATCTGTTGTGACTTGAATATTCAACCGGACTTGAATGTACTCTATTAACTCTCACTTTCCGTTTCCATAGAAACTGCATGCGATCGATTTGATTTCCTTAGTCGCTCCAGCTTCTCCATGACACAGCGGATCTTCTTCTCATCCAGCGTCTCCATGGCGACGCGTCTCTCGTCCCTGACGGTCTCCATCTTTCGCAGGCTGATCTCCGCGTGCTCAACTTGGTCGCTGTAGTGAGCCAGAGTGAGCAGCTCCTCCAAGTCCGGGTCCTCTTGCAGCTCCTGTCTCTGAGCTGGGACACCTGTCTATGAGCTGGGACACCTGTCTATGAGCTGGGACACCTGTCTATGAGCTGGGACACCTGTCTATGAGCTGGGACACCTGTCTATGAGCTGGGACACCTGTCTATGAGCTGGGACACCTGTCTATGAGCTGGGACACCTGTCTATGAGCTGGGACACCTGTCTATGAGCTGGGACACCTGTCTATGAGCTGGGACACCTGTCTATGAGCTGGGAAACCTGTCTATGAGCTCGGTCTTTGTGTGGTCTTTGTGCAAGAAGTCGTTACTGAAATTTGGAATAGAAGGGGTTACAGGATCGTGACTGGTTGGCTCTGTCTATCAGGTGACAGTCTCTGTCTTACAGGTGACAGTCTCTGTCTTACAGGTGACAGTCTCTGTCTTACAGGTGACAGTCTGAGGATCCGAGGACGGCTCCTCAATGAGAACTGCTCAGACTGAGGGTCTGGCCCTGCTCGGCAACTGGGCGGCCTCGCTAAAGGGACAGGTGGCAGAGGGGCGAGGGTGAGAGGACTGGGAAGAGAATGAGAGGACAGGGAAGAGAGTGAGAGGACTGGGAAGAGTGTGAGAGAACGGGGAAGAGGGTGAGAGGATGGGGAAGAGGGTGAGAGGACGAGGAAGAGGGTGAGAGAACGGGGAAGAGGGTCAGAGGACAGGGAAGAAGGTGAGAGGACGGGT
This sequence comes from Macrostomum hystrix, assembly GCA_950097015.1. Classification (NCBI taxonomy): domain Eukaryota; kingdom Metazoa; phylum Platyhelminthes; family Macrostomidae; genus Macrostomum; species Macrostomum hystrix. The sequence continues at coordinate 12,768,809 of CATNEN010000001.1, forward strand.
AAGAGGGTCAGAGGACAGGGAAGAAGGTGAGAGGACGGGTAAGAGGGTGAGAGGACGGGTAAGAGGGTGAGAGGACGGGGAAGAGGGTGAGAGGACGGGGAAGAGGGTAAGAGGACAGGGAAGAGGGTTAGACTCGTGAGGGTTAGATTCCACCTATTTAGCTGACTCCTGAGCACTCGCAGTCAGTTACCGTTTGCAGTAAGACACCTAAAACATGTGTGTACATCTGCACTGGCTTATTCACTGTCAGGCAGTGTACACTCTCACTGTGCCTTGGCTTTTTGGAACGCGAATTGCACGACAAGCCTTTAATACTTCTCTCTGTGACTGCAGGCAGAATCAATTTTGCCGCGGATTCGAGCTCAATACCACGGTGCGAGAGTCGGGATGTTGTCAGAGGCTGATCAGCACACAGATTCCATGTAGATGGCATGAATTTTAGAAGGAAACTCAGGTGCCAAGCGCTTTGATTGGCTGGCAGTGCAGTGTATTTGATATCGATTTAAATTCGGGTGAAGGGCAGTTTCTAATACACACATTTCAGAGACAAGGTCGAATTAGAAGACCGAACGACAGCAAAAGTGCAGGTAGAATTGATTTACTTATTGGCTTAAATAAGAAAAGCAGCAAACAGAATGACTTCTGAATGAGTGACAGTTGACATCATCCATTAACTTCAGGTAGAGATTGAGAATTCAGCATTTTTAGCCAGAGAAAAAATAGTCCTACGAAGTACTTCGGTGCCAGGTGCAACCAACATGAAAATTGACTTGCTTGAGTTACTACTGGAATATTTGAGTAGGACTTTATGGAAAATGGAAATACAAATGTTATGTTTGGTTACCGTATGCATATCATATAGTCAAGGCTGTTTTCACATGAGCAATCAAAATCACAGATAATTGATTTTCAGATAAATAGCGAAATATCTAAATAAAATTTCTGACTTTATTTCTAAAATTCGCTTCAGAAATAAAGTCATGCAGCACAGCAACAACTCTCAGCAACCGGCCAGCATGCACTCTGAAGCTTAACTGCAAAACAAAGGGAGATCAGCAGTAGGAGTACATCGATACATATGCAGTGATAAATTGACTGTTTACTTATTCAGTCAACTAAACTCAATAAACTCAACAGTCAGCATATGAAATGAGGACTGCACTGGCTCACAACGTCCTGTATTATAGGCAGCGTTCGGTAACCTTCATTAACGTTTGCTAACTTCCGTTAATAATTTTAGCCTCTTTCCAATATCTTCCGATAAATGAAAAATGCTGCTGCTTCCGATAATGCTGCTGCTCGTGCGAGGGGCTGTAGCCTGCTTTACCTCATTCAAATGGAAAAACTGACTAACGGTAAAGGTGCAGAACGACATTAATTCTGCTTCCATTGAGCGTTATGAGGCACAGATTTACAGAAGTTTCAGTTTTAAGGGGATTCAACAAGAAAAAACGAACAGCTCTGAATGCTCAGATATTCTGCTTCACACAAAGCGAAAACTTCCGCAGCTACTTTCTGTCTCCATGGCAACGCGTTAATGTTTCTTTCAAGGCTCCGGCAGCGACTTCGCAAACCGCTGCAGCTTTGATTGGACCCAGCCGTCTCTCTGCAGCGCCACCGTTTCCATGGCAACAAGTCGACCGAAGTCAGCTCTGACTGGATGCAGCCGCGCTCTCACCCACAGCCTCCGCTCCTCATCCTCCGAGCTCGAGTGACCGACGCTGCAGCTGCGAGTGGAAATTCGCCACCGCTTCTCCCTGACCCAGCGGATCTTCTCCTCATCCTGCGTCTCCATGGCGACGCGTCTCTCGTCACTGACGGTCTTCATCTGTCGCAGGCTGAACTCCACGTGCTCAGCTTGGTCGCTGTAGTGAGCCAGAGTGAGCAGCTCCTCCAAGTCCGGGTCCTCTTGCAGCTCTGAGAGCCACGCATCGAAGTCGATTGCTGTGCGATTGCGGAGCAGCTCAGCTTGGAGACTCCAGCTCAGGCAGCGGAAGTTCACGTACAGGTGCGAGGAGCGAGGCTGTGACAGTCTGGCTGTGAGCAGAGTCTGCGTGAACTCGGGAAGGAATGGGAATCGAGGCGGAGTGTCTGCGGGGAGGCAGAACCTCCACGCCCAGTCTGAGTCTGAAGGCAGCCGATAATCTCCGATATCGTCAGGCCTCATTCCACTCTGAACTCTGTGACTCTGGAGCTCCATCGCGAGTCTCTCAGCCTCCTCGGAGTCTCCGAACTTCAAATGCGCCATGGCGGTCATGCACAGGGCGGCGCACTTGCACCACCGCAGCTGATGCAGGAGACTGAGCTGCCTCATCAGGGTGTCTCTGTCTGCAGACTCTGACTGCAGCTCAAGAACACAATGGTAAACCACACTGTACACGTCTGCTGACATCTCATAACAATCATACAGAGATTTGTCCCGAATCTGAGTGACAGCAGGCGGCGCTGTCAGTGGCAGCAGGGTGAACGGGTGAAAGTAGAAGTTCTCTGACTGCAGAGGTCTCACGAGTCTCCTCATCTGCTTAACCACTCCGCCGATGTCGCTTCTCAGCTCTCTCAGTCGGTCTCGAACCATCGCCTTCGTGTTCTCGAATTCGCCGCCGATTCCAGCGTTCTTAAAGTAGAGTGGAGCGTCGGGCATGAAGAAGTGCGGCATGCACTCATCGGGTGAGCTGCTTGAGTCGATGAAGCTCAGCATCATGTCGAGAGACTTCTTCAGCAGTGAGATCAGATTCTGAGGCTGCCAAGCTTCAGCATTCGGGTCTGTGCCATGCTTCTCCAGCATGAAGAAGAGCAGAGTCTTTGCATGGTAGGTCTTGAGTCCAGGAGTGTCCAGAGTGAGTGGCAAATGTCTCTTGAAAATGAACTTGATGACTGAGAACAGCTGTCCCTGGACTGTGCTCAGCCGTCTCATGGCCTCTTTCTCTTGGAAGCTGAAGCTCACTCTGAGCTCATTGGTCGAGTTAGGTCTGGTCGCCCTCACGAGGTGAACGTTTTGTAAATGTTCGTACCAGTGGATCAGCTTCTGGACTCTGTCCTCACAGAAGCCACTGCAGCACTGGATCGCATGGCACGTGTCCTGAGCAGGCCGCACACCACATGCCTTGGCTGAGACGGCAGGTTGGCTGCCTGCAGTGAGTGGTGACCAGTAGAGCAGATTTTTGCTTAAATTTATCGATTAAAAATTGGCAGTTATGTTTGATTTTAAGAAATTATAATTATTTCGCTCATGATATATTATAGCTCAAAACTATTATTTAGCTGACAGTTCAACTTTGAAATCGACAGCGACATTCGAAAAGTCAAAAATAAATTATAAATACGGAAGTATTTATTGCTTAACGAAGCAGCATGTTCTGGATGTGATCATTCGATTCCCAAGTTAAGGCATCCCATCGCTCAAACTGTACATCATAAGGTAGTGGAAAAAAATTGCACTGAAATGTGAACCAGCGGGAAATAATTATAAAAATGAAAAATTTAACAACGAAATCCTAATTCACGCTCGTTAAACGGTGATAAAAATTATTACAAAAAAAGAATATCATGTGTGACTCACCCGACCCCACTCGAACCTGAGCGTGACCCTCTATGACCCGCAGCTTCTTCTTTCCATGGCGAAAATAGCAACCGAACTCCAGATGCAGCAGTTGCCCTTGAACCAGCACAGTCCAGTCAATGTCTGAGTCAGCCGCTGTCCTGCCGTTCACTTGCACCAGACTGTTGGCCCAGCCCTCTGCGTAGCTGCCTGTCATCCGCATCTGCGAGTTCTGAGTAAGGACTCGAGCGACTTCTTGCAGCCAGTCAGCCATTCTCTGCTGACACATTGCTCTCTCCTGAGTGAATCCCGCATCGCTGAGCAGTCGGTGCAGTTCCTCACTGAGCTGCCTGTCCCGCTGTGAGTCGTCTCTGAGCCTGGAATGATGGGGAATTCAGTCAGCTGATGGTTTGTACAGACTGCACAGACTGGCGTATCAAGCTGATCAGCTGAGGGGAGTTTCCAATCAGAATCAGAAACTCACTCAGCGAGAGCCGAGTCGGTGCGGAGTCCAGCTGCCTTTTTCTTTTTTCTGCTGCTGGAAAAGGGCGCAGGTTTAGATTAGTTTTACCCGAAACGGTCTGCACGAGTACAGCAAGGGCAAAAAGCGGCTTAAAATATTTTAGAATATAAAAACGGACTTACTTCGAAGTTCTGTTCTCCAGCAGCCGCAGCACCTGCTGATGTCCCATCTGCTCCGCCACCTGCGCGCACGTCTGGCCCCGACTGTCCCGATGACTCGCATCCGCTCCTCTGTCCATCAGACTCTTGGCTGCTCGCACGTGACCAGCCTCACAAGCTCGCGACAGAGCTGTCCGACCCTGACTGTCTTCAGCTCGCACTGACGCATCGAGACACACCAGCCTCTCAATGAGCTCGTGATGACCTGCATCAGCTGCCAGCATGAGAGCAGTGGCTCCTGAGCTGTCGGGCACATCGACATGTTTTCTGCTGAATCGCTTGTCACGGAGGAGTGTGAGAGCCAGTGCGACATGGCCATGGGAGATGGAGACACAGAGCAGCTGTGTGATCTGAGCTGGCTGCATTCGAGACAGAGTCCGGCTGAGAACAGAGTTCCTGCCCTCAATGGCCATCGAGGCGGTGAAGCTGAGGACTTGGATGGACTGGAAGAGCCACTCGGGCTGAAGACCAAGTTCCTTGACGACATTTTCACGCAGATGAGAGCAAGCCGCGACTGCACAGACATAACGAAAATCTTGGTCAGCATCTGTCCCCAAGAAAAATTTGACCACTTCCAACTGACCATTAATTGCAGCAGGTTTCGCAGCCTCCTTGCAGCACTGATCTCTCAGTGTTTGGTCAGCAATTGTCGGCACCAAAAATTTGACCACTTCCCACTGACCATTGCTTACAGCAGATTCCGCAGCCTCCTTGCAGCACTGATCTCTCAGTGTTTGGTCAGCAATTGTCGGCACCAAAAATTTGACCACTTCCAACTGACCATTGTATGCAGCAGATTCCGCAGCCTCCTTGCAGCACTGATCTCTCAGTGGTTGGTCAGCAATTGTCAGCACCAAAAATTTGACCACTTCCCACTGACCATTGATTGCAGCAGGTCTCGCAGCTTCCTTGCAGCACTGATCTCTCAGTGTTTGGTCAGCAATTGTCGGCACCAAAAATTTGACCACTTCCCACTGACCATTGCTTGCAGCAGGTCTCGCAGCCTCCTTGCAGCACTGATCTCTCAGTGTTTGGTCAGCAATTGTCGGCACCAAAAATTTGACCACTTCCAACTGACGCTCACTAGCAGCAGATTTCGCAGCCTCCTTGCAGCACTGATCTCTCAGTGTTTGGTCAGCAATTGTCGCCACCAAAAATTTGACCACTTCCCACTGACCTAATCTTGCAGCGGATTCCACAGCCTCCTTGCAGCACTGATCTCTCAGTGGTTGGTCAGCAACTGTCTGCACCAGAAGCTTCACAATTTCCCAGTGACGGTGATTCGCAGCAAGACGCCAATGCACTTCACACAGTCCATCTCTTCTGGAGCTGGATTTGATTGACTTCAGGTGATTTCGAACTTCGGTTTCCAGCCCCTGTGCTACAGCTCGCTCAAAGCTGATTTTCTGTCCCATTTGTATGTTGCTTGGAGTTTTTGGAAACCTTCTTGACTTTCTTGATCTCTGAAAGTTTGATAAAAAAAACTAATTAAAAAGGTCATAAAAATTATCATGTCTTCGCATGCCCTAAAGCGCATAAATTTTGTCTTTCTAAGAGTTTCAATTGGTTGGGGCTGGGAATTACATAACAAATTTTTTATTTACCTCGAGAAAAACTAAACACAACCATTAATTTCTTTTGTGGCGCACTTTCCCGCCGTGAATATATGGCAAATGAGAAGTGCAGTACGAATATTCTGCCCACATGTACTTAAATTCTGGGAATTTCTAGCTGTGGATGGGATCAGCTGTGGATGGGATCAGCTGTGGATGGGATCAGCTGTGGATAGGATCATCTGTGGATGGTATCAGCTGTGGATTGGATCAGCCGTGGATGGGATCAGCTGTGGATGGGATCAGCTGTGGATAGGATCAGCCGTGGATGGTATCAGCTGTGGATGGGATCAGCTGTGGATGGGATCAGCTGTGGATAGGATCAGCCGTGGATGGTATCAGCTGTGGATGGGATCAGCTGTGGATAGGATCATCTGTGGATGGGATCAGCCGTGGATGGGATCAGCTGTGGATGGGATCAGCTGTGGATGGGATCAGCTGTGGATGGGATCAGCTGTGGATAGGATCAGCCGTGGATGGTATCAGCTGTGGATGGGATCAGCTGTGGATAGGATCAGCTGTGGATGGGATCAGCTGTGGATGGGATCAGCTGTGGATGGGATCAGCTGTGGATAGGATCATCTGTGGATGGGATCAGCCGTGGATGGGATCAGCTGTGGATGGGATCAGCTGTGGATGGGATCAGCTGTGGATGGGATCAGCTGTGGATAGGATCAGCCGTGGATGGTATCAGCTGTGGATGGGATCAGCTGTGGATAGGATCAGCTGTGGATGGGATCAGCTGTGGATGGGATCAGCTGTGGATGGGATCAGCTGTGGATGGGATCAGCTGTGGATGGGATCAGCTGTGGATGGGAATAGCTGTGGATAGGATCAGCCGTGGATGGTATCAGCTGTGGATGGGATCAGCTGTGGATAGGATCAGCTGTGGATGGGATCAGCTGTGGATGGGATCAGCTGTGGATGGGATCAGCTGTGGATGGGATCAGCTGTGGATGGTATCAGCTGTGGATGGGATCATCTGTGGATGGGATCAGCTGTGGATGGGATCAGCTGTGGATGGGATCAGCTGTGGATGGGATCAGCTGTGGATGGGATCAGCCGTGGATGGTATCAGCTGTGGATGGGATCATCTGTGGATGATTAAATGCCCGTAGTGGGACTTTAATCCATCAGAATTGACTCCTGAATGGGCTGTTTAAAAAACGGATAGAAGATTAGCTTAAGATAGGATTTTTTCTATAGATGTGGGATCAGTCGGATCAGTCTTTTTAGCTTGGTCAGTCGGAGGGCGGACAGTCGGATGGCAGGTTGTTGTCTTGCAGACGATGAAAATCAAGCTTTGTTCTGCGGAGGCGAAAGTAGAAAGCTGTAAAAGTGCAAAGCCCATCAGGCCAGAGCTACTCACCCGCAGCTGGAATTGAGCTCAGTGGCGGCAGTTCTCAGCCTTCGTGAAACTCGGCAGCAGGTCGGCCCGCAGGAAATGTCTTCAGTTGAAGGCTCTGTTGAGTTTTCAGCTGCATTCATAGCCTGTGCCTGCCAAGCGGGTTTGGTGTGGCAGTCAGGTCGCATCTCATCTATGCTGCTAAATTGCTAAATTTGCTGGCCCACAGTTGACCGGAAGCCAGCAGTGCCAGGTGAGAGAGAGATGGCAGACTGGGCGACTGGCAGACCAAAGCATGTGCAAAGCAGACCACTGCACATCTGCTTACTGGATATGCAGCAGCTATTCTGAACAACAAGCAGGTGAAACATCTGATAAGCCACTTGGCTGTGTGTTGCTGACTGCGTGCAGCTTCAATCAGCGACCAGAATCAGCACTGACTGAACAGGGTCGCTGAGCATCCATGGATTCTGATTACGAACATTTGTCTATCTTCCAGCGATGCTTGAATCAAAGCGAAAATTAACAGCGAACTTGTGCTAAACTGCAGTGGCTTTTGTCACGCAGAAGCAATTAGATCGCTCAGAAAGAAAGCTCAGAGAATGCTCGAGCAAGCTGAGTCACTTCTACTGTTTATTTAAACAAAAATATTCTGCCGAAAAATATGTACAAGAAATCTGCAACCCTGAGTTGAGACGTACTCAAAATCCTGTCATTGCGTACTTTAGTCTGGGAAACTAGGCAATTCATATCTCAAATGTGTCACATCTCACAGCTCACATGCCTCGCATCTCACGTCTCACCTGTTTCACATTTCACATTTCTCATGGCACGCATTCTCTCAGACAACTCAAGCAATTCTACTCGGCCGGGTGGTTCCGGAAATCGATTCCCACTGTGGCGGGCGACAGTTCGTGGCTCTGTCACCGCGGGCCAATCGAATGCGCCGCGGTTCGCTGCAGGCCGGAGGTCGAGGCCGCTGCAAACCGACCCGAAGCTCCGGCCGTGTCGGCTAGCGAGCAGCTGCAGCTGCTGGCGTCGACGGAGGCGGCTCTCCGCGACTGGCAGGCGGAGCTGGAGACGCTGCGGCTTCGAGCGGCTCAAGGAGGCGCTGACTGCGAGGGCTGTGGGTCTGGCCCTGCTCGGCAACTGTACGGCCTCGCTGAGGGACACGTGGGGGAGGGGCGAGGGTGAGAGGACTGGCAAGAGGGTGGGACGTCAGGGAAGACGGTTAGATAACGGATGATGGCAGAGCTGAATCGCAGCAGGTCTGTGGGCTCTGGCTCACAATTATGTGGCAATAGACACGCAGACTCCTGCACACTCGCTCTCAGATACCGATTGCAGTAACTCACCTTAAACAGCGATGTACATCTGCACTGACCTACTCATTATAAGGCAGTGTACACACTTACTGTGCCTTGAGGTTTGGTTCTCAAGAACGCGAATTGCACGACAAGCCTTTAATCCTTCTCTCGGTTACTGTACCCTAAAAATGGGTCAGTGGATTCGAGCTCATGACCTCGGTGTGAGAGTCGGGGGTGTTGTCCGCTCTGTCACTCACGCTCCAGGAAGGGAAAAAAGGGCAAAATTACTAGTGAGAAAAAGGAAATCACGATTAAGCAGCCTATAGGCAAGCTGATGTGCTGATTGGTCAGAGTGGATGCTGATTGGTCAGAGTGGATGCAGATTGGTCAGAGTGGATGCTGATTGTTCAGAGTGGATGCTGATTGGTCAGAGTGGATGCTGATTGGTCAGAGTGGATGCTGATTGGTCAGAGTGGATGCTGATTGTTCAGAGTGGATGCTGATTGGTCAGAGTGGATGCTGATTGGTCAGAGTGGATGCTGATTGGTCAGAGTGGATGCTGATTGTTCAGAGTGGATGCTGATTGGTCAGAGTGGATGCTGATTGGTCAGAGTGGATGCTGATTGGTCAGAGTGGATGCTGATTGGTCAGAGTGGATGCTGATTGTTCAGAGTGGATGCTGATTGGTCAGAGTGGATGCTGATTGGTCAGAGTGGATGCCGATTGGTCAGAGTGGATGCCGATTGGTCAGAGTGGATGCCGATTGGTCAGAGTGGTTGCTGATTGGTCAGAGTGGATGCCGATTGGTCAGAGTGGATGCCGATTGGTCAGAGTGGTTGCTGATTGGTCAGAGTGGATGCCGATTGGTCAAGGCACATTTCTACAGAGATTCAATGAAGATTTTTTAGACTTTAGAAGGAAACTGAGTAGAGCATCGCTCTGATTGAATTTCAGTGCAAATTTATTTGTTATTGCTTAACGTTTGGATGAGAGGCAGTTTCTTGCAAACAAATTGCAGCAAAAAATGACGTGTTAAAAGATCAAACTGCAGCAAATGCACAAGCAAAGTAGATTCTCTAAGCACTTGAAATAATAACAAAATTTCATAACAGCATGTCATGAAAGTGAGTGAAATTTGACATCAAAGATCAGTTCTGACAGAGACTGAGAATAGTATAGTAAATAAGAGTTAATTATTTCCTACACTCTCTGGGTGGAGATTATCATGCTCAATATTATGTGGCATGGTCGATTAACGTCATCTATGGTGAAGGATATGGGGAAAAAACAGAGAAGAGATCAACTCCCTTCTGCACTGACCCACACTGCACTGACCCACACTGCACTGACCCACACTGCACTGACCCACACTGCACTGACCCACACTGCACTGACCCACACTGCACTGACTCACACTGCACTGACCCCTGTAGGTGATGTGTGACCAGTGTTTATTGGTCGCATATAGTCATCATGATCAGTATTTTTCGCTCAAAACCAAACAACACAGCAGATTCAAATATTGAACAAGATAAAATATTTAATTATTTACAGGTGAGGAACTCCTAACAGAAGAAATCAGCCAATTACAATGCTGCAATCGTCAATGACGGACACAAAAAGAACTCAGAGAGCAGAGCTGATGTTCTCACAGTTTCAGAGCATTCGTCAAGCTTATCGTCAAGTTTTTAGCCAAGCCAGTGCTCAGATTGGCATTTACATAAGACAGCATGCGAAATGACTCTGCAACGACTGGGCAGAGCTCGACTTTGAACGAAAATCAAAACAAATCGAGTCACTGACGCTGCAGTTGTTGATAGTTTAATGAGCCTTTGACCGAGAGGGGCATACTTCCCTTTCTCACCAACTTCAGCCGACTTCCGTTGACTTTACGAAACCTTCTGTTAAATTCGCTAGCTTCCGTTAACTTTATATAACTCCGTTAACTTTCGCTATCTCCGTAGCTTCATCAAACTTCCGTTAACTCCAGCTTACTTTCGTCTACTTCCGCTAAATTTCTTCAAATTCCCTCAGCTTTCTAGCCTTGCAGCAGCTGTTTTTGCTAAGGTTGCTGTTCCCTCAGCTTTCTAGCCTTGCAGCAGCTGTTTTTGCTAAGGTTGCTGTTCCCTCAGCTGGAAAACAGCGAAAACTGATTCTCTAAAATGAGAAACTTGCTTCTAAAAGCTTTGTCAAGATATCATACGCTCGTAAAATTAAAAAAGCTGGGATGAAAAGCAGAAAAATCTTACTTTAAATTTACGAAATTAAAAGTCGGTCGAATCAAAGTCCACCAACGTCAGACACCACAACCTGCTGCATTTCACACTGCACCTCACACCACAACCATTATCCAGCGATGAGCTGAAAGAAACGCCCTGCCACCTTCAGCTTCATGACAGGCGGTGACTTCGGCAGCTGTCTTCACTAGCTGTCATGCGGCTTCCTGCCTGTGTGCTCGACCTGCAGTCGGACAGGACAGTCTCACTCTCTGTTTCCAAAGAAACAGAATGTGATTGATTTGATTTTCATAGTCGCTCCAGCTTGTCCCTGACCCAGCGGATCTTCTCCTCATCCTGCGTCTCCATGGCGACGCGTCTCTCGTCCCTGACGGTCTCCATCTGTCGCAGGCTGAACTCCACGTGCTCAACTTGGTCGCTGTAGTGAGCCAGAGTGAGCAGCTCCTCCAAGTCCGGGTCCTCTTGCAGCTCTGAGCGCCACGCATCGAAGTCGATTGCTGTGCGATTGCGGAGCAGCTCAGCTTGGAGACTCCAGCTCAGGCAGCGGAAGTTCACGTACAGGTGCTCAGAGCGAGGCTGTGACAGTCTGGCTGTGAGCAGAGTCTGCGTGAACTCGGGAAGGAATGTGAATCGAGGCGGAGTGTCTGCGGGGAGGCAGAACCTCCACGCCCAGTCTGAGTCTGATGGCAAAGTGATGTCTAAAGGTATGAGCCGATAATCTCCGATATCGTCAGGCCTCATTCCATTCCGAACTCTGTGACTCTGGAGCTCCATCGCGAGTCTCTTAGCCTCCTCGGAGTCTCCGAACTTCAAATGCGCCATGGCGGTCATGCACAGGGCGGCGCACTTGCACCACCGCAGCTGATGCAGGAGACTGAGCTGCCTCATCAGGGTTTCTCTGTCTGCAGACTGTGACTGCAGCTGAAGAACACAATGGTGCACCACACTGTACACGTCTGCTGGCATCTCATAAAAAGCGCCAATTCCTACCCTAATCTGAGTGACAGCAGGCGGCGCTGTCAGTGGCAGCAGAGTGAATGGGTGAAAGTAGAAGTTCTCTGACTGCAGTGGTCTCAAAAGTCTCCTCATCTGCTCAACCACTCCGCCGATGTCGCTTCTCAGCTCTCTCAGTCGGTCTCGAACTCTCGCCTTCGTGTTGTCGAAGTCGCCGCCGATTCCAGCATTTTTGAAGTAGAGCGGAGCGTCGGGCATGAAGAAGTGCGGCATGCACTCATCGGGTGAGCTGCTTGAGTCGATGAACCTCAGCATCATGTCGAGAGACTCCTTCAGCAGTGAGATCAGATTCTGAGGCTGCCAAGCTTCAGCATTTGGGTCTGTGCCATGCTTCTCCAGCATGAAGAAGAGCAGAGTCTTTGCATGGTAGGTCTTGAGTCCATGAGTGTCCAGAGTGAGTGGCAAATGTCTCTTGAAGATGAACTTGATGATTGAGAACAGCTGTCCCTGGACTGTGCTCAGCCGTCTCATGGCGTGTTTCTCTTGGAAGCTGAAGCTCACTCTGAGCTCATTGGTCTCATTAGGTCTGGTCGCCCTCACGAGGTGAACAGAAGTGTAGCTGTGTCCAATCAGCTGTTTGACTCTGTCCTCACAGAAGCCACTGCAGCACTGGATCGCATGGCACGTGTCCTGAGCAGGCCGCACACCACATGCCTTGGCTGAGACGGCAGGTTGGCTGCCTGCAGTGGGTGTTGACCAGTAGAGCAGATTTTTCGAAAATGTATCGATAAGAAATTGGCAGTTATGTTTGATATCAAGAAATTATAATTATTTCGCTCATGATATATTATAGCTCAAAACTATTATTTAGCTGACAGTTCAACTTTGAAATCGACAGCGACATTCGAAAAGTCAGAAAGAAATCCTAAATACTAAAGTATTTATTGCTTAACGAAGCAGCATGTTCTGGATGTGATCATTCGATTCCCAAGTTAAGGCATCCCATCGCTCAAACTGTACATCATAAGGTAGTGGAAAAAAATTGCACTGAAATGTGAACCAGCGGGAAATAATTATAAAAATGATAAATTTAACAACGAAATCCTAATTCACGCTCGTTAAACGGTGATAAAAATTATTACAAAAAAAAGAATACCAGGTGTGACTCACCCGACCCCACTGGAACCTGAGCTTGACCCTCCATGACCCTCAGCTTCGTGGTACCTTCGCAGTTTCGGTTTCTCACGTCGCAGCCGCCCTCCAGATGCAACTCTTGCCCTTGAACCAGCACAGTCCAGTCAATGTCTGAGTCAGCCGCTGTCCTGCCGTTCACTTGCACCAGACTGTTGGCCCAGCCCTCTGCGTAGCTGCCTGTCATCCGCATCTTCCGGTTCTGAGTGAGGACTCGAGCGACTCCTTGCGGCCAGTAAGCCATTCTCTGCTGACACTCCGCTCTCTCCCGAGTGAATCCCGCCTTGCTGAGCAGTCGGTGCAGTTCCATACTGAGCTGCCTGTCCCGCTGTGAGTAGTCTCTGAGCCTGGAATGACGGGTGTAATAAAGTCAGCGTGGCTTGCAGAGAGAGAAGTTTTTCAGAGCAGGCCAAGCCTAGCTCTCTAAATAAATATAAGTTTATTTCTCAGCCTGACCAGGCTGACCAATCAGCCGCTACCTCTGGGCGTGCACGCGCTCCAGAGTACGCACATGCGCGAGTACATTGCGAGAGAGAGAGAGAAAAATAACACCCTCAATCCCCTACTCTGCACTGATAGCGAAACGCAGTCACCACAACTCCTCACCACCACAACTCCAAACTCCACAGTTCCTCACTGAGCTGCCTGTCCCGCTGTGAGTCGTCTCTGAGCCTGGAATGATGGGGAATTTAGTCAGCTGATGGGTTGTACACCTGCACAGACTGGCATCTCAAGCTGATCAGCTGAGAGTCCAGCTGCTGCTGCATTTAGACTGGCATCTCAAGCTGATCTGTTGAGGGGAATTTCCAATCAGAATCAGAAACTCACTCAGCGAGACCCGAGTCGGTGCGGAGTCCAGCTGCCTTTTTCTTTTTTCTGCTGCTGGAAAAGGGCGCAGGTTTAGATTAGTTTTACCCGAAACGGTCTGCACGAGTACAGCAAGGGCAAAAAGCGGGTTAAAATATTTTAGAATATAAAAACGGACTTACTTCGAAGTTCTGTTCTCCAGCAGCCGCAGCACCTGCTGATGTCCCAGCTGCTCCGCCACCTGCGCGCACGTCTGGCCCCGACTGTCCCGATGACTCGCATCCGCTCCTCTGTCCATCAGAGTCTTGGCTGCTCGCGCGTGACCCGCCTCACAAGCTCGCGACAGAGCTGTCCGACCCTGACTGTCTTCAGCTCGCACTGACGCACCGAGATCCACCAGCCTCTCGATGAGCTCGTGATGACCTGCATCAGCTGCCAGCATGAGAGCAGTGGCTCCTGTGCTGTCGGGCACATCGACATGTTCTCTGCTGAAACGCTTGTCATGGAGGAGTGTGAGAGCCAGTGCGACATGGCCATGGGAGATGGAGACACCGAGCAGCTGTGTGATCTGAGCTGGCTGCATTCGAGACAGAGTCTGGCTGAGAACATCGTTCCTGCCCTCAATGGCCATCGAGGCGGTAAAGCTGAGGACTTGGATGGACTGGAAGAGCCACTCGGGCTGAAGTCCAAGTTCCTTGACGACATTTTCACGGAGATAAGAGCAAGCCACGACTGCACAGACATAACGAAAATCTTGGTCAGCATCTGTCGCCAACAAAAATTTGACCACTTCCAACTGACCATATCTTGCAGCAGATTCCGCAGCCTCCTTGCAGCACTGATCTCTCAGTGTTTGGTCAGCAATTGTCGGCACCAAAAATTTCACCACTTCCAACTGACCTCTGCTTAAAGCTGATTCCGCAGCCTCCTTGCAGCACTGATCTCTCAGTGTTTGGTCAGCAATTGTCGGCACCAAAAATTTGACCACTTCCCACTGGCCATTGATTGCAGCAGATTCCGCAGCCTCCTTGCAGAACTGATCTCTCAGTGTTTGGTCAGCAATTGTCGGCACCAAAAATTTGACCACTTCCAACTGACCATTTCTTGCAGCAGGTCTCGCAGCCTCCTTGCAGCACTGATCTTTCAGTGTTTGGTCAGCAATTGTCGGCACCAAAAATTTGACCACTTCCCACTGGCCATTGATTGCAGCAGATTCCGCAGCCTCCTTGCAGCACTTATCTCTCAGTGTTTGGTCAGCAATTGTCGGCACCAAAAATTTGACCACTTCCCACTGGCCATTGATTGCAGCAGGTCTCGCAGCCTCCTTGCAGCACTGATCTCTCAGTGTTTGGTCAGCAATTGTCGGCACCAAAAATTTCACCACTTCCAACTGACCATTGTATGCAGCAGATTCCGCAGCCTCCTTGCAGCACTGATCTTTCAGTGTTTGGTCAGCAATTGTCGGCACCAAAAATTTGACCACTTCCAACTGACCATTTCTTGCAGCAGGTCTCGCAGCCTCCTTGCAGCACTGATCTTTCAGTGTTTGGTCAGCAATTGTCGGCACCAAAAATTTGACCACTTCCAACTGACGCTCACTAGCAGCAGATTTCGCAGCCTCCTTGCAGCACTGATCTTTCAGTGTTTGGTCAGCAATTGTCGGCACCAAAAATTTGACCACTTCCCACTGACCATTTCTTGCAGCAGGTCTCGCAGCCTCCTTGCAGCACTGATCTTTCAGTGTTTGGTCAGCAATTGTCGGCACCAAAAATTTGACCACTTCCAACTGACCATTTCTTGCAGCAGGTCTTGCAGCCTCCTTGCAGCACTGATCTTTCAGTGTTTGGTCAGCAATTGTCGGCACCAACAATTCGACCACTCCCCACTGATGATTGATTGCAGCATATTCCGCAGCCTCCTTGCAGCACTTATCTCTCAGTGTTTGGTCAGCAATTGTCGGCACCAAAAATTTGACCACTTCAAACTGACCATATCTTGCAGCAGGTCTCGCAGCCTCCTTGCAGAACTGATCTTTCAGTGTTTGGTCGGCAATTGTCGGCACCAAAAATTTGACCACTTCTAACTGACCCTTCCTTGCAGCAGATTCCGCAGCCTCCTTGCAGCACTTATCTCTCAGTGTTTGGTCAGCAATTGTCGGCACCAAAAATTTGACCACTTCCCACTGGCCATTGATTGCAGCAGATTTCGCAACCTCCTTGCAGCACTGATCTCTCAGTGTTTGATCAGCAATTGTCGGCACCAAAAATTTGACCACTTCCCACTGATGATTGATTGCAGCATATTTCACAGCCTCCTTGCAGCACTGATCTTTCAGTGTTTGGTCAGCAATTGTCGGCACCAAAAATTTGACCACTTCCAACTGACCATTGATTGCAGCATATTTCACAGCCTCCTTGCAGCACTGATCTTTCAGTGTTTGGTCAGCAATTGTCGGCACCAAAAATTTGACCACTTCCCACTGGCCATTGATTGCAGCAGATTTCGCAACCTCCTTGCAGCACTGATCTCTCAGTGTTTGATCAGCAATTGTCGGCACCAAAAATTTGACCACTTCCCACTGACCTAATCTTGCAGCAGATTCCGCAGCCTCCTTGCAGCACTGACCTCTCAGTGTTTGGTCAGCAATTGTCGGCACCAAAAATTTGACCACTTCCCACTGACCATTGATTGCAGCGGATTCCACAGCCTCCTTGCAGCACTGATCTCTCAGTGTTTGGTCCGCAACTGTCTGCACCAGAAGTTTCACAATTTCCCAGTGACGGTGATTCGCAGCAAGACGCCAATGCACTTCACACAGTCCATCTCTTCTGGAGCTGCTTTTGATTGATCTTAAGTGATTTCGAACTTCGGTTTTCAGCCCCTCTGCTACAGCTCGCTCAAAGCTGATTTTCTGTCCCATCTGTCTATTCCTCCATCTGTCGATCCATCCATCTGTCAATGCATTTATCCAATCAAGGATTATCCGGAAATGGTATCTAGTAAGGATGGATTCAAGGATAAATTTAAGCAACAAAACAAAAAATCCTGTCAGTTCCATTTGTATGATGCCTTTTAGGAAATTTAAGTGATTTAAGTGAAGTTCGGTTTCCTGCTGGTGCTGCCCCTGTGCTACAGCTCGCTGATTTTCTGACCCATTTGTATGTTGCTTGGAGTTTTTAGAAACCTTCTTGACTTTCTTGATCTCTGAAAGTTTGATAAAAAACTAATTGAAAAGGTCATAAAAATTATCATGCTTTTGCCTCACATGAAGCGTATAAACTGTTCTTATAGTGGGAAATGGTTGGGGCTGGGAATTACATATTGAATTTTTTTACCTCGAAAAAAAACTAAAGATAACCATTAATTTCTTTTGTGGCGCACTTTCAAGCCGTGAATTTATGGCAAATGAGAAGTGCAGTAGGAATATTCTGCCCACATGAACTCAAATTCTGGGGATTTCTAGGTGTGGATGGGATCAGCTGTGGATGGGATCAGCTGTGGATGGGATCAGCTGTGGATGGGATCTGCTGTGGATGGGATCCGCTGTGGACCCCTGAGGGAGCTTGGCAACCAAATTAACACTGAGGCTGCATGCATGAGACCAGAGACGAAAACAGGCATGGAAATTTACTCAATTAGAAGGACATGCCGATCCACATAAATTCCACCAATATGCGAGTATTAATTGACCCTCCCCCAGTTAGAGCTTGTCTTGCATGGCAACCAATTCAACTGACACTGATTCGTGTGCACCTAGCGGGGCTGCAATCCCTGAATTCCATTGTCAAAAACTATCAGAAATACTCGAGTTACAGACGAACTCCCCGCCTGGAGAGGGTGGGAAGTCACCAATATTATCAGAGCTTGTGAGTCGCAGTCACTCACGGCTCCCCAGCAGCTCACGGGCAGCGGCACGAAGCTCGCAGTCGCCTCACGGTTAATGGAAGAAGCAGGTGATGGGCTGAAAATGATGTTGAAAACAGGGAATGGAATTTGAAGGGGATAAGTTGTGCAGTGGATCAAAAGGATATTTGATCAACACAACATGGATTTAATGGATTATAAAACGACAATAAAGTACTTTTATTCATAATTGGCTCAACTGATTGAAATAAAAATATCGAAGATTCGCTGGAGGTGGGATCAATACAGAGCCCCATCCTATGCCTATTCCAGCTAGCCCACAATTTATCGATTCCGTCGCTGGAGTTGTTGATGTGAGAGGAGGGCACGGGGCAAGACAAAGCTGGGATAAAATCTGAGCAAAGTGACTCACTGCTCACCAGCAGCTCACGGGGCGCGGCACTGAGTTTGTAATCGTCTAGCAGATGCTCGGAGAAGCTTTCAGAAGTGCTCAAGCTGTCAGGAGTGCTCAAGCTGTCAGGAGTGCTCAAGCTGTCAGGAGTGCTCAAGCTGTCAGGAATGCTCAAGCTGTCAGTGCTCAAAGAAGTTACGTTTGGCTTTTCTAAGAATTTGCAGCTCAGCCATGAGTTTTTAGAGCCAGTTGTGGGTGGGGCATTTTGAAGCCTTGGTCCTGCTGAGTACAGGGGCCCGAAGCAACCAGACAACAACTCAAACTCAGATATGCACTCTCTAACAGAGTACTCGAGAAGAGCTCAGCAGAGAAGATGCATCTGTACTCAGAGATGAAGCAGCCCCCCTTCCTCCGGTTGGGTGATCTGAGAATGAGCATAAGAATGAGCACACCGCCTCCCGCACTTCAACCTCAGGTGAAAATTTCTCCGGTGAAAATAAGCAGAATTGAAGAAGTTGGAAATGCGGACAGCATAGCAACTCATAGCTTGAGCTGATTGTGCCAAGGTGGGCAGAGGTTGAGCGCCTTTGCTTGCGTCTCCGTCTCCCTCTGTCTCTCAGCAACAACAATGTACACTGTCAAGATGGAAAGATCGATGCAAGGAATACACCGACTGCGCAGCATTGTCGATGGAAAGAATTAGGCCTGGCCCTGTCTCCTCATATATTATAGCAGCTAGCAGACCTTCTTACAGGTGTTATCTAAGCAAGAACATGACCAGCTGTATGGAACAAAGCAACAGCTTTATGGTCCTGTTAATCTTCTCATCAAACTGTCTAAGTTAAGAAATGTTAATTTAATAAATAGCTCGTAAGTTAAGCTATGTGAGAGTAACTCCAGCAAATCTTATTCCTAGCTGACGTTTCAGATGTACTATTTCACTATTTCACTATATATTATAAAGCTGATATGAGACCTTCAACACAGCAAATGCAGTAACGAATGGCCTCGCCCATCGGACATTATGCACATCTGCTGTACTTCAATCTGTTTGAAATCAATTCAAATCAAATATAAATTTGCTGACCCACACTGCACTGACCCACACTGCACTGACCCACACTGCACTGACCCACACTGCACTGACCCACACTGCACTGACCCACACTGCAATGACCCACACTGCACTGACCCCTGTAGGTGATGTGTGACCAGTGTTTATTGTTAGCCAATAGTAATCATGATCAGAATTTTTCGCTCAACACAGAAACAGCATATTTAAATATTGAACAAGATAAAATATTTAATGATTTACAAGTGAGGAGCTCCTAAAAGAAGAAATCAGCTATTTACAATGCTGCAATCGTCAATGACGGACACAAAAAAGAACTCAGAGAGCAGAGCTGATGTTCTCACAGTTTCAGAGCATTCGTCAAGTTTATCGTCAAGTTTTTAGCCAAGCCAGTGCTCAGATTGGCATTTACATAAGACAGCATGCGAAATGACTCTGCAACGACTGGGGAGAACTCCACTTTGAAGCGAAACTCAGAGCAAATCAAGGCACTCAGGCTGCAGTTGCTGATAGTTAATTGAGCCTTTGACCGAGAGGGCATACCTCACTTTCTTACCAACTTCAGCTGCCTTCCGTTAACTTATCCAATTCCGTTAACTCTAGCTCAACTTTCGTCTACTTCCGCTAAATCTCTAAAAATTCCCTCAGCTTTCAAGCCCTGCAGCCGCTGCTTTTGCCATCAGCTGTTACCTCTGCTGAAAACAGCAAGAACTGATTCTCTAATTAACAGCAAATCTGCTTCAGTGAAAGTATTTTTAAACTATGAAAACAGAAAAAGCAAACATGAAAAGCAGATATATGAGAAGCAGTTATATACTACATTACATGTTATGTAATTTAATAACATTGTGACATGCCCATAAACCCAATCTTAAGCATCGCACTGTTGCGAAGATCTGCGATGTAGGGGAAGATTGTGGAGATTGGGATCACAGAATAAACAGAATGGGATCACAGAATAAACAGAATGGGATCACAGGATAAACAGAATGGGATCACAGGATAAACAGAATGGGATCACAGAATAAACAGAATGGGATCACAGGATAAACAGAATGGGATCACAGAATAAACAGAATGGGATCACAGGATAAACAGAATGGGATCACAGAATAAACAGAATGGGATCACAGGATAAACAGAATGGGATCACAGGATAAACAGAATGGGATCACAGGATAAACAGAATGGGATCACAGGATAAACAGAATGGGATCACAGGATAAACAGAATGGGATCACAGAATAAACAGAATGGGATCACAGGATAAAAAGAATGGGATCACAGGATAAACAGCATAGAGTAGTGGATAAACAGCATAGAACAGTGGATAAACAGCATAGAACAGTGGATAAACAGCATAGAACAGTGGATAAACAGCATAGAACAGTGGATAAACAGCATAGCACAGTGGATAAACAGCATAGAACAGTGGATAAACAGCATAGAACAGTGGATAAACAGCATAGAACAGTGGATAAACAGCATAGAACAGTGGATAAACAGCATAGAACAGTGGATAAACAGCATAGCACAGTGGATAAACAGCATAGAACAGTGGATAAACAGCATAGAACAGTGGATAAACAGCATAGAACAGTGGATAAACAGCATAGAACAGTGGATAAACAGCATAGAACAGTGGATAAACAGCATAGAACAGTGGATAAACAGCATAGAACAGTGGATAAACAGCATAGAACAGTGGATAAACAGCATAGAACAGTGGATAAACAGTCAAACTAAACAATCACTGCAGAACCAACCTGAGCATAGGCCGTCTGAACAGCATCCAAGGATATTCCTGTCGCAGTCTCGGCAGCAGATAGTGCAGACAGAGTCCAATAGCCAGCTCCACTAGAAGCAGTAGCGGATGCAGAGCAGGCTGCAGTGCTTTAAACAGAGTACTCACGTGAGCAGCAAATGCTAGAATAGCAATGAGTGCACACACTATAGCATTATTGGCTAGCCTATCCTGCATCGAGGTGGTCATCTCTCGACGCAAAGGATCAGTTGAATCGTCCAACTGCTTGACGGCGACATTGTCGGCGGAGGTCAGCGGCTCGTCGGCTACTCGATCGCCGGCCGAATCCAAGTGACCACATTTAGGTCCCAATTAGTGTGTACTGCGGCGACCTAGTTGAGAATAACGACTACCTTCTATTCCAACCTGCTAGCTTCGATTCTAGCATGCTTTAGCTCATATTTTCGGAAAACTGTTAGATAATGGAGTAACAAAATATTAAGATTAATTTGCATTCATCTTCTAAAACTGGGTTCGCGTTTGAACACATCAAATGGTCACTCATTATTCTGTCGCCTAATATCAATTTGATGCCAAAATCGGATTTGCTGCTGCAGCTTCTCCATCACCCAGTGGATCTTCGCCTCATCCTGCGTCTCCATGGCGACGCGTCTCTCGTCCCTGACGGTCTCCATCTGTCGCAGGATGAAGTTCACGTGCTCAACTTGGTCGCTGTAGTAAGCCAGATTGAGCAGCTCCTCCAAGTCCGGGTCCTCTTGCAGCTCTGAGAGCCACGCATTGAAGTCGATTGCTGTGCGATTGCGGAGCAGCTCAGCTTGGAGACTCCAGCTCAGGCAGCGGAAGTTCACGTACAGGTGCTCGGAGCGAGGCTGTGACAGTCTGGCTGTGAGCAGAGTCTGTGTGAACCCGGGAAGGAATGGAAATCGAGGCGGAGTGTCTGCGGGGAGGCAGAACCTCCACGCCCAGTCCGAGTCTGATGGCAAAGTGCTGTCTGAAGGTATGAGCCGATAATCTCCGATATCACCAGGCCTCATTCCACTCTGAACTCTGTGACTCTGGAGCTCCATCGCGAGTCTCTTAGCCTCCTCGGAGTCTCCGAACTTCAAATGCGCCATGGCGGTCATGCACAGGGCGGCGCACTTGCACCACCGCAGCTGATGCAGGAGACTGAGCTGCCTCATCAGGGTGTCTCTGTCTGCAGACTCTGACTGCAGCTCGCGAACACAATGGTGCACCACACTGTACACGTCTGCTGACATCTCATAACTATCACCAAATCCTTCCCTTATCTGAGTGACAGCAGGCGGCGCTGTCAGTGGCAGCAGAGTGAACAGGTGAAAGTAGAAATTCTCTGACTGCAGAGGTCTCACGAGACTCCTCATCTGCTCAACCACTCCGCCGATGTCGCTTCTCAGCTCTCTCAGTCGGTCTCGAACCATCGCCTTCGTGTTGTCGAAGTCGCCGCCGATTCCAGCGTTCTTGAAGTAGAGCGGAGCGTCGGGCATGAAGAAGTGCGGCATGCACTCATCGGGTGAGCTGCTTGAGTCGATGAAGCTCAGCATCATGTCGAGAGACTCCTTGAGCAGTGAGATCAGATTCTGAGGCTGCCAAGCTTCAGCATTCGGGTCTGTGCCATGCTTCTCCAGCATGAAGAAGAGCAGAGTCTTTGCATGGTAGGTCTTGAGTCCAGGAGTGTCCAGAGTGAGTGGCAAATGTCGCTTAAAGATGAACTTGATGATTGAGAACAGTTGTCCCTGGACTGTGCTCAGCCGTCTCATGGCCTTTTTCTCTTGGAAGCTGAAGCTCACTCTAAGCTCATTGGTCTCATTCGGTCTGGTCGCCCTCACGAGGTGAACAGAAGTGTAGCTGTGTCCAATCAGCTTCTCGACTCTGTCCTCACAGAAGCCACTGCAGCACTGGATCGCATGGCACGTGTCCTGAGCAGGCCGCACACCGCATGCCTTGGCTGAGACGGCAGGTTGGCTGCCTGCAGTGAGTGGTGACCAGTGGAGCAGATTTTTGCGAAACTTTATCGATAAGAAATTGGCAGTTATGTTTAATATCAAGAAATTGTAATTATTTCGCTCATGATATATTATAGCTCAAAACTATTATTTAGCTGACAGTTCAACTTTGAAATCGACAGCGACATTCGAAAAGTCAAAACGACATCCTAAATACTATAGTATTTATTGCTTAACGAAGCAGCATGTTCTCGATGTGATCATTCGATTCCCAAGCTAAGGCATCCCATCGCTCAAACTGTACGTCACAAGGTAGTAGAAAAATGTGAACCAGAGGGAAATAATTATAAAAATGATAAATTTAACAATGAAATATTAATACACGCTCGTAAAAAGATGATAAAAATACTAAAAAAAAGAATATCAGGTGTGACTCACCCGACCCCACTGCCACCTGAGCGTGACCCTCCATGACAAGCAGCTTCGTGGCAGCTCTACAGTCTTTCCAAGGCTTCTTCGTTCCATCACAGCCGCGCTCCAGATGCAGCAGTTGGCCTTGAACCAGCACAGTCCAGTCAATGTCTGAGTCAGCCGCTGTCCTGCCGTTCACTTGCACCAGACTGTTGGCCCAGCCCTCTGCGTAGCTGCCTGTCATCTGCATCTGCGAGTTCTGAGTGAGGACTCGAGCGACTCTTTCCAGCCAGTCAGCCATTCTCTTCTGACACTTTGCTCTCTCCCGAGTGAATCCCGCCTCGCTGAGCAGTCGGCGCAGTTCCTCACTGAGCTGCCTGTCCCGCTGTGAGTCGTCACTGAGCCTGGAATGATGGGGAATTCAGTCAGCTGATTGACTGTGCACCTGCACAGACTGGCGTATCAAGCTCGATCATCAGCTGAAGCGCAGAGCAGAATCGCTAAAAGAATCAGCAACTTACGCAACCAAGCGGGTTAAGCGTCCGGCCGCCTCTTTAGCCCTCGATTCCCTGAAAATTTCAGAAACAGAGGCAAAAAATTCCCAACCGTGACCAGAATTAAAGCAATGACCCGAAAATGGAGGAAAACGTAAATGAAAGAACTTAGTTAGAATTCTCACTTAGAATTCTTTCGTTGTCATTTTCAACTCAAAAAATAATGTATAACGCTGTGTAACGCTGTAAGGAATAAAGTACTCATACTCGTATTAGTTAAAGTGAAATGGTTGGGAGTTTTTGAAACCAGTGACCTGCCCTCATGAAGGATGGGAGTGTGGGAACGGGCGATAGAGTCGATGGTCTATTCGCCTAGCTGCTCGCGAGATGTCGCTGAGAGAAGGGGGAGGATGAGGAGGTTCAAAGGCCGCAAAGAGCGGTCCTATCGGCCTCAGGCTGGCCAGTCCCACTCGTCCCATAGGCCACAGGCATGACTGCCGTGCCTACCCCAAGCAATGCTCGAATCCGGCAAAAGGTCTAAGGGGGCTTCGGATTGTCCGGAATCGGACAAGACAGGGCTCAGCAGCCTACTGTCGTCAGTAGTGCGATACGCAGCTGACTCCTAGCTTCGGTAGCGGTGGTCGAATCGGCCTAGGCTCTTGTCACAGAACTGCGGAAAGGCTATCGGCAAAGCAGAAAGATGATCTAGGGTAGCGCAACCACCCAATGCGCCTACGTTGCCACCGCAGGCATTTGGGAACTTGGGTCCCCGGAGTACACAGCTCCTAGTTTATCACGCAGATCTAGACAAGCCGAAAAATGAGCAAACTGCAACTTCCGTTTTAGACTGGGGTGAGAGCCCCAGAATGGATCGAGACACGCCTCAAAAGGGGATTCCTGAATTCGCGCTACAGGGGTCTAGAAAGGTGGTACTAAGAACTTGAATGAGAATCCGTAGCCAGAATCCTACTCATAGCACATCAGACACATTTTATACATTAGACTGTAGCCTACGCATTCAGTAACTAACAAATCTGAATCCGTGTGAGTTGAGGAGATCAGAGGCTGGAGAGATTATGCAGAACAACTGGCTGAATGATTACGCAAGCAGAGAGTAAGTTGATCACCCCTCTCGCTCGCCGCAGTTGCGAGAGGAGGGGAAAAGAAGGGGAATTCCATTGACAGGGGAGGTTGACACGCACATTTGAGTCTGCCAGAGAGTAAGGAAAACCGGCCAAGGAATCCCGCACCCTTAGAGGAAATGTACACGCTATACTCCGCATTTTACTCGCAAATCCCTAGCTCCTTGTTTCTCTCATGCGCGCTTACAGTTGCCTTCCTGCCGCAGCCTTCTAGCTCGGCCTCGCCAGAGCCCACCCCCTAATAAATTAGCCACTCATGTCTGAGGGCTGCCGAAGAGAGAAAATAATTAGGAAAACGACAAAGGAGAGATTTAAATTGTACTAAAATAATAGGCCCAATAAATTAGTAAAGGCTGTAATTTCACGTTTATTAGGCTGATCAATCCCTAGGCCCGTGCCCGTTATTCCGCCGCCTAGCTGAAAGAATGTCCCTTAGGAATAACAATTAAAAGCCGCTGCGCGGGGTACTTTTCAGAAATGCCGGTCGCGCTGCTGCAGGCCGTCGTTCTCGCGGGAGGGATTCGGGCAAAAAATGAGGAGAGGAGATGGGAGTTTAGCTGCAACTTGGCAAAGGGGCCAAGACGCGGTGTGAGCGCGAAGCTCAATTTAGAGGCTCACCTAAAGAGGTGGCTTGCACCCTTGAGGCAATGTACAATTACGGAGGCAATCTACTAAGCAGGCAATGGGCCTGCGACTGCTGGTTTGAGCTTAAAGCTCGAGGGTCGGAGCCCTAAGCTAGAGGAAATTGACTCCGGATGAGCGCGGGCTCAGCTTCGGGTGTCCGAAGGCTGCCCGCAGACTCAGAGTAGGAGCGGGGTCGCTCGCGGAGGTTCCGGGAGGAGAGTAGCTTCCAAAAGGGGAGAGATTGTGGAGCTTCTAAAGTGGGGGCAGCGCATTATTCCTTAAATAGGCGCCGCCAACCTCACATTCATCAAAATAACCCACATTCTCGCCGGCCTGTCAACGAGGAATCGAGTCGGCATTACGCCACCCCGATTTCCCACTGAACCGGCGGCGAGAAACGCCAGATGCCCCACTAGGAGCTTCTGCCGACAGTCTGCCAAATGATTGCGATTCCGCCAGGACAATGGGAAGCGCAGGCGCCGACCTGCCTACGGTGACATTACATGTATGTAAAGGGGGAAAGGTCATATAATTGAGCTCGGCTCGGATTACAATAAAGAAGTGAGGACATGAAGAATTATTGCTCACTCGTGACGCATGAGTGATTCCCAATATCTGATCGCGGTTTGGTGGGGAATTATGACCTAAAATAGTTCATACAGTAAGCTATGGGCCGCGATCAGTCATTCCTACAGCAGGGGACAAGACAGATCCAGGGAGAGGGGATCGATGGCTACTTAATTCACCACCGCCCCAGGCCCGGCCCTAAGATTAATGATCTTGTTTTGTGGCCAGCTGCTGGTTGGGTCGCGATTATTGATTGTCTAAAATTTCGAAAAAATTGGCTAGCTCACACCCACCACTCGATTCTCGAAGTACACTCCACCTCAAAAATACTATTACTGTATAAAGGACCCACCTCTTTGTCTGGTTCTCCAGCAGCCGCAGCACCTGCTGATGTCCCAGCTGCTCCGCCACCTGCGCGCACGTCTGGCCCCGACTGTCCCGATGACTCGCATCCGCTCCTCTGTCCATCAGAGTCTTGGCTGCTCGCACGTGACCCGCCTCACAAGCTCGCGACAGAGCTGTCCGACCCTGACTGTCTTCAGCTCGCACTGACGCACCGAGATCCACCAGCCTCTCAATGAGCTCGTGATGACCTACATCAGCTGCCAGCATGAGAGCAGTGGCTCCTGTGCTGTCGGGCACATCGACATATTCTCTGCTGAATCGCTCGTCACGGAGGAGTGTGACAGCCAGTGCGACATGGCCATGGGAGATGGAGACACAGAGCAGCTGTGTGATCTGAGCTGGCTGCATTCGAGACAGAGTCTGGCTGAGAACATCGTTCCTGCCCTCAATGGCCATCGAGGCGGTGAAGCTGAGGACTTGGATGGACTGGAAGAGCCACTCGGGCTGAAGTCCAAGCTCCTTGACGACATTTTCACGGAGATAAGAGCAAGCCGCGACTGCACAGACATAACGAAAATCTTGGTCAGCATCTGTCCCCAAGAAAAATTTGACCACTTTCAACTGACCACATCTTGCAGCCCATTCGGCAGCCTCCTTGCAGCACTGATCTCTCAGTGTTTGGTCAGCAATTTTCGGCACCAAAAATTTGACCACTTCCAACTGACCCTTACTTGCCGCAGATTTCGCAGCCTCCTTGCAGCACTGATCTCTCAGTGTTTGGTCAGCAATTGTCGGCACCAAAAATTTGACCACTTCCCACTGACCATTGATTGCAGCAGATGCCGCAGCCTCCTTGCAGTACCCATCTCTCAGAGTTTGGTCAGCAATTGTCGGCACCAAAAATTTGACCACTTCCAACTGACCACTTCTTGCAGCAGGTCTCGCAGCATCCTTGCAGCACTGATCTCTCAGAGTTTGGTCAGCAATTGCCGGCACCAAAAATTTGACCACTTCCAACTGACCATTGATTGCAGCAGATTCCGCAGCCTCCTTGCAGCACTGATCTCTCAGTGTTTGGTCCGCAACTGTCTGCACCAGAAGTTTCACAATTTCCCAGTGACGGTGATTCGCAGCAAGACGCCAATGCACATTACACAGTCCATCTCTTCTGGAGCTGCTTTTGATTGATTTTAAGTGATTTCGAACTTCGGTTTCCAGCCCCTCTGCTACAGCTCGCTCAAAGCTGATTTTCTGTCCCATTTGTATGTTGCTTGGAGTTTTTAGAAACCTTCTTGACTTTCTTGATCTCTGAAAGTTTGATAAAAAAACTAATTAAAAAGGTCATAAAAATTATCATGTGGATGGGATCAGCTGTGGATGGGATCAGCTGTGGATGGGATCAGCTGTGGATGGGATCAGCTGTGGATGGGATCAGCTGTGGATGGGATCAGCTGTGGATAGGATCAGCCGTGGATGGTATCAGCTGTGGATGGGATCAGCTGTGGATAGGATCAGCTGTGGATGGGATCAGCTGTGGATGGGATCAGCTGTGGATAGGATCAGCTGTGGATGGGATCAGCTGTGGATGGGATCAGCTGTGGATGGGATCAGCTGTGGATGGGATCAGCTGTGGATGGGATCAGCTGTGGATGGGATCAGCATTGGATGGGATCAGCTGTGGATGGGATCAGCCGTGGATGGTATCAGCTGTGGATGGGATCAGCTGTGGATGATTAAATGCCCGTAGTGGGACTTTAATCCATCAGAATTTACTCCTGAATGGGCTGTTTAAAAAACGGATAGAAGATTAGCTTAAGATAGGATTTTTTGTATACATGTGGGATCAGTCGGATCAGTCTTTTCAGCTTGGTCAGTCGGAGGGCGGACAGTCGGAGGGCGGGTTGTTGTCTTGCAGACGATGAAAATCAAGCTTTGTTCTGCGGAGGCGAAAGTACAAAGCTGTAAAAGTGCAAAGCCCATCAGGCCAGAGCTACTCACCCGCAGCTGGAATTGAGCTCAGTGGCAGGCAGTTCTCAGCCTTCGTGAAACTCGGCAGCAGGTCGGCCCGCAGGAAATGTCTTCAGTTGAAGGCTCTGTTGAGTTTTCAGCTGCATTCATAGCCTGTGCCTGCCAAGCGGGTTTGGTGTGGCGGTCAGGCGGCATCTCATCTATGCTGCTAAATATTTGCTGGCCCACAGTTGACCGGAAGCCAGCAGTGCCAGGTGAATCTGAGAGATGGCAGACTGGCCGACTGGCAGACCAAAGCATGCATTGCACATCTGCTTACTGGATATGCAGCAGCTATTCTGAACAACAAGCAGGTGTAACATCTGATAAGCCACTAGGCTGTGTGTTGCTGACTGCGTGCAGCTTCAATCAGCGACCAGAATCAGCACTGACTGAACAGGGTCGCTGAGCATCCATGGATTCTGATTACGAACATTTGTCTATCTTCCAGCGATGCTTGAATCAGAGCGAAAATTAACAGCGAAGTTGTGCTAAACTGCAGTGGCATTTGTCACGCAGAAGCAATTAGATCGCTCAGAAAGAAAGCTCAGAGAATGCTCGAGCAATCTGAGTCACTTCTACTGTTTATTTAAACAAAAATACTCAGCCGAAAAATATGTACAAGATATCTGCAACCCTGAGTTGAGACGTACTCAAAATCCTGTCATTGCGTACTTTAGTCTGGGAAACTAGGCAATTCATATCTCAAATGTGTCACATCTCACAGCTCACATGCCTCACATCTCACGTCTCACCTGTTTCACATTTCACATTTCTCATGGCACTCATTCTCTCAGACAACTCAAGCAATTCTACTCGGCCGGGTGGTTCCTGTGGGCTCTGGCACACAATTATGTGGCAATAGACACGCAGACTCCTGCACACTCGCTCTCAGATACCGATTGCAGTAACTCACCTTAAACAGCGATGTACATCTGCACTGACCTACTCATTATAAGGCAGTGTAAACACTGACTGTGCCTTGAGGTTTGGTTCTCAAGAACGCGAATTGCACGACAAGCCTTTAATCCTTCTCTCGGTTACTGTACCCCAAAAATGGGTCAGTGGATTCGAGCTCATGACCTCGGTGTGAGAGACGGGGGTGTTGTCCGCTCTGTCACTCACGTTACAGGAAGGGAAAAAAGGGCAAAATTACTAGTGAGAAAAAGGAAATCACGATTAGGCAGCCTATAGGCAAGCTGATGTGCTGATTTGTCAGAGTGGATGCTGATTGGTCAGAGTGGATGCTGATTGGTCAGAGTGGATGCTGATTGGTCAGAGACGATGCTGATTGGTCAGAGAGGATGCTGATTGGTCAGAGTGGATGCTGATTGGTCAGAGAGGATGCTGATTGGTCAGAGAGGATGCTGATTGGTCAGAGTGGATGCTGATTGGTCAGAGAGGATGCTGATTGGTCAGAGAGGATGCTGATTGGTCAGAGTGGATGCTGATTGGTCAGAGTGGATGCTGATTGGTCAGAGAGGATGCTGATTGGTCAGAGTGGATGCTGATTGGTCAGAGAGGATGCTGATTGGTCAGAGTGGATGCTGATTGGTCAGAGTGGATGCTGATTGGTCAGAGTGGATGCTGATTGGTCAGAGTGGATGCTGATTGGTCAGAGTGGATGCTGATTGGTCAGAGTGGATGCTGATTGGTCAGAGTGGATGCTGATTGGTCAGAGTGGATGCTGATTGGTCAGAGAGGAAGCTGATTGGTCAGAGTGGATGCTGATTGGTCAGAGTGGATGCTGATTGGTCAGAGAGGATGCTGATTGGTCAGAGTGGATGCTGATTGGTCAGAGTGGATGCTGATTGGTCAGAGTGGATGCTGATTGGTCAGAGTGGATGCTGATTGGTCAGAGAGGATGCTGATTGGTCAGAGTGGATGCTGATTGGTCAGAGAGGATGCTGATTGGTCAGAGTGGATGCTGATTGGTCAGAGAGGATGCTGATTGGTCAGAGTGGATGCTGATTGGTCAGAGTGGATGCTGATTGGTCAGAGTGGATGCTGATTGGTCAGAGTGGATGCTGATTGGTCAGAGTGGATGCTGATTGGTCAGAGTGGATGCTGATTGGTCAGAGTGGATGCTGATTGGTCAGAGTGGATGCTGATTGGTCAGAGAGGAAGCTGATTGGTCAGAGTGGATGCTGATTGGTCAGAGTGGATGCTGATTGGTCAGAGAGGATGCTGATTGGTCAGAGTGGATGCTGATTGGTCAGAGTGGATGCTGATTGGTCAGAGTGGATGCTGATTGGTCAGAGTGGATGCTGATTGGTCAGAGAGGATGCTGATTGGTCAGAGTGGATGCTGATTGGTCAGAGTGGATGCTGATTGGTCAGAGTGGATGCTGATTGGTCAGAGAGGATGCTGATTGGTCAGAGTGGATGCTGATTGGTCAGAGTGGATGCTGATTGGTCAGAGTGGATGCTGATTGGTCAGAGTGGATGCTGATTGGTCAGAGTGGATGCCGATTGGTCAGAGTGGATGCCAATTGTTCAGAGTGGATGCTGATTGGTCAGAGTGGATGCTGATTGGTCAGAGTGGATGCTGATTGGTCAGAGTGGATGCTGATTGGTCAGAGTGGATGCTGATTGGTCAGAGTGGATGCCGATTGGTCAGAGTGGATGCCGATTGGTCAGAGTGGATGCCGATTGGTCAAGGCACATTTCTACAGAGATTCAATGAAGATTTTTTAGACTTTAGAAGGACTTTAAAGTCTTTTAGACTTTTTAAACTGAGTAGAGCATCGCTCTGATTGAATTTCAGTGCAAATTTATTTGTTATTGCTTAATTTTTAGACAATTTTTTTTGCTGCACCCGAACGGAACAATGCAAGCATTCAAAACTCAAGACCACGGGCCAACTTTTTGTTGCGCATCTTCTGAAACAAGAAACAAGTCGCCAGCTCTTCAGACCGTCGAGATATTCAATGTTTCTGGCCGAAGGTCCGATTTTTCCCATAAGAGCTAGTGTATTTCATACACCCCTATACACGAATTTGCACTGCGCCTCAGTGCGGCCTTGCCAGGCCTTCAAACTTTATCAGCATGTTACCCGAATGTGCTTGCATCATCGCCGGTCACCGAACTTTATCTAGACGGAGCTGCTGGACCTTCAACAAGTGGAACCAGCCGACTATGGAGTCCCTAAAGCGAATTTCTCTACTTTCGCTGATCAAGCCTCGACATTGGGCGACACTCAACTACTCTACATGCTCCTCTAGTCCGTCAACCAATCAGTCACCACCACGACGACGTCAGCACCGTCAGCAGGGTGCCTCCAGCTGGCAATGGAGACCCTAAAGCGAATTTTTCTACTTTCTCTAATAAAGCCTCGATATTGGCCTAAACTCAACTATTACTTGTTTAAGGTCCAGCTGCTCCGTCTAGATAAAGGTAGGTGACCACTGAAGACGGAGATGGTCAAAGTTAAGTTTCTACTGTTAACTTTATATAATTCCGTTAAGTCTAGCTCAACTTTCGTCTACTTCCGCTAAATCTCTAAAAATTCCCTCAGCTTTCAAGCCCTGCAGCCGCTGCTTTTGCCATCAGCTGTTACCTCTGCTGAAAACAGCAAGAACTGATTCTCTAATGAACAGCAAATCTGCTCCAAAGAAAGTATGTTTAAACTGTGAAAACAGAAAAAGCAGATATATGAAATGCAGATATATACGACATTAAATGTTAGAAATTATAAAGCGGTCCGATCAAAGTTACACCAACGTCAGACACCACAGCATGCTGCATTGTCCAGCGATGAACTGAAAGAAACGTACCGCCACCTTCAGCTTGATGACAGGCGAGGACCTCGGCAGCTGTCTTCACTAGCTGTCATGCGGCTTCGGACGGTCTCAGTCTCCGTTTCCATAGAAACTGCATGCGATCGATTTGATTTCCTTAGTCGCTCCAGCTTCTCCCTGACACAGCGGATCTTCTCCTCATCCAGCGTCTCCATGGCGACGCGTCTCTCGTCCCTGACGGTCTCCATCTGTCGCAGGTTGATCTCCGCGTGCTCAACTTAGTCGCTGTATTGAGCCAGAGTGAGCAGCTCCTCCAAGTCCGGGTCCTCTTGCAGCTCCTGTCTCTGAGCTGGGACACCTGTCTATGAGCTGGGACACCTGTCTATGAGCTGGGACACCTGTCTATGAGCTAGGACACCTGTCTATGAGCTGGGACACCTGTCTATGAGCTGGGACACCTGTCTATGAGCTGGGACGCCTGTCTATGAGCTGGGACACCTGTCTATGAGCTGGGACACCTGTCTATGAGCAGGGACACCTGTCTATCAGCTGGGACACCTGTCTATGAGCTGGGACACCTGTCTATGAGCTGGGAAACCTGTCTATGAGCTGGGACACCTGTCTGCCTGCCGTCCGCCAGCCGCAGGTAGGTATCGAACAGTTGCACCATCATCTTCGCGGCAGCCTGGGCTTCAGTGGGCGTCGAACTGGGGAGCCGGAGTTACCAGGCTGGTCGGGTCAACCCGAGATTCGCCGGTCTGGCCATCTCCAGCGTGAGGCCGGCTTCTGCCGCACAGTGGGGGTTTCAGCAGGGCGATTCCGCTACTGGGCATCGCAACGCACTGACGGCCGCAAACGTCAGCTGCCTATCGACAGATACTCCGAGGTACTTGTCCTGGTCCTCGACCCTGAGCTCTTGGCCCGCAATAGCCACCCAGACATTGTCTTTCCGGTCGAGACGGAAGACGCATTTCCTCTTGTTGAGGCTGAGCAGCCATTCCTCACTCCACCTGGCTAGCACGTCAGCTGCCTTCAGGACTTCACTGCTAGCTTTATTGAGTCTTCGCCGCTCACCAGACCGCCAGAACTTCCGAATCTTTGTCGGTCTTTGTGTGGTCTTCGTGCAAGAAGTCGTTACTGTAATTTGGAATAGAAGGGGTTACAGGATCGTGACTGGTTGGCTCTGTCTAACAGGTGACAGTCTCTGTCTAATAGGTGACAGTCTCTGTCTATCAGGTGACAGTCTCTGTCTAACAGGTGACAGTCTCTGTCTAACAGGTGACAGTCTCTGTCTAACAGGTGACAGTCTCTGTCTAACAGGTGACAGTCTCTGTCTATCTGTCTATCAGGTGACAGTCTCTGTCTAACAGGTGACAGTCTCTGTCTAACAGGTTCAGTCTCTGTCTTGCAGGTGACAGTCTCTGTCTTACAGGTGACAGTCTGAGGATCCGAGGACGGCTCCTCAATGAGAACTGCTCAGACTGAGGGTCTGGCCCTGCTCGGCAACTGGGCGGCCTCGCGAAAGGGACAGGTGGCAGAGGGGCGAGGGTGAGAGGACGGGGAAGAGGGTGAGAGGACGGGGTAGAGGGTGAGAGGACGGGGAAGAGGGTGAGAGGACGGGGAAGACGGTGAGAGGACAAGGAAGAGGGTCAGAGGACAGGGAAGAGGGTGAGAGGACGGGGAAGAGGGTCAGAGGACAGGGAAGAGGGTGAGAGGACGGGGAAGAGGGTGAGAGGACAGGGAAGAGGGTGAGAGAACGGGGAAGAGTGTGAGAGAACGGGGAAGAGGGTGAGAGGATGGGGAAGAGTGTGAGAGGACAAGGAAGAGGGTGAGAGAACAAGGAAGAGGGTCAGAGGACAGGGAAGAGGGTGAGAGGACGGGGAAGAGGGTCAGAGGACAGGGAAGAGGGTGAGAGGACGGGGAAGAGGGTGAGAGGACAGGGAAGAGGGTGAGAGAACGGGGAAGAGTGTGAGAGGACAAGGAAGAGTGTGAGAGAACGGGGAAGAGGGTGAGAAGATGGGGAAGAGTGTGAGAGGACAAGGAAGAGGGTGAGAGAACGGGGAAGAGGGTGAGAAGATGGGGAAGAGTGTGAGAGGACAAGGAAGAGGGTGAGAGAACGGGGAACAGAGTGAGAGAACGGGGAAGAGGGTGAGAGGACGGGGAACAGAGTGAGAGGACGGGGAACAGAGTGAGAGGACGGGGAAGAGGGTGAGAGGACGGGGAACAGAGTGAGAGGACGGGAAAGAGGGTGAGAGAATGGGGAAGAGGGTGAGAGGACGGGGAAGAGGGTGAGAGGACGGGGAAGAGGGTGAGAGGACGGGGAAGAGGGTGAGAGGACGGAGTAGAGGGTGAGAGGACAGGGAAGAGGGTGAGAGGACGGGGAAGAGCGTGAGAGGACAGGGAAGAAGGTGAGAGGAAGGGTAAGAGGGTGAGAGGACGGGGAAGAGGGTTAGACTCGTGAGGGTTAGATTGCACCTATTTAGCTGACTCCTGAGCACTCGCAGTCAGTTACCGTTTGCAGTAAGACACCTAAAACATGTGTGTACATCTGCACTGGCTTATTCACTGTCAGGCAGTGTACACTCTCACTGTGCCTTGGCTTTTTGGAACGCGAGTTGCACGACAAGCCCTTAATACTTCTCTCCGTGACTGCAGGCAGAATCAAGTTTGCCGCGGATTCGAGCTCAATACCACGGTGCGAGAGTCGGGATGTTGTCAGAGGCTGATCAGCACACAGATTCCATGTAGATGGCATGAACTTTAGAAGGAAACTCAGGTGCCAAGCGCTTTGATTGGCTGGCAGTGCAGTGTATTTGATATCGATTTAAATTCGGGTGAATGGCAGTTTCTAATACGCACATTTCAGAGACAAGGTCGAATTAGAAGATCGAACGACAGCAAAAGTGCAGGTAGAATTGATTTACTTATTGGCTTAACTAAGAAAAGCAGCAAACAGAATGACTTCTGAATGATTGACAGTTGACATCATCAATTAACTTCAGGTAGAGATTGAGAATTCAGCATTTTTAGCCAGAGAAAAAATAGTCCTACGAAGTACTTCGGTGCCAGGTGCAACCAACATGAAAATTGACTTGCTTGAGTTACTACTGGAATATTTGAGTAGGACTTTATGTAAAATGGAAATACAAATGTTATATTTGGTTACCGTATGCATATCATATAGTCAAGGCTGTTTTCACATGAGCAATCAAAATCACAGATAATTGATTTTCAGATATAGAGCGAAATATCTGAATAAAATTTCTGACTTTATTTCTAAAATTCGCTTCAGAAATAAAGTCATGCAGCACAGCAACAACTCTCAGCAACCGGCCAGCATGCACTCTGAAGCTTAACTGCAAAACAAAGGGAGATCAGCAGTAGGAATACATCGATACATATGCAGTGATAAATTGACTGTTTACTTATTCAGTCAACTAAACTCAATAAACTCAACAGTCAGCATATGAAATGAGGACTGCACTGACTCACAATGTCCTGTATTATTGGCAGCGTTCGGAACCTTCATTAACGTTTGCTAACTTCCGTTAATAATTTTAGCGTCTTTCCAATATCTTCCGATAAATGAAAAAACTTCCGTTAAATTTTGTTGGCCTAGTCTTGCTGCTGCTGCTCGTGCGAGGGGCTGTAACCTCCGTTACCTCATTCAAATGGAAAAACTGACTAACGGTAAAAGTGCAGAACGACATTAATTCTGCTTCGATTGAGTGTTATGAGGCACAGATTTACAGAAGTTTCAGTTTTAAGGGGATTCAACAAGAAAAAACGAACAGCTCTGAATGCTCAGATATTCTGCTTCACACAAAGCGAAAACTTCCGCAGCTACTTTCTGTCTCCATGGCAACGCGTTAATGTTTATTTCAAGGCTCCGGCAGCGACTTCGCAAACCGCTGCAGCTTTGATTGGACCCAGCCGTCTCTCTGCAGCGCCACCGTTTCCATGGCAACAAGTCGACCGAAGTCAGCTCTGACTGGATGCAGCCGCGCTCTCACCCACAGCATCCGCTCCTCATCCTCCGAGCTCGAGTGACCGACGCTGCAGCTGCGAGTGGAAATTCGCCACCGCTTCTCCCTGACCCAGCGGATCTTCTCCTCATCCAGCGTCTCCATGGCGACGCGTCTCTCGTCACTGACGGTCTTCATCTGTCGCAGGCTGAACTCCACGTGCTCAACTTGGTCGCTGTAGTGAGCCAGAGTGAGCAGCTCCTCCAAGTCCGGGTCCTCTTGCAGCTCTGAGCGCCACGCATCGAAGTCGATTGCTGTGCGATTGCGGAGCAGCTCAGCTTGGAGACTCCAGCTCAGGCAGCGGAAGTTCACGTACAGGTGCTCGGAGCGAGGCTGTGACAGTCTGGCTGTGAGCAGAGTCTGCGTGAACTCGGGAAGGAATGTGAATCGAGGCGGAGTGTCTGCTGGGAGGCAGAACCTCCACGCCCAGTCCGAGTCTGATGGCAGCCGATATTTTCCGATACCACCAGGCCTCATTTCACTCTGAACTCTGTGACTCTGGAGCTCCATCGCGAGTCTCTCAGCCTCCTTGGTATCCCCGAATCTTAAATGCGCCATG
Organism: Macrostomum hystrix; assembly: GCA_950097015.1. NCBI lineage: Eukaryota > Metazoa > Platyhelminthes > Macrostomidae > Macrostomum > Macrostomum hystrix. The sequence goes on from CATNEN010000001.1 coordinate 12,805,451, forward strand.
GCGGTCATGCACAGGGCGGCGCACTTGCACCACCGCAGCTGATGCAGGAAACTGAGCTGCCTCATCAGGGTGTCTCTGTCTGCAGACTTTGACTGCAGCTGAAGAACACAATGGTGCACCACACTGTACACGTCTGCCGACATCTTATCACCACTATATCGGGGTTCATTCCTAATCTGAGTGACAGCAGGCGGCGCTGTCAGTGGCAGCAGAGTGAACGGGTGAAAGTAGAAGTTCTCTGACTGCAGAGGTCTCACGAGTCTCCTCATCTGCTCAACCACTCCGCCAATGTCGCTTCTCAGCTCTCTCAGTCGGTCTCGTACCCTCGCCTTCGTGTTGTCAAAGTCGCCGCCGATTCCAGCGTTCTTGAAGTAGAGCGGAGCGTCGGACATGAAGAAGTGCGGCATGCACTCATCGGGTGAGCTGCTTGAGTCGATGAAGCTCAGCATCATGTCGAGAGACTCCTTGAGCAGTGAGATCAGATTCTGAGGCTGCCAAGCTTCAGCATTCGGGTCTGTGCCATGCTTCTCCAGCATGAAGAAGAGCAGAGTCTTTGCATGGTAGGTCTTGAGTCCAGGTGTGTCCAGAGTGAGTGGCAAGTGTCTCTTGAAGATGAACTTGATGATTGAGAACAGCTGTCCCTGGACTGTGCTCAGCTGTCTCATGGCCTCTTTCTCTTGGAAGCTGAAGCTCACTCTGAGCTCATTGGTCTCATTCGGTCTGGTCGCCCTCACGAGGTGAACAGAAGTGTTGCTGTATCGAATCAGCTTTCTGATTCTGTCCTCACAGAAGCCACTGCAGCACTGGATCGCATGGCACGTGTCCTGAGCAGGCCTCACACCACATGCCTTGGCTGAGACGGCAGGTTGGCTGCCTGCAGAGTGGTGACCAGTAGAGCAGATTTTTGCGAAAATATATCGATAAGAAATTGGTTGTTATGTTTGATATCAAGAAATTATAATTATTTCGCTCATGATATATTATAGCTCAAAACTATTATTTAGCTGACAGTTCAACTTTGAAATCGACAGCGACATTCGAAAAGTCAAAAATAAATCCTAAATACTAAAGTATTCATTGCTTAACGAAGCAGCATGTTCTGGATGTGATCATTCAATTCCCAAGTTAAGGCATCCCATCGTTCAAACTGTACGTCACGAGGTAGTAGAAAAATGTGAACCTGAGGGAAATAATAAAAAAAATGATAAATTTAACAATGAAATATTAATACACGCTAGTAAAAAGATGATAAAAATACTAAAAAAAAGAATATCAGGTGTGACTCACCCGACCCCACTGCCACCTGAGCGTGACCCTCCATGACCCGCAGCTTCGTGGCAGCTTCACAGTCTTTCCAAGGCTTCTTCGTTCCATCGCAACCGCCCTCCAGATGCAGCAGTTGGCCTTGAACCAGCACAGTCCAGTCAATGTCTGAGTCAGCCGCTGTCCTGCCGTTCACTTGCACCAGACTGTTGGCCCAGCCCTCTGCGTAGCTGCCTGTCATCTGCATCTGCGAGTTCTGAGTGATGATTCGAGCGACTCCTTCCAGCCAGTCAGCCATTCTCTGCTGACACTCCGCTCTCTCCCGAGTGAATCCCGCCTCGCTGAGCAGTCGGTGCAGTTCCTCACTGAGCTGCCTGTCCCGCTGTGAGTCGTATCTGAGCCTGGAATGATGGGGAATTCAGTCAGCTGATTGACTGTGCACCTGCACAGACTGGCGTATCAAGCTCGATCATCAGCTGAAGCGCAGAGCAGAATCGCTAAAAGAATCAGCAACTTACGCAACCAAGCGGGTTAAGCGTCCGGCCGCCTCCTTAGCCCTCAATTCCCTGAAAATTTCAGAAACAGAGGCAAAAAATTCTCAACCGCGACCAGAATTAAAGCAATGACCCGAAAATGGAGGAAAACGTAAATGAAAGAACTTAGTTAGAATTCTCACTTAGAATTCTTTTGTTGTCATTTTCAACTCAAAAAATAATGTATAACGCTGTGTAACGCTGTAAGGAATAAAGTACTCATACTCGTATTAGTTAAAGTGAAATGGTTGGGAGTTTTTGAAACCAGTGACCTGCCCTCATGAAGGATGGGAGTGTGGGAACGGGCGATAGAGTCGATGGTCTATTCGCCTAGCTGCTCGCGAGATGTCGCTGAGAGAAGGGGGAGGATGAGGAGGTTCAAAGGCCGCAAAGAGTGGTCCTATCGGCCTCAGGCTGGACAGTCCCACTCGTCCCATAGGCCACAGGCATGACTGCCGTGCCTACCCCAAGCAATGCTCGAATCCGGCAAAAGGTCTAAGGGGGCTTCGGATTGTCCGGAATCGGACAAGACAGGGCTCAGCAGCCTACTGTCGTCAGTAGTGCGATACGCAGCTGACTCCTAGCTTCGGTAGCGGTGGTCGAATCGGCCTAGGCTCTTGTCACAGAACTGCGGAAAGGCTATCGGCAAAGCAGAAAGATGATCTAGGGTAGCGCAACCACCCAATGCGCCTACGTTGCCACCGCAGGCATTTGGGAACTTGGGTCCCCGGAGTACACAGCTCCTAGTTTATCACGCAGATCTAGACAAGCCGAAAAATGAGCAAACTGCAACTTCCGTTTTAGACTGGGGTGAGAGCCCCAGAATGGATCGAGACACGCCTCAAAAGGGGATTCCTGAATTCGCGCTACAGGGGTCTAGAAAGGTGGTACTAAGAACTTGAATGAGAATCCGTAGCCAGAATCCTACTCATAGCACATCAGACACATTTTATACATTAGACTGTAGCCTACGCATTCAGTAACTAACAAATCTGAATCCGTGTGAGTTGAGGAGATCAGAGGCTGGAGAGATTATGCAGAACAACTGGCTGAATGATTACGCAAGCAGAGAGTAAGTTGATCACCCCTCTCGCTCGCCGCAGTTGCGAGAGGAGGGGAAAAGAAGGGGAATTCCATTGACAGGGGAGGTTGACACGCACATTTGAGTCTGCCAGAGAGTAAGGAAAACCGGCGAAGGAATCCCGCACCCTTGGAGGAAATGTACACGCTACACTCCGCATTTTACTCGCAAATCCCTAGCTCCTTGTTTCTCTCATGCGCGCTTACAGTTGCCTTCCTGCCGCAGCCTTCTAGCTCGGCCTCGCCAGAGCCCACCCCCTAATAAATTAGCCACTCATGTCTGAGGGCTGCCGAAGAGAGAAAATAATTAGGAAAACGACAAAGGAGAGATTTAAATTGTACTAAAATAATAGGCCCAATAAATTAGTAAAGGCTGTAATTTAACGTTTATTAGGCTGATCAATCCCTAGGCCCGTGCCCGTTATTCCGCCGCCTAGCTGAAAGAATGTCCCTTAGGAATAACAATTAAAAGCCGCTGCGCGGGGTACTTATCAGAAATGCCGGTCGCGCTGCTGCAGGCCGTCGTTCTCGCGACAGGGATTCGGGCAAAAAATGAGGAGAGGAGATGGGAGTTTAGCTGCAACTTGGCAAAGGGGCCAAGACGCGGTGTGAGCGCGAAGCTCAATTTAGAGGCTCACCTAAAGAGGTGGCTTGCACCCTTGAGGCAATGTACAATTACGGAGGCAATCTACTAAGCAGGCAATGGGCCTGCGACTGCTGGTTTGAGCTTAAAGCTCGAGGGTCGGAGCCCTAAGCTAGAGGGAATGGACTCCGGATGAGCGCGGGCTCAGCTTCGGGTGTCCGAAGGCTGCCCGCAGACTCAGAGTAGGAGCGGGGTCGCTCGCGGAGGTTCCGGGAGGAGAGTAGCTTCCAAAAGGGGAGAGATTGTGGAGCTTCTAAAGTGGGGGCAGCGCATTATTCCTTAAATAGGCGCCGCCAACCTCACATTCATCAAAATAACCCACATTCTCGCCGGCCTGTCAACGAGGAATCGAGTCGGCATTACGCCACCCCGATTTCCCACTGAACCGGCGGCGAGAAACGCCAGATGCCCCACTAGGAGCTTCTGCCGACAGTCTGCCAAAGGATTGCGATTCCGCCAGGACAATGGGAAGCGCAGGCGCCGACCTGCCTACGGTGACATTACATGTATCTAAAGGGGGAAAGGTCATATAATTGAGCTCGGCTCGGATTACAATAAAGAAGTGAGGACATGAAGAATTATTGCTCACTCGTGACGCCTGAGTGATTCCCAATATCTGATCGCGGTTTGGAGGGGAATTATGACCTAAACTAGTTCATACAGTAAGCTATGGGCCGCGATCAGTCATTCCTACAGCAGGGGACAAGACAGATCCAGGGAGAGGGGATCGATGGCTACTTAATTCACCACCGCCCCAGGCCCGGCACTAAGATTAATGATCTTGTTTCGTGGCCAGCTGCTGGTTGGGTCGCGATTATTGATTGCCTAAAATTTCGAAAAAATTGGCTGGCTCACACCCACCACTCGATTCTCGAAGTACACTCCACATCAAAAGTACTATTACTGTATAAAGGACTCACCTCTTTGTCTGGTTCTCCAGCAGCCGCAGCACCTGCTGATGTCCCAGCTGCTCCGCCACCTGCGCGCACGTCTGGCCCCGACTGTCCCGATGACTCGCATCCGCTCCTCTGTCCATCAGAGTCTTGGCTGCTCGCACGTGACCCGCCTCACAAGCTCGCGACAGAGCTGTCCGACCCTGACTGTCTTCAGCTCGCACTGACGCACCGAGATCCACCAGCCTCTCAATGAGCTCGTGATGACCTACATCAGCTGCCAGCATGAGAGCAGTGGCTCCTGAGCTGTCGGGCACATCGACATGTTCTCTGCTGAATCGCTCGTCATGGAGGAGTGTGAGAGCCAGTGCGACATGGCCATGGGAGATGGAGACACAGAGCAGCTGTGTGATCTGAGCTGGCTGCATTCGAGACAGAGTCTGGGCGAGAACAGAGTTCCCGCCCTCAATGGACATCGAGTCGGTGAAGCTGAGGACTTGGATGGACTGGAAGAGCCACTCGGGCTGAAGTCCAAGGAAGGCGACGACATTTTCACGGAGATAAGAGCAAGCCGCGACTGCACAGACATAACGAAAATCTTGGTCAGCATCTGTCCCCAAGAAAAATTTGACCACTTCCAACTGACCACTTCTTGCAGCCCATTCGGCAGCCTCCTTGCAGCACTGATCTCTCAGTGTTTGGTCAGCAATTTTCGGCACCAAAAATTTGACCACTTCCAACTGACCCTCACTTGCAGCAGATTTCGCAGCCTCCTTGCAGCACTGATCTCTCAGAGTTTGGTCAGCAATTGTCGGCACCAAAAATTTGACCACTTTCAACTGACCATCAAATGCAGCAGATTCCGCAGCCTCCTTGCAGCACTGATCTCTCAGTTTTTCATCAGCAATTGTCGGCACCAAAAATTTGACCACATCTAACTGACCCTTCCTTGCAGCCCATTCCGCAGCCTCCTTGCAGCACTGATCTCTCAGTTTTTCATCAGCAATTGTCAGCACCAAAAATCTGACCACTTCCAACTGACCACTTCTTGCAGCAGGTCTCGCAGCATCCTTGCAGCACTGATCTCTCAGAGTTTGGTCAGCGATTGTCGGCACCAAAAATTTGACCACTTCCAACTGACCTAATCTTGCAGCAGATTCCGCAGCCTCCTTGCAGCACTGACCTCTCAGTGTTTGGTCAGCAATTGCCGGCACCAAAAATTTGACCACTTCCAACTGACCTAATCTTGCAGCAGATTCCGCAGCCTCCTTGCAGCACTGACCTCTCAGTGTTTGGTCAGCAATTGCCGGCACCAAAAATTTGACCACTTCTAACTGAACTAATCTTGCAGCAGATGCCGCAGCCTCCTTGCAGCACTGATCTCTCAGTGGTTGGTGAGCAATTGTCGGCACCAAACATTTGACCACTTCCAACTGACCTAATCTTGCAGCGGATTCCACAGCCTCCTTGCAGCACTGATCTCTCAGTGTTTGGTCCGCAACTGTCTGCACCAGAAGTTTCACAATTTCCCAGTGACGGTGATTCGCAGCAAGACGCCAATGCACTTCACACAGTCCATCTCTTCTGGAGCTGCTTTTGATTGATTTTAAGTGATTTCGAACTGTGGTTTCCAGCCCCTCTGCTACAGCTCGCTCAAAGCTAGTTTTCTGACCCATTTGAATGTTGCTTGGAGTTTTTAGAAACCTTCTTGACTTTCTTGATCTCTGAAAGTTTGATAAAAAAACTAATTAAAAAGGTCATAAAAATTATCATGTCTTCGCATGCCCTAAAGCGCATAAATTTTGTCTTTCTAAGAGTTTCAATTGGTTGGGGCTGGGAATTACATAACAAATTTTTTATTTACCTCGAGAAAAACTAAACACAACCATTAAGTTCTTTTGTGGCGCACTTTCCCGCCGTGAATATATGGCAAATGAGAAGTGCAGTACGAATATTCTGCCCACATGTACTTAAATTCTGGGAATTTCTAGCTGTGGATGGGATCAGGTGTGGATGGGATCAGCTGTGGATAGGATCATCTGTGGATGGGATCAGCCGTGGATGGGATCAGCTGTGGATGGGATCAGCTGTGGATGGGATCAGCTGTGGATGGGATCAGCTGTGGATAGGATCAGCCGTGGATGGTATCAGCTGTGGATGGGATCAGCTGTGGATAGGATCAGCTGTGGATGGGATCAGCTGTGGATGGGATCAGATGTGGATGGGATCAGCTGTGGATGGGATCAGCTGTGGATGGGATCAGCTGTGGATGGGATCAGCTGTGGATGGGATCAGCTGTGGATAGGATCAGCCGTGGATGGTATCAGCTGTGGATGGGATCAGCTGTGGATAGGATCAGCTGTGGATGGGATCAGCTGTGGATGGGATCAGCTGTGGATGGGATCAGCTGTGGATGGGATCAGCTGTGGATGGGATCAGCTGTGGATGGGATCAGCTGTGGATGGGATCAGCTGTGGATGGGATCAGCTGTGGATGGGATCAGCTGTGGATGGGATCAGCTGTGGATGGGATCAGCTGTGGATGGGATCAGCTGTGGATGGGATCAGCTGTGGATGGGATCAGCTGTGGATGGGATCAGCTGTGGATGGGATCAGCTGTGGATGGTATCAGCTGTGGATGGGATCAGCTGAGGATGGGATCAGCCGTGGATGGTATCAGCTGTGGATGGGATCAGCCGTGGATGGTATCAGCTGTGGATGGGATCAGCTGTGGATGATTAAATGCCCGTAGTGGGACTTTAATCCATCAGAATTTACTCCTGAATGGGCTGTTTAAAAAACGGATAGAAGATTAGCTTAAGATAAGATTTTTTGTATACATGTGGGATCAGTCGGATCAGTCTTTTTAGCTTGGTCAGTCGGAGGGCGGACAGTCGGATGGCGGGTTGTTGTCTTGCAGACGATGAAAATCAAGCTTTGTTCTGCGGAGGCGAAAGTACAAAGCTGTAAAAGTGCAAAGCCCATCAGGCCAGAGCTACTCACCCGCAGCTGGAATTGAGCTCAGTGGCGGCAGTTCTCAGCCTTCGTGAAACTCGGCAGCAGGTCGGCCCGCAGGAAATGTCTTCAGTTGAAGGCTCTGTTGAGTTTTCAGCTGCATTCATAGCCTGTGCCTGCCAAGCGGGTTTGGTGTGGCGGTCAGGCGGCATCTCATCTATGCTGCTAAATATTTGCTGGCCCACAGTTGACCGGAAGCCAGCAGTGCCAGGTGAATCTGAGAGATGGCAGACTGGCCGACTGGCAGACCAAAGCATGCATTGCACATCTGCTTACTGGATATGCAGCAGCTATTCTGAACAACAAGCAGGTGTAACATCTGATAAGCCACTAGGCTGTGTGTTGCTGACTGCGTGCAGCTTCAATCAGCGACCAGAATCAGCACTGACTGAACAGGGGCGCTGAGCATCCATGGATTCTGATTACGAACATTTGTCTATCTTCCAGCGATGCTTGAATCAAAGCGAAAATTAACAGCGAACTTGTGCTAAACTGCAGTGGCTTTTGTCACGCAGAAGCAATTAGAATGCTCAGAAAGAAAGCTCAGAGAATGCTCGAGCAAGCTGAGTCACTTCTACTGTTTATTTAAACAAAAATATTCTGCCGAAAAATATGTACAAGAAATCTGCAACCCTGAGTTGAGACGTACTCAAATACTGTCATTGCCTAGACTGGGAAACTAGGCAATTCATATCTCAAATGTGTCACATCTCACAGCTCACATGCCTCACATCTCACGTCTCACCTGTTTCACATTTCACATTTCTCATGGCACTCATTCTCTCAGACAACTCAAGCAATTCTACTCGGCCGGGTGGTTCCTGTGGGCTCTGGCACACAATTCTGGCACACTCTGGCACGCGGTTCGCTGCAGGCCGGAGGTCGAGGCCGCCGCAGACCGACCCGAAGCTCCGGCCGTGTCGGCTAGCGAGCAGCTGCGGCTGCTGGCGTCGACGGAGGCGGCTCTCCGCGACTGGCAGGCGGAGCTGGAGACGCTGCGGCTTCGAGCGGCTCAAGGAGGCGCTGACTGCGAGGGCGGCGCCGCCCTGAGAACTGCTCAGACTGAGGGTCTGGCCCTGCTCGGCAACTGGACGGCCTCGCTAAGGGACACGTGGGGGAGGGGCGAGGGTGAGAGGACTGGCAAGAGGGTGGGAGGTCAGGGAAGATGGTTAGATAACGGATGATAGCAGAGCTGAATCGCAGCAGGTCTGTGGGCTCTGGCTCACAATTATGTGGCAATAGACACGCAGACTCCCGCACACTCGCTCTCAGATACCGATTGCAGTAACTCACCTTAAACAGCGATGTACATCTGCACTGACTTACTCATTATAAGGCAGTGTACACACTTACTGTGCCTTGAGGTTTGGTTCTCAAGAACGCGAATTGCACGACAAGCCTTTAATCCTTCTCTCGGTTACTGTACCCTAAAAATGGGTCAGTGGATTCGAGCTCATGACCTCGGTGTGAGAGACGGGGGTGTTGTCCGCTCTGTCACTCACGTTACAGGAAGGGAAAAAAGGGCAAAATTACTAGTGAGAAAAAGGAAATCACGATTAGGCAGCCTATAGGCAAGCTGATGTGCTGATTGGTCAGAGTGGATGCTGATTGGTCAGAGTGGATGCTGATTGGTCAGAGTGGATGCTGATTGGTCAGAGTGGATGCTGATTGGTCAGAGTGGATGCTGATTGGTCAGAGTGGATGCTGATTGGTCAGAGCGGATGCTGATTGGTCAGAGTGGATGCAGATTGGTCAGAGTGGATGCTGATTGGTCAGAGTGGATGCTGATTGGTCAGAGTGGATGCCGATTGGTCAGAGAGGATGCCGATTGGTCAGAGTGGATGCAGATTGGTCAGAGGGGATGCTGATTGGTCAGAGTGGATGCCGATTGGTCAAGGCTCATTTTTACAGAGATTAAAGAATATTTTTTAGACTTTATAAAGTAATTGAGTAGCGCATCGCCCTGATTGAATTTCAGTGCAAGTGTATTTGATATTGATTAACGTTTGGATGAGAGGCAGTTCCCTGTACACAAATTACAAAAAATGACGTGTTAAAAGATCAAACTGCAGTAAAAGCACAAGAAAAGTAGATTCTCTAAGCACTTGAAAAATAACAAAATTTCAAATCAGCATGTCATGAAAGTTAGTGAAATTTGACATCAAAGATAAGTTCTGACAGAGACTGAGAATAGTATAGTAAATTAGAGTTAATTATTTCCTATACTCACTGAGTAGAGATTAGCGTGCTCAATATAATGATAAACTGGATAAACGTCATCTATGGTGAAGGATATGGGGAATAAAACAGAGAAGAGATCAACTCCCTTCTGCACTGACCCACACTGCACTGACCCACACTGCACTGACCCACACTGCACTGACCCACACTGCACTGACCCACACTGCACTAACCCACACTGCACTGACCCACACTGCACTGACCCACACTGCACTGACCCACACTGCACTGACCCACACTGCACTGACCCACACTGCACTGACCCACACTGCACTGACCCACACTGTACTGACCCACACTGCACTGACCCACACTGCACTGACCCACACTGCACTGACCCACACTGCACTGACCCACACTGCACTGACCCACACTGCACTGACCCACACTGCACTGACCCACACTGCACTGACCCACACTGCACTGACCCACACTGCACTGACCCACACTGCACTGACCCACACTGCACTGACCCACACTGCACTGACCCACACTGCACTAACCCACACTGCACTGACCCACACTGCACTGACCCACACTGCACTGACCCACACTGCACTGACCCACACTGCACTGACCCACACTGTACTGACCCACACTGCACTGACCCACACTGCACTGACCCACACTGCACTGACCCACACTGCACTGACCCACACTGCACTGACCCACACTGCACTGACCCACACTGTACTGACCCACACTGCACTGACCCCTGTAGGTGATGTATGACCAGTGTTTATTGGTCGCATATAGTTATCATGATCAGGATTTTTCGCTCAAAACCAAACAACACAGCAGATTCAAATATTGAACAAGATAAAATATTTAATGATTTACAAGTGAGGAGCTCGTAACAGAAGAAATCAGCCATTTACAATGCTGCAATCGTCAATGACGGACACAAAAAGAACTCAGAGAGCAGAGCTGATGTCCTCACAGTTTCAGAGCATCAGCCAACTTTATCGTCAAGTTTTTAGCCAAGCCAGTGCTCAGATTGGCATTTACATAAGACAGCATGCGAAATGACTCTGCAACGACTGGGGAGAGCTCGACTTTGAAGCGAAACTCATAGCAAATCGAGTCAAGGGCGCCGCAGTTGCTGATAGTTTAATTAGCCTTTGACCGAGAGGGCATACCTCACTTTCTTACCAACTTCAGCCGACGTCCGTTAGCTTTATATAATTCAGTTAACTTTCACTAGCTTCTTCCGTTAACTTTACGAAACCTTCTGTTAAATTCGCTAACTTAACCGTTAAATTCCGTTAACTTTCGCTAGCTTCCGTTAACTTTATTTAATTCCGTTAACTTTCGCTATCTTCGTAGCTTCATCAAACTTCTGTTAACTCCAGCTTACTTTCGTATGCTTCCGCTAAATTTCTTCAAATTCCCTCAGCTTTCTAGCCTTGCAGCAGCTGTTTTGGCTATGGTTGCTGTTCCCTCAGCTGGAAAACAGCGAAAACTGAGGAAATTGCTTCTAAAAGCTTTCTCAAGATATCATACGCTCGTAAAAGTAAAAAAGCAGGGATGAAAAGCAGAAAAATCTTACTTTAAATTTACGAAATTAAAAGTCGGTCGAATCAAAGTCCACCAACGTCAGACACCACAACCTGCTGCATTTCACACTGCACCTCACACCACAACCATTATCCAGCGATGAGCTGAAAGAAACGCCCTGCTACCTTCAGCTTCATGACAGGCGGTGACTTCGGCAGCTGTCTTCACTAGCTGTCATGCGGCTTCCTGCCCTTGTGCTCGACCTGCAGTCGGACAGGACAGTCTCAATCTCCGTTTCCATAGAAACTGCATGTGATTGATTCGATTTTCTTAGTCGCTCCAGCTTCTCCCTGACCCAGCGGATCTTCTCCTCATCCTGCGTCTCCATGGCGACGCGTCTCTCGTCACTGACGGTCTCCATCTGTCGCAGGCTGAACTCAACGTGCTCTTTGGTCGCTGTAGTGAGCCAGAGTGAGCAGCTCCTCCAAGTCCGGGTCCTCTTGCAGCTCTGAGAGCCACGCATCGAAGTCGATTGCTGTGCGATTGCGGAGCAGCTCAGCTTGGAGACTCCAGCTCAGGCAGCGGAAGTTCACGTACAGGTGCGAGGAGCGAGGCTGTGACAGTCTGGCTGTGAGCAGAGTCTGCGTGAACTCGGGAAGGAATGGGAATCGAGGCGGAGTGTCTGCGGGGAGGCAGAACCTCCACGCCCAGTCTGAGACTGACGGCAGCCGATATTGTCCGATATCACCAGGCATCATTCCACTCTGAACTCTGTGACTCTGGAACTCCATCGCGAGTCTCTCAGCCTCCTCGGAGTCTCCGAACTTCAAATGCGCCATGGCGGTCATACACAGGGCGGCGCACTTGCACCACCGCAGCTGATGCAGGAGACTGAGCTGCCTCATCAGGGTGTCTCTGTCTGCAGACTCTGACTGCAGCTCGCGAACACAATGGTGCACCACACTGTACACGTCTGCTGACATCTCATAACTATCACCAAATCCTTCCCTTTTCTGAGTGACAGCAGGCGGCGCTATCAGTGGCAGCAGAGTGAACGGGTGAAAGTAGAAATTCTCTGACTGCAGAGGTCTCACGAGTCTCCTCATCTGCTCAGCCACTCCGCCGATGTCGCTTCTCAGCTCTCTCAGTCGGTCTCGAACCCTCGCCTTCGTGTTGGCAAAGTCGCCGCCGATTCCAGCGTTCTTGAAGTAGAGCGGAGCGTCGGGCATGAAGAAGTGCGGCATGCACTCATCGGGTGAGCTGCTTGAGTCGATGAAGCTCAGCATCATGTCGAGAGACTCCTTCAGCAGTGAGATCAGATTCTGAGGCTGCCAAGCTTCAGCATTTGGGTGTGTGCCATGCTTCTCCAGCATGAAGAAGAGCAGAGTCTTTGCATGGTAGGTCTTGAGTCCAGGAGTGTCCAGAGTGAGTGGCAAATGTTTCTTGAAGATGAACTTGATGATTGAGAACAGCTGTCCCTGGACTGTGCTCAGCTGTCTCATGGCCTCTTTCTCTTGGAAGCTGAAGCTCACTCTGAGCTCATTGGTCTCATTCGGTCTGGTCGCCCTCACGAGGTGAACAGAAGTGTTGCTGTATCGAATCAGCTTTCTGATTCTGTCCTCACAGAAGCCACTGCAGCACTGGATCGCATGGCACGTGTCCTGAGCAGGCCTCACACCACATGCCTTGGCTGAGACGGCAGGTTGGCTGCCTGCAGTGAGTGGTGACCAGTAGAGCAGATTTTTGCGAAAATATATCGATAAGAAATTGGCAGTTATGTTTGATATCAAGAAATGATAATTATTTCGCTCATGATATATTATAGCTCAAAACTATTATTTAGCTGACAGTTCAACTTTGAAATCGACAGCGACATTCGAAAAGTCAAAAATAAATACTAAATACTAAAGTGTTTATTGCTTAACGAAGCAGCATGTTCTGGATGTGATCATTCAATTTCCAAGTTAAGGCATCCCATCGCTCAAACTGTACGTCACAAGGTAGTAGAAAAATGTGAACCTGAGGGAAATAATTATAAAAATGATAAATTTAACAATGAAATATTAATACACGCTCGTAAAAAGATGATAAAAATACTAAAAAAAAGAATATCAGGTGGGACTCACCCGACCCCACTGCCACCTGAGCGTGACCCTCCATGACCCGCAGCTTCGTGGCAGCTCTACAGTCTTTCCAAAGCTTCTTCGTTCCATCGCAACCGCCCTCCAGATGCAGCAGTTGGCCTTGAACCAGCACAGTCCAGTCAATGTCCGAGTCAGCCGCTGTCCTGCCGTTCACTTGCACCAGACTGTTGGCCCAGCCCTCTGCGTAGCTGCCTGTCATCTGCATCTGCGAGTTCTGAGTGAGGACTCGAGCGACTCCTTGCAGCCAGTCAGCCATTCTCTGCTGACACTTCGCTCTCTCCTGAGTGAATCCCGCCTTGTTGAGCAGTCGGTGCAGTTCCTCACTGAGCTGCCTGTCCCGCTGTGAGTCGTCACTGAGCCTGGAATGATAGGGAATTCAGTGAGCTGATCGATTGTACACCTGCACAGACTGGCGTATCAAGCTCGATCATCAGCTGAAGCGCAAAGCAGAATCGCTAAAAGAATCAGCAACTTACGCAACCAAGCGGGTTAAGCGTCCGGCCGCCTCCTTAGCCCTCGATTCCCTGAAAATTTCAGAAACACAGGCAAAAAATTCTCAACCGTGACCAGAATTAAAGCAATGACCCGAAAATGGAGGAAAACGTAAATGAAAGAACTTAGTTAGAATTCTCACTTAGAATTCTTTTGTTGTCATTTTCAACTCGAAAATAATGTATAACGCTGTGTAACGCTGTAAGGAATAAAGTACTCATACTCGTATTAGTTAAAGTGAAATGGTTGGGAGTTTTTGAAACCAGTGACCTGCCCTCATGAAGGATGGGAGTGTGGGAACGGGCGATAGAGTCGATGGTCTATTCGCCTAGCTGCTCGCGAGATGTCGCTGAGAGAAGGGGGAGGATGAGGAGGTTCAAAGGCCGCAAAGAGTGGTCCTATCGGCCTCAGGCTGGCCAGTCCCACTCGTCCCATAGGCCACAGGCATGACTGCCGTGCCTACCCCAAGCAATGCTCGAATCCGGCAAAAGGTCTAAGGGGGCTTCGGATTGTCCGGAATCGGACAAGACAGGGCTCAGCAGCCTACTGTCGTCAGTAGTGCGATACGCAACTGACTCCTAGCTTCGGTAGCGGTGGTCGAATCGGCTTAGGCTCTTGTCACAGAACTGCGGAAAGGCTATCGGCAAAGCAGAAAGATGATCTAGGGTAGCGCAACCACCCAATGCGCCTACGTTGCCACCGCAGGCATTTGGGAACTTGGGTCCCCGGAGTACACAGCTCCTAGTTTATCACGCAGATAAAGACAAGCCGAAAAATGAGCAAACTGCAACTTCCGTTTTAGACTGGGGTGAGAGCCCCAGAATGGATCGAGACACGCCTCAAAAGGGGATTCCTGAATTCGCGCTACAGGGGTCTAGAAAGGTGGTACTAAGAACTTGAATGAGAATCCGTAGCCAGAATCCTACTCATAGCACATCAGACACATTTTATACATTAGACTGTAGCCTACGCATTCAGTAACTAACAAATCTGAATCCGTGTGAGTTGAGGAGATCAGAGGCTGGAGAGATTATGCAGAACAACTGGCTGAATGATTACGCAAGCAGAGAGTAAGTTGATCACCCCTCTCGCTCGCCGCAGTTGCGAGAGGAGGGGAAAAGAAGGGGAATTCCATTGACAGGGGAGGTTGACACGCACATTTGAGTCTGCCAGAGAGTAAGGAAAACCGGCCAAGGAATCCCGCACCCTTAGAGGAAATGTACACGCTACACTCCGCATTTTACTCGCAAATCCCTAGCTCCTTGTTTCTCTCATGCGCGCTTACAGTTGCCTTCCTGCCGCAGCCTTCTAGCTCGGCCTCGCCAGAGCCCACCCCCTAATAAATTAGCCACTCATGTCTGAGGGCTGCCGAAGAGAGAAAATAATTAGGAAAACGACAAAGGAGAGATTTAAATTGTACTAAAATAATAGGCCCAATAAATTAGTAAAGGCTGTAATTTCACGTTTATTAGGCTGATCAATCCCTAGGCCCGTGCCCGTTATTCCGCCGCCTAGCTGAAAGAATGTCCCTTAGGAATAACAATTAAAAGCCGCTGCGCGGGGTACTTTGACTACTCAGCATCTGTCCCCAAGAAAAATTTGACCACTTCCAACTGACCACTTCTTGCAGCCTCCTTGCAGCACTGATCTCTCAGTATTTTGTCAGCAATCGTCGGCACCAAAAATTTGACCACTTCTAACTGACCCTTCCGTGCAGCAGATTCCACAGCCTCCTTGCAGCACTGATCTCTCAGTGTTTGTTCAGCAATTGTCGGCACCAAAAATTTGACCACTTCCCACTGACCTAATCTTGCAGCAGATTCCGCAGCCTCCTTGCAGCACTGATCTCTCAGTGGTTGGTCAGCAATTGTCGGCACCAAAAATTTGACCACTTCTAACTGACCCTCACTTGCAGCAGATTCCGCAGCCTTCTTGCAGCACTGATCTCTCAGTATTTTGTCAGCAATCGTCGGCACCAAAAATTTGACCACTTCCAAATGACCCTTTCTTGCAGCGGATTCCGCAGCCTTCTTGCAGCACTGATCTCTCAGTATTTTGTCAGCAATTGTCGGCACCAAAAATTTGACCACTTCCCACTGACCTAATCTTGCAGCAGATTCCGCAGCCTCCTTGCAGCACTGATCTCTCAGTGGTTGGTCAGCAATTGTCGGCACCAAAAATTTGACCACTTCTAACTGACCCTCACTTGCAGCAGATTCCGCAGCCTTCTTGCAGCACTGATCTCTCAGTATTTTGTCAGCAATCGTCGGCACCAAAAATTTGACCACTTCCAAATGACCCTCGATTGCAGCAGATTTCACAGCCTCCTTGCAGCACTGATCTCTCAGTGTTTGTTCAGCAATTGTCGGCACCAAAAATTTGACCACTTCCCACTGACCTAATCTTGCAGCAGATTCCGCAGCCTCCTTGCAGCACTGATCTCTCAGTGGTTGGTCAGCAATTGTCGGCACCAAAAATTTGACCACTTCTAACTGACCCTCACTTGCAGCAGATTCCGCAGCCTTCTTGCAGCACTGATCTCTCAGTATTTTGTCAGCAATCGTCGGCACCAAAAATTTGACCACTTCCAAATGACCCTCGATTGCAGCAGATTTCACAGCCTCCTTGCAGCACTGATCTCTCAGTGTTTGTTCAGCAATTGTCGGCACCAAAAATTTGACCACTTCCCACTGACCTAATCTTGCAGCAGATTCCGCAGCCTCCTTGCAGCACTGATCTCTCAGTATTTTGTCAGCAATTGTCGGCACCAAAAATTTGACCACTTCTAACTGACCCTTCCTTGCAGCAGATTCCGCAGCCTCCTTGCAGCACTGATCTCTCAGTATTTTGTCAGCAATTGTCGGCACCAAAAATTTGACCACTTCCCACTGACCATTGATTGCAGCAGATGCCGCAGCCTCCTTGCAGCACTGATCTCTCAGTATTTTGTCAGCAATTGTCGGCACCAAAAATTTGACCACTTCTAACTGACCCTTCCTTGCAGCAGATTCCGCAGCCTCCTTGCAGCACTGATCTCTCAGTGTTTGGTCAGCAATTGTCGGCACCAAAAATTTGACCACTTCCCACTGACCATTGATTGCAGCAGATGCCGCAGCCTTCTTGCAGCACTGATCTCTCAGTTTTTCATCAGCAATTGTCGGCACCAAAAATTTGACCACTTCTAACTGACCCTTCCATGCAG
Organism: Macrostomum hystrix; assembly: GCA_950097015.1. Taxonomy (NCBI): domain Eukaryota; kingdom Metazoa; phylum Platyhelminthes; family Macrostomidae; genus Macrostomum; species Macrostomum hystrix. The sequence goes on from CATNEN010000001.1 coordinate 12,822,453, forward strand.
CAGATGCCGCAGCCTTCTTGCAGCACTGATCTCTCAGTTTTTCATCAGCAATTGTCGGCACCAAAAATTTGACCACTTCTAACTGACCCTTCCTTGCAGCAGATTCCGCAGCCTCCTTGCAGCACTGATCTCTCAGTGTTTGGTCAGCAATAGTCGGCACCAAAAATTTGACCACTTCCCACTGACCATTGATTGCAGCAGATGCCGCAGCCTTCTTGCAGCACTGATCTCTCAGTTTTTCATCAGCAATTGTCGGCACCAAAAATTTGACCACTTCTAACTGACCCTTCCTTGCAGCAGATTCCGCAGCCTCCTTGCAGCACTGATCTCTCAGTGTTTGGTCAGCAATTGTCGGCACCAAAAATTTGACCACTTCCCACTGACCATTGATTGCAGCAGATGCCGCAGCCTCCTTGCAGCACTGATCTCTCAGTTTTTCATCAGCAATTGTCGGCACCAAAAATTTGTCCACTTCCCACTGACTATTCCATGCAGCATATTCCGCAGCCTTCTCGCAGCACTGATCTCTCAGTGTTTGGTCAGCAATTGTCGGCACCAAAAATTTGACCACTTCCCACTGACTATTCCATGCAGCAGATTCCGCAGCCTTCTTGCAGCACTGATCTCTCAGTTTTTCATCAGCAATTGTCGGCACCAAAAATTTGACCACTTCTAACTGACCCTTCCTTGCAGCAGATTCCGCAGCCTTCTTGCAGCACTGATCTCTCAGTATTTTGTCAGCAATTGTCGGCACCAAAAATTTGACCACTTCTAACTGACCCTTCCTTGCAGCAGATTCCGCAGCCTCCTTGCAGCACTGATCTCTCAGTGTTTGGTCCGCAACTGTCTGCACCAGAAGTTTCACAATTTCCCAGTGACGGTGATTCGCAGCAAGACGCCAATGCACTTCACACAGTCCATCTCTTCTGGAGCTGCTTTTGATTGATTTTAAGTGATTTCGAACTTCGGTTTCCAGCCCCTCTACTACAGCTCGCTCAAAGCTAATTTTCTGACCCATTTGTATGTTGCTTGGAGTTTTTGGAAACCTTCTTGACTTTCTTGATCTCTGAAAGTTTGATAAAAAAAACTAATTAAAAAGGTCATAAAAATTATCATGTCTTCGCATGCCCTAAAGCGCATAAATTTTGTCTTTCTAAGAGTTTCAATTGGTTGGGGCTGGGAATTACATAACAAATTTTTTCTTTACCTCGAGAAAAACTAAACACAACCATTAAGTTCTTTTGTGGCGCACTTTCCCGCCGTGAATATATGGCAAATGAGAAGTGCAGTACGAATATTCTGCCCACATGTACTTAAATTCTGGGAATTTCTAGCTGTGGATGGGATCAGCTGTGGATGGGATCAGCTGTTGATGGGATCAGCTGTGGATGGGATCAGCTGTGGATGGGATCAGCTGAGGATGGGATCAGCTGTGGATGGGATCAGCTTTTGATGGGATCAGCTGTGGATGGGATCAGCTGTGGATGGGATCAGCTGAGGATGGGATCAGCTGTGGATGGGATCAGCTGTTGATGGGATCAGCTGTGGATGGGATCAGCTGTGGATGGGATCAGCTGAGGATGGGATCAGCTGTGGATGGGATCAGCTTTTGATGGGATCAGCTGTGGATGGGATCAGCTGTGGATGGGATCAGCTGTGGATGGGATCAGCTGAGGATGGGATCAGCTGTGGATGGGATCAGCTGTGACCCCCCTCCCGAGTTAGAGCTTGTCTTGCATGGGAGCCAATTCAACTAGCGCTGATTCGTGTACACCTAGCGGGCTGCAACCCCTAAACCCCATTGTCAGAAACGATCAGAAATACTCGAGTTACTGACAAGTTCCCCTTCTGAAGAGGGTTGGAAATCACCAACATTATCAGAGCTTGTAATTCGCAGTGACTCACGGCTCCCAAGCAGCTCACGGCAGCGGTACGAAGCTCGCTGTCGCCTCACGGTTGATGGAAGAAGCTGGTGATGGGATTGGCTGAAAATGATGTTGAAAACAGGGAATGAAATTTTAAGAGAATAGGTTGTGCAGTGGAGATGAAGTGGAATATTGGAGTGAAACAGTTTAGGGACAATGTAATGACAATAATGACCTTAATTTATTAAAATTTACTCAGCTGATTGAAAAAAATATATAGAAGATATGCAGGAGATGAGATCTGTCATAGGTGGGGTTGAATAGACATCGGATCACTATAAAATCCCATCCTATACCTATTCCAGTGAATTCATAGCTTGTTTATTTCGTGGCTAGAGTTGTTGGCGTGAGATACGATACGTATGAGACACGATTTAGCAAGGATAAAATATGAACAAAGTGACTCGCTGCTCACCTAGCAGCTCACGGCCAGCGGCAGAGTTCGTCAGGAGTGCTCAAGCTGTCAGGAGTGCTCAAGCTGTCAGGAGTGCTCAAGCTGTCAGGTGTGCTCAAGCTGTCAGGAGTGCTCAAGCTGTCAGGAGTGCTCAAGCTGTCAGGAGTGCTCAAGCTGTCAGGAGTGCTCAAGCTGTCAGGAGTGCTCAAGCTGTCATGAGTGCTCAAGCTGTCAGGAGTGCTCAAGCTGTCAGGATTGCTCAAGCTGTCAATTTCCGCAAGCCTCAAGCAAAGATTCAAAGAAAGCTCTGGTGTGATTTTACGATTTAGTTGTTTATGTTATTTATGTGTTTATGTGCTCGCTCGGCCTTAGCAACCAGACCACTCAAACTCAGATATGAGTACTCAGATATATCTCTGCACTGAAGGTGAGATGGACAGAGAAGAGGCTATTGTGCTCAGAGATGCTGCAGCCCCCTTCCTCCGGCGGTGTGAGCTGAGCGCACTGCTCCAGACTGTCATGGGTTGAGCTGAGTCAGGTATGGAGAGAGAGGGACAGCACTCACACAATGGCCGAGAGAAAATTGAGCACATTTTGAGCATACCCCCTGCGGCCATGGAGATGGACTAAGCAACGCGTAGTAAATAATTTATAGTTAGATGGTTCGAGGGGCGGTTGGAGGGCGGACAGGGGCGGAAAGTAGGAGGGGCGGATAGTAGGAGGGCGGAGAGTATGAGGGGCTGATAGTAGGAGGGGCGGATAGTAGGAGGGGCGGATAGTTGGAGGGGCGGATAGTTGGAGGGGCGGATAGTAGGAGTGGCGGATAGTAGGAGGGGCGGATAGTTGGAGGGGCGGATAGTAGGAGTGGCGGATAGTAGGAGGGGCGGATAGTTGGAGGGGCGGATAGTTGGAGGGGCGGATAGTAGGAGGGGCGGGTAGTTGGAGGGGCGGATAGTTGGAGGGGCGGATAGTAGGAGTGGCGGATAGTAGGAGGGGCGGATAGTAGGAGGGGCGGATAGTAGGAGTGGCGGATAGTAGGAGGGGCGGATAGTAGGAGGGGCGGATAGTAGGAGTGGCGGATAGTAGGAGGGGCGGATAGTAGGAGTGGCGGATAGTAGGAGGGGCGGATAGTTGGAGGGGCGGATAGTTGGAGGGGCGGATAGTAGGAGGGGCGGATAGTAGGAGGAGTGGATAGTTGGAGGAGTGGATAGTAGGAGGGGCGGATAGTAGGAGGGGCGGATAGTAGGAGGAGCGGATAGTTGGAGGGGCGGATAGTAGGAGGGGCGGATAGTAGGACGGGCTTTTGGAGTGGCGGACATGGGCGGAGGCCAAAAAGAAGCAATAAATATTAAGAAAGTATATTACAAACAACAGAGGTGCCCATCCACATTGATAATAAAGCAGCTGCAGTTGACGCCCTTGAGGGCCAACCTCCAAGGCACAGTGAGAGTGTACACTGCCTGACGATCAGAAAGACAGAGAAGATGTACACTTGGGTGCTCAGAATTCGGAATGGGTCCTCGCTGGCTGCTTATCTACAATCTGTGTCCTGGCATGAGCAGGTCTCAAAACTTCTAACTTTAATACCACTCCCATTATATTTATACGAAAAATTTCCCTGCCTCTACCTCTCCAGGTGGTCCCTTCTTGGAAAGTCTCCCTGAAAACTCCAGGTCTGTCTCTCTGTCTCTTCGTCTCTCTCTCACTTCCTCACTCGCCCCTCTCCCTCTAAATCTCACTTAAAAAAATTATTCCAGTTTTCTCCAGACTCTTTTGCGCTAGACTCAATCCTCTACTCACAGTAGACTCACAAGCAATTGTGAGTAGAGTGCACTCTAGTGGGAGAGAACGACTCAAAATTCATTTGCGCCAGACTTCTGATTGTGTGAAATCCCAGCCTGTCAAATTGGGGATCACACAGAATCCCAGCCTGTCAAATTGGGGATCACACAGAATCTCAGCCTGTCAAATTGGGGATCACACAGAATCTCAGCCTGTCAAATTGGGGATCACACAGAATCTCAGCCTGTCAAATTGGGGATCACACAGAATCTCAGCCTGTCAAATTGGGGATCACACAGAATCCCAGCCTGTCAATTTAGGGATAAATACAGAATCTCATCCTGTCAATTTAGGGATAAATACAGAATCTCATCCTGTCAATTTAGGGATAAATACAGAATCTCATCCTGTCAATTTAGGGATAAATACAGAATCTCATCCTGTCAATATAGGGATAAATACAGAATCTCATCCTGTCAATTTAGGGATAAATACAGGATCTTATCCTGTCAATTTAGGGATAAATACAGAATCTCATCCTGTCAATTTAGGGATAAATACTGAATCTCATCCTGTCAATTTAGGGATAAATACAGAATCTTATCTAGTCAATTTAGGGATAAATACAGAATCTCACCCGTTTTTGTGTCAGCAGTTCTATTAGGCACGCATAGAAAGGCATAACTCAGTGTCGCATGCTTGGCTATTGTCGCATGCAGTGGCAAAGAGCGTCATCAGTTGATGAATAATGGATGAAGGAGAAGCCGATGTGACAGAAAATGCACTTGAATGCGGATGCCTATCTCAATTGAGAAAGCATCTATTGATGACAATGGCTTATTTTGGTAAAAACAAATTTTACATTTGCTAAGGATGCAGCCATGGTTCTGCTGCAATTCTTAGACTGTTGTCAGAAAAGTTACGAAAACTGTCCATCACTGGCAGACAGTGCACACCACTTCCATCTGAACACACCAGCTGTTCCTTAAACAGATGCTTTTGTCGGATTAACTTCTCAAGCTCTGCATTCTGATTTTGTTATTGATTCTGCCTTACAAATGAAAATATTTGCTCTGTTTTGTTATCCTCTTCATCTGTGGAATTCAAATTGCCCGATTCATCATTCCAGCCTGTCGTTTCTAAGTTTAACTGCTTTCAGCAGGCAAATTGTTGCGGGAATTTTAACTTTGTGAGAATTTGGGAGAGAAAATGAAAAGGCTTCAGAAAGCCTTCGGGATTTTGAAGACAAAGTGTGGGGATTTTATTTTAATTTATCAGTATTATAAGCTATCTACTCTCTCTTCCTCCCTCGCTCGACCCTCTCTCTCCGCCCTCCTTCCACCCTCTCTCTACCCTCCTTCCAACCTCTCTCCATCCTCCTTCCACCCTCTCTCCACCCTCCTTCCACCCTCTCTCTACTCTCTCTCTACCCTCTTTCTACCTTCTCTCTACCCTCTCTCTACCCTCTGTCTACCCTCTCTACTCTCTTTCTACCTTCTCTCTACCCTCTCTCCACCCTCTCTCCACCCTCTCTCCACCCTCTCTCCACCTTCTCTCTACCATCTCTCTACCCTCTTTCTACCCTCTCTTTACCCTCTCTCCTACCTCTCTCTACCCTCTGTCTACCCTCTCTCCACCCTCTCTCTACCTTCTCTCCACCCTCTCTCTACCCTCTCTCCACCCTCTCTCCACTCCCTCTCCACCCTCTCTCCACCCTCTCTCTACCCTCTCTCTACCCTCTGTCTACCATCTCTCCACCCTCTCTCTACCTTCTCTCCACCCTCTCTCTACCCTCTGTCTACCTTCTCTCCACCCTCTCTCTACCCTCTGTCTACCCTCCGTCAACCATCTCTCCACCCTCTCTCTACCTTCTCCACCCTCTCTCTACCCTTTCTCCTCCCTCTCTCTACCTTCTCCACCCTCTCTCTACCCTCTCTCCACCCTCTCTCCACCTTCTCTCCACCTTCTCTCCACCCTCTCTCTACCCTCTCTCCACCCTCTCTCCACCTTCTCTCCACCTTCTCTCCACCCTCTCTCTACCCTCTCTCCACCCTCTCTCCACCTTCTCTCCACCTTCTCTCCACCCTCTCTCTACCCTCTCTCCACCCTCTCTCCACCTTCTCTCCACCTTCTCTCCACCCTCTCTCTACCCTCTGTCTACCCTCTCTCCACCCTCTATCTACCTTCTCTCCACCCTCTCTCTACCCTCTCTCCACCCTCTCTCCACTCCCTCTCCACCCTCTCTCTACCCTCTCTCCACCCTCTCTCCACTCCCTCTCCACCCTCTCTCCACCCTCTCTCTACCCTCTCTCTACCCTCTGTCTACCATCTCTCCACCCTCTCTCTACCTTCTCTCCACCCTCTCTCTACCCTCTGTCTACCCTCTCTACTCTCTTTCTACCTTCTCTCTACCCTCTCTCCACCCTCTCTCCACCCTCTCTCCACCCTCTCTCCACCTTCTCTCTACCATCTCTCTACCCTCTTTCTACCCTCTCTTTACCCTCTCTCCTACCTCTCTCTACCCTCTGTCTACCCTCTCTCCACCCTCTCTCTACCTTCTCTCCACCCTCTCTCTACCCTCTCTCCACCCTCTCTCCACTCCCTCTCCACCCTCTCTCCACCCTCTCTCTACCCTCTCTCTACCCTCTGTCTACCATCTCTCCACCCTCTCTCTACCTTCTCTCCACCCTCTCTCTACCCTCTGTCTACCTTCTCTCCACCCTCTCTCTACCCTCTGTCTACCCTCCGTCAACCATCTCTCCACCCTCTCTCTACCTTCTCCACCCTCTCTCTACCCTTTCTCCACCCTCTCTCTACCTTCTCCACCCTCTCTCTACCCTCTCTCCACCCTCTCTCCACCTTCTCTCCACCTTCTCTCCACCCTCTCTCTACCCTCTCTCCACCCTCTCTCCACCTTCTCTCCACCTTCTCTCCACCCTCTCTCTACCCTCTCTCCACCCTCTCTCCACCTTCTCTCCACCTTCTCTCCACCCTCTCTCTACCCTCTCTCCACCCTCTCTCCACCTTCTCTCCACCTTCTCTCCACCCTCTCTCTACCCTCTGTCTACCCTCTCTCCACCCTCTATCTACCTTCTCTCCACCCTCTCTCTACCCTCTCTCCACCCTCTCTCCACTCCCTCTCCACCCTCTCTCTACCCTCTCTCCACCCTCTCTCCACTCCCTCTCCACCCTCTCTCCACCCTCTCTCTACCCTCTCTCTACCCTCTGTCTACCATCTCTCCACCCTCTCTCTACCTTCTCTCCACCCTCTCTCTACCCTCTGTCTACCCTCTCTACACCCTCTCTCCACCCTCTGTCTACCCTCTCTCTACCTTCTGTCTACCTTCTCTCCACCCTCTCTCTACCCTCTGTCTACCCTCTCTCAACCATCTCTCCACCCTCTCTCTACCTTCTCCACCCTCTCTCTACCTTCTCCACCCTCTCTCTACCCTCTCTCCACCCTCTCTCTACCTTCTCCACCCTCTCTCTACCCTCTCTCCACCCTCTCTCCACCTTCTCTCCACCTTCTCTCCACCCTCTCTCTACCCTCTCTCCACCCTCTCTCTACCTTCTCCACCCTCTCTCTACCCTCTCTCCACCCTCTCTCCACCTTCTCTCCACCTTCTCCACCCTCTCTCTACCCTCTCTCCACCCTCTCTCTACCTTCTCTCCACTCTCTCTTCACCCTCTTTCTACCCTCGCTCCTATCACGAAAGTCTATCACGTTTGATTTCAACAAAATGCTAAAGTGTAAAACCTTGAAGACAAGACATGAAAAAACACTCACTTATTCTGATTAGCCCGTAAAAACTGCAAAGTCTTGCTGATTGGACGCACGTCTGTATGTACTTTTATCTAGTTGAAAAGATTCCTACAGATGCCAGATCCCTTCAGCAAGCTGGCATTTTATAGACTAGAGCTGTTTTGTTTAAACAAACTGGAATCGTTACATTTAGTTCCTTGGTAAATTAATTTGTCTTTGTTAAAGTAGATCATTCTGCAAAACTGCTCACCTAAATATTGCCCGGAGAACTGCTAACAGACCAGGTAATCAGTATTACACAATTTTCTAGTAACTTTACCTTTCAACAAAAGTTTATATTAGAAAATCAAAATCAAAAGCTGTATGACCCAAAAAGCCAATATGACGAACGATTTGTATGACCTAACAATATGTATGACATACCAATATGTATGACATACCAATATGTATGACCTACCAATCTGTATGACCTACCAATCTGTATGACCTACCAATATGTATGACCTACCAATCTGTATGACCTACCAATATGTATGACCTACCAATCTGTATGACCCACCAATCTGTATAACTAACAATCTGCATGACCTACCAATCTGTATGACCTACCAATCTGTATGACCTACCAATATGTATGACCTACCAATCTGTATGACCTACCAATCTGTATGACCCAACAATCTGTATGACCCAACAATCTGTATGACCTACCAATCTGTATGACCCAACAATCTGTATGACCCAACAATCTGTATGACCCAACGAAGTGTATGACGCAACAATCTGTATGACCCAACAATCTGTATGACCTACCAATCTGTATGACCTACCAATCTGTATGACCTACCAATCTGTATGACCCAGCAATCTGTATGACCCAACAATATGTATGACCTACCAATCTGTATGACCTACCAATCTGTATGACCTACCAATCTGTATGACCTACCAATCTGTATGACCTACCAATATGTATGACCTACCAATCTGTATGACCTACCAATCTGTATGACCCAACAATCTGTATGACCTACCAATCTGTATAACCTACCAATATGTATGACCTACCAATCTGTATGACCTACCAATCTGTATGACCTACCAATCTGTATGACCTACCAATATGTATGACCTACCAATCTGTATGACCTACCAATCTGTATGACCCAACAATCTGTATGACCTACCAATCTGTATGACCTACCAATATGTATGACCTACCAATCTGTATGACCTACCAATCTGTATGACCCAACAATCTGTATGACCCAACAATCTGTATGACCTACCAATCTGTATGACCCAACAATATGTATGACCTACCAATCTGTATGACCCAGCAATCTGTATGACCCAGCAATCTGTATGACCTACCAATCTGTATGACCTACCAATCTGTATGACCTACCAATATGTATGACCTACCAATCTGTATGACCCAACAATCTGTATGACCCAACGATGTGTATGACCCAACAATCTGTATGACCCAACGAAGTGTATGACCCAACAATCTGTATGAGGCAACAATCTGTATGACCCAACAATCTGTATGACCTACCAATCTGTATGACCCAACAATCTGTATGACCCAACGATGTGTATGACCTAATTTATTATTTAAAAATAATTTTACGAAAATAATATTTTGCAAAGACTTGTAAGAAACAGCATGATAAAAAATAGGAAAACATTTCGCATAGCAATACTCAGCAATACATGGATGAGTACTTGCTCGCATTAACAGCAGCCCTGACACAGTCTCACAGTTACTCACAACCACTCTTGTCTCTATCCCGCATCATGAATTTTCGCTGACTGCTTCCGAATCACTGCAGCGACAAGCCTGATTGAATGAAGCCATGGAGATGAGACTGTCGAATTCTCAAACCCTACTCAGTCTGTGGATAAGCTACTCCAGTGACTTCCCAATCACCTTCTTATTTCATTCCCATCGGCTTTATTATAGAGTATGCGATACTCATCATAAATATAATAACCATAAAAAGTTCATTCATTCATTCAGTCATTCATTCATTCATTCATTCATTCATTCATTCATTCATTCATTTAGTCATTCATTCATTCATTCATTCATTCATTCATTTAGTCATTCATTCATTCATTCATTCATTCAGTCATTCATTCATTCATTCATTCAGTCATTCATTCATTCATTCATTCATTCAGTCATTCATTCATTAATTCATTCGTTCATTCATTCATTCATTCATTCATTCATTCATTCAGTCATTCATTCATTCATTCATTCATTCATTTATTCATTCATTCATTCATTCATTCAGTCATTCATTCATTCAGTCATTCATTCATTCATTCATTCATTCATTCATTCATTCATTCATTCAGTCATTCATTCATTCAGTCATTCATTCATTCATTCATTCATTAATTCATTCATTCATTCATTCAGTCATTCATTCATTCATTCATTCATTCATTCATTCATTCATTCATTCATTCATTCATTCAGTCATTCATTCATTCATTCATTCAGTCATTCAGTCATTCACTCATTCAGTCACTCATTCATTTACTCATTAATTCACTCATTCATTCACTCATTCACTTATTAATTCAGTCATCCATTCATTCAGTCAGTCAGTCATTCGCTCATTCACTCATTTATTCATTCATTCATTCATTCATTCATTCAGTCATTCATTCATTCAGTCATCCATTAATTCAGTCATCCATTAATTCAGTCATCCATTAATTCAGTCATCCATTAATTCAGTCATCCATTAATTCAGTCATGCATTAATTCCGTCACTTATTAATTCAGTCATCCATTAATTCAGTCACTTATTAATTCAGTCATCCATTAATTCAGTCATCCATTAATTCAGTCACTTATTAATTCAGTCATCCATTAATTCAGTCAGTCACTCATTCATTCGTTCAAATATTTACATACGGTAGCAGAAAATATGTTTCTTTTAAAAGGTTTTGCAATTTCCAGTCTTCAACTTGAAAGACTTTTTTGTAGCTTTTCCAAGAAATACAAAGCTTAGTTAATCTAGTGAAAATTGCGCAAGCCTAATGTGATACTCTAATTAGTGCCAGTAACCACTTAAAAGGCTTCCTTTCACTTTAAATCGTTTCAATGTGCTACAGTTTTTCAGCTGTTGGGGAACAGCTTTTCGTGACACAATTTGCTTTTCCCAGTTAGTCTACTTATATCACTATATCCATTTCCATATATCTACCTGCTTATCTATCTACTTATCTTCCCACTTGTCTATCTACAAATCTATCCACAAATCTATCTACAAATCTATCTACAAATCTATCCACAAATCTATCTACAAATCTATCCACAAATCTATCTACAAATGTATCTACAAATCTATCCACAAATCTATCCACAAATCTATCCACAAATCTATCAACAAATCTATCCACAAATCTATCAACAAATCTATCTACAAATCTATCCACAAATCTATCCACAAATCTATCCACAAATCCATCAACAAATCTATCTACAAATCTATCCACAAATCTATCTACAAATGTATCTACAAATCTATCTACAAATCTATCTACAAATGTATCTACAAATTTATCCACAAATCTATCCACAAATCTCTCCACAGATCTATCCACAAATCTATCTACAAATCTATTTACAAATCTATCTACAAATCTATCCACAAATCTATCTACAAATCTATCCACAAATCTATCTACAAATCTATCTACAAATCTATCTACAAATCTATCCACAAATCTATCTACAAATCTATCCACAAATCTATCCACAAATCTATCTACAAATATATCTACAAATCTATCTACAAATCTATCTACAAATCTATCCACAAATCTATCTACAAATCTATCTACAAATCTATCAACAAATCTATCCACAAATCTATCAACAAATCTATCTACAAATCTATCCACAAATCTATCCACAAATCTATCTACAAATCTATCCACAAATCTATCCACAAATCTATCTACAAATCTATCCACAAATCTATCTACAAATCTATCCACAAATCTATCTACAAATCTATCCACAAATCTATCCACAAATCTATCCACAAATCTATCCACAAATCTATCCACAAATCTATCCACAAATCCATCAACAAATCTATCTACAAATCTATCCACAAATCTAACTACAAATCTATCCCCAAATCTATCTACAAATCTATCCACAAATCTATAGATAGATAGATAGACAGATCTGTGGACCAATACAGCCCACATTTGTCATGGCCACTTTCCGCTAAAATTTGGCGCAGAAAACACAGAAACAGGAATGCATCAAGCAGGAGTTAAAAGGTCGCGCGAGAAAAAAATTCCCACGCCGGAGGTAACAAACAGCGTTGGGGGGGGCAAGGCCTCCAAAAACCTTTCTTTAAAGCCGAACCGAAAAATCCAGTCCGAGTTTTGTCTGACACAGGATTTACCGATCCGTTCAGCCAATCAGCTGACAGTAGGCCGTCTAGCAGAAGGATTTTTATACTGATCCTCTTTCCCCCCAATTTTCCCAGTGTACTTTCAAATCCGCGCCGTTTCGTCTTCCTCGGAAAACATTCCAGTCGTTAAACTAGGCTCCCGTATTGCCCGCTCAGGGCCATTTGCCCCGAATTCCGAATACCAGCAAACGCTTTCACTGCCCTCCCTTTCGGCAACAGTCGGACAGTCAAAGCCTGTGTGGGCGGGTTTGACTGGAATTGTAAAAAATACCGTTTCCAGGAAACAGAAGCAGAGGGACTGACCGGCCAGCGTTAGAAGCTTTCTCGGCGTCTGTTCCCGCATTTTAAAAGGTGCAAATGGCCACAGAAAGAGGAGACTGCGAGAGAGACAGGACAGCAGCAACATTCAGTATCTCTCCGAAGGGCCTGGAACAGAAACAGCAGCAGCAGCAACAAGAAACATCAGCACATTCAACAGCCTCTGCATCGAAGGCATTGCAGACTGAAGATTTCTCAATTGAAAGGTGAGAACAATCAGCATTGTTCTAAGGAATAATTTTAATCTAATTTCATCATCTCAGATCTTATCAGGCATTCCTTCTCGAGCTAATGACCTTATAATAAGCCTAAACCGATTGGCTCAAAAAGCATTACTGAACTTATCTTACATTTATTTTCTGACCATCCCAAAATATTAATGGGTTAAATCTGAATGACCCTTCACTCAATCTGAATGACTCTTCACTCAAACTGAATGACCCTTCACTCAATCTGAATGACCCTTCACTCAATCTGAATGACCCTTCACTCAATCTGAATGACCCTTCACTCAATCTGAATGACCCTTCAGTCAATCTGAATGACCCTTCACTCAATCTGAATGACTCTTCACTCAACCTGAATGACCCTTCACTCAACCTGAATGACCCTTCACTCAACCTGAATGACCCTTCACTCAACCTGAATGACTCTTCACTCAATCATCTGAATGACTCTTCACTCACTCTGAATGACCCTTCACTCAATCTGAATGACCCTTCACTCAATCTGAATGACCCTTCACTCAATCTGAATGACCCATCACTCAATCTGAATGACCCTTCACTCAATCTGAATGACTCTTCACTCAACCTGAATGACCCTTCACTCAACCTGAATGACCCTTCACTCAATCTGAATGACCCTTCACCCAATCTGAATGACCCTTCACTCAATCTGAATGACCCTTCACTCAATCATCTGAATAATCATTCAATCAATCTGAATGACCCTTCACTCAATCTGATGACCCTTCACTCAATCTGAATGACCCTTCACCCAATCTGAATGACCCTTCACTCAATCTGAATGACCCTTCACTCAATCATCTGAATAATCATTCAATCAATCTGAATGACCCTTCACTCAATCTGAATGACCCTTCACTCAATCTGAATGACCCTTCACTCAACCTGAATGACCCTTCACTCAATCTGAATGACCCTTCACCCAATCTGAATGACCCTTCACCCAATCTGAATGACCCTTCACCCAATCTGAATGACCCTTCACCCAATCTGAATGACTCTTCACTCAATCTGAATGAATCTTCACCCAATCTGAATGACCCTTCACCCAATCTGAATGACCCTTCACTCAATCTGAATGACCCTTCACTCAATCTGAATGACCCTTCACTCAATCTGAATGACCCTTCACTCAACCTGAATGACCCTTCACTCAATCTGAATGACCCTTCACCAAATCTGAATGACCCTTCACTCAACCTGAATGACCCTTCACTCAATCTGAATGAATCTTCACCCAATCTGAATGACTCTTCACTCAATCTGAATGAATCTTCACCCAATCTGAATGAATCTTCACCCAATCTGAATGAATCTTCACCCAATCTGAATGAATCTTCACCCAATCTGAATGACCCTTCACCCAATCTGAATGACCCTTCACTCAATCTGAATGACCCTTCACTCAATCTGAATGACCCTTCACTCAATCTGAATGACCCTTCACTCAACCTGAATGACCCTTCACTCAATCTGAATGACCCTTCACCCAATCTGAATGACCCTTCACCCAATCTGAATGACCCTTCACTCAATCTGAATGACCCTTCACTCAACCTGAATGACCCTTCACTCAATCTGAATGACCCTTCACCCAATCTAAATGACCCTTCACTCACTCTGAATGACCCTTCACTCAATCTGAATGACCCTTCACTCAATCTGAATGACCCTTCACCCAATCTGAATGACCCTTCACCCAATCTGAATGACTCTTCACCCAATCTGAATGACCCTTCACCCAATCCGAATGAACCTTCACCCAATCCGAATGAACCTTCACCCAATCTGAATGAACCTTCACCCAATCCGAATGAACCTTCACCCAATCTGAATGACCCTTCACTCAATCTGAATGACCCTTCACTCAACCTGAATGACCCTTCACTCAATCTGAATGACCCTTCACCCAATCTGAATGACCCTTCACTCAATCTGAATGACTCTTCACCCAATCTGAATGACCCTTCACCCAATCCGAATGAACCTTCACCCAATCCGAATGAACCTTCACCCAATCTAAATGAACCTTCACCCAATCCGAATGAACCTTCACCCAATCTGAATGACCCTTCACTCAATCTGAATGACCCTTCACCCAATCTGAATGACCCTTCACCCAATCTGAATGACCCTTCACCCAATCTGAATGACCCTTCACCCAATCATCTGAATGACCCTTCACTCAATCTGAATGACCCTTCACTCAATCTGAATGACCCTTCACTCAATCTGAATGACCCTTCACTCAATCTGAATGACCCTTCACTCAATCTGAATGAATCTTCACCCAATCTGAATGACCCTTCACCCAATCTGAATGACTCTTCACTCAATCTGAATGAATCTTCACCCAATCTGAATGACCCTTCACTCAATCTGAATGACCCTTCACTCAATCTGAATGACCCTTCACTCAATCTGAATGACCCTTCACTCAATCTGAATGACCCTTCACTCAATCTGAATGACCCTTCACTCAACCTGAATGACCCTTCACTCAATCTGAATGACCCTTCACCCAATCTGAATGACCCTTCACTCAATCTGAATGACCCTTCACTCAATCATCTGAATAATCATTCAATCAATCTGAATGACCCTTCACTCAATCTGAATGACCCTTCACTCAATCTGAATGACCTTCACTCAACCTGAATGACCCTTCACTCAATCTGAATGACCCTTCACCCAATCTGAATGACCCTTCACCCAATCTGAATGACCCTTCACTCAATCTGAATGACTCTTCACTGAATCTGAATGACCCTTCACTCAATCTGAATGACCCTTCACTCAATCTGAATGACCCTTCACTCAATCTGAATGACCCTTCACTCAATCTGAATGACCCTTCACTCAATCTGAATGACCCTTCACTCAATCTGAATGACCCTTCACTCAATCTGAATGAATCTTCACCCAATCTGAATGACCCTTCACCCAATCTGAATGACCCTTCACCCAATCCGAATGAACCTTCACCCAATCCGAATGAACCTTCACCCAATCTGAATGAACCTTCACCCAATCTGAATGACCCTTCACTCAATCTGAATGACCCTTCACCCAATCCGAATGACCCTTCACCCAATCTGAATGAACCTTCACCCAATCTGAATGAACCTTCACCGAATCCGAATGACTCTTCACTCAATCCGAATGAACCTTCACTCAATCCGAATGAACCTTCACCCAATCCGAATGAACCTTCACCCAATCTGAATGAACCTTCACCCAATCCGAATGAACCTTCACCCAATCTGAATGACCCTTCACTCAATCTGAATGAATCTTCACCCAATCTGAATGACCCTTCACCCAATCTGAATGACCCTTCACTCAATCTGAATGACCCTTCACTCAATCTGAATGACCCTTCACTCAATCTGAATGACCCTTCACTCAACCTGAATGACCCTTCACTCAATCCGAATGAACCTTCACCCAATCTGAATGACCCTTCACCCAATCTGAATGAACCTTCACCGAATCCGAATGACTCTTCACTCAATTCGAATGAACCTTCACTCAATCTGAATGACCCTTCACTCAATCTGAATGACCCTTCACTCAATCTGAATGACCCTTCACTCAATCTGAATGAATCTTCACCCAATCTGAATGACCCTTCACCCAATCTGAATGACTCTTCACTCAATCTGAATGAATCTTCACCCAATCTGAATGACCCTTCACCCAATCTGAATGACCCTTCACTCAATCTGAATGACCCTTCACTCAATCTGAATGACCCTTCACTCAATCTGAATGAATCTTCACCCAATCTGAATGACCCTTCACCCAATCTGAATGACTCTTCACTCAATCTGAATGAATCTTCACCCAATCTGAATGACCCTTCACCCAATCTGAATGACCCTTCACTCAATCTGAATGACCCTTCACTCAATCTGAATGACCCTTCACTCAATCTGAATGACCCTTCACTCAACCTGAATGACCCTTCACTCAATCTGAATGACCCTTCACCCAATCTGAATGACCCTTCACTCAATCTGAATGACCCTTCACTCAATCTGAATGACCCTTCACCCAATCTGAATGACCCTTCACTCAATCATCTGAATAATCATTCAATCAATCTGAATGACCCTTCACTCAATCATCTGAATAATCATTCAATCAATCTGAATGACCCTTCACTCAATCTGAATGACCCTTCACTCAATCTGAATGACCCTTCACTCAACCTGAATGACCCTTCACTCAATCTGAATGACCCTTCACCCAATCTGAATGACCCTTCACTCAATCTGAATGACCCTTCACCCAATCTGAATGACCCTTCACCCAATCATCTGAATGACCCTTCACTCAATCTGAATGACCCTTCACTCAATCTGAATGACCCTTCACTCAATCTGAATGACCCTTCACTCAATCTGAATGACCCTTCACTCAATCTGAATGAATCTTCACCCAATCTGAATGACCCTTCACC
The DNA here is from genome assembly GCA_950097015.1 of Macrostomum hystrix. Classification (NCBI taxonomy): domain Eukaryota; kingdom Metazoa; phylum Platyhelminthes; family Macrostomidae; genus Macrostomum; species Macrostomum hystrix. The sequence continues at coordinate 12,839,805 of CATNEN010000001.1, forward strand.
CAATCTGAATGACTCTTCACTCAATCTGAATGAATCTTCACCCAATCTGAATGACCCTTCACTCAATCTGAATGACCCTTCACTCAATCTGAATGACCCTTCACTCAATCTGAATGACCCTTCACTCAATCTGAATGACCCTTCACTCAATCTGAATGACCCTTCACTCAACCTGAATGACCCTTCACTCAATCTGAATGACCCTTCACCCAATCTGAATGACCCTTCACTCAATCTGAATGACCCTTCACTCAATCATCTGAATAATCATTCAATCAATCTGAATGACCCTTCACTCAATCTGAATGACCCTTCACTCAATCTGAATGACCTTCACTCAACCTGAATGACCCTTCACTCAATCTGAATGACCCTTCACCCAATCTGAATGACCCTTCACCCAATCTGAATGACCCTTCACTCAATCTGAATGACTCTTCACTGAATCTGAATGACCCTTCACTCAATCTGAATGACCCTTCACTCAATCTGAATGACCCTTCACTCAATCTGAATGACCCTTCACTCAATCTGAATGACCCTTCACTCAATCTGAATGACCCTTCACTCAATCTGAATGACCCTTCACTCAATCTGAATGAATCTTCACCCAATCTGAATGACCCTTCACCCAATCTGAATGACCCTTCACCCAATCCGAATGAACCTTCACCCAATCCGAATGAACCTTCACCCAATCTGAATGAACCTTCACCCAATCTGAATGACCCTTCACTCAATCTGAATGACCCTTCACCCAATCCGAATGACCCTTCACCCAATCTGAATGAACCTTCACCCAATCTGAATGAACCTTCACCGAATCCGAATGACTCTTCACTCAATCCGAATGAACCTTCACTCAATCCGAATGAACCTTCACCCAATCCGAATGAACCTTCACCCAATCTGAATGAACCTTCACCCAATCCGAATGAACCTTCACCCAATCTGAATGACCCTTCACTCAATCTGAATGAATCTTCACCCAATCTGAATGACCCTTCACCCAATCTGAATGACCCTTCACTCAATCTGAATGACCCTTCACTCAATCTGAATGACCCTTCACTCAATCTGAATGACCCTTCACTCAACCTGAATGACCCTTCACTCAATCCGAATGAACCTTCACCCAATCTGAATGACCCTTCACCCAATCTGAATGAACCTTCACCGAATCCGAATGACTCTTCACTCAATTCGAATGAACCTTCACTCAATCTGAATGACCCTTCACTCAATCTGAATGACCCTTCACTCAATCTGAATGACCCTTCACTCAATCTGAATGAATCTTCACCCAATCTGAATGACCCTTCACCCAATCTGAATGACTCTTCACTCAATCTGAATGAATCTTCACCCAATCTGAATGACCCTTCACCCAATCTGAATGACCCTTCACTCAATCTGAATGACCCTTCACTCAATCTGAATGACCCTTCACTCAATCTGAATGAATCTTCACCCAATCTGAATGACCCTTCACCCAATCTGAATGACTCTTCACTCAATCTGAATGAATCTTCACCCAATCTGAATGACCCTTCACCCAATCTGAATGACCCTTCACTCAATCTGAATGACCCTTCACTCAATCTGAATGACCCTTCACTCAATCTGAATGACCCTTCACTCAACCTGAATGACCCTTCACTCAATCTGAATGACCCTTCACCCAATCTGAATGACCCTTCACTCAATCTGAATGACCCTTCACTCAATCTGAATGACCCTTCACCCAATCTGAATGACCCTTCACTCAATCATCTGAATAATCATTCAATCAATCTGAATGACCCTTCACTCAATCATCTGAATAATCATTCAATCAATCTGAATGACCCTTCACTCAATCTGAATGACCCTTCACTCAATCTGAATGACCCTTCACTCAACCTGAATGACCCTTCACTCAATCTGAATGACCCTTCACCCAATCTGAATGACCCTTCACTCAATCTGAATGACCCTTCACCCAATCTGAATGACCCTTCACTCAATCTGAATGACTCTTCACCCAATCTGAATGACCCTTCACCCAATCGGAATGAACCTTCACCCAATCCGAATGAACCTTCACCCAATCTGAATGAACCTTCACCCAATCCGAATGAACCTTCACCCAATCTGAATGACCCTTCACTCAATCTGAATGACCCTTCACTCAACCTGAATGACCCTTCACTCAATCTGAATGACCCTTCACCCAATCTGAATGACCCTTCACTCAATCTGAATGACTCTTCACCCAATCTGAATGACCCTTCACCCAATCCGAATGAACCTTCACCCAATCCGAATGAACCTTCACCCAATCTGAATGAACCTTCACCCAATCTGAATGACCCTTCACTCAATCTGAATGACCCTTCACCCAATCCGAATGACCCTTCACCCAATCTGAATGAACCTTCACCGAATCCGAATGACTCTTCACTCAATTCGAATGAACCTTCACTCAATCTGAATGACCCTTCACTCAATCTGAATGACCCTTCACCCAATCTGAATGACCCTTCACTCAATCTGAATGACTCTTCACCCAATCTGAATGACCCTTCACCCAATCCGAATGAACCTTCACCCAATCCGAATGAACCTTCACCCAATCTGAATGAACCTTCACCCAATCCGAATGAACCTTCACCCAATCTGAATGACCCTTCACTCAATCTGAATGACCCTTCACTCAACCTGAATGACCCTTCACTCAATCTGAATGACCCTTCACCCAATCTGAATGACCCTTCACTCAATCTGAATGACTCTTCACCCAATCTGAATGACCCTTCACCCAATCCGAATGACCCTTCACCCAATCCGAATGAACCTTCACCCAATCTGAATGAACCTTCACCCAATCTGAATGACCCTTCACTCAATCTGAATGACCCTTCACTCAACCTGAATGACCCTTCACTCAATCTGAATGACCCTTCACTCAATCTGAATGACCCTTCACTCAATCTGAATGACCCTTCACTCAATCTGAATGAATCTTCACCCAATCTGAATGACCCTTCACCCAATCTGAATGACCCTTCACCCAATCCGAATGAACCTTCACCCAATCCGAATGAACCTTCACCCAATCTGAATGAACCTTCACCCAATCCGAATGAACCTTCACCCAATCTGAATGACCCTTCACTCAATCTGAATGAACCTTCACCGAATCCGAATGACTCTTCACTCAATCCGAATGAACCTTCACTCAATCTGAATGACCCTTCACCCAATCCGAATGACCCTTCACCCAATCCGAATGACTACAAGCATCCCTAATTGACCAATTGTGAGAAACCCGAAAGATTTTTAACCAAACTTTCTATTCCATTCTCCCATTCCAGTCAGCTGCAACTGAGCCGGAGCATCGGCGAAGATCTTCGGCCCCGTCTGCAGCGTCGAAACCAGTTCATATTTTCTAGGAAAACTGCTGTGAGACTCGACTTTTTTTTACTGGCTGAGTCAGTTTTTTTGTTAATTTGCTGTCTTGTAGATTGTATCAGATGACACTTATAATGGATCCCTGCATAGGGAAGGCTTGGGTGGCTTGTCTTACAAATTATGCCCTTGAGAGCGAAACTTCCTGGGTTCCTGGATTCGATTCCGCGGCGAAGCCACATTCATTTGGGGCGCAGCCGCGGAGAGAAGGCTTGGGGGCTTGTCGTGCGATCTACGCCCTTGAGATGGCCAACCTCCAAGGCACAGTGAGAGTGTACACTGCCTGACGATGAGAATGTCAGATCAGACGTACACACCTGTGTGAGTGTGTGCTCAGGAGTCAGCGAAATGGGCAGAATTGCCTCCTCGCTGGCTGCGGGTCTAGTGTCACCAAATGATGTGCCATGGCCCGCAGACCCTCCGGCAATTATTATTATTACTCTTATTATTATGTAACAAAAATAAAATTCAAAGAACTAACGAATTAAAAAAACGGTTTAAAAAGTAACGATTTTTTGACTGGCCCATTATAAGACTAACAAAAACTAACGATTTAATTTCCTACCCCCATCCCAACTGCCAGCTGTCCATGGACCAGTGCCCCCTAGTCTCCACCGGGTGGACCCAGGCCCAGTCGCCGACGCCGCTGCAGGCAGCAGCCTCCAGCATGCCGATGCACTCGCACTCGGGCTCGGACACCGGGCTGCTGCTCGTCGACTCGCCCGTTGGCCGCATCGCCAGCCGAATCGCTCAGAGCATGGAGAGTGTTCAAAAGCGACGCTCCGTGACCGACTCCACCCACCTTCGAGTCCTGCACGACAGCCTGAGCAGCTTGACCAGCCGGCTGACTGGCAGCGGCGGCAGCTCCGGCCCAGGCAACAGTCAGGAGAACCTGCAGGATCCGACTGCCACCGGTGCGGCCTCCAGCGGCACGGCCAGTCCCACAGCAACCGGCCAGCAACAGCAGCAGCAGCAGCAGTTCGGCTATCATCACGCTAAGTCCAGCTCAACAGGAGGCAGCAGAAATCGTAGGAAAATCAAGGTTTGAGAAGGTCAACAGTAGGTCTACTCGTGTTTTGGATTTTCATGCCAATTGGTTGATTTTTATAGGAGATACAGAAAACAATATTGATGTGGGGCATTTGAAATACCCCCGTGGTCGTTCTACTGTTAAGGGACCTAGACTGAAAGTTCACGAGTTCGATTCCGCGGCGAGGCCACATTTGCAGTGATAAATCGCCATTTTATTTCATTTTATAGGTGTTCAAAAGTCATGAAAAAGCAGAATTTTTGTCGATTTTTATTTACTCTTTAGATTGAGTAATTTGGTTGTGGCAAAGCAGAAGCACATACTTCATAAGTTCTACTAATAATAAGTAGTATAAAATTGAACCGTTTTGAATACAATCTGTTATTGTCTATGGTAAATGCGAAAACATTTCCCGGACATGATAAACTCGACTCGTTCCGTCTGTCTCTCTACAATGGCGAGACTTCAACAAGACAGGCGGGAATCGAACCACAGCCTGGAGCATGCCTAGGCTCATCTGAATTCGAAACGGAAATCTACCAGCATGGCCTGTCCAAAAGGTATTTTTCGCAAGTCCACCGATGCTGCAGTTGCTGCTGCCAGGTTAACGAGACGGGAGGCAATGATTACCTTTCATGTGCTGCCAACGACACATCAAAGTCTGTTAATTGGTAAGCTGACGACTGCCTTGTGACCTGTTATTTCAAATTTTGCATGCTATACTAATCTACTCCACTCTAATCTACTCCGCTCTAATCTATTCCACTCTAATCTACTCCACTCTAATCTATTCCACTCTAATCTACTCCACTCTAATCTATTCCACTCTAATCTACTCCACTCTAATCTACTCCACTCTAATCTACTCCACTCTAATCTACTCCACTCTAATCTACTCCACTCTAATCTACTCCGCTCTAATCTACTCCACTCTAATCTACTCCACTCTAATCTATTCCACTCTAATCTACTCCACTCTAATCTATTCCACTCTAATCTACTCCACTCTAATCTACTCCACTCTAATCTACTTTATTCTAATCTACTCCACTCTAATCTACTCCACTCTAATCTACTCCACTCTAATCTATTCCACTCTAATCTACTCCACTCTAATCTACTCCACTCTAATCTACTCCACTCTAATCTACTCCACTCTAATCTACTCCACTCTAATCTACTCCGCTCTAATCTACTCCACTCTAATCTACTCCACTCTAATCTATTCCACTCTAATCTACTCCACTCTAATCTATTCCACTCTAATCTACTCCACTCTAATCTACTCCACTCTAATCTACTCCACTCTAATCTACTCCACTCTAATCTACTCCACTCTAATCTACTCCACTCTACTCCACTCCATTCTAATCTACTCCACTCTAATCTACTCCATTCAAATCTACTCCACTCTAATCTACTCCACTCTAATCTACTCCACTCTAATCTACTCCACTCTCATCTACTCCACTCTAATCTACCCCATTCTAATCTACTCCACTCTAATCTACTCCATTCTAATCTACTCCACTCTAATCTACTCCACTCTAATCTACTCCACTCTAATCTACTCCACTCTCATCTACTCCACTCTAATCTACCCCATTCTAATCTACTCCACTCTAATCTACTCCACTCTACTCCACTCCATTCTAATCTACTCCACTCTACTCCACTCCACTCTAATCTACTCCACTCTAATCTACTCCACTCTAATCTACTCCACTCTAATCTACTCCACTCTAATCTACTCCACTCTAATCTACTCCACTCTAATCTACTCCACTCTAATCTACTCCACTCTAATCTACTCCACTCTAATCTACCCCATTCTAATCTACTCCACTCTAATCTACTCCACTCTACTCCACTCCATTCTAATCTACTCCACTCTACTCCACTCCACTCTAATCTACTCCACTCTAATCTACTCCACTCTAATCTACTCCACTCTAATCTACTCCACTCTAATCTACTCCACTCTAATCTACTCCACTCTAATCTACTCCACTCTAATCTACCCCATTCTAATCTACTCCACTCTAATCTACTCCACTCTACTCCACTCCATTCTAATCTACTCCACTCTACTCCACTCCACTCTAATCTACTCCACTCTAATCTACTCCACTCTAATCTACTCCACTCTAATCTACTCCACTCTAATCTACTCCACTCTAATCTACTTTATTCTAATCTACTCCACTCTAATCTACTCCACTCTAATCTACACTACTCTAATCTACTCCACTCTAATCTACTCCACTCTAATCTACTCCACTCTAATCTACTCCACTCTAATCTACTCCACTCTCATCTACTCCACTCTAATCTACCCCATTCTAATCTACTCCACTCTAATCTACTCCACTCTACTCCACTCCATTCTAATCTACTCCACTCTACTCCACTCCACTCTAATCTACTCCACTCTAATCTACTCCACTCTAATCTACTCCACTCTAATCTACTCCACTCTAATCTACTCCACTCTAATCTACTCCACTCTAATCTACTCCACTCTAATCTACTCCACTCTAATCTACCCCATTCTAATCTACTCCACTCTAATCTACTCCACTCTACTCCACTCCATTCTAATCTACTCCACTCTACTCCACTCCACTCTAATCTACTCCACTCTAATCTACTCCACTCTAATCTACTCCACTCTAATCTACTCCACTCTAATCTACTCCACTCTCATCTACTCCACTCTAATCTACTCCACTCTAATCTACCCCATTCTAATCTACTCCACTCTAATCTACTCCACTCTACTCCACTCCATTCTAATCTACTCCACTCTACTCCACTCCACTCTAATCTACTCCACTCTAATCTACTCCACTCTAATCTACTCCACTCTAATCTACTCCACTCTAATCTACTCCACTCTAATCTACTTTATTCTAATCTACTCCACTCTAATCTACTCCACTCTAATCTACACTACTCTAATCTACTCCACTCTAATCTACTCCACTCTAATCTACTCCACTCTAATCTACTCCACTCTAATCTACTCCAGTCTAATCTACTCCACTCTAATCTACTCCGCTCTAATCTACTCCGCTCTAATCTACTCCACTCTAATCTACTCCACTCTAATCTACTCCACTCTAATCTACTCCACTCTAATCTACTCCACTCTAATCTACTCCACTCTAATCTACCTCGCTGTGTAATCTACCACTTTTGATTATGTCCAAATCAATATGGAACATAAATCATATACAAAATGTGATAAAAATGGAACTTTGCTTACTAAAATTCAGTAAGAACTCGAGACTCTCGTCAGTTGTTAGCCAATCAGATCTGTTCAGATATTTTTCCCTCATCCACTCACCTTAGCAACTAAAAAGAGATTTAAGAACTCGGATGGATGATTTGAAGAAGCAGATCAGTCCACACAAAACCCTTTAAAACTGACTAAATCAGTGATTTCTATATTAGAAGTAGAGTAAGACTAAAATAAGTAATACGAAAGCATGAGGCGTTGTCATGACACGACAGCGGTAGCCAATGACTCAGAGACTTCGACATCGTCTGGAAGCAGCGGCAACGCTGGTGGCACGCCTAGACAGCTGGCGGGTTTGCCCATCAACATGGCTGGCATCTTTGCGCAACAGTTTTTCCACAAACCTTTGGACGATTTGATGTCTGCTGGTAAATTGCGGAAAGTTATAGTTCCTTGGGAGGATTAAAAACAATGTCAAAGTCTCACAAATCTGAAAATCGAAAAAATTGAGATTCTATTGGAAGCTTGTAATTTATACATATTTCAATACATATCGGCTAATCTTCTGTGTCTCTGCATTTTCAAGTTAGAATTTAAATTAAAAAATAAATACGTAGTTGACAAGCTTTTTTGAATTTCCGATCATATCTTAAATATTTCTTTACAATATACAGATATTAGATATAGAACCAATTTCGATACATATCGGGTAGTGTTTATTGTACAGGTATCCTACATTTTTAGTATTAAGTTTCCAACATTGCGTTACATTCTTTCGTTTCTTCTTACATTTTTTTGTGTCAAAAGTGCTTTTCTTGCTAGTTTACATTTTTCACGAATTTCACTACATATCGGGTAGTTCCTTGCACCACTTTGCTTTTCTGAGTTATTTTTCTATATTACAAACATTTCGTCACATATCGGGCAAATTTTCCGTTTTCACGGGGTTTACAAAATAAAATTTCTTTAGAAACTTAAAATAACGACATATCGCTCAGAAGCGGCAGTTTAGCCACCTTTTATTCATCTTGCGTTTAACATTAGTCTCATAGAAATAAAACTATTGACAGTGTCAAGTCTTATCGGTCAGCACATAACCAATCAGCCATTAGCCTGAGAAAGTAAGATTTCTAAGAATCACGACATTTCTAAGAAAACGCTTAATTAAATATCTAGCCTTTTAACCCAACTTTGGAAGGCCCAGTCGCCGAAATGGATTTTTGATCGTCCTTGACTTTAGATCAGGAAACTAAATATAAAGAAAGAAAGAAAGCAAAGACACTTAACCCAGAATCTCAGTCAGATTAATTTAGTTAAGACAGCTTTTTAATTATTAAAATTTAACCCGCAAACTGGAATTCAAAGTGAAAATTCAATGTTTAAAGCCGGCCCCCAACCGACCCAGCCGACCGTTGCGTGACAGAATTAAATATTAACTAATAAATCCGGAATATTTTACGAGTGGACAAATAAATCTCGACCTGTATCCTTTTAATGTAGCTTGTGCATCGTTTCTGAATCCTGTCTAACGATGAAAATTCTACATTCACCAGACTAAAAATCGATTTATATCAAAGCCAAAGCCAATTTTATGATCGTTTGAATACTGGGAAAAGTCTCTTTGTTAATTGATTTCATATCGACTGCCAACTGAGAGACATTATGCATGACAAGCTTGCATTTTCTTTGTGATATATAGATTATATAGTTATTTGGTTCATAATAATAATAATTGTTATTTATTACACCTGTCCGATTGGGTCAGATGTCCAGCCGACAGCACAGCCGCAGCTATTGCACGGCGCATCTGAAGGCTGCGTACGGCTGTTCAGTCCATGGACTGGGGGGGACGTCACACCCACCTTCAATTATCCCAGCTAATGCTGGTACCCATTTAACAGCTGGGTGAACTGAAGCAATGCAGAGTTAAGTGTCTTGCTAAAGGACACAATATGTTCCAGTGGAGTCAGGAATCGAACCCCCGACCTTCAATAAGTGAGTCCGACGCCCTAACCACAAGGCTACAACCTCTTTGACTCTCAATTATTTGGTTCATATAATATTATAGAGATTACACCTCACTTCAAAAGGCTGTGTACAGCTGTTCAGTCCATGGACAGTGACAGGGACAGGTCGCCAATCATAATTGGACAGTTTTTTTATAAGCTAAGAGAAATGTTAATCCGACCAAATCCACTGATTTCTGTAAAAAATAGTTTCATATAAATTTATACATCCTCTAATCCCAGAATTTTCCCACCAAAAATAGTTGCGGAACATGCAGCAAAGTTTGACTTAAGCTTCCTGGCTCATTACCAAATCTTTTTCTGTCCGCCACGAAATCCCTCAAGGCCGGGGCGCTAATGCCGACTTGAAATCAAAGGGGTGGAAAATCGATATAAGTATTTTACAATTTTTTGCGTTGTTGTTGAAAAAAACGACGGGGCACAAAATTCATTTTCCATGAATGCCTAATTGCGTTCAATGCTACATTTGAGTATTTCTTGAGCACAGGTAATCAATTTCTCTGGACCTAGCTCTCCCACCTCCTTTTACTCAACTCAAAGCAGATCGCGAAGACCGACTGCAGGCCCTGAAAGGTCGATCGGGAGAAAGACGCGGCGGCACCGGAGTCGTCACCCCCCTGCTGACCGGTGGACCCGTGAGGACCACCTGTGACTCACTGGAATTTGGGGGCAGTCATCCACCGGTGATTTGGGGGGTGGCGCCACAGGAGATTTAGGGGAGAGCAACCGGTGATTTAGGGGAGAGCCACCGGTGATTTAGGGGAGAGCCACCGGTGATTTAGGGGAGAGCCACCGGTGATTTAGGGGAGAGCCACCGGTGATTTAGGGGAGAGCCACCGGTGATTTAGGGGAGAGCCACCGGTGATTTAGGGGAGAGCCACCGGTGATTTAGGGGAGAGCCACCGGTGAATTACGGGGGAGCCACCGGTGATATTATAGGGTGGAGCAACGGTGATTTTGGGATTTGAGCAACGGTGATTTTTGGGGGTGGAGCCACGGATGATTTTGGGAGTGGAGCCACCGGTAATTTTTGGGAGGTGGAGCTACCGGTGATTTTGGGGAGTGGAGCCACCGAAGTTTTGGGGTAGGTGGCACCCGTGATTTGGGTTTGGTGGCACCGGTGATTTGGGGTAGGTGGCACTTGTGATTTGGGGTAGGTGGCACCGGTGATTGGGGTTGGTGGCACCGGTGATTTTAGTCAGGTGGCACCGGTGATTGGGGTTGGTGGCACCGGTGATTTGGGGTAGGTGGCACCGGTGATTGGGGTTGGTGGCACCGGAGATTTGGGGTAGGTGGCACCGGTGATTGGGGTTGGTGGAACCGGTGATTTGGGTCTGGTGGCACCGTTGATTTGGGTCAGGTGGCACCGGTGATTTGGGGTAGGTGGCACCGGTGATTTGGGGTAGGTGGCACCGGTGATTTGGGGTAGGTGGCACCGGTGATTGGGGTTGGTGGCACCGGTGATTTGGGTCAGGTGGCACCGGTGATAGGGGTAGGTGGCACCGGTGATTTGGGGTAGGTGGCACTTGTGATTTGGGGTAGGTGGCACCAGTGATTGGGGTTGGTGGCACCGGTGATTTTGGTCAGGTGGCACCGGTGATTGGGGTTGGTGGCACCGGTGATTGGGGTTGGTGGCACCGGTGATTTGGGGTAGGTGGCACCGGTGATTGGGGTTGGTGGAACCGGTGATTTGGGTCTGGTGGCACCGTTGATTTGGGTCAGGTGGCACCGGTGATTTGGGGTAGGTGGCACCGGTGATTTGGGGTAGGTGGCACCGGTGATTTGGGGTAGGTGGCACCGGTGATTGGGGTTGGTGGCACCGGTGATTTGGGTCAGGTGGCACCGGTGATTGGGGTAGGTGGCACCGGTGATTGGGGTAGGTGGCACCGGTGATTGGGGTTGGTGGCACCGGTGATTTGGGGTAGGCGGCACCGGTGATTTGAGAGAGGTCAAACAGCCCAAACCGCATTATATTTGATGCTTCTTCAATAACACTAAAACCAATTGCAAATGCAAATCAGAATCAAATTGTGTACTTTTAGCCAACAGCCTCGAATCCGTCAGCTGTGCGTGTTTATCAGCATCTGATAACAATATTCCAGCCACAGCAGTCCCATCCGATCATCAAGTGGAGACGAAACTCCGCCAGCCAGCTGCGAGCGATGACCAGCGGGTTCTCAGCTGGCTTGAGTAGTGGTGGCAAAGGAGTCGAGGTTTTCTATAACTTGTTCGGCACTGTAGAAAATATTTCAGTTCTCTTCTTTTTTCAGAGCCATTGGCCTTTGTTTTTTTACGGAAAATGCTAAATAAATAGGGGCGCTTGGGGGTTCGCTGCGAATGGATTGGGTGCGGAGTGAGGTTGGCTGTGGAGTCGGAGTGAGGTTGGCTGTGGAGTCGGAGTGAGGTTGGCTGTGGAGTCGGAGTGAGGTTGGCTGTGGAGTCGGAGTGAGGTTGGCTGTGGAGTCGGAGTGAGGTGGGCTGCGGAGTGGGGTTGGGTTCGGAGTGGGGTTGGGTGCGGAGTGTTGTTCGCTGCTGATTGGTGTGGCTCTATGGAAGATTTTGAAAGCAAACTTCGAATTGTAGTAGCATGCATAAATGTTCATTTTTTGCATTGCAACCATTTTAAAAGGTCATTAAAGAAGCACAATCATAGATTTACATTTTAATCGGATCAAAGTAAAAATCGACAATAAAATTCTGCTCTCATGATAACTTGATGGACTAATATTTTGTTCATCCAGAATGCAGCTGGCTGATTTTGCTGAAATGAAATGAGCCAAGTAATTTCAAAGTGCCAACTGTCAGATATCATTACTCCTCAAACAGGACAGCCGCGACAAACTTGCCGACTGTCTGAGGCTGTGCGAACATGCGAACGGAATGCCGCGACCCGAGAACCATGCTCAGCTCGAGTCCCTTCAACTGGAATTGGAGCCCTCTTGGGACCGCGTGGTGGCTCCGGAGGCAAGATTACAAACCTGTCTAACAGATTACAAACCTGTCTAAAAGATTACAAACCTGTCTAACAGATTACAAACCTGTCTAACATATTACAAACTTGTCTAACAGATTACAAGCTTGTCTAACAGATTACAAACCTGTCTAACAGATTACAAACTTGTCTAACAGATTAAAAACTTGTCTAACAGATTACAAGCCTGTCTAACAGATTACAAACCTGTCTAACAGATTACAAACCTGTCTAACATATTACAAACCTGTCTAACAGATTACAAACCTGTCTAACAGATTACAAACCTGTCTAACAGATTACAAACCTGTCTAACAGATTACAAACTTGTCTAACAGATTACAAACTTGTCTAACAGATTACAGACCTGTCTAACAGATTACAAACTTTCTGACAGACTACAATCCTAACAGATTAAAAAACTATCTAACGGATTACAAACCTGTCTAACAGATTACAAACCTGTCTAACAGATTAAAAAACTATCTAACGGATTACAAACCTGTCTAACAGACTACAAACCTGTCTACGAGTAAAAGATTACAAACCTGTCTAACAGATTACAAACCTGTCTAACAGATTACAAACTTGTCTAACAGATTACAAACCTGTCTAACAGATTACAAACTTGTCTAACAGATTACAAACTTGTCTAACAGATTACAGACCTGTCTAACAGATTACAAACTTTCTGACAGACTACAATCCTAACAGATTAAAAAACTATCTAACGGATTACAAACCTGTCTAACAGATTACAAACCTGTCTAACAGATTAAAAAACTATCTAACGGATTACAAACCTGTCTAACAGACTACAAACCTGTCTACGAGTAAAAGATTATAAACCTGTCTAACAGATTACAAACCTGTCTAACAGATTACAAACTTGTCTAACAGATTACAAACCTGTCTAACAGATTACAAACTTGTCTAACAGATTACAAACTTGTCTAACAGATTACAGACCTGTCTAACAGATTACAAACTTTCTGACAGACTAATTATACTACAAAGAAGGTTACAACATCTGTCTAACTGGTTGCATTATCTCTCTAACAGGTTAGATCAAAAGTCTAACAGTGTCTGTCTAACAGTGACAGGTTACATTATCTTTCAGAAAAGGAAAAGTTAAAAATAAAGATACGTTAAAATTCAACCCCTCCCCTTAAACTGATCGCAGAATGCCACAACGCCGAAGGCAGTGAAACAGCAGGCAGCCATATGGGAACTGCTGCAGACTGAATTAAACATCCTGCGACACCTGAAGACCATCATTGAGGTGAGCCTGGGGGACTGACTGGGACAGATATAGAGATAGGAAGATATTAGGAGAGATTGGTAGAGACAGGGAGAGATAGGGGGAGAGATAGGGGAGAGATAGGAGAGAGATAGGGGGAGAGATAGGGGGAGAGATAGGGGGAGAGATAGGGGAGAGATAGGGGAGAGATAGGTGAAAGATATGGAGAGATAGGAGAGACAGGGAAAGATAGGGGAGAGATAGGGAGAGATAGGAGAGACAGGGAAAGATAGGGGAGAGATAAGGAGAGATAGGGAGAGCTGGGGTGGTAGATAGTGGGAGATAACATGGACAAAAAACATGAAATTTGATTCAAGCTTCTGAGACTGAGAGAAAATCATGAGAAATAAGGAAATAATATCCAAGCAAAGATTTGAGCAATTTCTAAGATTTGCAAGCGACAAATCAATCGAAGTCCCATGCCACAGAAAACCTGATCAATAAGAACAGAGGGCCTTACAGACACGGGTCTTTTTAAAGACAAAAACTAAATAGCCTCCATTGAATCGTGTCTACCAAAAAATTGAGTTGTGCTCACTCGATGCCAAGCGAGATGCTGTCACGTTAGTGTTGGATAAGTATTGCCACAGGCGAAAAGTGCAAAATGAAAATGGTTAATCCCGGGATAACAGGAGAACTGATTGGAAAACTCGACCACTTCCAAAACAGATCAGCAAATCCGCTTCAAACTGCCAGGCTGCGAGAATTGGAGCAAAGATAAATCTCGGAAATATGGAATTACTTTGATCGAAATATTTATTTCTGAGCACTTTTCTGTGACTCAACATTGACTACCTCATCTCCACACTTAGGTGCACATGACTGTACTGCGGCACCTACAGAGCAGCGCCAGCCTGCTCACGGACATCAGCGCCGAGCACCTGTTTCCAGGAATTCTGCCAGTGTTTCAAGCTCACCACGCCCTGTGGACTGAGCACCTTCAACCGGCTCTGACAGCGGCCAGGGAGAGTCGGCTGCCGTTGAGGCCGACGGCCTTCTACAGGGGCTTCACGAGCTTTCGCGACATCTTCGAGCCGTCGGCCCAGTACTGCCTGCGCATCGCTGAGGCCAAAGACTACCTGAAGAGTCTGGAGAAGAACGACGCGTTCTGCGACTTTGTGCGGGTGAGCTTCGCTTGAACAACCCGATATGTATCGAAATTAGTTAAATTTAGAGGAATAACTCCTGGAAGTTTACGACAAAGTAAAAACCGATATGTATCGAAACTCGTACTGAAGCCAGGAGTCGCACATTTTCATTCCAGTGGGCCCAGCGAGTGAGTCAGCGCAACTACACGGCAGAGGACGGCACAGTCGACCTGCAGCTGGGCTCCCTGCTCACAATGCCCCTGCAGCGGGTGATGAAGTACGGACTGCTGCTGCAGGAGATTCTGCGTCACACCGAGGACGGCGAGGAGAGGCTGGCTTTGGAAACGATGGTGAGTTCCTTTTGAAAACTTTGAGTCTATCCAACTTGCCACCCTGACAGCAGGACCCCCTATCGAGGGTCCCCCTGACGATTATTTGTGCTGCAACCAACCTCAATTCCCAGATTGGTCACGTGACTTCGTTCTGCAACGAGCTCAACTCCACCTATCGAGCCAAATGCGACCAGGCCGATTTGAGAAGCGTAGCCGACCGTTTGGAAGACTCCAAACTGCCGGACTGGATGGACAGTCTGGGCGAGGACACGGCCGGCTTTCTGGAGGCCTACCGGTTGAACCTGATGCGACCAATGCCGCACAATGGCCAGCAGAGGCGCAAGATAGTCGAAGGCGACGTACGGTGCAAGGACGATAAAGGAAAGGTGAGTATTTAGGTTTCGTGCACTTCGAGATTTGCGAAACATCATCATCTGACCTGAAGAATTCTTAAAATGCACAGTGGAGCGACGCCAAGTGCCTGCTGTTCACGGACCTCGTTTTGCTGGCCAAGAGCAGCAAGAGAAACAGCCTGCGACTGCTCAGGCCGCCGATTCGTCTAGATCGACTTGTCCTGCACAAGCTGAGCGATCAGAATTGTGAGTCGCTCTTTCTTTCTTTCAAAACTTAAAGTGGCCTCATGCCTCATCCCGATGATAATCGTTGAATATCTCGACGATGCCGATGTTTTTGATTCTGGAAGTTGCTTCATCGGATTTAAAGCCATGCAGTGTCAACAGCTTTGTATGTTCCCGACCCCCGAACACTGAATTTGCAGACTCATTTCTCCTAGTTGCTCTGACAGAGTTCTACAGCGTAGACTGCCTTCTCTGTCTGGCCGGCGAGAATCAGAAGGCATCGGACGATTGGCTTGACCGGATTGCTCAAGCTCGGACTGCACTGCTGGCCCAGATGCAGCAGCAGCATCCTTCACCGGAGCCTCAGCCACCGCCGTCACTTCAGCCACAGATCAGTGTTGAACTGGTTCGCCTACGCAATCAGCACCAGCAGCAGCGGTCGACTTCAACAACAATCGCCATCACTAGCACTACCTTCAGCGGCGGAGGTCAGCTGCACTATACACGAAGTAGCGGCGACATGGACTCGTTGCTAACGACAACAACGACCTCGACGACGACCCAGCAGCGCCAGACAAGCGGCACGCACTATCATCATTACCAGCAGCGTCACACAACCCAAATAAGCTACAGCGAAGCAGCTCATTCTACTAGCATCCCATCAGCTCCAAGGAATAGCCTAACCACCGCTGGTAGTACCGAGACCGTCACCGCAAATGCTACTACTACTAGTAGTCCGACTGCAAATAACTATTCAGCTACCGCAGTTGAAGTCCAGACGGTTGTCACAGACGAGGACACGAGAAATTCGTAAGTATGTAACATTAATAATTGAAATTTCAAAAAACATTGAAAAAAATTATAATACTACTTTCCAGAAATGTCTAGTACCAACTGATACTGATAAGCCAGTCCGGCGAGCAATGATTGGACAGCGATAAAACTTTGTGTAACTAACAATGCAACGTCTGTAATTGTGTTCATATCAACTGTCGAATTATTGATATGACGGAAATCATTTTAATCTATATTCTGGATCGATCACTAAACAGAAGAAGGCATTTTTATCTACCCACTAGCAAAATATTGACCCTACACATCTATAGAACAACTAGCTGTCTGACAGACAGGTAAATAATGCAAATATATTACCACATTATTCATTTAATAGCTAACAAGACGTCATTATCTTAATTCTTCAGTGTAGTCTCCTAGAAGAAACTAAACAAATAAGAAAGAATCGATTTGCAAAGCATAATTATTCAATGCGACTTTCCATTTTTGTTTCATTCAGCCGTTTGTTAATGTACACAAACGAACACTGGAGACAAAATCGGTTTTTCTATTACTCAGTGCCTTCTTTAATAGATGGAGTTGAGAACAACAAATGCCTCAATTAAGATACTACTCTTTAGTAGCATTATAAGTAGTAGCTATTATTGACAGGTCATTTGGTTAAATGGGCCGGGTTTGTTACAATGAGACAAAAAATAAGCTTAGAAAATGTGAAGCAAAGGGTAGCTACAGTGGTAAACGAGACACTACAACTGGCTTGTCAGAAAATTGACCTATTATTAAAAAGGTAAGTTTTTTTGAAGGAGCAGAATAACAAGAATAAAAAACACAAGGACTAACAGCTATTTATAATGTTGCTTAGCTGCTCAGCATATAGCACTTAGTATCTGACAGGTGTCAGTGTGTCTAACAGCTTAACAGGTGGTACACCAGTGTGACTAACAGCTTAACAGGTAGTAAACCAGTGTGTCTAACAGTCTAACAGGTGGTACACCACTGTGTCTAACAGTCTAACAGGTGGTACACCACTGTGTCTAACAGTCTAACAGGTGGTACACAAGTAACTAAGAGTTTTTTTGTAAAAATTCGGCCAGAAGTATTCTATAGAAGCAGCAAAGCAACGAAAATTGCGTTGAAACTGATGCCAAATTTAGTGCAAATAACTAATAAATGGAGTTGCTACAGGTAACCCAGAGAAATGAACAATCTAATTCACAGGTGACGGACAAACAAGAAATAACCAACTAATTCTCGACAGACACTGGTATTCAGATGGGCCATTGTTAAGGTGCGAAACATATAGCTTTGTAAATTGAATTTCGAACAAAAACTGATCATATAGCGAAACAATACAACAAACACGAGCGTCACTGTTAGGGAAATGTGCCTTCGGAGGCAACAAGGGGAACAAACATAAATTAACAAAAGCCAGCTTTGGGCTGTTAAAACTGAAATTCAATAAGGCGCAAACCGATTACCGCCACCGCTACCGGCACCCCCGGCTACTCCACCGCCGCGTCCGCCGCCGCGGCCACCACCACCGCCGCCCTGCGGTGCGGCCACCAGTTCGGGATTCTCCGGCCTGGCCATGGAGCATCTGTTGCAGGACTCGCGCCAAGAATAATTGCGATTCCTGCAGCCCGGACAGATCCAATCCGGCTCGCCGGTGCGACCGCCGCCGCCGCCGCCGCCGCGACTCAGTTGCTGCAACCCGCCTCCGGTGCGACCGCCGCGCATTTTGCCACCGCCATTGCTGCTGTTGCTGTTGTTATTCATGGAATTGGAGCTGTAGCCGCTGCGACCACCAAGGCGCTGCTGCACCGAGCCCTGCTGCTGACCGCCTCCCTGCTGATTCTGGCCAGGCTGCATCAGCACTGGTCGCTCGGAATTCTTTCCTAGGCGAACTGTCAGGCCCTGCTGTCCGTTGAACATCTGGATGGCACTCTGGGCGCTGCTGGGTTCAACGTAGCTGACTAAAGCTCTGCCAGTGGGCTGGCCCTGCTGCTTGAAGATCCAGATCATCGGCATGCCGGACTTGTCGTTGACGCGAACCTGCGGAACACAGATCACATGGGTTGGTGTATATGGGATATTAGATACAATGGATAGTAGACTGAGAATCTTACCCCACCATGGATATTAGACTGAGAATCTCACCCCACCATGGATAGTAGACTGAGAATCTTACCCCACCATGGATATTAGACTGAGAATCTCACCCCACCATAGATAGTAGACTGAGAATCTCACCCCACCATGGATATTAGACTGAGAATCTCACCCCACCATGGATAGTAGACTGAGAATCTCACCCCACCATGGATATTAGACTGAGAATCTCACCCCACCATGGATAGTAGACTGAGAATCCCACCCCACCATGGATAGTAGACTGAGAATCTCACCCCACCATGGACAGTAGACTGAGAATCTCATCCCACCATGGACAGTAGACTGAGAATCTCACCCCACCATGGATAGTAGACTGAGAATCTCATCCCACCATGGACAGTAGACTGAGAATCTCACCCCACCATGGATAGTAGACTGAGAATCTCATCCCACCATGGATAGTAGACTGAGAATCTCACACCACCATGGATAGTAGACTGAGAATCTCACCCCACCATGGAGAGTAGACTGAGAATCTCACCCCACCATGGATAGTAGACTGAGAATCTCACCCCACCATGGACAGTAGACTGAGAATCTCATCCCACCATGGACAGTAGACTGAGAATCTCACCCCACCATGGATAGTAGACTGAGAATCTCACACCACCATGGATAGTAGACTGAGAATCTCACCCCACCATGGAGAGTAGACTGAGAATCTCACCCCACCATGGATAGTAGACTGTGAGACTGCGACTTCCCTCTCGACAAAGACTCCTAGATTAAGAATGGCATCTTATTTTGTAACCCAGAAATTTGTAACGCACATAAAAAGTGGTCTCACCTGACCAGCATTCTGAAACTGGGCCAGCAGTAAATCGTGAGTACTCTGCTCAGGTGTTAGGCCTTCAATGAGAATTGTGTCCGGTCGTTCGGCGTCTGGGTCCATGTGTCCACCGCCGCCGCCGCCTTCGCCAAGTCGGCTGACGAAGTTGCTGCCGCCGCCTCCTTGACGCTGCTGTTGAATACTCTGACGAAGATCTGGATGTTCATGCAAAAAAGTACTTTAAGCACTTGACTCAACTAGAATTAAACGAAATTTAGTGCGAATTCAATCATTTAAGGTAATCTCACGACGGGACAAAGAGTTTTGTGTTAAATAGACAATTTGCACTTATTTTACTAAAAAACTTTTTAAGGCTTATAAAAACTATGTCCACGTTTAACTGTTAAATTTAAATTAAAATAAGCAATTTTAAAAGCAATTTTAGCACTCTAGAAATCAGTAACGGCTTTTTAGTCGAAAATTACACTAATTTTTTTCTGACAACAAAATCTGTTCGTCAATAAGGTTTTAAACTCGATTTTAAAGTAAAACAATTGTGTTTCTTTTTTTAAACAAGACACAAATCTGACTAAAAACTGGCTAAAAGAAAAAATTTTGTTTTCAAACCAACACACACTAAATAATAAGACCCAGTATTCAATATATACTGCAAAATTTGTTAATACTTTGTCGTTTTGTTGGTCCGACAGGCCAAAGACATAATAATATTTTCAAATGGTTTTTAAACAAATATTAAAATTTACGTTACTTCGCTTACTAGCAGTAGCTACTAACACCCCTTTAAAAAAATTCGGCTGCTTCATCGGCGGGTTTTTGTGCAAAATAGGAGTGGAATCTACCAAAATCCCCCCTATCTAGCAAGAGTAAAAGAAACCACCCAGGAAGCAGCCGATGTGATCGTAAATTGTGCGGAAACCGCCGAAGAATCACCCGAACCAGTGGCCCATGGGACAACCAGAGAATTCTTTACGGTCGATTCCTCGGCGGTTTCTGAGCATGGAATCTCACGAACTGGAGGATTCTTCGGTTAATTTCCATTTCGCCACCAAGAAGCAACGAGAAACCGCCCAGTTGGGCAGATTCCAAGCATGGAATGCTCGGATCAATCATCCGACTGGTCTGTTTCCAGCGTTCGGCTGTTTCTTTTTCTGGAAACACCGCAGATTCACCCAAAGAAACATCCCAATTCTTTAACGGGACTATTTGGGTAAAAAGGGATTGCAATGACACAAAATCACAGGTCCCACAGATGTACAGCTATATAGGCACTCCTTGCAAAATTTCAAATCCAGCAAATGTTGATACAGAAGTACACAGCTACATCAACTGACGCAACTGCCAATGGGACTGAGACTCGAACTCCCGACCTCTCACGATCAGAAGTTTAAATAAGTCTATCATAAAACTTGTATACAATTTTTTAAAGTTTTTAGAAGCCAGAGAAATGTTTAGCACTGGCCAAAGACACTGTCAAGTTGCGGGACCAATATCTTGATATAAGTAGCAAATCACGCAAACGTAAATTAAGAAAAAAATGACAAAAAATAGCTTGAAAGACTCACCGCCAGCTTGCATTCCGGCACCTGAACCGCCACGACCACCGCTGAGTTTTGTGTTTTTGGTTATAAAAATAAACAGAGTTGAATAATTTGTTGAAAAGCGCGCGGGTTCATACAGAGTGAATGTGTTTTTTGTTTTAAATAAAAGTTTCCTCGTTGCACTCACTTCCACGGGAATACATAAAGTTTACAATTTAAATGCTATCATATTGCTATGTTCGTGCAAATCTTGTTATTAATAATAAGTAGGAATAATAGTCATATTGGTCTAAAAATACCATAATAGGTGGCTAACTATAGACAAACACACTTACCCGCAGAATAACAAATCACAAATCTAAGCCACCAACACAACAAAAAACTGCACATTGCACCAACAATGCTTCGATAAATTGATTCTGTCAAACAAGCATTGATGTGCAGTTTATTGTTTAATTATAAAATCATACAAACTGGCTTGGATCTGTTCACTATTAGAATACATGCTAACAAAGCAGACAATATAAGTGAAATATTTATTAAAATACATTTCACTTACAATAATAATAATATGATTACACCTGCCCTAATTGTGTCAGATGTGCAGCCGACAGCACAGCCGCAGCTATTGCGCGGCGCATCTGAAGGCTGCGTAAGGCTGTTCAGTCCATGGACTGAACAGACCCACATAATTATCCCAGCTAATGCTGGTTTTCTATTTAACAGCTGGGTGAACTGAAGCAACGCAGAGTTAAGTGGCCTTGCTAACGAACACAAATATGTTCCAGTGGAGTCTGAATCGAATTGAGTTACAATAATAAGCAGAACAGATGGAGAGAGATTTAATGCTGTAGCTGCGGAGATACGGAATAACAAATAACAAAGACTGAATTAGAAACTAGTTTATATATAAAGTCAGAGTAAAGAAAACTGATGAAAAAAATCTCACGAAAAATCAACAATAAAATAAAAAGCAACTACAAAGAAAAAAAAGAAAAGAAATATAAATAATTTTTTCATTTTTTTTTAGACACTGTGACAAACAAAACAGTTTTTTAAAGATGCAATTAACTGCAAAAAATTAGCTGTGACGATAGCAAGTCATGCATTTTTGTCAGTCTTAAATTCCATCGTTTTAACTTTTGGCAAGCTGTTGTACTTCAAATTGTTGGCGAAAGCCCAGAAACAAAACTGACAAAACGACCCTAGTTGAAAGTTGATTGAAATACCAGAAATACCCTATTGATAAACGACAATTAATAACTCGACCAACCAACGAAAATCCTAAGCGATAGAAAGATGATAAAAAACATCCCAAAGTGAAACAAAAAACACGAAACAAAACGGAAAAGGTACCTATGAATACTGTCATGACAACTTCGATAAGGAACAGTTTAATATTTTATAATTAGTTGACAGCCAAAATATGGCTAAATTGTGAAAAAAAGCCAATGCTAAAATAGACCCATATATAGGAGACACTCCGAAATAAAATAGACTTTCAAAGCACCATTAAAATCAATTGTGCTAAAGAGAAGTGCTAAAACTTATAGTTTTGTGATATGTAAAAAATCACTTGATCGAAAAATTAACTTACAACTGACAAAACCCGAAAATATTATAAATCAGTGGACTCTAGATTTGAAAAATATACATAAACAGCGATATAACAAATAAGATAGAATTTTAGAATGAAGACAAGCTGAAGAAGAGATTATAGTTAGATAATCATACAAAAGAAATATACCTTAAGGCAGTAGCAGACAATACTACTTACCGACTCGACGGCATATTAGTCGTATTGAACGATCGCATTCCGCCCCTAGCCGAAGGTGAAGCAGCTGCTGCAGCTGCGGCTGCAACGGCAGCGGCTGCGGCTGGATTGGCTCGCAGCTGCTGGTGCTGAACAGCCGCGGCGGCCGCCTGCAGTCGATGCTGATCGAACTGATGCTGACTAGCTGCGCCTCCTAGCATAGCGGCTGCCATGTGATGGTGCTGGTGACCAGCCGCTGCTGCTGCCATCATAGCTGCTGCTGGCATGGCTCCGGCCTGATGAGGCGGAGGCGGCGGCGGTGGCTGATTCCACTGCAGACCCATGGCCTGGGCATTGTAGGCAGCCTAGTTTGCATAGTGCATTTAAGTGTCGAATAAGTGTTCGATTTATTCGACTAAATGCAGAGTTAAGTATCCTGCTAAAGGACACAAATTGTTTTAGTGGAGTTGGGAATCGAACGCCCGATCTTCGAGTTGTAGGTCCGACGCTGGGTCTAACCACTGGACTAGAATCACTATCTTACAAACAAGCTGCATAAAAACTTACGTGAAAGTCGAGACCGGCTGCTGAGCCTTGATTAGCAGCAGCCGCCGCGGCGGCGGCAGCAGCGGCAGCCATCTGCTGCTGGCCAGCCAGATGACTGGGCACACCCTGGTGATGGCCGTGAGCTGCGGCCGCAGATGATGGCGGCTGTTGAGGTCCGCCAGCTCCAACCTGATGCTGCTGCTGCTGCATGGCGGCCACGGAATAGGCGGACATTGGCGATTGGAACTGGGCCTGCACCCCGGCGCCTTGGCCGCCGTGGGCGGCGGCAGCTGCAGCTGCGGCGGCGGCGGCTGCAGCGGCGCCACCGGGTTGAACAGGCGGCACACCCTGTGGAGCGCCAACTAGATGCTGCTGCTGATGCTGACCGTAGCTCATCTGGCCAGATGCGTCGTATCCAGTGTAGCCTTTGGAATAGTTTAAATATTGAATAACATCATATTCTCTAATAGATATTTGATTTTCTGTGCAAAGCTTTGGTGTCACCTTCGAGTTCGGGTAAACATGATAACCGAAAATTCGCTTTGTCCTACATCATCATCCGATGGGTCTTTCTGTCGAAATGGGCTGATGGTCTGAAACCTTCTTTTGCGGGTCTTTAATCTAATAGAAAACCGAAAAATTGCTTAGGGTTACAGGTAGTAACTAAAAGACAATTTCGGGCCATTTCTCTTCTTCAAGTGTAATTAATACACCTACCCCGATTTAGCCTTAGCCAGATGTGCACCCCACAGCACAGACAGCTATTCGGGAATCGAACCCCCGATCATTAGACCGTGCTTCCGACGCTCCAACCGCTAGGCTAACAACTCTAACAAGTAAAATATAAGTAAGAGTTATCATTATAGGCTCTAACCTTGAGAAACATTGGGCGCCTGAGAATAAGACACCTGGCCAACTTGTGGAGTACCTTGAGCACTTTGTGCATTCGGATTAGACACAGCATTTGAACCGCTAGCAGCTGCGGCAGCCACTGCCTGATTGTAATCATAGCCCTGGCCATAGTAGGCTTGCGACTGTGGAAGTTTTAACAAACAAAACTTATGCAAAGACAGTATAATTTAAAGTGATTTATCAGCAATTACAGCAATTGTTACTTACCTGATCATAGCCTGCAAACTGTGGCTGGGCATACTGGGCATATTGAAAGCTGCAACAATAGTTATTTTAACATTTAGTGTAGATAATATAAAATGGAATTATGGTTAAGGTGCCAAATTTATGACTTACTTTGCTGCTGGTGCTTGCCCAGCTTGAGCAGCCACAGCAGAAGCCATTGGTTGCTGATATTGGAAGCCTGGAAGAATTAGTCCTGAACATTATTTATGTAACAACTTTAAAACAAAAAAATGTTTAAAAAGTTCATTTTGAATCTAAAGGCTGTGTTTCTTATTATTTTTAATAGATTACAGTTACATAGAAAAACAAAAAGGGTAGTATTATTTAAATTACAAAAACTAATACCTAATTGGTGTTTATTGTTAAAACATAATTGGTTATACTCTATATACTATGATAAATGATACTTTAAGTATTTAAGTAGGCATTTATTCTTTTTAATGTTTGAATTTAAAGCTTGGGAGTGCATGAAACAAAGTTAGAACAAGAAACGTTATGTGAAAAAAACATTCAAAATGAGTAACTCCAGAGAAGCAATTGCGTGGTTTCTTGTCTTTTTATCTGCCACTATCTTGTCTACTATTAACTTGTCTTTAAAAGAAAATTCATACAAAACTTTTCTGTCATATGAACAATTGAAACAAAAAATATTTTATGGCTTTAATTGTCACAAAATAAAATATTTCATTGAAAATAATGTAAATGCAATGCAAATTAAATTTTAATCACATGCTTTTGTGTCGGTCACTTTAGCCTGCAGAACATGTCAACAAGATTTTACTTATTTTAAAGGCTTGTTCACATAAACATCAAACCAAATGCTATATACAAATTATTCATAATTTTATAAATTTTATTTGCCCACAGGTAAGTCAACTTATCTGTTGGTACATAAGATAGTGGCAGAGAAAGAGACTTAAACCCTATTTGCATTTGAGTACAGCTACTATTTCAGTATTTTAAATACTTTAAAAAAAGTAAGTTCACAGCTTTTCCTAATCAATAACAGTCATTTTAGTTAGGATATTCACAACTAAAATTACAAATTATGTTGTATTGCTAATGGTCCCAGGTCATTTTGGTGACAGAATTGGTTAGTTTGGTGACAACTATTTTTGCACCTAAATATGCTGAGAAAACAGCCTTTCACAATCCAGCAGCTGCTTAAAGCCTGCACTCGCCTTGTCAATCCAAAACTTGAAAAAAGATTATTATACACATTTAATTAGGAATGAATAACTATGAAACTATTGACTAAACTAATTAAATAATTTAATAATTTAACTCATTTAAAGTAAAACCCTGACTTAATCTAAGCAATGCAGCTTCTTATTAATACTTTTAGCATTATTTAATTAATATTTTATATATGTGCATAGTTAAAATGGAAGGCTTTTTTAGCATATTTAGGTGCAAAAATAGTTGTTACCAATCTGACCAATTGTGTCACTGAAATGACTTGAGTTGTCACTGAAATGACTGTCACCAAAATGTCTTGTCACCGAAATGACCTGGGACCTTGCTAATTAGCTATATCCATAGCTAACTTTTTGGCTACCTATCTTATTACTAAGTTAAAATGATATAGCATACTCCAAAGAAAGAGTACAGAGCAAACATTTTAAGGATGTTTATCTTGTCATTTGTGATTTAAGTCAGGATAGTCATTTTGTCTAATGGATAACCTTTAATATTTGTGCACCAATTATCTTTATTACAAAATGCTAATACAATATATTAGGGTAATGTATCATCAACCGAACAGTGTATCTTCAAAACCGAACAAGAATTTTGACTTCTTTCTTGGTCTTGTGCAAGACAGAAACAAGCTATTGTGTTTCACAGAACAACTAATTTGAAAGTTGAAGAAATTATCTACAAGCTGAGGCATGATGTGCAATGGAGCATTATGAGGAAAGAAAGATATTTATGTTTCAGTAGAAATTTTTATTGCAAAAGCATACTTTTAACAACATTTTTTCAATATGTACTTTAGACAAAGATTGTATGTGGTTGCTTGCCAATTAAATGACCATAAATGTAGTTATTTATAGAGCATGAAAAATGCCTTCAAATTACATAATTCATGATAGTTAACTCCTTAAAATAAGATTAAACCACTCACTCAAATTTTAAAACCAAACATCAAATTCTATGTTTGGTTTGAAGATACATGAAAATCATTGTTCGGTTCTAGAAAAAAAGCAGGAATAAGTTTTTTTCTATTTGATAAAATAGCAAAAGCAGATACTTTTTAGAAACATGTAACTGTTTTCTATAACTTGGCTTTTGATTTATGATCATATCTTTAAAAGAAAATCTGTAGCTTAGGTTTGAAGTTAAAAAAATACACATTCTTGTTTGGTTGATGATACATTACCCTAGTATAACTAATAACTTTGCCTGAAAATTTATGAAATCTCTAAATATACATTGTTTACCTTAAGTTAGTTATAGCTACTCTTAAGCTTCTGTTTATTTTTTTTAAATCTATTAAAGTTAGGAACTCATGCCAATGTCAAAGCAAACAGCTCAAAATGTATTACAAGACAGTTACACAAAAACAGTATAGCTAGGTATATTAATTTATATGTATAATCACATCTAAAAAATATTGTTTACAGTCTTATTAAGGTGTCTAAACGTTTACAGCTTGTTTTTAGCAGGAAAAAATGACATTTAAATTTTATAATTTGATAAAATTACATATTAAAGACTAAAAACTGGACCTAAGCCACGGCTAAGGCCTAACCCTAATTGAGCCAAACATACAGCTTGCTTTACACCATAGTCCTCGCTGTAGAGCGTTGCATGGTGCATCGCTTGCATGATGCACTGGAGGATGCTACACGTAACCCAAAAGTGAAGGCACTTTTTACTAAGAACACAAAGAATCTCTAATATCACTATTAGATAGAGCTTTGGCTAAGTATACCAGACTATAAACGTCAGAAAATGGTGATTTACCTTGATTAGCTGACATCATCTTGCTTGTTAAGAAGATACTAAACGGTTATTGAAGAGACGGTATGAATTTAAAAAAGGTTGGCGATCAAATCTAAGTTTAGAGTCGCAGACAGCGCTTTTAAGTCTATCACGTAGAGAAAAAACGTATTTTGAGAATTTTAAACTTCCGCTAAAAAGGTTGGTCAGAGTAATATACTAGAATAGTGTATTACAACTACGTAAGTTACGACTTAACTGAAACAGGAAAATATTTTTGTGCTGTGCCGTAGATACATGCGGCTAAGTAATCTCTAATCTTCAGTACAACTTTATATGACGCTCTGCTTAGCTGCTAGCTGCTTAGTGGCCTTTGAAAGAAAGTTATTGAAAACGGAAATGAAAATTGAAGGCAATAATTAACTTGACCTAAAAAGAAACTGATATCGTCGAAATAATGATTTGCCAAAAAATATCGCTCGTGGTTTTAAAAGATCCCCCAGATGAGATCCCCAGGTTACAATCACTTGGGCGACAAATCACTTTGTCGACAGTCACTTTGGCGACAAGTCATTTTGGCGAATGACTTCGGCGACAAGTTTTGATCACTTAGGCGACAATGATCACTCGTTGGACCATTTAATTACATAAATGTATTAACGTCAGTAGTATTTTGAAAGTTTTATATATAACGAGTGGAATTCTTCCTCCGGAGGAATTCTCAATTCTCAATTAGAATTTTAGCTCAAATGGCAGCCAGTTTAGTAAGCACATTCTTCTCCGCCTTCAGTGAGGGGCCCGCCAAGTTTATTAATTTAATTTTAAGCCAGCCCAACTCTGCCCCAGCCCATTGTACGCACTTCAATACTTTGATCAAGTCGCCTAGTGATCAAAACTTTTGTCGCCGAAGTAAATTCGCCGAAATTACTTGTCGCCAAAATGACTGTCACCGAAGTGACTTGTCGCCAAAGTGATCGGTACCCAGATCCCCAAGCTGCTTATAAACAGAAGTCTTAAATAATCTGCATATTACACTACTGAATCTTGAGCGATATTCTTGAAATTAGATTGCAGAGTACGTATATCAATATTATAGAGTTATGACTATTATATATATGAATTATAAAGCAGAACCCTTGTAAGTAGCATATTGCATTGTGAAATATTTTATTGCATATTTCATTTAAGCATGGAAATAAAAATAGCAAACGTAAAAATGCATCATATTCATGCAATCTGCTTGCGGTGCAAATAACCCCAGTTTACATTTCTAGCTACAGCTGAATTCCAATTTGATGGCTTACTGCTGAAGAGGCTGTTAAACGCCAGCTGTGCGCATACGGCGGCTCTAACTATGAGGCCGTCAGTCATAATAGCTTTACCTTAGCGGACAGTTCCGGCAAAAAAGTGTAAGTCAGAATCATAATTTAGAATTAACGAGCATGTTATATATTAACAAATATAACTGTAAAAATTGAGCAAAGAGTTCTATATCGCTAAAATGTTATTGCTTTAAAGTATTAAAAACCATGCTTTAGTAATTTATATATTCTTTAGAAAACAATTCAGTTGTTTTTTAGGCGTTAGGATACATTTAATCTCTTAAAGTCTGGCTATTTCATTTTCACTTCAATAACAATAATTGTTCTTTAATATTTCTCACTGACATATTCAGCTTATTTTTTATTTAATGTAATGTCTCATTTAAAACCAAGCTATGACGATGAAGAATTAAAAGGATCAGTTGATCACGATTTCTTCTCTGATGGCTCAGAAAGCGCGAGGAAAGCAGAGTAAGTATGCACGGTTCGTTGTTTTTTGGTCCTGCCTACAGTCTACCTAAGCTCGAGCTAAGAATCTAACATTTTTTTCAATATTGAGAATTATTATAGAAAGCAGCAAATTCGGTAGTAAAATCTAAAGCTTAGGGTAACTGAAGAGAAGTTTTCTATGCCTTTTAATTTAGCATCTAGGGTTTTCCCAAAAGCTAGTTATTGAGCTGCACGTCTCTAATGGGTGTTACAGTTCAGTCAAAGTTCTAAATCCTTTCTTGTTATATCGAATATTAGTGCGAAATAAATAATGCCATATCAAGACCTAGGGCTAAATCAGCTTTTAATAAGATTCAAATTATAAATATAAATCCTAATAAATACAAATATGTAACATAACATTGATGCATATAAATAATTAATAGCACGGCTATGTTATGTAATTAGGAAAATCTCATGGAAATGCCATATATGCCTACATATCTACATTTTATCATGGCTTTAAAGTTCCTGAGTAAGTCTAAAAATATTTTGCTATTTATCTATACTTTTAGTAAACCTGTTGTCTGCTGCACCTGGATGTTAAATAAAGGTTTTGCATGCTGGGAATGTTTAGAATTATAGCATTTTTTGCTTTGTAAATAATTTTATTATTGTTATTTTTTATAATTATTTATATATTTTACAATACACTATATAGACAATATTTTATAATATTGATAAAATCGCCCCTTTAAGTATCTGGGCTGTTGTGTATTTTCTAATATACTTAATGCTAAATTTTATTTCAAAATATAAACTCCTTCCTCCATAAATGTTAGCTAGGTATCACAGGATCTTAAAATTTTGTCAGAATGGCATAATTGATATGTTATTTGGATTGGAGATTGGGATCAAGGATTGTCTAATTTCTGTCAGCTCAGAAAAAAGAGCAAATAAATATTTATCTAGATGTTTTTTAAAATGTTGATTAAACATTTGTGTAATTTGTGTTAACAATTTTGTAATCCACACAGCCAAACCAGATGTCTACTCAGTCTGCATACCTTATACAATTAGATAGGTTAGCGTGGTGATAAGAGCTTAAGTATAGTAATAGCTTTTCTGCATTCGTTTTGAATGAAGTGTACTTTTATTTGTACTTTTGTTTACAATTGTCAATTTGACACAATGTTCTCTTGATATTTTAGGCGTCATTAATGACGACTTTTGGTAAGGCAAAAAATGACATTGAATTAAAGTCCTTCACCAAAGAAATATCACAGTCCAATTGATAAAATGTTTGTTAGTCACACTGAATCGCTGACTTAGACACTCTCGCCTAAAGCCAGACTGGATGCAGCTCACAGAAACACGACCATGCAAATTGCAACTCGCTATGAGTCACAAATTGAAGAATCTGCTGATTCTATCCAGATAGCCGTTGGCAGCCAAAGCTTATTAATTATTAATTTGTTTTATTGGTTGCCATCGTCTGTCAATGGCGGGTAGTATGCATATTTCATGGAATTTATTAGTCGATGGGGAGACTCGTGCTCACGCATGCATGCTTAAGCTTAGCCAGGCAAAGATGCACAGAGACAGGCCAGGCATGCAGTGTCTTTGTGCAATCGGTAATCTAGTTTAACTTCTTTCTAATATTTTTTCGTTACCCAGAATTTTGTACTCTCGCCAACTTGAAATTAGAAATCGAAATCACCTTTAGCCAATTTTTATTTCAATCTTCACGTGGCCAACTGACTCGTCACTCTTGGAGGTTATCCGTCCCAAAAGTTCTTCTTTTAATTATTTTTCATCGCAGGGACGACGCTCAGCCCAGCGCCCGCAGTACAGGGAGTCGCCGCTCGAAGCTGAACTCAAATCGGAGCAGAACTCCGCCATCGCCGGACCAGTCCCTCGTCAGGCAGGCTGGCAGGTCGCGATCGCCGTCTCCGGCCAGTTCCAGACGTAGCCGCAGCAGCAGCAACGACGGCCAAGTGGAAACTGACAGGTCGAGAAAGGCCGCTAAAGCAGATCAGTCGACTGGGTCGAATCAAAATGTGGCGGCCAAGCGGAGACGAAGTAGCCGAAGCGCCTCGTTGAGTCACTCGTCAAGAAGTGCCAGCAGCAGCCGCAGTGGCAGCACCAAGGCCAGCAGAAGCCGAAGCGGCAGCAGAAGTAGCAGCGCCAGCGACGTCACCGACGTCAGCCCGCTGTCTTCGCCTCGACCGGACAGTCCGAGAGCTGGCGGAGGAGCGCCTGGAACATCCAGCGGTAAGCCGCCAAG
The DNA here is from genome assembly GCA_950097015.1 of Macrostomum hystrix. NCBI lineage: Eukaryota > Metazoa > Platyhelminthes > Macrostomidae > Macrostomum > Macrostomum hystrix. Next base: position 12,871,534 of record CATNEN010000001.1, read on the forward strand.
GGCCAGCCAAGGAAGAGGACAGGTTCACGTAGCCGAGGAGCGAGACGAGGACAGGATCAACATGGAGACCATTGTGCGGGCTCTCGTTGAACTGGACAAGCGGAGATGCCAGTCAGCTGGACCTCAGCGAACCGGTGAGAACTGTTAGAATTGAGTGGCAGTTGGCTGACACTGGGCATGAGAATTCAAACGAGCACCTTCTGCCCCGACCCCCCCCACCTAGGATTTCACAGCGGCTCGCAGTCAATGAGTCGAATTCACGACATCGAAGCTGAGAACCAGCGACTTCTTTACAGTCTCATGCGCACCAAAAACCGCGACAAGAAGCCGTCGAACATTGATCCGCCAGTTAAGAGGCCGCATCACTCTACTGTCAATAGGCAGAAAGAGCAGCGCAGAATTGAAGAAGAGAATCGGGTAAGTGATTGACCTGTCTAACAGGTGATTGACCTGTCTAACAGGTGATTGACCTGCCTAACAGGTGATTTAACATGCCTAACAGGTGATTGACCTGTCTAACAGGTGATTGACCTGTCTAACAGGTGATTAACCTGTCTAACAGGTGATTAACCTGTCTAACAGGTGATTAACCTGTCTAACAGGTGATTAACCTGTCTAACAGGTGATTGACCTGTCTAACAGTTGATTGACCTGTCTTACAGGTGACCAAGCTGTCTAAAAGGCGACAGACCTGTCTAACAGTTAATATCCTGAAGAGCCTAACATTTACTCTGACCTAACATTACCTGCCGCCATGCGAATTCCAGAAAATCTTTCAACGCCTGAAGCAGATCAGGCCAACCAAAGGTATGAGTCGCGGGGAGATGATCAGCGATTATAAACGGCAAGCTAGCTTCGGCTTACCGCTTTCCCTTCTCGGCGAAGATGTGAAGTACAGGCCACCCAGGATCACTCACAATCCGTACTGCCAGCCGGTGTCTCGAGTGCATTCCTCCAGCAGCATGGTGCACCAAGGCGGTCCTAGTACCAGCGGCGTCGGTAGCGTCTCAAGGTCGTCGTCTAGACCAGGTTCTGCGGCGTCGCGAGCCTCTGCAGCGTCCGGGCGAGGCACCGCAACCGCAGCTGGAGCTACTCGAGGCGGTGCAACTCGCGCTGGTGGCGGAGCTGCCTCCTCAGGCAGGGCCGGATGGCCAGCGGGCTGGTGAATATGTAGCCAATCTCCCCCAAATCGATCGATAAGTAGATAAAATTTGATTAAGCATAAATTCTTGTTTAATTAATATGACTTTCCGTGTAAATTAACTCGGTAGTTTCGTTGGACTATCTTTAGATTTAGTTCATTTGTTACTTCAATCAGTTGGTCACGTTATCTGTTAGTAACTCACTACGCTCGTAACGAAAAAATAATTTCATTCTTAGCTCTTGCGTCCAATAGAAACCGACCTTGTTTGTTTCTAGGCAACAAAGCACTATGCTGGCACATACGGTGTAACTTGGTGTCGCAGATAAAGGTTGCTTTCAATGCCGAAGATTAACTTGTCTCCATAAATTTCAGAATCAGATAAAGTCTTATTTCTGGTTTAAGCAAGGCCAGCTTCTTGTGTATTTCTGTAGACTGCCTTGCATATCATGCTTACCTGAATACTGACACAATGTGATAACTTTCTGTTTATTTTCTTTCTTATATTGCTTAAAAATCAATATTTCTTCTTTGAAAGCTATGTTTTATGTAATCTTTTGACCGTCCATTTTACCCGTTCATTCACGACAAGTGTGTAGCAACTGTTCCACTATAACACATTTCCAATGCCGTTATTCTATTACATTCGAATCAGAAAAAGCAAAGGTTTTTTAAATATACGAAACGATGTAGTGTTTGAAGAGTTAACATATTTCAGATGAAGACATATTTCTATTAGTTTCACACAAATTTTACTGACATTCACTCTACTAGATATCGTGAGTTATATAGATTTTTTCTTATGGAATTCTGTCCAACTTTTGCGACAATTGTTCCCTTAATACACTTGAAGGTCGAGCAGACTGTCTGTCATTCTGGGCTTACAAACAACTGCATTGTAGTACAGAAACGATTTGTACTATGTCTTATATGTTAAACTGTCTGACAATAAATAAATATCCGCTATACTGCTTTCATATTTTGAGGAAATTCTTGTGAGTTTAGAAATCGAAAAACAGCAAGCATTGTTAATTTCTTTGCAATATTTTAATTCTCTCCCTATAATATAGTAAAATTTCAGTAAAAGTTAGTTTGTTTGTCTTTGACAATTTTACAAACTAAAATTAACTTAAACAAACAAAGCGGAGGTCGACCCTGACTATAAACTTACATTTTGTATCGTAATGGAAGTCTCTAAATATAAAAAAACGTTTTAAAAGTATCCGAGCCTATTAAATAGTCAGATCAACACTCTCGAGTTTGCTAGTTGCCATCATGTAATAAACTATGATTTCATTTCATCGGTCCAATTAGCTCAATGCCTATAAGAATATTGCTACCTTCCTGTGCAAATTGTTTTCAGTTTAGGGAGGGAATGATGTATAAATTTCTAATTTAGGAGTTTAATAAATCATTGCGTTTGTATAAGTTGCGGAATGAACTAAATCTAAACAAAACGAAACATCTTCCATCTTGTTTAAGATTTTGCACAAGTATTGCAATGTCAGATATAACCAGCAATATCCGCGACCGCCTCTTCCAACATACTAATAAGGAACTTTGCGACTCTGCTAATAATTTACCTGACGAATTCGTAGGCGTCAAATTTATTGTCTATTTACGAACCCGAAGGCACTGGCCATCATTTAGAAGACAGAGAGGAAAATTTATTTTTGATTTTAATAACATTAGCAACCGGATGTCGACAGCGTGAACAAGTCCATACAGACTATGCAAACCGCCTTTGGACCATCTATAATGCATTCTTTCGGTAAGTACTCGCTAATAGCGAGATTCTCATGAGATCGAAGAACTTAATTTATAGTTGACAATATACGTAATGAATTCTCGCTTCAGTCCTGCTTCTGCTGACTGCGGCCGTGGCTCAGGCCTCGGTCTCGGTGACACGAACCAGCAGCCCTGACATGCACCCGTCGGCAATGGAGATCGAGGTCCAGCTGCGAGACTCAAACAAGAAGATCCGCATCCCGCTGACAAAGACCGACGACTTTGAGAACATTCCAGTGACTGTGGCCGAGAACGGAGTCTCGAGGACCTTCTCGTCTCACCAGATTCACCACGCGAGTCACGCTCACTACAGAGACATCGAGACCAAGTCCGTGATCAGCGTCCGTCACGTGAACGGCCAGAGGCGCATCAGTGGTCACGTGATGCACGAGACAACGTCGTATTTTCTTGAGCCACTCAGCGAAGCAAGTCACAGTGTCACAGAAAATGTTGCTAGTCCACTTTTCATCGCCCGGAAAGTTAGAACTCCAAAGCTCAGGGTCCATCAGAAAGGCAAGACTGCTTCACCAAAATATAATGTGGAGCTTCGTCTGCTACTTGACAGCACTGTGTGGCAAGCATTCAAGGCAATCTATGAAACAGAATCAGAGACTCTTACTGAGCTGCACTACTATTATTCCCACATCTTGAACGGTATCAGCACGGCATTCAGGAACATCGGCACGCCGTCCATCAATGTCACCTGCGTCGGCATGACCATCTCGAAAACCTTAACAGATGATGCTTGGATGGCGGGTGAAGGTAAATTGTTGACGCTGTAAAATAAAAAGATATATAGAGCCTGTAATACAGTCAATAATTTGAAAAAATTAACTTACAAGCATGCATTAAGTTTTCTTGTCGTCCTTACCCTCACGAACGCAATATTGCTTTTGAAAGTTACCGAAGGCAAGAAGATCCTGAAAGCCATGTCTAGCTACATCGTCGGCAAGACCGCAGATCACTTCATGGCCTTCACTCGCATGGACATCAGCAGTGACGGGAGCTTCTCCGTGTGCGGCATGGCTTATCTTGGCGGTGTCTGCAAGAGCACAAAAGTCAGCATCAACGAGGACCAGGGACTTCAGAGCTGGGGTACCGCCGCTCACCAGCTTGGTCACAACCTGGGCTCTCATCACGACAGCAGTGGCAATACCTGTAGCCCAGACACTAAGAACATAATGGCACCGTCTAGAGGAGTCTACAGCCTGACAGACGTGGCCAACTCATACCGGTTCTCAGCTTGCTCAGTGTTCTACATGACACGCCATCTCAGTTCACTTCGTAAGTTCGGACTTACTGTACACAGTCCAAAAGCAATATTTTCTAGGAAATTTTAGCTCGTGAAGCTCTTCGAAACCTCGATTCCAGGAAGTCCGAATTGCCTGACATCAGAGCTGCAACCTCGGTACGCGAACTCGCCCGTCAACGTGCGCGAAGGCGCTCGTCTGACACTCGACCAGGTGTGCCGGCTAGCGATGCCCTATAGTCCTGGAAAGCTCTTTGTTTCTACCGAGGATTTCATCAGACCAGCGACCATCTGCGCCCGGATCTTCTGCCACACCAATCCCATGAAGGCGATCAGCTTGGGAGGAATGCGCGCTCCGGTCGGCACTCCGTGCGGCGACAGGAAGAGCTGCAACTGGAACGGCGAGTGCACAGCCGACAGCACCGCACCGTCGGCTGACGAAACCTGCTTCTGGGGCGACTCGTGGAGTAACTGCGCCACATGGAAGACCTACATTGAGAACAAGTGGACGTCCTGCACTGAGAGTACCAAGAAGGGCTGCTGCAGATCTCTCGCCTCGCTGTGTTAGATGTACAATTTGTGTTTACCTTGCATGCTGAGTAGCAAACGTTTAAAAGCTCATTATATTCCGATTTTCAAGTAGCATAAGTTCCTATGGCAAATTAGCAATAGTAATTTGAGGGATTGAATTGATTCAAAATGAGAAAACGAAATTTGTTTAAGTTGGGCCATGAATCGACTATGATTAGCAGTTTTTTATCAGTGACTTTTTATCCCTGCTTTCTTGTTGCTTGGATTGTCAACTGTTTTATGCGTGTTAAATTTTACTTAAGCAGAATCAATCGAAATGATTTATGTTTTTTATTCATGTAATGTGCGCCATCAAAGCGTCTTATTGACTAGTGAAATGAGTTCTTAATGTCAATGCATTCAAATGCTCTATGCTGATTGCAGCAATCCTATTATGACTGTTGTGCCGCATGATAATAAACTGCTATCTGTGGGTATGTGTTAGATGTGCATTGCCCTATTTTTTCAGTTAATAGTTGCTTTGAAGAATAAGAGAAGCTGAGGAGTATATTCAGACTAAAATAAAGTCAACTTTAGAATGATTCATTGGCTACAGTTCAAAAAGCTTTTTTACATGTCGTAATAATCATTGCTTAGCACAACATTAAAAAACTAAATTTTTGTTCATCTCCAAGTTGTAGTTTCTGAAGGCAAGATAACTGGCGCCACACGAACGGTGGCTCGTGAGTCCGAGGACTGGATTGACTGATGAGGTCGCCGCGATTTCGCACCTGGTTAAGCAGAGAAGTTAGGAGAATAAATTGGAGAGTTCATTGTTAAATGTATTAGTTTTCGACATTAATTTCGACACAAAATAGCTTTCGACACTTTCTTCTCTACTTAATCTCGCTTAACTTCCTGCTGCAGACTTTTCAATAGACACTTGCAATTTCCGCGAAGAACTGTGAAGAATGTTGCATGACAAAAACTAATTAATTCCACAATCAGTCCAGTTATTTGGAAAGAAAAACATTACGAGACTCGTAGACCACAACGAGCTATAAGCATTAAAACGCAGTTAACCAGATTGACCCAGCGATTGCTGATACCAATTAAACTGTTACAGTAGAAAAATACAGTGTTGCGCCTCGCTAAAAGACCATTAGAGTCGGGATTCGAACCTTGGAACTTCAAGTCGTTAATACGACACTGAAATCATTAGACTGCAACAATCGAAACACCGGCCATCAAAACCCTTTGGGCAATAATAGTGAATTGTTTTCATGAAGCATTGAACTTTCAGTAAAACCTGATTTCCCTTTCTCAGCTCGCTCACAAACATTCAGTTTGCTCAGACACTGACTGAAACCCAAATACTCGGAGGTGTAGCACGCAACACAAACACAAATCTACAAACGTTGTCTCACGTAACTGAGCCGATTGAAAAAAATAATAAAACAGTTCAGGTCATGGTTGAATCTTTCTTGGACAGGATATTGATCGACCAAAAACATGTGAAACAGACTTGATGATAAAATTGGTCAACTTAAGCACTAGAGTAGCAGTTTAATATCCGGAAAAAAACAAATGCCAATTGAACTCTAACAATACGAGCCAGAAGAAAAAAATCAATTTCCTACAAAACAAGCAATTTGTGATGCGTATAAATAAGGCTTTAATTCTAGCGCAAAGGTGACCATATTGTTCAAGTGGTGAAATTTCGGTTCTGAAGTAGTCATCTGCTCATTGTGCGTAAAAAACTTCGTGAACCACTAACTCTTGTCATGCAGAATATTGGTAAGAACTCTGTTTCAATAGTAAAAATTCATGCGCGCAGTATTAATACCAACAATTAAGTTAAAAAAACAAAACTAATTTCAGTCCTTCTTCTGCTGACTGTCGCCGTGGCTCAGGCCTCGGTCTCAGTGACCCGAACCAGCAGCCCTGACATGCACCCGTCGGCAATGGAGCTCGAGGTCCAGCTGCCAGACTCAAACAAGAAGATCCGCATCCCGCTGACAAAGACCGACGACTTTGAGAACATTCCAGTGACTGTGGCCGAGAACGGAGTCTCGAGGACCTTCTCGTCTCACCAGATTCACCACGCGAGTCACGCTCACTACAGAGACATCGAGACCAAGTCCGTGATTAGCGTCCGTCACGTGAACGGCCAGAGGCGCATCAGTGGTCACGTGATGCACGAGGGAACCTCGTACTTCCTCGAGCCTCTCGGTGAGTCCGACCACAATGTTCGAATGAACGCCCTGAACCCGGCAGACATGGCCAAGAAGATCAAGATCGTCAGGGACATTGAGAGTCGCAGAAAGAGGCAGACAAATAAAGATTCAACAACGTACAAGGTCGAAATCTACCTGCTTATCGATAGTAGAGTGTGGAGTGCTTTCAAGACCATCTATGTTACTGATGCTGCTGCTCTTACCGAAATACACTACTACTACACTCACATCCTGAACGGAATCGACACTACCTATAGGAACATTGGAACACCGTCCATCAGCGTCAGCTGCATCGGCATGACCATCTCGAAGACCTTGGCCGACGATACTTGGATGGCCGGCGAAGGTATGATGGTACACGTTTTTTCTTAATGCTACTTTGTGACAGAAAGTCCTCTATGCCATAAAAAACCGACGCATATCTTCAGATACTGAGGGTAGCAACATTCTGAAGGCAATGACCAGTTACATTGTTGGCAAGACCGCCGCCGATCACTTCATGGCCTTCACTCGCATGGACATAAGTGGCAGCGGGAGCTTCTCAGTGTGCGGCATGGCCTACGTTGGCGGTGTCTGCAAGAGCACAAAAGTCAGCATCAACGAAGATCAGGGACTTCAGAGCTGGGGCACCGCCGCCCATGAGCTTGGTCACAACCTGGGCTCTCGTCACGACAGCAGTGGTAATACCTGTAGCTCTGCCACCAAGAACATTATGGCACCGTCTAGCGGGTTCTACAGCCTGACAGACGTCGCCAACTCATACCGGTTCTCATCTTGCTCAGTTTCATCCATGGTTAGCTACCTGAGCACTCTGGGTAAACTGTCACTTGAATTCTCCATTTCTTACTTCAAAAAGTTTTATTTTAATTTTCCGAGGCCAATAATTTGATGTTAAAAATCCGAATCTATGTCGTATCTTTAAGGATAATGTGGTTGATTTCTTATGACCTGAAATACGGAACAGGATCGAGCAACTGCATGACATCTGACCAGGGCACCCGCCTTGCTGAGCTTTCCTCAAGCACTTTCGAGGGTGCCCGCATGACGCTCGACCAGGTGTGCCGTCTGGCCATGCCTAACAGTCCAGGAAAGTTCTTCCTCACTAGCGAGCTGTCCGCCACACCGGCCGGCATCTGCGCCTCAATCTACTGCACCACCAGCTCCGGCGGAGGCACTTCCACCGGCGGACTCCGCGCTCCCGCCGGCACTCCGTGCGGCGACAGGAAGAGCTGCAACTGGAACGGCGAGTGCACAGCCGACAGCACCGCACCGTCGGCTGACGAAACCTGCTTCTGGGGCGACTCGTGGAGTAACTGCGCCACATGGAAGACCTACATTGAGAACAAGTGGACATCCTGCACTGAGAGTGCCAAGAAGGGCTGCTGCAAGTCTCTGGCCACGCTTTGCTAACTGCTTATGAGACCGCAATGTTGTCTGCAATAAGTTCCTAATCTAATGTTCTGAGACGTAATCTCAAGTTTATGACGCAAAAATATTTGTTTTTGGTTGTGGGGAGAGCACAAAATACATTTTTTGAAATCTCAATGAGCTTCAATGAGTAAGAAATTTTCAATGATTTATGTTGTCGGTCACGAATAAGTTAATTACAATGTACTAGTGTATTACTAGTGTACAGTACTATCTTTAAATGTTTACTTAAAATGGAAAATTTGGAATCAACAACTAAAGCGATTCTACAACGCGACTCCAATTTTCCGGTCTGGATGGAGCGCTCAGCTTCCGGAAGATGCCCGCTTGTCTGCGTTCGACAAGCTCAAGTGTCTCTGGGCCGAAGTCTCACAGCAGCTCGATGCCAACCGGAAGTCGTGCCAGTCGCCAAGGTGGGCGTGTACTGGGCGCCTCGGCTATGGCAGCGGAAGCAGTCAGATAAATGTAGGCGCAGGTGTGAATGACCGACGCGAGTCACGTTCCGCCAGGTCCTGCTGAGCCGTCGTAGGTTGATGGTCGCGGTCGCGCTTCGATTTCCGACAGGTGGTTGCCTTCTCGGCCTTCTCGGCTGCACCAGTCACCGGCCTTGTCCAGCGCTTTTCGGCATTCGCAGAAGAGCTTCAAATATTACGAATATTTTGAATTTACTTTTACTTCTAACAGCCCGTCAGCGTCACGAAATGCTGCTTATCCAATTGCCACGCAGCCTATGCTGGGGCTCCATGCACTTTCCAGGAAGTAGACAGGCGAGACCTTTAGATTGGGCAGGTGTTTCAGAGGGTATTAAATTTTGCGAATGTACACTGCTTCCGATCAGCTCAATTCTATAAAGGTGCCGCGAAACAGTGCGAAACTCAGTCTGAGAGTTTAATTTAGACTTCCTTCCCGGTACTTCAGAATATAGCGATGAGAGGGACTGGTAAGATAATCGTCTAATATCCCAGAAAAACTCGTAAAAGCTCTTTAAATACATTTTTCGACACCTGTTTCAGTCCTGCTTCTGCTGACTGTGGCCGTGGCTCAGGCCTCGGTCTCGGTGACACGAACCAGCAGCACTGAGATGCACCCGTCGGCAATGGAGATCGAGGTCCAGCTGCCAGACTCAAACAAGAAGATCCGCATCCCGCTGACAAAGACCGACGACTTTGAGAACATTCCAGTGACTGTGGCCGAGAACGGAGTCTCGAGGACCTTCTCGTCTCACCAGATTCACCACGCGAGTCACGCTCACTACAGAGACGTCGAGACCAAGTCCGTGATCAGCGTCCGTCACGTGAACGGCCAGAGGCGCATCAGTGGTCACGTGATGCACGAGGGAACCTCGTACTTCCTCGAGCCTCTCGGAGAGTCCGACCACGGCGTCGTCAAGAAGTTCCAGGACTTGGAAGCGATGGCCAAGAAGCTCAGCATCGACAGGGAGATTGAGACTCGGAGGAAAAGACAGACGAATGACGACTCGACGACATTCAAGGTGGAGCTTTATCTTCTTCTAGACAGCAGAGTGTGGAATAACTTCGTCACTATCTATAGAAAAGAATCAGAAGCGTTGACAGAGCTGTACTTGTACTACACCCACATCCTGAATGGAATCGACACTGCCTATAGGAACATCGGCACACCGTCCATCAGCGTGCGGTGTATCGGCATGACCATCTCGAAGACGCTGGCAGACGACACATGGATGGCGGGTGAAGGTGAACTCATGAAATCAGCTTTTGGTACAAAACTCAATTCATGATAATGTCAAATTAACTTTATGTTGACTTGAAATTTGCAGAATTTGTGTAAAATTTTCTTTGTGTAAGACAATCCAGAAGGTGAGATACAAAAATTACAAACGGTAGCAGCATTCTGAAGGCAATGACCTTCGGAAGTAAATAATTTGAAAAAATTACTTACAAGCATGCACTAAGGTTTCTTTTCATCCTTACCCTCACGAACGCAATATTGCTTTTGACAGTTACCGAAGGCAGGGAGATCCTGGAAGCCATGTCTAGCTACATCGTCGGCAAGACCGCCGATCACTTCATGGCCTTCACTCGCATGGACATAAGTGGCAGCGGGAGCTTCTCAATTTGCGGCATGGCCTACGTTGGCGGTGTCTGCGAGAACACAAAAGTCAGCATCAACGAGGACCAGGGACTTCACAGCTGGGGCACCGCCGCTCACGAGCTGGCTCACAACCTGGGCTCTCATCACGATGGCAGCAACAACCAATGCAGCTCGACAAGCAAGTACCTGATGTCTCCAGCTAGTGGATTCTACAGTCTGGAAGACGTGGCCAACTCCTACCGTTTCTCTTCCTGCTCCGTGTCCTACATATCTCAGACACTGAACACTCTGGGTATGCTCTAGTCTTTTGATCTGAATATAAATTGGCTTTTACTCGTAATATTATGGAATTGGTTCTCAATTCAATTAATTCAGGCTCATCAAGTTGTCTCACGATCGATCAGGGCAGCCGCCTCAGTTACCTATCGTCCAACATTCGAGAAGGCACCCGAATGACCCTAGACCAGGTGTGCCGACTGGCTAGACCCGATAGTCCCGGAAAGGTTTTTATCACTTTCGAACAAAAATTTGATCCCGCGATCATCTGCGCCAAAATTTATTGCCAAACCAGCTCCGGTGGTGGTAGCACATCGAGCGGACTTCGCGCTCCAGTGGGCACTCCGTGTGGCGACCAGAAGAGTTGCAACTGGAACGGAGAGTGTACGAAAGACAGCGCCGCTCCGGCCGTCGACGAGACGTTCTTCTGGGGCGATACAAAGACCAACTAAGAGATCAGACAAAGGCCTTTACGAGCGTATACTGAGCGGACGCAAATTATTTTCGACTGGCGTCAAGAAACGCTGCCTTAGATCTCTGGCTATAATATTTTTAAATTACCTTAAGTAAAAATACTTGCTAGTCGGTAACTGGATGGTGTCGGAAATAAAGTAAATAAATAAGCTCGGCGTCGTGTCATTAGAAAAGAATGGTTTAGAGATAAAAAAGGCTGTGTTCTCTCTTCTGGTCTCATTTTGGATAGATAGTATTATATATAAAACTACACCTAGCCCAGTTGGGCCGGATCTATTGTGCGATGCTGTGTGAATCTGTCCAGTCTGATTCGCACCTGAAGTTTCTGCCCTAGCTAAGCTGGTACGAGCTTTCAGTCAGAAACCCGAAGCTGTATTTGTTTTGCTTGATTGAAATTGATTGAAATAAATACTAGCCCTAAGTTATCGAGTCAAAGCAGCCCTTAGATAACAGTTGTTTTGCTTGTTGCAAGAAATCTTATGAAGCAAATCTTACGCATTACGCACACTCGCATTGGGAGGATGACATTGGCAACATTGCTTTTGAGACTATTAAAAAGAGGCGTTTTTGACCATTTCACACAAAATTATTAAAATGATTTCTACATTCTTCCCATGAAAGTTGGCAGCCACTCGATAGTTCGATTCTATCATTTTCCATATATAAAAAATTACCAGACATGATAAAACTGGAACACCAGGAAGCTATCCGGCAGTGGCCAAAATCAATTTAAAATTCTGACCGAGACGTCACGAATCTCAACCCAAGTACGCTCGTAGGCGATTTGTGCAACTGATCAATAAATAATTGCACACCTTAAATTCTAGAGAAATTCCAGAAAAATGCTTGTCGCCAACAAGAAGTTTCGTTTTGACAATTCCTTTTAAAGGCGTACTTGAAATTCTGCCAACAAGTGGAAAGTATCTGTACTGTAATTTGTAGCCTCAGATTGAGATTGTCTGACGAGACTAAGGACCTAAAACCAAATATTTGTTTGAGTATTTCAGGGATTGACAATTGACTACAAGTCGTATTGTCAATCCCAATCGATTTCCAGCCTGAGAGTATCTGTTTATCATTTTAACAGTCTGGTAGTCTGAGTAATATACCCGAAATGAGTTTTTAGGTGAACCTTTCGTCAATATATTTCAATCAGCAGTTGGTCACAGACATGTCAGTCCATTGCTGATCTACGCAGCGCGGCCGAAACTGCTCAGGCGCAGACGCTGGCCAGGGTCTTGCAGCAGATCGACTTCACCTGGTTGCAGTAGTAGCTCCTGGTGGCTGAGTTCGGCGCAGCGGAGATGGTCTGGTAGAAGCTCTGGCACTGCTCAGCCGGAGCAGCGTCGCCAAAGAAGCAGGCCATGTTGATCACTGGCACCCGAGGGTCTGCCGTGCACTGTCCGTTCCAGTTGCAGCTCTTCTGGCTGCCGCACGGTGTTCCGACTGGAGCGCGAAGACTGCCGCCAGTGTTGCCGCTCGACGGTGTCGTCTGGCAGTATTTGTTATTACTTTTTTGAATATTAATTTTTTATTTTATTTTTTTTAATTTTACTTCTTGACTTACTTGACATAGCTGCATGGGGCATCCTTCGGATGCAGCAGGGAGACGTTGCCGCCCATTCCGCTAGCCCCCTGGAGACCACGGGCAACTATAGCTGCGATGTCGCGCAGGGGGATCCGGTGATGCCGGCGTCCGCAGCGCGGTCCTCCTCCGGAGAGTCCAGGGGGCGGAGAGTCGCTCGCCCGGTGGCCCTTAGGTAACGGATGAGCTGGCAGATGTTCTCAGGCCTGAAAACGTCGGAGAGATCCGGGTTTGGGTCGACATAGGGTCGAAGGCGGGGCAGTCGCAAATAAAATACTCTGCATCCTCAACATAGGAGAGGCAGAAAGGGCACTGCGGATTTTGCCTTGCAGGAAGCGGTGCCTGGCGAAACAGCCGTGGCCAGAGAGGGACATGGTGACTGCCCTGATGTCCCTGTGTTTAAGTCCAAGCAGGGCTTTGCGAAGGGCAATGGAGGGACAAGGGACAGCAGCGCGAGACTGCCGAAAATCGGCGGCATTGATCCATCTGTCCTTGTGCTTTGAGGCCACCCACTGGTTAATCCGAGTGTTGACGACGGCGGTAGGGTTGGAGACCGCGTCTAAAAGACGATGAGCAGTCTTCATCGCTTCCCCTTTGATAAAAAGATATAAAGGGGGAAGGTCCAGGAAGGCATCCAAAGGGAATGGAGGTTGCCGCACTCATGATGGCTCTAGAAGCACGGCCCTGCACCTTGCTTAGGGCCTCCAAGACCCCTTTTGTCTCCAGGGCACTGTTCCAAATGAAGCCGGCAAAAGCCGGCCGGTCTTACAATGGTAGTGTAAATCCACCAGAGACGGCGGGGGGTGAGGCCCCAGGTAGCACCGAAGGCTCTACGGATCTGTGCGAGCGTCGCGAGAGCTTTGCGAGTTTTGAGTTTGACGTGAGGTGTCCAGCTCAGCCTGTGGTCGAGGATGACACCTAAGCATCTAGTTTGCTTCTCCATGGCGATGGGTTTGTCACTGAGAAGAAGCGGCTCAATCCTCCTGTTTCGTTTGCTTCTCCATGGCGATGGGTTTGTCATAGAGAAGAAGAGGCTCAATCCTCCAGTTTCGTTTGCTGGTGAACATATTGGCGACGGTCTTGGACTCAGAGAGTTTGAGGCCGCAGCTATGAGCCCAGCGCTCGGCACGGTGCATAAAAGCTTGCAGAAGGTCTCTAAGGATCGGGGGAGACGGTCCAGCCACAGTGGCGGTGACATCGTCAGCATAGCCGATTTTCTGGACCGGGGCCGGGTCAGGGCTGCAGAGTAGCTCGTCCATGACAAGGTTCCAGAGGATCAGACTAAGAACGCCCCCCTGTGGGCCTCCCTTCTGGACTTTCACAGAGCGGGAGTGGCCAAGCAGGTGCGAGGTGGCAGTTGAGAGATCATATACATGATCCAGCGGGTGAGGTGCTCGTGCGCAGCCCGGTGCTCCAAGGCTCGCCTAAAGGCTTCGAAGACCACATTGTCGAAGGCACCATCAATTTCGAGGAAAAGCGAGAGAGCGAAACCGGTGCCAAGCACGGCGCGCTCCAGCTTGCCGACAATGGCATGCATAGCACTTTCGATGGAGCGTCCGGATCGAAAGGCGTGCTGGTTGGCGGAGAGCGGGGAGTTCCTCAGCTCAACGTGAAGGAGGCGCCAAAGAACAAGCCTTTCAAGCAGCTTAGGAAAGAAAGATGTTAAGCTGATGGGGCGGACGGCTTTGGCGGAATCGTAGTCTCCCTTCCCAGGCTTGGGGTGAACACGATGGCTTCTGCCACGACCTGGGTACGTACCCGAGGGTGATACAGGCGTTAAACAGGTTGCAGAGGAGGACGAAGAACCTGTCATTTTTTACCGCTTCATAGGGACAAAATTGACACATCCAGACAGAGTTAATACAAATCCAGGCTTAGAATTGATAGATACCTAGGCTTAGAATTGATTGATATCTAGGCTCAGCATTTATAGATATCTAGGATCATATTTTTTTGTGTAGGAGCAGGCGTTATTCGATGCTAAAACTAAGGTAGATTTTTTGGCATAGCTGGAAGTTTTATCAGATTCAGAGCTAGAAAAAATATGTTAAGCACGGCTAAAAGCGTTATTAATTTTAAGTTGTAACATTTTTTCAAGCATTGCTTCAAGCGTTATCCGATTCAAATCTCAATGAAGACTGTTCGAGCATAGGTAGCTTTTAACGTTATTCGATGCTAAAACGAAGGAAACATTTTTGAGCATAGCTGCATGCGTTATCTGATTGAGAATTAGAACTATCTGAGCATAGCTTAAAGCGAAAATGTTTTTAAATTTTCACATTTTCAAGCGCTTTTCAATCTAAAACTCAATGAAAACTGTTCGAGCACACGTAGCTTTTATCATTTTCAAACTTAAGAAAAGTGTTTTGAGCATTACAAGAGGTTGAAGCCAAGTGGTTAGGGCGTCGGACTCATGACTTGAAGGTCGGGGGTTCGATTCCCGACTCCACTGGTACAATGGGTGCCCTTTAGCAAGACACTTAACTCTGCATTTGCCTCAGTTCACCCAGCTGTTAAATGGGTACCAGCATTAGCTAGGATAATTAAAGGTGGGTGTGGCGTCCCCCCAGTCCATGGACTGAAAAGCTGTACGCAGCCTTCAGATGTGCAGCGCAATAGCTGCGGCTGTGCTGTCGGCTGCACATCAGACCCAATTGGGGCAGGTGGAATCATATTATTATTATTACTATTAATTTGAGCATGGCTGCAATCGTCATTAGATTAAAAAAACTAAGCAGGGAAGCCATCAATATTTATAAAGCATGATAATTTGAAGGAAAACATGAAACTTAAGAATATAGCGCCAGATAACAATGGATAGCATGAAATGGTATCTAAGGTATAGCACTATTTCTTCAAGATATAGCGTGGGATTTCCAGGCGAAAAAAAAGAGATTTCCAGGGGAAAACAAAATACTTTAAGGGTATAGCACTTTTTTTCAGAGGATAGAATGATTTGTTGAGGGGATAGCATGAATGATCGACTGTATAGCATAAATTATCCAGGAGGAAGCATAAATAAACTATTGAAAAAATACTGAATTATCAAAGCAAAACCAGGTAATATCGGCGATGTGGCATGACTTATTGGTGAAAAAAACATGAATCATTAAGTTGGCTAGCATGAATTATCTAGGAGAAAGCATAAATCATCAGGGGAAAGCATGACATATCGAGGGGAAGAAAAATTGTGGACGTAAAAGCACGAATTATCGAGGGAAAGCAAAATTAACGAGGAATATCATGATTATTCAACTGACTTGCATGAATTATCGAAAGGGAAAGCAAGAAATATCCTGGGGAAGAATAAGTTATCGAGGGAAAAGTATGAATTATCGAGAGAAAAGTATGAATTATCGAGAGAAAAGTATGAATTATCGAGGGGAAACATAAATCGTCAAGGGGTAGAATGAATTATCGAGGGAGAGCCAACCAGCTGGTTCCGGTGGACCACCCCCACAGGCTCTGCGGCGGAGCGCAGCTCATCCACCGGCTAGGCTGGCCGCAGGCGGCCGAGTTGGCGCTGTACCAGCTTCGGGCGAACCGTGCGCCCTTCCTGCAGGCCACCCGGCCGCGCCCCAACCGCAGCCTGCCCGCACTGCAATGCTGGCGCGCCCCCGTATGCCTAGCGAGGGATCCGAACCAACACACACCCGTGGGGCTGGCGTCCACAATCAGCTGAGTCTGCAGCTCACTGATGAAGAATTCCAGCGCGTGGCTGCTGGCGATCGTCGGTTTGATGTCGTTGAATGCGGCCTCTTTCTTTTTGCACAACGTCCACTCAGTGGCCTGCCTTCAGCTCGCGGAGTGGCCGGGCCCTGTCAGACAGGTTGCTGATGAAGCGCGCCACGAAGGTGACGAGGCCGTGGAAGGAGCGCACCTCGGTCGCGTTGGTCGGCCGCTTGAAGTTGTTGATGGCCGCTACTTTCTCGGCGCTTGGGTGAATGCCGCATGCCGAGAGCCGCATAGCGAGAAAGTCGACCTCTCTTCGGGCGAAGCGGCACTTCTTGGGGGTCAGCGTGATGTTGCTGGTCTTTAACCGGGCCAGGCAGTCTCGCAGGCGCTGGTTGTGCTCTTCAATGTTTTTTCGCGTACACCAGGATGTCGTCGGGCAACCGGCGGACGCCGGTGAGGCCGCACAGGACGGAGGTCATCACCCGCTGGAGGATCTCGGAGGCGGATGTGAAGCCCATGCAGAGCCGGCGCAGCCGCAGGAGCCCGATGGGTGTGGAGAACGTTAGCAGGTCTCTGGACTACTCTGCGACTTCAATTTGGTGGAAGGCTTTGGCGACGTCCAGCTCCGAGAAATAAGTCGACCCTGCTATCTCGTCCATCACCTCTTCGAATGTGGGTATAGGCTGCTTCTCTGGGATGACGTACTTGTTCACCTCGCGAAGGTCCTGGGTGATGCGAACCTCGCCCTGCTCGGCCTTTGGAACTGCGACCATTCTGGAGCACCAGGCTGTTGGACCACGCACTCGTTCGACAATTCCAAGTGCTGGAGTTGATCTTCCAGCTGCTTTATTACAGCATTCCTTAGGTGAACGGGCACTCGGGATGGCGGCTGGCAGACTGGAGTGGCATCTGGCCTGAGCCTGATGGTGACGCTGACTCCCTTCACGCATCCGATGCCTTGAAAGCAGTTGCTGAATTCCGCCAGGATTGTCTGAAGTTGCAGCTGCTTGGGCAGGTGCTGGTCCTCACTGCTGGCCGACTTGGCTAGGCTGGCCACCACCGCAGAGTTCGTGCCGACTTCCGGTCCGACTTTCAGCATGCCGAGCTTTGTGCTGGACTATCTTCGGAGAATCGGTGTGCAGTTGCTGCTGATGACGATGAAATTTGCCTGCATTTCGCGGTGGTTCGCTCTGACAGTGAGCGTTGTTTGGCCGGCTGTCTTCAGCGGCTCGCTGGTACCGAGCGCAAAGACTGTGGTGCTGGACGGCGAAAGCGGCGTGCCGGGCCGGCAGATTCAGTGGATCGTCGCCATGTCCAGCATGTCGCAGCTCGCTCCGCTGTCGATCAGTGTGCGGACCGGACTGCCGTTGATGCTGATAACGTACTTGGCGCTGTCGTCTTGCCACTGAGCGTGCAGAACACCTCGTTGGGTGGTTGGTCGGCTGGCTGGTCCTGCTCGGGCTGCAGTGAGTTGATCTTCGAGCGGCTGCTGAGGCAGGCCTTGGCCAGATGGTTGGCCTTGCTTCTCTGCTGCCTCGTGCGTCCTGGCCAGCTGGAGAGTGTCCGACAGGCTGATGTTGGGGATGTTCAGCAGGCGCTTCCTCAGTGACTCGCTGCGACAGCTGGCCACGATTTGATCCCTGATGAGCGACTGGCGGAGACCCTCGAACTTGCAGGCGTCCGAGCTGCTACACAGTCTGCTGTGGCAAGCCTCTTTGGATTCGCCTTCTTCCAGGAGACAGTGGCGAAACTTGTATCGAATGAAGAGGACGTTGTCGCGGCCATTAAAATGCGTGCTGAACTGTGCGATCAGCTGGTCGACCGTGGGCTCGGCTGCGGGCTCGGCTTCTAGTTGCTGCGACTGGGTGGCGATTTCGTTGTACAGGTCGCTTACTTCTTTGCCTGCTGTATACAGAAGGATCTGGCGTTGCAGAAGGGGCGGGTACCCTTTTGTTCTTATCTAGTCCTGAATAATGAGAATACTGGTTTTTGGATTGTAATTGTAGCTGTAATTTTGTCTTAGAATCGCTCCTTTGCATACTACTTCGTCTAGAGACTAGAATTCTCTAATTGAGCTGATCGGACCTGTTTTGAAGGTGCAAAAAAGATCTATCACAGGACAATTTTCTGAAGGCTTGTGGGCATTTCGAAAAATTTACGCCCCTGAGAGCCAACCTCAAAGGCACTGCCTGAAAATGTTCACTGCCTGATAATACAAAATTCAGGGCAGATGCAAGCACCTGTGTCTGTGTGAGCGTGTGCCTGCGAACAGTATCTGTGTGCGTATGTGCTCAGGAGCCAACGAAATGGGCAGAATTGCCTCCTTGATGGTTGGGAGTCTAGTGTCACCAAATTTTATTCCATTGCCCACAGCTCTATTGAAATTATTATTATCATTTTATACTAGTATTTTCTAATGGGTTTGCTTTTTCATTAAAATGGGTCCTTGACCTTTTTTCCGATTGCCACAGCGCTCAGTCATTTTCAATCAGTTACTCCGAATCAAAACATGGAAAAGAGTCTCTATTCGGCAATTATTTTTCCTCATGTAGTTTGAAAACAATAATTATTTCGTAGAATAACCATTTTATTTTCCGCATCAGTTCAAAAATTACTGATGCAGGGAGAAAAAACCACAAGCCAGACGGGCCGAATTGTAACTTCAATCGATTGTGATTGAAAATCAATTCAGAGCTTATCGTCTATTGCCAATCAAAAAGTGCACAGAGCCTTGAGAGTTTTGCAGCAGCCGCTCAGCGATTGAGCACATAAGGTCTTGGATTCGGCTATCTCGTTTCTGTCGCGCAGGTACTTGATGTTGTTCCTCCAGCCGGGACAGTAACCACCCCAGGAGTCGCCCCAGAAGCAGGTCTCGTCGGCGGCCGGGGCCGCATCGTCGGCCGCGCACTCTCCATTCCAGTTGCAGCTCTTCTTGTTGCCGCAAGGCGAGCCGATCGGTGCGCGAAGGCCACCGTTTGCGACACCGCTGGAGGATCCAGCTGTCGGTAAGCAGAAGATTTCGGCGCAGATTGTTGCCGGATTCTTTGAGGCGTTGTCAGTGAGAAGAAACTTGCCAGGGCTGCTCGGATAAGCCAGTCGGCACACCTGGTCGAGAGTCATGCGACTGCCCTCTCGAATCGCAGCAGTCATGGAGGTGTCCGATACGCCCTGACGGCTCTTCAGACAGTTCGCCTTTCCTGGAAAATTCCATATATAACGCTGCATTAACTACTTTAAGGAATGAGTGGCAGAGCTGTTGACAAGTTTGCCTCTCGCTCCAAGGTCCCTGAGCTTAAATCCGCGGCGAAGCCACATATATTTGGGGCGCAGCCGTGGAGAGAAGGCTTGGGGGCTTGTCTTGGAATTTGTGACGCCCTTGGGGGGGGGCAAACCATCAAGGGTTAGTGAAAGAGTATACTACTTGACGATGAAAAAGTCTGGGTAGATGTACGGTGTCTCTGTGATGATATCGCAGCTGTTCAGTAGACAGAGGAATAGGCAGTATTTTTATTGCTGGCTTCGGGTCTAATGTCACTAAATAATTTGCCAGTGCTCACAACCATCCTGCAAAATATGATTATCTTCGTCCGTGCAATACAAATTTAGAGATGAATGTACAAGTAGATTAATGTTTTATTACCAGTGTTAATGTAGTTCTGAATGTACCTCACGGTGCAGGGTGAGAACCGATAGGAGTTCATTACATCGCTGAGACTATAAAAGCCAGCCGAGGTTGACATGAGATACTTCGAAGCCTTCTTGCACTGATCTTCGTCGTTGTCATGTTCGGAGCCCAAATTGT
The DNA here is from genome assembly GCA_950097015.1 of Macrostomum hystrix. Classification (NCBI taxonomy): domain Eukaryota; kingdom Metazoa; phylum Platyhelminthes; family Macrostomidae; genus Macrostomum; species Macrostomum hystrix. The sequence goes on from CATNEN010000001.1 coordinate 12,891,772, forward strand.
GGGCCAGCTCGTGCGAAGCGGTGCCCCAGCTGTGGAGGCCCCTGTCCTCGTTGATGCTCTGGCGCGACTCCTGGCAGGCGCCGCTAACATAGGCCATGCCGCAGACGCCGAAGTTGCCGCCACTATGGATGTCGGTGCGCGTGAATGCCATCACGTGATCGGCTCCCTTGTCCTTCGAATAGGTCACTATGTAGCCCAGAATAGCGCTTCCATTGTTGGCTGAAATGCGGAAGAGAAATTTGAATCTAAGCATGCTCTCACTCACCAATTAACAATGAGAAACTTTTTTTTCTTTATACCGAATGTAAATACAAGCTTGATTTTAAGTATCATTTAACACTCACTGTCAGCAGAACCAGCTGGAGGCATCCAGGGTGCGTCTGCCTGGGTCTTGGCCACAGTGAAGCCGATGCACTTGATACTCATCGACGGCGAGCCGATATTTCTGAAAGCCGTGTCCACGCCGTTCAAAATGTGCGTGTAGTAGTAGTGAATCTCCGTCATGGCTGTGTCATCGGAGCCATAGATGGTCTTGAAAGCGTTCCACACAGTGTGATCAGCAAGCAGCCTTATCTCAACCTCGTACTCCGTGGTTCCTTGGTTTGACTGTCGCTTCTTGCGGCTCACAGCTCGCAAGGTTTTATTCGTGTTAATCTGCGATTCAATGCCATCCGGCTTGGCGATGTTCTTTGTGACTCTGTGCTCTGATTTGCCCGTAGGCTCCAGGAAGTACGAGACTCCTTCGTGCATCACGTGACCGCTGATGCGCTTCTGACCGTTCACGTGTCGGACGCTGATCACTGACTCGGTGTCGATGTCCCTGTAGTGAGCGTGGTTGGCGTGATGAAGCTGACGGGCCGAAAACGTCCTCTCGACGCCATTCTCGGCAACTGTCATTGGCACATTCTCGAACGCCTCGGTCTTAGTCAGTGGAATGCGGACTTTCTTGTTGGTGTACGGCAGTTGAACTTCCAGCTCCATGTTGGACGGATGCGGCCCGTCCAAGCTGGAGCTGGTGATGGACACTGAGGCTTGAGCCACCGCAGCGGTCAGCACAAGCAGCACTACAAATTAAACGAAGAGGATAGAGAACAGAAAACACTTAAAGCATTAAGGTGCTGAAAATTAAGAAAATTTCTGAGCTTACCAAGGCGCAGCATTTTTGGGCTCGACTTTTGGGCGCGAATCGTTTGGTTTAAAGACTTGCCGGTTTTAAAGCCTGATTAATGGAACTAACGGCGAAAGTTTTATATGTGTAGCCTTAGGCTGACTAAGGTTCGACTCTTTTTATGCACCGCCGCCTGGCTTTTCTCCAGCGGATATTGTTGAGCATGCAGCGATTCAGCCATGCAGCCATGCAGCTATTGGATATGGTCTTAGTATCGAAAAAAATTGCTGTTACACTAAAAAACTTGTACTCTTTCTTTAGAGCGAGAAGAGTAACAATAAAGCTGACAATTACTAGCGTCGACAGCTAGTAATCGAAAGCGCTTGCTATTTATTCTCGAACCAAATAATAGCCCAATAAATAAAGATAATAATAATAAGGAACTTACGTTATTCGGGATTCGGGACTCGGGATTTGTGCATTCGTTCTCTCGAGCCTCAACTGCTCTAGCTCGTCTCTCAAAGCTCGAACTTCTTCTGCTGTCATTTCTGCGTCTGAATATTGTTCTGCTTCAATAAATTCGTCAGCTTCTTTGTTACTATCCTGTGGTGCTTTGCCTTCTTCGTTTAACTCCGCGTTATACTCTCCTGTGTACTGCACTCTCTCTTGTTCCTCAAATAATCTCTGTCGCTTTTCTCTTCCTAATTATTTCTGCTCTCTCTCGAATACTCCGTCGGCCAGCTCGTTCACTCGCAACTACTTTAAACAACACACTAACTTTCCAAGCAAGTATCAAAATAAGATGCAAATGCTGAAGGATAGACTGTGCACTTCCGACTTCGTTGCCGTGACCTCTTCTTATATTTGTCGCGTTTGAAATACGTACACCATTTTTAGTATTTTTTGAGTTTTCTTGCTTCGCTGATTTACAAATCTCATTCTAAATGCACATTTATAGAATATTTATGATGACGAACTCATATCACTCTTTTGGTTGCTGCACTCTCTGTCTCGTTCACACACGCTCTCTCTCCTTTTCGCATCTCATCTCACTTTTGTTTGTCGTCGTTGCGCAACTACACTCTTTAGCTGACCCTTATTATCTTTTGTCAGCTCGCACATTTTTAAATAAATCAGAATTCCATTTAAAAAATTGTGCCCTAATCCCTAACCAACGAAAACTCTTTCGCGCCTTAAGGTCCTATTCAGAGGTTCCTCGAATACCAATCCGGTGATGAGGTTCCTATGAGGTTACACTCCCTATTTGCTTCGCTATAAGGGCCCCTATAGGTACGAGGTAACTCGACTACACAAGTGTAGCCCCATGAGTTTACCTAGTCCTAACCCTATTCTCCTTAAGGGCGCCTACTCGGGGAATCCGAGCAATAAAAGGGCGCACCTTACCTCCTTGATTTCTGCGCTTGCTGATGTGGGTCAGGTCCGTCGCTCAGATTGCAGAATGATGTCCTTCTCAGGGTCGTCGCGCTCCGTCCCGCGCCACCGCTGTGCCTCCGCTTCGACTCGCGGATGACTGACTCCAAGGACCGGCTCCTTCCAGTCCTCCAAGAGGCCGTGGTGCCGACCACTGGCCGGTACTTGTTGGCGTCGTGTAGACTGGGATGGGCTTCACGCGTGCCATGGGCCTAACACCATTTTGAATATGAAGCTGGCTCACGTGCACTTCAGAGTGCCTCCTCATTTCAACCGGCGTGTTCTTCGTCGTGAGTCGTCCTTCGCATGTCGTCTCGCTGAGTCCTCTCGTCTTTCGCACACGAATCATCTCGCTGTGTCGTCTCGCATCTCGTACATGTATCATGTCGTGGCTTTTTTTTCGTTTTCAGACATGTTCCATATACTCTTTTTATGTTTAATTAAACTTTACGATTTTAGGTTACTTTTTCAACGTAAATCTATTGATGAATCACCGCATGTCACTTTAACTCCGTCCTTCGATAATCTCCTGATGTTTATGCCATCTACTTAATGCGCCATTACTTCTCCCCTAGAAAATCTCATGCTGTCCCCTGGAAAGCTCATGCTTTTTTCTTGAAAATCTAATGCTTCGTATGGGGATAATTGGGCTTTCTCTTCAATGTTGGATTGTCCCAATAAGTATTAGTCAATAGCGTCTGCCAAGACTACCAAGACTTGGTCGCTCTGAACAACTCGTAGTCGAGTTTTAGTCTTCTCAGTTTTCACTTCGGATCTCGCTCCAAGCTCCCAGTGTACCAGAAAATCTTTCTAGGCTCAATATATTTATAATGACATCATATCAGCAGTTTTTTAACTCTGCTTTTATCACAGCAATTGTGTTCAGGAAAAGATTTCTTGTTTCTAATTTATAATAGTTAGGTTACTGTTAATACTAGTATCACATTATGGTAACGTATGTATTAATGTAGCCGCTATCATTCGCTTGATTCGCTCCCGCCCTCCGCTGCCTTGTCGTCTGCTTTCGTCTGCGTCGCCTCCTCCGCGTCAGCAGTTTTTTATCTTGGCAGGCTCCAGGCTCGGCCACTTGAGATTTCTTCTTATCGTCACTCGTGGCCAGGATGAGACCTGCGCTTTGCATAGAGTTGGCGCGCACTTTGCTGTAATCACTTGCTGATATCGATTGCTGTCGATCCGCTGTTTCTCGCCGTCGTTCGCGGTAGCTGTCGCTGTCTCTGTCGCTGTCGCTCGCCCGCCCCGGAGACTCGTTTTCTATCTCCCATCGAAGTCTAGACAAGGTTTGAAAATATATAGGCTGCAGTTTTATGGATAGAAAGGAGGACGACAGGTCTCACTAGCTTTGAGCATGAGCATCATGCTCAATGAGCATCATAAAAGCCCAATCGGCTATGTACGTTTTACTTACTCAAATCAAATCACCAAATCAGCCAAGAGACCAATATCACTATCGCCATATATAAACGCACGTACGGGTGCTAAAAGCAGTGACGCAATCCTATTCGATTGGCGGTATCGGGCCCTCTGTTCGGCTAACACACTCGCGGGTAAGAAAAGCAGTGACGCAATCCAATTCAATTAAGAGAATCGGCCCTCTGTGCTCTCTGATAATTCATGCTTTCCCCTAGATAATGCATTTTACTCCCTCGACAATTCATGCTTGCTTTCGCAAATTCATGCTACCACTTCGACAGTTCGTCTTTTAGCTTGTACTCACGATAATTCATGCTTCCCCTCGATAATTTTAGCAACCGACATTGATAATTTAGCAAACCCCTCGATAAAATATGCTACACCTCGATAATTCATGCAAACCGCTCGATAATTTGCAATACATGTCTATAAATTATTTATTGTAAATTTAAATAAAATGACTATTTTGTCTATGATTCATGCTTTTCCCACGATTTTTGCTTCCTATCGATAGTGAATGATTTTTCGTCAATAATTCATGTTTTCCTGTCGATACTTCATGCTTCCTACTTGATAATTGATGCTTCCCCTTAATAGTTCATATTTACTCTCTTGAAAATCAATGTTTCCTCCTCGATAATTTGTGCTACACCTATATAAAACATGCTACCCCCGACAATACCTGCAAGCCTCAATAATTCATTCTAGCCCCTCGTTAAACCGTGCTCCCCCATCGATAATCAGCTATTTATACATGCTCCCCCCGAAAATTCATGCTCAGCCCTCGATAATTCATGCTTTCTCATCAGATTAATGAGCTTATTCTCTTGAAAAAATAGAATATACCTTAAAGTATCATTTTATCCGCTGGAGATGCTTTTTTCTCTCGAAAATCGGATGCTATCTGTTTAAGATATTCCCTATATATTTAATGCTTTTCCTCACAAATTCCATGCTTCATACTTCATATCTTATCCATGCATTTATCTAGCGCTATGTTCTTTTATTTCCCCGGTGGGACAGCTTTTTGGGGCGCAGGGTGGGGCGCCATGCGCCCCGCTATACGCCCCCCGCCGGCTGGGTTTCGTCAAATGTTTTCTTCAAAGTAATATTATTTATTCTTTTTTCTTCAAAAAAATATATAAGCCGTCCTGCTTGAAAAAACAGTCTTCATTTAGTTTTAAATCGAATAACGCTTGAAGCAGTGTCTGATAATTTTTTTTAAATAATAATGCTTTTAGCTATTATTAGCATATTTTTTACTTCTGAATCTGATAACGCATGCAGCTATGCTTGAAAAAATGTTCAAATGAAAAATGAAAAATGCTAATAACTTTGCTCAAAGTATTTTCTCATATTTCTGAATCTAATAACGCTGGCAGGTACGAGCGTACGAGTATATGCTCGAAAATTCTTTCCTCTGTTTTGTATCGAATAAAACTTGCCGCAGCTCTCGAAACTTATTTTATTCTTGTCTCAGAGCGAGAGTATAATTGATCTAACGAATATTTGCTTCGAGAGTAGCTAATCAAAGGCGCTAAATACTAGCAGTTACTTGTAACTAAAATCCGAAAAAACACTCGTAACAACGGTTACTCATGTTTTTAACTGTTGATGATAGAATAAAAAAGAAACTTATTCAGTAAAAGTGGTGCTGAAATTTGACCTGCATTCTGTAAAACAAAAGTACTGATAAACCTCGGAGCTGGATGAAAAGAAAGCGGCACAATGATCGAAGTCGAGATCATTCAATTATATATAGGCTGCAGCCATGCCATCCCTTGTAAAATCATGCTACCGCGATGGCAGAGCATGCCACCGTACAGATATATCACGCTACCCTCGATGAACCACGCGACCCTCTCGACAATACATTCTAACCCTTTCGATAATTACTGCTACCCTCTTGATAATTTATGGTTTCCTCTCGATAACCCATGCTTCCACTCGCGAATTCATGCTTCCCTATGATAATTTGTGTTACATCTAGAAAATGCATGCTGTTCTGCTGTTGAAATTTCATGCTTTTCTCTTGATAATGCATGCTTTTTCGTCGACGACTCATTCTTCCCCCTAAATATTTTATGCTTCCCCCCTGTATAATTCAGGATAATTTTCGATAATTTCTCGATAATTTTTGCTTACCTTCGAATATTCAAGTTTTTTTATCGATAGCTCATGCTTCCCTGGATCATTTATGCTGCCGTCTGGAATCTTCATGCTTTCTTCTTAAAATCGTAGGCTTTCTCCTGGAGATCTAATGCTTTTCTTCACAAACCTCATTCCAATTCACTTAATAAGCCATTACTTCTCCCCGAAAGCTCATGTTATCGCACCGAAATCTCATGTTATCGCACCGAAAGCTCATGTTATCGCACCGAAAGCTCATGTTATCGCACCGAAAGCTCATGTTATCGCACCGAAAGCTCATGTTATCGCACCGAAAGCTCATGTTATCGCACCGAAAGCTCATGTTATCGCACCGAAAGCTCATGTTATCGCACCGAAAGCTCATGTTATCGCACCGAAAGCTCATGTTATCGCACCGAAAGCTCATGTTATCGCACCGAAATCTCATGTTATCGCACCGAAAGCTCATGTTATCGCACCGAAATCTCATGTTATCGCACCGAAAGCTCATGCCATGCCCTGGAGATTCCATGCAATGTCAGCTTAAATCAGAACATATCAAATCACCAACCAGCAATTAAACTGAGACTCCTAACAGTAGAAACACCATGCTTGGGGAAAGACCCCAGGGGAATTTCAAATACCCACTGCCTACTTCTCGATAGCAGCGATTTAACGCAAGCGTAACACTCGGCCACACTCCTGCACAGTGGTCAAATGCCCTAATCACACCGATTTATAGAAAGTAGTGACCCCAAAAACTACAGACCCTTAAGCGTGCTGCCTGCCCTGGCTCGCCTGTTTGCCTCACTTATCTATGAAAAGCTAGAAACTCATATTGGCACCCTCGACTTGCTTCAGCCACTCAAATAGGAAATAGAAAGGGCTACCGAACTTCAGACCACAATGCCACTCTCTTGACGTTGATCCACTGCAAAAAGCGTCGCAAAAGACCATTTCACTTAGTATTCTTTGACTTAAAAGGCGCATTTGATATGGTCCACCAGCCAACACTTTTCCAACGACTTAAGGAGTTAAAGGTCAGCCCAGAAATAATCAAAGCAATACAAAGCATGAACTCAGGAGCTAAATTTCAACTAAAGGTCTCAGATGGCCAAGCAGCTAAGGCAAGAAACTTAGCTCATTTTCAAATGCTACCCCTTTGATACGAGCTACATTATGCTATCCCTTTGATACATCATGTTACCCCTTTGATACATCATGTTACCCCTTTGATATATCATGCTATCCCTTTGATATATCATGCTATCCCTTTGATATATCATGCTATCCCTTTGATATATCATGCTATCCCTTTGATATATCATGCTATCCCGCGACAAAGCATGTTGCCTGCTCGATAATTTATGCTTCCCCTCGATAATTCATACTTCCCTCTCGTTAATGCTTTCCTGATAATTCATGCTCCCTCTCAATAATTCATGCCACCCCTCGACAAAGCAGAAATAATCGAAGCAATACAAAGCATGTACTCAGGAGCTAAATTTCAACTGAAGGTCTCAGATGGCCAAGCAACTAAGGCAAGAAACATAACAAATGGAGTAAGACAATTCTGTACCCTATCCCCTCTACTGACTCTACACTCCGCTAATAACTTGAAAATTATGGAGTCCGAGCGGCTTGTTATGGAGGCCCAGTATGAAATGCTTCTTTTCTGGATAATAATAAAGGCAATCTGCCTAACTCCGAGCGGGCCCCGTTGCCATCTGTATTTTGGCTGACTTGTAGCATGGCTTTACAGCACCTGATGTTTACCCTTTCAAAAGACAGCGGTCCCAAGGACCCAGGTTCCACGAGACAGGCTTGCCCCAGGCCTCGGAGGCGTATTGAGCTATGCTTTCTATCATTGCTGCGCAATACAGCATGCGCTGATTGTATCTGACCGCCCCATGGCTAGCTAATTTCCTTAAGAGAAGAATAGGGCATCCACATTATTTGTCAATCTCTGTGGCGTAGGAGTCCACGGTTCCTTTAGCATTGATGTGAAAGCCAAGATATTTCCATTCTTTGACACTATCTAACAGGTGTCCCTGCAGAAATAGTTTGTTAGCCGTCTTTGATGGGTCAGGGCTACAGCTAATAACCTTAGCTTTTTGCATTTTGATTTCTAGCTTGTGGCTCTGACAAAATTCTGAAAATCTGTCGAGGCCCTTCTGCAGCTCTCATGGATTCTCTCCAAAGATCACTAGATTATTGCAGTATAGCAAGTTGTTGATTTGTTCATCTTTAATGAAGGTGTCGCTGCGAAATGAATCCCTTAGCATTGTGCTCAAAGGATCTATATACGAGTAGAGTGAGTAGAGGGGATAGGGGACAGCATTGTCTTACTCCATTTGTTATGTTTCTTGCCTTAGTTGCTTGGCCATCTGAGATCTTCAGTTGAAATTTAGCTCCTGAGTTCATGCTTTGCATTGCTTCGATTATTTCTGGGCTGACCTTTAACTCCTTAAGTCGTTGGAAAAGTGTTGGCTGGTGGACCATATCAAATGCGCCTTTTAAGTCAAAGAATACTAAGTGAAATGGTCTTTTGCGACGCTTTTTGCAGTGGATCAACGTCAAGAGAGTGGCATTGTGGTCTGAAGTTCGGTAGCCCTTTCTATTTCCTATTTGAGTGGCTGAAGCAAGTCGAGGGTGCCAATATGAGTTTCTAGCTTTTCATAGATAAGTGAGGCAAACAGGCGAGCCAGGGCAGACAGCACGCTTAAGGGTCTGTAGTTTTTGGGGTCACTACTTTCTATAAATCGGTGTGATTAGGGCATTTGACCACTGATTCTGTCGCGAAAAGGGAAACGCAAAAAATAATAATTGGTCGAGTTGGGGATCGTTCCTCATGCCAATATTAAGTATTTACTCGGAATCAGTAAGTAGGGGCTTTTGTATGAGAATCGTACGAAAAGTACTGTAGAAAACTGGATACCAAAGACCACTAGATCTTCTTCTAGTGGTCCTAGGTAGCTTCTCGTGCTAAGAATTAAAAGCTAAATAATCTACTTTTTTTAAAGTACTACAAGCGTAGATAAATGTGTTATACGGTTAATTTATCTTATTTTTTAGTTGATTTTATTTAACTGTTTGGGCTTAGAATACGACTAGCAATTCAGTCCCCCCGAAGGGAAGCCGAACCAGAAATTAGGATCAAATTAAAGTTTCGAAGCTACGAAAGTCGTAATTTACGCTCGTAGCAATGGGGATTAAAAAAGCAAAAAGAACACGCTGTGACGAACTAGAGTTCGTGTGCAGACGAGTTTCCCAGAAGCAACACAAATTCGTAAGACCAAAACACAATTTCTTGATATTTCAACCAACGGCTTGTCAGCGGCAGCGCCAGGGTCCCGGTCCCTTGGTCTCGAATCCAATGCGGTTATTAAAAGGTCCCTAGTCTCCAGCTAATTAAAATGTCCTTACTCTCTAGTCTTTAGTCTCCGACGCTCACCCTTACGTGAAAAGCCGACATTTCAAATTATATTTAAATTCGTGCCAGGTTTCTCAGAAACATACTCGTAAAGTAAACAAAAATAAAAAGTGACATCGTCACAACGCAATTGAGCAATTTACTATTATTAATTATACTTAGAATGTCTGCACGTGTTTATTTCTTTTTGAAGTGAGAATTTGGGATGTGATCTCAGTTTATCGATCCGACTTTTGTTTAAATGTACTCAAAACTCTTCGCCTTCTTGCTGCCACTTTTTCGTCAGAGCCTCCACGTCCTGAAATTTGAATTTTTACACTATTAGCAAAGCATATAATTGCTAGCTGATGAAAATATAGCTTTTTAAAACAATGTAAAGCTAACTCACGTCAGCATCGGAGAATGGATCTTCAGCTGGGCCTTCATCGCTGTTGACCAGACTGCGAGCCATCTCAGTTAGCTGGGTGTCGAAGTCATCTTCGCTGCTGTCACAGCTGCCAAGCGGCACGAGAGCAATGGCCAATAGGACTACAAGAATTGGGAGTGAGTGTCGCATTTTCACTTGATTTCAGTTTTAAGCTTTCAACCAGAGAAGATGCAAGAATTTAGATGCAAATTCTCGCAATGCGTCTAAATATACTGCGTCTGTAATTTTCACATCAGGGATTCAGCTATAGGAGCTGCAGCTTTTGAATCCAAGATATATCCGATTCTCTAAAACATGGATCTAAGATTTGCATTTTTTAGCGTTCTGTATTCATACGTACATCAACAATTGGCAAGACGCAGGGTTTTCCCTGTGCAATGGACAATACAAAAATATTTCTTTACACTTGCTTCATATCTTTTATCTTTAATATTTTTCTTACACATGAAGACATAAATGGTTAATGACTACAGTGGTACTGTACAAGCGCCTATTTAAAATACTCTATCCATGTAGCCTCCATCATTTAAGTTCTTGACTTGCATGGTCGCACTCAGCTAACACACGATGGCAATTTCATCCAATAAATAGCCGAAAAAAAGCGCTGGATTTCACATAGAATTCTGAATTCTAAATTGGCGCATCATTATCCATTAGCATCTTTGATTAACACCTGATTATTATTTTTCTCAATCGTGCATAACCGTTTCAGTAACCAGGATCTTGTGATTAACACTTTGGAATTCTGAACGAGATGTCGTTAGTTCACATCACACCCCCAGGGAAAAACTGTGACCACATTCATTCATTAACTGAGGTTGGAATTTTAGATGGGCATTGCTTCCACCTCTCTAGTCCATGGACTGAACAGCAGTACGGGCCCTTTAGATGCACCGCGCAATAGCTGCGGCATTGCAAGCTGGCCAAAAATTATTAGCTTTATTTCTTGCTCGTTTATATTTCCTTTACAGTTTCCTAACATCAAGGTGTATTTACGAATTAGGGGATGGGTACAGAGCGGTCTAACGCGTTCGCCTCTCGCACCAAGGCTCGATTCCGCGGCGAGGCCACATTCATTTGGGGCGCAGCCGCGGAGAGAAGGCTTCGGGGCTTGTCGTGCAATTTACGCCCTTGAGGGCCAACCTCCAAGGCACATTTAAATGCTTGAAGATGAGAAAGTCAGGGCAGATGCACACACATGTGTGAGTATGTGCCTGCGTACGGTATCAGAGTGCGTATGTACTCAAGAGTTAGCGAAATGGGTAGAATTGCCTCCTCGCTGGCCTCGGGTCTAGTGTCACCAAATGATGTGCCATTGCCCGCAGCCCTCCTGTAAATATTATTATTATTATTATTACTCTCGCACTTAAAACTTGGACATGTTCTTATCTCATAGCCAGAAACAATTTAAATTGTTTATTTTGATAATTGTACAGAAGTTAAATAACGCTCATGTGATGCTTGAAAATACAGCCCGTTAATTATACGCACACGTAAGCCATAGGGTCTTAGATCATAATAAAATAACTGTCATATATTATAGATAAATGAAAAAATTAATTAAAGCAGTTATTGGTTGGCTGGTTATTCGCGTCATCGGTGCCTCGTCCAGAATCGTCCAGAACGATTGTACCATCGACTCGAGCCGACCCGAGAACTGTGCCGGCGCAGCAGCCACCACTTCTCAGCCTGGCCAGGCTCCTCCTATAAAAAATTGAAAAGCAATTTGCGATACATAAAATTATAAAATCACTCGACAGAGAATGAACTCACATCAGCATCATTTTCATCATAGTTCGCCTCTTCATTGTTAAGCAGACTGTCAAGAAGGTCACGATACTGCGAGTCCAGATTGGCTTCGTCCACTGAGGCGTCAGCAATGGAGGCAGCCTTGCTTGCTTGCGGTGCCATCAGAATCACCAGGAGTGCTCCTATGCCAAGGAAAACGGTTTCTGTTTTAAAGAACATTGCTCTGAATTGAAGTGAGTTTGCAGAAAAGCTGGAAATTATATGATGCTTTTGATGTGTAGCAGTCGCTTTTGTAACTCATTTAACTCCATTATTTGGGCTGCTGCAATTTTCCAGGATTTATGCACAGATAAATTGTTGATGCCCAAAACACTCGTCATCGTTCGATTATATTAGAACTCGTACAATAGAGTGGTTTATCTGTCGCAGAAAGTGTAGCTAAAGAAAAGTCTTATGCAGAAACAAATTTAAAGATTAAAATAAGGTGCTGCGAGATAGTGCAGTTATTGCCATTGTTCGCTGCAAAAAGAAATGCAAAGCTAAAAAATACAGGAGTTTTACAAGCGGGCTCATTATGCGAGCTGTTGAACTTTTAATAATTATAGAGTTAAACTCAATCATCTTGAGGACCGAGTCATCTTGCGAATGCTGGCAATCTGCGAAACCTTATGCAGGCGCTGAATGCGCCGACTCTGTCGTCACTTCGTCAGAAGCTGCAGCGACTAAACTTCCAGGACTTAATGCGCAACCTGAAAACAACGAGTCTGGACGGCATTATGAAGAAGCTTGGAACATCAAACCTGGGTCATTTGGCCAGTATTCTTCGAGTCAGAAGTGTCCAGGGCCTGATGAGGCACGCAGGAGTTCATGACATCGGTGGTCTCATGAAGGAGCTGAGAGTCAAGGATCTGTCAGGTCTACTAAGAAGGTTTGGTGCCAAAAGTTTTCGGGATTTCATGCGCCAGGCTGGCGTTCGAAGTCTTCGAAGCCTCATGAAACAGGCGGGTGTTCGTGACATCCAAGACCTCGTCAGGCAGCTGAAAGTGAAGAACCTTGCAGGCCTAATGAAGGCATTCAGAAGCAGAAATCTTAGCCACCTGCTTCGTCAGGTGGGCGCTAGAAGCATCGGAAGCTTAATGAAACAGGCGGGAATAAAGAATATTAAAAGCTTGATGAAACAGCTCAACGTTAAGGATCTGACTGGACTCATGAAGATGTACCACAGTCGAAACTTGCGACATTTCCTGTGGCAGAACGGCCTGCGAAGCATCCGTGCCCTCATGGCTCAAGCTGGAATAGGAAAACTGCAAGTGCTTATGAGACAACTCAAACTAACGAAACTCTCAACTCTGATTCAGCAGGCAGGACTCCGCAGCCTAGGAGATCTGATGAAGCAGATTGGTGTACACGACGTTGTAGGTCTGATGGAGCAGCTGTCAGTGAGTAATCTTTCGGGTCTGATGCAAGAGCTAGGTGTAGGAAATATCACCGAACTGATGCGACAAGTAGGAGCTGACAGCACCAGGACTCTGATGAGACAAGCTGGTATTAGCACGATCGGGGATCTGATTGATCAGCTCAAACTGCCGGGCCTCCGGGCTCTGATGAAGGCACTCGGCAGTAGCGATCTGCAGCACTTTCTGCATCAGGTCGGACTTCGGACCGTCACTGAGCTGCGCCGTGAGCTGAAAAACGCACAGTTTGATGAGACAGTCACTCCCTGAGCTTGCAGCAATTGGAAGTTCAGCCTAGAATTTCTTAGCAGATATTATAACGATAAGCGATGCATCAGTGAATTTGACAGTACTCATATTTTACTCCAAACCTTTCCAGTTTTATTCAGTATTTTTTTAAATGCTAAAAGCTGAAATTCTGGTTGCTTGCTGGGTTAAAATTCGAAAGCAGCAACACTTTTGAATCTTGTCTGACGAAAGTGGAGTCGTCAAGTTTCTTGCGTTCCTTCAATTTTTCTAGGTTTTCAGATTTCTTTTAGCTACTTTTGACTCGTTGTATTGGTTTGGTTATAGATTTTTTTACATTATTATTGAAATCGAAATCGGACGCCAATTGGGCGCTGATTTTTTGTTTATTTGATGTTGGTAACGAGGCCGAACAATTCGATTTAAAAAAAGCGATAGAAGAGCATAGCATGCATATTATTACTCGAAATTTCAGGTGAATAAAATATTTGAAATTTATAAACAAAGACTTTAAAACAAAAAATTAAGCTAGTGTGTTTTTGCGAGATACGATCAAATATAAGAAAACTAGAACTCAACCTACGAGTATAATCAAGCATTCTAACTATGGGCCTCAGGGCAGTGGCTTTTTATCTAGCTTTAAGTATGCTTTCTATGAAGTCCACAAAAATTTCTGTTAATTCCGTGCTTTCCTGTGTCATTAAATACACAATTTTGTCATCAGCTGTTAGGCTATCAAAATTTCGAACAGTGCCTGCCACTTTCTCTATGAATTTTTTTCTAATTGGAACATAAACGGACCAATCGCATCTAAAGAGAATATGAGTTTCGTTCTCAACCTCGACTCTACATTTTGGACATGTTCTGTTTTAATAGGCGATTTTCGGTCTTACAGTGCGCAATGTCTCCCAGGCCAGTTTGTGGTTTCCTAGAGGAAATCGGGACATTGTGCGCCTTTGTTCTGGGTTAGAGATTATTGTTAGGTACTTTTCTCGGGAGAAATCTTTCTTAAACGTGTAATAGAAGTAGCTGGGCTTGGCTGATTTTCCCATCCTCTGAGTCCAGTGCCTTCGGAACTCTGACTCAAAGTTCTCCCTGTGCGTTTTGATGGACTTTGTTTTTCTAGTCTGTTGACAATTCCGCATTACTTCGCTATTGATCGCCGTATTCTCTATCTGCCATCAATTTCACGATGATGGAGTCTGGTCGGCTCCGAATCCGAACTGAGGACCAGTATTGAAGGCTTCTTTTTTGAATATTCCGATAAATAATAGTGGTAGTCTTCCTAATTCGGACCGAGCACCATTGCAGATCATACGAGTACATACAGGTTCATTTATGGAAAGGTGGTGCACGGCTTGCAAGTGCAACTGCCTTAGCACCACAATCACATTGAGTAGCCAGCACATTAGGAGCTTGTGCTGAATGAACTAATTAATGAATGAAATATATATACAGGCTCGGCTGTACACTTTGCTCAATAAATAATTATATTATCTATTTGAAAATCTTCAAGCTTGCAGCCTCTGAATGTCTCCAAATCCGTCATTTTTTCAGTCGCCCAAATGAGAAACAAAAAAGCACGGATTTTAAAGAAACTTCCAACAAAAGCATTCTACGCGAAGGGCTTCTTCTTCTACCAGTGATAAATTGGCCTCTGCTGGTTAGGCTGTCTGTGCTTAATTAGCCCCTAAACTCTAAGACAGGTAGAAATATGAGAGCGTTTATACAGAGCTCTCCACGTACCCGAAACTCTCAAACTATTTAGAATTGCAAGGCGAATCCCGGTTGTGGGGATTGGGCATTCCACGCGATAAGCAAATCCTGGATTTGTTGGACTTAATAAAGGCTGTAGGTATTGACGCTGTGGCAGTCGATTCGTGCTGTGACCCGACAATATCCATCACTCCATGGGTATTCAAACGGCAGCCTCTCTGGTCCTGCTGCTCTCTGTGGCTGCTGCTTCTCAGGCTGCCTCAATCGCCAGCGACGAGTCTCTTGTTTTTAGAGACGCTCTGGACACTGCTGAGCACCTCGACGAAATATATTCCGATGCTGATCCGGATGTAAGTTCCATCTACGGTACCCTCGTGTACTACTAACCTGATAGAAGTTATTTTCAACACCCACTTAGTTGTTACTTGTAGTAGTTACTCGCAGTTATTGATTATGAGCATCATAGCTGTCAGTGCTAGGACCACTGAGCTACTACTAGCTGTCAGTGCTCGGACCACTGAGCTACTACTAGCTGTCAGTGCTAGGACCACTGAGCTACTACTAGCTGTCAGTGCTAGGACCACTGAGCTACTACTAGCTGTCAGTGCTCGGACCACTGAGCTACTACTAGCTGTCAGTGCTAGGACCACTGAGCTACTACTAGCTGTCAGTGCTCGGACCACTGAGCTACTACTAGCTGACAGTGCTAGGACCACTGAGCTACTACTAGCTGACAGTGCTCGGACCACTGAGCTACTACTAGCTGACAGTGCTAGGACCACTGAGCTACTACTAGCTGTCAGTGCTCGGACCACTGAGCTACTACTAGCTGACAGTGCTCGGACCACTGAGCTACTACTAGCTGACAGTGCTCGGACCACTGAGCTACTACTAGCTGTCAGTGCTCGGACCACTGAGCTACTACTAGCTGTCAGTGCTCGGACCACTGAGCTACTACTAGCTGACAGTGCTAGGACCACTGAGCTACTACTAGCTGACAGTGCTCGGACCACTGAGCTACTACTAGCTGACAGTGCTAGGACCACTGAGCTACTACTAGCTGACAGTGCTAGGACCACTGAGCTACTACTAGCTGTCAGTGCTCGAACCACTAATAATAGAATTATTCGCCTCAATCACTCCAGGAGTTTGTCGAGCTACAGAAACACCGGCGTCGGCGATGGTCCCGCGGCGTCACTCGATTCGTTCGGCATGTGACCAGGCCCGTTCAAAATGTAGTTCGGCATGCGATGAAGCCGGTCAACAAAGTCGTCGGGCACGTCATGAAGCCGGTCAACAGAGTGATGGGCCACGTCATGAAGCCGCTAAGCCCATTTTTGCAACCGCTTGATAGAGTTATGCGACCATTCAACAAGCTGCTGGGTCCAATAAATCGGCTGCTGGACAGAACTTTGCAACAGCTGACTGGAAGCAAGGCATTCAGCGACCTTCTGAAAGTCGGTGGCACCGCCCTCATGTTCGTCAATCCAGCCTTTGCAGCTGTCAAGTTCTCCACATTCAGCACGGCGCTGGCCAAGCTCCCGGTGCTTGGGAAAGTAATCGGCCTCAAAGGCGCCATCGCCGCCAAGCTCAACACGCTACCGATGGTGCAGAAGCTTGCGGCGATGAAAACTGCCGTAGTTAGTAAACTCAAAGCATTGCCCGCTGTGAAGAAAGTCACTTCCATTCACAACAGGATAAAGAGCATCGTTGACAGAAACCCGATTCTCAAAGACCTTGTGGAGCGGAACGGAGAGGGCATTCTCAACAGGATTCCTGGGCTTCGCGAACTCAGACAGGTAGAGTCCAGGATTCGGAGGACAATCGACTCGATTCCTCTTGTGAAGGACATCAAGGAAGTCGACGGCATGCTAAAAAGAGTGGTTGATAATATCCCCATTGTGAGGGAAGTCAATAGGCTTAGTGATGCACTCTCCAAGTCCTTGGAGCCACTGAAGAGTTTGGACGTGCTGAAGCGAGTTCCTGGACTGGGTCATCTTGCGAATGCTGGCAATCTGCGGAGGCTGATGCAAGCCATGAATTCCCCGACTCTCAAATCCCTGCGGCAGCAGCTGCAGCGGCTCAACCTCCAGGACTTAATGCGCAACCTGAAGACGACCAGTCTGGACGGCGTGATGAGAAAGCTGAAAACATCGAACCTGCGACAGCTGGCCAGCTTGCTCCGGGTGAGGGATCTTGGAGTCCTGATGAGGCAAGCTGGAATTCATGGAATCAATGGTCTCATGAGGGAGCTGAAAGTCAAGGATCTGTCAGGCCTCATGAGAAGGTTTGGAACCAACAGTATTGGGTATATCATGCGGCAGGCAGGTGTGAGGAATCTGCAAACCCTGATGAGCCAGACAGGTATAAAAAGCCTTCGAGGTCTGATGAGTCAGCTCAACTTACGAGACGTTTCTGGACTGATGAGAGCCTTCCAAAGCCGGAACTTGCAGCACCTACTTAGGCAGGTTGGCGCGCGGAGCATCCGCAGCCTGATGAATGAAGTCGGAATTCGAGGAGTGTCTGACCTCATGAGGCAGCTGAAGGTCAGGAGCGTGGCCGCTCTAATGAGACAAGCTGGGTTCAGCAGTCTGCAGAGTTTGATGAGAGGCTTGCAAATTGAGAAGCTTTCTGAACTGATGACTCAAACTGGAGCCCGAAGTCTTGGTCACCTCATGAAACAGACGGGTCTGCGAAGCGTGCGAGCTCTGATGCGCCAGGTTGGAGTTCGGGACATAGGCGGCCTGATGGAGCAGCTGGATGTGACCAGCCTGTCGGGCCTGATGAAGCAGTTCGGCAGCCGCAGTCTTGCACACCTGATGAGACAAGTCAGGGTCAGCAGTGTGAGCAGTCTGATGAGACAAGCAGGGATCAATAGCATAGGTGAGCTCATTGATCAGCTGCAACTACAGAGCCTTCCAGCTCTGATGAAAGCGTTCGGCAGTCGAGATCTTCAACACTTTCTGCGTCAGGTCGGGTTGAGCAACGCGTCTGAGCTGCGGGATCAACTAGAGCCGCACCAGTTCGATGAGGCGCTTCTACTGGGTCAGTGACTGAAAACAGTTTCCGTGACTTTGCGATGAGATGATAGAGATGCGAATGGAATGATTATTGTACACAACTCAATGAGATGATAGAGATGCGAATGGAATGATTATTATACACAGCTCAATGAGATGATAGAGATGCGAATGGAATGATTATTGTACACAACTCAATGAGATGATAGAGATGCGAATGGAATGATTATTGTACACAGCTCAATGAGATGATAGAGATGCGAATGGAATGATTATTGTACACAACTCAATGAGATGATAGAGATGCGAATGGAATGATTATTATACACAACTCAATGAGATGATAGAGATGCGAATGGAATGATTATTGTACACAACTCAATGAGATGATAGAGATGCGATTGGAATGATTATTGTACACAACTCAATGAGATGATAGAGATGCGATTGGAATGATTATTGTACACAACTCAATGAGATGATAGAGATGCGATTGGAATGATTATTGTACACAACTCAATGAGATGATAGAGATGCGATTGGAATGATTATTGTACACAACTCAATGAGATGATAGAGATGCGAATGGAATGATTATTGTACACAACTCAATGAGATGATAGAGATGCGATTGGAATGATTATTGTACACAACTCAATGAGATGATAGAGATGCGATTGGAATGATTATTGTACACAACTCAATGAGATGATAGAGATGCGAATGGAATGATTATTGTACACAACTCAATGAGATGATAGAGATGCGATTGGAATGATTATTGTACACAACTCAATGAGATGATAGAGATGCGAATGGAATGATTATTGTACACAACTCAATGAGATGATAGAGATGCGATTGGAATGATTATTGTACACAACTCAATGAGATGATAGAGATGCGATTGGAATGATTATTGTACACAACTCAATGAGATGATAGAGATGCGATTGGAATGATTATTGTACACAACTCAATGAGATGATAGAGATGCGAATGGAATGATTATTGTACACAACTCAATGAGATGATAGAGATGCGAATGGAATGATTATTGTACACAACTCAATGAGATGATAGAGATGCGATTGGAATGATTATTGTACACAACTCAATGCGCACAAGCGCACAATCAGTTTGTCCTTACACAAAGAACCGGATTCTCTTTCAGTACGTTTTTACTTTACCAATTAATTGATTGTTTGAATATTCATTTCAATAGCAAACTCTAATAATCCAGTTTTTTCAACGTTAAAAATGTTTGTATTAGAAGCACATTTTTGTTATCGATGCCTTAAAATAAAAAGAAATATGTAATAAGAAGTTCTAACAATTAAATTCTAATCCTAATCTGTATATTATCCTATCGAAGAGAAGTCGATAGTGCAGTCACGCATTGGCTAGTTCTCAGTCGAATGTAATTGGTCCTTGAATATTCTTTCAGGGTCAAAGCTCTGAGCATGTACGAGTATGAGCAAAAGCATATTGTAGGGTATAGCAAACTGATCAATATTACGAGTCCGTCGCTAAGTACGAGGCTCGTACATTTTCTGACGATCAAAGAAACAGCGCTATTTTGAGCTAGTCCTGAGCAACTTTGTGTTTGATATAATCTCGCAAGCAAATACTCGTATAAACATCAAAGGGCACATCTGTGACATCAGCTGATTGTGCTTCAATCAACCAAAATGAATTTATTCTACAAAAGCTTTGTGAATAGCCATATAAGATCGATTAAAAGAAATTAATGCAAATTGTCAAGCATATTCTGATGGTCGTCAGATACTACTTCATAGTACTAAACCGTGTGTCAGAATGTGCAGCACTTTAATTGCCATATGCCCTTTTTCCGAGTTAGTTGGTGATATTTTTTACCAAAAAGAACTGATTGGCTTATTAACCGACCGACCAATGACAAGTCTTCTCTCACTCTCTTGTCACACGCACACACACTCTTACACACCCTCTGCGCACGTTGTACTTCTCTCCCTCCAGGACCGGAGCCTGTCCAGTCAGTTCGGCAGGATTAAACGGCGCACAGACCACAGCGACACGGCCGCGCAACGAACAAATAGGACCAACGCGCAGCCGCTGGTCCGCCGACTGACAAAAATAGCTGCACGCGAACTTTCCCCTGCAGTACTACACATCAACACACACCCAGGCTAGATTCTCGACAACCCGCCAGACATTTAATAGGCCCGACTGAATTCTGATTGGTTGTTTTGTAGAAAGTTTCGTTTATTTCGTCTAAATCTTCCAAGATCTGATTTTCAAATCTGCGCAGGTTGCCTTGAACCATGCCATGAAGCACTGGTCAGTTGCTACAACTCGACTTCACTTTAAGCTTCAACGATGCTGAGCATTGTGTCCACCGCACCAGCTTCTGGCGGCACTGCGGCGCGAGTCAGCACCAGGACGACAAAGTCGGCAACACCGTCCAGCTCCGCCGTGTCTTCAAGCCACTCACTGCCATCCTCCATCAACAGCAGCGTGTGCATCGCTGCCTCCGAGGACTCAGTTCGACTGTGGGTTAGCGAGCTGCGATGGTATGTCGAGTCGGACTGCTCGAATGTGCTGCACAACAAGGCTATACCGACGCAGCAGCAGCAGCAGCAGCAGCAGCAGCAGCAGTGCTCCACAGCAAGACATCAGGCTTGTCTGGTAGTCTCGCCTAGAGGTAAGATGGCTAATAGATTAATCCAATCATTTTATTCTTACTTTTCCTTTTAACATGTTAGCATTGGTGCGAGTACTCATGATAAAAGTACACTTGACCGGACTGTACACTGCTCGTACCCCTGTGAGAAGACTTCAAGATCGATTAAAAATGCAACTCAAACGCTCAACCGACAATGGCATAGCGAAGGCGACTCGCCGAATGACATGGGGATTTTTCTGCCGACATTTTTTGAAATGGCAGCTAGAATCGATTTCCTGCTTGGGATCGCCTGGGATCAAGGAGGGGCATGCAAATTATTTTGTCCAGCGTTTTCTCTTCCCTAACTCCCCCTGATCCCCATGTCACTGGCCTCTCCGCAGTCATATGGCTTTTTGGGGAATCGAATTGAGAGAGCATTGCCTGGCTCCTCAGCCAATATTTGCTGCCTCTCTGTGTGCATAAATTTTGCCAGCTTGGCCGGCCCTCTAAAACTGTGCCGCCAGCACCTCAGAGGCTGCCGCTAACTCTTGAATGTGCCCAAATCTGGACTAGGGAGAAACAACAATCTTCTAATTGGATTTAGAAGTCCGATTATTTCTCTATTGGAATCTAGTTTTATAGAAGACTATAGTGAACAACTCGAACTTGAAGTACCAACTGGAAAGAATTTGTCAACTGTCAATATATGATGTGTTTTGGTGTTGCTGCACTCATCGGCTTAAATTCTGATTAATATTCATATCTCAACTGGCTGTCCCGTTTTGTAAATTGGTCGCAAAAAAACCTACCCAAATCATACAAAATGTTGCTTAAATGTTATAGCCTAGTGTTGATGATTGATGAAGTTACTGCTCGCCGTTGTTTTGAGTATGTCTAGTGTCTAGTTAGGTGTCTTGTGGAGAATCCCAGTGTCTTGTGGAAAATCCCAGTGTCTTGTGGAGAATTCCAGTGACTTGCGGAGAATCCCAGCGTCTTGTGGAGAATCCCAGTGTCTTGTGGAGAATCCCTGCGTCTTGTGGAGAATCCCAGTGTCTTGTGGAGAATCCCAGTGTCTTGCGGAGAATCCCTGCGTCTTGTTGAGAATCCCAGTGTCTTGTGGAGAATCCTCGTGTCTTGTGGAGAATCCCAGTGTCTTGTGGAGAATCCCAGTGTCTTGTGGAGAATCCCTGCGTCTTGTGGAGAATCCCAGTGTCTTGTGGAGAATCCTCGTCTCTTGTGGAGAATCCCAGTGTCTTGTGGAAAATCCCAGTGTCTTGTGGAGAATCCCAGTGTCTTGTGGAGAATCCCAGTGTCTTGTGGAGAATCCCAGTGTCCTGTGGAGAATCCCTGCGTCTTGTGGAGAATCCCAGTGTCCTGTGGAGAATCCCAGTGTCTTGTGGAGAATCCCAGTGTCTTGTGGAGAATCCCTGCGTCTTGTGGAGAATCCCAGTGTCTTGCGGAGAATCCCTGCGTCTTGTGGAGAATCCCAGTGTCTTGCGGAGAATCCCTGCGTATTGTGGAGAATCCCAGTGTCTTGTGGAGAATTCTAGTGACTTTTGGCGATTTTTAATGTCTGCGTAGAATCCTGATGTCTATGGATTATCCTTATGTCTGTGGAGAATCCTAATTTCGTGTGGGAATCCCTGTCTTTCTGAGGAATACCGATTTCTTCTGGGGAATCCCAGCGTCTTGTGGAAAATCCCAGTGTCTCGTGGTGATCCAAATTTTTGTCGAGAATCCTGATGTCTGTCGAGAATCGCGATGTCTGTGGAGAATCCTGATGTCCTTGGGTGTCCTAATCTCTGTGGGTGTCCTAATGTTTTGTAGAAATCCCTGTCTTTTTGGGAAATCCCGATGTCTTTTGGGGAATTTCGAAACTTTAAGGGAATCCCAAAGTCTATTATAAAAAATCTATGTATTTGAAGGGTACCAGACAGTTTACGTCATCACCTTACCGTATATTTTCTTAATCTCAACCCAACATTTTGTTGCAGTTTCCATCGAGATGTTAGAGTTGAGCGCTCGCAAAATGATGTCGGAATTCAACACGATTTTCATGTGAGTTTAACAACTCATCCCATTGTCTCCAATCAGTATAGTACGTTGTACTTTGCTAAACTCAAACGCCTTTGCTGTACTGGCAGACCCCCTGGCCAGTGCAAGCAACTAGCAGGTTAATTTTTAATGAACTGTCAAATTTAACGCTTCATTAGCGGCGCAGTCGCATCACCATAAAGCCTCGGCTCTTTCGTCATCCAAATAGTCGCCCTGGAGCTTTCGATAGGGAGAATTTTTAGCAAAATAGCAGCAGTCTACTATACCTGTGCCTAATGAATTTTTTCAGTACCCCACATAATGTGCTGACTACCCACAGCTGTGACGCTTTTTCACCTTACCGGCCAGGGAAAAGTTTCTCTCATTTATTGGGGAAAATGGAGGGGGCCAGTGGCAGAGCGGTCTAACGCGTCTGCCTCTCGCATTAAGGTCCCTGAGCTCGATTCCACGGCGAGGCCACATTCATTTGGCGTTGAAGCCGCTGAGAGAAGGCTTGAGGGCCAACCTCCAAGGCACAGTGAGAGTGTACACTGCCTGACGTGTGAGCGTGTGCCGGCGTACGGTATCTCTTTACGTGTGTGCTCAGGAGTCAGCGAAATGGGAAGAATTGGTTCCTCGCTGGTTGGTTCCTCATCACCAAATGATGTGCCATTGCCCGCAAAGGCTTCCCTAGCATATAATGGTAGTTCCCGTTTTTTCCAGGAAGCCCCGCTACCCCGAAAGGGAAGTTCTTCCCCTCGATCCCTGACCAGCAGCACCGAGCTAGGCAGCATCCCTAACAGTCTGCCGCCAGCTCACTGAGAGAACTAATGCTCCATAGCTTTCTGCGAAGCAGCCAGAACCTCAGGGCCCAGGGTCCTATTAGACATCATTAATAATTTACTGATCCCTAGGTACGAGGTCTTCAGCCGGTTCCTGGTGGGTGAGACCACATCACAGCTACCATTGGCTGGGGAATATTGTGGCTGACCTGTTTATGTAAGGTTTGAATGGATGGGAGATTTATCCCAAATATTACTCAATTATTTTTCAAGCACTTTAACCTGCTCGTCACAGTTTCCAGTGCATTTTAGAGACCGTTTTTAAGTTGCAAATTAATAAAATCTCGTAATTACTCAGCACTGATTGCTTTATATATTGCGAATGTACTAGTACGAGTATATTAACGAGAAGGACAAAAGGAGAAAATTGGTTTCACCACTTGTTGCACAAAAGAGAAAAACTCTTTAGTTTTTTATATGTTCCTAGTCTTTTTAGTTCAGTTTTTTGTACGACTGATTTCGAGTTTCGACTGAGGTCGAGTTTAAGAGGTAGACTTTGAGAGGTTGACTTTGAGGTAGACTTTGAGAGAGGTAGACTTTGAGAGGTAGACTTTGAGAGAGGTAGACTTTGAGAGAGGTAGACTTTGAGAGATGTAGACTTTGAGAGGTAGACTTTGAGAGGTAAACTTTGAGAGAGGTAGACTTTGAGAGGTAGACTTTGAGAGGTAGACTTTGAGAGGTAGACTTTGAGAGGTAGACTTTGAGAGGTAGACTTTGAGAGAGGTAGACTTTGAGAGAGGTAGACTTTGAGAGATGTAGACTTTGAGAGATGTAGACTTTGAGAGAGGTAAACTTTGAGAGAGGTAGACTTTGAGAGATGTAGACTTTGAGAGGTAGACTTTGAGAGGTAGACTTTGAGAGGTAGACTTTGATAGATAGACTTTGATAGATAGACTTTGAGATGTAGACTTTGCTGATATCTTAAAGGGCGCGGAGATAGCAATAATTATAGTAGACAGTAAACAATGAGACATGCTGGGCTATGAAAACTGTTTGACTTTTTTTAACAAAGGAAGCCGCGCTTGACGCGGAGCGAAAGGAATTTTAACTGAACTGAAATTTTACAAAGCAGTTGAAAGAAAGCCAGCCCACTGGAAACTGGCGACCAAAGTAAGACTTATTTCTCTGCGGATTTTCTTCACCAGATCCGCCATTCAGTTGCACCCCCGTAGCAGTTCTTCGCTTCAAGTACATCCGCATTTCCTGGCCTCCCAAAGTCAGCAAATTTGCTCAGGTCTGCCCCTCTCCCCGAAGTGGGGTGTCTTTTGCGGTGTCTGCAACACAAGCCACCACAGTGTGATGGCCAAAATACATATTTTATTCCACAATTGCATTTAATCTTTATGAGAAAACTATGGCAGGCTTTTGTCTAACCCTTCTCTCAACCTTCATCTCAGCTTTGCCAGTTTGTAGCAAGCTATCAGAATCTTGTCACGTCAAGCTTCGACAAAGTGCTACAAATCTGATACTCCAGCCCATGTGTTTCTGCCCATCTGTCTAGTCCGCGGTGAATATTGCATTCCAAACACGAAACACGATGCGCGCGTGTGTGTACACAGCCTGTCACGCATTTAGCGAGGGAGAATGTGGAATCCGCAGAGTTTAAACCGGCTATGTTGGGACTAGTACCTTCCTGAACGTCCCAAATCCGTGCCTGCCTACTTGCTTGTGTGTGTGTTCCCGCACGAAACACTCTGCGTCTGGCTGGACTCTCTACTTTAATTTCAATTTCATTCTAAGTACTATTTAATAGTACACATTTATAACAAAATCTAGGCTACAATGTGTCACAAAACCTCAAACGATGGTGTTCCAATCTTGCAGAGGGGGATGGCCTGAGAGTTCCGGGGTGAGTGGCAGAGCGGTCCAACGCAATTACCACTCGCACCAAGGTTCCCGAGCTCGATTCCGGGACGAGGTCACATTCATTTTGTGCGATTCACGCGCCAATCTCCAAGTTACAGCCAGATTGCACACTGACAATGAGAAAGTCAGGACAGATGTACACACCTGTGTGAGTGTGTGTACTCAAGAGTCAGCGAAATGGGTATAATTGCCTCCTCGCTGGCTGAGGATCTAGTGTCGCCCATTGCACCCGCAGCCTCCCGCAATTATTACAGAGAAACTCAATGCAACAAATTGTCGTAGCTAGTTTTTCAGCAAAGTGGCCAATGCAACAGGTCGGTCTATTTTCATCTGGAAAGGTGATAATGGCTTAATTAAGCGTAGATGACGTGAATCGCGAAATTTCAAGCTAATGTTCCATTTAATAACGTAAAAACGAATTTGTTCTAAAATGCGAACAAGAGAAACGTAACGCGGGCATTGAGCAATCGGTCGCTTTTTCTAACAGAGTTCAAGATCGTCAGACTTCCTCGAATCAATCACCTGGCCCACTTGCTGCCATGTGCTGCTCAAATGGTTCCAACAAGCGGCTCTGCACGCCAGACTCGATTTAATCCACGATTGGAGAACCTCTTTGGGCAATCACCTTCTCAAGACGACCACGAAATGCTTTGCAGCATCTCGCCAGATATTGTGACAACTTGGGGTGACAGAAATCCGCGGATTGAGTCCATTTTGCATATCAGGGTTAAAATTCCAGGCAGAAGTTGGGCCATAGACATACGAGCGTATTATAAAAATGATGCTTTAAATTGCCGGAGTATGTCAAACTCTCGGAAAGCAAAGCCAACCAGATTCTGTCCGGATACTTTTTGCGCACCCGGTATCATCAGCGTTCCAAATGTGTATCTTTCTTCCTCTTTGCACTTTAACTGTGCGATGTGCTAGACTACGTTGGGCAAGTCTGGGATTAAACTAGACAGGAAGAAATGGAAGATGAGATAAGAAGGTTGGCATAGTTTAGCAAATCCCGAGCCTGGCTTTGGGAAGAAATCTTGGTTCTGGTGAAGCCCAGTTTGACCAGTGCCCCTGTCAGGCGTCTGTAAGCCTGATGTGGGAACATCTTGGGAGTGTCCTCTTCTCGCTCCCTCCCAAGCCTTGAACTAATATTTACTTTTCCTTGCCACTTTCTAGGAAACTTTCTTCCCCCCAGCCGTAGCTGTAGTTGTAGCTGGTTGCAAGTTGGATTGGGTAACATTCCATTGCCTTAGTCCTGGTCTCCTGTTTAGCATTTCTGTCCTGGTCTTCAGGCGACAATGACATTTTTCTCGGCTGTCATTTATCCGCACGAAGGCCATCGCCGAGCACCCTTAGTTTTTCGCCGTCACGGCACGTAAATTAAATTTTCTACAGCTATGAATCTCTACTTAGAGTGCCTCTACTTTTCTTAAACCTATTTCTAAAGTTTATGACAATAATAATAATAATAATTGCAGTAGGGCTGCGGGCAATGACACATAATTTGGTGACACTTGACCTGCAGCCTGCGAGGAGGCCATTCTACTGACTCCTGAGCACACATGCACACAGGTGTGTACACCTGCCCTGACTTTCTCATCGTCAGGCAGTGTACTCTCTCACTGTGCCTTGGAGGTTGGCACTCAAGGCCGTAAATTGTACGACAAGCCCCCAAGCCTTCTCTCCGCGGCTGCGCCTCAAATAAATGTGGCCTCGCCGCGGAATCGAACTAAGGGACCTTGGCGCGAAAGGCAAGCGTGTTAACCGCTGTGCCGGCGGCCGCAATATCTAAAGGTTTCAAACGCTACATTCCTAAACTCATTACCGAATCGCAGGTGCATTCAAGCTTCTCAGCTCAAGAGAGTCCATCCCCTGCTGGCCAACTTGACTAACAGCATTCGCAGCATTCTGCAGAATCTGCACCGACTCATTCCCACGCAGCAGCAGCAGCAGCCAATGTCACTGCCAAACTTTCATCCATCTTCTGAAGTTTCTAGCTTAAGCTTGGTGAGTTTTTTAGCTGACACTTGAAAGCTTATAAATATGGATTTTCATTTTGTAAGCATGCACGAAAGCGAATAATAATATTCCCGACCCTTCAATAGTCCACGAAGCCTTAGAAAAAGCGAAGTTTTCCAGAATCGCAGTCAACACAGTTCGATTCTTCTGGCAGATGTTGAACACAAAAAAACACACCTGTAATGCCACACTTCGTCGCACCTCAATGGCATTTGATTTATTTATTAGGTTTAGCATGTGAAAGTGCATTTGTTCTAGCTTCTTATTATCAGAATATTTGCGCTAGTGGGTCATTGGAGTAAAGTTGTCAATCGTCCATAATGAAGTAATCCTAGGCAGTCCTATTTTCATTTCGAGTGAGCACTACTTATATGCCAAGTTGTGTGCCGAGTTAAATACTCACCTGAACGGGCAAGCCTATTTGTTCACGCCAGACGGACAACATGACGGACTGGACTCAGTGCAATGTTCTCAGGGTTGGCTATTTAATGAAAACTAAAAGCCATTAGCCGCCAGTCCCTCGGGTTTTTGTTGTAGAAGCAAAAAAGGCGTGTAGACTGACCGACACAACAGAGGACGGTGGGTCAGTGTGAAACAGAGAACTCACCGACACAACAGAGGACGGTGGGTCAGTGTGAAACAGAGAAACTGCTAGGAATTCTGTGCTCATGCTCAAAGCTCATGTCGATTGGTTGAATATTTCGGGAGATACAGAAAAAATGTTAGTATTTGAAATACCCCCATTGGCAATCTACAGTTTATTAAATGGAAAGTCTAATTCAGTAATTATTAGTACAAAGACTGCTAACTAATAATAACAGCTCAAGCGAGCAAGGCTGGGCTGATCTGGCGGTGTAGCTGTGGCATGGAGGCTGGACTTGGGGGGGCGGAGCATCCGCTACCCCCGCCTCATCGTGTCGCCCTGCTCTGTCGCCTTGTTGAAAAAAAAAGAAAAAAAGAGGAGACTCAGAGCAGTGAGTTGGCTGCGGGATTGGTTTGAGGCTGGGGGGTGCAGGCAAGGCTTGGCTGGATGTTCTCCGCTATGGGCGCTCCTCAAATCTCGTCCTGTCCATGTCAATCAGTGTTCCATTGACTGCCCTTGTTACCTTAACGCGCGCCACCGCTAGCTGCATTGGCATATGCAGCAATATAGGCAAGCTTGCACCCGCTGCTGCTTGCAAGTCAGAAAATTGGCATCTTCTTTTAATGCATTTTAATTGGATGAAGCAACTCTTGGAATGTACTTTCAAGAGCATTCTCTTCTCAGCTGATTTCAAGGTTAGAAGAATGTGAGACAGAAAAAGAGAACAGCATTTAAGAGAAGGTGAGGAAAGAAAGAGTACTAGACTGAAGAGGGGAAGACGGGGGTAGAGGAGGAGAGAAGATGGAAAGAAAAAATGGAAGGGAGAAGATGGGAGGGTAGAGGATGGGAGGGTAGAGGATGGGAGGGTAGAGGATGGGAGGGTAGAGGATGGGAGGGTAGAGGATGGGAGGGTAGAGGATGGGAGGGTAGAGGATGGGAGGGTAGAGGATGGGAGGGTAGAGGATGGGAGGGTAGAGGATGGGAGGGTAGAGGATAGGAGGGTAGAGGATGGGAGGGTAGAGGATGGGAGGGTAGAGGATGGGAGGGTAGAGGATTGGATGGTAGAGGATTGGAGGGTAGAGGATTGGAGGGGAGAGAATGGGAGGGTAGAGGATGGGAGGGGAGAAGATGGGAGGGTAGAGGATGGGAGGGTAGAGGATGGGAGGGTAGAGGATAGGAGGGTAGAGGATGGGAGGGTAGAGGATGGGAGGGTAGAGGATGGGAGGGTAGAGGATTGGATGGTAGAGGATTGGAGGGTAGAGGATTGGAGGGGAGAGAATGGGAGGGTAGAGGATGGGAGGGGAGAAGATGGGAGGGTAGAGGATGGGAGGGAAGATTGAAAATAAAATGGGATGGGATCGATTGCTCAGTTTCAGATGTCGATTTGTCAGCCATTTAGCTCGGATAGAGATAATTTTTTGAATGAAATTGCATAAAAAATCAGTGTGTTTGCTCTCTTTTCAATCTCAGCCAGATATTCCAGGCTGATCAAAAAGGATCCTAAATGTAGAATTTATCCCAGCAATCAGCTTAGTGTGTACTTTTCTTTTTAATTCTTCGCTTGAGTCATGTCCTCCTGAGTTAGCTCAAGCAGCACCAGGCACTAATTGATCTCCAGCCTGCCAAGCTCCCTCTCTTCTGTCTCCGAGGGCTGATCGCTGCTTCCGATCTCAAATTAGTCGGTTAAAAAAATCTGCCAGACGATGAGCCAGGCTCTCTATCTCTGTCTCTATTCCTCTCTCTTCCTTATTTCTATTCCTCTCTCTTCCTTATTTCTATTCCTTTCTCTTCCTTATCTCTATGCCTCTCTCCCCCTCATCTCTATGCCTCTCTCTCCCTCATCTCTATGCCTCTCTCTCCCTCATCTCTATTCGTCTCTCTCCCTCATCTCTATGCCTCTCTGTCCCTCATCTCTATTCGTCTCTCTCCCTCATCTCTATGCCTCTCTCTCCCTCATCTCTATGCCTCTCTCTCCCTCATCTCTATTCGTCTCTCTCCCTCATCTCTATGCCTCTCTCTCCCTCATCTCTATGCCTCTCTGTCCCTCATCTCTATGCCTCTCTGTCCCTCATCTCTATGCCTCTCTGTCCCTCATCTCTATGCCTCTCTCTCCCTCATCTCTATGCCTCTCTGCCCCTCATCTCTATGCCTCTCTCTCCCTCATCTCTATGCCTCTCTCTCCCTCATCTCTATGCCTCTCTGTCCCTCATCTCTATTTGTCTCTATCCCTCATCTCTATGCCTCTCTCCCCCTCATCTCTATGCCTCTCTCTCCCTCATCTCTATGCCTCTCTCTCCCTCATCTCTATGCCTCTCTCCCCCTCATCTCTATTCGTCTCTCTCCCTCATCTCTATGCCTCTCTCGCCCTCATCTCTATGCCTCTCTCCCCCTCATCTCTATGCCTCTCTCTCCCTCATCTCTATGCCTCTCTCTCCCTCATCTCTATGCCTCTCTCTCATCTCTATACCTCTATCTTCCTTGTTCATAAGCCTCTCATATGCCACTCGTTTTAGGGAAATCAACATAATAATTATCCCACAAAATCTAATTTCAGAAGGAGCAGCACCTGCTGAATCTGATTGCAAAGTTGGACTCTGCGAATGCTCAGTAAGTAACTCAGAATTTTTTTCTATAACATTGTTTACTTAAATACATGCTGAAACGAACTCAGTGCTAGCTAGTACAAACATGCCTAAAGTACTTTTATGTACATGTGATTTATTTTTCAGGCTGTTGGACATTTACATGCATGTCATGACACAACCACCTTTTGATGCCAGGTAAATTAGCCACTTGGAATAAGTAGCTTTTATTGCCCACTTCTGTGTGAACTTTAATACCTCATTAACCACCTAGTCATTGGACAAGAGGGATCTAGAGGAGTGCTGAGGGGAGAATAGGCAAGGAGGAGACGAGGTGGGAAAAGAGACGAGGATGAGAATAGATGAGTAGACGAGGTGGAGTAGAGACGAGGGGGAGAAGAGACGAGGGGGAGAAGAGACTAGGGTGAGAATAGATGAGTAGACGAGGTGGAGTAGAGACGAGGGGGAGAAGAGACTAGGGTGAGAAGAGATGAGGGGGAGAAGAGACGAGGGTGAGAAGAGATGAGGGTGAGAATAGACGAGGGTGAGAATAGACAAGGGTGAGAATAGACGAGGGTGAGAATAGACAAGGATGAGAATAGACGAGGGTGAGAATAGACAAGGGTGAGAATAGACAAGGGTGAGAATAGACGAGGGTAAGAATAGACGAGGGTGAGAATAGACGAGGGGGAGAAGAGATGAGGGGGAGAAGAGACGAGGGTTAGAATAGACGAGGGGGAGAAGATACGAGGGGGAGAAGAGACGAGGGGTTGAAGAGACCAGGCGGGGAAAGGCGATGAGGAGAGAAGAAAAAGGAAAACTACGATAAGATGTTTTAAGGAAGAGATAAGATTTGAGGGATATTTCCCTCTGCACTTATCTTCCTGCAATACTCGTATCTGCCAGATTTAATTCACGCCGTTTCTGGTTGAAAGTTTAAAATCAGCCTTGAGCATCCACTTTCGTAGAAAGCTGAGAGAAGCTGCAAATGGCAGCTGCCTGGGACTGCAGGATGGAAATTGTGCTTGCGAAGGATCCGAGGGTCTCGCCTGAGAACGGAGCGGGTGAAGAGGGTGCTAGGGGATTTCAGAAGGTCCCTGAGGCCACTTTGCCATTGCAACAGTAGCCGCTTTGATTGAGTAGAGGGGGGAGCAAAATGAAGAAAAGGGGAAAAGCTTAGCGAATGTCGCAACTGGAGGGGATTTGGAGCATTTCTTAGAAAGCCGTCCAGCAAGGCTTGGGTTGGGGCGGCCGGGTCGGTACTAATACCCCAGGGATATTCCATCGGCTCTGTCTAAATCAAAGTGGGGGCTGTTATGAGGATTTAGCTTTTTCACCCGTCCCAGATTGCCATTTCGTCTTTGTGTGGCTTCTTGTACGCTTGGCGATGATTCAGTTGGGGAGTTTTCCCAGCCCTGGATCGCCTTATACTCGTACTTCTAGAATGGAACGCAATAAAATTTATGGCTAGTCTAGAAACACAAAGAATGGCTTTCAGCAGTCAGAACGGCTCGCTGAAGAAATTTGGCTTCAGAATACCATTTTTATGGCTTCAGGACATTGCGGAAGTCTTAAAAAACTCATCTTTAAGGCTTTTAGCTCGTTGTTTTTACCGTGCTAATTAATGATTTTTATACTCGCCCAGCTCGTAGTTGAATGCCGAAAAAACTCTAGCAAAACACGACTTGCTCAGTAAAATAAACTATTGAAACCAATTTCACTAGCATAATTTTAAAATCTCAACTCAGCATTTTGTTAATCTTATGAGTAGAAACACGTTTCCATGTTTGCGTTTGAGCGTGACATTTAGGAAATTTAATCTGCTGAACTAGACAAGAAAAAATCTTAATCTGCTTTGGCACGCCATCAAGGAAGTAGAATTTTAAAATGAAATATGTTTTTCGTCTTCGCTTGAACAGCAATAAAATGTTTTTATACCTTCAAGAAATTTTTGATGAAAGCTGAGAAAAACACAAATAATTACTTTTGATACTTTGCGTTCAGTTAATTTTAAGAATAGATCATTGTGGACCGTCTTTTAAGCTAATATGGTCATAAGGGGACTTGGTAGATAGTCATCAATTATCCAAATTGGTCATAGATAGTCAGAGATGGTCATAGATAGCCAGAGATGGTCATAGACAGTAAGAGATGGTCATAGATAGCCAGAGATGGTCATAGACAGTAAGAGATGGTCATAGACAGCCAGAGATGGTCATAGACAGTCAAATATGGTCATAGACAGCCAGAGATGGTCATAGACAGCCAGAGATGGTCATAGACAGCCAGAGATGGTCATAGACAGCCAGAGATGGTCATAGACAGTCAAATATGGTCATAGACAGTCAGAGATGGTCATAGATAGCCAGAGATGGTCATAGACAGTAAGAGATGGTCATAGACAGCCAGAGATGGTCATAGACAGCCAGAGATGGTCATAGACTGCCAGAGATGGTCATAGACAGCCAGAGATGGTCATAGACAGCCAGAGATGGTCATAGACAGTCAAATATGGTCATAGACAGTCAGAGATGGTCATAGATAGCCAGAGGTGGTCACGTGTAGTCACAGATGATAATATCTGGTCATGGAGTTTCAGAAACCTCCCAGATCTTTCTCTAACAGGCATTCCTATCATAACTGACCATCGCAGATTCCTGGTAGTCAACGGCCACCTTCCGCCAGTTGAATCAGTTCTTAGACTCCTGTCAGAAGCTGCCGAAGCATTTTCCGCGGTCCTGGACGTGGCTGAGCTGTCGCTGCTTGACTTAGTGGTCGGCGCGGTGCGCTGCAAAACTTCAGGAGCGAATTTCACGGTGGCTCTTCGAGACCTGCTGCGATTGGCGATGAAGAGTGAACGACTCAGCTGCCTGGTTGCCAGGGTGAGTGAAACTGGTTGCTAGGGTGTGAGTGAAACTGGTTGCTAGTGTAAAAGGAACAGGAACAGAGATAAAAGCAAAAGTGAAGACAGGTGAGCTAGAAAGGTAGCTCAACTATCAATTAATCACCCATGGTTGAGAATAACGACCTGGTTAATTGCAAAGCCATCGAGTCGTGCTTTCCCCCTGACACTCGAAATCCGTCGGCATTAATTCGAGAGAATCCGTTGGCACTTCACCAGTTCCCTCACTTCAACACCCTTCGAAGTCTGTCCGTTTAACTGCGCCGCAGTTGCTCAAACGAGGCGAACACGGGATTTCAAAGAGATGCTGAGAAAACGAACGCGAATAAGTAGTCGATGAAGCCTTCCCAAAGACATTGGAATTTTATGGGACCAAACCGGACCTCGTCAGAATAACCTTCTGCTTCTCCATATACACACGGTTCGTGAGTACCCCCCACACCTTTCTGTTCTCCCAGGCGCATTCAGATAATTGCGTACTTGACCAGGTCAGCTCTCGGAGGGCCGGTAGGTGAATGCCGGATGGATAAGAGGCCCGATGGGGATGACAGCTATTATCGGAAATCACTGGGTTCTCCGGTTAATAGCTGCCCTCAGTGAATCAGCCCCGCAGCAGGATCTCATTTCCTGTCTCTCTCCTGTCGCCACCCGCTCACTTGGTGGATCACGAAATGGAGGACGGGTTGTTGGGGATGGGAACGACCGGTCAGTCCCTCCGTCACTCTCCATCATCGCACCCGTCCGCCTGATCCCTGCTCCCACATTTCTCACCCGCTGCACCCTTGGATCTGCCCCCAGAGAATCGGGTGGTGTGCGGACACATACAATAAACTATATTTTTCGCTATCTCTCTACTTCTCTCGATGTCAGTCATAAGTCGGTGGGAGTGAACATTGTGTGCTACACCGCGCTTTGCCACTGCACAGGGATACACACAGCTTCTCCAGGATGTGCGGACTGGAATTAATCTTCTCTGTCGTGAGCAGCCAGCTCTGCTGATTACAGTATTCTTTTTTATAGCAGATTAACGCCAGTCACCGCTGCTATCCACACCCCGAGTTTCTCACCCTTGACCGGTTACGCTCTAATATTATTGGCCCCATAGTTATTGCTCGATGAATGCGCTGTGAAGCGCTGTGAAGTTAAATGCATTATTTATAATTTACAATACTGCTATATATATGTACAAACTCAATGTACGAGTGCTGAGAACATGAGAACTGAGCACATGAGAACTGAGCACACGAGAACTGAGCACATGAGAACTGAGCACATGAAAACTGAGCACATGAGAACTGAGCACATGAGAACTGAGCACATGAGAACTGCTGACCACATGAGAACTGAGCACATGAGAACTGAGCACATGAGAACTGAGCACATGAGAATTGAGTACATGAGAACTGAGCACATGAGAACTGAGCACATGAGAACTGCTGACCACATGAGAACTGAGCACATGAGAACTGAGCACATGAGAACTGCTGACCACATGAGAACTGAGCACATGAGAACTGAGCACATGAGAACTGAGCACATGAGAACTGAGCACATGAGAACTGAGTACATTAGAATTGAGCACATGAGGACTGAGCACATGAGATCTGAGCACATCAGAATTGAGCACATGAGGACTGAGCACATGAGATCTGAGCACACGAGAACTGAGCACATGAGAACTGAGCACATGAGAACTGAGCACATGAGAACTAAGCACATGAGAACTGAGTACATTAGAATTGAGCACATGAGAACTGAGCACATGAGAACTGAGTACAGTTAGAAAATTAGCAAACCCAAGATCACTCGGAGCTGTTTAAATCCTATTTTTAGGCCGGCGCAGTGGAGACCCTGCTGCAGGTGTGCTCAGACCGTGGCCAGAGGAAGTACTGGCCGCTGGCTCTGCGAGCTCTGTCCTGCATCTGCTGTGTTGAAGAGTCGATTCGTCGGTTTGATCAGGTCTGTGAGCAGTTTCTGATTGTCATCTAGCTTAATTTTAGTCTTTTCATGCAGAAAAGAGATTCGTCAGACCCGTTTGTCCACTCGGGATCGCTAACTAAATGCAAATTAAGGTAGCTGCCGTATTTTAAATTTGCAATCAGATTGAAATTCTTAGCTGAGTGATCGCAAATTAGTTAAGTAGAACCTTAGCACGGGAAGTCATTTTTAATTGGTTGAAATAGTATTTAGTAAAGTGTGAGGATACAAAGCTAGTGATAATGAAAACCTACATCCTGAGCTCATCAACTCATCACGCACTGTCGAATTCACAGCTCAGCGGACTGTCAATTGTGAGCTGCTTACTGGGCGAGTTGGGCAACTCCGAGATGGTCAGGGCTGAGGCGGCTGGGGTCGTCGCGCAGCTCACAAGTCCATGCGTTCTTGGCAAGGGCAAGGACCTGCTGGGCTGCCTGACTAGTCACGCCGAGTCGCTTGTGAGGTCACTGACGCGTGAGTCGCTACGCTTGACTGCTCAACTGTATTTAGACACGTTTATAGTTGTCCTATTGATGACAGATCAGGTTAATCAAAATGAGTTGCATTGACAAGCGTTTAAGTAAGAAACATGGAAAAATTATTTTTCTGAATAACGCCCAAACCCTCGCAACAGTGCTGTCCAAGGAGGCGAACTGTCACGACGTGTTCCTACTGGCCTCAGCTGCCATAGCCAACATTACATTCATTAGCCCGGCCAGCTTTGAGTATATGCTCAAGTACAACACTATCAGAGCATTGGTGGATGCGTGCCAGCTGAGCAAGGCGGCCTCGCTGTTTGCCAAGGACCAGGTAACCAGACTAATTTCCGTATTTTTTTCGAATCGTTTTGGGTATCTTCAATTTATAAATAATAGTAATCATATTATTGCAGGAGGGCTGCGGGCAATGGCACATCATTTGGTGACACTAGACCCGCAGCCAGCGAGGAGGCAATTCTACCCATTCCGCTGACTCCTGAGCACACACGCACACGGGCGTGTACATCTGCCCTGACTTTCTCATCGTCAGGCAGTGTACACTCTCACTGTGCCTTGGAGGTTGGCCCTCAAGGGCGTAAATTGCGCAACAAGTCCCCAAGCCTTCTCTGTGGGACTGCGCCCCAAAGGAATGTTGCCTCGCTGCGGAATCGGGCTCAGGGACATTCGTGCGAGACGCTAACGCGTCAGACCGCTCTGCTACTGACGCCTTCTT
The DNA here is from genome assembly GCA_950097015.1 of Macrostomum hystrix. Classification (NCBI taxonomy): domain Eukaryota; kingdom Metazoa; phylum Platyhelminthes; family Macrostomidae; genus Macrostomum; species Macrostomum hystrix. Next base: position 12,928,575 of record CATNEN010000001.1, read on the forward strand.
CAATAGATCATGAACAGCGGGTTCGTTTGGCCTCCATTTGGAACAGTACACCTTGCACAACTGGCACTGTTAATCACGTCCAATTGGTCTGTGGTAGCTTCTGGAAAGCATATCAGTCTTGGCTTTTATCATCGAAGCATGAAAAGGCATCGAGATTTATTATATAACCCCCTGCAATGTCTGCTTTTTAAGCCCCAATTATCTTGGAAATTGCAGGCAAAACAAAGGAGCCACCCGACCCTGGGCTAAGGGAAGCCTGACTGGCGCTATAGGAATTTTCCACTTGCACCTCCCCAGCAGTGTTTGTCTACTGGGCGGGACACCCCACCGTCATCAGCCCTGGCATCAGCCCTGGCATGCCTTCCTAACTGCAGTTCTAGAAGCCATTATAAATTCCTGCAGCATTTTGTTAGTCTGGGACGCAGCCGCCACACAAATCTTGTGCCGTCGCCATTGTGCTGCAGACGGAGAATGAATTGGAGAGAAATGAAAGAAAGAATGCCTGACAGGTTGTGCACTTCTTCAGCGCCAGGCTAACTGGCCTAATAATAATAATAATTGCAGGAGGGCTGCGGTTAATGGCACATCATTCGGTGACACTAGACCCGCAGCCAGCGAGGAGGCAATTCTGCCCATTCCGCTAACTCCTGCGCACACACGCACACAGGTGTGTACATCTGCCCTGACTTTCTCATCGTCAGGCAGTGTAAATTTCACTGTGCCTTGGAGGTTGGCCAACAAGGGCGTACGCTTACAGTACTTATCAAATCCACAATTATCCACGTCCAAATGATGCATTGTCTCGGATGAATGCAGGGGTCTGTGCGGTAAACTTGTTCCTGCCCCGGCTTTCGATCATCTTATTCCGTCACCTTGTCCTACTTTGTTATACTCTTTCCGTCTTATGGAATGCAGCGGTTCACAGGTTGCAGATCTAGACAAGTCCAGTTTGGTACCATGGTATTTGATGCATTTGGTCTACAACAGGTATCACTTCCATGCGGAACTTTTATGCATCTTCCACTGAGCGGCAACGCAATTAGCGTTTCTATAGGGAGAATTCCTTCAGACACGGCTATGCTATCAATTACAAGCTTCGCCGAGCCATATCTTACCTTCAGTGCAGAGAAATATTCCTAAGATGAAGCTATAAATAATAAAAAACTGTTAATTTCTGGACCCAAGAAAGATGATTTTGGTGGCTTCGGAAGGCTGCGTACGGCTGTCCAGTCCATAGACTGGGGGACATCCAATTACCTTAGCTCTGGTACCTATGTAGGAGCTGGGTGAAATAAAGAAATACAGAGCTAAGGGTCTTTAAAAAAGACACAAATTGTTCCAGTGAAGTCTAGAATCGAACCCCCGACCTTCAAGTCGTAAGTCCGACGTTCTAACGACTGGCAACAACCCCTACAATTATTATTGCATGTACGCCGTTGTTATAATACTAATAGTAATAACCAAATGCTGTTTGGTATGGACGCATTAACTGGCGACAGTTCTCATGTGGTTCTCTCCGTCAACCAGCAGACACTGACCCCTGAGCACACACTCACGCAGGTGTGTGCATCTGGCTAGACTTCCTATTCTCAGGCAGTTTATACAAACTCGCAGCGGCAGTGCCATGTTCGAGCTACTGATTCTCTCAGCTTTTATCGCATCCGCCACTTCCCAGTCCCAACTCCATTTCCTTCTCAGGTGGCGACAGTTCTGGCCAACATGGCCGCGTACGCCTGGTGCCACAGCAGCCTGACGCGCCACAACGCCATCGAGCTGCTGCTGCACTTCCTGTCCGAGTCACCGTCCAGCTGCTTCAATTCCGGCGACAATTCTGAAAGCTCTACTCGATCGTCTGCCTGCGAACGGCTTCAACAGAAAGCGGCGATCGCTTTGGGTCGACTGGCGCGAGACGTCGGCGCAGCTCAGATCATCGCCGAGCTGTCCGGACCGCGCCGCCTGGCCCAGCTGTGCCGCCGTCCTGACGAGCGCAACTGCTCCGATGCTGTGCTGGTGGCGGCTCTCGCCGCCCTGCGCCAGATTCACGACAGCGTCGGCTCGGACGATTTGGACGCTCGCGACGTCGCCGAACTGATCCGGCCGAGACTGTCCGAGGCGTTTCTGGCCTGCTCCCGACTCGATGAAAGCTACCTCTGACAGCACCTAGGACTAACACTAATCCGCTGCGCCCTTGGCTTTGAAACGTCTTTCTGCTAATCTTAAATAAATCTCTTCGCGTTTCTAAAGAGATTTCGCGTGCTCCCACCCGAAGGACCAGAATGAGTGGAATCAGATCTGCCATTCACGAATCCAATCCGATTGAATCTTAATCCTATATTAGCATTATTGTATCACGAACCTTCCTGAACACTGCGGACAGCTGCGTGAATTTTTGATTTTTTGTTCTACTTGACTGTCAATTGTCCAAGACCTATAAAGTACAATTTTGCATTTTGTAGCCAGTAAAGATTTGCTCTGCACAACTGCTTGACTTTCATGACTTAATATGAACGCATCCATAAAACTATTTTGTATTAAAGAATACCCATGACTCCACTCATTATCATTGGGGATAAGACCTGGGCCGTTACAGAACTGATTATAGAAATGATAAAGCACTGTTTCTACTATGAGTAGTATGCTGTGATTTTAGGCAACTTACTTTTCGGCTTGCCTGACTTGAAATGCTAATATTTCTAAATCTCCGCTTTCACATCTGTCAAAGTTTGATGAATAATTTTTGGTGTTCATTTTGTACCTGGTACATAATGATTGAACCTTCAAGTATATTAAGCTTTTGCACCCCAAATTAAATTTGTGAAAAACACGTTTTACACCTTGTGAGATATATCCTCAAATGCGCCATTGAACTGCTTGGGCTTGTTTTTACTTTTATTTCCAGGCCATCGTAGATGGTCACTGCAGTGACTCTGCAGCATGCGAATGTATGGCAAGGACAAATGATCTTCAAGTAGTATTCAAGAGGGGCTATTAGCACTAAAAATGCAACGACATTCTACAATTGCTTAATGATTTCTGCAAAGTTATAGTAGCTGTCATAGTCCTTTACGTAGGTTACTCCATACTTATGAAACCAGTGTCTTTGGAGAGCTTGATTAATATTTGGGACGTTGATATCAACGTCGGGCCAATATTTCCTCACGTACTCGCTGCATTCTAGTTTGCATCGGTACTTACTCTTGTAATTAGGCTCATGCCTTGTGTAATAAGAACCTGGAGAGACGATTGGGAGCATTTTTAATGAGAATAAATTTTTTTTCGGAGGATGAGCACCCTAGGTTTGGGATCTTGAGTTTTGGGATTGGGATTTTAGTGCTAATTTGATTGTCTTGGCACACTTTGTAGGTTTACTTTTTCCTGATCTCTTCGGGAATAGTTTGTGGATTATGGCGGCTGCGATAGTTTTTGTCCTAGATAGCCCCTCTTGCATACTACTTCAAGATATGCGCCCGAGGATTTGTCATTAGCGCCCGCGAAGCGTGGGTATTAATATGCTACTCGTACATTATTCACTGCTAAAAATGACTAAATATTAACTCTCGAACTACGACTGATTATAAAAACTGGATAATTGCATTGAAGATAAGCGATATAAAATGATTATTTTTTCCTTAAAGCTAGAGAAAACAAGCGAATAACTGAACTGGAAGAGATTTTTTCAACAGCTAGCAAGAGTAACAACAACAAATTTATTTTATAGCGGCTTTATTTACAAGTGACACAGTTAAAGAATTTTGAAAATATCACTAACTGTTCAAAAGTTATGCCTCCATAACTGCAGTGGGGTACTGCATCTCAATACATGAGCAGTCCAACTCGAGCTCAGCTACAATTTTGAAATCTCACAGAAATTAACCAAATTTAAACTTGTGCGCAAAATCTCTAGCGTGATGATTTGTGGCACGTCATCTCTTTCTATATCTATGGTAGAATGTTCATTTGCTTCTGCTTGAGTGGCACTATGAAACAGCCACTGAAGAGACTCACCCACCCACCCACCGTAAGCCAATGCTCCTTCATCATGACAATGCTCGGACCCACACTGCACAAAAGTCACTTGAAGCAATAAAAAATGCAATTCAACCTCCTGGCTCACCCACCGTACTCACCGGACCTGGCACCAGCTGATTTCGCCATCTTCCCGAAGCTCAAGCAGCTTCTGAGTTCATGCCAACCGTAACTGCCTTGAGCAAGCAGTGCGACGGGTTATTGTCCACGAAATGCCAAGGCCAGGCGTATGCAGATGCCATTGACGGCATGCTTACCCGGTGGAAGAAACGCATCCAACTGAAGGGTGACTCTGTTGAGAGGGTCTCAGTTGCCACTGAGGACGAAATTTGAACTTTTTTGAAAGACAGCTGACTTTCTGTTTCCTGTCGCTCCATATGCAGCCTCCATGTTCTTGTTCATGCATTGAGATGCAGTACCCCACTGCAGTTATGGAGGCATAACTTTTGAACAGTTAGTGATATTTTCAAAATTCTTTAACTGTGTCACTTTTAAATAAAGCCGCTATAAAATAAATTTGTTGTTACTCTTGCTAGCTGTTGGAAAGAGTTGCGTGAAAAAGTCCTAAGACTTTTGGACACTCCTCGTAAATTAGTTTATAAAGAAAGAAGTAAGAATAGCGAAGCGAGTACCTAAATAAAAGTTTATTCAGCCTCCCACAGTTCGAATTCGGCCCCCGACAGTACGAATTCAGCCTCTGACAGTACGAATTCGGTCTCGGACAGTACGAATTCGGTTTCCGACAGTACGAATTCGGTCTCCGACAGTACGAATTCGGTTTCCGAAAGTACGAATTCGGTCTCCGACAGTACGAATTCGGTCTCCGACAGTACGAATTCGGCGCTGGATTCCATTGTGACCATGCAGCTCTAGAATCGGAATAATAAATGATTGATCCATCACTTCAGTGGAATTTCGGATGATGATGAGTGTCGACACCGTAGTAACAGTTGATGGCCTTTGGGCAGGCATCTGCCAAAAAACAATTGATTAAGCATTACTCTCTTGTACTGCTTGCGCGGTACGCGAATGGCAGAAACAAACTACATTGCCTACGCTCAATGTTATGCACTTCTAAAAATAGCACCTAAATATTTAACATTGAGGAACGTGGGACACAACAGTCTAACAAAAGAGACCCATTATAAAGTAACTAAAAATATCTGAATTGGCCCACTAATGAGAGCAAGCATAGCATGCTCACACTGGCCAAGCTCACTTGACTCGTCTGTAAGCACTGCCTGGCCGTTCAAATTGAAAGAATCCAACTGTTCAAATAGGAAATACACATTCCACTGCGTGCATGTATTAATTAGTTTTTTCATACTAATAATAACAATAATTGCAGGAGTGCTGCTGGCCTGACTATGTGAAAGTCAAGGCCGATGTACAAACTTGTCTGTGGGTGTTCCTGCGTACAGTATCTGTATTTTGTATACTCGGTGTGAGCTCAGGAGTCAGCGAAATGAGCAGAATTGCCTCCTCGCTGGCTGCGGGTCTAGTGTCACCGAATGATGTTCCATTGCCCGCAGCTCTCCTGCAAGTATTGTAATTATTATAAAACGCCCCTGACCCTCTCCTGCAAGCCGCCCAAACCGCGTGGTCGTAGTCGAACCAGACGGGTGTCTGAGCGAGCCAGAAGGCACCGTTACCAGCTTGCGCGCTTGAGCGGTAGCTGCTGCTGATCTCCGCTCTTAAGACGCCACGCGATAATTGCCCGACTGCACGCCGCATCCGCACCTGAGTCCGCGGCGCCGAGCAGCCGGGATGGGATGCGCCTGTCGAACTTCAAACTGACCGCAGTCATCGGCTTGCCGGTTGCAGTTCCCGGAATCTGCGTGTGGCCGCAGCTGTTGCAATGGCTGTTAACAGCTGTCCACAGCTGTCCAGCCCGTGGACAACCAGCGAAGGTTCTAACCCAACTGAATGCCTAGCTCGAGGACACAAATTTCTTTCCGAAAGTATAGATTCGAACTAGCGAGCAATGAATAAAAAATCCAAAAAGTAGAATCGTCAAAGAGAATAATTTATGGTGCCTGAGGCGATTGGGCAGTTTCGACTGCCCACCAGGCCGTTGTTTCAGGCCGGTTTGATTGGCTCGGCCTTGGCCTCGCCCTCTCTAACCCTTCGTCCCTGCTTTGCGTGCCCTGAGCCGCTACCTGATTGGCTAGGCGTGGGAGTTGTCTGTTAACCCTTACCTGTTAAGCGATGCGTGGCTTTGCCCCTCCCGCCAATCAGCTCAGCTCTTTGCCATTACCGACTTTTGTAGTTTGTGCACTCCCCACTGCCCCGCTCCCCCAGGCAGCTGTCCTATGTTTGTTATTGGCCGTTACTGGGGCACCTCTCGCTTCGCTCTTTTGCATGAAATAAATCAAACACACCAAACTCGTCAGAGGTCACCTGCGTCATCCTGCGTTCCGACCGTTAAGCGTAAAGACTTAAATGAGTGAGTTTAGTCCTCACTCACTGATGTTAACAAGAAATTAATAGGGCCAGATGTGCAGCCGACAGCACAGCCGCAGCTGTTGCCCGGCGCATCTGAAAGCTGAGTACGGCTGTTCAGTCCATGGACTGGGAGGACGTTACACCCACCCTCAATTACACCAGCTAATGCAAATACCTAGTTAACATCTGGGTGTTAAATGACAACGCAAAGCTTAGTCCGATGTAAAAAAGGACACAAAGTGTTCCAGTTGAGTAGGGAATCGAACCCCCGACCATCAAGTTTCGAGTTTGACGCTCTATCCACTTGGGTACAACCCCGCATGTTGCGCATTAAAAATGAATAAACTGAATTGTGTGAGAGTTTAATAATTGACTATTTCTATCTGAAAGCAAGCATAGAAAATTAACACAGCCATTAGAAATGCAGGTATATTTCAAAAAATATATAATTCATTCATATATATGCTGATAGATATACACTGTGATGCTTAAATTTACACAACTGACGCAATCATGGAATGAAGAGTCTTATTCAATGATACAAATAAAATGGGATCACTTTTGAGTCCAAACCAATTGGCTACAAGCTGCCTACAGGACAATGGGATCAGTCTGCGGACAGCAAATCTATTTAACAGTCGCCAGCAACTTTGAGATCAGTAGTCCTGTGTTGCAAATCGGACACCTACTAGAAGCAGAAGATGATTTGGAGCACTGCACACAGATCGCCGTATGACAGCAGGGCAGGTAGATGACGCAGGCAGGCCTAGTTGAGCACAGTTGGCATAGAGCATTGCCAGTTTCCACCACAGTCTGAGCAGCCACATAGTGAGCCAGACTGAGCTGCAGCAGTAGCTGCTGGTTGCGTCGCGCATCTCTGGGCAACGCGGGCAGGCAGCGGCGCAGTCGCCAGGCCAGGTCCAACAGAGCAGCTGAGCCCGCCGATTCGGGTAAATCATCGCCGACTAGGCGCAGACGCGTCTCCATGGCAACGAGCAGTTCGGTGATATTGTCCGAAAATAGGCGACTAACGCTGCGAGTGGAGGCCAGATCTGCCCGGCTGCGAATGTCTCTGGGTGAGCAGTGCTGGCTGGGCCAGGCTGGGGTGCGGCTAGTTGGTGCGGGCTGTACTGGCACCTCACTGTACTTGAGCAACTGCTCAGCCTGATGATGCTGCTGCTGCTGCTGCCGAGGCTGCGGATCCTGAAATGCCAGAGAGACGCGATTAGCTTTTAGTAAAACCTGAGGATTAAAAACACAGCGGGACTTAACATGAGGATTGTGAAGAGAATGGGATCTAACAAAAGTTTTGGGAAGAGAATGGAATCTAAAATGAGGATGGGGAAGAGAATGGGATCTAAAATAAGGATGGGGAAGGGAATGGGATCTAAAATAAGGATGGGGAAGAGAATGGAATCTAAATTGAAGATTTGGAAGAGAATGGGATCTAGCATGAGGATTAGGAAGAGAATGGGATTCAACATGAGGATTAGGGAAAATAATGGGATCAAACATGAGGATTTGGGAGGAGAATGAGATCTAAATTGAGGATGGGGAATAGAGCATGAGGATAGGGAAGACAATGTGATAAAAAACATGAGGATTCGGTGAAACTGAAATAAATAAAAAAAGGACTCACTCCAAGAAACGGAGGCATACTGCTCAAAACCAGTTGAATAAAACTGGCTCCCCGTCCAGCCAGCACGTGGCCGCACGCCGGCGACCACCTGGCGTGCTGCACCCACGGGTCGCAAGGCGGAGCCGATTCGCGCCAATCAAATCTGATTCGCAGGCCGCACCAATAGCAGCGCATCCAATCACTGGAGCCATCGCCGTCTGGTACAAATCCAGCATTAGCCAATTCCCAGTCGGTGTGCCGACCAACACAGCCACTCCAACAAGAGCTCATTGTGCCACTGCCGCTGACGGCACAGTCCAGCTGTTGAAACTGTTCCAGCCGAGTCTGACAGTCAGTCAGTTCGGTTTGCAAACACTCGCCAGACAAACTGTCCATTGTTGAGAATTGGGCAGCCAATCGGCAGGCTAGATTAGCAGCATCTGGCTTCACCGGTGGCTGGCATTCTAAGCTGCGCCAACGATTGGGATTGAAATCCCTCGTTGCAGAATCAAATGATGATGAGCATCTTCTAAATGCCACCGCCTGGTAACTGGGGCCGGTGGGATGGGGCAGGGCCAGGCTGTAGTCGGGTGTGAGTGGCAGGTCTTGACCGTTCTGCGTGTACATCAGCGACTGGGCCGCAGCTGCCGGGGATCTGTGCGGCTCAGTGCACTGGACTGGACGACTCGGGCTGGCCGACTGGGCCAGGGGGACATTGCTCACCTGAGGGATCAGGGAGCGGCGAAGACGAGGTAAGATTAACACAGGTAATCAAATCAGGAATCAGAGGGGATTAACACAGGCGTCGACAGGGGATCAGCACAGGTAAAGCACCATACCTGCATGCCGAGCACAAACGGACACAGTGGGAATAGAACTCGATGCATCTTCCAACTAGACTGATAACTTTTTAATACTCTCCAGCTGTCCACTTCTCCCAGACAGAAGGCGCACCTGATTGGACCAAGCTGATCGGTGTTCGCCCCTGCATGAGTTTCACTGTGCAGCGTCAGACAGTAGAATCCGTGAGAGGATAAGTCGGCAGCTAGCCGCTGAGGTACTCGGTCGTCCACTTCAAAGCTAGCCAACCGATTACATTCGTGACGCATATCTCCAACTTGGACCGTTGTGAAATTGAAATCTGGCGAGCCAAAGTCGACATGCTGAGCCTGGCGAGCATCTGTGTCGCCATGCAGTGTGTAAAACCTTCGTTTGGGATGCAAGGACACAATATAAAAATGTTATTTGTTATTTGTCGAATGGAAAAATCAGCAGCGCGAACAAACCGTAGCCTAGCAACCAGACCGGACTGATCCGGTTGAGACTGTCTCACAACAGCAGGTGTGGGTGATACGCAGTCCAGAAACTCCTTTCGTACAGTATTAAAGAATTCGTCAGCCAAACTGACCAATCCGATAACAGCTAACCGATCGAATTCAGTGTCTTCGGACTGTAGCATTTGCTGATCTGCAGTAAAACTACCTTGCATTAGATACTGGGCTTATTAAACTAAAACAACTCACAGACTTGAAAAGCGTACATACAAAAATACTGAAATTGTACCAGTTCTACCGCACAATCCAGCTATTGTACAACTATGCGAAAAACACAAGCTCATAACTTTCGGAGACCCTTGGCAGCGTGTTGTAAGTGTTCGCTTAGAGTTACTTTAGTTAAGTGTTAATTCTTTATGTGAAAGCATTTATAACACTCCTATACTGTATGTCACACACAGTAAGATGCACCCAAATTTGAAAATGGGTTACATTAATAAAGTGTACATTAAACACAATGGAGCTAAAAATAGACTGCAGGGCTAGGCAAATGTATTCCACAAACTTCCTCTAGTATAAGGCAACTTTGGATTGTCTATGCCTTTGGATTTCCCACACCCACCCTGGATTACCCAAGCTGGGTCTTGCTAAGGACACAGATTATTCAGGACTCGTGACTTGCAAATCAGACCTTGATTCTAATTTCGAACTTGTGTAAAAGGGGCTCATTGGTGAAATCAAACTAGCGCGCGAAATATTTTTATATATCTATACATAATCTTTGTTTTACGCCACTAAAATATACTGGGAGCATTCAATAGGATTTTACTATATATAGAGGGGTTTTTATATAGGAGGCTAACCATTAGGCCAACCATTAAATTGGAAGCTTAAACAGTTCAAGTCTTTTTGTGAGCATATTCCAAAGCCTTACTTATTTCTAAGTGAGTGAAAGCTGTTAACACCAATCTGGGGAAAGTCCGAAAAGGACTGGCCAGAGAGCCTGACATATCTGAAGTATTCAGAAGCACTCAGAGATTGACATCTCTAGCTAGATCCAGAATCTAGAGAACCACTGGCAAGAGGCCAGAATCTATAGTGTAGAATGCCACGCTACCCAAACTATCAGAATAGTTTGTTTCGACCACCTAGAAGGGTGTGTATGATGCCTAACTGAGTCATGGACAAGCGACTGGAGTTATGAGATAATTAAATAAGAGAATATTATGCAGTATTGATATTAGTATAACAAAAGAGGCCTACAACACTTGCTTTAATAGTTGAAACCCTATTGCTTTGAAATTTGCTACAGGTGATTGTGGCACCTGTCTTATCTTGTATCTAGCATAAAAAATCATAAAAACATCAATCAAACATTACAAAAAATTCTAAGGTTTAGGGTTAGTCTTATTCTCATGAAATAAGTGTTCTTATACACAAAGAAAACTAAACAATAGATAGAGACATTTGAAAATTATTTACACTTTAATTATCTCATTGTCAACACATTAAAAACGAAAATCACAAAAAGAACAGAAATAGTCTCATATAAACACAATTAAAAGAATTATATACATCTCATATTTTATCTCATTAACCTAGTGGAGTCATAGACAAAGTTACATGTACTTTAAAGCTGTAGACTGTGCATTGATTTAAAATCTGATTGAACATTGAGATGAGATCATAGCATATTGACAAAATATTTCAGCTTTAGGGAAATCATCACTTTAGAGGGAAGTCTGTTAAAAGGGACGGGAAAACAGTTGACCATATTTTGAGAAGTTAGCAAACTTTCTGGGTTATTTTTTCTCATTCATGATATTTAGTTTTCTCTTATCTGCAACATAGCTTTCTCTTATTCATGACTTCTTTCTTTCTTAAATAGAGAAAACTCAGAATCAACATTTAAATTTTCTTAGAATTTTGCCAATGCATTTTGACCACACAAATCGGTCATCTTCAGGGCAGACACATCAATTAAACACACAGAAGAATTTCATTTTTAAGAAATGAAAACTGTACAATGCAAAGTACGAATCGATTTCAGTCCAGTCCGAAGCTGAGTAACTAAGCAATGACTTTTATCTTTTCTCAATATCTCAGGCTTCATTATATGTACACTCAATAAAAAATATGTAGGCCTAGTGTGAGTTAATAATAAAATATATATAAGTTGTTAAATGCATAAAAATGTTTTTTACATTGGTCTATACAAATGTGATTGTAATTTTAACAATCAATTTGCAACAAAATCAAATGCTATGTGGGATAAAGCATTATATAATAATTTATCTTAAATAGCTAGTGACTAGCCTACTAACTAATACTTACATTAAAAAATGTGTCTTCAATATAATATCTTAAGGATTGTGTATACGAAACGATTAAAATTATATAGTTGCAAATTATTCACTGAGAAAGTATTTGTTGATTATACTTTATTAATTTTAGCTATGTTGGTAACATGCCCAAGGATTAAATAATAGAAAATAAAAATATGAACATCTTGATAAAATCAGGGCAAGTAACTATCATTGTTTAATAAATAATGAAAAAACTAGCTAATGTAAAGATAATGTCAGTATAGCTAAAATAAGCTAAAGTCTAAAAACAAGAGAGAACAAGCTTGGTTTAAAATTAAATCATTTGCTTAGATTCATACATTTCATTAAGTATAAAAACTGTCAATTCTTAACAAGATAGATACTGTCTTGATTATTGATAAACATATAACTAGGTCTAGGCATAGCTAGTAGGCCTATATGTAATATAGGTAGCTGTATATTTAAGTTTTTTTATATAGAAAGTATAAAACTAAAAAAAGAAGCAGTGAGTTGGGCATACAATTATAATCAACTATTTTTTAATCATATATTGCTAATAAATAGATGCATTTGATTAAACAGAGATTGTAAAATTCAAGTTAGTCAATAGTTATCTTCACACAACAAAGCAAAAAATTTTTTTTAGAAAAAATTTTATGAAGTGTGCCAGAGCTTATTTTTTTGTAGGAGGTTGTGCCACTGCTGAATTGAATGTGCCAGGTGCTTTTGAAGTAAATGTGATTGATTACAATGATTTATATAGGTTTTAATTGCTTGATTTTTGTGTTAGATTTTGTGCTAGTAGATTGTGGCCTCATTATTAGTGTGCCACTTTTCTTGTGCCACCCTTTCTGGGGAGGGCAATTGTAACATTATTGCCCTTTTCCCTCAAAATGGTGCGCTGATTAATTTAATTTATCTGCCATTAACGGATCACTGTACGTATAGCACCTAGTTTTACAATATGCTTACGTTAAACTTGGTTATAATGTATGTTAAGTCCATTAGATTTAAACTCAACTTCGCGTCTTTTCGTGCGCAACGCGCGTAACGTCATTGCGCTAATACAATATAACCAATAAATGGTTCCGTTTACACGTGGCATACCGTTCGAGGGTTTTGTCATAAAGTAATTATAATATCATTGCATTAGAAAAAGTCTGTCTTGAGCTAAACAGTGACGAATCTAATTCAATTCGTGCTATACATGCATCTACTCTACATGAGTTAATGTAACAAAGCAAAATAATTATGAAATGGAATTTAGATATAAAATATTAGCATTGCAGAAGCATAGGTATGCTTTGTTCTATTTATATACAAAAATGTATATTAATGCACACCCTGCTTTATTATGTAATTCAGTATTTCTAAAAGATTATAGACAGTTTAGCCATGCTTTCTATTCAATCTCAGTTTCATTTTACTACATCTGAGAACAGACTGCAGCAATATATTTAGATTCCCTCTCTATTTGTATTGACTAACATGTGTTGTTTTCTTTTGTAATATATGCTTCTAAATAATGAAATGCCACTTTCTTGCTTTTATTCATTGAATAATTTTTACAATGCATAGATAAATTATTGTATATAGGATATCAATCAAAGGCAAGCTAACATGACAGGGAAATATTAATGCATTTAAACATTGTATTGGTGAACAAACGGCCAAAGCTAAATTATGTGTAGTTAGGTTGCACAATTCAATAGTAGTATATAAAGTTCAAAAGTAAATTGGCATGTATTTCTGCAATTTTGAGCTATATGGGAAATATATATTGTTCTATTGTTTCATTGATCTAATGTATATAAAAACATTAAGGGCATATTTTAAATATATTAAATACTTTACTATTATGTTTCAATATTTATTTCTATAATATAAACTTATTAGAAAAAAAACAGATTTCACAGTGAATCTAGCTCTATATCTGGCATTTGATCTGGCAGAGATCTGGCAGTAGATTTGGTAGTCAATCTGGCAGTGGATCTGTCAGAGATATGGCATGATATAGTGTTATATAGTGTAATATGGCATAATATGATGTGATATGATATGGCAGATATGGTGTTATATGGCCTGATATGGTATAATATGGTATTGTATGGTATGATATGGTGTGATATGGTAGTATATGGCTTTATATGGCATAAGATAGCATAATGTGGTATGATATGGTATGACATGGTACGATATGGCATTATATGGTGTTATATGCCTGATATGGTATAATATGGCATTGAATGGGATGATATGGTGCGATATGGTATTATATGGCTTTATATGGCATATGGCATACAGCAGAGGTTGTAGCCTAGTGGTTAGGGCGTCGGTCTCACAACTTGAAGGTCGGGGGTTCAATTCCCAACTCCACTGGAACAATTTGCGTCCTTTAGCAAGACACTTAACTCTGCATTGCTTCAGTTCACCCAGCTGTTAAATGGGTACCAGCATCAGCTGGGATAATTGAAGGTGGGTGTGGCATCCCCCCAGTCCGTGGACTGAACAGCTGTACGCAGCTTTCAGATGGGCAGCGCATTAGCTGCGGCTGTGCTGTCGGCTGCACATCTGACCCAATTGGGGCAGGTGTAATCAATTATTATTAATTTTATCATTATATTATGACATAAGATAGTATAATGTGGTATGATATAGTATGATATGGTATGACATGGTATAATATGGCATTGAATGGTATGATATGGTATAATTTGGCATAATATGGCATAATATGGCATGACATGGCATGATATGGTATGATGTGGCATTATATGGTGTTATATGGCCTGATATGGTATAATATGGCATTGAATGGTATGATATGGTGTGATATGGTATTATATGGCTTCATATGGCATAAGATAGCATAATGTGGTATGATATAGTATGATATGGTATGACATGGTATAATATGGCATTGAATGGTATGATATGGTATTATATGGTATAATATGGCATAATATGGCATTATATATGATATGGCATGATATGGTATGACCAAGGACCACTGTAGTATAACAGGACGGGAAACTCAAAGATCGTGTAAATTTTTAGAAGGCCGATTTCCTGGAAAAAATACACTGCGGAGATAGGAAAAAGTCATTTTTTCAGCACATAATCAACTATTGCTTTTGATCTGGAGCAAGTACAAATCCGATTATATTAGTACAGCATGCCCAAAATTAAGCTCCATTGTTTTTATATAGCTTTCTTTATAAAAGTCTTATTTTCACATATATATATTATATAATAGTGTCTTGAATCTATATAGACTATAGACTAGCAAATTTAATGGCTCAAAATATGATAGCTAAATATTCTTAATTTGGCATAAATTGTTTGAATTAACAATTTGGCTAAATAGTTTGGCAAAACTAACAGCCAAACAAAATTAATTACTATAACAGTAGCAACTATATAGCTATAAAGGTACAACAAATTTCCAAATTTCAAGATTTTAATGCAACCAAGTAAGTTAATTAATTTTTTTGGCTGTTAGTTTTGCCAAACTTTGCCAATATTTAGCTTATTTGTTAATTCAAACAATTTATGCCAAATTAAGAATATTTAGCTATCATATTTTGAGCCATTAAATTTGCTAGTCTATAGTCTATATAGATTCAAGACACTATTATATAATATATATATGTGAAAATAAGACTTTTATAAAGAAAGCTATATAAAAACAATGGAGCTTAATTTTGGGCATGCTGTACTAATATAATCGGATTTGTACTTGCTCCAGATCAAAAGCAATAGTTGATTATGTGCTGAAAAAATGACTTTTTCCTATCTCCGCAGTGTATTTTTTCCAGGAAATCGGCCTTCTAAAAATTTACATGATCTTTGAGTTTCCCGTCCTGTTATACTACAGTGGTCCTTGGGTATGACATGGTATGATATGGCATTATATGTTGTTATATGGCCTAATATGGTATGATATGGTGTGATATGGTATTATATGTTGTTATATGGCCTAATATGGTATGATATGGTGTGATATGGTATTATATGGCTTTATATGGCATAAGATGACATAATGTGGTATGATATGGCATGATATGGTATTTAAATGACATGCTATGTTGTGTGAAATGGAGTGATGTAGCACATTATTGTTTTTTCATGTTAATATTGATATAGTATGGTTTAATATTTGTCTATTGTTTTCCAAATTTCTCCTATAATGCAATTGTTGCAGCTCCTGTTCTTGACTTTGGCCCCTGATGGGGCTTTGCCTGAAGTGGCCTCGCCACTAAACTGTCCTGCTGCACCAGCTGCTGTTCCATACATGAGCAACCTCCCAAATCTTAGCCGGCCTTGCGACTTAGTTTTTGCTCTCATTTGCGACTTAGTTCGTTTCATTGCTCTATTTACGACTTAGTTTGCTCTCATTTGCTCTCTTTTTCTCTCCCCTTTTTCCTTTTCTTCACGCCTTCCTTTTTTGTCCCTTGGTCCCCCCTTTGATTTTTTGGCGCTTGGTCGATTGGTTTTTGCGACTTACCTTGCTTGGGCCTCGTTTCACCCGGCCGGTTCGGCCGGGTGTTGCACATGTATGTGCTGTTCTGCTAACAGTGCCAGAGGGTGTTTCCTTGGCACAAGCTTGCAAGCATCTGTGCTCTTGTACACAGTTGTATTCTAGCACTGATTTGTGTATCAGAGGGGTTGGTGAAAACTCATATTGTCGATATGGCCATGACGGAGTTTCTGTAGTCCAGCTTAAAGTTCTACCGTCTCGAGTTGGTCTTCTGCATGGAATGCATGGAAATGACATTCGACATGTATATCGTGTCAACGGCCATGCTTGGTTGGAAGCCCTGCAGCATCAACAGGTGATGGACATGGTGCAGGGTGATGGACATTCAGCCACAGCTTTTGCTACAAAGGGAACGAAAAAAGCTACGTAAAGATATCGATAGAATTATAAATACCAGATCGGAAGAAACTATTGCACTGCTATCAGCTTTTGTTACTGGAATACAACTCATTGAGGAGCAGCGAAACCTTTGCCGTGGTAGACATCAACAGGAAAGGCCATTGGAAGTGCAAGGACAAGGAGAGGAGCATCAACAGCATGAACAGCAGCTGGACAAAAGTGAGGATAATGATGGAGAACAGGCGAACAGGAATGACGAACAAGGTGAACAAGTGGATGAGCATGAAGAACATGATGAAGAGCAGTCGGATGAGACTGAGCCACAACAGTACGAGCTACTGAGCAGCCGATCCTGCAGAAAGCGGCGACGGAATCAGCCGGAGCGACTATTGAGGGAGACACGCAAACTTTGTACAGGACCAACTAGAATGATCCTTTGGTCACATAATCGCTGATGGAATTGTGGCGATGCTTGATGGTTGACTAGTATGTTTCTTCTAATGATAGTCATGCGGACGAAGAAGCCTGTATTTTCTCATTTGCATGTGAAAGTGTAAAAGTCAGAGACAGAAATCTGTTGCTGTTGACTAGAAATTGTGCGGTTGTTGTCCCTTCATGTTTGGTGCTTTAACTTTTCATACTTGTAGTCACTAATAAAGCTTATATCACATATTACAGCATATGTCATGTTCTGGTAATCCGGTGTCTTGCTATATTGCACTACGTATCGACTCAGCACATTATGTGTCATTGTATTCTGTATCATTTATGCTTGTGCATTATGCAAAGCGAACCCTATGAACCTATTTGTACAGTCTGTGCAAACCGGCGTTAGTCAGCCTTTGGGTAGAAGGGTACATGCATGATATTTGTAGGTCAGTAGGTCACTGCGTATGTCCTGTGGTGAAGGCACCGTAGTTGCGATAGGAGCTTGTACAACATTCGCTGCTGCAGTACAATCTGCCATTGCTTTCTCTCGCATGAGTGGCTCGCTTATCAAAATCTGCTGATGCGTATTAATGTTCAGCATCAGCTCAAGCAAAACTCGCACCCATAATTCCAAAGAGCAGTCACAGTTGCCAAACTCCACCAACGAGAGCGCCTCAAACAAGCAATTTCCATGTCCAGCAGCACTATAAGCGTCTTCGCTATACAAACTTTGTAGGCGCGAGGAGTCATACTATATCATACAATATCATACCACATTATACTATCTTATGCCATATAAAGCCATATAATACCATATCACACTATATCATACCATTCAATGCCATATTATACCATATCAGGCCATAAAACACCATATAATGCCATATCATACTATGTCATACCATATCATACCACATTATGCTATCTTATGCCATATAAAGCCATATACTACTATATCACACCATATCATACCATACAATACCATATTATCCCATATCAGGCCATATAACACCATATCTGCCATATTATATCATATCACATCATATTATGCCATATTACACTATATAACACTAGGCCCCTATATCATGCCATATCTCTGACAGATCCACTGCCAGATTGACTACCAAATCTACTGCCAGATCTCTGCCAGATCAAATGCCAGATATAGAGCTAGATTCACTGTGAAATCTGTTTTTTTTCTAATAAGTTTATATTATAGAAATAAATATTGAAACATAATAGTAAAGTATTTAATATATTTAAAATATGCCCTTAATGTTTTTATATACATTAGATCAATGAAACAATAGAACAATATATATTTCCCATATGGCAGAGCTTATTCCCATGGTCCCGTGCCGATAATTTTCTGCTTATCCACACGGCAGCTTGTATGAATAGGTCTAAAACTCTTTATATATGCCGTGCCGTTAATTTCAATTTTATCCACGCGGTTCTATTCTTTGAAACGAGGCCCTTTCGGGTTTGAACGTTTTGCTGAACCCTCGAGCCAATAGATCAACAAAGTTCCCAGTGTGTTACGACAGTGTTCTACATTTTGACCTACACATTCATTAACCGACATTAGTGTCATCCTTTTTAATTTTTGTAATAACAACTACTAAATATTTTGTTATCGTTACGTACGTGTTTTCATTCGAATTGTATTGACTTAAAAAGTAAGAAGTCAATCAAAGAAAATCATACGAGTCAACCAGCAGAATTCTAGTCAGCACCAAGCTCGTCACACATATTATACATCATTGTTATTCTTTTACACTATGCATTGATAGTGTACACTATACACTATCCTCTGAAGCAAAAGCCTTATGCTCAGAGAAGAATAGGTAGGGACTTGAAAGTAAACCTATTCATACCAGCTGCCGTGTGGATAAGCAGAAAATTATAGGCATGGATCCGTGTGGATAAAATTGAAATTATCGGCACGGGACCGTGGGAATAAGCACTTCCTTCCCATATAGCTCAAAATTGCAGAAATACATGCCAATTTACTTTTGAACTTTATATACTACTATTGAATTGTGCAACCTAACTACACATAATTTAGCTTTGGCCGTTTGTTCACCAATACAATGTTTAAATGCATTAATATTTCCCTGTCATGTTAGCTTGCCTTTGATTGATATCCTATATACAATAATTTATCTATGCATTGTAAAAATTATTCAATGAATAAAAGCAAGAAAGTGGCATTTCATTATTTAGAAGCATATATTACAAAAGAAAACAACACATGTTAGTCAATACAAATAGAGAGGGAATCTAAATATATTGCTGCAGTCTGTTCTCAGATGTAGTAAAATGAAACTGAGATTGAATAGAAAGCATGGCTAAACTGTCTATAATCTTTTAGAAATACTGAATTACATAATAAAGCAGGGTGTGCATTAATATACATTTTTGTATATAAATAGAACAAAGCATACCTATGCTTCTGCAATGCTAATATTTTATATCTAAATTCCATTTCATAATTATTTTGCTTTGTTACATTAACTCATGTAGAGTAGATGCATGTATAGCACGAATTGAATTAGATTCGTCACTGTTTAGCTCAAGACAGACTTTTTCTAATGCAATGATATTATAATTACTTTATGACAAAACCCTCGAACGGTATGCCACGTGTAAACGGAACCATTTATTGGTTATATTGTATTAGCGCAATGACGTTACGCGCGTTGCGCACGAAAAGACGCGAAGTTGAGTTTAAATCTAATGGACTTAACATACATTATAACCAAGTTTAACGTAAGCATATTGTAAAACTAGGTGCTATACGTACAGTGATCCGTTAATGGCAGATAAATTAAATTAATCAGCGCACCATTTTGAGGGAAAAGGGCAATAATGTTACAATTGCCCTCCCCAGAAAGGAAGCCAATGCCCTCATCCGCGAATCGAACCAAGCGACAAAAGCAACAGCGCAAATTGAGGAAACAAAGACAATTGTTTGTCCCAGAAAATGGTCTGCAGGCCTCACAAGAAAGTTAGAAAAGAAGTACTTTAGAATTACACGTAGCTACCATTTTGCTTACATTATTTTACGCTCGTAGAACACGGAAACATTTTTAATCTTTACTTAATACATAACTAAATGATCCAAAATGCAAGATGAGAATTGGCCTTAAAATGCCTGATATTTTTTTGGGATAAAATAATTGATGGTAGCATTGGGATTGGGAAAATATTTAAAATAGAACGGCACACTGCTGCAATAAACCAAAGTAGGGCATTTAATAAAATCTGACAAACAATGTGAGTATAGTACAACTCATAAAAAGATGACTTAATTTCAATGCTCATAAAACGCCACAAAATGCAAAAAGCAACACGGAATTTGTTAACTGGCAAACCATAAAATTACCGAGCACCACACCCGCCACACCCGCCTGAGGCGCGGGACCAAAATTACGGCAACCAAGTTAGCCAACACAATTTCACCAGCCTTTCACTCACAGCACGACCCAGCTGTCGTCGGGCACCTCACTGTTGCCGTCGCTGGCCGCCTCGCTCTGTTGCTCGTCGCGCTCGATAGGCTGGTGTGCTCGTTTTAACTTGTTCATGGACGACCCGGCCTGCATCGCCGTCCTTGTAGTCAACCGGCCGCACCAAGTAGTTCACCGGAGATGTTCGCTGCAGCACTCGGAATGGACCGGTCCACGGTGCCTGATGCTTCGGCGGCAGGCCAGTTGCTCTCGACAGCGCTGACGGTGGCATGAAGACCCAGACGAGGTCGCCAACTCGGAACCGGCGCCGCTTGGCCTTGAGGTCGTAGTAACGCCGCTGGGGCCGCTGTGCCGCCTTCATGGATCGCCTCGCCGAGTCGTAGGCGCGAAGCAGCTGGTCGCGGGTGTTGGCAGCAAACTGGCCGATCGTCATTGGAGGCTCCGGTGGTCGGTAGACGACGTCAACTGGCAGCGTCATTTCTCGGCCCGTCAACAGGAAGTGGGGCGTGAATCCCGTCGTAGCGTTGACACTGCTGCGGTACGCCAGGAGGCAATGCGGCAGCACATCCTCCCAGTCCTCTGGCTGAACTGACTGCAGGTGACAGTGCAGCATCTGGTGCAGGGTGCGGTGAAACCTTTCCACCAGGCCATCGCACTGCGGGTGGTAACCCGAGGTGCGCGTTTTCTGAACTTCGAGCAGCCGGCACAGGCTCCTGATGACTTTGTTAAAGCCACCCAATTGTTAAAGAGGGCCTTGGCGATGGTTGCCGCCTTCTCGTCCGGCATCGGCACCAGCTCGACCCACTTGGTGAAGTAGTCGACGATGGTGAGTAGCCGATCGTTGCCTTGCCGCGAGAGCCCGACCTTGACTACGTCGATACCGACGCGCTGCATCGGGAATCCGCTCGCCATGGTCTGCAGTGGAGCTCGATGCTGCCTCGTCGTCTTGGCGCGCTGGCACACCTGGCACGACTTGACCGCCAGTTTAACGCTCTCGGCCATCTTGGGCCAGTAGCATCTCTGCTTGAGTGCGGCCACGGTTTTGTCCTCGCCAAGGTGTCCGAGCTCGTGGACCTCGTCGCTGAACTGCTGCTGTCGGCAGCGAGGAATCACAGGCAGTGGCTTCGATTTCACGATCTTATTCAGGATGCCGTCCACGAAGCACAAGTCACCGACATTCTGTGCCAGAATCAGGCTCTCCGGCGAGTCGGTCACGTCGGCGGCTACCAAACTTAATCTTTCCACTGGCCAGCAGGCGGAACACCGGGTCGATGTCGCGATCATGGAGCTGCAACTCACGCAATGACGAAGGTGCATCCGGCTGCACCGTTTCGTCCAGGTTGACCCTGCCGGAGTCCTCGTCGGAGTCGGAGTCCTCGCTCTCGCTTGGCCGCGGTTGCAGTTGCTGCGTCCTCCTTGACGCATCCTGTCGAGCTGGCTCGGTGTCCGACTGGGCAGCTACTGCGGAAGCAGATGCCGACGTCGCGACGTTGACGTGGATGGAGCTGACCAAAGCTGCGTCAACCTGGCAGGCCACAGCTGCAGTTTGCGCCGGCGTCACAGCAGTCGGCTCCGTCTGGCAGGCGGCTGTCAGAAACTCGTCTCTGGCCGACACACTCGACACTGGCTGGTGCACTTTCCTGGCCGTCGAGATAAAGCATCTGCGTTGCCATGTTGGTGGCCTGGGCGAAAAACGACCTTAAAATTGAATTCGTCGAGCAGCTGCAGCCATCTCGCTAGCTGGCCCTCCGGCTCCTTGAAACCCAGCAGGTAGGTGAGCGCCTGATGGTCCACTCGAACAGTGAAGGCGCGTGGCAGCAGGTAGCTCCGGAACTTCTTGACGAATCCGACGACCGCCAGCAGCTCCCGCCGCGTCACACAGTAGTTGCGCTCGGCTTTGGACAAAGCTCGGCTGGCATAAGCGATGACTCGCTCCTCGCCCGCCTGAACCTGCGACAGCACAGCACCGATCGCGCAGTCGCTCGCATCGGTGTCCAGGACGAACTCGGCGCTTGCCTCTGTCGTGTCAGGGAACGCTAGGATCGGTGCTGACAGCAACGCCTGCTTCAGCTGGCTGAAGGCCGCCTCGGTTGCCGGCGTCCACGCGAAGGGCGTCGTCGGCAGAGTCAGGCGACGCAGGTTTCGGCGATCTTGGCGTAGTCGCGCACGAATCTTCGGTAGTATGAGGTGATCCCCAGGAAACTTTTGACGTCCTTGGAGCTCCGGGGTGTCGGCCAGTCTCGCACCGCTCCTATCTTGCTCTCGTCAACGGTGATGCCGCTCCTGCTGACACGGTGACCCAGGACGATCATGCTGGTGTTCGCAAACCGGCACTTCGACGGCTTGATTCGCAGGTTGAACTCTCGAAACCGCTCCAGGACTGAACGAAGCCGATCGTTGTGCTCGCTGATGGTCCGGCCCATTACGATAACGTCGTCGATGAACACCAAACAGGCCTGCCACGTCAATCAGCGGAGCACCAGCTGCATGAGCCGCTGGAAGGTTGCCGGTGCATTTCGCAGACCGAATGGCATCACGTTGAACTCAAACAGGCCCTCGTGGCACACAAACGCCGTCTTCTCCTTGTCTCGAACATTCATTTCGACTTGCCAGTAGCCACTCTCCAGGTCCAGCGCCGAGAAGTAGCTATTTCCTTCAAGAGCGTCCAAGGTTTCGTCGATGCGTGGCATCGGGAAGGCGTCTGGCTTCGTCACTGCATTCAACTGGCGGTAGTCCAAACAGAATCTTGCCGAACCATCCTTCTTGCGCACCAGCACGATTGGCGATGCCCACGGTGACGATGACGGTCGGATGACACCCTTAGCCAACATATCGTCGACCAGATTCTTCTGCTGCGCGATTGCCGTTGGCGCCAGGCGCCGAAGTCCTTGACGGATAGGTCTAGCATCGCCGGTGTCGATCTGGTGCTTCAGCAACTGAGTCCGGCCGGGGTTGCTGGGTCCTGCGAAGACTTCGCTGAACTCTAGCAGAAGGCGTTCGACTTGCTGCCGCTCCTCAGCCGGGATGTCGTTGGCGATCTGCACCTCCTTCTGCCAGGTCGCTGTACCAGTCGGATCTGCCACGCTGCCGCTGCCGGATCTGGTCACTTGAAGATGCGCCAGATCTCGACTCGACAGTGGGCTAAAGTTGCCGACGATGTCGCCCTCGAGGATCTCGATCGGTTCGTCGCTAGTGTTAATGGCCGTGACACCCAGTCCGTGGTCAGCCAGCTTGGCTACACAGCGGCCGATCATCACCCTGGCTGTCTTGCTGCCGCCGATGACGCCTGGCGCCTCCGAGTTCGTCCATGCCGCTGTCCTCGCTGGCCGTAACGGAATGATCCAGCCCTCGCCAGGCTGTAGCCGAACCGTGACCGCTGCTGCTAGTTTGCACATCTGTGCTGCCTGCCGGGACTTCCGCATTGGCAAGGTGACGCCGAGGCTGTTAAACACGAGTTGACATGATCGCAGATGAATTGAAATGTCGTGTTTCACCAAAAAGTCGCACCCAAGGATGACTGGTGCGCTGAGGTTGGGCACCACCAGGAAACTGTGTCGAAATCTAATAGGTCCGAGAAAAAAACTTAACTGAATTTCGCCCAGCACTGTTGCTTCGATGCCGCCCACGCCGTAGATGGTAGTGCTGCTGGGTCTTAGCTGCCGCCTGAGCCTGGCCGATCGCACGATGTCGCCGCTGATGCAGGAGATCTCGGCACCCGTGTCGATCATGCACGGCTGGCGTCTTCTGAGTATGCGCGAGGTGATGAAGCGCACTTGATCAGGCTGACAGCTGGGGCGTGGGGGCAGGGCCGAACTGCTTAGTGCTGAGAGGGCCGGTGCTGGCCCATTGGACCAGCCCCCCCAGCGTTTGGGCACCTGCGACGGATGTGGCCAGTCTGATGGCAGCCGTAGCAGATCGGCACCGCCCTTGGCTGTTGAGCAGCTGCTGCGGCAGCACCGGCTGGTCTCCATGGTGGCGCCGGGCCAGCCTGCTGCTGGTGTCGATGCTGATGCTGCCGATGATGCGGATACTTTTGCTGCTGCTGTTGATGTCGTTGCTGGTGCTGATTTTGGGCCAACATCTCCGGTCGAGCCGCGGCCTGGAAAGCCGGCGTCGGCGCCGCTGCTGCCTCGATGCTCTGTGGCTGCAACTGGGATTTCATGAGATGCCGGCTCTCGCGCACCTGCTGGGCATAGCTTAGGGCTTGGTCTGGTGTCGTGGGAGGCACCTGAAGGTTCAGCAGCCGCTCTGTTACATAATCATCGTTCAGCCCTTGGATGAAGCGCTCCAGGACTGTCTGCTGGCGGCAATCATGAGCTGCAAGCTCTGGGTAGGCCTTGAAAGCAAGCCGCTGAAGGGCAGTCAGGAAATCCTCGAACCTCTCGTCCCTGCCACGGCACCGGCTGTGAAGTGCACGCCGCAGTTGAGCTGCACTGATGGCACCGCCATGACGAGCACGAAGGTGCTGCAGAAGATCTTCGTAGCAGGCACCTGGCAGGAACTGCAGCAAAGTCCCAGCGGGCTGTCCATGCTGCGCGGATAGTTAATAGAGCCAGACCTCATAGGTGGGGAATGCTGGCCCCAGGTAACTGCTGAGCGTGTTGATCTTGCTGTAGTCACTCAGTCCTTGGTGCCGGCCTAGGTACAAAGAAATTCGACCCAGAAAGTCGTCGAACGGCTCGGATCCGTTGAAGGGCGCCGGCTTTGGCACCGACGGAAGCTCGATAGCTTGTTGGTATACCGGTACACACAGGTTGCGGGTGCGAGCATCAGGGTGAGCTCCGCCTTGGCACAACGGAGCCTATAGCTCGGCCATTCGGTGCGCAGTGGGTCTTCGTGCAGGTGCCGCTGCTGCCGCCGCAGCTGCAGCGGAAGGCCTGGTATCCCACAGGAATGAGTCTCCCATCTCTGTGCAGCTGCTTGACAGTTGATTGGGCCTGGGGACCACTGACGCTCGAGACCGATAGGGGCGTGCTTCCTCGACAGTGAGTTGCACGGGGTCGAGGTCACGAAGCTCTTGATAACGCGTCCGATTCGCCTCACGTTCGGGTTCCAGTTCGCTGGCCGCCGAACCAGAGGTTGCAGTGGCTGCGGCCGTCGGGCGCAGAATTTCCCGGTTCCTCAAACTTAATCGCTGGAGCTCATCTGCCTCTCGTTCCGTCCACATGATGTGCGCTTGTTCGTCTCCGACTGATCGGTGGAAGGCAGATCGACTTTTGGTCCTGGCGTGGTCGCCAAATGTAAACGGAACCACTTAAATTATATTGTTGCGAAGTATTTATTGGTTATATTGTATTAGCGCAATAACGGTACGCGCGTTGCACACGAAAAGACGCGAAGTTGAGTTTAAATCTAATGGACTTAACATACATTATGATTATTACCAAGTTTAACGTAAGCATATTGTAAAACTAGGTGCTATACGTACAGTGATCCGTTAATGGCAGATAAATTAAATTAATCAGCGCACCATTTTGAGGGAAAAGAGCAATAATGTTACACACGTGATATTTAATTTGGCGCGCGGAAAAAAAATATAAAAAGCATAACAAAGAAAACTGACCTGCGGTATAGGTGTTGTATTAATTTTGTGTTAATAGAATTAAAGCTCGAGACAATAATCTTATATTCAGGAAAACACGCACAAAAAAAGTGGCACACTAATAATGAGGCCACAATCTACTAGCACAAAATCTAGCACAAAAATCGAGCAATTAAAACCTATATAAATCATTGTAATCAATCACATTTACTTCAAAAGCACCTGGCACATTCAATTCAGCAGTGGCACAACCTCCTACAAAAAAATAAGCTCTGGCACACTTCATAAAATTTTTTCTAAAAAAATATTTTTGCTTCGTTTTGCTAACTGAAGGACGGTCCCTTTTTCTTCTAGTGGTCCTTGCATTTCACCCCCAAAGTCATGGAAAAAGTTAGTTAGAAAAAAATATATAAAATGGCACACATCAACAGACATATATATATGTGTGTGTGTTATAAGCGTTTTCTTGTGCATAACCGCTTGGCTGAGAAAAAAATATTTTCAGTTGTTATTCGGGGGTGAAATGGGGGTGTTGCTTTTTTCAAATCACACATGGTTGTTTGTGCTTCGAGAAGCCAAGCAAAGAAAGCTGGAAGTGAGATCCTTCTTGTGTGTAGGATATTGTGTATGAAAGACTACAGGTATGCAAAATATTTTCCTTTTTAGTTTGCAGCTTTAAACAAAAATTAGCACAATTTTAAAACCAATATGCACGTGTGTTCACTCGGCGCGCTAATAGTAGATATCGTGCTTTTTCAGTTCGAAAGCTACTATAGTACTGCAGGGGTAGTGAAAGCGATAATATTTTCTATCGTGTCAGTGATTTCTAATCTGCGTGTTGGCCAACAACACACTAAGGCGATATATTATCAAAGTGCATTTATGTATACATTTTTCTTAATATACACTGTAGACAAGTGTCAAATGAATTGTGTAATTGAGGCCTATTGAGTCAGAAAGTAGCTACTTTTTCTCATATTTTTTTACAAACAGACCCACGAATATGCTGCAATGAAATGATTCTGCAGGAAAATTATTCTTTTTTATGTGATTTGAGAAATAAAAATCTTTAAAGGCTGTTAGTGTAATCTGACAAAGTTGCACTATATAGTTTACTGCATTTCTTATATAGTTCTTCATGGTGATCCTAATTCTCAATAGTAATTTGAAAGAAGATAAATTATTTTGTATATAATATTTGAATAGGCCTACTTAAAAGTATAGATTATAACATATTTACATAACTGTCTTAACTAACATGATATAAAAATCAAATTTTTTCATGGAGCCAACATAATTTCTGACTCTAAAAACAATTTCTATTATAAAATATAATATTTATCCCAATGGAATAGGAATGTCCCCCACTTCTATTCCCTCTAACATTGCTATCCATTACAATATTGCTTAATTGTAAGTGTGACAAAAAAGAATTTACTGTCATTATCACTTTGTTAATTGGCCTATATATGATATATACAAATAGACACGAAATTTATATCTTTTTTGTTCTTTCAATACCTGCTCTACTGCCTTTGCCTAGACTGAATTGCAGTGCCCTATCTGTTTGTCAGGCACATAATAGACACGAAATTCATGTCTTTTTGAGCAGAGGGACCAGCCTCCTAGGAGAAACTGTCATTGTTGCGTGGCATTTGGAAGTCATTCCGTACTGGCAGAGATTAATTTCCGGCTGGTTAAACTCAGCATCAATAATATGTGCAACGCTTCGTTGGTTCACGTCAGGCTGAAAACTTAGTGCCTCCTGCAAGTAGCAAAATTTGTCAAAAATCGCATTCGTGTCCATGGGTACACATTGCCCTCCGCGAAGTGCTCTCGAGAATTGGCCTCAACATGAGCTGGATTATTTCACCTTCCTCTCCGTCATTGTGGTTGACGCAAACAGTCTGACTAGCTGCTACTACCTTGTCCAAAAATTGTCGCCTGTAGTCAGACCCCAAGATAGCGTCGAGCAGAGCAGTCTGTGCCTCTTGTTTCGTTGCGGCAACAGTTATGCGAAGTAGACAGGCACCAATTGTTGTATGGTCATACTGACAGGAAAATTCTTCTTTAAATGTAGAGTGCTCTCATAGATGAAATACAATGGCCATGACAACATGATTGATGGCACACATCCCCAGTAGTTGAACATCGACAGGAGCATGTCGACCAGGCCAGCCTTGGTAGCTCTTTACAACGACTGTATTCGCCAGGCACACGCCATTGAGTCCTGTTTGCTCTCCTAGTCCATTATCATTACTTGCTCTGAAATATTTTCCATGTGGAAAATGCTTTGCAGTTGGTTGATGAGTTGATCTGCGGTTCTGTATGATGGCTTGTGTAGAGCTAGATGAGGTATCTTGGAACGAATTATGAATTGGAGTTAGAACAGAAAATGATGCGGCAATTCACCGTGACGCTCCGACCGCATGGTCTTCGCGCTGACCTTGTGACAACGCTCTCGAGTCAGACAGCCTCTGCTGGCGCCCAGATCTGACCGCATGGTCTTTGCGCTGACCTTGTGACGGCGCTCTCGAGTCAGACGGCCTCTGCTGGTGCCCAGATCCGACCGCATGGTCTTCGCGCTGACCTTGTGACGGCGCTCTCGAGTCAGATGGCCTCTGCTGGCGGACAGATCCAACTGCATGGTATTTGTGCTGACCTTGTGACGGCGCTCTTGAGTCAGACGGCCTCTGCTGGCGGACAGATCTGACCGCATGGTCTCCATGCTGGGTTTGTAACGACGCCTTCTGAATTCTATAATTTGGGTTCTGGACACAAATAGACTTCGCAAGTCGATACTTTAAACGACCTCTGGAGAATTTCTTAAGTAGCTCAAGAAACTCCAAAAGCGGTCTCGATCGACCGCCCATAACAGATTCACACACTGTCCGATGGTACACTTTAATGCTACCCTCGCTGTTTCTCATATCGGTGACATTGACTTGGCCGGTAAAATGACATTACGCATCTATCATTAGGCTACTGAAAAGCGGAAAATACACGTACAAATCGACAATCCTCTGTGCTAGCTTATCGTTGACATAAGCGCTGATCATCACGATTTCCGATTCCTGCCTCTGATTGCATGATGCTTTGATATGATCGAGAATTTGTTGAGCCTGCCGATAGAACTGCGACGATGAACAGATTGTTGTGTCTGCTTGCAAGTCTACATCCTCTACAGTGCAAACATTTTCCTGCTGTTCAAGCCAGGCAACTGTACCATTCTTCATGACCACGACGTATGGCAGAGCTTTGGCCGTATCTCGCTCCTGAAGCACATACAACAGGTTTCGCAGACTTTCTAGACCCTCTGCTGAAGACTTGCTGGCGACAATCAGTGCAAATCCCTGCAAATAGAGCAATTGAACGGCCGGGATTGCACTGCGCACCTCCTTCCAATTTCTAAACTCATTCAAAATGTGACTTCGCCCTAGCACAACTGCCATGCGTTGCTGTGCCTGAGATAGTGTCGCACGCATGGATGGTGGCACACCAACCTGGGAATTTTCTTCCTGAAGGCCAACAAGAAAGCACCAATCGATGTACTGTCTGATCTCCATCCTATTAAACACGTATAGGAGGGCATGCAAAGTAGGCCAATTAAAATCCGTCGTCGCCTTAGCGATGACGATGTTACTGCATCTAGGGACCTGCAAAATGTACTGCCGCCATTTTGCCAGCATGCTGGACAGTTAAATCGTGCTGTGATGACACGTAATGACATCTAGTAAGGACGCTTGACAGATATCTCCCTGTGATGGCAAAACAAGTGCATAATGGTATATCGGCTTCTCTGGCAGGCCACCAGGCCAGCTATTAATCGATGCACCGGTGGAATCGATGACAAGATTAATTGGCTGCTTTTCCAGCTTCATACTCAAGAGCGCTTCTGCTGCCATGCTCTTGTGGTACATGGCAAGCACTGCAAGTGATTCATGGCTAGTAAATTCAATGTACTGCACATAGTCATGAAGAGTTGGTGAACTTCGAATTTCCAGGAGCAAATTGTGCACTGCATCTGCATCAGACGGGCTAGCCCTTTTCTTAGACTTACTGTGCTGTCGATCGTTACAAAGTGTTTTCTGCGAAGGCATATAACGAGGATCTTCCTCGGATGTTGCGACTGAGGCCTGCAAAGCAGCGACAGACCCCGTTTGACACTTGGCTTTCAGTGCCGCACCTCGAACCTTG
The DNA here is from genome assembly GCA_950097015.1 of Macrostomum hystrix. Taxonomy (NCBI): domain Eukaryota; kingdom Metazoa; phylum Platyhelminthes; family Macrostomidae; genus Macrostomum; species Macrostomum hystrix. The sequence goes on from CATNEN010000001.1 coordinate 12,958,782, forward strand.
CAAGCTTTTGGAGCGTGGTCCGCAGGCCTGCATATAATTCGTAACCGAATATCCATGCCACGGACGTTCAATTTCCATTGACCGGGACAATTAGATCGAATGGTGCTTTCTTCCCGAAGTGTTGCAGAGCAGCCAAGTGTGTACTTTACAGAAGCTGTGCCGTCGAAGGAACTTCGTGCAATCACCAAGCTACATCCAGTTACAAAGCGATTTTGTACTTCCGTGAGTAAAGTGCAATTAAAGTCGCCGATGGCAGTACGTCTACTTGTAGCGTCTTGTCCTACACGGTCAATCGCCATCAATTTTTCATTTAAACTGTCAAATGTTGCGCAGATTGGCAACAGTGATTCTGCAGGATCCTCGGTTATTAGATGATTTCCACTTTCCGGTCTGTTTGGGCCCTCCTCCTCCTCACTCACTCTGGATTCCTCAGCGTTTAGGTCTAAGATACTTTCCGTGAACGATTAAGAACGATTTCGTGCCATGTAAAAATTCAAGCGTGTAGACTGAACCCCCTTTCCCGACTGAAGCTTTTCACTCGGGGACTAATCTATGGCTTCTAGCCATAGACAATACTACACTGTATAGTGGCAGTGGGGTAAGGCAATCCGCTGATGTACGCTCGAAGCCAAATGTTAAGGCCATAGACTAAAAATCGAATGAAGTTTGACCATAGAGATATTTTTTAATTTCAAACACCAGAAGGAAATTTAATTCACAACCTGTTTCCTCTTGTCCCTGTCCCTCTTTGTATATTCTATTCGAAACTGAAACTGAAAATGAGCGAAGACTTCGATAGCCATTCAGATGCTAGTTGGTTTACTGCCGATGATGATTCTGTAGATGGATCTTTTGATCAGCTCTCCGGTGATGAAGAAAATCAAGGCAAACCTGACGGAAATTGTAACCTTGTTCAAGAAGGCACTGATTCTCGACCAGCACCACTGCCAGAGTTTCTTGGAGTGCCTGGAGTCCAGCCCGGGTTGCAGCTACCCGAAGTAGCCGATGGAAATGAGAGTGCTTTCATCAAGCTCTACTTGACAGACGAGTTGCTTGAAAACATAAAAACTTGGACGAGCTTAAAAGCATGGAACACGTACCATGAAAATTTAGATAATGGAACCGTCCCCAAATTTGTGCTTAGCTGGAAGGACTGCACTGTCGACGAGGTAAGAAAACTCATCGGAATCATGCTTCTGATGGGTCTTGATAAAAAGCCAGAAATATCCAGCTACTGGTCAAAAGATCCGGCCTTTCATTGTGCGTTTTTGGCCCAGCCATGCTCTCTATCTAGAGACAGGTTCAAGCAGATTTTGTCCTGCCTGCGCTTTTATGATTGTATGGACATTCCAAATCCACATGGGCCTCTAGCTAAGATGCATCCTTTTCTGCAGCAGGTGAAAGAGCTGTGCAGCACCATCTATATGCCGCGTCAACGGCTCTCGATTGATGAGAGTCTTGTTCTGTACAAAGGAAGACTACAGTTCAAGCAGTACATTCCCACGAAGAGAAATAGATACGGCAAAAAACTATACTGCCTGTGCGAATCTGAGTCCAGCTACTTGTGGAATTTTGAGATTCACTTATCTGCTGAGGCCAATCAGCATTTTGGCGATGGACTTGGCTGCCAGAATTTATCGATGAGCGAGAGAGTTGTAGCTGCGCTTTGCCGAAATTTTCTTCATCTTGGTTACCACCTATTTACGGACAGCTGGTTCACTTCTCTAAGATTGGTCGCCTGGCTGCTGCAGCGGGACACCTTGCTCACTGGCACAGTGCGCAAGAACCGTGGCATCCCTGGCTTGCTGCAGGCTACCAATCCCAATCTGCAGCCAACTTCTGCTGCCTTCGCACGCTCTGGAAACGTATTGGCCTGCAAATATGTTGACAGAAAGCAAAGTGGAACAAGGACCATCTTCTTGTTGGACAGCGCTGGCTCGGCAGAATGCAGACAGATTCAGCGTGTTCGCCGTGGCGGTGGCGTGCAGGTTGTCCCTAAGCCAACAAGCATTTTAGCTTACACTGCCAGTATGGGTGGCGTCGATCACCTGGACTCCGCTTTGCATCCGTACTTGGCCAATCGAAAAAGCATTCGCTGGTTCCACAAACTGGGTTTTCATCTAATCCTTTTGCTAGTTCGAAATTCCTGGATTGTGTATCAACAGTCTGGCGGCAACAAAACATTTTTGAAGTTTTTAAGACTGGCAATCAAGACTTTGGTTGAGGACATGGGTGCTGCTCGGCAACGTGGAGCGACTCCTGGTAGGGTTCACGCAGGTGCTGCTGCGGTAACTGCAGCCGGAGCTCACTCGCCAAGCAGAGCGCCACTCCAAGGAGCTCAGCGCCCTCGTAAGCGTTGCCGAGTGTGTTACGCACAATGTCGAACAAAAAGGACTGTCATTATTTGCGCTGCCTGCGCTGGAGCTCCTGTGCTTTGCTTAGGTGCTTGCTTTGCCAGTTGGCATTCGAACTGACGTGCTGTTGTAGCGCACTCGTGCACTGACCCTTATACGCTCGTATCACGTTTTTCCCCTGTTTTGAGGCTTGATCCCTTTTGCTCATTTAAGGTTGCAATATTCAACATCGTCCGCTTTTTTTAGACTCCGTTATCATTATCACTCTCACTGATCTTGACCACACGGGCTTGGGTTTAGTAGCCATGAGATCACATGAAGATTTTAGATTAGATTGATAATATTGATGATTGATGGCAATATAAAATTGTCGTAAGAGTAAAGTAACTGACTATAATAAGTTTGTGCATGGACAAATAAATATTTCGCGAAATTTGGAGTTCGCAACAATAAAGAAATAATTTAAATTCTTTTTCATTTTATCGTAAACTGGTAACAAAACAGATAACGGGAAACACACTGTTGGTAACGACTCGTTACTACTATTTTCATTACCAGCCCTTGGGAACGCGGAAAAGTAACGTTGCCAAAAAGTAACGATCGTTACCAAATTGGTAACTCGTAGTGAGTAACGCGACCTACACTGCCACTTTGAAATGTTAAACTTGTTAACTTACATATTCTTTTCTTTTATAAATATTGCCTACCAGGGGCGTTCAATAAGTTTCCGGATGCACAGAAATGAAAAGCGTCAGAGGGAAGATAAATGTCAGGCCTTTTCGAAGTACTCTCCAGCAGCTTCGATGCACTTTCTCATCCTTTCAAACCAAGTTGCAAAGCAGACAGCCCACTCTGACTGAGGGATGTCAAACAGGTGACTTTGGAAGGCCTCGACGGCCTGTTCCGGCGATGCAAATCGGACTCCCTTGAGCACGCGCTTGACTTGTGGGAACACAAAGAAGTCACACGGCGCCAAGTCGGGGCTGTAGGGTGGGTGCTGAAGCAGTTGGACGCGATTCTGCTCCATGAACTCCACAGTTAGTCGCGCAGTGTGGGCCGGGGCGTTGTCCTGGTGGAGCAGCAACCCACGAGTCCTTGGGCGCTTCTCAGCGATGGATTGCAGCACCTGGGGCATACACTCGGTTACATACCAGCCCGCAGTCACCGTCCGCTGTGTTACCAGCGGAATCATGGCTACGGGACCGCTGCGAGCCACAAAAACAGCCACCATCTGCTTGGCGACGCTTCACGACCGCACCAGCTTTAAAGGTGGCGGGCTGCCAATGGGGTCCACTGAGCCGACTGCTGCTTGCTCTCCGGGTCAAAACAGTACACCCAGGTCACCACTGACGATGTCCCAGGAGCTCGTTGATATTCCACCGTCGAATCTTTCGAGCATTGAATGGCACCAATCGATCCGGGCCTGTTTCTGCTCCTGGGTTAGGTGATGAGGCACCCAGCGTGCGGACACCTTGCTGAGGCCAAGCCTTTCATGTAGGATGGTTGAAGTGCTTCCCGATGAAATGCCCACAGCAGTGGCTAGCTGTTGCACTGTCAACCGCGGGTCTTCCTCAACCAGGGCGTGCACTGCAGCCACTGCTTCCTGAGTGGTCGAACTCGGGGGTCGTCCTTCGCGAGCCTCGTCTTCGAGCGACACTCGGCCCCGACGAAATTCGGCGAACCAGTCAAAGACGGTTGTTCTCGAGGGTGCAGTATCCCCGAAGGCTAGGCGAAGCCGTTCTAAGCTTTGCGACTGGTTCAGACCACATTTGTAGTCGTAAAAAATCATCGCTCTCCAGTGGATGCGTGACAGTTCGATAATAGATACTTGAAGTTGGAGGTGATAGGTAACTTTGAAGTGAAGTTGTGAGATTCAGGTTTATTGTGTAATCATTATATTTTATGTCAAATCTCAGGAGATGTACATTTTTCATGTGAGTACATTTTGAGCAGCCTAGAGTGCGCTGGCTCTTATGGTCCGGAAACTTATTGAACGCCCCTCGTACTTCATTGTCTTAGCAATAGCTTTGTATTGATTCCTATGATGAAAGTTTTCGTTGGTGTTCTTTTTCTTCCGCTTGTTTATACTCCATTTTTGTGTTTACCCCTGTTTGGACATATTTATTGCTAGTGATGTGAACTCTAGGCTAGGTCACAATGATAAAGCAGAAACAGTTTTGAAATTTTAGTTTCTGAAGTTATTGTTCCATGGCGCTGTAAAGTTTATTGTTAGCTCCTACATTATATATTAAATATGCTTTGCACTGATACTGGGTATTAAAATATGACTCATACAGTCTGACCTATCAGCAATAGTTAGTTGGCATGGAATCGTTGAGTTGTATTGTTTTTTAAATAGATCAATTATATTTCTGCTTGTTTTGGTATCAATGAAAGGTATGATAACTACACCAAATTAAAATCGTGTATGATTACTTACATTCAACAAATTAGCACAAAAATACAAAATACATAAATAAAGTCTATACACTGGTCAAAAGTTTATGCCATATTATATGCTAAATTTCGTAATGCTATAAACTGCGCTTGGCTCGATATCGTGCCATAACAGTCGGCAAGGGGTGTGCTTTTGATTTGAAGCCTTAAGACCATAGACCATTTACTTTTTAATTCGTCTGGAGCTAAGGTTGCGGCATGGCACGAAATCGAGCCATCCGTCTTGTCACGGTCAAATATTTTTATTTCTCAAATCACATAAAAAAGAATAATTTTCCCGCAGAATCATTTCATTGCAGCATATTCGTGGGTCTGTTTGTAAAAAATATGAGAAAAAGTAGCTACTTTCGGTCTCAATAGGTCTCAATTACACAATTCATTTGACACTTGTCTACAGTGTATATTAAGAAAAATGTATACATAAATGCACTTTGATAATATATCGCCTTAGTGTGTTGTTGGCCAACACGCAGATTACAAATCACTGACACGATAGAAAAGATTATCGCTTTCACTACCCCTGCAGTACTATAGTAGCTTTCGAACTGAAAAAGCACGACATCTACTATAGCTTTTGTCAGGCCTGTGGGCATTCAAACTCAGCCCCATCTTGCCACTGCGGTTTTTTTACTGAAGCTGCTAATTTTTACCATAGACATGCATTTTAAGACCATGCTATCTCAGCTTGGGACGAGCAATCTCAGCCAACATATAAGTTCTATGTTATTCTATCTATAGTTTTGTTAACATTTTTAAACAGTCTATTTACAAGAGAAAAACTGGGTAACAGAAAACTGAGTATGGGATGGGATATACAGAGAAAACTTTGAAAATGGCAACCAGAGACGATCAGTTAACAGGCTATTTCAGTTCAGTTGAAATGTACCTCCTGGATGCATTGTGGGAAGCTCCGGTTGCAGTGAATTTCCCACCTGGCTACCTTTATTGGCGTCACAACTTGCAAAGAGTCTCGGCCCACTGGCTTCAGCAGAAAAATGCGCCATTCCGCGCAGGTGATTCCATCAGGTCGGCCATCAGCTTCTTCCTCCACCAGTGCGGGGTCAGCGAGCTGCAGCTTGATCGAAGCCTTCACTGAACTACGAGCCATCTCACACGGGTTGAGAAACGGCGAGTAAGCTCCATCCAGAGCTCTGGCTATTGTCTTAATGGGGACCGGTGGCTTGTCTGGAAGCTGATCAGCGAGATTAGTCTGCAATGCTTTCAGTGTCGCCATCAGATTTTCATTTAAGAGGCCGATGAGCACTTGGCGCATCTCGTCGTCCAGCTTGCAAGCCAATCTTCCGGCCTCCGCGCTGAAGAGCATCGATCCGACCTGCAGCTTCAAAAGTGGCAATGATGTGGCGAGCGGTTTTCAATTTGATGCCAAGAATTGTAGCGGCTAGACCAATATCCTGTAATTCCGTCCACGCGGAGATCAAGCGTCTTCTATCAACGTTGCTGGTTGCCCTCATTTTGGCGGAACAGCTTCAAATGTTAACAAAACTATAGACAGAATAACAGAACTTATATGTTGGCTGAGATTGCTCGTCCCAAGCTGAGATAGCATGGTCTTAAAATGCATGTCAACGGTAAAAATTAGCAGCTTCAGTAAAAAAAACCGCACTGACAAGATGGGCTGGCTAAGTTTGAATGCCCATTCGCTGAGATAGCCTGACAAAAGCTAAATTAGCGCTGAGTGAACACACGTGCATATTGGTTTTAAAATTGTGCTAATTTTTGTTTAAAGCTGCAAACTAAAAAGGAAAATATTTTGTATACCTGTAGTCTTTCATGCACAATATCCTACACACAAGAAGGATCTCACTTCCAGCTTTCTTTGCTTGGCTTCTCGAAGCACAGACAACCATGTGTGATGTGAAAAGTGCGACACCCTCATTTCACCTCGGTATAACAACTGAAAATATTTTTTTCTCAGCCAAGCGGTTATGCACAAGAAAACGGTTATAACACATATATATGTCTGTTGATGTGTGCCATTTTATATATTTTTTTCTAACTAACTTTTTCCATAACTTTGGGGGGTGAAATGGCGGGGGGTGAATTCAGTACTTAGTTTGACAAAAATATGTTGTTGTTAAGAGGTTTGGGTCTAAGACCCGCAGGTCAGCCCTGGGAGGGGCTCTTCCGCTGTAGGTACTGTATATTTATTGGATACGATTGACGAAAAATATTTTACACGATAAAAAAACGAATGAAAAATATTTTTTGGTATATTGAGTGCGCATGATTGGGATAAAAAATGGGTCCTCACAAAGATTAGGACATCAGGATAAAAGAGGAAATCTAAGACAAGCGCATAGTACATATGAATTTGCAAAGCCTAGCCAACCCCCAAATTGGTTAGGGTATCGCATTTTCGCATTTGTAATTTAGCAGAAAGATTAGAGCTTAGTAATTAGATTGATAGCTTTTGGCGCATCGCAAGGGGAGCAGCCTAGGTGAGTTATAGGTAGATTGAGATTGTAGTGCGTTTTTTTTCGCATTGGAGGGTTACAGAAAAATTGATGGAAAAAATTTATTTGAGAGTTTGTAGCTAGATTGGTAGTTCTGGCGCATCACACACAAGGGGAGCAGCCTAGGGTTTACATTGGTAAATTGGTTTGACAGATTTACATTGGTAAATTGGTTTGACAGAAGAATTGATGGAAAAAAAGCTAGATTGATAGTCCTGGCGCATCACACACAAGGGGAGCAGCCTAGGGTTTACATTGGTGAATTGGTTTGGTTTGGTTTGTGTCCGCAAAAACGACTCCGTATCGGAGGGCAAAGGGCATTGCAAATTTTTAGTAAAATAATCTAATGATCATTGAATTCTTAAAGTGATGCGAATTGGACTGGCAGGGCCTTGCAAACAAAAATATGTAGTGCGGCTGGAAATGTTCTGTTAAATTCGCACTAAATATTAAATTGTTGCTATACAGTAACTATAGCAATTGCCAATTACATTATTATGTTAAAGATTTGACATGATAATGATTTGACATCATCATTATTACTGTTACTAGTAATTATTACTCATTATTACTATGAACCATTAGCACATTTTTCAAACCAATATTCGATTTGGTAGATTAGGCTTATACTCGTATCATATTAGGCATCTGCCTATTTTGCTTGAAAAATGAGTAGATTATAAAGTGGAAAGTTATACAGGAATATCTACAAAACTATTTTTCATTCTAACTTTCATTGGCATATAAAGTTAGAACTTATCTGAATTTATTTTAATCATCCAATGCCAATGATTAATGAACAAGCTATGTCTAGTTATATTAAAAGGTATTTGAATATACAAGTAAAAATTAAACATATATGAAGCATTAGCAATACACTATAAATAAATATAAATTATAAAATTATTCATTTGACTTCTCGTTTATTAGCAGAGTACAAATACTAGCTACTTCATGTGGCCTATTCTATCTTTTATCTTTATTTTATATGTAGAAGTCCAATTGCCTAAAGGTTAAAGATTATAGTCTTTTTATGCCAGTCAATACAAGTAAACATATGTTTGGCTTTAGAGATGCCAAAAACCGGCCCTTTTTGAGAACGGGTTAACCGGTTTGAAAACCGCCTTTTATAAGAAAACCGGTCTTTAAAAACCGGTTTGTTTGCCAAGTTTTTAAAAAGCACTAAATAAGCATAGACGATAGAACTTATATACAATCGTGAATTTATTAAAGGTGTGTGTGCCGATTATTAATAATAAAAGTTTCTTGGAATTATTAATTTTAAATTTTTAATAGTTAGGTTTCGCGGAAATTGAATATCGCGTCAATTCAAATTTTCCGTGGACTTTCTTCGGAATCGTTCCGTAGCCAATGCGAACTAAATGCGAAATAAAATAAAGACCCAATGCGAACTTAATATAAATTGAGATTTAGTTCGGATCAGTTCGTAACTAATTCGCGAACTCTTAATTTTGCTGAATAATAATAACTTTAAACTTAATGATGCACTGGTAGCAATGATTGATTCATTTGATGATTTTGGCCAAGGCAAACTGGTCACAGTCTCGAAATGGCGGTACCCTGGGATGGTTAGATTAGAAACGGCGAACCCTTGATGTTTTTAGGTTTAGACTTAGATAGTTTTAGATTTGGCCCCAATTTAGATTTATACTTCAAGTTCAACTTAGATTTAATTTCAAGTTTAATTTTAAGTTTAATGTTTAATTTGAAAGGACTTGGTAGCGCTGCCACCACGAAGTAAATTTAATTAACAAAACAACAATTACCATACTGACACTGAGTACTACTGAGTCCTGCGGACTCTGAGGTTTTTTCATATTCTTTTCAGGAATTCAGACAACAACTACAACTACGAATTACGATTATGAAGTTACAAAGTAACGATTTAGACAAATTTTGTTATTAGTTACTTTTCTCTAAAGTGCAAAAATTGTGACTCTGTGGGACATAATTAAAATAAAAAACCCATTAAAACCCGTCAAAAAACCGGACAAAAAAGTTTTTTAGAACCTGTTTTCCTGCTAAGAACCGGTTTTTTTAAACCGGTTTTAAAACCGGTTGGCATCCCTATTTGGCATTGGTCTGCATGTCCATCTAAGCAATGGCATAGGTTTGGCATGTCCATCCAAGCGTTGGTATAGGTTTGGCATGGGTTTGGCATGTGTTTGGCATGTCTATCCAAGCAATGGCATTTTTCCCACTTGGTTTATAATTTTTCTGTAGGCAATTGCATTGTTGCGATTTTTTAAATGTGAACAGTGTAGAGTTTTGTGAGCCACTTAAATAAGCCTTTCTCTTGGTATTTCAGATTGCCGTTACAAATTTGCTGCAGTCTACTTCCGCCACTTCCATGCCCCGTTGGTCCCACACGGCAGCTGTCCTTTCTAGCTCAGTGTCAGGAATCTCTGTCGTCGATGCTTGCTGCCGTTTATGCCAGTGCACTCGCGCCTTTGATTACACTGATGTTCGTGTTCGTTCATCTGATGGTTTTCGTCGCTGTGGTCGTGGAGCTTTTGCCGTTATTCAGGCAATCTCCGAACCCAGTAAATTCTTGTTTCTTCATGGTGTCCGTTCTGGTTACATCAGTGACACTACTCGGCAGAATGCGACCCAATGGTTGCGATCAACAAAGAAGGTTGTAGCCTCATCGATGACTTAAATTCCTGAACCTCGCAATGACACATCATGAAGTCATCGTGTCAACGACTGCTACTGCTGCGCAGTATGAGGCACTTTATTATGGAAGGAGATGCCCATTGTATTGTTATTATCTCCTCTGTAGTTAGTGTGCTCCAGAAGCTGGGAAAGAAGGGTCCTAGTTCGATTACGAGCTATCGACAGCATCGAATGCTAGTAAGGCCACGCACTGAAAAGCAGAAGCAACGACTGGTAACTTCCGGCCCCAGACTGCATGAGGATGCGGCTGTCGGCTCAGGCGGAGATCTGCCGGAAGATCCGCAGAAGAGCTGCAGACTTTGATCCCTTATTTTCAGCGCAGGACCTGTGCAGTCGTTTGTCTGCACTAGCAGGTAGCCGATCGCAGCTGGAAGGTGTTGGGATAGCTTTCGCAAGCCTAATACTCCAGCATCTTCATTAACGACAGCATTGAATGCCTCCATATCAGCGTACGCAACAAACGGAGGAGAAATAGTTTTTTCTAGTAGTATTAAGGATTGAGTGACTCGATCTGGGACAAGGCATTGAGGCTTACGGGAAGAGCAATCCCATGCATCTTGAGCTCGTTCAGCCACGGTCTGTATGTAGACAAGGAGTGTGGAGATTTTCTGAGTTGCTCATCGCCTTGATGAAGAACAGCCAAGAATGCATAGAGAAAACAGTTGTTTCCATCGCTCGGTAGATTGACCACGGCACGTTTGCTTTTCAGCGCCGTCGGCAAGGTGAATTTTGCGGCTCTTCTAGCATAGTAGCGCAGACGATCGCCTTGAGCAACGCAAAAATCGAAGAAGTTAATGCTCTGAACAACCCAACCACTGCCATTGGTGTTCATAAAGTCGCACACTTTCTCGCACGCCGACAAATGATGGTCCCAGCAGTCTGAAAAGTTGTCGATACTAAGTTCTTCGAGGCTGCTGCTGATCCATTGTCTTCCTTAGCCTGCAGCTGTCCAGCACGGACTCGTCTCATGCGAATGTTAAGGCGCAGCTGCGCACGCAGGATGATATTATGAGCTTCAGTAAGCTTCTGCTTGGAAAGAGCTTCAATCTCGCCCATGAATTGACGCACGATATCGAAGACGTCTAGTCGTTGCTCCTGCGGATTAGCACCGTGAACATCCAGCGTGCCATTGTGCGAGTCGGCATAAAGACGTAGTAGGTTGCCACCTGTAAATGATATTTTTGGCGGCACAGTAACTAGCTATGGTGCCATATTCAACTATCATTGATATATAATTTTTTTTATTAAAATCAAATATTAAGAGCCTTTAATAATGATTAAAGCCGAGATTGATCACATTAACGCTTACTGTATTTCGCCTACACAATTTCTAAAACAAAACGGTAACTACCTACATGTAATCACACATTAAGTTTTAATATCCCTTTGCACAAGCTAACTACACTTTGCGACACTTGAAATATTTTACCAACTATTAATTTCCGGCTTACCATCATTTTCAGCTTGCTCCGAGTGACCAGTGACCGAGCTTCTAGCGCCGCTGCTTCCTGGACTGCCGCCATTCAAACTGAAACTGCTGGAGCCATTGCCATGGCCGCTGCTTGACTCAAAATCTGACAGACTTCCTTCCAATGATTCGGACAGATTTGTGCACGAAGACTCAGAAAGGTCCTCCTCCTCCGACTCGGAATAGTCAGATTCATCTGACTCGGACAAGTTTTCATCAGATTCGGAATAGTCCGAGATTGACTGATTACTTTGAGTCGACTGCAATAAGTATTTATAGCATTAGGAGTTACAATTATAATTATCATCTTACTAACCCCCAGTAGGAAGATGATTAATTGGATCGTTTATTTTAACAAGTTGCATTAATACAGAAAGAGTAATCATCGCCAGAAAAACAATTTAGTAACGCATGCATAACGAGCAGTATGTTTTTAAGCCATACTGAAGTCAGGGGAAAATGCAACTGAAGAAAAATCATAGAGCACAATTATAGAGCAGAATTTGCTGATAATTCGGTTGCACATTCATTCACCAGGCATGATCTAACCACAACTAACCTTTATAACCAGATATTTTGTCATACCCCCTTCATCTTTTCTAAGCCTTTTAAATTAAAAAATATTAAAAAGCTTTAAAACGCTTTTTCTTTCATTCTTCGCAGTCTACGCTGGCGTATGCTCAGGTGCGAAAGATTGAAATAGAGAAACAGATCACGCAAGTGGCGCGAGATCAAGTTTAAATACGAAATAAAGACAAAAATCGGATTAAATTTAGAGTGGTGTGACAGTAATTTTGTTGCCATCAAGCACGACAACGTTGCCAGCCCCGGTTACGTATGGTAGCAGCAGATTTACAGTATCGCATTACCACCGTTGTTGTGGTTGCTGCTGCTGTTGATGATGTTGTCTTCTGGAATGCTGACTGTCGGTACTTCTGGCACTTCTAACACTTCCGCTAGCAGTTCGGCCTGCTCGTCCCGTGCAATCGAGCCAGCTTCAGTGGTGGAGACGGCTGGAACCGCGGCCAAAGCAGCTGGAGCATCAGGAGTCAAGGCTTCGGTGAGCGGAGTGGCAATAGCATTGCTGATAGACTCAATATCCATATCGCTGCCTTGCGCGCTGCTTCTTTGCTGCCAGGCAGCAGCTGATGCCCGCGGTGCCGATTGTTCTTGGAGTTTTTTGAGCATTTTTAAGTCCACGGAAAGGAGCTTTTTTGGAGCACTGCCAGCAGACTGTCCATCTTGAAAGATTGGTGCATCTTGAATGCCGGTCGGCCTGCAGTCCTCCTTGCTTGCACTTGCAGTCAGTGCACACCTCATTGTGCCAAGTGGATGCCATTATATTTATTTTCAAAAAGAAATTTCCGCTTGTTAAACTAGACTATTAAATCGCAGCAGAAGCGTTGGATTTGGGTGCTTTTTTACGCTCGTACCCCAGACCATTGCCCTGGTTTGCAATACAGACCCATTTCCCATGCAGCATTTTGATCAACGGTCAGCGTTATCTATTCCCGGCTTCCATATTATTGAGCGGTCAGCGTGAGCATGGGGCTTGTGGAATTTATGACTGTCTCGCGCAGACTTCGACCTCTAATTCAGTTTACAACTTAATTGGGGCGCACATGCAGGTAGGCAACCACGGCTGCTTTGAACCTAGCAACAGCTCCTTAACTTGGAGGTGTGGGCATATTGTTCAGTTTCCTTTTCACAAATAGCAGGCCTTGTTTTCAATTAGGCTAAATAGATCGAACCTTATGCAGAAGCGTAGCAAATGCTATTTGTTAAGAATTCGATGCCGATGGTTAAAAGCAAGTAAACCTTGCACCCAACTGGCCCGTTAGTTTCCAAAACAAGCCATATATCAAAGCTTATCCGCCGCTCCAGCATAAGCATAAAGTTACTTGAGCTGTGTTTATAAACAACTTTTATCATTTCACATTAATGCGCTTTTTTAAAAAATGTTTGTACAATATTTTAGTTGCTATCTGCAGATTTTATTAGCTTTAGCAACTCAAAAGCAACAACAATGTAGAGGATCAGAACTCTAGCATATATTTGTGGGTAGCTCTCTAGCTTGCGAGCAGAAAGTTAAACAACAAAACTCGCGCGACAAGTGCCTTCATCTAAGTCGCAACTGTGCGTCAGACTAAGGACCATAGACGATAACTAAGCCAACAAGGGTTTGGGGAAACGATGGTCAAGTGGCCTGGCAAAGTACTGGCCGAAATCTTCGCTTTTAGGTCCGCTACATCACCCTCCCCCAGCACGGCGCTACGATGAGAAGTGCGTCGGGCGACAACGACGGGGCGGCAGGAAACGGCGGTCCGCCGGTCCGCCTGTCGCCAGGTGGGTCCTTGGCGGTCTGGCAAACGGGTGGTGCTCCGTAGTGGTCTCCGTCCCCGGGTCAGGTAGAGTGTGCGTTGACGGAACGGACGAGCGGGTGGGTCGACCTCTGCGCCGGATGTCCGGCGGTGGGACGGGATCGGACGGGTCTAGGACCGCTGGCTTTAGCCGGTCCACGGAAACATGGTCCTGAAGCGTGCCGAGATCGAGAAGGAAAGTCTTGGTGTAGCGCTGAAGGACTCGGAAAGGTCCGGTGTATGGTTTCTGGAACGGCGCGCGGTAGCCATCCCGGCGGATGAACACAAAGGGGCATGTAGCCAGGGCGCCCAACTCCGATGCCTGTCGGTTGCCATGTGGGACGGTCGGCTGAGGACGGAAAGCTTGAATGGCGGCGCGCAGGTTGGTGAGGAACGTGCTGTGCAGTGCTGTAGGTGGGCCAACCTGTATGCACTCGCCAGGCAAAAGCAACGGGGCGCCATACACCAACTCGGCCGACGACGAGTGAAGGTCCTCTTTGGGTGCCGTCCGGATGCCCAACAGGACCCACGGCAACTCGTCCGTCCAGTTCGGACTGGAAAGGCGTGCCATGAGTGACGCTTTGAGCTGGCGATGGAAACGCTCGACTAAACCGTTGGACTGCGGGTGAAACGCTGTGGTGTGATGCACGTGCATGCCGAGCAGTTTGGAAACGGCGGTCCACAGTTCGGAGGTAAAATTCGGGCCCCTGTCGGTGGTGATGTCACTGGGGACTCCGAATCGAGCGATCCAGGTAGAAATGAAAACGGATGCACAGGCGCTGGCGGAAGTGTCAGTGATGGGTATCGCCTCAGGCCAGCGCGTAAAACGGTCGACCATCGTCAGCAGGTGCGTGAACCCGTGGGACTGCGGCAGGGGACCAACAAGGTCGATGTGGACGTGGGCGAAACGGCTGGTCGGTACCGGGATGATGTCCGGCGTTGTCGTGTTATGCCGATGGACCTTGGCTTGTTGGCACGGAAGGCAACAGCGAGCCCACTGATCACGTCTCGGTTGAGACCGAGTGCTGCGGATGGAGGGATGGGCTAATCTGTGGACCGCATCGAAAACGGCACGACGGAAACTCACTGGCACCAACGGGCGCGGGCGCCCGGTCGACATGTCACAAAGCAATTCCAAATCAGGATGCATGGTGACTAGCTCGAGCTTGAGACTGGGAGTCGCCGCCGGCATTACCAGCTGGTGCTGCTCTTTCGCCAATGCCGCATAGTCCACTCCGGGCAACAATGTGTGCACACTTGCTACTGTGCAACGGGATAGAGCGTCTGCAACTGAGTTGTCCTTACCGGCGACGTGTCGAATGTCCGTGCTGAACTCCGACACTGACGCTAGATGCCGCTGTTGTCGTGCGGACCAAGGATCCGATAACTTGGACATCGCGGATGTCAGCGGCTTGTGATCCGTGTAGATTGTGAAAACGCGTCCTTCGAGGAAATAACGGAAGTGCCGTGTGGCCAAATATAGCGCCAGTAACTCCCGGTCGAACGCACTGTATTTCTGTTCCGCGGGACGCAATTGTCGGCTGAAAAAGGCGAGTGGTTGCCACCCGCCAGCAATTCGCTGTTCCAAGACCGCGCCAACGGCCGTGTCCGAGGCGTCGACGGTCAGGGCCGTCTGCGCAGTGGGCCTAGGGTGTGCCAGTAAAGTGGACTGAGCTAGGGCCTGTTTGGTGGTGGTGAAAGCATCGAGTAGACTGGGCGTCCACTGCACAAGTCGGCTCTTACTGGCCATGGCGGCGTAAATGGGGCGTAGCAACTGGGCGGCATGTGGAACAAATCGGTGGTAGAAGTTCACCATAGCAGATTCGGTCATCCTCAAGCAGTCGGTTGATCATGTCGGGCTCACCAATGTAGAGGATCAGAACTCTAGCATATATTTGTGGGTAGCTCTCTAGCTTGCGAGCAGAAAGTTAAACAACAAAACTCGCGCGACAAGTGCCTTTATCTAAGTCGCAACTGTGCGTCAGACTAAGGACCATAGACGATAACTAAGCCAACAAGGGTTTGGGGAAACGATGGTCAAGTGGCCTGGCAAAGTACTGGCCGAAATCTTCGCTTTTAGGTCCGCTACAATCTTGTTTTTATAGATAACGTCCTTTTCAGTAGCTGTGCGGCGAACTCGACGAGGAGTGGGGTGCTCTCAAGTGGACAAAGAGATTGGCCAGCCTCTCCTCCAATCTCTGCTGTGCTAGCTGTACCCAGTACGAAGAGATAGGCTGCAAAGGCAGAGTTATTAACTGTGGGGGGGCTTTGCCCCCCACACCCCCATACAAAGGCTGAATGCTCATTGTCCTAGCCTTTTACACTCTTGTACTGAAGAATTACTCACTATATTTTTTACGCAATTTCTTTCCCGAGCAAAGGAATGAGCCAGCCTCGCCTCCCAACTCTGCAGTGTTAGCCTTCCCTAGCGCAAACAGATAGGCGCAGCAATCTCAAACATTCCTTTACGCCTCCTATCTAGTTTTTATGACTCAATCACTGAACGGCCTCCACTTCCTTTCTATCCCTCCCCATAGATAATTTTTTAAAATGTATGTTGACTGCGTCCCTTATCTCCAACTCTAACCCAACACCTCCCGGCCTCTCCTATCCCTGCTGTGTTAACCCCTCCCCAATGCAAAGAGATAGGCCGGCCTCTCCTCCTATCCCAGCTGTGTTAACCCCTCCCCAATGCAAAGAGATAGGCCGGCCTCTCCTCCTATCCCAGCTGTGTTAACCCCTCAACAATGCCAAGAGATAGGCCGGCCTCTCCTATCCCAGCTGTGTTAACCCCTCCCCAATGCAAAGAGATAGGCCGGCCTCTACTATCTACATGCATTACAATGTCCTCCAATCTCCTCAGTGTCGGCGAGGTTCTGCTAACCCATACTACTGGTGTTATCCAGGCGGACGATCTCCTGCGACCTGATCCGAGACCCATAACGTCAGATAGATTATCGTACCGAAGCACACAGAGTGCTGCTGAAACATGTGACCGTCATCAAGAATGCGAGTTACGTTATCCAACTCACTGCCATACAGATTACTATCTATAACAACTGAATTCTGACGCCTAAATTGAAGCGCTCTGACTCTCCACATTTCGTCACAGTGCAACAGAAGCTGAGCTCGAGCGCGGCTGGATTCAGTAGGTGTGCTAGCATGACTGGCTGTAGATAGATAGTCACAAAGTCGCCGATAATGGCTGGACAGTGAGATTTTAGCAATATATATAATCTCTAATTCATGGAAAGCAAGTTGACGGCATTGATGCAAAAGTTGGAAGCATCAGTTTCTGCACGGCATGTGTAGAGGGAAAACTACATAGAACGCCATTTACCAAGGGTGTAGCGTCAAGGTCAAGCAAACTATTGGGTCTAATTCACAGTGAGGTGTGTGGTCCCATGCAAACTACATGGGGCTAGAGATCACAATGACCGTCGTTCTACTACAGGATACATCTTCAAGTTGGCTGAATGTCCGATTAGCTGGAGCAGCAAGAAGCAACAAGCTGTAGCCTTATCGACAACGGAGGCTGAGTACATGGCTCTCTCAGCTGCTACTCAGGAAGCTACTTGGTTACAACAATTACTACGGGACCTTCGCATAGAAACTGTCAGATGTGCCACTATCCTAGAAGACAATCAAGGCTGTATTGCTCTAGCAAAAAATATTGTCTACCACAGTCGTTCCAAGCACATTGATATCCGTCACCATTTCGTGCGTGAGAAGTTAGTCAGTGGAACTTTACGACCAGTTTACTGTCCGTCTGAAGAAATGGTTGCTGACATTCTTACAAAAGCACTGTCGAATGCCAAGTTTCAATTACTTAAGGAATTCATTCCCGTTCGTTAATACGATTATTTCAGTCTGAAATGATAACTCTGCTTCCAGATCTGATATTTAACTCTTTATTAAAAGTAAATGTTTGCATTATCTGAACGCATTAGAATTTTTAATCTAAACATTAAGTGGGAGTGTTAAATATGTAATCGTTTATCTTAAAAATAGCTGCATCTAATAATAGTAAGTCAATCCTAGTTTTCCTTCTAGAATTTTCTAGAACCTAAGTAAGCTTTTTATCTATGGTAGATTGCTAAATTTCCAAACTGTACCTGTAACTTCTGTTGAGCTACGCCATAGCTACCTAATTGTCTCGCCACTTTATCTTTCTCTAAATTCGTTCTAAATAAACGCTGAGTCTACTATCCTTAAATAAGACTTAATAAGGAGCACCTCCAATAGACACAGCAGCTGAATGCTGCCAGTTACCAGTTTGTGAGTGCTGAATCTGACCAGGCTGGTCGCCGAGAGCGCGCTGCGACTGCTGCTGAATATGACAAGGCTGGTCGCTGAGAGCGCGCTGTGACTGCCGCTGAATATGACCAGGCTGGTTGCTTAGAGCGCGCTGCGACTTCTGCTGCTGAATATGACCAGGCTGGTTGCTGAGAGCGCGCTGTGACTGCTGCTGAATCTGACCAGGCTGGTTGCTGGTCGACTGCTCAACTCGACCAGGATCCAAATGCGCAGTACCACGTGGCCAAAGCTGATGGCTCTCAAATGGTTCCCGACATTCGTCGCCTTGCTCACATTCGCACTCGGTGACTGACTGGCCGACAATTGACTGCAAAAACAAAGTCTGCAATCCTAGCAAATTATTGCTCTGTTGCTTTACGAAATCTGTTAGCTCCACTAGCTTTGCGTTGAACAACGAGTTCTTTACCAGGGACATCCACTTTTCAGTATGACCTTCTGTGAAGCCGTCAGTTGATCGTGGAATAGAAAAGTAATCTTCGTCGCAAGCATACCGTCTGGGTTCTAGCATAACTCCGCTCCAAATAGGTAAATAAGGCAGTGGAGCGTTGATCAACTTTTTTTGCCAGCTCGGGACTAGCAAAAGGATTAGGCAGGTCGGACTCATCCTCGGATCTAATGGTAATGCCGTCCATTCCCCGCACCTCAAAGCCTTTCGCCGAATGCCAAAATGGTGATGAACGCATGATGGTGCTGTTGGGACGACGGTACAGCAGATCACTTGATGGTTCGAGATAGGTATAGCTAATGTCATCTTTCTCAGCTTGTTGAAGAAGACGATGAGCTTCTAATATGGAATTCGCAAGTGGCTCCAGTAGGATGCGAACGAAGCTTTCCAGCACAATCCCGGCCTGGTGAATGCTAGTTGAACGAATCAATGATAAAAAGGCCTGCTTCCATGTTCTTCTAACGATCTTACCTTGGCAGTTGGAATACTCAGGCCAGCAACAGAATTCATGTACTATGTGGCTTCTTCCAAAACCGACTAGAGTAAGATTGCAAACTTCTACCCTTGGATAGCTGCGGCGCAAAATGCACATGTACTTGTGCAAATATCCAACAATGTTAGTGCCATTGAATCCAGCAATGACGGCTTGCAGCGTCGGAATATTGTAGTCAAGCACAACTCGATCAAAGTGCAAATCCGAAACGAACACTTTGGCACAAGTAACCTAGAGGTCAACGATAAATTTCAAAGTCGTAGCAGTCTGCGAAGATGACAATAGCTCAAGCACAGCAACAGGAGATTCCCCATCGATGGGATGACGCAAGACCAATGCGTGGTAGTATAAATATTTCTGCAGACTTCCCTGCGTGCGTGGAATTGGTGCGCCAGTTGAATCCATTCCTAGAATTATGGGCTGATCTCGAAACCGCAAAGCACGGAGTAGATCGAAGCAGCGATCATGCCAGAGTGGTACGAACTGGGGCTCAGAAGCAGCAATTTGAATACAAACAGTGCGCAGGTATGCTGGCTGCATAGATATTCCCATCGCAAGAAGGTTCATCAGAGGATCAGAAGAGATCCTGTCCTCAAAGCGCTGCCTACTAGCTGCAAGTCTTAGTGCATTGGCAGATGGGATCTCAGAAGGCGGATCGTTTTTTACAGCAATGCTAGTACGCACCTGAAATGCGTTTGTGGCATTAACTTGTTGTGCCAGATCCACACGCCGACTACCACGCAACGGACGAGGCGACGTAACATGACTATTGGGAAGCGTAATGATGCGAAGAACCCAATGTAGCCTTGTTTCGTCTGAAATCAACTTAAAAGTCACACCACATTGGTTGTTGTTGCAGTAAAGATCGGCAGAGATAATACGAGTACCATCGCCTTTGTTCACTCTGAATCTGCTCGTACATAGGGTGCAATGAATCTGACTCGAAAAGGCGGGAATAATGTCGTCCTGCCATCTCTGCTTCAGTCGTCCGTTTTCGTCATCGAAGGATTGATGCAAAAGTGTATGGCGCAAGTCAGTACGACAAGAACTCGTGCGCAAAAGGCCACTATCAGAAGTCGAGGCGGAGGACAACCTATGAAGAAGTGGAGTTTACGAAATGTCAGAAAAGCATAGACAAATCACTAATTGTACAACAATTGAGAATTCAGAAAACGTTGACAAATTTTACCTCTCATTGTTGCTGACCTGCCTAGCCTCCGCGACTGCATCGTCAAGAAGGTTGACTTTACGTAAATGGTCGTACACTGCTCGTCGGACACGCTCTGAGCTGCTGTCTAAGCCCAGAATAGTTTCAAGTCTAGCAAGATCGCCATCCGCAACTCTCCAACTTGTAATTGTATGGTCGAATCGAGCTATATTCAGTTCACCGCTGTCAAAGAAGCGTGCAATTTCGGACGCAGAAACCAGGTTCCAATCTGAAAGGAAAAAGAGGGTCACAAATAATCAAAAAATTGAGCAGGTAAAATAGATTACAACACCATTGCAAACGAAATTATCCTGTACCTAGCAATCAACAGACAAAAAATGCGTCAAGAATGAAAGCTATGAAGTCGCTCATCTAGCATGATTTTGAAAAGCAAAAACTCAGCCAAAAAGCGAACTAAAAGTTACCAGAACGACAAATAGAAAACGTACTTTCACACCAAACAGAGGATGATCACAACAGTGAACCCGACGTTACGTCATACTCTAACAACTCAAAAAATAATTGAAACAAGTGTGCCAAAAAGAACGAATATGAGCGAAATACTGAAGCGAAAACAATTAGCTCTTTCTCACCAGATGGGATTGCATCCGATGTCATCTATAAAGGGGTGCATTTTCGGAAAGTGGGTGTAATACTCATCACAAAGCATATTCATGAAATTTAACATTCCAAAACAAAGAAGCCAAATGCAAAACCACGTAAGTGTGACCAAAAACGATAAAGTACATATCATGCTACACAGCATCAGAAAAGTGTTAAAAATTTCGTGCAAGCTGGGCAAAAGAACACCTAGTAACACTAAAAAGACATGAAATTGTAAATAAGCAGATCATATAAACTTACCACACGCAGCGTACAATTCTACCGCTCAAAAAGACATCAGCGCCTGAACGACAAACGAACCAAGTGAGGAAACACGCATGCAATGGCATACCATGTGATTGCTGAGATAGACATGCCAAACCCATGCCAAACCAATACCATTGCTTAGATGACATGCCGAACCAATGCCATTGCTTGGATAGATATGCCAAACCTATGCCAAACCTATACCAATGCTTGGGATAGACATGTCAAACCCATGCCAAACCTATACCAATGCTAGGATAGACATGCCAAACCTATACCAAACCATTGCCATTGCTTAGATGGGCATGCCAAACCAATTTCATTGCTTGGAAAGACATGCCAAGCATATGCCAAACATATACCAATGCTTGGATGGACAAACCTTTTGGGGAATCTTTTTGAATGCTAATCTTTCATTTTTTATACAAGCCGCGTCTGGGGACTGCGTTTAAAATTTTGACGCGGCTGAGATGCGGCTGGCGACATGGAAGTAGCAATAGCTCCAGCAATAGACTTTTTTATTTGTGGTGTGCCACTGCCAAAAAGAACAAAATAATAAAATAAGACTTGCAGATTGTGTGCCACGAAATTTTAGAGCCCAAGAGTGCATTATCTTGATGCCAGAGACGGCGAAGTTTGTTAATTTTATTGCTGAACTATTGCTGGCTTCTACTCCGTGACTCAAAGAGAAGAGTGTGTGCCGTTTTGTTTATTGAAAAAACATAGCATTTTCTTTTTGTGCCACACAAACCAGGCTTTGTGTCACATTGTTTAAGCAAGTAGGAAGCAAAAATGTAATTCTCTTGATTTTTAACTATGCTGTACAGAAGGGCTACCATGTCGTACAAAAATTTCAACGTCGATAATTGTAAATTTGAACGTTACGTAATTGTAAGAAAATTCTTTCTAACAATTGACCTAGACCCTATAGCGATATATATAGCAGTACATTGTTTCAATGCTTATACCTTAGTCTGTACAACTATCTATCTGTGCAATCGATTTTCTCGAAAACGGCTTATCCGATTTGCTTCAAACTTACGTCATTGGATTACAAATTTTCTGGAATCGATACAAATCTTTCTTGGTTAAAATTGATTCATTCCAAATGGATTAAATATTCGAAAAATGCCTTTTTATTCGAGTTAATTTAAGGTCAAACCTGCTCGGCTGTTCCGGCTTGCTGAAAGTAGCCATTTTATTAGATTGCATCAGTGCCCAATGCATTCTCTTACCCTTGTGGTATAGGCTAAAATGAATGCAAGCCAATCAATGTGCATATGTGTGTGTACCTTTTCTGGCTTCCAATTGAATTGAATGTTAGATCAGAAGGCCTGCGCAGTGCCTAATGTGCGAATTGAGGCTGATTGTACAAGCCTGCCTGCCTGCCTGTCTGCCCCTGGACCCTAGCTGACTAATTTTATTGCTAGGCAGGCCAGAGTGTACACTCACTCGTTTGTTATAGCAGGTCAGCAGTGACAGATTCAATACTATATATGCCTGATTTATGTGCTCTCACATCAACAGTCGGAATAGCCGATTGGTTTGGACACTCTAGGCTAGGCTAGGATCCGGTGGTTCGAGTCTGCAGTGCGGCTGACAAATTAATTGCTCAATCGGCAGTGGCAGTGGGCGCAGAATCTTTTTCTGTGTAAAACTGAAAAACTTTTGCTGTTGCTGCCACGGCTCTGTTCCAAAGCCCATGTCATAATTATTAAATTACTTTACTACTCATTACTAATAATTACTTTTTATGATTGTTTAGCTAATTTGATTGTTTGACCGGGTCCAAACATTGATTAGTCAGTTGCTACTTTCCATTTTTCTGCGAATTATTATTGGTCTGACAAATGCCACACTATTTGGTACATGATCTATTAATGTTAACCTGCTCTTGTTTACGATCTGCTACTGAATAATAACGAAAATCCAATTATAATAATATCTTTAGTAGTCTCATTAGTCTTTAGTCATTAATCCTGATTAGTCAACAGTCTGCAAATTCTAACCTAATTGGTTAACGGTCTGCTATTTCTAAACTGCTGTTCTAATTGGCCAATAGCCTTGAATTGCTACCCTAATTAGGCAAGGTCTTCTAATGGGTCCGCTCATGCTGTCCTAATTTCCAGCGTCTTCCATTTCCATTTCCATTCGGCTTCATCAGTCAACTTCATCATGCTGCTATCTCTATTGGCCTATCGTTTACTAATGCGGTCCTAATTGGTTAATGGTCCTGTAATGTAATCCTAATTAGTCAACGATCTGCTAATGTTACCCTAATTGGTAAAAATAGGCGACTAATGAGTGACAGAACTGGGATCAATGAGCGAACTGGGAGATGTGTGCCAAATTTCAAATTAATGCTGTTCTAATTGGTCAATGGTCTTGAATTGCTATCCTAATTAGGCAAGGTCTTCTAATAGGTCCGCTCATGCTGTCATAATTTCCAGCGTCTTCCATTTCCATTTCCATTCGGCTTCATCAGTAAACTTCATCATGCTGCTATCCCTATTGGCCTATCGTTTGCTAATGCGGTCATAATTGGTTAATGGTCCTGTAATGCAATCCTAATTAGTCAACGATCTGCTAATGTTACCCTAATTGGTAAAAATAGGCGACTAATGAGTGACAGATCTGGGATCAATGAGCAAACTGGGAGAAGTGTGCCAATCGAATCAACTGAGATTAATGAGTTAAAATATTTACAGACGATATGATGATTTACGTATTCGTTCATATTCGTTAGAAGTGAAAGTCTTAACGCAAGGCACGTTTTTCCAAAGAAATTCAAACTTCAGTCAAATCATTTAATCAAAACTTCCTTCTACGACGCAGCAACTTCACGCAGCACAGCTCGAACACTTTTCTTTTCCAAAGACTAGCAAACACTTCAAAATTTAAGAGATTACAAAAATAAATTTATAGCATTATCGCATCAGAAGTCCAAAGTTTGTCTGGTCAAGCGAACATGGTGTACCGAATCAGCAGAGCAGAGTCCAGCAGCAGAGTACTTTGCTATCATTGCGAAGAGAAGAATGTATTGCCTTGCCTGCAAATGCGGTTTAGATGTTTATCGTTTGGTTCCACTCAATCTCATCAATCCCATCATCATCATCTCATCTCATCTCATCTCATCTCATCTCAATCTCATCAGTTTGCTTTCATTTACTCACTGTGAATACTGAGATCCAGATCCAAATCCGGAATCATCAAGAGAGATCGTCTTCTGTAAATTCGATGAAATTTATATTTACGAGCGTATGGTACGAGCGTAGGGATTGTATGCATGAAAAAAATAGTATTACCTCCGAATTACCCTGGCGGATTCGGATACGCTTGACACTGCTGGGTAAGTCGATCGTAATCGAATCTTCGGCTTGAGCTCGGCCGCCGGCAGCAGCAATAGGTGTCAGCAACTTGTCGTCGTGTTCCTCGCGCCATAACTGCATCCGCCTGAGCTCTGAAACATCAGGGTCAATGACGCCCAAGGCTGAGGAGCAGCTGAGCGAGACAGATCCGTAGTCACTTTTCCCGGCACCTTTGATGGCTTAAATTGTGCTAACCGGCCAAGAGGACGCTTCGGTCGCGCGTTGTCCCCAGAAGGTGCAGACCACGGTGAAATTTTATCTATCAGCCAAAAGCACCGTTGTTTTTGGGCAACGGCCATTCTTGGTTGGGACTTCGCTCGGGCCATCAGTGGACAGTACGACACCCAAAACGTCGACAAGAACTCTGGGAATCGAAACACGGCAAAATATAGCAATAAGTACTTCGGTGAGCAGGTAAAGTTTTCAGCTACTTCTACGGAATCGCCGCTTTCGACATGTACATTGAGCTCGAAAAAATTGTCTGCGAAGTTGTAGCGCGTGTCCGCCATTCTAACTGCGCAACCAGACAGTCTAACGGCATTGCCCACAGCGCACTTCTGCCACGTGTCGTGGAGGCCGCGACCGAAGAAACATACTTTAATTTCGGCAGTTTCGTCCAACAACAGAACGGAAAATAGGCTTCCGGCGCCCTTCCGGCTTGAATACTCTCGAATCTGCTCAACAAAGAAGTGAAGCACGAGTTTACATGCAAGTAATAGAGTAATATGACTCGGTGACATACGTCACAATGTGCAATACAGAGGTGATTAAAGCGCAGTTATGGTTACATTTTTTGTCAACTATAAAACAACCTAAGAGAATGCTCGCTTGAATAATATGTTGTACTTTTTCGTATTGTCGGCAGTTCGCCAACGCGGTAGTGGGGGTTCGGGTACGGACCGCCCAAAGCTTGCCGGGGGTAGAGGGAGGGGAAGCAGCGACCCTCGAGGCGTCCAGACACTCCGAGGAGAGACGGGATGGATTTGGAGCGTACCGACACTCGCTAAGCCCTGACTGAAGGTTTTGACTGCGAGCGGGTAGACACTCGACAGCCCAAGAGAGAGGTAGATGATGGTCTGGAAGCGTACCGACACTTCGCAGACTCGAGGAAGACTCTGGAGGAGAAGGATGATGGTGAGCTTTTGGCAGCAGCCGAGGTCGGGCAGAGGAACAAGATTCGATAATAAATAAATAAATAACGCGTGAATGCTTTTCTTACCGGGAGGGGTTGAACGTTGAACTCATGCAGTAAATTGTGCTTCAGGCTGCGTAGTGTATTATGGATTCTACTTTCTACCGCTTTCCAATCGCTTCTAACGTTTAAATTAGCTTCGCCAACGTTCTCGCCCTAGTACTCTGGGGGCGCGGGGGCTGGCCACGGGCAGCGCGCGCAAATAAATAACCGCGTGGGGTGGGGCGAGGGCATAGGGCTGGACGGGGTAGGGCTAAGCCACGCAGGGCTGGGGTGGTAGCAAACAGGGCTGGGCTGGGGTCGGCTGCAAGCCGAGAGAGAGAGAGAAGGAGACCGGCTAGCCAATCAGAAGTCTCCTTGGCGAGAGGCCTGATTGGACTAGCGAGGACGGCACAGGGGACAGCCAATGGGCGAATGACAAACACGCCAAAGGAGGGTGGCCTAAGCCGGGGCCGGGCAGAACCGGATTGAGCAGGCGGCCGGGGTGGAAGGGCTGGAGACGCAGGGGTCGGGGCAAGGTCGTTATGAGACGCAGCTCACAACAAATATAGTGAAGAACAAGAGTGCGATTGCAACTCGATTGATTACCCTGTAAACTTGACTGAACGCCTACTGTCTCCATTTCTCAGGCGATTCAACCTACCAAGTGTCAGTGAGGTTGCGGGATGTCATTTTGCATCTGCGATCCTGCAAAATACAACGCATTGACGAGGCGCACCGCTCATATGATCCCCTGGAGTACGTGCTCTTTCACCCGTGAAGATGGCTGGCATTTTGGCCTTTCGATGGCCGACAATCGCAAGCTGACCCCCAAAGCCATGTACTCCTATCAGCTTATGATACGTCCCGGCGTCTTCAATATCCTGCACTACGGCAAGAGGCTTTTTCAGCAATATGTTGTCGATCAGGCAGCGAAGATAGAAGCTGAGCGACTCATTTACTTAAAGACGCACCAGAATGACCTCCGCTCAGAGACCTACAGTGGCCTGAAAGATGCGCTGGTTGCATCCGACGTGGACCCAGATTGGGCCAGCAAAGTTGGGAACCGTGTCATACTGCCCTCCAGCTTTGTCGGAGGTCCGCGCTATCGGAGAGAGCGTCAACATGATGCTATGGCTTATGTGCAGCGCTTCGGAAGACCGGATCTTTTCATAACAATGACTGCCAATCCTGCATGGGAGGAGATCACTCAGGAGTTGTTGCCTGGACAAAGCCCGATTGATAGACCAGACCTCACAATGCGGGTCTTTGACTTAAAGCAAAAGGCTCTGTTGGATTGCCTACGGACTGCTTTCGGCACTCCGGTCGCACACATGTGCTCGCTAGAGTTTCAGAAACGAGGTAGGTTTAATTGCACGAGATACAAGCGATATCGAAGTACAGTGTTGTTTGTCAGCCAGTCCCTGCCAGACTGCTTCTCTCAGCCAGTCTCCCAGTCTCTGTCAGACTGTTTCTCTCAGCCAGTCTCTGTCAGACTGTTTCTCTCAGCCAGTCTCTGTCAGACTGTTTCTCTCAGCCAGTCTCTGTCAGACTGTTTCTCTCAGCCAGTCTCTGTCAGACTGTTTCTCTCAGCCAGTCTCTGTCAGACTGTTTCTCTCAGCCAGTCTCTGTCAGACTGTTTCTCTCAGCCAGTCTCTGTCAGACTGTTTCTCTCAGCCAGTCTCTGTCAGACTGTTTCTCTCAGCCAGTCTCTGTCAGACTGTTTCTCTCAGCCAGTCCCTGCCAGACTGTTTCTCTCAGCCAGTCTCCCAGTCTCTGTCAGACTGTTTCTCTCAGCCAGTCTCTGTCCGACTGTTTGTCTCAGCCAGTCTCTGCCAGACTGTTTCTCTCAGCCAGTCCCTGCCAGACTGTTTCTCTCAGCCAGTCTCCCAGTCTCTGTCAGACTGTTTCTCTCAGCCAGTCTCTGCCAGACTGTTTCTCTCAGCCAGTCTCTGCCAGACTGTTTCTCTCAGCCAGTCTCTGTCAGACTGTTTCTCTCAGCCAGTCTCTGTCAGACTGTTTCTCTCAGCCAGTCTCTGTCAGACTGTTTCTCTCAGCCAGTCTCTGTCAGCCAGTGTCGGTTAGCTATTTTTGTCTGTTTTCTGCAACTGTGAGTTTCTGGTCTTCTACTAAACTACGGGTACTCTCCCTGTCTCTCTCTTCAGGTCTACCACACGTTCATGTACTTCTGTGGTTGGCACAAGAGGACAAGATCACACCAGACCGCTACGATGAGGTTGTGTGCGCTGAAATTGCTAGCGCTGACGATGATCCAGAGTTGCACAAGCTGGTTGTCGATAACATGTTGCATGGGCCATGCGGAGAAATTAATCCTCGTTGTGTTTGCATGGTAACAGGAGCTTGCAGCAAAAGTTTCCACCTTTATATTTTAAAGTCATATTCGCGTCTTTTTCGGGTGCGTCGCGGGCGAGCGTTGCGCTGATATAACCAATAAATACTTTCGTAGTAAGATAATTCGAAAAAATATAATTTAAATCGTTCCGGCTACAATCATTAAAATTGGCAGTGGTATGCACGTTGACAAAATTGGCTCTGATGTAATGCATTAAAAATCCTATCTAAAACAGTTTTTCAAATATTTAATCCCCTTGGCAATGGAAATAAGCTTAATAAAAATACGTGTATATGTGTCCCCATATTTGACATCTTTTGGTGAAGAAATGGTGAAAATCGGTTGAGCCGTTCGGGAGAAAATCAATTACAACCAACCAAGCAACCATTTCATTTTTAGTATATAAACTAGCAAGTTTTGCCCCCCTTCGGGGAGCAGAAATAATTAATATTCGTCTAATATATACCTTTTAGCAGGAGTACTTTAAGTGTCTTTCTTAAGCTTAAGGTTAAAATATGAATTTTTGGAGATCGTTAATAACGCATTTTAGGTAAAACAAAACTATCAACTTTTTACAGTTTTTTAGTTTAGAGCTCTGTATATGTCAACGTGTTTGATAAAAATTATCTTATTTATTTTATTCATAAAACTGTTAAGAGCACTTTTTTAGTTGTTACTTAAAATAAATCAAATGTTATTCCAAGAAATTGCGACTTTCCGAGAAATTACTTGCTTTATTCCGATTTTCTTGTTGCTTGTATTGCTCATGTCGTCATGTGTACTACAGTTTTATACACATCCCGAGAAATTTTTTACTTTCTTCATTTGTAAGTGAATTTCTTAGCCCTGCTCATCGTACTAACTGCGACTGCAATGTTCCGAACAATAAGTAGCTCAGCATTGCAACTATTGCCCTTGATTGAGGCAATAAATGACTTAAAGAGTCAGTTCAATGCAGCTATCTCATTGTGAATGGACTTTGCAAAAGCAACTGGAGCTACATCCTTCGACCTTTGGTTTGACACTTTTAATAAAGCTAACATAGGCTATATATAGGCATGATATATGATATATATTATCATGCTAAATTCCCCCTTTCTTTTCTAGTCGCACTCCTCAGCAGACTTCTCTTTTCTTATATGCCTCATACACATTGTCAAATCTTATTTTGAATCAAATCCTATATGACATAAAAGTCTATTTCAAATTAGATCCCATTTTGATAGTTCAAAATGGTTAGCTAATATCAATGGCTAATTAAGTATCAATGGATCAATTTCTAATCTCCTTTCTTTTTCTTAATGATTCCAGTTCTGATCAGATCCTATTTCTCATCTGACCTCTTTTCTTAGTAATCCATTTTGTATCATTCTTCATTATAAATGCATGCCTGACAATTTATCTTTTAAAATAGAATAAGGCAGGTACCAGGTGTGCAGATTCATGAATCATGGGACTGGTCTTTGTCCACTGAAACATTTTTTGTATTTCTTCAATTGCATAACACATTGAAAACAACAAAACAACAACAATTGAGTGAGCATCTGACAAATTTATTATTATACAAATACATATCATTATGACGTTATAAGAAAACAAACTCCAAATGTAGAGAATTCAGTTCAATGAAAAAAGAAAAAATTGCATTGCACCTAAAAATATTACCCACAAACAGTAAACATGATGAACTTGCAGAAGGCTCCGCCAACAAGACAGTATCATTGCACAGTTCATTGCATTTGACTGCAAGAATAATGGTGTCAATCCTACTGCTTGTTGGCTTGCTTTACTCTGCACTGCTGGTCAGAGGCATTCACTGGGGCAAGTTAAGTTCACGCACTCAACGTCACACAAAAAGCTTAGCTATCACAAGAGTCTCTAGGTTTGCTGAAGCTGCTTCAAACCTCTCATGGCTGCATACCCTCAGTTTTAGAGTGGAAGAACCTCTGAATCGTGATAAGCAGCGAACACGTTATTTCAACCACAATCTCAAGGCCCATTGATATGCAGCCAACCTGCTATATATTCACCTAATATTTACCTACATTAATTTCACTATTACTTATTAACTTTCATGGCACAACTAAATTGGGATCCGATTGTATCCGATCCTATTCTGGTTTGC
This sequence comes from Macrostomum hystrix, assembly GCA_950097015.1. Taxonomy (NCBI): domain Eukaryota; kingdom Metazoa; phylum Platyhelminthes; family Macrostomidae; genus Macrostomum; species Macrostomum hystrix. The sequence goes on from CATNEN010000001.1 coordinate 12,988,941, forward strand.
CTTGATCTCAATCTAGTTATGCGAGGATCTCAATTTAGTTATGCAATAATCCCATTTTAGTTACGCCAAAAGATCCCAATTTAGCTAAGCAATGATCTCAGTTCTATTATGCAATGAACCCAATTTAGCTAAGCAATGATCTCAGTTCTGTTACGCCACAAACAAAATTTAGCTAAGCAATGATCTCAGTTCTGTTATGCTATGAACCCAATTTAGCTAAGCAAAAAAATGATCTCACTTCTATTATGGAATAAACCCAATTTAGCTAAGCAAAATGATCTCACTTCTGTTATGCCACAAACACAATTTAGCTAAGCAATGATCTCCGTTCTGTTATGCCACAAACACAATTTAGCTAAGCAATGATCTCAGTTCTGTTATGCAATGAACCCAATTTAGCTAATCATTTTGCTCAGCTAATCCCTGATCCCAATTCCATTATGATCCCATCTAATTTGAATTTATTAGGTGAATAAAGCAGGATTTGCCTGATATGTCTCATCGGGCCATTTTATACATATCAGGAGAAACTGCTTGTGATCACTATTAAACACAGATAATGCGACACTGGCAGACAAACATGTACACAAGCAATACTCACGTTAATTGCATCTTCATTAGTCTTTCAAGTCTTACTCGTCCATGTAATCATGTGATGGTCCAGGCTTCTCGGACACATTGGGCGCCTTAGGGGTTGACATAGCCGGTATCTGCTGACTCCTGTAGATTTGATCTCGAGAAAAAGTCACCTGTGAAAGGAAATTTATATATACCTAATTAATTTTTTTTATTGTTTTTTAAATGCATAAACGTAATCTTTAGAGACAAAAGGCCTCATCGAACCAGTTAATAATGAATCTAAGCAGTCAATCACCTAATGCTTCTTTATAGTAGGTTCTCTGACATCATGTTACTATTTAACCCACACGAAATAAAATCAACTTACCTCTTTGTCCCCAAATCGCACTCTAATTCTTCGCAACTCATCGAATTGGTTGAACATTCGCTCTGGGTACTGCAATACCATTTCGTCGTCACGGATAGCATTTTTCTCCCGCTGGGAGCTTTGCGTCACGCGTAGCTCCTCGAAGCACTGTTGGCTAGAAACCGCATCCTTGTACCACTGGGTAATGTCGGAGACATCAGCAGAGTCTTCTGGCCAATGCTGAATTTCCGCTTTCGAACATCCGAGACTGATTGTCTGAGAATATTCCTGGACTTGAGCACCATGAATCGCTAGAACGTCGCCCACAGACCAGTCATTCACTTGGGCAGTAGAGCTGGACCAAAATGTGCACGACACGGAGGACCCAGACTGATCAACAAGCGTCACTTTCGCCAGGTTGACAAGTTTTCCGGAACCGGTTTTAACTTCCGTTGGTTTCTGGACAGCAGAAATCGTGCCATAGACGTTAACATTCCTGAGATATGTGAGGCAAAGGGTGAATTTACAAGAATGCATTAACTCATTCACTAAGCAACTTCACTGACTGATTTAAATAAGTTTTCCTAGAAATAATTGGCTAACCTAACAATTAGTGCGAATAAATATTCCAAATCCTTTCCATTTATTTTTAACAATTGCAACAAGTTAACTTACATTTTCATTTCACAGTCCGAAATCTCTTTTATCTTCTTATAGCCCGGTGCACGTCGAGTGACGGTCTCGAGGGTCCTCACAATGGTTCCACTTTGGTCAATTGAAACTGTTAGCTCGTGCTCATTGTCCGTAGTGCTGTACCTGGGATCCGCCTTCTTCACCCAGCCGCCGGATATGCGGACGGCGACGCCCTCACGACACACCTCCAGGAAAGGCTTAAGATCCTTTCCGAACACGCTTACACGTATATCGCCGGTGTCGTCACAGAGGATAAAGGAAAACACTTGGCCTGGTCCTCTTTTGCCTTCAAAGTCCTTGATTTTGGACAGCCTCATTACGAGGCCAACGATTGCAGCGTGCATCAGGCCCGGAAGCAGAGCAGAGATACACGCTTTGCTTTTCTTGGCTCCTTCGGTTGACTCCATATTGCTCGATTGATAGTTGTCAAAAATATGGATTATAAAAATTTCACTGATAAGGTCTTTACGGCTTGTGGTTTGATAGTTTTAGCATCAAGGCCAATTGTGCCAGTTTATATTGCAGCATTTCGGACAACCCCAACTGTGATGACTCATGCCAATAGAGGGTGCCATGTAAAGATCAATAATTAGATCTGGCTAACCAATCAGAGAGAGTTTTGTTCTAAAATTTCTAATCCACCCACTGGGCTACTTGTTGTGGATTGCCTTAGCTTTTACGTTCTTTCTTTATGTACAGTGTGGGGTGTCAAAGTCGAGTGTGGTGCGACTTGTTATGTAATCTGTTTTCGACACACTTCAATAATAGGACACCAAAAACATCTTATATCTACAGTGTAATTGGGGTGCAAGTGCGGCGTGTGGCTATAATGAGGCTAAAAATAGAGGGTTTCAAGTCAGCCAATAGCAGTTAGGTGCATTCAATAAAAGTTATTTCATTAAAGTGCCACCGCAAGCCCCAACCTAGCGAGACTTTTCAGTAATCATCACAAACAGCTAAAGCCTCATGAAGCTCACCAATGAAGCCTTACCCAATTTTAACTGGGGTTGGGGTGGCCCTAAGCTGGAATTCATTTTTGCCCAAGCTGAAACGGGCTTTAAAAAATGAATTGAGTTTCGATTGGTTTACAAACCAATCTCGCTAATCCTTGGCTTGGCTTGAGTGAGCGCATATAAACCAGAGTGAGCGTACGTCAGGTCGCAAACCATTAAGAATTCTATTCAACCAATCTATTCTACAGCGTCTACAATTCGAATTCGTATACAATATGAAAATCAATCAGTTTTACAGCAGCGGTGGCAACGGTGGCAACAGCCGGCGACGCCGAGGTGGGGGCCAGCGGCCTCTATCGTGCTTTCTTTGCGCGGGGCCACACACAGTGGCCCGCTGCCCTGCCGTCGCACAAGTGCGGCAGCAGCAGCAGCAGCAGCAGCCGCAGCAGCAGCAGCCGCAGCAGCAGCCGCAGCAGCAGCAGCCGCAGCAGCAGCAGCAGCCGCAGCAGCAGCTACTACTTGGAATTGGAACGAGGCTGCAGCAGCAGCTGCAGCAGCAGCAGCCTAACAAATAAATCCCAATCCTAAATTCTATTCTACAACGTCTACAATTCGAATTCGTCTACATTGTGCAAATTGTGCAAATTCCCCAATTGTGCAAATAAATTGAATCGAATTAATATTCACTGGAGAAATAATTGTTTCGTGTTGCTTTTCCTTATTTCCTACTGAAAATGAGAAACTTAATTGACACAGCTCATTGCAGTTCAAAATTCAAATTGATAGTTCAAAATGGTTAGCTAATATCAATGGCTAATTAAGTATCAATGGATCAATTTCTAATCTCCTTTCTTTTTCTTAATGATTCCAGTTGTGATCAGATCCTATTTCTCATCTGACCTCTTTTCTTAGTAATCCATTTTGTATCATTCTTCATTATAAATGCATGCCTGACAATTTATCTTTTAAAATAGAATAAGGCAGGTACCAGGTGTGCAGATTCATGAATCATGGGACTGGTCTTTGTCCACTGAAACATTTTTTGTATTTCTTCAATTGCATAACACATTGAAAACAACAAAACAACAACAATTGAGTGAGCATCTGACAAATTTATTATTATACAAATACATATCATTATGACGTTATAAGAAAACAAACTCCAAATGTAGAGAATTCAGTTCAATGAAAAAAGAAAAAATTGCATTGCACCTAAAAATATTACCCACAAACAGTAAACATGATGAACTTGCAGAAGGCTCCGCCAACAAGACAGTATCATTGCACAGTTCATTGCATTTGACTGCAAGAATAATGGTGTCAATCCTACTGCTTGTTGGCTTGCTTTACTCTGCACTGCTGGTCAGAGGCATTCACTGGGGCAAGTTAAGTTCACGCACTCAACGTCACACAAAAAGCTTAGCTATCACAAGAGTCTCTAGGTTTGCTGAAGCTGCTTCAAACCTCTCATGGCTGCATACCCTCAGTTTTAGAGTGGAAGAACCTCTGAATCGTGATAAGCAGCGAACACGTTATTTCAACCACAATCTCAAGGCCCATTGATATGCAGCCAACCTGCTATATATTCACCTAATATTTACCTACATTAATTTCACTATTACTTATTAACTTTCATGGCACAACTAAATTGGGATCCGATTGTATCCGATCCTATTCTGGTTTGCCTTGATCTCAATCTAGTTATGCAATGATCTCAATCTAGTTATGCGAGGATCTCAATTTAGTTATGCAATAAACCCATTTTAGTTACACCAAAAGATCCCAATTTAGCTAAGCAATGATCTCAGTTCTGCTACGCCACAAACAAAATTTAGCTAAGCAATGATCTCAGTTCTGTTATGCTATGAACCCAATTTAGCTATTGGGTTGGGAACCCAATTGGCTATTGGGAACCCAATCCGATCCTATTCTGGTTTGCCTTGATCCCAACTCGTAGCAGAAAATTTTCATTACCTTACGGACGCCCCTCTTACTAATCATAATTCTGGTAAACAATGAATCCAATTTTCCATTCTTCAATGATCCCATTCGTATCATGCCATGAGCCCAATTTCATTATGCGATAATTCCAATTCTGGTTTGCTATGATCCCAATTTAGTATGCAAGGATCCCAACTTAGTTATGCCAAATGATCCCAATTACGCTAAGCCATGATCTTAGTTCTGTTATGCAATGAACCCAATTAGGCTAAGCAATGATCTCACTTCTGTTATGCCACAAACACAATTTAGCTAAGCAATGATCTCACTTCTGTTATGCCACAAACACAATTTAGCTAAGCAATGATCTCACTTCTGTTACGCCACAAACACAATTTAGCTAAGCAATGATTTGGGATTGATATATAAGATTCTGTGAATTTAGGATTGGGATCTAAGAGATTCTATGAATTTAGGATTGGAATCTAAGAGATTCTATGAATTTAGGATTGGGATCTAAGAGATTCTGTGAATTTAGGATTGGGATCTAAGAGATTCAATAAATTTAGGATTGGGATCTAAGAGATTCTATGAATTTAGGATTGGGATCTAAGAGATTCTATGAATTTAGCATTGGGATCTAAGAGATTCTATGAATTTAGGATTGGGATCTAAGAGATTCTGTGAATTTATGATTGGGATCTAAGAGATTTTGTGAATTTAGGATTGGGATTTAAGAGATTCAATGAATTTAGGATTGGGATCTATGAGATTAGGATTGGGATCTAAGAGATCCAATGAATTGAGGATTGGGATATAAGAGATTCTATGAATTTAGGATTGGGATCTAAGAGATTCTGTGAATTTAGGATTGGGATCTCAGAGGTTCTATGAATTTAGGATTGGGATCTAAGAGGTTCTATGAATTTAGGATTGGGATCTAAGAGATTCTGTGAATTTAGCATTGGGATCTAAGAGATTCTATGAATTTATGATTGGGATCTAAGAGATTCTATGAATTTAGGATTGGGATATAAGAGATTCTGTGAATTTAGGATTGGGATCTAAGAGATTCAATGAATTTAGGATTGGGATCTAAGAGATTCTGTGAATTTAGGATTGGGATCTAAGAGATTCTGTGAATTTAGGATTGGGATCTAAGAGATTCTATGAATTTAGGATTGGGATATAAGAGATTCTATGAATTTAGGATTGGGATCTAAAAGATTCTATGAATTTAGGATTGGGATCTAAGAGATTCTGTGAATTTAGGATTGGGATCTAAGAGATTTTGTGAATTTAGCATTGGGATATAAGAGATTCTATGAATTTAGGATTGGGATATAAGAGATTCTATGAATTTAGGATTGGGATATATCTCTTATATCTCTTGTGAATTTAGAATTGGGATCTAAGAGATTCTGTGAATTTAGGATTGGGATATAAGAGATTCTATGAATTTAGGATTGGGATCTAAGAGATTCTATGAATTTAGGATTGGGATATAAGAGATTCTATGAATTTAGCATTGGGATCTAAGAGATTCTATGAATTTAGGATTGGGATATAAGAGATTCTATGAATTTAGGATTGGGATCTAAGAGATTCTGTGAATTTAGGATTGGGATCTAAGAGATTCTATGAATTTAGCATTGGGATCTAAGAGATTCTATGAATTTAGGATTGGGATATAAGAGATTCTATGAATTTAGGATTGGGATCTAAGAGATTCTGTGAATTTAGGATTGGGATCTAAGAGATTCTATGAATTTAGGATCGGGATCTAAGAGATTCTATGAATTTAGGATTGGGATCTAAGAGATTCTGTGAATTTAGGATTGGGATCCAAGAGATTCTGTGAATTTAGGATTGGGATCTAAGAGATTCTATGAATTAAGCATTGGGATCTAAGAGATTCTATGAATTTAGGATTGGGATCTAAGAGATTCTGTGAATTTAGGATTGGGATCTAAGAGATTCTGTGAATTTAGGATTGGGATCTAAGAGATTTTGTGAATTTAGGATTGGGATATAAGAGATTCTATGAATTTAGGATTGGGATCTAAGAGATTCTATGAATTTAGGATTGGGATATAAGAGATTCTATGAATTTAGCATTGGGATCTAAGAGATTCTATGAATTTAGGATTGGGATATAAGAGATTCTATGAATTTAGGATTGGGATCTAAGAGATTCTGTGAATTTAGGATTGGGATCTAAGAGATTCTATGAATTTAGCATTGGGATCTAAGAGATTCTATGAATTTAGGATTGGGATATAAGAGATTCTATGAATTTAGGATTGGGATCTAAGAGATTCTGTGAATTTAGGATTGGGATCTAAGAGATTCTATGAATTTAGGATCGGGATCTAAGAGATTCTATGAATTTAGGATTGGGATCTAAGAGATTCTGTGAATTTAGGATTGGGATCTAAGAGATTCTGTGAATTTAGGATTGGGATCTAAGAGATTCTATGAATTAAGCATTGGGATCTAAGAGATTCTATGAATTTAGGATTGGGATCTAAGAGATTCTGTGAATTTAGGATTGGGATCTAAGAGATTCTGTGAATTTAGGATTGGGATCTAAGAGATTTTGTGAATTTAGGATTGGGATCTAAGAGATTCTGTGAATTTAGGATTGGGATCTAAGAGATTCTGTGAATTTAGGATTGGGATCTGTTATGCTCAGTTCTGTTATGCCACAAACACAATTTAGCTAATCATTTTGCCTAGGTAATCCCTTATCTCAATTCCATTATGATCCCATCTAATTTGAATTTATTAGGTGAATAAAGCAGGATTTGCCTGATATGTCTCAGCGGGCCATTTACATATCAGGATAAACTACTTGTGATCACTATTAAACACAGATACCAATGCGACACTCACAGACAAAAATGACACAAGTAATACTCACTTCAATGACGCCTGGAAATCGCCTAATCTCCAGTGAGCACTTCTGGATACACCACGTTCCTGGTCTTGGTTCCGGAAACCCGGACGCGGACATTGGCCGCGTTCTTCGCTCGTGACAGCGCCGTGTACAGCTGACCATGAGTGAAGCAACCGACAGCCAGGTCAACGCCAACGGTCTCCAGAGACTGGCCTTGTGCTTTGTGTATTGTAAGGCAGAAGCTCGACTTCACAGGAAACTGCAGCCGCTTGAAACTCACTGGTAGATCCGCATTGTTTGGAATCAGCGGAATTCGCGGCAGCAGGATCTCGTCTCCAGTGAACTGACCGGCGGCAATCTTGCAGCGCAGCACATTATCGCCCATCGTGAGAACGATGAGCCGTGTACCGTTGCACAGCCGCGGCGGGTTGATGTTCCGAAGAAGCACCAGCGGCATGCCCACCTTGATCCTGAGCAGATAAGTTGGAAAATTCGGGGCATCCAGCTGGTTTAGCAACTCCGTCGGGAAATGCGTAGCGGCCTCCTCATCAGCCAGGCTGTCTACAGAGCGATACTCTCGCAGGCAACCCGGGAAAATGCCCAGACACGTCTCGTTGATGGCATCAACAGAGTCGTTGTACGGCGCCAGTATCGCTCGACTTGCAAAATAGTCGTCCCGCTCCGCTGATTCTTCAAACGACGGGTACACGAACTTGATCAGGTCATTCAGCGGAGCCTCTGCAGAAATCACCATCTCAGCGGGAAGGGACACCTTCTCCTCAGCATCCTGCTCGATTGTCCCGGTTCCGATCTGTGAAAAGAAAAGCAATAAAAACATGAAACATAATATTCGCAATGATTCGCGAGATTCGAATGATTTTACACCCCATTCTCACCTGCATGAGTAGCTCCGTGAACTTCTGGTACATCGCTGGCTCGGAGCTGCACAGCAGACGAATGTTTCTCGTCAAGCGATGTCGCTTGAAAAGTTTCCACAGCGAAGATCTGCAGACACACGCCATGACGCTGTTGGCGCGGGTTCCATTCACTACGACAGGCAGGAGCTGGCGGAAGTCACCGGAACACACCAGAGTGACTCCTCCAAATGGCTTGTCCTGCTTCCGAACGTCTCGCAGACACCTGTCCACGGATTCCAGATCCTTTCGATTGGTCATGGAGATCTCGTCCCAGACAATCAGCCGAACTCTACGAAACACTTCCGCTTGCTTGGACTGCGCGCCAACAGCGCAGACATCCTTGTTGGATCGGAGCAGCCGGACTGGGATCTTGAACCTAGAGTGAAGTTGTCATAGGTAGAATCGATTAGAAACGCGACTCTATAAAATTCAGAAGCATTCCCCTAATCTAAAAAACTTACGTGGAATGCGCAGTCTGTCCGCCTGGCAGCAGATTCGCTGCGATTCCAGACGCCGCAACTGCCAGGGCGAGTTCACCGCGGCTGCGCACAAAGGCCAGCAAAACCTCCAGCAGGAAGGTCTTGCCAGTGCCAGCGGGCGCGTCCAGGAAGTGCAAACCGCCCGAGCCGGCCACAAGATCCGCAGTCACCGACTCGTACACCGCAATCTGCTCCTCCGTCAGCATTGACAGTCTCGCTTCCCGGATCTCGGCCTGTTCAACCGGGTCGAACTGCATCGGTCCGACTTGAGGCGGCACGGAGGCCGCAGGCAAGCCGTACTCGGGCAGGCTGTGACCGCCCATGGAGGTCAGCATGCTCTGCAGCTCGCGCAGCGCCAGGTCGGTGATTTCCTCAGCGCTCAGATCTCGGTGGTGAAACCGCAGGTCCTCGCACAGATCCTCGGCGAATGTGCACCACAGATCGATGCCATCCTCAGGGTTGCCCCAAATCAGAATGACAGCCAGCAGGTGCCTGAGAGCTCTCGGCATTCGCGACTTGACTGCCTCGGCTAGGCAGCGCCGCCAGTGGTCGTCTCGTTGCAGCAGACCCAGGGCCGTGCAAGCAGCCTTGGCGCTGGGACACAGCACTCCGTCCACAGTGTGCAGCGCCTCGAAGCTGGTTGGCCCTCTAACCTGCAGGAGGAGCATTCGCATATAAAACAGATCCCCTGCTCTCGGACTCACCGTGTACATTCGGGCAATGTTCGTGTTGTGCACAACACCAGGGTGGCCCTCAACTCTCGAACCCTTCTTGGCGCGGCGCCACTCCCTCTCGCTGTGGTGCCACACGAAGTAGGACGGCACCTCGGTGTACACCAGGCCTCTAGCGAATTCATCAGTGCGGCACAGCTTGAAGAAAGCCGTCAGCGTCGAATCTCTGGGCGCCCTGGCCTTTGTGCTCGCATTTTGCTCGTTGAAATACACGAGCTGCTCGTTAGACTTGTGCACGCACAATCGGATCACAGCCGGAAATCTGTTGTGCACCTGTTGTGTTTTAGTTTAAAAACCAAATTATTATTTTCCCATTCTTTGCTCCTAGCACTGCCTTGCAAACATCTATGACTTACTTCAAAGCCCAAGATGGTATTCACGGCTTCCATTGGGCCTATGTAGCGCGCCAGCAGATACTCCTTGATCTCATTTCGCCCCTCCTTCTTGGCTTGAGTCGGAGCCTTGCTAGCTGAACCTTCCTGTCGTTCGCCATCCGCAGCCTGCTCTCCTGGCCCGCTCGGCTTCTTGTTTGCCTCGAACTTGAACGACGCCATGTCGCCGCCTTTTAGCAAGTACTTGATCACGTACTTGACCGACTTGACGGTGGCACAAACTTCAAAGTTCATGTGGCATTCGAAAAGGAGCAGCAGGCCCGGGTTGTATGGTACAACCCACCTGTATTTGTGCCAGGAAAAGAATTGCTAATTAATGATTTATGTATTCTAGCAATGGTAAATTAAACTTACAGTAAATAAACAATTTAGCAATATAAATAAACTAAACACAAGGCTAAACTAAGTACTTTGCTTTCGTATTAAAGAATCAACCTTTCAATCAAGTCTGAAAAAACACCAACACCTCCTCACTCACCTGTTGTCCATGCGAATGCTGCGGCCTTTGAATAGTTTGTCCACCGTGAATCCGCCCATCTCAGGGGACAGCCTGCGATACAATGGGTAGCCAGTATCGCTGGTTAGAGTCGCCTGCTGGAACTCCTTCGGGAAGCCCTTGCTGCACTGGCCGTCCACCATGCACGGGCAGGCTGGATTTACCACGCCGCAGGGGCCATGGATCATGTGAGTCTTCACCAGCTCGTGCAGCCTCGGCTGCTGCTGTGGGTCCGGGATCTCAGCGGACACGATTTTGTCGTAGCGGTCCGGAGTCACTCTCTGTCCACTGACCAGCCAGAGCAGAAAGTGCACATGGGGGAGACCTGTGGAAGACATAAATAAATAAGTGATTCAAAGCAACGTATGATTGCGAAATCCCTTGCATAAAAATATGGATAGCTAAACCTGGAATGTATAGCAATGCAATCCTTGAACTCAAAAGTCTGTAATTACAGAAAGAAAATTGAAACCGCAAATCGCTCACTTACCGCGCTTCTGATACTCCAGAGAGCAAACATGTGCGGCCTCCTTTCCAAAGCGCTTCCTCAGCTCGGCAAGCAGAGCCTTCTTCTTCAGCTCGAAAACGCGCGTGACAATATCCGGCCGGTCCTCAGGTCGCTGTCCAGGTAGCAGCTGTGCGCTGATTTCCGTCCACTTAGGGTTGCACGTCGCCGTGACAAACAGGTCCGGCTTGCCAAACTTTTGTACGTAGGTCATGGCGTCTTGCAGTCTCTCCATCAGGTACCTTGGCCCGCCAACGAAGCTGGAGGACAGGAATACGTGCGCAGGCTTGCCAATATCAGTCGGATTTGTGTCGGTCGACCTGCCATCAGCAGCGAATAGAGCGTCTCGCAGACCGCTGTACGTCTCACTGCGCAGGTCGCTCTGATGGGTCCGCAGATAGAGCAGCCTCTCTGACTCAATCTTGGCGCACATATCCACCAGGTACTGCTGGAACAGCCTCCGTCCGTAGTGCAGCAAGCTGCTCTGGCCAGCTCGCACCATGATTTCGCTGGCATAGTACTTCATCGGCGTCAGCTTGCGGCCATTGCTCATGCGCAGCTCAGGGTGCCAGCCGTCCTCGCCATGGGGGAACAGCAACACGTACTCCAGTGCATCATACGATCGGTGCGTTTTGCTAATCCTCTTGTAGCCGCCACCCCGCAGTTGAATGACAACATCTCGGCTAGTTGCTGGCTCATCACCGTCTTCAGGGGCCTCAGTATCCTCAGTGTCCTTAACAATGAGGATGCCGACCTCGTTTGCCGTGGGCAAATTGTAGCGCCTGATTTTGAACGGTAGTAACAAATGCTTTTAACAAAACTCTTTACAACGGTAAACATTTCTGTGTACACAGGCACAAAGCTTTAAAAGACAGGTTTTAAAATGTGTTCGAATCCCTTTTCAGTTATTGTTAGCTCACCGAATGTGTTCCCCAGAAGGCCTCCGGTCCGGGTGAATCACGATTCGCGCATCCACAAGCTCCGGATCCTCCATGATCCGCTGTGCTGCAGCCTTCAGGCTCCGAACGTAAAGGTTGCACTCGTGAAGCAACGTCTGTAGCAGCTCATGTAGCTCTGGCTTCACCCTATCGCTCAGACTCTGCTGGCTTTCGAGTTCGCGGTCAGTGAAGTACACCTGCCAGCCGCGAGGAACAGCAGACGCTTCAGCAAACAGCGGCATAGCAGTGTGGTGCAGCTGACCGCTGATGATGTAGCTGGGATTCCAGCCTGGCACCAACCGCGGCTTGGCACTCAGCGAGGTCAGGTGCAGCACAGAGTTGTAGCTCCGGATGTTGGTCAGGAACTCTGAGCTCATGCCATGCCGGCCCATGTACAGGTCAGCCAGCAGCTGTGGCACAGTCCGGGTGGGCAGCTTCACCTTGCCGCCAGCACAGCAGAAATTGCCCGTCTCCATGCGGAACAGCTTGGCACCGCAATGGTTGCATGCCCAGTCCATTGGCCCGCAGTCATGGGCTGGGGCTTCTGGCCTCGCCATCGTCTCAGGTCTGATAAAAAATGGAATGTATCTCTTAGTAACTGTTAAATGTAAATGTAACTGTTAATTGTGTGTCAGTTTACCTTGCAGTACCGGGTCCGTCTTCAGCGCGGCCCGCAGTCTCATGTTCCGCCGGCATCGCGCTGGGGCCCTTGGCCTTTTTGGTCTTCTTGGCAGGAGTTCTGCTTGCTGCCAGGCTTGGGAACTCAGCATCTGTAAAGGCTTGCAAAGGCTCTCGAAGTCTCAGTGACTCGTAATGTTCATGGCGCAAAAGCACACGCACAATGGCATTAGGAGGGCGCAAATTAGCCCTGAAATATTGCATCACACTACCATTGGCCTGGTAAATGACCAGGTCCACATTAAAGCAGCGGCTCAACAAAGAGGCAACTTCATCTGAAACATAAATTCCTGCTTGAAAAGAGGAATTCACGATCTCATCAGCACTTTCAGGTGCAATAAGGCCATCTGCAACCAGCTGTGGCATGAGTTCTGCAACACGGCAAGACAAGTCCTGCCGCAGGGAGGCTGCGTCAGTTTCCAGCGGGGTTCCACGCAGCTGATCACACACAGCATAAAAAAAGCAATTGCCATCACCAACAATGGGGATTACCTGCAACTGCTCAAAGGGTACAATAGATTCTGTACCTTGCTGCTGGGTGTCCGACCTAAGGGGCAATGGGTGAACGTAAGCATTCATCTCTTGGAGTCTGAACGTTGGCTTTTTAAGACAATTCATTTCTCAAAAATCGTTGTTCGCTTAATTTATACAGAATAAAATGGATACTACAAATTATCCCCTTCAAGGCAATTCCGAAAAAAAGAAAAATAAAGACTTGTTATAAAACGGCCATAAAACTCACCTAGAAACCACAGCTCCACGGCGACGAATGCGATCGGCTTCCAATCGGGCAGCCTGCTCTGCCTCAGTCTCAGCATGTCTGCGCTGAGCATTCCGCTGCCGCTGTTCTTCCAATCGGGCAGCCTGCTCTGCCTCAGTCTCAGCATGTCTGCGCTGAGCATCCCGCTGCCGCTGTTCTTCCAGTCGGGCAGCCCACTCTGTCTCAGTCTCAGCATGTCTGCGCTGAGCATTCCGCTGCCGCTGTTCTTCCAGTCGGGCAGCCCGCTCTGCCTCGGATTCTGCCTGTCGCCGTCGCTTGGCATCGCGGCTCTTCTTTAAACTGCTGGCGCCGCGTCGAACCATGATTGAGAAATGAGAAGCAAAATGAAATAGTTGAGAAAGAATGATAGGGTTTGAAAGATGAAACTTTGTGAATTCGGATGTCTGAAGAATCAGATAAGGCGCCCTTATAGCCAAACTAATTTGCAGGCTTTTTATCATCCAGTGGGCTGAATCGGAGCTTATCTTAAGACGCAGGGTAAAAACTGAAAAATCAATAAAGAAAACAGGGGTCTAAATCTAAAAAACCTATGATTTGGGGTGTGGGCTCCCCAGGCCCGTGCGTCCACATTCCGGGGCAGAGGGCTCACAATGTACACTGGTCTGCGCCAGCCAGAGAGAAAAGCTGTGATGTAATCTATTTATAAATTCGCACTGACTGTCTCGCCAGTGGGGTTGACACAGTTATGTACATTTGACACACTGATTCAAACTCGGGTTTTGCCATGATTAAGACTCGGGTTTTGCCATGATTAAGACTCGGTTTTTGCCATAATTAAGACTCGGGCTTTGCCATGATTCAAACGATGGTTTAGCCATGATGGTTTATTTATGATTCAAACCAGTGTTCCCACTACCTGCGGAAATTCCGCAATGCGGAATTTCTGGCTCGCCTGTGGAAAATCAAGAGGAATTTTGCAATCTGCGGAAATTTGGTTGCTCCGATTTTGCTCTGATATTTGAATATATGAGGAATTGAGGACACACTTTAGTTTTATACAATCTATATACTAAATATCTTATATATATATATATTTGTCAATATCTAGTATTTTCTATTTGTTGGAATTCTCCTTAATTATTTGTACACATTATACTACTGTTTAAAAGTTCATTTCTTTATTGATTGTAGTTCTTAGTTTAGTCTATGTTCCACCGCCACCCTCTTACTAGGAAACTTAGTTTTTCGCATAGAGCTAGAATGGAAATTGGAACCTAATGAGTCTGGAAGCGAGTTTAATGAGTCAATACCAATAGTTAATTAAATAGATCAGGTTGGCTAGAAAGACTTTACAAAGTAGCTCAACTTATTTTTCAGCTTTGCTGCCTTTGCGACTTGCGTTTAACTCAATAAGACAATAACTGAAAAAATATTCTGAGAATACGCTCGTACCCTCGTAGTGAGATGTCTCTAAGCAAGCCTCGTGCAACAGCATTTCGACATGAGTGGTTACAGCGATCCATTGATGGACGAGTCCTTAGCGAGTGGCTTCAGCCTGATCGAAGTGACGAACTGCTTGGCTTCTGCACCGTGTGCAAAAAATCATTTCACCTCGGCACTAGTGGGTTCGGCGCAGTTACAGCCCACGCCCAAGGCAAGAAGCACAAGAGTCGATTGCCAGTCATGAATGAGACTGGGATAGCACACTTTTTTCCTACTCAAGGCAGCAAGCCATCTTTCACTGCCATGAAGAAGGCTGACGCAGAAGTGCTAATGGCAGAGCTGCGACTTGGAATCCATTTTATTGAGCACAATATTGCGTACAATACAGCCGACCACTCGGGTGTGTACCCAGCTATGTTTCATGATAGCAAAATTGCTCAAGACATGAAGTGCCATCGCACAAAACTGTGCTATCTTGTTAATCACGCTCTTGCACCAGTGATGCGTGATGAGATGATTCAAGACTTAAACTCTGGCTGCGGACTGTTTTCCCTTTCTATTGACGAGTCATCTGATGGGGCACGAAAGCACATGGCAGTTGTAATATCATTTGTGTCGTCGAAGAAGGGAAGGCTGTGTACAACTGCCTTGAAAACAGTTGAAGTTTCTGACTGCTCAGCCGCTGCTCTGAAAGAGGAAGTTTTGAAGATTCTCGATGAATTCAACATTCCGATTAGGAACTGTGTTAGCATATCAACAGATGGACCAGCAGTTATGGTTGGAAAGTTTAACGGCTTCCAAAAAATAATGCATGACTTTGCATCTCATCTTGTTTCCATTGGACCATGCAGTTTGCATATTGTCTCCAATGCGGTTCGACGTGCATGTGAAGCCTTTGATGGAAATGTAGAGGACTTCGCTGATGAAGTGTTCTCCTACTTTCAGACCTCGAAAAGGTGGACGCGTTATAACAAAGTTCAGTCACTGCTTCAAGTGGCCCAGCATCGCATGTTGCGGCGCGTTGAAACAAGATGGGTGCAGCTTTTGCCTGTTGTTAATAGGCTTATTGAGCAATATGATTCTCTGGAAGAATTCTTTGTGAAGAATCCATCTCTGATTGAGCAAAAGACCAAAAAGACCAAAGAAATTGCTGAGCACCTAAAGTCGACGCATACACTGCTTAATCTGCAATTTCTGGCTGCTGTCTTGCCGCATCTAGACCAATTCGAGAAGGCATTTCAGACAGAGGAGCCGTGTGTCCATCTTTTGCATGGAGAAGTCCGCAATTTGTTTAGGCAGACTTTGTCATTCTTTTTAAATCCAGCGCACATTCAGGAGAACAATCGACATTTGAGAAATTTGTCGTTGGAAGGCAAATACTTCCTCTCTAATGAAGCCATCTTTATCGGCGAAGCAGCTAAAGAGACATTAAAAAAAGGCTTGTCGGACACTCAACAGAAGCTCTTTTTCCTACGTGTTCGCACCTTCTATCGTGAACTTGCATTGTACTTGCAAGAACATTTGCCTCTGTCGAATCCTGTCTTACGCTCGCTACAATTTCTGGATCCGCAATATCCTATGAAAGTCGGTCTCGCAGCAGCTACTACATCGCTTGCTGCATGTAACCTAGCCAAACAAATGGAATATACACCTGATTCCGTATCAAAAATTGATTCCGAATGGCGATGCTTCCTCGTTGACCAACAGGTAGTGGCTTTGGCTAAGGACAATGATGTGGTTACATTTTGGCTTCGCGTGTCAGCCCTAGAGCTTGGTGGTCAAAAAAAGTACGGCACACTAACCCGACTAGCTTTGGGTGCTCTGACCATTCAGCCAGGCAACGCTGCAGTAGAGCGAGTCTTTAGCGAGTTATCGGACTTGTTAACGAAAAAACGCAACAAGCTTGGTGAATTGTCTATTGATGCCTGCCTTTTTGTTCGACACTACATCCGCCAATCTGGGCTAGTTGGTGAGGAGCCTACAACCTGCGAAAACTTTCCATTGACAGACGTCTACGTTCAGTCTGCTGGGAAGGCTCGTTCAGTGTACATGGAATTCCTTCAACAGCAAAGAGATGCTGATAAGGCCAAGAAAGATGCACGGATTGCCGCTAAACAGTTGGAAGAGCAGCTTGCTGCTGAGATTGAAGTAAACAAGAAGAAGATGGAATTGGAGGCGGCTGAAAAAAAGTTGGCTGCAGAGCGTGAAATAATTGAAGCTGAGAAGCGAGCTGCTTCGGCTATGCTGCTCGAGTATCAGAAAAAAATGAGGACTTTAGAAGAGCGAGAGGCCAAAGCTCTACATGATGACGCCAAGCTGCTGAAGCGAAAGTTGAAGACTCAAGACGAGCTGGCTGCAGAAGCACTGAAAAAGGCCGCCAAGATGATATGCAAATCACTAGAAAACAGAACAATGGGGCGTACTAGTAACTAATAAGACAATGTCACGCGTCTTGACTAGAGGTAGGATTGGATCCCGATCACAAAAGCCTGGGATCCTGGCCAAACTCATGATCATGATTCTGAAATTATTTTGAGATCCCATCCAACCATCTTATATATTCATATCTTTAAATGCTGAAACCTGAAATTCAATCATGAATTGCAATCCCGATTCCCGAAATTAGGAATCCCAATCCCAAAAATCTTCATCCTGTCCAATCTCTAGTCTTGGCAGCAGTCTAATTAATAAGCAAAGTATTGTATCTCTAGTAGTTAACTTTACTTAATTAGTTTTACTTTTATTAACAGTTGAATAGAACCTAAAGAATGTTTAATGCTTGTAGTTGTAACTAAATAGCAGTTGTGCCTGTGTGTCACGTGACACGTCAAATCTTTTCCGTAAAGTGCAAACATTGAGCCAGCCATTGTTTTTTCGTTAAAGTAGAATAAAAAGAACTTTTTGCCATCCACAGCCAATGTGATGGGTTGACAACTTGATTGTAAACTGGAAGTCTAGAATACATTGACTTAGACTTGCTTACTTATTTTGAGTTTAAAAAAATGCTTGTTCAAAAGTTTTTTTCCATAGTTTTGTTGAAAATCTTATCATATTTAATAGGTTAAGCTATCTGCGGAATTTTCTTTAGGCTGCGGAGGAAAAATGGGTAGATTGGAGTGGGAACACTGATTCAAACTCTATGATTCAGACTCTGGTTTAGCCATGATTCAGACGCTGTTTTAGCCATGATTCAAAGTCTGGTTTAAGCATGATTCAAACTCTTGTTTAGCCATGATTCAAACGATGGCTTAGCCATGATTCAAACGATGGTTTAGCCATGATTTTAAACGATGGTTTAGCCATGATTCAAACTCTGGTTTAGCCATGATTCAAACGATGGTTTAGCCATGATTGAAACTCTGGTTTAGCCATGATTCAAACTCTGGTTTAGCCATGATTTAAACGCTGGTTTAGCCATGATTTAAACGCTGGTTTAGCCATGATTCAAACTCAGATTTGCTATGATTTATGATATTTTATTTACAAAATGAAAAAATAAATTAAAATAATCTTCAATCACTACTGGCTGAAAATTAGTCTAAATGATTTGACGCAGTGCAGAATCGAACCCTAGCCTAGCCTAACCTATTCCTAGTGCCTACACATCGGCTATTCCGACTGTTGGTTAGTGCGTGCAAAATATAGCCTTATAAAATGAATTCTCAAAGTTCTGGCTTTGTACAATGAAGTAAGAAAATAGAGTACACTCAGTCTCGCGGTGGGTTGTGTACATTTATTTCCAATTTGTCTCCAGAGTGCAGGCTTCAAATTCAATCAGCTAGGGGTTGTTGCGCAATTTGACGATGCAATTCTAATTCAGTAGCAGTGAGTAAAATTCTCAATAGGCCACGATGTTTGACCTTTAAAAAGTCATGTTTTTCGAATATTTAATCCCTTTAGAAATAAAGTTAAGCTTAATAAAAATACGTGTATAATTGTCCCTATATTTGGCATCTTTTGGTGAAGAAATTGTGAAAATCGGTTGAGCCGTTCGGGAGAAAATCAATTACAACCAAGCAACCATTTCATTTTTAGTATAGTGGACTAGCAAGTTTTGCCCCCCTTCGGAGAGCAGAAATACTTTTAATTCGTCTAGTATATACTTTTTAGCAGCTGAATTTACAGCTTTTTAAAGCTACAATGAACCCCCAGTTGACAATGATCCCCCAGTTGACAATGATCCCCCAGTTGACAATGATCCCCCAGTTGACAATGATCCCCCAGTTGACAATGAACCCCCAGTTGACAATGAACCCCCAGTTGACAACAATCCCCCAGTTGACAATGATCCCCCATTTGACCATGATCCCCCAGTTGACAATGATCCCACAGTTGACAATGATCCCCCAGTTGACAAAGATCCCCCAGTTCACAATGATCCCCCAGTTGATGAAGTCTCCCCATTGATGATGATCCCCAGTTAACAATGTTCCTCCAGTTGACAATGATCCCCAGTTGACAATGATCCCCCAGTTGATGATGATCCCCCAGTTGAAAATGATCCCCCAGTTGACAATGATCCCCCAGTTGAGAATGATCCCCCAGTTGACAATGATCCCCCAGTTAACAAAGATCCCCCAGTTCACAATGATCCCCCAGTTGATGAAGTCTCCCCATTGATGATGATCCCCAGTTAACAATGTTCCTCCAGTTGACAATGTTCCCCCAGTTAACAATGATCCCCCAGTTGATGATGATCACCCAGTTGACAATGATCCCCCAGTTGACAATGATCCCCCAGTTGACAATGATCCCCCAGTTGACAATGATCCCGCCGGTTGACAATGATCCCACAGTTGACAATGAACCCCCAGTTGACAATGATCCCCTAGTTGATGATGATCCCCTAGTTGACAATGATCCCCCAGTTGACAATTTGATCCCCCAGTTGACAATGAACCCCCAGTTGACAACGATCCCCCAGTTGACAATGATCCCACAGTTGACCATGATCCCCCAGTTTACAATGATCCCACAGTTGACAATGATCCCCCAGTTGACAAAGATCACCCAGTTCACAATGATCCCCCAGTTGACAAAGATCCCCCAGTTCACAATGATCCCCCAGTTGATGATGATCCCCCAGTTGATGATGATCCCCAGTTGATGATGATTCCCCAGTTGACAATTATCCCCCAGTTGACCATTACCCCCCAGTTGACAATGATCCCCCAGTTCACAATGATCCCCCATTTGACAATGATCCCCCAGTTGACAATGATCCCACAGTTGACAATGATCCCCCAGTTGACAAAGATCCCCCAGTTCACAATGATCCCCCATTTGATGATGATTCCCCAGTTGACAATGATCCCCCAGTTCACAACGATCCCGCAGTTGACAATGATACCCCAGTTGACAATAATCCCCCAGTTTACCAAGATCCTCCAGTTGACGATTATCCCCCAGTTTACCTTGATCCCCATTTTGATGATGACTCCCCAGTTGACGTTGATTTTTTAAACGCTGGGTTAGCCAAGATTCAAACTCTCGTTTTACCATGATTCAAACTCTAATTTAGCCATGATTCAAACTCTGGTTTAGCCATGATTCAGACGCAGTGATGATTTAAAGTCTGCTTTAGCCATGATTCAAACTCTGGTTTCGCCTTGATTCAAATTTAGCCATGATTCAGACTCTAGGTTAGCCATTATTCAAACTCTGGTTTAGCCATGATTCAGACTCTGGTTTAACCATGATTCAAACTCTGGTTTAGCCATGATTCAAATTCTGGTTTAGCCATGATTCAAACTCTGGTTAAGCCACGATTCAGACTCTGGTTTAGCCTTGATTTAAACTCTGGTTAACCATGATTCAGACTCTGGTTTAGCCATGATTCAAACTCTGGTTTAGCCATGATTCAAACTCTGGTTTAGCCTTGATTCAAACTCTGGTTAAGCCATGATTCAGACTCTGGTTTAGCCATGATTCAAACTCTGCTTTAGCCATGATTCAGACGCTGGTTTAGCCATGATTCAGACTCTGGTTTAGCCATGATTCAAACTCTGGTTTAGCCATGACCATGATTCAAACTCTGGTTTAGCCATGATTCAAACTCTGGTTAAGCCATGATTCAGACTCTGGTTTAGCTATAATTTAAACTCTGCTTTAGCCATGATTGAAACTCAGGTTTAGCTATGATTCAGACGCTGGTTTAGCCATGATTCAGACTATGGTTTAGCCATGATTCAGACTCTGGTTTAGCCATGATTCAGACTATGGTTTAGCCATGATTCAGACTCTGGTTTAGCCATGAATTAGATACTGGTTAGCAATGATTCGAACTCTGTTTATCCCCCAGTTTACCATGATCCCCCAGTTGACGATTATCCCCCAGTTTATATGATCCCCATTTTGATGATGACTCCCCAGTTGACGTTGATTTTTTAAACGCTGGGTTAGCCAAGATTCAAACTCAGGTTTCGCCATGTTTTAAACCCTGGTGGGCTATGATTCAAACTCTCGTTTTGCCATGATTCAGACTCTCGTTTTACCATGATTCAAACTCTGGTTTAGCCATGATTCAGACTCTGGTTGACTATGATTCAAACTCTGGTTTTGCCATGACTCAAATTCTGGTTTAGCCATGATTCAAACTCTGGTTAAGCCATGATTCAGACTCTGGTTTAGCCTTGATTTAAACTCTGGTTAACCATGATTCAGACTCTGGTTTAGCCATGATTCAAACTCTGGTTTAGCCATGATTCAAACTCTGGTTTAGCCTTGATTCAAACTCTGGTTAAGCCATGATTCAGACTCTGGTTTAGCCATGATTCAAACTCTGCTTTAGCCATGATTCAGACGCTGGTTTAGCCATGATTCAGACTCTGGTTTAGCCATGATTCAAACTCTGGTTTAGCCATGACCATGATTCAAACTCTGGTTTAGCCATGATTCAAACTCTGGTTAAGCCATGATTCAGACTCTGGTTTAGCTATAATTTAAACTCTGCTTTAGCCATGATTGAAACTCAGGTTTAGCTATGATTCAGACGCTGGTTTAGCCATGATTCAGACTA
Source organism: Macrostomum hystrix (assembly GCA_950097015.1). Classification (NCBI taxonomy): domain Eukaryota; kingdom Metazoa; phylum Platyhelminthes; family Macrostomidae; genus Macrostomum; species Macrostomum hystrix. Next base: position 13,010,670 of record CATNEN010000001.1, read on the forward strand.
TGGTTTAGCCATGATTCAGACTCTGGTTTAGCCATGATTCAGACTATGGTTTAGCCATGATTCAGACTCTGGTTTAGCCATGAATTAGATACTGGTTAGCAATGATTCGAACTCTGTTTATCCCCCAGTTTACCATGATCCCCCAGTTGACGATTATCCCCCAGTTTATATGATCCCCATTTTGATGATGACTCCCCAGTTGACGTTGATTTTTTAAACGCTGGGTTAGCCAAGATTCAAACTCAGGTTTCGCCATGTTTTAAACCCTGGTGGGCTATGATTCAAACTCTCGTTTTGCCATGATTCAGACTCTCGTTTTACCATGATTCAAACTCTGGTTTAGCCATGATTCAGACTCTGGTTGACTATGATTCAAACTCTGGTTTTGCCATGACTCAAACTCTGGTTAGCAATGATTCAAACTCTGGTTTAGCCATGATTCAAGCTCTGGTTTAGCCATGATTCAAACTCTGGTTTAGCCATGATTCAGACTCTGGTTTAGCCATGATTCAGACTCTGGTGTAGCCATGATTCAGACTCTGGTTTAGCCATGATTCAGACTCTGGTTTTGCCATGATTCAGACTCTGGTTTAGCCATGAATCAGACTCTGGTTAGCAATGATTCGAACTCTGGTTTAGCCATGATTCAAACTCTGGTTTAGCCATGATTCAAACTCTGGTTTAGCCATGATTGAAACTCTGGTTTAGCCATGATTCAAACTCTGGTTTAGCCATGATTCAAACTCTGGTTTAGCCATGATTCAAACTCTGGTTTAGCCATGATTCAAACTCTGGTTTAGCCATGATTCAAACTCTGGTTTAGCCATGATTCAAACTCTGGTTTAGCCATGATTCAAACTCTGGTTTAGCCATGATTGAAACTCTGGTTTAGCCATGATTTAAACTCTGGTTTAGCCATGATTCAAACTCTGGTTTAGCCATGATTCAAACTCTGGTTTAGCGGTGTGCTATGATTTATGATATTTTATTTACGAAATGAAAAAAATAAATTAAAAAAATCTTCAATCACTACTGGCTGAAAATTATTCTAAATGATTTGACGCAGTGCAGAATCGAACCCTAGCCTAGCCTAACCTATTCCTAGTGCCTACACATCGGCTATTCCGACTGTTGGTTAGTGGGTGCAGAAATCTGCCTTATAAAATGAATTCTCAAAGTTCTGGCTTTGTACAATGAAGTAAGAAAATAGAGTACACTCAGTCTCGCGGTTTGTTGTGTACATTTATTTCCAATTTGTCTCCAGAGTGCAGGCTTTTAACTCAGTCAGCTAGTGGGTGTTGCGCAAGTTGATGATGCAATTCTAACTCAGTGGCAGTCAGTGAATGAAATTCTCAATAGGCCAAGATAGTTTGACCTTTGAAATGGTCAAAAAAACATGTTTTTCGAATATTTAATCCCCTTAGCAATAAAGTTAAGCTTAATAAAAATACGTGTATAATTGTCCCCATATTTGGTATCTTTTGGTGAAGAAATGGTGAAAATCGGTTGAGCCGTTCGGAAGAAAATCAATTACAACCAACCAACCAAGCAAGCATTTCATTTTTATTATAGTGGATTGCGTTTTAAATAAATATATTTGCTTATTTACAAATTCGGAGCCTATGTATCTATCAATTCTAATTTCTGAGCTTAGATATCTATCGATTCTGAGCCTAGATAACTATCAATGCTGAGTCTAGATATCTATCAATGCAGAGCCTAGATAACTATCAATGCTGAGCCTAGATATCTATCAATGCTGAGCCTAGATAACTATCAATGCTGAGCCTAGATAACTATCAATGCTGAGCCTGGATAACTATCAATGCTGAGCCTCGATATCTATAAAAATGTTGAGCCTAGATATCTATAAAAATGTTGAGCCTAGATATCTATCAATGCTGAGCCTAGATAACTATCAATGCTGAGCCTAGATATCTATAAATATGTTGAGCCTAGATATCTATAAAAATGTTGTGCCTAGGAATCAAATAATTCTGAGCCTAGATATCTATCAATGCTGAGCCTAGATAACTATCAATGCTGAGCCTGGATATCTATCAATGCTGAGCCTCGATATCTATAAAACTGTTGAGCCTAGATATTTATCAATGCTGAGCCTAGATAACTATCAATGCTGAGCCTAGATAACTATCAATGCTGTGCGTAGATATCTATAAAAATGTTAAGCCTAGGAATCTATCAGTTCTGAGCCTATATATCTATCAATTCTGAGCATAGATATCTATCCCTTTTGAGTCCAGATTTCTATCGATTCTGAGCCTGGATTTGTATTTATGCTATTCGGCCGTCATTGTTGTGCCTGGAATTCTTTTCACTTCGCTTCGCTCTGCTAGAAAAAAATAGCTGCCAAAAAGGCCGATCACTTGGAGCAATTCAGTTCTCAGATGTAGCCTTTTGGAGTATGCTGTGAATCTGCTATACTGATTGAAAAAAACTCAAAATGAAATTATAAAATCTCAGTGTTGAACAGATAACAGAAGCCAGCTCAGCCTGTGCACATTGGGCAGCAATTATCTCGCCAGTGGGGTTGACGCAGCTATTCACATTTGGGTGAGAAATTTTCTATCAGTACGCTCGCCTAACAAAACTGGCTCTGATGCAATCATTAAAATTGGCACTGGAGCCTCACTGTGCACAAGCTGAAAACAAGAATGCAATAGAAAAGCCTATTGAAAAAAGGTTTTTCGAATATTTAATCCCCTTGGCAATGGAATTAAGCTTAATAAAAATACGTGTACCGATTCCGGCCCATTTGTGATCTTTTGGTGAAGGAATTGTGAAAATCGGTTGAGCCGTTCGGGAGCTATTCGATTGCAAAAATAAAAGCAAGATTTTCATTTTTAGTATATAAGAAGAAGACTAGCCATTTTGCACCCGCTTCGCGGGCCTCTTCGATTAACGCAAAAGATTCAATTTATTTATAGCAGTCTCGCCAGTTTGAAAAGTTTGTTTTTTTCTAAATTTTGGATGCCTAAAAGGATCGCTAGACAGCATACTCGTACACTCTGTTAGCACACAAGATCGAGTATTCGCCACTGTACAATCAATTAGAGTGCATTATCTAACCGGTTAAAACCGTTTAAAACCTCTTTAAGACTGTCCTATGCCCTGTCAGAAATAGACTCTAACCCAATATTATTTTTCTTACTATTATCTGCTCTACCGCAATAGACTCTAACCGTAGGGTAATAGTGATAGCATTAGAAGACCAATTTGGAGAGCAGCTTAATTGGCACAAATTATACGACTTGAGCATTTGTAGACTTCAATCAAATGGACTACGGATCGCCTTGCTTGCCGTCAGATCAGCTGTCAGATCAATTGATCAACTAATCTGTGCTGTGCGGGCTGAAGCGAACAGCGGCTTTGGGGGGTGGCGGCGTCGGCCCCACTTTTATTTGTGCGCTCACGCTCTCTTGTGAGTGCTGCGTGAGCGCTCTGGCTCGTAAATTTTTTTCTGTATTGCCTTTATTCCGTTGCTTCGTGACTTCCTTTTTAATCCTTCCTTCGGTACGCCCCAAATCCTAAAATATATTCGCTATCGCAGGACTCGTTCGTCCGCTGCCTTTGTCGCCACGCCTGTGCCTTCCCTCTTGTTGCGTTTGGCCCTGTTAGCTAAACATATTTTTAATAGCGTCGAGAGAGTAAAAGAATAGTACGAGTATAACTAATTTTGATATTGACATTTTTAAAGACTGTAAAACCTTATTCGTTTGCAGATTCGTTGTACCGTACAATGCGCATCTGCTGCGGCGATTTCGGTGCCACCTAAACGTCGAGATCTGTGCCACGGTCCGGGCAATCAAATATGTAGTTAAATATTTACACAAGGGATCTGATATGGCTACGGTTGAGCTTACTCCAGACCAGCGAGAAGAAATCAAATGGAATGAAATTGCTGCTTACGTGCTAACTCGGTATCTGGGCCCGCATGAATGAGTTCAAATAATTCTTGGAATGAGTGTTCATAGCCGCTATCCACAAGTTGTTTAGCTGTGCGTTCATCTCCCTGGAAAAAACCGAGTTATCTTCTTTAAGGCAACAGCTGCAATTCAAGCAGCAAGGCCACCACGCAGCATGTTAACAGCTTTTTTTTACTTTGTCGCAAAGATGACTTCGCTCGCACTCTTTGGTACACCGAAGTGCCTCGCTATTATGTCTGTCAAGCGGACCGAAAGGAATGGCAAAGAACCAAGATTGGAGCACCCGTGGATGGTTATGATGGCGTTCGTCAGCGGGATACCATTGGCCGCATGTACAATGTCAGCCCGAGAGCTCGAGATGTATTTTTTCTACGACTAGCATCGCTGCGTATTCGGGGACCAGTCAGCTATGAATCTCAGCGAACAGTAGATGGAATTCTGTATACGGATTTCTTTGAGGCTTGCAAAGCTCTTGGCATGCTGGAAGATGATAACCGTTTCCGTCTCTGCATGGAAGAGGCTGAGCAAACTCAGATGCCAGCTGCTCTTCGAAGTCTCTTCTCTGTAATTCTGATCCACGGCAACCCTACAGATGTACAAAACTTGTGGTCTCGCTTTCAGATCTCTATGGGTGAGGACTTTGCTCATCACGAGTCATCAGATGCAGCCTGGGTAGTGCATCGTGTTCTGCAAGATCTGGCCTTACGGTTGAAGCTCATGGGTGGTGTTTTTCTCAATTCGGTTTGCCAGAACCACTTTGAAATGCCGAACAGGAGGCTGAATTCGACCCAAATCAGCTTAGCACGTTTGTTGAGCAGCGAGAGCACCAGCTGACCGACGAGCAGCAATCAATCTACAATGCAGTGTTGGCCAGTTTGGAGAACGGAGGAGGTTTGCACTTCATTGACTCACCAGGAGGAACTGGAAAGAGCTTTCTCCTGGAGCTTCTCCTTGCTTTTGTGCGATCGCGTGGCGAAGTTGCTTTCGCGGTTGCAACCACGGGCATTGCGGCAACTCTACTCCCCGGCGGCCGAACTGCTCACTCGGCATTCAAAATCCCTCCCTCAGGGATCCCTCCCTCCCTCCCTTTTGAATGACAACTGCATGCATTGCGACATAAAAAATACAGAGCGCTCGAGCCAAAAATTTGCGAAGCACCCGACTTGTTGTATGGGATGAAGTAGCAATGGTGCATAGAAAGATTCTGGAAACGGTCGAGCGCAGTTTGAGAGACATTATTGCTGACCAGCCATTTGGGGGGCTGACTTTTGTCATTTCAGGCGATTTTCGGCAGCTACTGCCTGTAATTTAGGGCGGTACATCTGCGAACGCAATCCAAGCCTGCATTAATCGGATTCCCCTTTGGGGCAGCTTTAAGCAGCATCGGCTAACCCGCAACTTGCGGCTTAAAGCAGACGCCAACTCTGAAGCCTTGCGCTACGCAGAATTTTTGCTGCAGGTGAGCTTCTCATTTTCAAATTATGGCACATGAAAATTCCATTTATATAAACTTTTCATAAATTCTTAAATTTCGTGCGTAGATATACATTGTATCATCCACACGCAAACTTTTTCCTTGCCGCTCCTGCGCACCAGAAGTGAGTGTCTAATGAAATGCGATTCAATACGAATTGCTGCCTTGATTTCGCTTTGAAGAAAGAGAGAAGGAAATCATTGCGTAGGTGATTCAGCTGTCAGTGGAATGGTACAGGGAAAGGGCGATAGAACATCAGTGCAGATCAACAACATTCGAAATTAGTACTTAATTAACTTCGCTTTACATTTTATCCAAATCGCTGTCTGGAAGATCAAAATATTTTACGGAAACGTGACTCAAAAAGTCTACTTCAAAACTAAATAAAAATGTCTAATTTAAATGCACTCTTAGGTTGGTGAGGGACGGCTAAAGCAGGATGATCAAGGCAATGTGGAACTACCATCCGAGATATGTATGCCTAAGGGAGCCGACACGATGCAACTGATTCAATATGGTTTTCCTAGCTTTGACGATGAACTGTTTGAGTCAAGAGCAATTCTGGCGCCTCACAATCGAACGGTGAACGATATCAACACTCAATTCCTGGCCATTTTTCCTGGAAAGGCTGTCGAATACCTTTCAATTGACAGCATCCCGGATGACGAAGAAGCTGCGATTCAGTTTACTGTGGAGGCGCTAAACAGCTTAGAAGCACACTCACTCCCGCCGCACCGACTGGAACTTAAAGTTGGAATCCCTATCATGCTTCTGAGAAATCTAGATGCCCCACGACTATGTAACGGGACGAGATTGATCGTTACGAAGCTCGAAAAGAACGTTCTGGTAGCTAGAGTCGCGTCTGGAGCATTCAAAGGCGAACCGGTACTTCTACCGAGAATCCCATTGACGCCGAATTCTGAGGATTTGCCGGTAAAGTTCCGCAGACTGCAGTTTCCCATTCGGCTGTGTTTCGCCATCACGATTCACAAGAGCCAAGGCCAGAGCCTCGATTCCTTTGGCGTTCATTTGGGCCAAGCGTGTTTTCAACACGGGCAATTATATGTTGCGCACGTGACCCTAGGCATGTTCGTATTCTTCACGGTCAGCGAACATAGAATATTGTTGTACAATAAGTATTTTCCACCGCGTTTACTTTCCCATGTTTACTTTACTTTCTCATAATTATATGATGCCTGTAGAACACTTTTGAAACAGACTTGCTTCGTTATAAGAGAAATGTACGGCCAGATATCTTCAAAATTGAAAGTACAAGACGAAGGATCGATTGCAGTAGCACACACTCCTGGTTGATGTGATCCCCAATTTAATTATTATCTCTGCGGGAAAAATCTATACATTGCAGTTTTTTTTAATCCAGTTTAAAAAAATATAAATGATTAATCGGCAGTACTTCGCTGTAGGTTCTGGTCTTATTAAACCACAGAAGAACGTAAGTGTTCTCCAATTTCTCTATGCAGAATTGCATTGGCTTGACTCGTGGACGCTTTGATGGATTCATTCATTGGCTTGGCTTTGTAAATGAGCAAATTATATATATTGACTATAGCAGACGATTGGTAAAATAAGTTAGGAAATGCCAATGGCAATTAGAATAGGCTATATTATATTCTGCAGGTACTTGACAGTTGAAATAAAATTAATAAACTTTTCAGTTGTCTGTCTCCCTTGGCCTTTGGCTTGCAAACTTTGCAAAGAAAAGCAAGCGTAAAAACATTTAAAATCTTTCCAGGCTTATACACTTAAACACATACTTTCAAATTTTACTTGTTTCTGCATTCGAAAAGTGTAATCCCGTCTAGACAAGTTAGGTAGCCGCTCAGAGCCCAAGTTGGCACCGAATAGACAATCTCGGGGGACTCAACCGGAATCTATAGAGCATCGCCAGGCCTTTCGAACGACACCAAAATCAGTTCCTGGGGACCTCGGGAACTGTCTCGAATCGGCCCGAGAAGGATGTAGGAAGCATTGACTTTATGGAAAGTCAAGGACATTGACTGATAACAAGTCAAACTCATGAAATTCTAAAAATAGCCACAACTTTCTGTCCCGACCATCTAGAGGTGCCGGACTGGCGCCTCTAGACTCAGGGCGTCAACCTCTAGTCGAGAAATATCATTTCCAACATTGCCCGCCAATGACTGAAATTTCGATTTGGTCAATTTTCGAATAAGTATTGCTCTTTGACAAGTTAGGTAGCCGCTCAGAGCCCAAGTTGGCACCCAATAGACAATCTCGGGGGACTCAACCGGAATCTATAGAGCATCGCCAGGCCTTTCGAACGACACCAAAATCAGTTCCCGGGGACCTCGGGAACTGTCTCGAATCGGCCCGAGAAGGATGTAGGAAGCATTGACTTTATGGAAAGTCAAGGACATTGACTGATAACAAGTCAAACTCATGAAATTAACTGGAAGTTGAGGCAAATTCGTCCTAAACTTTAGGCGGCGTTTAATGGTCGCTTATCGCGCTCAGGGGCCTATGTAAGTCTGGTCATGCGACTTGGTCATTTGAGCAACTGTGAATTTATGAAGTACTGGCGACTTGATCCATAGTCTGCGGAACGCGCACCCGCGTATGAGCATCGCACCGCTAGTTCATTTATCTGGACATTATGAGTCATAGAAAAATAAACAAAGTTCACGTAAGAAACAGTCGTAAAGTCGTAAGTCGTAAGTCGTAAGTTGGACGACTTACGACTTAGACCATAACACTAATGGTGCAGATTGTAAGACACTGCACAGGCTGCTCAGAGTAAACAAATCATGTGTCAGTGTTAGATCATTTAAAAATTCATCCTGTAATATTCTTAGGTACTTATTTTTAATGTACGACTCTTTGTATTATAATTGATTACGATTGTATTGTTATTAATTTGTTTTACCGATGATTTTAATATAAATAAATAAATGAAGTCAATCGATAAGAGTTCGAGATGATTCGGCAGTTAGCACTAAGGTTCGAAGATCACAAGATTTGAACGCGGCCTTCGATATGCTCTTTTATTACAATCCCATGCGAAAGTACAGTTACAATATTCGTGACTTGTTGACAAAATCAATTTGCATTGGCTGCAATAAACTAACTGCATAGCCCATACTCCGGAAGGTGACTGGTACGCCGGCGATTTCCGGCGTACCAAATGAGTTATCCGAAAAATTGGCGTACCACTATTGGCGTACCACCGATTCGAAAAAGCATTTGGCTTTGGCGGACGACCAAGCTGAAGTTGAATTGGCGTACCACTTTTAGCGTTGGCACACCATTGGCACACCAGGCAAAAATTGTTGCCAGAGTAAAAACTTTTTGTAATTTTGCGTAAAATAAGACATACAAGATACGACTACACCACACGACAATGAATTTTACGTAAAAAATGCATATATTTTTTCCTGCAATGTATAACTTGATTAATCATTTCATAAATATATAATTGAAATAATTAAGCCGGGTATTTTAAGTAAATAAATTTCTGCGCGCTAATTATATTTGTTATTTTTGTTGAAGTTTATATTTGTTAAAGCTTGTCCGCCATATTTTTTACCGTTTTCAAAGTCGAAATGCTCGGCTTTCGGGGCTTATTTCGTAGGTGAGGATCATAAGGAGGCATCAGTCGATCAATCACAGATTTTTAGTGCCGCAACGTTACACTGAGGGACCCCCACGTCTTTCTTTTTGCGTACCACTGGCGTACTACATTACACCATCCGGACTATGGTGCATAGCTTACTTAAGAACACGCTGCATCGAGCACTCTTTCCGATTTCCTACAGACTTGTACAACAAAGTAAAAAAGGCAGCACAGAATGAACTTGCAGCACATGAATGATTGAATAAATGAATGCAGCACAATGCAATAAAATGAATTGGACATATATCATGCTCTATGCTTTATGTTATATTCTACTTGCCTCAAAAACCACTGGGCAAGTGCCTTAAAGGTGGAAACTATGCCCAAATTTTAAATGTAGCAGAGAAAATCAATTTTAAGTTTTTTAAAATATTGCCTAGCTAAATGAATTGACATATTTCATGCTCTATGCTCTATGTTATATTCTACTTGCCTTAAAAACCAATGGGCAAGTGCCTTGAAAGTGGAAAGTATGCCCAAATTTTAAATGTAGCAGAGAAAATCAATTTTAAGTTTTTTAATATTGCCTAGCTAAATGAATTGACATATTTCATGCTCTATGCTCTATGTCATATTCTACCTGCCTCAAAAACCAATGGGCAAGTGCCTTAATAGTGAAAAGTATGCCCAAATTTTAAATGTAGCAGAGAAAATCAATTTTATGTTTTTTTAATATTGCCTAGCTAAAATAATATTGTGATTTTCAAAGGTATATTCATTGTTAAAGCTGAAGATTTGGAAAATGGAACTTTGACTTTTGGCAATTAAAAGTTAAAGTACATAGTTTACATTGTGTTGTGTAGTGTGTTGTAGTAAGTTTGGAATAGTCTAATTAAGAGGTCCAAAATCCTTTGGAGGCAGTTTTCAAATCCTGCAGTTCACATTATTTTGTCATCTCCTTTCTGATGCCAATCTGGTCACAGATAACATTGGCCATATGGGGATTTTAATTGTTCATGGCCCATAGCTCTAAAATGCAAGGGTGGTAGCAAAAAATAGATCTAAAATTTGCCTTTCAAATATATTGGCTCGGGAACTGCCTGTACTCCACAAATGCACATTAGTGATAATGACCAGTGAAACGTCAATCCCTATTCCAGCCATTTCCGTATGAGTCAATCAAAATTGATTGATATGCTTGATAAATTATTTGTATACTTAAAATATTGTTTGTATTTATATGCAAAAGTTTCAGCAATTTACCAATTCAACTAACTTTCAGCGAAAATGGCTCAAATCCTAGACATACTAAGGGTAGGTCCATTACCCTTGGATAGGATAATGGATAAGCCAATTGTGCCAATGGTTACATGTCCTGCACCAGGATCGGCGTGTTTTGTTACAGCCAAGGCCAAGGATTGTGTACGAAGTCTCTGTCCCTGCTTGAGAATTGTTAATGCTGCCGGATCGACAGGCAAAAGTATGGCGTATACGTCAGGGGACGCTGTAAGTCTGAAGTTGTAATCCTTAGACTTTTGTAAGCCTAAGGACTTTTCTTAGTCTTAAAAAGTGGAACTTGTACTTTTAGCAAATAAAGTGGAACTTGGACTTTTGGCAAATGAAGTGGAACTTGGACTTTTGGCAAATAAAGTGGAACTTGTACTTGAACTTGAACTTGGTTAAGTTAAAGCCTTAACTTTGACTTGCCTTTCTCCTTCAGATACTGCAGTACTTTCCGGATCAAGCATACTGCCTGTATCGGCACGGAGTGGGTAGTTGTAAACAATTGCTCAGAGCCTTGGGCAGGCCTGCCGCCCCAGCCGCCCCTGCCGCCCCTGCCGCTCCTGCCGTGCAAGCCAATGCCCCAACGCCTGCTGCAATGGCGTCTGGGGCACTGAATCAAGCACTTAATGTGTTTACTCTTGCAGCCGGAGAACACTTCGGCGGACTCCTTCCGCCATTATCACAGCCGGTAGCAGAAATGCTACGGGCTGTGATAATGTGTCTCGAAAGGCGGGACTCTAAACGGCTCCTTTGTCTGGCAAAGGCCACTGCCGAGGTAACGGCGCTGGCAATTGGTGCAGCTGCTGCATCAGTTGACCTCGCGGAGGCCCCTCCTCATCCCGCCAACGCCGATCCCGCCGACGCCGATCCCGCCGACGCCGATCCGGCCGATCCCGCCGACGCCGATCCGGTCGATCCCGCCGTTCCCGCCGCCATACCACCGGACCAGTTTGGCGGGGCCGGTCCCGGCCCGTCGGCGGTAGCGGAGGACGAGGAGGAAGAAGAAGAAGAAGAGCAGCAGCCGAGGGCCAAGAGGCAATGTGTGAAAAAGGCTGCCCCTAAGAAGGCTGGCCGAAGGAAGCGACGTCGCTAAACTATTTATATATTTTTTTGTATTATCTGGCGCCTTTTCCTTTTGCGACAATACGCATTTATTATTATTTTATTATTTTATTTTTTTATACCATAAATCTAGCCAGTCTATGGACCAGGAGGGAGCCCAGCCTGTGTGGCGTCCTTAGTAACCGGCCCCTGGAAACAGCATCTGGCATTCCAGCATAAGTCAACTTTTTATATATTGTTGTAGACTTTGACCATGCCACCTGGTGTGCTGCTCAGCCAGGCCAAGAAGTGGTCGGAACTGCGTCTCGTCGTGGAGGGGACAACGGTAAGCAGTTGATTAAATTACTTTCTTGATGCCAGCAAGAAAGAAAAAAAGCACGCAACCCCGGACACAAGTGGCCAAAAGAGGGGAAGCGTCAGATCGCACGCCGCGCAGCCTGCCCCGCAAAAAGGCCGCCCTGCCCGCCCTGTCCGGTACCCCCGCGAAAGTCAGCAGGCCGTCCAGGTAACTGGTGGTGCGCACCTGGCTGCGCCTGCGCAGACCCGGCAGCGTCAGCAGCAGGACGTCCTGCAGCGGCTCTGGGCAGCAGGACTCGGCGCGAATCACATGCCCGGCCAGCGCAGGTGTCGCTGACGCAGCAGGTCGGAGGGCCACGACAGGTGCACCCGGTCTCGCCGCTTGGGCCGCCGCGGACGCGCAGCGTCGAGCTGTCCCGCAAACGCCTCGGTCATCGTCCAGATCTCGGCGTTATTGATGCCATAAGACGCATAACACATGATTGTCGGGTGCAGTCTGTGCAGCTTTCTGCGGGGCACGATGGAAGGACATTTCAATGTTAATGCGTGCAGATAGAGTACTTGGAATATGCTTCATAAATGTTTTCCATCATCACTTTTGCCCTTTCAGCTCGTCTATCACTTGGTGGGCCAAGTGGGAGCAGGAGTTTGTGCTAGCCAGTTCTCGCAGATTATTTACGACTCATTCTGTGAGCAAGCCTTCCAGAGCAGCCAGAACAGCCAGACAGGTTCATCAATGAACCCCAACGAGTGAACCTGCAGAACTGAAAGCACAGAAGCTGACAATTTTTTACTTGTGTTGAGCATTTCTAGGAGCACAATGCTTCATAGCTGAGTCCTTCCACTGCTGCATAAAACAGTTATTGATAGTCTCGAATACTCTATGCAAATTTAATATTGCTATTAAAGAAGTATTTTAACCTATTTTAAGGGTCTAGGAGTATTCAAAGTGGTTTAACCCATTCGAAGTGGGTTTAAGAGTATTCAAAGTGTATTTTTAGTGTATTTTTGTGCAAAAGTGTATTTTTAACAATTGAAGGCTGAAAATAGTATCTATTATATGTTTAAAACATCTGCAATTTGCTGGCAGGCATCTCGAACTTGTTGTTGTATTATTGCCCTCTATAAAAAAATATATTTCTGTTGATGCATTGATGCTTAGTTGATGCAATGTAAATGAACCCTCTTAGGAAGCAAGACTAATTACTATACAAATAAGACACAAGAAGCAGTTGAATGCTCATACCGCCACCCATTGGCAATCTTTGTTATGTTGGTCCAAATACTCAGATTTCAATGCGATTCTTTGTGGTTCGCATTTCTTCATTCATTTTTGCTTTTGTTTACTTGTGTTTGTAACAGTAGTTGGTTGGGCATTTTCTCCCTGTATTTCCTTCGAATTTGATAGACAAATAGCCAGATAAATAGACATACAGAGAGATAGACATACAGACAGATAGACAGACACACAGATAGACAGACAAGTAGACATGCAAATATAGAGACAGAGAGACAGATATATAGACAGATAGAGAGGCCACAAACATTACTGCCTAACAAAACAAAAACACTTTACCCTATGGTCACAAAGTCTATGCCAATTGTGATGATAGTTGATTTCAAAATAAAAGTTGGTCTAAACATAACATCAGACAAAGGCTAAAATTGTTTAAATCCAAATGGCAGAATGCATTAAAATGATTTTGATGGGTAAGAATATTATTTATACACTTCAGAGCAAGACCATTTCTCGCAAAAGATTATTCAAAACAAAACCTATACCATGCCCAAAAATGTTAGAGAAATTTTAGAGAAATGCATATTACAAAATAAAATAGGATTTATTTATTTATTGCGAATGTTCATCATAGATGGAAAGATTCAATTACTTTTTTGATTGGCCAAAAACATTTCTGTCCCTCAAAGCAAAAATACTTCACTTGGTCACAAAGTCTGTCAATTGTGATGATAGTTGATTTCATGAAAAGGACAAAGAGTACATGGCTTAAACATAACATCAGGGATCTGGCAATGGCAAGATTGTATAAATCCGAATGGTAGAATGAATTAGAATGATTTAGATGGGCAAAAATATTATTGGTACACTTCGGGGGGAGAATTAGTTCTCTGCTGCTGGGGGGAATTAGTTCTCTGCTGCTGGGGGGAATTAGTTCTCTGCTGCTGGGGGGAAATTAGTTATTTGCTGCTGGGGGGAATTAGTTCTCTGCTGCTGGGGGGAATTACTTCTCTGCTGCTGGGGGGAAATTAGTTATTTGCTGCTGGGGGGGAATTAGTTCTCTGCTGCTGGGGGGAAATTAGTTATTTGCTGCTGGGGGGAATTAGTTCTCTGCTGCTGGGGGAAATTAGTTCTTTGCTGCTGGGGGGGAGAATTAGTTCTCTGCTGCTGGGGGGAATTAGTTCTTCGCTGCTGGGGGGAATTAGTTCTTTGCTGCTGGGGGGGAGAATTAGTTCTCTGCTGCTGGGGGGAATTAGTTCTCTGCTGCTGGGGGGAAATTAGTTATTTGCTGCTGGGGGGAATTAGTTCTCTGCTGCTGGGGGGAATTACTTCTCTGCTGCTGGGGGGAAATTAGTTATTTGCTGCTGGGGGGGAATTAGTTCTCTGCTGCTGGGGGGAAATTAGTTATTTGCTGCTGGGGGGAATTAGTTCTCTGCTGCTGGGGGGGAATTAGTTCTTTGCTGCTGGGGGGGAGAATTAGTTCTCTGCTGCTGGGGGGAATTAGTTCTTCGCTGCTGGGGGGAATTAGTTCTTTGCTGCTGGGGGGGAGAATTAGTTCTCTGCTGCTGGGGGGAATTAGTTCTCTGCTGCTGGGGGGAAATTAGTTATTTGCTGCTGGGGGGAATTAGTTCTCTGCTGCTGGGGGGAATTACTTCTCTGCTGCTGGGGGGGAAATTAGTTATTTGCTGCTGGGGGGGAGTATTATTTCTCTGCTGCTGGGGGAGAATTAGTTCTCTGCTGCTCGGGGGGGAATTAGTTCTCTGCTGCTGGGGGGAAATTAGTTCTCTGCTGCTCGTGGGGAATTAGTTCTCTGCTGCTGGCGGGAAATTAGTTATTTGCTACTCAGAGGACATTAGTTCTCTGCTGCTTGGGGGACATTGGTTTTTTACTGCTGTGGGGATAGTATTCACATGTACCTCAGTAGCATTAAGCTGAGTTGTATCAAACGTAAGCTACTTGTGTAATTTTGCCCCAATGGGGCTCTTGGTGTACAGACCGGATGTCTCAGAATGTATTGTTGTACCTGTGGTAGCGTGGCACACACAATTGGTAAAATAACCAAGACAGGAACTAGATTCCGAGAGAGAGAGTTTATACCGGCCTCAACACTGAATGCTTCGTAGCAGTGGAGCAACCTGGTAGTCAGGCTAGATTACCTAGTTTTCTCGGTCGCTATCTAGGCTCTAGCAGTAATTCCTGCTACTTTGATTCCCTGCTCTGAAGCCTGGCGATGTGCTATGCTTCTAAATGCAACACACGGCCTTGCTTCACAATAATGTTAGCAGACAAGATACAAAGATTGCAAAAGAACACAATCGATGTGAAACGCATGAAGACTGGAGGACAGAAACGTGCCATATTCGTACAGAAGTTGTGCTACCGCGGTACTAACACCATCTCAAGGATTCGTCGGACTGTGCTCTACTTATAGTAGGAGCATTTGAGCGTTGTTATGCCAGTCTTCTTCCGAACTTAAGCGATTGCACCATGGTGTGCAATGTGACTCAGTGCGCAGACAGAGCTGGAACGAGAGAACGAGAGAGGAGGGGGGGTGGCGAGCGGAAGTGACAGTGCACGGGAAACACTAACTACCAACCCTAGCCCTCCCACAGACCTAGAACAGCCTGACTCACAGATTGCCTGGAGGCTGCTCAGCAGTCTACAGCACATCAGTATTCAAGCTCAGACAGACTATTTTTGTATTTAGTGAGAATTCAAATTCTCTTTGATTCGCTATCACGTATATTCGCAATCAGGGAAATTATTACTGACGAAATAGGTTTTCGTTTTTGTTTGCTTTCAGGTGTGTTTTGTCCTTCTGCATTGCACAAGATTTTTTTGTCTGACCAGTAGTGCTCCCCGAAGGGGGGCAAAACTTGCTAGTCCACTATACTAAAAATGAAATGGTTGGTTGGTTGTAATTGATTTTCTCCCGAACGGCTCAACCGATTTTCACCATTTCTTCACCAAAAGATGCTAAATATGGGGACAATTATACACGCATTTTTATTAAGCTTAACTTTATTGCTAAGGGGATTAAATATTCGAAAAACATGAGTTTTTCAAAGGTCAAACCATCTTGGCCTATTGAGAATTTTACTCACTGCCGCTGAATTAGAATTGCATCGTCAAATTGCGCAACAACCCCTAGCTGATTTAATTTGACGCCTGCACTCTGGAGACAAATTTGAAATAAATGTACACAACCAACCGCGAGACTGAGTGTACTCTATTTTCTCACTTCATTGTACAAAGCCAGAACTTTGAGAATTCATTTTATAAGGCAGATTTTTGCACCCACTAACCAACAGTCGGAATAGCCTATGTGTAGGCACTAGGAATAGGTTAGGCCAGGCTAGGGTTCGATTCTGCACTGCGACAAATCAATTAGAATAATTGTCAGCCAGTAGTGATTGAAAATTATTTTAATTTATTTTTTTCATTTTATAAATAAAAATCATAAATTATAGCAAACCTGAGTTTGAATCATTGCAAAAATAGAGTTTAAATCATGTCTAAACCAGAGTCTGAATCATGGCTAAACCAGAGTTTGAATCGTGGCTAAACCAGAGTTTCAATCATGGCTAAACCAGAGTTTGAATCATGGCAAATCCAGAGTTTCAATCATGGCTAAACCAGAGTTTGAATCATGGCTAAACCAGAGTTTGAATCATGGCAAATCCAGAGTTTCAATCATGGCTAAACCAGAGTTTGAATCATGGCTAAACCAGAGGTTGAATCATGGCTAAACCAGAGCTTGAATCGTGGCTAAACCAGAGTTTGAATCATGGCTAAACCAGAGTTTGAATCATGGCTAAACCAGAGTCTGAATCATGGCTAAACCAGCGTCTGAATCATGGCTAAACCAGAGTCTAAATTATGGCTAAACCAGTGTCTGAATCATGGCTAAACCAGCGTCTGAATCATGGAAAAACCAGCGATTGAATCATGGCTCAGCCAGAGCTTGAAGCATGGCTAAACCAGAGTTTGAATCATGGCTAAACCAGAGTCTGAATCATGGCTAAACCAGAGTTTGAATCATGGCTAAACCTGAGCTATGTTGTTCTTATCAATTTTCTACAAAAGCAGCTAATATAAAAATTCAACTGGGGAACATTGTCAGCTGGGGAGTCATCATCAAATAGGGGATCATGGTAAACGGGGGGATAATCGTCAACTGGGGGATCATGGTAAACTGGGGGATTATTGTCAACTGGAGGATCATTGTCAACTGCGGGATAGTTGTCAACAGCGGGATCATTGTCAACTGGGGGATCATCATCAACTGGGGAATAATTGTCAACTGGGGGATCATCATCAACTGGGGAATCATTGTCAACTGGGGTATCATTGTCAACTGGGGGATCTTTGTCAACTGGGGGATCATTGTCAACTGTGGGATCATTTTAAACTTGGGGATCATTGTCAACTGGGGGATCATCATCAACTGGCATGGGGGATCATTGTCAACTGGGGGATCATTGTCAACTGGGGAATCATTGTCAACTGGGGGATCATCATCAACTGGTGGATTATTGTCAACTGGGGGAACAATGTCAACTGGGGATCATCATCAATGGGGAGTTATCATCAACTGGGGGGATCATTGTCAACTGGGGAATCATTGTCGACTGGGGGAGCATTGTCAACTGGGGGAGCATTGTCAACTGGGGGATGATTGTAGCTTAAAAAAAGCTGAAACTACAGCTGCTAAAAAGTATATACTGGAAGAATTTAAAATATATCTGCTCCGCGAAGGGGGGCAAAACTTGCTAGTTTAATAATAATAAACTTGTGATATCTGACACGAGTTCGTATTTGGGAAGGAAGAACCGGTTATAAGTCTATTTTGTTATTTTAGCATTTCAAATAATCAGATCATCTCAAGGGTGAATAAGCAGGGCAATACGTGTAGCTTTTAAAGAAGGGGCAAGCATCACTGGCAGAACGAAGTGAAGATAGGGCGGGTTTGTACCATAGACTAAACTTCAATGCGTGTAATGTCTCCCTTCAGACAGAAGTTGAACAGCAACAAAGGGGTGATAATAAGTAGGGTTCAATGAGGTGCAAAGATGGGCTAGTTAATGGATTCAGTCCAGTAATTTAGTAAAGCAACTAGTTCAATGTATAACTACTAGTATGTTCAATGCTTCTTAGATATAAAATCATGGGGCATAACGGCTTGGCGGCCTGCGCTCGCGCGTGCTTCGGCGATATCCGACGGGTTCGTGTGCTTGCGCCTCTCCCGTTGGTGCAGCATCGGCGGTGTTTGCCATCGTGTCCACGACTTCAGTGTCTAGCGACTCGCCGTCATCCGGCAGGGGTGCGAACTGATTCTCGCTCGCCAGGCGGAGGTCAGCCCCATCCAGCACCCAAGCCGTATTGTGTCCGCGGTTCATTTCGTACTCAACGGTGGAGGGCGGAGCTCTGGGTACCGGCTGATAGAGAACCCGCTCGCCTTGATTGAACGGAGATACCAGTGGCACACGAAGTGGGCGTCCGAAAACAAGCTCAGCAGGACTGCGGCCGCGTGATTGCGCAGAGTTGCGGTGGT
Organism: Macrostomum hystrix; assembly: GCA_950097015.1. Taxonomy (NCBI): domain Eukaryota; kingdom Metazoa; phylum Platyhelminthes; family Macrostomidae; genus Macrostomum; species Macrostomum hystrix. Next base: position 13,029,117 of record CATNEN010000001.1, read on the forward strand.
GGAATAGGATACGCTGTAAAAAGGGGGTAAATTCAGCATGAGTGATCTTTTCGGTCCACGCGCGTAAAGCTCTCTTGACTGTCTGAACAGCTCGTTCAGCAGCACCATTTGCTTGCGGGTAGTAGGTGGGTGACTCAAGCTTTCTGACTCCATTCAACTTCAGCCATGTTCTGAATGCGTCGCTGACGAACTCTGGTGCATTGTCTGAGACCAGCAACTCTGGGACACCAAATCGAGTCACAACTGTTCGCAGGGAGCGAATCACAGAGTCGCTAGACCTGTCTTTGCATGGAAATGCCTCAATCCAGCCGGAATAGGCATCGACCACGATAAGAATGTTTCCGACATCTTTGATATACGCCCAATCGATATGAAGCTTTTGAAACGGGTAGTCCGTGTTGGGCCAGGTGTCTCTAGTCTTTAGAAGTCTAGGTCTCAATTTGCTGCAGTCAGTGCACTGCCGGACAAATCGCTCAACGTCTGAGCGCATCCCGGGCCACCAACACGACAGGGACATCAAATTAAAGGTGGCGATGTAGCCGGAGTGGGTGCTGTGTGCTGTTTTGAAAGCTTCCTTGCGAAGCCGCGGTGGAATATAGGCTTGGCGGCCTTTGAATAATAGTCCGTCTTCAATAGTGAGCGACTCAGCCACTCTCTCGAAAGCCTGCTCAGCCTGGGAACACCGGTGCCAATCGCCGGAACGAACCCGGGTCATGATCTTTTGAGAAAGGGTGTCCAGGTCAAGTTCGGCCAAAAGGCGTTGATGTGATATGACAGGGGTCTCGAACGCAACGCAGTTTATAGCCTCGGAGACGTCCTTGGAGTCAAGCGTTGCATCAGTGAAGCGCAGTCGAGACAGAGCGTCAGCATGCGGAATATCGCTGCCCGGCACGTAGCGAATGGTGTAATTGTAGTGCATTAATGCCATTGCCCAGCGAGAGATTCGCGTTGAGGTGTTGAGTGGGATTCCGCTTGCTTGTCCCAGGAGACTGATCAATGGTTTGTGGTCCGTCTGAATTGTGAAGTTTCTTCCTAGCAGATAGTGTTTCAGTCTGTTGACGGCCCAAAATATTGCCAGTGCATCCCGCTCGATATTCGAGTAGTTTTGCTCCGATTTTGTGAGGCTTCGAGATATGTAGATAACAGGGTGTCCTTCCTGTGTGACTACACCAGCGATAGCACCTTTCGAGGCGTCAGTTGTGAGAGTGAGCTCCTTCTCCAATGAGTAGGGCTGAACCACAGGCTTTGATGCGATCTCGTTTTTAAAAGCTTGAAATGCGCGCTCGCATTCATCAGTCCACCGAAATGGCGTGTCAGCTCGGCGAAGGCGATTGAGCGGCTCGACCTTGCAAGAGAAGTTTGGGATGAGTCGGCCGAAGAAATTGACAAGCCCTACAAACTGTTCCAGTTCCTTTTTATCAGTTGGTGAGGCAATTTTGCGTATCTTTTCCACCAGCCTGTCGTCTGGCTTGATGCCAGCGGCAGATATTTGGAAGCCCAAGAAAGAAATTTCATCTGCTTCCTCGACACACTTGTCTTCGTTGATGGTGACGTGCTTCTCTGCTAATCGTGTCTTTAAAGCCCGAAGCCTCTTTTTCAGGGAATCTTGGTTCTCGGCAAACACTAAGACATCGTCCTGGTAGATGAGAACTCCTTTGAGGTCCGATAGAATGCTCTCCATTGTTCGCTGGAAGATGAAGGATGCATTCTTCATACCCATCTTTCGCAAACTTCTTTGCATTTTTTAACTTTGCCAGCAGATACTCCACACTTGGGATCGGATAGTCTTCGGATTGGATCTTAGCATTTACATGCACGCTATAGTCGGCGCACATCCGTAGCGTGCCGTCCTTTTTATTTACCCAGACCACCGGGGAGGAGTTACTCACCGGTCTGTCGATGGGTTCAATTACGCCAAGTTGCTGCAGTCTGTTCAGCTCGGAGTTCACGGCCGACTCGAGTGCAAGTGGCACCGGGCGAGCGCGGCAGAACTTGGGCGCAGCGCCATCCACCAGAGTCATTGTTGCTTTCTGGCCTTTGATTATTGGCAGATTCTCAATCTTTGGCACATTGTTGGTTCCAGCCGCAACGCTAAAGATGCTATCGGAATCTAGAAGGTCTCGGCCCAGAAGACCAAAATCCTTGCTGGCTCTGACAACCGTCATGGTAACAGGGTGTAGCCGACCTCGGAATTCGATTGCGGTTGGCAATGAGCCCATAACTTGGAGCTGATGCCCGTCATATGCTTGGAGCCTGCGGTGAGACGTCTGCAGTGCGGGACGGCCGATGCGGTCCCAGATGACGGAGGATATTATGCTTACCGCAGCACCTGTATCCAGCTGCATGGGCACACGGCCCCCATGATGACAACGTCTTCCATAGCACTGCTAGCTATGGCATGAATTGCGTCGGCGTCAGAGAGGTGTAGAACTTCCGGCTGCGAACAACTGGCAGGGTCATCGTCGGCATGATGTACGTGTTTTGGCCGTGAGGAGCGGCACACCGAAGCGAAATGATTTGCCTTTGAACATTTGCTGCAGGTCTTGCCAAAGGCGGGGCACTTGCCCGTTGCGTGAGATTTGCCACAGTAACCACAGTTACGGTTTGCTGCCTGTCGCCGAGAATCGCTGTGGTTTATCTCTGCGGCAACGTTGCACCGCTGATTCGGTGATGCCTGAGACTCGACGAATTGCTTCATCTGACCTAGCTGATGCACCAGTTCGATAATTTCAGCAACAGGAAGCTCCTTCACTTGCATGGCCTCAAGAACCTTCTGTTGGGTCCGTGGACAGTGCATGCCGGCTACAAGCGCGAGCTTGATCATTTCGTCCTCGGGGCTCGCCGCCCGCTTCAGTTGGTCAAACTTGCAGGTGCGAGCTGCCTTCTTCAAACGCACAAGAAAGTCCGGCAAGGCTTCGTTGTCGTGTTGTCGAAGCGAGTAAAATTTCGTCCTTTCGCTGAGAACCAGCCGCTCTTTGGGCTGGAGATATGTTTTGATGGCATCTTCGATAGCGCTAAATGTTTGTGTGTCTACTTCTGCAGGAGCCAGCAGGCATGAGAGCTTTTCCAAGGAATTCAAGCCACAAAGAGCTAGGAAGTTGTCTGCAATTTGTCGACTTTCGACTGTATCTGTCCACTTTCGCGCTCGAGCCAAGGCGCGAAATGCAATAAGCCATGTCAATGCACGGTCCGTATCGTTTAGGTCTAAAGAACCAAGCTGTGCTTGCGACGCCATTGTGATATCTGACACGAGTTCGTATTTGGGAAGGAAGAACCGGTTATAAGTCTATTTTGTTATTTTAGCATTTCAAATAATCAGATCATCTCAAGGGTGAATAAGCAGGGCAATACGTGTAGCTTTTAAAGAAGGGGCAAGCATCACTGGCAGAACGAAGTGAAGATAGGGCGGGTTTGTACCATAGACTAAACTTCAATGCGTGTCAAAACTAAAAATGAAAATCTTGCTTGCTTGCTTGCTTGCTTGTTTGCAATCAACTAGCTCCTGAACGGCTCAACCGGTTTTCACAATTCCTTCGCCAAAAGATCACAAATGGGCCCGAATCGGTACACGTATTTTTATTAAGCTTAATTCACTTGACAAGGGGATTAAATATTCGAAAAACTGTTTTAAATAGGCTTTTCTAATGCATTCTTGTTTTTAGCTTGTGCACAGTGAGGCTCCAGTGCCAATTTTAATGATTGCATCAGAGCCAGGTTTGTTAGGCGAGCGTACTGATAAGAAATTTATCACCCAAATGTACATGGCTGTGTCAACCCCACTGGCGAGATAATTACTGCCCAATGTGCACAGGCTGAGCTGGCTTCTGTTATCTGTTCGGCACTGAGATATTTTATAATTTCATTTTGAGTTTTTTTCAATCAATATAGCAGATTCACAGCATACTCCAAAAGGCTACAGCTGAGAACTGAATTGCTCCAAGTGATCGGCCTTTTTGGCAGCAATTTTTTTCTAGCAGAGCGAAGCGAAGTGAACCGAATTCCAGGCACAACAATGACACAGCCAAATAGCATGAATACAAATCCAGGCTCAGAATCGATACATATCTAGGCTCAACATTTTATAGACTTCTAGGCTCAGCCTTGATAGTTATCTGGGCTGAGCATTAATAGATATCTAGGCCCAGTATTGATAGATATCTAGGCTCAACATTTTTATGATGTCCTTGAGATCCTCTACTCTTAACAGACTGCGGTGACCCTCCGCAGTGTCCTCGACGGATAGTTCTCAATAGTCGCTCACATGATTCCTGCGATCCGTATTAGTGAATTTGTTCAGGACTCTAATCTGCCCACTTTCCGAGCAGCCACCTTTGTCTATCACGGATATTTGGATAGGTGCTGGCGGGTTATCTATCGTGAATACCCATTCGCAATGCTTCGCCGGTTCACCCTAAATCGGACTAGGTCGCAGTCACATTGTGAATGAAATTCGCAGATGGTCAGAAGTCGTCCATGCCCCGCGAAGGGTTCGCATTTTCTGGCTGATTGTCCAGCAATCATCCGGACGAAAGACTTGCAAGAAGCGCTTCGCCTGATCCATGCCTTGTTCTTTGTTCTGCTCGTGAAGGACCATGAAGCACTGCCCCGCAACTTGGAGGCTCAAGTTGGAGATCTAAACAGAGCCTTTATATCAGAGCAGGATCGTTCCCCTGAACAAGCCGGGAATGCCACAGAGGTCATCCATGACTGCAAAGCGGTCTGGGATAAGAACTTGCGCCGCAGCTCACCATTTTGGAAAGCCTGCAACCAGATTATGGAAGAAGTCAAGCAGCAAATCGCTGATTTGGCAGTCACTGACGACCACGATATCACGCGCATCACTGAGGAAGCATCGAATCGTCCTTTTTTCTCTTAAACTTGCTCAGAAGCTCCTCGATGACCTCTACGCCTGGCTACCCTGCTTCACGAGCATCATGACACAGCCAGAGCGATATGCTAATGACAAGCAAGTCCCAGTCACTTCAATCCAGCACCGATTTACTGATAAGTATAAAACTTTTATGCTAAAAAATTTTCATGGACCAGAGAAAAAAAGAAAAAAGAATTGATAATGACGAGCTTAAGACAAATAAATATGAACAAAGAAGGATTAAGTTAGCGCAAAAGTGCGTTCGTACACTATCGAAAGTTACTTTAATAGAGAGTGAAAATAGAATTACATGGTGCTACGCCGATTCAGCATACTTTTGAAGAATTTCCTTCAGAATACTCGGGTACAAAAACAGGACGTGACGATTAGCTAAAAAACTTCCCACAGCCTTATATTGCATATGTTATATTGCCCTGACGACGCTAACGGCTTTCTGCTCTCTTGCAGGACAAGCAGTCGACACCCCGAAAGACGACTCTCTGTCCTGGCGTACCCGGACGACCTGGCGCTGCTGTCCAGCTCAATCGAATGTGCTCAGCATCTGCTGGACAAGCTGTGAACACCAAGAAAACAATGGTGCTGACCATCCCAAATGACCTCAACGGCGAGATCTTCTGCCACAACGTAAATGGGCAAGCGGTACTGCTGCCGCGCTGCGAGACCTTCATTTATCTCGGCGGTCAAGTGCCCGACACCCTGGACGACATGGCGCGACGCAGGGCGCTTGCCTAGGCAGCCTTTCGCACCCTGCGGACTTTCCTGCAGTGCCCCACGCTGCCGGATCGGCTGAGGGCAGTTGTTCTAAGCCGTAATAGATACCGTCCTTCTCTACAACGCTCAAACTTGGACTCTGAATGGCACGCCAGAGAGGCAACTCGATGCCGCCCATACCGGACTCCTGCGAGTCCGGTCGACTATTCCCCGACTGCCGTCACCAACACGAGCAACGATGAGCTTTATCGCCGGGCCTTCGCTCCTGTGCTCTTCGTGTCACTCTCTTACCCGTTTGGAGCACAATGTTTTTACTACAATTCTCCGTGTGCCAGTTATCGAAGGCGACGATCGCGACTTTCCGCATCTTGTGCGTGATTCGATGTTTTCGTCCTCAGACCAAAGCGATATTCTGTGTCGAAATGGCACAACTGGCCGGTGCAGCCACCATCAGGCGCTGTCCTTATTGTCAACGTTTTTGTGCATCGGCATTGGCCGTGTCTCTATCGGCCGAAAAGGAATGCAAAAATCAACTTCTCCAATCCCAGTCGAACTAACTCTTGGTCTTAGTGGAAAATCCTACAAGCTCCGAGCAGCGATTGTTCACTTTGGCCGTTCAGTTGATAGTGGCCACTACGTTGCCTATACATTTACTGAAGAGTACGGCCGCCTTTGTCTGAACGATTTAGAAGTGCGTGCTGCCTCATTACCTGCTGTTTTCGAAAGTATCAGGCGCAATTGCTGCGCTCTTTTTTATGGCTAAAGGCTCATTCACACCGCAAATTAATTGACTTACATACAAAGAAAAATACGACAAATCGCGTGATCACTTATGTCAGTGTGAATGGACCCTTACTTTGACCCTGGTCACTTTTTCTATACTCGTCGTTTCAATCTTCCGTAAGTTTTGCAGCTGGCTACTTTTTTAGGCCAATAATTTGGGTACATCCTCAGTTCAGCTGAAATTCCAGCAAGACTATTTTTTATGAGCAACGCCTTTTATAATGACTGGTAAACCTCTTACTGTGCCATCATGTTCTACTCTTAACGAAATATTAATATACACGACATGTACTGCCACGTGGGGTGGCATGAAGAGAAAGAGAAAGAAAAACAGTTTTCTTTTCTGACAAGTTTGTCAATTTTGACGGAAATAAAACGGTTAATTTATTGTTGCGAGCTTCCTGCTTTTTCATACAAATGAAGCCAGGCCAGCATTACTATTGTCGCTCTAGGTGCCTGTCGATACAGATACAAAAAATGCCTCATAGGGAACTGTTGTGGCTAATGCACCCAATGCCGAAAAACGAAGTACTCTCGACACTATTAGACAATTATTAGACCAATAGGCAATTTTTTTCTTCAATTAGTATAAGTCATGCGACGATTTCGCCGAAGATAGACTTGTCGAATTTTTTGTGCACGATTTGGTGAGACGCTGCTAAGAAAGCTGTTTAAAGTCAGTGCAACAGTGAGACGTTGAGTAATATACACAAACTATAGAAAAGTTGACACAGTAAGGACGAATAATGGCATCAACATTATTGGAAACACTTTAAAGTAGGCCTTTCATCGAAACATTATTGGAACATAAGAAGTGAACAAAGAAATATCCAAAAAGCAGTGGAGAAGCCCCCTAAAGGCTCATTTTCACAGACAAATTATGTCCACTTCTTGTTTAATTTTTAAGTACGACGGAATGATCTGTCAGAAAATTCAACAAGCTCGTACTCATGCAATTGTTATTTGGCGTTGCGAGCAGGCCCAGAGTAAATTCAGCAGCGTGTTGTACAGACGGTCCTGAACAATGCATCGTCTCCCCAGTCCGATAAAGCAGAAATGGATGGTAAAAGCATTGGTAAGTTTCATAGACATTAGCTGAAGTACATAGTTTATAAGTGGTACAAAAATACTACGCTTTTAATACGAACTACAGAGTAAAACGTCACAGAAGAAGCGTCACTTGTCCTTTCTTCACTTTCCTTTCGGTTCTGCGGCTTTTGCAACTTCTTTCATTAAATTCATTTGCATTTCTTCCTAGTCGTCTTTTGCGATTGGCTTTCGCCTCCATTCGAGCAGACTCCGCCTCCCTTCGAGCCGACTCCTCCGCCTCCCTTCGAGCAGACTACTCCGCCTCCGTTCGAGCAGACTCCTCCGCCGCTTCTCGAACTTCTCGACTTCTCCCCTCTTCCATCAGATCATCCAGAGAAATTTCTTTATCCGTGACCTTGCTAGAATTTTCCACTTGATTCGCATGCTCAATCTCGCTCTTAAGATGGCGTAGACAAGGAAGAAACATTTGAATTGGAAGATACCACTTAGCTGAAGCTAAACCTGCTGCACTCTCTAGGTGCTCTACCGCGGTACAAATATGCTTCATTGCAATTTCGTCGCTTTTGTAGTTTGTAAGGTAAGAACGCTGCCAATTGTGCTCCTCGAGCCGTCTTCAACGGCTCTCTAGCGTTTCGCAGAGTCCAGCCGCATCTCAGGGTTTCTTTTGCGAAAAATAGCAACACCATCAGAGAAAGCCAACGAAATACCATTCTCACTAATATACTTCACATTTAAACCTCTCACAGTACGAATCGCTAAATTTAAAAATCTCAAACCAAGAAGTCGCGCAGCATAGCTTCAAGTCTGAAACCGACAAAAACATCCGAATCAGGCAAGTTGCCAGGTAGAGGACCTTGCGCTTCAAAAACAGCAAAGGCGTCGTTAACAAAAGCCTGAAAAGGGAAAAGAAATGATAATAAGACAATATTTAATAGGAGTACATTCTAATTGAGCTTTTAGGTCCCTGATAGAGGCTAGCAATGAAAACACAGAAAACACAATTGAATCTGAATACTGTGCCAGTAGCTAAATTGACTTTTTCTGAACTAAATGCTAAGCCCACTGACTGTTTAAAATAAAATCAATCAATATTTAGTGGTAAATAGTACATGCCAATTGTGCTTTTAGGTCCCTGATAGAGGCTATCAATGAAAACACTCAACATAATTGAATCTATATTTATTAAAGAAGTTTAAAATTTGGGGGCATTGGCTAACATAAGCATAATTTAGCTACTATTGCTCTTGTGTATTACTTTATATAAGCAAGAGCACTGTTTATCAAAGCAGATGTCCACATATATAATGTTAAACTCAAACCCAAAGAATAGCTAGGCCCCTAATTTATACGAGTATATTAAATTGCATTAGAATATAGGCCTAACATTGATATTTATAATTATACTCTTGATTTATTATAATGTCAATATTTACTGTAATTTAATAGGCAATGCTTTGCTGTAGTAGTATTTAAATCAACGAATGAGTGCTTGGAGAGTTTACAAGTCATGCTAGACTAGGCAAGATTGGAAGAGTCTTGATATTAACATAAGTAGGTCTATAGATAATGAAAAACTTTTACAACATGTGCTAAAAGGATAAAAGTGACATTGTGTAATAAAATGAATGTCCTAGCTGGAGCGTGAGGAATTTAAAGCTAGCGACTATTCACTATTCACCGGGGTCGGTGTCCTACCAATCGGTTCAATAGCAGCAGGGAATCTGGAATTAAATAGCGTTAGAGACTGGTAGCGAGCGAAGTGGAATAGATAAGCGATGAGGCCCGTGTCGTCCCCCGGCCCGGCGAAACTCCCAATGAAAAAGAATAACACAGTGTGAACACAAGACTCGAATAATTTGATTAGAAGTGATTTGATCAGCTGTGACTCAGATACGAATAGGAATTACTTTGAATATCGTTTACTTGACTTAAAGGTTATACTGACAGAATAGATGTTCGCACAGAAATAAATTATAGCGCGCTCACAGTGAGAAGCAAGTCTGGCCTAACAATTTGGATATAACAATTTTACCTAACTGGCCTAATCCGCGCCCTACTCTTCCCGAGAGGCTCCGGTTGTCTCTGCTTTCAGCGCTGCCCCGACAAATCCTATCGGTTGGCACTCCTTCTGCCGGACGGCGGAGTCTCCGAAGAGAGCACGTACTGACTTCGACAACCAGCGCCTATCTAGACCACCCTTGTCAGCGGCGCACTCTCAAGACGCGTAGCGCCGAAAGCTACCTAACTGAACAAGCGGAGCGTGGTCGGGCGGGGAAGGACAAAACAAGTGGACTTAATTTGCTGGCGCGTGCTTCTCACAGTGTGAGGCGAATTGCCGATAGCGATAATTTGCACGTGCTTCTCACAGTGTGAGGCGGATTGCAGAAAAAGATAATTTTGGACTACAAAAACACGCTTCGTTATATAGAGTCAATTCAACCCCAAACTAGGTCGATCGGCGAGGTGGATGCCTGGCTGTAGCTTGAGCCAAGGTGACAAATCACAGTAGACTAGCGACCGCCGTTCTGAGCCCCGGGGTTGCTTCTTGCCGAGGGTAGACAGGTAGTGAGGCCAGGTCGCTCGCTGATTGGCCGGGACCGTAGCCCAGGGGTAGCGCTCGCGGGGTGGTGGGCGTCCGTTCCCCCAGCTGGTCCGGCCCGGCTTGGCGTGGGTGACTCTTAGCAAAAAACACACGCGTCTAAAAATAGATAATTAAGCACTGAAAAATAACACGGGGAGATAGAAGTACAAACAAGCTGACACTACAATTGCAGATCCATTTTAGCAATGTACTAAGAATAAGTGAATAACCAAAAGTAAAGTAAATCATATTGCTAAGCGTACAATCATTATTTACTTGGCCGCGCTTACACAATATTATTCCTTAGTGCATACCGCTACACTACAATTGTGTGATCATTGGTCTTCATTATTCTTTCCACAACTTCAGCACAACCGAATGACCTCGTTTTCAGATTACCAAGTTCAGTTCCACATAATTAAAATCAAGCAAAATAAGCAATTATTTATACAAAATGCATTTGACTAAATGCAATAAAGAAATTGATATGGTTGGGTCTTTTGCAATCCGATGACCTGTCCTCATAAGAGAAGGGAGTGTGGGAATGGCGATAGAGTCAGTCGTACCGCAAAGCCTCGCGAGTTGTCGCGGAAAGAGGGATGAAGGGAGAGATGAAGGGAGAGACAGTGGACGCAGGGAGTGGTCCTCTCGGCCTCAGGCTGGCCAGTCCCACTCAACCCATAGGCCACAGGCATGACTGCCGTGCCTACCCCAAGCAGTGCTCGAAACCGGCTAAAAGTCTAAGAAGAGGGTCGGGCTGCCCGGAATCGGACAGGGCAGGGCTAACTAGTCTACTGCCGTCAGTAGCATGTAAGTAACTGACTCCTAACCTTGGTAGCGGTGGTCGAAACGGCCTAGGCTCTTGTCTTAGAAATGCGGAAAGGCTAATGGCGAAGCGGAAAATGATCTAGGGTAGCGCCACCACCCAATGCGCCTACGTTGCCACCGCAGACATTTGGGAACTTGGGTCCCCGGAGTACACAGCTCCTAGTTTATCACGCAGATCTAGACAAGCCGAAAAATAGGGCATTCTGCAACTTCCGTTTTAGACTGGGGTGAGACCCCAGAATGGATCGAGACACGCCTCAAAAGTGGATTCCTGAATTCGCGCTACAGGGGTCTAGAAAGGTGGTACTCAGAACTCGAATGGAAATCCATAGCCGGAATCCTACTCATGAAACATCAGGCACATTCTTACATTAGACTGCAGCCCACACGTTAGGTAACTAACAAATCCGAATCTGTGTGAGATGAGGAAATCAGAGGCTGGAGAGATTAGGCTGAACACTGGCTGAGTGATTATGCAAGCGTAAGGTTAAAAGGTCATCACCCCCCACTTCCCTGGCGGTAGAAGCGAGAGGGGGAAACAGAGGGAAACTCAATTGGCAGGGGAGCTTGACACGCACTCCCAGATCCGCCAGGAAACGAGGAAAACCCGCCAGGGAATTCCCCACCCCTGGGCAGAAAGAAATACGTGCTACACTCCGCATCTTACTTGCACATCCCTAGCTCCATATTACTCTCATGCGCGCTCACAATTGCCTTCCTGCCGCAGCCTTCAGCTCGGCATCACCAGAGCCCATTCCCCTAATAGATTAGCCACTCATGGTAGAGGGCTGTCTAATGAGAAAATGAAGAGGAAATAACAGCATGGCGGAAAAGATTTAAATTGTTATTAAATTTGGCCTAATGTTTTAATAATTGGCGAATGAATAGTCCGTATATTAAGCCTCAAATCCTAAGCTCGTGCCCACTAATAGCCGCCTAATTAATAGAAATCCCCTTAGGAGCAATAATTGCAAAAACCGCTGCGCGGGTTACTTAGCTGAAGTCGCTTCGGCTGCGTGCTGCAATCCTGTTGTTCTCGGGGAAGAGGATGGGGTAAGACAGCAAAGGCCGGGAAGGGAAAAGTGCTGCGAGTCGGCAGGGGCCAACACGCTTGGAGCTCAAGGCTCAATTTGACGGCTCACCCATAGAGGTGGCTCGCGCTCAGGGGGAAATAGGAACAGGCAATGGGCCTGCGCTAGCCGTGGAGCTCTGAGCTCTAGGGTCTAAATCCTAAGTGGATCTGGGGGGGGTAAGTCCTGGGTCCGGTGGGATCCCGGCCCGGCAAAGGTAAACCGGCAGGGAGAAGGGGAAGAGCCGGTGGGAGAAAAGAGGGTCCTAGAGGGAGCAGCGCAGCGCGCTTGCTTAAATAGGTCTTGCAGCACGCCAACCCCGACATCCATCAAAGCAACCCACATTCGCGCCCGCCTGTCAACGGGGAATCGAAGCGACGACAGGCCGCCCCAATTGCCCAATGAACCGGCGGCGGGAAACGACAGGTGCTCATCGAGAGCAGCCATCGGCAGACGGCCAACAATTGTTACTCCGCCGGGACAATGGAAGCGCAGGCGCCGACCTGCCTACAGTGACATTTACGTGTATCTACAAGGGGGAGATCATAAAGTCGAGCTGGGCTCGAATACTGTAAAGAAGAGGGGACATGAAGAATTTAATGATCACTCATAACGCGCGAGTGAGCCCCTATATCTGATCGCGGTTTGGAGGGGAATTATGACCTAAACTAGTTCATACAGTAACATTATGGCCGCGATCAGTCATTCCTACGGGGAGTCTAGACAACTCCGGAGAGAGAGGATTCGACAGCTACTTGATTCACCGCCGCCTCAAACCCGGCCCTAAGATTAATGATCTTGTCTTGTGGCCAGCTGCTATGTGGGTCGCAATTATTAGTTACTTAAAAATTTGAAAAATTATGCTGGCTCACATTCCCGCTCGATTCCCGCAGCACACTCCACATCAAAATAAAAAATAAGCTACTAGAAACTGTTAACAAACTACTTACATCATTTAAAAAAAATCAATTAGCAGTATTTATTTGAATTAAATGCATGAAAATGTATCGCGTCGATCCGAGATTTTGGAGCGATTGTGGTCAACTTTACGTGTGGACTAAGGCAGAGAGACTGCGACTTAGAGTTGACGAAGATTTACAGCGATTTATTTATTGACTCACGAGTTAAATAGCAATCAGTGCCAAGGTGTAAAAGTGAGAGAGAAAGGCATGCACGCGGTTGATGTACATTAGACACCCAGAGAAGTGAACGCATATGTACGATGCATTGCCACACACTACATACGTGCTTTAAGCCATTTGCATGAACAAAATACATCTAATATGAACTTTTATTACTATTCGATTTTGGCAAATTGAAAATAATTCGTTTGCTCAAATATTTTTCTTGACTTTTTAGGGCATACGAAAGTCATACGAGTTTAAACAAAGTTTTCTAGTTTTTTTTATTAATTTTCTTTCCCAGTTAACTCTGAGCTTTTCTTTAAGTATATTTTTCTTCGCAACAGCTCTTTGTTGAAGCTAGTGGAAGACATGTATGCCAGATTCAAGCTTTGGAATTTCATTTGAGTGTTAATTTTCCAGGGATTGTTTAGATTGATGTTTGATTTAAAGATTTCGAGAATAGTCTGGTTTAGTTTTTGTGTCGAATCTTTAGCCAGTAGGTTAGGTAGCTTTTAGTAATAGAGCGCGATGGTGGTGAGATGCCTAATTCTGCTTGCAGGACGCTGTTACTAGTGTGCCTTGGAAGGTTTAGAAGACATTTTTTATTTAAATTCGATGCTGTCAAGTTCCTTTAACTCAGTGAGGTTCGGAAGAGGTCCCCAAATTTCACTTCTCTACAATTTCGCAGTCGCAACGAAACAACAAAAGACAAAGCGATGCAAATTTTACACCGCCTTCATCAGCGAAAACACAGAGATCGGAGACGGAGACTAATGCAGCCCCAGCACCCTGCCTCGCCTGCAACGACATGGTGCATGAAGGCATCGAATGCGACGCATGCAATCGCTGGTGCCACCAGAGTAGTCATAGAAAATTTGACAGAGAGGGGGTTTTCAAATGGCGAAATGCATAGGAAGTACACAATAGGAAAATTCCAGTCTAAAGGCAGGTGTAGCTTGAGAGAGCGAACAATTTCAATCTGAACATAACGTGCGGACTTGAAAATTTCTTTCTCTTTCTCTTTAACTCTTAATTTTGTAAGCGCTAAGTCTTAGAAAACTTCCGAGTTCATTCAATTGTCTTTTCAACAAGTCAATTAGATGCACGACAGCGTAAATTACCACAGGTACAAAATCTAAATCTTTCGCAGGTTACTGAAAATGAATCCAATTCATTAAGCACATTTGACAATACTATTAATTAGCTACTCGTCAGTAAACTGAGCAATACGATAAAATCTCTCTCGAAACTTGACAAGAATAAATTTTCAACATGCTTGTACCAAGACAAGGTGCAAGTACGGCGGGGCTTTGGTTCTTGATATAAAGACAGGCGATTCGAAGCAGTAAGATTCAAAAGGTTCTCTCAACATAACACGGAATTCAATCGACGAAGTAAAAAATGTCTCGCTCTCAGTTCGACAGACGCTAATAACTGCTCCAGAAATTAATTGCTTAAGGTAAGGCTTTTTGACACATACTCAATTTGCATTTGGCATCCATCTATGAGTAGTATAAATCTTGTTTAATACCTTTCAGCTGCAAATAACAACGCATTTGCTCACCACAACCTACATCGAATGCAACACCTCAAAGGTCTAATAAGAGAACAGCAACAACAGCAAACGAGGAAAGCCTAGGCATGCGACTCCTGATCATCCTACCTAATGACTCAATGCAGCCACAAATGCTGGAGATGATTCACGAAAATTAAAAAATCAGAATTGTAGAGCTGGACGCTACCATCCACAAGATCAATGTTGAAGCACGAAACAAGGAAGCGATCTCTATCGCGTTTCGGAACCTAACGAAATGAAATACAATTTGACTATCAGAAATACAAAAAAACTATCACTATTTTTAGAACTAAAATTTTAGTATGCTATATCTAACAATGTTACTTGTAAATATTTCTTTTATAACCAATACAGTAATATACTATTATAAAAACAAAACAAATAATGTTTTTCATTAATCAGTAACAAATGCATATATTCCTTTGTACAAATTTTGTATACTTTGGCAAAAATACAAGGTAGCTATTATTAAAACAATAAAAACCAATTGCAAAAACCACGGCATAAAGCAAATAGAAAATCGAAACAAAATGAAAAAATACACACTTTTTAATGACACAATTTTTTAAACAAAATTCTAATGCTAAATGAAATGCAGTATTTATACTATATGCATATGAGAAACTAAAAAAAAATAAAAATAAATGCTAAATAAAGCTTTTTGTGAATCTACGTATAAAACTATACTTCTTTTTGTGTTCTTTCTTTCATATGTAAAGTGTAACATTTTACAATAATAACCCATATGATTAATCATTTTGATTAAACCTAAATAATACTTACAAATCTATGATATGATACCAAAGTAGTAGACATTTCAATTCAACCAGCCAATACCAAAAATTGAACAAACTGGTAAACATCTTAAAATGCTAAATCTAACCTAAAAAAACTTGCGTTGATAAATCTAGCAAGAAACGCAACATCTTTTTATGCTTTATATTGCTTTATAGGCCCGAACAGGCGTGAAGCACATCAGAGACCTGGCACTGAAGCGCGCGATTTGACGCTCCCCTCTTAGCCACTTTTCGTGGTCGGCGTGGGGCGTAACTGTTATTATTATTCAACCAATAGAATTGCATCAGATCAGATATATCCTACTGACAATGTGGCATTCAAAATATGCTAGACCTACTAGCTAAAGCTTAAACAGAAAATACAAAGTCACTTGATTCTTCTAAAACTGACAGTTCTGTCGGCATGGCTCGTTGAACAGGAGTTGAAGCGAACACAGCATGATGAGTAGAACTCCTGAAGAAAAGAAATAATCATTTTCAAAAACAAAGATTTTAGTACTTTTTTATTTTAAAGACTTGAAGCATTATCACGAATCACTTGCCTGTCTTCCTTCGTTTTAAAATAATAAAACAAGCTGGAAAAAACTAGCATACCAACTAGAAGACATACAACGATGCTGGGTATAACGAGGCAAATTACCTTAACATTGAAAATAGATTCGTGCACTAATGCTAGCGATTGATCAACATCTTTCATTCCGAGGCACAGCTCTTCATTCTGTGATTTTAAAAACTTCATGACTTTATCAATTTGTGAGCTCATTTTTTAGAAGTCGGTGTAAACACATGAAAATAACAAAATTCTGATAAAAAATATTACCATACTATATTCCTCTGTCAATCTACCAAATGATTTTTCTATCGACACAATCACTAAGTTTTATAATATAGCGGATTAAATAATACAAATTAAAACAAAAAATCTGTTCATTAATTTATTCGCTATAAAGCCTCTAGTACATAGGAAAAATTATTAAATTGTTTGTAAAAGCAAACCTCTTAGACCATGATTAACTATATTTTAATATATCGAATACATCCAAACAAATTTCATTACTTAGTTTGCTAGATTTCTTAACCAATGTGTCAATGTTTTTGTTAGACTTATAGTTACTTTAGACGAAGTAAATGAAGAGAATTAATTTGTTAACGAAATCAGCATGCTGAACGAAATCAGCATGCTAGTTTTAATTGGCACGTTGAGTTGAGTTCAATAGGTTAGTGATTCAAGACTTCTTTAATTACTTCATGTAATGATTATTGCTTTCAGTTTGTTAGGGTTGCATGCATGTTATTAGCATAGTCATTGTTTTTCCAATGCATGCTGAATCTAATTTAACTATAATCAGCAGGTGCAGTTTTCAAACCCGACAAAAATTTCTATAAAAGACGAAAAAATTATTACCCTAAAAAGCACCAGCTAGCTTTACTTAGGAAATAATGTGACGATAAATTGATGAAGGCAGTAAGTCCGTAGCGGCGGCAGTTAAAGTTCACTCCCAGTCTTAGAGTCAGTTCCAAATATGTGGTGTAGCGGTAGCACTTTATTCTCGTTATACACTGGGATACACGACAAGCAGAGAGTAAGAAAAAGTAAAGGTGCAGGAGCTCAACGATGGCAATGGTAATAACGAATGGTACGGCACGGCGAGGCAAAGAACGGAAATAGTACGGAACGCGAAGCTAGGGCCGACAAGAGAGAGAAGAAGCCGCGGTGGTGCGCAAGCGGGCCCAAAGCCCTTAGTTAAATAAACTTAATAGACTGCAGAACAGGGCGATCGATAAATCTAGAAACTGGCCCCAGCCAATGAGTGTGTAAGTACACCGGTCTGGGCAGACGACAATTAGACACTAGCAAAAACAAGCTGGGGGCAGCGCGATGTGCACCAACGCCTACTAACAGTAACACTCTAAGAATTACAGCTTAACCATACGAAACTGAAAAATGAATGCTAGCCTAACGACATCAGTAAAACGGCCCTAGTTAGTACACACGTAAATTAGCTATGTAAATTAACACGCAAATTAAATTCCTAGGGGCGCTTACAACAAGTGACAACGTCACAATAGAATTAAGGCTTTTAAATTATTCGCTACTCTTTCAGCATCAGTTTCGTGAATCTAGCAATGTCTGGTATAAAGCGCGAGTTTGTTTTTCGCTCCAATTCATCCAAGCCGATAATCTATATCGGTGGAGACTCGACGTCGAACAACACCAACTGTCAGTTTCGTTCGGTCGCTTGCAAACCTAACTCTGCGACGCAGAGGTGGGCAGAGGTGGCAACCGATAATAATACAAACAGCTGCACCCATGTATCTCTTGCGAGGTATTTTTGATCGTCCTGAATTCGATCCTCCTACAGCACAAGAGACAGAATCCCTGTTGCAAACACTCATGCCGCGTGCTCAATGTCTCGTCTGTCAAAAGACATTCGGTGGACAGGCCGAGCTCCACGCGCACTTCCATGGTGAATGCTTCTCACCAGAGCAACTCCTCGCGGATCCTCTTCAGACAATCATCGAGAACCCGCTGGAGGGATGGAGCATCGTAGCGCGTGAGTCAGCCCACCAAGGCCGTGTAACCTTTATCGAGTTCAGTCCAATACAGCAGCAAGAATTAGAGGATGAAAACATAAATATTTTACCGAGTGACTACCTTGCACAGTTGAGACTTCCAATTTACAATCTTTTGGCAAAGATCGGTTCGCCAAACTTGCTTGTCCGGACATGCATTCACCTAAAGGTTAAATTATCCAGACCAAAGTCAGTGGAGGAGCAAAGTCAAGACGAAGTCATTTCAGTCTATTTAAACACAAATATGGCTACTATATCGTTTGATGAGACTGTCCCCAACTCTGACTTGTTACTATCACCGGAAGCCTTCAACGATTGGTTTTCCCGAATTCTGTCTCAGCTAACGACAAAGATAGACAATTTCCAATCCCGTGGAAGTAATTGGCAGTATCGTAGCATTGAGCAACTCGATTTGATGGGTGGGTAAAGCAGCTCTCGGCTTTACCCGTTTTTAATGTCAGAGCGCGCGGCCCTCCTCTCTCTCTGCCCTCTCTCCGCCGCCTACCGCCCACCCCCTTTTGCGTGTTCATCTATGCTCGTACATTTCCGAGACTGCACATTTGAAGTCCCGGGGCTGCGCCCCAATATATGTCGCCCCGTGTTGAGAAGCGAGGATCGCTGTCGCTGTCTCAAAAAAAATTTTTTATTTCAGTTTTATCTGCTGCTTTAATTCAAATAAACTCGCGCTAACAGTCACATCGCTCATGGGCTGCTTCTCGCCTGTGGGCGCTCTTTCGCCAACTGCCTTGTATTTGCTCCATTGATGTGGAGTGTGCTGCGGGAATCGAGTGGGAATGTGAGCCAGCAGAATTTTTCATTTTTAGGCAATAATAATCGCGACCCACATAGCAGCTGGCCGCAAAACAAGATCATTAATCTTAGCGCCGGGTTTGGGGCGGCGGTGAATTGAGTAGCCACCGAATCCCCTCTCCCTGGATCTGTCTAGACCCTTGTAGGAATGACTGATCGCGGGCCATAACTCTACTGTATGAGCTAGTCTAGGTCATAATTCTCCTCCAAACCGCGATCAGATATTGGGAATCACTCGGGCATTATGAGTGATCATTAATTCTTCATGTCCCCACTTCTTTACAGTATTCGAGCCCAGCTCGACTTTATGACCCTCCTCCTTCTAGATACATGTAAATGTCACTGTAGGCAGGTCGGCGCCGGCGCTTCCCATTGTCCTGGCGGAGTAACAATTGCTGGCCGACTGCCGACGGCTGTTCACGCAGAACACCTGTCGTTTCCCGCCGCCGGTTCATTGGGTGATCGGCCTATCGCCGCCCCGATCCCTCGTTGACAGGCTGGCGAATGTGGGTTATTTTGATGGATGTCGAGGTTGGCGTGCTGCAGGACTATTTAAGCAAGCGCGCTGCGCTGCTCCCTCTAGGACCTTCTTCTCCGCCTTTTACTCCCCCCTCCTACGGCCGGACCTACCTTTGCCGGGCCGGACTCCCACCGGACCCAGGACTTCTATTCCGGACCCAATTCCCCCACACAGGGCTTAGACCATAGAGCCATAAGCTCAGCCAAGCACTCACAGGCCCATTGCCTGCTCCTAATCCCCTAGCAGCGCAAGCCACCTCTTTAGGTGAGCCCTCAAATTGAGCCTCGGAGCTCCACTAGTGTGTTGGCCCCTGCCAGCTCATATTTAGCTTTCCCCTCCTCTGCCTTTGCTAACTTTGCCTACCCCTCCCTCGAGAACTACAGGCCTGCGGCACGCGATCGGCACCCAGATAAGTAACCCGCGTAGCGGCTTCTGTTTGTTACTCCAAAGGGACTATTCTTTTAGCTAGGCTGCACTTTAGTGGGAAAGGGCATTGGGACTTTTGGGCTTAAAATAAAAGTTCATCATTAGCCAATCAAATCACTTTAGGCCAATTTAAAGTACAATTTAAATCCTTTCATTCTGTGTCCGCCTCGATGTTTATTTTATCTCGTAGACAGCCCTCCGAGATGAGTGGCTAATCACCTAGGGGGTGGGCTCTGGTGATGCCGAGCTGAAGGCTGCGGCAGGATGGCAGCTGTGCGCGCGCATGAGAGTAATAAGAAGCTAGGGATTTGCAAGCAGATGCGGAGGCAGCATGTGCATTTCTTCCCAGGGGTTGGGGGAATCCTTGGCCGGCTTTCCTTCTCCCGATTGGGCGGGCTCAAGGTGTACCTGTTGAACTCCCTTTCCAATGGAGTTTTCCCCTTTCCCCCCTCTCGCAACTGCGGCCACGGGAGCGAGAGTGATGATCTATTAATCTTTCGCTTGCATAATCACTCAGCCAGTGTTTTGCTTAATCTCTCCAGCCTCTGATCTCCTCAACTCACACAGATTCGGTTTGTTAGTTACTTAATGTGTAGGCTGCAGTCTAATGTATAGAATGTGTCTGATTTTTCATGAGTAGGATTCTGGCTATGGATTCTCATTCAAGTTCTTAGTACCACCTTTCTAGACCCCTGTAGCGCGAATTCAGGAATCCATTTTTGAGGCGTGTCTCGATCCATTTTGGGGCTCTCACCCCAGTGTAAAACGGAAGTTGCAGAATGCCCTATTTTTCGGCTTGTCTAGATCTGCGTGATAAAGTTTGAGCTGTGTACTCCGGGGACCCAAGTTCCCAAATGTCTGCGGTGGCGACGTAGGCGCATTGGGTGGTGGCGCTACCCTAGATCATCTATCCGCTTTGCCGATAGCCTTTCCGCAGTTCTGTGACGAGAGCCTAGGCCGATTCGACCACCGCTACCAAGGTTAGGAGTCAGTTGCGCACATACTACTGACGACAGTAGGCTGTCTAGCCCTGTCCTGTCCGATTCCGGATAGTCCGATGCCCCTCTTCTTAGACCTTTAGCCGGTTTCGTGCATTGCTCGGGGTAGGCACGGCAGCCATGCCTGTGGCCTATGGGACGAGTGGAACTGGCCAGCCTGAGGCCGATAGGACCACTCCCTGCATCTACTGAACCTCCTCATCTCTCCCTTCATCTCCTCCCTCTCTCTCCGCGACATCTCGCGAGTTGCTAGGCGGATGTTTAATTGACTATGTCGCCCGCCTCTAGTAATCACCTCTCATGAAGGCAGGTCAGTGGTTGCAAAACTCCCGAACCATGTCAGGATAATCTTCTCCATGACTAACCATTTCACCATGACAAAGCAACTCTACAAGAGCTACTTCATAGAAACCAGATGACAAGTTGAGAGGTTCAGCTAATCTGACTCGAAAATGATTAGGCGAATTTTCTGGATAACTAGTATCATTCGAAGGTAATGTTACATAAAAACTCATTTGAAGCTTTCTACAAAACATTTCCGATGGCTAAGTTAACATTAAAAATTGCTTATAGCATCTGCATCGGATGCTCGCATATATACGATATGACGATCACCAGGGAAAATTCCACTTCTTAGCCGTAAAAAATCTGGTGTCTTTTGTCGCAGATCAATGAATAAATACGAATATGGTTTATTATTCGTTGCTTCCTCGTACGCTTTTACTAAATACCTGCTATCTCGGGGGAACATTTGTCGCCCAAGATGTTCAACACTTGCTCGATCGCGCACACTTCTAGTAAGGCAAATATGACTGGCAGATAAACTTCTTGCGCGTGCTTCTGGGTCAGAACGATTAAACGGTCCGCAGAATGATGCTGTTGTCCATAACCTTCTTCTCACTCTCAGCCAGCTCGGATTGACTTTCAGCTTTCAGCGTGAAGACCTGTTCGTCCATTACGATGCTTTTCGAATTCTCGGATTGGTTCATTGTAGCAGACGTCAAGGCTGGAAGTAAAGTATAGGAAAATGAAAATGGAATCTTTGCCTTTTCAGGTGCAGGTGTTGGCGGGGACGCGCTATCTTCACAGTCCATATTTTCTAAGTCTACGAACACTAGTTTTTCTAGCTTACGAGCTTCTTGTCTGGGAGATTTCATACCTACGTTCTTAAGCCTTGAACACGAAATAATTTCTAAATATTATTTAGAAGAGTCAGACTCACAAGACTGGATGATTGGATACGCCGATAGATGCGCTTGGGAAAGATATGATGTCAACAAGAACAGAAATGGATACACTCGATAAAAGTATAGAAAAACATCCAACTCCAACGGCACAACTAAAACGATCAGCTTTGGAAAGTAAACTTCTAAAATCTCGAAACGTATATAAAACTGGTCAGAGCAAACCTGTTGTTCGAAACAGTCCTGAAAACGGTTTGAGTCTGACGAAACAAGGCAAATACCAAAAGTTCTCCGCTCACGATTTGATCTCCTCTCAAAGAGTCTATTCTCCGGTGAGTTGGATTCAGAATTGAGTCCAATGCTCGCTGAACTAAGTGATAAAGAGGTTGAAGATCTAATGGAGTATGTTGTTAGAGACAAGCCACTAAAGCGACATAGAATTCAACCTCCTAGTGGATTGAAAACATTTCTTGAATATTTGAAGAAACGGAAAATTGCTCCGAATCAGGTTGGCCAGCATATTCAAAAAGAGTTACAACCAAACATAGAAATTGATTCTACTATTCAAGATTTAAGCCTCCTTGAACGATATCAGACACTTGAATAGAATATATATACATATATAAGCGAAACCATTTGACGAAATTTTGGAATTGTGAAACGATCTTTTCTTTGTCATCAAAATGGAGCCTACCTGGAAAACTTTTTTAGATATTTTTAAAGTTCTTGTTGTCGTGCATTTATTAAAACCTGCCGCAAGTACGATTCAGCCGATGCTGATTTAATAATTGAAACGAGCATCACCTGCTGTATTTCAACGTGTAACGAAATTGAAGATATCGAGATTAGGGATGCAGAGTAAGGATATTATGCATAATGAAGTTTCCGAGTTTCTCACAGATGCATTTTTCAACTTGGAAAATGCTACCTCCTTCAGTGGTAATAAGCCTGAACTAGTGCGTGCTGTATTGAAAAAATTTCCACGGAAAAGTCGAAAAGAAGCTATTCAGGATGTTACAAACTGCAATCAACAAAAGAGCATCATCTTTTTCGAAAGGCTCGCCGAAGATTTTTAACTCCAAAAATAGCATACCACCTGTTCCAAGCTGTGCGAGGGCCCTGTAAAGTGGATTCTGCTACAGCTGTTTGGCATGAAGCGGCCGGATAGTAATGCATGTCAGTTTTTATTTGCCTGTGTAACATACTTGCTTAGACAGTTTAGGACTTACTAACCAGTTATTCCATCCTTATTCAACTTTTGCTCTACAGCGTCGCCCGTACTGCGAAACTCTATTCCACTTATTGACGCGCTGACGGCCACCATTCGTGTGCCCAGAGGAGCCACTTAGCGGCCACCGAGGACGCTACGCGACCTTGGGCATTTCAGGGGTCACGAACTGGAGGCCTGGCTCATGTTGTATGGGCCCTCCGCCGCTGCTAGTAAGCAGGCTGCCTCTGTCGCCGCTGCTAGTAAGCGGGCTGCCGCTGCTGCCGCTGCTGCTAATAAGCAGGCTGCCCCAGACATCGCTGCTGGAAAGCGGGCTAGCGCTGATGCCGCTGCTCCTAATAGGCAGGCTGCCGCCACAGCTACTTTTTTCATTCCAGTCGGGACAGGTATGTCTCAATTGACTGCTCAGGTTCATTGACACAAAGTCAGAAGCCGAGCCTCTCAGATCCTAAGGCTGAGCAATCATCCTACCTCACAGACTTTCAGGCAGAGTCGCCCGTACTCCGGCAAAATACTCCGGCTGACCTTGCCGCATACGGTGCCGCTGCCGCGAACACCTTTTGAAGACCTCAAAATTTCAAACAGAAACCGCTGCTACGCATGATGTTGGTTTCTCTTTCGGAAAGAATAAAGTTACAGAAGTTGAGATAGATGAGGTGTGCAATATACTCTGAATTTGTTTCGAGTTCTCTAATGAATCTGCTGACTGGTTAAAAGTCTCTACAATATTAGAGTCGTTCTATCAGTGTATACCTTAGTATAGTGGTAGACTGGTAGTGCGGTTGTGATTGTGACTAGTGCCTGCACTGCCTGGTAGTGTGGTGTGGTTTAGTAGTTTCCGCCGCTTTTGCCCAATTAGCTTTTGGCTTTCTTCTACCTATCTTAGCCTTTCTTACTTAGGGCTTTTCATAATTTGTTCCATATGCCTATGTCTATGTCTATCTATGTAGTATGTATGAATATGCGGCTATGCCCTAGCCCCTATGGTCTTTTGGACTACATAATATATAAGGAATTAATTAAGCCAAGGCCAACCTGGCCAAGGGCTAGGCCCTAAGCTAAAAAATGGGGGGGAAACAACAAGTTGGAAGCCTTATTTTGAGACACTTCAACCAATGTAGTTCATTTTATGTCCTTTCATTTCTAAGCATGATAAGTTTCTTAGGGATACGGACTTTTAGGATAGATTATATAATATCTTTGACTTGACTTGGAATTTATAGGGTTGCACAATTTGCCATAGCAGCTCAATTAAAAGTAAAATTTTGTTTCTAGTGTTTAAAATGAATGACTGATGACACATTTGTTGTACTGAACATAGAACAATATGTGTATCTTATGACATATTCATTAATCTTCATGTAGTAAATCCTTCTAGAACTGTAGACTTTCTCTCAATGAATTATTAGTTAACAAATTTGGGACAAAATGATGTTTATATAAAAAAATTCACAAACAGATGTCATATTTTGATATTTCTCTGTGTTCTAACTAGTTCAATATGGGTTTATACCCTGGGCCTATTATATAAATTGTATTTGTATTATTATTGACAGCACAACACTTGCCTTTCTCACTTTCAGTTGATAAACTGGTGCCGCCACTGCCATGAGTCAGAGGTGCAGCCCAACAGAGGTTGAGCATGGCAGTGAAGTGAACCCTGACCAGGGCTATGAAGTGGATGTGTTGCATGTGGATGTCGAAGTTGCTGGAAATGCTACCAAGGATGCCCTGCAGCTACAAAATCCATGGCCTTACCTGAATGCACACTTCCAGTTTATAGCTAGGGACAGCAATGGCAACCTATCCTACCTGTGCCTCCTGTGCAAGCCAGCTAGAAAGATTATCAAGTGCCATGAATCATCTCTGAACAACCTAAAGAGCCACATGTCGCGGAAACACAATTCACAGAAAGACTCTTTCTTTGATCTTCTGTCCAAGAACTCTCTCCGTGGTCATAGTTTGACTGACCAGCAAAGTCAGGTGACAAAGCCATCAGCAATGTCAACTTTGTCAATGTCAAGTCACTCCAGTGAAAGTCAAGTCACTCCATGCACCAAAGGCAGACGCAGATGCAGTGGTACCAGTACAAGCAGCTCAACGAGTCAAATGGTGGCAGTGTCACCTGCACAGTCAGCACGTTCGCCACCGCCAGCCAAGAAGCGCAACATGTCCACAGGCCATCAGCTGACGATCGGACAGTCGTTTGCCTTCGTGGGAGCGCCTGCTAATGTCCCGCAGGGGCTTGTCGACCAGGCAATTGTGGATTGCTTTGTTGACAACATGCTTCCCCTCCAGCTTGTTGAGCAGAAGTCGTTTGTGAAGATGTTGAATGTGCTCAACGACCGGAAGACTGTAATGTCGAGACGCACACTAGGACGGCGGATCTCTGGCACCTATGCCAGATTGAAGATTGAGGTGATCAGGTGAGAGCAGAGGGTAAAATTGAATTCGATGGTTGTGTGTGTCAATGTGAGTATGTGAATGCGTGCAATTTGTCCTAATTTTTAATAAGAAAGTTTAAATAACGACTTATAAATAATAATAATGTGTCTCAAATTTACATTCGCCCTTTTGGCATTGCCCGCTTTGCCTTTGCAGCACTCTCCGCCAAGTGCCATACGTCGCCACAACCGCTGACTGCTGGACCCAGCACCAACGAGCATTCCTCGGCATGATTGTCCATTGGATTGATCCGAAGAAGCGACAACGCAAGTGCGCCGTGCTCTGCTTTGAACGGCTGACAGGCCGTCACACGGGCGACATGCTTGCCCAGGCCATCATGTCTGTCCATGCCAAGTTCCTCATCACGGATAAGGTGGTCCGCACCACCACTGACAATGGAAGCAACTTTGTGAAGGTAAGAGTATCATTTTGGGTTTTGTTTTTCTCAATCTCTCCTTGACTGACCTTGAGTTTCTTTCTTCCTTGCCATATCCAGGCCTTCGCCGACTACGCACGGGTCTGTGAGTCGCTGAGGACAGGAAACCCAAGCAATGTGAACGTCACAGGCGGCGGTGTGACCGGTGTCCACAGCAGCAGCTCTGGCGAACGCGGCGACGAGGACAGCGTCGGCGACCGGGCCGACCACGATGCCAACAATGTTGACGATGGCGACGAAGTGGCACAGGTGGAGGCGGAAGCCGCAATGACTGTGGCGGTAACTGATGAGCTCACGCAGGCAACCTTAGCCTGCGATGGCCTGCCGCCGCACATGAGGTGCGCATCGCACACGTTGAACCTCGTGGCGACTGCCGATGTCCAGAAGCTCCTAAGTGATTCTGGCAGTGGGTCCAATCCCAGCGGCAGCATTGGCGTCTTCCGGAAGCAGTACGTCGGTACCATGGGCAAGGCGCAGGCCCTTTGGAACTTGCAGGGGCGCAGCAGCGTTGCAGCGGATGCCATCAAATCCGAATTGGGCCACAAGCTTCGAGTGCCGAATGCAACACGGTGGAATTCCATGTATGACAGTGTACGCCAACTGTGCCTCATTCTCAAGCCAGATGACAGCGAAAAGGAAACCTTTCCGGCCAAGGACCAGAAGCGGCTGGCGCTGAACTCCATCATGCAGCAGGCGCCGCAGAAGATTCCGGCATTCCAACCGGACGACATCCGCTTTATGATAGAATATGAGCGAGTAATGGCTCCGGTGGCTGTGGCGATTGACTTGCTGCAAGGAGAGCGGAACGCCTATCTCGGCATCTTGCTGCCGACAATTACGGCCACCATTGCAGGGTTGAAAGGGTCACAAGAGAAGGGCCTTCGCTTTTGCGGTGCCCTGGTCACCGCTATGCAGGAGGGTGTTAACAAGCGGTTTAAGAGTGCCTTCGATGACAAGGACTGCATGCTCAGCGCAGCCTTCCATCCTCGGTTTCGGCTGGCATGGCTGCAGAATGTGGATAAGGAGAAGGTTTTGGAGGTGCGGAACCTGATGGTGGACACTGTGAAAGCCGCCATCGAGGATGGTAATGATGCAAGCCGTGGCAGCATGAGCAGGAGCAGCAAGGAGAATTCTGTTGGCGGCACTGGTGGGTTGTCTGAGTTGGAGTCTAACACAGAGACTGACAGGGACAGGGAGGACTTCTTCCATGGATTGACACAGCCGGACAAGCCACTCCTAGAATCAACAAAGACCTCTGCAGACAGGGCACGCGACATGGTGCATGCGTGGATTAATGCGCGGGCCATGAGGAAGGAGGGGCTGGCCGACAGCGTCTTCCTATATGAAAGACACCTCAGCGATCTGTTCTTCCGTTTTAATACGCCAATACCATCCAGCGCTGGGGTGGAGCGCGTTTTCCATGTGTAAGGAAATTCTGCGGTCCAAGCGCGCACCACTATCAGACAGCATGCTTACCTGCCTGACATTCGTGCGCGGCAACTCCGAGCTGCTCAGTACCAACCAAGACGTCCAAGAGTCTGATTCAACTCAAAAATCAACATCCAACTGATAGAGACAAGTTGACCTTGACATTGTGTGTATTCCCTCCCGCCCCCCAAACTTCTACTCTTTCTCTCTGCAGAAGCGACCCGCGTGTATTAATGCTGAAAAAAAGCTTTTCCACTATTTGTGAAAAAAAATCTGTTATGGACTTATGGTTAGATGTGCTTCCGTTGCAGCAGATATGATTTGTTTGTACAACAGTAAACTGGAGAGTCTAGAGACATCAAAGTTCCACCTTTATGAAAAAAGTAAAACATGTCTTTTATTTGTTCTCTGCTTCTGTGCTTTTCTATTTGTTGGCTAGCGGTTTATTGCAGTCTAGATGTCTTGAAGGCTATAACTACTAACGACTATCGACACTCAGTATCTCGGCTGACTGGTGTGATCTCGTCCGAGTTCTTACCTCGGGATCAGATCAAGAACGAACGCGAACACAATGAATTTTCTGATAAGTTTAGCTTAACGGAACTCAAACTGTATCTCTACTTAACTCGCGGGGCGAATCTTTTTTCGCGCTCCGCTCCGATATATATAGCGTCTTTAAAACTCCTCGATCCGAGGGGAAGAAAATACCATAGCAACAGTACGCATGAGAATTTGAGGCGAGTGAGGTCGCAGCCTCGAGTCTAGTACAGTTACTGTCATTAAACTAGTTGGTTGGCGGGCACACCAACCCCTTTCCTACGGAGGGTGGGTAAAAGTCTTAAAAACGCCTTGGTTGAGTTAAGATGCGTTCCCACTTCTACTGAGACCTCTTTCCTACTGTTCATTATCCCCTTTCCTTTCATCGATCCAGTCTTCTTGTGCGGTCCCGGCCTCCTCCAGATCTCGATACCGATCGGGTCCGGGCGGCTCCAATTTCAGGCTGGGCTGGGTCGATGCAGGCAGCTGCGGGTCGGGACAGGCCGGGTTGATTCCGGCAGCTCCACGTCAGCGCAGCTGCGGGTCCGGTCTCGGGTAGCTCCACGTCGACACAGCTGTTGCCATGCCGAACCGGGTTTGTGCTGAAATGATTGAGTGATCTCGGGGCGGATTTTGTCTAATCATTCTCCTTTCGGTTGCTAGCCCTTTCTGCCGTTGCTATTTTTAGCTTTCGCTTCCTGCTGACGAACTCTTAAATTCCCTTCAGATTTCTAAGTCTTATATTTTTATTCAAAATTAGAACATTGTCTGTGCTTTTTATTCACTGCTGCGCTACTTTTGACATTTTACCCGGTGGTCAGTGGTCACACTGTTAATGCATCAGCTGACTCTGGAAACACCACTTGAAAAAGGTGTCTCATGAAAATTACTTTGGAAATCATATGTTGCCGTGTTGGTTTCTCGTGCCCTTTATTAATTTTATTTTTTAACGCTTTTAAATTAACGCTTTTTAACGCTGAAACGTAAACTTTTTCTGAAATTAACGGCTAATGTTGTAAAACGTTAACTTTTTTGTAATTTTAACTTAAACGGATCGATGTTTAATCCGTTAAAAAAAAGTTAACGATGCCCAACACTGCGCCTAAGGAGCATAAAAAGAACAATCTAGTCATCTTTGGCCTGCCAGACAGAAATTAGGGCAAAGAAGTGCTAGAAAAACTGATGGTCGAAGGCCTTGACATCAGCCCATCCATGGTGCCCATTGTGGGAACTAGACGTATTGGTCGCCAACCAATGGGCTCTGAAAAGCGCAACAGGCCTCTCCTCATCCACCTAGAAAATCCGGCTGACAAGGCAGCTTTTTTGGCAATCTGCAAAAGCTACGTGAAAGTGGCGACTACTCCGCTCGCACCGGCGGGACACAGCGCCTGTGAGGTATGAGTCAGACCAGGCCCACGGGCTAAGGTCTGCGATGCCTCACACCTGCAGTCGCTTTTTGAGCAGGCCTGGCAGGAAGGAGCCCTGTTCCTTCGGGTGCAGGAATCCCTCCACGCTGTCCCGTCAGCTGACCCATGGGTACACGTCCCGCGAGTGTTCAAGGCTGACCCTAGGGCAGCCGGACAGAATGGGCAACAGCGCTGGATGACCCATCCAGGGCCTCCGGCCAAACTGGGTACCTCTAGCCCTGGCTGGAGGGAAAGGTGTCACCCTTTGACCTTAACAGGGTATGCGGCCAGTCCGCAGCGTTCGTGCACCTGTGCGTGATCAGGTACCTCTGGCTACGGCTCTGAGGGACAGGTGTCACCCTTTGACCTTAACAGGGTATGCGGCCTGTCCGCAGCGTTCGTGCACCTGTGCGTGATCAGGTACCTCTGGCTACGGCTCTGAGGGACAGGTGTCACCCTTTGACCTTAACAGGGTATGCGGCCAGTCCGCAGCGTCTCGTGCACCTGTGCGTGATCAGGTACCTCTGGCTACGGCTCTGAGGGTGAGGTGTCACCCTTTGACCTTAACAGGGTATGCGGCCAGTCCGCAGCGCTCGTGCAGCTGTGCGTGATCAGGTACCTCTGGCTACGGTGTCAGGTGTCACCCTTCGACCTCAACAGGGTACGCAGCCAGTCTGCGGGCCTGGCACTGCTTTAGGTGTCCTCTTATGCCTAACGTCTCACCGCGCTGAGGGGCTGAAAGGTCCGGGGAGTCTATCCGGCCATTAGCGGTTTTTATTTTTTTCTTTCTCTCTTTCCAGCGACCTATGCAGTCCCACTACAGCTCCAGCACGTCCCAGGACCCTGCTGAAACGCCGACCCCGGCCGGCGACGCAGATCCTCAGGACCAGCGCCAGGGCGACACCGGTTCCACCGGCGCCCAAAATTCATCCTGCTCCTCCGCCACTCAGGAAAACACCAGAGCGGCTGGATCAAAGAGCAAACGCTCCCCTTCCACGCAAGCCCGCAGCTTCGCCCGCCTCCAGGAATTCCGGCGGCGAAAACAGGAACAGGCTGCGAAATCCGCGCCAACCACCGCCTCCGAGGAGGGGGCCGGCAACTCTGCGAACATCGCGGAGGAACCGGCACCCAACAAGGAGGCGGACTCCTCACGCCGTCCGGGAAACCCGGAAGCGCGGAAAAGTGCCGCCCAGGCCTCTGGGGCATCCGGTTCCTCTCGCGGCGGAACCTCTCAGTCATCCGGAAACTCCGACGACTGCTGGGGGGCCCGTTGCGGGAGGCGCCGGACAAACCACAAGGCCAAAGCGCACTTACGCTGCTATGGCAAAGAGGCAGCCGGCCTTGGTTATCCGAGGCCAGGAGACGCCCCTCTCAACAGCACAACTCGACCAGATCTGGCGCAGATTGGACTCCCATCTGGTCAAACTGGCACTGAGCGGTACTGTATTGCACGTCCTGAAGACCGACATCCAGGACCAAGCCCTCATTGTCCAGCCTGCCGACAACCAGTCCGGACAGCAACTCCTCGAGATGCTGAAATCCTTCGACTGGGGCACGGATATGGGCAACCTGTTTATCTACAGGGAGGACGAGCGCCCCCAGACACACCGTCATCGTGTTAGGATCCCAGCTCGCAGCGCCATCACCAAAGCCGGAGAACTGCGCCGCCTGCTGTTGGCAATCCACTCGGATCTGCCAGCAAACGGTGTCGTGGTTCATGAAACCATCACCAGACCTGGTGGAGACGGTTTCACGGCCATCCTAGGATTGTCGGACAGCTGGATGCTCCGCTGCCCAGACATGTCCTACATCAGTGCAGGCCTCACTCGAATGCAGATTTTCAGCTTCGAGTCCGACGCCACTCGCCCGCCGCCCCCGGAAAAGCGGAAACGGACGAACCAGAGCTCTGCCGGGCCCCTGCGCCCTGGAACACAGACTCCTGATCGTCACGACCACTCCGAGGATGCGGACCCTATCAGGGGCAAAGCCGCGCGAGCCGCAACGACAGGCGGACGTGGTAAGGGCCGGAAACCCGCCCGCAACACCATCCGTACCGGCTTGACTCAGCGCGCCAGACAGCTGTCGGACCCCAACAGTGGACGCCACCGCAGCACCACCCGGCCCAATGTTTCATCGGAACCCCCAGCGGAAAACCGGGCTGAGGATACGGACGCCGCTTTTGCGGCAGCACCGGCCTCAGCTCTGGATCCGATTCAGGAGGAACCGATGGAGCTCGGGCAAAACACCGGCGAGGACGACGAATCGCTCCTGAACAACTCGCCGTAGGCCAGCAGATAGCCGCACGGACCGCCCCTCCTGGGGTGAGCTTCCTGCAGCTGAACCTGCACCACTGCATCGCGGCCTCGACCAACCTGGCGCGTGTGGTGGACTTCGAAAAACCGGGCATCATCCTCCTCCAAGAGCCCTGGACGAAGAAAGGTAAGATTCCAAACATTCCTGTAGGTTTTGACTGTTTTTTCATGCCCCAAAACCCCAGGGCTGCTGTGTTCGCGACTGCCGATCTCAAAGCTTGGTATAGACCAGACCTCTCTGACAAAGACCTCTGTGTCATCCAAACCAACCACATTCTCCCGAACCGCACCGTCATCATCGCCTCTATCTACATTCCTGGTGACGGTCCTGCGGTTCCGCCCAGTCTCACTTCCCTCGTGGACTACTGCTCAGACCGTGACTTTGAGCTGCTGGTGGCAGGCGACATAAATACCCACCACACCCACTGGGGCAGTGTTACTTCAAACTGCAGAGGCGAGGATCTCCTTGCCTACATCTGCACCACCAATATTGAGTTCTGCAACTCGGGTGGCACACCCACCTTTGACAATGGGCGATGGACGGAGGTCCTTGACGCCACCCTCGCCTCTCAGGGCCTGATCCCTCTGATCAGGAACTGGCAGGTGTGGGACGAAGAGGAATCTCTGTCTGACCATCGCTTCATTCGTTTCCGGTTGCTAAGCTCCTACTCCAAGCCTGGTATTCTGTAGAAAAGGAACGCCCGGAATACTGACTGGACGGCCTTTAGGGAATCCGTGAAGCGCCAGACCAACCAGTTAGAATCCGTTGTTCCTGCCACCTGTCAAGAAGTGGACGATCTGGCTGATCTACTCAGCATGACCATCTTGACAGCTCATGAAACCTCTTGCCCCCTTAAAGCCTACAAAGGCAAAAAATCCGCTCCCTGGTGGAACCCAGCGCTTGGAACCCTCCGGCGCAAGGCCAAATCCCTCTAGCGGATTGCGCGGAAAAGCAAGGACCCAGCTGACCTGACCGCCTACCAGAATGCGATTCGTGACTTTAGGCGTGACACCAGGAAAGCGAAGTCCGAAAAGTGGCGCCAATACTGCTCCGAGCTGGAGGGCGCCCGCCCAACTTCTCGCGTTGTAAAAGCGCTCACTCTTGACAAAATGTCGAAGCTCTCAGTGATCAAAAGACCGGACGGCCGGCTTGCTGAGAATCCTCGCGAATCGCTGGACGTCATGCTCGCCAGCGCTTTCCCCCAGACTGCGCCGCTTCAGGACCCGCCGGACCACAATCCGGGTGGACACATCCTTGCGCCAACTATTATCACTAGAGAACGGACAGCTCGCGCTGCAAATTCCTTCTCGCCTTTTAAGTCGCCTGGACCTGACAACATTTACCCCGCCTTCCTACATGAAGCGGTGAAAAATGACAGGTTCCTCGGCCTCCTTTGCAACCTGTTCAAGGCCTGTATCACCCTCGGGTACGTACCCAGGTCTTGGCAGGAAGCCACTATCGTCTTCATCCCCAAACCTGGGAAGGGAGACTACCACTCCGCCAAAGCCTTCCGCCCCATCAGCTTAACATCTTTCTTTCTTAAGCTGCTTGAAAGGCTTGTTCTTTGGCGCCTCCTTCACGTTGAGCTGAGGAACTCCTCGCTCTCCGCCAACCAGCACGCTTTTCGATCCGGACGTTCCATCGAAAGTGCTCTGCATGCCATTGTCGACAAGCTGGAGCGCGCCGTGCTTGGCACCGGTTTTGCTCTCTCGCTTTTCCTCGACATTGATGGTGCCTTCGACAATGTGCCTTTCGGAGCCTTTAGGCGAGCCCTGGAACGCCGGGCTACGCACGAGCACCTCACCCGCTGGATCATGTATATGATCTCTCACCGAACTGCCACCTCGCACCTGCTTGGACACTCCCGTTCTGTGAATGTCCAGAAGGGAGGCCCACAGGGTGGCGTTCTCAGTCTGATCCTTTGAAACCTTGTCATGGACGAGCTGCTCTGCAGCCCTGACCCGGACCCGGTCCAAAAAATCGGCTATGCTGACGACGTCACCGTCCGTGGCCGGACCGTCTCCCCCGGTCCTTAAAGACCTTTTGCAAGCTTTCATCCACCGTGCCGAGCGCTGGGCCAATAGCTGCGGCCTCAAACTCCAAGAGTCCAAGACCGTCGCCATTATGTTCACCAGCAAACGAAACTGGAGGATTGAGCCTCTCCTTCTCTATGACAAACCCATCGCCATGGAGAAGCAAACCAGATGCTTAGGTGTCATCCTCGACCACAGGTTGAGCTGGACACCTCACGTCAAATTCAAAACCCGTAAAGCTCTTGCGACGCTCGCGCAGATCCGCAGAGCCTTCGGCGCCACCTTGGACCTCACCCCCCGCCGTCTCTGGTGGATTTACACTACCATTGTAAGACCGGCCATCTCTTTTGCCGGCTTCATCTGGAATAGTGCCCTGGAGACCAAAGGGGTCCTGGAGGCCCTAAACAAGGTGCAAGGCCGTGCTTGTCGAGCCATCATGAGTGCGGCACCCTCCACTCCCTTCGCTGGCATGAATGCCTTCCTGGAACTTCCCCCTTTAGATCTTTTTATCAAGGGGAAGGCGATGAAGACGGCTCGTCGTCTTCTGGACGCGGGCATCTCCATCCGGAAGCAACTTGCCTTCAGCAAGCGGAACCTCCAGCCCCATGGCGACCTCAGCCTACGGGACCTGGACGCAGCAGGAGGTCTCAAAATTCTCTCCGACGGAATCCCGTCGACGCTGTGCCCACCGCAAAAATTCAAAACCAGCATTCCGTCTCGCCAGGAAGTACGTGACCACGGCCAACCCCGTGAAATTCACTGCTTCACCGACGGATCGCAAATCAACTCGGTCTCTGGTTTCGGCTACTGCATTATGTCCGGAGGGAAAACTGTGGCGACCTTCTCCCAGCACACCGGCATAAACTCTACCGTTTTCCAGAACGAAGTTCTCGCCATCAGCTCCTGCGCCCTGGAGCTGATCAACCAAAGCGTCCACGGAGCAGAAATCTTCCTCCACTCGGACAGCCAGGCGGCGATCCATGCCCTTGGACGCACGCACACCTGCTCGCGCACAGTCCTCGACTGCGTCGCGCAACTCAACCGCTTAGGGACCCACAACAAGGTGTCCCTAAGGTGGATTCCAGGGCACTCTGGCCACCCTGGTAACGAATTGGCCGACAGCCTCGCCAAGGCCGGTTCGACGGGTTCGCTTTTTGGCCCCGTGCCTGCGGTCTCCACCCCTACCGCCGTCGTCAACACTCGGATTAACCAGTGGGTGACCTCAAAGCACAAGGACAGATGGATCAATACCGCCGATTGTCGGCAGTCTCGCGCTGCTGTCCCTTGTCCCTCCACTGCCCTTCGCAAAGCCTTGCTTGGACTGAACCGCAAGGACATCAGGGCAGTTACCATGGCCCTCTCTGGCCATGGCTGTTTCGCCAGGCACCGCTTCCTGCAAGGCAAAATCCGCAGTGAGGAATGCCCATTCTGCCTCTCCTATGTTGAGGATGCAGAGCATTTTATTTGCGACTGCCCCGCCTTCACTCAGGACCGGCTCACCTATCTCGGCCCAAACCCGGATCTCCCCGACGTTTTCAGGCCTGAGAACATCTGCCAGCTCGTCCGATACCTGAGGGCCACCGGGCGAGCAACCCTCCACCTCCTGGACTCTCCGGAGGAGGACCGCGCTGCGGACGCCGGCACCACCGGATCCCCCTGCGCGACACCGCAGCTCTAGTTGCCCGTGGTCGCCAGGGGCTAGCGGAATGGGCGGCAACGCCTCCCCGCTGCATCCGGAAGATGCCCCCTGCAGCTAAGTCAAGTCAAGTCAAGGCGACTACTCCAATCGATTGATCGAGCTATTCGTCAAGCAATAAAAGCCTTTCCACGGCCGACAGACTTTCGAAAACGACGCCCTTCTTCGAATTACTCTTTTACCGTCTGCGAATGCACAACCGTGTTCGTCAGCATAACATGCTATGGGCACGTATAAACATATTCTATTCAAGAGACTGAATCAACTATTGTGCAGATTAGTTTGCCGCACGGGCGCAACACGGAGACGGAGATGACGGCAGCTCGGGAGGAGAGTCTGAGTCTGTAAGTAAGCAAAGTTCGATAAAAAAATAGCATAGAAGGAATTTTCGACGAGAAAGCACAGCAAGATAATCGCAACTTTAAGTTAAACCATGAATTTCAAAGTCAAGAAGATTTTTTCTGCGACCAGTCGGCAAATAGTGAAGTATTTGAGATCGACTTAGAAGCTAATGACGAAAACAAAATTAGTTTGCAATTGGTTGAGACGTGATTTTAATTTTCTCTTCTGGATACGAACAACGCAATGAGCAAGGCAACACGAAGGATTTTAACTTGCGTTTTAGCATTTTGTTTTAACATTTTAGCATTTTCAAAAGCCCCAGACTCAAGAAGGCAACAAAATAGTTTTAGACAAATACTAGCAAGTTTTGCCCACCTTCGGGGAGCAGAAATATTTTTAATTCGTCTCGTATATACCTTTTAGCAGCTGAATAATTTCAGCCGTTTCAAAGCTACAATGATCCCCAGTTGACAATGATCCCCAGTTGACAATGATCCTACAGTTGAAAATGATCCCTCACCAAACTATATCTCTGTGAACAAATAAATACTAATCGAATTATAATATTATATAACGATTCCGATCTTTACTAAGGTGCCGCATTAAAGTCTTAACGATACTGAAATAATTTAAACGGCCGACTTCACAACTCTCTTTATTACAAATCATAAAATCGAAATTAGTTTTACGAAGTCTTTTAATTTAAACAAATAATTATATTAGCTTTTTTCTTATTCTACATTTTTAAAAGGACTGCAATTATAAGCAAATATGTGCATACTACTTTCATTGCACCGTCTAATGATGTTATTATAGTTAGTTGCTATAATACTTTTTAAATGACAAAGTTCTTAGAAGACGGCGGAACCTATGTTAATACCTCTAGTCAGTATAATGAAAGATAAACAGAGCTGTCTTTTTATGCACGTACTTAAGAAATTTTGTATGCTTATGTTTTTAATTGTCACCTCTTTTAAGATACATTTTCTCACAAATTATTAGCCAGTAGAACCCTTTAATAAAGAAACCAAGCCACTCCAAAAAGTAACTTTTCAAAAGTGTTTGAAATAAAGTAAACAATTTATTTTTTACATTAGCTGCCGTTGTAGAAAATGGAGAAGAACAACAATAAAATCTATATTAGGCAAAATTATTATCATCCAAATATATATCACTATGATGTTATAAGATAACAAAATCAAAGTGTAGAGAACTCAATTCAATGACAATAGAAAAAAAGGCTTCGTGTCTAAAAATTATTTACAAAAAAATGAAGATGAATTTGCAGAAGGCTCCGCCAACAAGACAGTATCATTGCACAGATCATTGCATTGCACTGCTGGTCAGAGGCATTCACTGGGGCAAGTTAAGTTCACGCACTCAACATCACGCAAAAATCTTAGCTATCACAAGTCTCTAGGTTTGCTGGAGCTGCTTCAAGCCTCTCAATGGCTGCATAACCTCCGTTTTAGAGTGGAAGAACCTCTGAATCGTGAAAACGCTGCGAACACGTTATTTCAACCACTCTCTCAAGGCCCATCGATATGCAGCCAACCTGCTTTATTTACCTATATTACCTAAATTAATCTCATTTGATAAGTTTAGCTATTTGTAATACAAATTTGAGCACACAAATTTGCACAGATAGTTTCCGATAATAAGTAGATAAAGAGTTTCACTCATGGCAGAAACTTTTCATTACCTTACAGATACCCCTCTTACTAATCTTAATTCTGGTATGGAATGACCCCAATTTAGTTATTCAATGATCCCAATTTAGTTAGGCCTATGCTATAATTCCTCTTCTTGTTTGCTATGATCCTAATTTAGTTATTCAATGATCCCAAGTTAGTTATTCAATGATCCCAATTTAGTTATGCAATGATCCCAATTTAGTTATTCAATGATCCCAATTTAGTTATGCAATGATCCTTATCTAGTTATACGACAATTCCGATTCTGGTTTGCTGTGATCCCCATTTAGTTATGCAATGATTTAAGTATAGATCCCGTTTTGATCCCATCTTATTTGAAATTCTTAGGCGAATACGGCAGGATTTGTCTCAGCGGGCCATTTACATATCAGGATGAACTACTTGTGATAACTATTAAACACAGATACCTATGTGACACTCGCACAAAGACAAAAATGCACACAAGAAATACTCACGTTAATTGCAACTTTATTAGTCTTTTAAGTCTTACTCGTCCATGCAATCATGTGTTGGTCCAGGCTTCTCGGACTCATTGGGAGCCTTAGGGGTTGACATAGCCGGGATATGCTGACTTCTGTAGACTTGATCTCGAGAAAATGTGACCTGTAAAATGAAATTAACATAAACATATTTTTATTCTTATTTTTTTATTATTCTAAAATAAACCTTATCTTTAAGGATAAGAGGCCTCATTGAACCAGTTAATAGCAAAGAAGTTAATTTTAATGATGGATCTACCCAGTGGGAAAGGCGACGTTGATCTAACGGAGTTCCAACGGAAGCTGGTCAGAAAACCGTTGGGAGGAGAGATCAATGCAGAGTGCATTGAAACATGCATAGAAATGAAAATTATGCGATTCCTTTATTCATTTATGCAATACACTGCATATGTTTGTCACCGTTGAGAAAGCGTTGTTATTGCACAACGTTGAATTGGAGTTGTTTTCACAACAGTAAAACGTCGCTGCTTCATTAGACGTGTGTCAACTTTTTTAGCAAGTATTAAAATATCTATTTAATGTCTAAATCTCACGATGTAAGAAATATTTACAAGAATTTGTTTTATGTTTTAATTTTATAATGTTTTGAACTGATTTTTCAAAATTGCTCGTGCCGTGATTTCTTTATCCCTAGACTGTCGTCTGTTATTGCGTCTTTCTCTTGTGTTTTCTACAGCGGAACTAATTTCATTAATTGCATTCTTAGAGTTTTGTGCTCTGGAATATTGTTTATATTTTCAAGACCATAATAAGTTTCGGGCCATACTCGCTGCAATACATCGCAATATATTTTCGGTGCACTGCGCAACTCTGACTTTGTGGCACATAGGCCTAACATTTCTGGACAAAATTGTATTATGCATTTCTTATCAACAGGGGTGTTTTCAGTGTGGTGATCTCACTGAGTCCTGAGTCAAGGCCCTTGGCAATAAGTGAGAAAGTAGGATTGCTTCTTATGTAATCAAGGCCCCTTCTTGATTTGATTTTTGCATTTTTATCTAACTG
The DNA here is from genome assembly GCA_950097015.1 of Macrostomum hystrix. NCBI lineage: Eukaryota > Metazoa > Platyhelminthes > Macrostomidae > Macrostomum > Macrostomum hystrix. The sequence continues at coordinate 13,068,124 of CATNEN010000001.1, forward strand.
GCAACTATGTTTCGATTTGGTCAATTCAATCTTCTAGCATGGTCATTAATGCTAGTAGATCTATCCAACAAGGATCTTTTAGACAAACTAGGCCATTTGCAATAATTAGTTATTTTTTAATTATAAAATATAATACACCTACTTTTGGGCCAAGCTGCTTTTAACCCAAAATATAGTCAATTATAGAATACTATTCTTGCTACCTTAGCAAATCCCAGCATTATGCCAATTCTAAGCCCATTCAAAAGTCAAATTTCTAAGATGCCACCTAGACTTAAATATTCTCTTTCAAGGGTTTTTCTTTTGACTATTATTTTGTTGTATTTTCCTATGGCCATAGCCATATGATACCTTCAGTACTATTGCTCCTAGATTAGTTATTATTATTTAATTATGTTATCTATATATCTATATTTATTATGCTTTGCTAGACTAATTGGCATAGTCTCTTGTGTCCCTATTTTAGCCATGGTCAGATCCCTATCTCTACTATACTGTTAAGGTACATATTTATTTATATAGTCAGGCCTATATATGTGATAATTGTGCTGCATCCCTTCATATATGATTATGTAATGTCTTATAAGTTTGCATATAACATTAGTAGACTTGTCTATTGACAATTTATATATATTGTATTTATATTGTTTCTTTCTATACAATATAAATATAGATAGAAATTATATATAATTTAATTTATATTTTTTGTACACACAATGTAGTCTTACATTCTTTATAAAATTTAGGAAGTTGTTTAAGCTCCAATATGATTTTACACTTAAGCTACACTTGACTACACACTATTTTTTACTTCAGATGTCTAAAAGAACATTTAATCGCAATGTGATCAAGGACCTAATTCGGGAAATCTCCACCCCTGCTGGTGAAGAAGAGATCCAAAGTAATGTTGATGAGGACGAGGCTTTCATGGGGGAGCAAGATTTTGATGAGTTGGACATTGAGTCAGAGGTTGATGCTCTCACTCATTTTCTCAATGGTTCTGATGAGAGTGATTCTGATGACCTTGTCAATGAGTTGGAGCAGGATTCTGCTTCTTTTAGTCAGGATCCCTCTGGAGAACTTGTGAAAGACAGTCTGGGCACAGAACTGCTACTCTTCTTTGTTCTGTTCAACATCCCTCGGATGGCCATGCAGCACCTGCTCTCGCTTCTCTGCCGCCATGGAGTGCCTGTTCCGCCTTCTGTCTATCTGCTCAAGAAACAAAGCAAGGACTCGATTCATGCCACTGAGATAGTTGGGACTATGAAATCTGGACAGTTTTCATATGTGTCGATTGCTAAAAACCTGGAATTCTGCATCAAGAACACGCTTTTTGAGTTTGACAAGTGTGCTCGTGACCCTGTCACACTCGCGCTTCTAGTGGATGTTGTTGTTAACATAGATGGGATGCCGCTGTACAATAGTTCTTTACTATCCGCTTGGCCAATTCTTTTGAAAATTTCTGCCTTCGCTCGCCCACTCCCTCTTGCTGTTTTTGTTGGCAAAAAAACCACAGTTAGATGTCTTTCTAACTGATTTCTGTGCTGAACTGAGGAATTTCATGGAAAATGGTGTAACTGTGCAGGATCATTTGATTCAGTTTCGTAAAGTCATTCTTGTTTGTGATGCACCTGCACGCTCATTCATTTGTAATGTTTTTGGTCATAATTCTCGAGTTGGTTGCAACTATTGCCGCGCTTTGTGTAGCTATGCTGAACATCGTGTCATTTTTCCAACACAAGTGAGTGAAGCTAGAACAGATGAATGTTACTCTCGTGTAGGAGAGAGCAATCAAAAACGTGATTGTTCCACTCCACTTGTCACAGCCGTGCCGATGATTGGCTTGTACTCTTGCTTCCCACCTGACTATCAGCATGCTGTCTGCTTGGGTGTCACACGCAAGCTTTTTAAGTATCTTTTTTCTTCTGCGTTTGGCTCTCGTTGCAAAATATCTCGCACAAAGCTGGCTGAGTTGTCTGATTTTATTGAGCACTGCGCAAAGTTCATTCCTGCCGAATTTCAGCGCCGTCCACGTCGCCTTGACAGCGAGCTAGCGCACTTCAAAGCAACCGAATATCGATTGTTTCTTCTGTATCTGGGTCCCTACTTTTTCAAAAAGTTTGTTCCTCAACGGAACTATCACCATTTTTTGCTCTTGCACTTCGCAATGTATGTTTTTTCATCTGGCATTGAAGTACTTTATTCCCATGCCAAATGTTGCATTGAGATCTTTGTCCGTGACATGGAGCAGCTATATGGGAAATCATCACTTTCGTACAATGTTTATGTGTTGCTGCACTTTTACGAATTTGTACTCCGCTATGGAACTTTGAATAACTTTTCAACCTTTGACTTCGAGAACTATTTGGGCCACGTCAAGCGAAGAATTGTTGTAACGCGCTTTACTTTTCAACATGTCTATAATCAGTTTCTTAATGTAAGATCTAGGCTGACGTCCCATCCAGAGGCTGATCTGTTTTTTTCTACAGCTTCACCAAACAATTGCGCAATCATTTGCGGCGTCCCTGTGCTAGTTCGATCAGTCGAGGCTGGAGTTGTTTCAGGACGTGTTTTGAAGTTTCGTCGACCTCTCTATGCTTATCCCTATTCATCTGAGGCGCTTAACATTGGCTTCTACTATTTGTCGCAAGAAAAAGTCTCTGGCATTGCAAGCTCTAAGTGTATTCTGATCCCGGAATGCGGAAATGAATTTTTCGTTGCTCCCTTCTGCTAAGCAATTCTCTATTTTTCAGCAATGAAGTTTATCGTCATTTTTCATAAAGACAAGGAGATCGTTGAGGTTTCTGGCGAAGACATCTGCCTGAACCAGTTTGCATCGTTTAGCATCGACGAATGGCGACAGCTGAAGACTAAGGCTGTAGTGACTGCTTTCTACGACAATCAAGTGTGGCCATGTACAATCTTGCAGGTCAGTTTTTTACAATTGAAACATTTTCTTGCTATCTGAACTGCTAGTGATAATAAGATAAGCACATTGTATATAATATATAATAATCATAATGCAATATACTATAAGAAATATTTATAAATTTATAAATTAAGCCAAGGTAAATAAACTATGCTATTTCTTTTCAAATTATTTTCCAAATAAGAAGTTTCTTTTATACTTTTTAGGAGGCCAAATTAGCTAAGCCATTACTAATTTTTAATTTCAGGTTGTTCCTTACGGAGTTGAAGCTTCGAGTGTTGTTGACTGGTTGCGAGCCTTCAGACGCAGGAAAAACTGCAAAATTGATACTCTTTTGCAACTCGTCTCCCGAGTGGCCGATTGTAACAAAAGGCAAAGGTTTATGCCAGTCGAGGTAAATATTTACTTTCTTATCTTTTAGTCAGCGTCCGTAGCATTATATTTGTGAAATTAAAAATGGAAATTTTGAAATGAACTCAGCATCGGCTCCGCGCATGCTCCTTTAACCAATTATTCTGCCATACTTATCTTCTCATGTAGTTAAGTAGCAGTAGCAGTAAAATGGTTTATAAGCTATATTGGAAAACGAGCTGTGCCTACCCGAACCAACGTTGCACCGTGAACGATCTAGGCCTTAAGCAAAATGAGTGTGCCTATATATGCTTATCTTGTTTTATCATTTTTCTTTCTTTTCTAGAATCTGCAGACTGAATCTGACGATCAAGTGGAAGATACTAACATCGATCAGCCAATCAGTGCTTCCGCCCAGCCCCTCGGTGGCGAATCGCCAACTATGGCTTCACTGTATACAGCTGGGCCCACATCAGAGCTCCTGTTACCGCCACTCCCACCATCTATGCTGGTTTCTGAATCGGCTTCAACTGTGTCAAAGTCTCCCCGGCCTGCAGGGCAGAGCTCGTGCCCTCAAGGCGATCGACTGACGGCTGAGCCACCTGGTGCTTCATCAGCCACATCACGACATCATTCGGGTGCATCACGGCAGGGATCGTTCCTTCGAAGCAATGAACTGACGACTGAGTCACCTGGGTCATCAGCCACACCACGACACCATTCTGGTGCCTCTGGAGTCGATTCTGGATTCTGGAGTCGTGCATCACGACAGGGTTCGGTTATCCAATGCAGGACAACGAATCGAGAGCAACTGAGCGCGCTGCAATCATGTCCTGATTTTGCTGATTTAGCATCTTTGAATTTCGGTGCCAGCAGCCTCACCACCCTACGGTCTAAGATGGAGGATAAGCTGGGTGTTGATCTTAATTCGTCTGGAGGACTGTGCCTGCTTGGACTGTTCAACCTTCGTCGGACAAGCATGTGCATTGCTGCCGTAAACGAAGTCAAGGGGCTGCTCCAAGCTGGTTACATCGGCGGTGACTCCGGCGGCGGATCTGTGGCTTCCGCAGAATCTAATTTGCCTGTTGATTCCTGGGAGGATTACATTTGCTACGCTAATAATCCGGAATTGGCCAACGATCTGGTAAGTTTTTCGTGAATTCTGTGACTTCTTACTTCATAATTGCGGGCGTAGTTTTTTTGTATAGATGATGTATACATGCTTGCTTCTTGTATACACGTCTTGCAGTATGAATGCTTGCTGTATATCTTACAAGCTCGTATACTTTTCCGTTGCTGCTGCTCCAGTCACCGGAATGCAGCTTGAAATTAAGATTGTACTTTTACTTACGGGTAAGTAATTTTAGTTAATTGCATAAAGTACTCATTAATGACTATTTGTACACTGGGTAGAATAGACGCTCTTGGCTAAAATATTTGTATTCGGTAAAATCGGACCTCATCTGCTTCATTAATCATGAATGAGTTACGTTCGAAATAGTTTTTTCGGTAGGCAGGATGGTAAAGTAGAAAAAATGCATATAATTCCGAGGTTTGATTAATTGCCCTAATAAGAATTCAGCATGGCTCAACAGGACCATCTGGGAATTCTCTGCTCGATTGTTGACGTACTTTGTCTCTATGCAGCATGACTCGTTTTATTTCTACAGAAACCACATCTTCGTCTGTGCAAGTCCGCTACAACACGCGACACAGTACGCAGAATGGTGCGAAAAATCCTGTCTGACAAAATGCTTGCCCGAGTGAACTACAATGGCAAGGGACTGCAGAAGCTGTCGGGCTCTTCTCTATCCGATGGGCAGTTGGCTTTTCGCGCCACGTTTCTTCCTATTATTAAACGTAAGCTTTTCGCTGTTATATATGCCGCTGCCTAGCTAGCAAGTACAGTTCTCGTCTTTTAATATAAAGCTTAAATAAAAATCTTTATAGAATCCGTCAGATCAATCTACGGCGCCAGCAAGCCCCAGCCAGCTGAGTGCGAGCCGGCCGAGAGCGAGGTGGAGAAGGCCGTGATCGCAACTCTGAAGGCTGGTAAGGACAACAGGAGATCTGGCGAGAAGCGGTCGAAACTTCCTGCTGCGAAAAGCCAGCTACGGGGCCCCAAGCGAAGTCGCGGTGCCGTCGCCTTCGTCAGCAGCGGCAGCAGCAGCAGCAGCGTGGGCAATGACAGCGACAGCAATTAAGCGTACTATGATTAATGACTAGTGACCAGTGTTGAGTAAGTTACAGTTCCAAAGTCAAGTTAATTAATAAAATTATAATAGGCCAGAGCACTGAGTAATTCTTTTTTGCATGCTTATTATTTTCAGCGACAGAAAGACAGTCGATTTAGTAAGACAATTGAGCAGTGACGGAGTTAGTAAGGGGAGCAAAATGGCAACTGTTCAAGTTTAATGACATGTAAAATGCGCGAACCTTGTGCGAAACTTACATTACTGTCACTTTACGTTGTGATTATTTCTATATAACTAAACTTTGTCAACTGAATCTGTTAATAATCTGTCATTTCGATCATAAAAACGCCATTTTTATATAAATAAAATATTGTGCGCAACGCGCGTGCAACGTATTTGTATCATTGTACGAGCTATCGCCAATTTAACAAGAAAACACAAATTCATTGTTTCACTTTCGTCTCATTATCTCTTTCTTGAAGAAATTCAAATGTATGCCCGAAAAGTATGCATAAAAGTGCACCCGCAATCGACTTCACAGGCGTTGGTTTGTGCCGGTTTAGCGTTGCATAACCGTCGCATGCCGCCGTTGTACTAACGTTTTTGCGCCGGACACTTGTAGCCGTTGGTCCGCCGTTTGTAGACAACGTTGTTCCAGCGGTGCCTTTTCCGATGGGTAAGAAGTGAATTACTTAATGCTACTTTAGTAGACACCATGTTACTATTTAACCCATACATAATAAAACCAAATTACCTCTGTCTCCAAAGCGCACTCTAATTCTTCGCACTTCATCGAATTGGTTGAACATTCGCTCTGGGTAGTGCAATACCATTTCGTCGTCATGGATAGCATTTTTCTCCCGCTGGGAGCTTTGCGTCACGCGTAGCTCCTCGAAGCACTGCTGGCTAGAAACCGCATCCTTGTACCACTGGGTAATGACGGAGACATCGGCAGAGTCTTCTGGCCAATGCTGAATTTCCGCTTTTGAACATCCGAGGCTGATTGTCAGTCAGTTCTTCACTGACTGATTTAAATAAGTTTCCCTAGAAATAGTTCGCTAACCTAAAAATCAATGGGGAATATATATTCCACATCCTTTCCATTTTATTTTTAACAATTGCAACAAGCAAACTTACATTTTCATTTCACAGTCCGAAATCTCTTTTATCTTCTTATAGCTCGGTGCACGTCGAGTGACGGTCTTGATGGTCCTCACAATGGCACCACTTTGGTCAATTGAAACTGTTAGCTCGTGCTCATTGTCCGTAGGACCTGGGATCCGCCTTTTTCACCCAGCCGCCGGATATGCAGACGGCGACGCCCTCACGGCACACGTCTAGCCTCAAGCCTTAAGATCTTTCCGAATACGCTTACACGAATATCGCCGGTTTCGTCCCAGAGGATAAAGGAGAACACTTGGCCTGGTCCTCTTTTGCCTTCAAAGTCCATGATTTTGGACAGCCTCATTACCAGGCCAACGATCGCAGCGTGCATCAGGCCCGGAAGCAGAGCAGAGATACAAACTTTGCTTTTCTTGGCTCCTTCGCATGACTCCATATTGCTCGATTGTTGATTGCCAAAAATATAGAACTTTATTATCATTATTATAGATCTAAAATAAATAAAAAATTCTCTAATCAAAAGTGAACACACACAAGCAAGCAAGCAAGCAAGATTTTCATTTTTAGTATAGTAGAAAGCTGTTTGTAAAATTGCTGGACGTAGTGGGCTATATAGCTTTGTTATGCAGAATCCTCCGAGAAATGATAAATACACGTTTTCTGTATAATCATATGGCCAATTCGATCAATCAAAGTCGACCTACAGCTGCGTTAGACGAACGAAACACGAAGAGAGACAAAAATTTGTAGAACAAATTCGTGAAGTCGGAGCTACGGAGACCTACCGAAAAAATATGTGCTCAGACTATAATTTTTCTTAATTCTTATTAACGTGAAAACCTGGGGACGGCTCAATGCGAGCGCCGGAAATCCTAGGGTTGCGGATTCCAAGTTGGAAGGGGATCAGGCCTTACTCTCCCAGTGTCACCCGCCATAGTGCTGGTTCGTAGTTGGTTTGTGGAGAATTGTGATGCCCAGGTCTAAAGTAAAAAAGGGTGCGCTTGAGTAGCTAAACTGACTAAAAACCGACCAGTTTAGCTAGTTTAGAAAGTTGATTATAACAAATGATAATGATGTGCTGTAGACTGCTGAGCAGCCTCCAGACAATCCGTGAGTCAGGCTGTCCTAGGTCTGTGGGAGGGCTGGGGTGTAGGTAGTTTGTGGTTCCCGTGCACATTCACCTCCGCTCGCCACCCCCCTTCTCTTTCTCTCTCTCGTTCCAGTTGTCTGCGCACAGAGTCACATTGCACGCCATGGTGCAATCGCTTCGGTTCGGAAGAAGACTGGCAGAATATCGCTCAAATGCTCCTACTATAAGTAGAGCACAGTCTGACGAATACGCTGGGTTGTGTTAGCATTATGGTAGCACAACTTCTCTACTTTGGTGGCACTGTGTGTACTGATTTTCTTCATGCTTTGCCGGATCCTTGCGAATTAGAGGACCTTACAGTCCAGTGAGCGGAAAAATCCAGATAGAACCGTATCCACGCCAGAGTATCACATTTCTGGTACGGTTTTAGGGGCCGCTCAGTTAGCACTCTTACCTCTCTAAGGGGTAACCTTCTATACCCTAACCCTAGGTTAGGCTAGTTTCTCTCCTCTCCTTGCCTCCTCTCTAAGTGGAAGCGCCTTTTTTTCCTTCTCCCCTTGCCTCCTCTCTAAGAGGAGGGCCTTCTCCCTTTCTCCCCCTCCTGCTCCTCCTCCTCTCCCCTTCCTCTCCTCCTCCCCCTGCTACCCTCTCTAAGAGGCTAGCCCCTGTCCCTCTCCTCTGCCCGTCCTCTGCTCCCTGCTACCATCTTTAGAGGTTAGCCCCTGTTCCTGTCCCTGTCCCTGCCCTGTTTTCCGTGCCCCTGCTCCCGTCCTCTTGCTTCTCTCTTGCTTCTTTACTTATTTGTGCATTATTTATATTACTTTTAGTTTTACTTTTATTACAGTTTTAATTGCTGTTTTACTGAAGTTTTACTTTATTTATACTGTTTTACTTAATTTAATTTACAGTTTTACAATTTATTTGCTCTAATTTTTTTTAATTTAATTTGTATTGCTTTATACTACTTTAATAATCATATTTGCATTATATTACTTTTATTGAATTGCACTTTTAATTGAATTTAACTGCATTTATACCTGTGCAGAGAGTCAGGGACAGAGCAACTGGTACTGCAGAATCAACGAGGCACCCAGTGTCCATGATGTCAGCATTATGCCGTAATTATGTTGACGCGTCAGCATATTTTTGACAAGCAAAAATAATTCCAAACGTATGTTGCATTGATATCTGTTTGATATTCATTGAAGGTGCTTTCAGTTTCGCTAGCAATTCTTTCTTTTTTAGGCGCAGCATCAAACTAGAAAAAATTTGGCCTGTGCATGCCACAGCACAATTAAGGCATTTTGTGCTAAACATATGACTGAGAAATTTAGAAGGAAAAATATTTTATGCGGTTCCTGAATAGTCCCAAATTTATTATAGTCTTCAAATATACCCATGGACAAATTTTACTGTCCACATAATTTTCGCATATATACAGCATGCAAATGCTGTCATTTCGTCGATTTGGTATAATTTGAATTGTACATTGTTATTATATATACTAAATGGACTAAACATAGTAGTCATACAAGTAATATTTAGATGGTTTATCTCAAGCTATGTTATCTTTTGGCCATAATAGTTATACATGTTTTTTATTTTTTGTTCTAATACTAAATATTTTACAATATTGAACAAAACTATAGCACATTTTTAATTGATGCTTTTTACGCTATTCGTCTTAGACCTAACTTCTGTCTTTCTTATATATGTATGCCCAAAAAAGACCTTTTCTAACAACGCATTTGTATATTAGTTTCTAGCAATAGTAGTGGGTGCAGTCTGGCAGTTTTCTAATTAGCTAAGGCTGTATATATGACGTTATATACGTTAGGCTTACGTTAAGTAATTTTCATGCTAGAATTATTCCGGAATAGTAGCCAGACATACATGCTGGAATTATTCTGGCTTTAAATTCCGGAATAATTCCAGCATGAAAATTACTTAACGTAAGCTTACTTACGTTAAGTAAGCCTAACTAGGCTCTAGCCTCTATATAGGCATAGGCCTATGTGAATTTTGTGAAATATTGTACTTGTAAGATTTTATATATTATAGGGTAATGTATCATCAACCAAACAGTGTATCTTCAAAACCGAACAAGAATTTTGACTTCTTCCTTGGTCTCATGCAAGACAGATACAAGCTATTGTGTTTCACAAAACAACTAATTTGAAAGTTAAAGAAATTATCTACAAGCTGAGGCATGATGTGCAATGAAGCATTAAGAGGAAAGAAAGATATTGATGTTTCAGTAGAATTTTTTATTGCAAAAGCATACTTTTTAACAACATTTTTTCAGTATGTACTTTAGACAAAGATTGTATGTGGTTCGTGGTTGCTTGCCAATTAAATGACCATAAATGTAGTTATTTATAGAGCATGAAAAATGCTTTCAAATTACATAATTCATGATAGTTCACTCCTTAAACTAAGATTAAACCACTCACTCAAATTTTAAAACCAAACATCAAATTCTCTGTTTGGTTTGAAGATACATGAAAATCATTGTTCGGTTTTAGATAAAGAGCAGGAATAACTTTTTTCTATTTAATAAAATAGCAAAAGCAGTTACTTTTTAGAAAGATATAGCTGTTTTCTATAACTTGGCTTTTAGTTTATCATATCTCAAATAGAAAATCAGTAGCTTAGGTTTGAAGTTAAAAAATACACATTCTTGTTTGGTTGATGATACATTACCCTATGCACCAGTTTTTAGTTGCTTTGTTGTATATATTGCTGTTAAAATATGATATGATATAATACTATTCCTTGTAGTTTATATTGCAAATAGCAAACAATTACATATATGGTTGTCAAAAAAGGTATAAAACTAACGTTAAGTTTTGAACAAATCAATGAAACAAATTATGTTGAAATCTGACAATAGGGGCCTAGGCTTTTTCCATCATAACTATTTTAGTACCTATCTAATTATTCATTGTAATTATAGGTTATAGACATAGCTATAATATATTGTATAAGCCATAAAACTGGTTTAAACTTTTATATTTATAATTTAGGCCTAATGAATAGGCCCTTAATTTACTCTGTATATATATAAAGCCAAGGTTTTTTAAGGTTAGAAATCCAATTGTCAGCTGGCCCTTAAGGTTCAAAATCCAGTTGCCAATGGCTATTTTTGGTTGGCCACTGGCAACTAGCCACATTCTTGAGGATAGATATTTCTAAGGCTTATCAAAACATGTTTGCACTGTATGAATATGTGAATAAGACTGTTTGGGACTTGTTATTGAATTAACATTTAAATTGTCAATTTTTGCAATTTTGTATTTGCTACAACTTAAATTCATATGGCATTTTTATTATACTTGCAAAATCTTTTTCTGAAAGTGGCAACCTGGGTTTTTTTAGGCCATATTGTAGCCACTGGCTACCCAAAAAAACCATTGGCAACTGGATTTGTGGCATCAGAGGCCAATCTAGCAACCAACTTGAACTAAGGCAGTTGCCTATGATACAACAGTCTCACATTTTATTACTGCTAAGATTGGCTTGGCTGAAAAACTTAAGCCTGAGCTGATTCAAGCATATTATTTTTTTGTCAATGTGTGAAAATTGTTGCTAAAGCAACTTTATAAAGTTGTTTTGTTGTATTGTGATTTGCATATGATTTTGAACTGGGACACTGAAATAGGTCAGTTGCCAGTTGACAACTGAGGATGGCCATTGGCAACTAGATTTCGGACAAAAAACCTAGGTGGCAACTGGCACAAGAAAATGAAGTTGCTAGATTGGCCTCTGATGCCAAAAATCCAATTGCCAATGAGATTTTTAGGGGTCAAAAAACCCTATATGGCCCAAAAAATTAAACCTAGGCATTACATCCTAATATTCTTATTATTAAATTACTAGTTTAGCTATAAAGTGCCAATTTATTATCATTTAGTAGGATTTATTTGGTCACCAAAAAAATTATAAATATAATATAATAGTATATAAAGGCAAACTCTATGAGCAAAAAATTTGAATTAATAACCATTTATTTAGCTATATTAAATGTGATAAGTGTGATACATATATTTTTTCTATCATAGTTTCTTATTTTTACTAAAGTTTTTTGGAGCCACTTTATTATGGCTTTTAAAATTCTACTTGTTTATTTTTTATATTAATACTATCATGATTAAATATGTCTAAATATGATATATTGAAATGTCATTAAGTATAGCAAAAGCAGTAAATATGCAGTGTAGTATATAATAATGTGCATTATAAAATTTTAATATATTGCAAGTATAGCATGTGGTTAAAGAGAGACATTATTTTCATATATCAACAAAAAGCAGTCAATTTTATTAGTTTACTGTGGATAAGACTAGGAACAGCATTATCTACAAGTACATAATACTATACCAATTGGGAAGATATTCTATAATATATGATGTGCTGTAGACTGCTGAGCAGCCTCCAGGCAATCGGAGAGTCAGGCTGTTCTAGGTCTGTGGGAGGGCTAGGGTTGGTAGTTAGTGTTTCCCGTGCACTGTCACCTCCGCTCGCCACCCCCTCCGCTCTTCTCTCTCTCTTTCCAGCTCTGTCTGCGCACTGAGTCACATTGCACACAATGGTGCAATCGCTTAAGTTCGGAGGAAGACTGGCAGAACAACGCTCAAATGCTCCTACTATAAGTAGAGCACAGTCCGACGAATCCTTGAGATGGTGGTGGTGTCATGGTAGCACTACTTCTTTACTTTCTTGTCTCCAGTCTTCATGCTTCTTGAGCCCTCGGGGTCTCAAACATCTGCTAATTTATTGCGAAGCTAAGACCGTATACTGCGTTTAGAAGCAGAGTGTACCGTCTGTTTCAGTGCAGAGTGCTAAGACTTAGGAATCATAGATTGATTCAATCACAGACCGAGGAAACTTAGCAATTGAAGCCTGACTACCGGATTGTTCCTCTGCTAGGAACCATCTGCGTGTGAGGCCGGTAAAATCTCCTCTCTGAATCCAGTGTCCTGTCTTGGTCATTTACCAATTGTGTGTGCCACGCTACCACAGGTACAACATATATAATATTAAGAATTGAGTAGTATTAAGGATTTTCTTCCTTAATAGTCAGTTTATGTAAGATTCTAAGACAAGGAAATACAGGGATTGGAGAAGAATAATAGATATAGATTAGAAAAGCAGATATAAAAGATAAAACTATATAAGTGGTTGAAAGGGGAGAAGACTATGGGAATTAAAGAAAGAAAAGTTTGTAAGTGGGAGTCAAAAGCCAAATAAACATGTTATCTAAAGTCCAATTTATGCATTATTTCTTATTTCAGATGATCATTCAATTTGAACAATGCAAATTCGTACTGGTGTTTTTCATAAGTGATAAAACTTTTGAAATTGTTTCAAGAGATGCATGTATTGATTGGAATGAAACGAAGTACAAATCCCTAAAGGTGAATCCATCTCGGAAGACAATCGTGACGGCCACGTCTGATGGAGTTGAACAGTCTGCAATCATTTTCCAGTGTGGAAATGACTATCAATCATTAAAGACTTGTCGGGATCATCTAGCTCAGCATAAGACTTATAAAAATGGCCAATTGAACGCATGTTGCATGAAATTGAATACATCGAAAGATTTCCTGATCCAAATAAGCGTTTTTGACACCAGCCTTTGGACCATTTCATCACTGATGGCGCTGAAACTGATGGCGATCCTGAAGTTTGCATGAGCCAGGCTTTTCAATTGTCACACCAGGAATGCCCATCAACACCTACTCCAGACCCCGAGCTGGAACATCTTTTGCCACCTTTGCCATGCAAAGCTTTGCTGGAAGAAGTACCTGATTATGTTTCTCTAGGTGCACGCAGCTTACTACAATCCAATCATCCGGCTATCCAAAAAACGTCTGGTTGTGCTCAGCGCAGTCCACATCTTATGCCATCGTCATCTAGGAGCCATTTGCAAGAATTGACAAACAGTCCAACTATACCATCTAGTCCAATGCCAGAATCGTTCTTATTCAATCTTGGCAATGTGTACAGGATGGCTAGGCGACATGGAGTTCAGCCGAATGAAAATGATCCAGCGACATTTCTCTCTGCTATTACATTAAAAAAGTTAACGACTTTAGAGAGCACTGTGAATTTTCAATTTCAGCAACTAAATGCTCGCATTTCCCGACTTGAGCAGTCAAGTGCAGCTGCTTTTTCCATGGAGGAGACAGTAGAGTTGGAACGTATATCCACAGAAGAGCAATTAAACCTGTTTCTGAATAATCTTCAAGACAAACAATTTGCTTCGCAAATCGAGCAGTCAAGTGCAGCTGCTTTTTCCATGGAGGAGACAGTAGAGTTGGAACGTATATCCACAGAAGAGCAATTAAACCTGTTTCTGAATAATCTTCAAGACAAACAATTTGCTTCGCAAATCAAGACACATTTGGTTCGGCATGGTGGAAAGTGTGGAGCAGATTCGGTTCGTCGAATGTTAAAAGCACTTTTTTCATCTTCGTTTCTCTCTCGCTTTAATCGCAATGGACTAAATGGCAAACTCAAGTTCAAAGGAGTACTTGAGGACTTCATTAAAGACTGTGCTATTGCTGCTGACGACACGCTTGACCATCAGATCATTGAGAAAACCATAGCTTCCTGCATTAAGGTTGCTCTCAATGAATGCCGTAGCCTCTCAGGTGCATGTGCAGATGGAGGAACAGATTTTGGTAGAAGCGACCAAGACCGAGAGAAAACACGAAGACCAAGATCAAGAGACCAAGAGACTAGAAGACGAAGACCAAGATCAAGAGACCAGAGCCAAGAGCCAAGAGACAAGACACACAGATCTGTGCGGTACATTTCGCCGATCTCTGATGTGGATTAACTATCAATAGAATTTTATAGTAATCTAAGATAGTTTTCAAGGCCTTATTATTTATCATTCAAATTCATCTTTCTAGTAGTGCGTATGGGGCGCTATCACAAACCCTAAAAATCACATTCCCTAAAAGCAGTCTAAATCATAAACCCTAAATATCATAACCCCTAAAAATCGCATTCTCTGAAATCTGACAGGACACATCACAAATTTTTTTATCACCTTTTAGTAGTAGCCCTTATCTTTTGGAATTTAGAGAATGTGATTTTTAGGGTTTGTGATGCCCCCCGTGCATAAACACCGCGCTTTAGCTTCATGCAAAATGCAAAATGAGCACCCTAATTTTTGTGTGGTCTAGACTCAACCTTTTATTTCATTTTGCTGTTTGTCTTAGATATCATTTACACTTGAAGTCAAAATTTGCTGCTTTAGTTATATTTAGCTATTGCTGACTTAGATTAAAACTGGACACATTGTACGTTGTAATTTAATATTTTGCTATGGTTTATAGCACCCCCAATATTTGCACAAACTTTATCTTCACGTACCATTTAAAAAACTATGGAATATGGGACTACTTAGTTGTGAATATGCCGATAGTTTTGGATTTACCTCTGTTGTCTGTTGTCTATCTCTTACAGGCTGGACGAAGGCATGTATTGCGCATGTCCTGGCAGTCCATTGAGGACATAGAGGAGCCTTCCGGTGTGGCGTCTTTTCCTAGTGAGTCTCCTTGTGCCACTGAAGACGAGGAGTATTATGATGAGTATGACTTAAGCAATTCGGAAGCAGCCCTTTTTTCGGATGAAGATGCTGCGGGTATTGCGGACGAGCCTGTCGTCGGTATTGCAGAACAATTAGCCGAGCCTGATTTTTCTGGTAATGGTGCTGCCAGTGGTGTAAGATCAGGTAGTGGTAGCATATTTCCAGAGTTATGCACATTTTTTGTTCTCTTCAACCTTCCACGCTCTGCAATTGTTTTCCTTGTTCGACTTCTTGCCAGGTTTGGTTTAGAAGTCCAAACAACGTATTGTGCATTTCGACGATACGTTTCTAACTCTCATCCACAAGCCAAATCAATGCGTAATGGCAACTACGCCTACTTTTCTTTGTCCGATAATCTGCGCTATGCCTTTCAAAATTCCTTGTTGGGTAACGAGTCTCGTTCTGGTGAGGTGCAACTTTCGCTTAAGGTCAATGTTGATGGCTTGCCGCTATGGAAAAGCTCGTCGGTTGAATTTTGGCCTATCTTGGTGCAGTTGGCATATGTAAGCACGTTTTTCCCGTTTCCATTTTCTGTGGCACTGGAAAGCCTCCCTTGAATCTGTTCCTCCAAGACTTTATTCGCGAAGTCAACGTTCTTAACGAGACAGGAATTTCTATTGATGGAACTGTATTTCGGATTTCTAATGTGTACTTTATCTGTGACAGGGTTGCGCGTTCTTATTTGCAATGTGTTAAGTCACATGCTTCGAAGCTGGGATGCAGTTACTGTCGAAGTCGAGGAAGTTTCGCTGAAAATAGGGTGGTTTACCAAACTTCTGTAGGCATTAAAAGAACGGATGCGGACTACAAATCTGGTCTTGAGAATAACCAACTGCAGATTTCGCCACTCATAGACATTGCAAACTTGCAGTCTGGTTTCCCTGTTGATTACCAGCATTCTGTATGTTTGGGAGTTGTTCGCCGATTGTTTAAGTTTTTTTTCTCCACCGTAAAGGGTTTTCGTCTTCGTTGTAAAGTACACTCAACTGCTTTGGCTGAGCTGTCTGAAAAGTCGGTTTCTTTGGCGAAATTTATACGAAATGAGTTTCAGCGACGGCCAAGACGATTTGATACCGAGCTCGCTCATTTTAAGGCAACAGAATTCAGACTTTTTTGCTGTATTTGGGACCATATCTTTTTAAGAAGTATCTGCCGATAAACTTTTACAATAATTTTTTGCTCCTTCATTTCTCTATTTACGTTTTTGCAGCCAAGCGGCTTCAGCATCTCAATTTGAATGCTGAGAGTTGCATCAAGCGGTTTGTTAAACAAGTCCCCATTCTGTTCGGCGAAACAGCTATGTCCTACAACTTTCACGCTATTTTGCACCTTAGCGAGTTTTTTCCATTGGGTGTACTTGATGATTTTTCAACATTTACTTTTGAACATTTTCTGGGAATTCTTAAACCGCGTCAAAAAAAACGCTTGTGACAACTGTAACAACTATAGACAACACATATTTACACAAATTTACACACTTAGTACACTTCTCTGGTGTACCGTGCCTTCTCTATTATCTTACTTCGGCATGTTCGGCTTCAGGGTGTTCAAGGTGATGCGACACTTGTGCCCATCTGGCCTCACAGGTCCTGGTTTAGCACAGAAGAAGCATCCGCTAAACTTATGTACATTCCTCTCTGTGATGTACTCCATATCTTGCTTATTCTGCATCGAAATCATGCCTCTTCCCATAGGCTTTTTCTTTTCTTCCTGGCTTCCAGACATTGTCTGATTACCGAACATTGACTGTGTTCCACCACTTCCAAATAGTGGAGGGATACCTGGCTGCTGATTCATCAGCACCGCTATTATCAGCATAATAATCGACATTTTCTATGAACTCTTCGTTCTACTTGATAATCTACTCTATTCTCGATTGAGGCCGTTTCTCTAATCCTTTCCGCTGCCACCAAAGTTGTAACAGGGCTTGTCTCTCTACTTTTCTCTCTTTCTTGGTAGCGTATCTTTTGGCCTCTTCTGTTCTTTTAGCTCCTTCTCTACTGTTCACGTTCTCCGTATGTCTTTAACTCGGTGGCCCTGAAAAGGGCCGTTTTAACACCACAACTCTTACGTTGTGAGATTCTCCTAGGTAGCGCTTCTGCACTGGCACGAGCGGTTTATCCCTCTAAGGCACTGATCTCTTATTCTCCAGTCTCTGCTGGGCGTTTCTCCAGGATCAGAGGGTCACAGCCTCAATCCTTGTCTTATCTTCACACTTGAAGGTATCTCCTTAATAAGTGACACAACACGTTGGCTTTTGTTCAAACAGATCTTTAACTCAGTTATTGCCTTTTCGGCTCACTGGCGGGTTGTATTATTACCACAGAAACTCCCTGCTTATATAGCATTTATAAACTTTGTTTTAATAGCGCGAATTTACTAAACTACGAGTATAAAAAATATTTATAATATGTACCTATATATAATATATATATCGCAAGAAAATATTATAGCGCGAGAAATGAAATTACTACTAGCTAAAATGCAAAATATATAGAACTACTACACATTCTTTCCACGCGACGATGCCCAAACCGATACATAGGTGGGCTTCGGGCCACGGCCGACAGCGGCAATGGCAAAGGCAGCGCTTGCGAGCACGGCGGCCGCACCCGCTGCGCTGTCAATGGGGGGCGCGGCCGCACCAGCGGACTTCCCCGTTTTACTCATTCGTGCTGTTGGGATCATAGTGCTGGTGGGCGGTACTAGAACTGCCGAACGTATCCGCCTCACTTTTGATTGTGCCGACTTCTGCGTAGGCACTTCTTTTGGCGCGTCTGAACCCGTATCCTCGTCTGAATCACTGACCTCCAGGTCGGCAGCCAGCTCGGCGTCGGTGAGCCGCAAGGCTAGCTCAGCGGTTCGCCTAGCCAGGCTGTCACGACCGCCCTAGACCGTCTATAGTTACTCCACTCAGTGTTAATTCGGGCCTTGTTGCTTTGGCCGTCTAGTGCATCAGCGACGGCTTGTTATTCGCGGACTCGCAAGATTCGCTTGATTCGCAAGCCGTCCTTTCGCCTCAAGCTTCCGAAGGCCTGCTATCTCTGCTTAAAGCTGCTCCTGATACCGGCGCTTCCACTCTATGCTCAACCGCGCCCAAATGCGCCGATTTCTACCATAAGCAGTTAGCTGAGTCTCCGGCTTCATAATTTCTAGGAATTAATGACTGGAGTTAGTAATTCGGATTAGTTATACCTGCCCCACCCTGATTGAGTTAATTTGTTAGTACCATGGATATAAATTGAATGAAAACTTCGGCTAATCCGCCAAATCAGTGTTAGTGCTGATTAAACATTGCCTACCATGGCTAAATAAGGTGCACTAGTGAAAGGGGGAAAGGGAAGGAACTGGCTATCTTGTTCACACCTATGTCACCCTCTACTCTTTACTAATGTAACGCCTATAGCGACTTATGGGCTGGAACCCAGACAGCACATGGTTTGGATTTCTTTGTTGTTATTCCATCGCTTGTCTGTTTCAATCGCCTGCGCTTCGCATTCTCGATTTGCTTTGACTTTCCTCGGTTCCTCAAGAGCCCAAGCTCCACACTAGACGTCATGTAGACGTTATCTTCGCTAGCGTCTGTAGCCACTGCATAACCGACAGGCGCGGCGGCGTTATTCGCGGCTCCAGACTCGTTGGGTTTTGTGGTCGCGAGTTCGCGAGTAATTAAGAGCTAGGGGGTGATTTTGTTGAGTCTCATATGAGATCAAAAAGGTTTGATTATTGCTGGATCGGGTGCAGTATATTTATAGTGTATAGTGTATTTTTGCGATTCCGGCAGTTTCTAGAAATATACTGTACGGTAAAACAAATTTAATTAGGCTATTTATTATTAGATGCAATCGCATGCGGAGTTTATGCTAGATATACAATAATTTATGGTGAATTATGCAATTATTGTACTATAGGAATATTCTGAGAAAAATTGCGAAGTTAAATATGTACTATATCGAAGAATTTTCTAGAAATCAATGTTTTCGTACTGTATAGTATGTACTCGAAGGTCAATTGAATATCGTACAAAAGTTTCGCGATTTATGGTCACTACAACAGTCCCCCCGCAGAAGATGGAGTCCTGATGGTGAATGAATATGCACACGAGGAAAACTGGAGATTATGGTATGGGGTGCCGAAGCTGCAGACGTATGAAATGCAGTGTGAGGCAACTACAAGTTGAATGCAAATGTACAGTGCATGCTACGCTCTCGGCGGTGACGGACTCAAGCGGCGTCGCCTCGATTCAGCTGGTGCTGCGATCGATCATGGTGAGCATGTATCGAGGGGTCAGCCCGCAGTTGACGTACTTCCTGTCTGGTACTGGGAGCGGACCGACAATGTCGATATGAACGATTTCGAGTCTGTCTGTTTCGTGTGGCGTCCGATTTTGCTTCGTTGGCAGGTTTCGCACGCTAGGCAATACCTCTTGATGTCGTATGTCGGGTTGTCAACAGGCTGGCGGTCTTGCGGACTCCGTAGTGGCCGAGTTGTCCACAGGTACTCACGTGGCTTCTTGAGCGACTTGGTGACCAGGCTTAGCAGCGGCGCGGCGGTGTGGCTGAACTGAGGGATGAAACGCCGGTAGAATCCGATCGTGCCGAGGAATCTGCGCAGGGCCTGTGCGTTGCGGGGAACCGGCCACTCCGCGGATGGCGTCGACCTTGGAGTCGAGCGGTCGAATCCCGTCTGCTGTCACCCGGTGTCCTAGGAAAGTGATCTCCTTCTGCAGAAAAGCGCACTTGCTGAGCTGGACCTTTAAGCCATGTTGTTCTAGGCGCTGAAGAACTCGTTCGAGCACTCGAAGGTGATCGTCCTCGTCCTTGGAATAGACCAGGAGGTCGTCCACGTATGCGAGAACGCCGTCGATGCCTCGGAGGACGGTGTCGATAAATCGCTGAAAAGTCTGACCTGCGTTGCGAAGACCGAATGGCATGCGGGTCCATTCGTAGAGTCCAAACGGCGTGATGATTGCAGACTTCGGTATATCGTCCTCGGCGATGGGAATCTGATGATAGGCTCGGACGAGATCCAACTTGGAGAAAGTCTTGGTGCCGTGGAGATATCTCGTGAAGCACTGAATGTGTGGCACTGTGTAATGATTTGGCTGAGTGATCTTGTTCAGCTGTCGGTAGTCGCCACAGGGTCGCCATTTCCCGTTTGGGACTCCGTCGTCCTTTTTAGGCACCATGTGTAGTGGCGATGCCCAACTGCTAGACGATGGGCGTAGATATCCGGCATCTATCAACTGTTGAAATTCGTCCTTTGCGATGGGCAGCTTCTCGGGATGTAGTTGTCTTGCCTTGGCGTGAGTCGGTTGATGTTCGCCTGTGACAATGACGTGCCGTGTGTCTTGTTTTACCTCCTCGGCTGGCGGCAGAGGACCCCCCTCCACGTACGTGAAGGTCTCCTTTAATTTGTCGATTAGCTGCCGCACGCGTGCATCGCAGTTGTCGGGGAAGGCTAGAGAGACGCTGACTGTGTCGAGCTGTAGGGCGGCGACTGGCAGAGTTGCTAGCGTTTGGAGCAGCCAAGGCAGCAGCAGAACTAATAGTACCAGTAGTAGCAGACACAGCTCCACTGGCAACAGCTTGATCACCTGTCGAAGCAGACGATGTCACATCACCAATCAGAGCGAAGACATCAGGTTCAATGTCCATGGATTCACTACCATCTTCATCAATCATTGGGCTGGGGGGTTGAAGCATCTGCTTGCCCCTGATGACTGGTGCATGAAGTACAGCTGGCGCTACTGATTGCACAGCAGCTTGAGTCTCTCGCCCCTCACCATTATCATCATCAGCAGCAGCATTGCTGATGTCTTTGTCGTGGCGACGACCACTAATTGGAGTCACAAAGTCCTCACTAGAGCTGGTGCTGCTGGTTCTGGATCTGATGACTCCATTGATGACTTGACTGAGCGCACTCATTCGTTGCATTGCTGCATCTTTCTCCTTGCAGCGCTTTGCTGCTCCCATGACAATTCGTCGAAACGAGCGCTCAGCTTCTTCATTACCGGGGAGCAGCTGATGATTTCGATGAGCCTTGGTATTTTTTGCAGCACCTTGTTCGTTGAACACAGAGACCTCAGAGCACTGCCAGCATACTGTCCATTTCACTTTTTCACATTTTTCATGGCGATCGGATCAGAGTCCTCCTTGCTGACATTTGATACTAAAAATGTTTATACTAATAAGCATCACTAAAAATGACACGGAAAAATATCTAAAACAATATTACACTCATGAATTTTGGAAAGCCTGTTGACTAACCTCCTCGAATGTACTCGACTGCAGCATCGAAGTCAGCTGCATGGCTTATTTACAGATTGTGCAATCTATTTTCAAAGTATCACAATTTTGCGGGTCATTTTTGCGAATATTAGTTTTCTGAGGCATGGTAATACTTGAAAATTACAAATTATGCCTCAAGCGTATAGTTATAAAACGGGACTTCAGTGACTACCAAACTAAATGGTTCTTTGAAAACATGAAATTTATATTGACACTAAAAAGTGCTACCAAATGCTATTTGTTGCGTTATAAAAAAATTAGACTAGTATTTTTACTCGCGAAAAGGGAGTCTCGTTTGTGTTGTTCTAATGAGATATATTTCGTACAGATAATTGTTGTGCTTGTGGTAGCGTGGTACACACAAATGGTGGAAATAACCAAGACAGGAACTAGAGCCTGACTCACGGATTGTCTGGAGGCTGCTCAGCAGTCTACAGCACATCATTCTCCTCCAGCTAAAGGATGACGGTCAACACCGGCTGGCCGTCAGCCGCACATAAACAAAACTCACGTAAGTACCTTTTTATTCTCATATTAACTTCGAAATCATAACTCATTAATGGCGCACGAAACCAAAAACAAACAACTAAAAACAAAAAAACACTAGACGAAGAAAACTGGATAAAAAGGATCAAACCGACAACAAGACATGGGCGAGCACACCAAACATAAACAATAGGCGCACACAAACAAAGAAAACATAAATGGACTACATAAAAAAATAAAGCCGCGCTAATATGTCGGTGGCATGTGTCATGTCCTGGATAAAGAAAACTTTTTTACTACTCGCCGTGGCCCTCAGAACCTGGCCATCCGGATCATTGCTTCCGGGTACCACGTACCCTCAATTAATTCCACTACCGCCTGTCCATAGCGGGCCACGAGATGGTGAGGTGTGCGGGCGGACCTCCTAGTATTACCTCGGCTCGAGCGGCCGCTTTATGTACCATCTCGAGCCTCGTAGCTCGTTGTTCTTCGGCGAAGGCCCTCTGCGTGGCGGCCGGCCAGCCGTCGTCCAACTGTACCCGTACAGCGCGCACCAGGGACTCCATTACTGCCTGCGTGGCAGCTTCGCGGTCGGCCGCCCGCATGCCCCATTGGGCCCGTTTCTGGCGGCGCCGCTTCTTCTTCTTGCTTTTTGTCGCCTTTCGGCATAGCTCACCGGGAGTCCCTTACTCTAGCTCTTACGCTTCGCAGCTGCGTAGGTGGCGTGCCATGTTGGTGGCTGCCAGGAGGCGCCCGCACGATGGGCAGGCCTTTCGGATGCCTCTCTCCGGTGATTCACGATGGTTTTGTTTAAAGAGGTCCCACGGTTCGTTATGCCGTGATCACTCTGCCGGGTGCGGTTTTGCCCGCGGGACGTGGTTTTCAAATCACGGCCGCGGGCCTCACCGCCCCCCGGTTCCTTTTTTGCCAGACTGGCACGCCAGTGCTTATATATAAATATAATAGTTAAAAGCTGATTCAACGCATGAGAGAAAAAAAACGCGTTAAAAATGTTTAAAATGTTAAAAATATAGAGTCAAGGAAATAACAAATAAGCACACGGCAGTAGAAATTATGTGCTCCAATACCTACTCAGTAGAAAAAAGAGTAGTGTGCAAAGAAAATGTAGAACTTATGTTAAAGGCATATAATGTTATAAGAAAGAATCTGTCTATAGGAGAAAGTGTTATAAGTCGGGCATGTGAAATTAATTGTTAAGAAATCTCTGAATGAATTGTTAGTAGTTGGCTTGCTCCAATGAAGTACAGCAATTCTGAAGGGGAAGAGCAATGTAACGTCACAATTTAACGAAGAGTGTGAAGAAATGAGGAGTGATTTCTCTCTGAAAGAGTTATTAGTAGCTGACATGTTTCAGTGAATTAAGGTAACTCAGAAGGGGAGGTGAAGTTTTCGGAGTGTTCCTGGATTGAAGTCCAGAAGCCCAGAGAGTAGTAGACTCTGGGAAAGTCATTGACAAGTTGTGAAGTCATGACTAAGTGATCAGTCCCAAAAGGCTGAGAAGAAGGCGCAGTGCTGATCTGAGGGATCAGATGTAGAGCCAGTGTTGTGGAATTTTGTAGAGTCACAAAGGTTGCCTAAAGTGGCCTACCTGAAGAAAGACACACTGTGGCCTGATGATCAGATGAGGACTGTGTTGTGATGTGAACAGGCATGATTGTGGCCTGAAGTAAGAAGTGAAGAGGCACAGGAGATTGCCTGAAGAGGTCTATCTGAATAAGGGCGCTGTTATGGCCTGAAGTGTGTTTAAGAGAGGCAAATGAGGCCTAAAGAAATAAGAGGAGACTCCTGTATGAAATTGGAGAAGGCACGTGGCCTAAAGATAATCAAATAAGAAATTATGTAAGCAGAGTAAATAGATTAGAGAAGGCAGATGAGTCAACAGGAATAAATTAGGAAATTGGATATTGCCCGCATGCCAGTTAAATTAAGTGACAGATGGTCGATAAGTAACTATTAATGAGCACCTTCCTAGTTGTGAGAAGTAATTGAAATAATGAGGTGACGATGAAGAATGTGACAACTGTGCGACATACTGTGTAAATAGTCGTATAAACACGCTTTAAACGTTGTGAAAATAGTATTAAGTGTTGTCTTTGAATATTTCTGTTGTATAAACCGAAAGGAATAAGTTAGGTGTGCTACTGTGAGTAGATGTGGGAGCACACTTAAGCTCAATATCCTCGCCATTAGAAAGGGTGAGAGTGATGGCACTCAGCCATGCGGGAGCCGCCACGAGACGCCGGGTACCAGCAGAATAGTAAATCGGGAGAGCCGCGAACATCAGGGCAATGCGAGAGCCGCAATGGAGCAGCATACCGCCCAACAGTCTTAAGGTAATTCCCATTGCAGGTAGTCTCCTTGGGGAGCGTGCAACCGGTAGGGTTGGAGGCAGTGACGGCGACCCAGGAAGCGCCGCGAGTTTCCCCGCCTACGCAGTCAGCCCCTCCGTCAAAACTACCGCGACGGGAGCACCGTTCCTCAGTCATCAAAAATCTCGCGCCTGAACAAGCCGAACCACAGACTGAGCCGCCAGTCGAAGCAGTAGCGCCGCAGCGCACTGTCTACGAACTGATCTCGCCCGCGACAACCATCCGGGGCAACGATTGGCATGACCAGTCGTGCAATGCGAAGTACAGCCAGACAGATGACAAAGCTGACATAGATTGGGCCGCTGAATCGTTTGTAATGGTCATTGGTCAACCAACAAGACACTACCTTCCCTCAAGAATGGAACAAGATCCGGCTACAATGCCCCGGCGTCAACTGGCTACCGATGGCATTGGCAGTTGATGAGCTTGAGGATCAACAATCACTGAAATTACTTGACAATTGAGAATCCGAACAGGTGTGCAAAGCCACCCTGCATGCACTTGTAGCCCGGTTTAAAAGAGTAGCTTTTGGAAAACAGCCAGATGAAGTGGACCCGGCCATTGAGCAATTTTATCGTGCTATGCCTTGTGGGTGTACCCCCAATTGCTGCGCAGCACCGTAGCCGCGTTCCAACGGGACTTGCGACACATGCGCAATGTTGCGCGAAAGTACAACACCTCTGTGTCATAGAGCAGATCCAAGGGTTCGCCTATGCCTTCAGCTGGGCAGGTCATCCACTGCCCGGAGCATTAGTATGAATTAATAATCACCCCTGTGACTAATAATCGCTATTCAATATTATAGCTTTGTAGTTCTGTTTTGTTTTGTGTATTAACGTGTATAGGCAACTATAAAACTTACCTGTCTACTGTGTTGTGCCAAGCATTTTTCTTCAGAAAAATTTTCTAAACTTTATTTTGTTATCAATTTTCATAAATTTTCTGTTTTTGGGGAGGTAGATGCAATAGGGCTGCTATGTCAGCACAAAATGTCCCAAAGCTGAGAGAACTACAAGGACTACTCAAGTAACGTATATATAGGACGCTACACTCGTGTTTCATGGAAATAGTTTTGTAGGCAGGTTTTCCCGGAAAAATACACTACGGAGATAGGAAATTTCACATGTTTCAACACTAAAACAGTGATTGTGTCTCCTAACAGTGTAAGAGAATATTCAAATTAGAATATTTTGTGCCTCGCATTCTGCTCTATTGACATAGGCCCTATAGGATTTTTTTCAAATTGGTCTTGTCATTATTTTTTTTTGTTTTTCAATTGACAGAAATACTTAAAATTCATGACATACAAAATATATACAATTACATACAATGTTTTTTATCCGCTAAAAGACAGCAAATTATAAATAATATTTTTTTATTGATAATTCATTTTCGCGTTTTACTTGTAATGGTTTGCTTGTAATTTACGTAGCCACTTAGTCACTTAGCTTTTGAAAGTTAAATATTTATTTGAATGTTGAATGAATTAGATTGACTTAGCACTTAGCTAGTTAATGTTTACAATACATTTAAATAATAAAGCTTTTGAAATGTAGATTCAATCCAAGTAAGTCAGAGGCCCAGAGTGCCCATATTCAAGTAATAAATTTGTATTATATTTCAATTGCTTTCAATTTATTTATATAGGCCTATTTTGTATTTTTTATTTTACCTAGTTAGTGACTTAATATGTAGCTAATAATAGCTAGCTAATGACAAATGTGTACATTGTATTTTATATGCCTATTAACTAAATTTTAAGTGTCAGCTTGATTTAGCCAGGAATAGTGTAGTACCTTATAGGATAGCTAAACAGTAAATTATATTATAGTCAACTGAATTTAAACATGATTATTTTGAGTAGCTGCTGGTTCAAGATTTTGAATTTGTTGACTCACTTAGCTTCTGTAGATTTTTATACTTGAGAATGTTTTGAATTGTTAAATGTCTAATGTATAAAACTAATTTATTCACAAATCTCTAATAAGTTGATTTCAATGTGGAATATTGTCACCTGTGATGTAGAAATAATATCTAATCATAGCTATAGATGGTATATACTTTGAGTTGAATACTTTGGTAGGCTAGGCCTAAGCCTATTTGATATATGACCTAAACCAATAATAAATAAAGATATGTTTCCTAAAATTGTTTTCATTTATAGCAACATCTGTCATTATCACACTTTCAGATGCCAATGAGATGCTGCATACCAAAATGTAGAGGCAACCATGCTAGTGAATCTGATAAGGTTTCAGTCTATGGTTTCCCTACTAACCTGGATGATCTAAAGAGATGGAGCAATGCCCTTCCAAGTCAGATTAAGGTATATCTATATATGTAGTCTTTAGGTTGTTACATTTGAAGGATTTAAATTATTTGGTCTATTGAACCTCTCAATTCACCTAACTTACAGACAGTTACCAAATTCATGGGCATATGCCAGCGTCATTGGCCTAAAGATGTGCCCATGCTAAAAGTGAAGCGCTTTACTCGACCTGCTGTTCCTCCATCTATATTCCCCAATGTATTGAAGAGCTCCTTGAGGCAGACTCTTTCAAGTGAGTATGCCACAAGTATTATTCTTTTTTCTCTGCATACTATGCAATATGCATGTCACATGGACAAATCTCTCACTATTGTGCCTATCTTCAGAGGTATCCCGAAATGCTGCAAAACGTGGAGTTTTGCTTGCCAAACGAACAGAGCTTCCTGATGAACTTGAGAAGTTCAATGCTGGTGACAAGATCTGCTCGTACAATGATTTGGCCAACACTGCTGGCCTTCTCGAGTTTGTTGAAAATCATGGGTGGCTTGTCCAGCGGGAAGAAGCAAAGCTTCACTTCATTATTATTCGGGACCTGACAATTGAATTTTCTGTGACAGTTCGAGATGACCTCACTGTCTCGGCACATCGGAGGAACACATCGATTCCAGTACACGACCTACTTGGATTTCAACACCGCTTGGAACGCCTCAGCCAGTTGGAGGCCATTGTCAATCGTGTCAGACAAGCTAGTATCGTTGTGACTGATGAGATATCTAGTCATGTGACTGCGATGCAGGCTCTCAGTTGCGAATCTGGTGACTTTCGACAGCAGTTCCTTCTGCGCCAGTTGAATCTAGGAACAAAACAGTCAACTGGACGGCGCTACTCGTCAGAGGACATTCCAACCGCTGCTAGATTGCTTTTTGCAGGGAGGCATGCGTATCGCACCTTGCGAGACATAATATCAGTACCACATGAAGTTACTATACAACGTCATCTGGGAGGCCTTGGTACAATAGCCAGCGATGAGGACTGTCGGTTGATCGTGCAGGCTCAATTTGAACGTGCCACGACCTCACAGAGATGCTGCTCCATCATTTTCGACGAGGTTTATGTGCTGCCCTCAGTTAGACTTCGCGGCTGCCATCTGGTTGGCTACGCTGAGGACGACCCAACAAAGCTGGCTCGCACAGTTTTGGCTATCATGGTCAGACCGCTCATGGGTGCAGCTTCATTTGTGGCCAGGCTTGTGCCCATCTACAGTCTCAAGCATGACTTTCTTCACATTCAACTAACGCGTCTCATTTCAATTATTCACGCATGTGAGGGAACAGTGATCAATCTCATATGCGACAATCACTTCGTAAACCGCAATTGTTTTGAGCTGTTTCAGCCTGACCCATCTGAGCCTTGGAGGGCAGTGAATCCGGCTAACAACGAACTTCCCCTCTTTTTGCTGTATGACACTGTACATCTTTTAAAGAACATACGCAACAATTGGTTTACGCAAGCTTACGGTGAAGTGGAATTTCGTCTAACACCCGAATCAACAACATTACGCGCAAGATGGAGCCACATTGTCGACATTGAGGAGCGTTGTCGAGGACATGTCGTCCGTCCTACAACACTGAGCGCCGTTGCCTGCAATCCAGCACTGATAGAACGCCAGGTGTCCCTAGTCTTAGATGTATTCCATGAGAAGACCGTCGCAGCTCTACGTGTTAGCGGATACTGCGATACTGCTGATTTCGTTAGTCGCGTAGTTGACTTTTGGAAAATTGTAAACGTGAAGACTCCAGAGTCACACATTCTCCTGAATGACGCCAGAAGAGCTCCAATTGCGTCGGACAATTCACCAAACTTGATGTTTCTACTGCAATTTGCATGCATGATTGAGCAAATGCCAGGTGGGCGAGGTCCAGGGCGACCACGTTCTCTAACGACTGACACGCGGAAGGCCATCGTTCAGACTGCCAGAGGGCTGGTCGATCTCTCAAGACACCTGCTGTCACGCTATTCATTCACATACGTTCTTCTGGGTAAGAAAGTAAGACAGTCAATGCTCTATTTAACTCGTAAAGTAAGTCTTTAAATTCGTTTCGATCTTCATTTCAATTTTATACACAGGTGCATTGCAGTCGGACCGACTCGAAGGCGAGTTTTCGATATATCGTCAAGGGCACGGCGGCTGTTATTTTATTTCAGTGGAGCAGATTCTACTTAGTGCCAAACTGCGTCGCATGCAACTGTATTCTCAAATCAAAGGTGACGTTCCACAACACGCAAAAGCTGCCTGCTGCGATAGAAACCTTACAGATGACGAGATGGCGCGACTGGACGACTTGCCTACGAAGACCAGCAGTATCGCAGAGGAAGAGGGAGCAGCTATTTACTATATTTGCGGCTACATTTCGCGCAAGGCAAACGTAATGCAGACGGACGCATCATATGACGCTGAGGAGACAAGTGACTACAACCCGTGTAGTGAATTTACGAATCTGCTTTCAAGAGGTAAGCTGCGCCAACCACCCGAGTGGCTAGTCGTCTTTGCCTCCATGTGCTACGTCCTGTTTTTGCAACTTGACTGTCGTTGTGCCAATCGTATGGTTCTGCTATTTTCCGCAGTCTTTGAGACGTACTTTGACATTCACACCAGCGTCGATCTTGTATCTGACATATCGAGACGCCTAGCCAACTCATTTTTTAAAGGTCTAGTGCGACGTGAATCAGCATTGCCTCGCAGTCAAGTCAGCAGAAGTTCGCGCAGGCTGCAGAAACTGAGTCCCAATGTTTAAAACCCAATTAACAGTTTTTTCTATTTAAACCTGAAACACTTACCATACCATAAACCCAACAGGGACACAAAACCTGATCTAGCATTACCCCAAAGACATAAAATAATTTGTACCTGCGAAAACGACATCATTAGGTTAGCAGCTAACTATCCTATGGGAAGCACTTTTGGACTGCCTTCCTGGTGTTGCATTCCATACACATCCAACTGCTTGGTTAGTTAGAACAGGATGAGGGCTTGGGATAAGGGGAAGGGACAAAGAAATGGAAACTAATTTTCACTGAACAGGTCATTGTATTGTAATAACGTTTCTATCGTCAATATTTCCATTAAATAATAACATTTACTGTCTCAGTAGAAACAGACCCAAATTGTGAGATTAGCTATCAGAGTAAAACAAGTAAATCAGAACAGTTAATTATAAGGTATATAGGAAACTGTATATTAACTATAATAAAATAATTAATGCAATAACTGATGATATAAATAGCATTTAAGAAGGGCCTACTACACATTAAGCTTCATTTTCTACAGCTACTCCTTGCCAACTAAGCCCCTCCCTTCAGGTGTCATGGAGTTTTCTCTTTGTGACTTATAATATAATTGGTATAATAAGTTGTGAGTTTTAGTATATTGGATATGTGCATTCCAGCAAACATGTAGCAAATTTATCCCTTTTTTAAAGTTTAAGTGTTCTAGTTTTTTTCTTATTCTATGCCTCATTTTGTTATTATACACAACTACCAGTATATATGCCTGATTATACATCAGAGTTTTGAATCATTGTGTGTTTAAAGTTTGCATTTTTGTTTTTGCTTTTTCATATTTTAACTATCCATTTGTTGACAGTTTGTCATTAAAAGTTAATACACTTTATCAGTAGCATTATAGCTACCATCTACTTACTGAGTCTCAGTTCAAAGCACCATATTTACACATGTCTTCTAGTGCTGTCATTGTGTCAGTTTTTTTCCAAAATTGAAACTGAACTGCAAGTACAACTTTCACTGCAAAAAGTCTATGGGTGATTTGAAATGTCATCTTAACAACTTAAAGTTTGAAAAGCTTGAAATGGCACAAAACGTATACTACTATGTAATTTAATAGTTAGTGCCAATTTGAAATTTCAAGGTCTTCAAATAGGCCTATGTCTTCAAATTGAGACAAGTACTAATTGTACTATATGCTGATAGGCCTACTCTAATAGAAAGGGAGTTACTGTATTATGTGTCAGAACTGGCATAAGATTGGAGTTGTTGGATTTAATATCCGCAATCTGGAAGAACTAAGTTGTAATCTAAGAGAACTAAGTCACATTTTTATAGAAAACTAAGTTGCACCAGAGCCTATATATCAGTATACCTACCAGAGCATATATACTGATCCTAGCTATAATTACAATTTCTGTTTTTGTATGCAATTGCACCAAACATACTCGTAGTAATCAGATATTTGCAGAAATCTGAAAAATTACTTTATTTTAATAGCCATTGTTTATTTAAATACAATAGCTAGCATGTGATTCTATAGACTACATTAGAAAATGAGATATACATTATATACATAGCTAGAAAGTTTAAGTTTAAGATGAATTAAATGTACAAATGGTGAGTGGAATGCCTCCTGTTGTTGCTTACTGAGCTATGTTTCTTGGTAGTAAGCTTCTTATAGCTGCAATCTATTCAGCTTAAAATTTGCTTACCAACAATAAACTATTAACTCAATTCCAGGCACAGCATGGGACTTCATGTACTCGTAGAATAAGATATACTTACCTACTATTTAATACTAACTAACTAACTAGTAGGGGTCCCAAATCCCGGACATTTTACAATCCCGGGATCCCGGACAAAAAAATGACCCAATCCCAGAATCCCGGGCCAATCCCGGGATTGAACAAACAAATTTACCGGAAGCTTTCCATTGTCCAAAAAAACAAATTTCTCAACCAATTGAGCATCATTTGGGTTTCTACTTTCCAGCTTTCACTGCATTGATAAAAGAGTTAAAGATGGTTCATATCACTTATCCTTGGTCACTTATTTCTTGTTGTCACAATTGTCACATTCCTTCCTTCCATCGATGGATTTGATGCAATATATTTCCATCCATATTTCCATTTCCAAGTACATAGAATTGACATTTGATTTGATACTATAGCAGTCAGCACGCAAGCTACTTTTTGTGGTCAGCAAAGTGGGCTCTCAGCAGGGCAAGCTTGGAGAGTGTCGTGTCGCTCAGCCCAAGGTCATGACTCATGAGTCTTGGCTTTCTAATCCTTGTGCGATGTTCAGCAGTGTTCAGTGTTCACTATCCATGTACAGTTGTACATACATACTAAACAACACCCTCCTCACCCCTTGGATTAGAAGGTTAGAAATTAGAACTGCATACACTGCGCTGGTGCCTCTGCCCCCAACACAGACAACCTCACGCACACAGAGGCGCAGACTCAGCAGAACCCAGTCCCCACCCCACCCCACCCCCTTTTTCTGCCTCATTTCTTTTCCTTAGTTGCGGGCATTCGGCGTGGCCCGGGCCAGTGGGCCCAGTCACCCCAGTGTCCATCTAGGCCATCGGCCATCGCCATGTGAATTCCAATCCCGTGTTTACCGGGATCCCGGACCCCTAATCCCGGGATCTCGAACACTAACAAAAAGCCGGGATCCTGGGGATCCCGGGATCCCGGGATCCCGGGATTGGGACCCCTACTAACTAGTTACGACGAATTAAAACTGCAAAAAATATATTAGTTGGTTTTTGAGTTGATCAGCCATTAGGGCAGAGCTTCAATGCTTTCTATCTGTAGTGCATTTGCATTCTACTGTGGTTTGGTATATTCAAACTAAAATAATGATAACACCAATTTGAAAAAATCTTATATGTCAATAGAGCAGAATGCGAAGCACAAAATATTCTAATTTGAATATTCTCTGACACTGTTAGGAGACACAATCACTGTTTTAGTGTTGAAACATGTGAAATTTCCTATCTTCGTAGTGTATTTTTCTGGGAAAACCTGCCTTCAAAACTATTTCCATGAAACACGAGTGTAGCGTCCTACTACTTAAGTAGTCCTTGGAGAACTATTATTTGCTGCCCCAAAATGATTATGGCTTTTTGCATGTCGTCTTTACTGTTATTCTATGTTAATATACACGAGGTGCAATTTTGGTTTGGGATATTTATAAACAGTGTAGTATCATTAGTATCATTCGTTTTTTACAAATTACATCAAAATGGCACAAATGTCCAAATCCCACTCCCAATATCGAGAGGTACAGCAAAGACTAAGTAGAATAGGTAGGCGTATCCAAATCAAGCATTTGAATATCATAAGACTTTAATCTCATATGCTCTTGTCTCAGAAGTATATTCTTACTTTTTTTTTATAACCTCGCCTTCAAATATATTGGATATATCTTGTTTTAAAAGATATTTTGGGAAAGTTGCCAATATTCTAAATAGCCTTTGTCTTGTTTCTTCAAGCCAAAACTTCTGGTGGCAGCAACTTAATCCTAAATTATAGAACAGAGAGAGGAAGTCGATCAGGTTGAGTTTCCCTGGTATGCTTAGCTGGTATACCAAATTGCCTTGACCACTATTGGAAGTATATTAGATAGATTAAAACCAGCGCTTACTCAAAGCGGACACTGTCAATTTAGTCTCTTAATTTAATCCAATTTAAATAAATTGGTGGCCACTTAGGCATGTCGCAAACTCTTGAAACATCTATCTGACACTTTGGGGTTCAGAGCAGTATTGATAGACTCGGGTCTATCTGCCAATATAATCATTTAAGAACATAGGGCTTATAATTTATGTAAGCAACTAATAGCTAAATCACTAGATCTTTAGTGGGCCACTTGTCTCTTAGTATATGAGACTTAGTGGCACCAAACCCAAAACAAAATTGGCTTACATAGTAACATATCAGCAGAGGTAGACAGCAAAAAGAGGCCTACAACACATAACTGATAATAAATGTAGACTGATAATATATGCTAGGCCTACTATAAAGTAATTTAAGTTATGTAGTATATATAAGAAGTGTTATACTATACTAGATGAAAATATATAAAAATTATTTTTATTTGAAGAGCCTTGCAAAATTTGTGAAAATTCATAATCGAGATTTCTGAATATCAACCAGACATCAATAGCTGATAAGGCTATATAATAAATAAGATAAAAACTACCACTGCCCGACTGTAGTCTATTGCAGTCTACTGAGAATTACAATTACAAACTTGCTGAGAACTCAACTGTAACCCCAAATGGCTTAAGTGAAAAAATGCTAGCAGGGACACATACCCTTAAATGAAAAATTTCAGATACAGTCATCAAAAGGCTCATACTAATAAGTAAACATATTGCTAAATATATTTTGTTATGTAGCTCATATACTGCAATTTCATAAATTAGGCCTAATACAATTTAATAATTATATTTTCATTTTAAATCTATAATAAAATTTTTCTGGACACCCTAAGAAATAACAAAGTAGGCACATCAGTAGCTTCAAAAACAACTTTATTCCACAAAGGTATAAAGCGGTAAAGTGAAATGAAAAAGTTCATAGAGTAGGCCTAAGCAGAACAAAGTCAGGCCCTTTTGTTAGGCCTATGTCAAATCAGTTTAGTTCTGATCATTACTATCATACATGCATACAACACCCGGCCGACCCGGCCAAACCAATCGACCAAGTGCAAAAAAATCAAAGGGGGGACCAAGGGACAAAAAAGGAAGGCGTGAAGAAAAGGAAAAAGGGGAGAGAAAAAGAGCAAATGAGAGCAAACTAAGTGGTAAATAGAGCAATGAAACGAACTAAGTCGCAAATGAGAGCAAAAACTAAGTCGCAAGGCCGGCTAAGATTTGGGAGGTTGCGCATGTATGATTACTATACCTATTCTCTTTTTGAAGTTACCTTTACACTTTTTCGACACCTGATGCACAGTAAGTGTATATATATGTATTGCAGTTGCAGAGATACAGCACAGCTCAAAGCGCAAGGCAGGCATAAACAATTTATGAATTGTAAGATGTATCAACTCAAATCTTTATATTTGTTTATTACTTGCTTGTTGTTCTAAGACTGTCAAGTTTCTTGCGATTTGTTGGACAGAGCCAGAGTGTTAGTTTTATCAGGAGTATAAATCGAATATGCATCGCTGCGAGTCTGCGACGTATGTTAACTACGACTACAGAGGCGAAGCGGCCTGATAATTCCTGATGTTTCCTGCGGAAACACTGCTTGCGGAAATACCGCCCAAAGTATGTATTTATTGTACACGGGCGGTGTAGAGCCTGCCCGGTGTAGCTCATTCGTATGAGCTACACTACTCTCTGGGCGGTGTAGAGCGGATTTGCATTAGCATGGCGGCGTACATTAAGCAGAACGGGAGAACGGACCCATAGGATACTAAGCAGAAGATGAGAGGTGATTGTGGAGGCGCACTCTTGGTTAGGTGAGAGAGCAGCAGAACTCACATTACTTGCTCACTTGGTACATGCCTAGGTCCCAGGTCATTTCAGTGACAAGACATTTCGGTGACAGTCATTTTGGTGACAGAATTGGTCAGTTCGGTGACAACTATTTTTGCACCTAAATATGCTAAAAAACAGCCTTCCATTTTAACTATGCACACTTATAAAGTATTAATTAAATAATGCTATAAGTAATAATAAGAAGCTGCATCGCTCTGAT
This sequence comes from Macrostomum hystrix, assembly GCA_950097015.1. Taxonomy (NCBI): domain Eukaryota; kingdom Metazoa; phylum Platyhelminthes; family Macrostomidae; genus Macrostomum; species Macrostomum hystrix. The sequence goes on from CATNEN010000001.1 coordinate 13,103,350, forward strand.
CAAGTCTGGGTTTTACTTTAAATGAGTTTAATTATTTAATTATTTAATAAGTAGTCAATAGTTCAATAGTTATTCGTTCCTAATAAAATGTGTATAATAATCTTTTTTCAAGTTTTGGATTGACAAGGCGAGTGCAGCTGCTGGATCGTGGAAGGCTGTTTTCTCAGCATATTTAGGTCTGACTAATTGTGTCACCGAAATGACTGTCACCGAAATGACCTGGGACCCATGCCTTTATACAAGCGTCCTACTTTTTAGTAGCCTCTTTTGCTGGTCTATCATGTTTTCCGTTTCACCTTCATATTGTTGAAAAGTTATTGTATACCTGTTCTAACCTGTCCGCGGAACTGTTCAGTTTTATCCATGCATTGATTTCTGAGAAAGCTGTCGGATTCATCTGGCAATCCTCCACGTTAATTCAAGCTTGCCCTACTGCGCTAAATTTAGCTCCTTGTTACACCTTGTTTACCCATAGACACCCCCAGCCTCAACTGTACTCTTAAATTAAATACAAAGTCGCCCAGCCGTTCCCCAAAAGAAACTACACACACGTAGTTCGTTCTAGCAACTTAAGCTTAACATAAAGCCTTTGTCTCAGTCAGTTGACGACAAATTGGTAGCAGAGCGTGGTTTGTTTGGCACCAAGGCAATGGTCAATACTCGCGCGACCTCAGCCGAGACTGGGGATACAACCGACCCGATTTCTGGGGATCACGCAGGACAGGAGCAAGCAACGGGAGGGGCGACCGCTGGACCATCGGCACCACTGCTTCAGCCGACAGTTGCCGGCCAGCCGCCAGCCAACCAGGACATGCTTCAGCACCTACTCGGCGTCATGGTCACCATGATGCAGCAAAACCAGCAACTACTTACTCAGCTTCAAAGCCAGACAGCGGCAGCCCCACCGGCGCCAGCGGCGGTGCCAGATGCGAACCCACTGCCCACGGCCCGCCGCCCGGCTTCCTTCGTCGGCGACAGCGTCCTGCGCAACGCACGACTACCGACATTCGATGGTGAGGACCCCGCCGCATTCCCAGCGTTCTGGGGCGCGTTCGATCATCGAATTCATGCCCTAGAAATGTCTCCCGTCGACAAGTTTGAGGTCCTTCGAGGTCTCCTCACGGGGGCCGCGTTGCGGAAGCTCGGAGGTCTGGACGCTTGCCAGCCCGGCGCGTACGAGGAGGCGCGGCGGATTCTGGAATATAACTACGGCGATTTGCAAGAGCAGAAGAGCGCATGCTACAAACGCCTCCTGGACATGCCACGTCTCAACGACGTCGACTTCCGAACGCTGGAACCCTTCGCGGACGCACTTCGTCTCACTGTGGGTCAGCTTGCCCGGCTGCAGGAGCCGGAAGCGGCGATGGACGCATACATCCACGCCTTGTGGCCGAAGTTACCTATCGCGCTCCGGACAGACATTCAGGACGCCCGCATTAAAGCCACTCAGTCGCCCATGCCCACTATGACCGACTTGCAAGGACACTTGGACGCGAAGCTACGCGTTCTCCGTGCCGCCAGGACTGTGACAAACGAAGCTCCAGCCGAAGCACCCTACTCCGGTGCCAGTCTCCTCGGCGCGGCATCAAACTCTTGCCCACCGGCCGCGCAGAACTCAGGACGCAGCTACGCCGCCGGCAGACATCAGCATGGCCCTAGTCGCAAAAACACCATCCGCTGTCAGGATATCGCCGGATGCGTCTACTGCGACCAGAGCGGTCACAATGCGTCTCGCTGTGACCGTGTCACCCAGCCCGAGGACCGATTCAGTGCTGTCCGACGGAAGAAACTGTGTTTCAATTGCCTTGGGGATCACGAGGCACGGCATTGCCCCTCTTCCAGCCGGTGCCGCAAGTGCGGCTCCAAGCACCATACCTCTCTTCATGGCGCTTACCCGAGGGAACCCGCCATCCAAACTGGAGCAGGCCCCTCGGCGCACTCGCGAAGGCCGCATCAGCCGATAGTCAATTCGCATCTCAGTGGCATTTCCCCCCTTGTGGAATCGACGGAGGATTCATCCGGCCCTGTTCACGCCATCTCCTGCGTCTCGTCCGCGCAGGATAGCCTCCTTCAGCCCATAGTGATGGCCACCTTCTCTGCTCCAGCTGTGAACCCGGCAACTGGGGATTCGGCTCCGATCACGGCCCTTATCGATGGCGGTTGCAGCTACACCTACCTTCGAGGCGACATAGCCCGGCGAATCGGCCTCCAGTCCCTCGGTACAATCAGCCTTGACAGCTCTGCGTGTCATGCCGAATCTCGCCGTCGCGTGCACGCCAACATTGTTCGCCTGGAATTAGCCACACTGGATGGTCGACGCATGCCGCTGAAGGTGCTCTCAGTCGAGAGGATTGCTCCAGCCATTCACTTACAGGCGCTACAGCTTCCGAAAGATATTCTAACAACCCTCGCCCATCTGCCTCTTGGGATTGCCAATGCACCCCCGATGGTGGACAAGGAGGTGGACCTGGATCTGCTGATTGGAAATGATTATGCACAGTTACTCGTAGGCCCGAGCGTTGGTGCAATACCCCTACGTCGCAGCTTCACCGCTCACCTGACCCCGTTTGGAGCTGTCCTTACCGGCTCCCTCACAGGAACCTCGGACACCCATGCCATCTGCACCCGGGCCACCGAACTCCTCTGTACCGGGCGCCTCATCGTCAACTCACTCCACGGCTTGACAGAGCAACCTGTCCCGGACAACCTGTCCCATCTGGAGCTACTTGTAGATAGGATGACCAGTCTCGAGATCCTCGGTCTGGGTCCAAACACAGAACGGACCACGCAAAGCGAAGATCTCCAGACCAAGCGCCTTCTGGATTCTGCCACTCGGGAACCCGATGGCCGTTTCTCAGTCGCTCTCCCCTTCAAGCCAGGAGCCGAGCAGCTTCCTTCGAATTTCGGCCAAGCCTATGGCCGTGCTCGCGCAGTTCACAACCGCCTGGATCTCTTGCAACGCATGAAGTACTACGCTGAGTTCGAGAAACGTAAAACCGAGGGCGTACTCGAGATCGTCGACAGTCGGTCGCCACCTGGACCGATCGTTCACGTCCTACCTCACTTCCCGGTGATAAAGGAATCAAGTAACACAACAAAAATACGACCCGTCGTTGACGCCTCCGCTCCGACATCCCTTGGAGGCAGCTGCTTGAATGACCTCCTGGAGACTGGACCAAACCTCCTAACCGACCTTCTCCAGGTCCAGCTCCGTCTACGAGTCTACGAATACGCCTGCGTCAGCGACATCCAGTCTGCATTCTATCAGATAATGGTACACCCCGGGTGTCGAGACGCTCTACGCATCATCCTGCCGAGAGACATCGCCAAGCCACTCGACCAAGACAGCATGCAGCTTTGGCGCTTCACGCGGATCGTAATGGGCGCCAGCCCATCACCCTGGATCCTTCTCACGGTGATCCACAAACTCTGCGCCGACGCCATCGCCGGTGGAACCCACCGTTTCGGACTCCACAAGGGCGAGGTTGAATCTATCCCTTCTGGGCTCTACATGGATAACCTCGTGCAAGGCTACGATTGCAAGACCGAGGGCCCTCGTTTCGTCGCTGGACTGCGGGCTCTATTCCACTCGGGGCAGTTCCACCTCCGGGAGTTCGCAGCAAACGACTCACAGGCTCTTCAGGGCCTCCCTGAGGAAGATCGCGTTGAGAACCCAGTCGTCAGAAACCTCGGTATCGTCTGGGACACCGTCAATGACACCATCCGACTTGCCATGCCTACGATTTCATGCGGCATCACGCTTACTCGCGCCAGCTTACTGAGCGTCATCTCCCGCCCCTACGATCCATTTGGATACGTTGCCCCCCTCGTTCTGGCGGGCCGACTTCTCTACAGGGCGGCATTCAAGCCTAACGATGCCTGGGACACTCTGGCCGATCCTGCCACCGTTGACGCTTGGTCCAGGCTCCGTTCAGACTTCGTTGACATCGACCGCATTGTCATACCTCGTCGCTGCGTCACGAAGCGCACTGTTCCCAGTCGCCTGGTCATCTTCAGTGATGGTTCATCACAGGCGTATGGCTTCACCGTCTATCTGCACCACACTCACGATGGTCGAGTGACCACCACCCTCATCTACGCGAGAGCACGTCTCGTCCCAACTGGCAAGAAAGGCCTACTAATTACCGTTCCGCGCATCGAACTCTGGGCCGCTCTTATCGCTACCCGCGCGACCCTTCTCTTACGAGATATCCTTACTCCAATGCTAGAGATCAGCGGTATAACCCACTTTATCGACAGCCAGATTGTCCTTTACTGGCTCATGGACGGTGCCAAGCTCCGTCCCTACGAGTGCCACCGCGTCCAGGAGATACGCAACTCCGGGTTGACAGAGGACCGCCGCTACGTTCCCACTGCAGAGAATCCGGCCGACCATTGTACCAGGCCCCTAACACTGACCCAGCTTATCGCGTCGAACTTCTACACCGGTCCCGAGTTTATTCAACGGCCTTACCATACGTGGACCTCCTGGCCGCTCCCCGGTCAGTCCGTCAACCCACCAGAGGAAACTCGGCGTAAAGATAAGCCGTCTATTTCGCTTCTGCACGCTACCAAAGGCGTTGCTGAGCCCCCACCTGGAGACATGGATATCACTCGTTTCGGATGCCTCAACACCCTGCTCGGTGCAACCGCATATGTCGTCCGCTTCGTCACGAGGGACAGGACCCGCGGAGTCCCAGGCTTAAACGCGCGCAACGCCGCCCTCCTTCTCTGGGTCCGGTACACACAGCGTTTACATTACCTCAAGGACATGATCGCTCTTCAATCGGGCAACCCTGGGAATTGTCGGCTGGTGAATCAGCTTGCCTTGTATCTTGATACCGACGGTTTCGTCCGCTTGAGCTCACGCATGGCCAACGCCAATTTGGACGCTGATGCACTGCACCCGTTGCTCCTGCCCTCGAGGAGTCACCTCAGTTATCTATTGATCCGACATATCCACGAGCAGGAGGTACACGCGACTGCCTCCACAGTTCTTAGTCGACTGAGGGAGCGCTTCTGGATTGTCCGTGGCCTTGCCACTGTGCGCAACGCTCTACGTGGCTGCCTTGTTTGCCGCGCCTCCAAAGCGCCACCCATGACTCGCCCACATCATGGTCAGCTGCCACCTGAACGTTTGGACTTCACGCAGCCCGCTTTCCGCTCAATTCTCATCGATCAGTTAGGACCGATATATACATGGGCGTCCACGACAAGGACGTCAGCCAAGCGCTGGGTCCTCATCCTCTCCTGCGCGACCAGTCGTGCTGTGCACCTAGAACCTCTGACGGACTACTCCGCGGACGCGGTGCTCCACGCGTTTGAGAGATTTTGGGCCCGGCGAGGCCTCACGGAAGGTACAATCTTCCTCGATCAGGCGACGGCATTCCAGGCCACCGCCAAGCTGGTAGATACCCTCCTGGCGCCGACGTTCCAGCACAAGATCTTCACGGATCTTCAACCTTTTGCCACCACCCGTAGACTCCGTTTCAAGTTCGCACCGGTCCGTTCCCCTTGGCACCAGGGTGCGGTGGAAAGGCTTGTCGCTCTTACCAAAGCCAGCCTACGGCCGGCACTCTGGCGTCGTCGGATCGATGACGATGAACTGCGGACTCTACTCTGCAGGGTTGAAGCCGTACTCAACACACGCCCCCTCACGGCTCTCAGCAACGACCCAAGGGATATGCGCCCACTGACACCGGCACATCTTATAGCCCCAAACGTCTGCCTCGACCTGCCAGCCGCTTCAGAGAGTCTCCTACCACCGGCGGACTCGTCAACCGGCAACGTACTACGGGCGCTCTACTACCGCAGGGAACAGATTATCGACGCCTTTTGGGATCGCTGGCGCCGCGAATACCTCCAGCATCTGCGATCAATCCATCTGGCAGAACGACGACGCAATCCAGGGGTAACCCAGCAGCCTCGTCAGGATCAACTCTGCCTTCTCGTTGAGAGCACACCTCGTGCCAGTTGGAAGACTTGTCGCATCCTAGCCCTGCACCCGGATGCACAAGGCGTCGTGCGCTACGTCACAATCCGCACCAGTGCCGGTTACGAATCCCGGCGTCCTGTCGAGCATCTCGTCCCGCTGGAGGCCGAAGTTGTGGAGCCGGATCCAGAAATCGGCGCCAGGGCGAAGACCCAGGACAGCTCACCGCAGTCGCCAACGGCAACTAATGTCACGGCTGTACCGACTTCGGTCCGCTCTCTTCGCGCCCGTAAGCGGCAGGGAGTCCGAGACGCCCTGTTTGACATTCCCTGAGTGTTACTTCGTGCACTATGAACCTAGAGTTTACCTCAAAGAGACTAAAACTGATGTTCTATCTTCCGCTTCCTAATTTCCTACGCCGTATCCTAGCCATCCGTACAGCCCCCCCCAATCTGTCGGATTCATCTGGCAATCCTCCACGTTAATTCAAGCTTGCCCTACTGCGCTAAATTTAGCTCCTTGTTACACCTTGTTTACCCATAGACACCCCCAGCCTCAACTGTACTCTTAAATTAAATACAAAGTCGCCCAGCCGTTCCCCAAAAGAAACTACACACACGTAGTTCGTTCTAGCAACTTAAGCTTAACATAAAGCCTTTGTCTCAGTCAGTTGACGACAAAAGCTGTCTAACTTGGATCATTGGTACCGCCTAAGAGCGGACTTGAATACATACATAAATATTAAAAAGGGTCTTCGAAAACGCTACCAGATTGACTACTAGACAGTTGCATAAATGCTACCAGAATGACTATACTTAGACACTCAGATACACGCTACCACTCTGAATTGCTTTGACAAAAATATATTGCCAATAAAGAGCGAAAAAACACATGCTTTGAGTTATTTTAAATGTCATATTTTAGTTTCTGATGAAGGTAGTATGTTTATCAAGCTTCTGTAGGCCAGTGTAGTCCAAGGTGACTTTCATTCTGCCCATTCGGAACGATTCCAGTCCATAATTGTGTTTCATCCAGACCTGCGCAAGTGAAAAACAATTGGTTTTAGTTAATCAATAAAAAACATACAAATACGTGTTTTAGAGATCGGTGATTTGACATTTCCTTCTAGCTCACTGCGGCCGACTGTTTGTCTCTTGCCTATGGACTGAACTTAGCTGCTGTACGGAGTCGCCACTGACTGTACGTTCGGCCCAACTGGTTAGGTTAATTTTCCATCTATAAACATTAGTCATTGATTTTCCTGTTCGTCAATAAGTATTTTTACCATTGACGCCAAGAACTCGTGCGGCATTTTTAAGCGCTAAATATACTGTGAACTTCTGTGACGTGCGAACACTTTAGTAACACACTGACGGAGTGCTAGTAATGTATATTTGCACGCTTCAGCATCATCATCATTTTGTTATACGACACAAGTGGTCTTAGAGGCAGACTACAGTGAGCTAGGGTAAAGTACATTTACACTCCTTTGTTTATTCTTGGTTACGGAAGTATCTAATAAAATGACTAGCTATCATTTTGTCTTTTCCACACATAAGAAGGTCTATTTCAGTGACAAAAATGCGTCAATATGGACAAACAGTTTATAATTAAAATGTGGCATCATGCCTGCTCTCACCAAAAGCTTTGTATTCCAAAAATGTATTGCACATCGCCGCAAGCACGCCTTATATCTTGCTTCAGTTGTTGTACCTCTGATTCTTCCTTCAGTATTTTTATCACATATTCTTTTATATCAATGTAAACATCAAACCTGTGCATAAAACTTGCGCACCTCAGTCGATATGCGCGAGGGCGATCGCGGATCCGGTGATAGCGGATATATTCTAAACCATCCATTAATATGTCTTTCAGTTCCTTAAAGTTCCACTTTGAGCTTCCTTCAGAACTGTGGTCATAACCTTTATTACGGAGACCGCCGATCCATTCTAAACCATCCATAATAAATGGTGTCTTCAGTTTCTTTAACTGCTCTGATTCAGAAGCAGCAGTGATCAGCAGCAGAAACAGTGGCATAATCGTTAGTGCTGTGGTCGGCTTCATATCTCGATTATTCGTGTCCTTCGATTGACTTGCTGAGTGAAACCTGAGCTAAGAATGTTTTGCGTGGGTGTCGAAAAACAGCCATCTCGGCTTATAAGCGAGGGGCATTCCCTGTCCAGTCGTCAAAGTTCGTGAAATCAGGCAGTTTTGGCCACAGAAGTTGAGCTGATGACGCAGTAGACTTCAGCATGTCTATGTCTGAAACCTAGAGTTTTAGCAGTTCTGCTTTTCCGAGTCGCTTAGTTGTGAGAGAAATTTAGCGAACTCACAGCCCAGCAAATGGCCCTACGACAATAACGATGGAAGTGCAGAGGAAAAACTCTACATTTCCGATCGTGTGGTTTTCTGACTGCTGTCTGATAATTGGGGTTTTATTTTTATTTTGCTGATGCTGAGCACGAATCGGCGGTCAAGTGACTGAGATCGATAAGTGCCTTGGCAACGCTCCTAGTTGTGTGAAATCCGAGAGTTTGCCATGCATCAAACTCGATATGGTGAAGGGGCTCAGTAGCAGTTCTCATACAAAAAGCGTCACTATAGCTACAGCTTCGCGAGTTCTACCAGCTGGTCAGATCTAGACTACAAACGTAATGTAAAAGTTTAAGTCTGTTTAAGTGTTTAAGTGTGTGTGTGTGTGAGTCTTTCTGTAAGGGTCTTCTCTCTCTCACTCGCGTGCCCTCTCACTCCATTATCCGCAATCTATCTTTTTATCTCTCGATCCGTTTAATTTAATTCTTATTTAGCACCTTCCTTTCTATCTTCTCTCTTTCGTCACACTCTCGATCTTTTTGCAGATTACGATTTTGATTCGTTGAAAAAGTGAAACTTTATATTTAATTTAACTGTAAAAACATGTTATACGAGCGCGTATCTATCATTTACGAAATTAGTTTTTATAAAAATTCAGAGAACAAGCTCCACAATAGGGTTAAAGGGAGATCGGAAAGACGATCATCTTAACCCAAGGCAGCGAGCTCGATCGCCGTCAGGAACACCTGGCGGACCTTGAGCAAACCTCAAGATATCTCCCAAAGGATCTTACATCTTTAAACGGAGGTCGGCTAAAAAATGTACTAATCAATTTAATGCATAGTTAAAGTGTCTCTTAACGCTTAATTATTTCTGCACTATATTTTTTGGTTAATAGAATCTGGCTGTTCATAATTCTGGGTTCATTGAGATGTTTTGCATGATCTGTCTGACATAAAGTATAATATCAAAGTTCAAAGTTAGAAAGCGACAAGCCGAAGCCTGGCTTCAACTTGAAAATCCTGCTATTCGATAGTTCACTCGCAGCCAACAAGCGGAATCAGCAGCACGCGGCCCTGCAGCTCCAAGTTGGCGCCTGTGGCGGTGCTGCAGTTGAAGCCGCTGCAGTAGGAGCCACCGCCTCCACCGGACTGACCTCGACTCGAACTGGCACCTCCACCGCTAAAGCCGCCGCCACCGCCTCCAGCGCCGCTAGGAATTGTTAAACAGCAGCCGCCACCAGCGCCGCCTCCACCAAAGCCTCCGTCCCCATCGTGACACGGCCGGCTAGCTCCGCCGAGCCAGCCATCAAGGCGACTCAGGCCGGGGCCTCCAGGATTAACGTAGGAGACGCTGCTCAGGGCGGCTGAGGCGCTCCAGCCAGCGCCGGCGCCGCCGCATGTGGACGAGCTAACCGGGTGCTTAGTCGGCGATACCTGACCCGGCTGGCCTCCGATGCCGCCCGCGCCAGTGTAGGCATCGGCCATCGAACTGTTTGTGCCGGCACTTTCCTTGTTACCGTTAATGCCGTCTGGAATTTCAGGAGATTTGATGCCACCCTCTCAAAACTTCGATTGGGGATCTCTTCGATGCCCCTTTTAAGAAATTCTGCATGCAAACTGGCTTAAACAACAATTCGCTGGGTCGTATCGCCAAGTACTTCAGCGACATCAACGAATTCTCTGCCTCCATATTGTTTGTGCCTTTGCATAGATAACTTCAGGGACTTCATTATCATGATGACATGGGGTCAGTGGCTGAGTGGTCAACGCGTTTGCCTCTCGCACCAAGGTCACTGAGTTCGATTCCGTGGCGAGGTCGCATCCAATTAGGGCACAAAGGCCGAGAGAAGGCTTGGGGCTTGTCGTGCAATTTACGCAATTGAGGGCCAACCTCCAAGGCACAGTGAAGTGTACTCTGAGAAAGTCAGGGCAGATGAACACACCTGTGTTAGCGTACGCCTGCGCACGATATCTGTGTGTCACAGAATAATGTGCGTTGCCTACAGCCCTCTTTCAATTATTATTGTTATTATTATTATTAGTATTATTAGTATTAGTATTATGGCATGCTCGTGGTTTCAACTGCTAATTCAAAGCCTGAGAATTCGGTGTGGACGTGTACTTACTGCTACTCCAAGTCGAGCCTCCTCCTCCACCAGCAGCCAGGAGCAGCCAAGGACTGCCGGTGCCGTTGCTGACGTACACGAAGCTGCCGCCGCCCCCGCCAGCGCCAAATGAGCAGCTCGATGCATCGCTGCCAGCCTGGCCGACCACAATGTCCAGCCGGGTGCGGGCGGTTAGCTTGAAACTGCCAGCAGCCCTCGCACCCTTGCCACCTCTCACTGATGCCGAATATGCCGTCCGACCTCCAGCGGCTCCGAACGCTTCGATGCGGTAGCAGCCAGAGAACGGAACGTGAATGAACTGAACGGAACCATTGGGGCCAGTGCTGCTGTCTGTGTTGTGGTTGATGGTTTTCACAGCGAACTGTTTATTAGTGCATCATTGCAGATTGTGCGGTAACTCTTAGTAGTAATTCAAGAGTAATTCCTTCGTATATCCATTTCCCTGAGTAGTTTCAAAACATTATTACCTGCCGCTTATTACACTCACTGGAGAAAGATGTGGGAAACCTTCTCGATCGAAGCTGCAGCTCGAAGTCTTCCGCCTTCCACAGCATCACAGCACCGTCGGCGGTCGACACCAACTTCCGAGTCACGTGACTGCCCTCCGGAGTGAGCTGGCCCGATGACTCGTCGTTGATGACGAGAAGCTGGCAGACGCGGCTGGTCTCATTCAGCAGTGCGGCAGCGCAGTCTCTGTCGTCGCACCAGGACAGACACTCGGCTTCGGTCCGGTAGGCGGACTCATTCAGCAGACTGCTGCTCAGCGATTCGTTGAGTACAATGGAGCCTCTGGTCTCCGGCTGAAAAACTTTGCCCAGTGAGGCGTCCGCAGCTGAAATGCGAATGAAGAAGTGCATTTTGCAGAAGCGCCATGGAGTGTAAGTTTCAATGGCTTAGGGAAATAAATTGTATAGTAACTAGCAAGGATTACTTACCCAAAAGAAGCAAGCAAACAACAGAAACAAAATACATTTGTACTTCTGTTTTAGCTGGATGCGATAGAATGCTTGTAAAATTTTGCAAGGTTGTTAGGTTTTTCCAATTAAAACGCTTGCCTTTATATAGTTCCTGCTTAACTGCACTGAAATGTTTTGCGTGACAACTCAAGTGCCGTCTTTTGTGCATTCCTTGCAACTCTCAAATGGCAAGGCATATTTGTCTCTAATGAGTAAACTGACAAACACACGGAACGGAAGCTGCAGCTTTGCGCATTCAAAGTGTCGCTTAAGTTTTTCATTGCTAGTCGACCAGAGTACGTCTAAACGAGACGAGACAACCGAACAGATGAGCATTCAAATATAAAGACTGCAAAATAAATATAGTTTTAAAGCCATTTTCTTCCAAACATGTTTTATGATTGCCTGAAAAAGTAGTCATAGAAAATGAAATTTCTTTCAGATTTATTTTATAATTCAGTAGAAAGTTGAACAACAATTGAATAAGAGGGTTTTAAAGTAAGCGTCGTAAATTTAATTAGAAATACACTTATACTCAAAGATTAAAGTGTAATTATAATTTGTGAAGAACAATGCAGGCAAATTAGCAATTTTTAGATTTCTTAAGAGAAAGCTAAGAGCTTCAGACAACGGCGGGAACTACAGTAATCGACTTAAAAAGCAATTTTCTTGTTCTCTAAAAACTGATTCTACACTTTTATAAGGTGGCTTAACTTTTCGGGGGGGTTTAACTGTCCAATCAACTTGCGGCCTGCAGTCAAGTAATTTCCGAAATTCATGGACCGACATCGCAGCAAATCTAAAATCAACCGCAAGAGGCAACCATGTTCATCAGCACGCGGCCCTGCAGCTCCGAGTTGGCACCACTGACGATGATGCAGTTGAAGCCGCTGCAGAAGGAGCCGCCGCCGCCTCCGCCCTGCTCACGACTCGAACTCGCGCCTCCGCCGCTGAAGCCGCCACCTCCGCCAGCAGCTCCCAGCGAGTTACGAGGACAGCAGCCGCCGCCGCTGCCGCCTCCACCGAAGCCACCGTCGCCATCGCGGCAAGGGTTAGTTCCACCGAGCCAGCCATCAATGATGCTCAGTCCTGGTCTTCCTGGTTCAACGAACAATGCCTCATTAATGGGTTGAGCGGAGCCGTTCCAGCCGGCGCCGGGGCCACCGCAGTAGCGAAATGGTGGAACCTGACCAGGCTGCCCCTCCGCTCCTCCGACGCCGGTGAAAGAGTTTAACCTCGCGCTGCTGGTGCCGTTGCTGCCTCTCGCACCAGCGACTCCACCTGACAAAGCGGTGCAAACAAAGTACTTCCTCTGAAGCGCTACCAAGTAGGGGCTGAAATTCCATCTAGCTACAGTAGCTTCAATCGCCCAACTTACTGCTGTCCCATGACGATCCACCTCCACCACCAGCTGCCAGGAGCAGCTGCTCACTGCCTGTGACATTGCTGACATATACGAAGCTGCCGCCGCCACCGCCAGCGCCGAAATGGCACGTGGCGTCGCTGCCAGCCTGACCGACCACGATTCCAAGCCGGGTGCGCGCAGTCAGCCAGAAGCTGCCCGCCGCTGAGGCGCCCCTGCCACCTCGGACAGTCTGCGACCTTGGGGTTCTGCCCCCACAAGCTCCAAATGCTTCAATGCGGTAGCAACCGGACATTGGCACATAGACGAGCCGAACTGACCCGTTGAAACCAGTGCTGGTGTCTGATTTGAAAAGTTTACGAGCGTTTACTAGGATTCGAGACTTTAAATCTTTGTTTGAATGCAATTGTAAAAAAAACTGTTGTCTATTTGATTGTCTATGGCCACGAGACCACGGCTATGTTTTTCATGCCATACTCCCCATAGCTTTGGGCCATAGACATTCGTAACGAGCATCAATGATGTACGCTCCTCAACAATGCCAGTGAATAGCTCGTAATGGCTATGCAGTGCACCAAATGTTAGGGGGTGAGTAGGTCAGCGGCTAATGTCTGTGCACCTGTGTGTGAGGTGCCTGTTTCCAAGGGTCCAGATGGCGCGATGGGCGACTCCCGCCTAGTTCGCCGGCCTGGGGGCATGCCGTTCCTCGGCATGCGTCAAGTGCCCCAGGCCCCCCTGCAATTATGCAAAAAAGCACCAAATGTTTATGAAAAAGACTTGCGAGCACTCGTAGCCATTCTGCATCATCATCTTCGATACGAAGAGTGTCACCCAACTCACTGGAGAAAGATGTGGGAAACCTTCTCGATCGAAGCTGCAGCTCGAAGTCGTCCGCCTTCCACAGCTTCACAGCGCCGTCGGCGGTCGACACCAACTTCCGAGTCACGTGACTGCCCTCCGGAGTGAGCCGGCCGGATGACTCGTCGTTGATGACGAGAAGCTGGCAGACACGGCTGGTCTCATTCAGCAGTGCGGCAGCGCAGTCTCTGTCGTCGCACCAGGACAGACACTCGGCTTCGGTCCGGTAGGCGGACTCATTCAACAGACTGCTGCTCAGCGATTCGTTGAGTACGATGGAGCCTCTGGTCTCCGGCTGAAAAACTTTGCCCAGTGAGGCGTCCGCAGCTGAAATGCAGAGTGCATTTCGAAGTGAAGTGCTTTAAAATGTCACACAAAAAGGATTTTCCTCGTGTAATTTTCCACTACGGAAAATGTCGGCATCAACTGCGGGGGTGGCAGAAATGACAAGCAGTTCTGACAAAAGTTGCCAATTCTTAGTTGGTAGGGTACAGTTTTAACATGGCATACAGAAGGCAAGATGACAATGGTGTATGTCGTCTAGCCAAGTCCCCCACCTAGCGATGCTTTACTCAAACTGGAATTGCAAGTCATTTTTATAATACTTCTAGGAGACAGAATGACGCGCCACTCACCAACTAGCAACAGGGCAACAACCGGAGCGAAAGACATTTGTCGATTTGCAAATACTTTTCTCTATAGGCTATTACTATAGCCTTGGCAATGGATGCGGTTTGTGAAATTGCTGAAACTGAGTTGACAGAAAATTTATAGTTTGAATGCCCTGGGAAATTCTGTCAGATGTCGCCTCCTAGCAAAGAAGAGTTCTTGCTAATTAAGTAAGCTATTTGCAGGCAACAAAAGAACTACGAAGCTGTTTGCTGAGGTATCTTAATTATGTGGCATATCCTGCGACAGCTTTTAGATTGAGATTTCAAAACCTACTCGGGAATTCTAACAGAGCAATCTATTTTACAGGTTCTTTTTATATACTCATTTAAATAAAAGAAACGTGATTAAATAAGCGGCAAAGTTATGGCTCCGTACTGGACAGTGCTTCTGAAATACAAAAGTAGTAACATAATATTATTATAATATTAATTGCAGGAGGGCTGCGGGCAATGGCACGTCATCTGGTGACACTCTAGACCTGCAGCCAGCGAGGAGGCAATTCTGCGATCCGTTTCGCTGACTCCTGAGCACGCACGCAAAGAGATACCGTTCGCAGGCACCACATCTCATTCCCACAACCATGCAGCCGACCATTTTACTCGATCAACCGACCATCTCACTCGTTATAACCCTACATTATTCCACCAAAACAGTATCGCATGCTTGAATGATAAATGTTTTATGCTTTCGTCTAGTTTTCGTCTATGGTCGAAATATCACCCAGGCAGAGCATTGAATTTCAAGTGCTCTATCAGCTTACACAATGTTTGCAAAGTTAGTCATAAAATTTTTTAAAAGTTAATTTTTTCCTTTCCGCTTTTTTCGTTTTTTCTTTTCCTATAGGCAATTACTTTAATACAGAGGCTTGCATCGCATGCAATGTCTATATGATTTTTTTCTGTCTTTTGTGGTCCAACAAAAAGTTGCGTTTGCTCATTAGGCGGCAGTTATAATTATAATTGTAAAAACTTCAGCAACTTTGTGAACAAAAGAATAAATAAATACCGAAACATCTAAAACGTAGCAGTAAAAAAGCATCTTTTGTTATAGTCTGGGAGCGGCGTCGCCAACGAAAAAAATACCCAAGAACAGAGAACGCAAAAGATGGGATTTAAAAAAGCACATGAGCGGGAATAGAAGCATGAGTTCTCATGCTTCTGAACTCGTGTCTCCCTTAAACATCATCGTAATTTTGATAATGGCACGACTCAAATTTGTGCCCTTCTGGTAGGCATAAATTTTGGTTTTCAAAGCGTTGCTAGAATTTTGAAATTTCTATAGAAATAACTGTATATTATAAGTATAACTACATTTTTACTACAGTGGTCCTTGAGCTTATCATGCTATACCGACATAGTGCTTTTGTACTCCACTTTGTACAAATGTCTTCTGGAAGTCAATTAAATAAAAAAGCCTTCATTTTCAAGAAATCTGGTAGGCTAGAAAAGAAGCTTGCCTACTCCATGTCACGATATGAATATGCGAATGTTCTCAAATTTTTGCTGTCCTGCTGCACTACATAGTTCACGCGCTGAATAAATGAGTGCCGTAACTCGTAGCAATAACTAGATAGTAATAAATCTACTTCTAGTGGTCCTTTGTAGAGTATTGGATAAATAAAAATTTAACTTGTAAAGACAAATATAAAAATATTTTTTGAATCATGTTGGAAGGTTCATTAATGTATATACTAAGTCGTTTATTACGCTTTAACGAAACGCTTTATCAACAAAAAATATCACCAAGAACACAAAAATTACTTAGATGTTGTAAGTTATATTATTGTTATGAAATAAAGTTATCAAAAATTGTACAGATAATTTTTAATCTTACATTGGCAGAACCGTATAACTGGTCTTATTTAAAAAAGTTACTCGTCAATTATTTTATTGACACGATATTTGTGTTGGCAGGTGCGTTAGTGGTTGTATGTCATATGAATCTATCTATGTATATTAGAACATGTCATTTTGACTCTTGATTCAAGAATCTTGATTCTAAGTTTGATTCTAATGGTCAATTTTTTTTCAAATTTAGGGATTTTGATAATTTAATAGTTTCGTCACTGAACAAATGTCACTGACTAGAGACTTAGCATAAGCAAGAGCCAAGCGATAATGAATATTTACCTATCAGTTATTACAAATATTTTCCTGCAAAAAACCAATCTCATGACTGGTTTTCTATTATAGTAACAGTATCAAGCCATTCTGCTGGCACCAAATCAGTGGGAGAATTGCCATCCAGTTTTTTGGCTGCATTGGGTGGTAACTGGTTGATACTTGATAGACTGACTATTCATTTTGAATCATTTGTTAAACTGTTTTTCTGAAAGGTTTCATTTCCTATTGATGTGAAAATATTAGGAAATAATTTAGAAACAATGGGAAACAATTGGAAACAATGATATGATGATTGTCAAATTTTGTGTCAAAATTCTGCAGGATCCTGTGTCAAAATTCAGCAGAGGTAATAATAAGGGTTTGGATCCATAATAAATGACAGTGTTGCTGGGTGGCCTCCTGGCATGGTGTTAGTAGACTTTAGTTTAAGTGTGTGTTATTTAATAGTAGGAAATTAGTAAGTGTTTTAAGCAAATTGCAGATGTGGTAATATTCTTCCCCTGCCACTAACAAGCTCAACCCCTTTGGCCATAGACAGACACTCCCAAGAATGTCAACCATTTTGCTTTTATCTCTCCCTGCACTGAACATTTGCCACAGATAAGTTCCCCAGAATCCTAGAAACAGCCCCAGTTCATTAGGTGTAAAAAGCAACCTTAACAATCCAAATTCCAAGTCTTCACATAGATTGGAAATGAAACTTTTCAGAAAAACAGTTTAACAAACCATTAAATATCTCAACAATTTAAAGAGCTAACAACTTGATTCTTGTTTCTTGATTCTTGATTCTTTGAAGTTGGGCAACGAAAAGTTAGCCTATGTTCTTGACTTGAGTTTTGTGTGCTGTATAGCATAAAAATTGTCCAAAGGGAAGGGGCCCTAATGGGGCGAATTAAAAAAAACTGTGGACACTCCTGCTAGGCGCGTAGGTGCGCAGTTGTTTTCAAGAAAAAGAGTGCAAATCTGCAATTGCTATATATCTTCAGTCTGACTTAATGTAGTAATTGATTTCACAAAAAATGTCAAAAGACCTTTTTTTGATCTCCATAGAGTATTTCTATAATTAGAACAGCTAAGGTTGTCTTTTCGCACTCAGGCACTGCAGAGCATGTATTTGTGTAGGGGCACAAGGGTGCACTGTTTGTTATACATCTACATACTTACGACAACTTTACACACACAAGGTGCGGCCGCGCGGACAGGACTTTCTTTCTACACAGTGGCACACGCAATTCTTCACAAGCGTGCCAGATGCTATCTGCAAAAAACCCTATTGGCTCCAATAGGGGGAAGGGGGAACTCATTCTTTGTAGTACTGCTGTTAACAAACAGTAATATTAAGTCAGTATTAAGGCTAATTTGTGTTAAAATTGCTGTGAAAATTGTAATTCAATTAATTGTTCTTTGTAGTACATGGTACAAGGCGTGTTGCAAAAGTTTCTGGACTAATGCTAATCCTGGTGAAAATTCCTGCTTGATTTGGCTGAAAATTGATGTATATGGTGTTCAGCTGTCAAAAAGACTTCCTAAAATTTTATGCAGCTTGGTCAACCACAGCATACATGAGGACCAAAATAGGTTGCAACCTTTTGAAGCTGTTGACTGATTTCTCACACACAAAAAGTGAGCGAAAATGAGTTGACCAAAGAATCCATCAGAGTTTGGGACTTTGGGTCTAAGAAAGCCAGCTTCCAACAACTGCTGAACCACCCAGCCTACAGTCCCAATCTTGCCGTCGCCAATTTCCACCTTTTGTCATATAAAGATGCCCAATGAAGATGCCAATGTGGGGCGAGATCTTCACAACATGCGAGGAGATCATCGAAGCAGCCAACAAGTCTCTGTCAGTTCAATGCCAGCTTCTGGGAGTCTGGCTTAAACAAGCTGATTGAGCGCTACCGAAAATGCATCCCTGTAAATGGCAAATACGTGGAGCAAGCCAGCAATCAATGTGTGGATGCATCTGGCGATAGAAGCGACAGTGACAGTGATTGGTAGCTGTAACTCAGAAATCATATTTCATGACTATAATAATCTAGTGTACAATCGCTTATTACTTTGGACCATCAACTCCAAACTTTCTGAAACTTTATAATATTAAAAATACAGTCGCCTGTTCGTCTGTTTAAATTTTTTGCTGAATCAGACTAAAATTATCACCATGATGAGCATTAGTCTGGAAACTTTTGCAACACCCCTCGTAATTGGTAGTAGATAAATAAAAAATCGAAGACAAACCTAATTTAAATGAAGATGAAATCTAGATACATTTTTAATACATTTTATTGAAAAAAAAGATGATTTATAATAATATGCAGAGTGATACTAACTATATGACAATGTTTGTTAACAAAGTATTTTTGCTTGTTTAATCTTTTTGTAATCCTCTGTTTCCAACCTTTAATTATTTTATAAAAATAATGACTTTCTTAATCTTGTTACTATGAATAAAAAAATAAAACCTATGCAAGTTTTTGAATGACATGGCATTGTGTGCTATTTATATGGCCAAAACCAAAGAGAAAAAGAAAAGAAAAAGGGTAGGAGCAGAGGTACTTAAAGGAAAAGATTATTTAAGACTTGGGGATCATGCACCAAACTAAAATTTTATATTTTTTTCTTGAGCACCAAGATTTCAAGAACTACTCCTTTTTAAAACAAAAACTCCCAAAATTGTTGTTTAAGTGTACACCAATGCCCATCAAAGGCTGCAAAACAAAAGAAAAAAATCAAATTTAAAAGAAATTGAACACAAGAATTTGAAACAATTAGAAGCAAAAAACTGTTTTAATAAATGACTTATGATACATAATTGAAAGAATTTTTTAGATAAAAATGTGGCATATATTGTTTTACATAAATATCACAATCTTAGAAAAATGCCTGCAAACTAGCCATTGAAGACCCCAATATATGCCATAATAGTTTAGTATACAGGACTCCTGGACTATGAAGTCTAAGCACACTAATATGACATCTGAGTGTCTTGTTTGTTGTTAGTCATTTTTTTATTCTTTTACTATAACATACTATTTTTGCATTGCTGTCTAAATTGTTGTTGGTTAAAATCTTCCATTTATATAGATTCGGTTAATAAAATTCAAAATTTTTAATAATATCTTCATACCTTGCCATTACATAAATAATAATTAAGCATCTCTTAAGCATTGACCAAAGTTGAAAATTGGTTTAAATTTTGTGAGCTCATAGTGACTTGATCCATTTATTCAAATGTATTTTATTTGAAAAGCACATTTTTAGGTTTCTCAGAGCTTTACAAAAAGTAAAATCAAAAAATATATAAATATTCCTTATGCAAAACAACAATAACAACAATTGCATCTCAGATTTGAGCCATATTATTAATTTCTTTTAAAGTTGTGTAAACTTGATGTTTCATACTAAAATCATTGCTTGTAAGTCTATCATAGTTATGAGTGTGGTTTGTCGACTGGCTTGAATGTTTGTTTTAAGTATTAGCTAAATATTCAAATTAATTCATAATTAAACCATGCCACAAAAATCCACTAGATTTCATTCACAAAGTCGACTACCAGTTATAATTTAATCTGATTAAACTAAATTCAAGCCATGCCACTGAAGCTAGACATCAAGCGCAAGCTGTCAGCCCGCTCTGATCGGGTTAAATGTGTGGACCTGCACCCAACCGAGCCTTGGATGCTTGCTAGCCTCTTTAATGGCAATGTTCATGTGTGGAACTTTGAGCTGCAACAGCTCATTAAATCGTTTGAAGTTTGCGAACTGCCGGTAAGTGAAAAAAAACTTACAAGGTTTTGTGATGTCCATGCATTTAGCACTAGCAAATATAATACTAATATGTGTGTGAGGGCTTTGAAGGCTCGGAATTCTCAAATTGACTCTAGCACCCATTATCAACACTGGCGTCAACAGGTTCGGGCAGCCAAGTTCGTTGCCCGCAAGAACTGGCTGATCACAGGCAGCGATGACATGCAGCTCCGAGTCTTCAACTACAACACGCTAGAGCGGCTGCACAACTGGGAGGCTCACTCAGATTACATTCGCTCAATCGCTGTTCACCCGACTCAGCCGTTTGTATTGAGCAGCTCCGATGATATGCTCATCAAACTGTGGGACTGGGACAAGCGCTGGACCTGCGCCCAGACATTTGAAGGTCACACTCACTACGTGATGCAAATTGTGATCAATCCGAAGGACAATAACCAGTTTGCAAGCGCTTCGCTTGACAAAACGGTGAAAGTTTGGCAGTTGGGCTCGCAGGCGCCAAATTTCACACTGGAAGGACACGAGAAAGGTGTCAACTGTGTGGATTATTACGCTGGCGGTGACAAGCCCTACCTAATCTCTGGCGCTGACGATCGCCTTGTGAAGGTGTGGGACCAGCAGAACAAGACCTGCGTTCAGACTCTGGAAGGTCACGCTCAGAATGTATCAGCTGTGGCCTTTCACCCGGATCTG
Source organism: Macrostomum hystrix (assembly GCA_950097015.1). Classification (NCBI taxonomy): domain Eukaryota; kingdom Metazoa; phylum Platyhelminthes; family Macrostomidae; genus Macrostomum; species Macrostomum hystrix. The sequence goes on from CATNEN010000001.1 coordinate 13,124,153, forward strand.
CCTATCGTGCTAACAGGCTCGGAGGATGGCACAGTGCGGGTTTGGCACTCCAGCACCTATCGGCTAGAGTCCACACTGAATTATGGACTGGAGCGAGTGTGGGCTATCGCCTGTCTGAGGGGCAGCAACAATGTCGCTCTGGGTTACGATGAGGGCAGCATTCTGGTGAGTTTGAGTTACCAAATTCTCATGCGCAATTCTCTTAGACATCTCAAATCTTCAGGAAGAATCTCTCATTAGAATCTGAAGTCCTCAGGTAGCAAACTCACTCATGAAGTGCACAGCTGCTTAATTTAACCCGTCTAATTTCCAGGTGAAGCTGGGTCGCGAGGAGCCTGCAATCTCCATGGACGCCTCCGGCAAGATTCTGTGGGCCCGCCACGCCGAGGTGCAGCAGGCCAACCTACGCACCCTGTCAGCCGATGAAGAGTTTCAAGACGGTGATCGTCTGCCTCTGACCATCAAGGACATGGGCTCCTGTGAGATCTATCCGCAGACCATCGCCCACAGCCCCAATGGCCGCTTCGTTGCGGTCAGCGGCGACGGCGAGTTTATTATCTACACGGCAATGGCGTTGCGCAACAAGGCGTTCGGCCAGGCTCAGGAATTCGTGTGGTGCGCCTCCGATGCTTCAACCTACGCCATCAGGGAGGGAACCACTACGGTGAAGGTGTTCAAGAACTTCAAAGAGGTTCGCGCTTTCAAGCCGGAGTTCGGATGCGAGGTATGTCGCACTCCAATATCATTATCCCTGATATTTACATAGACATCAGTTAGATCCCCAATCATCAGTTAGATCCCCAGTCATCAGTTAGATCCCCAGTCATCAGTTAGATCCATAGATTCATAGACATCAGTTAGATCCCCAGTCATCAGTTAGATCCCCAGTCATCAGTTAGATCCCCAATCATCATTTATATCCCCAGTCATCAGCTAGATCCCCAGTCATCAGTTAGATCCATAGATTCATAGACATCAGTTAGATCCCCAGTCATCAGTTAGATCCCCAGTCATCAGTTAGATCCCCAGTCATCATTTATATCCCCAGTCATCAGCTAGATCCTCAGTCATCAGTTAGATCCATAGATTCATAGACATCAGTTAGATCCCCAGTCATCAGCTAGATCCCCAGTCATCAGATAGATCCCCAGTCGTCAGTTAGATCCCCAATCATCAGTTAGATCCCCAATCATCAGTTAGATCCCCAGTCGTCAGTTAGATCCCCAGTCATCAGTTAGATCCCCAGTCATCAGTTAGATCCCCAGTCATCAGTTAGATCCCCAGTCGTCAGTTAGATCCCCAGTCGTCAGTTAGATCCCCAGTCATCAGCTAGATCCCCAGTCATCAGTTAGATCCCCAGTCGTCAGTTAGATCCCCAGTCATCAGTTAGATCCCCAGTCATCAGTTAGATCCATAGACATCAGTTAGATCCCCAGTCATCAGATTGATCCTCAGTCATCAGTTAGATCCCAATCATCAGCTAGATCCCCAGTCATCAGTTAGATCCCCAGTCATCAGTTAGATCCATAGACATCAGTTAGATCCCCAGTCATCAGATTGATCCTCAGTCATCAGTTAGATCCCCAGTCATTAGTTAGATCCCCAGTCATCAGTTAGATCCCCAGTCATCAGATTGATCCTCAGTCATCAGTTAGATCCCCAGTCATTAGTTAGATCCATAGACATCAGTTAGATCCCCAGTCATCAGATTGATCCTCAGTCATCAGTTAGATCCCCAGTCATTAGTTAGATCCATAGACATCAGTTAAATCCCCAGTCATCAGATTGATCCTCAGTCATCAGTTAGATCCCAATCATCTGTTAGTTCCCTAGTATTCAGTAAGATCCCAATCATCAGTAAGATCCCAATTATCATTAAGATCCCAATCATCAGTAAGATCCCAATTATCATTAAGATCCCGATTATCAGTTAGATCCCCAACAACTAGATCCCTGCGCTACCACCTCTCGCTCCAGGGCATCTACGGCGGCGCCATGCTCGGTGTTCGGTCCGTCAGCGGCCTGGCCTTCTACGACTGGGAGAGCGGCGATTTGGTTCGCCGAATCGAGATCACGCCGAAGCTGGTGTTCTGGAACGAGTCTGCCGAACTGGTTGCTATAGCAACAGAGGAGAGCTACTTTGTGCTTCGCTACAAGCCAGAAGCCGTGGCCACCGCGAAGCGAACCAAAGTGGGTCTCACCGAGGACGGAGTTGAGGACGCCTTTGACGTGCTGGGAGAGACGGAAGAGGCCGTGCGTACGGGACTGTGGGTCGGCGACTGTTTCATCTACACGAACGCAGTGAACCGGCTGAATTATTATGTTGGAGGCGAGCTGTGTACTGTGGCACACCTGGATCGGGTCATGTACGTGCTGGGTTACATTCCGAAGGAAAATCGACTGTACCTCGGTGACAAGGAGCTCAACATTGTTAGCTATAGTCTGCTTGTGTCAGTGCTGGAGTATCAGACTGCCGTGATGCGTAAGGACTTTGACACTGCCGACCAGGTGAGTTCTGTCTACCCGATATGTCTCGAAAAAAGCAACTTAGATCTATTAGTTAACATAAGTTTTCGTTAAATATTTCGATTTTTTGCCTGCTTACTTTGCTCATCATGCTACTTGTGAGTAGTGTGATGCGTCAAGAAGAGTGCTCATTGCATATCATATCATAGAAGAGTGCTCATTATATAAGAGTGCTCATAGCCCCACAAATTACCTGACCCACCGTCTCCCAGGTACTGCCAACGATTCCGCGCTCCCAGCGCTCTCGCGTTGCCCACTTCCTGGAGAAGCAGGGCTTCAAAGCTCAAGCACTGGCTGTCACCACGGACCCTGAGCACAAGTTTGAGCTGGCCCTGCAGCTGGGCGATCTGAGCACCGCTAAGCAGATCTGCTGCGAAGCCGAGTCTGAGCAGAAATGGAAGCTCCTGGCCGATGTCGCCACAAGGTATGTTTTCTGCTTCAATGCAAAAGCTGCATTTCAAGTTTAATCAAAGCTGCATCTTTCATTGGTCACGCAGGCACAATGACCTTCAGCTGGCCCAGGAGTGCCTGGCCCAGGCCAAGGACTTTGGCTCGCTTCTGCTGCTTGCCACCAGCACTGGCAATGCCGGGATGGTCGATCGGCTGGCCAGGGAGTCCACGGCGGGGGCACAGAGCAACGTGGCCTTCTTGGCGCAGTTTCTGCTTGGTGATTTGGAGGCCTGCCTGGAGGTGCTGATCGCAGCCAATCGGCTGCCGGAGGCCGCTCTATTCGCTCGCACCTACCTGCCAACGCACGTGTCCCGAGCTGTCAAGCTGTGGAAGGCCAGTCTAGCCAAGACCAACGAGAAGGCGGCTCAGGCCCTCGCAGATCCAGCCGATTATCCTAACCTGTTCCCGGAGCTGGAGGACGCGGCCAAGGCCGAGGCCTTCATGCGGCAGGAGCGGCGACGTCTTCGAGGTCGACCGGCGTCCGACCAGGCGGGCCTGACGCCCAACTGGGAGCGGCGACCCATCGAGGAGGCTCTGGCAGCCATCGCCAGCGGTGAGTTCGCGCTGGACAGCGGATGCGGCGACGATGAGTCTTCGGCCTCGCCCGGACCCGAGGCCTACACAGACGCTGTTGACAGGAGCGTCACTGCTGCTGTTGCTGCTGTTGCTGCTGTGGCCTCCGCCGCCTCCGCCGAAGACGCCCTCGAGCAGGAGCTGGAGCAGGACCTTCGCGACCTGAACATGGACCAAGTGGATCCGGCCGATGTCAATCTGGACGAGGATCTCAACTTTGACGACTGAGTCGCTTTGCTTTGCTAGCTTGAAGAAGTTGTTTCGATTTTAGATGATCAATTTTATCCTTGTGATGCTTTTGTTTGGATGCTGTGCCAGTTGAGTTTTTAATCGATAGGAATTCAGTTCCTAAAGTCTTCGACATTTTGAGCTTTTTCGACCTTTAGATGGCATGCTTTGCTCCATACCAAACATGATTGTAATTCTATCAATAGTTTTTGTCTTTGCTAGATAATTTGTTGCATGATTTTAACCTATACTTGATATTTATGCTGCTTGTCTTGTCCATACACAACTTCGCAAGGGTGTTTTGCACGCATTCCCTAAAATACTGCAGAGCATGCATCCGCGTTAGCAGCTTGCTTGTGCTGGCTTCATTTTCTCAATAAACTAGAGCCTATACTTGTTTTGTGTAGCTTTCTTGGCTGTCAATCATTTTTTCACAAAAAACTTTTTTCGATTAAGCATTGGAATCACTTATCCAAAGTTAGGTTTGTCGAAAATTGGAAGGTACAACAGGTGAGGGTGAGGCCTAGGGATTTGATGGGTCATTGGATTGAACTTCAGAGCGTCGCAGGTCAAGGGTTTGCCAGTCCATTAAAATGTCGCTCAATGTCTCATTTTAACTGTCCTTTGTCTATTTTAACAGCCGTTAAAACTCGAGTAGTATTGAAGAATTGTCTGCATTTAAAACTCAGTTCCAGCCATGCCACTAAAGCTAGACATCAAGCGCAAGCTGTCAGCCCGCTCTGATCGGGTTAAATGCGTGGACCTGCACCCAACTGAGCCTTGGATGCTTGCCAGCCTCTACAATGGCAATGTTCACGTGTGGAACTTTGAGCTGCAACAGCTCATTAAATCGTTTGAAGTTTGCGAACTGCCTGTGAGTACTCAAGCAGATAACAAAGCATATTTAAAGTCGATTATGATGTCAACGTGGTGGGCAGTTGAACTAGTATATCATGACATAAGACTTAAGCAGAAATCACTTTGGGTCCTTTGTTTACGTACACATAATCTAAGCCTGGGCTGAGCAACTCCCCTTAGAGTTTATACTCGTACATACATTCTGCTTAGTTCGCACCAATTTAATAGTCAATTTTGTACACAATACGTCACCAGGTTCGGGCAGCCAAGTTCGTTCCCCGCAAGAACTGGCTGATCACAGGCAGCGATGACATGCAGCTCCGAGTCTTCAACTACAACACGCTAGAGCGGCTGCACAACTGGGAGGCTCACTCAGATTACATTCGCTCAATCGCTGTTCACCCGACTCAGCCGTTTGTATTGAGCAGCTCCGATGATATGCTCATCAAACTGTGGGACTGGGACAAGCGCTGGACCTGCGCCCAGACATTTGAAGGTCACACTCACTACGTGATGCAAATTGTGATCAATCCGAAGGACAATAACCAGTTTGCAAGCGCTTCGCTTGACAAAACGGTGAAAGTTTGGCAGTTGGGCTCGCAGGCGCCAAATTTCACACTGGAAGGACACGAGAAAGGTGTCAACTGTGTGGATTATTACGCTGGCGGTGACAAGCCCTACCTAATCTCTGGCGCTGACGATCGCCTTGTGAAGGTGTGGGACCAGCAGAACAAGACCTGCGTTCAGACTCTGGAAGGTCACGCTCAGAATGTATCAGCTGTGGCCTTTCACCCGGATCTTCCTATCGTGCTAACAGGCTCGGAGGATGGCACAGTGCGGGTTTGGCACTCCAGCACCTATCGGCTAGAGTCCACACTGAATTATGGACTGGAGCGAGTGTGGGCTATCGCCTGTCTGAGGGGCAGCAACAATGTCGCTCTGGGTTACGATGAGGGCAGCATTCTGGTGAGTTTTATTTGTTTTTGTGCCCTTTCCCTGAAAGTTGTGTATCTCATCTCTGAGTTAAAACTTAAGCCTAGCTAAAATTTACTCTGTCAAGATTGGAGCTAACATGAAACTTGTCTGAACAAATGCCTTATAGCGCCACTCCAATTTCTTGTGTGAATCTGCATTAGCGTTAGTAAACATAATGTTTTTTGCAATAGTAATAAAAAGTCCAATTAACTATGTACAATGTACTCCGGTTCGGGCATAGAATTGTGTTTTGGATATTTGAATATTTGACAATTCAATTCAGTGAGAGCTTTTGTTTATCACAAACTTTGCAGCAAGGTTGGAAAACTGAACTTCTCATTCACTCCCAAATAATTGCAAATTTTCTACCAAAATGAAAAATGAAATTTATTTTGCAAAACTAGCAAGCGCACTTACCAAAAAAGTAAAATATAAAAACGCTCAAATTTTGAAGTGTCAATTTGCTGACGTACGCAACTGTCATCCAAGAAGCTGCACCTGATATCCAGGAAGTCCGCCAGCGCTCTTTGCCCATTCTCGAACTCCCCTCGGAGCTGGGATAGCCGTGCTGCTAGTCTATTAGACTTGGCGCTCAGCCGACCTATGGCATGGCCAAGGGCGCGTTGCTGGATGCGAGCTTGGCAGCTTTGAAGTTCCTTGAACTTCTCGCGCAAAGGAATGAATATTAAGTCGATGTTGCCGGCGATTTGGTTGATTGCATGGTGACGACCATCGGCGGCATTGATAGTCCGGTCATCATCTTCACCATAGTGATTCCACAACGGTGGTTGGAATATGGCGGGCACGTCAATCAATGTTGTCGTCATGTATTCCATCAGCGCAAAAACTGCCGCATGATTCGGATGAGTTTGGTCAGGCATGTCTCCAAGAATAAGCTGAAAAGCTTCATGAAGCTGAGCAATTGGCATCAAAGGCAGAGCCATCAGGCGCCGCACTGTTTTTTCACCTCCAGGTCGTTCTCAAACAAGCCAAGTGACGCTACTTTCCGCAGAATGCACTGGTAAAAGTGAACAAAAACAACCTCGCAGTGTAGGAGCAGGGAAGCGTGGCCATCTGCTGATCACGGCGTTCATGCTGCCAACTTCAAAATCCGAGATAATTTTAGTTGCCTGGCAATCTTGACCGACGACTCTTCGAGTCTCTGCGTGTACCAGGTCCCAGCAGGCCTCATAAGTCCTCCGGTCCTTTGCTGGGAGCATGGAAAATACAAGTGGCTCCCATGCATTCAATAGTTTGTTCAGCGCAGCAGCACTAGTGGCCAGATTTTCCGGTCAAAAGTACCATGGACGAGTGTCGACTTATAAAATTTATAGTTTCGCAACTCAAACGATAAGCAAGGCGTGTCCCACTAGTAGCGGCAGTTCACAGTCACGCCGTCTGGCAACAACGCCGTAGTGAGCCGTTGAGCAGTCAGTACTGACCTTGTCAGTGCATTGCGGGTGCCCGTCATATTGAAACAAAAAACCGGGCCATCGACTCCGCCTTGAAAGGCACCATGTCACTGCAGTTTGCAGATGCATCAGTAGCGGCGGTGGATGAGTTGGCGTCGGAAGCAAAAGACGTATTTTCGTTGGTGCCTGGGATTGCAGTTAGAGCTGCATCATCAGGAACCCCTCTAGTTTTAAGTGGCATTGGAGTTTGAGCTTTGGGAACAGCCATAGTACGAATTAATTGGCAGCTGCTGTTCCAGTACGCATTCTGCGGTGCACCGATGGAGCTTCAAGATAGAATACATATTTAATATATTGATTTAGGATAGATTTGGTACATTTGAAATTAATAGTTTTAAAAGCACGAGCAAAGAAAGTATTGTACTTTCTAAGTATTATCTATTGTACTTTCAATTGTACATTGGCCGACTTAATTGTCAGACAGTGTACCCTCTCCATCTGCCTAAGGGTTGGCCCTCTAGTACGTAAGTTGACACCAAGCTATTTATCCGCGCTAGCGTCACAAATCTATGTGGCCTCGCGTAGGATACGAGCTCAGGAACCTTTGTGCGAGAGGCAAACGCTTTAAGCTGTGCCACTAAACACCACAATGCCAATAATTGTAGGCCCTATCCTCCCTATGCTTCTAATTTCCAGGTGAAGCTGGGTCGCGAGGAGCCTGCAATCTCCATGGACGCCTCCGGCAAGATTCTGTGGGCCCGCCACGCCGAGGTGCAGCAGGCCAACCTACGCACCCTGTCAGCCGATGAAGAGTTTCAAGACGGTGATCGTCTGCCTCTGACCATCAAGGACATGGGCTCCTGTGAGATCTATCCGCAGACCATCGCCCACAGCCCCAATGGCCGCTTCGTTGCGGTCAGCGGCGACGGCGAGTTTATTATCTACACGGCAATGGCGTTGCGCAACAAGGCGTTCGGCCAGGCTCAGGAATTCGTGTGGTGCGCCTCCGATGCTTCAACCTACGCCATCAGGGAGGGAACCACTACGGTGAAGGTGTTCAAGAACTTCAAAGAGGTTCGCGCTTTCAAGCCGGAGTTCGGATGCGAGGTATGTCGCACTAACATATCATTATCCCTGATATTTACATAGACATCAGTTAGATCCATAGATTCATAGTCATCAGCTAGATCCCCAGTCATCAGCTAGATCCCCAGTCATCAGTTATATCCCCAGTCATCAGCTAGATCCCCAGTCATCAGCTAGATCCCCAGTCATCAGCTAGATCCCCAGTCATCAGCTAGATCCCCAGTCATCAGTTATATCCCCAATCATCAGTTAGATCCCCAGTCATCAGCTAGATCCCCAATCATCAGTTAGATCCCCAATCATCAGCTAGATCCCCAATCATCAGTTAGATCCCCAGTCATCAGTTATATCCCCAGTCATCAGCTAGATCCCCAGTCATCAGCTAGATCCCCAGTCATCAGTTAGATCCCCAGTCATCAGTTAGATCCCCAATCATCAGTTAGATCCCCAGTCATCAGCTAGATCCCCAATCATCAGTTAGATCCCCAATCATCAGTTAGATCCCCAGTCATCAGCTAGATCCCCAATCATCAGTTAGATCCCCAATCATCAGCTAGATCCCCAATCATCAGTTAGATCCCCAGTCATCAGTTATATCCCCAGTCATCAGCTAGATCCCCAGTCATCAGCTAGATCCCCAGTCATCAGTTAGATCCCCAGTCATCAGTTAGATCCCCAATCATCAGTTAGATCCCCAGTCATCAGCTAGATCCCCAATCATCAGTTAGATCCCCAATCATCAGTTAGATCCCCAGTCATCAGCTAGATCCCCAATCATCAGTTAGATCCCCAATCATCAGCTAGATCCCCAATCATCAGTTAGATCCCCAGTCATCAGTTATATCCCCAGTCATCAGCTAGATCCCCAGTCATCAGTTAGATCCCCAGTCATCAGTTAGATCCCCAGTCATCAGTTAGATCCCCAGTCGTCAGCTAGATCCCCAGTCATCAGTTATATCCCCAATCATCAGTTAGATCCCCAGTCATCAGCTAGATCCCCAGTCATCAGTTAGATCCCCAATCATCAGTTAGATCCCCAGTCATCAGCTAGATCCCCAATCATCAGTTAGATCCCCAATCATCAGCTAGATCCCCAATCATCAGTTAGATCCCCAGTCATCAGTTATATCCCCAGTCATCAGCTAGATCCCCAGTCATCAGTTAGATCCCCAGTCATCAGTTAGATCCCCAGTCATCAGCTAGATCCCCAGTCATCAGTTAGATCCCCAGTCATCAGTTAGATCCCCAGTCATCAGCTAGATCCCCAGTCATCAGTTAGATCCCCAATCATCAGCTAGATCCCCAATCATCAGCTAGATCCCCAGTCATCAGCTAGATCCCCAGTCATCAGTTATATCCCCAGTCATCAGCTAGATCCCCAATCATCAGTTAGATCCCCAATCATCAGCTAGATCCCCAATCATCAGCTAGATCCCCAGTCATCAGCTAGATCCCCAGTCATCAGCTAGATCCCCAGTCATCAGTTAGATCCCCAATCATCAGTTAGATCCCCAATCATCAGCTAGATCCCCAGTCATCAGTTAGATCCCCAGTCATCAGCTAGATCCCCAGTCATCAGTTAGATCCCCAGTCATCAGTTAGATCCCCAATCATCAGCTAGATCCCCAATCATCAGCTAGATCCCCAGTCATCAGTTAGATCCCCAGTCATCAGTTAGATCCCCAATCATCAGCTAGATCCCCAATCATCAGTTAGATCCCCAATCATCAGTTAGATCCCCAATCATCAGTTAGATCCCCAGTCATCAGTTAGATCCCCAGTCATCAGTTAGATCCCCAGTCATTAGTTAGATCCATAGACATCAGTTAAATCCCCAGTCATCAGATTGATCCCCAGTCGTCAGCTAGATCCCCAATCATCAGTTAGATCCCCAATCATCAGCTAGATCCCCAATCATCAGTTAGATCCCCAATCATCAGTTAGATCCCCAATCATCAGTTAGATCCCCAGTCATCAGTTAGATCCCCAGTCATCAGTTAGATCCCCAGTCATTAGTTAGATCCATAGACATCAGTTAAATCCCCAGTCATCAGATTGATCCCCAGTCGTCAGCTAGATCCCCAATCATCAGTTAGATCCCCAATCATCAGCTAGATCCCCAATCATCAGTTAGATCCCCAGTCGTCAGATAGATCGCCAGTCATCAGTTAGATTCCCAGTCATCAGTTAGATCCATAGACATCAGTTAGATCCTCAGTCATCAGTTATATCCCCAGTCATCAGCTAGATCCCCAGTCATCAGCTAGATCCCCAGTCATCAGTTAGATCCCCAGTCATCAGTTATATCCCCAATCATCAGTTAGATCCCCAGTCATCAGTTAGATCCCCAGTCATCAGCTAGATCCCCAGTCATCAGTTAGATCCCCAGTCATCAGCTAGATCCCCAGTCGTCAGTTAGATCCCCAGTCATCAGTTAGATCCCCAGTCATCAGCTAGATCCCCAGTCATCAGTTAGATCCCCAGTCGTCAGTTAGATCCCCAGTCATCAGCTAGATCCCCAGTCATCAGCTAGATCCCCAATCATCAGTTAGATCCCCAGTCATCAGTTATATCCCCAGTCATCAGCTAGATCCCCAGTCATCAGTTAGATCCCCAGTCATCAGATTGATCCCCAGTCGTCAGCTAGATCCCCAATCATCAGTTAGATCCCCAATCATCAGCTAGATCCCCAATCATCAGTTAGATCCCCAGTCGTCAGATAGATCGCCAGTCATCAGTTAGATTCCCAGTCATCAGTTAGATCCATAGACATCAGTTAGATCCCCAATCATCAGCTAGATCCCCAATCATCAGTTAGATCCCCAGTCATCAGTTATATCCCCAGTCATCAGCTAGATCCCCAGTCATCAGCTAGATCCCCAGTCATCAGTTCGATCCCCAGTCATCAGTTAGATCCCCAGTCATCAGCTAGATCCCCAGTCATCAGTTAGATCCCCAGTCATCAGCTAGATCCCCAGTCGTCAGTTAGATCCCCAGTCATCAGTTAGATCCCCAGTCATCAGCTAGATCCCCAGTCATCAGTTAGATCCCCAGTCGTCAGTTAGATCCCCAGTCATCAGCTAGATCCCCAGTCATCAGCTAGATCCCCAATCATCAGTTAGATCCCCAGTCATCAGTTATATCCCCAGTCATCAGCTAGATCCCCAGTCATCAGTTAGATCCCCAGTCATCAGATTGATCCCCAGTCGTCAGCTAGATCCCCAATCATCAGTTAGATCCCCAATCATCAGCTAGATCCCCAATCATCAGTTAGATCCCCAGTCGTCAGATAGATCCCCAGTCATCAGTTAGATCCCCAGTCATCAGATTGATCCCCAGTCGTCAGCTAGATCCCCAATCATCAGTTAGATCCCCAATCATCAGTTAGATCCCCAATCATCAGTTAGATCCCCAGTCGTCAGATAGATCGCCAGTCATCAGTTAGATCCATAGACATCAGTTAGATCCCCAATCATCAGTTAGATCCCCAATCATCAGCTAGATCCCCAATCATCAGTTAGATCCCTAGTCATCAGATTGATCCTCAGTCATCAGATAGATCGCCAGTCATCAGTTAGATTCCCAGTCATCAGATTGATCCCCAGTCGTCAGCTAGATCCCCAATCATCAGTTAGATCCCCAATCATCAGCTAGATCCCCAATCATCAGTTAGATCCCCAGTCGTCAGATAGATCGCCAGTCATCAGTTAGATCCATAGACATCAGCTAGATCCCCAATCATCAGTTAGATCCCCAATCATCAGCTAGATCCCCAATCATCAGTTATATCCCCAGTCATCAGCTAGATCCCCAGTCATCAGCTAGATCCCCAGTCATCAGTTATATCCCCAGTCATCAGCTAGATCCTCAGTCATCAGATAGATCGCCAGTCATCAGTTAGATTCCCAGTCATCAGTTAGATCCATAGACATCAGTTAGATCCCTAGTCATCAGATTGATCCTCAGTCATCAGTTAGATCCCCAATCATCAGTTAGATCCTCAGTCATCAGTTAGATCCCCAATCATCAGTTAGATCCCCAGTCGTCAGATAGATCGCCAGTCATCAGTTAGATTCCCAGTCATCAGTTAGATCCATAGACATCAGTTAGATCCCTAGTCATCAGATTGATCCTCAGTCATCAGTTAGATCCCCAGTCATTAGTTAGATCCATAGACATCAGTTAAATCCCCAGTCATCAGATTGATCCTCAGTCATCAGTTAGATCCCCAATCATCAGTTAGATCCCCAATCATCAGCTAGATCCCCAATCATCAGTTAGATCCCCAGTCGTCAGATAGATCGCCAGTCATCAGTTAGATTCCCAGTCATCAGTTAGATCCATAGACATCAGTTAGATCCCTAGTCATCAGATTGATCCTCAGTCATCAGTTAGATCCCCAGTCATTAGTTAGATCCATAGACATCAGTTAAATCCCCAGTCATCAGATTGATCCTCAGTCATCAGTTAGATCCCAATCATCAGTTAGTTCCCAACCATCAGTTAGATCCCAATCATCTGTTAGTTCCCTAGTATTCAGTAAGATCCCAATCATCAGTAAGATCCCAATTATCATTAAGATCCCGATTATCAGTTAGATCCCCAACAACTAGATCCCTGCGCTACCACCTCTCGCTCCAGGGCATCTACGGCGGCGCCATGCTCGGTGTTCGGTCCGTCAGCGGCCTGGCCTTCTACGACTGGGAGAGCGGCGATTTGGTTCGCCGAATCGAGATCACGCCGAAGCTGGTGTTCTGGAACGAGTCTGCCGAACTGGTTGCTATAGCAACAGAGGAGAGCTACTTTGTGCTTCGCTACAAGCCAGAAGCCGTGGCCACCGCGAAGCGAACCAAAGTGGGTCTCACCGAGGACGGAGTTGAGGACGCCTTTGACGTGCTGGGAGAGACGGAAGAGGCCGTGCGTACGGGACTGTGGGTCGGCGACTGTTTCATCTACACGAACGCAGTGAACCGGCTGAATTATTATGTTGGAGGCGAGCTGTGTACTGTGGCACACCTGGATCGGGTCATGTACGTGCTCGGTTACATTCCCAAGGAAAATCGACTGTACCTCGGTGACAAGGAGCTCAACATTGTTAGCTATAGTCTGCTTGTGTCAGTGCTGGAGTATCAGACTGCCGTGATGCGTAAGGACTTTGACACTGCCGACCAGGTGAGTTCTGTCTACCCGATATGTCTCGAAAAACGCAACTTAGATCTATTAGTTAACATAAGTTTTCGTTGAATATTTCGATTTTTTGCCTGCTTACTTTGCTCATCATGCTACTTAGTGAGTAGCGTGATGCGTCAAAAAGAGTGCTCATTGCATATCATACCATAGAAGTGTGCTCATTATATAAGAGTGCTCATAGCCCCACAAATTACCTGACCCACCGTCTCCCAGGTACTGCCAACGATTCCGCGCTCCCAGCGCTCTCGCGTTGCCCACTTCCTGGAGAAGCAGGGCTTCAAAGCTCAAGCACTGGCTGTCACCACGGACCCTGAGCACAAGTTTGAGCTGGCCCTGCAGCTGGGCGATCTGAGCACCGCTAAGCAGATCTGCTGCGAAGCCGAGTCTGAGCAGAAATGGAAGCTCCTGGCCGATGTCGCCACAAGGTATGTTTTCTGCTTCAATGCAAAAGCTGCATTTCAAGTTTAATCAAAGCTGCATCTTTCATTGGTCACGCAGGCACAATGACCTTCAGCTGGCCCAGGAGTGCCTGGCCCAGGCCAAGGACTTTGGCTCGCTTCTGCTGCTTGCCACCAGCACTGGCAATGCCGGGATGGTCGATCGGCTGGCCAGGGAGTCCACGGCGGGGGCACAGAGCAACGTGGCCTTCTTGGCGCAGTTTCTGCTTGGTGATTTGGAGGCCTGCCTGGAGGTGCTGATCGCAGCCAATCGGCTGCCGGAGGCCGCTCTATTCGCTCGCACCTACCTGCCAACGCACGTGTCCCGAGCTGTCAAGCTGTGGAAGGCCAGTCTAGCCAAGACCAACGAGAAGGCGGCTCAGGCCCTCGCAGATCCAGCCGATTATCCCAACCTGTTCCCGGAGCTGGAGGACGCGGCCAAGGCCGAGGCCTTCATGCGGCAGGAGCGGCGACGTCTTCGAGGTCGACCGGCGTCCGACCAGGCGGGCCTGACGCCCAACTGGGAGCGGCGGCCCATCGAGGAGGCTCTGGCAGCCATCGCCAGCGGTGAGTTCGCGCTGGACAGCGGATGCGGCGACGATGAGTCTTCGGCCTCGCCCGGACCCGAGGCCTACACAGACGCTGTTGACAGGAGCGTCACTGCTGCTGTTGCTACTGTTGCTGCTGTGGCCTCCGCCGAAGACGCCCTCGAGCAGGAGCTGGAGCAGGACCTTCGCGACCTGAACATGGACCAAGTGGATCCGGCCGATGTCAATCTGGACGAGGATCTCAACTTTGACGACTGAGTGGAATCTGTTGCCAACGACAGTGATTAGATTGTTGTCTTGTTTTTCTGTTTGCCATTTCTGTTAAGGCTTAGTTCAAATAGGATCGGCCGTTAGATGCAACTCACCGTACCAATAGTAGTAGGATGCGCAAAGTCTTGTTGCCGTGTCCATCGTCTGCCTTTTCTGTCAACGTGACTTTGCTTGGCCAAGCGCAATGCTAGCGACTTATATGAAATTCATAGATTGCACGATTCTTGAGTTACATATTTATTGAGTGTTTCCAAACGCTCCCTCGTGTCTCTATATCGTTTCTTATTTGTATTTTGTTCAACAATAAACTTCCTCTTCGCTTAATTATTGCCTGCTGATTGTGGTATTTTGTCTTGTAGAATTGGCAATATGATGACGCACTGTTATGCAGCCTTTAGTAAGGACAGTTTTAGCCCGTGCTCAGTCAATATGATACACATTATATTTGTTATTCAGATGGCGGTTACAGTAAAATGCGTCATTCCTAATCGCCTGATGTCGCATGATTCAATGGAATTAAATAATTCTTTTACGGTAGCTCTCTTTGTGTCTATGCTGGGTGGTTGGTTGTTGCTGTCCATTTCCCTCTATCTATCTTTATTCAAATTCAAGCTGCATAAAGCAAATAACTCACACAAATTCAACGTTGCTTACTGCTAGGTGGTTTCCTTGTGTTTTTCGTCTTGTAATAATTTTGCTGAAGATGTTCTCATTTTTTTGTTCTTACCTTAAACCAGTTGACGATTTCTAAGCTGTCATTGTGTTAGCCAATGCTCTGTTATCACTAAGTCTTAGCTCTGAATTATTTCACTAATACCGAATCGCTTTAGCTGCTGTCGTTGCTATGACAAAAAGACTCAAATAACTAAAGAAAAAACTATTAAAAAATATAATGGAGACTATCCGCTGCCAAGACGGACGGCTAACCATTAGTGAAAGTTATAAACTTTCTAATTTTGTTTGCTGGTAGATTTTTTTGTTACTTTCTTTGATATTGTACCCTTTTGTCTATGGTTTCCGGCATTCATACCTGCGGTAACAATTTAATTGTTTGTCGGCTTTTTTCGATTGTTGCCGGATTTCAGACGAATGTATTTGGCTATCAAAACAAGGAACAACAATAGCAACACGGCGAAAGTGTTTCATAGTCACAAAAAGTTCTTAAGAACAAACCGATCGAATCAATTGTTTTACTTTCCGTAAAAGTTGAATGTGCAGTTGTGGAACTGACCACCACAGAGGCTTCTCGGCAGGTCTTGGCCGCCCTCGGGTGCTTTCATCAGCTCGCCTCTATCAGACCCAGTTGTCACACTTTCGATGGTGGATTCCGCATCGTCGTCAATCTTGGTGACTTTGGACCCATAGGCAGCCACACAAGCGCTCATTCGGGCCACACAGTCCATGTCTCGCCGCTTGTATACATCCACTGAGCTCGAATTCTTGTGTCCCGTCATTAGTGTAATCGCTTGATTATCGAAACCGGCCTTGGCCAAACAGTTCACCTAAGTTTCAGCAGTTGGGTAAGACAGTATTCTTACAGTTTTACTGAAGTGAGTAGGCCATGCGATCTTTACTCACCGTGGTTACTCGCACACAATGGTTGGTGTACTTCCGCTGCAGAGCCAGACACGCACTCAGATTCTTCATGAAGTCTCCAAGTGAATCTTTGCCGAGTCGTTGGCAGGCTGAGAAGCCAGACTTATTGAGCCTTGGGAACAACACCTCACATCCATTCGGTAGTTGAGAGACGTACATTTTAAAGGCTTCGACGGGACAAACAGTTTTGTCTTGCACGCTGTACATCCGAGCTAACTTGAGATCCTTGAATGCCTTCTCGTTCAACGACGCTTTAACATTTTTCGACAGCATGGCGACAGCGACGCGTACAAACTCCGTACCTCCTTCTGACACTATCTCAAAACATCCAGGTGTCAACTCTCTCAGATTTTCTCGGCCTCGCAGTGCGAAATGGAGCAGAACGTTGAAAATGTTTTCGTCCTGCAGTTTACGAAGGGACGTTCGGTCAAAGTATGCGCGAATTGTTTGCATGTCGTCCTCGGAAATAGCTTCGTATTTGTCTACCTTCTCGACGTGTCCTTCCATGTACATTT
Organism: Macrostomum hystrix; assembly: GCA_950097015.1. Lineage (NCBI taxonomy): Eukaryota > Metazoa > Platyhelminthes > Macrostomidae > Macrostomum > Macrostomum hystrix. Next base: position 13,140,817 of record CATNEN010000001.1, read on the forward strand.
TCACCATGGCGACAAGAACGCCATTGCAACGCTTGAAGGCTTCTCCGGTAACGATGTTCACCTGGCGATTAACGGACGGGGATTGCAGGTGGCGTTGAATAGCCGCACGAAAACAGATGAGAGACTTTGGCGCATAGTAAGTTCCATCCTGCTTTCGAAGGGATGAATAGAAAAGCCTCAGATAATCGTTCAAAAATCGATCCGGAACACGCTCAAACTCCTGGCAGAGCCCCTTCTCGTTGAGGAACTGTCGGAACCTTGCCACGTGAAGCTTCCGTTGCGTCTCGGTCGATTTCGGCACTGAGTCACTCTCAAGTCGGTCCAACGTTTCCAGATCTTCGCTACGTAGCTCAGGCAGCCCGTTGGAACTGGACGACACATCCAGGTTGTCCATCTCCAGAACGTAGCGCGTGCTCGACTCTCGGGTGACAAAAGCCAACTCGTCCGTGGAGAGTCCACATATTTCTCCGCCAGGAATGTTTGCGTAGCGAATCATAGCTACTTTTCCTATTTGCACTCCGAATAGGAGAATTAATTCAAGCTCAAAATCAACTTGAGAATTAACTCATGGCAGCCAGGCTAGCTGTCTTCACTGTCCTTTAAATTTACCATAAACGATTAATTATCTCTACAACCCTTTCATTTAGAGAGCGACGCCCCCAGCCGGTGATCGCCACCGCCCAGCTGGCTGAACAACTGCCCTTAGTCGCTGCTGCGCAACACCGCCGCGACGACAGACGTCGACCCATCCGACATCCACCCTCTGACGAGCAACACGACTTGTGTTTCTTCCATCGCAAGTTCGGTGCCAAGGCCCGCCGTTGCGAGCCACCCTGCAAGTTCCAGGGAAACGGCCAGGCCGGTCGTCAATAAACACCTCGACGACCGGCGAGAACAACAATCTTTTGCTTATCCCGGACATACACACAGGTCGGCGTTTCCTAGTGGATACCGGTGCAGAAGTGAGTCTTTTTCCTGCATCCGGGGTTGATGCGCGTACAATCACCCCGGGACCACCGCTCCTCGCCGCCAACGGCAGCCCGATCCGTACATTTGGCAGTCGCACCATCACTCTCGACCTTGGCGTTCGAACCTGCACCTGGCCTTTCATTCTTGCCGAAGTGTCGCGCCCCCTCATCGGCGCTGATTTCCTGTTACACCACGGACTGTTGGTCGACTTACCTAACCGCCGCCTGCTGGACTCCCACTCACTGGCCAGCACACATCTGCTCCTCGGTTGCGGCACAGCACCTCGGCTGGCGGCCGCCGTCGCCCGCGAGTTAGTTAGTTAGTTCTGATCCTCTACAATATACTCAAATGGCAACCTTCGTTGCACAGTCCTCTTTCAGTTCAAGCTTTTCTGGAGTCCACTTCAAGGACAAGCTTTGCTGGAGTTGTCTTCAAGGACAGGCTTTGCTGGAGTTGTCTTCAAGGACAAGCTTTGCTGGAGTTGTCTTCAAGGACAAGCTTTGCTGGAGTTGTCTTCAAGGACAAGCTTTGCTGGAGTTGTCTTCAAGGACAGGCTTTGCTGGAGTTGTCTTCAAGGACAGGCTTTTCTGGAGTCCACTTCAAGGACAAGCTTTGCTGGAGTTGTCTTCAAGGACAGGCTTTGCTGGAGTTGTCTTCAAGGACAAGCTTTGCTGGAGTTGTCTTCAAGGACAAGCTTTGCTGGAGTTGTCTTCAAGGACAGGCTTTGCTGGAGTCCACTTCAAGGACAAGCTTTGCTGGAGTTGTCTTTAAGGACAGGCTTTGCTGGAGTCCACTTCAAGGACAAGCTTTTCTGGAGTCCACTTCAAGGACAAGCTTTGCTGGAGTTGTCTTCAAGGACAGGCTTTGCTGGAGTTGTCTTCAAGGACAAGCTTTGCTGGAGTCCACTTCAAGGACAAGCTTTGCTGGAGTTGTCTTCAAGGACAGGCTTTGCTGGAGTTGTCTTCAAGGACAGGCTTTGCTGGAGTCCACTTCAAGGACAAGCTTTGCTGGAGTCCACTTCAAGGACAAGCTTTGCTGGAGTTGTCTTCAAGGACAAGCTTTGCTGGAGTCCACTTCAAGGACAAGCTTTGCTGGAGTTGTCTTCAAGGACAGGCTTTGCTGGAGTTGTCTTCAAGGACAGGCTTTGCTGGAGTTGTCTTCAAGGACAGGCTTTGCTGGAGTTGTCTTCAAGGACAGGCTTTGCTGGAGTTGTCTTCAAGGACAAGCTTTGCTGGAGTTGTCTTCAAGGACAAGCTTTGCTGGAGTTGTCTTCAAGGACAAGCTTTGCTGGAGTTGTCTTCAAGGACAGGCTTTGCTGGAGTTGTCTTCAAGGACAAGCTTTGCTGGAGTTGTCTTCAAGGACAGGCTTTGCTGGAGTTGTCTTCAAGGACAAGCTTTGCTGGAGTTGTCCCAAGGACAAGCTTTGCTGGAGTTGTCCCAAGGACAAGCTTTGCTGGAGTTGTCTTCAAGGACAAGCTTTGCTGGAGTTGTCTTCAAGGACAAGCTTTGCTGGAGTTGTCTTCAAGGACAAGCTTTGCTGGAGTTGTCCCAAGGACAAGCTTTGCTGGAGTTGTCTTCAAGGACAAGCTTTGCTGGAGTTGTCTTCAAGGACAAGCTTTGCTGGAGTTGTCTTCAAGGACAAGCTTTGCTGGAGTTGTCTTCAAGGACAGGCTTTGCTGGAGTTGTCTTCAAGGACAGGCTTTGCTGGAGTTGTCCCAAGGACAAGCTTTGCTGGAGTTGTCTTCAAGGACAAGCTTTGCTGGAGTTGTCTTCAAGGACAGGCTTTGCTGGAGTTGTCTTCAAGGACAAGCTTTGCTGGAGTTGTCTTCAAGGACAAGCTTTGCTGGAGTTGTCTTCAAGGACAGGCTTTGCTGGAGTTGTCTTCAAGGACAGGCTTTGCTGGAGTTGTCTTCAAGGACAAGCTTTGCTGGAGTCCACTTCAAGGACAAGCTTTGCTGGAGTTGTCTTCAAGGACAAGCTTTGCTGGAGTTGTCTTCAAGGACAGGCTTTGCTGGAGTTGTCCCAAGGACAAGCTTTGCTGGAGTTGTCTTCAAGGACAAGCTTTGCTGGAGTTGTCTTCAAGGACAGGCTTTGCTGGAGTCCACTTCAAGGACAAGCTTTGCTGGAGTTGTCTTCAAGGACAGGCTTTGCTGGAGTCCACTTCAAGGACAAGCTTTGCTGGAGTTGTCTTCAAGGACAGGCTTTGCTGGAGTTGTCTTCAAGGACAAGCTTTGCTGGAGTTGTCTTCAAGGACAGGCTTTGCTGGAGTTGTCTTCAAGGACAAGCTTTGCTGGAGTTGTCTTCAAGGACAGGCTTTGCTGGAGTTGTCTTCAAGGACAGGCTTTGCTGGAGTTGTCTTCAAGGACAGGCTTTGCTGGAGTTGTCTTCAAGGACAAGCTTTGCTGGAGTTGTCTTCAAGGACAAGCTTTGCTGGAGTTGTCTTCAAGGACAAGCTTTGCTGGAGTTGTCTTCAAGGACAGGCTTTGCTGGAGTTGTCTTCAAGGACAGGCTTTGCTGGAGTTGTCTTCAAGGACAGGCTTTGCTGGAGTTGTCTTCAAGGACAAGCTTTGCTGGAGTTGTCCCAAGGACAAGCTTTGCTGGAGTTGTCTTCAAGGAAAAGCTTTGCTGGAGTTGTCTTCAAGGACAGGCTTTGCTGGAGTTGTCTTCAAGGACAAGCTTTGCTGGAGTTGTCTTCAAGGATAAGCTTTGCTGGAGTTGTCTTCAAGGACAGGCTTTGCTGGAGTTGTCTTCAAGGACAAGCTTTGCTGGAGTTGTCTTCAAGGACAGGCTTTGCTGGAGTTGTCTTCAAGGACAAGCTTTGCTGGAGTTGTCCCAAGGACAAGCTTTGCTGGAGTTGTCTTCAAGGACAGGCTTTGCTGGAGTTGTCTTCAAGGACAAGCTTTGCTGGAGTTGTCTTCAAGGACAAGCTTTGCTGGAGTTGTCTTCAAGGACAAGCTTTGCTGGAGTTGTCTTCAAGGACAGGCTTTGCTGGAGTTGTCTTCAAGGACATACTTTGCTGGAGTCCACTTCAAGGACAAGCTTTGCTGGAGTCGTCTTCAAGGACAAGCTTTGCTGGAGTTGTCTTCAAGGACAAGCTTTGCTGGAGTTGTCTTCAAGGACAGGCTTTGCTGGAGTTGTCTTCAAGGACAAGCTTTGCTGGAGTTGTCTTCAAGGACAAGCTTTGCTGGAGTTGTCTTCAAGGACATACTTTGCTGGAGTCCACTTCAAGGACAAGCTTTGCTGGAGTTGTCTTCAAGGACAAGCTTTGCTGGAGTCCACTTCAAGGACATACTTTGCTGGAGTCCACTTCAAGGACAAGCTTTGCTGGAGTTGTCTTCAAGGAAAAGCTTTGCTGGAGTTGTCTTCAAGGACAAGCTTTGCTGGAGTCGTCTTTAAGGACAGGCTTTGCTGGAGTTGTCTTCAAGGAAAAGCTTTGCTGGAGTTGTCTTCAAGGACAAGCTTTGCTGGAGTCCACTTCAAGGACAAGCTTTGCTGGAGTTGTCTTCAAGGAAAAGCTTTGCTGGAGTTGTCTTCAAGGAAAAGCTTTGCTGGAGTTGTCTTCAAGGACATACTTTGCTGGAGTCCACTTCAAGGACAAGCTTTGCTGGAGTTGTCTTCAAGGAAAAGCTTTGCTGGAGTTGTCTTCAAGGACAAGCTTTGCTGGAGTCGTCTTTAAGGACAAGCTTTGCTGGAGTCCACTTCAAGGACAGGCTTAGCTGGAGTCGTCTTCACGGACAGGCTTAGCGGGTCCTAGTTGTCTTCAAGCGTCGATTAAGTCTACATAACGAGCCTCTTATGCATCAGAGTTTACACTGCATCCAACTGATCAAACAACTAATACGTGCTCACAGCAGATGAGCACAGTCATGTTAGAAATACGCAAAAGTGTTACAGGCCCCAGGCCGAGCATTTCAGTTATGTTGTCAAACTGCGCAAAAACAACTTTTAAGGACTCGACTAGCGAAACAAACGGACGCAAATGGACCAAGAGCCAACCCGCCGAGCTGTGTGAAACTCTCGGCATTCGGCCAGCCAATGAGTGACGTCCGGAGCGGAAAAGGCCGTATTTTACCGCATACGACTTGATGTCTACATTAGATCAGCTACGGCTATTCCTTAATTCTCTCTTGAAATCTCTGCTATCTTGTACAGCACTCAAGAACGCTTTAGAGCATCAACTGGGACACCACAGCAATGCCCACATTGATCAAACACATCTTGTCTGCGCTGCTGATCATAATTGTGCTGGAAACAGCCGGTTCGTCAGAGACTCATCCCGCGTTCAACCAGCCGGAGTTGGCCTGCTATCAGGTCGCTAACGGCGCCAACACCGGCGAAGATCGCAAAGCGAAGTACTGCGAGCCTTCGTTCGAGAACCTGGCTGTGAATCGGCAGATTGTTGCCAGCAGCACCTGCGGCGATCCACCGTTGCGCATCTGTCGACGCGATCCTCGAGTGCCAGCAGCCCCGTCGCTGTGCGAATTGTGCGACTCCGGGCAGGCCAAGTTGCGGCACCCGGCCGCGCACTTGACCGACTATCACGTACACAGCAGCTGCTGGATATCCGGTCACGTGTCTGTTAATAATCCCATTGTGAATCTGACCCTCAGCCTAGGTAAGAAGCACACCATTTATTACGTCAGCCTGACCGACTGTGGCATGGGGCTGCCCGACTCCATCGAGGCCTACAAATCGGCTGACTTTGGCTCCACCTGGCAGCTGTGGCACCTGTTCTCCAGCAACTGCAGCGGCGACTATCCAGAACGTCGCGCAGGGTTCTCCTATCAGTTTGGCGGTGTTATCGGTCAGTGAGAAATAGGGGGCGTCGGATTTTTAATCGAATTCATTGACCTAATTGTCTTGAACCCTGCAGGTCCCCGCGAAGTGGTCTGCAGCGATACGAGCGAGCTGGAGGCCCCAGAGCCCGTTGAGCCTCAGCAGCGCATTGTGCTGAGCTTCAGTACTAACTTCAAGCGAGCCTCGCCACTAGGCGGGCACGACCGAGATCCGGTCATCGCGGACTGGATGCTCGCCACCGACATTCGACTCGTCCTTCATCGCCGTCGAAGGCGTCGTCAATGGCATCGGCTAGACTTGAAGGATTCTGTCAGTGACGACGACGCCTTCGCGTTTGCCAACATCGATGTCGGCGGTCGATGCTTCTGCAACGGGCACGCGGCGCGCTGTCAGCCAGCCGTGTCGAGCGGAGGCTCCGCTGCGGCATCGAAATGCGACTGCCAGCACGGCACTGAGGGCGAGGACTGCGAGCGATGCCGGCCGTTCTGGGTGGACCTGCCATGGCGGCGAGGCACGCCGGAACAGCCGACGCAGTGCCGCCGTGAGTTTTTTCCGAGTGATTCCGAACGCTTTTGAAGTGTTCTGGATTCATATTGCTTGTATTCGTATTCGACTTGAAGGTCGGGGGTTCGATTCCTGACTTCACTGGAATAATCTGTGTCTTAATTGTAGCGTGAAATTCACACAGCTGTCAAATGGGTACCAGCATCAGTCGATTGGGGCAGGCGTAATCAATAATTATTAATTATACTTCTACCTCATTTTTGCACAACAAAGCGAGTTTAAATTCAAAGACTACTAGAATGACGCAATACTTTTGATTGGTTAGAAAATTGCGCGTTTTTTATTGCTATGGTTCTTCTACGAGGATTTTTGTCTACGGCCTTAAACGTATTAATGCAATGATTTTTACTCTAATAGAATATAAGGTAACCTTTAATTAGGATAGACAGATGGTGACTTCCTGTTCGAAAACTTCTTAAAAATATGTATTTCTATGCAAATATTCGTTAATTTTTTTGATGTTGAACAGAAAATTTATGAGAAGATTATTTGGTCGATTTTATGGCGGATGATGGGATATTTCGGGAGTTGCGGAAGAAAGAGAAAGTTGTGGTAGCTGAAAAGTTGTTATATCGCGTGACTTATGAAAATTGGCAATCGGTTTTGGAATAGCGTGCCATTGAAGATGGCATTCCGGCAGGAATGTGCCAAAATCACTTCATGTTGCCTAGGGAATAATTGCATTTTCCGAAGTCTATTTGATCATCAACCAATCCAAAAATGGCGGTTAAGAAATTCAAATAAATGAAAATGAAACTGCTTAAAAAGCTCTAGCTAGGTAGGATGACTTATTTTATGGTGCAGGTAAATTGCTGCTTTCAAAAGGTATCGACTGTGCCTCATAAGAGCATTCAGTGCCCAAGGGCATGAGAATACCACAAGGTATTAGGACTATAAGGTCTAGGCTAAGATTCTAGTTTGCATTTTTGTGTCTTAGTGCGAAGAAAAATACTAATGAAACTTTGAGATAATGGGTTGTGTGTGACTGCGGATTGTTAATTCCTTTTTTTCTTCACTGTATTACTCAGTTTCACACTGAGTTCTGTGTGAGCGAAACTTTCTTTAAGTGCATTATGACTGAGCTAGTTAGTCAGTTAGTTAGTTAGTTAGTTAGTCAGTTAGTTAGTTAGTCAGTTAGTTAGTTAGTTAGTTAGTCAGTTAGTTAGTTAGTCAGTTAGTTAGTTAGTTAGTCAGTTAGTTAGTTAGTTAGTCAGTTAGTCAGTTAGTTAGTCAGTTAGTTAGTTAGTTAGTTAGTTAGTTAGTCAGTTAGTTAGTTAGTCAGTTAGTTAGTTAGTTAGTTAGTTAGTTAGTCAGTTAGTTAGTTAGTTAGTTAGTTAGTTAGTTATTTACTTAGTTAGTCAGTCAGTTAGTTAGTTAGTTAGTTATTTACTTAGTTAGTCAGTTAGTTAGTTAGTTAGTTAGTTAGTAAGTTAGCTAGTTACGAGTAGTTAGCTAGTTAAAGTTAGTCAACTTGTCAAGGTTGATGGTTAAATAAATTGATTGATATCTAGGCAATCGCATGGCAGACGTATCGCTAGCCTGACACTATAATAAGAGGGACATGAAGTTCCCCACCCGAAGCAGCAAACGAGTATAGTAAAGACTGCACTCCACTCTCTGATCTCTCTCTCCGTCCCAGTCTCGGCGTGTTCTTGCTCAAAGATTATTTAGGAGGCAAAGTCGGCCCTCTGAGCTGCGGTTAGGAACACGGCAAGCCGGGCTTGCCAGATGAAGAGTTTGTGCTAGAGAGAGTGTTAGTGTCTGAGTGTGTCCCTTGCAAGCAGCATCTTCAAATCCAAAGTCAGGAATTCTTTGACTTTACTAGCGCCAGGCAATCCAGCAGCAGCAGCAGCAGCAGCAGCAGCAGCAGTCGTGATTAATTGGCTCAGCTTACACACGCTTATAGGCAGTCCTGCACAGCTTCGTGTCCCGAGGCCGTCTGTCCTTCAGGCGAGTTGTAGTTAGTGAGCTTAGCTGACACTCGATCCGCTTGGGCACCGATGCCAAGCCTGACATTCCTGACCAAGCCTTCGATCTGGCCTCCTCCCACCTTGGCGAATCTGTCAGCCTGTTTCTGCTATACAGATTTGTGCGATGTGTTGAATCGAACCATCGAACACTCTTTCTGGGTGTTGCTTTCACCGAGACAGACTTGGCGCAGTTGTGTAAATGACTAGAAATTCATCACAGACCTCAACCTATTATAATGACAATTCAATAGCCTAAATACATACTGGCTCGTACACACTTGAACCGTGACAGGCTGCCAGTGCAACGGCCACGCCGACCGCTGCCACTTCGACGCCGCCTCCTACCAATTCGCTGCCGAGCCGCGCAGCGCCGGCGTCTGCCTCGGCTGCAGGCACAACACCGCCGGCCGCAACTGCCAGTACTGCCGGCCCGGCTACCACCGAAACTGGCTGGCCCCCCCTGACAGCGCCAGGGTTTGCACCTGTGAGTACTGAGCACTGCTCACTGCCTGCCTGTCTGTCTGTATGTCTGTCTGTCTGTCTGTACTGGGTGTCTGTGCTGGGTGTCTGTCTGTCTGACCAACCCCACCCCAATGCTCTCGGGCAGTGTGCAACTGCCACCCGCTCGGCTCGGCAACCGGCATCTGCGACCGTGACACCGGCCGGTGCGTCTGCAAAACTGGCGTTGGCGGCGAAAAATGCGACCGCTGTCTCGCCGGCTTTGAACAGACCAGCGATCCGATGGCGCCCTGCCGGAGAGCTCACGGCGCTTCTCAGAAAGGTAGTTTTTGTTCTAATGAAGTAGAAGATTCAGGTTGCAGTCTACTGAAGATTATTGGTAGATTTTTAGAGTCTCGTAGTATTTAAGGAAATATGTTAGTTGTACTTGTAATTTTATAAAGAGTATTTTTATAGAGTGTGTTGTATTTAAAGGAAGGGTCTAGTTTGTTTTCTAAGAAAGAGTCTAGTTGTTTTCTAAGAAAGAGTCTAGTTTGTTTTCTAAGAAAGAGTCTAGTTGTTTTCTAAGAAATAGTCTAGTTGTTTTCTAAGAAAGAGTCTCGTTGTTTTCTAAGAAAGAGTCTAGTTGTTTTCTAAGAAAGAGTGTAGTTGTTTTCTAAGAAAGAGTGTAGTTGCATTTTAAGAAATATTCAAACTTCATTTTATGAAAAGTTCTTACTGTATTCAAAGCAATAGTCCAGTCTAATTTTTAGAAAGAATTTTGTTTTATCATGATATAGAGTATTTTTTCGAAGAACCTTTCCATTGCTATTGAACAATTTTCGTGTTATTTTCAGTCAAAATACTGCGCTAGCTTTCTAGGAGAGCATTTGATTATTTATCAGGTTCTGTAGACTGATAATGACCATGAGAATTTCTTCTTCCTTCCTTTTCATTTGCATCTAAAATATGCCAAGTCATAAAGTAACAACGCATAAATTCGATAAAAAAGACAGACTTACAACTTTAGCTTTAACTAGCAACCTAGACCCCCCTTTGGGTGAAGAAAGTCACAGACTGAAACGAATAATTTAAAATATGCAACTCCAATACCATGCCTATCTTTTCTTTTATCTCCTCGATAAATCATGCTACCCCTTTGATATATCATGCTATCCCTTTGATATATCATGCTACCCCTTTGATAAATCATTCTACCCCTTTGATAAATCATGCTACCCCTTTGATAAATCATGCTACCCCTTTGATAAATCATGCTACCCCTTTGATATATCATGCTACCCCTTTATTAAATCATGCTACCCCTTTGATAAATCATGCTACCCCTTTGATATATCATGCTATCCCTTTGATATATGATGTTACCCCTTTGATATATCATGCTACCCCTTTGATATATCATGCTACCCCTTTGATATATCATGCTACCCCTTTGATAACTCATGCTACCCCTTTGATATATCATGCTATCCCTTTGATATACCATGCTATCCCTTTGATATATCATGCTATCCCTTTGATATATCATGCTACCCCTTTGATATATCATGCTACCCCTTTGATATATCATGCTACCCCTTTGATATACCATGCTACCCCTTTGATATATCATGCTATCCCTTTGATATACCATGCTACCCCTTTGATATATCATGCTATCCCTTTGATATATCATGCTATCCCTTTGATATATCATGCTATCCCTTTGATATATCATGCTATCCCTTTGATATATCATGGCGATCTGCTGCGGCGCAGGGGATGATGCTGGTGCTGGTGGGGCTGCGCACTGCGTATGTGTCCGGGTACCAGCTGAAGTAGTCCACTAGGACCACCACGTTCTCGCCAGTTGGGAACGGTCCGCAGACGTCCACGCTCAGCGATAGCCACGGTCCCGGGGGCAGCGGTGTCGGCTGCATCGGCGGCTGCTAGACGGCGACGTCCGGTCGAGCCGCCAGGCACGGGTGGCAGCGGGAGACGTTCCTACCCCTCCCATCCATGGACAGGGGGAGCCCCATCAAACCCAACATATCCATGCATTGCGCATCAACTGAAGCAAAATATGAAACCCGAGCTTCTGGGGCCACTTGTACGTTCTTCTACATGCACTGTAGGGCTGTAATGCCGCGTCAAGGCGATCGACGCCTCCCATGCTTTGAGTTTTGCGACCGCTAGCCTTTCTGTCAACGAGTTTGACGGCAACATCACCCTGACGCATGTGAGAGTGACTCACAGGTTGCACAATGACTCACAGCTGTCACAATAGATCCTGTAGCCCAAGTTCAGCAAGTCCTTGCTGTGCTCGACAACAATATTCTCACTGAAAGATAAATTCCGGCAATTCAGCCCATCTCCAAGCCTTTTGTTGTCCTGCTTGACAGCATGCACATTGAAAAACTGAATACTGTAAAATAAAAGCAATAGAGACCGACTTTTGCCATAGACAGTCTCCAGGATAAAAGTTTTGCTCCACTGAAAAAAGCATCAAATTTGGCCCGTCTGATATGTGCACAAGGTGCTCATAGATAGTAGGGAAGACTTTGAGTAGCTACATGGCATGCTAGGCGTACCATCCGTTAATTGAGACTGCGAGTGTAGAACATGGATGAATGAATGGATTGCTATTCTCGCTCTGGCTATTTTCGTTTTTGACTCTTTTGCATCCGGTTCCCCCCGTGCCTTTTCATTGGTTGATGATTGCCATAGACAATTTTCGGTCTTCGACCCTTTTTTCGATGCACAAGCGCAAAGAACTGATTTTATTGTAGACGAATCGACTCTCGAATCGTGCTTGTAGGTCTTCCCCCTTTATTTCAAAACACGAGCGAAAGCAACTGAGAATTTAAAGTAGACAAATCGACTGATTCGTGCTTAAAGGCTTGTTTAGACGTTCTTTTGTTGTTTACTCACTGTTTATTTTACTTTTATCACTACCATGCCTAATGGCTCAAAGCGCTACTGTGCTGCACTAGAATGTCTATCCAAGTCAGGGATGCGGGATGACACTGGAGTGAATATCAGCTTCTTTTCTTTTCCTGTCAAATCTCCACTTCAACTGACCGAATGGATGAGCAATGTGAAGATGGCATCGCAGTTTGTCTTGACAAAGAGCTCAGTATTGTGTTCTACATTCTCAGTGCTTTGCGCTTGTGCATCGAAAGAAAGGGGCGAAGGCTGAAAATTGTCTATGGCAATCATCAACCAATGAAAAGGCACGGGGGGGGGAACCGGAGGCAAAAGAGTCAAAAACGAAAATAGCCAGAGACAGAATAGCAATCCATTCTATTCATTGACATATAACCAAGTGTGCGTAAACGTCTCAAGCTCGTGTATAGTTTATGGCCCAAAGGCCATCAAAGAAATAGATTGAAGTGTGCAGTAAATTCCGCAACTGTGCGGTAAATGTGCGGCTACTTGATCTCCGTGCCATCCCTCTTCTGAGCTACTATGCAGTAAATCCCAGACGGGTATTGTCTATGGGCCGAAGGAGCTGGTCTTGCGCACACACACTTGGTCATAAATCAATGCACTTATGCTAGGCTTCCTAGTGCGTAAATCTACCATTCATCCATGGTGTAGAAGCCCAGTGCGCCGTTCGGGAGTTAGTCGATTGCAAACAAGGAAGCAAGATTTCCATTTTTACTATATTAGATATTTATGTGAGAGAAAAGGTATAGAGAGTTTAAGTACTCATATCTACCAAGCCTCTAAAACATTTTTCTGGCGCATCAAACAAAAGAAGGGAATAAAAACGCTGAAAGCAGGCTTCGTGGATTCTCGATGTCAAGCAATGCTTTCAAATGTTTGAATTCAATGCTAATTGCTCTAATTGCTCTTCGCTTTTTTCGAACACCTGAAAACACTTTTGCTGGATAGTTCTGACCGGGTGTGGAGCCACTTGACCAGGGACATTCAACTGCAATGGGCTTTCAAAATCGCTCTGCAACTGACGGCTAATTGCTTCATCTTGTTCTCTGTCCATTTGACTGATGCTGCCGCTGCTGCCGCTGCTTCTGTTTACGCTCGTAACAGAGGCCTTGTCTGTGGATATCAGATGTGATTTAACAATAAGTACTCGTATGTTTAGATGTGGATGCAAGTTGATTTCACTGCAATAGAGTCGAGAGTAAGAGAAGATGAGACAAGAAATCTTGGAACTTTTGAGACCAAAGAAAAATAAAGCCAATTTGAGAAATCGTTTCTGGAGCCTTTCCTGAAATTTCTCAACCATTTTCCATGCCTAATTTCAGCATCTCCAACTGGACGGCAGGCCAGTAAGGCAAACAAAGAGGCGACAAAGACCGATGAAAAAACTGGTGAGGCATTTGTGGATTTTGTCCTAATGCTGCTGGGAATAAAACACTGAGCGTATCAGAGCCTTGTACTGCCTGTAGCCTCCCTTTTGGGCATTTTTCGAATACTCGGCCTATGCCAAGATGGATTACGTAACTCACCCTAATTGGGGTTTCTGGGACGAAAGAAAATAATGGTTTTTTGTGTGTGAATGAAGATCAGCTGTCACTGTGAGAGCCATCAATCAGTCACCGCTCAGCTGTCGTGCCTTGCACCGCTTTAAGGCTGACAGATTATATCTAACAGGTGACACTATAATGCATAAGAGGTGACACCTAATATCTAACAGGTGACACTATATGCCTAACAGGTAAATACGCATATCTAACAGTTGACACAAAATATCTAACAGTTGACACCTAATATCTAACAGGTGACACCTTATATCTAACAGGTTTGAAAAAGTTTATGAGCATGCAGTAAACTTTGTTATATTTTTGGCCAACTCTTAACTAAGGATTAAATCAGTAGTCATTAGTGATCTGCTGTGATTCAATATGCGTAAAAAAGAACTGTTTTGACGCAGTGCCAAACGTCGCAGTTTTGCCGTTGGGTTGAAATTAGCCAAAAAGGGCTGTTGGTGTCGGCTCTGCTTTAAGGCGCAACTGCTGCTTTGCTGAATGCTTGAAATGTGTTAAAAGTTTGGGCCATAGTTCATCGAGGCTCTCTGTTCGAGGGTAATACAGATTTTTATGCCGAATATGGGGAAATAGTTGGGCTGTATGGTGAATAAAAAACCAGGTGCTTAGTAGCTATGGGCTGTGATTAGCAAGCTAGACTGTTAAGATTGATTTTCCAGGTTTTGCAGCGCCGAATAATGCTCTACCGCATTGCTGGCGGTGCATATTTGTTTCGGGGCGTGATGCTGTAGTTTAGTGGGCACTGCATGCCACACAATCTACTAATATGGAGCATTGCACATTGCTGCTTTAAGGCTGATATCAGCACAGTCTGATGGTCAGCTGGCTGATGTCAGCACAGTCTGATGGTCAGTTGGCTGATGTCAGCACAGTCTGATGGTCAGTTGGCTGATGTCAGCACAGTCTGATGGTCAGTTGGCTGATGTCAGCACAGTCTGATGGTCAGTTGGCTGATGTCAGCACAGTCTGATGGTCAGTTGGCTGATGTCAGCACAGTCTGATGTTGAGTCAGTTGGCTGATGTCAGCACAGTCTGATGTTGAGTCAGTTGGCTGATGTCAGCACAGTCTGATGGTGAGTCAGTTGGCTGATGTCAGCACAGTCTGATGTTGAGTCAGTTGGCTGATGTCAGCACAGTCTGATGGTGAGTCAGTTGGCTGATGTCAGCACAGTCTGATGTTGAGTCAGTTGGCTGATGTCAGCACAGTCTGATGGTGAGTTAATTGGCTGATGTCAGCAGTCTGATGTTGAGTCAGTTGGCTGATGTCAGCACAGTCTGATGTTGAGTCAGTTGGCTGATGTCAGCACAGTCTGATGGTGAGTCAGTTGGCTGATGTCAGCACAGTCTGATGTTGAGTCAGTTGGCTGATGTCAGCACAGTCTGATGGTCAGTTGGCTGATGTCAGCACAGTCTGATGGTCAGTTGTCTGATGTCAGCACAGTCTGATGGTCAGTTGGCTGATGTCAGCATAAATAAAGCTATGGTGTTGAATCTATCGTCAACTGTATTGGTACCTAATTCCTGGAGTCTATTGTAGCCATCTGGGCACCCTTATCGTTCATTTTGCAGATTCCGTAGACCAATCAGCAACGAGTCGCAGGAAGCGCTGCCCAGCCAAGTGTCGTTCTAACAAAAAGCGTTTGAGCAAAACTGAATTCCAGGAGATTGACTGGGGTGAGTGAGCAAACAATAATGTTGTTAACCCCAGAGTAGCGCAGGGTCTTTGTGCCTAGAATCTAGACAACATATGACGTCACAGAAAATTATTTATCTATTTAGCTCATTCGCTCCCCTCTGGTTTGCGTCTAAAATATTCCCCACTGATGAAATAACATTTGGACAGAACCAATTTCCCCATTTAGACGGTAAACAATGACTAGAACCGTTAGTATCTGTTCTAAAAAACCGTCCCACCTGCAGCCGTGAGCTTCCTAGTGCAGCAGGTGTTTGCCCAACGCCGTTGGATTCGCGTGAGCGGCATAGTTCAGCTCACCATTCGCTGCTCAAAGCAACGATCAGCCGAAACCAGGCACTCCATCAGTCTGGACACTCTTGGCTCGTGTCAAGAGTTCAGCAGCGCCTCGACGTCGTCGGCCGTGTTCTACATCCGCCAGCGTCACTGGCAATGCGGCTGTCCAGCCCAGCTGGTTGCTGGCCGGCCGTACCTGCTGCTGAAGCGCCTGTCGAGAAGGCGCACGCGGCGCAGTCGTCAACATCGACCAGGCCGGAGGCGCAGGAGGCACGAGCCGGCGCTGCTGCTGCGGGACATTGTCTGGCCTTGGGAGGCCGGCCTTCAGGAGCGCCTGCTTCGACTAGAGGCGAGGGACAGACGTAGGAGGAACGGACGGAAGGAGAACTGAAAGAGGTCGCGACTCAGCACCGTGATCAGTTGAGCTTCGATATGTATACAAAGACCATTTTCGTTCAGACGACACGTGAATGTGGTAGTACCGATTCTTTTTCCTGTAAATAATTATTGGGCGGACTAAAAACACGGCAATACGCAACTCATCACATCTAAAAAAATCACTTTTCTTATATAACGCATGCAGACATTCGTTTTTGTTATTTGTTAAATCATTCTCAGAAACGTCGCTTCACTCTCCTCAAACCGTAGAAACCAGCTCGTATTGCTTTACTTTTTGTATCGCAAAAGTGTTATAACATTACATCACGTCGCCTCACTTCTTTGCTTGTGAAACTGTTACTCAATAGATCTTTATGCTTAATTACGAACACAAGTAAACA
This sequence comes from Macrostomum hystrix, assembly GCA_950097015.1. Taxonomy (NCBI): domain Eukaryota; kingdom Metazoa; phylum Platyhelminthes; family Macrostomidae; genus Macrostomum; species Macrostomum hystrix. The sequence goes on from CATNEN010000001.1 coordinate 13,156,817, forward strand.
TTTTTAACCCAATATTTAGCCATTGTCACGAGGTATTTTTACATCATAGACTGACTCACTTGACTTTAGTGAGAACTAGGCTTCTTATTTGATGGGTCAAATACATATTATTTTCTAGTTTCTTTGGACTATTGAGAAACCACTTCTTTAGCTACTGTAAACCTGAGCAAAGCAATTTAATCTGACATTTGTTTTTTTTCTGCGTCGTCGTGAATTAAAACTCCATTTCACTTTACAATTGTATATTCAATTTTTCGTTATTTTGATGGATAAGTTTTCGTCCTATTTATAATTTTCGTGTTTTTTTGTAAAATATTTATTGCAAGTGTTGCATTAATCAAATTTATTTATTCAACTGCTACAACTGCGATGCACATGGCTGCAATGGTTTTATTTTCACTAAGCCGCAGCTTTTACAACACGTTCAACTGTGTTACCCAATCACATGCACGCTAGACTTCATACTGACAGTAGGAGCTAGACATGCTAGTGTCTGTTGTTTAGTTTAGATTTGATATCGATTCTGCTCCTTGGCAGCAAATGTGTTTTCGGTATGACAAAAATGATATATCGCTAAGCGAGTTTATCAGTCCAAACATGGCTTATCATCAATAATGCCTAGTTTTCGTCAATGCGTACTCATTTCGAAGCTTTGATTGTCAGCAAATATTTAACGGTGTTGTCCAAAAGGTAAATATGAGCAAACAGATACGACCGGGAGCGCTGGATATGAGCACAAGACCAGAGCTGGAATGGCCACATCGAAATACAAAGACTTGCGACAAAGACGCCGATCTCAGGAAGATGGCTAGACTGGCGAGAACCAAACAGACCACGAAGAGATGTGTCGAATTCCCACTTTTAACGTTAAATTCTATTATAATTGTTACGAAACATTTTATAAATTTTAAAGAACAATTAGCGATGAAAAACTTATAATTACTTAGAGATAGCACTAAGTAATATTCTCTCTTAGATAGCTTAGAGATGCTTACTTAGAGATAGCTCCGAACACGAATGACCGATTTTCGCGAAAGTCCATCATCATCTGAATCAAAACTTTCCAGATCTTTTAACCCTTTTCGATCAAGGGAAGACCCCGTTGACAAGGACACTAACATTGCTCCGTATAAAACTCTATGACAGATCCATATTGGTTCAATAATAAAATAATAAAGAACAGAATCAATGCAATATAATCACAATATTAGCCTGGTGCTTTTGCCACGAGACATCCCGCTGAGAATCGTTGTGTCCGGAATTGGTTTGATCTGATAGAGCGGAAAATTGAGCCCGGTGTCTGGATTTTAATAGCGATTGGTTCAATATTTTGGGAGATACAGAAATAATAAAGACGTGTGCATTTTAATTTTCCCTCGAGGTCTTGCTACTGGTTATTCAAATCCCTTATAGTCTGTGCATTCGGTGCATTCGGTGCGTTCGGTGCGTGTACTTTTGTCTGGCGCTTCCATTTTCCTCACGAGTTTTACCGTAAAAAACTCCTTGGCTTTTAGTTACCGACGGTCGAGAGTTCGAATTCGCTTCAATCCGGCCAGTCTCAATTGCCAGCTCTGTCAGCAGCTGCCTGTTCAACGAAACTGACTGCCGCTCAGATGGCGAGTGCCTGTCCTGGTGCGAGAGGCGAGGCTGCGCTGTCACGGTGTTTAGCGACAGCAGCAGCGTGTGCCAGATGCTAGTCATCAACGATGAGTCATTGGGACAACTGGGTCCGAGAGGAAGTCATGTGGCAAGGCAGATGGGCTCGCCTGAGGACATTGCTTCGAGAGTCTAGTTAGCCGAAGACTTTGAGCAACAGCTGCGGTTGAGACTGTTCCGAGGCCTCATTCACCTTCGGAGTGAGTTAAAAATATAACAATCATATTCGGACAGAGGGCTGTGGAGAATTCTGTCCGTCACGCTAATCCTGAGCACACGCGCTCAAAGGGGTGTAAATCTGTCCTGTCTATCTCATCACCTCAGCCAACACTCACTGTGCCTTAGTTAGGGTTAGGGTTACAGCTAAGGGGTCAGTGATAGAGCGGTTAACACTTTTGCCTCTCGCACCAATGTCCCTTAGCTCGATTCCGCAGCGAGGCCACATTTATTTGAGGCGCAGCCGCGGAGAGAAGGCTTGGGGGCTTGCCACGCAGTTTATGCCTTTAAGGGCCAACCTCCAAGGCACAGTGAGAGTTTACGCTGCCTGACGATGAGAAAGTCAGGGCAGATGTACACACCTGTGTGAGCGTGTGCCTGCGTACGGTATCTGTGTGCGTGTGTGCTCAGGAGTCAGCGAAATGGGCAGAATTGCGTCCTTGTTGGCTGCGGGTCTGGTGTCACCAAATGATGTGCCATTACTCGCAGCCCTCCTGCAATTATTAATTGTTAATTAAGAGGGTTAGGGCTTGAGTTTCCTAGCCGGATTTGAGTTCAGAAACTGTGGTATGAGAGTCGGACCGATCCGCTACTCACCCCCCTCTTCGAAATAAGGGACGTAATCTGCTAATAGATTAAAAAGTTACCGTCAACCTAGCATTTGCGTACGTGGCATTGTCCTAAGCAGTCAAATCTTTGTCTTTCCCACGTGTTTCAGACGTCCGCACGGGCCGTCTTGGATTTGTCCAAACATTCGGAGCTGCTGGAGGAAGTGCGAGCCAGGTCCTTGGACTAGATCCGGGCGTCATGCCCAGCTTGTCTGGATTCATGCCAGGAGGCAAAGGCGCCTCAGCCTCTGGCAGCTTCAACCTTTCTGCTGGCGCACTGCTCAACATTGTTGTCGGTCAGGCTGGCGACAATTCTACCTGCGACTGCGGCGCCAGCGGCGGCGGTGGCAGCTTTGTTTACATCAGCAACGGCGACAATAGCGGCGCTCAGCTACTGCTAGCAGCCGGTGGCGGTGGCGGAAGTTCGACACTGTATCCAGGTAGGCTCTTCAAACACAAGATGCAGGTAAATGTCCTCAGAGCCTCAGAGCGTCGAATGCATATCTCTAGCGCGCAGTCTCTGGAACTCTTAAAGGCAACAGTGGGATCGGAGGTGCAAGTGGCACGGACTCGAAGGGGCGGTGCTGGCGGCCGACCGGGCCTGGTGGCCTCAGTCGCGAATCCTATATTTCCTGGCTCCTCTGGTGGCGGCGCCGGGGCCGGCTGGAACAACTCGGCAGACTTCAGCGTTGCCAACTTCACGCATCCCGGTGGTCCCGGCCGCGGCCGCTTCGAATGGCTGGCTCGGCGGCGCTCGTTAGCGTCCTGCCTCCTGCCCTATTGGCGACGGTGGCTTCGGTGGAGGCGCCGGCAACGGCTGCTGCTCTGTCTCTCTGCCGGGCTCCAGCGGTGGCGGCGGCGGCTTCAGCGGCGGAGGCGCCAGCTCTGATCCTAGCCAGGCTGGAGGCGGCGGCGGCTTCAGCGGCGGAGGCGCCAGCTATGATCCTAGCCAGGCTGGAGGCGGCGGCGGCGGAGGCAGCGGAGGCGCCAGCTATGATCCTAGCCAGGCTGGAGGCGGCGGCGGCGGAGGCGGCGGAGGCGCCAGCTATGATCCTAGCCAGGCTGGAGGCGGCGGCGGCGGAGGCGGCGGAGGCGCCAGCTATGATCCTAGCCAGGCTGGAGGCGGCGGCGGCTTCAGCGGCGGAGGCGCCAGCTATGATCCTAGCCAGGCTGGAGGCGGCGGCGGCTTCAGCGGCGGAGGCGCCAGCTATGATCCTAGCCAGGCTGGAGGCGGCGGCGGCGGAGGCGGCGGAGGCGCCAGCTCTGATCCTAGCCAGGCTGGAGGCGGCGGTGGCTCCTTCTGCAGCGGCTTCAACTGTGCCACCGTCACCGGTGCCAACTTTGAGCCGCAGGGCCGCGTGCTGCTGAACAGAACCGGCAGCAGGTGCGTCTGAGACTGCACCAGGAACCTGAGAAGTGAAGAAAATATGCAATTATAACAATTTTGGACAGGTGGGTCTTGATCTAAACTTTTAGCTGGCCATCGACTATCAACGCCCAGGTGTTCCATAATGTTTGAGACTTGTGCTGAAACTCATGAGGCTTGAACCAGTATTGTCAGTTTAGTCTATGGCAAGATCCGCACAAGTTTGTGGCACTGCTCCGTTGGCTACTTTTGTGAAACCAGCTTCAACATCAAACATTGTGGAATATCCATAGTACCTGTCTGTCTATATCAAGATATTTATGTGAATACTGTTCCATATTTATCAGTTTAGTAATGCATCAGGCCCTAGAAATAAAAGTTTATCCGACCGTCGCAGCAAACGTCAGTCAGCTGCTGACTGAAACTTTAAATTTTTTGAAAGTGAGGAAACATTTTCTCTATAACAAGTTTTTAATCTGAGCTTGCAATCCAACAATGTTGCGTTAACGTTTCGGAAGGTAAAAACTGAAATATCTAGAAACTAAATCAATGCAGGCCAATAAAAAAATAAATAAATGCTTTGATGCGAATTTTACTACTCAAGTAGCTGCACTGACTACTGAAAATGTTTTTCGTTACCGATTTTTTAAATTACCGATTCGTATTTTAATGGAAACTTGTCATGGTTGTCAGAAGCTAGCACACTGATAGCGAAGATACGAGCTAATCTTTTAATTTAAACAATTGATGAGAGGGAATAGCAAGTCTCACTACATATTATTATCAGATTTAGCATTTTAAAGGCTCGCTGAAGAGGACGACCTACTTCATTCCTGCGGACTAATATTTGTTTAAAAACTTGTTGTTTGTTTGTTTTTAAATTGTTCACTTTATCCGTCACTGGCAAGTGCCGTAATCATTAAGAAACTTGATGGAGACAAAGCCATTGTTGCCTGTCCAGTTGCCGCCACCGAGGAGGCAGCCGCCCCAGCAGAAGGAGCCGCCACCGCCGCCGCTGTGTTGGTAGTTCACTCCCGCGCCACCACCGCTGAAGCCGCCACCAGCGCCGGGAGTTCCGCGGATCGTTGTGATCTTTAAAATGGTGTCCGAGTTGCTGATAGAGCCGTCACCGCTGCTGCTGCTGACGCTGCTGGCCCCGCCGCCGCCGCCGCCACCGCCGAAGCCGCCATGGCAGGTACTGTTGCCACCAGCTCTGCCGCCGACCCAGCCGTCTGCAAGGCTGCCACCCTGCTCACCGTCGAAGGAGCTCCGCCTGGGGCTGACGGCCTTGCCCAGCCAGCCGGCGCCGCAGCCGCCGTGATTGGCTTCGCTGCTGGTTGTTCTGGGGTCGTTGGATCCCGGCTGGCCGTTGATGCCACCGAAGCCCTGAAAGAGGGCATCGCCAAGGCTGTCCGATCCGTTGACTCCTAGCTGTCCAGGCTGGCCTGTGGGTTTTCATGACAGTAATGTAAGGAAGGATCTGCCCTGACTCCTAGTCGTCTGGAAATGCACTCCCTCACTGCACCCTCGGCAGCTGCACCAAACATGAATGTCGCCTCGCCACTGATTCAAGCTCAGGTACCTTGGTGCGAGAGTCATTCGTTACCGCTCCACAACTCAACCCCCTGACCTGTGGCTTATGTCAGCCCTGTCAGATTAACGGCATCGTTGTTCTCATTAGTTCCGCCAACTCACCATCACTAGAACTGGAAGCGCCACCGCCACCGCCAGCGGCTAGAAGCAACAGCAGCTGCCTGTTCGAGCTGCGGTACACGAAGCTGCCGCCGCCACCACCGCCTCCTTCGTACTTCCCGGAGGTCGAGCCGCCGCTCTGGCCAACAACCACAGTCAGCTGACTGCCGGCCGTCAGGTTGGCTTTGGCGCTCACCCGAGCACCAGGACCGCCGACTGTGCGCATGAGACTGTTGTTGCCGCCTCTGGCGCCTGCGGCCTCGATCAGGTAGCAGCCACTGGTTGTCAGGACGATTTGAACTGAACCGTTTGAGAAATTGTAGTCGGCTGCAAAATATTAGGACTTTTAGTTATATTTTATTTTCTTTCACACCTCTAAGGATCACTACTCACCCTGTGATGCCACAGTGGGTGATGAAGATTCACTGTCATCAGCCTTCCAAACTTTGGCACCCTTTTCGGATCCCAGGACCTTCAGGGTTTGTCCACCCGCTCCGTTTGGCTGCGCGCCACTTTGGACGGTCACGATCTCGCAGGTTTGTCGACTCTCCATGGACACCACTGCGGTACAGTTCACCTGCTGGCACTGAGCAAGGCAGTCAATGTCGGACCTGGTTGAGGTGACTGTGCTCAGGCTATTGTTGTAGTTCAACCCGGATGCAAGTAGCATGAGTTGAGTCTCTTCTACTATCGAGTACTGCCTGGACGATGTGCCGTAGGTCATTGGCACCGAGCTGAAAGCTGTTTTTGTAATTTTCTGTCAGTTCAATGAACTTCAACTCTTGACAAGTATACAAAACTCACCTTGTAGCAGCACTATTAATTGGCTTAGCCAGATTTTGTTTGCAAACTTCATAGTTTACTTTTAAGACCTTCTTAAAGTTGTGCTTTCGTCTGATAGAGTTTGATAGACTTTTCAAAGGTGAATCGTCTTCCTGGTAAGTTTTCTTTCCAATTTATTAGCTTGAGTTGACTCGCTTTCAAATTGTCATTCCATTGTTCCATTTTCATTTCGTCTGCCTTTCACTGGCCACTTTTGGTCTGAAAAAATGTTTAAAGCTCACTTTGATGCCTTCTTTCAAGAAACTTTGCCAAACTGCTAAACTATTTGTTTTTTTGCAATTGAGCAGAGCCGCGGCTGTCAATCAGGCCCACCTGAGCCCACCTGGTGGGAAGAGCAGAAAAACCCAGAAGTTTTCTCTTTAGAAATTTCAAAACAACAGAAGAGCCTGACTCTGAAGCCATGAATATTGAATTGAATGGGATTTCGCGCTGCCACATCTTGACAATGATGATGCCAAGTTTTAAAGGGTTTTTTCTATACGCAAGAATTGGTCTTGAATTTCTTCTGACAGCAAAACTTTTTGGCAAAGAAGTACACGAGTCTGGGATTTAGGGTGGTTCGTAAACTTGTTTTCAGAATCAATACTCTTTTCTGTGACACATATTTTGCTTCCAATTGTCTTAGCTCGTACTATTTTGAGTAGTCTGTCGATCATCTTTGAAAAGAATGCGAGTACTTTTCTAAAATGAATTTTTTTAAATGTTAATTATCGTTATTTTTACCGTCTAAAAATATTATCAAATGATGAAGCTTAATTGCTTTGATTCCCGAAATGATTTCAATGATTAAATGACTAACCAATTAGAACAGCTATCAACACTGAGATTTTTGCCTTTTTTGGCTTTGAAGAGTAAAAGCTTCTTCTGTTGTAGTTAGCCTACGCATGTTGAAACGAGGCTGAAACCATGGAGGAAAGAATAGAATGGAGTGCCAATCTGAGCCGGTTATTTTTGTTTCGCTCGATCTTCACTTTTAACATCCCGTCCCCCCCGTTCCTTCCTATTGGCTCGTGACTGCCATAGACGAACTCGTTTTCGTCCCCCTCTACGCACCTCAACGTTTAAACTCGTTTCAGCCCTCTGCAGCCTATCAATATTGGTATATTATAGCATTATAAAATGCCGTAAGATAATTTGACAATTCGTCCAATTTTTTCAAGCCAACCTGTGAGAAAGCCCTCAAAATAGACGAGAGTCAGTTATTATATTGCATGTGTTAGATCGCGTTAGATGGATCGCAATTTACTCTAGTTGAGTTAGTTACTTTTCTTGCCCATTTTCGTCTCTGGTCTTAGGCATCCAGCCTTAGTGCTGGTTTGGTTGTCAGGCTCCCTCAAGGGTTGTAGCAGGGTCTTTTTGCGTTAGGCCTGCTTGGAATCGCCTAGGAATTGCCACGGAATTGCCGCGGAATTGCCACGGAATTGCCGCGGAATTGCCACGGAATCGCCATGGAAGTGCCACAGAATTGCCATGCGTAATGCTCATGCGTCCATGATCTGGGGACCGTCTTTTTTTCATTTTATATTTTTTTCAACATGTCTCTGTAGAGTTGCTCCGTCCAGAGCCCTGTTCCTAATCAACTGTATTAGGAACAGGGCTCAGAAGCTTCGCGACCGGCACCCTTTCGTTTTAGGAATTAATATTGAATCATCAAATATTGGTACTTCAGCGTAGACGACGTGTATATATTTAACATTTGATGTTTCGAACCTCACGAACAAAATATTTCACAGAAAGATTAGGTCAGACTAGGTCATCTCCTCGATCTTTTACAGGACCCTGAGATACTGGGTACCTGTCATCCACTGATACTTCTTTCCAGCATGCCATTCATTGAAAATCTTCATTGAGCCTTCTTTCTAGCTTTTCCAGGTTAACGATTCGATTTTCGTCTGAGGTAGCTTGCAAGACTTCTAAGCCTACGACGAAGTCATCGTAGCCGTCTAAGCCATTTTATGATCTCCATAATCAGCATATCTGGTGACAACGGTTGAATTCTAATTTTTGCTGACATATTTGTATTTAGAAATTGTTTTAATAAAATATTCTGTGCACATCGGGTGGGGTGCACATGTGGCCCAATTGGGGCAGGTGTAAAATAAATTAATTTCTATACTTCGCTCGCACGAGCGTATACACCATTTTACCTCCTGTCTTGAACAAGGTCTGGTTCAGAAGAATTAAAGTTCTGCTTGTTTATTTTGAAACAGACTTTCACAATAAGAGGTAAAATTGTGCAATTCCCCCTGATTTCGTTTCTATGGCCGAGGGATGGCTGAGGACTCGTTTCTTGGCCGAGGCGAGGCCGGGTGGTATACCGGGTGGCCCATGCGTTTAAGGACAACTTAAAAATAATCAAATGTATATACATTTTAAATATAAAAACAACCAACAAACGAAAACTTTAACATTTTAACTGACCGCCATAATGTCTAGATGGCAACTAAGAATAACATTTACTCAATGTAGCCCCCCTCCGCTGCATACACGGCTTCAATGCGAGACCGAAACTTGGTACAGGCACCTCTGATGACGGCAGGGCCCTGAGCTGACCAGGCAGCACTAACAGCTACTTGGAGAGTCTCCACGGTAGCATAAGTTGTTAAACATGCAACGCGGGCCACGTTGTTCCACACAAAGTAATCGAGAGGGGAACAGTCTGGACTCGATGGTGGCCAAGTGGTCGCATCCCAGAAGTCCTCGCCGAGCTCCCGGCGAAGAAATTCTTGCGTAGCGACAGCCGTGTGGGCAGGAGCGCCGTCATGCTGAAAAACAAACGTACCTGGGGCAAAGTTGTGTCGAATCCATGGCAGTACATGATCCTGCAGCATGCGGATGTACTCGGCTGAGTTGATTTTCACTCCAGCTGGTACCCAGATCGGGGGAGCCACCCTGCCGTCCGAAGCCACGACACCAAGAAACATGGCACCTTTGGCATGTTGCTGGCGAGGCATGAAGCGGTGTTCCTCCGCAGCAGAGCTGGAGTCTCCTGACGGTGCCAGATATCGGTCATTCTGTCGATTGAAGGCCCTGTCGACGGTCCAGAACTTCTCATCGCTGAAGATCAGAACCTTCCCGGCGTCCGGTCCTTTCAGTCGGTTGATTAATTGACGGCACCGTTCTGCTCGAACAGATCTGGCAGTTGCTGTTAATGCCTGCGATTCTTTAATCTTATACGAACTGAGGTCAAGGTCTTCGTGTACCAGCCTCTGCATCGTGCTCCTTGAAACACCACTTGACCTGGCAAGCTCCCTGATGGACACTCGAGGGTCAGCTTTGATCCTCTCAGCCACAGTTTCGCGAAGCTCCTCTGACCTGATTGGTCTTGGAGAGTTGTGGGGTTTCCTTTCAACTGCCGCAGCAGCTCCAACTTCTTCAATGTCGCTCTTGACGGCGTAAACAAACGACCTTGCAACATTGAGGTTCTCTGCTATCTGTGCTGGGCTTATACCCCGCGCGAGCTGGTCTACCACCATCAAACGTTTAGCGCGATTCATGGCTAATGCTAAGTTGCCGAAAATTTTCGCGGCAGCTACAGACTATATAGATACTATTTTGTCTATGACCAAAACTATTATGCTCTAGCTACCGCTGGCTTTGCTTTCTTCTATTTTTAAGGTTGTCCTTAAACGCATGGGCCACCCGGTATATTCTTAATTCCTTCAAATATATGCTTTTTCCTCTTTCTCGCACTCCGCTATAGCTCTCTGTAGTATTTTCAATGCTATTGCCTTTATATTTTGCATGAAGGTAAGAAAAGAATAGAGTGCCAATCTTCACCGTGCTTAATATTGTACTGCATGGTACAAAAGTACAAAAAATCTGCAAATGATTCATTGTCTTGCATGAAAAACTGCAATGAATGATAGTTAAAATATTAGACATTGATTTTTCATTAACCGAAAGCGCTGTATTTCGTTCGTAAAGAAACAACATTTTTTGCGCATAAACAACGGATTAGTATCATTAGCAATCGAGGATATAGAATGGTGAGCCTTTAGACTGCAGTTTGCTCGCTGACAGTTGTGCCATACGGTTTGGCTAAGGCTAAAAATTGGAGAAATCGGAGATAACTCAAGTATCCTCCTAGAGGAGATGGGATCAGGATGGATAAGTGCTGCAGCTAACACAGAGGCGGTGACACACTAGAAGCAAAACTCAAAATGGGAAAACGATGCGAGATAAGCGGGCGATGGCGTCAGATCGGTAGATCTTGGCGATTGACCTAGAGTGACGGTAGTTAGCAGTACAAAAAAGCAAGGGTTAAAGTCGCTCGGTGGAGCCCTGCCAAAAGTGACTAAACCCGCAGCTAAGAGGAGAAGTATCTCCATCGGTGGACCGGGCCCTAGAGATTAAAGACGATTGTAGCTAACAGTCCCCCTGCTCAATCAAGAGGCTGGACACCATAAAAGCAACCACCAACGGGTCCCAGGCCCAACGTCAATATAAACTATCCATTAGCGTGAAGATGTATACCAAACGACTCGCGGCATCGCAAACAACGAGACGTTTCTGTCCGTTGTTTCCTGCATCGCAAAGCGAGACGCCGCTGCTCGAGTTGAGCTCTGCGGCACCGACTGAGCCGATCCGCCGGCCTCGCGGGTCGAGCACCATCACCTCGGCCCGCGGTGCCTGATTGAGTCCTGGCTGGTCGTCGTAAAGTCCGCGGCTAACGCTGACAAAGATGCGACCACTTGCGTCTGAGCACATATAGAGAGCGCCGTAGAAGTCGTCCGAGTTAACAATATCTACAAAGAAATCACAGTTGCCGTCGTACATAAGCAGCTCATTTGACGCCACTTCCCTGCTGGATTTTGTCGACATTTTGTTGGTCAGAACAAGCAGGCTGCCCCGGGCAGTTGTAACAGACGTTGGAAAAATCTTGCGCCTGTCCATTGGAATGCGCTTCGCTCGGTCGGGGTCGAATTTTGGCCCTTCTAATACGAACACGGCGCCTGGTTTGCGATGCTGAGTGTTGCCTGGATCGACAATCATAAGAAACTTTTCTGTCAGTGTGACTGAGCAGAGTCCGGTAACGTCTCGCAGTTGTTCGATCTTCATTTCGACCATCTTTGTGCCGTCCATGTCGCAAATCAGCACCTTGTCTGTTGATAGCAGGACTAATTGCTTCCCGTCTGGCGAAGCAGACAGATACTTTGTGATGAATGGGGTGGTGTCCTTGACTTTAATTTGACCAAGGCACTTACTATCCATAGACAGGACGTACAGTTTCATCATGTTGTTTACGATTAGCACTTCAGGCGGGAGTGCATTCCTAGCTGATGAGACAACGTGATCTTTGCGCTGAACAAAGTTCTCCTTGTCGAGACAGAATTCATCTGTGTGACACCACAGTACAGCGTGGTGTGGCATTAGCTCTCTTTCCAAACAGTTGACAGTCTGTGTATGCTGAACATCCACAGTGAGCGATTCCTGCAGCAGACGGAGCTCGCCGATCTTTGTCTCGATGGCGTCAATGTCTGCCCTGGTGTAGCTGAGACGAACATCGTCTGGCAGTCTGGGCAGTTGGACGCTCCGTCTGAAGCGCTCCGCAGAAGAGACAAACTCGAGCTTCTTCCTCAGCGTGGAGTAGTCGTCTTCTTCTGTTCTCAAAGCCTTCTTCAGGCGTCTCTGCATCTTGCGAGCAGTTTCGTAGAACTCTTCGATCGATTTTTCTGCCGCCTCGATTTTGTTTTTCGACATTGCCAGCTCTTTGTACACCGATCTAAACCTGACTTCAATGCATTTCAGCATGTCTTCATAACTCAGTCTGTTTTCTTCTATTAGGTTATCGATGTTCTGCTTGAAAATCTTGCTTTTTTCGATCCAATCTTGGAGTTCAAGAAGTTGCTTTTCTCCTTCCACCAACTGCGTATTGCAGTTTCTATTGACCTGCTCAAAGTCCTCTTCAAGATGTCCTTGGCAGAGCCTGAGCTCGCAGTGGGGACACGGTTCGACGCTGACAGCCTCAGCCACACAGCCGGGCTTCTGGCAGCCTTGGCGGCTCACTGAGTGTCTTCTATCCGACTGCTCGGCGCGGCGATGTTGTCGTACCTTGCTTTCTAGATCCCTGTCCTTCCGCAACACATCCGGAGCAGTGGCGTACAGCTTGCTGCACCCCGGAGCAGGGCAGTGGAAGTAACTATTGCTGTTTCGCCTGCTGATGGCTTTCACGCAACGCTCGCACACTCGATGACCGCATGTAGGCATTATCAATGGCAACTCAAAGTAATGCTTGCATTTGGGACACTTTAGAGTACCCGTGTAGACTGGCATCTGCAGATCAAGGGGTTGATCTGTTGAGCCCTACAAATGTGGCGAGTTTGGATTGTTTAATATTTATTTAATTAATTGATTAATCTTTCTATTTGAGATCCCGCATTTTGTGTCTAAATAAAACTTTACGGATTCAAAATACGTACATCCACGACATGTGTTCCACTGACTTGACTATGATTATTGGCATGCATCAGTTATTAAGTATAAAATTAGAATGGTCACTCAACTCTTCGACGCAGAGCCGTTGGCAGCCTTCCACCAGTCATGCTGCTTCTGCTGCCTCGCTCCATCGTATGCCCTAATAGAATGCAAAGAAAAAGTAAAAAAAACGGCTCACAGATTTTTTATATAATTAAAGCATTCTGTTTTATCTGGTTTACTTTACTTTATAGCGGCTTGAATAATGTTCCTTATAATAGCACATTTGACGCCATTTCTTCAACAGTTTGATAAGCGTGCCTTCTTTTGTACTCGTACTGACATCAACTTTCAAAGACAGATGCGAAAAAAATTTGACATATGAGACAATTGACGTCAGAATGTCTTGCATGACCGTTATTTGGAGTCTAATAGTTTGGAGTGCATTGTATATTATGCGAGTACTGAAAGATTACACCCGCATAACATGCAGACAACAGCACAACCGCAGTCTATTCAAAAGCTGCGTACAACTATAGAGTACACGAATTTAGTGACGCCACACCCACCCTCAATTACCCCAGCTAATACTGGCACCCATTTAACAGCTGGGTGAACTGAAGCAATGCGCAGTTGAGTGTCTTGCTTAACAGCACAAACTGTTCTAGTGGAGTCGCGAATCGAACCCCCGACCGTCAAGTTGTTACTTCGACGCTGCTTGTAGCCGCTTGGATACTAAACCCACATTCATACAAACAACACTTAAATAGAATCAAATGGCTTTACTAAAATAAAGGAATGTCAAAGCTTTTCTATAAGTGAATAAAAAACATTTCAGAAATTTTAAATGATTATCAATACACTGGCCAAAAGTATTGATCACATACTCAAGCTCGACCTTGCCAACTGACAACTCAAAGCAAGTCTTTGTGACATGCCAGAAATGTTATCATGTTATTGAATATTTATACCACGTCCATACATTTAAGAGCTTTGAAATCAAAGTTAAGCACAGTAATCAAGGTACATCAACGAGAACGCGCAGTTCCTGGCACAAAGCTCCAAGTCAAGGTTGCACTGGCACTTTCTGGGCAGGTGGGCTTTGTCGGAACATCTGCACTTGACTGATCATCGACTCTTTGTTCTGATACTTAACAAACGGGAAGTCTGGCGGCTACAAATCGCAGCCGTAGTTTTCAAACAGGCAGCTCTTAAAGCGGCGGAAGTTTTTCTCACCACAGCGATCATTATGGCCTGCACAGGTCCAAGATTCGGGTGAAGCACGCTGGTTATTCATTCTGAGTCAACCTGTTGCTTCGAAATTTTCTACAGGGTTGGAAGCTTGAGGTGTCTACTTTCTACTGGTCGGTGAAGCCAAGGACAATAATGAAGAGTTTGCCTGGCTGACACTCTCATAGTCTCATAGTTTCCCTCGGACTCAGTTCCCAGTTCACCGAGTTTCCTGACTTTCCTGGTGTATTTTGTCTTTCTATGTAGCTATGCAAGGCCAAGAGTGCTATGTATGGGGCGTACTGACAGCATTAGCACTCGAGGAAAAAATGTAACCTTATCTCCCTGACATATAACGACGCTGTGGAGAGTTAACGACAAGATTTTTCTAGAATCTCATGTACCTGCATTGGTCCGTTCTGGTTGGAGCCAAAAAATATAATTGCAACAATGGCACTTTTACTGTTTGCCACCGCCTGGGCAATCATGGCCTGCGAGTGGGCCAGTTAAATAAGGTAACAATTTGGTTTTAGCGAACAAAAACGTAGCTGATTTCACTTTGTGAGATGAAGTCAGTCATGCTCATAATCAAACATTGTAAATAATAATAATAATAATTGCAGGAGGGCTGCGGGCAATGGCACGACATTTGATGACACTAGACCCGCAGCCAGCGAGAAAGCAGTTCTGCCCATTTCGCTGACTCCTGAGCACACACGCATACAGGTGTGTATATCTGCCTTGACTTTTATTATCATCAGACAGTGCACATTTTCACTGTGCCTTGGAGTTTGGCCTAGCTCAATTGCGTGAATTGCACGACAAGCCACCAATTAGCCTTCTCTACGCGGCTGGCCCCTAAATAAATCAAACTTAAGGACTTGCTGCGAGAGGCAAACTTGATAACAGCTCGGCCACTCAGCCACTGAAAATTGTGCATAAAAACTTACAAGAGTTTTGTCTTATCTGTCTCGGGAGACAGGGACACAGCGCCAATCACGTGGAATGTGATGAGATTGGAGTACAGGCAGTTCCGCAGGCAGGTGTCATCGTTTTTGAAGTCGCAGTTGCATCTGTCCTGCAGCTTCTCCAGCGCCTTCAAGACTCGAAATGTTGGCAGGTAGGGTTCATAGTTCTTTCGGCCGTTTTCCGGACAGTCAATGTCGTGGAGGATGCACGAGCACATCGATTGCAGTACCCTGTCTCCCTGAACGGCCAGAAGTCACTGGGTGCGAGGTCCAGCGAGTAGGGCGGTTGTGGCAGCACTTCGAAGCCCAGGTCTAATATGGCAGTCATTGTTTGCCTGGCTGGGGTTGTCATGCATTGTCATGCTGAAGCAGGTTATCACGGCTCAGCTTGCCACGCCACTGGGCCATCATGGCTTCACGCAACTACTGCAAGACTTGAATGTAGCACTCACTGTTGATTGTGACACCACGGGAAAGCCATTCAATGCTTGCCAGCTGAACGTGTCACTCAAGGCTTTGACAGGTGTAGGCTCATGGCTGCATGGCCTTCCACACAGTGCAATCGCTCTTCGTGCCCTTCTACAGATTGAAGACCCTAGACATTGTGTGGCTTGAAACCTTCAGCTTCCAATCATTAACAACTGCGAATGAAGACATCCCGATTTGACAGCAACTTAACACGGAAAATTATTTTTTAACACTGTTTTGCCCTTTCCTGTACATGTCCCTCCCCCTATCCAATGACTCATCCCCAGTGACCTTGAGCTTGTTGTGACTACACTGTGCGAACATGGTGTGAGTGCACTTGCTCTGCGAGCTAAACTGAGTCCCTTTTCGGGACCGGACCCAGTCAAAGTCCCTCTGTCTCCTTCCCCTGCACCACCCATGTACTCGCGACCGAGGCCTAATAAGGGCCCAAACCCCAGACTGGCTGGGGGGGCTGTGGGCACAGAAATATAATGGTGCGCTTCCCAAAGTTGGGAACAAAGAAATTTAGAAAAGCAGCCAACAAAGTTCTAGCGTCCGTTCAAAAGAGCTGTCTAAGTTATTTGTGCTTATTGCACGACCAGAACATAGCTGTCAATGTTTTTATTTAGGAAAGTGAAAAGGATGAAATTCTCTAGGTATTAAAACCTGTGTAACTGCAGTATTGCGATTAGCAACTAATGATGCCTTATATTTGTCTAAAAAAACGCGCGCACTTGATTTTAAACTTTTTATGATAATTTAAAACGAGTTTAAGAATTATAACAAGTTTTAAACAAAATATGTACCCTAGCATTCATAAAAAAAATCATGCTGCCTGTTAAACAACGAATTATGCGGATTTAAGTCTATTCTTACATTAACTACGTTTAGTTGTACATTAAATGTTTCTAAGAAAAGTCATAAAACGGATCGCGCTTACTACACTACTTCACAGTTCACATTTATAAGTATATTCAAAACTCATAATAGGTTATTCACCCATCATCTTTGACATATAACATATTATTCATTGTGGCAATTCTCCACATAGCAATAAATTACAGAAAAATACTAGAACCTTCTTGGTTTTGCTAATAATAAACTGTTCGTTTTACATTTCAATCCATTGAATAGCTCATAAGCTTAATAATTAATATTATCGATTCAGACTGAGATAAAAGCAACAAATTGTCCTAGAAAAATATATGATGACTACCGAGAAGTCGGCACTTTTGCTTCATAGACAACTAAATGGTTTGTTTGTTTCATTTTTTTGCTCTAATAAATTGCATAACAACACAACCTTAAAAACTGAATGCTGATTACTGATTAATTAAAGCCAGTTTGTTTTATCAATCATAAAACTAAGTGCAAGTTACTTAGGCATGCTTAACTTAGGCATACTATGCTAGTATGCTGTACATAATTTTGTCTAGTTGCTGCTGTGGCGTTTGAATATGGATATGCCTATAAAGAAAATTAAGAAGTATTTATAATGGCCAATATTGATCAATAACTTTTTTCTTGAATGTCTTTTTTCTTAAAAGCTGCTACTACTAGCTAAGCTTGATTCTTCAGTGACTATATAGATAATATAGACCTATAGTTATTTGACTCTTGTCTTTAGGAGACTTTAAGTATTTTTAAAAGTGGCTAACTACAGTCACTATTTTTAAATAGACAGAAATGATATGAAATGTAATACAATTTTGTAAAATATTTGAGTATTGTTTTTTTCTGCTTTTCATTCTAAAAAACTAATCTTTGATAAGTACAAATGCTTTGAAAAAAGGCAGCTTTCCAAATATTTATATTATCATAGAATAGTTTCATATTCTGTTAAAGTTTGATATTAGGTCAAGCCAAGTTTTTTGAGTACCTAAATATTATAATTGCTCTTTCTTTTTTTGAATAAAGTTTAACTTGACATAGGGTATCATTTATATTGTATTATTGTACTTTTCATATACTTTTTATTGCATTTTTCAAACTGCACTTTCAAACTACACAGACCTATTTAGCACTAGGCCTAACCAAAGTTCTTATTGTAAACTTTCTCATAAAAATGGAATAATCCACCTACTTGCTGAAAAATTTCTCTTAATCATTTTTCTTTTACACAGATCTAAGAAAGCAAGGCTCAGATTGTTTCTCAGCTGGCCTACTGGATGACAGTGATCCCTATGTCTGGCGGGTCACCATCTTTGGCCCATCTGGAACATTGTATGAGGGCGGCCTATTTGTAGCTGAGTTGCGCTTTCCAAAAGACTATCCAAACCGACCGCCTAAAATGAAATTTCTCACTGAAATCTGGCATCCCAATGTTGAAGCAGATGGCTCTGTCTGCATCTCCATACTGCATGAGCCAGGTAAGATTCTGTGATTCCGTGTGGCTTTTGCTCTAAGTTCTGCTGGGCAGCAGTCCACTTTAGAATCCATAAGATACTAAATTCTGAGCCCACCATCCCAATCTCCCCAAGCTTGAGCTTACCTATCCAAAGTCCTCAATTTTGAGAAAAATATCCTTAACTCCCAGATTTCCACTTGCAATTCTAAATCAACAAAATTATTGTACTGTCTCTAAAGATTTCCCAGATCTAGAGTCCCCAAGTTTAAACACACAATTCCAGCTACTCATGTAGGAGTACACATTAAATTCTTAGGTAGGAGCACATACGCCTTAGATCCTCTTGTTTGAGCACACCTTAGATCCTCAGGTTTGAGCACACCTTAGATCCTCAGGTTTGAGCACACCTTAGATCCTCAGGTTTGAGCACACCTTAGATCCTCAGGTTTGAGCACACCTTAGATCCTCAGGTTTGAGCACACTCTAGATCCTCAGGTTTGAGCACACTCTAGATCTCCGATTCGAGCACATTGGTCTTAGATCCTCAGGCTTGAGCACACCTTTAATCCTTAGGTTTGAGCGCACACCTTAGATCCTCAGGTTTGAGCACACCTTAAATCCTTTGACAAGGTGAGGACAAATGGGGCTACGAACGGCCAGAAGAGCGTTGGCTACCAATCCACTCAGTAGAGTCCATTGTCATGTCCGTCATCACAATGCTATCCGAGCCCAATCCGGACAGTCCGGCCAACGTGGACGCTGCCAAGGAGTTTCGCGAGAATGCCGCCGCTTTCAAAAAACGCGTCGCCCGCTGCGTCAGAAAAAGTCAAGAGGAGCCAATACTGGACTGAGCTGGGCAGTTGTGCGAGCTTTGGTTCTGCGCTCTCGCACCTTGACACTCCGCTGATAGACTTCATTTTTGCTATGAATTTATTCTTATTTTTTCGACTCCAAGAAACTGTCTTACCTGTGCAAGGTGGGGCTACCGCGTCTCAAATAGTGCGACAATATTATAATAACTTGATCTGAATTTGTCAGAATTTTTCTCACTGTTCACTCTCACGGGTCTACTCTCACAGTCACCTCTCACGGGTCTAGTCTCTCTGTCTCACAGTCCACTCTCACGGGTCTACTCTCTCTCGTCTTTGTAAGTTGGAATATTTTTAGGGGGCAAAGGCGTTCGCTTTTCGATCAGTCTGCTTATAATTTGAGATCAGCTAGAATAAGTTTTTATTGGCAAAGTTTTTGTTAAATAGAGAGTGAAATAATCAGCTTCGGTGTGTGCCCGAGCAGTTTGCAAAAGCAGACAAATATCATCTGTTGCTTTTTATCAGTTCTTACACACAAATGGACATATTTGCTTTAAATAAAACAAGAAATATCATTATTTTCTGGACTGTGTTTAGTTATCTCGTTTATCGCTGGCAGAGACCGTTGCAAACCAACGGTGATGACAAGTGAAGTTGTAACGCGCCTTAATAGAACTGCATAGCAACAGAAAGCAACAAAATATAAATATTTATTTGAAAGCAAAACAAGTCTTGTTCTCCGTTGTTCTAATTTGTACCCGGTAATAATTGTTAAATTAATTTCAAGAGCATGTACTTTTTAGTTTTTGATTTGAATTTTGTTAAAATGTACTTACACCCCCATGTTTTTCGGCAGAGCAAAGTGCCGAGATTTAAAGGGCCTAAAGCAGTTGGATTATTATTGAATTGCTGGCGAGCAGCTGCAAGATTCGCAAAATGCGTCATTGTAATTATCATTTGCAGGGGGAGATACGATATTATTTTGGGAAAATTTTCCCCTTTAATGCTTGACTAGAAGTATCCTGAAAATGTTGATAACGTTAGATTTTTGACGAGCGAACATTCCTGACACATTCCTGACAAAATGCACATTCCCAATGAACTACATACACATTCCTGACAAAATGCACATTGCCAATGAACTACATACACATTCCTGACAAAATGCACATTCCCAATGAACTACATACACATTCCTGACAAAATGCACGTTCCCAATGAACTACATACACATTCCTGATAAAATGCACATTGCCAATGAACTACATACACATTCCTGATAAAATGCACATTGCCAATGAACTACATACACATTCCTGACAAAATGCACATTGCCAATGAACTACATACACATTCCTGACAAAATGCACATTGCCAATGAACTACATACACATTCCTGACAAAATGCACATTGCCAATGAACTACATACACATTCCTGATAAAATGCACATTGCCAATGAACTACATACACATTCCTGATAAAATGCACATTGCCAATGAACTACATACACATTCCTGACAAAATGCACATTGCCAATGAACTACATACACATTCCTGACAAAATGCACATTGCCAATGAACTACATACACATTCCTGACAAAATGCACATTCCCAATGAACTACATACACATTCCTGATAACATGCACATTCCCAATGAACTACATACACATTCCTGATAAAATGCACATTCCCAATGAACTACATACACATTCCTGATAAAATGCACATTGCCAATGAACTACATACACATTCCTGATAAAATGCACATTCCCAATGAACTACATACAAATTCCTGACAAAATGCACATTGCCAATGAACTACATACACATTCCTGATAAAATGCACATTCCCAATGAACTACATACACATTCCTGACAAAATGCACATTCCCAATGAACTACATACACATTCCCAACGAACTACATACACATTCCCAATGAACTACATACACATTCCCAATGAACTACATACACATTCCCAATGAACTACATACACATTCCCAATGAACTACATACACATTCCCAATGAACTACATACACATTCCTGATAAACTGCACATTCCCAATGTACAACATTACACATTCCCAATCAACAACATACATGCATTCCTGATAAAATGCACATTGCGCATATACCGCACATTGCTACACATTCCCTAAACATTCCGTCATTCGCTCAACTGGCATCGAATGGCAGGGAGAATGCGTAATTAAACTTCAAGGCGGTTGGCCCTATTGGTTGCAATTTTGTACTTGAGCATAAAATCACTAGCTAAAAATTAATAGTGGCATACCATGAATGATCAGGCTTGTACATGGTGTATTTTGAACAGTGTTAAAGTAAGACACCATACTACTTAATTCGGCTTCTTTTGCATCGTAAGTAGTATAAACCTTTAGATACTAAAATTTTAGTAACCTGTACATGGCTGTACACATTCTTTTTGAGTGTACGCAACACATTGTATTGCTATGACCAATGACTTCTGGGCTCCGGTTGATCTCATTCTCCCGAATTCCCTTGCGAAAGTGTCTACGAATCTCAACTAGACGGATACGAAAAGTAATTTACGGAAGTCTCACAAAACCTTCCTGAGAATCTTCAGCGACCCAAAATTTTGTTTCCGAAATTTGTGTGAAGACTAATGGCGGTGAATGAGACACGACTGCAGCTCCATGGGGTGTTTCAAATACCCTGCACTGTCTAATTCAAGATAGCTCCCAAACCGAATGACTGATATTCGTGAAAGTCCACGATGACAGTGGACTTTCAGAGCCGTCCTTTCAAAGCGATTCTTGTCGAAGATCATGGTGACAAGGAAAACTATTATAAACCTCTATGGCAAATCCATATTTGTTCAGTAATATAATAGTTAGTAATATAATAGTCAGTAATAAATTAGTTAGTAATAGAATAGTTAGTAATATAATAGTTAGTAATACAATATTTAGTAATATAATGGTTAGTAATACAATATTTAGTAATATAATGGTCAGTAATATAATAGTCAGTAATATAATAGTTAGTAATATAGTTAGTAATATAATAGTTAGTAGTATAATAGTTAGTAATATAATAGTTAGTAATATAATCAATAATCGCTAAGGTGGTAATATAAAAAATATAAAATCGAATTTAAAAAATCACCTCAAACATCAAATAAACAAAATAGCAGCACCTAATCGGCGTGCGCACCTCAATAATAATAAGATAATTAATTCTTTGTGAGCAGAAATATTATGCCAATGTTGGTGCTTATTGACACCAGACACCCGGACGAGAATCGTTGACTATCTAGACGATGCCGGTGTTTGGGATTCTGGAAGTTGTTTTATCAGATACAGCGGAAAATTTCAGCCTGTGTTCTGCATTTCCATGGCGACTGGTTAAATATATTGTGAGATACAGACAAAATAAAAGTGTGGACCTATTTAAAATAACCTGTTGTCCTTCAACTGTTTCCTTTCTTAATTAAATGCATTTCGAGCTCTAAAAAATTTAAGGCTGTTACGTTCTGTTAGGGCACTGAGTCTCAGGCCCAAATGGTTCGACCGGAACAACTTCAATTGTCTTTCAGCAGTGCTATGTCCCATGTGGGTGGCAAGTGCGGGCACAGCTAATTAATGTGTTTTAATGTCCAGATCCAATTAGCAGTTGCGAAACCAACTCCTGCTGGATCTCCAGTTTGCCGAACACAAGTGGGTATTTAAGCCGATCTCTTTCGCTAGGCCTGGCAGTTGTTGGTTGTTAGTGGGGCCAATCTCTCCTATTATTAAACATTGCCAGCAACAGCAATGGCTGCCAAGCTCCTGCTGTTGCTGCTGATTTCTGTTGCGGCAATTCCTGTACTAGCATCTTCTTCTTCTGGTACTGGCACAGCTACCGGTGGCACAGGTGATGGTACAGGTGGCACAGGTAGCGCCGATCATGGAAGCGGACACAGCACTGGAATCAAGGTCGCCGACTGGCACTGGGAGAGTGTGAAAGTGTACATTGTAATCTCAATGTTCATCATAGTGGTGTGCATCATCAAGGCGTTGTTCCACCACATCCACTGGCTCACCGAGCTGGTGCCCGAGTCAATCATGCTAATTTTCTTTGGCGTTGGCATTGGAATCATCGTGTTCTTCACCGTCTACAACACCGAGCGCGTCTATTGGGACTTGACGCCCAACCTCTTCTTCTACATCCTGCTGCCGCCCATCATGCTGGAAGCCGCCTACTCGCTCTATGATCGAACGTTCGGCGAGAACCTCGGCTCCATTCTCTACTTTGCCGTCGTCGGCACGGTGTTAGCCTTCTTCATGATCGGCTTTGCCCTCTACGGCCTCAGCTGCGCCGGGGCGATGGGCGCCCTCAGAGTCTCGCTGAAGACCTGCCTGCTGTTCGGCTCCTACATCGTGGCCGTCGATCCAGTGGCCGTGCTCGCCATCTTTCACGATGTCGGCGTTGAACAGGGCCTGTACTATCTGGTGTTTGGCGAGTCCCTACTAAACGACGCCGTGACTGTGGTGCTGTACAAGACCATGAATGCCTTTATGCCTCTGGAGACCGCCAGCGCTACGGACATCATTCTCGGAATAATCAGCTTCTTCACCATCAGCCTGGGAGGCCTGCTTATCGGAGTAGTCTGCGGCATCATCTGCTGTTTAATCACGCGCATCACTTTCAGCGAAAGAGTCGTGGAGCCCCTCGTGATGCTGTCTGTGGCCTACATCAGCTACATGATCGCTGACATGGTGGGCTGGTCAGGTCTCATCGCCATCATCAGCTGCGGCATCGTTCAGGCGGCATACGCCTTTCACAATGTCTCGCGCAAGTCCCTAATCACCATCAAGTACTTCAGTAAGATGATTGCCAGCATCAGCGAAGCGATAATCTTTGTGTACCTAGGCATCGAACTGGTGAAGGGGACTCACGTCTGGCACTGGGGCTTCGCTCTCTGGTCTCTGGCTCTCTGCCTAGTGGCCCGCTTCATCATCACTTTCGGTTCCAGCGCCGCGTTGAATCGTCTTGGTCGCAAAATTCCCATCAGCCTAACTGAGCAACTCATCATCTCTTTTGGAGGCCTTCGTGGCGCTGTCGCCTTCGCTCTGGCCACCCTGGTTGAGCAAGAGCTCCTGGTTAAAGCTGACAAGGATGACAACATGCGCGAACGCCTGCTCACCACCACTTTGTTCATCATCATGTTCACCTGCATTATCGTTGGTGTCATCATCAAGCCGATGGTCAAGTGCCTGAACATCCGTCTGCGCAAGCGCCCACTAACCAGCGTCTTCCACGAAGTTGTGACACACACCGTTGACCACTTGAACGCCGGCATCGAGGGCATCTGCGGCCACCGTGGAGATTATCGAATGCGCGAGTGCTTTGACCGGCTGGACACTCGGTTCTTTCGTCGCATCCTACAGCGAGACCCGCGCACTCAGACGGAGAAGATCGTGGACATGTACCGCAAGGTGGCTCTTAAGATGCACTACGCAAGCCTAGAAACAGACCAGAAGAAGTCCTCGCACCACCTGTCCGCTCTGGCTCCAGGACTGGCCCGTCGGGTGGCCTCCGTGGCTTCCATGCAAGACCTTCCTGGCGCCGGGCCGTCCTTTCCAGACCTGGCTTCGCTGGGCGCCTCGGCTGGCGGCGCCGATAGCATTTTATCGATGGGTCCGAGCGAAGTCCGTCGCGTGATTGACCACCAGACGCGTCGGGCCTCAGCCCAGGTGCACGCCGGCCTGTCTAAGTCGATCAACTCGGACCAGGACGTGACTCGACGCCTGCACGACATACAGTCGCGTTTGGCTCGCGGCCTTCGGCTGCTGCACCGCGGCTCATCCCAGGCCCACAAGCTGGACCGCCAAGGCGACGGAGCCGATGCCGGCGCTTCCAATGGTCGCGAGTCTTCGGGCGTCTTTCAGCGCCGCACGTCAGAATCGCCTGCGCAATACGAGCTCAGCCAGCAGAAGCAGCAGCAACCGGCCATTGGAACTGGCGCCGTTCAGTTCGCTATCGGCGAAGGTCCCGGCGGTGACTCTGAAGCTGCAGCTGGTGGTGGCCGGAGTCATGTTAACCGTGGCTTCAACGCCAAGGAGAACACGTCCGTGTAGGAGTTGTGTGTTCTGTGAAGCCGCTTTGATCATCAAGGGTACTTCTTCTTTTGCTTATCAGTTCGAAGTAGACCTGTCTGCACCGAATGAGCTATGTACTTTTACACTGCATGTCCTGTGTACCCTTTTGGTGACGCAATAATTCGCGATCACAAACGCAAAAAAAACAAAATGAAAATCTCACGAGACTCAATAATTGTTGCTAAGGCCTGTATAGCTCCCAGTACTAAAACATAACTTTTCCCTGGCTAATGGTGCATGTAGCTTTCGTAGAAACCTCTCTTGTTCTTCTTTTAATAAAATTTTTCATGTCTGCTTTTTTTCATGTGTCATTTAAAAAGCCAACTAAAAATACACAGTTTAATTTAGCTTTAATTTAACTCAAAAAATATACGACTTCTAGACTATTGCAGAAAAATACTGTTCTAGGTTGCTGCTGCTGCTGATTATTTCTGGTATTAATTAAAAGCTGCAACCATGCAGAGGATTGATGAGTGTCTGACTGGCAACAGATCAGATTCTCGCGCCAAGGTACCGAGCTCGATTCCGCGACGAGATCTATAAATTGTATAAAAACGGTAATCAATGTGATTTTTAACGTCAGTGTGTGCCTTGCAGGTTTCGGATCTATTATGTCACCAATTGATGCCAGCAGTCCCTGAAAAGTATGAATATTATTATAACAAATAATAGGCAGGAAGTACAGTCAATGTCACAGCCGAAGAAATGTCAAACTGGTAAATCCAAAGTGGAAGAAGCCAGCTGAAAATACATTAGTGTCCCACATCAGAAAGTTTTTTTAAGTTATTTCCGTGAGAATTTTCCGTGTTTGAAAAACTGCGAAAGCTAATGAAATTCGTCTGTCTGCCCGCCTCTCTTGGCAAAGGTCGGTCGGCTAATTAATTAATTTCCTGCCAATAATTGGGCCAGGCCAGGGACACCCGGCTTTGCCAGCTAATTAAACTGAGGCTCTGCGGATCACTGCCTATACTGTACGTGAGTGTGCGAGTCTGTCCATTGCGACTCGGACAGACGGAAATCGAACCGAAAAAGTATTTGGAGTAACAGCCGGAGAATATATAAGTTATAAAAAATGAAAGGACAAAGGTAATTAAAAAAGATGGTAACTAAACAAGAACTATGAGTAGTCAGTCTGCTGCGTGGGTGGGTGACTCGGCTTAACGTCCGGCTTGCACACCTGCAACGCTTGGAGTTCGAATCTCTCCCCCGTCTCGTCACTCCCTTCGTCTTATCTTATCTCTCCCTGTCTCACCATTCCCGTGTCTTAACTATCCATGTCTCACATTTCCCGTGTCTTAACTCTCCCTGTCTTACCTTTCCCGTGTCTTAACTCTCCCTGTCTCACCTATCCCGTGTCTTAACTCTCCCTGTCTCACCTTTCCCGTGTCTTAACTATCCATGTCTCACATTTCCCGTGTCTTAACTCTCCCTGTCTTACCTTTCCCGTGTCTTAACTCTCCCTGTCTCACCTTTCCCGTGTCTTAACTCTCACTGTCTCACCTTTCGCGTGTCTCACCTTTCCCGTGTCTTAACTCTCACTGTCTCACCTTTCCCGTGTCTTAACTCTCCCTGTCTCACCTTTCCCGTGTCTTAACTCTCACTGTCTCACCTTTCCCGTGTCTCACCTTTCCCGTGTCTTAACTCTCACTGTCTCACCTTTCCCGTGTCTTAACTCTCCCTGTCTTACCTTTCCCGTGTCTTAACTCTCCCTGCCTCACCTTTCCCGTGTCTTAACTCTCCCTGTCTCACCTTTCCCGTGTCTTAACTCTCCCTGTCTCACCTTTCCCGTGTCTTAACTCTCCCTGTCTCACCTTTCCCGTATCTAACTCTCCCTGTCTCACCTTTCCCGTGTCTTAACTCTCCCTGTCTCACCTTTCCCGTATCTAACTCTCCCTGTCTCACCTTTCCCGTGTCTCACCTTTCCCGTGTCTTAACTCTCCCTGTCTCACCTTTCCTGTGTCTTAACTCTCCCTGTCTCACCTTTCCCGTATCTAACTCTCCCTGTCTCACCTTTCCCGTGCCTCACCTTTCCCGTGTCTCACCTTTCCCGTGTCTCACCTTTCCCGTGTCTTAACTCTCCCTGTCTCACCTTTCCCGTGTCTTATTTCTTCCCAGGAGAGGGAGGATAAGATTTATCTAAAAAAGCAAGTCTTCAAAAAAAAATTTTTGTTTAAAAATCAGAATTAAATTTATTTACGCAAACCTGTTTAAAAAACCTACTTTTAGTTTAAGTAGCAGAAAAGAAAAAACGAGTAAAAATGTTGAATTCTACTGAAAAGTTTTAGGAAGCACAGTAGTAAATAGGAGAATGTAGTGAAATTTTGTTAAACAATAATGTGTAATTAAACATTCCTTTGGCTAATTATTGAGAACAGACAGACACAATTTACAGCCCAGAATAATGTGAGGTCGATGATTTTCAACTGCAGTTGAGTTTCGCCCAAAAGATATGACAAACAGACTACTTATAAGTAGTACAAGTGCGCGGCTAAATACACAGCAGTCACATGTGTATCTGTCACAATCTAACAGGCAACGCATTGCCAAAAAACGCTAATGTGTTTTAACAAAAACTTCTTGGATAAATCACTTTTGAAAATATGTAAGACAGAATTTTATTAAAGTTGAACTTACAAGTAAATCTTATATTGAGCATTAAAAAAAGAATTTTATTGTGAAATTTAAATGTGGCTAAAATATTAATAGCACGACGTTAAATATGACAGTAACACATTTTTAATTTAACTTCCTTCGCATCAAATTTCTGTGAGATTTAAATTCTTCCCTTATGGGGGCACACAGATCCCCAAAAATTTGGGATCTGGATACTCAATGATGTGGGATCTGGATACTCAATGATGTGGGATCTGGATACTCAATGATGTGGGATCTGGATACTCAATGATGTGGGATCTGGATACTCAATGATGTGGGATCTGGATACTCAATGATGTGGGATCTGGATCATCAATGATGTGGGATCTGGATCATCAATGATGTGGGATCTGGATCATCAATGATGTGGGATCTGGATACTCAATGATGTGGGATCTGGATCATCAATGATGTGGGATCTGGATACTCAATGATGTGGGATCTGGATACTCAATGATGTGGGATCTGGATACTCAATGATGTGGGATCTGGATACTCAATGATGTGGGATCTGGATCATCAATGATGTGGGATCTGGATACTCAATGATGTGGGATCTGGATACTCAATGATGTGGGATCTGGATACTCAATGATGTGGGATCTGGATACTCAATGATGTGGGATCTGGATACTCAATGATGTGGGATCTGGATACTCAATGATGTGGGATCTGGATACTCAATGATGTGGGATCTGGATACTCAATGATGTGGGATCTGGATACTCAATGATGTGGGATCTGGATACTCAATGATGTGGGATCTGGATCATCAATGATGTGGGGTCTGGATACTCAATGATGTGGGATCTGGATCATCAATGATGTGGGATCTGGATACTCAATGATGTGGGATCTGGATCATCAATGATGTGGGATCTGGATCCCCATCATAATATTTCCATAGGACAGATAGGACAGGGACAGCCAGTACAAACAGTTGTACAAAGTACAAACAGTTCATGCTGCAGTATCAATAAATAAAAGTACAACCAGTCAGGATGACAGTCAGCCAGTTCAATTACTGAAAAGCAGAGGGAATCACCTCAATCTGAATCTTCCCCGTCGTCGGAATCCTCGTAGGTGACTTCAGCCGTGGAGGCGATGCGGCCAGATGACTGTCTGACGGCGCGCAGCAGAGCCGCTTTCACCTCCGCATCCTTGGCTAGAACTGACGGAGTCTCGCCTTGCCGGTTCTTCACAGACAAGCTGGCCGACGCTGCGCCTGCGGGCACCTGGGCGTCACCGAACAGCAGCAGGTCCACGACCGAAGAATGGCTCTTCCAGGCTGCCAGATGCAGAGCCGTGTCTCCTGACTTGTTCTGGGGGACATTGTCACAGTGGTGGTGGAGTCAGCTGATGCGACTGACGTGGTGTCAGGTGATGGGACTGAGGTGGAATCAGCTGATGGAACTGAGGTGGTGTCAGCTGATGGAACTGAGGTGGTGTCAGCTGATGGAACTGAGGTGGTGTCAGGTGATGGGACTGAGGTGGTGTCAGGTGATGGAACTGAGGTGGTGTCAGGTGATGGGACTGAGGTGGTGTCAGGTGATGGGACTGAGGTGGTGTCAGCTGGTGGAACTGAGGTGGTGTCAGGTGATGGGACTGAGGTGGTGTCAGGTGATGGGACTGAGGTGGTGTCAGCTGGGACTGAGGTGGTGTCAGGTGATGGGACTGAGGTGGTGTCAGGTGATGGGACTGAGGTGGTGTCAGCTTGGACTGAGGTAGTGTCAGGTGATGGGACTGAGGTGGTGTCAGGTGATGGGACTGAGGTGGTGTCAGCTGGGACTGAGGTGGTGTCAGCAGGGACTGAGGTGGTGTCAGCAGAGGTGACATTCCATCTATTCCAAGTTAGCCTCACCTGAGTGTTGGCATCGCAGCCAGCATGCAGCAGCAGTCTCACGCAGTCGGTGTGACCGCCCCGACATGCCCAGTGTAGGGGTGTGTTGCCAGCTGCGTCAAGTCCATTAACTGAGACCTGGATTAAAACGTTTCATCGATAGTCGATATATATATATTCGATAGTAGCCATGTCAGCAATAGGTGACCTACCTTGTTAGCAATGAGCTCAGCAAGGAATGCCACGTTGCCATATTGGCAGGCTGAGTGCATTGGCTGTGGCACTGCTTCAGTCTGTTCCTCCACTGTTGGTAAAAATTTTCAATGGAAATGTATTTAGGCTAATCATTATCCACATGTAAACTATAAAAAACATTTTAGACTGACCATAGTTGCTGGGGATAAGGCCAACAGCGGAGCCACACCTGGCAGTGTACCAATCTTTATTAGTGCTGTCAACTAGGTACAGTATATCTCCAGCATCAAATGACAGCTCATCTTTCTGGTATAAAGTTGAAAAGACAAAATTAATTATAGTTGAATGGATATGATAGATGTTATTGATTAGTAATTGTTCACTTACTGCTTGTGCAGTGTAGTTGTACAGGGCTTTGATCACCCGAACTTGGCCTAAAAAATAAAGCATTTGTACCTTTTAAACTGAGCATAGTGGAGTCTTGTAGACAAAACAAATAATGTATGACAGTAAACCTAGCCTATCTTCTATTCATATGAAGGCATCATATTGGAACATAAAAGTATACAACTGCAATAACTATAAACTACAAAAATAGACAAGTACAATTTTTTTGGTAATTATGCATAATTATGCATAGTAAAAAACAAAAATATTCATAAGCAGAATAAAAGTAAAAAAGCTAGTTACAAAAATTATAAATGCAGAACAACCTTCAGAAAGCTCTAAGAATGTTGCTAACACCATTAGAAAAAAATATTATAATTATGGTTACAGTTTTTGTGTATGCTTTGAAATTATTCTTTTGGTGTTTCATGAAACATTGAAAAATGTTCATCAAATTTGGTAGAATCATAGTAACTTCAACTTTTTGTACAGATTTACAACTACACTTGCACAAATCTACTTGATATTTTTATCTGCAATCAAGATACAATTATTTAGTTATATGGTTATTTAGTTCTCAAAGACTATACGTTGACAATGTATAGGCCTATTGTAGACCCACTAAAAGACAGGGTAAAGTTTAAAGTCAATTGGAAAATCTGAGGTATTTTATAATACTTGAGTCTAAGAATCCCAACCTTCATTAAAACATTCAAGAGCAGATGATCATGAATGATAAATGCTTTTAGCAAATGTGTTGTGACCCTGTTATGCATATGTTCCACTTTTTCTTGTAGTCCTAAAGGAGACACTGTTATATAGTGGCTAATTAAATTTTTAGACAACCAATATGGCTGTCTCTTGTCTGCTATTAAAGTAACTAGTTTTTTAAAATAAACTATATAAACTTGTCAGCCATAATGACAATTAAAACAAAGTCATCTGCAACAGCTTTTATGGTCACAAAAGATTGTATTGTTTAAATATTGAAATTTTTCACTTTTTTCTTTCTGCAATTCTTAGTTAAAAACTTGCTAGGCCTACATATCATGGTAGAACTAAGGAAGCTTGTTGCACATTTTAGAGACCACCCCTGTTGTCCTATAGCAAAAATAGATTTCAAATTTTGTAGAAATTCTAATAGGGTATATGATCATGATGTCATGAAAACTGTAGCTTTACAACATAGTTCTCAAGGCTACATTTCTAAAGCACAACCATAGTCAGGAAGGTGGCACAGCATGCACTAGAAAAAAATTTGGAGGGACAATCTGTGTGCCATCTGTGCACTGTCTAGGGCCTATGTGCTGTTTCTGTCCACTAGGGCCTAACCCTGACCCTACACAGAAATGCACCCTATTTTAATCCGAGACCCTTTGTGTGCGCTGCACTTGTGCACCAATGTGCCCTGAGACCCTTTGTGTGCGCGGGAATTTCCCCCTCAAAGGCCACCTTCCTGACAATGGAAGCACAAGAAAATTGACATGTACAGCTACACTAGGCTACACTAGGCCTAGGCAGTATGATATTTTATTGCTCTACAGTTGTGATCAAATGTAAACAAAAAGTATTCTAAATATGAATCAGTATCTATCAGGTAAGTTACCAAGATCATTTGAGTGTATAAATAATAAAATCAATTAGGATAAAACATAGTCGAAATTCGATTTTAGTTTATTCCGCCCATCGACTTTTTGGTGCAGGACTGCAGGTCTAATACAAGAGCAAGAACACAAGAGCAAAATAAATTGATAAAGACTAAATACAGACCTGGTTTCGGAGGCAAAATAGGTTTTTGAGCAGCCATTACTTAATGTTGGTAAGAAGGCTTTGAAAATTGTATAAATTTTGTAAACGCAAAAGGATTTTTGGTTATTTAATATTATATTAACATACGCTTGATGGAGACCCGGCTTTCTTAGAAAATAAGTATATTTAAAATTTTACGTCTTCAAATAATTGAAAGCAACATGTTGAAAGTACAAGAATGGCATGCGAGCGTCAGGGGTATGACAGGGGGTATTCAAAAGTAACTAAACACCATCTAAACAGGCTACTCATACCCCTTTCTGTATTAAGGCTATGCTAGTAGTGTCCGGTTTTATTTTATCCAAGGACCACTAGATGAAGACTTCTTCTTGCTTCAAGTGCAGTGGGTTTGATTTGTCTCACAATCAGAATTATTAAAATATTCAAATGGTTTTATACTCCTATCTGGTTAAAATTTAAAGAGCTATTGTATAATTTGCAATTGCCAGAAGCTTTTAGTATAGGGTTTGGGTTTTGTTTTTCTCTTTATGGAAACTAAGAATAAAGCGATATTTTAAAGGATCACGAAAGCAGCTATTTTCTAAAAATGTACTGAAGTATGTATGTATAGCAGAGTTATATTTCTTATCCGCTATAAAAAGCAAAAATATCGCTAGTTATTGAATATTGACAATGCAATAACACTATTATTCATATATTGTATTCTACAATTATTGTATCGTTTGCTATATGGTTTGCAAGCGCACAAGACTTTGCGAGCTACGTGATTATTATGACTCGAGTACTCTAAAAATATATATCAATTAAAAAGCGAAAAAAACAATATTCTTCCACCGTCTAGTCATGAGCTTCTACGCTTCTACGCTTCTAAGGCTGAGAAGTGGATTTGAATCTGATTGGTCCGTCACATGTTCAAGATTACATGTTATTAAGATGCGAGATATAAGCAAATAACTTAATAAGTGTAGTCCAAAATGATGTGACTTTTTAGTTAGGGCTTACTTTATATGCTTATAATTGCAGTTCAAAGCAGGCTTCACCACATAACAGTTTTATGTGACCAAGTTGATTGACCTGATAAACGTAATTAAAGTCTAAAAGAGACTATTTACTATACTTATTCATAGTTACTTATGTATTGTTTTTGTTTTTTGTTACTTATGTTAATTAGTAATCTTAAGTACTACCATATTTTTGGACCATTTCTTTAAACAACATGACGTTGAATTAACTGAGGCTTTGTCAAAGACATGTTTTTGAGCCAATATTGTAATTAGGTTATATATGCTTAAAAACAAAACTTTTATTTCTGTTTCTTACTATTGTCTTACAGAAACATAGGCCCCCTACTATTGACGTACAATGTACCATTTATTTTCATTTCAAAACTTTCTTTACCATAAGTTTTACTTAAGTAACAGATTTTGGAACCAGAAATAAATCATTATTTTTGTTTGTTTACCTTCTTACAGAAAAGCAATCAACCTGTTATAAAATTCAGTTTTTATTTTTTATGTTTGAACTCACTTTGCTTAAGAAGGTGTTCGATGAATCACACATAGGTATTACTTTGTTGAGATAAGTGTGTCAGTTGGCACCATCCTGTAGTTGGACAATGCCCTGGTCCACTGAGGCTGGGAGCACAATGCTTTACTTGCTTGTTGACTAGTTTATGTTGCATCAAGTGCTGATTGTTGTTTTGGCATCAGCTACCACTGCCAGGCCCGTTGATTAGCTAACTGTAAACAATATACCTAGATTACATCTTCATATTTTTTCTTATTGCAGCCTGCAAGATGGTTATCCAATCGGTTGTAAGACGTCAGCAGGCAGCTGTGGATTTCGCTGGTTACTATGACAACCTATGCGCCCTGCAGAGCAGTGCCCCGCTGCCAGCTGTGAAAGCTCACCTATCAGAAGGCGTCATTGACGTCAATGCCGACAGAATTCGCCACAATGACTGGGCTCCGATCTGCTCTGCTCTGCAACTAAATCGCAGTCTCGACTTTGTAGCCTTTCGCAGTCAGTACCAGCAGCAGCAGCAGCAGCAGCAGCGGGCTACTCGCAAGCAGCCAGCAGTTTGCAGCAAGGAGGTGAGCTACCGACTCTGCTTGTCACTCCGCGACTGCCTGGCCGGCTCGCAGGCCCTCAGCTGCCTAGAGATTGAAGGCATTCGACTGCGCGAACGCGACGTAGCAGCCCTGGGCCGCGGTTTGGCCGCCAATGCCACCCTGAAGAACCTGTCCCTGGAGTCCTGTCGAATTGGCGATGTCGGCGCCGAGCACCTGTGTCGAGCGCTTCGGCATGCCGGCAATGTCTCCTACCTGAACTTGTCCGCTAATGGTCTCACCTGGAGAGCCATTGACGAACTAGGAAAACTGATTGGCTTTCAGGTTGGTGACTGGTTGAAGGAACTTCTCAAGGTTTAGAATCGTTAAGGTTTAGAAGGTTTTGACTCATAATTAGGGGGGTCGGTGGCAGAGCGGTTAACGCATTGGCTCTCGCACCAAGGTCCCTAAGCTCAATTCCGCGGCTAGACCACATTCACTTGGGGTCTTATCGTTCAAAATACGCCCTTGTGGGCCAACCTCGAGGGCACAGTGAAAGTGTACACTGCCTGACAATGAAAAAGTCAGGGCAGATGTACACACCTTTGTACGCTTGTGCGTGCCTGCGTATGGTATCTGTGAGCTCAGGATTCTGCGAAATGGGTAGATGGGTAGATGGGTAGTCAGCTTATCATTTGTTGTCAGTGGATCCTAATTCGTAAATACGAATTTACGAATGGTCAAACGTTGACAATAAAGACGTTGATATCTGTTTAGCTGCCTTATTAACCAGTCCTGTAATCCATGACAGGCCACTAGTCGACACAACGAGGCCTGGCGGGACAGTTTGCGCTACAGGCGCCCGAATTTCGACAGCATGCACGGCCTTCGCCGACTGTCCCTAAACAATAATCCCCTGATTGATGATCAGGCTGCTCAGGTGCTGGCCGATGCACTGAAAGACGACCTGTGGGTGAAGGCCATCGATTTGCAGTGCTGCGGCATTGGCAATGCTGGAGCCAAGAGTTTGCTAGCTGTGCTCAAGCTCAACACCACCCTGGTTGTGCTGGACCTCAGGCTCAACCACCTCATTGATAAGGATTTGCAGCGAGCGCTGACGGAACAGGTGAATGTCAGAGCTGTGAAAGCTTACTATCTGTACTTTAGCAAATACTACTGAAGCAAAAGGACACAGGACGCAACGCTTAACTAAATCTCATCCAATGTTGAACGACGGTTCCACAAACCAGAAATCTTGCATCCTTGTACTTTAGTAGTCCTTGTACTTTAGTAGCCCTTGTACTTTAGTAGTACTTGTACTTTAGTAGTCCTTGTACTTTAGTAGTCCTTGTACTTTAGTAGTCCTTGTACTTTAGTAGTCCGTGTACTTTAGTAGTCCGTGTACTTTAGTAGTCCTTGTACTTTAGTAGTCCTTGTACTTTAGTAGTCCTTATACTTTAGTAGTCCGTGTACTTTAGTAGTCCGTGTACTTTAGTAGTCCTTGTACTTTAGTAGTCCTTGTACTTTAGTAGTCCTTATACTTTAGTAGTCCGTGTACTTTAGTAGTCCGTGTACTTTAGTAGTCCTTGTACTTTAGTAGTCCTTGTACTTTAGTAGTCCTTGTACTTTAGTAGTCCTTGTACTTTAGTAGTCCTTGTACTTTAGTAGTCCTTGTACTTTAGTAGTCCGTGTACTTTAGTAGTCCTTGTACTTTAGTACTCATTGTACTTTGGTAGTCCTTGTACTTTAGCTGTTAATTTATTTAAGCAAACAATTCGGGTAATCCTCAGGTTATTGTTAATGGAGACGGCAAGGAATCCGAGTTCAAGTGGCTGAAAGCGCCCGAGCAGACCGCCCCTTTGATGTCAGCGAATTCGGCCGCTTCAGCGGCGGCGCCCTTTATAGCTCAAAGCGGATCGCGCAGCCACCGTCAGGGATCTAGCAGAAGGCCGGCATTCCGGCCTGCGGGTATCGGCAGAATGCGAAGCCGCAGCGCTGAGCCGCGCGGTGGCGAGAGCTACTACGGTGGCTCCGAGGCTTACTGGCCAACTGCCGTTGCTCGCGCCGGCGTCAGTGTCGGCCGCGGAGCCAGTGGCAAGCGCGTCGGCATTCCCTGGCGGACTGCTCAGAGAGCTTCACGCTACAAGGGTGAGTATTTGCAGACTGCGTCGAGGACAGTGCTGCCATTCCCAGACTGCAACCACACTTCCTTCCTGTGCAGACTGCCCTAGCAACAACACTGCCCTAGCAACCGCACTTCCCCAGCAACAACACTGCCCTAGCAACAACACTGCCCTAGCAACAACACTGCCCCAGCAACAACACTTCCCCAGCAACAACACTGCCCTAGCAACAACACTGCCCTAGCAACAACACTGCCCTAGCAACAACACTGCCCTAGCAACAACACTGCCCTAGCAACAACACTGCCCCAGCAACAACACTTCCCCAGCAACAACACTGCCCTAGCAACAACACTGCCCTAGCAACAACACTGCCCTAGCAACAACACTGCCCTAGCAACAACACTGCCCTAGCAACAACACTGCCCTAGCAACAACACTGCCCTAGCAACAACACTGCCCTAGCAACCGCACTTCCCCAGCAACAACACTGCCCTAGCAACAACACTGCCCTAGCAACAACACTGCCCCAGCAACAACACTTCCCCAGCAACAACACTGCCCTAGCAACAACACTGCCCTAGCAACAACACTGCCCCAGCAACAACACTTCCCCAGCAACAACACTGCCCTAGCAACAACACTGCCCTAGCAACAACACTGCCCTAGCAACAACACTGCCCTAGCAACAACACTGCCCTAGCAACAACACTGCCCCAGCAACAACACTTCCCCAGCAACAACACTGCCCTAGCAACAACACTGCCCTAGCAACCATACTGCCCTAGCAACCATACTGCCCTAGCAACCATACTGCCCTAGCAACAACACTGCCCCAGCAACAACACTTCCCCAGCAACAACACTGCCCTAGCAACAACACTGCCCTAGCAACCATACTGCCCTAGCAACCATACTTCCCTAACAACCATGCTTACCTAGCAACCATGCTTCTCTAACAACCACACTGCCCTAGCAACCATGCATCCATATTAATCATGCGTCCCTAGCAACCATACTTCTCTCCCCCTTTTCAGGCTACCCCAGCAACCACACCCCTGGGCGCAGCCAACTGGAGGAGAAGACAAGTCCGTTGGCGACGCCTAGAACTGCGAAGGATTTGGAGCAGCAGCGTGGTCGCGATGCGGTTGAAGATGACGACTTTGAAGATGCAGAAGATGACGATGACGAGGACGAGGAAGAGGTGACTGTGGTTTCTCCGCTGGTCAAAGAGATGGAGGAGGCGCCGCCCGCTCCTCGCGCTGTCAAGGCGTTGAAGATCGAGCTGGCCAATCAGCGCCGGCGTCTACGCCGCGAGGCCGCCTGCCGTCAGCGAGCCGACGAAGAGGCCAGGAGGCTGCGAGCCGAGAATGCCGGACTGAAGCGCCAGCTGGAGCAGCTGCAGCGGGCCCGGGAGGGCGCCAACCTGCTCCAGAATGAGGACCTGCTAGAGAGCATTGAGGCCTCGTTCAAGCGCTTTCACAAGTTCCTGGACATTCTGAGGGACGCCGGTGAGACTTAGTCGATCTACTGTGAGAGAGAAGTAGGTTAGTGGAGGTAGACTGAGAGAAAAGTAGATTAGTGGAGGTAGACTGTAAGAGGGAAGTAGGTTAGTGGAGGTAGACTGTAAGAGAGAAGTAGGTTAGTGGAGGTAGACTGTAAGAGAGAAGTAGGTTAGTGGATGTAGACTGTGAGATAAAAGTAGGTTAGTGGAGGTAGACTGTAAGAGAGAAGTAGGTTAGTGGAGGTAGACTGTAAGAGAGAAGTAGGTTAGTGGAGGTAGACTGTAAGAAAGAAGTAGGTTAGTGGAGTTAGACTGAGGCTGAGAAGTGGATTTGAATCGGATTGGTCCGTCACAAAGGAATTATTTCGCCCACCCCAGGCCTGGGTAGAGTAGTGACGGCAGCTGGCATGGACAATTTGCCTAGCGGCCTGAATTTGGCGGACAGGCCCACTGCTCAGTCGGCAGCCCCGGTGCTTCCACAGCCTGCCAGATCTGCTCCCGTGAAGCAGCAGCAGCAGCAGCAAAAGCCGTCCCGCAATTACAAAAGTGCATCATCGAGTGGTCGCAAAGCTGCTACAAGTTCTCAACAGCAGAAGCCGAAACAGAAGCAACAGCAGCAGCAGCAGCAGCAGCCCAGATATTTCGAAAGTACCGGCGCGGATTCTTTGCAATTCGACGACGCCAATGGAGACGAGATGTACGTCAGAGCAGCCAAAGTCAAGACTGAAGCCGATCGAACATTCGACCAACTGAGGCGAAACCTGCAACAGCCGGGTGGCCCAGCTGACAGGGATCTCATGACCGGTGAGTCCACCAACTTTGATGGTACACCAACTACACCAGGCTGCCTTAGCAACCACACTGCTTCCCAGGATTCCATAGCAACCACACTCCTCGCAGGCTTCCCTAGCAACCACACTCCTCGCAGGCTTCCCTAGCAACCACACTCCTCGCAGGCTCCCCTAGCAACCACACTCCTCGCAGGATTCCCTAGCAACCACATTCCTCGCAGGCTCCCCTAGCTACCACACTCCTCGCAGGCTTCCCTAGCAACCACATTCCTCGCAGGCTCCCCTAGCAACCACACTCCTCGCAGGCTTCCCTAGCAACCACACTGGTTCCCCAGGATTTCGTAGCATCCACACTCATCGCAGGCTTCCCTAGCAACCACACTGGTTCCCCAGGATTTCGTAGCATCCACACTCATCGCAGGCTTCCCTAGCAACCACACTGCTTCCCCAGGATTCCATAGCAACCACACTCCTCGCAGGTTTCCCTAGCAACCACACTGCTTCCCCAGGATTCTATTGCAACCAAACTCCTCCCGGGCTTCCCTAGCAACCACACTTCTGGCAAGAGCACAGACCGTTTCACATTTTCTGTCTCATTTCTATTCCAGGAGACCAGGTGCTTCTAGATCTCGGACCGTCTGGTCAGCAGCCACTGCTTCTTTCTGCTTCATCGCCTCCCGAAGCTGGCACCTCGGCGGCAAACATCAAAGACAACAAAAAAGACACTCGCCCGATGGTACCAGTTGCTTCCGATTTCCCTGACTCAGATGTTGAAGCCGAGTATGCTCCACGGCCGCCTGCAGCCGCCGCAGCCGCAGCCGCTTCACCGCCGCTGGTTACTCCGCCTCCGCCGCCGGTTCTGTCGCCGACAGCGGCTGGCAATGACGATGCCGATGATGATGTCGAAGAAGACTTCGAAGAAGTCGAAGATGCTGGCACTGGCCGTGGAAACGGAGGCTACAGCTATGCCGAAAGCTTTGACGCCTCCACCCACACTCGCAGCGGCTGAAACTCCAGCATATCTGTCACTCCAAATTTCACTCCATCTGTCAATCTAACTCCAACTGTCACTCTAGCTCTATCTGTCACTCCAAATGTCACTCCAACTCTCACTCCAACTGTCACTCCAACTGTCACTCCAACTGTTAATCCAAATGTCACTCCAACTGTCACTCCAACTGTTAATCCAAATGTCACTCCAACTGTCACTCCAACTGTTAATCCAAATGTCACTCCAACTGTCACTCCAACTGTTAATCCAAATGTCACTCCAACTGTCACTCCATCTGTCACTCCAACTCCATCTGCCACTCCAACTCCATCTGTCACTCCAACTCGATCTGTCAATCTAACTCCATCTGTCACTCCATCTGTCACTCCATCTGTCACTCCATCTGTCACTCCATCTGTCACTCCAACTCCATCTGTCACTCCACCTCCATCTGTCACTCCAACTCGATCTGTCACTCCAACTCGATCTGTCACTCCAACTCCATCTGTCACTCCAACTCCATCTGTCACTACATATCCAGCTCTGTCATATATGTGACTGACGACGATCTGTCACTTCTCCGTTACTTGATCTTGCATCTTGATCTTGTTACTCCTGCTTCAAAAGAATTCAGTAGTCTCATTTCAGGTTCTGTATCGATTTTGAAGTAATCCAGCTTTTCGATATTTGTAACAAAATTTAACTTAAAAATGCGCTGTTTTGCTACAAACTACTAATAGTAGTTGTGTTATACTAGTGCCATTAGAGACTCTAAAATCCGTCTATATTATTTAATGATCGGTGCACTGACACTGCCGGATAGTGTTATAACAATTATTTATATTGTTACTGCTTTAGTAACTGGACTTTTATAATATTAATATTAGCTAGATTTCTAGGTGATTCTTAGATTCATCTTTCAACAAAAAAGTTTAATTTGCTTCGACAACATTCCGTCCAGCTTATATTGTTAACATTCCTGCCTGTTTTTATTGTTTGTTGTGCTTTTTTGTTTCCAACTTTTTTCAAAAACTGTTTATCTTCTCCAGTTCTACTGTAATTACGTATCCTTTAGATATAAAATATACTGTGATTTCTTAAAAATAGTGATCAATTGTGATTCACCTTGCACAAAACTCGAAAATCAATTATATAAGGGTGTGAGATGCCTTATTTACTTATAACAATAGCTTAATAGTTAACCTGTTAGACACGGACAGCCTGTTAGACATGGACAGCCTGTTAGACACAGACAACTCGTTAGACACAGACAACCTGTTAGACACAGACAACCTGTTAGACACAGACAACCTGTTAGACACGGACAGCCTGTTAGACACAGACAACCTGTTAGACACAGACAACCTGTTAGACACAGACAACCTGTTAGACACAGACAACCTGTTAGACAGAGACAACCCCGTTAGACACGGACAACCTGTTAGACAGAGACAACCCCGTTAGACACGGACAACCTGTTAGACAGAGACAACCCCGTTAGACACGGACAACCTGTTAGACACAGACAACCCCGTTAGACACGGACAGCCTGTTAGACACGGACAACCTGTTCGAATATTTCCGATTTCGATTCCAGGCTCCTGGTTCGTCTGCGGTCTCAAGCCAGGCCATTGAAGTGCCCGGCTATCCGCCGTTCGCTCTGGGCAAGTCTCGCTTTGATCAGGTGACGATAAAATCACTGACAAAATAATTTTATGTTTATCAGACTTTTTCATCGCCTTTAGCTTTAACTTGCTTTTTTATGTCAGTTGTAACTCCTGAATGTAGTTTCGGTGGACCCCTGTGAGCACACGAAATGCACACTGGGGTCAACCTACTGTCTTACTGTTAATGATGTAGCTTGTATATCTACATGCGTACTTACACATTCCCTAAGTCCTAAAAGTACAGCAGGGGCCTCATCCACCCCAACCCCGCTCGCACGAATTCTCAGTCAGTATTCAGCGGTCGTCTTCGTCACTTCTTCAACGTGATCGACCCCAGAACCCTCCTAGTGAATGACGCCGGCCTTCACAGAAGTCTCCAGCTGTTGGACTCGTTCAAAGCCGGGCAGCTGCCTGCTGGCACCACAACTCGCGACCTGTGGGAAGCGCAGAAGGTTAAAGATGCCATTCTGCATCCCGACACTGGAGAGAAAATCTATCGACCATTTCGCATGTCGGGCTTTGTACCCTACGGCTCTCCCATTGTGGTAGGACTGCTGCTGCCACACAGCCGACTGTGGCACACTGTGTTCTGGCAGTGGCTGAACCAGAGCCACAATGCCGCAGTCAATTATGCCAACAGGAATGCCAGCAAGGAGACGCCAATTTCTAGATTTGTTACTGGCTATATGGGAGCTGTCACAGCTGCAGTCAGCATTGCTGTGAGTACGCATTCGGTACTCTGCATACTGTTTATCCTCTACTCAATCCTCATCATCATATTTTCATAATTATCCCACAATGTTCCTTCAGGTTGGTCTGACTGTGGTCATCAGGAAGGCAAACTCGCTTCCGCCTGCAACAAAACTGCTGATTCAGAAATTCGTTCCACTGCCCGCTGTGTGTAAGCTGCCTCACCATGGCCGTCTGTCTGGCTGTCTGTCTGTCTGTCTGTCTGGCTGTCTGGCTGTCTGTCTGTCTGGCTGTCTGTCTGTCTGGCTGTCTGGCTGTCTGTCTGTCTGTCTGGCTGTCTGTCTGTCTGTCTGTCTGTCTGTCTGTCTGGCTGTCTGTCTGTCTGTCTGTCTGTCTGTCTGTCTGGCTGTCTGTATCACCCATCCCGCACCCGCAGCCACCGCCAGCACTTTGAATGTGGTTCTGATGAGAAACAGCGAACTCTCCGAGGGTGTGGAAGTGTTTGACGAGAATCGCAAAGTGATCGGTACTTCAAAAGTAGCCGCAAAGAGGGTCAGTTGTAAATCTGAGTTATTTTGGATCGCAACAATCACTTGGCTAGACTAACACCTGCAAATATTCTAGGCGCTATTTGACACGGCCAAGACTCGAGCATTCTTGCCTGTGCCACTGCTACTCATTCCGCCTCTGGTTATGACTTTCCTAGAGAAGTGAGTTAAACAGCAATTTACTGTGCTAACTGCACTACTCACAGTAGAAATAGCAGTTTTTATTAGTTTTTTTATTTCTTTTTCGCAGGCGAAGCTTTTTGAAGCGATTCCCGCGGCTGCACCTGCCGATTCACGCCCTGGTGGTCACCGCCGCGTTTGGCGGCGCCCTGCCTGTGGCCATTGCGCTGTTCCCGCAGACTTCGGCTGTGAGACTCGATTGGCACTGCCTGGAGGGGACACTCAGCATTAGAGAGATGAGAGAGGGTAAAGATGAGAGAGGGTAAAGATGAGAGAGGGTAGAGATGAGAGAGGGTAGAGTGTGAGAGGGTAGAGATGAGAGAGGGTAGAAATGGGAGAGGATAGAGATGTGAGAGGATAGAGATGTGAGAGGATAGAGATGTGAGAGGATAGAGATGTGAGAGGATAGAGATGTGAGAGGATAGAGATGGGAGAGGATAGAGAT
Source organism: Macrostomum hystrix (assembly GCA_950097015.1). Classification (NCBI taxonomy): domain Eukaryota; kingdom Metazoa; phylum Platyhelminthes; family Macrostomidae; genus Macrostomum; species Macrostomum hystrix. The sequence continues at coordinate 13,199,397 of CATNEN010000001.1, forward strand.
GGGAGAGGATAGAGATGTGAGAGGATAGAGATGTGAGAGGATAGATATGGGAGAGGATAGAGATGGGAGAGGGTAGAGTGTGAGAGGGTAGAGTGTGAGAGGGTAGAGTGTGAGAGGGTAGAGTGTGAGAGGGTAGAGTGTGAGAGGGTAGAGTGGGTTTCAAAACAAGAGAACAGGGAGCTCGGAGAATTTCAGAGCAGTCTCACAGCTGCCAGCCGGCCTGAATTGCAGATCGCACCGAAGGATCTGGAGCCGGAGCTGCAGCCGCTGATTCCACCGCACTGCAAGGAGTTGTACTACAACAAGGGCCTTTGAAGGCATGCCTACTTCGAAGTTAATGAGTGTGCGCGTGGCTACATAGTTAGAAGATTGGTTGCCATGGCTTCATTAGTAATTACACTAGCAGTTTTTTCCTATTTCATTAGTAAATTCCTGACGTTTTTCATCATGCATCGACTTTGACGCTTTGTCATCGTTTTTAACCCTTTAACCATCGAAATTGAATAACCATGCTAATTATTTTGATTGCAGCCCTCAATAAAATAAACGGCTTCATTCACGGGCTTCTATATATAGCATCTTAAATGCTATTGGGTGCTACATACCGAAGTCCTTGGTTTTGTATGCTAGAAGGTGCAGAATCGATAAACTGAAGCTTCTTTGGGTCCGCAATAAGTTTATGTTTTTATGATTCTAGGAAAACGATATGTGTAATCTTTTTGCTAAAGTGCCTTCTGTGATTTCCGATTGTGTCGGATCATTTAAAGATTAGAAAACTGCATGGCTGCTAATAAAACATATCCTATATTTTTCCTGGGTCTCACACTGTCTGAGACTACTACCATAGAAAATTAATAATACTTGATTACACCTGCCCCAATTGGGCCAGATGTGCAGCCGACAGCACAGCCGCAGCTATTGCGTGGCGCATCTGAAAGCTGCGTACAGCTGTTCAGTCCATGGACTGTGGGGACGCCACACCCACCTTTAATTATCCCAGCTGATGCTGGCACCCATTTAATAGCTGAGTGAACTGAAGCAATGCAGAGTATAGTGTCTCGTGAATCGAACCCCCAACCTACAAGTCATGAGTCCGATGCCCTAACCACAAGGCTACAACCTCTTACTACGACAAAACAATAGTCGATTAGAGAAAGATAGAAAAGCAATTTCAATTTTTAGCTATCCATTGACCTTAAAATAAGCTCCCAACCTGTTTTATTAACTGGTGCCAAAGCGGAAAGATCAAACAGGTGTTACATAACATGAAACGCAACGCCAGAAAAATGTAAACGTTTGTCAATTTTAAAACTGTAATCAGCTTCGGATCACAAAATATTTTGGAGCACGCAATGCTCCCACAAACTGTGCACCTCTCGTTGTAATGCCTCATCATTGACCTCGCAATTGGTATTTGGGTATGACACGCGCTGCTCAAAATCTTGCTTAATCCAGTTGAAGAGAAGCCTGTCACACAGGTGCAGCCAGGTGCAGCAATGTGATGTGTCTTTGCCCCTAAATAGGCCCAAATATAGAAGTGGAAGAAGTTTTCTTTACCGTTCGGGCTTCGGTACAAGGGCTGACATTGCTGCCTGGAATGACTCTAGCAGATAAAACTCAATCTTGAATCCAGATCCTTTCAAATATCGTGTCCATTTTCGGTGAGCTGTGTGATGTACCTTTGTTGCAGTAGAGATACGATTTTTAAGAATTATGAAACACACTAAGTGATTTCAATGATCAACCACCATTGGTGAACCTGATTAATCTAACGACCATTGCCGGTAAACTTTTAGTAAAAATAGCAAGCGACGCGTATTAAGTTTTGATTCGCTTACGATCGCTTGTGTTCTGGGTTTCTGGGTGCAGTTCATGCTGGATCAGTGCTTGGATCAGCACCAGGGACCATGAAATTTTATAAAGAATCTAGTCTATGTCAGCTGTCCATGGGTAAATTATCTGTGAACTTTATTCATGGAGCAAGCAGACAGCCGATCTTTGTCAGGGCTCTGTCTTAAGCGGATCCAGACAATCGGCTCATTGCCTGGAGAGAGACCACCGCTGATGCCGAGTCCTAATTGGAGATCTGCAAGCAAGCTGGTCTGAAAGGCGTCTCTTGTCATAGCGATGTCCTGCTTCAGTCTTTTAGTTCTGATTCGAATCCCTTGGCAACAGCTCAAAGTCCTTCCAGATCTCGGAGGCCGGCTTGAAGGATGCCATAACTGCTCCGGCTGCGGGTTCGAGAACCCCTGCACTCCAGTTGCCGACTGAATTGTTTAGCCTCTCCAGTGCGCGTCTCAGGATCGCAGCTTCAGCATCGGACGAGTTCAAACCGCTCACAATGGTTTCTTCAGCCCTAGCTGACTGAAAATCCCTGCTGAATGTAGTCGCCCAGTACAGGTGAGCCTCACACTGTATGACAAAGAATAGCCAGCAACAGGGCAAAAGGAATGTACTTTAAGAAACATGAGACTGGTCTGGCTTACTTTGTGTAAATTGGGTACTCATGATGATGAGCAAGAAGCAGTGCTGATTTTGGACCCATAAGACGTCTGATCGACTGCCTAAGGCTGCAAGAGTTGCATGGTCTAACTAAGAAAACTGTGCTGCATTTCTTCGTCAGAGATGGGCCAAGTCAGGACCAAATTTTGAGATGTCTCAATGAGATGTCTTGGACCTGAAATACAAGCTAGAAGTAGGTAAAAATCTTTGAAATCAAAGAAAGGATACGTTTAAACCTATTTTTAATTGCATGCTTCGAAAAATGTTCTCACACACTCCCTGTTTTCAGAGAGTGTTTTGTTTCGTCCAGTCCATAGCAACAGGTCGTCGGTAACAGATTCGACTAGAACTGAGTGGGTGGAAACAATGATAAAGGCGAGAGCGCATCAGAGCTGCTTGGATTGCAAAGTGTCAGTTGAGAGGCGGAACTCTGCCAAAGCCTTATAAATTTCAGCTGAGCAGCAACCACTGTCAGCGCATGAAACCCTAGCAACTCGACTGAAACCCTAGCAACTCGACTCGAACCCTAGCAACTCGACTCAAACCCCAGCAACTCGACTCAAACCCTAGCATCTCGACTCAAACCCTAGCAACTCGACTCAAACCCTAGCATCTCGACTCAAACCCTAGCAACTCGACTCGAACCCTAGCAACTCGACTCGAACCCTAGCAACTCGACTGAAACCCTAGCAACTCGACTCGAACCCTAGCAACTCGACTGAAACCCTAGCAACTCGACTCAAACCCTAGCAACTCGACTCAAACCCTAGCAACTCGACTCAAACCCTAGCAACTCGACGCGAACCCTAGCAACTCGACTCAAACCCTAGCAACTCGACTCAAACCCTAGCAACTCGACTCAAACCCTAGCAACTCGACTCAAACCCTAGCAACTCGACGCGAACCCTAGCAACTCGACTCAAACCCTAGCAACTCGACTCAAACCCCAGCAACTGGAATCAAATGCTCCGGCTAGCGAACAGTCGAGCCAAGACTCGAAGAGCAGATCCGAAAGAAGCGAAGGCAACTACGACTTCAATTTCATGGCCGTTTAACCAGCTCATAACTCTACTATGTCCTATCAAACATTGACTGCTTGCGAATCTGGGAGTAGCGAATAGTTAAAAATGGAAGTCAAACAGCAGCTACTTTCAGTGCTGTTTGCTGCTGCCTGTGGGAATTCTCCTTTGACGGTTCTGCCTTGCGAGGGCCTCTGGGCCCGCTCTGCTCAAACAGAAGGCAATCACGCCTCTGCAATGCATTGTTTCAGTGGCAGAAAATGTGGGACTGTTCCAGATTTGCTTAGAAGGCTTGCAAATAAAGTTCCATTAACTTTCAGCAGTTCCTATTTCGCAGATGAAATTCAACTCCATTTGATGCTGGGACCCCGACAACTCAAGGCTATTTAATGCGTATAGCAGAGACCGCTTACCTGTCTTCATGCAGTCGCACTCTGACTCCACCAGAGTCCGATTTGAGCTGATTGCAAAATTCACAATGGGATTGACGGTGTTGGCTGCTCTGCTGCTTGTTTGCACCACCGGTGAGTACTGCTGCTGCTGCTTTCGTCTGGGGGAAATCTTTAGCCAGTACTGCCACTGCACAATGAGGCTACTTCAGTGTGGATCGCTGACCAGCTCAGAACAGGTAGTGAAGTGGCTGCTGCTGAAGCTCGTAGGTGCTTCACCAACCGGTTCTCTCGATGGCTTCCATCGATTAACGATAAAAATACAAATTGCAGGAGGGCTGCGGGCAATGGCACATCATTTGGTGACAGTAGACCCAGAGCCAGCGAGGAGGCAATTCTGCCCGTTTCGCTGACTCTTGAGTACACAAGCACACAGTTACCGTACGCAGGCACACACTCCCATAGGATGTGTACATCTGCCAAATTTCTTTCATCGTCAGGCAGTGAACACAATCACTGTGTCTTGGAGCTTGGAATGTGGCGAATGGAGCCCAGGACCTTGGTACGAAGGGCATGCGTGTTAGACAGCATGCCTCTCAGCCCCGGCTTCCATCTCAAGAGAGTTATTTTTAAGGGCTCGGAATTTTTTGCTGCTGACAAATCTGCTATCCACGAGTTCCTATAAATTTTGGCAATGTCTCTCGCAGAAGCGCAGCTTATCGAGTTTCATACGTGCTCTTTCACCCTCGCAATGTGATGCAGTGACGCAAGCTGCTACCGGAAGGCGATTCGAACTTGAGACCAGTGGCTTCATCGCTCTGAATGACTCGGTGAGCAGCAGTCTGGTCAACCAGTCCGGGTCCCACTCGGCTGCCGAGTGCCTGTACTGGTGCGATGACAGAGGCTGCGCTGCCGCAGTGCTGAATGAGACCAGCCGCGTCTGCCAGATGCTCGTCATCAACGATGAGTCATCGGGTGAGCCTGGGCCGAACGGCAGTCACGTGACGAGGCAGCTGGGCTCGCCAACCGACGGAGCCGTGAGGCTGTGGAAGGCGGACGACTTCGAGCAGCAGCTTCGGTCCAAGAGCTTTCGACTCGCCGTCACAAGTGAGAAATAAACCAATGAATTTTGAATTTGGGATTCGGGTTGGAATCATTCCTTTACGAATTTGAAATAATCCTATCCAATTCTATTCCTGTGACTCATCATTTGCGAAAGACCTCGTTTCTAGAACTGACCAGAACACCCAGTAGATGCCCGCATACAGTGCCTCTATCAGCCGTTTAGTATAGAAAATATAAAATTAATAAATGAAATATATTAAAAAAATCTGGTATAGAAAAATCTCAGCGGGTGGCTGTGGCTCCATTGAAGACCAGAAGCAATTCGAAGCTGATACTGGGATTGGGATTGTGGAATGGAGTTTTGGTTGTAGGAAAATGACGTGTGTTTGACAAGGCGCGTTTATTGTGCGTATTTATTGATTAGCAAGTTCAAAGGTTCTAAACGAAACTGAAAGTAGGCTCGAGGTCTTAAGACATCGCCGTTGGCGCGCAACCATGATGTGAGTGGGTCTGCTATATACTCGGGTGCGGTGTCCGACACGACTGTCTCCGGCGTTTTTGGCAAACGCCAAATCGTGTGAATACGGTTCTGAGGCAATGTATGACGGAATCGATTGCCCGGTCGCGGCATGGGAAGGCCTCTATCCAACGTGAGAAAGAGTCCAGGAAGACAAAATGTTATCAGTGTTATTTACGTAGGCCCAATCCATGTGAATGCGCGCTGGAATGGGGTAGCCTGACGGTGACCAAAGATCACTGTCTTGACCATTATGTGGGTGTAGCTGATTGCAGCCGGGGCAACGCTGCACGAGTTTGGTGACGTCTGGAACAGAGAAAAACCATGCTATTTTTCCCCTGGGAAAAGTCCAGGGGTGCATTTCAAATACCCGCTGCCGTTTTCACAAAAGCTCCCAAACCGAATGACAGTCTAGCATCTGAATAAAAATTCACACCCTTTACGATGAACTAACTAACTGAACAAGATATTTAGCAAGTCTTGTCGAAGACCCTGGTGACAAGGACAACTAACATTGTTCTGTGTGAACCTCTATAGCGAATCCCTACTAGCTAAAAACATCAACACAATACAATATAGTGAGCATTAATAACCGGCATGGTTTCATGATGAAATTTTGTGAGCAGAAAAATGCTGCCTATATTGTTGGTTTTTGCTACCAGAATCTTCGACGAGAATTCTGGAATTTGTGAGTCTAGAAGTTGTTTCATCAGCTAGAGTGCCGTGTTCTGGATTACCAAGGCGATTGGTTAAATATTTTAGGAGATGCAGAAGGAAGAAAAATCTGGGTATTTGAAATACCCCATGTCTTTCGAATGTTAAAGGAAACGGGAAGATTAATTAATTAACGCCCTTGACCCAACTGTAACAGCTTGAGCTTGTTGAGAGAACGTTGGCACTTGAAAAGTTTGCAGTTGAAACCATAGCAAACGAACTTGTAGGGAAAAGTACAACAGAGAGGGATCGACCGATAACAATAATACGAGTATAAAATGAGACCAGCGCTAAAACTGGGTTTCAAAGCACAGCAGAAAAGGAGAGTGGGATTCCTTTGGTGGCAGTCCCGAATCCCAAGGATTAAAAAGAACAAGCGAATTTAGTAAAGTGATCAGCGAGCAATATTGCAAAACAACGCTGACACAAGCGTGAATAAATGAGGTAAATTAGTAGCTAGATAAAATAAAAGAAACATAACTAATAAGTTCAGTTGGCGCAGAAAAAGAAGATTGCGAGTTGAGCACAAGAACGGTCGAAAAAGGGGGGCTAAAGATAAAAACCAATGAGAAGAAAGAAGACACGCGGAAATGGACGGACCAGGAGAGATAAAGAAAGCAGAAACAGAACAGAAGGACGAAATAAAATTTTCATCTTACTTCAACTTAACTTAAATTGCTCTTTTTTAAAGCAATTTTCAAAGTACATTGCGGATTAGCTTCTCACACCTGGCTCGTTACATGTGAGCAGCCAATCTCTCACACTGCCGCATCACTATTCGACTCACCAAACAGACAGCAGCTCCGGCCGGAACGGATCGGTTCAGCTCTTCTCCGTGCCGTTCGCTGCCTGCTTCCGTATCGAGGCCTTCGCAGCTGCTGGGGGCAGAGCGTCTGGCATCGACCCCGGACTAGGCGGCAGGGGCGCCTCAGCCGCTGGGAGCTTCTGGCTCACCGCTGGCACCCGACTGGACATTGTGGTCGGACAGGCCGGTGGCAACTCGGCGTGTGGTTATGGCGCAGGTGGTGGCGGCGGCAGCTTCGTGTACGTCAGCAACGGCACTGGCAGTCCTCGGCTGCTCCTGGCTGCTGGAGGAGGAGGCGGGGCGTCAGGAAATCGTGGTAAGTGCACTGAGGTTCAGAAAAAAGTTCGAAAATATTTGTTTCCCTCTTAGCGGTCACTGAGAGCTTGAAGCTTATAGTTGTTAGTGATTGGAATGGTTTAGGCTGTTGAGTCAGGGCTCATAATGCAGCCTTTGTAGGCCCAGAGCTCAAGCATTCACTGAATGAGCCTCAGCGACTGGTGCAGTCCCTCCAGGTTCAGCCAGGGTCACAGATAACAGAGCAGGATCAGCTATTGCAGCGTCTGTGGCCAGGAGTTGCTGGGCAGGAAGGACCATAGATGTCGAGGGCTCTGATTGGCAGGCGTCACATTCAATGGACTTGAACTTTCAAAGCTGCAGTGCAGCAGATTTAGACAGAAGCAACACGGAGAGCAAATCCTGGCTGACAAGCGGTTAATCTGTAAATTTAATTCTCTTCATTAGCCATCCAAAACAGTTTGACGAAAAATTGGTTGAGTCTGTGCCATCTCAGGCTCATGATGCAGGAACTGCGCGTGCTCGAGGAACTCGGAGATCCGCTGATAGGTGTGAAATTCATGAGATAAAGAATTGAGCAGCTCATATTCGTACGAGCGAAGAATATTTTAGAACTACTGAAAGTGATAATTGGCTTGTCCGCCAGATTTAGACTTTCAGCCATAAATTAGAAAACTGGCAGCTCACCGAGCGGTGTGCCAGCTGAGCTGATTGACAGAAACCATGGAAACCCATGGCGTGTCCGCTGAAATCCCAGATGGCGTGAGTGGCGACAGCGGCATCAACGGCTCGGACAGCTGGCCGAAGAGCTTGACTGGCGCTGGAGGAGCTGCCGGTCAGCCGGGTCTGGTGGCGCCCAATCGCAACTATGAATACCCCCTGTACTCGTGCGGCGGTGCCGGCGCCGGCTGGCTCGGCTCGGCCGAGCCCAGCAACGAGTCCTTCGCTGATCCCGGAGGTCCCGGTCTGAGCCGCATCGACGGCTGGCTCGGCGGAGCTCGCAACTCCTCCTGCCCCACTGGCGACGGCGGCTTCGGCGGAGGCGGCGCTGGCGGCGGCTGCTGCGCTGGTGGTCGCGTCGGTGCTGGCGGCGGAGGCGGCGGATTCAGCGGTGGAGGCGCCAGCACTGCCCCAGCACGGGCTGGAGGCGGCGGCGGCTCCTTCTGCAGCGGCTTCGTCTGCGCCACCGCCACCGGCGCCAACTCGGAGCCGCAGGGCCGCGTGCTGCTGAGCATGTCTGCGGCCTGCGGCTGACGCTCAGAGCGAGGCTGCCAATCTCTGCCTCATGCGGTGACAGGTGGTGACAGGTGGTGACAGGTGGTGACAGGTGTTGACAGGTGGTGACAGGTGCTGATAGGTGGTGACAGGTGGTGACAGTTGATGACAGGTGGTGACAGGTGATGACAGTTGGTGACATGTAGTGACAGGTGGTGACAGGTGGTGACAGGTAGTGACAGGTGGTGACAGGTGGTGTCTTTACTTCAAGTGATTTACGAAGCGAAGCGAGTTGAAGCCATGCAATAAATCGAATCTTCGCAGTAAGAGACCGTCTTTACGGCCAAACCTCAAACGAGACAGAGAGCGCAATGGGGGATGACTCACAAAGGCCCAGAGGGCCAGACGTAATATTTGAGCTTAACACTAGCGGCTGGAGAGAAGCGATCGATAGTAGCGATAGGGTTAAACCCCGCCTCAGATGTAGATAGGCAGACAAAGGAAAGAGACGAAATGGGGTTGGGGTACAATCGTGGAGAGTAGCAGGGGCAGGGGGAAGGAGGGGGGTGCAGCGATTTAGAAAAGAGAGACACACAAGTACAAACAAGTCGCGTAACTAAAAGTCACTACAGGTGGTGACAGGTAGTGACCGGTGGTGACAGGTGTTGACAGGTGGTGACAGGTGGTGACAGGTGGTGACAGGTGGTGACAGGTAGTGACCGGTGATAACAGTAGTGACAGGAGGCAGTGACGCAGTAATGCCCAGAAATATTGACATTAGGACGGCAGGAGATAGGGTCATCGACCGGACTCAGTCTCAAATGGTTTTAGGGAAGTGTTGCTCGCTTTAAAATTAAAAGGTAAATGAAGGTAAACACCAACATGTAGTTGCTTATTTAGTTATGCCTATGCATTTCGACCTAACAGGTCATCTTCAGGGCTTTAACAACTAGCGGAGAGTCACACGCAGCCAAATAAATTTAGATGAACAAAACTGTACAAATCCGGGTGAGCATTTCAATCCAGTCCGGTCAGAAAAGGGAGAGAGAGACAAATAGTTGAATAAACGGCTAGTGAAAGGCAAATACTGTTTATTCAACACAAATACTGTTTATTCAACACAAATACTGTTTATTCAACACAAATACTGTTTATTCAACACAAATACTGTTTATTCAACACAAATACTGTTTATTCAACATAATTACTGTTTATTCAAGGCAAATACTGTTTATTAAATGCAAATACTGTTTATTCAACACAAATACTGTTCATTCAACACAAATGCTGTTTATTCAACACAAATACTGTTTTTTCAACACAAATACTGTATATTCAGCACAAATACTGTTTATTCAACACAAATACTGTTTATTCAACACAAATACTGTTTATTCAAGGCAAATACTGTTTATTCAACACAAATACGGTTTATTCAACACAAATACTGTTTATTCACCAGAAATGCTGTTTAGTCAACACAAATACTGTTTATTCACCAGAAATGCTGTTTAGTCAACACAAATACAGTTTTATTCAACACAAATAACGTTTATTCAACACAAATACTGTTTTATTCAACACAAATACTGTTTATTCAACACAAATACTGTTTATTCAACACAAATACTGTTTATTCAACATAATTACTGTTTATTCAAGGCAAATACTGTTTATTAAATGCAAATACTGTTTATTCAATACAAATACTGTTCATTCAACACAAATGCTGTTTATTCAACACAAATACTGTTTTTTCAACACAAATACTGTATATTCAGCACAAATACTGTTTATTCAACACAAATACTGTTTATTCAACACAAATACTGTTTATTCAACACAAATACTGTTTATTCAACACAAATACTGTTTATTCAACACAAATACGGTTTATTCGACACAAATACTGTTTATTCAAGGCAAATACTGTTTATTCAACACAAATACTGTTTATTCAACACAAATACTGTTTATTCAAGGCAAATACTGTTTATTCAACACAAATACTGTTTATTCAACACAAATACTGTTTATTCAACACAAATGCTGTTTATTCAACACAAATACTGTTTATTCAAGACAAATACTGTTTATTTAAGGCAAATGCAGTTTATTCGACACAAATACTGTTTATTCAAGACAAATACTGTTTATTCACCAGAAATGCTGTTTAGTCAACACAAATACTGTTTATTCACCAGAAATGCTGTTTATTCAACACAAATACTGTTTTATTCAACACAAATAATGTTTATTCAACACAAATACTGTTTTATTCAACACAAATACTGTTTATTCAACACAAATACTGTTTATTCAACACAAATGCTGTTTAGTCAACAAAAATGCTGTTTATTGAACACAAATACTGTTTATTCAACACAAATACTGTTTATTCAACACAAATACTGTTTATTTAAGGCAAATGCAGTTTATTCAACACAAATACTGTTTATTCAACACAAATACTGTTTATTCACCAGAAATGCTGTTTAGTCAACACAAATACTGTTTATTCACCAGAAATGCTGTTTTATTCAACACAAATAATGTTTATTCAACACAAATACTGTTTATTCAACACAAATACTGTTTATTCAACACAAATGCTGTTTATTCAACACAAATACTGTTTATTCAACACAAATACTGTTTATTCACCAGAAATGCTGTTTAGTCAACACAAATACTGTTTATTCACCAGAAATGCTGTTTAGTCAACACAAATACTGTTTTATTCAACACAAATAATGTTTATTCAACACAAATACTGTTTTATTCAACACAAATACTGTTTATTCAACACAAATACTGTATATTCAGCACAAATACTGTTTTTTCAACACAAATACTGTATATTCAACACAAATACTGTTTATTCATCACAAATACTGTTTATTCAACACAAATACTGTTTATTCAACACAAATACTGTTTATTCAACACAAATACTGTATATTCAGCACAAATACTGTTTATTCAACACAAATACTGTTTATTCAACACAAATACTGTTTATTCAACACAAATACTGTTTATTCAACACAAATACTGTTTATTCAACACAAATACTGTATATTCAGCACAAATACTGTTTATTCAACACAAATACTGTTTATTCAACACAAATACTGTTTATTCAACACAAATGCTGTTTATTCAACACAAATACTGTTTATTCAACACAAATACTGTTTATTCACCAGAAATGCTGTTTAGTCAACACAAATACTGTTTATTCACCAGAAATGCTGTTTAGTCAACACAAATACTGTTTTATTCAACACAAATAATGTTTATTCAACACAAATACTGTTTTATTCAACACAAATACTGTTTATTCAACACAAATACTGTTTATTCAACACAAATGCTGTTTAGTCAACACAAATACTGTTTAATGCAAATGCAAATACTGTTTATTCAATACAAATACTGTTCATTCAACACAAATGCTGTTTATTCAACACAAATACTGTTTATTCAACACAAATACTGTTTATTCAACACAAATACGGTTTATTCAACACAAATACTGTTTATTCAAGGCAAATACTGTTTATTCAACACAAATACTGTTTATTCAACACAAATACTGTTTATTCAAGGCAAATACTGTTTATTCAACACAAATACTGTTTATTCAACACAAATACTGTTTATTCAACACAAATGCTGTTTATTCAACACAAATACTGTTTATTCAAGACAAATACTGTTTATTTAAGGCAAATGCAGTTTATTCGACACAAATACTGTTTATTCAAGACAAATACTGTTTATTCACCAGAAATGCTGTTTAGTCAACACAAATACTGTTTATTCACCAGAAATGCTGTTTATTCAACACAAATACTGTTTTATTCAACACAAATAATGTTTATTCAACACAAATACTGTTTTATTCAACACAAATACTGTTTATTCAACACAAATACTGTTTATTCAACACAAATGCTGTTTAGTCAACACAAATGCTGTTTATTGAACACAAATACTGTTTATTCAACACAAATACTGTTTATTCAACACAAATACTGTTTATTTAAAGCAAATGCAGTTTATTCAACACAAATACTGTTTATTCAACACAAATACTGTTTATTCACCAGAAATGCTGTTTAGTCAACACAAATACTGTTTATTCACCAGAAATGCTGTTTTATTCAACACAAATACTGTTTATTCAACACAAATACTGTTTATTCAACACAAATGCTGTTTAGTCAACACAAATACTGTTTATTTAAGGCAAATGCAGTTTATTCGACACAAATACTGTTTATTCAACACAAATACTGTAAAACTGCACAGGTTGATATACGAGCTCGTTTTAATTAGAATTTCGACGGGAACAAAGCAGGCGCAGGGGATGCGATTCGGCAAGTACTTTACCGGTGCTACAAAATTAAAGCTCGAAAATAAAAAAAATAGCTTTTAGTTCGGTTCTGTGATTTATCAATTCTAGATTAAGAATTGTCATTAAAATTAGTAAGAAAAATACAACTGTATAACTGTATTGAAATTTAAAATAAATTAAAATATTATTATTGACTCGCCGTTGCCAGCTAAAGAGGATTTCTGCACCAGCCCAGTTACAACGGTGGAACATATTTTATTTGCAATTAAATTTAAACAAGGATTTAAAGTCTCGAATCCTAGTAAACGCTCGTAAACTTTTCAAATCAGACACCAGCACTGGTTTCAACGGGTGAGTTTGGCTGACACACGACTGGACATTGTGGTCGGACAAGCTGGCGGCAACACAGGCTGCGGATTCGGCGCAGAGAGTGGCGGCGGCAGCTTCGTGTACATCAGCAACGACGCCGGCAGTCCTCGGCTGCTCCTGGCTGCTGGAGGAGGCGGAGGGGATCTTGAAATTATGGTAAGTGAACTAAATAACTGCTTGTGAATCCAGTTAATCAGTGTTGCTTATATCGAGTCCCATTGAATCGCATTGGAATCTCCTGTCTGATGAGCACGCCAAGTTGATGATTCCGTGTCAAATTTAGGGCAGCTTGAATGGTTCAAGCGGCACCAATGGCACGGACAGCTGGCCAAAGGGCAGTGTCTCTCTGTCTGTCTGTCTGTCTGTCTGTCTGTCTGTCTGTCTGTCTGTCTGTCTTGGATGTCTGTCTTGGATGTCTGTCTGTCTGTCTGTCTGTCTGTCTATCTGTCTGTCTGTCTGTCTGTCTGTCTGTCTGTCTGTCTGTCTGTCTGTCTGTCTGTCTGTCTGTCTGTCTGTCTGTCTGTCTGTCTGTCTGTCTGTCTGTCTGTCTGTCTGTCTGTCTGTCTGTCTGTCTGTCTGTCTGTCTGTCTGTCTGTCTGTCTGTCTGTCTGTCTGTCTGTCTGTCTGTCTGTCTGTCTGTCTGTCTGTCTGTCTGTTTGTCTGTCTGTCTGTCTGTCTGTCTGTCTGTCTGTCTGGGATGGGAGATGGAAGAGGATAGAGATGGGAGAGGATGGAGATGGGAGAGGATAGAGATGGGAGAGGATAGAGATGTGAGAGGATAGAGATGGGAGAGGATAGAGATGGGAGAGGATAGAGATGTGAGAGGATAGAGATGGGAGAGGATAGAGATGGGAGAGGATAGAGATGTGAGAGGATAGAGATGGGAGAGGATAGAGATGGGAGAGGATAGAGATGGGACAGGATAGAGATGGGAGAGGATAGAGATGGGAGAGGATAGAGATGGGAGAGGATAGAGATGGGACAGGATAGAGATGGGACAGGATAGAGATGGGAGAGGATAGAGATGGGAGAGGATAGAGATGTGAGAGGGTAGAGTGTGAGAGGATAGAGATGTGAGAGGATAGAGATGTGAGAGGATAGAGATGGGACAGGATAGAGATGGGACAGGATAGAGATGTGAGAGGGTAGAGTGTGAGAGGATTGAGATCGGAGAGGGTAGAGATGTGAGAGGGTAGAGTGTGAGAGGGTAGAGTGTGAGAGGGTAGAGTGTGAGAGGGTAGAGTGTGAGAGGGTAGAGTGTGAGAGGGTAGAGTGTGAGAGGGTAGAGTGTGAGAGGGTAGAGTGTGAGAGGGTAGAGTGTGAGAGGGTAGAGTGTGAGAGGGTAGAGTGTGAGAGGGTAGAGTGTGAGAGGGTAGAGTGTGAGAGGGTAGAGTGGGTTTCAAAACAAGAGAACAGGGAGCTCGGAGAATTTCAGAGCAGTCTCACAGCTGCCAGCCGGCCTGAATTGCAGATCGCACCGAAGGATCTGGAGCCGGAGCTGCAGCCGCTGATTCCACCGCACTGCAAGGAGTTGTACTACAACAAGGGCCTTTGAAGGCAAGCCTGTTTCGAAGTTAATGAGTGTGCGCGTGGCTACATAGTTAGAAGATTGGTTGCCATGGCTTCATTAGTAATTACACTAGCAGTTTTTTCCTATTTCATTAGTAAATTCCTGACGTTTTTCATCATGCATCGACTTTGACGCTTTGTCATCGTTTTTAACCCTTTAACCATCGAAATTGAATAACCATGCTAATTATTTTGATTGCAGCCCTCAATAAAATAAACGGCTTCATTGACGGGCTCCTATATATAGCATCTTAAATGCTAATGGGTGCTACATACCGAAGTCCTTGGTTTTGTATGCTAGAAGGTGCAGGATCGATAAACTGAAGCTTCTTTGGGTCCGCAATAAGTTTTTGTTTTTATGATTCTAGGAAAACGATCTGTGAAATCTTTTTGCTAAAGTGCCTTCTGTGATTTCCGATTGTGTCGGATCATTTAAAGATTAGAAAACTGCATGGCTGCTAATAAAACATATCCTATATTTTTCCTGGGTCTCACACTGTCTGAGACTACTACCATAGAAAATTAATAATACTTGATTACACCTGCCCCAATTGGGCCAGATGTGCAGCCGACAGCACAGCCGCAGCTATTGCGTGGCGCATCTGAAAGCTGCGTACAGCTGTTCAGTCCATGGACTGTGGGGACGCCACACCCACCTTTAACTATCCCAGCTGATGCTGGCACCCATTTAATAGCTGAGTGAACTGAAGCAATGCATAGTGTAGTGTCTCGAATCGAATTCTCGGTTCGATAGTGAATCGAACCCCCAACCTTCAAGTCATGAGTCCGATGCCCTAACCACAAGGCTACAACCTCTTACTACGACAAAACAATAGTCGATTAGAGAAAGATAGAAAAGCATTTTCAATTTTTAGCTATCCATTGACCTTAAAATAAGCTCCCAACCTGTTTTATTAACTGGTGCCAAAGCGGAAAGATCAAACAGGTGTTACATAACATGAAACGCAACGCCAGAAAAATGTAAACGTTTGTCAATTTTAAAACTGTAATCAGCTTCGGATCACAAAATATTTTGGAGCACGCAATGCTCCCACAAACTGTGCACCTCTCGTTGTAATGCCTCATCATTGACCTCGCAATTGGTATTTGGGTATGACACGTGCTGCTCAAAGTCTTGCTTAATCCAGTTGAAGAGAAGCCTGTCACGCAGGTGCAGCCAGGTGCAGCAATGTGATGTGTCTTTGCCCCTAAATAGGCCCAAATATAGAAGTGGAAGAAGTTTTCCTTACCGTTCGGGCTTCGGTACAAGGGCTGACATTGCTGCCTGGAATGACTCTAGCAGATAAAACTCAATCTTGAATCCAGATCCTTTCAAATATCGTGTCCATTTTCGGTGAGCTGTGTGATGTACCTTTGTTGCAGTAGAGATACGATTTTTAAGAATTATGAAACACACTAAGTGATTTCAATGATCAACCACCATTGGTGAACCTGATTAATCTAACGACCATTGCCGGTAAACTTTTAGTAAAAATAGCAAGCGACGCGTATTAAGTTTTGATTCGCTTACGATCGCTTGTGTTCTGGGTTTCTGGGTGCAGTTCATGCTGGATCAGTGCTTGGATCAGCACCAGGGACCATGAAATTTTATAAAGAATCTAGTCTATGTCAGCTGTCCATGGGTAAATTATCTGTGAACTTTATTCATGGAGCAAGCAGACAGCCGATCTTTGTCAGGGCTCTGTCTTAAGCGGATCCAGACAATCGGCTCATTGCCTGGAGAGAGACCACCGCTGATGCCGAGTCCTAATTGGAGATCTGCAAGCAAGCTGGTCTGAAAGGCGTCTCTTGTCATAGCGATGTCCTGCTTCAGTCTTTTAGTTCTGATTCGAATCCCTTGGCAACAGCTCAAAGTCCTTCCAGATCTCGGAGGCCGGCTTGAAGGATGCCATAACTGCTCCGGCTGCGGGTTCGAGAACCCCTGCACTCCAGTTGCCGACTGAATTGTTTAGCCTCTCCAGTGCGCGTCTCAGGATCGCAGCTTCAGCATCGGACGAGTTCAAACCGCTCACAATGGTTTCTTCAGCCCTAGCTGACTGAAAATCCCTGCTGAATGTAGTCGCCCAGTACAGGTGAGCCTCACACTGTATGACAAAGAATAGCCAGCAACAGGGCAAAAGGAATGTACTTTAAGAAACATGAGACTGGTCTGGCTTACTTTGTGTAAATTGGGTACTCATGATGATGAGCAAGAAGCAGTGCTGATTTTGGACCCATAAGACGTCTGATCGACTGCCTAAGGCTGCAAGAGTTGCATGGTCTAACTAAGAAAACTGTGCTGCATTTCTTCGTCAGAGATGGGCCAAGTCAGGACCAAATTTTGAGATGTCTCAATGAGATGTCTTGGACCTGAAATACAAGCTAGAAGTAGGTAAAAATCTTTGAAATCAAAGAAAGGATACGTTTAAACCTATTTTTAATTGCATGCTTCGAAAAATGTTCTCACACACTCCCTGTTTTCAGAGAGTGTTTTGTTTCGTCCAGTCCATAGCAACAGGTCGTCGGTAACAGATTCGACTAGAACTGAGTGGGTGGAAACAATGATAAAGGCGAGAGCGCATCAGAGCTGCTTGGATTGCAAAGTGTCAGTTGAGAGGCGGAACTCTGCCAAAGCCTTATAAATTTCAGCTGAGCAGCAACCACTGTCAGCGCATGAAACCCTAGCAACTCGACTGAAACCCTAGCAACTCGACTCGAACCCTAGCAACTCGACTCAAACCCCAGCAACTCGACTCAAACCCTAGCATCTCGACTCAAACCCTAGCAACTCGACTCAAACCCTAGCATCTCGACTCAAACCCTAGCAACTCGACTCGAACCCTAGCAACTCGACTCGAACCCTAGCAACTCGACTGAAACCCTAGCAACTCGACTCGAACCCTAGCAACTCGACTGAAACCCTAGCAACTCGACTCAAACCCTAGCAACTCGACTCAAACCCTAGCAACTCGACTCAAACCCTAGCAACTCGACGCGAACCCTAGCAACTCGACTCAAACCCTAGCAACTCGACTCAAACCCTAGCAACTCGACTCAAACCCTAGCAACTCGACTCAAACCCTAGCAACTCGACGCGAACCCTAGCAACTCGACTCAAACCCTAGCAACTCGACTCAAACCCCAGCAACTGGAATCAAATGCTCCGGCTAGCGAACAGTCGAGCCAAGACTCGAAGAGCAGATCCGAAAGAAGCGAAGGCAACTACGACTTCAATTTCATGGCCGTTTAACCAGCTCATAACTCTACTATGTCCTATCAAACATTGACTGCTTGCGAATCTGGGAGTAGCGAATAGTTAAAAATGGAAGTCAAACAGCAGCTACTTTCAGTGCTGTTTGCTGCTGCCTGTGGGAATTCTCCTTTGACGGTTCTGCCTTGCGAGGGCCTCTGGGCCCGCTCTGCTCAAACAGAAGGCAATCACGCCTCTGCAATGCATTGTTTCAGTGGCAGAAAATGTGGGACTGTTCCAGATTTGCTCAGAAGGCTTGCAAATAAAGTTCCATTAACTTTCAGCAGTTCCTATTTCGCAGATGAAATTCAACTCCATTTGATGCTGGGACCCCGACAACTCAAGGCTATTTAATGCGTATAGCAGAGACCGCTTACCTGCCTTCATGCAGTCGAACTCTGACACCACCAGAGTCCGATTTGAGCTGACTGCGAAATTCACAATGGGATTGACGGTGTTGGCTGCTCTGCTGCTTGTTTGCACCACCGGTGAGTACTGCTGCTGCTGCTTTCGTCTGGGGGAAAATCTTTAGCCAGTACTGCCACTGCACAATGAGGCTACTGCAGTGTGGATCGCTGACCAGCTCAGAACAGGTAGTGAAGTAGCTGCTGCTGAAGCTAGTAGGTGCTTCACCAACCGGTTCTCTGGATGGCTTCCATCGATTAACGAGAAAAATACAAATTGCAGGAGGGCTGCGGGCAATGGCACATCATTTGGTGACAGTAGACCCAGAGCCAGCGAGGAGGCAATTCTGCCCGTTTCGCTGACTCTTGAGTACACAAGCACACAGTTACCGTACGCAGGCACACACTCACACAGGGTGTGTACATCTGCCAAATTTCTTTCATCGTCTGGCAGTGTACACACTCACTGTGTCTTGGAGCTTGGAATGTGGCGAATGGTGCCCAGGACCTTGGTACGAAGGGCATGCGTGTTAGACAGCATGCCTCTCAGCCCCGGCTTCCATCTGAAGAGAGTTTTTTTAAGGGCTCGGAATTTGTTGCTGCTGAAAAATCTGCTATCCACGAGTTCCTATAAATTTTGGCAATGTCTCTCGCAGAAGCGCAGCTTATCGAGTTTCGTACGTGTTCTTTCACCCCGCAATGTGATGCAGTGACGCAAGCTGCTACTGGAAGGCGATTCGAACTTGAGACCAGCGGCTTCATCGCCCTGAATGACTCGGTGAGCAGTTGTCTGGTCAACCAGTCCGGGTTCCGCTCGGCTGCCGAGTGCCTGTACTGGTGCGATGACAGAGGCTGCGCTGCCGCACTGCTGAATGAGACCAGCCGCGTCTGCCAGATGCTCGTCATCAACGATGAGTCATCGGGTCAGCCTGGGCCGAACGGCAGTCACGTGACGAGGCCGCTGGGCTCGCCAACCGATGGAGCCGTGAGGCTGTGGAAGGCGGATGACTTCGAGCAGCAGCTTCGGTCGCGACTTTTCTGGCGAGTTTTTGAGAGTGAGTCAGTTGAAATCTGGTATAGAAAAATCCCAGCGGGAGGCTGTGGCTCCATAGAAGACCAGAAGCAATTCGCAGCTGATACTGGGATTGGGATTTTGGAATGGAGTTTGGGTTGTGGGAAAATGACGTGTGTTTGACAAGGCGCGTTTATGGTGCGTATTTATTGATTAGCAAGTTCAAAGGTTCTAAACGAAACTGAAAGTAGGCTCGAGGTCTTAAGACATCGCCGTTGGCGCGCAACCATGAGGTGAGTGGGTCTGCTATAAACTCGAATGCGGTGCCCGACACTACTGTCTCCAGTGTTTTTGGCAAACGCCAAATCGTGTGAATACGGTTCTGAGGCAATGTATGACGGAATCGGTTGCCCGGTCGCGGCATGGGAAGGCCTCTATCCAACGTGAGAAAGAGTCCAGGATGACAAAATGTTATCAGTGTTATTTACGTAGGCCCAATCCATATGAATGCGCGCTGGAATGGGGTAGCCTGACGGTGACCAAAGATCACTGTCTTGACCATTATGTGGGTGTAGCTGATTGCAGCCGGGGCAACGCTGCACGAGTTTGGTGACGTCTGGAACAGAGAAAAACCATGCTATTTTTGCCCTGGGAAAAGTCCAGGGGTGCATTTCAAATACCCGCTGCCGTTTTCACAAAAGCTACCAAACCGAATGACAGTCTAGCATCTGAATAAAAATTCACACCCTTTACGATGAACTAACTAACTGAACAAGATATTTAGCAAGTCTTGTCGAAGACCCTGATGACACGGACAACTAACATTGTTCTGTGTGAACCTCTATAGCGAATCCCTACTAGCTAAAAACATCAACACAATACAATATAGTGAGCATTAATAACCGACATGGTTTCATGATGAAATTTTGTGAGCAGAAAAATGCTGCCTATATTGTTGGCTTTTGCCACCAGAATCTTCGACGAGAATTCTGGAATTTGTGAGTCTAGAAGTTGTTTCATCAGCTAGAGTGCCGTGTTCTGGATTACCAAGGCGATTGGTTAAATATTTTAGGAGATGCAGAAGGAAGAAAAATCTGGGTATTTGAAGTACCCCATGTCTTTCGAATGTTAAAGGAAACGGGAAGATAATTTAATTAACGCCCTTGACCCAACTGTACCAGCTTGAGCTTGTGGAGAGAACGTTGGCACTTGAAAAGTTTGTAGTTGAAACCATAGCAAACGAACTTGTAGGGAAAAGTACAACAGAGAGGGATCGACCGATAACAATAATAGAAGTATAAAATGAGACCAACGCTAAAACGAGGCAGCTGGGCTCGGCAGCCGACAAAGCCGTGAGGCTGTGGAAGGCGGAGGACTTCGAGCAGCAGCTTCTATCCAGAGGCTTCAGAATGGTGCTCACCAGTGAGTTCATGCGAGTCGAAAACCCAAGCACTCATGGGCTTTTAGAAATTTTCTTGAAACGCCTTCTTGAATTAATGATTTCTAGCCTTGTACAACGGCAGCAGTTCTTGTTTTTCATTAAGCCACAAACCATGCTTTTGTATTATTATATTTCTCAGAGACCCCATTGGCTTCGCTCGTTTCTCGACCTTGTCATAATGATCAATATGGTTTTCACTGCAGCTGACTGCTTGCTCAAGCTGAGCTGCTACACAGTTTTTGCTCATTCCGTTTGAAGCGCAATTAAAGTGAGAGCATATTCATCCACTTGACCTGAGTCAGGTTAGCAGGCGATCTCTCACACTGTCGCATGCCGCTCCGACTCACCAAACAGACAGCAGCTCCGGCCGGAACGGATCGGTTCAGCTCTTCTCCGTGCCGTTCGCTGCCTGCTTCCGCATCGAGGCCTTCGGAGCTGGTGGGGGCAACGCGTCGATGATAGGTGGCAGGGGCGCCTCGGCCGCTGGGAGCTTCTGGCTCGCCGCTGGCACCCGACTGGACATTGTGGTCGGACAGGCTGGTGGAAACTCGAAATGCGGTTCTGGAGCTGGTGGTGGCGTTGGCAGCTTCGTGTACATCAGCAACGGCACTGGCAGTCCTCGGCTGCTCCTGGCTGCTGGAGGAGGAGGCGGGGCGTCATCGTTTGGTAAGTGAACAGAGGCCCTGAAGAAAGTGTGCAGTTCAAAAATGTTTATTTCTCTCTTAACAGAGTTAGAAAAAGCTGCAAGTTTTTACTTGTGAGTGACCGCAATGGTTAAGTCTGTGCCATCTCAGGGCTCATAATGCAGCCTTTGTAGGCCCAGAGCTCAAGCATTCACTGAATGAGCCTCAGCGACTGGTGCAGTCCCTCCAGGTTCAGCCAGGGTCACAGATAGCAGAGCAGGATCAGCAGTTGCAGCGTCTGTGGCCAGGAGTTGCTGGGCAGGAAGGACCGTAGATGTCGAGGGCTCTGATTGGCAGGCGTCACATTCAATGGACTTGAACTTTCAAAGCTGCAGTGCAGCAGATTTAGACAGAAGCAACATGGAGAGCAAATCCAAATCGGACATTTGCATCCTCCTATCCAATGATAACTCCTCGAATGCAATTCTAGAGACTTTCGTGGAGCAACATGGAGAGCGAATCCTGGCTGACAAGCGGTTATTCTGTAAATTTAATTCTCTTCATTAGCCATCCAAAGCAGTTTGACGAAAAATTGCCAATCAAGAAAATAGGAGCAACGATTTCATCGCGCCAAAACTTGGCTGTTTAAAACATTTTCACTGAACACAGAAAAAGTACACTCTATTTCAGCTACTCAGTCCATCGTGAGTATTGAGTAGTATCAGCAGGGTTTTAGCAGACAGATTCGAGGCAGTTGGAGGACAGATCTGCGCATGCTCGAAGAACTCGGAGATCCGCAGATAGGTGTGAAATTCATGAGATAAAGAATTGAGCAGCTCATATTCGTACTAGCGTAGATTATTTTAGAACTACTGAAAGTGAAAATTGGCTTGTCCGCCAGTTTTACAGACTTTCAGCAATAAATTAGAAAACTGGCAGCTCACCAAGCGGTGTGACACCTGAGCTGATTGACAGAAACCATGGAAACCAATGGCGTGTCCGCTGAAATCCCAGATGGCGTGAGTGGCGACGGAGGCATCAACGGCACGGACAGCTGGCCGAAGAACGACTGGACTGGCGCTGGAGGAGCTGCCGGTCGTCCGGGTCTGGTGGCTCCCAATCGCTGGAACTTCTTCTACTCGTGCGGCGGTGCCGGCGCCGGCTGGCTCGGCTCGGCCCAGCCCAGCAACGAGTCCTTCGCTGATCCCGGAGGTCCCGGTCTGAGCCGCATCGACGGCTGGCTCGGCGGAGCTCGCAACTCCTCCTGCCCCACTGGCGACGGCGGCTTCGGTGGAGGTGGCGCTGGCGGCGGCTGCTGCGTTGACAGTCGCATCGGTGCTGGCGGCGGAGGCGGCGGATTCAGCGGCGGAGGCGCCAGCTCATACTCATACCACTCGGGAGGCGGCGGCGGCTCTTTCTGCAGCGGCTTCGTCTGCGCCACCGCCACCGGCGCCAACTCGGAGCCGCAGGGCCGCGTGCTGCTGAGCAAGTCTGGCGCCTGCGTCTGTTTTCATTAAAAGTACTGTTTTATTCTCCACAGATACTGTTTATTC